>OX393578.1:15268385-17847883 GCA_947652605.1 Elmis aenea
GGGGTTATCTCGGTTATCAGAGATTTAAAAAAACTAAGTACGTAATCTCGATTTCTTTTTTCGAGAGGAATTTATTGTCGTAAACAGATTTTTGATATCTTTTTTAATTTTCGAAATATAGTTTTTTTTTAATCTCTGAAAATTACCGAGATACCCCCCCTGTATGGGCATCGAAAATACGCCACCCTCAACATAGACCGTATCAATCAATTCTTTTTTTGGAAAATTCATATTGCATATGTTATACTCATTTATTTATGTTTTAACAATTGACAGCAATTTACTCTGACATTTGTTACTACAAAAATTATAGTTTCTATTGTCAAAGTCGGGGCCTACTCCGAGAAAACTAGGAAATTCCTACACAACGCTTATAAGAATAAGTAAAATGTAAATATCACAGAAAATATTCATTTTAGGTATAGGTAAGTATGAAGAAAAGTTGAAGAAAAACAAAAATGCAACAAAATGACCTAATAATATACAGGGTGTTCCATTTGAAAAAATAAAGTTATTGATGTTTGAAAATTGGGAAGTTGGCACATCTATAAGAAACACCCTGTATAATATATTTTAATTTTGATGTATTTAGACTATGACTACACCTTTTGACTTTGTATGTGCAAAATATCATTTGCCAATTATTACTCATAACGTTGTGCTCTTGACAAGTATTGTACCCTGTTTTTCTGGACATTCAAAGATTTTTTAAGATAAATTGGCAACGTCGCAAAAAAATTAAAAAAACAAAATACCGTCATATGGAGATTTTCTTGCTGAATTCGATTATGCAAAAATATACTGGGTGTTCAATTAAAAAAAAATACCTTTAGTGACGCCCCACTTTTATGAAACACCCTGTATACTTGAAACTAATTTTAAAACATGCACGTGTAGAAATACTATAAGTTTCATTAAAAACTTTTTTTTATTAAGTTGACATTAAGGGCAATAATGGACTTTATCGCACTAATGGCGCACCCTGTATGTACTAAGTTTAAAACATAACTTGATGTTGGCGTTTTGTACGAAGCTCATTTTTCGACCCATGTACTAAACTGTGCTCACTTTGGGCGCTATAACTTGGCTTCTAATATTTAAAATGATATAAAATTTTGACACAATATTGATAAAGGGAAACTAATAAACAAGTCAATCCTGAAGATTTCACTAACAAGGGAGGACGAAACGTCTGTTATAAGGTAACTTTCAACGCGTATCCAACCCAAAAAACAACTTTACAAACTACTTGGGCGCGGAAGCGTACCATAAAAGATGGATATATTTTTCGACTAAAAAGTTTTCGTACAGATGACACTACCAATTTTTGTTTTATTTTTTAAGAAGCAATTATTGTGACATATTTTGTACATCAAGGTTCGATGCATGCGCAAAAAACATTTCGCAACCCAAGCGGTCTAGCCTTATCTCGATCATTATGGAGTGGCCCTTGTATTTCCGGAGATCCTCATGCAGGTCAAGTTATTTTGGACAGACTGATATTAAACATAGGTAATGAAATATGCTGTTACCCATCAGTTTATGTAACGCGTATGAGCCACACCCCAATAAAACTCAAACATTTCAAATTTTCCAAGTATTCGAGGTCTTCCTTTTAAATACCGTTAATTAAACCAAATTAGTAAAATTAATCTCATTTTTAATCAACATACTTCGGCGCCTATTAAAAAACTGTAATTAAAATATTCGGCGTCGCAGAGCGTGCTTCCATAATACTTGGAATTTGTTAGGGAAATCCTAAAACTGTTAATAAATCAGCAGTAACCCAAGCAACGTTTGTGGTTTATTATAGCCTTATTAGTACCTACAAAATTGCTTCTTATACCGCTTTGTTAGAATGTTCAAAATCAGGACGCATTCATAAAATTACTTTAGTCAAGTACATTTCGCCAATTAAAATATTTTAATAAACTTTACCAGTCAATTGAATTATGTTTAAATTGATATTTTATGTTTTAATTAAACTTAAGAGAATGTGCTGCTTATTTTCAGTCTGTCTTAATGGGACCACAAAAAATTAATTTAGGATGAATAGTGAGAAAGCATAATAAATTACTTCATGTTCTACAATCTACATGAAAAATAAATTCCTTTCAAACTTCTTTTACTTTTTGACAATAAAAAGATAAAATTTTATTGGAAACTTCTTAATATTTTTTTTAATGTTGCTGGGATCATCCATGTAAAAAAACACGTATGGTACTTATTAATATAACACAAACTTATTACCATTTAACATTCTTTTATAAAATGATTTAACAGGCAGTTTTCACTTTTAAATTTCTTGGTAGGAAGCCTACCATGTGACAATTTTTTTATTACTATAATTATAACAACAATGTTAAGGTCATTCTCACAATTTAGTTAGTGAAACCATTTTATAATGCATCTATAATTACAGTGTACGTTTAGCTGTTACACAAGCCAACTATTTTAATACTTATCTTATATAATAATGTTAATCATTTTAAAGCCAAGAAAAATATTTTTATACATGTTTTTAAAGCACATAATTTGCTAGCATCTAATGCATTACTTAAGATTCTGTAAAATATTGATAACATTGATTAAAAAACTATGTATTTAATCCACAATTTACAAAAATTAGACAGAATTTTAGAACTATCAGGCAAATACGTTTGATTTTTTTTATTTATTTGCATTGTAAAAATCTTTGTGAATTCTGTTAATTACATTTACTAAGATACAAAATTTAGAGTAAAGGCTGAAAAGAACAATTGCCGTTTTTGTATATTCCAATATATAAAGTAAAACATCGCGTTATATATTTAAAAAAGTAAAATGTTTAAATGGTGTAATATTTTTATAAATATGCCCGTGATTCATTAATATTGCGAAAAAACTTTGGGGGATAGTACCTATCACATCGAATATTAAGGCCTTTTTACAAAATGTTTTCCAAACATGTCTTCTTTCGGAGTTACTCCTCCTAAAGGGAATGGTAAAGTAAGTTTTCAGTTTATTTCCCAAATTTGGGGGAATGTAGAAGAATGCAATTCGGTAAATGCTGTTTACTTATGAAAAGATTTACCATAGTAATATTCTCAATTATCTTCTACATTTACAACGGGCTGAAAAATGCAACCCCTGTTGGTTTATTTATTAGAAATTTTTGGAGTGTTAAAATTTTGCAATAATTTTTTTTAAACTTTAATTTATTTAGAAACATTTTTTAATTCCTTAATTGCTCCCGCGAAACCTACAGTTTTTGGGTAAAATAAATAAATAAGTGATCATGCACCACCAAATACACACGAAAACACCTGTCACTTTTACTCAATATGCATAAACCATGGTAACATTGGTAACTAACAAAGTAAATCATTTTAGTTTAGAAAATTTAATGGTGAATGATCACTTATTTTAATTTTTATTCAAAAACTGTAGGTTTTAAGGGAAAAATCAAAGAAGAAAGGTTTCAAATAAATTAAGTTTTAAAAAGATCTAGTTAAAGTGGGAGATCATTCAAGTATATTACTGTGAAAAACCTTTTAATAAGTAAAAAATATCTACCAAAAGTCAGTTTTCTCATTTCTCCGAATTTGAGTTATAACATAGAAACCTACTTTCACCTTTCCTCTTTATGGGAGTGTAACTCCGAAATATGACGTTTTAGGGAAAAAATTAAATTTTCGTCCTAATTTTAGATAAGGAATTACCTCCCAAAGTTTTTCGCAATATTTATGAACCACCCTGTCAATTTAGACAATATATGGGGGCGCCCAATTTTTTTTCCCTAGGGGCGCCAGATACCCTTGCGCCGGCCCTGATATCACTTTATAAAAAGTGTTTAAGATAGACTTTCCTAAAACTTTTAAAAAATAACAAAATTATTGAATTTGTGATTTGTGTTATACAGGGTGAGTCATTAGTGGCGGATCGGTCGATTGTCGCTAAACGGTTTGAGATATAAAGTTGATTCAAACGGTATTCCATACAGTTTTTTCTTCCGAACACGATAAAAATATTTTGAAATATACAGGGTGAGTCACCTCTCTGGAACCAATAGCAACTTTTATATTTCAAATACAACACCCCATTTTTTATTTAATATTCTTGACCGCCTTCATTTTAGCTTTACATCGATATAAAATAGTATAGGTTTCAATGCGGCCTTGTCACTAAAAAAAAAAAAATTTTAGGTCTTTATTTAAAAAAATCTCCTGAAGTCATTTTTCGAAGAATATTAAATAAAAAATGGGGCGTTGTATTTGAAATAAAAAAGTTGCTATTGGTTCCAGAGAGGTGACTCACCCAGTATATTTCAAAATATTTTTATCGTGTTAGGAAGAAAAAACTGTATGGAATACCGTTTGAATCAACTTTATATCTCAAACCGTTAAGCCACAATCGACCGATCCGCCACTAATGACTCATCCTGTATAGAACAAATCAAACGCAAAATCTGAATTTTTGCGAAGAAATTTTAATACTCCAAAAATTATAGAACAAAGGTTAAGGTTGTTTTATACCATACATTTATTTATTTTTTAATTTGTGTAAGAGAGCCGTTTTATAAAATAATACTACAGTTTCGAAAATATGTTTTTAATTTTTTTTGGCAATTTTTGCCGTCGTTTTTGTGTTATAGCTAGCTCATAATTCCTAGTAGTTTCTAGGTTAATGTCGGAGTGGTATCATAAAATCTGAAGATGTCAAAGAAGTTCTCTATTAACATTAATTCATAATGGCTCGAATTCAAAATGAACAAAGGAACAATACGTTCCAGGGCCCATTATAGCTATAAAACGATTGTCCACTCATCATCCCGTTTGCCATTAGGCACATGCATCTCTAATCACCGCTAGAAACGAGAGGCGGGCAACGGACCAGCAAAACAAACAATTGGTTTAAACTGCGTGCACTTCAATGGTAATTGCGTGAAAAACAGTTCCCGTTGTTTTTGTTGGTTTGTAAATGAGGTAGGTAGTACTGTAAGAACTCGCTTATTTGCGACACCATTCGGTAACGCACTCCTCTGACGCACGATAGACGAGTGTGCGAAATGGCGGAGGGTCGTCTGTTATCTTTTTACACACCTTTGATGTTCCCTGATGATTTTATGTTATTATATTCGAAGCAGCTCGTTTGCTTCCGCGTCCTCCTACGTTTTGTTTTACAGAATGTTAATAATAAATCGCTACACATTTCATATTAACTCGAAGCGAATATTTCATGTAATATCATACAAGAAATATTTAATAAACGACATTTTTATCAGGATGAGAGTACTTTAACAAGAATACTAAAACGGCAGCCGGTATATAAGACTTAAAATGAGCAAAGGTTTTGAAGTTTGATATACAATTTACGAACGCATGAAGGCGAAAATCGTTTATAATGGTGTAAAATATACAGCACGGCTTAAACAGTTTCAGATATTTGCTAAACTGCGTGCATGATTTTTTATCGATGTTCTAAACAGCAAAAATAAAGTGTGTTTATACCAGAGACTGAGAACGGAACGGAACGACAACGAGAACGTTAATCGAAATTCACCAACATTTTTATAAGAACGATAACCAAAACGAAAACGAAATTATTATTTTTCGTTCTCGAACGAAAACGAAATAAATAATTCTTAAAACCGCGGTGTTAACCGTTTTTATCAGTATTCAATTTTTATTTATCAACCCCTTGAACTAGTGATTGCAATACCGGTATACCGGTATACCGAATACCGGTATACCGTGCCATTTTACAATACCGAAATACCGTCTCATTTGATGGTCTAATACCGGTATTCGGTATTAATATTATTTTTTTAAAATTTAATTTATATTATTTTATAATTGCAGTCTGCCATAAATAAAAAAATAGCAATAAATGCAAAACATAAAATTGTGCCACAAAATGATGTATTTAAGTTAATTAAAAGAGATATGATATTATTAGAAGACGATAGAATATTGCAACATTGGAATATTTGTTGTCATTTCCAAGGCTTACTATTAAAAAATGTTGCAATTTCTCTTAACTTTATCAAAAATTCTTAATAACTCGAAAATTATTGCAGATAGGTATAGGAAACGCTAATACAGATTGATGTAGAATTTACTTTTGAATTGGAAAATGAAAAAAAATTTGGGCATTGTATTTGAAAAAAACGAGTTTTATTGGTCTGAAATTGTATTAAAAGAAAATTAAATTTTGGACACCCTGTAAGTAATGCATCGACTGCAAAAATTCTTTTATGCATAGTCTAAATTTAAGCGTTTTCTCTTCAAAAATGGCGGCGATAGATAATATTAAGCATTACGATGAAAATCAAAAAATTAAAAAAAAGTCCAAAAATCGTGAAGTGTTTTAAAAAAATTCTTAAACATTTCAGTATCATTTACTAAGCTAAATTCCAATCCTTGCTAAAAATTATAATAATCTAGTGAACTTTAGGTGGTACTAAAGAAAAAAAGCCCAGGTTTAGCAAGTTGTTCTAAACACATTAACTATTAGGAATATGCGTAAAATCTGGAAAGCGATCAACGGAAAATGTGCTATAAAATTTCTTATAATTAATGGTCAAACATATGCACCATTGGATAGTTAGGTACATTAGAAGCGCTTGGTTAAACATTGTTCTAATGCGAGCATGTTTCTTATGATAAGGAATTCAAAACAAAAATCAGGTTTTTCTAAAAATACTTATATTATCTATTGACAATATTGGTTGGGCATTGTTGGACACTTTTTTTTCTGAAAAAATGCATCCAACAGGGTTTAATTCTTTTGTACCCAGGAAGTATTTTATTTGGTGTAATCTTGCACGGTAAAAAACACAAATTGTGAACACAGCATAGCTTCAAATGCGGGTCTTAAATTTCAAATACCCCAAATCAGTTGCAAGCTTATCCAATTGTATAGTTTTCGGCAAATATTAAACAAAAAGTACATATTTAAAAAATATGATTCTGTTAAAATACTTAAATGAATTCCAACACATTTGGAACTAAAACGGTGCTTAGTTAAAAAAAAAGCGTAAAAGGGGATTATAAAGTAAAATTAAAGTCATACATTCATTCGGTTTTTAAACTTCACAAAATTAAACCAAATTAGATGATAATTTTGTAATGACTACTTTTAAAATTTGTTGATCCTCGAGCCAGACTCTTAGTAAAGTATAAATTTTAATCATAAATCTGTAATACTATTGCTATTTAATATAGTCCCACAAAAAATATATAAAAATAATTTACAACACCCTGTAAATATTCTTGCTTTAAACAGAGTCTTAATTTGTTTTTTTTTTGCGATCGCGCACGATTCGCTTTCCGCAAAACGATGACTTGGATATTTGTTATCTTAAGCCACGCACTTGCAGATTCTATCGCCATTTACCATAGCGACTTGACAGGAACATACGTGTAGTTGTGTAGCTTTGTTATTGTATCATTAGTTCTTGTTCGGTTCACCGCACGTTCTATCCATTCTGTTTAGTATTTTTCAGCGCACAAAAAGAAAATGCTACGTTAGATTAACCAGATGTGCACACATTTCGGTTTTGTGGTGACTTTTTTAACACAACGTATCTAAAATATACACAAATATAACGAATTTATAAAACGGAAACTGTAAACTAATTATTGCTTATTGTTTTATTAATTTTATGACTGGCAGGGCTGGTGGTTAGTCACAATTGAAGGCATAATGGAGCACGTAAAAATGTATCGCGACACACAGTAAAACACTTTAAAGATTTGTTATCGCTACCCATTTAAGTAGTGGTACAATTAGGACTCTCGAAATACGCACTAAATCATATGAACTACTCATTTAAAGGGGGGAGCTATAAGTCACGACGAGCTTTAAAGGGTAAAATAACTTTTCAAAATAGTAATTGTTTTTATTCAACTCTTGGCTATACCAAAGTACGAAGCTGAAAGATTTCTTCACACTATGAACGAAAAAATCTTTTAAATTGCGTCCATTTTGCAAAGACGGGCTCTTTTAACGGCATGTTCCGTGGTGCTCTAATTTCTGCGCGAATCTTCTCCTGTAGTTATGAAATTGTCCAAGGATTGTTTATGTATACATAAACCATACAAAATATGTCAGGGGCCGTCAGATCTGGAGACAGTGGCGGTCATTCAACTGCAAATCTTCTCGAAATAATTCGTCCTTTAAAAATGTCTCTTAAAACTTGCATTCTGGATTCAGCAGTATGGCAAGTGGCTGCATCTTGTTTATTACCAATTTTAGATTTAATATTTTCTACTGCAGGGAGTAAAATACCGTTCTCCAGTAACCGTAATTGTTACATTACCATTGTCTTTTTTAAAGAAGAATGGCCAATGATTTCCAGTGAGGTTACTTTACAGTTTTACACCAAACCGTGTACTGAAGTGAAATAATACTGGTGTATAACTCCTGCATATCCAGCATTCCAAATCCTGCAATTTTGCCTATTGACAAAATCGCAAGAATTAGGGCACCACAGCCATCGACAGCTGCCATTGAGCGAGTCGTAGAAAGAACCTTATTTAAAAGAGTATTTGATGTTTGCTCATAATTTAAAAAAAAATCCAGATAAATAACATTAATTAATAATTAAAAAGTTGTATAGATATCAATGACGTAGCCAGAATTTTTATTCGGAGGGGGTCCAAACAGTTTTTTAAGTGTATGTAGGTATACAAAAAACTTCATGATTTCAAATATACACATTTCTTGTTTTTTATAAGGTGTAAATATTCATAAAAAAAAATCGAAAATACGTAATACGAAATATATTTCATCTTGAAAAAATAGCTCAACAATAGAATCAAATATTAAATAGTTTAAAGCAGTAATCGTCTGGATTTCCAGCAATGACGTCCAAGACTTTCCGGGACTACCTTCAACCTCCCAGTCTGTTTAAATTAGGGCTAGATCGCTCATCCGTTCATTACCAGTTCCGTTTCTAAGTAAGGTTTTCACTCTTTTCATTGTCGAAAAAGTGCGCTCTACAGTGGCAATGGTGACTGGCAGTGTGGCCAAAACAGTGAGAAGATGGTAAATATTTGGAAGAAAGGATCTCTGGCACATCTCCAGAATCTTCGATATTTCTGTGCCTTCTTTAATTTCGGATACAATTCCGATCCAGATGGAGTATTCTCCTTCAATTACCGCAGAGGAACACATCTTTGTAGTATTCAGACAAATCCTCTGTAACAAGTGAGCTTTTTCTTCAGAAGCATATCCAGGCAGAAGAATCTGAAAGCCATTGAAAACGTCTTTATGTCGCACAAATCTCTCTTCCAAACTCTCAATAATTTGATCTAGACAAGGAATAAAAATTGTTACCCTGAAGTATTCTTCGGTTGACTCTGCGATTGGCTCAGCGCCAAGGGGTGGGTGCAATAGTTTTGCAAGGAACCACGATTTGCGCGAGGTTGAAATTAGAGCTGTCAAACCACCAAGCAAAAGTATTTCAAATACAAAAATAATTTTGAATAATAATCGATTTCGGGAGGGGTCCGGACCCCCTTGGCTACGTCACTGATAGATATTCGACCAACAGTTCTCCATTTAAGCAAAAATTTGATTCAGAATAAAGACCCAGAGACTTAAATGAAACTGTGGTTGAGAATGATACTAAGGAAAACATATGCAGACATAAAAGGAGACTGGTGTAGAAGAAAAACGAATTAGGAAGTCAACGAAAAATAATAACTATTGCAAAAATACCAAGTTTATGATGGCTAAACAGATTACAAGATGAAATAATAGCAAAGGTTTTACAACAACGGATGAGATGGATAGGATTTGTAAAAGAATATCTGTTGCAAATTCAGCTTCGAGACTAGAAAAACCCTAAAAAAAGGGAAGTGGAAAAAGATTCGACTAAAGCCTTAGATCTGTAGTGCCTGTAGTAGCGCTGTTGTACAATAAATTATACCTAATATGAGAGTACCAACGTCCTCAACAGAAGATGATAGTTTTAAAAATACGATATCAATCCGATTTATTCGTAACAATCAATTCAACTGGACTTTTCCGAATACATTAATTATCCCATAAAACTTGTGTAGTCGAAAAAGACCGTTCTAGTAATTTTCTTGCATATTGAAGACAATCTTGTAAATCCGATCTATTTTCTGTTTTCCTAAAGTTGCACTTTATGTAAGTTTAATCTGCAGAGAAAGGTCGTAATTTAGTAAATAACACAGTAGAGTTTACTTTGTGTTCAAGAGGAACTCAATGCATATGTCCCGGAGTGCGATTGTCGCTTTGATTAATACGATTCGATGGTTGTGCAATGTATTTTATATATTTGTAGCAGTCGTTACACAACTACCAACCACTAGTACAGTCTAGCAGCTCACATAGAAAACACATTGGATCATTACCTGTGATTAATCGCAACAGTTAGTTCGAGCTTTCGTGTGATTTATCTACATCAGTTAAGTTGGTTCTCCTGCATTAATTTTGTATTATTTGGTTTACACATTATATTTCTAAGCGCGTTTTATGAAAGGCCGAAATAAATTCGTTTTAATACAAAATATAATGCTTTAAATTGCAAAACATAAATTTCGATAATCGAAATTTCGACTAGGAAAAAATTTTCAGGCAATACAAGGTCGTGAAATTCATTTTTAATTTTATTAGTTATCATTAACTTTCTTATTATTATACAAATAACGCTAGAAAATTTCCAAATTTATTACGCTTTTATTTCAAAATTATTCTTTCCTTTTATTATTTCGTAATTAACCTTACTCCTTACCTCCTCAAAGCTCACTTTGCATTTTGCTTTAAAATATATACTTTTCCAAACTGGTTCAACGAAAACAGGTGTCGCTTTTCCAATGAAAATTATATTTTCACTTACCTAGAAAGAAAAAAAAACAAAAATTAGTCAATTAGTTCCACTTCGTAGTAAATCTATGTAAATTAATTATGCTCTATGAAGGTACGTTCTTAAACTTTACTTTACTAAGTATTTAATGTTTGGTTATGAAATTAATAAATATTTTAGGGGTATGAATTATTCGTTTAAAAAAAATGCAATTTTATTTTCCAGATTTTTACCACAAAATTCAAACATTTAAGTTTTTATAAAACAACGCTCTAGTTCGGTTTATACAGGGTAAACCAAAAGTATGAAAACTGTGCTGTAACGGCTTAAAAACAGGTTTTAGAAAAAATGTTTAAAATAAAAAATTTATGGCAAATTTTAAGTTACATTTTGAAATATTTCAAATTTTTTTTCGGCCAACCGTGAGCAACTGATAGGCGATCGTCAATTATTTATTATTTTTCACAAAATCATTGAATTTGACTAAACAAAATACGATCGCTGTAGTAATTGCCAGTTTATAGCTTGTCTAATTGTGTTTTGTTATTTTTTTTAACGAAAAACCATTACCTTGTGAGTATTTAATTAAAACGCTATGTATGCACTTTTACAATTCGACAGAAGGTCAATTTTCAATTTAATACTTACAATGTAATGGTTTTTCGACAAAAAATAATAAAACACAATTAGACAATACAAACCGTCAGTCACTAGGGCGATAATGTGTTTTTTAGTCAAATACAATGATTTTGCAAAAACTAGAAAATTATTTTAAAACTCATTTTGCTCAATTTTTTTTATGTCATACCGTAGAATAAGGCAACTTGGGACAGTAGGGTAACCTGGGACAAAATGATATTCTCACCTAAAAATTTTGTTTACAACTGTCAACTCTTGAGATAATCAAAGTTGCTTAGTAGAGTTTTAAAAGTATCATATAAGCTTAAAAAAACGAATCAGTTTTTGAAATTACTACAAGACGGTAAGTTGTTACATCAATTTTTTTAAATTAATATAAACTGGCCGAATTAAGAACTGTTTAAAATTTCTCTTGTACTTTTGTTCTGAAAATATACGTTTAATATTAAGTCTTGAATAACTTATCTAATTTTTTTATTTAATACTACCTATGTTCAAAAATGAATGATTGTTCGTTTTGGTGAACATTTTTGTTCAAAAATGATTGTCTCATTAGTTTTTAATTCAATTAATATATTGAATCCTGCTTTAAAAAACTTTTTTACAAATGATACAATCATTTTTGAACAGAGGTAGTACAATTTTTTTAATTTTTCCAATCAAAATATCGTTTAGTTTAAAAATTTTGTAATTTGCGAATTAAAGTTTTATTTTCTTTATTTTTGATATTTTTTTCATGTTGGATAATTGTGAAAGATCAATTTAATATAAAAAATATAATATAACTGTCCCAAGTAGGACTTTATAGGCTAAACTTGAGTCAAACTACTGAAATTCATATGTGTCCCAAGTTGCCCGGTCTCAAGTATAACTTAGGACAGGAAGTTTTTTTTGTTGGTATCTTGTATATATACATATATATTTATTTTATATATAGAATATTGTTCATTGGCACCTCACCCAATTACATAAAAAAAATTAAAGTTTTTAATTAAAAAATGAACGTGGTACACGCTTTTAAATGTTGAAACTGTCTCAAGTAGCCCCATTCTATTACTAAAAAGACTTTGTATGGTTGAAATGAGAAAAAAACTATAGATACCAATTAAAGTAAAAAAAAATATCAATAATAATAATACGTTGCCTTGTTAAAAATATGACGATCGCCTGTCAGTTGCACACAGTTGGCCCAAACAAAAATTAAAGTACATCAAAATGTAGCTAATACTTTGCAATACACTTTTTATAAGAAAACATTTTTCCATAAAAATTGTATTTACATCGTTACAGCCGCCTTTCCATACTTTTGGCCTACCCTGTATATCAATTTGTAAGACATTCAATAATCATGTACGAAATCACACCAATTTTTATTTATTAGCAAACAAGAAAAAGAATTGAATTCATTTTCCTTTATGCTGAATAGTACTTGCATCTGATTTCAGAGAAATTTGTTCTGGTTCTCTTGAATATGCATGACGTTTCTTGGTAAACATATTTTTGAAAACAACCAAACGCAAAATACATCAAAGTGCACATGCATAACTTGGTCTTACAATTTCCAGCATAAAATAAACTGTACGCTGCTCTACTAATTGGCGTTTTCCATGAGTAAACCTCCACAGACACTAGCTGTTCGAAAACACAATTAAATTTTAATATCTAACATTTTTCCCCCGAAATATATAAAACGTTTATCTCTATAAACTAATAAAGAACCGAGACTAATATGTCAATTTTTATTATAACAAAAACAATATTTTGTGTTGCGTATAATTGTGTTTTGAAATCGATCACAGGTAGAAATAAAAGCTTAAGTTTTAGCAAACTCAAATATAACGGCAAAGATTTTTATAAGCCAACAAAATAAGATTAAGCTCAAACGTAAAAAAATGTTAGTGGAAGCTGCTTCTTACCATTAAATGAAATAACTTTTTACGTGGTTTGATCGGTTAACAGGATTTTATAAATACAATTCAGATATAAAATTAACTTATTTCTATCAAATTAATTCGTGTGAAATGACAATTAGGTACACCACAAAATATGAACTTTGAATAATGCTTACGGCACACCAGTGTGCCGTAAGCATTATTCAGGCGCGCTGCGAAAAATAAATAAATAAATAAATAATTGTACTTTTACTTATACAGGGTGAGTCACGACGGACGCGTCGGAGTTTTATGGCGAAACGGTTTATATTTTCCAATTTCTGTCGCTGTTAGATTATGTAAGTCAATAAGGGCTACATTTTAAAAATATTTTCGAACATACAGGGTGCTCCAAAAAAGAGTGTCATATCAAAGTTATACTTTTTCTTATGGAATACCCTGTATATTTTTACATTTTTGGATTCCTCTTTAAATTTAATTCAAAAAATGTAAAAGGTCTTATGGGTCTAAAGTCGACCGTTCTCGTGAAAATTGCATTTTCATGAAAATACAGTATTTTCAAAAATTTTCAACATTTAAAAGCTTTAAGAAGTCTGAAGAAATTCGCTTGGAGATAAGATTAACAATAGATTATGTAACACTTTGCACCACCTACATTTTTAAAATATTATACAGGGCGTTTTTTACGCTTGGTCAAACTTGTGAAACTTTAAACATCGATAACTCATTTTTTTTAAATACAACACCCTATATTTTTTTACACCCTCTTATAGAAAATTTAATTCTCTTTCGAAAACATTAATACTGTTTTATACCTAAAATTGATATTTTCCGAGATATCGCGATTTTATTGTTAATTATTAGGGCAAAGTGATATTTTCGAGTAGGCTATGAAGGTAGACAGCGGTAATTTGAAACAATTGAAAGAAAGAACAAGAAAGGTTTAGTTTTATCATTTGCCTACGCATTTTTGACATTTTTTTTTAATGAAGAGCAATCTCACGTTTAAATCGAGATTTCTTAAAATTATTTATGCATTTATTTATTGGACCAGCGAATAAAATGATTACTAAATCCTATAAACCATTTTTTTGTATGTTTATAATACGACACTCGGTTCTACCAAAACGTCTTTGCTTAAATTCTGGTTCCACGCATTTTGCAAACATTGTGTTTGCTGAGATCTTATTTTACAGGTCGTGGGCGTATAATAATTATTAGTATTGCCGATTAAAATGAGTGTAATAACACGCCATCAAACATAAACACCAACTTTATTAGCAAATAACAATTCTTGTATTATTAACAACTTCGGCGATATCACCAACACAATTCTACTTTCTTAATATTTATAACGTAAATATTACACTGTTCCTTACAACAGGCTAAATAACTCGCCGTTTTAGTCCTAGCCGACTCCTCGCTCAACCTCGTGAGCGACTCTCTTCGCTCGCTCCTCGTGAGCGACTGTCCTGACTCACGGCTGTGAGTGAACTGTCTTTAATCGCCGCACTTCGCACATTTGTTTCTTTTCCTCCCCACTTCACTTCTCGTGCCCATATCATCACCCCCCATATTAAATGAAGATTTCTGATTTTAATATTAAATAACAAAAATACACAAAAGAAACTACTAATCGGCAGATGGTTGGTTACATTTACACTTCCTGCAACTCTATATGCTTCTTTTTTTTTAAATTTTACTTTATGTCGCCCCAAAATAGTTCCTTTGCTGTCGCTTATTATATCCGAGTTTGGTCCCGCTATTTTCCTTACCCGGAACGGCCCTTCGTATAACAGGAAAAACTCCGGTATCTCGGCCCGCTCGGCCGAAGATTGCCGATGCGACCTTATTAACACCGCATCTCCCACTTTAAATCGTACTGCCTTTACCGACCCATCTTTTTTCTTTACATTCGGCGATACATACTCCGTTCTAGCCGGCTTAATCACACCCCATCTGATCATTTCGTTAATCTGTTCTTGTACCTCGTCCCTATACTTTAAAGGCATAGGATACGGCTTTATGAAAAACGGCTTTTCATCATGAAGTTTAATTTCGTGTTCGTAAAATGTTACTTTTCTCGGGCAATCTGAAAACGCGGTTCTATTCTCCTTTAAACACGCATGTAACTTTAAATTCTTCCCCTGATCAAACTTTTCCGCTTGTTGCGCCACCTCTTTGATCTCATCCTGATCAAACTTCTCCTCACGTATTGCCCGCACCAACGACTCCGATACGGCGGTTCTTTGACTTCCTGAGTCTATTAATATCTCGACCTTCCTATCGACAATCATCGCGCTTGCGCTCGGAAGCACTGAGTTTTCTTTAGCTATTCCCTCTGACTCCTCCACATCACTCAGTAAGTCTTCCGCCTCCACGTCAAATTTAGTAATTATATTCATGGCCGGCCCTCCGTTACCATTTTCACGTTCCCGAGACCCCCTGTTTACATTTACCTCGCGTCTAATATCGTCGTCCCTATCAGGTCGCGGTCTCGTCATATTTTTTTCCCTATAATCACGTCTATGCCAGCCCTCACCTTCCTTTCTGCATTCCGGCGACGTCCCGGAATCCAATTTTCTTAAATATTTTTCCACCTCATCAACTCCCTTTCCTCCTGTACCCCCCAGTACCTATTTTTAAAAGATTCACAGAATCCATCATATGTCCCGAAAGAGTATTCCATCACTCCCGCCCAGTCCGCTGCGGAACCTCTGAGGCTATTTATAGCTAAATTCACTCGGCGGGATTCTGGAACGCCCGCCTCATCTAATGTATTAGTTAATTTGTTTAAAAATGCCATTGGATGTATGCTTCCGTTGGGGTAAAAAATTATGTTTTGACCCCCCAACTTCTGCCACAATCCAATATAATGCTTATCTTTCCGCGCTCCCTTATCGTTACCGGATGCAGATGAATTGTTCTCGTCATTTCTAACTGCTGCGCTTGCTTCTTTCGCATCCGTCAGCCTTACAACATTTTCACTCAACTTATTTATATTATCTCGCATCACAATCATCCCTTCATCCAATTTAAACATTATTGCCTGCCACTTGCTATCAAGGTTACCTTCTACCTTATCATCCACACTTTTTTCCCTACGTTTAGGCATTTTTTACAGGCGTTATATTTAACGCTACCACTTATAATACCTTATAACTACGTATTACTTAATAAATAGCAATACAAAAATATCTATACTGTTTATTATTTTGGGCTTGCGATTTTTCATTATTTACAGACGAACAATTTTCGTCACTCGCTTGATTTTTTTTGCTTGCACCGCATCTGCCGATTTTACAAATCTATCAATACTATTTTGCATGTTTACCATGCCCTCTGCTACTTTTGAAAACGCCGCCTCTAATCTACTACTAAACCCCCCTTCCTCTACATTCCTTTCCGAACCGCCCACACTTCTACGCCGTGGCCTAATTATTATTTAGTTTATAACTTAGCTGTGGTCGTGCCGCTGCAGTGTCCCACGTAGATCCCCGTCGTTGCTATCGCCCGCTGGCGATCTTTTGTTGAACCTCCTGTTCGCTTGCCGCCCTCTAGCGACGCGTTGCTGTACGTAGCTGCCCGCTGATGTGGTTGTGCCACGCTCCGTGTGGCGGCGCTGCTGCCCTCGTAGCAGATCCTGCCGCTTGCCGCTCGCTATCGATGTACTGTTGAACTTAGCTGTACTTTGATGTTGTTGTCAGGTTGTGCCGCTGCTTCTCTTGGCTGCACCGTTGCTATGTACACGTCACTTGTTTGTCGGCACCCTTTTTTATATTTATACGTCCCCGTTGGGCTCCAAATGCTGAGATCTTATTTTACAGGTCGTGGGCGTATAATAATTATTAGTATTGCCGATTAAAATGAGTGTAATAACACGCCATCAAACATAAACACCAACTTTATTAGCAAATAACAATTCTTGTATTATTAACAACTTCGGCGATATCACCAACACAATTCTACTTTCTTAATATTTATAACGTAAATATTACACTGTTCCTTACAACAGGCTAAATAACTCGCCGTTTTAGTCCTAGCCGACTCCTCGCTCAACCTCGTGAGCGACTCTCTTCGCTCGCTCCTCGTGAGCGACTGTCCTGACTCACGGCTGTGAGTGAACTGTCTTTAATCGCCGCACTTCGCACATTTGTTTCTTTTCCTCCCCACTTCACTTCTCGTGCCCATATCATGTTTTATGCAGTGTGCACAATGTTTAATGAAGGTAAGTGTTTATGGTGTGTTAACTAAAATATAAATACACAGAAAATATTTCAAGTTGGGACCGTAGTAACTTTAATTGTACATTTATAAAAATATTTCTAGTGATAACTAAACTGTATGTAATAATAATGCGTAGGCAAATGATAAAACTAAACCTTTCTTGTTCTTTCTTTCAATTGTTTCAAATTACCTCTGTCTACCTTCATAGCCTACTCGAAAATATCACTTTGCCCTAATAATTAACAATAAAATCGCGATATTTTGGAAAATATCAATTTTAGGTGAAAAACAGCCTTAATGTTTTCGAAAGAGAATTAAATTTTCTATAAGAGGAAGTAAAAAAATATAGGGTGTTGTATTTAAAAAAAATGAGTTATCGATGTTTAAAGTTTCACAAGTTTGACCAAGCGTAAAAAACGCCCTGTATAATATTTTAAAAATGTAGGTGGTGCAAAGTGTTACATAATCTATTGTCAATCTTATCTTTAAGCGAATTTCTTCAGACTTCTTAAAGTTTTTAAATGTTGAAAATTTTTGAAAATACTGTATTTTCATGAAAATGCAATTTTCACGAGAACAGTTGACTTTAGACCCATATGACCTTGTAAATTTTTTGAATTAAATTTAAAGAGGAATCCAAAAATGTAAAAATATACAGGGTGTTCTATAAGAAAAAGTATAACTTTGATATGTCACTCTTTTTTGGAGCACCCTGTATGTTCGAAAATATTTTTAAAATGTAGCCCTTATTGACTTACATAATCTAACAGCGACAGAAATTGGAAAATATAAACCGTTTTGCCATAAAACTCCGACGCGTCCGTCGTGACTCACCCTGTATACGAGTTACATAAGTAAAAGCATTTTTTTTTTAATGAAGCAATCAGTATTCTGTGATTATTTAAGCTATTAAATTTGGTGTTGCAAATTAACGTTTTCATCTGTTTTGTACACCGCCTTTAATATTTTAATATACCATAATCAAACAAAAAATCGCTTACTTCTATAAATAAGTTATCTTTTAATGAAATATAGGTACCTATATGGAAAACATTTGTAAATAAAAATAAATTAGAAACGTGTTTTTTGACAACAAAAATTTTAATTAACAGTTTAGTAACCGAAACTTTGTACTTACTGTAAACAAATATTGTACATTACCGTCCATTGCTTGAAACAATAAATAAATAATTTTTGGATATAAAACCCCTTTGCAACCCAAATAGTTTGAATCAAATCTGCAAGAGAATAGTAAGTATATTGTAATGCAATCAAAAGCACTAATACAATGATATAAATATAGTGTGCCGCAAAAATTTTGCATTGTTAAAAGTGTGTCGCGACATTGAAAATGTTGAAAAACTCTGTAAATATAGTATTTAAGTGTTCTCAAATATATTTAAATTATAGGTACCTCCCATATGCAACACACCACTAAAATCTACTGTTTAAATTTGTTTAAAAAAATAATACCGTAAAATAATTTAATACAAGTAAGTAAAATTTTCGAAAAAAACTAGTGGCTCTTTGAATATCTTGCTATAAACTCCTTAGCATTTTTTTTTAAGAATTAGGGTTAAGATGTGTTTACTGGGAAACCCTCTACACACATCAATTACTTTAGTTTGTTTTTATTAAAGACTTTTACACAGCAATTGAAATATGTATTAACAAAAACGTAATCAAGCATCTACTCTTAAGATAAGAGCATTTTTTTATAACGTAAAATAAACTTTACAGCCACAAAGAAATATGGCCCTACATTAAACCTGCATAATTTTATGAACACATATAACGTTTCACTTACTTAAATTTTACGCCACAATTTACTTTAACAAAAGTCAAAACACGTTTACCATTAAGCGAGCCCCTCGGGCAGCGATGATTATAACACAACAAAAGCTAGCATGAATGTCTAAATAATTTATTACGGAAGTCCCCGGGCTACTCTTCTAATGTCAATTTGTTAAGGAGATGCGAGATCGCGAGAATGTTTAACGCAAATTAAAAGTAAATACAAGGTGATTATTCATAGAGCTTTATATTATTAATGATTCTAAACGGGCAATAAGCTTCTATTATTTGTTTGTCAGTAAATTATAAGTTTTAAGTTGAGAACATTAAATTGAAAGAAGGAAATATCAGTCATAATTCAAGAATTATGGCGTACATACTAAATCAAGCAGTATAACAATAAACACGTGGGTTTTTTCATGGACGAAGGGTCATAAATCTTAATAAAAAATTGCAGTATAACGCAAAACTACACCAATACGATATTGCAGATTGAACTTCCAATCATTATGACTACTGTATAACATTTAAAACACCAGTGAAGCAAAGCATTACCGTTTTTTAGACTCTTTACATTTTCACTTATCGTGTAAGAAAAATTAAAAGTCTAAATCAGTTTTTAATTAGCTCTTCCGAATTGCAACTATTATTTTAATAAGCTATTACATAGAACTTCGACAAAAAAAGGAATAATGAGTCTTACGAATCACAGATGACCATCGCATATTTGTTTACTAAGCATAAATAATTACCACACAAACAAGTTAACTATACAATTATTAATTATGTTTAACTCACCCGTGAAGCGTTAGCAATAAATGTTTATTTTATATTATAATTTTTACAATCTTTCAAAACGTCAAGTCGCAGGTTGTGTATAAAAGTTCATTCAAGACGAGGAAAACCTATAGAATACGTTGTGTTAATTAGTTGTAAATCAGTGTTTTAAATGGCCTGTTAAATTCTTTCGAATTTGAAAAGTAGCTTTCCTTTAGATTTATTAAGAACAGATACAAGTCAAACGAGCGAGCTAAAGTGATTGAATTTTATTATGCGAACCGCGAGTCCATTGATTTGACACAAAACGACATTTTGCAACAGAAAATAAATCCTCTAGTCACTTATTTTATGTCTGATACGTTGTATTTTTGCACAGTTGAAGCAACAAGGATCTGTGGCAAATCAGTCTGGAGTAACACTACTACAAATCAGCTGGTCTAGTAAAAATATATATGATAAGGGCTAGTGGCGTAGAAGACCCCGATGAAGATTAGGTCGAGTTGGATAAGCAAGGGTAACACCGCGACGAATATTGACGGTTGATTTTTTTTTTCAAGGTTTAAATGGTACGCCATTTTAAACCAAGAGATAGGTAATCTTCAGCGTATTCAATATGCAGTTGAATTCCGAAGACACAAAAAAGATTTTATAGGCAACCTTAAATGGTTATTTCCATTAAATTTTTTTTTTTTTAAGAAAGAAAATTTGCGTTACTTGGAATGCAACAATCCAAAACACATTCGTCAGCGTAAAATCTTTTCTCTTTGCTATACGGACAGGTGTGTAGTTACAGCCCAACGGATAATTGGACTCTTATTTTTAAAATCCTAATAGAACCACTGTAAGCGTTATTGGAGAACATTAAAAAGCAATGCTTGAATTGGTTTTTTTTTTCAAGAAGTGGTTAATACCATAGGGATATGATTGAAGCAAGATGGAGTTACAGCTCATACTGCCAATCAAAAAATGAAACTCCTAAAAATGATTTTCAGGAACTCGAAATCGATGGCTTCCACTTTCGCCCGATTTGAATGCCCCAGATTTTTCGCGTGAGAATATCTGGAGAAGCCAGTACACTAAAATAAGCCAGCAACCATTCAAAAGCAAAATTCTAATGGCGAATTGATACAATAGCAGGATAAGCTTTTGGAAATTCACTCCAAACAACAAGAATTTACGAGGAGACAGAAAGGTATTACTCGATAGGCATACTTTTCACAGTTGATTCCAAAAATAAATCTAACCTTAATTTTGTTGATCTAAACTTTAAAGTTAATATATCTTTAAAATATTTACTAAACGTGCAACTTACACAATAGGGTTTCTCATATTTGACCATTTTGCTTGTCCCGGGATTCCGGGAAGAAATCGGCCTTGTCCCAGGATTTCCCGGGATCCCGGGATGTAATAAATTATGTCAATATTTTTAAATAAATAATCCAAAAAATGAAGGGAACGGTTTATTACTTAAAAACAACTCCAAGTCGTAGGTATATGTAATACATTTTGCTGCATGATTATTATAAATAATTAAATAATATTGGTGAGAGAAACATAAATTTGGGAAATATAACCTTTCTATTGCAATTTATAGTTATGAACACAATAATATAATTTTTACAATGAACTTTTGTAATGTGATTTAAGAAAACAAAGGTGATCTGTGCTTCGATCACTTAGTCTTTTTCTTGATTTATTAACAAACAGTCCTGCTATATAAAATGTCTCTGTCTCTTTTTATGTAGGTGAAATTGTCTTGAGAACATCTAGCAGCAAAGAAACATCGTTTTTATCTATAAAATTTCATTTATAAGCCTTAAGCTTCGAATTACCAGGGCACAAAAATAAAAGTGTAAAAGTATTTTGAAGATGTTAAATTTGTCATAGAGACCACCAAACTAAAAGCAAAAATATAAATGAGAAAAATTATTTTGAAATAAAAATAAAGTTTGTCCATAATTTACTGTTAGTAAAGAAATTTATAATAAATTCTGATAAGTTATGTCAAAAGTAAAACTTTTTTTTAAATTCCGGGACAAAAAGTATTTCCCGGGAAATAAAAAATAGCTTAAAATGGACCGGCATCCCGGGATCCCGGGAAAGAAACCTTAAGCCTACCCCGCATTACTTACTAACGTATTTATAGCTACTCATCTAATCTTGTGATATTTTCTTAAGACTTACCTTACTAGCTTTATTAGTCTTGAATTAGTAAATTAAAAAATATTATACCAAAGTGTAATATTAATACAAAAACAATTATCTTAAATTAAATTAAAAAATCTCGAACACAAGTAATAAATTGAATCAACGACAATGTATAAGAAAAACAAAGTTCAATAACTAAAAATTTACACGTTCTTAGACAACATAAAATACTATTTTGTCTAAGTTTTGTGACAATATTGTTGTAAAATAACCAGTTTCAAAGACAAATTCATTTCGTGAATTAATTAGGATTCCTGTGTTAGCCTAACACAACACAGAAGTAATTAGTTATTGTAACAGATGTATACCTAATCGGTGTAACTGGTTTCGATTATCATAACTACCTGCATCGTGTATACAATTTTGTATTATTGTAAAACATGCACTAAACGATTTAACTAAACATTTAATTTATTAACATTTTTTAAAGATTTATTTCTGTAATGTACAAATCGTGTCTTACCGTTTTCTTACTAAAATTGGACATTAAATTCTACTAATTTAATCATGAATTAATCCAAGGAACAAGATATAATGCATTATAATGTAGGCTTGAACATAAAGACACTTCTTTCATCTCGTTATATTCCGTAGCACTACAATGCGGTATTCAAATGGCTGGTACATAAATAATTTAATGTGGTTGTTATAGCGTATTTAATGCAGACGAAATAAGATTTCGGTACAATCTGGTGGGCTGTTTGTTTAATTTTGGGCGCGCTTTAATCGCCCAATAAAGGTTTATTTGTTGCTATCGGATCAGTAAATTTACAGTTACAAGCTATTTACCAAGTTGTTTTATTATCGTCTACTAGGTATATTAAGATTATCATTTTATTGTTGTTTTTATAGATCGGACGAGAGTAAAACTCGAATAAAGACGTCTAATCAATACATAATTAATGGGGGAAATGTAGTTTAATATAATTATAAGCTGGTCGTGTTTCATTTTCAATATATACAGTTGAATAAACTGCTTTTTAATTAACTTGTCTCGATGTCAGTAGCGTTTCCTCAAATTTAAAAGGAAACCAGAAAGGGTAACAGTAAAATTTTATCTATAATTTATAAAGGAACTTTTTAAAAGAAACGATTAATGCGGGAAACCATAGATAAGAAATATACAACAAAATTTAACATACCAGATGTTTATAAGCCCAAAAATAAATACAGAAGTACAAGTATATAGGTATGTTTATGCTGTTTAAAGCTAAGCGTTCACTGCCAACCTGCCAACAAGGGGTACCTATTAAATGTGGTGCCAATTCGAAGAATTCAGTCAAATTTTGCCTTTTCAGTTTTTTCAGGGACAACGTCGGTGGCAATCTTAAGAACCCGTAACACGTAGGCATTTATATTTACCAATGCAACACGGTTTTGTTACTTAAAGAAAACGTATCAGTAAAACAGCAAAAAACTGCGACATTCTGAACGAATAATGCGGTAAAACGATGAATAGGGTTACGATCAATGCGGTCCTGTTTTGACTTGTTTTATTTGGAATATATTTTAGACTGTATAAAATAAACAACACATACTGGAAAACGATTATTTGAGAAACGATCGATCGAGTTTTTACTATACATTCTAATTTTTTCAAGAAACGTCACAACAGCTCTGATTTTCTACTTTTGTCATACGCAGTCCGAAGGAAGTATTGTGTTCGCAATACAGTTCTAATTTGGAATTTTAAAGGATTTTCACGTTTTGAGGTCGTCTGAACACGTGTGGAGTATTTTCGCGAAAATGTCCGTGAATACAATGTGTTTGTTTTCAAAATTGGTTGTCAAAAGAGCCTTGAGAATTACCTATACGCATAACAATTCGCATACGATTGAATGAGATTTCGAAAATAACTAACCTACAGGGTATTACTGTTTTTACGTACACCAAAATTACAGAAAATCGGTAATAGATATAAACATTTTGTTTACGTACAAATGTAGTCTATACAAGGGTTTACAATAAATCCTAATAGGATCTCTTTTGTAAATATTAAATTATAGAATTACAAAAGAAAATACTATATTTTACAAGAGATGATGGTCCAGCTTCGCGGCTCTTGAACAAATCTTACGAACGAAAAAACTGATTTCATCTCGAGTCGTAAATGCTCTTTTTTCTACGAAATTAAATTATATTATAGAACGAACGTTAATGTAAACGAACCAAATGAAAATTATTATGTATAACTTTTTAATTAATTATTTCATTTCCATTGCGACACCACCACACTGACATTGACATAAATAAAATTATCACCTACAAACGAAATATACTTAATATAATTTTTGTACCATTCTTAGGCTTTTATATAAAATGCTACATTAAAATTAAATTATTTGATTTATGAACAAGACGAATGGCACTTGTATCAATTATTAAAACTCAAAAACGAAAACGTCACAATAACCTAACTTTTTCGTTTCATTTGCAGCAACACAAATTTAAAAACTGATGTTTGGCGATGTTTTAAAAGACCCTGTATAAATGCCCCTTTAATAATCATTGTAACTACTGTAATTAATTTAATTAAATGCTTAAAAATTACTACCTAATTGTTTTGTAAGGAATACGGCCGATCAAAAACTTATTGTTATATTTATTTGTTGTTTTAAAATATAACCAAGAAATATTTCACCGAGCCGTTATTATACGCATAAATCAAAGACACAAAAGAATAAGTCCTTTGTCTTATTTACAAGGGCCAAGTTTCGACTTCCTTTATATTCTGCGCTGTTTCTGATTAATATGGCAATTTTTCATTCGCAAAGTCGTAACACAGCGATAATCCCGCCTATAAAATCAACCCGTATTTGAATTTTATAGATTACAGAACAAGATAGCGCAGAAAAATGTGCGTTAATTGATCGACCTTTTTATGGCAGCGACGGCGAGTACATAATAAAATTGTAGTTTCCCTTAAACGATCCATTATTATCGTATTTCCACTTTCGCTGTTGCTTTTTTACTTACTAAACAACGTTGTCAAAAGAACTAATTTATGCTTTTTAAAAAGCGGTACGAAAAAGGCCTATTGTGTTCCTTGGACGAAAATCAACGCCTTTGTTTGTTTAAACGATGTTTTTGCTCGCTTGTCGCCAGAAATACGTTGGGGTTTACAGTTTGTAAATAGATTAGAGCGACTATCTGCGGTAAAAAAACATTAATTTTGTTGTAAATGCAGCAGATTAATTACGAGAGATTGAACAGACGTCAAATCACGTCGACAAACGATAAGAAATAAAATATAACGACGGGTATACAATTTTTAAAAGGCTACTACTCACAATACAGTTTTGAAATAGCAAGTGACGCCACCATTCAAAGTGCAAAAGTTATTAGTAAAATGCTTGCAAGAATTTCCATAAATAGAATTAAATATTTTCTGCCAATTAAAATTAATTAAAATCAAAAAAGCGAAAAGATCGCCAGAGAGACAAAACGAAATAAATGAAGACTATAGCATAGAAAGTCAACAAGATATTCAGCTGATAAAAAAAACACAAACATTAAAATAAAAAGCGTACAAGAAAAATTATTTAAGTAACCCAGTGATTTTAAAATTGTTAGCCAAAGCAGGAAGATAAATTCTGAGAAACCTTTTAAACAAAACATAGAAGATTTAAAAGCACCCAATAAATAAAGCATAGGAGTTTTACTACCATTACATAAAATGAGTGACAAGTGGGAATGAGCGAACTAACTACAAATGTATAACATTAGCAAGTATAGCACAAAACATTCCACCGAGAATAATGGAAAAAAAAAACTCGAGAAATAACTGGACATTGCACTAAAAAATTAATAATAAGACAGATAAGTAAGGAGGTAATTTCCAAAGACGGAGAACTACATGTAGTGTTTGCAGTCCTGAAAAAAAGCCTTTGAATAAAATAAAGAAAGAAGATGCATGAAAATGTTTAGAGACGAGAGGAATAAAAACGAAAACCGTTGACATCAATAAAGGGTAGTTCACACGGTGACTTTTTAAAGTCGCGTTAAAGTCGCGACTTCGATTTGACAGCGGCATTTGACGTAAGCCTACCATACTTTTATATTTTGACATAACAGACAAATAAGTTAGGTTAACCTGACCTAATATACATTTGTTTGTCATCGATTTCCAATTTATCATGTCCCCAATAGATGTTCCAACGATTTTAGAACATTATCAACAAATAGCAACTTCAAAATAATTAGTTGCTGTCATACTCGATGCTGCAATTACAAGAGCGGCCATTTTTATTTTAAAATCGCGACTTTGTATTTGGGTAAATCACACGGTGACTTTTAAAGTCGCGACTTTAAAAGTCACCGTGTGAACTACCCATAAGGCAGTGTTCAGTGTATAAAATTTACTCCAATATCGCAAGGATACACAACGAAGAATCCACAGAATTTCAGACTAAGATGGCATATAAACAAGGATGCCTCCTGAGTTATTATTATCTTTAGTCATAGACGAAACAGCAACAAAAAACGCTAAAATTAAACTTAAAACTTGCAAAATTGGGGAAATCAAATTATCGGAATTCATCTTTGCAGACGATATAATATAGTAATATAACCAGGGACAGTGAGAGAACAGAAAAAACCAAGAAAAATAAAATAAATAATAAAGTAGGTATTAACAATAAACTAAACTTAAAATTAGCTGGATCGATTACAACGTGAAATAAAAATTATCTTGGTCAAAAACGGTCATGAAATGGAAAACGGCTGTCTTAGCTTATACCATCCTTTTGTGCTAATTTTGTCAAGTTACGTCCCATAATGATATCATCTGCAATAATGATATCATCTGCAATAATGTGCAAATGTGTTGTTAATTCTAGAGACAAAATAATAATAAACTACAGGTTAAAAAAAATTAAATAAAGGGCTATTAACGTTTTGATTACCTAACTAAGAAAAGCCAAATTAAAGTAACTGTTGAAATTGTGCCCCGCGTTGTTTAATGAACAAGTTAACGCGCCTGTTCAAGCTATCAAAAGCTTTTTGCAGCATTACTGACATTATGGTTAATCATTATTTAACAATTCTTTTTGTTCTAGTTCTTGCACTTAGCTACAAGATGTCTAAAAATCCTAATCTTTAAGTAGGGGAACACAAAATAGTCCATAATGGTCAAACAAGGTGACCTCAGAGGAAACTTAACTAACGTTTGAAAACTTATCACCTGGTCATCAGAAAACTCCAGCAAAAAGTCCAAAAATAAACGCTGATTGTATTCCCAAATATAATTAACTAGTACACCAGTTCAAAAATACGCTTCAATCACGAACATTTTTTGCTCTGTGGGGAAGACCATAATTAAAATGATTCAAAAACTGTTTAAGATTGTAATAGAAAGAAAACTTCACCAGAACACTTTACAAATATTGACTATTAAAAATTAATTGACATAAATACACGATACTAGCTACGACAATTATCATAAAATCCATGAGCACCTTTGATTTAAGATCACGGTACAATAAAACTAGAATGGTTAGAAAGCATATACAGGGAAGTCATACGAAAGACTAACAAACAGTGCAAATAAAACATGGACAGCGAAAAGGCTAAAAATTAAGAATTAAAAAAACATGAAGGCAAGGCGTAAATAAGGAAGCAACCAAAAGAGAAAATCATAAAAAAAATATAACAAATGCAGCCCTATATTTAAAGACGTGGCAAGAGTTGTAAGTACAAGCGATGAAAACTTAACTCAGATGGTCTTCTTACACTTCACGGCACGTAGCCTAGCTTAAAGTAAGATTGAGTAAGTAAGTCTGTTATTGAAAACATGTCATTTTTTATACTGATAATGATAACCTGATAAAATAACTTGTTGTCAAACACAAATTAATTAGCGCCTATTTCAGAGACACGTTTTAAATATCCAATCGATTAAATTATTTATATGAATAACACCTAACCCGATATGTGCCAACCATGGCGAACCACACACGTTGACGAACTTTGTTTTATGTTTGATCGCGCTGTCACGTAAACACCTGCCGCTGACAGAATATATAGTTGAAAATAAAAGCGATATGAATATATTTACTTTAAATTAGATCGTTAGTCAATAGCCTAACCGAGTCCCCTAATCGGCAATACAAAATAATACAAATGGGACTAGAATATTTTAAATGGTATCTTAAAAAACCAAAAAGAAACGTCATTAAATCGCGATTTTCTAAAGAGAGCAGTACTCGTTTTGAAGTAAATCTTGTAAAAATAACTTAATTACTTTACAAAAATCCTGTTTCAAAATTTTTTAAACTTCTAATTAGTACATTCACTTAATCAAAATAAAGGTCATGCCTAATGCTAAAAGCTAAGAAATCGGTTAAACTAAAGCCAAGTTGCGTTATTCCGTGCTGAATTTAAATCTAGAAAAAAATTATCATAGCTCTCTTAGTTCAGAAGTTGTCAAAAAAAAAGGTCAGGTCGGGTAAGGTCTGGTCAGGTTAGTTCAGAAGTTGTCAAAAAAAGGTTTTTTTTTTCTTGTTTTTTTTTTTACTTAAGTTTTAGTACTTCTCGATCAGAGTAAGGCATTTGACCTTGTAAATTTTACCTTATTATTAGCAAAACTAAAATATATCGGATTCAGTAGTACTGCTTTGGAGCTAATCGATAGTTATTTAAATAATAGATGTCAAAGGGTAATATTTGGTAGGGGTTCAGTATCCTCATCATTGAAAACTGTCAAATGCGGGGTTCCTCAGGGTAGCGTGCTGGGCCCTTTGTTATTTTCACTATTTACATTTGAATTATGTAATTGTTTGAATTACGTTAACGCTCATCTATATGCTGATGATATTGCATTATATATGTCCTGTGGATTTGATACTTTAGATGTTCACATTAACAATTTTAATTCTGACTTGGGAAATGTTACCAAATTTTTACAACAGCATGGTTTGCGTATAAATCCGGCCAAATCTGTAGCATTATGCATAACGACACCTTCATACAGAATGCGTATTGTGGAGCAATATAGTTTGGTGGTGAACAGTACCGATATTCAATGGGTCGATAGTGCCAAAAATCTAGGGGTCATAATGGATAGCAACTTTTCATTTAATGATCATGTCAATCATATATACAGGGTATGTTTTTCTAAATTAAAAGCGCTTCAGTAACTAAAACACGCTTTAACAAGTGAGGTAAAGCTTATGATGATAAAGTCACTAATCTACCCACACATTGATTATTGCTGCTTTGTGTATTTTAATTTTTTGAGTCAACAACTGAACAAACAAAAACTACAACGAGTGCAAAATGCATGTTTAAGATTTGCTTGCTGTATTCCGTATAGAGGTCATATTACTCCATTTAGACTTAGCCTCAACGAATTAAATGTAAAGGAGCGCATACGCTATCTAAATACTGTCTTTTTATATAGAATCTTAAAATCTCACAATCCACCATATCTTTTTAATCTTATAACACGTAGAAATGATGTTCACGATGTCAACATTAGATTTAATTCATTTTGTATTCCAAGACACTCTTCACTTAAATTTAGAGGAAGCTTTTCTTATCTAGCACCGTTGTACTTGAATACTGTTATGCATCAATTGCATTTATCTGCTTTTCAATTTAAACGTATGTTAAAAAATGCTGTTCAGCAGTAAATATGTCTTTTGTTATTGTAATTTTTTGTTTGTTTGTTAATGCTTATTTCTAATGGCAAGGTGGTAGAGAGCGCGAGCTAACCTTGTCCATTTGTGTATTATTTTATTTAATTGTATTGTAATGCACAATAAATATTATAATTATTATTATTATTATTATTATTATAAATATTTAAAAACTAAAAATTTTATGCTGACTCCCCCCCTCCCCCTAACCCTGGATTAAAGTGAAATAGCACACTGTAGCTGCAGTTTGAAAAATAACCAGAAAAAGTCAACATTACCATGAGAGCCTTACTACCCTAACCTATATCTTACAATAATTAATTGTAATAATTTTATGTAGTTTAAGACTTATTTAAATTACATGCAATAAAAGTAATGTTAATTCTTTATCCTAAATTTATTTTGTAAAACCACACTCTATATATATCTCTCATTTACTTGCAATAGATTAAAGTTGAATACAGGGTAATTGATTATAAAATAGCGAAAAATATTGCCCTAAAAATGAGGTACTTTTGCTCTCAACATTAATTTAATTCAAAAAAATTATTGGATAGATTTAACAAACTTTGTAGCCTTTAAAATATAGGAGATCCACATATTAAGCCTAGAATTTGGGACTCCCTGCATATATTGCTTCAGGGTTACAAAGTCAACTAGATAGGAATTTACTGGAGAAGCTGATTAACAATTTATAAAAATGGGAAAAGTTGGCGCACAAAATAGTTGCGGCTTCTTTGTATGACTTATAGATTTGCGCTAACATAAAATGCGACATTTTTACGGAAATGACGGCGTAAAAAATGTAATAGCAGATATCTTACGGAAACAGCTTGACTTTATAGCCAAGGGATGTAACAAATTACCTGACAAAATTCATTTGAATCAGCTCATCCGAAACAATAAACGAGAATACTGAGGACCCTTCATACAGCAAGAAAAAAAATACTTCGTTTATTTCTAAACGTAATAAACTTGATATCTGCGGTTTAGTCTAAATGAAAAGTATTCTTTTGCATGTCTTTCTTAAAAATTCTTACAATTAAAACCCTGTTCTGCGACCACTATATACACTCAACGTTAATTGGAAATTGTGGCCCTCCGTTCATTAACTGAGTATAAAGTACCGTTGAGGTAGATTTTTGTATTATCTAAAACAGGTTCATACATAAGAATAAAATTAAAAGCGCACGCTGCAAGTTTTTATGACTTTTACGTGCAAATTTCATTACCCTCTGCTTTAAAAATAAAACTAGCTCATGTTTATCGCGAAGTACTACGTTTTTTTTGTGGTTGTATCACTGTGTACCGTTATACTGGACGTATTCCATGTATTATCGTAAAAAAAAATATATAAAAGTATCTCTGTAGATTTATTATCTTTATAACACGGGCATTTGTAGATAAAAGAAACAATTTGACGGATTTTTGTTTTGTTTTATAGGGTTCACTACACTTTTAGCTTGGTTAACAATAATGAAAAAATATTTTAAGAAACCGTTACATCTTACCACTAATATGGGTTGTTTGAAATTTAGAGGCTGACTTTTATGGCAATTAAAATTACGTTAAATTTTAACATGAGTTGTGGTGTGCTGACTTTTTTTCATGTTTTTCTGTCTTTTGCTAGACTTTTTATGCCTTTCCGTTTGATGTTTCTATCCGCTGCTGCTTTTTTAACTTCGTCGTGCCAGGTTTTTCTCGGTCTACCTCTTTTGTTTTTTCCCTGTGTTTTTGCTTCATATGCTTTTCTGGTTCACCTTTCTTGTTTCATCCTATAAATGTGACCCAACCATCCCAGCTGCCTTTCCTGTATTTTTGTTTCAACTGATTTTATCTTTAATTGTTCTCTATATGTTTCGTTTCTGATTTTATCTTTTTTGGTTTTTCCTTGAATTTTTCTTAGAAATCTCATTTCTGCTGCATTCACTCGGCTACTATTTTTATTTGTGAGTACCCACGTTTCAACTCCGTATAAAAGTGCCAAAGTTACGACCTTTTTGACAACTTCCACTTCTGTTCGTTTTGGGACTTCTCTATTTCCAAAAAACATTGTTGTTAAACTGCTAAATATTCTTCCCACATTTCCTGTCCTTTCGCTTATTTCCTTGTCCATTCCTCCATTTTTCTCTATGACCACTCCTAAATATTTATAGCTTTCTACCTGTTCTAACCTCAACAGTCCTATACCTAACAGTAGAAGGACTCATGACTAAGTAATAAATAAATAAATAAGTTTAAACTAATTAATTGTAAGCAGAGAATGGGAGTTAGAGGCGGGAGTAGAGGAGGAGTGCATGCTCTTTGAAAGAGTCGGAGTCGTTTAAAAAATGATACTAGGGAGTCGAGAGTTAAAAGTCCTTTATTTTTTTAACGACTCTCCATCCCTGGTTGGAGGTACATTATTGAAAAAGAGGAAGCAAAATCTAGTGCCAATATCGCGTAAATTAATATTACACACTCCTACAAAGGAGTAAGATAATAATCACCAGTATCTACAAATTTGTTTTAGTTTTATACTACAATTTTAGAGAAAGTATATATTAACTGAAAATGGTTTAAACACACAGGCTGGACCGAGCTCGGTGGATGGTTGTTTTAACAACCTAACTTGCAATCGGAAGGTCATGGGTTCGAATCGCAGGACCGACTGTCACTGCAGAGGTTTCAGGTGGTTTCTTCTACAGTTAAGGCAAACGCTGTGGCAGTACTTCCACCTATCCTTGCCCATCCTTGACTATCCACATCCTTACCCACTATCCTTGTACCTCTAACGACTCAAAAGAAGGTCAATCCCCCCATAACAGTCTGCCGCGCGAGCGGAACACACATGGGAACCATCATCACAGGCTGGTATGAATTCAAGTTTAAACAAGCAGATGTCGCTTATTATTAAAACGAAAACATCGATTTAACTTTTAAAAAGTCGCTAGATTTAATGCTGATTAAAAATATTGCCACATATGTCAATTAACCAAAATATGTTTGATGAAAACATTCAGTTATTGTAGCAGCTTTGCCAAACTTTTAATCTTTGCCTTAGCTTTTATAATAAAAATGAGATTTACATCATGAAAGTCGATACTTTTTCAACTTCAAAATTTAAAATAATAAACTAAAATTGAAAATTCATGATCAAAACTTTAGTCAGAAACTATCCATTAAACTTTAAACGAAAAAAGTAATTTAACAACTTTATTAAGGATCTCATTTCAGTTATAATTAAAAGTTTTTCCTTATCAACTACAAGAATTCGATATTTAATAAAATTTAATAATAAATTTATAACGAAGTTTCATCTTTATAATTATAACATACACGTAATATGTTGTTAATATGATACAAAAAAAAAATTTCAGTAAGCAAAACAGGCGTATGAAAGTAATTCACAGTTATGAAAATAAAGTTTAAGTGCAGGTATGTGAGGAACATATTAAATGGGATTTGGTAAAAGAAACATTACATCCAGCTTATATTTCATCAAGCTGTCAGGTGAACATATAACGCACATAATGCCTCTCTATATTCTTTGACGTGTATTCTACTCCTTCAATTATTTTTCTTACAATGGCGTTTATGTGTGAAATTTTATAGAGAACGGAATAATATACGATTTGCGAAGACATCAAATTTATGGTCACAATAAACATACAAACATGTACTACACGTCAAACGAAGCCTAATTTCTTAATAATTTAAAATACGAACGATATTTAGTGTTAAAATTTATTTAAGGTGGGTTTCTAACAGGAAAATTTCGTCAAAGGTTTCAATTAACTTGTCAACATTTTTTTCCATATGGCGATGCATTCTACTCGTAAAAAACAAATGTACAAATCTTTGTAAAAATAATAAAAAACAAAGGTACAAATCTTTGTAAAAATAAAACTTACTAACAAAGTAACCTTAAACGAAAAAATTTTCTACTATCTTTAGCGATTATGTACAATATTTGGACCTGCATAAATTAAATTAACGTATATACTGCAACTGAAAAGACTTTTATTACGATTAATTTAAAATTATTAGGACGTAAAGTAAAAAAATTGTTTTACCAAAAATACTTTAATAAAAAATTATATAATAATTTTAGCTAAACTGGTTAACATTGTTCCACAATTTTATAACCCGCAAGAGACAGTTTAGTAAAAGAAGTAAATTTTTAGCGGCAAATATGCAAGTAATTGTGGCTTTACAAATTGATTCGGATGGGCATCCTGTTCGGTCAATAATTCTTCCTAAAAAGTAAACATTTTAATGTAAAAATATGCCATTTTAATGTTCTAACAGAGAAAGGAATGCAGTACACAGATAAAAACATGATTTTGACTGTATAACCTATCTTCTACTAAACTATATGCTGCGTATTTTGATAATTCGTTAGTTAAACGGGTTTTGAACGGATTTTAGTAGTTTAAAAACACCTGCGTATAAAAACATTACAATTATTTTAAAAATATTTTCTGGAACCAAATAAATCAGTATGAAGCAAAAACAAAAACAGTTGAACTCTGCGGAATATCTTTTGACAAGACACTGATTCCTTGTAAATAATGCAATGGAGTATCTTGTATCATTAACAAATGATATATACGACTTCTAAGCCTCTCAAGCTAAGAAAACGAGTCAAGAATTTTATCAATTAAAAAAATAATTGTCAGACCAGTAATAACAAAATAAGGTGAAATTATTGAAAAATAATCATTACTTTAAATTATATTATAATTACAAATTTTTTACAATATGTAATTAACCTGAATGGACGTTTTAAAAAAACTTCAAGTTTTAAATGCATGTACCTAACTATAATTAACAGTTTTCAAGCAAATGGTCATTTATTGGCTGCACTCTGCATAATGAAATAACACTTTGCTCCTAACACGTCCATGTTAATTTTTACATTAAGTTGTCACACTAACAACTACCTCTTATCTTTGATCTATATGCTATATGTGAGTGAGTGAAGTAAGTCCAAGGTAAATAACGGAAATTGTTTGCTAAGTAACGTCAATAAACAGAAATGCCATAGGATAGCGAACAGACGACAGAGAACATAGAAAAGCTCTACCTTTAGCTTTTGCGGATTTTATCAATCCAAGAATATTCCACGTTCGCAGAAAACATTAGCCTTATTTATCGATCGGTGTCGTTCAAACTTCTTTGTTTACCTGCTTTTACCGAAATTACTTCGTGGGAGTTTGGATAAATGATAAAGCGCTCAGGTCATGGACTCATTCAAAAATAAATTGCTTATAATTATAAGCAATTCTCAAAGGAATTTTAATTGTAACAGAGGTGTATAATACATTTAATTTTAGCCAGCGGTGAAATATTTTGGTGTATTAATATACTTGTATTAAATACTGCAAACAGTACACTGTGAATTATTCCAATATACCGGGTCGTTCAGTTTGAATGTCGCAACCCCTTAACTTTGTTAGGTATTTTAGGAGGAAACTCCAATAACTTCATATTTTTGTAAATTGCAGTAAATTATCTGCTCAATGACGGCAAAATGTTTTTCTCTACGATAAAATACAGGGTGTTTCTGAACGATGTAGCATAATTTTTACTGGTCAATCTACATTGAAAAATAGGACGATTTAGCCCATCATGCCTTATAGAAAGTTGCATCGTTGCTAAGTTACAGCCCCATGAAGAGGGGATGAAAAATTGTTGTTTTATTGATAAATCAAGAACGCTTTGACCTACAACATTTATATTTGGCACGTATTCTACAATAGGCAAGCGTATTCTCATGCATAATTTTGAGCGAAATTCCACCATAGGGGGCGCTACAATCGATAATAGCAGAGAAAAAACCTGCTGTATTTTTTTTGTCGTTCGTAATTTCAATTTTTTATTGTAACAGTCGGATAGGTAGGTCTAAAATGTACATTTTTAGTAACTTAAAGTTTTTTTATACGAGCCATCGTTCTGGAGAAAAACTCGATTTTATTAAAATACGAGTGTAACTCTGAGATTTATTGAAAATATTTAACAAAATCATGTTTTATACAAATAAAACTGGACATAATAAAAAACTAATAAAAAACATAAAAATAACTAATACAACTAAAAATGATTGTTACAATAAACGAAAATATGACATCTGACTACATTGGTTTTGTTTGTTTATTCACAGTAAATAGTTTTTGTTACATATTTTCAATAAATCTGAGTTATATTTTAATAAAATCGAGTTTTTCTCCTAAACGATGGCTCCTATCAAAAAACTTTAAGTTACTAAAAATGTACATTTTAGACCTACCTATCCGACTGTTACAATAAAAAATTGAAATTACGATCGACAAAAAAAATACATCAGGTTATTTCTCTGCTATTATCGATTGTAGCGTCCCCTATGGTGGGATTTCCCTCAAACTTATGCATAAGAACACGCTTGCCTATTGTAGAATACGTGCCAAATATAAATGTTGTAGGTCAAAGAGTTCTTGATTTATTAATAAAACAACAATTTTTCATCCCCTCTTCATGAGGCTGTAACTTAGCTACGATGCAACTTTCTATAAGGCATGATGGGCTAAATCGTCCTATTTTTCAATGTAGATTCACCAGTAGAAATTATGCTACATCGTTCAGAAACACCCTGTATATGTACCCATCCACTCAGAATAAACAAAAGAAAAGCAAGATAAGTAATTAAAAAAATTATTATTATCGTCAGTATGACATAAACATTGTAGAAAAAACATATTTTCACTGTAGAAAATTCCTTGCGATTTATAAAAATATAGTTTATTGGAGATTAAAATAAGAAAGTTTAGTGGAGCAACAGTCAAACTAAATCACCCTGTGTATTTTCAAAAACAAATTTTGTTTTTGCGTTTAATTTCTGTAACGGATATAGATATTTGAAATCCATGTTTGCTGTCAGATTCATTTCATAAACTTAATTCGATAATATACTACTGTTTTTTTTTTTTAACTTCAATTATAACCAGAATAGTCTATCGATCGATTAACCATTCTTCTATCTCTAACAGTTTTTAAAATCCTCATGTTCTTAAAGTGCCTGCTATAGAGCCTAACAATTACTTACCGCATACCTGTCAATATAACACTTTTTATTGTTTATTTTTTTAAATCTGATTTATTTTGCTTCGGCATGTTTTTTCTGCTATGGCTAATCACCGAAGTGGAGGGGGATGGAACAAGGATATGGTGGGTAAGTTTAAAGGGTAGGTGGAAGTACTGCCACAGCGTTTGCCTATAGTTGGTAGGGGAAACCACCTAAAACCCCTACAATAACAGGCGGCCTCATGATTCGAACCCAAGACCTCCTGATTACTCGCTAGGTTGCTTACCAACCATCCCCCGATCTCGATTAATATAACACTTAAAAAGTCTGTTAACTTGCTTTGTTGGACAGGATAAAGAGATAAACATAATACAGTACGAAAAACGACCAGTGTGCCAACCCAACGAGAAAACTGCAAAAAAACTTGAAAAATCATAAAATTTTTCAACACAAATATATTTTTAGTAATAATATACAACCATATATGGAAAAAAGATTAAACTAGGATATTTAAAAAAATTCTACGAAATTCGTATTTAAGGTTCTTTGAAAAACAGCGTCTTAAGCAGAATTTACGTAAAGCTGTTTAAACGTGTGCTTTTTACGTCCATCATAGTTAAAAATATATTTGTGTTTATAAATCGTGTCATCTTTTTTTTTTTTTTTTTTTTGTTGTTGTTCTCAATACGTTGACAACATTGGTTGGTCATTCCATTTATATTGTTATTGTAACTAGTTTTAGTGAACCCACTCTCCAACTCTTATGATAAAACAGTTACCTGTGTCTACTTGCAAATGAACATTCCGATAAAACGATTTATTACACCCTACACCCTCTAACTGATATCCCGTTAGATTGTACTCTTACCGAACTTTGCTTTTGTTAAATATTTTACCTTACAACTTTGAACTGTTTCGGCATGTGCCCTAGTATTAAAAGCCAAGTAACTAATTAGAGAGTTCTGAATGATTAAATATTCCTCTTGTAAATGGCAAAATATATAAGCAACCATTATACGGATGTATTTTATCGTATAATAAACGAAAGACGAAATTACATATTTTGAATTAATACCTATACAAACTTATTTTAATTTGTGGGGACCACTTATTTATTATTAGAGTTGTATACAAAATTAAATTTGTTTAAGACACAAAAATTTATAATGTTAAATCAATTTTCACATAACCGTAACCCAGTGATTCTCAACCTTTTTAACTTGCGCCACTATTTTCCATATTAATTATTATTGCGCTTTCCTTCTAATCCTATTTATGCAGTGGTGACTAAAAAAAGTTTCCAAATGTATTGATCCCATCTCACATTGGTGACTAAAAAGAGGTTCTACAATTGTTTTTAAATCCGTCCCGTTTTACACTGGGACTTGTTGTTTTAATCTTCGCGCTCCTTCACAGATATTTGGGGCCCCTCCTAGGGGGCGCGTCCCAAAGTTTGAGAACCACTGCGTCGTTTTTATAAAAACCTAAAAAATATGTTGAATCGATTATTTGTTTTTCTGGTGCAACTGTTTTATTTATTTATCGCTAAAATTTTGTTAAAACTTCATTACCATAAACAAAGAATATTTTGCATCAAAAGTGTTTCGACAAAAAAACAAATATAACTTATTTTGGTGTAAACTTTGTCCAGTTAGTAAATGTTATGACTTAGTGCTATAATACGCTTTTTTCCTTTAACAAAAAAGTAAAATTTAAAATCGTCTGTCTGTGCGAAAGTGAGACATGATAGTTTCCAATTTGCAGTTAAAAAAATTAATTTATAATCTACGATAACCTTCGATTTAGAATAAAATCAAACCACGTCAGTGATGACTATGTTGGTCGACCTGTTCATAATGTTACTTTACGCATTAAAACACTAATAAGTAAAAATTTCATATTGTAGTGGACACAAACAATTAGTTCAGCTAAATATTTGCTTTGAAACGTAAATAACTTATAAGAAAATGACAAAAATGAAACAAAGAAACAAAATGTGGAGACAACACTACATTATATATAGATATGTTTTAAATTAAGTAAGGAAACCCACAAGATATCAATATAATTGCATCTAGAGCAAAAACAAACGAAACAAATAAAACGAATTTCTAAAACTTTGACAACAGAAATGAAAGAGCAAATTTCTGCTTGTATTGCCCTGTTAAATCAATACAAAACGGAAGGAAGCCTTAGATAACACGAAATAAACAGGAGAAAACAGGGTGCATCAATTTTGACCGAAAGCAAACAGGTAAACATTATTAATCCTCTTCAAGAACGTAAAAAAATCAATCTGCAACATACATTCATCTACAATGCAATTAAAAATAATCATTAGAAATATTGTTGCTAAATTAAGTCAACAAATCAGTTTAAAACTGCAAATTCATTATCATTACAGCTCAAACATTTCATTTTAATAACACTTGCCATAAACTATACTATAAAACAAACTCAGAACATAAACGCTAATACATTGATGATCTGTATAACTAAAACGATTCGCAAAACAAACTAATTTAAAAAAGTTTAATCGATGACTTGATCGAATCAAACATACCTACTGAGAAAGTCAATGAAGCAAGCTTACACTCAACGGTATGATGTGGTATTTAAAACGATGACAAACAAATCATAAAAAAAGTACCACACAATCTCTATTACTCCGCATAATTATTTAACGAGAAAAGATATTGTAATAAGAAGATAAATAGCTCCCGTACAAATAGTCATAACCAGTCATTAATTCTATGTCCATGGTTCTGTAACCAGACAAGTCTTCTACTTTAAATCGTAAAATAGAGCCGTAGCGTTAGAATGTCTTACCTCAATTATTTTTACTAAATTACTAGGAAATATAGTCTGTGTCGTTGACTACACAAAAGGAATGCGCTGCATACTCCCACGATTATAACATTAAAACGCAGTTCTGTACATGCTCACCCTTCCATGCACTAGACACTAGACACACGACAGCGTGACAAATAAACAAGATGACAAACCAAAATTTAATGTAATCCAAACGAACAGTTTAAAAAATCTGCCATAATTTTAAATAAATCTTACAATTATTAGTATGACTGACATCAATTATTTTTATTTTACTTCCATGCTATTTCATTAACTTTGTAAATCAATAATATGGGACAAACCCTGGCGCATCATTCAAAGGCTCAAGTTATGAGTATTTCAACTTTAGTAAAATAAATTAACCTTAAAATATTACGGTCATATCTTGAAGTACGTCAGTGTTTGGATTTTGTCCATCAACAAACGATTTGTAGTTAAATTTGTACTTCATAAATAGGACACACTCTTCTTATAGTATGGTTCTTATAAAAAGGAATAACAAGGATACAACTGCAATAACACAGAATGACAACAGGAACCAAAATTTTTGGGACAGTTGAGCTTGGGTAGGTTAAGGACCAACCACCGAGAAAGGTACAGCCGACCAAAAATAAAGGATTTTTTTGCTAAATTTGTTGTGTTTTATTTGCTTTTTACTGTGCAATAATTACTCTAGAGCTAAGTATCAGGTAAAACAACGTTTGAGAGTCCAACCACCTTATAGAGATGATCACGAACCGTAATGAACAACAATCACTTAAGAGTAATGAGCGCTTTTCCTCAACAGAGTGGCCGATGTATATATAGTACGGTTTATCACTATATCTGTAATAGAAAAATGCCAAACCATGTTGAAGACAAAATGTTTTTTAACGCTAATATTTAAAACTATTGGCGCTGATTGGTACCAATAAATGGATTTTAAGGGTACCATGTTACATTCATGACAGACAACTGATAAAATAACAATTCAGCGTGTACGTTTCATCATTTCGAAAGCCTTTTAATGGTTAAATTACTGAGAGAGAGGGTTTGTTATTACGTTATTAATAAGAATCTATATTAAAACGCAATTCTCATTTTGACCTTATTTCTCCTACAAATTTGACTGAATGGTATACCGTGTAGGTTTCAAGATGAAGAACATAGGGATTTCAGAAACCGTTAGAGAAATAGAAATGGTTAGCGAAGAATCTAAGCAGCACTTTACAACAAGTTCCTGAAACATTTTGAGAAACACTAAATAACTTTCAATTTTAAATATATTTTTGTAATTATTAACAAAAGAAATTTGATATTTGCAGGTTGACCATAACCATATAACTTTACATTTCTACGTGTTTGTGAAGGTAAAATGCAGATGTGTATGTATAAAGATCAATTATTGTATCGCAGGTAATTTTCAAGTTATATCGTTAACTTGTATGTGCTTATAGAAACTGTAACATGAATGACAGTTTTAGTTATATTTTTAAATATAAAAGTATTTAATCTTATGTATCACTATCCTTTAAAATTAAAAATACTACTTATATGTACCGTTAAATAATTTTTGTATATAAAAAACAAGAACATGTTTAGCAGCATCCCGGGTTCATCTTTGGGCTATATCTTAAGAATACTTAGACATTTGATAATCGTTATCACTGTTAGATTGCTTTATAAATTTGAGTCAATTATGTTCAATAATTTTTCTTGACTGAAATATACCCCTCAAATCATTTGATTTAAATTGAAACACCTGGTAAATTTGTAATTTTTTAAAGCTTTTATAATAAAAAAAGTCGTCTGGTAGCCTAGTGTAGTAGAGATCAAATATGGCGTCCATAATAAATTAAAAAAACTGGACTATCGAATAATAAAAACTAAACTGGCTGGTCAATTTTAAAAATGCCATGCTCGATTGAGAACTTTGCCTAAAATATACAAGTTTTAAATTTCTTACGCTGATATTAAATATTTAAAGGTAATATTAATATTGACCTTTTCAGTTTTTTTTTTTTTAATATTTCAGTAATTGAGCACAATTTGCATATATTTAGTTTATTTGCTAATGAAGCACGTAATTATACCTACACTTCTCTGCTATTTTAACATCTTTTGCAGCTTTAACGTTTCTAGAAATTTTCGTGTTCTTCATGCTGAAACCTGCACTTTTGTATAATTAGGATTTTTTAAACTTTATTAATAACTTAGATATACATATTCCAATCTTGCAATCAAAAAAGCATCACCATGTATATCTGTAAAAAATGCATATTCTTTTCTCACATTAGATCAGGTACATCGGATCACTGATGTTATAGAGAAAGCGTTAGAAAACAAACAAGTCTGCTCAGCTATCTTTTTAGATGTGGCCCAGGCCTTCGATAAGGTCTGGCACAAAGGGCTTGTGTACAAATTAAATAAATTGCTACCACAACAATATGCTAAATTACTGAAATCATACATTCCAATCGATTATTTAGAATAAAACAAGAAGATGAGTATTCGGAGTTGAAGGATATCAGAGCTGGAGTAACGCAGGGTTTCGTCCTTGGACCGATTCTCTATTTTCTCTATACAGCTGATCTGCCAGATTTAAAAACTGTGACTTTTGCCACGTTCTTAGATGACACTGCAATCCTAGCAGTTGATAAAGACATAAAAGCCGCGACAAATAAACTTCATCAAGCCAGTAGTCAGATATTCAATAGCACCAGGGAATGGAAGATAAAATTAAATGAGGTAAAATCAACTCACATTAATTTTACGAAGAAAAACATAAGGAATCCGTTGCCCATCGCAATAAACGGTAATACTGTTCCTTACGAAAACACTGTAAAATATTTAGGAATAACACTAGACGCTAAACTAAGATAGAAGGAACACCTAAAAAAGAAAAGAACTGAGTTGGGTCTAAAATATAGGAAATGGTATTGGCTGTTGGGGCGCAATTCCCAATTGTCAATATACAACAAAGTTTAATATATAATCAGATCTTGAAACCAGTCTGGACGTTTGGCATACAACTATGGGTGTGTGCTAAACCGTACAATACAAAAATTTCAAAATAAAGTGCTGCGTAACATCGTCAATGCACCATGGTACGTACGCAACTGTGACATTTATCGCGATCTAGGCATCAAGGATGTGGCCAACGAAATTAGAAGATATGCAGCTAAACATGAGGCGAGACTAAATCAGCACGTTAACATCGAGGCAATCCAACTTCTCGATGTAAATGACCTGAACAGAACTGAAGATAACAAAGCCACATGAGTTAGTTTAAGTGTTCAAAAAGCAGAGTACAGTGCGAAAAGTATAGTGCCGTGTGCAAATTAGCAGAAACTCAAGGACACCAATGGGTGAACTTTAGAATTTAAGTTTAGATATGAGAAATAAATTAATGGTTGGTCTCTTATAGACCAGTTTTAATATTTCAGAACGCTGCAAGCGTAGATTTAAAAAAAAAATCTTTTCTCTTTAGTATTTTCCCGCCACGTAAGTCAAAATCAATTTCAAATTAGTCTAAGTATGTGTTCAAAACTATTTAAGTTCGTGTGCTAATAATATGCAAAAAATCATTATAAATTACCTAGAGATGCATGTTTTACAAGTACCTACTGACACCCACTGTACGTACACATAATTTCAGCTACCTTAAACACTTAACAACGTTCTATGACCGATTGAGTTATGGAGCACGTCTTCTGAGTACTTGAACTTGAATGATCACTTCAATTTCTTGTCTGTATCGAGACAAGAGCTCAAGTAAAGGCACCAAATTCAACTTTCGGGTGATAAGTATCACTTCAAGCTTTAGTTTGAAACAAAACACCAACTTCATACAACGAATAAACTTAAGAATAACAACCGAAGGTGTAAAGCTTCAACGTTATTATAATTAAGGCCAGATATTTGAATTTTTCAAAGTGAAATGCTTCATTGCGATAGGAGTTGCGCGAAGCAAGTGCAGTTCCGTGTGTTGCAATATTTCATGCATAGTAAGAAGGCGATAAATATTGTCTGGTAGCGAGAAGAACGTGGGTTTATTGCGCTTATATGAGCGATGAAATAAGAAATTGGATTTTACGGCGTATTTCTAGATTCATCTAAAAAAAAAGAGAGCGCACGTAAAGCAGCGGCTACGCTAATAATTATTTAATGATTGTGACTGGTGCAGCAAGTAGGGATTGTAATACCGGTAAAATACTCTTCAAATTTTACCGGTAATTTGCCGATTTTTTACCGGCAATTCCGGTAATTTTACAGTATCTTTCTAATCATGATAAAAATCTAAATCAAATAATCGAAAAAAATTGACGAGTTTTCAAAGAGAAAAAAAAGGGGAAATCATACAAATGGCATGATTGTTTACTCACTACACGACTAGGGTAAGGACATATTTTCAAAGAAAAAAAATAAGGGGAAAGCATACAAATGACATATGATTGTTTGATTGTTTACTCACTACTCGACCAACAAGTGTAGTAGAATCCGAAAAAGCTTTTTCCGCGGCTGGATTATTTTGTACAAAAATTAGGTCGCAATTAGGAGACGATAGTTAAAATAAATTATATTTTCTACGTGGTTAATTTTTAAGAAAAGTTTAAAATAAACAATATTGTTAATAGTTTGACAACATAGGTATATTATGTTAAATTATTTTATATTTTATGTTCAGAATAGTTTTATTTTCATGTGTTTTTTGTTATGCTGGATTATATTTTTTGTAATATTTTTATTTTATATATTATATATTGTCATTTTATGTAGTGTTATATTAATATTACATAAAAATATATTAGATACGTTAATGGCTGTTAACTAATATATTGTATGAAACTAATTGGGATAGTTTAGGCTTCAATGTATATAAATATATTTATTTTTAATATGGTTTTCGGAGTTTATCCGGGTAATATTTAAATTGGCTCGACGTTTCGGCAAGCTCTCACTATAGGGGAGACGCGGATAAACTCCGAAAACTACATTAAAAATGTTAGTAACCGCAAAAAATCTAAAAAGAAACAGTATAATATAAATATATATAATAATATGATTTACAGGTAAATTACCGGTAAACCGGTTTTGATTGACAGTTTTACAGAATTACCGGTAATTCAAAAAGTCGGTAAATTTACAATCCCTAGCAGCAAGTTAAGTAATGGAAATAATAAATAATCATAACGCGAGTGTTGGAAATGACCTCCGTGGTAATCAACAACTGCTTGCAACCACTTCTAATTAACCATGCTTTAGCGCAATTACGATATAGTTTTAAAGTGTTTGGAACAACATTTTGAGAGATGTTTGCGTACAGGTGGGGTCGTCATCGAAGTATTTTTAGTATTTCATAATTTCGAGTCCACAAATTTTGTTCTTAAAAATATAATATGTTAAAACAGCTTATTCTAAGGCAGCTTTTTCAGAGTATGTTCCGCGGAATCCTGATGTTCTAAGGAAAATTTAGTAGTTCCACATTGGTTGGTGTTGCTTTGCATATTTTTCAAACTCTTAGTGACATTCTTTAAGTACCTGATTTAGATTTGGAAATCGAAATCCGTAATAATGTTAAAATCATCTTTGCAGCTTATTAAAACTTCTAAATGAGTATTTTTAATACTTTAAGAACAAAGATAATTATTGAGTACGAAATTCATTCGAAGTAAAAGAAAAACCAATAGATTTCTGGAAAAGGAATATAAATATTTAGCTGAAGTTTGATCAGATACTTAGTTAAATGCCAAGTTCGAGGAGGTTCCAGTAACAATATCTTTTGCAATATATTTCACGAATATTCGAATTTATCAATACTTATTTGTTTTCCGACTATATTTGTTTTGCTACAATAAATAATTATACACCAATAAAATAATATTATAAAAATGGTTTTGGGTAGGTACAAAAAAACTTTGTACATTTTGAAGCAAACATTTAATTTGGAATTTAAAAATTGAAAATTATACAGGGTGTTGCATTTGAATTACAAAAGTTATAGGTATATCGGTGCGCGGCAACTAAACACTCGGTATGGCTGAAAACAATTTTAGGTTATGGTGCACATGATCTCCAGCAAATTTTGTTCTTAAGCTTTTTTTCTATTTTGACTAATAAACCATTTATAAAGGAAATACGCACTATGTGGACACCCTGTATATTTAAGAACTTATTTATGTTTTCACTGTTATAAATCTGTCCAAAATTTGATTATAATTCGAGTCCTGCTAAACTAATTTAAATATATTATGTTGTACGTTTAAATAAAGTTTTCTAAACTAAAACGTTATTTAATTTACCATTGACAATTTAGTGTCGCTCATAGGCGGAAAGAGCCCTAAGACGCCCCCAGTAGGTTAGCGGCAACGTTCGCATAACATTAGTTCAGAGCCTGCAGCGAAAGTGTTAAGGGCTTGTAAGACTACACTGAAGTTAACCGAAAATCAGTAGTAGATTTATATACATAAGTAAAGGTGTTTTCGATTTGTTTCAAACAAAAAAAAAACTGTTTTCTCCGACAGTTTAATTACAGATAACACTAAGCGATTGCGTGTTACTTATTAGCCTAATTCAGACAAACCCTCATATTTCCTAAATTCTTGTTCGCTGTCAATTATTTGTACAACGGCTGTCAATTTATAAAATTACTTCCATTATCATTCGCGTTTAAAAATAAAACGTTAGTCAATAATGTTGGAGTTTAGTTATTTCTTCGTCTAAAACGAATCATTAAATGTTACCACCTTTATTCGGCAATAATCACTTCGGCTATGATTTGAAAAGTAATCAAGAGAATGCAGCGTTATTGAGAAAATTTTAACAAAATTAAATCCAATTAATGTCTGCTACAGTAATTTCTTTTTGCTTGATTTAGCAAAAATGACACCAATGTTTTTGTTCTTAAATGAATAAATCGTTTTTAAATATTTCATTACATAAATTGTATTTATGTATCTTATATTATTTTAGTAGAATAATTAAAATATGTAGAAAAACGATAAATGTTACAACACGAAGATAATTAGCAAAATTTGTCGTTAAAGCAAGTTAAAGCGCGGTTATACTTAGACAGTAAAGTTACAGTAAAAATTATCACTCGTGCTGCGATCATAATAGCCTGTTATAATTTAAACACGAATAGGCAAGCACGAGTCGTATTGACTTTTTTATAACGCTGAGTAGTCAATAATGTCTTATTCAGTGTACGTAAAAATATATTTGCAATAAAAGTGTCCAAACGTAACTCGTTCCAAACGACCTGTTTAACTTACTCAAAATATTTGAATTACTTCACAACGAAATACTTTAGTTTTAAATAACTTAAAATATTTAATAGTACATTAAAAAAAATCAATAACATGCAAGGAGTTCCGTTTAAAAGTCACCAAAATTTGTGTAATTTTCGAAGACCCTGTTTATGAGACATACTTTTATGAGTTTCAGTAGATATTTTCAGGTAAGAATCTCCAAACTCTGCCTTGTTTAATGTTCTATTTTCAGTAGTAATATAACAAGTGCATTGAAAATTATCGATAATTTTCGGTAAATATGCCCGAATGCAAGTTGAGCTGAAAAAAACACCAGTGCACAAAGTGCACGAGTGATTTTTTGTGATTCACTGCATGAGTGAAGATTTGCCAAAAGTTATAGATTATTTGCGATGCACGAGTTTTATTTAGTCAGAAAATTTCCTTCGTCTATCCTACCTGTCAAATTAATGTATGTTATGTCAAATTTTACTAGTACCGTCAGAGTGGTGCGTCAGGGGCGTGGTTTAATCTATATTAAAGTAACGCTACTGGTCGCCGAAATTCGTCAAAAAATTATCAAGACCAAAATATTTAATTTCCTCTTCAAATTTATATTTTCCACCTATCACAAACTCAGATTTCTTAGAAGCGACCACTAAACGTATGAAAATCTGTTAATTGCGAAAAAGATATTATCAGTGTACACATATGAGTATGTTTATTGGTCGTTTCTAGGAAATCTGAGTTTGTTATTGGTCGAAAACCCAAATTTGACAGGAGGATCAACATCTGATAGGGGAATGTAAAATAATTACCGTGTAAAATTGCTCCTATTGATAGTCTCTAGAAGATTTAAGATTAATGATTGGTTGAAAACGCAAACTTGACAAGTAAAGGAAATTTTCTTTAGAACTTGTTGCGGACTGTAGGTATATTTTACTTTACATTTTAATATTGCTTTCGTATTAAAATAACAGAATAAGTTTCTGCTAATTTTCTGTAAAACTAGAAGTAGAAGATTTTTACACAGGTGTAACAGAACCTTCAAACCAGTAATTTATGAAATAACTTTCAGACTTTTACAGTCTTAATTATTACTGGTTCGTGTCTCTTGTGCTATAAAGCAGCAATAAAAAAGCGCAGAAAAACTAAAAAATCTTGCATGGCATGTGAAAAACTTGTCTGCGACGAGCATGCCATAACAATTACAAAATGTAAAAAGGTGCATAAATAAATAAATATTATTGTTTTTCCTCATATAGACACTGGTTTTTATTCATTTCATTATTCCTGTAATTGTACTTTAGTGTGTTTAGTCGATAATTGCTCCTAAATCTCATTTTTCTACAGGTGGGCACCCGGGTACTCGTTTATTAAGAATGACTACGTGAACTTTGATATAAACATTTTTGGTTCCAGGACGGTTAAAAATATAAAAGTGCATTTCGCTTTAAAAATGGCAACATCGGGACGATCTGTGAGGTTTAAAAAAAAATCACAAAACTTTAAAAACTTTCACCTTAAGCGCTTAGGTAGGTTCTCGGGTACCCGGTAATTAAAGGGTTAAATAAAGTTTATATAAATTTATTTGCACATAATGTATTATACTAAGATGTTATATAGGTACTTAAAGACAAATTTTATTTGTAACATTGAAAACGACAAAATAAGATTACACCAATTGACCAATAATAGAATGTAGTGGGTGAGAATATCACGCATATATCTGTCAAATTTGGAGGTACTGCGGTTTTTGAACAGTGCGTAAAAGCTTCCAGTCCTGCATATTTTGCACTGTGGCGAGCTTTTACTTCGTACGAGACAATTACTTAAAAAAAATTAGATAATTTGCATGTTCTTACTTGTTTCACTTAAACGAAACTGTAGGATGAGCAACAGGAGCTCTAAATTAAGTTTTATTTTATTAGAAAATTTTACAATTGGGCATTAACCTAAAATTAAACTTATTGTTTTAAGCGTAAAACACCTTAATTAAAGAAAGAGTAAAAAGTTAAAAAAAATGAAGAGAAAAGTCTTGTGGTGTTTCAACAAAACGTTTACAAAATCGATACGAAATCAACATGTAACATTTGGCAGGAGAGTCGTCTTTATTTAGACAATTCGACACTGCGGAACCCTAGCAAATAGCGTATGGGAAAGAAAATATTTACAGCTTAAATTCTTTAGGGAGTAGGCCTTACAACGAGCTCTGTATAAGACAGTTTAAAAAGGGATGATTTTAACAACTTAAACCCAGACTACGCTCGAGTTTAGCAGTAGCAGGAATAATAGGGAAGTTTATACAAAATTTATAAAGGATAATATGATAGACAAAGATCGGTGAGTGTTGTTATGCGTGACTTATTCGCGAATCTTGCTTCAGCAGAGAGCGCTAACGATTGTAAATTATTTCCAAAACCGGTAAAAAAAAACAGTAATTTTAACGGTTTATAAGTAAATATGAATGTTAAAGATGAGTTAAATTTAATTTTAATAGTTTTGTACATAAATTGTAACATTATTATCGGTTGTTTAAAGCTGCCAAGGAAACGAATAACATAAGTCTCCGATAATATACAAAACAAAATTAACCCCTTCGCTACGACGCGACGGTCTTATCCGCTAGAACGTCTTTGCCGAACCAGGCGCTCTCTCCGCTAGAACACGCCGCTGAACAAAACGCCGTCCCGCTAAATATCCCCACTGAACGAGACGACGCGTCAAAAGTAAATACCACGGTGTTCGCACTCGCCCACGGCGGTCGGCATCTTATTTTAATTAGGAAGTAGTTAAACAGAAAGTGCAAAAATCGTTATTTTGGCATGAACTGGTTTAAAAATCAATATCGAAAGGGTTGTTGTTTACGATAAATAATAAAGATAGCAGGAAAGTCTGAAAATTTCGCCATGTTTTGTGAATTCCATAGTTACATTTTACCATATTATCGGTCTTAAATACGTTTGTCGATTTACAGTAGTTTTGAGCACTAGAAACGTTTATTTTACTAAAGTAAAGAGATATGTTGTAGTGTCCAATTCCTGTTTTCTTAAAATTGTTTGAATAGGGCAAAAAAATAAGTAGCAGATGCTGTGGGTTTTTGGATGCGAAACGCCGTTAATATTGAATAGGTAAGCAAACAGATGCCTTTTTTTGGAATTTTGATAATTCGTGTAAATCTATGATCTTTAATATATCAGTGACTGATAATGTCACGGCGGTATCTTTGTAATATTATTTTCCAACGCGTCAAGGCTAAGTGCATGTCGGTACGGGCACACTGGAGCACGGAATTGCGCCCGTAGTAAACCCTCAAGAGTGCTTTAAGCTCTGTCGGACGAGCTAAGAAGGAAGTGCGTGCGTGCTATTGTATTCAAAGTGTAGAGGACTTTATTGATGAGATTAGACTTTCCAGTGATTGTTAGAACTGTAAGAGAACTTTATTATTAGAATTGGACTTTCCCACGATTTAGCCGACATGTGGAACCCAAGTTTGTAACGGTCGCTAGGGAATGTTAGCGTCTTCAGCGTGGGGTGGTTTTGGCGAAAACCTTAGATTTGAACGGGAACTTTTTGGGCAGACGTTAAAATCGAACCAAGTTGTTAAGTTACGTTTGGCAACTGTTTGCTTGTGTTTTAGTTGCATTTGGAAACTGTTTGAGTTGCGTTTGGCAACTGTTTGAGTTGCGTTTGGCAACTGTTTGAGTTGCGTTTGGCAACTGTTTGGTTGCGTTTGGCGATTGTTTCAGTTGCGCTGAGCAACTCTTTGAGTTTCGCTCCTAGCTCTAAGCGTTAGAGCGATTAGATTGTGAATATAAGTGTATAATCAGTGTTTGGTAATTATAATTAATATAATTTATGCCAAGCGAGTGTCTCATTTACTGTGTGAGTAAGTTTTTTTCTGGATTATTTGCCCCGACGTATGGAAATCTTCACAAGTAGCTGCGACAATAATATACAAAACTTTGTTATATTTGGTTCAAAAACCACTCGTTTTACATAAACAACATGCTTTAGATTCAAGATTCAATATATGGTTTGCATTTTATCCCTAGCTGTAAGAATTATAGTTTTGTAAGACTTTTAAATAAATATTAAGAATTTGTACCTGATGATACGTGCAATTTGTGACAATATATCGAAACCGCAAATTAAGGATAAATTTACGAAGTTTCGCGAAGGGCGACTATAGTCGCCTTTCATGTATTTTATCTACAAAAACATTTTAACAGGCGTTTTTGTGAAACATTTAACGTAGAAATTAATCGAGTTTTTATAATTTGGCGCATTTGCAGTTTCTTTTAACATATACAATAAAACTTAATGAAGACTTAAAAAGTTGCAAAACAATAATTTAATTAGTTGGAGGATTTTTAATTGTTTTTTGCAACTTTATTATTATTTGAGGCAAACTCTATTTAGTACTAAAAAAAAGTAAGTGAATGGAATATTATTAAATCTTTTTGTAAGCACTAAAAACCATTTAGCACGAGACTAAAAAAAAAGCCTAACACTAAATTTAAATTAAAAAGCTCGTACAAACAAACAAAATAATACCCACTTTTTAGAATAAATGTAAATTTTATCTTATTTCCAGCTTTAATATGCAGAAGAAGTAATTAAGAAACTTATTTAATTGCCAATTATTGTACCTACTTACTAAAAATATAAAAGCAGATTAATCTTGTAAGTAGCCAACAACGCGGTCGACAGATTTTTAGGCTGAGGTGATGCAATGAAATGAATAATCAATCGACGACCCAACAAGTGGAAATTTCAAGGACACAAAAATCCATTCGTCATGCCACAACTCAATTCTTACAATTTAAGTTCGGAATTAAATTGGTACTCGGAACGCACAACTGCGGTTTATACATAATGAATGTAACACACAAAAATAATTACGCAATCAAATAACAAATTTAATGGTAATCTGAGATTATATCGACCAACCCATTAATTTGCGCTACCGTAATTGGCAAAAAATTTAGTTGTCACAGTAATTGGATTAATATTAAGGCGACATGAAAAGAAAACATCACGAGCTTTCCCTCGAATGCTTACTTCAAAGTAGGGAAAAAGCGAATGAATTGCGAAGTTTTCTGTGCGAGCACGCCACGTCTTACGTACATTTGAATACATTTAAGATTCGATTCATATTCTCGGCTCTAAATTGAATCAATTAATCAAGTACCGCGACAGGCACTTAAAATTTAGATAAACCGATGTAAAGGCTTTCATATTGCTGAAAAACTAAATTGGATTTTAATTATTTCATCTAGGATTTTCCAGCTGATTAATGAGTTAAAATTAGTAACACGTTTTATTGCTTTTACTTTCTCATTTGCGTCGTTTTGGGACGTTTTGTGACTGGGAAAATTTTTAGCTTGATGTTTTGATTGTTTGTCTGACTGAACCTTTTTGAGGCTGAGGGCTACTTCAGCTATTTCAAAACTTTGGTAGACATTTATTTTAGGGGTATACCTCTTTTGGCAAAAAAAAACAAAAAGAAGACATTTAAACAAGAGTTGTAAAAAGCATATTACGCACGAGTGGAAAAGTTGCGTACGGAGCCGCGTAGGCGAGTGTGCATTTCCGCGAGTGCGTAATTGCTTTAAAACTCGTGGTATTTAGCACACTTTTTCTACGATCACATAATACAAACGATTTTACCGGTGTTTTGGCTAATAGTAAACACACCTGTACGTGTGTTTATTTGTTCTAAGACAAAGTTTTTTGTATAGTATTCCGCGGACCCTGAAGTTCAACAAAGCGAAAGAGAGGGTTTAGCCAAAAATGAAAAAAAAACAACATATATCATTGTTTGATATTTTAATCGTAATATTTTGTAAATTCTCTACGTTAATTAACATTTATCAAGAGTTTGTTCCAATTAAATTTTCTAAATTTTTACCTCCATTTAAGTATTGTGGTAAGTATGGAAAACTCTATTGGGGTTCCATATTGTTTTAAACATTATAAGGCTCCGTGGCTAAATTAAATTGGAAAATGCTGGTCTAAGGCATTCTCTTTATAGTCCTGATTTAGCACCCGGTGACTTTTATTTACCTCCAATTGTAGCCAAAATTTAGCTGTAGAAGGTTGCAGTTGAAAGAGTTAAAAAATAAAATTTTGGTAAGCTTTATGTTTTTTTTTCATGGCTAGATAGATTACTTAACAATTTGCCCTTGTAATTTCATAAATAGGAGCTTGTTAGGCTCACTTAATTAATGAACTTAAATACCTGGCAATCTTTTTATTACAAATAAAAACAGGATGCAAGCTATGCACACAAGTTTGTGTGCAGCTAATTGCTAATGTTAAGGTTTCATACATGTATATTCTTGAGCAATCAACGTATAATTGTGTAATATTACCTTTGCTACTTGCATAAACGAACAACTAGTTTTAATATTTTTACAAACAAAACAGAAAGGTCATAGAGTAATGCGCCAACCTTTACTCGAAATGCAGTTGTAATTTTTTACTGGTTTGATGCATAACAAAGCTGTTGTAAAATCTATTAAGCTGTCTGAAATACAATTACTGAACAATAATAACATGCTCCTAAAACATTTGTAAATGTAGAGCTCACAATCGAGTATGTCTCAATTTATTATGAAACTAAAAATACTAAATTTGACAAACAAATACTTCAAAAATCCTTTACTGGCGATTAATTTTGTTGGTCAACGCGACATTAAAGTAAACAATCTTTTTACAAGGACTGTTAAGTAACAAACACTAACACAAAAACTAGACGTCTCCGCATAAAACAATTTACAGTCATGCGAAAAAACAAAAGGCCAGTGTTTCGCCTTTCAGAGAAAATTAAACTGGGAGGCGTTGTTTCCAATCTCGCTAAAATAATAAACCCTGAGAGGACTGGAACCATATTAAGTCGCTTCTTTAAAGCACCCCATCCATTTCAAAAGAAACAGCGTCTACCTTAAGTTACTATTTACCGTATTTCTCCTTTAAAAAAAAATGTTTTATATACTTTACTTATACAATCAAACAATTACAGTAAGAATTGTCTTTAAAATTGTGAATTTTATTTATAAGTTTTAAGATACATAATCATGAATCATTTACACATCAATAATAAAACTAAGTGAGTAATTAAATAATAGAGACTAATAATACAAATCTGCGTTTGATTTGTATTCTACTTGGTATTATACTATGGCTTTTGAATTTGATTCACAAGTAAACGCTTGTTTAGGGGGTTTGCTTTTGTTTGCGTTTTCTTTATAAGGAATGCCTTTGTTCTGCAAAACAAAAAGTTGGTTGCTTGCTTTTCGCTTATCAAAATATATTAGAATAACGCGTTTCCTTGGACGCAAATATGTCTTTAGCTATTGAAAACTTATATAACGTCCTACATGAAATCGATGAAAATATCGTTACACTTAAAAGAAAAAGAAAAATACACATATTCGAGGTATCCATGGAGATAAAACCGGAAGCGACGATGTTTTAGTATTTTTTAAGTGATACGTACAATCTTTAAAAGAATCAATGTAAGTTAATTACAATAAAATACCTAATTTTTTTATTGCATTTGCTTGTTTTTCTATAAATAAAAACCGCATTCTTGCATAATTATGAATGTAATTTTTTTTCATCGACCAATCAATCTTCATTATCAAGGTACATTACATAAAATAAATAGTAATGGTCATAAAATCTAACACTGACAAACAATTTATTCTACAATAAATTTTACATTGAACACAATTATGCTTTTTTTTTAATTATTAACAGGTACGTGAAAAATGTTTAAGTACCTTAGATGCAAAACATATTTAAATTTTTCATAGAGAAGAAAATTATTAAGTAATTAAACTAATCACGTAAAATAAAGGCGTGAGTAAAAAATTTTGACAAAAGAGGGTAATGGACATAAAAAAATACCTACACGAAAGGATATAAGCGGTGGATGGCAGACTCGCCAACATATTTCCAAGTAAAATACAGGAACAACACCGATATTCCGGCACTCTTGGTTTCAAAGCCTTGCCGGATTAACCATTTTGCCGGACCATGCGTAAAGCCATCGCTAGCGACTAATTTAACCAAAATTTTTATTTACTTTTAATGATTTTTTAAATTTAGTGTTTCTTATATCTTACAGAACGTTTTGTACTAAGTTTATAAGTAAAAATGTCATGTTTTATAGCTAATAATTAATTATGAATTTCAGTATCAGTTTTTATTTATCAATTTTCGCTTTTCATTATAAAAACGACATCATGGCTTTCACAACTCTATTCTTTTGTTTTTGCCTTTTTTATTCGTTAATGGTTTTAACTTATCTTAATTTTTATTAAGGTATCTTAATTTTGCTTCGAAAGTTTTTGTTTCTTTGTGCTTGATAAATTTTTTTCCATTGGCACAAAATTTATAAAATCATTATTTCAATACATGTCATTTTGGGGCGCCCCTAAGTTGGGGGCCCGGGAGCACTGCACCTCCTCTAGACCGACCCTGTGCATAAACAAGTACGGAAGAATGGGGCTACTTGGGACAGTTTCAACATTTGAAAGCGTGTACCACGTTCATTTTTTAATTAAAAACTTTGAAGTTTATTATGTAAGTACAAAAAAAAACTTCCTGTCCCAAGTAATACTTAAGACCGGGCAACTTGGGACACATATGAATTTCAATAGTTTGACTTAAGTTTAGCCTAAAAAGTCCTACTTTGGACAGTTATATTATATTTTTTATATTAAATTGATCTGTCACAACTATCCAGCTTGAAAAAAAATATCGAAAATAAAGAAAATAAAACTTTAATTCGCAGGTTACAAAAATTTTAAACTAAACGATATTTTGATTGGAAAAATTAAACAAATTGTACTACCTCTGTTCAAAAATGATTGTCTCATTTGATCTGGAAGCAATTGAAACTGCTCGTAATTATTACGAGATATTTAAAAAGTAAAAAAGTTGTTTAAAGCAGGATTCAATATATTAATTGAACAAAAATGTTCACCAAAACGGATCATTTTTGAACAGAGGTAGTATTAAATAAAAAAATGAGATAAGTTATTCAAGACTTAATATTAAATGTATATTTTCAGAACAAAAGTTTTAAACAGTTCTTAATTCGGCCATTTTAGATTAATTAAAAAAATGGATGTAACAACTTACCTGCTTGTAGTAATTTCAGAAACTAATACGTTTTTCTAAGCTTATATGATACTTTTAAAATTCTACTAAGCAACTTTGATTATATCAAAAGTTGGCAGTTGTAAACAAAATTGTTAGGTGAGAATATCATTTTGTCCCAAGTTACCCTATTCTACGGTACTACTTAGTAACAAAAAATCCTTAATAATTAAAAACTGTTTCGGAAGAAGCCGTAAAACTTATTAGTAATGTAAAATCACGACCATTTTAAATCACGATTATTTTGTGCGATAAAATGGTTAGTACATAAAACGCACATTTATTACACACTGGAGTGATATGGCTACCCATGGAAAAAAAACTATTGGAGCTTTTTAAACATCGTAGTTGTTTTAATGTCACATAATTTAGGACCAAACTTTAATAATTTTTTTATAAATGAGATAGGTCGATCAGTCTTACGTATCTGGCAGATATTTTTACAATGCAAGTAACCTATGAGAAGGAAATAATATTACTAGTTTTAATACAAGAGATAAAACTGTATCTTTTAATAGGAAGTTACAAATCTGGATTTTTACTGTTGAACAGATTACATTTCTCTGTTTTACGTCCTTGCATGAATTTTTGACTAAAACGAACTCTAAAGTAGATTAAGAAGCTTAAAATATAATTTTAGAACACTTGCATGACTAACAAAAACTTTTTTCCAATATTTTTCAAAATCCAGTAAGGACACTCCTGGGTACGGAATCTATTTACAGTAACAGCTAAGCCAGCCGACTTCAGCGCAAACGATTATTAAAAGTTAATTAATTAAATTAGTGAATCTGATTTAAAAACTAACACAAGAAACTGCCATTAAATGATTTCTAGACAAAATTAATAGAAAAGTATCCCTGGATGACAAAATTAGCAAATCATTTTTACTTCCTTTTACAACGGCATATTCATGGGAACAGAATTTTCCTATAAAATAACCAATGTGTTCTGTTGACAAATTAGGATTTTTAAGATGTTTGGTTGTAAAAAAAAGTTTGGGAAACACTGAGCTAAGGCCTCCTTTAAGCCCTGATAAAGTAAAACCTTGTTACTTTTATTATTCCCCAAATTTGAAAAAATCCACAAGGAAGATGATTTCAAGCCGATGAAGCATTAAAAGCCGTTGTGGAGGCATACTTTACCGCACTGCAAATAGTTTGTTTCAAATGGGCCAAGACTGTTAAAAAACATTTTGGAATAAGTGTGTAGGTGTGAAAGAAAACCGAGTTAAAACATAACATTTTGATTTGGTCATGTCTTTATTTCTTGGTAAGCGAATTCCTTAATAATTTGTCTATGTTCTACTAAACTAAGTAGGAAAGAACAATTAATTAGAAATCATTAATAAATATTTAAACTTCCAAATATATGCTCTCTTCATTGAAAATAAAATTTTAAAAATAAATAATTAAAACAAAAAATAAAACAAAAAACCTGCAACAAACCAGTTGAAAATTATCTCGTTAATGGAAGTGCTGTATATTAAACGTTAATATAACCTTAAGCCGTCTCGTTTATGTTTTAATCCTTCTATATTTGTTGATTAATTTAGGTTGATTAACTGTTGATTGGAGAAATCAATTTTTAAAAAGTAATTTATTAAATACACAGCAAAAAATCTTCATCTTTTAAAACATGACTTGCTCAAACTTACAGCAAAAATAACAACATCCTATTCTCTCCATGTAATTAATTTTTTTTACTTCCATTTATTACACAACAACCATCGTAAGCCTAATAGCGTACGACATAAATTAGATTTGTTTAAATGGACAAGAAACAAAACACTAAAACAGTACAGAGGAACTCGTATAGTTTTTATATTATCTCAGTATGTGGTCCAATAAATAATTCTTTCATAGCGCATAAGCTCGTGCCTGGTAGTCTATATTTTAATGTTAACTACTCGTGGGGTGCGGTCGTTCACAATGAAATACTTATCTACTTAAATCCTCCTTTTATTATGTAGACACATTACTAGCCAAGTAAAGAATAACTTAGCCTGTCCATTAAATACTTCATATTCGTTTAGATGTATCCGTCATGTAGCAGATAATATCGCAACGGTCCCACGAAACATCACAAAAGTAAACAAGCGTTCCACGTTACGATGTAACAATTTTAACACTTTTAATAACCGTTTAGTAATTAGCTACTAAAAATAATTAGCGACCTAATGATAGCTTAATAAGCATTGCGTATTTGCTTCTTTTGATTTTGTAACGTGATAATTTGATTACACAAGCAATTCGCAGCCCCAGGCTATGATATTTAATTATATCCGCGTTGCCATATATAGAAACTAACTCGAGATTTATTTGTTTCGTTGTATTTTATTGAAGAAGCTGCGTTAAAGATGATACAAGCGAAGTTATCTTGTGTCTAAGGTTAGCGCTAACCGAATGAAATTGATTTAAAATTATGGTAAAGTTTCCTACAAATAGAAAATTTCTTTAAATAAGATTGCACATAAAAAATCATTAAATAAACTCTAAGCATTATTGTCATAAAATCGGTAGATTATGGCAATTTTGATCCTCACAAATAGTTATTCGAGGCGCGTTCTTAAACTAAGTTTCGATTAAAAATTACAAAAAGTCATTTCTGTTAAATTTATTTGATGTAGACAAAACCTATGCGTTATATACTTTTTCCACATATCGCCATGGACTTCCATGAATTATGTGTACCTCGCCGACTGCTTCTTTACATTCGTTTTGTAGAAGGTTGCCATGATGGACCCAATTTGAAATCGCTATATCTCTGCAACCACGAACCGCTCATGGTAAAGGTTCGTTGTGAATAAAAAAATTAAAAGCGGTGCAGCGGTAGCGGGGGGTAGAAGTATTGTTGAAATTGCGACAGTTCACAACAAGCCTTAGCGCTGTGGTGATGTAAGCAAAGTTATTGGTGAGATTGTGAAGTTGGCATCAATACTGTAAGAAGTGCGCGCTTTTATTTTATAGTTTTACCACACTACTATTGTAAAGATTGAATCCGAGTTGGAACCGCGTCGAAGGTCTTTTTATAACCGACGTTTCGTCCTCCTTTGTCAGGTACATCTTCAGGGTTGTTGGTTAAACAACTGGCCAGTCATTCGTGTCTGGAGTATTTATAATAGGCTGTGGTTGATGATGTGTGACGGGCGCTGGCCGCGAAAGCCTAAATTCTTATTTTAAACATCTTGCTCGCATTGCCTCATCAATGTTATTTCTCAAGCTTCTTCTATAGTCTATAGTCTATACTCTATCTCTATAGCATCCCTCAAACATTGATAACATCAAAATAATTTGTTAAGCAGTTTTTAGGCGGTTTGGTTTGTGTGCATCGGTTAGCATTTTTGACATCTATCGGATACACAGTTTACTGTCATATTGTTACAAATCGCCGAGCGGGAAACCTATAGATATTTAATAACAAGTCATGAAATCATGTAACGAAGATTATCGCAAATTTTTGTGTGCTAAATGTCTGTCATTTTCGGTGGGCCAACGTGCCTTTCGTTATGACATAAATACTGGTTCGTCATTCTTTTAAAAATCAGCACAATTGCACAACTGCTGTTACTAGGCATAAGGTCCATAAAACTCTCAAAATAGTCTTTTTATTTCAGCAACACGGTTGTTTTTCGTTTAAAAACGTGTCATAGTAATCAACTTGCCATTCGTGGGAATATTCATTAATGTAATCATCATAACTCACTTGTAAACAAACAAAAATATAGTTAGACAGGTGAACAGTCAGTCATTTTAGGCTTTTAATGATGCACAACACTGCCCCCTTATCTTAATTAGCTGCCATTACAAAAATCAGACTATACTTTAAAAACACAAGTTGATATTTGAATAGTTTTACCAGAAAATAGGAACAAATATTGAGGAAACTAATATTTTGAAGGCTTAATTGGGCATATTTTTGCCAAATTAATCAAAACCTACAAGAACTATACAATATTGCTACTGTCAAGGCGAATGACTGATCAAATTCCATTGTTTCTAAAAAAACTAATTCCCAATTAGTCCTAATTAAAGTGCGACAAGTCAACAAACCAAAAACAAAAAAAAATTACCCAATTTTAATTATCTCGAATCCCCCAGCAAGTATCCGCTTCACTAATTAGAGACACAAAATAAAATATAATTAAGGAAAGCGATCAGAATTCAATTAAAACGTTTATGTAAAAACTCGATAACCCAAGGGTGTAATTAACACTACAAAAGAGAATAAACATTTGTTTTCGTTAAAAAGGAAAATGAGTTTGATCGTGCCAAGAGGGGTGTGGAAATTTTAATTGCATAAACACCTTAAAATGTCTCTATATTATATTTACAGTGACCATTAATGTTTATAAATAGTAATTACGCTTATTTATTACTAAGTTTACAATATTACGGCGTAGATTGCGTTCCGCGATGGGCTATAAAACAAAAGTATGATAATTATTCACCTGGATGTGATTAACAGCACTACCATTTGTATTTCGTTACTAGCATTAATTTTTATTAGTTTCCGTGAAGATCGTAATGGTCGCAAGCTAATTTTGGAACACTTGTCTTAATCCTTTTAGGTAAAAACAAAGATACCACGACATACAAAAAATGTGAAAAAATTAAGGAAATTATAGCTAGATAGGTACTAATATAATATTTCTACTTTAAAGGGTTACCGAGATACAAACTAAAATTACTTTTTTTATGATCAACCATAGTTAAGTGCAGCCTAATAAAATATTTGATAATGATTTTGTTGATATATAAGTTATTAACTATACGAAGTGCTTTTTTTCTTTAAGAAAAAGCAATTAATATCTAAACCTTAATGCAGTGGTTTCCAACCTTTTTGTACCTACGCCCCCCTTTTTCAAAAAAATTTTTTTGTGTCCCCCTCACTTTTTGTTACAATCTATTTTCATAAATACGGTTCTGATAAATAAGAATTATTTAATGGACTACAAAACAATACACCATATTCTGTATAAACAAAGTTCGTTTTGTTTGTTTGTATTAAAAAATTATATTTTGGTAACAGCTGCGCGCCCCCCTAGCAATAGCCTCGCGCCCCCCTAGGGGGGCGCGCCCCACAGGTTGGAAACCACTGCCGGCTTAATGAGATAGCATCAAAGGTTTGAAAAAATTAAATGTGGGCATTTTTTTACTAAAACTCGTGTGAACATTACTTTATTGGTATAAGAATTACTTTAATTATTATTATTTCAGTAGAGGTGGTCACCATTTTAGTTCCTGTACTGCTACATATTGTGCCCTCTGCCGATAGCCCTTTACAGAAGTCCTGTGTTTTTAATAAAACTCCAGGAGTTTCTTTAAGGGTGTTTTTCTTAACTTTTGTTGTTTTTTTTTTTCATCCCTAGAAGTCTACGTCGATAGGGTGTGAATCCTTCACACTGACATCGTACATGAAGAGGAGTTGCTTGTTCTTCACCACATTCTCTGCATATATCCGTCTCTAAGAGCCCTATTATGTAGAAGTGTTTGTTTAGCCGACAGCATCCCGTGGCTGGTCTGATGTCTACTCTGCTCATCCTAAGCATTTCTTATGTTTTTTCTTAGACTGTTACTGGATAGACTTGGAATGGGCTTGTCCGGCAACTTTTTTTCAATACTATTACTAGGTACCTATTAATGCCATTTAGACATTGCTTAACTGTTCCATTTGATGAGCCAACTGCCCTCCTAGGGCCTTTGAAAGTGACTTTGTAAGTGCGCTTGTTCAACTGTTTGTCCCAAGTTGTTAAGTAGCGTTTGGCAACTGTTTGGGTTGCGTTTGGCAAACGTTTGAGTTGCGTTTGGCAAATGTTTAAGTTGCGTTTGGCAACAATTCGAGTTGCGCACCGTGCTGTGTGAGCATTATTGTGAATATAAGTGTATAATCAGGGTATATAAAAAATGTAGGTAATTAATGCTAAGCCTGTGTCTCATTTACTGTTTGAGCAAGTGTTTGTTGGAGCTTTTGCCCCGACAGATTGGAGATGATCTTCATATTTATTAGCCGCGACATTATCATGAAATTCGAAATAGCTACGGTGAATTATTGATACCATTTAATTATCATATTTTGTTTGTTCTCAGAAGGCATTAATTAAAAATAAAAGTCTGCTTAAAATTTAAAAACAACATATTTAGAACATTAGAACTACTTTTTGTTACATTTAAAGAGAATGATTCGTTTGCAAATCTTGTCTAGTATCATTTTTTGCCGTTTTCTCAGGACGCTAGCATACTTAATTTATTAAAAGTCAATCAATTTCTTTTTTAACACTCACTAACGTTACGCGTTAGATAATTGTAACCCTGCATAAATATTCAAGTAATAATTAATAAAACCACACTATTTAGCGTCTTTGGCTCCAGGTAGTCTCATTTAAAAGAAAATTAAACAAGTGCAAGATAAGCCTTCTAAGACTTTTATTTTATACGAATTATTTAAAAAATGTACTGAAAAATAAATTACTGAAGTCTGTATTAAAATATTACTTGAAAGATATTTAAATTTTTACATCTGTACCCGTTAATAAAAAAAAAAACAGAAATATATGAAAAAGCACTAAAAAAAAAACACAGGATACCCATGAGTATTACCTTCTTTTTTTATATTAAATAAAAGGACATATACTAGAACAATACTTAAGTTCTTTATAATTGTTATTATTTCTATAGTAGGTACACAAAAATTAATAATGTTAAACTTCTATCGACAACATAATAACAAAAACAAACATTCCATGTATTTATCTATCGTAAGGATTGTTTGTATTCCTCTTCCTATTAAATTTTAAAAACCGCTTCTAGATTCTATTGCTCAGCAACTTAAAATGAAGTCAACAGTATAAATGCCTAATGCAAGTTGCAAGGACTTAAATAAGCTGAAAGAGTTCAGGAAAGGAATCGATATTCTCGAATACGTTTTACAACTTACTGGAAGTCGATAAGGTAATGGCAGGTCATATTACAAACTACAGTGTAGATTCATCACTTTAATAGGAGACAGTGCTACCATGCATCGTTTTAGCCGAACTATGCATCAGGGTTGCTTCATTGAAAAAGCGATTCCTTTGGTTGCAGAAATAATCACGCGATCCATGTCTTTAAGAACGTCGCCAAAGGATAATAAAAAATGGGAAGATGCTTGATTTAAAAAACTATTACTCACATTTTGATATTAATTATTTATCTATAAATTCCAGGGGTTTGGAGCAGACCAATTTTTTAATTGCTCCGCTCCAGCTCCGCTCCGGCATCAAAATGCCTGCTCCAGCTCCGCTCCAGCTCCGCTCCATGCTTCAAATATCGTTAACATTAAAAAAAAAAAAGTTTTTTGATTTAAAAAAAATGTTTTTAAAAATAAAGATTTAATTTTATCGGATATGTAGAAGTTGGTTAAAAATAACAATATTTGACCCTAACAAACAAGTGAAGTTAAATAAATGTTTGAAAAAACAGATTATTGATCTTTAAACGTTGAAAAAAAGGAAAAAAAGCAGAATTTTTTTAAAATCTTACATAATTAACTGGAGCAGTGGAGCAATCAAAATTATTTGCTCCGGGCTCCGCTCCTGCTCCGGGCAAAAACCCATTGCTCCACTGCTCCGTGCTCCAGCTCCGAGCTCCGCTCCAAACCCCTGATAAATTCTTTTGCTTTTCCAGGTTTAGTAATTTATCGACGACATTAATACTGAAATTAGTAATATTTTTAGCCAAAAATTATCAAATCCGTCCCAAATTTTCAATTTATATTTCTGGCAGCCGAGATGAAATACTTAAGAAGGGCGAAAGGAGTAACAAAAAAAGATAGAATCAAAAATGTACAAAGAAGAGAAGAATTAAAGATAGAATTCATAGAAGAGTTCATAGAACAAAGACAACTTAGGTGGTGGGGACACCTACAAAGATTGGAGAGCTCAATACCAGTCAACAACACATAGGAAAGTAAAATGCCAGGTAAAAGAAAGACCAAACGTAACGTGGGGCAACATAATCGGAAAAATCCTAAAGGAAAAAGGGAAAACGCGAGAAGAGTCAAAGAACATAGCAAAGAACATAGCAAAGAACAGAAAAGAATGGAAGAATTTTATTAGGAAAAAATTGTAAATATACGAAAACAAAAACTATACCCTATGGGTAAAAAAGGGAATGGATTATATATAATATATTTCTGGCTTAAAGGTAAACGCAAAAAGTTATTCCTTGTAATTATTGAACAGAATTTTTGTGTTTATTTTAATTCATTTTTATAAAATTACATTCAAATTACAACAAAACAAATGGTCGTTGTTTTATGTTTAACTACTATAATCATTTAATTAAAAGTCTAAAAATTTTGGTAATCATTTTTACATAATTAGATTACTGCGATTAAAAGGATTTCTAAATAAATCTTCACAATAATTTGAAGTTTTTGAAGCGGACTCTTAATAAAAATACAAGTAAATGGTATCGATGGATTCGTTAGAAGATGCTCTTGGTTAGTATAAAATTCCATTTTCACTTAACAATCAACAACTAACAATATTGACAACATAGGTTAAAAATTTTAAACTGTCATTTTTACAGAGGTGACCGTTTTTTGTTATGTTAAATAGAATGGTTGCTATAATTTAATAAATAAACTTTGAACTTATTTTTCTCAAAAATGTTCTTATGTATTCATACTTTTTTAATACATGGTCGGATTCAGAATTACATTCTCTATCTTAATCAACAAAAAAATGTATACTATGATTTTTAAAAATACAGTTGCCTATCTCGGATTTGACATACGTCATCGTAGAGATAAAAAATGCACATCACTAAATAGAGAATTTTACGCCGTTTCCAAAAATATGAGGTTTGTTGGGGTTATTTTCAATAATTAAATAGTAATAGGGGTGCGACAGTCAAACTGAATCACCCTGTGTATAAACTTTCTTGATTACTCATTAAAGATGCTAAATATGGTATGTTGTTTTATGTTGTAGGTTACACATCAATATGTGGCGTGTTTTTTAGTTCCTGATTAATTTGTGTACTAATCCTGAAAAAGCTTTCAGCCTTTGTGCGAGTACTTAGTTTCGCATAACTCGCAAAAACCTTGCATAATATTTTAGCGCTTCAAACTAACACGTTTCAAAAGATAACAGTCTAATTATTATCATATACGTGGGCGAATAAAAAAGCAGAATATTAAAAACAAACTCGATTATAAAGAACCCGACCATACAGCTACATGCCCTTTAGACAGTGACTTGACATCAAACGTCCCGACGAAAGGGTCGTATCCGGTTCGCGTATAATTATTTTGTGCTAATCTCCATGACGTCAGCAACGTATTCAATCTCTTAAACAAAAGTTGAATTTTTTAGGGGTGTTGTAATTTTAATTTTACGCGATGGGCACTTACCTAATACATCTCATAAATTACAACGCGAGTTCCAAGGTTTTACAAGAATTTGAAATCGACACATCAAAAAGACGGCAGAATAAACAAAAGGCCTTGGATATTTAAATGCAGATGCTTTAAACTCACACCTAGTAATATTACGATGACAGGAACATCTGAATAAGATTATTTACAGATTCATGGAAATTTTGTTTTCGAAATGTCATTTACAAAATAACATATGTTCATCGACTACAACGAAAACATAATTATAAACGTATATATTTTATTAAATATCGATGTGAAAACATTCAAAAACGAATTATTTGCTCTATAGAAAAATCCAATTTGCTATATGGAACTGCCACACATAAAATTCACGCAATCTGACGATCCAGCGTCAGCGTGCCTTATTATTGGACCAAGTTATAGTCGCTGCCACATATACATTGTATTGGACCAGGGAATGAAAGATAAAATTAAACGAGGTAAAATCAACTCACATTAATTTTACGAACAAAAACATAAGGAATCCGTTGCCCATCACAATAAATGGTAATACTGTTCCTTACGAAAACACTGCAAAATACTTAGGAATAACACTTGACGCTAAACTAAGATGGAAGGAACACGTAAAAAAGAAAAGAACTGAGTTGGGTCTAAAATATAGGAAATTATATTGGTTGTTGGGGCGCAATTCCCAATTGTCAATATACAACAAAATATTAATATATAATCAGATCTTAAAACCAGTCTGGGCGTATGGCATACAACTATGGGGGTGTGCTAAACAGTGTCATATAAGTACAATACAAACATTTCAAAATAAAGTGCTGCGTAACATCGTCAATGCACCATGGTACGTACGCAACTGTGACATTCATCGCGATCTAGAGATTAAGGATGTGGCCAGCGAAATTAGAAGATGCAGCTAAACATGAGGCGAGACTAAATCAGCACGTTAACATCGAGGCAATCCAACTTCTCGATGTAAATGACCTGAACAGAAGACTGAAGAGAACAAAGCCGCATGAGTTAGTTTAAGTGTTCAAAAAGCAGAGTACAGTGCGAAAAGTATAGTGCCGTGTGCAAATTAGCAGAAACTCAAGGACACCAATGGGTGAACTTTAGAATTTAAGTTTTTAGTCCTAAGATCTGAGAAATAAATTAATGGTTGGTCTCTATAGACCAGTTTTAATATTTAAGAACGCCACAAGCGTAGTTTAAAAATATATATATATATATATACATTGTATTAATGGCCACTCTGCTTAACACATCAATAAAAAAGGTTTAACTAAACTCTAATCTAAGCTTTTACTGATTCAAACACAGTGCATAGCAGTGTGCCGAAACAATGTCTAAAAAGTTGATCCAATAGTAAGGGACGCTGAAATAAAAATATGCACAATATAGGTAGTAGAAATCTACAGCGTTATAACTTTTCAAAAAGGATTTTATTTTATCGCGTTTTTATATACTGTAAAGCACTTTATTAACCTATATAGATAGCACTTCAGTTTTGGAAATCTACTGTATTAGCGTTCCTTATTATTAGATCAACTTTTAGTCATTGCTACCAAACACAGCTCTATTGGTGTTCTGTTTACATCAGTAAAAAGAGTTAAGAATTCGAGGTCAATTAATGCTTTTTTACCAATTATGTGTGTTAAGCAGAGTGGAAATGATATGATTGAGATGTGTACATTGGCAACGATTAAAACTTGGTCCTAATAATATAGGACGCTAAAACTGTAAATTATCTAGGATTTTTATAAAAGGTTAGGTTATTTGCATAAGACATTTTATTCCTACACAAAACTTATTGACACATTTCAGAACTATTTGATCGATTCCCGATTAAATAAACTTTTATTGGTTGTAATAAAAACCTTGCTTTAGACTGTTGAGTATATAGCACGGTTTCTCATATTTAACATTTTTGCTTATCCCGGTATTCTGGAAAGAAATTAGTCTACTTCTTGGGATCCCGAAAAGTACAAAATTAATTTAATATTTTGGAATAAATAACCCGAAAAAGGCAGATAGCGATTTATTACTTAAAAATAACTCAAATTTGTATATGCTCTATAATTATAATAAATAATAAAATAATATTCCTAAGAGAAACATACATTTTAGAAATAATTACCTTTTTATTGCAATTTTATTTTAAGGAACACAATAACATAATTTTTCCAATAAATTTTTGCAATATGATTTAAGAAAACAAAGGCGTTGTATGCTTCATTTACTTACCTAGTCTCATTCTTAATTTATTAACAGAAAGTCCTGCTGCATAAAATGTTCTCTCAGTCTCTTTTGATGTGGGTAGAATTGTCTTGAGAGCATCACATGGGCACACAAAAATAGAACTGCAAACGCATTTTGATGATTTAAACTTTATCATAGAGACCGCACGTTCTTTACATATAGTACGGGTGTACATAATTTGTTATTCTAAAGCTGAAAAAATTATTTTGAAATAAGAATAAAGTTTTTTCATAATTTAATATTAAGATATTTGTAATAAATTCTGATAAGTTATGATAGTATTAAAAAGATTTCAACACAAAATAAAAGAAAATAACATTTTTTAAATATTCCGGGATTTGCCGAAACAATAAGTATTTCCCGGGAAATAAAAAGTAGGTTAAAATGAACCGAGATCCCGGGAGAGAAACCCGCGGTAGATATTGTACTGTTCAATATCAATTTTTTTCTAGGACCACTAATGTAAATGACTTTTTACCGTACAGCCTGCATGCATAGTAAGTGGGTCCTTACGCACGGTAAGCAAAAAGCACGATTTTTAAAGAAATGATCAAAGTAGACTCACGTCAAACACTTCCTGCATGCCTAGTAAGTGAGTTATAACGCTCGGTAAGCAAAACGCACACTTGTCTAGAAACATCAAAGTAGGTTTACGTCAAAATTGACGACAACGTAATTACATGTGTATATTAGCCTAAAAGCCGTCGAAATCGTAGGTATTATGTGTTCGTAGAAAAAGTAAGGTACATAACACGAGTTGTAAAGCAATTACGCACTCGTAGAAATACGCACTCCGTGCGCAACTTTCCCACTCATGCGTAATATGCTTCTTACAACTCTTGTTATGTAATATACTAAAATAACACCAGAGTGAAACTGACGGCCAGTTCCAGCGGCCACTTGCGTAGCGTAGCGTAGCGTAACGTCAGCCTTAGAATTAACTACGCCCACCTAGTACTATACTCTTCCCACCTACTAGGGAGCGATAGCGCCGTCATTCTCGATTCGAAACGGTCCGCGCGCTTCTGTTATAATTAATATTATTAAATTCATAGCTTTTCTCCTACAGATTGCCTCAGAAAATTCTTTTAAGAAATGAGTTTATCATACTTACATCCATCTACAAAACAAGTTTCAGATAGAATTATTAACCGGCGGCGAAGTTATTGAATTAAAATCGCCCACGCTATTATAGGTAACTCATTTAAAAAAAATCATAACTAGTCTGTTAAAGATTGCCTCAGAAAAATCTTTTCAGAAATGACTTTATCATACTTACATCCATCTACAAAACAAGTTTCAGATATGATTTTTTTTTAAATAAGTTACCTATAATAGCGTGGGCGATTTTAATTCAATAACTTCGCCGCCGGTTAATAATTCTATCTGAAACTTGTTTTGTAAATGGATGTAAGTATGATAAACTCATTTCTGAAAAGATTTTTCTGAGGCAATCTTTATCAGACTAGTTATGATTTATTAAAACAAGTTACCTATAATAGCGTGGGCGATTTTAATTCAATAACTTCACCGCCGGTTAATAATTCTATCTGAAACTTGTTTTGTAGATGGATGTAAGTATGATAAACTCATTTCTTAAAAGAATTTTCTGAGGCAATCTGTAGGAGAAAAGCTATGAATTTAATAATATTAATTATAACAGAAGCGCGCGGACCGTTTCGAATCGAGAATGACGGCGCTATCGCTCCCTAGTAGGTGGGAAGAGTATAGTACTAGGTGGGCGTAGTTAATTCTAAGGCTGACGTTACGCTACGCTACGCTACGCTGCGCTACGCTACGCTACGCAAGTGGCCGCTGGAACTGGCCGTCAGTTTCACTCTGGTAAAATAACACACTTTGACGGTCTCAAATAAATTACTCAACGTAAGTAGTCTGATTCCATTTTCAAAAAACTTTTGTGGGTACCTATTAATAATGCATAGTTCCACGTTGATCAAGGGCTAATGAACGTTTAAAACATATTTTAAGTAAGCAACACGTTAGTATCAAAAACATTATAACCCGGTCCTGATATATCTACCTGCGATCAGAATAGATATTATGTCAGATATGATTCGATTTGACCAAAACCGAGCCTTATGAATGTGTGGAATTTTTCTAGAAACAGCAAATATTTCAGAGTTAATAATTAATGGACCAGAATTAAATTAGTGGTTTCACGTTACTACAAACGTTTTGCTAAAGCGCCCACTCGATAACATTGAAGTAGTCGAATAATTCTGCGTAAATTATTCTATAAATTAATGTAACGGCGTTCTAAAGATGACGCCATACGCGCTGCGAGTGTTACTTGAAATTTTAAACAAATTTTAATGGATTTATTTTTAATTTACTGCTACTTTCTCAGACCAAAGGGGCGGCTACATACATATGTATAACAGATTTAGTGATACAATCTCGGAATGTAAATAAAGTTTTACGTATAAATAAAGAGGTGGTTGCCTCATTTTGTTTGTATACAAACTCATCTCTAGCTACCCTTTTTAACGACGTAGGTATTTAAATTTATGTAAACCATTGAAGTTATGTATACAGTAGACTATTTTTTATTTAATAAGGTATTTCGACGGTTATCTTTTCATTGTTATTTTAATGATGAAGTATTTGTTTCGTTTGTTTTTTACATTTAAAAGGAACAAAGGTGTAAAATAAAGAATGCTAAAAGAATTTTAACCTGACGACGTGTTATAGCTACTCGATTTGTATTAGGGTAGCAAAAACAGTCGAGCACTTATGCAATAGACTTTTTGACTCGTTCCATCAAGTTAAACGGAATGCACACCAATCCGTCAGGTACAGTATGGTACACTATGGATAGTAAAGATTTGTCGGTTACTTGCGTGAATAGGTTTTAGGAGAGCAGATTTTTAATTCATGAAAAATAGTAAACAGAAAAATGTTATGAGGGTGTCTTGACTAAACACGGCAGAAAAAAACGCTTTCTTTTTTATTTAAATTTTGTCAAATCTTGTACGTAAACGTACATACAGAGTGTGACTAAAGTTCTAAGACCACTCAAATGAAAATTAAAAATTACAGTACGTGGGTCCGAATTTTTATTGTTGTGACCCTTCTACATAATTCCTTTCTTGAGAAATCCATATTTTACATATTTTGTACAGTACCTACACATTCCTAATAAATCAATCCTTTGGCGTCCAATAATTACGCCCGTTTTTTTCATCTGCTAGCGGCAGTGGCGTACGCAAGGGAGGGATTAGGGGGATAATTCCCCCCCCCCCGAAAATTGGACAAGGGTAAAATTATAATTACCGCATTTCCAACCATATAAAATACATATCAAATATATGTATATAAAAATACATATAAAATATATTGTTTGTATATTTTACTTATAAATGCTATTTTTCGGTACGTTTGACCTTGAAAATTGGAAAAAATTTACCTATGGCGCTGTTACCCGGGAGGCTACTGCCCCCTGGGCCCCCCGCACCTCTTTCTTGCAATTCACTTTGCGTGTCTAGCCCCTCTAGGTCATTTTATAATTTTCCCATTACCATGACCCGTTTAAAATTATTCAGTATTATTTTTGCAAATTAAAACAAAATCCCCCCTGAAATATTTTTCTGCGTACGCCACTGGCTAGCGGAAAAGTGTATGATTCCGGTATTCTGTAGAACACCAAGGCATTCTATGTAATGACGAATGGAATTGGGCAAAGTATAACATAATTCTGATCTTATATAAAGTACCTATCTAGTCGTTTTATGGCACACCTAGGCATTTTACAAAACATTGAATGTTAGTTTGGTAGAATGAGTGACACATTCTTTTTGGATCAGAATCAAATAATAAATAAATGAAAATAATAACATTAACAATAATAGATACTATTCTTATGAGCATACCTTATTTATTACAATGCAATAAAAACAGTTTTAAATAATCTTAATCTGACCTATTACTGACCAAGTGAATGAGGGTCAGGTTAAAGGTTAATATTTTATACTTTTCCAATTTCTGCTTGCTATTACAGATCATGCATAAGCATTTTGTAGAACACCGAAATATACCTACACTTTGACGGTAACAAATCGTTTTCAAGCGAATGTGGATGTTCTGAATAAACTAGTCTTTCCTTATGATTGGTTTACCATGTGTAACGTTTCTGTTGAAGTTTTTTTTTATATTTTATCGCGGCTTCTTGCTTAATCATGGAAGCCGTGACACTACAAAAATCTTGTAAGACTTAAAATTCCATAAAACCTTTCAAATGTCGTGACTCAAATTATGTTACAGACTGGACGTCATAGTACTACCAGCATTTACCTGTATAACACGCATGTATTAGCAACATGCAGAAATCAGTCCCGAAAATTAATTGTCATGCTACGTACATTAAAGCCTAAAAAACTGTTTTTTTAATCTCATACGCAAGGTATAATAAGACTTATACGAGTACTATTAGTAGATAGGTCATAAAATCGATATATTTGTAAGATATTTTTTTTAAAGATATTAAATATTTGAACAATATTTTATATCGAGATATATCACCAATTTTCACTTTAAATGGGCTTAGGTTGGAAAAGGTAGAAAGCTTTAAATATTTAGAAGTGATCATAGAGAAAAATGGAGGAATGGGCAAGGAAATAAGCGAAAAGACAGGAAATATGGGAAGAATATTTAACAGTTTAAGAACAATATTTTCTGGAAATAGAGAAGTCCCAAAACGAACAAAAGTGGAAGTGGTCAAAAAGGTAGTAACTCCGGCACTTTTATACCGAAGTGAAATGTGGACACCACAAACAAAAATAGCAGCCATGTGAATGCACCAGAAATAGGGTTTCTAATAAAAATCCAAGAAAAAAACAAAAAGATAGAATCAGAAATGAAACATAGGAACAATTCAAGATAAAACCAGATGAAAAAAAATACAAGCTAGACAGCTTGGATGGTTGGGTCACATTAATAGGATGAAGGAAGAAAGGTTAACCAGAAAAGCTTATGAAGCAAGGTCACAGGGAAAAACAAAAGAGGTAGACCGAGAAAAACCTGTCAAAACCAAGTTTAAAAAGCAGCAACGGATAGAAACATTAAAAGAAAAGACATAAAAAAGCTAGCACAAGACATTAAAACATGAAAAAAGTCAGCACAACTCAACTCAACAGTCCTACACCAGTAGAAGAACGCATGACTAAATTAATAAAATAATTAAATGTAAACATATTTTACAAGAACCTAATTATTTTTTAGACGCAAAATGAATCGCTAAATAATATTAGTATGTATAACATAAATTATTTAAGAAAAGTGCTTCTATTTTGATCTAATTTGAAAACCACTTAAGTACATTTTTTAATTGTATTTGTTTTCGTATTTCTAAAGTATTGACGGCAAAACTCCTCCATTTATGTATTTTACCTGTAAGATGACCGACCGGTTTCCATTAATTTATTCATCACTTGATATTTACAACGCATCGTTGCTATTAAATCAAAAATTCCTCACAAATATTGAAGCACCGCTAAATGTAAATTAAATAATCCGATAAACTTGTAACATGAGATAATTTAAACCAATTTTTTAATTTTGTTTATCAAAAAATTGTGATTGATGACACGCGAGTCTGCGCTATTAACAACCTTTTAGCAAAACCGATGTCGAATCTAAGGTAAGCGACATTTAGAGAGAGATTTAGAAATCGTACATCTAACGACATTGGTAAAGGTTAAAAAGCATCCGTCTGACTGCGGTAATGCGACAGCTATTTCTATTATGAATGCTTGTTGTTTTATTACATAATTAAAGTTTTTTAATTACCATCAGATTTAGGAACTCCTTGACTTTACTAATGAGGTCCACAACAAAATAAACAAAATTAAATATTTATTTACTTAACGCCGATAAATAGGTAGTCGATAATCTGTGATTTTAATTGAAACTTTTTTGTTTCAACACTTGGATGTTTGGACACCCACGTGCAAACACGGACAAACAGGAAGTTTTATTGTATGGCTTTAGTCGCCAATAAATAATCAAGGTTTCGATACAAAATGTTGCATGAGAAATTTATTGGATAAACAATCCATTAAAGTTTAATAGTTTGTTAAACATATACAACAGTCGTGGAGGATGTATTTCAGACTATTATGGGTAATTTAAAACAACGGTTAATTTTTCGTTGCCCCAATTAAAAATTCTGTTGGAATAACTCACAATAGTATAAAATATATGTTTTTGAAAAGAAAAAGATGTTCAGTAACCATTTGGTGAAATTGGTTAATTATTTAAGATTATTGTTACACACAGATGCACTTAAAGATATTGATTACCATACATCAAAGTTATAAAAAAAAAGCAGTGCTTTAACAACATAACATAAAAACATGTTACCTCATTTGATATCAAAAAACAAAAAAAATTAAACATTTTAGACATCAACTAACACTATATATATATATATATATCGGTTTATAACGTTCTCCGACGTTTTCCGATTTCCAGCTTCCATTTTTCTCGGTCATTCCATGTATCGTCTTCTAGTTCTCTCTCCCTGATGTCCTTATCTATGCCTTCTCTCCAACTTCTTCTTGGTCTGCCTGGTTTTCTTCTGCCTTTGGGCTGCCGGTTTAGAATTTGTTTAGGGATTCTATATTCCTCCATTCGCTGTACGTGTCCGTACCATATTAGTTGTTTATTTTTGATGTCATCCGTAATCGTATGTCGTGTAATATGCATTATTTCCCTTATACGCTGGTTTGTTATTTTTTCTCTCCTTGATCTTCCTGCCGCTCTTCTCCAAAAATCCATTTCTGTTGCTTTCAATATATTCTCTGTTCTGTTTTTTAGCGGCCATACTTCTGAGCTGTAGGTTATAATGCTTTTTATTACTGTATTATAAATTAGTTTTTTATTTTCCTTTGTAATTTTTTTATCCCATATAACACTGTTCAGCATCGAGATTGCTGCTCTTCCCAGCCTATTTCTCTCTTTAATTGCATCGTCCAGCGTGCCCTCTCGTGAAATCTTCAGTCCCAGGTACTTGTATTCTTTACCATTTTTTATATGTTCTCCCTCTTCTAGTATTAGGTCTTGTTGTTGTCCACCTATACACATATATTTGGTCTTTTCAAAATTCACTTCTAAACCCCATTTTCTGTATTCTTCGATACGTTTTCTCGTCATATAGTTCAAATCGTCATACTCCTGAGCCACCACCACTTGATCATCTGCAAAGCATAGTGTATAAAGTATGGTATCGGTGAGGGGTACACCCATTGCCCCACACTTCTTCTTCCAGTGTTTTAAAACCTCTTCGAGGTATATTTTGAAGAGGGTTGGTGATGTACAGCAACCTTGCTTTAATCCCTTTGACGATATGAAACCTGATGTTATTTGTTTTCCGACTTTAATTTTTATTGTAGGTTGGTATTAAAGCGTTTTCACAGCGTTTATCAATTCGACATTAATGTTGGTTCCTTCCAAAGTTTGCCAGATCTTACTTAGAGGAACATTGTCATATGCTTTTTTTAAATCCACGAACAGTAGGTGGATTTCCTGATTTCGCGAAGTCTTTTTTTCAATAACTTGAGTTAGGGAAAACACATGATCAATTGTTGACCTTCCTGCTCGGAAGCCTGCCTGTTCTTCAGCTTCCATGTGTTGATATTCTTTTTCTATTCTGTTTTTTATAATTTTACCGTATAGTCTACTCATGGAGCTTGTAACTGCTATTCCGCGATAGTTTTCGCATTTATTTTTGTCACCCTTTTTGTGTATAGTTGTCATATATGATACTTTCCATTCCTCGGGAATTTCTTTTATATTAATACATTTTTGGAATAACTTTTTGAGGTGTTCGTATAATTTGTTTGTTCCGTATTTTAACAGTTCTCCTGGGATATCTCCTGGTCCTGTGGCCTTTCCGTTCTTTAATGTTTTGCATAATTTTGTAACTTCTTCCAGACTAAGTCTGATTGGTGATCCTATTACAGTTATATTTTGTCTGTTCGAATTTGGATGTTGTTGGAATTCTTCTCTTCTCTCTTCTAGTAATTCTTTAAAATATTCTTCCCAGTCTTGTGGTTTTATTATTGATATTATATCTTTACCCTTGTTGTTTCTTAAAGTTTTTATTATTCTCCAGCTCTCTGAACTTCTACTTCCTCCCAAGTAAGTATTTACTCTTTGACAATTTCTTTCCCACGCCTCATTTTTCTTCTTACTTATCTTTCGCCTTACTGCTGCTTGGACTTTTTTGTATTCTAGTTTATCTTCGATTTTTTTTGAGCTTAGATATTTGTGGTACTTTTTGCATTTTGTTCTATGTCTACTTCAATTTCTTCGTCCCACCAATACGGATTTTGTTTTTTCTTTCTTTGGTATACTATACATAAGTTAATATACTCAGTGTTTGATATAAAAATTAATTCGTATGTAAAGGAGTAGGTGTATGTCGTAGGCATAATGTGAAATCCGGCATTTTATAAAACGCCTAGGCATTTTATAAAAAGCCGGCTAAACGAGCAAATTATGACTTTTTCTTATACCCATACATTTGTATTCATACAAAAAAAAAGCTTTAACCAACCTTTAACCTGACCCTCATTCATTTGGTCAGTAGTAGGGAGTCAGGTTAATGGTTGGTTAAAGTTTTTTTTTTAAATAAATAATAAAAATGAAGCTAATAGTTTTGTGCCTAGGCGTTTTATAAAATGCCGGATTTCACATTATGCCTACGACAGGTATACAATATCAGTTGTACTTATAAATAGTAATCCTCCATTTACGGGGGTAATTCGTTCTAGAAAAACAGCGCGTAAATAGAGCCATGGAAAGCATGTTTTAAATAGGGATCTGTTCCGTATTCTCGACGTGTTACATTTACTGAACAAGAAAAAGTTTAATTTTTTTATATACAGGGTGTCCCAGATTATATTTCCAGCATGGGTATCTCGCTTATTATAGGAGATACAAGTTTGTTGAATTATTCCTTAGTATGGGAGAAGCCATAATCAATTTTTAAAAGTACAAAATTTCTCGTGCTTCAGATGTTACGGCAAAAAATATGAAAATGTCGAATTTATTTTTTCTCTCATAAGTTTTTTTTCTTAATCATTAAATCAATTTTATTTGTACCTTGTTAAGATACTTTTTTTATGTAGAATGTAACAATCATCTCAGATTTTTTTTATTACTTCTTTTTTGAGACATTACCCCTAACTTCATTCTTTCCTGTGAACCGTCAAGTTGGCTTTGGAATAAATAGTTTGATGTGCTTTTTTACCCTCTTTCTCTCTTAAACAAAACTGTATCTCTTATAATAAGTGAAATATCCATGCTGGAAATGTAATCTGGGACACCCTGTATACGTCCATGTAAGAAGTTACTGCAAAAAAAAAACACTTTTTGATGTAATTATTATTTATTTACCAGCGTATCTTGAACAATAAAAATTGGCAGTAATAAATTACTTCCTTTTTATAAAAAAGAATTCAAATTGAAATGTTTGATACAAATTCATAGTCTTTAAATGCCCAAAACATTAAAAAATTAGCGGGAGGTCAAAAGTCAAATGTAAACGGAAGATCGTGTCACCTTTAAATAGTAGTAGTGGTTTAACTAAAAAAATTAAAAATTGTTCAAGGTGGCTAAAGTGCATTCGCGTAAATGGATACCGCGTAAATGGAGGAATTACTGTATATTGAATTTGATTGAAATATTAAACATAAATTCAGTAGTTTAATATTTTTGATAATTAGCTTTTATAAACAATCTATTATACTGGGTGATTTAGACTAACTGTCCTACCCATGTAACTTTGATTTTTTTAAAGAAAAACCCAATAAACATTTTGTTTTCGTAAACTGCAGAAAACTCTTTATCAAATGACATTCAAATATTTTTTTTAAAAATATAATTAGATAGAACAGACAGGCGATAGTCACCTTTATTTTTGAAAATACATAACATACTTGTTAATATTGATTCTGATAAAGAATTACATTCTAAATCCTATCGAGCATTAAAAAAATAAACAACTTTTGAAAAATGTGTTAGTTGTCATAATATCGTTGTATTTGACAAGAAAAAACACGATCGCAGTAGTAATTAACAGTTCATAACTTGTATTAATGTGTTTTAATATTTTTTTGACAAAAAATCGTGATTTTGCGAGCATTAAATTGAAAAATAACTTTCTGTGAAATTGCTTCTGTGAGTGCATACACATACATACAGACGACGGCTGTTTAGTGGACACTTTTTGTTTAACACTAAAACTTATTAATAATATATTACAGTTTATTTTTGTGTTCCTATTTTCTAAAATTTCTTTTCAGTACAGTAAAATACAAAAATTGCCAAAATTCTGTGAAAATCAGTATATAATTTTTAAACTTGTGTCTCTCCCAGATTTTCCTATGTATAATATTTTTTTAATGCACGATCGAATTATAATTTTCATTATCTATCAAAATCAATAAAAAAAAGTATCCATATGTACATAATTAAATATAAATTTTACTCGCCTGTTTCCTATATTTCATCGTAAAAAAAAACATTTTAACGTCACTTTATTCAGAATTTTCTGCGATTCACAAAATTATAAGGTTTGTTGGGGTTTTCTTTCAAAGCAACAAAATTATAGGCACGCAAGTCCAACCAAACTACCCGGTATAGCTTTAAAAATTTTTGAAATAAATTTTGTTGTAATTCAGTTATAGGAACTAAAATTAACGATTATTTTTAATTTCGCACACGTCTACATAATATAAATAAAACACACACATCAGTACATGCCTTTAAAATGATGTAGGTTTTGTTTTCGTATAGCAAATTATACAAATATCAATATTCAAAGTTTTTTTTCGCTTCATAAAGTCGTTTTCAATTAGAATCAAATTTGATGGTATAAATGTGATCATAATTATCGGCACTTACTGTGTAATTAACTTTTTGTGCAATCGACCAACTAATGCGGTATAAATACTAAAACCTTGTTTAACAAATTTGTGAAATATACAAATATCATACGATGATCCAATCGAATTCCTGAAGCGTTAAAGTGGATTGCTTAAAGTCGCATATTTTAAACATGAAACAACAAAATTAAGATTAAAGTATCCTTCCACGAATTCCCCTTGTGTCTCAATTAAATAACGAACTGTCTTTTCACGCAGGTTTTCGATGAAAGCCCCACTGTATCATTACCGTCAGCAATAATCAACACATTTAACTACCGCTTACAATGCGTTTATTATTTTATATTTCATCCGCTTGATTGCTCTCTTATTCAACCGAGAAGACAGCTGAGTGCTGATTGGAAAAAACCAACACGTGAGAGATTATTGTAACGAAGAACCGTCCATCAAAAACCTTACTTAAATTAAACAGTATTTTAGCAGTAATATTAAGTATTTTACTTATAAAATGCTTGTTTTTATATTTGTTATTTTAGCAATAAACAAATTAACATTGATTAAAACAATTACATTTAAACTGAAACCACTCAAAAGCAAACAGGTTTAAAACATTTTATTTAAATTATAGTTTCATCGCCATACCAATAAATATTAACAAAAGCGATTGGATATGTGAAGACAATTTCACGAGAAAAAACGAAACTGTAACTTTCTCTCCCTATCTGATAAGCAATGTACTTAACGAACCTATAAATAAAATACTACAACGTTAACACTAATAACGCACCTTAAAAAAAACAGTATTATTAATAACACAAACACCCACCCTTAATGTAGTTTAAGTTCTATAGGAGGTATAATAGATGAAATAAAAACAGTATTCAAACAACATAAAAGCATGCCACATTTGTAACACAGAACAAACCAAACAAAACAAAACTCGTGTAAAGAAACACATTAGATCAATGTTTTTCAACCTTTTTAATTTGGCGAACACTTTTAGGAAAACCAGAAGTTCGCGACACACTATACTTATACGTAATTGTATTACTATTTTTGGCAATAGGAGCACTTTCGAATTTTTGCCCAAAACAATTTTCTCGATCTAGCTAGGGTAAGTATACACTTGAAAATAATTTTTAACTGTTGTAAAAAATTATTGCGACGTTTCTGAACGGACAGAAGGTAGACAGACATGTATTGTTCACATATATAAACTTAAGTAAAATACTTTTAAACGTTTGTCAAAACAAATGCAAAACTACACAATTCAGAAATTTTTAAAAACGGTGAAGAGCTAGCTTGAAAAACCTATTTTTGAACTATTTGGATTAGGTACGTATTCCTTAGAGAGTGTTTATCCATTTTAGAAACTATGGAACTATTTGTAAAACGGTTTAACCAACAAAATTGTCTAAAGCCCGTGTGACACGATGAAAGATTGTGAATAGAAATGTGTACCAAATATTATACAGAAAATCTTACATCGTGTCATACCGATTTCTCGTACAAAATTCTGTATAGTTTCTTGCATGTACAAGCGTTAATTCCATGCAGTTTCTTGTACAGAAAACAATAAGACGTCCTATTTCCATGCAAATTTTGATACAGAAAGTGCGTGCTACAGATGCGCATTCAGTTCGTGAATAATGGCGACTAACAGCTGATTTTGAACATCAGCAGCTAAAGGAAATATAAACAATAGACATTCCTGAGAACACTTAAATCTTTATTATCCGAAGCAGAATGTTGTTATTGTTTAAAATTGCAATTACAAGGGGTAAATACCTTATTTTAAGAGGGAGTGCATATCTGTGTTTATACTGTTTAGGCGCATGGACATGGGCAGTAACTTGTACATAAAATTGTAACAGTGTCACACACAGTTTCAAACGAATGGAATTCTGTTCTGAAATCTGCACAAAAAAAACAATACAATATATTTTCTATTAAATTTTATACAGAAATTTTCACCGTGTCACACGGGCTTAAGAAATGTTTATGCGGTAGATATTTTTAACTAATTAAGTGTAATACTTCTGTGTAGATATATCATTTTAAGTACTATGTTTAATAACAATAATAATATTAATAAGAAATCTTTATTTAGCTTTTAGCTAATTTTACATTATCTTAATGCTGCTTATATTTATTTGTACATATTTTCTTAACTATTAAATCTTAACATTATTTTTCACATATTCGAAACATAGTTTTTTAAAATTTGATATTGAAGTTGTTTGTTTAATTTCCACAGGTAATTCATTAAAAATCTTGAGCCCTTTGTAGTACAAGGCGTTCTGTGTATTTGTTTTCGTTAGTTTTGGTAGTCTAAAGTCGTCTTTGTTCCTGGTCTGGTATTCGTGAATGTTACAGTTTTGTATTAAATTATTTGTTGCCTTGTATATTAAAAAAAGTTATTTGTTGACATATACTTAACCACTTTAAGGTATTTAGCATTTCGCTTATTTTAGTGTATCTCGAGCATTTTAAAATAACACGCATTCCTTTGTTTTGTTGTTTCTGCAACTTAAGCAAATCGCATTCGTTGCATAAGAACAAAATACTTGCGCAGTAATCGAAGTGTGGAGCAATTATTAGTGACCTATATACTGTAATTTTTGCTGAGAGGCTTAGTTTGTTTGTTAATCTACCTAGAAAACTAATTTTTTTCGCAACTTTTTTCACAATGTAATCCACATTGCTGTTAAACTTAAGTTTATTGTCTATCATAACGCCAAAATATTTAATTTGCGAAACACATTCAAGTTCTTCATTATCTATTTTAACTTTAATGCTTACATCATTCGGTATTGGCCTGTTTCCTATTATCATAAATTTGGTTTTGTCTGTATTTAATTTTAATTTGTTAACTTTTAACCATTCTGATACAACGTGTAGGTTATTATTTATCTTATTAATAGCCGACTCTAGGTTGCTATCAGAAGCTGTGATTAAAGTGTCATCTGCAAAGAGATTTATACTACAGTTTTTTATATTGTGTTCCAAATCATTTAAGTACAGCACAAAAAGTAAAGGACCCAAAACTGAACCTTGTGGTACACCTAGTGTGCTGATAATTTTTTCTGATTCTATATTGTTAAATTTAGTTTTTTGATAGCGAGTTGTTAGATAACTTTCAAACCACCTGTTGTTAGATTCCTCGTATGCCATATTGTTCCAGTTTTTTAATCAGCCTATTTCTCTTTTAAAGTCTAAAAATACCCCCACAACGTATTTGTTATTTTTAATTTGTTGCTTCCAATCAGCTAGCACAAGATTTAATGATGTTTCACATGAATGTCTGGAATCATTAAGTTAGCTTTGAAAATATGTTACCTAACTTAAGTATGTTTTAAAAGTCATGGTATAAGATAATAGATGTACCTACTAACCTTATAAAAACTCATTTTAAAACCAATTACTTGTACATTTTGGTCAATGTCAGTCAACAATCATGTAGGTGAATCTCTGTTGCATATTTCACTAAAGTAATAATTACGTTTAATAGTCTTTTATGAAGTTCTTAAATATTTAAAAACGGGTGTTGTAAAATTTAAAGGTATCACATGTACTTAGTAACTTTTGTCATTTAGTAACTAATTAACTCCGATCTATGGTAATTTTTTGTCTACAGTCATGTAAGGTGCATATCTGCCCCATACCACACTTTAATATTTTAACATTTCGGCTCATTCAACGTTTTACAAAAAAAAGAAACTGCATTATCGGTGACATGTTGTTTTCCTTTGATTTGATAGCCAAACGTCCAGTACAGTTGGATGCCCAGTTGTCAAGTAAAATTAACAGACGTATTTATATTGCGCATATGGAACTTAATCCAAAAACCTGATTCTTGTTTCTTTAAAAACCAAGTTGGTCAATTGTGCTTTGTGCAATCGGGCCTAAATGTTATTTAATAAAAAATATAAGTTTCACCTTAAAATACCAAAAATAATTAAAGATTCATTTATTAAAAATAAAAGTGGGTGACACATCTGTTGTTGAACATTGATAGCTGTAATTTTGTGGCCATTTTATTTTGTGAACGATTTTTGAATTATCTTTTTAAACTACAATTTCGTAGCATTTCCATTTTTTTAAAACAACTAACGAATTAATAGAATTCGATCGCATAACAAAGCCATCTTAATGATTTTTTGTAATAGTTGTAAGGAAGGTTAACGAACCTATTTTTTATGTTTTGGTGAATAAAGCTATTTCCGGTTTATAAAACGCAAACAAAAGTTAACCCCTTAAACAATCACTTACTTATGAATAGAATGCGACGATGAAAGTACAATACTGGTTAAAACCAAACGAAAATCGAAGGATTTTGTTCCACTTAACAATAAACCTGGAGTCGTGTTGGCGTCTAAAATTTCTTAAGCTTAACAGTGCAACTAGTTTATTTTAATTGAATATACCAGGTATAATAAAATTTAAGTGAAATTAGGTTTATCTAGTTTAGTATCGTGAATGAAAAAAATGTTTAGAACATTTATTTTATTACGAATCAAAACATAACAAACCTCGCTAACATTAATGGCTTAAAGGACGAATAAGTTATCCTTAATGTACAAATTGTGGCGCCGTTTCTTGTAATTATTCATTTATGTCGCTTTATATAATAAAAATACATATTTATAAGTTTGAACATTATGTTGCTGTAAATTATACAGTTCTAGCTCTAATGAGATTTAATTTGCTTCATGCATATTGTATTCATAATATGAAAAAGGTTAACGTTTATCAATTTTTTATATCGATTAGCAAGTAATAATTTTGTAATTAGTAGCTGTTACTGGTACACTATAATTAACATATTATAAACTACTACACAGTATATGGTCATAGGTGGAAGAGGACATGACATGCAGTTAGACAACGGAACGATAAAAAACGTTAGTCAGTACGAATATCTGGGAGTAACAATATGCGAAGATGGAAGAGACGACAAGGACATAATGAAGAAAATAGGCAGAGGAAAGAATATGATAAAAACATTACATCCAATCTTGTGGAATAAAAACCTAACTAGAAAAACAAAAATAAATATATTTAAAACGATAATAGAACCAGTATTGACATATGGGGCAGAGATATGGGTAAGGGACAAATCAATGAATCAAAGACTACTCTCGGCCGAGATGGCATATTGGAGAAGATGCTGCGGCCTATCCTTGTACGATCACGTTAGAAATGAGGACATCAGAGATAAAATGAAAATAAAAGGCAATATTATAGATCATATAAATGAAAAACAGTTAAGATGGTACGGACATCTGCGCAGAATGAAGGAAGAAAGAATACCAATAAAAGTATGGAACTGGACTCCAGCACAAAGAAATAAACGAGGGCGACCACGGAAGATGTGGAAAAACAACATAGATGAGGAAATGAAAAAGAGAGGTTTACGAGAAGATGACTGAAACGATAAGGATAAATGGCGATTAGGATGCGAGAAGCGGCAATAGCTGCAAATACTCGCTATATATATATATATATATATAAACTACCGACAATACATTTTTTTCACATCCAATATGATAAACGACAGCATGTAATAATATTGAAAGCTTATTGTAGGAATAGGTAATACACTATAAATGATGCAGTCTTGTATTTTCACCTGACATATTTCAAACATAAAATTAAGGCTAAGTATAGATCACTTATCTTTTTTTTATGAAAAATCTCTTTTGCAATATTGGTTATCTAGTTTCGAAATTCTCGTCTCTTCATCCATAACTTTATTATTTATTTACTCACAAGCAGCTGTCACAACAACGATGATCATTGGCGACAACGTTTATCAAAAGCTTTGTTCATGTTTATTTAAATTAATTTTTACTCTACGTTGTAACACTTCGATTTCGGTCGTCAAAAGTTGGTGTTTATACTATACATATCACAAAATTCACGTTTTGCTACCATAGCCTGATTTTTTTGGGTGCTTACTGCATACAAAATCCTAATTTCATTTGCTTTGTACCGATATTGCCAACTGTAGACATTGAAGATAGGGAACGAAATATGTTACCATATAGCGTTGTATAGCACAGTCGAGACTCATTATGTTGATAAAGAACGCGTGATACAAGAGAAAAACAACTTGAACGCACGGATATACCAATGAAAGAAAGTATAATCGTTTAAAAACCAATAATAACTTATCAACAACGCCAAAAGTTAAAACAAAAAGATGTACTTTTTAGTGGATGGGCAAAAGTATGGAAACAGACAAATATCTAAAACAGACGCTTGGTCAAACTCGTGAAACTTTAAACACCGATAACAAATTTTTTTTAAACACAACACCCTATATGTTTTTACATAGTCTTGTAGAAAATTTGATTGTCTTTCAAAAACATTGACTGTGTTCTATATCTAAAACTGATATTTTACGAGATATCGCGATTTTATTGTAAATTATTAGGGCAATGTAATTTTTCGAGTAGGCCATGAAGGTAGACGGAGGTAATTTTGAAACAATTGAAAGATAAAAACAAAAGAGTTATAATATTATAATTTCCTCACTTATTTTCGACATTTTTTATAATGTAGATGTAATTTTACTATTTTTACGTTTAAATCTAGATATTTGTCTATTTCCATACTTTTGCGCGTCCCTGTATAAATAAATTTTAAAAAAACTTAAAGGTGAGAAACATTAACTGGAAAAACATAATTTGACGATTGCTCTGCCCACAAAACATTAAAGATGAAAGACGTGTTCAAGTTTGGTGCAATCGGAAATTAATTTAAGATTATAGGTATAGTGGTACAAGCTAGAGCTGCACACGTTCATAAATTCATTTGGCCTTGAACGTTTATTTTGAAATCGTGAGCGGGAGCAATCGTGAACAACACTCAAAGTTTCAAACTAAGAAGTGTGTAAAAGTGAATTTAGTTATGTAACTATTAAATAAACTCTTTGTTTGAGTGCGATATCTGAATAATTAACGATGGTTCCTGAACCGAAGTCACCGACTTTAAATTCAAGTTTAAGAAACCCTAAAACTTCTCCAGATACACAATTTGTTATCGCCAGACTTTTAATGTAAGGCAATATTTTCTGATCAACAAACAGCTACAGTTGCGTTAGCAACTTTTACCAATTATGCGCTGACAATATTAAAGAAGACGAAGAAGTTTCGCTTAAATGTTAAATGAAACAATTTAAGTTCAAGGAGCACAGCAATTAGTAACGTTTAATGCTTGCCTGATTGTTTTATACATAATTTAATACTGAGTACAACAAAGGTTAGCAAACCTCGATTTAAATGTAAAAGAAAGAAATAAAGTTCAATGCTTCAGTGCTAAAGGCTACCTTTAAACAGATTTGTTTTATTTTGTGATACTTTTTAATTAACGAGACATGTTAAGTTATAAAAACGTCCTACAAATATGGCGAATTAATTTTTTGTTCCATATTTGCTCGCTAATTAAGTATTTCTGGAAGCTATATGTAATCCATCAACGACAGCTGGTATTTTATATGCTCAAGTGGGTTCACTTGCTACAGGTAAATTTTTGTTTTCAACGACAAAACCAGTTGGAATACTAAAAAAGTTAAGACCAAAATGCTTTGTTAACAAAATCTACAGAGTATTGGCTGCGATATACTTCTAAATGCTTTGTAATAGATTACTGTACAGGGTGAACCAAATTAGAATGTTTTACGGGTTATCTCGGTTACAGTAATGGTTATCGAGAATCCGATATCAGTCTCTTGAGCCTTTGTTTTTGGAGAAAGTCGCTTACCATGATGCATGTTTATCATTTTTGAAAAATCGCTTTAATTTCTTTATTTATTAAAATAGAACAAAATGTTATGCAGGTTTTTTATTAACATTTCAATGATTAATTTAAAAACAAAATTAAAAATATTTTAGCGACCTTGACTTTCGAGACATGAAGTAAACTTTATTTTTTTTTTAATGAAAACCGTAGTTGGCCATTTATTTACATATAATAAAGAGCATTTTTTAGCTTATCAGAAATATATAATTTTCTATAGATATGTGCAGCAAAAAATAACCGATATGTGGCTAATTTTGTGAAACTTTTACTTTCAAAGTTTGCCATGGTTTCGTAAACCGGTGATGTTCGCAATTTAAAAACGACTAAATGTCATTTCCAAGTAAATTCTGCAGCAGCCGCTACGTCTTTTTAGCGTTTATAATATTAATTTCTAATTATATTAAACTTTTTAAACTATTCAAATTTAGCCATGTTCACAATAACACGATTAACAGTTAAACAAAAGAAAAGAACACAATGGTTTGCTTAAAAGTTTAAAAATTTACTTGTATATAGTGTTCATTTGTTTATTAATTGCAAACAGCACTTGTCTACGAAATCATGGCAAACTTTAATAAACATGTTTTAAAAAATTATCCATATCTTAGACATCTTTTGCAACAAATATACAGGGTGGTCCAGATAGAAGGGCCACTATTAGGATCTCGTAAACGGTAAGAGGTACAGAGAAGTTTTAATTAGACAAATTGTGCCCTTTACTGAGACCTATTCAAGGCTTAAAATAAATACCCATTTTGATATTTGTTTAATATCTAGTGTGCCATGAAACTTTTTAAAAACATTAAAGCAGCACTGAATAGGTCTCAGAAAGGGGAACAATTTGTCTAACTTAAACATTCTTGTAACTCTTACCGTTTACTAGATCCAAATCTATTTTTGAAAAACTAAAAAATTTCTCTTTAATATAAAGTCATGACCAGCTAAGGTTTTCATTAAAAAAAATATAAGTTTACTTTTATCTCGAAAGTCAAGGTTGCTAAAAATTTTAATTTTGTTATTAAATTAAGCTGTATAGAAAACCTTTATAACAGTTTGTTCTAGTTTAATAAATGAAGAAGTTATAGCAAATTTCCAAAAAATTTGAAAATTCATTTTTCGTCTACAGTGCCAAAATGGTAAAAGATAACATAAATCTGATTACATAGGCGTTTTTTTCTTTAAAAAATAGTATCAGAGACCAATATCAGATTTTCGCTAACTATTAAAGTAACCGAGATACCACGTAAAACATTCGAATTTGATCCACCCTTTATTGTGTAATAACCTCATAGTTACAAAATCTTAGAACAGGGTGTTAAAAAGGGTCTAGGATATTTAGTGCAGGCAGAACTTACTAAAATAAGAAATAGATTTAATGTATCCCTGCAAATCAATAATTTTAAAAGTATGAAGTAGATATTCAAGTTACAAGCTTCTAAGTGCAAATGCAGAATACTGAAAGATTATTAGGTTACCGTAATATTTTGCATCGAGAGTTGTTCTTTGTAACTACCTTTCATTTGAAAACAGATTTTATTGATCTACGTCTTATTGCATTGCGTATTTATTCAGAAATGTCGGTATAATCTGAATGGTTTAAGAACCTTTCTCTACGCGTTGCCGTAAATCTGTCAAGTCATTCATTAAAGTTAAATAAGCAATTTTTTCATGTATTGGGCTCTCCATAAAAAATGTCCAAGTTTAGCTCGGTCAAAAGGCCATAATGATCACGATATTGGACATTCTCGTCTTATCCCATTTCACCGTATTGGTTAAGAACATTTTTGACAACAATTTGAAATAAGGTGCTCCACAAGCAAGAAGAACATATCTTAAACATAGGTACGGGCAAATAAACATCCAAAATTTGTCGAAATTTGCATCGTTGTTTATTCTGATATGGTCATAGGGTTTGCTGGGCTGTTAGCAAAAATAAATTTGAGGCCAACAATAATAAATTTTGTTTACTCATTAAAAATGCATGTTTCTTTTAAATTTCATTTATTATAAACAATATGAGAGTCGGGGCGACCACCCATGAGGTCCCCTGGACTCCCTCTTTGCCGACTCTAGTCTGTTTGGTGAAAAAATCGAGTCTGTGAGCCGATCTTCAATAGGAGATTTATGAAATCGTAAGTTAATCTCTCAAAGTATTAATTTGCAGGTATAAAATAAAATTAATTTTTAATTTTTTTTGTGTGTCCTTGATTCCATTAAAATTCTCGACCTTTATTTTTAATACCCTGTAGGGGTATGTAAATAATTATAGAATTTTCTAGTATGCAAAATTCCTTCATTCCACAAGCAAGTATAAATTATCAAGAAATACTAATAAAATAAACTATTTTAAAACATTTTTGCATGTTCATGTTAACCTAAAAACGATGTTGGCGCTATAACAATAATTTTAAAGCACTATCTTAACAATAATGGTGTTGAACCGTTACCAATTTGTAAAATTGCTAAACAGATCGTCATCTGATAAAAATTACGAAAAAATGTGAAGGTGGACTACAGTTAGAGTTATTGTGCTACAAAAACCACATCCACTACGGTGATGTATTAATAGAACAAGTTTGCTCCTCCACTTCTTTTTAAATCACCTGTTTCAGTAACCTGTTTCATTCACACACGAAAGACAATTATCGTACACACAGGCTCACACACATATCTTTGCTTAGAGTTTTCAAGTAGACTGTCATTCTCAATATTACTGAAAGATTAAAATGATAAACCACTAAAAGTATTGTATTGTTGGAAATCGGTTGAAGCAACAGTTGTTTCATGCTGTTAAACAACAAAAGTTCATTAAAAATTTACCTAAAACAGCACGTTAAGATAAAATAACATGTTAAAACACACAATAACAACCGTAATTTGTCTGTAACAGCTAAAGAATTGTATATCATGAACATAAATGTCAAATTCGAATATTTCTTGAGAAAGTTCTTCTTGTATTAAATTTTTTAAATTTAAAGTTAATATCCGAGCGGGTCACAATCCAGAGACAATAGAAGTTACAGATGATGCAAATGAAGCTTTAACAAAGGTCGACGGGTCAGTGGAAAAGACAATATTAAAACTAAAATTAAAAAGATAAAAGATAAAGGAGGATTAATTAAGATGGATTAAACATTTAACGAAGCAGAAAGTGAAAAAATGTTTAAAAATTAAAGCGGCAATTGGATTCAAGGAGATCAAAAGGTACCCGCAGAAAACGATTGCATAAAAAGAATTTTATAACAAAGAAACATGAAACAAATTTGTGCAAGTATGATAATTTACAATTATAAAAAGACCAAGGGGAAACAACCAATAAAAAACAATAAATAAACAAAAAGAGACAGATTTTGTTTAATGAAAGTTTGATTCGGTGATTCCGAAATATCAGTGATTTAAAACTTACAAATAAAATTGAACAGTTTTTAAAACCGAACAACAGTTGCAAACATATGGGTTCTTTTAAAGTACAAACAAAAAACCGAATCTGAACTAGATAACTGTAAAATAAACAAACAAGGGTCTGAAACGAACCTGAACAAATAATCGAATTTGACATAAATGTCAAAAATGGCATTTATTTACAAATGAGTGTTAAATAATAGTTCAGAATTAATCGAAGAACATTAAAAGAAACCTTTTAGAGCCAAACAAACCATTTGTTTCATTAAAAAACAAACTACTCCACACATGCAATTGAATTTGACTAAAAAACCGATATAGGTACTAGTAGGTACCACAATTATTAGTTTGACCGTAGCATTGTTTTAAGTTCGTTTTAAAACATTTCACTAACTACCACCGTAACGACGATACAACAAAGTTTGCAGGCTGTACATACACTTAATATAAAAATGATTTATTGTAACTATTGGAATACAAAATTAGAAATAGGGTGCACTGGGGGTGGGCTATACAGGGTGAACCAAATTCGAAAAAATGCATGGGGATCTCGCTTATCTTAAGAACTACGAGGTCGGTTAACTTAGGGCAATTAGATGCTCTTCAAATATCTGCAAAAAAAAAATCATAGCTGCCGTAGTTCAAAAGTTATTCAAGAAAAACTGAAAAAAATGATTTTCGTTTTTTTGCCCCGTTTCCTACATTTTTTAAGATATCGACAATCTGGAAGCACTTCTCCATGGCAACTTCTTACGCTTTATATTTTGAGATAACATAGAATTTTCAACAACGTTTCGTCTCCTTAAAAACATCATCAACTTCATTTTTTTAAATACGGCAAAAAAAATGTAATCAAATAGTAGGATTGGATTTTTTTTTTTGATTTCAATGATATATGACACTTAATATCTAAAATGATATTTTACCACAAAAATTTGAGAAAAATTCATTATGTCCCATTTTTTAATCAAATGATCTTATACAAAAAATAAATAAAATAAAAAACAAAACAATTTTATTGTTTTTTTGTTAAAATTGTCACTTTGACATTACCTACTATGATCGTGATTAATTGTACAATTTACCACCAGCTAGAATCTCTTTGATATTTGTGCTTTTGTTCGCAATTTTTATTTTCAGTATGTTCCGGTAGTTCATTTTTAATTTATTTATTTATTCGCTATCCCTTCGTGTATTGCGGAGTATTGATGAAATAATTTTCATCAATTATAGAAAATAAAAGTTGTTAACAAAATATGATATTGTAATTCATTTTAATGAAGTATTAAATAAACTGTTGAAAATTAAAAAGCATGTCAAGACGAAACAAAATTTTGTGTATATCATGACATTTCTCGAATTCCTTAAAAAGTGTTGATTATCATATTTAATAAAATGGTTATCAAAGAAAAACAGGTCATAACAAAGAATTTCTAGCTGGTTGCAAATTATACAATTAATCATGATCATATTAATGCCAAAGTGACAGTTTTAACAAAACAACAACAAAAATTGTTTTGTTTTTGTATAAGATCATTTGATTAAAAAAATGGACAAAATGAATTTTTCTCAAATGTTTGTGGTAAAATATAATTTTACATATTAATTGTCGTATATCATTTAAATCAGAAGACAAAATGCTGTCCGACTATGAGATTAACATTTTTTTTGCCGTATTTAAAAAAATGAAGTTGATGATGTTTCTGAAGCGACGAAACGTTGTTGGAAATTTCATGATATCTCAAAATATTAAGCGTAAGAAGTTACCCTGAAGAAGTGCTTTCAGATTGTCGATATCTTAAACAGGGGTTTGGAGCAGTCCAATTTTTTAATTGCTCCGCTCTAGCTCCGCTCCGGCATCAAAACGCCTACTCCAGCTCCGCTCTATGCTCCAAATATTGTTAACATAAAAAAAAAAAAAATTAATTAAAAAAAATTGATTTTAAAAACAAAGTTTTAATTTTATCGGGTATGTAGAAGTTGGTCAAAAATAACAATATTTGGCCCTAACCAACAAGTGAAGTTAAATAAATGTTTGATAAAACAGATAATTGATCTTCAAACGTTGAAAAAAAGGGAAAGAAAGTGTTTTTTTTTTAAATTTTACATAATAAATTGGAGCAGTGAAGCAATCAAAATTATTTGCTCCGGGCTCCGCTCCTGCTCCGGGTTAAAACCCATTGCTCCACTGCTCCGTGCTCCAGCTCCGAGCTCCGCTCCAAACCCCTGATCTTAAAAAGTGTAGAAAATATGGAAAAAAAAATACGAAAATCAATTTTTTCAGTTTTTCTTGAATAACTTTTGAACTAAGACAGCTATGAACATTTTCTTTGCAGATATTTGATGAGCATCTAATTTCGCAACTTTGCCCTACTTTAACCGACCTCGTAGCTCTTAACATAAGGGAGATCCCAATGCATTTACTCGAATTTTGGACACCCTGTATATGGATATATCGACAAATATAAATATAATTTGATATCGAAATATTGATGTTAAATATCCATGTCAAAATATTGCCCACTTCTTATATTCGAAAGCTTAAAAACATGTGCGCTTTAAAATGGCATGTGCAATTATTGTCGGAATGCCCACAACTGAAATGTTTTATATTTAAAACTTAAAAAGATATTGCATACAACAAAAAGGTCCAAATTTTAAGTTTTTGCTTTAATCAAGTTAATTATCAATTTAAATTTCGTTACAAATTAGACTTTATTATTTGTAACGTTTTATTTATTAACCGAATCTCTATCTCGTATAATATATGGGGTTCTGCCATAGTGGCTTGAGTTAAGTGGTACATATTGGACAGCAAATGTTAAAAAATACTTTAAATATGCAGAGAATCACGAAACATTAGGAAGAGATTATCTACCGAAATATTACAAAAGTTACCAAACCTTCGACCTAAATATTACAAGGTATTTAATCCTCTTAAACAAAAAATACTTCACCATTAATCACGTTTTACTTTTATACGAGCAAAAAGGAGAAACACGTTCATTAACAAATAATAATATTTACTTTGTTTCGATAAACTGTATACCTTAAAAGCCGTTCATATTATTTTTTACAGCTTGTTTTTCGATATTTATAAAATACGACCATAAAGATCCCGTTTGTTCACGGCCCGCTAAAAAAACAACGTTACACAACTCATGCGTTTAGAAAACATTTTGATCATTTGTCATCTATATTAAAATTTATAGCCAATTAAATACGAACGATAGTAAATCATTTATTCTCTGTTTATAAGGTGCTTCATTAATTTTTATAGCAAAGCTGCCGAACTACGACATGCATACATTAGTTTATAATTAATCGAATCTAAATAAACAGTTGAAACATGCGCTAGATCGTAACAAAATATCACGGCTACATTAAACTAACAAATCTATTAAAAACGTTTGATTGACTGTAACAAATGTCTACAAAAAAAACTTAAGAAATATGAACCAAATCGAATCTTTTAGTTTAAAAGTAATTAGTAAAGATGAAGGCTTTTACTTTGCATGCAAATCAGTTTACATCGCTCACATTAATGATCAATTTTATGCCGCGTTAATCATGCAAATAAACTTTTTTTTTACGATGTTACACATGTTCATGTTTATAGAATGTCCTGAGATATCTTGATCAAACTTTAATTTAACTTTTACAATAATAGGAGGTTATTGATTACCTTATAAAGCAGGTTGATTTCTTTTTAATTTTGTAAAATATTAGATGATTCCAATACACGTGAAGTTCTTATTAAATGTTGTGTATGTGATGCCAATATAAGATACTGAAGATTTAAGCTAAAATGAAATAAGGTAATTCCGGGAGATATGCTCCACTGGGAGAGATGCCTCGGTTGTTCTATTTTCGCATGCTAATGACAGATGCAAAGATTTGTACTGTATTATTGTTCCGTAACAGTTGCTATCTGGAAGGCATACTGCCGTTGGCAAAAATTTCGGGTGGTGTGCGGTTGTCAACAAAATTAAGATGAGTTCAACGATTTTAACATGGCGCTATAATGTAGTAATAACTTAAAGATACCGGCAATTCGAAATTTATTATTTTTCATGGAATACTTTTAGCCAGCTTCTCAAATACATTGTTATTAAAATTTGCTAAGTTAAGAATAACTAGTTTAAGTATCATGCAAGATAAATATTTCATGATTAACTTCAGAGGACCGGTATTTCATAAAATACCTAGATATTACATGTAATTTAGTTATTACATACTTAAATTATAACATATACCTACAGGGTAAAAATAACCTACATGAATTGTATGGGTAACTTTGTTATTATAAGAGTTATATAGTCAGTTAAACTAGTAAAGTTGGGCATCATTTTAAGACAAATTTAATGCCATTTTGATATTTTTTATTTGTTTTATTTAAATATTTTAAAAAAAACTAAAAACAGGTAATCTTTTTGATGTTAAATAATTCCATAGCCTCCTATGTTAAAATCAAAGTGTGATTCAATTTCTGTAGATATTTTTACGTAGAATAAGAAAAAATATCTAAAATGACACTCGATTTTTGAGATATAATCCAAACTTGACTTTTTTTAATAGAAACTATGTACTAATACCAACCACATAATGTTCAGATCATCTGAACATTTTTTCTTATTTCATTAATATTTAAATTGTATTTCAAATACTTTTAATATTTCAATTTTAACTCAATTGCTTAACTTAATATCACATTTCATTTCCTGCAGCGACCACACGTGCCGACAAACATCTTACTTTGCAATTTGTTACATGTGCAAATCGACTACCTGTCGATTTCACCATTAGTAAATTGCAAAGTAAGGTAATATACAAACTTAAAGTCCATTAGTAATATTTTTATGTAATTTTTAATGTATATATCAGCAAATAATTGTGTATAAATAGAGAAAATTATTTTTAATAAACTAGTACAGATTAATAGTCTTACTCAATCAACAACTACCTAAGCCACAATTATAGGGGTGTGAGGCTGCACTCCAACACACACACAACACTTACACACTTACACATCCGCACTTTATACAAAATACACTACACTACAAATTTACACCAGATCATCAGCATCTGGCCGTAAACACATAAACAGCATTAACACCTTGCAGATATTATCATAAAATTTCTTTTTTCTAAAATCAGTTACAGCTTTAAATATTAATTTAAAATTAAGCTTTAAATTCACTAGCTTTTTTTAAAAAACACCCATTTAACTATTTTTGTCAAAAACTACCAACACTCTCCATATATTGACACCCCACCCGACATATTTATGTTATTTAATTTACTTTGTAAATTAATAGCTTGAAACAAACACTAATGCATTAGTTACTTAAACATGTAACACTTTAAAAGGCCAATTTATGAGGATTTCAGCTTAATTAAAACAAAGGTAATGTTAAAACATTACCGCCACAACTTGAATAGCACAATCAGTGCTTGGATTTTGTACGCCAACAATTTTTTTGATAAATTTACCATAAGTAGAACACACTACTAGAACGCAAATGTGTTTAAAAGAAAGAATGACAAGGATACAACTACAATAAAAAAGGTTGACAACAGGAACCCAAAATCTTGGGACAGTCACACAGGCAGTTAACAACCAACCACCGAGAAATGTACAGCCGGTCGAAAAATAAAAAAGTTTGTTGTTAAAATTGTTGTGTTTTACTTGTTTCTGACTGTGTATCGATTGCTTTAAAACTGTAAACAACATTTGAGGTTCCATCTACCTTATAAAGTCGATTACGAGCCAGAATTAACAACAATAAACATAGGAGTAATAAGTACCCACTCTTCCTCAATAGTGCGGCCTATGTACAGTACGGTCCGTCAAAATATAAATTATGCTTCATTGAAACCAGAAAAAATAGTTATTTGTGTATCAAGACAAGGCCGAAAAAGTACGTTTTGGCCGAGGTGCATATTACATTTTTTGTGCGATCGAATTAAAAACAATTTAAATTTTTAGTAATTTTCAAAATTATAGGTTAGAAACTACGTGACATTCTGTCACTGACAGATGACGGCGTATGTACTGCATTACCGGCCCTCTCTTTAGCAACGGCCGTAAAAGTTACTTTTTCGGCCGTTGCTAAGGGTAACGGCCTGAAAAGTAACTTTTACGGCCGTTGCTAAGGATAGGCCGGTAATGCAGTACTTTATGGTTGCTAACGCGTCCGTCAAACAGCTCTAGTACGATCGCACAAAAAAAACTTTTTTGGCTAAAGTCAACTGCTGTAAAAAATGATATTATGTATCTCCGTTACTAATCACGTTAACAACATATCCACATATTTAAGAAAATTACTTAAAACAAACCTACTAAGAATTTTCTTTCTAAACAATAGTTAAAATATATGCCTACTTAAAAATTAGATTTTTTTACAATTTTTAAAGTTTTACAGTAAAGTGGTAACATTGTTACATTCTTCGAACCACTTCATTAATTTATTATCTATTTTGCCCTACTATGCTCATTTAACCAACCCTCAAGCTCTTACCTATAATACCTAATAAAGTTACCCATGTAGCGATGATTCGACACCCTGTATAAAAGTAATTAAAAATGAAAAAAAAAGTGATGTACATTTTAATTAATTATTTTTCCCGAGATGTTGAATTTTATTGAAACAAATCATGTACATTTCTGTTTGTAAACTTTGGTAAATGTTCAGTTATCTGGATAACCAAACGGTTGGAATGATGCTGAATCAATTAAACCCAATATCATATTTCCCTGCAACCCAGTCAATATTTCATGTTTCAAGTAAATACAATGATCATAATTATGTTTTGAGCTTTATTGTTTTATTTCTTGCAAATTTTTCAATACCAATTTCCATATTATTTATTCTTTGCCCTGACAAATGTATCTGTAATTTACCTGTGTAATTTTACGTAGATATTATTAAACCAATGATATTATGAAACTACATTATATTATACAGTGTAATACGCATAATCGAAATTATATTTGTAAAAAAAAACATATTAGCCTTTTTTGTAGTGCTTTACAATAATTTTCCAAACACTTCGAGGTATAATACATCATCAGAAGCTGCAAAAACTTAACCCAATAACCGAAAACCTACTATTATCCTGTTTTTGTTAAACTAATCGAGTCAGCACTGAAAAACATTTGAAAGTGAGCGCAAGATCTCTAATTTTAAATTGAATTAAATAACCGGGCCTTAGCGACCGAAATTCGTTTACGGAACGCGAAACAAAAACGGTATAAAAAAGTTCAGTCTATTAAGGTACACTAGTATTAATTTTACTTGCGGTTTGGGAGTGTCTTGGTCTCAAATATGTCAAATTCCGTGGCAGGTAACACAATTACCAAATACAGTGTAGTAAATAAGCGTAGGAAAGACACGTCTAACATTTTTGTTCGGCAAACACTTCAATTTCGTAGTGTTTTATAAATATATCCGAATAACTGTACTTTTTCATCATGAATTAATAATAACAACGAAACAACTTTAGAAGTAGATTCAAAAAACATGAACACAAAATAGCGATACAAGTTAGTACACACTAAACTTTTTCAAAAAAGACCAAGACACAATGGTCGAAACGTCAACTACTTCTAAATATAGAAGACGCGGTTCCAAACCCGGAAACCAAGATTGTATTAAGAGTGGAAGTGGTCAAAAAGGTAATAACTCCGGCACTTTTATACGGAAGTAAAACGTGGGCACTCACAAATAAAAATAGTAGCCGAGTGAATGCAGCTGAAATGAGATATCTAAGAAAAATCCAAGGAAAAACAAAAAAAGATTGAATCAGAAACGAAACTTATACCTATAGAGAACAATTAAAGATAAAATCAGTTGAAACAAAAATACAGGAAAGGCAGCTGGGATGGTTGGGTCACATTTATAGGATTAAAGAAGAAAGGTTAACCAGAAGAGCATATGAAGCAAGAACACAGGGGAAAAACAAAAGAGGTAGACCGAGAAAAACCTGGCACGACGAAGTTAAAAAAGCAGCAGCGGATAGAAACATCAAATGGAAAGACATAAAAAGGCTAGCACAAGACAGAAAAACATGGAAAAAAGTCAACACAACACAACTCAACAGCCCTACACCTAATAGTAGAAGGACTAAATAATAATAATAATTTACAAGCCATAAATATTACAAACTTTTTGTAATTGATAAATTTATCGAACTTTGTAATGCCACAGAAACACTCTGACAAACATTTATTACTTTTGAATTGCCCAATGTTACCTTTGATTTAATATATTTTGATTGCTAGCAACAAGTCGCTGAATTAATAATTTTTAAATTAGCGCTTTTCTGGCGGATGTCACCGATAAATGATTTATATTTAATTGCGATGAACATTAAATTACAGTCTAAAATTTAAGGTAATAAAACTGTATAGCTTAAAAAATAACACGTTTCCTTTAATATTTGATTATTATTTGCGTTAAAATATTCTTTTAAGGTCAAACGCATTAATAAAAATTAACTTTAGTGAGCATACTTAAGCGACTTTATTAACCAAACAAAATAAACATAGTAACCATAAAATCTTAAAGATTTAAATTATTAACAAGATTTTATTAGCTTGAATAAGCTGCTGCTGTTCAACTGAAGTCCAAAATTAGAAAAAAGTTTCCTAATTACAATTGATTATCCGTCAATGAAAAAAGAAGCGATTATAGCTTGTCAAAGTTTTAACAAACGTTGTTTTGCTGTTTACTTTTAAGTAAAATATACAAGTATTCAATAAAACATATACTAAACCTCTTTGTTCATTTCGATTACTAGGTACAAGAATCTGTGAAATTTGGGCTTGACTAGTGCATTAAATTTCTTAATCATTTTAAGGCAATATTTAAATAAAATAAGTTTGAGGTTTTAAACTGTTTTTCATAACGGTTTTGTTATAATTAATCTAAATAAAATCAGTTTTGATTAATAGGTCAGACTTCTTAGTTTGTAAATATACCTATCATAAATATAGACGTGCGATTATTTCATTGTTCACCTGAACGCCTGCCGATTTACGAAGAACAAAATGTAATTAAGTAATTATAAATTTAAATAAAATTACACGCATAATTTTTTGCTATAATAGAAATTTAAAAAACTTTAGGATTTTGAAGTCAAGTGATAAATTTATACAAATTTGATCCAAATAACACTAATTACAACCCTAAGGTTAATATCACATGATTTTATATCAACGTTTTTCAACCTATGGGTCGCGACCAAACCGCTAGAAACCGGTGAAATGATTTTAGACGTATTCGAAAATACTTTTATCATAAATTTTGTCCATGAATAACAGATGACTGACATACATGTAAATATCTTTTTCTAAAATTGCTCATACAGATTTAATAAAAAGTCACTATTGTCTTTATCGGGAACAGTTAGCTACCAAAGATATTAGTGAAAATTTATGTGAAATCGTAAATCAGTGTGTACAAATAGTTAACGTTATTTGAAAGAGTGTATCTTAAACATATTATTGGGTAAAGAAATGGGTATTGTTACATTCTCATATAAGTTACTTTTAAAAAGAAAAGTTCTAAAACAATTATTCGAACTTCGAGTAGAAATTTAAATATTTGTTAACCACCGCATTAAGCCTCCCTATTTGGCATATTTTTTTATTGAAGAATTAAACTTGTCACTGCAAGGAAATCAGACAAATGTTTTATTTTACAAAAGATGAACTCTGGTGCAGAAACAAAGTTTAAAAGGCCGGTCATTATATGTTTCCATCATTCTTACAAATAAGTGAGGACAACATGATAGACTAGAATTGTGGATACATGTTAATTTATACAGAATCGTTTTTAAAATTAAATGAGAATCTCTATCATTATTTTCCACCAACAGGAGATATTTGTTTGGGCAATATGTGGGTAATAAATTCTTTAAACAATGACAATTAAACTATTTAACTCAGCAAGAAGAAGAAAATTTACTTCTGTTTGAATAAAGGTTCATATTAAAAAAAAAAAAATCAGGCTTCGAGTAAAATAGCAATCAATAAAATTGTTACTTCCATTGTTTATTTCGCTAAAAAAAAAGAGTTTTTAGTAATAACTATAATTTAAACTAATTTGGTGATTTTTATCATTTTGAAACAGCCTTTTTAACTTAAAAAAAGACCATTCTTTTAACAACTTCTTAAAGTTAAATTTAAATATTAAAAAATAAATTAAACTATTTGATTTAAATCAAAACTTGTCTGAACCACTGTCAGTAGAAATGCACGAAATGTTACTTCTCACATGTGGAAGTTATCATCAAATATGCATAATTTTATTTATTAAAATTATATACCAGGATTTTAAAAACTGTATATTAAAAAATTTGGGTCGCGTTACCATCAGAAACAAATATTTTGGATCGCGCGGCAAAAAGGTTGAGACACGCTGTGTTTATACAATATGGTTGCCAAGGCAGCCACAGGACTTGCTACAGGACATTTTGGGCTAAACAAACACTTCTACATATTAGGGCACTCAGACACCGATATACGCAGAGGATGTGGTGAAGAAGAAGAAAAACTCCTATTCACATAATATGCCAGTGTGAAGGATTTACACACAATCGAGTGATAGAAAAAGCCAACTAAGAGGAGTTGAGAAAAACACCTTTGAGGAAAATCCTGGAGGTTTTCAAGAACACAGGACTTCCTTAAGGGGCTATCACCAGAAGGTACAATAGACCAATAGGTTGCAGTATAGGAACCCGAAAGGGGATCACCTACGCGGAAATAATAATAATAATAATAATAATAATAATAATAATATGGTTCCAAGAAACCAAATTGTCAGTTTAATAGCACAGTTTTATCAATTCATTTATAACTGATATAAAATTGTACACGTTCAACAAATATTCGCCAAATTACCCTCCTGCATTCCTCAAAAGGGGGCTGTTAACCTGCCTATGCCTAAGGCGTTGGGCTCTTACCAAGCAACAAGTTCTCGTGGCAACCACATAACATTATTGTAAAATTATCAAGGTCCTTGGATCCTTATAACTTAAAATAGAATTCGGAAAAAAAACGCTGCTTTTGCTCAAATAAGCATTAATTCATAATTCAAAATAATTTGTAGAACATTTTTAGAACAATTCGATTTTAATTGGCTCCGGTTCTAGTTAAATTTTTTGATGGAATAAAATAAAACTTAAAGTTGTTTAACACGCAGTTATGTGCCGTCATGCTTTAAAATTAGTGGCAGTAACATAATTTCCTTCTTGAAATTGCCATTCTAAACCTTTGATGATGGCACCGTAAAAAATTTAAAACTTCCCGTCACTACAACACTTGCGTTTAGTGCCTCAAAGAAATGTTATCTACAATATAACGAAGACGGAATGAAGCAATTTCATATTAATTACGTTTTTTTATTCCAACACAGGAAAAAACATACACAAAACAAACAATTTCAAAACAACTAATTTCATAAGAACGGTATTTTTAAGGCGGTTTAAAATCCCGTTTAAATCCCTTAAGAAGTTATGTGTTTATTCATCTTAAAATTTAAGACTTAAATTTAAACTCTCAACTAAAAGGAAACTTTTGGGTTAATCCATATTCTCTTTGCAAAATCTATGAATTCTTTATTTATAATTACTGCTCAAACTGTATTCAACATATTTCAAACGCGGTTTTAGGCGTTTATCAAGCAATGTAGGTTGGTTAGATTTTCTAAACTTGCTGAAAATCTGCTAAAGCCGCAATTTATTTTTTTAAAAGAACATTAACAAACATGTATCTTGTTTAAAGTTACACAAAATGTTGTATTTTAAGAAGTGTCCTTACATTTTCAACGTACCTTGGATATTACTGATGACACGGGCAATTAAATTACTTTTAAAGCCATAAATATCACTGTTATAGTCTGTATTCAGCTCAGAACTAAAGTTTTACACTTATAAGCAGTAAAAACGGTGTCAATCGCAGCTTTTGTGCCAGTTGGTGCGCGATTTCGACCCGCTAAAGTAATAAAAAAATTTAATAGCGACTATTTTCAGTGTTAAAATACTAAGAGACGCAATCATACTACAAAAGAGCAACTAAATACGACAAAATTACCTAAAGCGTATTAATTTGTCAAATAAAAGTAGCATAATTACATACGTTTAAGAAAATAAATAAGCGGGGAAGGCGAAAAATGGTTGTAATCTTATTTAAAACTCAAGTTTTTTCTCATAGGTTGATGATTATTTGTTTAATAGGTCTTTATAAGAAAATCATACGCTTTAATTAGTTTTCTAGCAGTTATAATGTTGCTGAGTAACGCTATTTAAGTTTATAAAATTACTTCAGCATCATCATGGGTAAGATTGTTTTGAGTTCTTAAATTTAAAAGAATTCGGTGGAGTTATACTCCACGGTATTGCATTTAAAAAACTTTGTTTCTGTTAATTTGTACACCGTACCTACATTTTTATTTGAACTAAATGTTCGATGAATCGCAAACCTTAGGTGTTTTGTACGACTAATTTTATTTTAATCATTAAATACGTATCAATATCCATTACTAAAGATTAAATCTTTAATAACCCCAAAAGGCACTTTATTAATTATATAATAAAATAAAATGTAACTCAATATAAAAAGGTCGAAGGATAACAAATCTAATCAAAAAGGGACTAAAATTTAATAATAATAACTATCCTTTCCAAGCAGGATATCCGGTTTTACTAAAATTGATGAAATCTTTACGAAGTTTGTCTTTTACAGAAAAATTTCCGTATAGGAATTTCAAAAATTCCTTGCGTCACACTATTCACCCTAAAGTAATTGATTCCTAAAACTGCCGGCCTAGTAAATTACACGATAATGCTTCAAATTTATCTGAAAATAAACGAAAATTGCCGGGTAATGCACTTGGGAATAAAAAAAACATTACCATTAAATGTCTTGCGTGTAATTATCCCCTTAATTAAAGAGCGTTTGAAAAACGATACCGGTCATTAAGCGCACTTTGCGAAATATCTAAGCGTTTAAAACGATTAGCGGTAACGATTTTTCCGGAAAGTTTTTATTACATGTCACGAATTTGTCTGAAACGGCCGCAAGAACTCACCAGGCCTATCCAGTTCGTTTGTTGTAGACACTTCGTTGGCATTGTTGAATCCTGACAACACTTGGGGCACTATCACCGAAAAAGCGGCGGCCAAAATCCAAATGAAACACCCCATTGGCATTGCTGTTAAGACGCAATTTTCAAACACATATTTTTTAGTTACACAAATTTTAAGGACACTCACGAATAAACGACTAAAATTGGATTAGGACACTACACAATTATTTTGAGTTAAAAACGATCGCCACATCTATACATAAAAGTGTCGTGCATAGTACGAGCGGATTTAACTGGAAAACTTTGAACTGTAATATTCTTGGTGCGAAAGTTTTCAGTTCGCGCATCCAAGGATCGCAGAGTTTCCACAGCTTTTCATGTCAAACAGAAGCGATCGCCGGCTATTAAACTTTGATGGTTTTGATTGTTCTCATTTGTTTCTATCCTAACAAATTGAGTCACATTAATTATTCTACACCACAACGATATTTTGACACAATAAATTAGTCAGATCCTAAAAGAGTTGCACACAAGTTTACTTTACAAAAATATGTAACTTTCGTTTACTTACGATGAACTACTAATTAATCTAAATTAGTATAAAATCTAATTCGCAGATGCCTAATTAAGTTCTACAACGATTCTGTCTTCTAAAACTGTAGACAACAACTTTTGCTTAATATTTTTAAACTTAAATTTATATTGATAAGTAAATCACAGAGACATTCCTTTTAATTAAGCGTCTGTTAAAACAGCGACCAAATTTCAGCTTTTGACATGGGATGAAAAGTAAACAAGATATGTGAATGGGGTTTCATGTGTCACTACGATGTATAATCACGACCTACCGAAAAGGGTACGGCACCCCTGTGAGCGGAAACCCGCAGCGGGTCGGCACAACGAACACACAACGTACTCGATCGAAGTCATCGCAGCACTGAGCTGCGTCCGTTATCCGCTATCAGAGCTGCGCTACCTTGGGCGACCTCGCGACGGTCCGCGCCAAGCCTTCTCTGATCTTCCCGTGTTATTGTATTACAACTACCCCAACCCCCGAGTTACGTTTAAAGTTTTATTAGAGATCTGATTCACAAGTGCCAGTACATATATAGTTATTATGTCGGATGAACTCGCGAAAATATTGATTGTAAAATTTGACCTCCACGTTCCTCCAGGTAGGAAAAAGTAGAAAATGAATACACGTGGTACGTAAAAATCTATTATGCAGGATTGAAGAATTTACAGATTCCGACACTAGACGCAATATTTGGAGCTTCCATCAGAGTTACCTATATAAAATAAATTATAGGAGAAATTATTTGTTTTATAAACTAATAATACTATAATAATTATAGCTTCATCTACGGTTCTAGTATTTGCATTTGTAAGTTTAAACTTCACACGACATAAAGCGCGTACTGAAATAATTTAGTTTCTTATTTCCAATTGTTCAGATCAATTGTTATGTTTTCCATCCAACATAAAATAAACTAATTATAACACACAAGCACAAAAATGATAGGATACATTTATATTGAAGAACGGGTTTGCAGGCCTAAGACGGTACTTGCACTGCCGACCAAAAGTTGGAGACCATCTCAGTGTTTCTAAAAAAGTGAAGTTAAACACGCACAAAATATTCTTCAAATGTAAGAAAGATTGTTACTGAATAACGTAAAAACATAATTTGTGATCGAAATAATAAAAATTAATCACATTAAAATTGGAATTCCATGAAATTGAAAAACAATACAAAAAATAGTCGTTATACTGGCTTTTCGTCAAAAAACCGTCTTTGCATATTATATTCACAATTTTCACTACTGTATGCGGTTGAATAATTTTATTATTGTTCCTGGTTGATTCTGCTCCATTCATATATCTACTATGTTTTTCGAAGCTCTTATTTTAACGAATGATATTTTTGGTGGACTTTCCATCGAGCTTTTGTCATACAAGCTTTATAGGATTAGGATTCGTAGATTGTCGTGGCCAAATAATGTTATTTAAGAGACCTGCCTTTTTTAGTTTTAATTAGCCTTTGCATAATATTCATTCGTTTTTAGGTCATTATTTTGTTGTGTGGGGAACCCTTCACCAATTGGTCGCAGCCCAGGTGGTACAGCGTTAGCTATTAAAATTCTTTTAGCCTGTTCTTTTTAAGTACTCCCTCTATGTTCCAATTTTCCATCTTTATGAACAAAAAAACAGCCACGTCTTTTTAAGTGACTAACCCCGTGCTTAACTGCTAACACGAAACAATCAAGATTGGTAAAAAAAGTCAATAACCGCAAAGATGGCTTTAGTCAGTACGACTATTTTTAGTATCTATTGTTGCTTAATTTTATGTAATTTCAATATTAATGTGATTCATTTTTATTAATTCAATTACATATTGTGTGTTTTTGTTGTTGAGTGATAATTTCCGTTAGTACCTATATTTAAAGAATATTTTTTTTTAGAAAACCTGAAGTGGTCTCAAACTTTTGACAGGCGGTGAATAGGATGGTCCAAATTCGATAGGAATACATAGGTATCTCGCTTTATATTCAAGATAGAGAAGCGCTTAAATTGCCAAAAATGTGCGGTTTTTTGAGTCAAACTCAGAAATGTTTCCAAAACAATTCTATGTTTTCAGGTTTTTGAGTTATTAGAAAAAAAGTTTTTTTTTTGTCATATATTTACAATGTAAAAAAATTGTGAGGGTTATTTTTAGATATTTTTATGTGTAATAAGATGATACTAAAAAAAATATTTTATAGGTATTTGCCGTTATAAAGTTATGACACAAACTTACCTTTTTTTAATGAAAGCTACAATTGGACCTATTTAAAATCCTTATTTTTTCCTCATTCCAGATATGTAAGGGTAATGTGGGTTTTTAGTTGTTTTTTTTTTAAAGAAAATAGTAGGCAGTGAAAACAAAAAAAAAACAAGGTGGAAAACCTTTGGCACAAGTTACGAAGGGTTCTTTATTTGTTGTTGATATAAACATTAAAAATAGAACGGAAATCGGGCTTCTTGACGCATACTACGGGTGTACATAATTTGTTATTTCAAAGCAGAAGAACTATTTTTAAATAATAAAGGTTTTTCATAATTTAATGTTAATTAAGATATTTATAATGGTTTCTGATGTTACCGATATTAATGAAATTATCATAATATTACAAAGATTTTAACACAAAATAAACGAAAACACCAGATTTAAAATATCCCGAGATTTCCCGGGACAATAAGTTTTTCCCGGGAAATATAAAATAGGTTAAAATGTACCGGGATCCCGGGGAGGGAGAAAGAAGCCCAATTAAGAATCATCTAGGCTAGGACAAAAAAAAATCCATTTGAACGTTAGAGACTATCGAAACAGTCAAAGCCGCTTTCTGCAACGCGATATTCCGTGTAATAGGATTGTCCTGCAGTGGCGTAGGCAGGAGAAGTTTAGGAGGGGTCAGAATCTCCACATAGGGTCGCAATAAGTCGATATAGGGCCGGAGAACTGTAAATTTTGTGCTAAAAAAGGCCCTCGGCTCTTTTTGCAGTTTATTAACCCCACTTATTATGAAACCATCAAACATCCTGCTACTGCTAAAAACTTAAAAGAGAGTGATGAACCCCCATGGAAGCATTCTGCCTACGTCACTGTTGTCCTGTAATACTTGTGGTAAAATATTGTGAATGCATGCAAGATTCAAGGAGTGCAAGAGTTAAAACCCATTGATTTAATCAAACACCGCATTATTTCCAGAAATGGCGATATTCTCTGGCCAGCGAGATCACCAGATCTTTCATTTTGTGATTACTTTTTATGGAAACCATCAAAACGTGAAATATTTACTCATCGTCCTTACAACACGAATTCAATGAAGGCAAGGATTTAACATAGTATTACAGAGTTTTCAAAATCTCCCGTTTCAGTTCACTACCCTGTATAGGTTTATAGAATCAGATGCAATAAAACTATAGTCTTCCCGATGATCTTTTCTTTCAATATTTTGCTAATTACTGCTGATCAAAATTATTTGAGGAATGTTAAAAAGTAAAAGCAATAATACGTTTGAACTTCACGAAAAATTTTTGTTTTTGGTTGGAGCATTGTGAATTGTAATATGTATATTTAAATAACGATAAAATTCTACTTACAGGAAAAATAGTAATGATTTTAAAACAATGTTTTCGTACGTTATATTTCTACAGCTAGAATTGAATTATCGTATTATTTCAATTGTTATAGACATACCTACAAGTGTTGCTATTGCTAAATTATGTAAACTAATTTTAAAATCCAGATGTCAATTCTGCCAATTTAAAAAAATGTGAAAAGTGCTTTGCAGTAAGTTTAATTAAAACTGCTAAAATTAACATTTATTTGTAATTTTGTAGGTGCATTAAAGTTTAATGTTATAAGAATATGTTAATTCGTTTAAAACTTGGGCAGAATAGTTAAAAAAACTGCAGTAGATGTATTGAATAATGTAACGTTTCACTATAATTTGTTATTTCAAAGTTTGTTCTTCTGTTACGAAATACGTAGAAAATTTAAACTAAACATTTAAATTCGTATGCTGCCTAACAACAATATTTAATTTTCAGAAGAACAAACGAAGGTTAAAGAGACAATAAGCCGTCTAGTGTTTGCCTCTTCCACTCTACAGCTAGTCTATTTTATTACAATATTTATAGTTATAATAAAATTTTGATCCGCAGAGACGACGACCCCAAAATGTACAATATTACTACGCTATGCGCTTACCTTATAAATATGTATATTATGAAAGAAACTACCAAATGCAAATTACAGAAAATTTAACCGAGAAAACAGGATTAAACACGTTTTAATCAATAAAAACTCGCCGTTAACATTGAATACGAAACTAAAACAAACTCTTATTGCATCGCAAAATAAATATAAATAACAGTAAAATGCTAAGTTTGACAAGCTCCATTGTACGAGAAATATTTAATAAAGTCTAGCAATATTCTTCAACCGAACGATTGTTTGAAATTCCTAGACGATTTTATTGCTTTTGTAATAATTGTAGCAAATCACTCGATTATTTCTATTGTCGTCTTTTACTGCAAATAAAATTCATAAGACTTGTCTAGCGCATATAAAGTTATATTAATATTTATAAAATATATTGATTGTCTTGAAAATAAAGACAAAATTGATTGTTTGTCTGTGAATACTAGCTTCAAAGTAAATATTTGCACCCACATACCATGTTCTGTGCAAATTAACTTGGACACACAGGATAAAAACGAAATAAAAGCACCCCAAAAAAAATTATTTACTTTCTTTCATCTGTTAATATGGCCTTCTTTAGCTTTAATTACCTGTCCAATCCTTTTGGGCGCTGATGTTTTTTACTCATATCCGTAAGTGCAGGTTCGCTACACTACACTTTAATAACACTTTCTATCAGTTTAATTATTCTTGCCTAGTCAAAGTTTTGTTATGCGAACCTTTGCAATGGCCTAAGGGTTGCGATAGGGTTTAATTTTAGAAAATCTCATTACCATTGCATCGCCTTCAGCTTTTGTTGAACAAAGAAATTCTTAGAACTGTGAGAGACAGCCAGGTTTTGTTGAAATACCCCTTCCCTACCAGAAAACTTCCTCTACACTCAACAGTATCCCGATCAGTTGTACCTCCATAACTCCCACACACCTCATGCTTTCAATGGGGTGCAGTGTCTTTGATTAAGAAGCAGTAAAGCACCCTTACAACATAACTTTAGAAGGATGTTGAAGGTCTGTGGTCTGTGGTCTGTCGTCTGTTCAAAAAAGTTTCAGGCGGGCGCCGAAAGAAATTTGATCTGTATCCAAGAACTTCAAAGTGGGTTTCGTGTGAGAATATCACATTCTTCCACAGCTTCGATGTCAATCTCCATGTTTTTTTGCACATGACCAGCACTTCTTCATAGCGGGTGTCAACAGCTGCTTCTTTACTGAGCGTCTGGACTTACTACTGCACTCCAGGAACGCCGGCTCCCAGTGGAAGCGTTCACATTGACGCCATAAGAAGACGTAAGCTTCTTTTTTATGTTACCACTGGCCTTCTTGGGGTCCATCACGCTAATTCTTCTAATTAGATGATCATTCGTCGGCGTGGTCTTTCATTTATTATCCACTTACTTTACTGCGAGATAGGTGATCCAGACCAAAGTAAAAGAGCGAATAACAGCAAAGTTGCATCTCAAATAAATCTATACATGACAGGTTTATGAAACAGCACACGCACGCTTGTCCAAAATAATGTGTCCAGCACTGTATAAACGTTAAATTCTTCCATTACATTATAAAAAAAAAACTATTTTTGCACTAAATATATCGAATACAAGTCAACAAAAGACTTAAGCAATTCAATAATTTTTATATTTGAAGGGCGCTTAACTTCACATTTCTCGATTTAGTTTGGACAGTATTTATCAGGATATTAAATATTATTCTTTCGGTGATTCGCAGAGCCGATCTTTATAAGTTGATTGTTTTGTAAACTTAGACTCTGTCTGATACAAAAAGTGATAGTAATGGAAAACCAATCTTGTTGCTATCAAATAAAATAACCGATAACTCAAACGTTGCTAGTAAACAAAACGTATAATCTTCTTTTCTTAAAAGAATTTAATTCCCATTGGTATCGCATATAAAGCTCACCGCTAAATTAAATCCAATTATACGCCATTCGCTACACTTGTAGATTTTACAACACCTAGTTGTTACATTAAAAAATTAGCGGAGCAATTGGTGGTTTAAATTCATAAAACTTAACAACTTCTCCAAGAAAGCAGAATATTTTCGCAAACAGCAAATACACCTATAAAACGTTTAATTACGCTAACATCTGCTCATCGCATTCCTGTGGATTAATACCTAAGATTGTGTTAAAACCAGAAAATATCGGCATTTTACACGATGTTAATACTTTTCAAGGTAAAAATGAGGAACGAGATACGGCGTTTTTAATAACAAGTTTTTTAAAAATTGTATTCAATAGAATTATGTTAAAATGTATAATTTATACATCTGTAATGTTTTCAAGAAAAGAACAAAATTTAACACAAAGAAAAATTATAAAAAATATTGGTATACGTATGTAAATATTTTTTTTAATAATATAGGTCTATTAGCAATCAGAATCTTGGATTCCATTTGCTATTTTGCGAGCCTGGCACTAATTACAGCATCACTATGACGTGATGACACGACTTACATAGAAGTGTCCTCTTCAACCATCTATCAGAACTGATGGCCAGCGTCTTTCAAGCTATCTTTCACCACGCCCCTTTAGCACTGCGTTTACGAGGACGTTGCTACAGCCCTCCAACCTCTCATGGTGTTAACATTCCGCTCCTCTATAACATCTTCAACAAATGGCACATTCAGGCATCATGCTTTGGCTTGTGACATATCAAGATGCATTTGCAATCATTCTTACCAGGGACTGTGACGATACGTTCTCGCTAGAATTTGATTCCCATTAGGGCCCACATTATTTATTTTTGTTTTTTTTTAAAGATATTTTAGTAGCTTACTTCCATGGTCTATATGAGCATATTACAATAAAAAAAAAATTGTCAGAATAATAGTTGCGGAGATATAGGCCGTCCTCATATGAGGACGCTGGCCGCTGAGAGTACTTGCGATAGCCGATAACGATGTATAACAAATATAACAACATTGAGCTTTAGAGAGTTCGCTGTTCCAGTAAGTGTTAGCTGCAGAAGTAACTGGTAAGCACATAGGTCGACCATGTGCCAACCGTGCTCCATGTCCTTTTTTCAAATATGTCACAGCTATTTGTCTTCCAAAATCCTTGATGGATATTGAGATACTGCCGTGCACTAGTTTGTACAACAGCCATGCTTATCAAACGGGTGAACAAAGGCCAATACCATTTTTTTTACCTCTGATAGTAATGGTTTGTTTTTCTAATAGCCAGTCATGGTGATCCACCCCTCCCATGAATTTGTTGTAAGCTTGAATGGCCGCAGGCTGCTGAACGTTTATAGTTGTTTTTTGTTCGCGACTCTAACGCTGGACTTTCACCGTTGGCTTTACTTTATCAAAATTGGTTGCTAGTGTTACTGAATTGTTATCATTCCATCTTATTATTAGAATTTCATTTTTTTTTAATCAAATTGATAGTCTATAAATCCTCTAGCTTGTTTTTGCAATTCTTTAGGCGTTATAAGAGTACATTTTGCAAATCTATTATCCCTTATTGTTCCGCTTCGCAAATTTTTTTCTCCCTTAGATATATTTAGATAGAGTTGGTCATCATCTATAATTCTATACCCTATTCGTCGGTTAGTTCATCTACTTCTGGCGGTAAAGCAACAATGTCACATTCTATTTCTTCAGAAATAAGATATTCAAATGCTTCTTCGACAGTTTTGAATATATTTTTATTCATATTTTCTATGGTTTGAAAAGTACGCTGCAAGATCTAAATATACATGTAAGCACTATAAGACATTCAAATATTTTAGCACAAACATGTACACTGCAATAAAAGTGTCCTCAAAAGATAAAGCTCTAATTTAAAAAGATGTCACAAAGGCCAGCGTCCTCATTTGGGGACAGGGAGATTAGAGGGTGTATAATTTAAAAACAAAATGAACAGACTATGCAAAATGTGTCTTAATATAATTTAGTATCGTTTTTGATTATAACTATAACAAAAATAGTCACTTACTTAAAGTTTTGAGACTCGAAATAGAAAAACATAACGAACGGTATCTGACTACTTAAAATCGGTCTGATTTGAACCAGTGCTACTCAACAAGTATTCAAACTAAATGTATCTAATATGATTACCTGTCATCATTGGTACTCCATTTAACAAATAAAATGAAAAGTAATAAAAATTACGAAGAAAAAAAAAGTTTTGGAGCAAATATACGCTTGTCCTCAAAAAAGGACGCTGGGCGCTAATGGGTTAAGGCTGTGTTTATTGCATCCAGAACATCAAAACTAAATGTTTTGCAAAATTATACGTGCCACTGGCCATAATCTTTGGAAAAATAGGGATAAAGCTGAAAAGCTGAATAATAAATGTAATTTTTGCGATCGCGTTGGCCATGAAACCGTCAGAGCAAAATCGAAATTTTTCTATTTACCAATGCGCGCATCCTTTGCAAGTAAAATATTGCAAAGTTTTTGAAAAAATCGTAAATGGTTCTAGAGAAAAACGTGAAAAACAAGGCCTTTGTAAAAACGGTTTTCCCTATGTTAAACGCCTATGCAAGTCGCATAGATATAGTTATACAGATATAGGTACTTCGACTTCTCAAATCATAGCGCTTATGCAAGGGTTTCGTTTTTGACGTTTTTCTCCCGAACCGTTCAAGATTTTTTCAAAAACTTCGCACAATTTTACTTGCAAAGGATGCGCGCATTGGTAAATTGAAAAATTTTGATTTTGTCTCTGACGATTTCATAGCCAACTCGATTGCCAAAATGACATTTTTATACCAATTTTTCCGTTTTTCCCCTATTTTTCCGAAGATAATGGCCAGTGGCATGTATAACTCTGCAAAACATTAAGTTTTGATGTCCTCAATGCAATAAACATAGCCTTCCTTAATCAAATTCTAGCGACAACGTATCGTGACCCTCACTTGTTAGTATTTTTGACTGGCTTCTCTAAATTATAACTAAGTTGGACTTACTCACACATTCCCAAAGCTCCGCTCTGTAAGTCTATATGGGCTTGATGACAGTTTTGTAAAATAATAAATAATTCTCTAATCAACCACTCTTTCCAGTCTAAATGTTTCCGCTTTTTGATTATATATTTCTAGGTCCTTTTGCTGTATTGAATTCCCTTTATCTGTGATGGACCAGCATACATCAAAAAACAAGCTACTAAAGTAGCTACACCTAATTTCATCAAAAAATTAATATATAGCACCATATAAAATATATTTTACTTCATTAAAAAAGTTTTAAACATGGGTACAAATTTATATCTAAATCTAAATCGGTTCTATAGCGTCTGTCGGCGCTGTCTGATCCCCAGACTTTTCCTCCACTCCTTCCTATCCTGCCACTGATCCTCTTGCAGATTTCTTTCGTTCATAGCTCTCCGAATGCTCTCGTTCCACGTCTTCCTGGGTCTGCCTCGTTTTTTCCTTTTCGGAGGGATCCAATTCAGTGTTACTTTTGGCAGTCGATGGTCTGCCATCCTTCTTACATGTGCGTACCAAATGAATTGTCGTCTTTCTGCCTCTTGTATTATAGTTTTCCTCAATCCGATTAGTTCTTTAATTGTTATGTTCGGTATTCTATTTAGTCTATATATTCTACATGATCTTTTTAGGGCATCCATCCCCAGAGCTTCCAGCCTTCTTTTATCTGCTTCTGTCCACCTCCATGCTTCTGCTCTATACAATACTATACTTTTAATAACTGTGTTGAATATGTTTTCTCTTCTTTGTTATTTCTTTACTCCACCATATTCCATTTAGCCTTTTGGTGCCTCTTCTTCCTTGTCCTGTTCGTTGTCGAATTTCTTTTTTATCCTTTCTATCATCCTGAATTATGATACCCAGGTAATGGTAGCCAGTGCATTTAGATATTTTCGCTCCTCTTTCTAATTATTCTAGGTTCCCGGATTCTCAATCCATACAAAGGTATTTAGTTTCTCCATATTCATTGAAATCCCGCTTTTTCGTATTCTTTTTTAATTTTCCTTGTCATTTCTGGTATTGAAAGTCATCCTTATCTTGGGCTACAAGCACCTGGTCGTCCGCAAATTGAAGAGTATATTTATTGCTTTCTCCTATATTTATCCCCATGCACATGCATTTTTTTCCATGTTCTCAAGGAGTGTTTAATGTATATTTTAAATAGTGTCGGGGACAAGCAACATCCTTGTTTTAGACCTTTTGACGTATCAAATCCTTTCGATGATATCTAAATACCTTAAAATTGTAAAAATCTAAGGGAGGTTCTATCTAACAAAACAAAATTGTTGCACACATTTTTAAAAGTTTTAAAAAGCTTTTATCTGCACGCGACATTTTATCAATTCATTTGTTTTGTTTATTAATGAAGAAAGAAAAAAGGCTGGACTTTGTTTCGTGTACACCTAATACATGATAAATGATACGATCAACAATGTCGTTCTTTCGGCGACTTCAAATTTCTAAATAAAACATGACTAATGTGAATACTAGAGGTATCTAATGAAATAGTTAGTCATGTCAAAGCCACCCACCTCCACAGTTACACAGCGTACAATTTAAAACCGGTAACGGGGACGGACATAGCTTTGAAACTAAAAGAGAAAGAACATATAGCCATCTAACAACAGCGTTATTTATTAGACAAGTTGCTAAACATTATCATTAAACTGTAGTTAATTGAAACTTATGTTTTGTTTTAAAATTTAATCCAGATGTTTAAAATTCTGAAATATGGGAACATTTTTAATGTAACTTTTTTGACGGGCGTGTAATATGTAACATGAAAATGCCAAGTGTGTCTTGTACTGTTAGTTGACATGTTTACAAGAGCTTAGAGAACTTGCATCGAGTACAATGAGTTTAAAGAGGCACGGTCCACACTATTTTACTTACGTTTTTACGGCAACATTTGCAAATGTCACCGGAAAATGGCGCAAATAGACAGTAATGTATGGTAATGCACTCACGATTTTAGATTACTCCAACTGTAAACCCGAAAACAGGGGACTTTGAGACCCTCTCAATGCTTGATGGCGCATAAAACACATTTTTTTGACGCAATGTGCTAAAGCTTTAAGTATCGCTAAAAAGACAAAATGAAAAGACATTGAAGCACAAAAATTCTTTACCTGCAACATATTTTAAGGAATTTTTCGCCTCTTAACATTACAAAAAGGTTTAGTTTATCTGCTTCAAATAACGCCATAAAAGTGGCTTTGAAATGGTTTACTATCTCATCTCCATATTTAGCTAATAAATAATTACGTCTTAATCTAACATTATTGAGTTCAAAAATCCTGTTAACAATATACAGCGTCATTCAAAAGGTCTAGAACAAATGGGACATTCTTTTATTATTAATTTCTCAGAAAATTTTATTCTTGATGAAAGTTGGTGCTAGTCTAAAACTAATTTTAAGATGACGAAAAGTTCGATAAAAATTCATAGGACACTAGATTTTAATGATTTTTGAAATATTCCCGCGAGTATAGTGCTTAAAATTTCTTAATAACTAAAAATTGGAATTTGACCGTGAAAATTTAAATTTAGCCTTAGTTTTAGGTTTGAAACAGCTCTTTCTTATAAAAACTTTTTGTGTCTCTTAAAATAAGGCTACTTTACTCTTGCGAATATTTCAAAAATTGGTAAAATCTAGTGTCCTATGACTTTTGTCGAACTTTTCTTCATCTTAAACCATGCACTAACTTTTATCAGGAATAAAATTTTCTGAGAAATCAATAATAAAAATGTTTCCCATTTGTTGCAGACTTTTTGAATGACGCTGTATATACTGGCATTGTCCAGGCCTTGTATGCAATCTCCAATTATCTCTGTTCTTTGCTTTCTTCCATCAGTTTTTTTTTTTTACTTATTTATCTTGCAGCACTGCCTTACGTCAATTTTTTCTTGGTCTTCCTCAGTTCTTTTTACTTTCTGGTGTAACCCATACTATTCTTTTCACAGCCCTTTCTCCTTCCATTCGCTCCAGATGTCTAAGAATTGCAATTTCTTGAGTTTCACTACTTCATTTATTGATAGATCGATAATTTTGCTTGTAACTTCTTCGTTCCCAAATCTCGTCGATGTTCTTTTCTCCAATTATTCTTCTGAGCATCTTTCGTGTCCATGTTTCTATTAGTACTTGTACTTTCCTGTTAATTATCCAAGCTTCGCTTCCATTAAGTAAAGTTGGTCTTAATATTGTCTTATAGAGTCATGACAAATCCTTTGACCTCAGCATCCCGTGTAGACAGCCTGCACATCGATTACTTTTAGCTATTCTCAGGTTTATTTTGTATTCTTCATCACATCTACCGTTTATTAGTTGTCATATGAACATGTAACTAACTGTCAGTTTCCTCAAAGGCTTAGATTTTGTCTGTGTTTCTAGTTTGCCGTTTCTATTTCAGATGTGCTTATTTTTTAACTACATATAGGGGCTTTTTTTGGTGTATACTTTGAACCACAAATCTAAATGAAGCTGCAATCACTAATTTTTCCGTAATTATTGCTCGTTACAATGACGTAAAAAAATTATCACATGTTATCTTACAACCGGAATTCCTAATTTCTCGAACTAGCTTTTTTATATTTTTGCTTTGTCTTATTCCAGCTTTTTTTCTACCACACATGATTAATTTTTTGGGTACCTCCTTGTTTTGACGTAAATTTCGTAAACAAAGTTTGACATTATAAACATGCACACTATACATGGAAAGTCACGGAGACTCGTAACATAATTAATTAATTTAAAAATCAAGATCCATATAATTTTCGCCCAATGGACCCAGGGTTAAGGTATAGAAATTATCCTAGCCAAACAACACATTAAAAAATTCCAGCTCACATTTTAGTTTCTTGGAACACTAGACAATAAGCAATACAGTGCATGAAGTCACTTCGATTCAGAGACTTCCCGTGACATCCACATTCACGAAACCTGTCACTTCCAGATTTTTTCTCATGGGGGTACTTCAGACAAAGAGTGTATGTTAATCAGTTGCAGGATGTCGCGGAGTTGAAAGCTTGTATTCGAATATAATTTGTTTCTGAGCAGGTTGCATTATAACATTTGCGTACTTAATTTTGGTAATCGTTTAAAACTTTTGCAGGTTTAATTAATTAACAACGAATTAATTATTATTTACTCAAACCAGTGATAACAGAAAAGGTTTTATTAAGTTTATAAAATAACAGCACAGCTGGAAATATTATTTTTGTCGGAAGGGATACTTTTTTTTTCAATTGTTAAAAAACATTTACATCTTTAGTTAATAAGCGACATTATAAATTGTTGAACGTCCGTTGTTTTAAGGTTTAGAAATTAAAAACTCTGGATTTACAGGACGGTTTTATTGATTTTGGTTAAAAATCCGACGTTTCGCACTTAATGTTTTTAAGGCTTCTTCAAGGGCTGAAAATAAATGTGATTACAAATTTCATTTATAAAACTATTCTTAACATGACTTGAAACGATTAAATATAAATAACATAAATTTTAAATACTAGATACAAGTTACAAATTAGATTGAAACAATTATACAATAAAAATACTTACAATTTTAACAATATTCATTGATAATTGACAAGGCTAACATGGTGCACATAACCATTTGTTTTTTGAATGTGTAGAACAATTCGAAAGTCAAAAATAACAGTGATACAGTCGCACTAATTTATTGTAAAATGTAAACAGTCTTTTCATTAAAAGGATTTTATGTGTAAAAATGTAAATTAAAACGGATAACATGAAATTTTAAAAAAGACAGCCCTTAAAAACATTAAGTGCGAAACGTCGGATTTTTAACCAAAATCAATAAAACCGTCCTGTAAATCCAGAGTTTTTAATTTCTAAACCTTAATAAGCGACGGTAGAAAATTAATGTTGATTGTTGATTACCATATCTTTGTTCTTAAGAGTGCCGTGAAAATACTTATATTGCCATTCTATTTTAAAAACTATAAAAAAATAACGTAATAAAACGTCGCAACATTTAAATATTTACTTTTATAAAATAAAATATGTACTTTTCAAAGCAATGGCCAATCACCAAAGTGGAGGGGAAAGGAACAAGGATGAAGTGGGTAAGTGTGGAGGTCGATGGAAGTACTGTCACAGCATTTACCTATAGTAGGTAGAGAAAACCACCTAAAACCCCTACAATGACAGGCGGCTTGGGATTCGATTCGAACCCACGTCCTCCCGATTACTCGCTTAGTTGTTTACCAACCAGCCACTGAGCTCGGTTTTTAAAGCATTTAAATATCGCTGTACATAAAGCTCTACTACATAAAACATTTAAATTTGTTTATTTAACTCTTATTTTTAAACGAAGTGGTACACACTGAACGTTCAAAAAACGAATTTTTTTTTTCGAATATTTCAAAGTCACATGAATACAAAATTCGGTGCCTATGAATCATAGCTGAGAACCCATTCCCGGATTTAAAAATACATAATTTGTTTGTAAGATGAAATCGTTTTAACGAAGAAAAATATTAGCATTATACAAATTATATACTTATGCATTTAACGGAGAAGTAATTTTTAGTTAAAAAAAAATTGTTTTAAAAATTAGAACTGTAATTAGGCAACACATCATGAAAAGCCAAACTTTGTTAGAATTCTGAAAAGGTTTTTTTTAAGGTCGAGTCTTTATACTCGATAAAAAGCAAACGAAAATAAAGGAGTGTTGTTTTTCTTAATTTTCAGCCACACATTCAGGGCGAATGTATTTATAATACATGAAACAGCCACTGGTAGCTTCGGGGTCTACTATTAACAATAAACTACCCTTATCTACTTAAATAGGCTTTTTATCAGATGAATAAATTATAAATCAATTTCCCAATACAGTTTGCTGTAAACATTCGTTCCCATATAACACCCATTGCGATAAACAACTAGTAATTTTTTTTTAAATATAGTACAAGGAAAAATAAAATAATTTGATGATCAATAGAATTACACTTTGCCCTAGCTGATTAATAGACACATTTGTCAATATTTTTACTTGATGATTGTAACATGAAGAAAAGTATTAATTTTGACGTTCTACAGGCACTTTTTTGATAGAAATGCAGTGGCGTAGTCAATTTTTCAAAAAAAAAAACGAAATTCGAGTTGTGACATAAAGTTGAATTTTTTTAAATGGAACCCATAGTTGGCTATGACTTATTAAAATTCCTTATTTTTTTTTTCTCGTCCCAAATATATAAGGGTTGATGTATTTATTTTCAATAATACACAAGTTACGAAGATTTTTTAGTTATAGTAGGCTGTGAAAACAAAAAGAAAACAAGGTGTAAAACCTTTTAAAACTCATTTGGTACAAGTTAGGAAGGTTTTGTAATTTGCTTTTATGATAAACATTGTAAATATACAAAAATAAGGAAACAACGATAAAGTCGGAATCTGCAGTAATGTAGTTTATTGTAGTTTATCTTATGTTCAAATATTTGTAATGTTTATCACACGAACAAATTACAAAACCTTCGTAACTTGTCCCAAATGAGTTTTAAAGGTTTTACACCTTGTTTTGTTTTTGTTTTCACAGCCTACTATAACTTTGTTTAAAAAATAAGTCATAGCCAACTACGGGTTCCATTTAAAAAAATACAACTTTATGTCACAACACGAATTTCGGATTTGTTTTTTTAAAATTGTCTGAGCCACTGCATTCTCATCAAAAAAGTAGAACGTCAAAATATTTTTTGTTTATTTTCATAATCAAGCGAGATATAGTCATAAAACAAAAAGTCGAAAAATCGAGTTATCGGCGATAACTCGAAAACAAAAGACGATAACCAATTTTAGTTTTCACCATTAACTTTTTCTCGAAAAAAGAGATTAAGGATGCGCGGTCCGTTTTTTGATACCTCTTATAGTTACAGAGATTCCCTATTAAAACATCGAAATTTGCTCACCCTGTACAGGGTGGTCCAAATTCGATGGGATTACATGGGTATCTCGCTTAATAGTCAAGATAGAGAAACGGTTAAATTACAAAAAAAATTGCAGTTTTTTAGGACAAACTAAGAACTGTTTTAAAAAATATAGAATATTTTTGAGAACTGTTCTGAGTTTGTCCCAAAAAAATTCACATTTTTGTTAATTTAACCGTTTCTCTATCTTGACTATTAAGCGAGATACCATGTAATCATACGTGATGAGAAATAGTATAAAGTTTAATATACAAGGATTAAAAATTAATATACATAAAACACAGTGACTGATAATAGGAACAGAGGTACAGGAAACTAAAACTAAAATAGGCACGATCAAAACAACAATTGGGTTATCTAAACATCGTGTGGTGTGAACCAAAGAACATTTTAAACATGATTGTAAAATATAAAGCAATAACCAAAAGCTAGACTCGGTTATTCGGGCACGTCCAGCGATATTCAATGAGTTATCATCAACGAACGATCGTTTAAAATTGCTATGAACTGTTTTTATCGATTCTTAAAAAATTAGGCGAGCATTTCGTTTTGCATACGACACCAATAAAACCGTTTAAGCTAAATTAAGTAATTTCTTTTAAAAATGCACAAACTTGCGGTACATTGCCTATGTATTTTCAAGCTATTACTTTGCATGGATTAGCAAAATGCAATGAAGCATTAATATTTTATATTACAGCTTGAAATAAACTGCAGATAAAATCACAATTTAGAGAATCGTAACATTCATTTAACTTTGCTACACAAATAACTGTGTATTGTTTTTTTATCCTTTTGTTCATTTCTATAAAAATAAATAAATTTATATCGTTTCCCGCTTTCATGTCATTGTTAGTGGAAAGAAGTAGCACATGTGCTTTAGAAGTATCATTGCTTCTGTATATTGTGTCAAGATGCTATTCAGCTGTTATTGCAGTTGTTTTTTAAAAATAGTTTTTGAGCGTGTTCGAAATAATAGAGCAATATCATTCGAAATTCCTTATTATTGCTGTTCTTTATTAGGCATAAGTTTAAATAATTTATTAGATGTGTATCTACTTATACCTAAACCAAGTTTTCTAGATTATATTATGTAGAAACTTGCAAGAATGTAACATTTTGACATTGCATAATCATTTTAGTAGTGCAGCGGTCACTTTACCATTTTAAAAATATATTAATTTTTTGCTATTATATTTTATTGAATTTTTTTTTAATTCTTTAAATATAGAATTCGGAAATAAATTATGGATTAATTTACAACAAACTTATTAAGTTTTACTTTAAACATCAGCGCTCCATTGTTCTTACTTAGAGAGCATACATGCGACACTTTAGCAACAGACATCATCCGTTAAAACTAGCGATATTGGCTCTCATTCGGCGTTTTCAACAGCAAGTTTCAGTCCAGAATCTCTCACGGAGTGGAATATCCCGCTTAGCTCGTTCCCAGGAAAACAGTCAACTGGTGCGGCAGAGCATTGATGAAGAGCCAGGGATATTCACTCGACGGTGTCTTGGAATCACCACCAGTACTTTGAGGCGCAACAATGAGATCTTAAAATGTTTCCATACAAAGTCCAATTAGTACAGGAGCTAAAGTCGATGGTTCGTCAAACACAGCTAAACTATTGTGTCCGTATCCAAGAGAAGTCCAGAGAAGACGTCAACTTTATTAACAAACTGATTATAGGAGACACAGCCAATTTTCACTTTAATGGCTTTGTGAACAGGCAAAATACCAGATTTTGGGGGTGAAAATTTATCAACGAGAGCAACACTCTCTCAAAGTCACGGTTTGGTGCGGAATTACATCAGAAAGGATGCTTGGCCAGAGTCACTTTGCAAGCAGTTATGGAGAGTGCTATGGAAAGAACTTGCCTTTGTCAAGAGGAAAATGAGGATAATTGAAAAGACGTTATCTTTCATGCCTAGGCTTTAAACATTTCCAAGATGATGATACATTACATTGTTAAAAAAAATTATAAAATAATTTAAAGTACAAAAGTACTTTTTTAACCTGTAAAGGGACTTTTGGCCCACCCTGTTTATTAACCCGCGAACACCTCTTAACATAATGTTCGTTACCACTTTCAAAAATCATACAGGGTGTTACAAAATTCATAATGGAAACTTTAAGGGCGTAAGTAAAAATCAAATACATCGGATTAAACCAAAAAAATTTGCAATACATATCAGAGTGGTTATTAAAGAAAATTAAAAATGAGTTTTTTAAATGTTACTTTTGTTATTATGTCCTCTGACTCTAGTTTAAGGCGCTCAAAATTGTCTTTTTAAACACAGTAAGGTTAAAATAGTATATCAATTAAATTTTTCAGTGGTAAAACGTTGTATGTTGTCAACATTGAATAATGTAGGAAAAACATTCAACATATTATTATAGCACTGAACCGCAGGCTGAACGCATATACGTAACAATGCTAAATTACAAACCATTCTCTCATAGACCAAAGAACCATTACTGTTGAGTACTATTCGATGATTTTAAAAGAGATAGTGAAGCAAACGATTCGTTCCAAGAGGAGAGTTGTACAGGATTCAGTTTGTTTCCTTCAAGACAATGCTCGCCCTCACACTGCCGCTTTGACGTTGGAAACGCTGCGGAAACTCAATTGGAATATCCTACCTCAACCCACATACAGTCCAGATCTAGCACCATCGGACTTTCATCTCTTCGATCTACTTAAAGAATTCTTAGGAAGGAAGAAATTCAAGTCTAATGGGCAGGTTATTGACGCTGTGCAAATATGGGTCAACATGCAGCTAAAAGACTTTTATTAATTTGGAATTTAAAAAACCTTCTGGGCGCTGAAACACGTGTATTGCAGTGACAGGGGACTTCATAAAAAAAAATTGTTTTCAATAAATAAAGTTCCTGTTTATAGTTGAACGTACCTCGTATAACATTTGAAATTATTTTCGTTTTAATTTGTATTCTACAGTTTATAATGTTACGCACTGCGAAGTTGGCTAAACAAAAATATTTTTATCAATATTTTCAGAATTAAAGCAACCATGCTTTAGGATTGCTCATTATTACTTGAAAATTACTTTGGTTAGTTCAAGTTTAAGGTCTACATGTCTTAAGACACAATATTAAACACCATTATTAATTGTTAGTTCTTTAAAAAGGATAAATAAAGCAATGTCTACGAAATTTATAATGAGACTATAGTAAAGGCGTGGCACTGCAACGATTTTATTAATTTTTTTGTTGGTTGACTGTTGTGTGTGGTTAAACATTTACGCGTTAAGTACCTAGGTAGCAAATTCTACAACTCCGACTTTATTTATTCACATTCATCATATTTGAGATATCGTTTATTACATCTTTTTTCATAGAAATCTTTAAGATGCATTGCTGATGGTAATTATATGTTAATTTTCTATTAGTGTTTTTTAATGCACGATAGAAGAAAAGAGAATTTCCGATGCTATTTTTTTCCGGCAAGATGTATTCAAATGACTGTAAGGAGCTCGCATAATGCCCAATTTTGAATTCCGCTACCTAACGACTGTATGTTAATTTAATTGCTTTGATTTCTGAATGACCTTGTTTTGATGACATCCCTTAGACGTCTCTTCGCGATACGGTCGTTTTGTTATCCTAACGTTCCGGAACTTTATAAATAAAAGCGTCGCAAAAAATTATCAAATGTAAATTAAAAAGATATGTATTTATAAAACTTATTAAGAGAAAATTTAAAAAACATACATTTACAGGACTATAATACTCTTTAACCCTAGAAGCCCAATCATATTTTTGAGGCTATAAAGCCCAATCATACGTCAAAACGACGTACAATTATAAAAGAGCTCTATCTAAATAAACTTTACTGCAAATACTAGTTTTTTGTATGGTTTATGTAAAATACTTTCTATGTAAATAAAAAAACAGAAATTTAGAAAAAATATTGTTTATTTAAACTCTGAAATGTTCACTTTAATTAAACATACAAAAAATGGCACGATAACTGAGATGCTTGTAATTTTTTCTTATATACTACAAATTGTTTACAAAAATCAACTATTTATATTTTTTTATGAAAAACTAATAAACTCTTATCAAACATAAATCATAAAAGTTGGAATTTGACCGTCAAAATGAAAATCCCACCTTACTTCTGGATTGTGAATAACTTTTTCTTATAATTTTTTTTTCCAACTCGCTTAAAATAGGGCATTTTACTCTGGCGAATATTTCAAAAATCGCTAAAATCTAGTGTCCCATAACATTAATTTAATGAACTTTTTTAAATCTTAAAATTAGTTTTAGACCATGCACCGACTTTTATCAGGAATACAAGTTTCGGAGAAATCGATATTTTTTTTCCCCCATTTGTTGCAGACTTTTTGAATGACGCTGTAGATAACCGACATACAATAACATAAAATACATACTTAAAATGATAGTCACACACTCACACATATCATAGCTTCTTAGTAAGCCTATAACTAGTGCGTTTAAGTTTATATTAGCAAAAAAAGGTACCTACTAACAAAAATACACATTTTAAGATAATACACTCAATCCAAGTACGATTGAGAAATAAAAACAGATAATGTGCTTAGAAAAGACAATAGTATAGGAAGGGGGTCGTAACAAAAATTGCTATGAAAAAAGAGGGGTAATAAAAATGATATGAAAAAGGGGGCGTAATAAAATTTGATATAGAAATGATGGCGCAAAGACAAAACTGGGCTAATTAGATACTTAAAAAATTCAGTGCAACGTATTTTACAGATAAGATTGCGCTTGACGAAGGTTTAATATGTTTTTTTTAAATCACCAACTAAATAATAATCATTGTTGCTGATACAGATACAATAGTCTTTAAACTGGTACAGCATTTCAACAAGAGAAAAAGTTTATAAGCGATTTTCAATTAAACTTATTTTTATTAAACAATGTAATTGAACCTCTCGCAAACATTTACGTATCATTACGATAATAAAAATAATCCATCCGGAAGACCGTCCCTTGGGGTCAGTAACTGACACAAGCATTTACATATGCAGATTTAAACATTGTGTCTGAAGCGACTAAGCTCAAACAAAAAAAGTTCAAAACGGTACGTTAAAGCATTATTGATTATCTAAAGCTTTAGGTACTAAAAATAGTGTATTGAAAAACAAAAATGAATGCACGTTACCAATAATCAGGCAGCAAGAACAATGTCAAAACCAATACCTTGCAGAGTATTTTGTTCCGAGACTAGACCAGCGGTCCACAAACTTTTTAAGAGGAGGGTTACATAGGGTTATTGAAAGTGCTAATTGGGCCGAATTAAAAAAATTGTGTACCCGAAATAACTGTATAAGTATAACAAGAATAATAAAGGGAGTACAATTAAACAAAAAAAAAAAATTCTTAACAATAAAATAAAATGACAAATTTTTTTTTACTTAGTTGAATAAATAGGTATTTTAAAAATTAAGATTAATAACAATCAATAATGCAATTGTTTCCTTGTAGTCTAAATTACTCGATCGATATTTGGTGTCAAATTTGAAAAACTTATTGAGTGAATTTCTCATTAAATATGTTTAATTTTTTAAAATGATTGTTTTCAGATGTAAGTACTGCCTAATGCAGCAATAAATTTTCTTACAACGTTTTTCTTGTTGCTATATTTATTTTCTGGCAACAATTGCACTTAAATCATGTTTTCACTTTTAAATAACCATTTCTCCGTATTATTCCAAGGTTACTAATTCATCATAAATTATATTTGTGGTTATTTTAAATGTGACTATAGCAGTAGGTACAGGGTGGGGCACGGGAACCGACCGTTTTTAAATTGATTAGTACTCGGCCATTAAGAAAGGTAGCGTCGTGTGACAGGTGTCATTTAATTCCTTAGCTCAAAGCATTTTATTATCAACTAACATGGAGCCGTGGACACTAGAGCACCGCGGTTCAGCGCGAGTTTCGCCGCAGATTCAATATTCATAGAAATGACTCTGTTCCTGCTCATGACACAATTTTACGTTGGGTAAACAATCTTCGAACAAGAGGCCCAATGATGAAAAAGAATCCGCCCGGCCCCCAACGTACTATGCGTACTCCAGAGAACGTGGAAAGAGTCGGACAAGCGGAACTGCGCAGCCTAGGCCGCTCTGCTCGAAGTAGTGATTGCAATACCGGACCAAAATTACGATACCGGTATTCGGTATTTATTCGCAAGTAATATCGGTATACCGGTATTAATACCGGTATTGCTTTAAAAAAAAAAGTATTAATTTTGAAAATACAATATATGCATTTTACACATATGTACATATAGTAAGTATAATGTCAAAACACAAATTTACATAAAATAAAGAAACTTAAAAAATTACAGAATCTGTAAAAAAACTGAAGATATAGGTACAGGGTAATTGATTGGGAACGGACATTAAAAATATATGAAGCATGAATAAGGGTATTGTTCTGAAATTTTGGTTATGACTATAATGGCATATGATCTGTTTAATGAAAATATTTTCAAGATGGTGACCCTTCCGGAAATACCGGAAGTTGACGTCTACTTTCTTATTTCAAATACAATGGTCTATTTTTTATTGCATTTTTTGATTTAACACGTTATTTTAGAGGGACTATTATTAGCATACCCTATACCTAAGTGCAGTCGTTTTTTTAGATTTTTGGACTTTTTTGAAATGTTTTGATTTTCATCGTGTTGCTTAATCTATCTATCGTCGCTATTTTTGAAGAGAAAACGCTTAAATTTAAACTATGCATAGAAGAATTTTTGCAATCGGTGCATTACTTACAGGGTGTCCAAAATTTAATTTTCTTTTAATACAATTTCAGAAAATAAAACTCGTTTTTTTTCAAATACAATACCCAATTTTTTTTTTCATTTTCTAATTCAAAAGTAAATTCTACATCAATCTGTATTAGCGTATCCTATACCTATCGCTATCTGCAATAATTTTCGAATTATTAAGAATTTTTGATAAAGTTAAGAGAAATTGCAACATTTTTTAATAGTAAGCCTTGGAAATGACAACAAATATTCCAATATTGCAATATTCCTTCGTCTTCTAATAATATCATCTCTCTTTTAATTAACTTAAATACATCATTTTGTGGCACAATTTTGTGTTTTGCATTTATTGCTATTTTTTTAATTTATGGCAGACTGCAATTATAAAATAATAAAAATCAAATTTAAAAAAAAATAATTAATACCGAATACCGGTATTAGACCATCAAATGAGACGGTATTTCGGTATTGTAAAATGGCACGGTATACCGGTATTCGGTATACCGGTATACCGGTATTGCAATCACTAGCTCGAAGACATTCAGCTGCACTCACATCAGCAATCGTACTGTAAGACGGATTTTGTATGGTGAACTACGTTTCCATCCATAGAAACAACCGGTTGTGCAGAAATTGAATGTAAGGGATTACCCTCAACGATTGCTTTTGCACAGGAAATGCTTGCACTCTTCGAGCAAAATGAAGACATGAGCGATGAAGTCCATTTCCGCTTTAATGGGGCCGTCAACAGCCAAAATTGTCGGTATTCGGCTGCTGAAAATCCGCGACAATTACACGAAAAACCGCTGCATAGCCCGAAGGTGGCAAAGTTTACCCAACGTAAAATTGTGTCATGAGCGGGAACAGAGTCATTTCTATGAATATTGAATCTGCGGCAAAACTCGCGCTGAACCGCGGTGCTCTAGTGTACACGGCTCCATGTTAGTTGATAATAAAATGCTTTGAGCTAAGGAATTAAATGACACCTGTCACACGACGCTACCTTTCTTAATGGCCGAGTACTAATCAATTAAAAAACAGTCGGTTCCCGTGCCCCACCCTGTATTATATAAACATATATTTTTTAAAGGCCACAGGCCGGATAAAAACCCATTGGTGGCCGAATTCGACTCGCTGGCCGTAGTTTAAGGACCCCTGGACTAGACGTTTAAGCGGATGTAAATACTAGGGTTTATACAAAAACCGACTTTTGAAAAACCGGTTTTCGAATACCAGTTTTTCAAAAAAACCGGTTAAAACCGGTTTTCGAATAGTTTTAAAAAAACAATTAAAACTTAATAAAATAATTTATATTTCATAATTTTATAAAATATAAAACAAATTTCAAATAAAACCAAATAATAAGATAACAAATAAAAATAAAATTCTAAACTTCCAACAAACCATAAATAGCATTTTTTTAATTTGCTTTTTTCTTTAGAAAACATGATTTTAAAAACACAAAACATTTACGGAATCATGACTTAATCTGGTTCGTATTTGAGATACAAAATTACCAGATACAGAAAACACTGGTTCGCTGACTATTGAGCTGAGTCTTACTGTTTTTAAAGCTTCAAACAGTGTGCCCAAATTCTTTATTCTTTTATTAGTTGATTCAAATACTGCAAATTCTGCCTTTAATGAAAAAAACAATGTCTTGAAAGAAGAGATGTAGAAATTAATTCTTAGATTTATCGAGGAACCTTTAACAAAAACAGCAAATCCAAAAACCCTTAATAATATCTTCATCTTCATCGAAATTTGTTTCCAATTCTATAGAGAATTTGGGTAAATTCTAGATAATATTTTTTCCGATAACTTGACTATATCCATCGGTTCTTGAAGCCAGCGGAAATACGTTTGATTTTTTTGTAACAATGTTTTTTGGATTTTGCAAATGAAGCAGAAGTGTACAGATTTTTATGTAGATATTTATTTTTTACTTGTTAAATCTAGGTTTAAAAACCGGTTTTTTAGTTAAAAAAACCGGTTTTTCGAATACATAATTTTTTTCAAAAAAACCGGTTTTTCAAAACCGATTTTTAAAAACCGACAAACCCTAGTAAATACCCATGCAAGGCAAATTCTAAAAGTAAGTACTGTTTAATTTTAGAAAAAACAAACGATATTAACGTATATTTACATTTTTGCAATAATTCTTGGGTTATTTTAACAGCTCAAAAGTACTTACATTTGCCACTTCTTGCACCGCAGTGTTTTTCTTATAAACGTTTGCCACATTATGGAGTCGTTAAGGAAACCAACAACATATACAGCATTGTATCACTCATGAGAGTCACCAAATTACTTTTAGAAAGTTCCAGAATTTTCGTCAATTTTGTAGTTATTGTATATTATAAGCTAGTGGCAATCATTTAAAACAGTAAATCAATTAATACACAAGTTATCTGCTTTTTAAGGTAAGCACTTCTTGTTTCGATTTCCTCGCTATCTAAAGACTAATACGGATATACGGTTACAAAGAAAATTTGTCTTAACCCGTCTAATAATGTTAAAGAATTCTCAAGGTTTTTTTTTACCGACAGCAGTTAATAAAATTCAGATGTGAACGATTTTTTTTTAAATAATCTCACTTCGTTTCGGAATAATCAGAAGAAAGTTTTGTAGTTCAATAAATTACTTAAGAAGTCTAGGCAACGTTAGTTAATTTGCAAATCTGATATTCAATAATTACAAACGACAATTTTACTAAACGTAGCTCAACTAAGTAAAGTTTGGCAAATATACCGCTTTCATTTCTAACACACAGTTAAGTTTAAGATCATTAGCTACTGCTCATAACAGTTTATCCCGATTTTGTGATGTCGAGAAGAAATAACTCAAATAATATGAATGAGATGTTTTGCGAACTCTGTACCTTCAAATCATTTGTTCTACTTACACAAATTGTATTTTCAACAAAGCAGTTGTCAGCGATTTTGCACTTTGTCATTTTCCAGTCGGATTGAAAATATTATTTACTGAAAATAATTCGAAATAAGGTAATGTTTTATGCAGCTCTAATGCTAAACAAAAATAATGATACAAAGAAAACAAGCTTACGTCACAGTTGTATTAAAATAAACTTCTATTGTGTGTTATCCAGTTTTAGAATTTTAGAGCTTAATGCGACTATATTTAGAAGCATGGAATATTTTCAAATATAATTATATACACATAAACGATTGTTCGATTGGGAATTCAGTTGAAATTCGTGGCCATTTTTTTAACAACCTTGAAACAAAATTAACTGGTATGATGTGATGAAACAATTTTTTACACTGGTAAAAATTATAATAATTTTTCATAATATATATTGTATATTTTACAGTACCTACATGATAATGTAAAATATTATTTGCAGTATAGTAGATGAAAGGAATGCAATAGTATTTGTTTTTGCTTTCGGCCAGAAAATCAGTTGTTACCGTTTAATTTTTAGGCTGGAAAATACGCCTTTACCGGCCTAGGCTAACAAGTAGCTGATTGCCACGGTAGTGAGTGGTTTTGTTGATTTGCGCTGTCCAACAATCGTCATTATACAACCAAAAAGTTTGCACCTATAGTTTGTTAAGTTTTTGTTTAATTATGGATGGTGACGATAGTAATGTTGGTGTCAGTGGTGGACGCAGAAAAAATATTGTACGTAACACACCCGGAAAGTGACTTTACTGGACTCGTATGCTTTCAGGACTCGCTTACGGCTCGTCCAAAAACTGCCTACCCGTCCAGGAAAGTACCACTTTCCGGTCTTGGTACTTAAATAACTATTACATAATAAGAGTTGTAAGAAAGCATATTACGCACGAGTGGAAAAGTTGTATAATTGCTTTACAATTCGTGTTGTGTAGCATACTTTTTCTACGATCACATAATACATACAATTTTACCGTTTTTTGGCTAATAGTAAACACTTGTACGTACGCTGTCAACTGTCAAGTTTGACGCAAGTTTACTATGAATTTCTCGTCAAGTGTGCTTTTCGCTTACTGTGCGTAAGGACTCACTTACTATGCGTACAGGATGTGTTTGATGTGACCCTACTTTGTATATTTCTTTAAAAAACTGTGCTTTTTGCTTATCGTGCGTAAAGACCCACTTACTATCCATGCAGGCTGTACAGTAATAGTCATTTACAATAGTGGTCGTAGAAAATATACAGTACAGAATATGTGTAGCCGCCTTACAGTTTATTTTTACAATATATTTAACGTAAAGCCTAGTTTACACGATTTAGCGAAAGAAGCACGAGTGTGTAAAACGCTTCGATGCGGCTTAAATGTCATACAGAACCTAAAATTGCTGGGTGTGTTTGTTAATGTGTTGTTTATGTGAATTTTTCATCAAATTTTATGCCAGTTAAATATTGTTAGTAATTAATAATCCTGCGTTTTTAACTTTGCAATATTCAATGGATATTGATCCTGAGAACTACAAAACTTTTGGAAAAGCTTTGAAGGTGAAGTGTTATTTCTATTTTGTACTTAATGTAAAATAACCGAAAACGCCTTAACAATCTTGAAACTACAGCAAGGAATATTTTTGAAAACTCATCGGTTTGTATGTCTCAGAGCCAACAAGGGAACACCAATAAAAAATTATTAATTTACATGAACTAGTTTGGGTACAATTTTTAATACTTTGTGACTTTTTTTTTATGATAGTTTTCAATATGATAATTAATTTTTTATTGCTGTTTCAAGAATACCATTTTGTTTTAAACAAATTAAATTAAATGTAATTTAAAACCATATTTTGTGTATTCACTATTTTATTTTCCTGTAGTATTAAATATTGTTTTACAGTTTACGTTTCTTTATTATTTCCTTCAGAATGCATAAAAAATTTTTTTTTTCGGTTTCGAGCCCTGCAAATTACACAACCTTGTGTAATTTAAAGCAACTTAGTTGGTTGCAAAAGCGGTGTAATTTTACACAAATAAATTTATCAGTTTAATAAAATGTTTTTTAACATGTCATTTTATAGAATTTTATGTATCCGTATTTTGTAAGTTTAATTAATCTTCCTTTTATCAGTGCTAATAACGCACAGCTGATGAAAAATGCATGGATTAATGTGTTTTTTTGCAATTAGTAACAATTCTCTGTTTATTCGCTACGGCAGCTGATGTTCAGTTTATTAATGAATTATGAGTACCGTGGGCGATTGAATTCCATATCTAGTTCATTCCAGAGCCCACTTCACTCAATCCATTTCAGAACTGATCGTCAAATGCCGCAGGTTTCAACGACTTTAGTGTCTGTTTTATAACTGGTAGAATTATTTCAACAACGTGCACTTCGAATTTATAAAACAGAGCAAAATGCAATCTTGTTTAGAAGCGCATATTTATTTAAGTTATTCACTGTGATCAAAGTGCTAATTATCAGAGGTAATATGGAGCGAGAAAACCGCAAATAAATAAAAGTCAAATAACACAGAAGGTTTGGTAAATCGTTATAAAATTAACTGACTTTGACGTGATAAAATACACTTTAGTTTTAGGTTTCATTTATTTATTTAGCAAGCCTTCAATTCTACAATAAATATAATTAATAATAATTATACCTTACTTATTTTCATCATTAGATAACAGAAATTCGTACATAAGGCAAAATCCATAAGCGCAAGATATTGTTTAATCTGCTTAAACATACGTTAAAGGTCTTTATGCAACTTAAAAATACCCGATTTGAACATTTCTAAATTTGATTTTAAGAAAGGTAAAATAAAACTTTAAAGTACAGATTTTTTTCTTGAGTTTTAGTACTAGAGTACAAAATGCTCATTTTTTATTTAACTATGCTTGCATCTTTGACGGTTTCCATCAAGGAATAAAAACAAAAAATATCTCGTTCTTTACGTTCCCATCCATAAAATTCCGTTTTCGTTTTCGTTTTCGTGAACCGAAATTTAATAAAGGTTTAAACCGGTTTTCCCGGTTTTACCGTTTTTTTTTTTAGTTGCAAAGACAAGGACCTATTTTTTCTTGTTCTTTTTTTACAAAATCCCTAGCAGAGAACTTTTTAAAAAACGATCAAATATCAAAATGATAGTGTTGGCAAGCCTATTAACCGCAATGCTTTTAGTTTTTCTGTGCCTGCAGTGCGCCTAACTTTCAAATGCGGTTACGTTCGGGCGAGTTAACTCGTCTCCAGCACCTTGGGCCACGTAAAAATTTGGAGTATACTCGTCCAGAGCACCGAATAAGTTAATATAATGAAACTCAAATTATTCGAATAGATATTCGATTAATCAAGTTATAAATACTTTGTATGTATTAATATGTAAATAAGCTTAGTTCGCCTTTGAATAAAAACGAATTTGGCGTGATTATTTTCCTATTTTGGTAATAAATGTAAGATATAAAATGTTTTTCTGCGTCCTTCCAGAAAATCAGTTGTATCTGATCAATTTTAAGGCTGGAAAATACATCTTTACTGGCCTAGGTCAGAAAGTAGCTGGTTGCCATGGTTATAAGTTGTACCTACCGGCCTAGGCCGGAAAGTAGCTGGTTGCCATGATGATGAGTTGTTTTGTTGATTTGCGCTGTCAAACAAGCGTCGTTATACCACCGAGAGTTTGCACCTGTAGTTTGTTAAGTTATTGTTTAATTATGGATGGTGACGATAGTGATTTTGGTGTCAGCAGAAGAAAACGTACGTAACATACCCGGAAAGTGTCTTTACTGGACTCGTATGCTTTCAGGACTCACCTACGGCTCATACCAAAACTGTCTACTCGTCCAGTGAAGTACCACTTTTCAGTATTGTTACGTAATAGTTATTTGCGTATCATTCACATGTACATTAGGATCACTTCTTATAACATTAGGGACACAATTATACAATGGTAAAGGGCTTCCTGAGCTATTTTGATCAGTTATTGACGATGTTCGTAAATATGTTTTTGCAACACTCTATTAAAATTCAAGCAGTGACCTGTTTACATCAGCAATACAGTATAATGCATTTACATTTACCACTGTTGAACCGCCAACATTAGTAAAAATTGAAAATACCATTTTTTCCTGGATCTTTTATTCCATGTTTATTTATGGACTTATTTAGTTCATCTACACCAGGCATTTATTTATTATAAAGGTTTATACAATAAGGTTAGCTATATTTTTCCTTGTTTTTTGACAAACTACTTTTCCTAATAATAGTGGGTATACCTCCATTTGTCGATAACATTCTAACACAATTATTGTCTTTCCATATCACAGCAAATAACTCATTTTTAATTGGGCACTTATTCATGCGATTACAAGGTACTGTACCAATAGTGGCAGTATCAAAAATATTACACAGAGTCGGCCATGGTCCCCACATGGGGATCGGTAATTAAAAAAATACCTAATAACTTTGACTGTAATGATATAAACTTACAACCGAACTCTGGCGTTTACCTAAATCTATAAATCAGTTATGCATGAGATAAAAATTGATAATTTATAGATACAACATAGAATATAAATAATTTAAAAACTAAGTTTTTTCTAATTGGGAATTAACTCTAAATATTTACTTCTAGCAATTAGGTATTAGGTACTCAAAAGTAATAAAACAAATGTAAATTATTTGTTGTTATAATGCTGCTATAGAGGCTTCTAAACGTCACTGAGTTGCCATTGCTATATTTTAGCACGTGCTTCTAATTACAGAGCAATATAAGTCGGGAGCCCCAAATGGGAATCATGGCAGGGAATGGGTTAAGGCAGCGTTTCTCAACCTTTTTTGTCCCGCGGACCGGTAAAATTTGTGAAAAAATTTCGCGGACCGGTGTTTTTTTTAACAAAAAAAATTACTTGATATTAAAGAACTATTTTATAAGTTAATTGTAACATTTTTATTATCATTTACCTACTTACAATAATATTTAAATGTAAAGATGAGTAGGTAATTATTGTAATTATTATACAGAGTGTTTCTTAAGTATTGCAAAAAAAATTTGGGAGGTGATTCCTTATCGAAACTAAGGGGTTGCTGTTATCTAAAAAATTTTCCTTAGACGTCTCCTTTAGGAGTTACACCCCCCTAAAGGGGAGCGGTAAAATTATGTTTTTATTTTATTTCCCAATTTTAAATAAATGTATGAGGATGATATTTGGTAGATGTTTTATACTTATTTAAAGGTTTCCTATAGTAAAATTTTCAATTATCTCCCACCTTCACAGGGGGCTAAAATGTGCGACCCCTGTTGTTTTTTTTATTAGAACTTTTTGGTAAGTTAAAATTTCGCAATTAAAAAACACTTTTTTTGTATACAGAGTTATTTAGAAACTTTTTTTATTATTTTATTCTCGTAAAACCTACAATTTTTGAGTAAAAAATAAAATAAATAAACGTCAAAATAAATAACATCTGTCAGTTCTATCCAATATGAACATAAACAAACTGTGGTAACCACCAAAATGAATCGTTTTACCTATATTGGAATATTTAGTTATGCATGTTTACTTATTTTATTTTTCACTCAAAAACGGTAGGTTTTACAAGAAAAACTAATAAATAAAAAACGGTTCTAAAGAAGAAATCAAGCTTTTAAAACAAATTTTTTAAATTGCAAAATTATAATCCACGAAAAAAAAAAGACAAAATCATTGGATATACGAACACACCACTGCGAGACATTTTATCGTGTTACTAATTTCACGTGTGTTTGGTAAAATTCATTTGTCAGGAATGGAGCACACTCCTTTCCTGAACATTATGCATTACAGGAATTTGTCTTCAGTGCCGTGTTATCATAAATTATTTAAATTTAAAATTAGTTTAAAATATTTTAATTTCGTAATTTTATATATTAAAATTTAATTTTTTTTAACGTGTACAGGTAAAAATTCTCCGCGGACCGGTCAAATTTCTCCGCGGACCGGTGCCGGTCCGCCGGACCGGCGGTTGAGAGTCGCTGGGTTAAGGTAACATAATTACAGGTTGTCCCAGCTAAGATTTGCAGCAGGGGGATCTTGCTTATTATGCGAGATACAGGTTTGCCTAAATAAGATAACTTATTCTTGATTATAGCAGGAGCTACAATCTACTTTTAGAAATAATTAGTAGCTCCTCGCAAACTTAAGAATAGTTAATTTAATTTAAGCAAACCTGTATCTCTAATAATAAGCGAGATCCCCATTGTGGAAATGTTATCTGGGACAACCTGTATACTCCTACGTACATATTTTCGTCAATTTCTTTGCTACTCTTTAAATTCAGATAAAAATAATCTTTTGGGTTTAATTACCCTTATGTATAAAACTCAGTTTACCTAATGCTATAACCGCTCAATCGCAGTGAAATACATTATCTAATTACTATAAAGTTACATCTCTTGAATAGCGGTGTTATTGAAATTAATAGCGACAAGATGGTAGAACAACATAATGATTGTTTTCGAGCACAGTTTACTTCAAAACTAGTTCGGAAAGTTATTTGTGCTTTGCCTTTTCAGTGTACCAACAAGAAGTTCAGAACAAAACTTTATGACTTATCTGCATCTACTACATTCTACGCCAAACATTCTGTTTCCAAGTAATGTTTGTCCAACATCGTTCATGCTTTGCTAAATGCAGCGTCAAATATCGAGTTTGGGTGTAAAATATTCAATTTGAGGAACTTTCACGTACGAAATGCAGGCATTAAATGGGCCAAACTTTTTTATTCTTACGCTTGAGAACTACTGGTTTAATAAATCAAAGTACGAGAAAATAATGCAGGATGAAATTGATTTTAAAAAGTGTATCATTTCGTTACAATGTAGTGGATTAAACTGTGTCTTTTATGATCGTCTTTATTCTCAGTCCAGGCTTCCTTTTTAATATTTATGTTATCGACACTCCAACATATATTAAATATTCATTGTTCGCAGCCCCTAAAATTTTATATCACGTTTAGGTATTCATTTTATACGGCCATTGTCATTTTAATATTGCATGTTCGAAATCTGAACCGTCTGAAACTAATTGATTTTGGAACAAATTAAATCTTTATCTTTCATAAAATTTGATTTTATTGGCAGAAACGAGTAAAACTTTAGCTTAGAAATATTTTCGGAATACCCAATACTTGTAATGCGTCGTTAAAAAAAAAAGAATTTCATTTTATTAAAGTTAAAAACATAACTGAGCTAATGTTTACAGACGATATGGTCTTAGTCGCGGAAACAGAAAATAATATGCTACATAATCTAGAAATTCTAACCAGGAATTGGAAAGAATCAATATGAAAATAAATACCGAAAAAACTAAAACTATGATCGTTACAACAGAGAACAAAGGGCATTACATTAAATGAGCTTAGTTTGGAACAGATAGAAAGCTTTAAATATTTAGGAGTGATCATTGAGAAAAATTGAGGAATGGTCAAGGAAATAAGCGAAAGGACAGGAAATGTGGGAAGAATATTCAACAGTTTAAGAACAACATGTTTTGGAAATAGAGACGTCTCAAAACGAACAAAAGTGGAAGTGGTCAAAAAGATAGTAACTGCGGCACTTTTATACGGAAGTAAAACGTGGAAACTCACCAAATAAAAATAGTAGCCGAGTGAATGCAGCAGAAATACGGTTTCTAAGAAATATCCAAGGAAAAACAAATAAAGATGGAATCAGAAATGAAACATATAGAGAACGATTAAAGATAAAATCAGTTGAAACAAAAACACAAGAAAGTCAGCTGGGATGGTTGGGTCACATTTATAGGATTAAAGAAGAAAGGTTAACCAGAAAGGCCTATGAAGCAAGATCACAGGGAAAAAACAAAAGAGGTAGACCGAGGAAAACCTGGCAAGACGTAGTTTAAAAAGCAGCAACTGATAGAAACATGAAATGAAAAGACATGAAAAGGCTAGCACAAGACAGAAAAACATGGAAAAAACGTCAGCACAACACAAATCAACAGTTCTACACCTAACAATAGAAGACTCGTGACTAAATAAAATAGATAAAGTTAAAAAAATTACGTTCTCTTGCCGTTAGCAAAAAATATTAACAAAAATTTAAAATTAAAAATTTCAATTTATAATTATTTAACTATTAAATAAAACTTTTATAAAAATTGCAGCACCTTGTATGCAGGTTGTGCAAGTTAGCACCTAAAGAGATAGAGCTTTGATATCTATTACTAAATATTACTAGGGTTACAAGTTTTTTTTTTTAAGTATGAATTATTTTTAAGGTCCTTCATAAATTTTATTTCAAAATTTTATATTACTTTGTTTTTTTTTAGTACTTTAAATTGTTAAGTGCATAATTTAAAAACCTTTTTGTATCACATAATACACAATTTAAATCTCTCTTGCGAGAAGTACCTCGATGGTTTCGATAAACTGCTAGAGAAGAATATACCGTATAGATCAGAGGTGGCCAACTTTTTTTAGGTCAGGGGCCAGAAATAATTTCATGGTTCGTCCTAGAGCCACATAAAATTTTGCATGTTTAATTAAATTTTGGGACATCCTGTATAATAAACAAATTACAAAGTTAAGAGATTTTCACGATAAATTTAAATCAAATAAATAAAAGACACGCATGTTTTCGTCGCTGTTAGCAATTATGTTGATGGCTTGCTTTTTGCAATCTCACCAAAAGTAAAATCGCCGTTTTTAAAAAACCTTTTTAATGAAATGAGTTTCGATTCCATTTTCACGTTGGATAGTCCGAACATGACGGCAGTTTCTTTTGAACCTAATAATAGGTGAAAATATTCGATATCCAAAAAAATGTGGCTTCTACAGTGTGTTTCTATCACGTTTCAACCCAGTTCGAAGGCACATCGCGAAAAGAAGGAAAGAGTCGACTAAATAATGATTTGTTAAGAGGGTTTTCGCATGTCCCATGTAGTAAGCTCTTCACGCAAAAATATAATCTGTCAACAGCCGCGACACGGGGTTTGTGTAACCGTGTTGGTAAGTGTATTTCACTAACATTGGCTAATTATGCTTTGTATTTTTATAAGTGCTCTTAATATTGAAAACGTGAAGGTATTTCAGTTAAGAGTTGATAAAATCGCATCGTTAATTGTTTATGCTTATTATTTTAATTCACAAATTTGAATTTAAAACTTATTTGTTTAAAAAAAATTACATAAGAACAGAAGTGTAAGAAGCATAAAAGCAAGATACAGCAATATACGATATTCCTTCACTTAAGGTCGGAATTTGGTCTTTGAAACCCTTTATATTAAAACTGTAACTAGTAAAATATAGAGCAGAACTTTTGGAAAGAAGTCGATTAAAGATATTAAAAAACAGAGCAATGAAGATGGGTTACTGGCGTCGTTGCTGCGAATATAAGACGATAAACAAGGTATAGAAATATGGGATAAAATAGATATAATATAGAAACTATAGAACTTAAAAGATGGTATAGGCACCTAAAACGGTCGAAGAAAGAACGATGGTCCAAAAAAATTAGATCACACAAAGATGAAGAGTTTAGCCCAAAAAAATGGAAATATAAAGTCCAAGAAGCAATGTCTGCAAGAACCTAAATGATGATGATTGAAGAGACAGAGTACACTGAAAATAAGGATGTGAGAGGCGGCAAAATTCTTCTTTAAAAATAAACGTAATACCAAAAGTTTCAAACTATTTTTCTAAATACGCAAATTATTTACATTCTATAAAGTACTCTATTTTGTTCAAGATTGATTTCAACTTCACCCCAAATAACTTATTACAATGTGTTACCACTTACAACGCATTAGGCCAGTGGTTTCCAACCTTGGGGGGCACGAGACGTTTGCTAGGGGGCACGCAGCTGTTACCAAAATATAATTTTTGAATACAAACAAAAAAAACTTATTTATACAGAATATGGTATATTGTTTTTTATTATTATTATTATTATTAGTATTAAATAATTATTATATTAGAACAGTATTTATGAAATAAGATTGTTACGAAAAGTGAGAGAGGCGCAAAATAATTTATGAAAAAGGGGGCGGAGGTTGGAAATCACTGCATTAGGCTGAGGAGGTAAGAAGATCAAAATAGTTATATTATTTTGCGAGTTTGTTACGACAATTCATCTTAAAGTTTCACCGTCAGATATACTGGTAAGATTGATAACTGTCACAACTGCACAAAAAGCATAAACAAAATTAAATATTGTAAAACAAGAACGAAAAGGGAAAATTTGCAATACTATTTCAGGACGTAGTCGAGGGCAGTAAAAGCACGAATATTGTAACTAATGTTTTTGTACGATTTTTGTTAAGTGAAAAATGTAACCTTTTTTGAAATCTTTAAATTTAATAAACATCAGTTTTGAATTTTTTCGGAAATTTATCTAGGTAATATTTTCCAAGGTATAAGAAATTCCCACGTTAACTTGTTAACCTATTTTATATTTTCCGAATAATACTGTCCTGGGAATCCTGGGGTATTTAAAAAGTGTTACTTTCGTTTATTTTGTGGTAGGATCTATGTAATATTATCATAACTTATCAAAATTTATTATAAATATCTTAACTAACATTACATTATTGAAAAACTTTATTCTTATTTCAAAATAGTTTTTCTTCTTTACAATAACAAATTATGTACACCTGTAGTACCTATGCGTAAAGAAGCCCCGTCTCAAGAAAAGGTTTATACAGGGAGACAATATTCTATGTACATTTGTTGTATGGGTAACTTTGTTATTATAAGAGTTACATAGTTGGGTATATTAGCAAACTTGGGCAGAATTTTAAGGCGAATTTAATACCATTTTGTCATTAGCCCTACATCTTCAGCTTTTTAAAATATTTTGAAAAAACTAAAAACAGACGATTTTTTCAACGGTAATTAATTCCATAGCCACTTAAGTTAAAACTAAAGTGTAAAATGATTCCTGTAGATATTATTACGTAGAATTAGAAAAAATTATCTGATAAGTCATAGTACATTCGATTTTTAAGAGATTTTGCCTTTTTTTTAAATAGCAACCATAGTTGGCTATAGGTTCATTAAAAAGAGTTTTATTTTCGTTTTATTGATGCATGGGTTGTTAGCTTTATCTTTAAAAATAAGTAAGTCATTACAATATTATTGTTTTTGTTAAGATTAGTCAAAGTGGAAATAGAAAAAAAAACAAAGATCACATTAATAGTATTTGATTAAAAATTAATATAAAAAACTAAATAATTTTAGATATTTTTAACATCTCATAATAATTTATGATTTTTCGCTTACTATTAGGTACTATCAAATCTGATGTAAAAAATATTTTAAATTTTAAAGTTCTTTTTTTTGTGTTTAAGAATAATTGAGTAGGTACATCTAGTTTATTTTTGTATTGTTTGTTTTTTTTAACGGCCACTTTAATTAAACTTAATACAATCATGGTATTTTCCTAATTATTTTTAAACAAAAAGCTATCAACCCGTAGGTACATCAATAAAACGAGAAACAAACACGAAACTTTTAACTAAAACAGCAACTGGGTATTGGATAACGTGGAAAGGAAAATCGTCTATTGTGTGTTAAAACTGTCAAATCTGCATTAAGTAAAATTTAATTAACATCCTGACATTTAGATTGCTCCGGATGCACGGGCGAGGAAAAAAATTCAAACTAAATATTAGCCGCTTTGAAACCGTGGAAATTTAACACATCGATATTTATACCGGCATTAGCGATGGGAAGATATTTGCAACGTAGTAGCGCTAAAATGGACGTCGTTTCCGGACGCAAACGTGTCCTGAATACTACGACCCCTCCCGGATCCCTTGGATATGAAGATAAATCGTTATACAAATTTAAGAAGTCACAGACAAGTGACCTAATGGCTGTCCATGACCTTGCTTCACTTAATTGAATTAAAGAAATAAAAAAAGTTACATGAAATGTTTTACAAGATACATCGACAGAACTAGGAATTAGCCATTTCATGATTCATTTAGATGTATTGTTCGTTTTAAGATGTCTTTACAAATTGTTTCTCCTCTCGATTTACAGCAAGCCTTTTTAACATTCATATGCAGCAACTGATACAAGCTTAAAATACTAATATTTGATTAATTTGAAATAATGATGTAACTACAACAATACCGGGTCTAAATGAAGTGTGGTGCACTCCCTTTTTTTCCTTTAGTTTTGATTTTAGATAAATGAAATTATTTTAGACATATGATATGTTCAAAAAAACGGGCTTTTTGAGCACATGCAACCATTTATTAACAAAATGCGTATCACAAATTTCTATTAGTTATAGGTACTTTCTTTGGCATAAATTTAACTTTTGAGGCCTCTTCCTAATCGCTTGGGACAAGCAAACTGGTTCGTAGTCGACGGCATGTACTTTATTTTGAAAAAAAAATCATTTAAAGTTAATTTATCACTGCCTTTTAGAAGGGAAACATTTACCAGGAATGCACCGAATAAGAGTCGGCAAACCGGTTTTTCCAATTAAAACAAATTGATTTGATTGTTAGATGAATATCTAAGTTTTTATCGACCCGACTACAATTAATAAAAAATAAAACATAATGCAAGTCTTCCAGGGTTTAAGTTTCAAATTAATGCTGAAGAGAAATGTAATGGATGTGATTATTTTTTGTGTTAGTTGTCTAATTAATTTCTGTTAAGTTTTACATGTATTCGAAAACTTTACACATACTCATCTATGTCATTAACTTTTGGCAACAGTATTATTAATTCACTTTAAATAACACTTTCTTAATGGTAGGATTCGTAAGTTAATATTTTTATTTGCAATCCCAATGGGCGACGTACTTCAGAATTCTTACATTTATCTTGCTAATAATGTTTACTTTGGTGTTGTATTAAATTTTTGTTAGGTACATTCATAGCGATAGAAATAGACCAGAATGAGGCTTGTGTTTTAATTGATAAGAAACAAAATGACGGATTAAAATTTAATTACACTTCAGGAAGAGAGAGAACGTACACTTATAAAAGCGAATATGTTTACCAAAACAACAGGAAAAATGTACAAAGTATCTGGATAAACCGTGGAGTTGTGTTATAATTTAGCTCTTAATATTTTGGCCTAACGAAATCACTGTTTGTTTGGCTATGTAACTTAATTATGCCATCTAATGAACAATATGCCGCTACACCTAGATATGCATGTGAAAATGCTTCAATTTGATTTGATTTCGATACAGTTTTAAGCCGTTTTAATTAAATTTTGTACAAGACGTTTCCTTTGTCTTGTACAATCATCAATAACTGTTTTGTAATGTTATACCAGGGTTGAGCAGATTTAAATCACGATTTAAATCATGATTTAAATCAAGTGATTTTTTTTAAAAAAATCATTGATTTAAATCAAGTGATTTTTTAAAAAAAATTATTAATTTAAATCACAGATTATAAGAGTAGATACAATATAATATTTATAATAAAACAAAATTGTAGTACTATTAGTAATTAAATACACGAAATGGTGAATAAACCATATCAATTTGCTCTTGTAAAGTAATATTCATTGTGGAAATTCAATAATTCAAAAAATAAATGACAAGTTTTTGACGTTAGCGAAGTGCGACTGCGAAGTGAACAGTCAGTTTTTTCAATTTCCACGGCACTCTATTGCTTCAATAACGAGTTGAAGCAAAATGTCGAATATCTCGAAAAGTATGAGTTTTGGGTATAGGACATACTTAACAAGATATGAAGCTCTTTTAAAGACGAATTCGATGACATAAAAAAATACAGGGGTTCGCATTTGAAAAAATCAAGTTACGAGCTTTTAAAAATCATGGAAGTTGCCACCTATTTATAAACACTCCTGTATGTGTGATTCAAATTTTTTCATATCGAGCGACCAAAGAAATTTTTTCTGCATGTCCATACCAAATTAAAACTCTGTACTTCAAAATAACTTCAGGAGAATTTTTTAAATAGAGACTTAAAACCTTGAATAATTTAGAAAACTAATTTTTTTTACAACGCCGTATAAAAACCTGTAGTATTTTATATTGATGCACAGCTAAAATTAAGGCGGTCAAAAATATTAAATAAAAAATTGGGTGTTGTATTTGAAATATAAAAGTTGCTATTAGTTCCAGAAAGGTGACTCACCCTGTATATTTGAAAATATTTTTATTGTGTTTAGAAAAAACTGTATAAAATAGCATTTGATTCAATTTCATATCTCAAGCCGTTTAGCCACAATCGACCGATCCCGCACTAATGACTCACCCTGTATATAATTAATTTTACATCACCATTTAGCACTGATTTTTTCAAAATTCTTAAACATTATATTTAATTTTTCATTTTGACAAAAATTCACCAATGAATTAAATATATTGGTTATTAAATATATTAGCACAAAACAGAAATAGCATGTGAATATGTCACTAAATTCGATAATATGGTACATTTGATTTAAATCAAAAAAATTTGATTTAAATAAAAAAAATCTGATTTAAATCAAATAAATCGATTTTTTTGATATTTTTTTTTAAATCATGATTTTTATCCACCCTGTGTTATACCAACAGTATATTACTAAACAAGAGTTGTAAGAACTATTGCTTTAAAACTGGAGTATTGTACTATACTTTTTCAACGACCACATATTTTATCGGCTTTTTGCTATAGTGAACACAATTAAATAAATGTATGTACCCTGTCAATTTTGGTGTGAGTATACTTTGATAATTTCTAGAAAAATGTACTTTTCCCTTACCGTAAGGAAGTTGTACAGTTATAGTCATAACAAAGTGTTGGTAGAAAATTGTATATTACATGACAAGAGTTGTAAGAAGCATATTACCCACGACAGGAACAGCTGTGCACGGAGCCGCGTAATAGCGAGTGCGTATATCACCGAGGGTGTAATTGCTTTACAACTCGAGTTTTGTACTAAACTTTTTCTACGATCACATAATATCTACGATTTCATTGGTTTTTGGCTAATAGTAAACACACTTGTACATTCGCTGTTAACTGTCAAGTTTGACGTAAGTCTACTTTGACACTTCTAGACAAGTGTGCTTTTTGCTTTCTGTGCGTAAGGACTTACTTACTATGCATACAGGTTGGGTTTGACGTGAGCCTACTTTGATAATTTAAAAAAAACTGTGCTTTTTGCTTAATGTGCGTAAAGACCCACTTGCTATGCATGCAGGCTGTACAGTAATAGACATTTTCAATAGCGGTCACGGAAAAAACTACATTAATTTATCATACTAAATAAGAAATCAAAACGCAAAACCAGAAATTAAGCAAATCTTTATTAAATTAGATTGGCCGTAAAAACAGCACATTAAGAAAAAAGTACAAATTCCTCGACTTTTTTTTATCTTAAAATATGCGAGATCTTATATTAAGCAAAATTTGGAACACTGTTTGAGAGTATAACATGACTAAATTCTTTTAAAAATTTACATTTATTTTCACACTTTTAATCTTTTAAACATTTTCGTGAAATTTTAATCTAGCTTGATCAATATACATGAAAGTCATGGTACTTATTTTACATGATGTAGATGTAAATTCTTAATTAATACTTGGTAGGTGCTATTGTGCGTAAGTGATGTGGAAATTACTTTATTAGAACGCAAAAGCCGTTACGCACGCACAAAATAAACTACGTGCGAAGAGCCCAATATCGAGCATACCATGGTTTACATTGCAAATTATTTCCACACAAGCATTCGCGTTGGCGCCTTTAAGGTATTTGACGAAATAATATTAGAGCTCTTAAAGTTCGCACGATTTACGAACGAAAGAAAACTCTTTTGCATTATGCATATCTTTTGTAATTAGCTGCGGTCTAGAAAAACGTTATTTCGTTAATCCCAAATTATAATTATAGTTCTTTATTTGCAAAGCACATAAAAACAATTGCCTTTTTACTGTACATACATAAGTTTGGGGACGAATCTTTCTCTGTTGTTAATACTGTCGTGAACCATAATGAGATACATCAGTGATTCTCAATTGTGCGGCGCAAATAAAATTGGAAATCTTATGCAAAATTATTTATTAAAACGACAAAAATACAATAAAATAAATTACATACTGAAAATGGCAGCAGTCATACATACTATGGGTCCTTAGTGGGCCTAATAACAAGTATTCAAAATTTTAATATATGTTTAAGTTTACATTAGTACAAAGTTACTTATAAAAATATACATTTAAAAATTATACACCAACTTATAGCACGGTTAAGATGTTAAAACAAATAGTGCTGTGGTAGGATAAAAGAATTGGAAGGACGCAACAGAAATTGATATAAAAAAGGGGGCGCAATAAACTTTATATGAAACTAGAGGGCGCAAAAACAAAGAGATCGAGAAAGAGAAAGAATTTACATAATTTAAGTGGTTGGAAATATAAAAGTTTGTAGCATTCAAAGATTTTTGGAGTGTCGTTCGTCTCTAACAGAGCAATTGGCGATTGATTACAAGAAATTGAAAAAAAAATCGCTAGTGAAACGTTTCGAATGCTAAATCAATAAAAAAACTAGGTACTTTATCAAGAATATTCACATTTAAAAGGCACAAGCGCTTTAAAGAAAAATAGTACATTAAAGCACTAGTGTCATAAGGCGACCTTATGACACGTGTTTTTTATACTATTTTTTCTATTTTGCGGTTTTTATGACTTTTAAAATAAAATATTTACATAACATCAAACATATATACATTTAGGGGATTTTGTATGCCTGATGTGGTGGTTGGTCACACTACCCGAGAAACAGTCAGAAACATTGACTGACAGTAACTTTTAACTTTTCTATACTCTTAAATGTAAAATGATAACAAACTAAAATGGTTATTATGTACTACTTAAAGAACATGAAGCTAGTATATGAATCATTTAAAAACATTGAGGTTAGATCACACACACCAATCATTGAATAAAAAGATAAAGGAAGGAGCTTTTAATATTATACTGCAGCGTTTATCGGCGACGGAAATGACGACATAAAAGGCCTCTGATGGCGGCCGGTTTTGATAGGTCAAACAGTCAACAAATTTAGAGTTTTGTGTGCTACAATGGTTAGCTGCAGATCTTGTAGTCTTACTAGGTCTAAAAATATTGAAGATTAAAAGATTACGTTTAATAGGTAAGTAGACATTAATATTTTGTAGTGTAATCATGTATTGAAAATTTTATGTGGTCTGTCAAAATGGTATGTCATATCAATGGCGTGCATTGTGTACAGCATATTTTTTAACTCTCATAATAAACAATCCAAATATTGATGAATGCTGTCGTTTTTTTAATTCCCTCAACCACAAAACAAGAAATAAATAAGTAAATAACAGGCTCAAGTCAAAACAAAGCCTTAAGATCGCTAAAATGCTCCTTCCTTTATCTTTTCATTCAATGACACCAATACATTAAGTGACGACGAGTTTGACAGTAGTATTCGTTGTGCCAACCGTAAATATAAAACAATGCGTATCGAAACAGACCTCATTATGACACGCATTTGCGTGTTCTAATGAGTACTTTAGAGTCGCAAAATAGAAAAATATCATTTAAGACGATGCAAAAAGCAAGCGTCTTCTTTGACGCCAAAGAATTGTATCTGTATAAAATTATAACCGAAAAATAATAAGTGCATGCAAACATTTATGCAAAACTAGGTATGTAATATGGTATAACTAAATTAAAAAAAAAAAAAAGATTTTGGCTCAAATTTCCACCAGAACGCATTCTGTTGTTTTCGGTACCTATCATATTGTTTCGAAGATTTTGAAAAAGATGGTTACCGTTTTAGAACACGTTTCTTACACACTTCTACGGTTTTGTTAAAGGCCGAATTAGAAAGTAAATGGGCAAAGGTTTAATTTTTTGCTATTTAAAGTGAATAAAAGATTTTATAAATTACTATGCAAGAGATGTAAAGCTGACAAGTCAGTTATGGAACAAAGAGGAATTAGCTGGACGCTTAAGTTTTAATACGAATCGGCTAAAGCTAAAAAAAAGTGCTACGTATCTCACAGATACATTGCGTCTGACAAAAGGTTAACTTTTAGGTGCAAATATTTTTTTCTATAAAGTTTTCGCATTTCAAATAAGGTAAGTTATAAAGTAAAATAATTTAAGTGGTATACCAATCTTCATCTGTATTAAAAAAATACATAAGGCAAGTGTAGAACTCGATCAAACAGTAATAAATATTTAAAAAGGTATCAGTGACGGTCTTCATAAATTTGTGAGAAAAGTTTCGAAAAATGATCAGTTAGTGCAGTCGACCGATTGAAGATATGTCTAAAGTTTTTATTGGTCCAGTCAATTTGACGAAAGCTCTTGCGAGAACAAGACGCATACCCGAAAATGTAACACTAAAATTGAGGCGTTGTTTGCATAAACAACACATTTCAATTTTAGAAATTTTTCATTATCGCTACTTTGGCTGCTGTTGTCATCTGCATCAATATCAGGAGCTGGAGGATCATTAGTTTACGCGCTTATATTATAAATTACTGGGGTTATTACGGAATTATTTTGCATAAGGGATGTCGGAAATCGCGCCAATTATCCATTGAAAGTGTAGTCTCAGATTTGAAAAAAAAATGACGTGTTGTTTATGCAAACAACGCCCCAATTAGTATTTACATGAAAATTTTGTTAAATAAATAATATACAGAACAACTATCTTTGTAAACAGTTTTGGAATGAAATGATTACCATACAAAATACTTTGCGGTTACAAATGAAACATTAAAAAGCGCTTTAAAGAGTTCTGATACAAAAAAGCTCAAGTTCAACTATATTTACTATAAACAAATTAAACAATCGAATTGGACGATTGATTGAAAATGTTTTGTTTTAAATTATTTTTGATGCAAATTAAAAATTCGATATAAAACTTATTTATTTATTGAATTTAATTTTGTAAAGCTAACAATGTAAGAAGATGATTAATAATTTGGTCCCTATAAAATTTAACAATATGAGGAAAAAGTTGTAGCTTGCTCTAGGAATACATAAAGAATAGCTGGCATTCAGGTATTTAATATCCGCTGCAACTTGCCTTAAGGAGATAGTTTTCAAAGCAGAAACCTCCATTCAACAGGAAATTAGAATTTATCGTAAATTTTCCAAGCAAATAAAACAACACAGTATCGAGAATTGATATATGTAAATATGCCAAAAGTGATGCCATTATTACACAAACAAAAACGAGGGCAACTTATTTTGAAACCTTACAAGTCAAGAATAAGGAAAGTGATAGTTCCTTTTTTGTGCAGTGAAATAATTGATACATTTATAAATATTATTGCCAAATTTATTAAAGTTATTATTTACAGAATTATTACAGTGGTTTATGTGTTGTGAAAATAAATTTAATCAATCTAGAAATAAAAAAAAAAATGTTTAACAAAAGAGGATAATTTGCCTTAATCATTAACACTTAACTAAAAGAGATAGCAGGAAAGCTGACAGTTTAGTTTTGGTCTGAACATTTTACAACATAACTTGGACATGACAAAATTATTAATAGGTTAGGAAATTTTTGTCAAAAATACTACTAAATGTCCTGAGAGCAGATTGAAGTAGAAAACTTGGATTTAAAAAAATATCTATTTTTTGGGATGCGAAAACAATTCTAGCGACTGAATATATGCAGAGGTACATATGCTAAAGAGATTAAGGTAAAGCTTATCAAAATTTAAAAACTACTTACTACAGAAAATGCCAAATGCTAATCGGCAAAATAAATTTCTGCTTTACAAACATTGCTAAATGCATGAGGCTTATAAAATTCGACAAATTGTAAAGGCCTCTGATTTTTTTTTTTAGCCTTTGTCTCTTTTTATTCGAATTTTAATTATTTAATCATTTGCCTCCATAGCTATATTATTGTTTTAATATGCAATAATGACAACATTTTATGAATAATATAAAAAATATGATTGTTGGGGTTTAATTTTAACACCGCAAAACAACGTATGCTTTAATTTATAAATAAATTAGTCATTAGGATTAAAAACAAAAGTTGGGAACCCGGAAATTTATTTTCAATTTTTGTTGTGCTGATTTACCAAAAAATTTTAATGCTACAGCTATTAAAGGATTTAAACAACCAAACAGCTACATTTCCCTTACAGTTACTCGTATCTGTAGCAAGTATATGTATAATTATGTTATTACATAGGTATTGTATTTTAAAACCGCCAACAGCAGTACTATTATAGTAAACGAAACTATTTACGGGAGTGTTTTGTAGACGTGTGAACACCTAACACTGACTTAATGGCCTTAGGTAATACCGTACTTTCGAATAATTTATTTTACTTCTTTCTAAGCTTCTTGCCAATAGTTAGTGGAACATTAACGTCTGATATGCAACTACTTACGTACTTAATGCCCCAGTTACGATTTAAGCTCAGTAAGTAATTGTAAGTCTGTTTTATTCAAGAACATAAGTGGAATATTTATAGACGTGGAAGTAACGTTTAACCAAAGTTGGCTAGAAATTTAACGTGCAGACACTGCTTGTGGAACTTGTCACGTTAGCAGCAATAATTTAATATACGAGCTTAATAATTTGATGTAATGGTCTACAAAAATATATAAGGAATTTCTCTTTGCATCTTAAAATTGTTATGTTACTTTATTAACTAAAACTTGTCTTGTTGGCAAAAATTATATTGGGTACAAAACAAACCCTACGGTAATTCATATAATTCTTTGTTTACTAAACCTGGGCTTAAAATAAAAAAAAAAACATCCAGTTAATAAGAGTTTTGTGATTACTTAATTTTAACTGAATTGAGTTTTTCAAAAACAAGGAAATATTATTTTTAATTAATTACACTTAAAATAGAACTTTATTATCAGTCTTTTTTCTAATTCTTGTGAATCAAGGCAGTAGTTTTAACGTACCGAGTTATCATACAAATTTTAATTAGCCTGAACAATTTTGTAAAGAAACTTTCCCAACTTTCTTTCAGCGCAACATATAAGGCGGAACTTTAACCAGTTTAGTTTAAAACCAGTGAAGAAAATACTTAATTATTTATTAAGGAAGTTAATCAAATGTGGATTAACTCAATTTCAAGGAAAATAAAAAGCTATTGCTAAATCTAGTTGATATAAGGTTTAAAATATTAACAGGTAAATATACAGGGTGAGTCACGACGGACGCGTCGGAGTTTTATGGCAAAACGCTTTATATTTTCCAATTTCTGTCGCTGTTAGATTATGTAAGTCAATAAGGGCTACATTTTAAAAATATTTTCAAACATACAGGGTGCTCCAAAAAAAAGTGCCATATCAAAGTTATACTTTTTCTTATGGAACACCCTGTATATTTTTGCATTTTTGGATTCCTCTTTAAATTTAATTAAAAAAATGTATAAGGTCATATGGGTCTAAAGTTAACCGTTCTCGTGAAAATCGCATTTTCATGAAAATACAGTATTTTCAAAAATTTTCAACATTTAAAAACTTTGAGAAGTCTGAAGAAATTCGCTTGGAGATAAGATTGACAATAGATTATGTAACACTTTGCACCACCTACATTTTTAAAATATTATACAGGGCGTTTTTTACGCTTGGTCAAACTTGTGAAACTTTAAACATCGATAACTCATTTTTTTTAAATACAACCCCTTATATTTTTTTACACCGTCTTATAGAAAATTAAATTCTCTTTCGAAAACATTCATACTGTTTTATACCTAAAATTGATATTTTCCGAGATATCGCGATTTTATTGTTAATTATTAGGGCAATGTAATATTTTCGAGTAGGCTACGAAGGTAGACAGCGGTAATTTGAAACAATTGAACGAAAAAACAAGAAAGGTTTAGTTTTATCTTTTGCCTACGCATTTTTAACATTTTTTTATAGTGAAGAGGAATCTCACGTTTAAATCGAGATTTCTTACAATTATTTATGCATTTATTTATTGGACCAGTATGATAAGATAATTAGTAAATCATATAAACTATTTTTTTTGTATGATACGACTCTCGGTTCTACCAAAATGTCTTTGCTTAACTTCTGGTTCCACGCATTTTGCAAACATTGTGTTTTATACAGTGTGCACAATGTTTAATGAAGGTAAGTGTTTATGGTGTCTAAACTAAAATATAAATACACAAAAAATATTTCAAATTGGGACCGTAGTAACTTTAATTGTACATTTATAACAATATTTCCAGTGATAACTAAAATGTATGTAATAATAATTCAAAAACTTTTGAGACAATCACTCCTAATATGTTGCGTAATGTAAGGCGTTCACTTGAAAAGAGGATCACAATGTGTATTCAAGAGGATGGTCGTCATGTTGAACATTTATTGTAATCGGCTGTTAAATTTTGTTTTTGAATTATTATTACATTTTAGTTATCACTAGAAATATTTTTATAAATGTTCAATTAAAGTTACTACGTTCCCAATTTGAAATATTTTCTGTATTTATATTTTAGTTAACACACCATAAACACTTACTTATATTAAACATTGTGCACACTGTATAAAACACAATGTTTGCAAAATGCGTGGAACCAGAATTTAAGCAAAGACATTTTGGTAGAACAGAGTGTCGTATTATAAATATACAAAAAAATGGTTTATAGGATTTAGTAATCATCTTATCATACTGGTCCAATAAATAAATGCATAAATAATTGTAAGAAATCTCGATTTAAACGTGAGATTGCTCTTCATTATAAAAAAATGTCAAAAATGCGTAGGCAAAAGATAAAACTAAACCTTTCTTGTTCTTTCTTTCAATTGTTTCAAATTACCGCTGTCTACCTTCATAGCCTACTCGAAAATATCACTATGCCCTAATAATTAACAATAAAATCGCGATATCTCGGAAAATATCAATTTTAGGTATAAAACAGTATTAATGTTTTCGAAAGAGAATTAAATTTTTTATAAAAAAAAACGGTGTAAAAAAATATAGGGTGTTGTATTTAAAAAAAATGAGTTATCGATGTTTAAAGTTTCACAAGTTTGACCAAGCGTAAAAAACGCTCTGTATAATATTTTAAAAATGTAGGTGGTGCAAAGTGTTACATAATCTATTGTCAGTCTTATCTCCAAGCGAATTTCTTCAGACTTCTTAAAGTTTTTAAATGTTAAAAATTTATGAAAATACTGAATTTTCATGAAAATGCGATTTTCACGAGAACGGTTGACTTTAGACCCATATGACCTTATACATTTTTTAAATTAAATTTAAAGAGGAATCCAAAAATGTAAAAATATACAGAGTGTTCCATAAGAAAAAGTATAACTTTGATATGCCACTCTTTTTTGGAGCACCCTGTATGTTCGAAAATATTTTTAAAATGTAGCCCTTATTGACTTACATAATCTAACAGCGACAGAAATTGGAAAATATAAAGCGTTTTGCCATAAAACTCCGACGCGTCCGTCGTGACTCACCCTGTATTTATTGAACAAAAACCGGTTTTAAACAATGACTTGCATAAAGGCGGGTCAATTGTATTTAAAATAACAGAATTAATTACATTTTTGCACATTTGATTTACATTCGTGGTCTGATCAAAATCGATTAATTGTTTTCAGGAAGTATTTGGTATAAAAGAATTTTGAGAAACGCATACACTACAAACAAAATTACTTGAAATTAGCTCAGCAAAAAGGGTATAAGCAGGCTGGTGCTAAGGTACACAAACCAAGCTCGGTGGCTGGTTGTGTTAACAATCTAACTTGCAATCGGGAGGTCATGGGTTCGAATCCCTTGGCCGACTGTCATTGTAGGTGTTTCAGGTGGTTTCCTCTACAGTTAAGGAAAATGCTCTGGCAGTACTTCTACCTATTCTTGTCCATCTTTGACTATCCACACTAACGGCTGAAGAGGGGGCTAATCTCCCTACAGCAGTCTACTGCGCGAGCGGGACGCACATGTGAACCAAAAAGGTACACAAAATGCATAAAAGTCTCAAAACGATCGCTGTAGTAATTATAACTCCTGGAAATGTGTTTTATTATTTTATAACAAAAATCATTATTTTGTAAGCATTTAGTTGAAATGGGCTAAGATTTTCTAAAATATAAATAACTTGGAAGTAATATCTGTCGTTTTTTTTTAGCTGGTCTTTAATATTATATCGTAGAAAAAGCATTTTGACATCATTTGATAGAATTTTTTTTCCAATTTACAGGAATATAAGGTTTAATGTTTTTTTTTCCTTAAATAACAAAGTTATAGGGGTGTGACAGCAAACTGAATCACCCGTTTCATGTGTAATTTTTGCCTGTATAACATTTTAAGTGCCATAATTGTTTGACAATTATTGATGAGACCTCACTTTAAAGCGCGTATTATATACCAGGTGTAAATTAATTTTGGTACACTCCTATTTTTTCTGTTGTTTTGATTACAGATGAATGATATTTTAGAAAATGATATGTAAACAAACAGGTTTATTTGAATAATGTACACTATTGTTTCACTTTCTGTTTCACTGAAAATGATCCTAATTTTGTTATTCCAAAGGTAACATAATGTATATTTTTACATTTTTGGAGAGAGGAAGCACATAATTGGTGGTTTTCTTTGTAGATGAGAACATACAAAACTGGTCGGATTAATTTTCCAATGTTTTGTATGTTTTTGTTTCACATTTTTGGATATTTTTTCGTTTTGCTAATGTATATTTTGTAATCAAATATTAATTTTGTTGATGAATACTAAAATTTTTACCCACTACTTATGAGCTGTGTAAATTATTTTGCCGCTACAACTTTCCCCCATCATTGTTACTTTTAACCCCAACGTTGAGGTTGGAAGTAACAGCTGTCTTACTACAGAAAAAAAACAAATTTCTCACATACACTTTACGAAACATGTAAAATAAATATCTCGGAATGAAGACGAATGTCCAATCTATCATTAAATCTATTTGGATGTAAAAAACTTGTTATACTCTATGAGAAATAAAATAGAAACAAAAAAATCTTACTTTCATCCCCGGTCTCCCATACTTTGCGCTTACCTTAATTGTTATCGACGCAAACTATTTTAAATGCACCAGCTCTTTGAAAGCGAATTATGGTAAGTAATTAAAATTAATTAAGCAACCGATGTCATCCGATGTGTTGTGCGTTGGCAAACAATTACTTAAGCTTTGCCTTTTAAAATAAATAATTGAGTTTTGCCTTTGATGAATTTCATTTGTCGCGGTCTTATTCCTTTTCTCCGCAGACAAAAAGCTGATATTTAATTTTAGCAAGATATTGTAAGAAGCACAAGAAATAAAAATAATGATCCCGCTATTTTTAGTATCGCCGTGCAATGTGGGTTTGCATATTAAAATCGTTTATATAATGCGTTGGGCATTTAAATAAAGGCAACTGTGGCGCCGCTTCTAATTTGGTTTAATCGTTAGTCGTTTTTTCTTTCGCAGTTAAAATTGTGCTATCGTAAATTTCGATTACTATAATTTTGTCCGCCGCTTGACGGCGCATATAAACTCTTTCTTGACTCTAATTAAATTCACAGTTTTTCATCATTCTGCTGCCTAAAATACATGTCGTAGCGACATCTTCATAAAAAAGATTAATAGCTTTTTTACGCAGGAATGCTTTTGTGTCTATTAGAATTAACCGAGGAACATTTTATGGTCCTTAGCAGGATTTCTGGCGTGAATTTTTCATGCCTTCACGTACGCCTAATAGTTATGTAAGAATTCCAAGAAGTCTTGTTTTACAAATAACGCCAATCTCGATTATATAGGTGACCTTCTTTGTAATCCATCAATTATAAACAGTTACAGCGCATATATGGAAGCTGGGCCATACTGCACAAGTCTCATTCAAATGCCAATTCTAATACTTACCTTAAGCTATGGAACGCGTATCCATTATAAATTTTCCTTATTTGCAAACCAGGTGTTAACAATAACTTACACTAAAAAATAATTGCGGTTCATAGCCACACGTGTTGAACGTATTGTTTTACGCTTTTTCGGTGCGTCTGCGCTCGAACAATAAAAATAAATCAATGTGGTTGCAAATGTTACGTCCTTACCCATTTAATTTAAATGTTTAACGCATATTTTATATTTTCGTTTATAAAAATTTGTTCGGCAGCACATTGTGACAATTTGCTTGGAAAAATATCATTGACTTGACCAATTACGTTTAAAAATATATTAGCTTGAGTCATAAGCTTTGTAAGTTTGAAAGGGTGAAGTGACAAATAATATCCGGGCCTTTAAGTCACATTATAAACCTCTCATTAAAAAATTGCATATTTCGTAACAAACTTAAATGTGATAAATTAAACCAATCCACAAAAAAGGGGATTTAAGTGACATAGGAAACTATGGGCCCATAGCCATGAAAATTACGTTAAACACTTTGGCTTAATAAACAACGCTCAAAATGGTTTCAGAAAAGGAAAAACAACTACCCGCGCTATTTACATGGCAATCTGAAATATACCAATTTCTCAATAAAGACGAACACGCCATGTTCATGTGTGTTGATCTCTCAAAAGCTTTCGATAGTACTGACCACGAGAAACTGCTTACGAAATTAGAACACCATGGTATACGAGGGACCGCCCATAACCTTATAAAATATTATCTTTCGGAAAGAAACCAATATGTTTCCGGAAAAGACTCGTTAGGTAGAATTATAAAATCTAACGAAACGATAATCAAAAAAGGAGTCCCGCAAGGATCAATTTTAGTCCCCCTCTTATACATACTGTACACAAATGATTTTCCAGATTTGCCAAAACTTCCCTTATACAATGTGCCGATGACACATCTGCTATTATTAGTGACTCGGATTCCAAAAATTCTGAACAAAAACTCTTTGACTGCATAGGCCAACTCCAACATTGGTTCACATTAAACAATTTAACCTTAAACGAAAATAAAACTCAAGTAATAAAATTTTTACAAGTAAAATAACCTCCGACTTAAAACTTCAAAATAATTCCATAACTATAAATGTTGTTAATAAAATATCATTTCTTGGTTTATATATTGACTCTAGACTGGACTGGTCATACCACATCGAACGCCTGTCAAAAAACTTGTCACGGTATCCTTTCGTACTAAAGTACCTAAAAAAATTGGTCAGGACAAACGCGGCCAAAACTGCGTATCATGCATATGTTGAATTTAGGTTACGCTATGCTGTAATTTTTTGGGGTAACGCTAGTGACTGATGAAAGCCTCTTTATTATACAAAAGCTATGTATAAGAACTATTTTTGGTCTAAACTACTGAGATCACTGTAAAGAAACTTTTCGTGACAAAGAAATATTAACTTTTTACGGTCTATTCATTCTCGAAGCCATCCTTTGCGTAAGAAATAATTTTGATCTGTACGATGTGAATATAAGAATCCCGACATAAAAAAATCTAAAGCCCGATTGCTTCAAATATACCTATGTTCAAAAAAATGTTGCCTCTATAATTATTGCAATATATAAGAAATTTAACACACCACTTGAGAGTATAAAAAATCTACCTACCCCCGACTTGAAGAAAAGATTAAGAAATGTTCTAATTTCTAACGCTTACTATGGAGTTAGTGAATACCTTAATGACGCTTACTTTAAAAATCCTTTTAAGTAAATATAATATGTGTATATACGTATGTGTATTACCAATATTGTGACATGTTTCACGCCTTTTTGGATTTTCAAAACAAATAAAGACTACTACTATATATTTTTTAAAGTTTTGTCAATTTTTTTAAATTATATTTTGGTAAAATGTGTTGGCCCTTGAATTTAAAAAAGTTGCAGATCTACTTCAATCTGGTTCCTAGAAGTGTTTTAACAACGTCATTTTTCAAGAAACAAAACAGATAGAAAGAAGTCTGAAGAAGCAAGGTCTGGTTATAAAGTTTTCTGTTAAAAAAAGTTCAACACGAACAGAAATCTCTAATGATATAAAAAATGTGCTGGGTGATAGTGTACCGTCATATACAATCGCAAAAAAGCGAGTAGCTGAATTTAAATGTGGTTTAGAAGATGACGCGGTTACTCGACGTCCGACAACTGCATTAGTAGAAGAAATCATCCCTAAAATACACGATATCGTCTTACTGGATTCGTTATTGAAGGTGTCCGAAGGTGCTAAGGTTGTGGGTGTCTCAAATGAACGCATGTATAACATTCTGACTGACGAGTAAGGTACGAAAAATAATTCGGCAAGATAAGTGCCGCGTTTACTGACAATCGATTATAAACGCATTCGGGTACAAATTTCGCAAGACTGGTTAGATCGATTCAGGAGAAATAAGGCTAACTTTATCCGGCGATTTATGACTTTAGATGAGACTTGGATTCACTGTTACACTCCAGAGTCAAAACAGCAACTAAAATAATGAAAGCATAACGATTCTTCGCTACAAAATAAAGAAATCAGTTTTATTTGCAAAAAATGTATACTTCAATTTTTTGCGATGCTAAAGGAGAACTTCTAATTGAAAATCTTCGAAAGAATCAAACGATAATGAGAAAGAATTATGCTAAACTTTTGCATCAACTTGATCAATCCATTCGTGAAAAAAGACCAAGTTTATAAAATAAATATAATTTTCATCAGGATAATGCTCGTCCCTATACAAGTTTTGTTTCGATAGCAATCTCACTGTATTGAATTACGATTTACTGCTCCATTCAGTCTCTATTCTCCAGATTTGATCTCCTCAGATTTCCATCTGTTCCCAAAACTATAAATATTCCTTGATTGTAAGCTGTTTTCAACAAATGAAGAACTAAAAGCAAGAGCGAATCGCTGGTGTAAGGCCCCCAAAAAAAAGGATAACCGTTATGGGATACAAACACTAAAGTGATTGAAGATAAGGAAACCATATCACAAAATTAAGGTAACTTAAAAATACAACTTTCATGATTTTATGGTTAGGCCGCAAACTTTTTAAATTACCCTCGTATATACAGGTATAGATACACAAAATTGACTTTCACATTATACCTAACAACAAAAATTTACGTTATTATCCATGCATTAATTTACTAAATATTTTTTTGTGCGATCGTACTAGAAACAGCTGTTTTACGGACGCGTTAGCAACCGTAAAGTACTGCATTACCGGCGTTATCCTTAGCAACGGCCGATAAAGTTACTTTATAGGCCGTTGCCCTTAGCAACGTCCGATAAAGTAACTACAGCGTACGAAAAAGTAAATTTGCATTTAAGTGCTAATGTGCGTGCTGATCTAATTTCTCCGAGTTCCCGCTATGTAGGGTGTTTAAGTTGGTAACTGTCAAGTTTATAACCAAACATTTTGGTGTTAATGTTAATACTGAGTTCAACGTATAGATAAAGTTCAACGTTCAAGTACATAATTTTATAATTATTTATAGTTAATTTATAATTAAAAGATGGACCAAGGAAGTGACGAAGAGAGTGATACATCACCCATGAATACACCACCTGACGTTCATGAAGAAGCAGAGGCAGTCAAATTAAATCTTCTGCCGAACAAATCTGCAACATTATATGAAAAACAATGCAATTTATTTATGGAATGGTGCAATAATAAAAAAATAAGTAAATATAGTGAAAACGTCCTGCTTGCTTATTTTTCTCAAAAAGCGAAACAATGTAAATGCTCAACATTATGGTCAACATTTTCAATGTTAAAAGCAACTTTAATAGCGAAAAATTATGTAAATATAAGCAAATATTGTAAACTCATTGCATTTTTGAAAAAACAAAACGTGGGTTACAAAGCCAAAAAATCAAAAGTATTTGTAAGAGACGAGATAAATAGGTTTTTGCTTAATGCACCTGATGAAACCTATTTAATGAACAAAGTAAGTGAAGATATAATTACTCGATTTTATTCAAAGCTTTATATTTTCTAGGTATGTTTAATATTTGCTTGCTGGTGCATGCCGCCGAGAAGAGCTACGTAATCTTTCTATTGAGAATATAAAAGATAATAATGATATCCTTGTAATTAAAATACCCGATTCAAAAACAAGTAAATCAAGAATGTTTACTGTAACCGACGAAATTTGCGATGGAGTAAGTGCGCTAGAAATATATCGAAAATATACATTATTGAGACCTAACGTCACTCATAAAACATTTTTCTTGAAATACCAAAATGGAAAATGCAATAAGCAAGTGGTTGGAATACACACTTTTGGTAAAATGCCTAGTGTTATTGCGAAATATTTACAATTACCTAATTCAAATGAATATACCGGCCACTGTTTTCGCCGCACATCGGCATCATTATTAGCTGATGCTGGAGGTGATATCCTAACTCTAAAGCGACACGGTGGTTGGAAGAGTTCGACCGTCGCTGAAGATTATGTTGAAGACTCTATAACCAACAAAGTTGAAATCGCTAACAAGATTTTAAAAGAAAAGAATTTTAATATCAATGCTACAACTCCAAACTTCACTTCCGCTGTGGCGAACACTTCTATATGTAATAAAAATGTACAAGACACTGCCTCAGGTGTAAATTTGAATAACTGTAATAAATGTACTATCACAATCAATTACACCATTAATAAATAAATTGTTTATGATGTAGTACTTTTTATTTACTAAATCAACAAAAAAAGGTTTTTTAAATTAATTATGTACAGAATTATGCAAGTACGTCCACCCTTAACAGCATACGCCGTCATCTGTCAGTGACAGAATGTCACGTAGTTTCTAACCTATATTTTTACAAATACTAAAAATTTAAATTGTTTTTGATTCGATCGCACAAAAAATGTAATATGCACCTCGGCCAAAACGTACTTTTTCGGCCTTGCCTTTTTGCTGGCCTCGACTACGTCTCGGCCAGCAAACCAGACGCGGCCGAAAAAGTTACACTTTTTGGCCTTGGTACATAAATAACTATTATAATCTCTGATTGTATCGAATTTTACATAATAAATTTTCATGGCAACCATAAACACTTGACGAAAACAATTCCGAAAAAATAGACACTAACCTTGCTTTTAATTTCCTGATGCTTAATTCCTTACATACGTGCTCGGCTATCTTTCTTAAGTCCATAAAAAAGACAATCTTGATGGATAAACAAATCGATTCAGCCTATTTCTTTAAACATAGAGATACGTCCAATTCCATTCTTCTTGCAAATAATAATTCAATCCTTTAGTTTACGAAAATATAAGCATTTCATTAAACTAAATCTGAACTACAATTATACTTCTTATTGGCTACGTAAACCAATTTAATTGTTAAGGGAATAAACGAAATTTGTCGTCTGCAATTGGTGTCATTCTTTGGCTAAGCAAACCTGTAACAAAAACGAAGATTTTAATAGATGAAATTCGATGCTACTTAGATTGTTACATTTAATAATCGAATTTATTCATAATGTCTTCTATTTTATTGTTAAAACACTAATAAAAGCTTTGGGCGCTGTACTTGTAGTATTCGCAAAGAACAAAACAATCAAGTTTCAAAACAAATATCTCCCGTCTCAAATTTCATGATTGCATATGTTTGTGTTGGAAACATAAGATTTCATCAATTTTAAAACAAGAGAGCCCGGCGAGGAATATCTACACTCGGCAAATTCAAAATTAAATAAATATCGATTTCGACAAGCATTTTTCAGTAGACGAGAACGAATAAAACTGAAAATAACTATGAAACGAGTGCCATTTACAAACCTCTAAAATAATTAGGGAAACAAAGAACCAGTTGTAAATTATTTACATAAAAACAGGAACCTGAATAGTACGAGAAGTAAAATAAAAAGGCCAATGCAGCCGTCGACGTTTTATTTGATAATTTGCATTAAAAGGGAAGTTCTTTTAAGGGTTTTATATAAAATAAATCCAGAGGTTGTTCGCTAAAAGCCAGCCATTGTAATACTTGTCTGACGAATATTGTACGTATAAGACAATACTTTAAAGAGAAGTTTGTAAAAAAATTAATATTCATGCGCAATGCTTTTTTTTTTAGACATCTTACTTGGAGGTTGATATCTTGTTTTATTATCGAATAAGATAGTCAGTATGCTAGAAAAATTGGAATGCTGCTTAAATTTAGTTGAAATATCAGTCAAAATAACGCTAATTTCATTTTAGTAGGTAGTGTGCGAATATCTACGGGTTGCGAAAAATTGCTCGAAAACAATTGCTCGAAAGACAATTGCTCGAACACAATTGCTCGAACACAATTGCTCCAACACAATTGCTCGAACACAATTGCTCGAACACAATTGCTCCAACACAATTGCTCGAACACAATTGCTCGAACACAATTGCTCAAAAAATTGTTCCTAGAAAGCTTAGTTGCTCGAATAACAATGTCTCGAAAAGAAAATTGCTGGAAATAATGAAATAAGTTACTTAAACTGAACATAAGATAACAACAATATAGTCAGAATCAGCAGTTATGTAGTATGTAATATTATCAAATATTTATAGTGTTCATTTCAACAACAACTTAAAAAACTTTCGTAATTTGTACCATATGAGTTTTAAAAGTGTTCACTCTTTTTTTTCTGTTTTCAGAGCCTACTATGTGTTTCTTAAAAAAACAAAACTAAGAAACCTTTGTAACTTGCGCATTATTGATCATGGCCAACATAGCTTCCATTTAACAAAAGGTAAGTTTGTAATTTGTATCACAACTTTTTAAACAAATGCAAACAATTTTTCTTGTACATTTAATTATTTTGTATTCATATAGGTAAACTTAATAATTTTTTTTAAGTAACTTATTTAATTATTTCGAGCAGTTTTCTTTTCGAGAAATTGTTATTCGAGCAACTAAGCTATTGAGGAATTTTCCATTCGAGAAACAATTTTTCGAGCAATTGTATTCTAGCAATTTTCTTTCAAGCAATTTATACCAAACCAATATCTACAAGTGTAGTTTATAAGTTTATTTACTATATTTAAATAAAACTGAAGCAGATAAATTCTTTTCATGGGTTGTATATAATTAAGACGATATTACGTTGTAGTTAAGTTTCCAAAAAGCATTATTTACTACGAAGCAACGTATATCGCATATTGTGTTTGCATGGAATTAGTTAATATGGCAGTAACGTTCTAGACTAGGGATTGCAAAATTACCGATTTTCGCTACTAGCGGTAATACCAAATAAACATCCTTATTATTGGCAAAGACGGATAATACTTACAGGTTATACTTAAATAAGGTTGTTAAAAATAAATAAAATAAATATTTATTTAACGTTCGATTGAAAATTATTTTACTTTTAACCCTCTCCAACACACATAATTGTGCCATTTAGCATCATGTATTATAAACTTTACGTTTTTTTTTTACTAAATTTTGCTTTATGGGTAACAGCTGACATAACAATTTGATAAAATAATAGTTATTTACGTAACAAGACCGGAAAGTCGTACAATATTGGACTAGTAGACAGTTTTAGGACGAGTAGACAGTGAAAGGATACGAGTCCAGTAAAGACACTTTACAGGTATGTTACGTATAATATTTTTTCTTCATCCGCCACTGACACCAAAATCACTATTCTCAACATTCATAATCAAACAATAACTTACTAACTACAGGTGAAAACTCACTTGATGATATAATCACGCTTGTTTGACATCAACAAAACAACTCATCACCATGGCAGCTACATTCCGGCGTAGGCCGGTAAAGAGTTGCTATTACCGTGGCAACCAGTTACTTTCTGGCCTAGGCCAGTAAAGAAGTATTTTCCAGCCTAAAAATTGATCGGTAACAATTGACTTTCTGGTCAGACGCTAAAAAATATTTTTACAAGAGGTGCATTTTTAAACTTGGGACATAATCTGAAATTTGTTTTAATATTTCAAGATGAAAAACAAAATATTTGACGAATTTAACTAAATTGAGTTTGAAAAGGTTAATTTTGGACAAAAAAAATACATAAAACGTATTACATATCATTTTTACCTTGTTTTGTGCATTTAAATGCGCTTGAAGAATAAACAATTTATCTGATGTTACGTTGTCCAGTCGTGTTCGAATTTTGTTACAAAATAAGCCTATAGCAGAAAATTCTCTTTGCGAACAAAGGCGTTTAGGCTTTTTTGTTAATAAGTAATTATAAAGTAGATCTAAATATCCAACAGGTACTTATGTTATCATTGCCAATTGTTTTTATTTCGCCGAAGATAAGTTTTTTTTTTCTTACCGACATAACGACAATATTTTTGTTATTGTTATTGTTGAAAACATATTTAAAGTTTCATTGCTTTGATTAAGTTGCTCTATTACTTTTAAAATAAATCCAGTTATACAGGGTGGTCCACTTTTTAGTAGCAGGACTTTAACAGTCGATAGAAAAACTTATTTTTAAGGGAATATTCCATGTCCATGGGTCCAAAAACGCTTCATTTTAAAAATAAAGGGTGTTTAAATTTTCGAACAAATAACGATAATTTTTAACCGTTTTCCAACCAGTACATATATTTAAACCAAATTTGGTACACTGCACCACCTTACAGGTTATTATATTTTGTCAAACATTTTGCTTTGAATATTTATTTTCGTTTGTTTAATGCAGAATTACATTGTCTATATCAAAATGCGAGTCTTAAATTTATACCTTTCTTTGAAAAAACTGGGGGCCGTTGTCTGTTGCTTTCCCGGGACTCGAATTTTCTGTGAACGACCCTGCTACGGGGTAAAGACTAAGAGAAAGTTTATTAAAAGCACAAGGGTCAGTTGTTGGACATTTAAAAATTTAGAATTGTTGTTATGATGTTTGTGTTTGTACATAAAAAACGAAAATAAATCTAATTGTTTGGATTTCCATGTGCGATCTACTTCTGCAGTGCAATCAAGACGATCGGTTTTAAAGAGGATAGCATTTAGTGGCGAACAGTGAGTTTTGTACAACGAAGCCGAAAAAAGTTTTAGAATAAACTAAATGAACTACCGTTTGTGCTGTCAAAAGTCGGTCTTCATTTACAAAAAGTTGGGCTGTGTGTTTGGTGGTGGAATCAGCTAGTTCTACGAACTGTTAAACAGAAACCAAACTATCAATACGAAGAAGTACTGGTCTCAGCTGGATAACCCCCAAAGTCAGCGATCACAAGAAAATATCCAACAGTAGCACTAAGAAAAGGTGTTGTGTTTTACCACAACAACGCTAGACCACATACATCTTTAGAAACTAGGCTAAAGTTCCTTGAGTTTGGTTGGGAAGTTTTGTTTCATCCTCCGAATTGATCCTATGTGCCGCTTCCAGTACACAAACTATTCAGATTTTTACAGAATAATTTTGAAAATACAAAAACCATCAAAACGCACCTGGGAACTTTCGTTCCACCACCAAACTAATTTCAAGAGGGTACTATAAAACTACCTGAGAGGTGAGCTGGTGTTATACCCAATGATGGAATTAACAGTGTTTAATAAAGTTTTATTTTATTATAAACGTTCCCTTTATCAATATTACTAAGAAAACGAGAATGTACTTTATAATCAACCTTTTATTTCATACTTTTGACATTTCCATCGCTTTAAAGAAAATTAAGTAGCAGTTGTAAGCAAAATAGTGTTTCTGAAGTTGATAACTGTTTACCAATAAAATTTTTCTCAACAAAGTTTATATATAACATTATATCTTAGTACAAACAGTCTTTAATCAAAAGATGCACGTAGTTCCTACCCAAATGAACTTCCCTTTTGTGCAAACTTCTGTTATAATTCTAGAGAAATGCATGAACAAAAAGGTTTACTAACTTCTAAAGTTAAACTGAAACTTACGGAATCTGTTGTAATATTTAACTAGGATTAACTTTAGTGTGGTCTTGATATAGACTACTTGTTTCACTAAATTGTGCCAAGTGCACATTTTCTAATGGACTTTGGGTTTTGACCTTTAAAGAAACGTGTAATTCAAAAATTGCTGATATTTTCATTTTACTTTTCTATTTCTAACGAACTTAATTTTAAGTCTGAAATATTTTTTTTTTAACATAGACTCTGTTACTGTTTCAACACTGTTTCGGGTTTTCTATAGCAATGTAGTCTGAGTATTAAGAATCTTCTTTATTAAAAATATCCTTTGTTCGCCTCCCTTACTAAAACTTTGTGATAGTCTATTTAATCTTGTGTAGTGTAAAACTTTGTTATACAGAACTAAAACCCAATACAACAAAACGACACTTGTTACAAAAACAAACAAACATGACACCGTTTTTTTATTTATGCAAACCTTAATTTTTATTATATTTTTGATACTTAAAGAAATTCACTGCCTTGAAATATAAAATTCTCTGCATAAACAAATCAACCGGATGTATGAAAATAATAATCAGACTTACACAATGAACACGAAGTTATAAAAAGACCTGAACAAATTTGTAATAAATTTCCTTACAATAACTAATTAAATTTAAGAACAGTCTCCACAAAAAACCATGGTTACACTTAATACAAAAACCGGTCTCGTCTTCAGGAGGATGATTCGTATAGATGTAATTAGAGATACCACAATGACGTTTGTCCAACAGAAAATGTCATTAGAGCGCATTACAGGCGGCTGTGCATGGGTAAGAAATGGTTAAAAAAGCGTACTACAAGAAACCAGTCAGCGCACCTGTCGGAAGCAACTATTGAGCAGCTCCACCGTGATTCTCATCTCAATATCTTGTTCCTCGGATACTTGTGTAATATGCAGGTATTAGTTTTAAACCCCGGGGTATTTTATCAACTTGTTTGTGTTCACGTAATGATAGGTTAGGAAACGTATCGCAAGTCGTCTTCGGTATTACGTTTTATTGCCGATGATCCCACCTCCAATGAGCTATTTTTTCGGTTATTATAACAAACTTAACTGCACGCGGTGATTGCTCAGACACCTTATTGCCTTTTTATTGCTTTCTTTCGGCGGCGTTTTGTAAGTCACGCAAGGATAATTTCGCTAAAGCTGCACCATATAATTTGTAGTAGCTGTGATAGTTTCTTTTGTTTTTATTTACGCCTCAACACGTTTTTTGTTTACGCTAAATAAACAGAAAATTAATAACCACGTGTGCGGCGCTTGAAAAAATCTGGAGTTTTTTAAACGTAATAAGTAGGTAAAAACGATAATAGCAGGATGATGTTGACCTTGCTTAAAAAATTGATACAAAAAGAACAACCACAGATCAAAATTCATCTTATTTGTTGCGCTAAATTAAATTTTCATGAAGTAGTAATTAGTAATAATAAATATGAACGTCGGTTTGTATTGCTTTCAGTAGAAATCCAACTTGTGGTATATTGTTTTGTAGCCTATTAAATAAGTATTATATTAGGACAGTATTTATGAAATTAGATTGTTCCGAAAAGTGAGAAGGGCGCAATTTTTGTTTTATGAAAAAGGGAGGCGAAGGTACAAAAGGTTGGAGACCACTGCCTTAACTATACAATATTCATTTATCTTTTTAGTTAAGGGTTTCAATTGGCATTATTTAAAGATCCTAATCATAGGTTATGAAAGTATGAGACATACATTCAATTTAACTTTCAGCTGCACATAAAAAAGAAAACATTTTCATCTCATCACAGCACTCTGTATATAAAAGTGCTGTAATCGTGTGTGTTCTGTTTAATTTCCTGTATTCTTTGGAGATGAAAGGGACAGCAAACAGTTCTGAAAAACGTCTAGGGACTTGTAATTATTTAGTTTTTGTTCTCTTTGTGCTTTCGACGTAATAATTAACTTAAAAGTGGAGTAAACTTGATGGTAATTGCAACGAGATCACAAGTTTGGCTATTACAGCAATCTAATAATGAAAATTGCCCAAGTCTGTTCATAACTTCTTTAATTTAATTTATTATACATCTCGGGCAATTCTGACTGAAATATAGATGCACGCGAAGAATTAATTGCACATCAACTAATTTGCATTTTACAGGAATAAATCCATTCACTTTCGCAAATCCCACAAGAAAACAAATTGTTATTAAAGCAGATACAGTTACTTGCTCCAGAAAATAAAACAATAATTGCAAAAGTTCGGTTAAGCAAGCAATGCAAAGTCTAAAGTATCATGGTATAGTAAAAATATATTTGATTAAGTTTGTTCATTTTTACAATTAAATAATAAAAAATTACCTTGTTCGTTTTTGATTTCTATTTATAAACTAATTTATAAATGTCCATTGAATTGTTATTATTTAAGCGTTTTTGAGAACAAAAAGTTTCATAAATTTTTGCGGTACTCTACTAGATACTAGATCATGCACATCCCAAAAGTTTACAATTATTGAAAAGGTAAAGGTATAAAAATGTACGTTTAACTTGACTGTTGATAATTTAATAAAACATTAAAACTTAAATCAACAAGTTCTGGAACTACAAAGTTCTGAATTTAGAAATCCTGTAGATTATATAAAGCCAAGAGCTTTAAACTTCGACATTTTTTGAAACTTAAAACCAATGCCACCACCGTTAATAAAAGAACCAATGCAAAAATAAGAAACACGCAGATTATAACAATTAAATAAGAAAAATTTATCAGTAGGCCACTTCTACTTGAATAAAAAATATTCCATCTCATTTAATTCGATAAATAGTCAGTTTAATTCAACTTTAGTTTTGTAGTTAATTTTTTTAGTATCTAATATCGTAAGGTTTTTAAATATCTAAAATCAGCAGCGTAAATCTAAATGTTTTGTTTGCATTTGGTCTATACTGGTCATTCATTATTCCATATGTGCACAAATACCTAAATTGCGAACTTCCTATCTACACAATGTGTGACTGAAGCCGACGAAGTGAGATGAAATATATTTCTCTCTTTCTAAGATGTATTTAGGCAGTTGGCAGCAATAATAAAAAAACTAAATATCAAATAATAACAAATTCTGCATGAAAAGTGTTGCTCTGGTTTTACAAAATGTATGTTTTGAATATTATGCGTGCAGACACCAATGTTTAACAATCCAAGGCGAAATACTACCTATAAACTTTAGAGCAAATTTTTACATATTTATTATAATTTTTACAAATCGTGGATCATCAACGTCATATATCAGGTTTTAAACTGTCAAAAATTACGGGACTATTACACGCGCTTATCACGTTGTCCAATCCAATGTACATTAGCTGTCTATAGTCCAATTGTCATATTTTAAAGAGAGGATGTACCTCTGTATAGCCCGTGTGTTACAAGAAATTGCAAGCATAATGCATTATACAATGATTACTATAGTGGTGCCTTTCCACGTGAGAGTAAACTACTCTCGATAGCAGCGTCGCCAAGGATACAGCCCCTGAGAGTAACTCGCGATTGGCTGTATCCTGGGCGACGCTGCTATCGAGAGTAGTTTACTCTCACGTGGACACGCACCTTAATACAGATTATGTATTTATCCTGTCTTTTTTTTTCTAAAAGAAGAGAAAGAGGGAGAGGAAAAAAAAAGGAAGATAAAAAGAGAGAGGGAGTAAAAAGAGAGAAAGAGAGAGAGAGAGAGAGAGAGAAAGAGAGAGAGAAAGAGAGAGAGAGAGAGAAAGAGAGAGAGAGAAAGAGAGAGAGAAAGAGAGAGAATGAAAGAAAGAAAGATGGAGAAAGAAAGAAATAGAGACAGAAAGAGAGAGATACAAAGAGAGAGAAAGAACGAAAGGGAAAGAAAGAGAAAAAAGAAATAGAGAGAAAGAAAGAAAGAAAGAGAGCGAAAGAAAGAGAGAAAGAAAGAGAGAGAAAGAAAGAGAGAGAAAAAGAAAGAGAGAGAGTAAAAGATAGGGAGAAAAAGAGAGAGAGAGAGAGAAGGAGAGATAAAGAAAGAGAAAAAAAAAAAAGAAAGGGGGAGAGAGAATTTGCTAGAACACAATGACAAATGTGAGGAAAAGGAAACGGATTCACGAGTTAACATACATACCTATTTATTATTTATTATTAAGGCAAGGTGCAAGTCCCTATACCGTCAGATGTAGGACTTACATACATATTTAAGTTCCTACTTAATTTAAACAAGTTTATCCTATTTTTTAAAGCAATATGCCCTTGTAGCACATTATCTGCTATACAATCGAACAAAAAAATATCGAGGTTGTTTAACGGCTGTGCAAGCCAGATGAAACCCTTTAACGAGTTTTTCAATTTATCAAGTAAAGTTGTCCTTTTAATCCGTTATAAGCATCCACCTTCAAAGAAGAGCTATTAAGTACTCCGGAAAAATCTAGCGAATAGATGCGCAAGCAAAGTGCGATAATAGCGTGTTTTGATCATTTCTAAACCGCCAGCGAGTGCAACTTAATTCTCGCGGATTTGTGCTCCTTGTTTGGAATGTATGTATTCATGATTAACTCAAAGTAGGTGCCATTAAACGACTTTGGAAAATTTATTTCTATGTTGATGTAATATGAATGAATTTCGTGTACGACGTAAAGTGATCGTCATTGTGATCCCGATCGGATCAAAGATACAACTAATAGCGCGACACGCTACACGTTCCACACGCTCTTCGTGCAGTGACTCGTCGGTTGTGAATTATTTATCCTCGTGCCAGAAGGACTGTTTTTTATACAGAGTGTTCCACTACATATTCTCACTAATTTCAGGGCAATTGCTATAGCGACAGAGCAAGTTGGGTGGATTAAAATATGAAGCGTTAGTCTTACGAAAATGAATGGAAAAATACGATTTTACATTTTTATTATAATATCCAAATGTTTTCTCTGCATTTGTGTAATTTTAAAACCCTTATAATTTTTTTATTTTGTAATAACTAATGGTGTAATAATGTGAAACACATATAGTTAAAAATGCAGCAAAAAACAAATGGCGACACTTTGTAGCTCACAGTTCATTAACAATAGCTTTGAAAAATTTATTTTTGTAAAATTATTTCAAAATTCAAGAAAGATATTCGAAAAATACAGGATTTTTTGGCCTTTTATTTATTTTCAAAGCAACAAACTTAGAAAAAAAATACTTAAAATCAGATTAAAGGAGAAAATGTAGTGAAATAATTTAAAGCGATATCGAAACTGTGCGTCGCGGCGTCCCGGGGCGCCGTGACTGGCCTACAGGGGCGCCGCTAAATGTTTCAATATTATTTCCATCAAAAAATTGTTTGCGATTTTTTTTGCTGAATCTTTTCAAATAAAGGTTGTGGCCGGTTTCCTACAATATTATTTATTTAAGTGTAATAAGTACATTTTATACAGGGCGAGTCGGTCGATTGTGGCCAAACGGTTTGAGATAGAATATTGATTCAAACGCTTTTTCATACAGTTTTTTCTTCCGAACACGATAAAAATATTTTCAAATATACAAGTTGAGTCACCTCTTTGGAACTAATAGCAACTTTTATATTTCAAATACAACATCCCATTTTTTATTTAATATTTATTATTTTCTTACGTCATCAAATTCGTCTTTAACCCTAGAAGCCCAATCTACGTCAATTTGACGTACACTCCAACACATATTCGCGATGTCTTTCGCATGCTTGCTTAGATCGCCGTTATCATCCGAGCCAACTAGGTACATGCCCAGAGCTAACAGGAGACAGCAGTCTCGCTTTGATAAGTGCCGCCATTTTGTTGTTATCGCAATGTTAACGTCGTTATGACGTATGTTTGGGCTTTGTTAACTTTTGCACTTTTAGAATTTTCTGAATTATATTTGACTTAAGTGATTTATGTTTGATAAGAGTTGATTAGTTTTTCATAAAAAAATATAAATAGTTGATTTTTGTAAACAATTTGTAGTATATAAGAAAAAATTACAAGGATCTAAGTTTTCGTACCATTTTTTGTATGTTTAATTAAAGTAAACATTTCAGAGTTTAAATAAACAATATTTTTTTTAAATTTCAGTTTTTTTATTTACATAGAAAGTATTTCACATAAACCATACAAAAAACTAGTATTTTCAGTAAAGTTTATTTAGATAGAGCTCTTTTATAATTGTACGTCGTTTTGACGTATGATTGAGCTTTATAGCCTCAAAAATATGATTGGGCTTCTAGGGTTAAGAGAGCTTCATTTTTTGTTATGTATGTCTTATACCCAAAACTCATACTTTTCAAGCAAATAGAGTACCATGGAAATCGAAAAAACTGACTGTTCACTAAGGTCAAAAACTTGTCATTTATTTCTTGAGTATTTGCATTTCCACATTTAATTTTACTTAACAGGAGCAAATTTATATGGTTTATTCACCATTTCGTGTATTTAATTACTATCCAATAGTAGGTAGATACTTAGCCACCCCCTGGTCAATAATCGCTGATCTATCGTGTTCCATAGGTAACTTTGTTAACATAAGAGGGAGCTGGTTAAACTAGTCAAGATGGGCAAATTACCCAACTAATTAAATTTAATTAACAAAACTAAGAAATAAAAATTGACAAAAATTTTAAGCCCTATCATAAAAAAAAAGGTTTAAATAAATAATTTTACATAAAATATAATTAAGACACTACTTTCATAAAATAGGTAGAAATCGATACCCAATCCAATCTAACAAGTTTTTAAATTAAAAGCTTAAGTTGTTTGTAGCTTTAACACAAAGATTTATTAAAATTTAAATCATAATGAAGTTGTATGTAGTGTTGATAATTTTTATTAGAAGAATGTAAGTGAACAAATCGCAAAGAAAATTAAAAAAGTTATTAAAAAATTAAATATTTGTAGTTTAAAACAAAACTACAGGCTAGTCACTGTTCTCGGAGTGTTTATAGTAAAAAATACTTCTATATGATATTGTTTTTTTGTAGCATTAAAAGCCAGAAAATATAGAAAGTTGACAAACAGATAAACTACTTTTTCATTACGAAGTGGTCTTAATTTTATTTTTTAAGGAATTTAGGACTTTTCTGGTAAGTTTCATTCTTTTTTTAAAATTTGTTAAAAACTACTAATAGTACATATCACATACATATTTTACATATTAAATTAAAAAACAAAAAGTTTTCTTTTTAAGGCAACAGCCAATGTTTGCTACTGAATTTAAAAAAATAAAAGTTAGGTCTGTATATCAGTTTGTGTATATTTTGAAAAAATTATTTCACGCATAATAATCTCACAATTACTTATTTACAAGTTTTCTTTATTTGTTATGGTTACAGAGAAATTTTTGTACGAAAATTATTTAGTCTTATGCACTCTTTTTATCTCAGAAAGTTGGCAGAACCTATTTTTTTGAACGTCATTAAATTTTGTTTAATGTTTCTGCCCAAGTTTGTTTGATTAAACGAGTGAACTTTTGTAATAAAAAAGTTACTCAGGTAATGCGGTAGATTATTGTCACCCTGTATATACACCAACGGACGCGATGAATTAAACTTATCGCACTTCCAAAATGCGGTGCATTACTCTGAGGACAAGCATGCAGCTTGCTTTGTTTGCTTTTTGATATATCTTTTCATATGAAATCGGATCTGTTATTAAAAGTTCCAGGCAAACAATGGGTAATTTACATAACGATTTATAATTCAGTAATTAATGTTCTGGTGTAATCCAGACCATAAACTTTGAATGCGTAATGTTTTTAAATACAGCTTTTCGTAGTTTCCATGCAAACTAGTTATAAAAAAGTTATTTATAAATATTAATTTTTAAGTAATATACATGTTGGGGTCAATTTAAGTTCTTGTAAGTGTCGATGTAATTTAACCATAGCACGAACATTGGGCGTGCCTTTGTTTAACACGGTAAAAAATTTCTTTGTTGTAGTGCGCATAAAAAGTTTAAGGTTCAAATCTAATCAACACCACATTTACAAAAATAATATAGTACCGATTATAAATAAAATTTAATGCACTACTTCATTTTCATTAGCAGCTTGATGTTAAAATTATACTATTTTTATAGTATGTTCATGTTTGCAATTATTAGTTGCAGGATGGCATTAAAATGTTCCTAAAATTACAAAAGCGATCCTTAATTAAATTAACCATTTCTTGGAAATGTTTTAAATTACAAAGCTTTTTAATATACAAGATTTTTATCAACAACATTTTATCGAAAATTACAAGTACAGTTGCAAATTTGCGCATACTCATTTTCCTTTACTGAAGTTATGGTCAGCAAGCAATTTTAATAAGCTTTTTATGATGTTTAAGGGGCTGCATAGGAAGATAGGGTTATTTTATTAATTTAGTTTCGGTGAAAACAATTACAGAAAAATAGTTACTTACACTTGAAAGAAAAGGTTTTTTCTATCTAATAAAAATAAAAAATGTTAACAAGATAACTTGTGGTAGTCACTAGGGTTTCTCATATTTGACCATTTTGCTTGTCCCGGGATTCCGGGAAGAAATCGGCCTTTGTCCCGGGATTTCCCGGGATCCCGGGATGTAATAAATTATGTCATAATTTTTAAATAAATAACCCAAAAAATTAAGGGAGCGGTTTATTACTTAAAAACAACTCCAAGTCATATATGTAATACATTTTGCTCTATCATTATTACAAATAATTCAATAATATTGGTGAGAGAAACATACATTTGGGAATTATAACCTTTCTATTGCAATTTCATATTTATGAATACAATAATATAATTTTTACAATGAATTTTTGTAATGTGATTTAAGAAAACGAAGGTGATCTGTGCTTCAGTCAATTAGTCTTTTTCTTAATTTATTAACAAAAAGTCCTGCTGCATAAAATGCTCTCTGTCTCTATTGATGTAGGTGAATTGTCTTGAGCGCATCTAGCAGCAAAGAAACTTCGTTATTATCAATAAAATTTCATTTATAAGCTATTTTGCTTTGAATTATCAGGGTACACAAAAATAAAACTGTAAAAGTATTTTGAAGATATTAACTTTGTAATGAAGACCGGGCTTCTTTGCGCCATACTAAAAGAGAAAAATTATTTTGAAGTTTTTCCATAATTTACTGTTAGTAAAGACATTTTAAGCATAACATTCTGATAAGTTATAATAGTATTACAAAGATCTTAGCACAAAATAAACGAAAACAACACTTTTTTAAAATCCCGGGAATTCCCGGGACAAAAAGCATTTTCCGGGAAATATAAAATAGCTTAAAATGGACCGGGATCCCGGGATGCCGGGAAAGAAACCCTAGTAGTCACTTCTGTCCGACGGTTTTTCGAAAACAGCTTTTGCCACAACCAGAATATCTTCTTTGGTTTTAATTTGAATTATGTTTTAACACTTTTAAAGTAGACAAAAAACTAGTACCTACTTGACGTAACCGATTTTTATTTTTCCAACTTTTCGCAAAATTGCGACATCGTAATGTATTTTTTAGATCTTTGACCAGAAATTTGATGGTCCTTAATTTATAAAAAAAAGGAACCACGACGTTTAAAAAAAGCCTATGACAAAAACTAGATAATTGTATTAAGATTGATTGTGCCAAATCTCATGTAAATTGGTGCATTAGTTTTTGAGATATACCTACTTAATAGTTACTGTTTACAGAAACAACGTTTTGAGAGAAACGCATTTAAAATCTGTTTTTTTTTTCATTTGTGTTGACTCATTTATTTCTTGACTATGAAATTCATCTTCTTTCGACGATATACTCTCCATTTAATCTTTTTTCGAAAGGTTAAGCTATATTCTGCCTTCTTTAGTCGTATTCACACCAAGAGAAATCCCTTCAGTGTAAAATTCTTGATTTGGATGTTCGTCTGTTGAGCTGTACTGATAGAACGTGGCCCAAATTGCAATTAGATTTTCTTTGCTGAGTCAGTTTCTCTTTATAGCTAAGCCATAGTAAATAAATAGTTGTTTATGAATTAGAGAATATCCCACAAGGTATGCCTTCGCAAATTTTTGCATAAATCGAATGATTAGCACCTAAATAAAATGTTTTCAGTCAAAAAAGTTCTTATGTGTCTTCATATACAAGGTGTCCCAGTTATGGTGAACAGCATTATAATCTCGTAATGGGTAAGAGATGCAGAGTTGGTTAAATGCGTCAAAATAATCTATGATTAAAGACTTGTTCACACGGTGACATTTGATGTCGCCGCTTTTGATGTCGCGACATCAAATGTCGTCTTCTGAACAGCCTGATGTCGCGCTGCCACGATGTCACGCTAGTGCCGGGATGTCGCGATATCGATATTGACAGTTCGGCATTTGACGTAAGCCTACCATACTTGGGTAGTACCCATTAAGAGCAACTATTCTATGAAAAAAACTTGACAAATATTAATAATTTTGCGCTATTGATAATAAATAAAATATCAGGTTTTTAATTTTTGCTTATAACTTGCTTATTTGAAATCACACTCAAAATATTTTTTGATATTATTGAAGCACTATTTTTTACATAGATTTGAAATGTTTCAATAAATTTAACCTAATTGTTAGTGTTATTTTAACATCAGCTGTATTTGCAAGTATTGTGAACGAAGAGTTGGGAGTTTTAAGGAGCAGAAATAGTAAAAAAAAGAAAATTATTATAATTTATTATTGCTAACGGTAGCTTTGAACATATTTAAAACAAATTCTTACAAACTATATTTTGCAAGTACTATAACGAAAGCAACCTGGCTGGGAGTTTTTAAGGAGTAAAAAAAGTAGAAAGAATAATATAAATATAATGCTGAAAGAAGTTCTTTGAAAATATTTAAATATTTAATATAAAATCGTAGAAAAAATTATCATCGAATTTTATTTTCAATAAACTCAAATATATCCTTATATGTACTATGTCAACATTCTGAATTTAAAATGTAGGAATGCAAATAATCATATAGTGCCACTTAGAAAACCTGTCAGTTGTTCAACGGCGATTAAAATTATTGTATGATGTGTTTTTCACGACAAACACTATAATTTTCTCTTCGTGGATAATAAGAAACGCTTAGTTAAATATTGCGAAACTTAAATTTATGCATAAATCTAATTGATTACCATAATATTTTGTACAAAAATCCTTTTGACGGTGTAAAATATGCATAATTTATTAATATAATTAAGTACTTATACTTTTTATTCTATGTAGGCGATTTTGAAACGTCGACAGTTTTTAAAAGGCATCGTACTTCTTTCCTATTTGTATTTTGTTGCTAAGGTATGTAGATTTATTCATTTTAGAGGAGTGTTATCATAAATGCAAAAATAAAATTTTTGTTAACAGAAAGCTACTCAAACTGTTTATACAGATTTTTTTTATCAATAATTTGAGCCGGTAAAGTTAGTATGCCTGAAGCATTAGATATAATATAGTGTTTTTAGGTAAAAGAGCTTTATTGTATATTCTAAAATATATAGAGGGTCGCAAGTCTCCTGTACCTGTATATATATACCTTTAGATTTCATAGATGATCGATTATTTTGACATATTTGATTTAATAACAATATTTTTAACTTTTTAAAGCACCCTGTAGCTTATAACTATATCATTTTAAGGCTCTTGATATTACCTAATGAACTAATGTTTAATGTATAAGTGCCTATAGCAAAAAACGTTTTTGTGAATAATAAAATATTAGAACATTTAAAGTAGCATGTAAAAAAATTGTGACGTAACAGATGATAGTATAATGTAAAACAAAATCTTCAATAAATTGTTAGTAATATAAATAATTTATAAGTAATATTCCAGAGAAAAATTAAATAAAAATCAAAATATTTTTTAAAGTGCGTCTTAAACTTTTATTTGTTATTTTTCTAAAACTTTTTAGTTGCCTCAAACAGCGTATGTATATTTATCGATTTGCCTGTTACAGGATACATAAATTTACTTTCTCTTGCCACAATACCAAATTAGAAGTTTCTTATTGATTATTAAGAATAAATAAGGTACAAGAAATAAATATAAGTATAAATAAAATTAATGTTGATGTGACTAACTTCAAGTTTTTATCATAAAACAAGCACAATTTTTGTTTTCTTTGTTACCTGTATGTCATTATCAGTCCTTATTTTAAAGATAACTTATAATTAGTTTTTTCTACTTTCTGTCGTTTCATGATTACCTCAAAGGTTATTGATCTTATGTTTGCTAATTTTCGCTAAAGTTAAGTACATTTTATATCAATTTATTATAAATTTCCAGAAATGATGTAAACAAATATACAGGGTGATCCAAAAACTTATTTTAACGCGAATATTTCAGATCAACGCTTCATTTTAAAGATATAGGGCAATTTTCGAAAAAATATCGATAATTTTTAACCGTTTCCCAACCAATAAATATAATTAAACCAAATTTGGTATAGCACCACCTTAAAAGTTACCACATTCGGTGAGAATGTCAAGCCCGACAAGCTACCAGTGGCGGAGTTTTATTGTAAATAGAAACCGTCTCTTGACTTTTCTTCGTATCTACCACCGTTTGGCACAAAATTTGATTTATTTTACTATTCTCGCGAAAAATTTGTACATAAATTCGATCTAAAAATATCACGAAAAACAGAAAATTGCAAATTACAGAGTAAAAATGCTCATTAATTGTTAACTTATTGTTAGCGGAAATTTTTTTCTTATTATTAGCATGTTATTTTATTAAAACCTGCAAAAATCGGTAATTACTTCTTTATTTCGAATATTAGCGTTATTTTTAGATCAAACTTTTGACCCAATTTTTCGCGAGAATAGTAAAATAAATCAAATTTCGCGCCAAACGGTGGTTGATACGAAGAACAGTCAAGAGACACTTTATTTACTACTATTTATTATTTATTTATTTTTTATTATTTAATACTATTTAGAATAAATAGCTCTACCCAAAAACAAGTTCGAGTTTGATTTTAAACAGGGCCGTACAAGTTTTTTTTATAAAATTTATTGAAACTGAAACTTCACAACTTCGCCACTGGTGATTTGTGGGGCTTGACATTCTCACCAAATGTGCTAACCTGTAAGGTTGGTTTAAATATATCTACTGGTTGAGAACCGGTTAAACATTATCGTTATTTTTTCGAAAATTTCCACACCCTGTATCTTTAAAATGAAGCGTTTATGGACGCATTTTGATATGAAATATTCGCTTTAAAATAAGTTTTTTTTATTGACAGTGAAAGTCCTGCTACAAAAAAAGTGGACCACCCTGAATAAAATACTATTAATAATAAACGAAACTATTACAATTAACAACAAAAGAGTTAAGGTAATATTTAATAAAATATTTTTAAAAAATCTTTGACCCTCTTAAATATTTTCTATTTAACACCCCAGCTTGATCTTTTAAAATAAATAATTTATCGGTCTGAGGATTTTTACTGGGCAAACTTAAATAATTATTAACTCTATAGCATACATTTTTCATTTTTATTATGTCTAAATGTGTTTAGATAACGCCTTTTTAACAGGTCAACATATACGTAATTATTTAGTAGTTTTTTAATACCCTTAAGAAAAATAACCTTGTTTTGATCCTTGAAGGAAAATCTCTTTTAAATAAAGTAAATAAGTACAATATTACCTTACACCACCTTATTCAACAAACTTAATTTCATCTCACAATCAAGACTGTATAAAAGAAAATTCTTTACCCATTACACAAAGAGCATATACAAATATCTCACAGAGAACCGTGACATAATTTTCAAGAAACTCGAGGTGTTAAAATGGCTTTAATTAAGTAACCAAAGCTATCTCGTTACGACGATTTTCTTACGGATAATTGTCCTACATCTACTAGAGATAAAGCGAAGATAAATTGCTCAGATCAAGTTACTACATTTGGAACGATAATAATTTAAATCCATTCCAATTTTAACGGTCCAACTCGCTGGTGGGTCTGTAATACTGTAGTCATGATGTATGAAAAGATAATAAGCGTTATTGATTTGAATAGTCGAAGAGAGATTGAGTAATATAACAAAATATTGTGAGAAGGAACAAAATATCAAAGTAAAATAATTTAAAAAAATAGCAATAATCTCATGTTTTTCAACTCATTTCTAGTTAATTTCAACTTAGTACTTTTTTAAACAAAAAATAAACATAGGCATGGCAACCTTGCAAATTGAATAAACCGGGGTAATGTTACTTAATACTAAGAGAATTCTTTAAAAATAACTCTCTTAAAACGTTCAACATATTTGCTTTACCGTTGGTATTCATTAACTTATTTTCTACATAAATTTCGATGTGTTCTTTGTACCCTGTACTTTTTATACATAATGTTTCAACCTTCTAAATAAAGTAATTTCTTACTTCGGTGCACCTTGGTTCGTATAAAACTTAAATAGAGTTATCAACAACAAACACCCCGAGGCGTCACAGCAATTATAAAACACCCACCAGTTGTATACAAACCGCACAGCGGTTAAATTAGCAAATAAAACTGTAGGCAATTTTAAATCAGTAAATTATGAACAACTATATATGAAACTGATATGGGTGCTCCAGAGTTGCTATATGCTCAGGTTTGAGTCGAAAACTTCAGGTGTGGCATCTCGTATTATTTACCAATTGCTTAGACAAAAGCTAAGTCACATAGACTAATAACATTTCAAGATATTTATTAAAATAACACCAGTAAATGGTCAAGTACTTGGGAGAAGCGGACAAAGAATGATCAGTTCTAAAAGAGTAGAGATGGAAACGCCTAAAAATAGAATACAACTAGAAGGCTCAGCAGAATTCGAAGTTACAGAGGAAGACAAGGATGTGTGTTTTGCCTATTATGTTACTCAGTCGTAATAGATGAAACATGAGAGTATCATAGAGAGCACAGTAAACTTTGCACCTAGATCCGGAAAATAGGAAATGGTAATATTTAACGATTAATTTTAGCAGAGGATATGGCGAAGAAAGCAGAAGAAGGAAAGTAAAACAAATATGAATTTACAAATGCCTAGGAGTGCACCATTATTATAACAAAAAGAGGGACAAAAGAGTAGGTTTACTAAAAATAATATTTACAGCGATAAGAAAACCCTTTTTTAAAAGCATGAGAAATATTGAAAGGAATAAATGGGGTATTGACCAAATAGCCTTCGACACTGAAGGGTACAGAGAACCCGATTAAGTAAAGAAGAAGAGAGACAATACAGTGTAGAATAAAAGAAATTGCGCCCAACATCCAAAATGGTTCAGACATGTACATCGAATTGAAGAAAGGACGCCTAGGATGAAGCTGTCCCAAACAGTGGAATTGAATGGAGTAAAGTTGGAAGGTTGGTAAAAGCAAAAAAAAAATGAAATCTACATCCAAAAGCAGAAAAAAAACCTAACAGTAAAGAGGTGTAGGTAAAAAAAAAACAAGAACATTATTTTGAGCAATTTCTGAGTTTTTGATAAAACTATTGGCAAGTATTGATGAATAACATACGGTAAGTGAAAAGTGATAAATAATAATGCAAACAATTTAGCAGATCTGTTGACCATTTGTAACATGATACTTTTTTCAGGTTTGTTACATTATAAAACCCTGTCCACTTAGTCCTAGGCCGTTCATAAATAATTTAAACATTAGAAATACATTATTAATCGTTTTCTTATCAGCTTTGGACACGAAATGGGCTTCAAATGGTATTTAAATTAATTTTTAGACAGATAAAAATATCTTTTGAAATTAAGATAACTTCTACTTTATTGCGGACGACACAGACACAAAACATCTCAATTAAGTCTGTTTTATATCAGGTGTAACAACCGTAATAAAAAGCGGTTTAAGATCAGTGGAACTAAAGGTCTTGGTCAGATAGTGTCACGAAATATGTCACTGATTTAAAATTAAACAGATAAGTTTTGGTTTTATTTCGACTGCAAAGTTTAAATGTAGATAGTACATCAACAAGCATATGAAATACCACAAAGTAAACAAATAATAAACACCCCGCAAAAAATATTGCATTACCCGCGTTTTCTAAAAAATATCCAATCAAACTAAATAACAGTAACTGGATTAGTTTTAAATGTTTAATACAATACCTAATACGTAGGTTTTGATCAAAATCAGTACAAAATAGCTTGTTAAATAGGATAAGTAAAAGGTTAAAAATGAACTTCATTGATTGCTTATTTCTTAATTCTGTACAATTTATAAAAATATTCAAGTGATTAGTAACGCAAAATTTCAGTGTCTTGTATTTCCAGTCTGGCATTTTTTTATATGCAATTTGCCTTGGAAGTTCTTTAAAAAGGTTCTGGATGTAGTTTTGGTCCATAATATCCCATAGATATCTCGTGTTATGCACCGTAAAGTTCTTCCAGAATCCTATAAATAACTATTATGTTGCTGAATCGTTCATCTCAAATATGATCCCACACATGCTCGCTAGATGTATCTAGCCAATTAATAGCGACGGTATAATCTTCTACAAGACATTTTTGTACTATTTTGACCGCTTGAACTAAAATTGTCTCCAATAAATGGACCATATGCGACAATTATAACTATTTCAAAATACCCTCTATGTGTTGGTTAGCTATTAGTCTTCCTACTTTTTATTGAATTCGTTTTGTCCATGATAAGCAAATTTTGACGAAAAATTTACGAAATTTGCAGTAAACATGTCGTTTTCCTTGTCTTCTGTAGAACAGTATGCGTTTTTTAGAGGAATATTATTAAAATCTTGACTTATTTATAGCTGGAACATTGGATCAATCTTCGATACCCCAAAAAGCACAGTTTGTAGAGACACATGTGCTTTTAAAGCAACTAGAAGTTCTATTTAAAGCAATTATTGTGCGGTGCAGTTTTTTCTACGTCAGGCGGTTACGCTTATTATAAGAAAAAAACTTTGCTCATCTCTTTAAAAGTGCTAACTGGTGTCTAGGACGCCTAGGTACCCTTGAAATGATACATTGTTAGGCACCCAGAAAATAAGCCAGTTGTCTTTGACTATGCCGATCTTCGATAGGTACAATTACTTTAACATACTCATTTAGCGAGTAAACGTTTGGGAATATCCATGTTAAAAATAAATCATGCATATAGATTAAAAAATAGCATTAATAATAGAGCTTTAAACCTCGAACATAGACCAATACTTTTTTTCTGTAAAAATGTGACAATGAAACCTTAATAGTTTTTTAAATTTCTGAAAATTTCGCAAGACCTGTTTTTATTTTTAATAAGTATACAAGATACTTACTTAAAAATAAGAAACATTGTTAGATTTACAGTAAAGCAATAGTTTTTTTAGTGTGTGTTAATTAAACTGAATTATCTTTAAATAATTAATTAATAAAATAGTTTATTAGATACATAAAACTACATTATGCGTAAGTATCTTTTTAAACAATTATGAAAATTCTGCTGAAATACAGGGTGATTCAGTTTGACTATCGCACCCCTTCAACTTTGTTATTATAAGAGGAAACCCCCATAAACTTTATATAGGTATTTATAAATCGTGAACAATTCTCTTTCTTATGACGTCCAAATGTTTTTTCTTCGATGAAATATGTCAGACTGACGATGGTCAATTTTTTGTTGTTGAAATTAGATGGTTTACTTTTTTGTCTTGGTTCTGATAGAAAATTAAATTCTAAATTCGATAATGGACCTTCTGTCAATTTGCTGCTGTTAGTGTGTAGGGGAGACTGTTGTATCTTGAGCATAGTGTACCTTGGAACATTTGCGGATTCTAATGCTGGCACTTGGCGGGCTAAATCCATCACCATGATGTGAAGAATGTCGCTAGGTGTGTCTAACGGTAGATCTATCTTGTTTAACTCGAAAACACGCGTTGAGTTGATGAAACCGTTTTTGAAGTATCGAAAGTACACTACTGTTTTATTCTGACCACTGGCTAAGGCCGACATGTTTATTTATTTTCGCTCCTCTTGTACCTTGGAACACACAACATCATGTACCATGTAACATGTTCCAAGATATACAATCCTATCCCTTTTTTTTTGTGTGTGTAACAGATCGCTATGCCAAGAAGTAAGAGTGGCGTTAAGAGGGCCCCAATTGATCTAAATGCTATGTGAAAAGCTGTAGAAGCAGTTTTGACTGCTCCCGGAACAAAAACATCAATTACAGAAGGCTGCAAAGTGTACAATGTTAAATTGGCTATTTTGTCAAGACACATTTCGCAATTCCGGAATATTACTCTTTGTAGAACTGAAAACTGTATTTAAAATTAATTTTTACAGCCATTTCCCCGTGTTTCAATGTACATGACCATGTTGTACCATGGAACACTTTTCATAACATCATATTTTTGTTTGTTTTGTTAATAGAGCTGTAAAACATAGATATACAAACAGCAAGTTGTGAAAGGATTTTCATTAGTTATTAGGGGAGAGGTGGCATGAAAGGGACAGTTTTACTTTAAGGATTTTTATTAACGAGTACAAAAATATTTTAGTATTAAAATAAACATTATTCTGTTGTATAAAGTATATATATAAATTCTACTACTGAAAAAATGAAAATTATTACATTTCCTGGTAAATATAGAAAAAAACTTAAAGGTACGTTCATGTCCCTTTCAAGCCAACACATATGGTTGAAAGAGACAGAAACAGGATTGAAAGGGACAGAAATAGGACATCGATATTTATGTGGCTTTGTGATTATCAACTAGCAGCAATACTGGCATTTCTCTAGATTGTTTTACTTTCTCAACAAAATGTTTAAATGCTAGTTCAAAATTATCAGTTGTCATCCAACCACTTTTATTGCATAAGCCTAGACTTCCAGGTGGACAATTCTCTAGCATAAAATCCTTGAACCGTACCCTTGGAAATATGAAAACAGGAGGAACAAAATTTCCGCTAGATGACACAAATGCGAGCATTGTAACCAACTGTCCTCTTTCGACCGATGTTACTTGCCCCACTTGCTTTGAACCACGCTCGGCGATAACGCAGGGTAACTCTGATACTGTCGTAAGACCAGTTTCATCTGTATTAAAAATTCTATCCGCGGTAAACGAGTATTTGGTGAGCACTTGCTCTAATTTTTCAAAAAATATTCTTACAGTAGTTGGATTAAACGCTGTTGCCCGTGCCAAACTTTTTTTCGGGACGACGTAAGAATATATCATTATGCCGTCTCATAAATAACTTCATCCAATCAATCCCCGCTATTTTGTTTGTTGTCCAATTTTCTGGTACGTCTTTTCCTAATTTAATGCCATATTGAAATGCTAGTTCTCTTGTTTGGATATAAGTAAGGCCATAAGCTATTTTGGATGAAATTTTTAAATATCTACAAACTATTTTCTTCGTCTACCGTAAATATTCTTCTGTTCCCTATTTTTGGCTCATAAATAAATGCAGTATTTGGTGGAGCAACTTTAGCTTTTGCAACTAATCGAGCCAACATAGACTTAGTTAGCAATGTCAAATTCTCTAGCCGCAGATCTAATAGACATTCTGCCTTCTAAAACGATGCTTAATAGCTTCTTGAATAGTTTCTTTAGATTTACGTATTTTTTTCTTGGGTTCTGAGTTCATTTTTAATGTTAAAATCTATGTTAGCTGCAAGGATTTTTTTTTAAAATTAAGTTCGTTACTAAGATAAAGATGCGGTATTGAAAGGGACATGTCCCTTTCAACACGCTTTTGTTTGTCCCTTTCAACACACATGCAAAATTGTGACCGCTAGTATAAATATTGCAAAACTAAGCTCACCTTTCGTAAAAATATATTTTGCTCCTAAATACTGATAGTGCCAGCTTCCGACGTACACTATTTCACAAACTCAGGAAGTCAAAATTGAGCTATACTGTTTAAAACACTGTGACCGCGTATTTAATAATTTTTTACTAAAAATTACGAATGCTGATGTAACAAACAAAAGGAAGTGACTACACCCGTGACGATTTGTGTAACTTATGGTATCATTGTTTCTGTTATATGGTATGCAGTAGCAGTTTATAATCTAAACCATAACAGAGCTCTGGCAAATGGCCCTTTCAATACCTGTCCCTTTCATGCCACTACTCCCCTACCATATTTTTTTCATTTCAAAAAAATTATTATTAAAAATTTAAAAAAATAAAATCTCAAAAGAGTTCCATGGTACAACAGTCTCCCTTACTTAAGGCGTTTCAGTTTAATACTCACAAAATAATGATTTTTTGTCGATAAATAATAAACCACAAATTGAAAACTTATAAAATGTCAATTACTACAGCGATCGTGTTTTGTTCAGTCAAATACAACGATTTTGTGAAAAATCACTACAACTTTTTAACTGACTATTGTCAAAAATTTTCCAATTATGCTAATATTTACATTCATTTTCAGATTTGGAATGTAATTCTTTATTAGAATCAATAAGAAAAATATACCAGGTAATTTAAAATAAAAAGTTGACTATCGCCATACTGACGTTTTTCATAGTAAACAAACATTTGAACGTCATTCAATAGAACATTTTCCACGATTTACAAAAATATATGGTTTCTTCTTAAAATAACAAAGTTATAGGGGTGCTACAATCAAACTGAATCACCCTGAATAGACGCGATAATTTTCGTTTACTTGAATTTACTTCACGTTTTCGTATTTGCATTCATTGCTGCTGTACTCATTTTCATTATTTATTACCGCAAATGCTTTGATAGATTTAGAATTAAGCCACAAAATGTAGTGTACTAATGCTGTTGCTAAAGCTATCGGATAAAGTGTTTAATAATATATTACGTAAGCTTGATTCAAATTAAACATACAAGGGAATATAACAGAATATTCGATGAAATAACCACTTTATAATTTTAACTCAAAATCCATCCAAATGTGTATATCTATAAGGTATCAAAAGGATAATAAGTTTTGACAAAAAGCTCACTGTCTGTCGTCTGGCAATAAAAATGTACTGCCATTTCTGCATATGACATTTCATATTAAAATGTGTCCCTTATCAAAGCAGGTTCATGACATTTTCAGGTTTGGTGAAAGTTAAATAAAACTGTTATAATTAAAGCAAACTCCCTCGGTGAACTCGTATAGAGTTAATTAGCTGAACCATAAACATTGGAAAATCGATGTATAAACATTAATAAAAGTGTTTGACTTATTTAGGTGAGTCAAATTTAGTTGAAAACACACATTATTTTACCAAGAAATTCTTAATCAACAGTAAAAGTAACTTTTACCCACACTTATTTGAATTAAATTGTGAGTAAGAACGACAATTCAATTTTTTCTCATTATTAAAAATACATCTTCTTCTTCTTAATCGGTTCCTCTTGTACCTTTTGATATCGAGGTATGCTTTTCTTTATCTGTATTATGTTTCTCCACTCCTGTCTATCGTTATTTTATCCATAAGAATTATAAAGAGCAGTGGACTTAATGTGCCTCCTTGTCTTACTTCCACTGTTGTTATAAATTCCTGGGCACTGCTGTTATGGGTTCGCACATAATTTCTACTACTCTTATACAGGCTGTTTCATAATTGAATGCTGATCCTTAAGGGTATTATTCCTTGGATGATTCTAAGAAAAAAAGTTCATATCAATGTAGGTCCGCAACCGCCGTATTTTTGAGATACAGGGTGTTAAAAGTTGAAAAAAACATTTTTTTCGTAATATTTTTGATACCGCTTTAGATATTTTTTTGAAATTAAGTAGGTACTAACTAGGCATAAAAACACATTTTCTTCAGAAAAAAAATTGTTCTATTTCTACCAATGGCGTCCGTATTAACATGTCCTTGAATATTTTTAATGAAAAAAATGATACGCCAGTTTTTTTTTTCAAAATAAATGTAATTTTTATAATTTTGCTTTATCTCTTAGTAAAACTGGCCTCGTGACTTTTTTTGTGCGACGAACGGTTTTCGAGTAAAAAAATAAAAGGCTATTACTCTTGAAGAGTAAAAGAGTACATATCTAGTTGTAGTAGGCCAGAAACAGAATTAGTTTATTTTATAAGCTCATTGTCATATCTGAAATAGAACAATTTTTTTTTTCTGAAAAAAATGCGTTTTTATGCATAGTTAGTACCTACTAAAATTCAAAAAAATATCTAAAGCGATATCAAAAATATTACGAAAAAAATGTTTTTTTCAACTTTTAACACCCTGTATCTCAAAAATACGGCGGTTGCGGACCTACATTGATATGAACATTTTTTCTTAAAACCATCCAAGGAATAACACCCTTAAGGATCAGCATTCAATTATGAAACACCCTATATAAACTCTTGATGGCGTGTAATAATCCTTCTCCCACTGTACTTTGTTTCAATATTTCCAGATCGTTTCCCTTGGCATTCTAGCGAAGGCTTTACACAGATTGATAAAGCACAAGTACACCATCTTTGAAAGTTCCATTGTTTTTTCACTTAACTGTCTTAATGAAAGTAAAAATTAGATCCTGCGTGCTTCTACCCGGTCTGAAGCCACATTGCGCCTTCTCCAATTTTTTTTTTGAAATGATTCCTTATGTCTCATTTAGAATTTAATTTCTCATTTAGAATTCTTTGATATACTTTTTCTACTACACTAAGAAAGGATACGTCTCTATAATTTTCGATTTTTTTATTATCGTCAGTCTTGAATATCGGTAATATAACAGATACCTCCCAGTCCTTTGGAATATCTTTTTCCTGCCATGCTTTATTTAATATTCTTAGCAGCATTTTCTTTCCACCTACTCCTATTTGCTTAATCATTTCAGGTAAAACGCCATCATGACCTGCTGCTTTTCCAATTTTCATATTATTTGTATATACATATACATGTACAATGTACATATATCTAAACAAATAAAAACAGTAAACAATAATTTATTTATTATTGAAAACAAAAAATTTATAACAATTAGTTGTTTTTGTTGCGTGCTACATAATGTTTTTATTTACGTTAAATACAAGCATTGATACGCAAGACAATCCTAGTGTCTATTACCCCAACACATGTCGTGCAATTGCTCGATTAATTTGTTTTGTTGACATGTAAACATAACCATTAAAATGTTTATCATAGTTACATTGCGCCATCTTGTCGTAGTCCCAGCGTGATCAGAAATTAGTAGCGCTCTTGACGATAATTAATTACTAATGTGAATTTAATTGCCTTAATTAGATACTAGAAATAAAAGAATTAAGTGTTGTAAGGGCTAAATATAAACAGAATACACTACAGTTTCGTTTTAGATTATCGGAGGCGTAACGTTTCGTTCGTGCCAGATAATGCTAACGAGTGCACCATAATGAGATGTAGGCGTGTTTTGTTTTGTACTAAAAGTAGACTTTATTTTGCATTTTTACATAAACGGGGGTAGCTAAATAGTCACAGCTTACAATATTTTTTGAGGCTTATTAGAAAGAAGATACTGACGTGTTCTGAGGGAAATAAAAAAGTAGTGCAATTAATTCGTTATCATTTTTAAATAAAGAATTTGTACGTATATTGCAGCTGACAAATCCTTGTTTAGATATAGGGTGCTCCAAAAGTCTTTTCATTATGTAAGTGAGATAATGATTATAAACCAAGTAACTTACCACATAAATGTATTTAATTTTTTCTATAAGTATTTGCAATTTGTTATAAATTTTTGTGTTGGAATATTACCGTAAACTTTGACTTTGGGGGTAACTTTGACATACTCTGGGGTGTGACATTTCGCTATGAATATTTTATGTTTATGTTTTTACATTTACGTATTTTATGTTTATTCTTCCCATAGAACATACCTACCTATATAATATATGTTATCCAATTAGTAAAAGTGTGTCATCTACAGAAATATTTACTTTTTAAAAATTATCTTAAGCTTTAATTAATACCTATAGATAAAGTTGGTTTTTCCTGTTGCTTGATTGGGTTAAATTAAACGAAAATTGCTGGTTTTGAAAATTAAAGAATTTTATTAAGAATAAACCTGTTTTCAAAACCAGCAACTTTCGTTTAATTTAATAGGTAGGTACCTATATTTATATAGCCTTACCCAGTATAAGTATTTTATTTTGTGTTAATTTGCTTCTGAAGAAAATTATATTTCTAATACCTAGTGTTTAGAAAGCAACCTAAAGGATTTTGTTTATTTTTTATACATTTTATTAAAATAACGTTAAACTTTTATTAAAAATACGATTTATGCCAAGTATTTTGAAATTAATAAGCCTTTAACTCATGTTCTGGTTGTAAATATATATTTTTTTTTAATATTAAGATGTCAAAGAAACCCCCCACTGTAGTCGTTCTTCGACTTATAATTAAATTACTTGCAATGTTAAAGTAGCCCCACACTCGGGGTTACTTTGACACCAAATTAAATATTTTTTTAAAGTTTTGTTTTACCTCCCAGAAGCAATTTTACGTGGGGGATATATAGTGGAAGGTTCTATTGTTACGATGCACTTTATTCCAGATCATTTAATAAAAAAATAAAAAAATAACGTTGGAAAAACCTTCAAAACCATGTCAAAGTAGCCCCGGTTTACAGTAACACTTTATTCTCAATAATAAATCATAATGTGATGTAAAAAAATGTGTGTTTGTTTTAGCATAAAACGAATAGGCCTATGTCGTGTTTAACGGAAGCGAGAAAAAATAATACATCTAATATACAGGGTGACAGTAATCTACAAGTTTGTGTGGTTCACGTGTCTTCCGCTTGCGCGGCAGACTGCTATAGGGGGGTTGACCCCCTCTTCAGTCGTAAGGATAATGGGTAAGGATGTGGATAGTCAAGGATAGGTGGAAGTACTGCCACAGCATTTGCCTAAACCGTAAAGGAAACCACCTGAAACCTCTACAATGACAGTCGGCCCTGGGATTCGAACCCACGACCTCCCGACTACAAGTTAGGTTGTTAACACAACCAGCCACCAAGCTCGGTAAATATATAAAGTGTTGTACGGGTAACTTTGTTATTATGAGTTTATGTAATTATGTCGATTAATAGGCTAAGTTGGGCGAAATTTTAGGACTTTAGTATGTATACGTGTATACACGGATTTCTACGGCAATCAACCGCCTCTCGGTTACGAGTTTCCATTTTTTCTGTCGTAACATATGACCTCCTATAAACCTCTATTTCTCATTGCTTCTTCTTCATCTACTCTCCAGCTGTTTTTTAGTCGACCCCTCTTCCTCTTCTCTGTCGGAATCCATGATACAATTTTTCTAGGCCACCTACTCTTGTCCATACTTTTAGTGTGCCCAAACCATGTTAGCTGTCTCGTTTCTACTACATCTGCTATAGTTATATAGATATTTATGTTTTCTCTTATAGTTTTATTCCTAACTCGGTCCAATCTTAATTTTTCGCAGCTTCTACCAAAGCAGTCCATTTCAGTAGGAAACAATTTTCTTTATTTTCATTATTTAAATTCCACACTTCTGCGCCGTTTATTGTTACAGGTTATTTAGTACTTTTGTACAGGGTGGTCTATTTTCGATGCCTATACAAAAAGGGTATCTCGGTTATTATTAGAGATAGAGAATAGCTAAGTACGTAGTCTCGTTTTTTTTTTTGAGAGGAAATCATTGCTGTAAACAGATTTTTTATATCTTTTGTAATTTTCGAAATATAGCCAACAACCCATTTTTGGCAATTTTTAAAAATGCTAAATATCTCGCTTAAACGAAAAAATAAATAAAATTTTAAGGACATTTTCTGCATAGTTTTTGTCCTAAATAGGATAACGATATTCACTTTTTTTTACTCATATAAATATCGATATTTTACACCTATCTTTCTTATTTTAAATGGCAACCACAGTTGGCTTTTACATAAATCGAAAACTTACTTTTCGCGCTTTTCAAAAATTTATAATTTGCTTATGGTTGCCATTAAAATAAGAAAGTTAGGTGTAATATATCGATATTTAGTAAGTAAAAAAAAATTGAATATCGCTTTCTTATTAAGGACAAAAAACCATGCAAAAATGACTTTTCCTTTAGCTTTTCGTTTAAGCGAAAATTTTTTAAATTTTTTGAAAATTGCTAAAAATCAGTTTTGGCTATATTTCAAAAATTAAAATAGAAATCAAAAATCTGTTTACGGCAATGAATTCTTCTCCAAAAAAGAAATCAAGACTACATACTTAGTTTTTTCTATCTCTGATAATAACCGAGATATATGGGCATCGAAAATAAACTCCCCTGTACATCCTTTTTTGTGTTTACCTTTAAATATTTTTCCGAAAGTATCGAATTCAGCGATTTTATTACATTCCTGCTTTTATTTACACGATTGTGGTTTCCTCGTCGCTATTTCCTAGTTTGTTTAAAATGTCAACTAAATATTTGCATTTTTCCACTCCGTTTATGTACTCAGTTTCTAAAGGTAAGTAGTTTATTTCTTTATTTCCTATTTTTAAATACTCGGATTTGTTCATGTTTATTAGTAACCTTGCCCGATCGTAATCTTTCTTTAATTTCCTTGCCATGTCTTCTTCGTCTTCGGAAATCACCTCTTGACCGTCGCGTCGGCGAAGTATAAACTAAAAAATGTGTGACGAATTTAATGCCATTTTAATATTTGACATTAAACTTTTTGTTTAGAAAAAACGCTTGCTCGTTACAGAACCTCAAAAAAACATCGGAAAATCGCAAAAACCGCTTAGTACCTACTTAGAATGAGAAGACAGCAGAGCAACCACAGACATCAGAGCAACCACATGACTCGTCACAGGACACTGTGGGCTAAAAAAACACTTCTACATAATAGGGTTCTTAGAGACCGACATATGCAGAGGATGTGGTGAAGAAGAAGAAACTCTTCACGTTATATGCCAGTGTGAAGAATTCACACCCTATCGGCGTAAACTTCTAGGGATGGAAAAGGCCAACTAAGAAGAGTTAAGAAGAACACTCTTAAAGAACATCCTACAGTTTTTTAAAACCACAGGACTCCTTAAAGGGGCTATCACCAGAGGGTACAATCGACCAATAGGTCGCAGTACAGGAACCCAAAAGGGGACCAACTCCGCGGATATAAGAGTAATACTTAGAATGGGAAATAAACGAACTACTTTTAATGTATCTCTTAAGATTTTTTCTAATGATCGTGATCCAACAGTTTACAGAGCCGCACTGCCGGAAATATCTCAGAGAACAGTCCCAGGTATAGTTTCACAGAACGCTGTCAATAAAGAACGCGCGACTCCAGCACATATTGTTCCACGTAAATTTAATACAAGAGAGACATCGGATAAGGCCAAGAATTTCTGAGATGTACGTTTTACCGTTTCCGCTTCCCGAAGGATTCCAAATTGTCAGAAATTTAATAACCCTAGTTGTCACCCTGTGAATTTTAAAGGTTGAAAAAAGTATGAAAATTTAATAATTAATGTCCAATTAAAAACTTCCTACACCAAGACAAAACGGTTGTCAAAAAGTAAGTATATGTTTCCAAAACATTGCACAACTATAAAATTTTGTAATTAATGACGAACTTCTACTAACTACTGCAAAACATTTAGGAATAAGTCCAAAAAATAATTTGAATTTCTAAGCTTTTCGTCCGGAAGTATCTTCGAGCTTGTCGATAAACTAACTTTTTCTAGTCCTATTGATTTTGTCGCGCTGCTGTTGAAACTGATTTATGTAATCTAGATTATCATACCTACACATTTAAAAGAGCAACAAAACTGTACGAAAACATCAGATATAATGGAAAAAGTTACACAACAGCTAGCGTTTGTGAAACTTTTTGTATATGTTCGTTGCATATTCCGCGTGTTTGTGGTATTTCAAGCGAATCGTTTTCTACACATGCTTTTTTTAAAAAACCAAACATAAAATCTAGCTAGTAGTGTTTACCAAACAGTGTTTCACTGAAAATTATTTCGTGAATTGCAAATAATGACCAAAACACAGACGAAAACAATATTAAATAAAGCTTTGAAATACCGAGGTGAATAAAAAATAAAAACAGTACTTTTTCATTACTACTACAAAATTAAACTCGTGTTTTTCGCTCCGCATATGTAATAGGTTTCAATGAATTTCGTATTGCATTTTTTTGTCTGCATTTACTCCTCTCATAACAATATTCCCATATTTATTGTGAACATAGGTAACGTTTACAACCAAACATTTTAGTTGTTTATCAAAGCTAATGCGCAATGTTTTTAGATAAATCAGCACCAATATTTTAAGTCAAGCATACTTAGAAGCAAAGATTTTTGATACGATCTACTATTCATTGCCAAAAAAAAAAATGCAGAATATGTGTGTCATCATACATCAAAGTTAATCTTATTAAAATTCATAGTCACCCATAATTTATACATTTAACAACTGAATACTAAAAATTGTATAAATCCCAGCCAAATTTATTACTTAAGCAAACAAACGATCAAACTGTGTGTAGGTGTTAAGAACAGCTTCATAACAAGACCTGTTGGTCAAGACTATTAACGAAATACATTCTTTCATAAAAGAATACTCTTCCTACTACCATGAACATAAATCACTTAAAACAAGATACTAAGAATTAACTAACACAAATTATAGCTTAAATATGTGTAAATGCATATTAAGTTATGTAACAATGTAGCAATTGGGGAGTTCTTTAAAAATTCAACCCTATATTTTAGAAGATATGCAGGGATACGATTATACCACCAAGTTCCATGGTTGTAGGCAAAATGGTGTTGAATTAATCATTATATTTGGCAAAATATTACTAATTTGTACAAATTTGTGTAGCTTTCATCAAACTCTGTAGATGAAAATTAAAAATTTCCGCATTTTGTGACTTGTAACTTTTTCTCCAAATATTATCCGATTGCTAAATATTTAATGGTTTAATGAATGTTTGACATACATTATACAACTGACTTGTTTTCCATGATAATGATACATAAACAAATTACTTATTTTATTTTTAAACAGAATCTATTCAAAAAAAGTATTCTAATATAGAAAACCTCGTCTCTCGCCAGTAGATTTTTTATTTTTGTTTGAAAAAATCTACTGACCAAGACACGATAGTCTTAAAACTTTTCTTAAGAATAAGAGAGAGAAATTTGTTTTTGTTGAATAAGCGCTCGATCTCCAGTGTTTTTAAGCTATATTTAAAGTTTTAAGTAAACCTTTTATACATTTACAGGTTGGTTATATTATTTTTATTATTTAAACTTCTGTCAACTAGATATAATGCATGATTCTATACAATAAAGCAATGACAAGGCTTAGGCTATCTTCTAGAATTGACATTAGCTTAATATTTTGTACACATTCAGGAAGCAGATTTTAAGTTTGAGAGATTTATTAAATTTTGTGTCTATTGACAAATACAAAATTATTTTCTGGTGGGTTATATAAGAGAACCAATATGTCTATTAATTTAACTTATTTAATTTGTTACTAGTAGCTTGTAGAATGACTTTTTTGTTTCAGAATATTTGATAGTTCATGTTCACTTACATTATTTTTTACTCAAAAACTGTAGGTTTTACGAGAAAAGTTAAAAAATAATAAAAGTTTCTAAATAAATCGAGCTTTCAAACTAAAATTTTTAAATTGCAAAATTTTAACCCATCAAAAAGTTCTAATTGAAAAACCAACAAGGGTCGCACTTTTTAGCCCTCTGTGAAGGTGGGAGATGATTGAAAATATTACTATGGAAATCCTTTTAATAGGTATAAAACATGATATACCAAATATCATTCTCCTACCTTTCTTCAAAATTAAGAAATAAAATAAAAACCTTATTTTACCGCTCCCCTTTAGGGGGGTGTAAGTGTAACTTCAAAAGAAGACGTCTAAGGAAAAACTTTTATACCAAAGACCCCTTAATTTTTGATAAGGAATCACCTCATAAATTTTTTCGCATTTTTTACGAAATACCCTGTATAATAATCAGTGCATGTAATATGAATGCTAATGTAAGTTTGCTATATACGTAATGTCTTTATAAAATGCTTATATATCGTTTTTTTTTTTTAGTTTCTATCTCTACGTAAAATATCAATAGAATACCTGTGTTTATAAGACGAGACAAATTTGTTGTAGGGAGGGTTAATAATAAAATTATTATTAGACATACATAAAAAATACGAATTTATTCTTGTGATGAGTATTAAAATGATTTGGTCTATAACATAGTTATTTTTTTATGACTATAAAGCATATAATCAGTAAAACTCTTGGAATTGTTTTTCATTTCAAAATAAACTCTTTGCAGAAAATTGTTATTTTTCCACATACCTGACTTTACGGATTCAACAAAATAAGAAAGAAAGTGCATAATCTCAAGAGACTGTTGAATTGAATTAAGAAATTCAGTATTCATTTCCATGAATGAAGTTTTCATTGAGGCATTGCACATAAAGAAACCGCGAAAAAAGTGGTACTAAAATACTCGTAAAACGTAAGTAGCTTAAGCATTTTGATAGTTTTATTGTTAAAAGTGCCGCTACTCCACTAAACTAGGTAATAAAACTTTAATTTACTGTTGATGTTCGTAGATGGCAGCTGTACGCAAATTAACTCAATGTAAACTATGCCGGGTATCGGTCTTGTAATCTACATTCAGCCACAAAGTAAACAGGGCCATTCCTTGCCTGTCGTAACATTTTGCGAGTACATTACATTCATTGTACTCTAGAGAAGGACCGACAACCTAAAGGCACGTCTTCCAGGCTTGTGCTAGACATAGAGTTCTCAATAGTCAGTAAAGTTTACTTACAAAACGAAAACGCGGACTGCAAAGCACAAAGTGGCATAACTATGTCGAGATTATGCTGTGTTGAACTGCACATAATGACCACTAACACTTTGCTAAGGCCAACGTAAAGAGGGATAATACAATTAGTACAGAATAATACGGAATTGTTAGTGGACACAATAGTGCCGTACATTCCGGCAGAGCAATTGGTAATATGGAACTACAGCATATATTACAACTTTTAACGCTGTTACCAAGAGAATGGAATCTCCAATAATTACATTTGGCATAGTAAACTGACGCTAGCCGTAACAAACATCAAAGATTACGAGTTCTTGAAAATAAGTATATGAAAATGGGAGTCGCAAGAAAAGCTAGACTGATGTAATCTGGAAAATACAACGGCAAAAATTAGGGTTGCCAACATTGGGCCGATGCTGACCCGAAGAAAAATAATTTGGGGAGGGGGAGCGGTGAATTTTTTTTGAGTGAAATAGTTTTAAACAATTTAGAGATATATTCCAAAAATTATAAAACAAACTTCTGCAATGCTCTAAACCGAAACAAAAATTGGTTTACGGTTAACTGAAAGCGAGGACTTTATTTTTATAACGTTTTTTTTTTGTCTAAAAAACAGTTTTTTCTTCGTAATAAACCGGTTTTCTGTAAAAAAAAAAAACTATTTAACTTATAAACCGGGTTTTAAAGACCGGTTAAAAAAAAACGGTTTTTGACATTATATTAATTTGGGATGCAAAGTATAAAAAAAAATTATCTATTTATACAATCAAGCGCTCAGTAATGACTTTTGGTAAACTTATCGCATTTAATACAGATTCTGTATTTTTTTAAAGTAATTTTTATTCATAAAAGATGTTAAAAAACCCGGTTTTTAATTATTTTGGTTAAAGGTTACCGTTTTTTGCCATTAAAAATAACGGTTTCGGTTAAAAATCACATTTATAGACAAAAAATAACGGGTAAGTTTTTTTTTTAACCGGTTTCTTGCCCTGGCAAGGTATCCTTCCTGAAATTCTATTTTTTTATCACATTGTGCACTTTCTACCAACGATTTCTGTTCTGGAGCTTTGAAATAAGGCTAAAATTTTTCGCAGTCAATGTCGAAATTAATTCTTATTGCAAGTCCAGCTTTTACTAAATTTAAATGCTGAATACCAAGCGACTGTCTCAATTCAAAGGGTATAATGAAATAAGAGTTGAGCTTGTCGGCTGACGCCGGCCATCAACGTAGGAACACATTATTATCACGTCACGTCACCTCACGTGAGCTCACAATTTCATCAAATGTGTGAGTGCGAGATAAACAATAGATTTTTATTGTTTAACTTACTCTTACACATTTGATGAAAGCTTGAGCTCACGTGAGGTGACGTAACGGGATAATAATTTGTTTCTACTTTTAGTCGCTGGGGTAGAATCGCCAATGAATTGCGCCGCTTTTCGCGTACATGAGTATAAACCCGGGGTAACCCGAAGAATTTGATTGTAAACCCGAAGCCCGAAGATTGATAGCCAAACCCGAAATCTTCGGGTCAAAATGATAGTGTTGGCAACCCTAGGCAAAATCATTCAAAGTTTAAATCACTTAACGTAGAAACTATGCAACGATGGAACCATGCAACTCAGGGAATATGCAGCGATGTTAACACTCAAATCTGGTAGACGCAAAGCTGGAATTTTTGCTATCATAACAGCCAAAGTATAACGTAATTACAGATCAGTTAGTTTTATATTTTGCGTTGCCTATTGTACAGTGGAATGTAATTTATCTTTAGTCCTACAATTTGGGACAAAGCCGAGTAATTTTATGGAAAGTCATTTAAAAAAAAATAGCTCTCAAAAAACAACCAAAAAAATCGCTCTTAAATATCAAAATAAAAACTTAAAAGTTACATCTTCTCATGCTACAACATCCAACTTTCATGTCTTCAGTAAGATCGCCGATGTCGTTTCTATAAATACAACAATTTTTTTTGCTTGGTTTGGCCAGCACTTTTTCTTTGGAATAATTGAAAAGTTGCTAATGTTCCCTAATTTTGTATGCAACTGATAGCAAGATCAAACAGGTTCCAATATTTTGGAATTAACAACTTCTCCAGTGTGTTAATTTTAAAAACAGTTTTCAGAGTTAAAAAAAATCTAAGATTTGTGGGTCTAGGAACGTTCTTCGCCTACAATTCTTCGCCTACACAATTCTTCGCCCACACAATTCTTTGCCGCCTCAATTTTCGCCGCATACAAGCATATCACATATTTTATTTGTAATTGTGATTGTTTTTATTTATAAGGTAATTTTTACAGATTATTTTACATTAGCCTAAAGTCGTTTCTTGTATATAAATACATCTTTTAATATTATGTTTAAAAATTGCTTTATAAATTGCGTATGTTGTAATTTTTAATCTTGTTAATGTTATTACAGTATGAATAAAAATTAAATTAACCTAACCTTACCTAATATAATCTAATGTAAAATAATCTGTAAAAATTGCGTTATAAATAAAAACAATTACATTTACAAACAAAAGTTGTGATTTTTTTGTATGCTGTGAAAAATTGTGGCGGCGAAGAATTTTGGCGGCGAAGAATTGTGCAGGCGAACAATTGTGTAGGCGAAGAATTGTAGGCGAAGAATTGTAGGCGAAGAATTGTGGGCGAAGAATTGTGGAGGCGAAGAATTGTTGACGAAGAATTGTGGACGAAGAATTGTTGGCTAAGAATGTTCCGGACACGAAGATTTGTAATTAAATCTAAATAAAAACTATAAATTTTTTCTTTAGCTGGCCCAAATAACCACTGTGTTTATCTCCTACTGTACAATACACAATGCAAAATATAACGAAGTGTTGTGTACATTGGCTGTTGTGAAATAAAGGATAGCGAAAATTCTAACTTTACGTATTCCAGCTTTGCGTGTTTTCGGCGCTGACCATTGCTGAGTTGCAAGAGTCTATCGTTGCATGATTTCTACATTAAGTGATTTAAATGGTAAATGATTCAAACTTTTAATTATTCTACCGATGCATTTTCCAGCTTTTAATATTTCAGTACTAAATGTTTTAGATACGAGGAACAGTGTGTGTCCTGCATGTAATATTTTTCATATAACTAAACGAGAATGTTAAAAAAAGGATTATACATCAGACATAATTTATATACCTATTAATGGCCAGTCATGACACATGTAAAAAAGCAAATGACTAAGTATTTTTAAACTCTAAAAGGTACATTTACATCTGACACTTTCTTTCTTGAAATATATGTAGAGTATCTGACAGAAATCGCTTTAACTGTTTACATACTGATAGAAATTACAAGACATTTATGTCATGGATATGTTTATGACAGTTCTCGAAATGCTAAAATTTGAATAACTGTACGATCCGTTTACATATACCTACATATATGTCCTGTGTCGGACATCTGCAACAAGTGTCTGTACACACTGTTCAATCTGTTCATTTTATCATTTTTGCAATGGTGAAATTATCGAAACGCAAAATCGCGGCTTGTATAATTATTCTTAAGATGTTAAAAAAGAAGAAAAAGCGTTCTGTGTGGGTTCGAGAGTGGATTTTGAGACGTCAACATTTCGGTGCCTATAGTCAATTAATGTCTGAGCTAAGAATTGAGGATGCAGCGCAGTTTACTAATTTTTTAAGAATGAAACCAGCTTATTTCAAAAAAATTGTTTGTAAAATTGCCCCCCTTATATCAAAGCAAGATACCAAATTCAGAAAAGGTTATGTCCCACAGTTCTTTTTTACTATGGTATACAGACGGGTCAAAAACGCAAAATGGCACAGGCTGTGGAATATGGGGAGCAGCACAACTGAGACAAGGCACATCCGTAAGCCTTGGACAGTGTGCAACCATATTTCAAGCCGAGGTGTACGCTATGCACTTATATGCAGAAATACTATTAGAAAGGTTTTAATAATAAAAGAATCTTCATAGTGTCCGAGAGCCAAGCAGCGTTAAAAGCTCTTGGCTCGTCGGAAGTAAACAGGACTTGTTCTGAACTGCATACAAGCACTCAACGTGCTGGGAAGAAGGAATAATTTTAAACTGGTATGGTGCCCAGGGCACACAAACATACCAGAAAACGAGAAGGCAGATCGGCTAGCCAAAGTTGGTAGCGAGACACCCTTCTTCGGACCAGAACCCGCAGTTGGCATATCCTATGGAACAGTCAAGCGGTGTCTTAATGACATATTAACACAAGGGCATAATGCTCATTGGAAAAAAGTGGGACAAGCCCATTCTAAGGCTATCCTGTCAATGGTCTCTAAAGAAAAGACAGAAGAAATGCTCAGGTTGAGCGGAGCAGACATCAGAGCAACCACAGGACTCGTCACAGGACACTGTGGTCTAAACAAACACTTCTATATAATAGGGCTCTCAGAGACCGACATATGCAAAGGATGTGGTGAAGAAGAAGAAGAAGAAGAAACTCCTCTTCACGTAATATGCCAGTGTGAAGGATTTTGAAGGAGTTTTTCAAAAACACAGGACTCCTTTAAGGGATTATCACCAGAGGGTACAATAGACCAATAGGTCGCAGTACAGGAACCCGAAAGGGGACCACCTCCGCGGAAATGATAATAATAATGGTACATATTAATTAACTCTTCTATTTCGAATTTTAACCACTCTTTTTTTCTTTCTTTATCCTGTTTTTCATCCATGTTTTTATTTTTTAAATGTTTTGATTGAACTTGACAGTCGACATTTATTCCAAAAAAGTAGACGGCCAGTCAACTACTGAGATATCTGTCGGACACGTTTGAACTTGCAAATAATCAGTGTTTACATCTGCTGGTATAGATGTGTCAACACATGTAGCTAGAGATAGAAATATATATCTCCGACATAAATTTTTCACTGTTTATATTAATCACAATTTCTGTCTGACATAAATATCATGCAATATGTATCATATGTAAACGTACCTTTAGTTCATGCATTGTTTCAACCCGCTTTAGTTTAAAATGACTTTAATCCTTAGTAATAATTTATGTACAAGAATTTAATGAAACTTTTTACCTAACATTTGTGCGCAAATTATGTGAAAACTCGATATAATTTATATACAATTGGATTCATTAACGGCATTAAAACTACCATTAAATTATTTAGTTATCATAAAAGCATCATTATTTCTTCACAATGTTATTTAACTACATAAGAAAGAAAGGTTTCATGGCAATTAAAAGTTAATTATCTACAAGCTGATGCCATTTCATTTAAAATACCTTTTATGCTAAAATTGTGTTTTAATAACTAACCATAAACAAAAGTGTCTCTTACTAAAATGCAACACTTGCAAATATAATTATTTCTTTTATGCTGCACGAATGGTTTGTTTAATTTACGTTCATAAGCAGCTGAATAAAAAATACAAAACTTATTTTGGGAGTGTAAGGACGATTTTATTTCAATAAATAACATAATTTTTGTTCGACCCTTTTTCAATATTCACCTAAATTATTGTATTTTACATGTTCCCAATGATGCTGAATGTGTAATAACATCACTCATTATCCGGCAAATTACCAAAGGGTGGAGTAGAGAAAATGTATAAAATAAATAAAATGCAGTATTGTCGTTTCATTATTTCGTTTATAATTTAGTTTCCACGGTCGCGTAAATCACACTCGTTAAACGTCAGCAACATTCTACTTTGAATTTATTGTTCTAGTGCAATGCCACGTTGTTATACAAGTACGTTTTAACAAACCCAGGTTTCACCGATTCAACTACACAATAAAGCTAAAATGCGAGCAGCATTGTTTCTTGTTAGCTTGTTGCGCAATATTGCTTTATATTTTTCTTAACACTAGTGGCCGATTTTATGTATGAGAATTTGTTGCTGCAGAAATAATTGCTAAGTAATTGTAGCAGCGAATAGCAATAGTTTCACATAACACTGCTCGATTTTGTGATAAGCTAAAATATATTTTACACTTTCTTCTAAAGCACAGGTTGGTCCAAATCCGATGGGATTACATGGGTATCTCACTTAATAATCAACAGACTAAAAAACTTTCGTAACTTGTTCCAAATGATTTTTAAAAGGTTTTACACCTTGTTTTGTTTTGGTTTTCACAGCCTACTATAATGATCTAAAAAAAAAAAAACTAAAAACCTTCGTAACTTACGTATTATTGAAAATAACTACATCACTGTCTATACAGGGTGAGTCACGACAGACGCCACGGAGTTTTATGGCAAAACGGTATATATTTTCAAACTTCTGTCGCGGTTAGATTGTGTAAGTCAATAAGGGCTACATTTTAAAAATATTTTCAAACATACAGCGTGCTCCAAAAAAGAGTGGCATATCAAAGTTATACTTTTTCTTATAAAACATTCTGTATATTTTTGCATTTTTAGATTCCTCTTTAAATTTACTTCAAAAAATATACAATGTTATATGGGTCTAAAGTTGACCGTTTTCGTGAAACTTTAAACATCGATAACTCATTTTTCTTAAACACAACACCCTATATTTTTTTACACAGACTTATACAAAATGTAATTATCTTTGAAAACATACCGGCTGTTTTTCACCTAAAATTGATATTTTTCGAGATATCGCGGTTTTATTGTTTATTATTAGGGCAAAGAGATATTTTTCAGTAGGCTATGAGGGTAGACAGCGGTAATTTAATACAATTGAAAGAAAAAAACACGAATTCTATAATTTTATCTTTTGCCTACACATTTTTGACATTTTTTTATAAAAAAGTTGTAATTTTACAATTTTACGTTTGAATGGGGGTTTCTCATCAGGGCCACAATATTTTTCATATACCTAATTGAGTTTGATCGTTTGCCAAGTCCTAAAAACCCATTGATAATGTATTAGGTACGCGAAAAAGACGCTGATTAAAAAAAGATTAATATTGACTTGTCTAATACTCCTATTACATAAAAAAAAAAACATGGTTGGTACCGTTTTCGGTAGAGCCAAGTGTCGCATTGTAAACATACAAAAAATAGTTTATAGGGTTTAGTAATTATCTTATAACACTGGTCCAATAAATATATGCATTAATCATTTTAGGGTAATCGAATTCTGCATAAAAATATCTAAAAATAATCTTTATATTTTTTTTTTATATTTACAACAATAACGGATATATGGCTCATTATTTATAGGACAAAAATTTTTTTTTTTTCTAATAACTCAAAAACCGGTAATGATAAAATATTTTCTATCCAGAAGATTAAGCGAGATACCTATGCAATCCCATCGAATTTGGACCGCCCTATACACCATGTAAACTTCAATACAATCTTAATGATCTGCATTTCGGTTATCTGGAAGTCAAAATTGTAAATGCCTTTAACAAGATCATGCCCACGTCAATTTTTAAAAATTAATTTGGCGAACTGAAAAATTAAAAAAGATTTATCTGTTATCTAGTCAAAATGTCGGTTGATCAAAATTCTAAATTTTATAAACAAATCACAGTTCAGAAAGATTCTAACAAAAATCTTCAATTCTTGATATTTAAGGAGATCGGACGCAGCTAAAATTAAAATATTGTTTATTTAAAATTTTTATGATTTGTGATTAAATCAAAAATTACGCAACTTTACCTACCTCAATATTAAAACAATTAGTTAAGACATACGCACAGAATTCTTTAGATTCTTTATTATTAAAATTTTCATAACGTAGTATAAAATTTGTCACATTAAATGTTTTAATTTTAAGTGATCATTAACACCTTAATTGTTTTTATTGACTTATGTAAAAAAAAACTCAGGAAACTTTGCACAGGGTAACAATAATTATCTACCGCATAACATGGGTAACTTTGTTATTATAAGTCGGTTAAATTAGCAAAGTTGGGAGGAATAACAAAAGAAATTAAATGGCGTTAAAAAAACACTATTGCCAACTTTCAAAAACTGCAAAAATATTGACAAAGGACAAAATATTCAAATACAAATATCCTTTAGCTGTGTCGGAAAGAAAAACAATTGCAAGCATTTGCAGAATAAAGGGCAATTAGAATGCCTGAAATGGCACTTTAAACTTTTTAGACACGCACATACACAAACACACACACACATGAACGACCACAATCTATAGCGAAAGTTGTTGGCTAACCGCACCAGTATATTATGTTAAAACAGTGTGCCAATTTTATTCATATATTTTCTTAGGGTTTCTAAATTCCCAACATTTTAAAACCTTCGGTAGTCGCGAGGAAAGGTCGTATTCATCGAGAAGTCTCGATAATTTCTTAAATAATTTTTTAATTTGATTTTTAAATAATCTGATTCCCTGATCAGGTAATAGCTAATACTTGTGTCCGACGTGCATGACTCGCAGCCTTCTTTGAAACTATTCATACCTGAGAGTTTTCCCTGAGATGTTTTCCTGCAGTAATGGCAATGTGTTGGAACGCGATAATTAAAAGAAAATTCTTAAGGGATTCATTGCAAGCAGTACGTTTATTTCCTATTGTGGATTGTGGCCACTAATGGTTCAAAGAGCAATTTTTCCGTTTTATCGAAATTGACCAATTTTTTTAAAATTGGGGAACAAAAAAGCTTGAACATTTCTCGAGAACGCTACATATTTTTATCAAAAATCGTGCAACATATTGGTGCGTAATGTTTCTTTTAAAATAATACATAATTTTAAATATGATTTTGCATATATGTAGGTACTTAAACCAATAACCTAAAGTTGGTAGAGATTTGATTTTGTAAGTAAATGTCTTTCAAAACCTTCCTTTTTAGGACCTACTAATTTTTAATTGTTCTTCAAAAATACCGACACTGTGCATAGCAATACGCATTTTACTAATAATAAAAGCCTTTTGTTTTTAAAAAACTACAGCCAGCTAGGGTTGCCAGTTTATAAAAAAAAGTGTATTGTGTTTTAATAAACACCAAAATAAATAAATAACATCCATTTTAATCATCCAAAAATTCATTATTTACCACTTTTTTTGCCTGTCGTCGATAAAAATATATTTGTGTTTCGATTTTTTTGTAATTTAGTTCAGCTTTGCCAAATCAACCATTTTTTTACTCAGAAACTCAACGTTAGTCATATAAAGCAGTAGATAAGCGTTACCGTTGCATTTTATGAATTTTATTAAATACATTATTAGTTGTACAGGGTGTGTAAAAATTGGCGGAAGCGCTACACGTGGCGATGTTCTTCGTAAAATTCTAAGTCGAAAATCTTAATACGAAAATGTTGTACCATGCTTGCTGTGTCTGCAAGAGATCCTCAAAGTTTTGACATTTAGTCCTTTAATAAGCGTTATTATTTAATACTTGCAAATGAAAAAGCTGCAATTTGGAATAAAAATAAATTTCGAATAGTATTTTTTCCTAGATATTGTGATTTTCCTTTCAAAAATTGGTGTTGAAAATATGTAAATCACTGATTTGAATGAAAATAATACATACCTATGGCAACATTGTCATTAGCTGTCATCTCTGTTTTTCTCGTAATTATTTCTAGTTTGTGTTTTACGATACCCAAAAGTTTGCAGCTATGTTTACGAACTGAAGGCTTTCAGTTCGAACAAAAATTGTAAATACCTAAGTAAAAATTGCTGATAAAAAAATGTCTAAACGCAAATCATTGTATGCAATGTTCCAATTTTTTTTTTCTTTAAATGGTTTGTGAGGCCATAGGAAGCATGGTACAACATCTTTGTATCAAGATTTTCGACTTAAAATTTTACGAAGAACATCGTCACGTGTAGCGCTTCCGCCAATTTATACACACCCTGTATTATTATTTCCGAGGAAGTCCCCTTTCGGGTTCCTGTACTGGGACCTATTGGTCTATTGTACACTCTGGTGACAGCCACTTAACAGGAGTCCTGTGTTTTTACAGAACTTCAGGATTTTATCAAGGGTGTTTTTTAAGTCTTCTTTGGAGGGTTTGTTCCTTCCATACCTAGAAGTCTGCGCCGATAGAGCGTGAATCCTTCACACAGGCATATTACGTGAAAAAGACTTTCTTCTTTTTTCCACATGTTCTGCATAAATCGGTCTCTGAGAGCCCTATTATGTTGAAGTGTTTTATTGTAATAAGTCCTGTGGCTGCTCTGATGTCTTCTCTGCTCATCCTAAGCATTTCGTCTGTCTTTTCTTTAGAGACATTTGACAGGATAGCCTTGGAGTGGGCTTGTCCTGCAACTTTTTTCCAATGAGCATTATGCAACTGTATAAGTATGTTATTTAGACACCGCTTAACTGTTCCATAGGATGTAGGTACGGGTTCTGGACCGAAGAAAGGTGTCTCGCTACCAATTTTGGCTAGGCCTGCCTTCTCGTTCGCTGGTATGTTAGTGTGCCCTGGACACTAGGGCTTCCTAATTCTCGACATTTTAGAACCTTTGGAAAACGGGAACGGGAAATTGTCTTGTGAATTCCCGAAAAATTGCGATATAATATTTTTTGTTTAATTTTCGTACAGCATCAGTAATAATGACTATAACAGAAACTGTTAATAAATAGGGTATTATTTTTGACAGGTTTATGTTATATTAAAGGTTTTCTTAAAATATTAAACAGTTTAATGAATACAAGCTTTAATTAACCAAACCAATAGAAATACAATTTTTGAAATTACACTTGGGTGCTGGCAAAGTAAGTGTTGTATCGCAATAATCAGTAAAAATTTTTAAGCAATACATTGTAATTAATAAATAAATTTTCTATTATGGGTACGAATGATTTAGTGAGCGATTTCCCGATTTCGAGATGTCCCGTCTTTTTTCGGGATTCGGGAACGGAAAACCGTAAAAAAATTACCGAGAACGGGCGGAAAGGAATTCCCGTCCGGAAACACTAATGGACACCATACCAGTTGAACGTTATTCCTGCTTCCTAGCACGTTAAGTACTTACAATACTTACATTACGATCACCCGTTTTTAATTTTTTTGTTTAAAAGATTTAGGCAACTTTTCTTAACAATAGGCACACTAAAATTTGATTTAGTATTAAGATACTCTCGCAATTATTTATCAAACAATATAGAAATTTGCAGTTTTGTAAGCGAAAAAGGTTGACGATATCAAATATCCTGTCACGATACTGATTAAATTTTGTCCTCACATTTGCATATAAAGCAATTCAGGCAATGTTTTTATTACATTTAAATATGAATTCTTTTCACTTGAGTGAAATAATATTTCCAACGCTTTAGCGACATACCGAAATTTAAAAATGAACTACAGAAAAATGATTTCATTGAATATTATTCGAGCTGTTTTATAAATACAAAAGTCGTGCTGCGAGAAGGTTTGGCTCTCTATATTTCTCATATAAAGCGACCATTGTACAAACATATTGTTCGCTTTTTTCAAGTCGTACATATTTGTTTGCATTTTACTGTTAACGAATGCAATATGTGTGCTACTATGTTCAAGTTTTTGTATTGTGTATCACGTAGGGAGAGGCAAAACTTTTTTAACGGGCAAATCGTATTACGGTAATACTTTTTTTTGTCGAAAGATTTAAACTTGCCCGTATATAACCTTTAGCAACGGACTGCGGTTACATTAAAAATTCTGAAACGGGCGTGCGGCATTTGTTTGTAGCCGGAGATATTTTATCATTAATCATTATTACAAATCGATACTGTAATTTATGATACTGTATCGTACGATTTACATGAAGTATCACAGGGATTCTGTGTGCTTAATTTTTATTTTCTAGCAAGTTCGTTCTCGAAGCTTAAATTTAATTTAGCCTACTGCTTAAATCGTTTAAGCTATAATGCAAAGAAAAAAAGAAAGCAGTATTCGGTAGATTAATGTACCAACGAATCACATATTAACAAATCAAGTGACAGGTAAATCTCGTTGTAAAATCGATATATTTTGATTTTTATCTACTCAGACACGACATTCAGTGGTGTAATTAGAACTTTGGGGCCCCTATACGAAAAATTTTTTGGGCCCCCTTGATTTACAACTCTTAATCCGACTTTGCTTTTTAAGATCAATTTTTTATTAGATATTTTTCTTGCTGGGTTATGTCAATATTCAATTCACCAATGTGCAAAAATGACAAATGAATAAATAACTGGATGACGTACACACACACAGACAGACATACAAATATAAATTATGCAAATCAAATAGTATTTCCTAATTTATTCAAATCTGAAATATTCAAATTTAAAAAAAAATATTAGGCTTGCTTATAAAATAAGTAATATATTGCCCTACCTTAAAACAAACACTCAAATCGTAAACTCTAAAAACGCAGTGGGTTAAAATATATGATTTTTATATAAAGATACATATGCTATAATGCCAAAGATCATCATTAATTTAGAAAATCCTGAATTATTTAAATTTCCGTCGCATCGTTTTCATCGTTTTCATTTTTGCAAAATTTTTAATGATTCTTGGATATCAATTTTCTAAGTTATTCGAGCTTTAGTGCTTAACAGTGATAAGTTTGAGAATCAGTCTTGCGTCATATTGTTTCTCAAATATGTTTTTATCAATTTATTTTTGTGAACGATTTCTCACTCGTGACTACGGAAGAAGGTAGTGTCAAATTTAAAAATAATAAGTCACGCACTTCAGAGTAACTAGTTTTCATGTCGTAATATCTTATCATAGCTAAGAAAATGCTTAATGGAGTGCATTTTTTTTGAATATCTGTTCTAAAAGTGTTTATAGCCAGGGATAAGAAGTCGGTAAATAACCGACTCCCGACTCCTAAGTCGGTATTTTTTAAAACCGACTTCGACTCTCGACTCTTTCCATTAAAGAAAAAAAGAATTAGTATACTTTACTACTGTGAAAACAGTTTTTTTTTGTTCCTAAGTGTATTTTATTATGGTGAACAGAGTTTATTGTCTTAAGTTTTCTAAATATTAATTTTTTTTAAATAAAATATAAAATTTCCAACAATTCGGTTATACCACGGTTATCATATAACGCGGGTTTGCGAGGTTGTATCCGACCCGCGTTATAAGCGACTTCCATTGTATTTTGTATTTTACTACAAGTAATACCTATAATACTGTAATAGTATACTACGACAGAAATGGGTACGCAATAAATAAAATAAAACACCTTTAATTTCACTCTTTTTTCACAATTAAATTTGACAGAAACTCAAGAGATGTAGTTTATTTTCGATATCAAAAATTATGTATTTTTTGTACTTGCGTATTACAAGCAACATTTAGCAAAAATTGTGCTCAATATATACATAACTTAATTTTATAAAACGGAAATAATATTTTGGAATAATTAGCCTCCATTACTGCGCAAATAGGTGCCAATTTACAAAACTTATCTACATAACACCTCTTGTTATACATCGACTTTGTTACTATCAATTTCTTATTAACTAGGGTTAATTAAACAAAATAAAATTACTAATTAGAAAAGTTGTTACAATAGAACCATATCACTATACACCTTGACCTTAAGAACTAAAAAATAAAGGCAGTGTCGGCTTTTGAAAACGTTCAAATGCCAACACGGCGTGAGATTTGGTAGAATACAAAACTAACCCTACTGTGTATCACACGAATCATGCGTTTTGTATTCTTGCGCTGTGTGTAAACCTTATCCAGTCAAGTATTTTTTGCAGATAAAATTTGGATGTTCACCTACGAAACTGGTTTGTGTTATTCTATTCGTTACCGTTTCCGTTTCCGTTTAACAAAAAATCGATTGACATCGTTATTTTGTTTTGGTTTTAAATTTTTTATTCTGTTCTCATCTTCGGAAAATACGAAATCAAAAAAGAGTCGGGAGTTGGTAGTTTTTCTGACTTCCTACTCCGACTTGTGACTCCGACTCCCGACTCCGACTCCCGACTCCGACTCCCAGCTCCGACTCCCGACTCCGACCCCGACTCCCGATTCTGACTCCCGACTCCCGACTCCGAGTTCCGACTCCCGACTCCGACTCCGACTCCCGACTCCGACTCCCGACTCCGACTCCGACTCCCGACTCCCGACTCCGACTCCGACTCCCGACTCCCGACTCCGACTCCCGACTCCGACTCCCGACTCCGATTCCCGACTTCCGACTTCGACTCTGACACCCCATTCCTGTTTATAACTATATTTTTTTTAAATGTATTTTCTGTTATACTAAAATGCTATTGGGGATTTCTGTATTTGTTAATGTTGACAGAGTTTTAGGTTCCAAAAATAAAAAAGTGCTTGTAATTTTTGTCATTCTGTTCAATCCATCACTTAAGGGAGTATTTCAAATATCGAGAGCGGCATAAAAAAACTGTAAACTTATAAGACATTTAAGCTTTTCAAACCTGTTAGCTTCACATAGTTCATCAAAAATCACAATCAGTAAAATATTTTTTTTTTTTAATTTAACGTTTAAATGTGTAAATCTAGTGCAGCAGAACGTTTAAGGGCCCATAGAGCTCCGGGCCCCTACGCAGCGGCATATCTTGCCATTCTTTACGCCACTGACGACATTCGGGCATTGCTGCTAAGAACTGAAAAAAGTTTCTTTAGGTTAAGGATCAAGTAAAACCCATTTCAGCAATTTTTGGCATATTTTACAAGTTCAAATTCCACCATGTTAAACAAAAAATGTTCAGACACGAAATTTATCCACTTTGGTTATCTGTGAAATACATCCTTGGCCCTAACAAGTACTCGGAAAAGCCTCTTTCCGGCTATTGTCTTCACATTTCATGTTAACTAGTAATTAAACATGGATTGCTTGACGTGAGCTACATCCTACATGAGACATTGTGCGCGTGAGCATCGCAGTAGACTCCTCATTATTATCGTATATGTGATAATATCACTTGGTAAATCAACAATGAAAACACGATTTATTGGGCTATTAACAACAGATAACGCGAGTATGAATAGTAAATATTATTTCTAAGTATTAGGTGCTTGGTGTAGAACGCCTTCAATATCTTTCCGCGGTATTTAATAATATTACATTCGCTCAGGTTAAAGTTTCAATGAATTTATGCCAAAATAATAAAAACTGAATCAGTGAAGGAAGGTTTTCAAGAACAATTTTTCTTAAATTATACAGGGTGGTCCACATAAAGTCATGGCCAACTAGGGTTTCCATTTAAAAAAATGCAAGTTTGTAATTTATCTAAGAATTGAAACAATATTGAAACAAATGAATGTTTTCATTTTATAGTGCGTAAAAAAATCTACAACTTTTTCCCCAAAAATATTTTTGTACCATCAAGTATAACCGAGTTATTAACGATTTAAAAAAAAAAATGCCTATTTTGATTTTTGTTGATTATCTAGCGTGCCATGGAAATTTTTAAAAACATTAAAGCATCAATAGGTCACCGAAAATGGAACAATTTGTCTAATTTAATCTTCTTTGTAGCTCTTACCGTTTACGAGATCCCAATAGTGGCCCTTCTATGTGGACCACCCTGTATATACGTGATATACCGGGTGTAAATGAAGTGTGATACACCCTCTTTATTTCTTTAGTTTTGATTTTAGATAAATGAAAGTTTAGACATATGATATGTGCAAAAATCCGGGTTTCTTGAGCACATGCTCATAATTGTTTCACTTCCGGATTCGCCGGAAATGACCCCAGCTTTGTTATTTTAAATGGAAAACCCCGTGTATTTTTACATTTTTGGAAAGATGAAACGATTTTAGATACAACTGCACTTTTTTGGTTAATTTTTATATCCTCAAATAATTTTTGAACCAAAATTTAATTTTTTTCTAAGTGTAACAGGATTTGTTAATAAATCTTCACAATAATTTTAAGTTTTGAAGCAGACTCTTAATAAAAATACAAGTTATTGGTATCGATGGAGTCGTTAAAAGAGGCTCCAATTAAAGTTCCGCTTGTAGCACCATAGTTGCACTAAAAAAAATTGACTTTTTATCAAAAACAATTGTTAACATAATAAAATTTATTTTATGCAGGTCACGGCTCACTTAATAAATAATGAAATTTTGAATATTTCAACGGTACCGCATAACTACGTTCAAATGTCTTTTTATTATTTAATTAAATTACTTACCTACTAGACGTTTTATTAAAGCAGGTTTTACATTGAAATCTAACTGACAATTGGCTTTAAAATTAAACTAAAAACAAATAACTGTCAGCTACACTGTCACTGCAAATGACAATCGAACAATTAATTAAATGAAATAGATTTCTACAATTGCATTTTAAAGTAATATAAAAAGGTTAACATTTTTATGAAAGCTGTTCAAAGCGATGTAACAAATAAAAAATTCATACTTGAATTACATAATTCCATCAGTGTCTTAAATTGTTGCCGTGTACATTTTTAAAATTTGTATAAATGTTTGAGACAAAACAGATAGTCTTTTAAAAATAACAAAACTGTAAAGAGCATTTAAATTAGAAATCGCATTGCATAGCAATACATTTAAATTTAGTATAACTAAAATTGCTTAAACATTGTAAAACAAAAACCAAATTTACTCATCAATAGGATATGCTACATTTAAAAGTCAAATGATTGTGCATATATTTGCGATCGACTTTATGCAAACAGTGAACGTGATGTGAAATGATGTGAACGGAATTAAAAAAAAAAAAATTACTGTACACTTTAAAATTGTGTAAATTCAGTTAAAATAATTTGAATAAAGTTTTTGTCACTCGCAAAAGAAAAGTTAAAACTACATTTAAGGTTAAAAGATGTAAATGTAGTTACTTTAGAAAAACAACTGAAAGACAACAATATTCAGTTGATACAATTGTAAAGCAAATACTAACAATAACAATTCATGGGAATAAAATGACTTAAATACTATTGTGAATCTTAATTTATTATATAATCTACATTTTTGACTCAGATTTGGGGATGACCATTGGGAAATCGTTAATTCTAGAGAAAAATCATTTGAAAAAGTTGCTTAATATCAAATTATGAGATTATTACAAAAACTTATATAAACCTAAATTTTTTGGCAATGGTTTTACTTTAAATATTTCTAGTTTTGTAAAACTTTTAAGGCAACTTTATTTCATGTATTTAATGCCCTAATAAAGATATTTCTAAGCTCCTTGGCTCTTTTGGCTATGTTTCGACCAAATTAAATTTTTACAGTGAGCTGTGTTTTTCAATGTATAAAAAATATTTCTTTATGGGATTATTAATATCAAAATATTTTTTTGCAACAGTTAATATAACCTTAGAAAACGTATTTTGGTATTAACATTGTTCCAATTTCAAATTTATAACCAAAACAGTATTTGAAACGCTTGTAATAACTGCTGTAAATAAATTATATTTTGCAACATTAAGAAAAAAAATTTGTAATAAATAGTTTACTAGGTTTGCCATAAAATCATAAATGTTTAATAAAAAAATGTAATATAGGTACAGGGTGAGTCACGACGGACGCCGCGGAGTTTTATAGTGAAACGGTATATATTTTCAAACTTCTTTCGCGGTTAGATTATGTAGTCAATAAGGGCTACATTTTAAAAATATTTTCAAACATACAGGGTGCTCCAAAAAAGAGTGGCATATCAAAGTTATACTTTTTCTTATGTAACACCCTGTATATTATTGCATTTTTGGGTTCCTCTTTAAATTAACTTCAAAAAATGTATAAGGTTATATGGGTCTAAAGATAACCGTTTTCGTGAAAACTGCATTTTCATGAAAATGCAGCACTTTCAAAAATGTTCAACATTTGGAAACTTTAAAAAGTCTGAATAAATTCGCTTGGAAATTTTTAGATTGACAATAGATTAATTAAGACTTTGCACCACTTACATTTTTAAAATATTATACAGGGCGTTTTTTACGCTTGGTCAAACTCGTAAAACATAAACATAAAAAAAATTACAAGACAATAAAAATCTTCAGTTATGTAAAACAAGATTTGTCCATAACGGCCGCGGAACTTTTTCTCAATAAACGGCGCCCCTATGGAAATAAATATTTTGAAAGCGAATGGTTAGCTTTGAGCAAAAATTGGTTTGAAGCTGTTGAGTTGACCTATCCTGCCTTACCTGACCCAATCTAACCTAACCTTACTCACTTAAATGATCAAGTGTTATACTTTTGGCATAATAAAAAAGTTATTTAAACTATGAAAAAAGCAAATGTGAAATTAATTAAACCACTAAATACCGAATAAAAGGTTGTCATAATTTGTTTTTCTATAAACCTGAATATTTTTGTACATTTTAATTTAGGATCAAATTTTTTTCATAAAAACTGTTTCAGATATTTTATCGGTGTTAGAACCTCCACCAAATTTTTAATTTTTTAATAATAAATAGTATCGTAAAGGTTTCCGCCAAATTTAAAACTGTCTGAATTGAGTAAATAGTAAATGATGCTTTTTTGGTTGCCTTTATTTTTCTTGTTGCCAATGCCTTATGTTATTTTATTCTTTCTCATGTACATAAGTCTCTTAGGAGCATTGCTCTGGTTAAATCTTTTATACACGTTTCTCTGGGACGTCCTCGCTTTCGATTTGTTACAGCTCTCCATTTCATAGTTATTTTTGGTAATTGTTCTTAAAACATCCTGTTGACATGCCCTCTTTAACCAGGTTGCTTTATTTGAGTGTCTCAATGACAGTCCTTTCTTTTTGAGACTTATCTCATTTTTTTTATCGTTTTCATCTTTGAGATTTTAGCAGATCTCCAAAGAAAATTTAATTCAGTTTCTTAAATCTTTTATTCTATAACTCTATAATTTGCCAGACTTACACACAGGGTGGATAAAAATCATGATTTTTTTAAAAAAATAAAAAAAATCGATTTATTTGATTTAAATCAGATTTTTTTAATTTAAATCAAATTTTTTTGATTGAAATCAAATGTACCATATTAACGAATTTAGTGACATATTCACATGCTATTTCTGTTTTGTGCTAATATATTTAATAACCAATATATTTAATTCATTGGTGAATTTTTGTCAAAATGAAAAATTGAATAAGTATAATGATTAAGAATTTTGAAAAAATCAGTGCTAAATGGTGATGTACAATTAATTATATACAGGGTGAGTCATTAGTGCGGGATCGGTCGATTGTGGCTAAACGGCTTGAGATATGAAGTTGAATCAAATGCTATTTTATACAGTGTTTTCTAAAAACAATAAAAATATTTTCAAATATACAGGGTGAGTCACCTTTCTGGAACTAATAGCAACTTTTATATTTCAAATTCAACACCCAATTTTTTATTTAATATTTTTGACCGCCTTAATTTTAGCTTTGCATCAATATAAAATACTACAGGTTTTTATACGGCGTTGTAAAAAAAAATTTTCTAAATTATTCAAGGTTTTAAGTCTTTATTTAAAAAATTCTCCTGAAGTTATTTTGAAATACAGTGTTATAATTTGGTATGAACAAGCAGAAAAAAATTCTCTGTTCGCTCGATATGAAAAAATTTGAATCACACATACAGGGTATTTATAAATAGGTGGCAACTTCCATGATTTTCAAAAGCTCGTAACCCGATTTTTTCAAATACAAACCCCTGTATTTTTTTATGTCATCGAATTCGTCTTTAAAAGAGCTTCATATTTTGTTAAGTATGTCCTATACCCAAAACTCATACTTTTCGAGATATTTGACATTTTTTTTCAAATCGTTATTGAAGCAATAGAGTGCCGTGGAAATTGAAAAAACTGACTGTTCACTACGCTAACGTCAAAAACTTGTCATTTATATTTTGAATTATTGCATTTTCACAATGAATATTACTTTACAAGAGCAAATTGATATGGTTTATTCACCATTTCGTGTATTTAATTACTAATAGTAATACAATTTTGTTTTATTATAAATTAATATTATATTGTACTCACATATAATGTGATTTAAATTGATAATTTTTTTTTAAATCACTTGATTTAAATCAATGATTTTTTTAAAAAAATCACTTGATTTAAATCATGATTTAAATCGTGATTTAAATCAATTGATTTAAATCTGCTCAACCCTGCTTACACAAATGTGCTTTAACTACTGTGTCACAGAAATAAATTTTTGTTCAAGTTTTATTAATTTTGTTTTACATAAAATAAAGTGGTACGCTTGTGTTTTCTTTCGTGCACTATTGATAGGGTTATTAATCATTTCATCACTTTCACCGGTGTTATTTATTTTTTAGATATAATATATACAAAAGATGCTGATTCCCATAAGGACACCCTGTTTTTAATTGCTCACAGGCTCTCAATTATTAAATTAAAGATAAAAGCCTTTTGACAAAAGCTGAAATTTTTATAAATTTAAGCTGCAACTGTATCCGTCACATTAGTCGAATTATGCCAACTTCACTGTTGTTCGTAATAATTATTGTGTTTTAAATTCTTTATACGGAACGCTTTTATACAAAACAAATGACGGCAATTATTATTTTAGTCACAACCGCGTGCAGAAGCTGGATATCATTATCCTAATTGCTTTAATTCGCTCAAGTGTTCTCTACCTAGCACAACCGTTTAATTACGTTTAATATGTTGTTCGTTGTTTGCTCAGACTGTAGATGGTGTTCCACTAACTTTTAATTTAATAAATACGATATTTAATTTTATATATACTTTCCTACTCCAATAATTCTTGATGCAATACCGTTTTTATTTAATTCCAAATTCTACATACAAAATAAACACGTTTTGATTTGTTTTTTATTTAGTGATAATTAAAATATTTTACTTTCATTTATTAACAATAAATGTAGTAGATTAAAAGCAAATACAAAATTAAAAAGCAAAATAACTAAATTATATACTGTAATTCTTTGTAAAATCATGGTGTATTTAAATCCTACATTATGCACTTTCGACAAAAAATGTAATTGATACATGAGAAGCAATAGAAAAGACATTCCATTGGAAATCAAATATAAGAAATTGAAAAAGGGAGAAACTGTAGCTTTTCAAAGGGGAAAAACTATGGTAATAATGTGGAAGGACAAAAAGAATATTTGTCTGCTTTCAACAGTCCATAAGGCAGAAAAGGAAAAAATAAGCAATCTAGACAAAGATGGAATGCCGATTCAAAAGTCGAAAGTTATCATCGACCACAATGACACTATGGGAGCTGTTGATCGGCTGGATCAGCATCTACACGATTATCCGGCCAGCGGATAAAGAGGAGAAAAAAATTTCTATTAAAAAAATATTTTTTCATTTTTTGGATATGTCTATTTGAAATTCCTTCGTATTTTATCAAAAAGAAGAAAGAAGATGAGATGATCCCTTTTTATATAACAGTGAAACATTAATAATATGTCCAGAAGTCTCACATTTTTATCTATTTAAAAAAAAACGTAGCCTATAACGTTAAATGAAACTAAGTCAGTACCTACATGTCAATTTTACCAACAGGAGCATTGTACATGTACCTATCAACCTAACTAATAAACAAATTCCATACTCCAATACAGCAAAATACTTAGGTTTTACATTGAACGCTAAGCTACGCTGGAAGACTCATGTCAAGAAAAAAAGGAAAGAAAAAGGTATCAGATATAAAAAATGTTCTGGCTAATCGAGAAAAATTCTTCTCTGTCCCTTCCACATAAAAAACTTTTGCTTTACAAGCAAATTCTAAAGCCTCTGTGTGGACATATTGGATATAGCTATGGAGATGCGCCAAACAGAGTAGGTAATATTCAGATCATCCAGTTATTCCAGAAAAAAGTATTAAGGAACATATAGGTGCATCAACTATTGGTATTGCAAAAATAGTGACATACATCGGGACTTTAATATGGATACTGTAAGCAACACTATTAAGAAGTTTGCCAAGAGCGACGAAGAAAGATCAACATTTCCGAGTCGAAGCGATTCACCTCCTGGACACAACAGAATCAGTAAGAAGACTTAAAAGGGTTAAACCTTTTAAGTTAGTTTAAGCAAAAGTGCACCGTAATAATTAGTATCTATAGTTATTTATTGGCAAACTAAGGACCACCTACTATTGGGTAAACCTTAGACTGAACTATATTAAATTAGGCTAGAATTAAACTGCTCATTGGCCTCAAAGACCAGATTACACTGTTTTAAGTTCTATTAGGGTTATTAGATTTCATCTGATAAAGAATTGGGAGCGCGTCCAAAAAAAATTGTACAACTAGGAACTCAGACTAGATTCTTCTGTAGCAATGGTTAGTAGTGTAGAACGCGCACAGTGTAAATTCTGTTTATCAAAAAGTGTTGTTACGACTAATATGTTAGGTTCTATGTAATAATCGTTTGTAAAAATACGAATTGTAAACAAAACTGAAAAGGTAATACTTTATGCAACTTTCTTTAGAAGCTGCATTTTAAATTAAACTTAAATTTTGTGTTATTCTTTTCATTTACAATTTGTTTAAGTTTATTTTTTTAGTAACCAATGTGTTAAAAATCATTTTTTTTTATACTATTAGATTGGGTCGTATAGACTCGAACCGTACATGCGCACAGCAAATACTAACAGAACAGCAGTGTTAACACTAGAACCGCCAGAAAATGTTACTACCTTCAACCGCCGTTACCGGTCATTTTGACCGCTGTGTTTAAATTAAGCCTTCTTACTATTTGTAAAATTTTATAACGTTAATAACGTTTAATAACACAAATAAAGCATAATTAGATAATATAATAATATTAGGCTAAGTGTAAGTACTTAAAAATAAATATTTTAACAAAAAATATTTTAGCATAAATATTAATTAGCACAATTTAAACAAGTTAGTTGTTTGTACACTTCCAGCACATTTTCCGCAGACATATTTTTTTTAGACAAATCATAAACATTTGCCAGTTTTGTTTGAGTTATATTGTTTAATTTGGCACTGGTGTCTTTTGAAAGCTTTGGGTTGGTCTTTACTGGCATCTTGGAGTAGCACTTTTTTGCAAATCTCTATATTCTCTTCCAGGTTCTTCAGCTATATGTAATATAATATCTCTTCCTGTCGTATTTTGACCTGTCACTTTCTTATAAATAACCCAAGCATTAATTAATGCTAGGTCTAAGATATTGTGGAAATTGTGAACAGGCCATCTTCGTGAATCTGCATTTATGGGATATTTTTTTGCCATTTGATCTAAAATATCAACGCCACAGTTTGTCTCATTGTAAAATTTATTTGTTTTAGGTTTTTTCTTCTTTTCTTGATTTACTGTTATAGTTGTATGAAGGGTACTCAAAATCGTTTGCTTGATATATTTTCAGTGTGCTATGTTCCAGTTTCATTATTATAGTAGAATATAATAATTGCATTTTATTTTTTTTGCAAAGATATTGGAATTTTTTTCGTGTCCGTTTGATGGTGCCAACTATGATCATTTTCAGCCAACTTATTTGCATAAAGAGTTGGTCCAGGGATATCACGAATTATATTTATCGTAAGTGCATGTCCAGAAGAAGGGCTGTTCGGTGCTATAACCTCCCAAACGTCCAGCTTTTGAAGTTTGATTACTTCCGACTAGTAGAGTGACAAAGTTTTTTCGCATACGATGTTGGGTAACGTTGCCTTCCGGTACATTTGATGTACTTGGTACATTTGTTGTATTTGGATTAGTAATTACATTAATTTTACTGCTGCTAGATTCCCTACTAAGATTTTTAGTAATTGATTCATCGTTTTTACCATCTACAAGTGAATCATCATCTTCTTCACTTTCTCCTCCAGATTCATTTTCTGGTAACTTTTCTAATTCTTCTAAATATTTTAGCGCTGCCTCCTGTGAGGCCATGAGATGAACACATTTTGTCAATGCACTAGCACTAGCACAACAAAAATTGTGGGTCTGTATACTTTATACAATACACATAGCAGATCAATATATGCATTATGTATAACAATATTCCGCTAAAAAAATCAAACTTGCAGATATATAACTTGCAAAATCATGAAATATAAAACAAGTTACTATTGATAACCATAACAAAATTTGCTAAAACACTAAAACAACGAAAGATAGTGTGTAATGTAAACATTTTTAACAACGGTCAAATTGACCGCATTTGACGGTTTAAGGTATAGAATTTGAATTTTCATAGATATAATTTTTTTTAAATTTTGAAACTTGGTGTATTATAAGATAAAAAGAAGTTAGGAAAATTCATGAAAGCGCATAGTTGTACTTAAAAGAATAACCGAATCAGCTCAATTTAAAGAACGCGAACGGTCAAATTGACCGCTGCGGCGGTTCTAGCGTTAAATTAATTTCTTAAAAACGTATTACTTATGAACAAGTGCATTGAAATATTTAAGAAACTTTTTAATTAACACAACCAGCTAGCTACAACATACTAGTACATACCATTAACGCCAAAGCGGTTTAGTTTATTTTCGACTGTTATATTTACAGTTACTTGCTGCCTTATATTCGCGAAATTCAAACGTAAACAGAGAAAGTTAATTAAGAAGGCGTTGGTTACATTTTCATGTGGTGTAAATCACTATAATGCATGAGTAGATTACTCTCAAAGTCACTTTATTACCACCTAGAAATAGAAACGAAGCTACAATATTTGCATTAAATTTACCTATAAAGCGTGACTTCCTAGCAGTAAAGTGAAGCGAACTATTTCCCAGCGAAGTGAAGTATATGTAGCAATGTGTTCTCGGTTCCCATTTCCCAGCCGCTGCGCTGTTCGCAGCAAGCACACTACTTACGTTAAATATGCGGTTTATTAGTTCTCTGCGCCCTTATTTCTTTACTTTTAGTTTCTTATTAACTTGTCACTTAATGCGTATGGGCAAACGACGGCAGCGCAGATAAAGTTGGTCTAATTTTGTTCTTGCGAGAACAAAAAATATTTATGAGGGCTCAAAAATTCTCAACCGAAAGTATAGCCAGAAAAAGAACTTCCGCCTAAATCCAATTTTGAAAGCGAGACATATTTTCTAGACTCCTTAGTAAGAGTTGGAATTGGTCTTTTCAGTTTTTTGTGCTGAATTTTTAGCTATGTTACCACAATATATGATATTATTTAATTTGGCGGTTTAATCTTCAATTTAAAAAAAAATATACAGGGTGAGTCACCACAGACGCCACGGAGTTTCATGACGAAACGGTATATATTTTTAAACTTCTGTCGCGATTAGATTATGTAAGTCAATGAGGACAATATTTTAAAAATATTTTCAAACATACAGGGTGCTCCAATAAAGAGTGGCATATCAAAGTTATCCTTTTTTTAATTAAACACCCTCTATATTTTTACATTTCTGTATTACTCTTTAAATTTACTTCAAAAAATGTATAAGGTTGTATGGGTCTAAGGTCAACCGTTTTCGCGAAAATTGCATTTTCATGAAAATACAGTAATTTCAAAAATTTTCAACAATTGGAAACTTTAAAAAGTCCGTATAAATTTGCTTGGAAATTAGATTGACTAGATTAATTAACACCTTTTACTACTACATTTTTAAAATATCATACAGGGCGTTTTTTTACGATATTTGATGGAGTTTGGTACGAAGGGCTGCATAACAAATTAAAAATATCCTCCCCAAATAATAATACAGAGAAATGTTGATGTCTTATCAGATCTATATTTTAAGATCCAGCTGAAAGGTGCCTACTCTGATGGTAAATACATAAAAGCAGGGGTACCACAGGATAGTGTCTTGGGTCCGGTTTTCTATCAATTCTTCATTTAAGATCACCCAGAACTATAGAAGAACACAATAGCCACTTTTACCAACGATACTGCCATCCTAGCTGTCGCTAAAAGCAACAAAGAAACAGAAAAGAAGCTGCACGCAGTCATCAATGAATTTCAAAGTTAGACAAACAAGTGCAGAATAAAGCTTAAAGAAACCAAGTCCGTCCGTCAAGACATCAGCAAAAAACGTATAGAACACAATCCGGTAACCACGAAAGGACAGATAATAATATTACGCCAATAACTAAATACCTCAGCTTCACACTTAACTTCCTTACAAAGTTCATGACCAGAAGAAAAGAGAGAAATTAGGTATTATACAGGGTGAGTCACGAAGGACGCGTCGGAGTTTTATGGTGAAACGGTTTATATTTTCCAATTTCTGTCACTCTTAGATTATGTAAGTCGATAAGGGCTACATTTTAAAAATATTTTTAAACATACAGGGTGCTCCAAAAAAGAGTGGCATATCAAAGTTATACTTTTTCTTATGGAACACCCTGTATATTTTTACATTTTTGGATTCCTCTTTAAATTTAGTTCAAAAAATGTAAAAGGTTATATGGGTCTAAAGCCAACCGTTTTCGTGAAAATTGCATTTTCATGAAAATACAGTATTTTCAAAAATTTTCAATATTTAAAAACTTAGAGAAGTCTGAACAAATTCGCTTTGAGATAAGATTAACAATAGAGTATGTAACACTTTACACCACCTACATTTTTAAAATATTATACAGGGCGTTTTTTACGCTTCGTCAAACTTTTGAAACTTTAAACATCGATAACTCATTTTTTTTAAATACAACACCCTATATTTTTTTCGACCGTCTTATAGAAAATTTAATTCTCTTTCAAAAATATAAGAACTGTTTTTCACCTAAAATTGATATTTTCCGAGATATCGCGATTTTATTGTTAATTATTAGGGCAAAGTAATATTTTCAAGTAGGCTATGGAGGTGGACAGCGGTAATTTAAAACAATTGAAAGAAAAAACTGGAAACTTATAATTTTGTCGCTTGCCTACACATTTTTGACATTTTTTTTATAAGAAAGTTGTAGTTTTACCATACTTACGTTTAAATAGAGGTTTCTTAAAATTATTTATGCATTTATTCATTGGACCAGTATTGTAAGATAATTACTGAATCACTGAATCCTATAAACCTTTTTTTTGTAAGTTTACGATACGAAACTTGGTTCTACCGAAAACAGTACCATCCATGTTTTTTTAACGTAAAATTAGACAAGTCAGTATTAATTTTTTTTTAATCAGCGTTCCGTTCGCGTACCTAATACATTATCAATCGGTTTTTAGGATTTAGCAAACGATCAAACTCAATTATATGAAAAATATTGTGGCTCTGATAAGAAACATCTATTTAACCGCAAAAACGGTAAAAGTACAACTTTCTTAGAAAAAAATGTCAACAATGTGTAGGCAAGCGACAAAATTATAAGTTTCCTGTTTTTTCTTTCAATTGTTTTAAATTACCGCTGTCCACCTCCATAGCCTACTTGAAAATATTACTTTGCCCTAATAATTAACAATAAAATCGCGATATCTCGGAAAATATCAATTTTAGGTGAAAAACAGTCCTTATATTTTTGAAAGAGAATTAAATTTTCTATAACACGGTCGAAAAAAATATAGGGTGTTGTATTTAAAAAAAATGAGTTATCGATGTTTAAAGTTTCAAAAGTTTGACGAAGCGTAAAAAACACCCTGTATAATATTTTTAAAATGTAGGTGGTGTAAAGTGTTACATACTCTATTGTTAATCGTATCTCAAAGCGAATTTGTTCAGACTTCTCTAAGTTTTTAAATATTGAAAATTTTTGAAAATACTGTATTTTCATGAAAATGCAATTTTCACGAAAACGGTTGACTTTAGACCCATATAACCTTATACATTTTTTGAACTAAATTTAAAGAGGAATCCAAAAATGTGAAAATATACAGGGTGTTCCATAAAAAAAAGTATAACTTTGATATGCCACTCTTTTTTGGAGCACCCTGTATGTTTAAAAATATTTTTAAAATGTAGCCCTTATTGACTTACATAATCTAACAGCGACAAAAGTTTAAAAATATATACCGTTTGTCCATAAAACTCCGCCGCGTCCGTCGTGACTCACCCTGTATATTGAAAAATGCATTAGCTATTAGAAAGAAACTCTGTCAGTAGTACATATTCTACTATACAAGCAGATAATAAAACCATTTTGGGTGTATGGTATGGTGTTGTACAAAAAAAAAGCAATATTAAAATAATTCAGACGTATCAAAACTAAGTTTTTAGGTATTAACATTGTAGATGCACCCATAAAACATAAAAATTACGATCTCCATAGGGACTATGGCGTGAAATTTGTGAGAAATTACGAAGAAAGAATACCGTAGCATGTGAATATCAAGACTATCGAGCTTCTCGATACCACAAATGTTTAATAAGAAGACTCAAGAGAAAGAAGGCCTTGGAGTTGGGTAAGGTGACATTGATAGTGTAATAGTGATTAGTGTATAAGAATAGAGTTCCTTCAATGCTAGAATATCTAGGAGACGTCAAGTGATCACTCTGGGATCTTAAGTATTTTAGTATACTAGGAATAGAAGTAAATTACTTATTGGTCTAAGACTAGATCGTAACGTTACTTAAAAAAAAAACTATTCAACAAACTTATACAGGGTGTCCCAATTATACACCGCCAAAAAGTAGGTGCATATTGCTGAGTGAAAATGATGACCATTTGTCAAATATTTTCTTATCCGAAAATGCTTCCTTTCAACGTTAGAGACCTCCAAAGTTGCAAGAAAAAAAATTCAAAAAATCGATTACGTCCTAGCCGTTTAAGCTAGAGCTATCAAACGGCCGAAATGTTTAGGTGTTTCCCATTGACTTTGTGAGATAATTAGAAGAAAACACGTAATTGAAAGTATGATTTATAGTTAGATCATCCGCTTACCATCTTCAGAATTTTTTTCTCTGGAATAAAATTGAAAATGTCATTCGTCCATAAGAAAGTACGACTTAAGAGAAAAAAAATCGTCCCTCTTTGTTTTTTGCTGTAAACGTAGCCGTTTTCGAGAAAATTAGCACTAAAGATGCATCGACAAACTCTGTTTATACACCTCAGGTTAGGTTATGAACAAGCCTTAAGTCAAGTATGACATTAGCCAACTAAGTTTAGTTAAAAAAATATTTGTTCATCCCTTGTAATTGCCATTTTAAACAATAACATCATCCTACTTCGGATTACCAAGAATTAACTGTTAACAGGAATTTCTATTGCTTTTATTTCCTTTAGCTGCAGATGTTCAAAATCAGCCGCTATTATTCACGAACTGAATGCGCATCTGTAGCACGCACTTTCTATATCAAAACTTATATGGAAATAGAACAAGTCGTATAGTATTTTCTGTACAGGAAACTATATAGAATTTTGTACGAAAATCCTGTATGACACGATAAAAGATTTTCTGTATAGTTTTTGATATAGTCTTCTATATAGAAAACTATACCGTGTCACACGGGCTTAAAACGAATGACATTTTCAATTTTATTCCAGAGAAAAAAATTCTGAAGATGGTAAGCGGATGACCTGACTATAAATCATACTTCCAATTACGTGTTTTCTTTCTAATTATCTCACAAAGTCAATAGGAAACACCTAAACATTTCGGCCAAGTTTGATAGCTCTAGCTTAAACGGCTAGGACGTAATCGATTTTTTGATTATTTTTTCTTGCATTTTTGGAGGTCTCTAACTTTGAAAGGAAGCATTTTCGGATAACAAAATATTTGATAAATGGTCATCATTTTCACTCAGGAATATGCACCTACTTTTTGGCGGTGTATAATTGGGACACCCTGTATACCTAAGTGTTATCAGTAAATTAAAATAAATATTAAATTTAAGAAATACATCGCCTTATTACTACTTGTTAAATTTGAAATTCAATTAATTTTTTTACATAATTTCCTCTAACTTCTTCGATGTTGATTTCTCTTTGAATTTCTGAATTTACTTCCTAAAGCAGTTCGTAGACAGTCCAATAATACATCTTCTTAAAGAAAATATTGTAGTTCCGATTCTTTTTGATTATTAATTATTAATCTGAACACAGCGACGTGTTGAGGTTATTATTTGTTGTAATAAAATTAGTAGTACCCACTTCCACTTGAATTAAGAATTGTAATAGTTACTTGACTTTTTAACTTCTAATCGTAAATACAAAATCTTAATCACAAAGCATGTTTGAACTAAATGTTTGGTCTACAAAATATGCTTATCATGCTTTTATTGTTCACGGTTTCAATCTATTTCATTAACTGAAACAGAACTGCAATTAATAACAGTCAACTGATCGATCCGTTCAAATATAAATTGAAAGCTTATGCATATAATACAGAATTAGTTTGAAATACTGTAGGATCAAAACAAAACGCGCTGCAACAAATACTGCTATAATGAACGAGAGCTATAAATAAAAAATAATTAAATGTTACAATGTGTAGTCATAAATTCGCCTAATGATGAGACGTTGTTTTATTTTATTTTGTACTGCAGAAATTGAAAATATATGAAACTCCAAATTAATTTTTGCTGTCTGGGAATGTTGTTAGTAACGTAGAAGATAAGTTCAGAATTTACTAGATATAGACGGTTTTTTTTGATACGTGGGTGCAGTGTCGTCCTGCAATATTGCATATCTTTAAAAGCCATTGTGGTATAAATGTCAAATGTCAGACGAATAATCGTCGCTAAACCATTTTCCTAGGCTTCTAGACCTTCCTTCGTTCAGTGAACTTCACTAGTTATAAAACACCGATACCTAAAGCAGTGTTTCTAAACCTGTTTGTATTTGCACCCCGATCAATTTTTATAGCGCCCCTTTCCAATCTTTATTTCCTGCTAAGAGACGCTATTTGTTTTTATTTTTCAACGTCCTTTGACTGAGCGTATTATTTTTTTAAATGTGTTTTGTTACTCTAGTTTTTTTTAATCTAAATTTAATAATTTAAATATATTGTTGTACCTAATACTACAGTTTCGTAAACTCCGTTTATAGGTTACACGTTGCGCCATGCAGTCAGCTCTATTTGCTATCATATAACTGTGTCAAAGCTAGCAAATACAGTTGATGTCATCAACTGCGGCCTTATGTATTTCCTTGTTATACAACATAGTCTTTTTGCTGAATCAGGGTATTTATGAATAAAAATAGTTTCCTAAATTATGGAAAGACAGTCAAGAGTAGACTCCGAGTCAGTCGTAGAGCAATCTGTCGGGATGGCTGTATTACTCTGATCCGGTAAGTGGCTGTCCTGTAAGAATTCTGTGTGTCAACGTGTTATTTTTGTTCTTATACTAAATCTGCTTATTTCATAATTATTATTTAGCTTTTTGATGGATACCAAGCTTCAGTACCTTTTTTTATGCTCACTAATGTTGTCATTTTTAGTGTTTATTTTATGTAATTGTTTTTATTATTCTTTACGACTTCCTCTAGATATTTCTTGCCCTCCTGGGACCTGCGCCCCACAGGTTAAGAATCACTGAGGTAGACCAATCGTTGTTAGAGTCTAAATTTTAGTACATAAAAAGTTATCGAGGATGTGTGTAATGTTTGCCGTTAGGTTTCTTTTTGTTACGGCTATTATGGACGTAGAAAACACATTTTTAATTTCTTTAAAATGGCAATATATACTTATCATTAACATTTTTAAAATATCTCTAAATCATTAGCTACATAGTTACTGTTGCATGAAATTTTAGTTGAAGCTTTAAAATTAAAAAGTACTAGTTAAACATCAAAATTTGTTTCTTTTTCATGCAGATATTTTATATTAATTTTTAAGGGATACCTACAGCAAAGTAAAGATTTTTTTGAGAAGCTTTATCGTTCAATTTCCTTTGATATGTTGCTTAAATAGTAGTAAATTAAAGAATAGTCTTGCATTTATGAGTAAATACAAAGTAACATATTAATATTCATTTATCATTTATATAAACCAACATCACAGGATATCAATCGCATTTCTATTCAAGTGTGCTTATATGTGTTAACATTAATCAATTCTGTTTCATAACGATGTGTTAAATTATAAGTAATTGTAATATAAATTTATTTTTTTAATTGTTTTCATAATTTTTTTAATTAAAACGTTAACGGTTTGGTTTGGTTTTTGTTGTAATATCCTAACATTCCAGAATTGGACAAATATGTCTTAATATTTTTCGTATCACACCAATATTTTTTTGTTAAATTTTATGAACGTCAAGAAATTCAAAGTCTTAAAGGGGTACTTTCGTAACAAGACCGGAAAGTGGTACATTACTGGACGAGTAAACAGTTTTGGGAAGAGCCTTAGCGAGTTCTGAAAGGATACGAGTCCAGTAAAGACACTTTCCGGGTATGTTACATAAATAACTATTTTCTGCGTCCGCCACTGACACCAAAATCACCATCCTCATCATCCATAATCAAACAATAACTTAAAAAACTACAGGTGAAAACTCGTTTGGTGGTATAATGACATAAATACATGCAATCTTTACATCGTCTAAGAATAATCTTAAAGGTAATACAACAAATGAGCCCCAAGCATAAGAAAATTCAATGCACAAACAGTGCTCAAATAATATTAACCCTAGTCTGCATTCATGGTATAAGTTACGTAGCAGCACTGCTTGGGCCTCTGCGGCCCACGCTGAAAATAATGCTTTGGTTCTGTAAATAAAAACCTGATATCATATTACAGACACCGTCGTAAAAGTTAATTTGTTGTAGAAGAATGTTGTAATAACAGTAATAGTTTTGCAATTTCGCTGAGGAATATCAAGATATAGACAATAATTGTGTACCCTTTGTTAGTTTAACGAGCATGAAATCCTAAGAAAATAAAAGACGTTTAATTTTGATTTTGAAATAACGTGTGTTTATATGCTTACACTGCAAAAATGTGTGAATATGATTATACACAATTATTTAACTTTGATAATAATGTTAACAATCATAAATGCTTGGGATGTTCAATGTTTTAGAGTTTAAATCTATATAACGCAAATATTTTATGTAAAATATTGGCTTACCCGAAATAAAAAATTATTGATAACTTTTCTTTGAAGCAAGTGCAAGTGTTTGAGTTGGTGCAAAAGTAATTTGAAACAAAGAATTTATAAAATTAACGTACTTTTTTTGCTAAATAGTTTAATTTAGCGGTCTCGAGGTTTAATAGAAAGTGGTTCATAAATTAATATGAAGTAATTTTGCAAGACATATTATAGCAAGCAGTATCATGGGCTTTTGACCCTAAGAAAGACAGATTAAGTATTAAAGTCTTCTTTAAAGTTATAAATGTGGTAAAAAATTTATTTTTTTAGAAATTTGTATTTAGTTCTAGTAAGTTAACAGTTGGAAATTTAATTATCACTTACTGTTAATTAGCACTTTCCAAATGGCAGCTTACTAAAAAACAATCAAGATAGTTCTACACAAATGTCATGTAGAATCTACATATCGTTCGTCACATTTTGTGACTAAAATGGATAATTTCATGTTAACGTTAATTTGGATTGTGACCACATAAACAGAAGCAGGATAATTACATTTGCGGAAATGTTGTACTTGGAAAGTATCAACACTTTACTCCAGTAAGATTGAATTATCCCTTTTTCTTCGTTATCCTTCGTGAATGCGATTTCTGAGTTAATTAAGCAAAGGCGATAAAAAAGATTACGAGAGTTGGAACTTTGTCTGAAAGAACGAACGGGTGCTTAATTGTAATGAACGAGGGAATACTAAATTGGTCGGAAGTTTTAAAAATCAAAGAGATTATAATTTACGATTAAAAGAAGGAACATTCTTCCCTTAACTGTATCACAATATACCTGATCGTCATGTAATATTCTGATAATTTCTGTCGAACGACTGCGTGGGCTGTATTAGAATAGAATAGGCGGTAGGAGGCTTAGAAAAAGAAAAAAGATAATCGCTGATTGGAATCATAGGAACTGTCTTTATTCGTTATATATAACGAAAAAGGATCACCGCAGGAGGCAAACATCCGACATGCAAGCTTTATTTGTTTTGAAAGTATTTCTGTAAGTGCCCATCTTCATCAGGGAGTAGTTTATTTCACTAATGGAATGACAAGGATAATTGCTGGTTTTACAAAGAGGATGCGTGATTAAACACTAATTACAGGCGCAATTAGTAACGAACAAGGCGTAAGCTATAAATAATAAAGTCGCGATAATATTTTTCAATTTATGTAATTAAAAAAAACTTTACACAAACTTTATAATTTTAATCTATATAAATAAAAATGAATGTATGTTTGTATGTATGTATGTTTGTATGAATGTATGTCCTTTATGCATTCCTATACCATTCAACCGATCCTGATCAAATTTGGCACAGACAATCTATAGGACCATGGGAAAAAATCGTCTGGAAAAGATATTGAGGAAAACGTGCCAAAATTTTACATGCAACATTTAAATCGGGTCGTCGGGAGCGAGAATTTCGTCAAAATTTGACAATTTGACAATTCGACGTGACCTTTGAAAGCTCAAACCTTTTCCGATTCGACCTTTTCGCACATATATCGTACCGATTCGGAATCGTCTCGCCCTCCCCGACAAGTACGTACCAAACAATCCCACTTTCGAGTTAAATTCAGACCACGAACGAGAAAAAGCGCAGGCGCGCGCACGCACTACATACTAACGAACGTCGAAAGCCTTTTTCAAAGAGCGATTAAAAATACTTGGGGGCGTCTAAAAATCGCGAACTTCTTTGACGGGTCGTATAAAGGATCGAATTTTAATATGTGTACGCTCAGGACCTCGGAAAAAATCGTTTGCAAACGTTATTAGTTAAAACGTACAAAAATGTTCGTATTAACGTCGCGCGCGCTCGCACTACAAACTAACGAACGTCGAAAACCTTTTCTTAAAAAGCAATTAAAAATGCACAGAGGCGTCTAAAAACCGCGTATTTTTTTGTCAAGCCGTATAGAGGATCGAATTTTAATATGTCCGAAAATCGCGATTTCTTTTGTAAAATCGTATAAAGGGTCGAATTTTACACATTACACATTACACGTTACATTTGGGTGCGAGTCATGGGCATTAACATCGAGCCAAAAAAGTAAAATACAAGCGACTGAAATGAAATTTTTAAGAAGAGTAAGAGGCGTAACAAGAAAAGACAAAATACGAAATGAACAGATTAGAAATGAACTGGAAGTAGAATCTATCCTTGAATTCATCGAAACTAGGCAACTGAGCTGGTGGGGGCATCTACAAAGAATGGACACAAGAAGACAGGTAAAGAGAGTGTGGGAAGCAAGAATACAAACAAGGAGGAAAAGAGGAAGACCGAGAGAAACATGGGAAAAGGCAGTAGCAAAAACCTTGGAGAAGAAGGGAAAATCATGGTGCGAAGCGAAAGAAATGGCACAGAACAAAAAACAGTGGCGAAAATTCATGTACAATACATAGATGTGCACACGTCCCTACACGTACGGGTAGAAGGGAATTTGATTATATATATATATATACATGTATCATACCAATTCGGCATCGCCACGCTCTCCCCTAAATATACATAGCAAACAATAGCACTTTTAAATTGAATTTTGACTTTAGAATATGAAAATACGATGACACTGTACTAATATTGATTTATTCGGTTTTAAAGAGCAATGACAAGTGTTGTAAATAAAAATTTGAGCCAATCGATTGTTCATCGACCCGCTTAGTTAGTTATAATCAATATATCTCAGGAACATAGAGACACGGAACGTGTACCAAAGGAAAGATAATTTTTTGCCTAAAAAGATTTCTACTGGGACCCATTGCGTGCGAGCGCGAGTAGTTTGATTACCAATTTAATAGAATTTGAGAAGCATTAGGTGCGAGCGCGGAGCGCGAGTAGTACGAATATATTTATTCTAATTTAAAAAGCAATAACGAGTGTTGTAAATAAAATTTCAACCGATCGATTAATCGCCTCCAAAAAAAGTGACCCGCCTGACTCAGCGCGAGTAGTATGACGCAATTTTCTCAATTTTGAAAAGCAATTGCGAGTATTGTAAATAAAAATTTGAGCCAATCGATTGATCATCTCCGGCTTAGTTATAATCGATATATCTAGAAAACTGAGCCAATTAGGGACATGGGAATTGCACCAAACGAAAGATAATTTTTTGCGCAAAAAGAATTTTACGCGCAAAGAGAATTCTATGCGCAAGCCGTGATCTAGCGGTGGAGGAGCCCCGAAGGGGCTCCGGAATCGCTAGTATAAAAATAAAACCAAAACATTGTTAATTTAAGGGTCATTAAAGTGAAATAATATATAATATAGTAACAACACTGGATATATCTGTTTAAAAAAAATCAAAACTAATTTTAAAAATTACGTAACTATTTAAAAAGTCTACCAATGGGGTAACACGGGGCCGATTTCATTTTAACTTGTATATCTCTGAATTATTTTCTGATATAAAAATTGAAACGTGAAATACTCCATTCTGCCCATGCTGCTCTACATTTATCGTTAAAAACTTTTATTTACATTATACTTTCATGGCCTACGAATACCTTCTAGATTTTGACATATATTTGCTAAAAATTAGGCATAAATAGCATTAAAATGTCAACATATCCAAACAAGTACCAAACTTATCATCTAATTTTATCTTAAAACAATAGTTGACTTTAAAGGACACCTTATTACACATCAAAATTTTGGATACGATTAATTCTATTTTAAAATAAATTGTATTAATTACGATTTTTTTTAAACCAACAGGATATTTAAAGAATATAGATGTCTGTAACATACTGTAAAAGTAAAACTTTTCAATGCAGGATACTACACAATACCTATAAAGTATAAAGTAAATATTTGAAAATGACTAAAATGTTTAATTGATAAATTGTTTGGTTATTTATATGATTAAATAAGTGATTTATTAATATGAATAGGCCAAATGCAAATTCACTTTTTTCAAGGGACTTCTTTTCGAAACTCAATATCAGTTTTATTATTCACATCTCTTCAACATTAATTTTATTATTTTGTTAGTAAGCTAAAAATATGTAACAATAAATTCTTGGTCGATTGCAAAATAAATTTTACGTCAGGTTAACTATTGCAAATAAAGAACTTTTCCAACTAAAAACTAATTTAAATAAGTAAACTTGCGGCTTTTGTTTCGTATTATTATTGTTAGTTACAACGTCTGAAATGTTGATGTAAATTATATTTCTGTAAATGAATTCATTATGCATACCAGCAGCATGTTAATTACTAATAAAATTTAATTACCTACAATTGTATTACCTTTACTTTGCTGTTAATAACGTTATACATTATGTATGTATGTACATGTGAAGAAAAGTTCTTTGCATTTTAGATCATTTAAATGCAACTTAATTAAGAGATCTAAGTGTTACCAGAAATGATACATTTTTGTATATTATTGTTTAGCTATTACAACGACAATAATTTTATTTTTCTATCATTATCTTTAAAAAAAAACAGCAACGGATAGGAACATTAAATCGAAAGACATAAAACAGCTAGCACAAGACAGAAAAACGCGGAAAAAGTCAGCACAACACAACTCAACAGTCCTACACCTAAACAGTAACAGGACTCATGACTAAATAAAAAAATCTTTAAGATTTTTTTTTTAACCGTGTACTGTCAGGTACCTACTTTTAATAAAAATAGAACAATATATACATTTGTTGAACTTTTAAAAAGGCTTTGAAAATACAGGGTGAATATTATGTTCCAGGCCGATGTTGTTTTTAAATAACCCGGAAATAAATCACATTTTTTTAAATTTGGATTTTTTTATGCAACAGTAGGCTTATGACAATTATGTATGGAATATGACATCGCTCAAGTGACCACCTCTGGCAGAGTTACAAATGCCTGTTCTTTTAATCATATTTTTCATGACATTCTCGCACGTTTCGCGTGTTATTTCCGCAATTTCATGTCGAATATTGTCCTGAAGCATTGGAATTGTTGTTGGTTTATTAGCGTAGACTTTTCCTTTCAGGTTTCCCTGACAGAAAATAGTCGGGTGACGTTAAATCGGGTGATCGCGGGGGCCAGTCGATATCACCATTTTTAGTAAATCAGTTTATCACCCCCGCAATCACCCGATTTAACGTCACCCGACTATTTTCTGTAGGGGGTACCTGAAAGGAAAAGTCTACGCTAATAATCCAACAACAATTCCAATGCTTCAGGACAATATTCGACATGAAATTGCGGAAATAACACGCGAAACGTGCGAGAATGTCATGAAAAATATGATTAAAAGAACAGGCATTTGTAACGCTGCCAGAGGTGGTCACTTGAGCGATGTCATATTCCATACATAATTGTCATAAGCCTACAGTTAAATAAAAAAATCCGAATTAAAAAAAATGTGATTCATTTCCGGGTTATTCAAAAACAACATCGGCCTGGAACATAATATTCACCCTGTATAATATTTAAAACAAATTATTGATTTTAGAAACGAAATTTTTCCACAACTAACTTAGGCAGTTTTATTAAAACCATAAATGGTTATTTTTATTTAATTGTACATTATAGTTTTTATATAAACACGTGTATTTGTCAAAACATTAATTGCTAAAATAATCTAATTTTTAAGCGTTACTTTCATTTATTAATGTTGGCACAAACTCTTTGAGTGCTAAGAAATGAAACAAAAGTGCTAACCCGAAGCCTGTTTATGGCGATGTCACGGCAATCCCAACTAGATTTTACTCCAAAAATTAAAGCCGCAACATTCCTTGCTGTCGAGGTGCTAACCTTCCCAACTTACATAACTTTATAGCTTCCTGTTTTCCAAACAAGCCAATAAAACAACCATATATAAGAATTTTACTTTAGATTACACTGAATAATTTATTAAACAATAATTTACCAAGCTATTCATGTATTCACAGCATTAATTTGTAGGTACCGGAGTATCGGTTTACCTGATGGCTTCATTTAAATACAATACGGTATTTATTACTCTCTCCTTTATTATGTTAAGTGCCCATTGGAAAGTATACAAGATTATCTAACAATTTATTACCGATGACACTTCGATACAATAGTTATTAATTAAACGTACAAGATGACGCAAGAGAAACATGGCAGGTTTAATGTTGTGATTATTTAAAATAACAACAGTAAGCCAGTTCTTGGAAAGTGATTGATATTGTTTTTAAAAATGTTGTCTTATATTACACTACATAAAAGGCTTCGTTGTAGAAAATAAATGTAAAATAAAAATTCTCCCCAAATATGTTGTCGAGAGTATTATCCACCTTTTTAATTGGCTTCATTTAAAATTAAAGGTTTATAGTTAAGAAAACATGCTTATAGTAGCTACAAATTTGCTTTGTTTCAGTAAAATTACCAAAATCAATTTAAATATTTTGTATCAGCAATAATTTTTGCTGCAATATTCTGTTCAGAGTTTCAGCACCAAAGTTATATTGTTAAGGTGGATCCATGTTTGGGTTTTCAAAACATGCTTAAAAATATGTAGGTATACATTCTTAACCATTTTATTACAAAAATCTATGTGATTGTAAATTTATAAGCGGAAAATCTTTATTCCTCTTCAAAAAGATTAACAACGCTGCTTCTAATGAAATAATATCTTTATCATTTACTGAAAAGAAAGGTTTACGATATGTTGTCCCTAGAATCTGATCAAGGTTATGTTTATTGCATCAAGAACATCGAATAGGGGAAAAACTAAAAAGTTGAATAGTAAAGGTAATTTTTGCGATCGCGTTAGCCATGAAACCGTCAAAGATAATATCGAAATTCTTCTATTTGCCAACTCGCGCTTGCTCTGCAAGTAAAATGGTGCAAGGTTTTTGAAAAAATGTTAAACGGTTCCTTAGAAAAACGCGAAAAATGAGGCCCTTGTAAAAACGGTTTTCCCTATCTTAAACGCCTATGCAAGTCGCATAGATTTAGTTATATCAGATATACAACTCTCAAATATAGCGCTTTTGCAAAGATTTCGTTTTTGACGTTTTTCTCCAGAACCTTGAAGATTATTTCAAAAACTTTGAACCATTTTACTTGCAAAGGATGCGCGAATTGGTAAATAGAAGAATTTTCATTTTATCTTTCACAATTTCAAGACCAACGCAATCGCAAAAATTATCTTTATTATTCAACTATTCAGTTTCCCCCCTACTTTTTTGAAGGAAGTGGCCAGTGGCACTTATAATTCTGCAATACATTTATTTTTGATGTTCCTGATGCACTTACACAGCCTTGATCAGATTCTAGCGACAACATATCGTGACCCCTCTTTGTGAGAAGTAATACTTGCAAAATAGGAAAAACCTCTTTAGTTTTTAAAATATTTTCAAAATGAATAAGTAATCTCTTTTTTAAGGAGAAAGTTTTTATTTTTTGATGCTTATAAACCATAAAAATTAACTTACTTTTATAAACTTTTCAAGAATACCTATTGCGTCTAGTTTCATATATGCATATTCCTATATTTGTGTTTTAGGTATTTTAATTAATTTTATAGTAAAATTCATCAATTCACCAAAAATCTAAATCTAAATTTTTGTATATTTTACTAAAGTACTGAAATAATCAAAATTAAAACAATATTTAAAAGTCTTTAAACATGGGAAAGAACTTTGGGAAATGAGTAAATCGAAGAAAATAAAAATCAGCAATGGAGGTGAATTACTGACCCCGATGCTGTAGATGTACAAGAATAGACTGTTGATTAACAGAACAATTTTAATCTTTTTAAAGTACTGGAAATATTACCTAATTCCTAATTGTACATTCAGTTTAGTTCTGTGTAAGGTGGATAAATTGGGGGCAATTGAGCAAATGAGGAACTACTTACAAAATGTTCGATTAGGTACGTATCTTTTAAAATGTAATTTTGGTATTGTTGCAAAAAAAATTCGTTGATATAAATTACTTTTTGATAGTAAATACCTGTTATAATAATTAGAACGTGTTTTCTAAACTCTAAATCATAACCATCATTTTAAATTTATTTATGTGTTGGTTGTACCGACGAGATGATTAGGAATTTTATCTTCTCTTTTATCGGATTCTGTTGCATTTTTCAGTTGTTGATTATGTTTTTCCCCTTTTTCTATAGGTTGCTAGCCATGGCAAAAATGTCCAGCACTTTATTTATTCTAGTTTACGCCTTATGCCTATTCTCATTTTTTCTTGGTCTCCCTCTACCCCGTAAACTGCTTTTTTCCTTAATCTTTATTATCTATCCTTGTTTCAGTCATCTTTGTTGGTTTTTACTTTATAGCATAGAAAAAATGGGAAAAAAAGTGAAACATTAAATAATAATGGGCATTTTTGATCGAGTTGGCCATGAAAGCGCCTGTTGTAAAATCAAAGTTCCTCTATTTACCAATGCAAGGATCTTTAGCAAGTAAAATGGTGCAAAGTTTTTGAAAAAATCTTAAACGGTTCAGGAGGAAAACGCGATAAACGAGAGTCTTGTAAAAGCGGTTTTGCATCTGTTTAACGCCTATGCAAGTTGCAAAGATTTAGTTATAACAGATATACCACAATTTCTCAAATCAAGGCGCCTTTACAGGGGTTTCGTTTCTTACGTTTTTCTCCGGAACCGTTTAAGATATTTTCAAAAATTTTGCACCGTTTTACTTGCAAAGGATGCGTACATTGGTAAATAGAAGAATTTCGTTTTTTTCTTTGACGGTTTCATGGCCAGCGCGATCGCAAAAATTACCTTAATTATTCACCTTGTTAAGTTTTTTTCCTATTTTTTTTCTCTTTAAATCATCAATGACACCTATAACTCTGCGAAACAACATATCGTGACCTTTCCTTGTGAGTATACATTCCTTAAATGTATATTGTTGGCTAGGTTTCTTAACAGTGAATAAAAATTAGTACGTGCACTGCATAAAATACTCGAGTCTTCGTTTTTTTTTTAAATTTCTGTTTTAGCTATTCAAACATTTGTTATTAGTATTAGTATATTTCGTCGCTGCAGCTATTCTGTTATTTAGATCTTCCTCCAACTTGCCATTTTCTGCATTTATTCTTCCTAAATACTTGAAACTTGCTACCTGCTCTTCCTTTTCTTGTTCTAACAGAACTGAAACCAATAAATGATCGCGCGTTTTTGTGTTTGTTATATTTATGATCATACGCCTAGATTATGCCATAGATCAGGGATGGCAAATAGGTGACGGCACCCTAAAGAATTCTATGAATAATTTTTTTTTTTAAATTTTAAACTTTTTCGAAAAGTTTTATTTATTTTTAATTAGTATGTTAATTATCAACAACTACATGTTATTTAAATATCAAAAAATTAAAAATACCAGAAAATAACAACTCTTCTTATATCGATACAATAATTTGTTCATTACTATATCTTCATATAAAATACCAACTGTAGCGATGCACGGAACTTTTGATTGCATACAGTAGCGTAGCAAGGGGGGGGCGGTTCGCCCCGGGCGGCACTTTTTTTGGGGCAGCACTTTTAGTCTACCCAAATGGGGTAAAAATGAAAATCTCGGGGTAATGAAGGATCAGTAGATATAATAATCAGTTCCCGCACTAGCGCTATTAAATTCATAAAAAATAATTTTAGAAAAAGGAATTTTTACCGAAGTTAGGGGATAAAACGGGCTACTTGACCTTGCTTCACTGAAAACCCGCTCCCTTGTAACGACAGAAATTCCAAGTTTCTAATAAAATATACGATATGGTACCAGCCATTCAATAAAATTTCAAACAATTTATTTATTTTAGGCATTAAATTCCATGCAGTTTTAAACTCTAGGTATTGTAACAGGGACTTTTCGCCCTTATTAAAAATAATTTCGTGGGAGTTGGGGCGATCTGATTTTTAAAAAAATCAGAAAAGCTTCTACTGTAAAACTGTAATTTTGGAAGATGATAAAGTATTCTCCATTATCTAACTTGCTTTAAAACACGTTTGAACGTCTAAAATTTAAAAAAAAAAATCCCCCATTTTTTTTGTGTCGATCTCTGCTTGCATTTGGCAAAAATCAAAAATTAACAACCCTTATTTATAGGGGCGGCAAATTTTGGGACCGCCCCGGGCGGCACAACCTCTAGCTACGCCACTGATTGCATATGTATTTAGTAACACATAAAATCATGACGTTGGCAATACTGAACGAAATAACTGACAGTTGTTTCTGGTAGGTAGGTAGGTAGGGTAGGTTAGGTTAGGTACTGGCACGGGGAAAAATTTGTATTAAATTTTATTTTATTTTGGCACACTGATCAAACCCTATTTGCCATCCCTGCCATAGATCTTTTTTAGTGTGTAGCAAACATTATGTTCAAACGCCAGTTCTGTTAAGTATTTCTGTTTAATTCTATTTCTTCCCCAGTAGGCTTTCCTTGCAAAATATTATTTGCACTTCTTAATTATTTTATTCATCAGATATTTACATGTATTATCAAATACCTGCCATCAAAAATCATAAATATGTGTATTTAGCTTTGTAATTTCTCTAAACACACAGGAAGAAGAGCAAAAAGGCTATATACAATTTTTCTCCGGGCACTACATATCCTTTGAACGCCTCTGTCTGTAATATCAAAATTAAAGCTAACATATTTATCCGCTATCGCTGTACATCTTAATGCTCCTAAACTCCTCAGTCCTCAGAAAATACAACCAATTTGAATAATTTACTCACAAAATATCTAGACTTGTTTTCAACAACTTTATAAACTTTACTTTTATTACGTTTAAAATAACAAGTTATAAAGTTTGTAAACATTTCTTTGAAAGGTATATGTAAAACCAGGTACGAAAATTAATGTGTATTACTTATTGAAGGTTATTATAGCTCAGCGAGCTGTAAAAGTCTTGAGTTCTAATTTGAAATTCCATTTTATAATGCCCATACCTCTGAAATTTATTCGTAAAATAAAACCAGACGTCGAGTTTCCCCGAGTAAAACATGTTGATGAAATTTGTAGGTACCGTTACATTATTATGTTCATTATATTTAATTTCCTACATTATCTCCTAATAACCGGTGTGATCTTGTGTGTTTAAGTGATGAAATGCATGACAGACACTGAGAACAATCATCAGCAATTTACAGTTCCCTAGACACAAAGTATAATTATGAGGATGCTTGAGAAGTACATTAGGATGCACACGTTGAAAGCCCCTACCTATAAAACAGTTTACGACTATTTAAACTGAGCAGTGCTGTTGTAAAAACTAAAGTACTGCCGTACCCCGTGTGTAAAAGTAAGACCTTTTAGTCTATTTTTAAAATACTGTTAATTATTTTCAAGTTTTAACATCTCTAAATGTGTTGGATCATTCATATTTTAGCCATCATGGTAAGGTCCATGTCCTCAGGTCCCCATATTTAAAATTTATTTTCTGTTTAAAGACAGAATGTTATTCTAGACTTGTGCAATACCGTGCTGAAAAAAGTTTTGATTGTGCTGTTTTCGTTGGGCTACAAATTCAATTAAAATTGGAAGAGCTGTGGTCATGATAGCTCCCCCAGAACGAAATTTATAAATTTTTTCTAGACAAATATTGTAACAGTTCGTAGAGAACTTTTTACTTAAGAAATTATTTATTGTTTACTTTGGTTTCTTTTTTTAATACATATTTTTTAATAGGTAGTGTTTTTTATTAGCTTTTTAATTTTTCTCTCCCTCGCGATATGAAGCGTTTAATGTAGGCCTTAAACGATTGTATGTGTAATAACGTTTTCCGACTCCTGATCTCAGTCTTTCTCGATTATTTTTTTATATACCTAGTCGTTTTGTTTGTTTTCCTTCTTGTCCTTGTATATGCCTTTATTCAATTTCTCCTTGGTCTTTCTGGTTTTCTTCTGCCTTTGGTTTCCCAGTTGAGCATTTGCTTAGGGATTCTATATTCAGCCGATCGTTGCACACGTCCATACAGCGTTAAATATTAATTTTTAATGTCATCCGTCATTATATGTGTAAAATACATAATTTTTCTTACTTATTTTATTACTAAATTTTGCATTTTGTTGCGCCTTATTGGTTGGTTTCATGCCCGTCGCGCATGCCAGTTATTAAAGCCTTCTTCGGGCAAAAATAAAACAGTGTAATTTTTTCCATGAACCGTTGAATGTGTTAAATTTATTGGTAAGGGAACCCAACTTTCGTTTTGTATTTTTGAATTTAACATATGGTCCTTCGAGTTTGACTGATTTTTGCTTTTACCCAACAATCATCAATCCCGATATTTATTTTTCTTGTCTGTCACCTAATCGAACTAAACCTGTTGGTGTAAAGTTAAATACTTCATGGGGCCACTTCTATTTGTTTGTGTACCTGTTTAACCCATTTTTTTCTACAATATTTTGTTGTCTATTCCAAGAATTAACTGTACAAGAACCAACAAAACTCGTAACTCGATAAACCTGAAGCGATTATTTTTGCACGTTTCTTGATAAAATTCAATACCACAATCAATATGCTTTGTTTCATTGTTATCCGCTTTTAAAAATGCGCAAAAATAAAACGAAGTTACGTTCGAAGATCATTCTCCCCATTAAAGAATAAACTGATAACAATTTCCGAGGGAATATTTTAAACTGAATTAATACCCCTTATTAGGTTCATGGTTTATATAAAAGAACGTTCAGAGTATTTACACCCACACAAAAACGTGACTAATTCGTCCTACAGATGGAGCGCGTTGAAGTATTGCTTACCAAGGAAGATTTATTGTGATTTATTTTTAACTAGGGTTAAGTACAGTTGAAGGAAAAGATGCCGCATCGCAAGCAGTAATTTATGGATTTAGTTACCGTGCATGATGCATAGCCAAACACGTACAAAAACGAACCATGCATAGTAAAGCGACTGAAGAAGTCGTATATGTTACGCATATGTGGCCAGACTATAGATTTTAACCGGCGACACAAATGCACACCCTTATAGAGATTTTATATCGTTTGTGTGAAAACCGATGCTGGTGCTGTGTGCTCAGTCGCTTTCGCCAACGTGCACCGCGGCGTGAAACCGCCGACGGCGAATTTTTGGCACTTGGGTTAGCCGTATCCGTTTGTTTCATTACGTCACCTCACTCCAAACAGCATATAAAGGAACGTTTTTAAATAAAATATACCTATGTAACGTTAAAGTGGCGTGTTGTTCCGCACCCAAATGTAAAGCCTTATACAAAATGTTAGGAGTGTTAAGATTTGTTCGACATCTATTAATTCTTTTTAACGTTCAGCAACGCTTACAATTTCTACTTTTCTTTTAAACCAGATATACCGCTACAATATAATATTTGTGACTTTTCTATAATAATTAATTACACAACCCTCATAATACCGTATTTTTGTTATGACAAGTAATACCACTGGGGTATGGCCCCAAAGCTCTTGGCTGTATGGAATCATGATTATCAAGTAAAAACTTTATACCAAGCTTGGTATACATTGTTTAAAACATATGGCAGCATCAAATACTCAAAAACATTCACTACTTAGTAGTCGAGTTTAAATAATAATAACTATTTAAAAAAAAAACAATCTACGTTTATGTTACATTTGCATGCCGAACAAGTAATTGTCTGGTGATTATTACACATAAAGCAAATGCAATGGTTGCATTTGTTTAAATGCTTTCTATCTAAATATCCTGGACATTCTTAACATCTACCAAGTTTCAGTTTTTGAGACTTTTGTAACTGCCTCTGTGAATTTGATGGTTCTTGTAAATCTGTAAAAAAAAAACACAAATATGTAGTACAAACGTAGAGAGTTGCGTAAGGTATGGATCAGAAAATTGGGTGATGAACACGAAACAAAACTATATCTCGGGACCACAGAGATGAACTTTTGGAGAAGATGCTGCGGGATCACAAAACTGGATCAGGTAAGAAACACTGAAATAATAAATAAAATGCAAATTCAAACAAATATCAACAACAACATGGGGAGAAAAAAAAAAACTTATGGGGAACGGTCTTCTAACAAGAATGCCTAATTATAGATGGCCAAAGCAAATCTTCGTACGGAAACCACATGAACGTAACAAAAGGGGGCGTCCGGAAGAAATGGAAAGATACTGTAGAAGAAGCTAAGGGAACAATAAACCTAACAAAGGAGATAATGTGGAGATAGGAAGAAATGGCACATGGGGTGCGAGAAACTGCCAAAGAAGCTGTAAAACACTCGCTCTTTATGTATAAAAAATAGTTTAAAATTGTGTGACTCTTTCCGCAATATTTTCATCATGGCACGCCGTTAAATATATACTCGCACCCCTGATCTTAATAATTTTGGCTCGCAAGAAGTTTTTGAACTGCTGTCTTTTATCGGGAATATTCCACTTGTTTCAATGTGTAGGCGCACAATAATTATAATATTTTTCTAGCCAATCCAACAAACAGCTTCCAATTTAATACAACAATTTCTAGGTAAATTATTTGAATAGAAATGTAAGTCAAAAGCCAGCCAGTACGGATCGAAAAACGTCGCAATGTTTTTCTTCAAACAAAGACATGCAAAGCAGCTTTCATGCGACTAACTCACATTAATACTAGCTAATTACGCCGTTATACCGTACATGATTACGACTGCACTAATTGGCATTTCATCTGAGCGGAATTCGCGGTACAGCAGATGTACTAACACTGACTTACATACGTATTCCGGCTTAATGAGACAGTGTCAAGTTTTGTGACAGTAAATAAACTTTAAAATTAACAAAAGCCAAATTACGCTATAATGCCGCAATACCAAGATATTTCTGTGGTTAAATAAACACTCAAAATGTATATTCACAAGTGTTTACGAATTATTTTGTACACATTTGCTAATGAACGCATTCTGAAGTTTTTAGCAGTTTATTTCACTTAACAAATTGACATTACCTCACATTTTTATGTCATTTTATGTAGCTGTTAAATTAAAAAAAAAAGTTGCTTTAAGCTATTTTTAAAAGCAACTAAATGTTTAACGTGGGAATGATCTTTGGGACGCCCACCCTATTTACTTCACCGCGAAAAGGTAAACTTTTAATTAAAAATAAATTTGACTTGTCTTTACAACGTAAAACATAACAGTGTAAACATAAATAATTTAATTTAATACATAATATTTCGTAATTAAATATTTATGCTCAAAAATACACTTATTTATTTTATACATCTAGCAGGTTATTCACAAACCAGATTTATTTGATATCTGCACATGCGAGTTTAAGTTGACAGCGAAAGATATCCTACGCACTTTTATTCACAAACAAAATGCACCTAAAGGTTAAACAACAAACAAAAGGAGGAAACTGCGTAGGTGGATTCAGAAACATCTTATTAACACGGGTTTGTTTTAAATGAAATTTATTTTGAATCAGTTATTTACAAACTACATCAGCATAAAAGCAGTGAAGTGTGTTTAACACTCTCTTTAAAAAATAAATGTTGTAATTAGATTATCTCTCAAAAAACAAATGATCTATAAATAAATGAATTCGTTGTAAATGCTGTCATATTTTTTTTTATTATGATAGAGTAACAATAGACGATACAATCAAAAAAGTTGATAGCAGTAGATAAACAGGCTCATCAAATAATCATACGGCACAAAAACACAGCTTATAGATTAAAAAATTTAAAAAAAAACGAATTTAAGAAAAAATTAGTAAGTTTCATTTGTGCTCCCATTACGTTACCAATGCATTGAACTGAATCTCTATCTCTTGTTATAAGCAAGTTCCCCATAGTGGTAATGGAACTTTTACATTTTTAAATGTAGTTTATACAGGGTGCATCACGACCCTGAGATTCTTCGATAGCTCCTTTATTAATAAAAATATCAAAAAATGTTTAATACAAATATTGTGCGAACCTATTTTCTACATAACCTAAAATTATTTTCAAATATACAGGGAGTTTCGTTTGACCGGCACATATAAAAATGTAATTTTATTAAATAGAACACCCTGTATATTTCTACATTTTTGGATTTCTCTTAAAATTTACTTTAAAAAATGTGAAAGGTTATATGGGTCTTAAGTCAACCGTTTTTGTAAAATTTACATTATTATGAAAATTTTGAGCAATACAGCACTTTCAATTTTTTTTAACATTAAAGCTATTTAAAAAGCAGTAAAATTTCGTTTAAAATTGAGATTGACAATAGATTAATTAACACTTTGCGCTAGCTACATTTAAAAAATATTATACAGGGTGTTTTTTACGTTTGGTCATACTTGTGAAACTTTAAACATCGATAAGTCATGTTTCTTAAATGCAACACCCTGTATATTTTTACATTTTCTTGTAGAGAATTTAATTGTCTTTCGAAATTATTAAGCATGTCCTATACCTAAAGTTAATATTTTTCGAGTTATCTCGATTTTTATTAGTATTACTAAGGCAATTAAAATATTTTAAAGTCGGCCATGGACGTAAGTCGTAATTTTTCAAAGAATTTTTAAACAGAAGAATAAAAAGAGCTGCAACTTTAATTTTAGTCCAATAATGTACCCCTTTTTCCCGAAATTTATCGTATAAATTGTTCAAAATTATATCCTTGTTCATGTTCTACGCACAGCCGTAGATGTTGTCTCAAAGACTCTAGCACTCTTGATAACATTTCGGGGGTTATACCATTAAAAGCAACACAGCAAGTAATGCAGTTGCCGAACACAGAATATCCTAATAGATGGATAGGGCGAGGTAGACCAATCTCCTGGCCACCTAGGTCACCTGATCTTACCCCTATAGATTTATTTTTGTGGGGACCCATAAAACAGGTGAATCAAGACCCCCCAACAACTGCTGAAGATGTGCAGAACAGGATTCGTGTTGCTTTTGATGGTATAACCCCTGAAATGTTATAAAGGGAGCTAGAATCTTTCAGACAAGGTCTACGGCTGTGCGTAGAACAAGGACATAATCTTGAACAATTTATACGATAAATTTCGGTAAAATGGGGTACATTTTTAGCCTAAAATTAAAGTTGCAGCTCTTTTTATTCTTTTGTTTAAAAATTCTTTGAAAAATTACGACTTACGTCCATGGCCGACTTTAAAATATATCAATTGCCTTAGTAATACTAATAAAAATCGAGATTGCTTGAAAAATATCAACTTTAGGTATAGGACATGCCTAGTAATTTCGAAAGACAATTAAATTCTCTACAAGAAAATGTAAAAATATACAGGGTGTTGTATTTAAGAAAAATGACTTATCGATGTTTAAAGTTTCAAAAGTTTGACCAAGCGTAAAAAACACCCTGTATAATATTTTTAAATTGTAGCCTGCGCAAAGTGTTAATTAATCTATTGTCAATCTAAATTTTAAACGAAATTTTAGCGCTTTTTTAAATAACTTTAATGTAAAAAAAAAATTGAAAGTGCTGTATTGCTCAAAATTTTCATAAAAATGTAAATTTTACGAAAACGGTTGACTTAAGACCCATATAACCTTCTACATTTTTTAAAGCAAATTTTAAGAGGAATCCAAAAATGTAAAAATATACAGGGTGTTTAATTTAAAAAAATTACATTTTTATATGTGCCGGTCAAACGAAACACCCTGTATATTTAAAAATAATTTTATGTTATGTAGAAAATAGGTTTGCACAATATTTGTATTAAACATTTTTTGATATTTTCAATAATAAAGGAGCTATCGAAGAATCTCAGGGTCGTGGTGCACCCTGTATAGAGCAGTGTATCTCAATTTATTTTGATCATGCAATAAATAAACCTATTATTTTATATATTAAAAAATGTTTTTACTAATTTAGAAATAATTTTTCGTTTATTGTTAATAATTGAACGATAATATAATTGTATAGGTATAGGCATAGACAAGAGTTACCTAATTTATTTTAACCATGGAGCCTTTTTATAGTTCTTTAAATAATAAGATATCCCATCAGAGTCTTACATGCCTAGCACAGCGCATGTTATTATAAAACTATAAAATGGTAACCAGAGGCTGAAACCAAATAAATTTAGTTGGTTTTTTGATCTGAACGAATTAAAAAAATCATTTTTGTACTTTTCGGACCTACTAAAAAAAAATCGGTATCGGTTTTATGAACTAATAAATACCGGTTATAATTGTTTTAAAATTAATACGAAAGAACCACAATTATTTAAATATTCAAACAGCAAGATTTTAAATACTTAAATAATGTTTGTAAATTTGCACAATTCGCCCTTAAATAAAAACAAATTTGGCGTGGTTATTTTGTATTTTTGGTAATCCAGTGGTAAAAGATGTGTGATAAATTTTAGGTCCGTTTATGTTCTATTTTTTGTTTCTCAGCAATCTTAGAGTCCCCGCTAAATTATAAAGGACGATATAGATGAGTATTAAGATTCAAAAGTTGTTCTATGGCACCTTAAGGCTGCTAAGAAAGAAAAAAGAATACGGAATAAATAACAAAAAGATAAAATTTGGAACATAATTACGGACGACGAAAAAATAATGAAAAAATGGAGACAATACTCTATAAACAGCTAGCGGAGACAGACGAAATAAACAAAAGATACGAAGTAACAAATCTAAGATGCGACAAAGAATATCAGGAGATAACGAAGATTACAATGGAAGAGTTGGAAAAATCAATAGCAAACTTAAAAATAGTAAAAGCCGCAGGTGAAGATGGTATTACACAGGAAATGATTAAATACATGAAACATGAAAAAATCAGGATAAGAAACACTCAGGGCTCTATTGAACAAAGTTATAAAATCAAGAAAGGTACCAAGGAAATGAAACAATGGAATAAGGAAAAAATAAACATAACTGAGCTAATTATTGCAGACGACAGTCTTAGTAGCGGAAACAGAAAAGAATATGCAACATAATCTAGAAACTCTAAACCAGGTAGAAACTCTAAACCAGGAACTGAAAAAAAATCAAAATGAATATAAATACAGAAAAAAATTTAAACTGATCGTTACAACAGAGAAAAAAGGGTAAAACATCACTTGAGATGGGCTTAGGTGTAAACACGTAGAAAGCTTTAAATATGTAGGGTGATGTTACAGAGAGGTCATTGACTTAACTATGTGCACTACAAATATGAGTGACACAGTAAAAAACTGGCATGTATCAGACGAGCCATCGCTCTCTGATCATAGGTATATAAGGTTCAACATTAAATTGCACGAAAATACTACACGTATACCGAAATCCAAGGGCCACGGACTGGAACCTTTATAGGGAACAGTTACAAGTGGAACTTGAAAACTGTCCACAGTCGGCCAATAACACGGCCGAATTGGAGATTATGGAAAGCAGTCTCAGAACTGCTATCATACAAGCCTATGAATACAGTTGCCCCGAAAGGGAGAAAAGAACCTCAAAACAAGTGCCCTGGTGGCATGAGGGACTTGGACACCTTAGGGACAACACAAGGAAGTTATTCAATAGAGCCAAAAGAACAGGGGACTGGGGGACATATAGGACCTCACTAACCGAATACAACAAGGCCATAAGAAAGGCAAAAAGGGACTCATGGAGAGACTACTGTCAGGGCCTCGAACAGATACCTGAAACAGCTAGACTCCAAAAAGTCCTCATGAAAGGGACCGAAGGAAACATCGGTTCGCTTAAAAAATCAGACGGGGCCTATACAGAAACTGGGAAGGAGACTTTGGAGCTTTTGCTCCATACGCACTTCCCAGGTTCTTACACCCTAAATGAAAGATCTGAAAGAGGCGAAAATATATGCCACAACCTCAAGAGGGCAAACCGAGAGGGCTGGCAAATAGCCAAAAAGGTAATAAATCAAACAAAAGTAAGATGGGCAGTCAACAAATTTCTCCCATTCAAATCACCAGGGAAAGATGGAATTATACCTGTGTTATTACAGCAAGGGCTAGACTTGCTGGCCTCCAACCTTTGTAGAATGCTTAGGGCTAGCTTAGCCCTCGCATATGTACCTAGAGCTTGGAGAGACGTAAAGGTGGTTTTCATTCCAAAGCAGGGACGAGAGTCATACGCCCAGCCCAAAGCTTTCAGACCAATAAGTCTGACATCCTTCCTCCTAAAACTATTGGAGAGACTTATAGAAAGGCACATAAGGGACGAGGTTCTTGGGGGTTCACCCCTTAATCGACACCAATATGCCTATCAGTCAGGAAAATCTTGCGAGCTGGCCATACATGAAATAGCTAGCAAGATCGAGAGTGGTCTAAAGAACAAAGAGATCACACTTGGAGTTTTTCTAGATATCGAGGGGGCGTTTGATAATGCCTCCCCGAGATCAATACGAAATGCAGTGGAAAGCAGAGGAATACATTCTACAATTTGTAAATGGATTTCCGAAATGCTTAAACACAGAAATATTTATGCCTCTGCATTTGGACAGACTGCAGGAGTTAGGGCTGTCCGAGGGTGCCCACAGGGGGGGGGTTCTATCTCCCCTTTTGTGGTGCTTAGTGGCAGACGAGCTCCTGTGGAGACTGGAAAAAGCAGGGCACTTTGCGGTTGGCTATGCCGATGACATAGCCATACTAACAACAGGCAAGTTCGGAGGCGTAGTATCAGACATGATGCAAGGCGCCTTACGAATTGTCGAAAGGTGGTGCACAGGTGAGGGTCTAACGGTAAATCCGTCTAAAACCTCACTAGTACACTTTACTAGAAAAACAAAACCGTGTGGGACTAAAACAGTATACCTGTTTGAAGAACCACTGGAAACAGTAGGAGAGGTTAAATATTTAGGAGTGATTCTAGATAGCAAACTTAACTTCAAACTACACGTAGAAAAAACTACCAAAAAAGCCACTGTAGCTCTATGGACCTGCAGAAGGATGCTTGGGAAAAACTGGGGTTTAACACCTAGGATGATATATTGGATATACACCAAGATGGTCATACCCATCGTAACTTATGCAAGTCTGATCTGGTGGACTAGAACACAGTTAAAGGACTGCAGAAATAAATTAGACAAGCTACAGCGACTGGCTTGCCTAAGTATTACCGGGGCGATGACAACAACGCCTACGGCGGCAATGGAAGTGTTGCTGAACTTACCTCCTCTTTACCTTGTGGTCAAATCACAAGCACTAAGAGGGGGGTACCGACTAAAAATCACCTCCAAGGAGGGGAGACGTAGAGAAGGGCACTTAGCTATTCTCAACGAGATCGACACGCATCCGACATTAAACATGATCTCGGATAGAATAAACAGGACGCTAGCCATTGAGAGAACCTTTGGAATCACAATTCCAACACGGGACCAATGGGAGCGCCATGAAATAGAGCTTAATGGCCTGGTCTGGTATACGGACGGGTCAAAAAAGCAAAAAGGAACAGGCTGCGGAATATGGGGAGCAGCACAACTGAGACAAGGCAAATCTGTAAGCCTTGGACAGTGTGCAACCATATTTCAAGCTGAGGTGTATGCTGTGCACTTATGTGCAGAAACATTATTAGAAAGAGATTTTGATAACAAAAGAATCTTCATAATGTCCGACAGCCAAGCAGCGTTAAAAGCTCTTGGTTCGTCAGAAGTAAACTCAGGACTTGTTCTGAACTGCATACAAGCACTCAACATGCTAGGAAGCAGGAATAATGTTAAACTGGTATGGTGCCCAGGGCACACTAATATACCAGGGAACGAGAAGGCGGATCGCCTAGCCAAAATTGGCAGCGAGACACCTTTCTTCGGACCAGAACCCGCAGTTGGTACATCCTATGGAACAGCCAAGCGGTGTCTTAATGACATACTAACACAAGAGCACAATGCTCATTGGAAAAAAGTTGCAGGACAAGCCCATTCCAAGGCTATCCTGTCAATGGTCTCCAAAGAGAAGACAGAAGAAATGCTCAGGATGAGCAGAGCAGACATCAGAGCAGCCACAGGGCTTGTCACAGGGCACTGTGGGTTAAACAAACACTTCTACATAATAGGGCTCTCTGAGACCGATATATGTAGAGGATGTGGTGAAGAAGAAGAAACTCCTCTGCACGTAATATGCCAGTGTGAAGGATTCACACCCTATCGGCGCAGACTTCTAGGGATGGAAAAAGCCAACCAAGAAGAGCTAAGAAAAACACCCTTAAAGAAAATCCTGGAGTTTTTCAAAAACACAGGACTTCTTTAAGTGGCTATCACCAGAGGGTACAATAGACCAACAGGTCGCAGTACAGGAACCCGAAAGGGGACCACCTCCGCGGAAATAATAATAATAATACAGAGATATGGAGAAATGCACAAGAAAATAAGAGAAAGGGCAGGTAATGTGGGAAGAATTTTTTTTTGAACATGGACAAGACCCAAACTGAACAAAAGTGAAGGTAAAAAAGGTATTAAGTTCGGCATTTTTATACGGAAGTGAAACGTGAACACTCACAAACAAAAATAGTAGCCGTCTGAATGTAGCAGAAATGGATTTTCTAAGAAATCCAAGAAAAATCCAAGGAAAGACAAAAAAAGATACAATCAGAAATGAAGCATATAGAGACCAATTAAATATAAAATCTATTGAAACAACAATACAAGAAAGACGGCGGGGATGGTCGGATCACATTTAGAGGATAAAACATAAAAGCAGAAAGGTTAATCAGAAAACCCAATGCAGCAATATCACAGGGAAAAAACAAGGGATAAAGACCGAGACGAAGCAAAAAAAAGCGGCAACGGGTAGAAAAATCAAATAAAAAGACATTAAAAAAGCTAACCCAAGACAGAAAAACATGAAAAAGGGTCAGCACAACAAAGCTCAAAAGTCCTGCGCCTAGCAGTGGAAGGACTCAATACCAAAGAAAAGTTTAAAAAATATAGATCGTGTGTATTAAAAGCAATTTTTAATTTATTTTTGCACACAAAACTATACATTTAAATGAAATTCGATTCTGCCATATTTTATTAAAATGTCAAAAATAATAATTACGACGGATAATTTACTATACGCTCATGAGAATAAATTGTAGATAAAAAAAGATTAAATCAATCAAAATCGATAACGAATAAATTCGTTTTTGATTCTAAACTAATCACAGAATGTGGGTTCGTTTCGGTTTCGGTTCTTATTAAAATTTTGGTTAAGTAATTTAGTTCTTTTAACGTTTACTGACGAAACCCTTTTTATTGCTTTGCGGAACCCCAACGTTCCGCGTAACCCAATATGGGAAACGCAGAAATAGACAAAGCAACAAGCAGTTGAAAGTGCAGTTTGGTATAAAATTCCAAATATGCTCACGTGGTGTCTCTCTTGTCGACGGGATAGTAGTGGGAATTTTTTAATTTCTGCTAACAAAAAGGTAGTCGTCGTAAAATTTGTGCGTATAATTTCATCCAATAAACTTTATGAAATGACTAAAAGCGCATTGCTCAAGCATTTTATTTATTGCCTTCCTGATTCCTCATATATTTGCTAAAGTAGCTGTAATCATATCGTTTTACGGTCGGCAATTTTGTGTATAACGCGAGTTTTATATTTCTATAAGATGTTGGTTATGGCTTATAAATGCTATCAATTGAGTGGACGTCCAGAAACAGAAACCGTCCAAGTTCGACTTTTCGAAATAATTTAGTTCAGAAATAAATTGAAATCTTATACTATCATCATAAAAAAGGAAACTATACAAGGGTCCTTTATAACTGGAGATCAAAGGAGATTAGGAAAGTAGTAAATTTAAAATAAAACGAGCACTCGCATTATAACTGAGTCCGAGGTGAACGCCGCCGTAATGAAAACCTTGTTAAAAGTTTCCTCCATTTATCCTGCCGTAGATAAATGTCTCTACCAAAGTCAAGTAAACGGGACAAAGAGAAAAATACATCTGCATCAAATTGAATGGAACTGCAAACGTGCAGTTGTGATATTAGTAGCCTTAGTTCTTAAAAGCACCAATCCTAACATAAAATTTATTTTGACTTCTATAAAAGACTTTTAAGAAAGAACTATTGCACGACTCAATATCCAATTCGAATTACATTAAACAGTTAAAACAATGTAATTTTGAAATGTTTCTAAAGATATTTCTTGTAGTAGAAAATTTTATTTCCAATTTATGACGTATCACAGGGAATCAACTAGTTATACAGGGTGTCCCAATTATACACCGCCAAAAAGTAGGTGCATATTCCTGAGTGAAAATGATGACCATTTGTCAAATATATTTTGTTATCCGAATATGCGCCTTTCAAAGTTAGAGACCTCCAAAGTTGCAAGAAAAAAAAAAAAAATCGATTACGTCCTAGCCGTTTAAGCTAGAGCTATCAAACTTGGCCGAAATGTTTAGGTGTTTACCATTGACTTTGTGGGGTAATAAGAAAGAAAACACGTAATTGGAAGTATGATTTATAGTCAGGTCATCCGCTTACCATCTTCAGAATTTTTGACTCTGGAATAAAATTGAAAATATCCTTCGTCCATAAGAAAGTAGGTACGACTTTAGAGGAAAAAATTCGTCCCTCTTTGGTTTTTGCTGTAAACGTAGCTGTTTTCGAGAAAATCAGCGCTAAAGATGCGACTACAAACTCTGTTTATACACCTCAAATATTTTTTTACTAAACTTAGTTGGCTAATGTCATGCTTGAAAAAAATTCTGAAGAGGGTAAGCGGATAACCTGACTATAAATCATACTTCCAATTACGTCTTTTCTTTCTAATTATCCCATAAAGTCAATGGGAAACACCTAAACATTTCGGCCAAATTTGATAGCTCTATTTTAAACGGCTAGGACGTATTCGATTTTTTGATATGTTTTTTCTTGCAACTTTGGAGGTCTCTAACGTTGAAAGGAAGCATTTTCGGATAAGAAAATATTTGACAAATGGTCATCATTTTCACTCAGCAATATGCACCTACTTTTTGGCGGTGTATAATTGGGACACCCTGTATAACAAAAGTTATGTGACAATCAGTCAAAATTGGTTATCATACCTACGTCGCACCACCAAGTTAAATACTTATTTAACCCTGCTGTCTGCTTTGGGTTAATATGTCAATATTTAAAAACAAGTAGGGTGTTGTATTTGAGAAAATTGAGTTATCGATGTTTAAAACTTCACAAGTTTGATCAAGCGTAAAAAACAGCGTGTATTATATTTTTAAAATGTAGCCAGCTCAAATTGTCAATTAATCAATTGTTAATCTTATTGTCAAACGAAATTCTAATGCCTTTTTAAAGAACCTAAATGTTAAAAAAACTGTATCGCTAAAAATGTTCATAAAAATGTAAACTTTCCGAAAACAGTTGATTTTAGAACCAAATAACCTTTCACAATTTTTAAAGTAAATTTTAAGAGGAACGCAAAATGTAAAAATATGCAGGGTATTTCATTTAAAATTTCAAAGTTTGAGTCCGTTTCCGGTTAAACCGGAAGTCGTATTGCAACCTTAATAATTTCATCAAATCCGAAAAATACCATAAAAGCTAAGATACAAAATTTCATTGCTGCATCTGCAATAGTATTCCAGATATTTGTCTGTTTCCATACTTTTGCGCAACCCTGTATATCTTCGTGCAAAAATAAAATTCACGTGGAACACACCCTGTGTTTTTTTTTACTGTTTAAACGGCGCCTATTTTGGCTTACACGGGCGGGACTGTGCGACATAATTTTTAGGTGTTGAAAAATTGAAAATATTTTTCTACGGAGGTACTTTTTTTAAACTTTACAATTAACGTTAAATTTAGTTTTTCTTGAAATTTTAAGTGGTAAATGCTTATTACAGCTTGTAGCGAGGAAGTATATTAATGTTGCCGGTCTTCGTATTTTAACAGGATTAATCGTGTATCAACCGTGTAATCATTTTTCGCTTACTAGATCTGGAGTAAGATAAAATACCGTCGTTGCCATGGCTGCTAATGACGTATTAAACCTTCCTTTCTTATTTACGCAAATATATGCAAAGTAATAGAGTTTTATTGATTTTTACAACAACATTTCGGTGGTAATCGGGTCATTTAAGAGTGGAAGTTCCTAAAGTAGAAAGGAATGTGTCAAACGCGTGAGGAACTACCGCCGGCTGTATTTATCGTCGATGAGAGATAAATCGCCGAGCGCTGGGGGAAGTTGTAAAATGTTTAACATCCAAGGGAAGAAACAAGTGCAACATGTGTCGCTTCTTCACGACACCTCTTAAATTTTCAAATGTTTCTGTTTCCACCCTCGCTCGTGATGTAAACATTGTTGTATCGCACATGTGCAACAATTTTAAAATTTTATGCCGCCCGTTAGAAACATGACGGGATTACAAATATTCATACTGATAGAACGAACGCTTCCATGAAAGTTACATTCAGCCGCCTGAAAAAAAATTATATTTGCGGCTGAAGCTGAAAGAGCGAATGTTTGCGCAGCTTACTAACAAAGTATGAAATGAAAAGTTGATATGTTTTTTTTTTATGTACAGACGGGCTTATACCCAATGGATATAGAAATATCAAATAAAATGTGATCGTCAAATATTTTAACAATTTCGTTAGGTAAATACATTTTCGAATATTTTTATCACGTTGATGTAGCGGTTTCTGTTTATCTTTTCCTGAGGTAAATACATCGTGGCTTCTTTTATTTCTACTAAATACACTCAGGACAAAGTTTGCTCAGAACATCAGAGGTTTTTTTGAGTTAATTGATTATTTACCGCTACTTTACTTACAGTCACTGAGACCCAGGGCCGGTTCTAGACATTTGGCCGCCCCTGTCGAGTAAATAAAATAGAAAAATAAAAGTCATAAAATTTTTATTATAAAGGGTGTTCCAATAAGACGGAAACAGGAAATAAAACAATGTTAATTTTGATTTTTTTTTAAATTTATTGAATCATGTTGTTTGGCACATGGCAATTATGTGTGAAAGATAATATCGCCCAAATTTTCACCAAGGCTTCGGCAACACACCTCCACAAGATGGTCAAAATTTTTGATGACATCTCTGCATAATTGCTCCTCGATCTTACCAATATGCCTTATTATCTCATCCTTTAGCTGTTAAATTGTTGTTGGCTTATTGGCATAGACCTTGCTCCTGAGATAACCCCAAAGGAAGAAGTCCAAAGGCGTCAAATCTCACGATCTTAGTGGCCAATTGACTTCGCTGTTTTGCTCTTGCATCTAATCGGCGAACGTACTGCGCTTCAAATGGTCTGCAGTTTTCATTTCTTGAGTAAATTGAATTTTGTAAGCATGTAGAGACAAATCTTTCTTCAAAATTCGATGTAACGTGGTTGCGGAGAGGTTCAATTCCTGTGCGCGATTACGAATAGAGGTGTCTGGACTCTCGGCCACATTTTCGCGCACTGCAGCAATGTTTTCAGCTGAACGACGTACACGAGCATGAAATGGTGTTTTTACATCTGCCACCGACCCAGTTTGTTTGAATTTTTGAACAATTTTTACAATTGCACTCTCGGTTGGCCGATTATGCTGACCAAAAATATCGCGAAGTGCATTTCTGTTTTAAAGCCCATTTTCGTAATAGGCTTCAATAACTTTAACACGTTGTTCGATTGTCAAATCTTCCCATGGTTAAAATTGCCAAGCACTGAACTTGTCAAATGTAAAAACCAGATGCCAAAATCTTTTGACGGTAAAGCCTAATTCACATTTAATATCTTTCCGTCTTATTGGAACACCCGTTATAACAAAAAAAAGGGGAAACATGCATAAAAAAAAATTATCGTATCATTTTACAAGAAGTAAGTTTGGCGAGCTTTATTGTGCGCAAATTTAACTATCAGATCATGCATATCTAGTAATTTGTACTCACAATCAGTTGATATAATTAATTGCCAAATTTGTTGAAAATTCTTGTAACATTGTCGATCGTAAGTAGTTTTTTACTATTTTTAATTTCGAAAATGAACGTTCACCTGATGCCAGTGGCGTACGCAGAAAAATATTTCAGGGGTGATATTGTTTTAATTTGCAAAAATACTACAAATATCAAACGGGGCATAGAAATGGTGCAGTCAGAAAATGACCTAGGGGGTTAGACACAAGAAGTGAGTTAAGAGAAAGAGTTGCGGGAGGTCCAGGGGGCGACTGTCATCCAGGTAACAGCGCCATAGGCATTTTTTTTTAATTTTTAAGGTCAAAAATACACAATAATAGCATTTATAAGTAAAATATACAAACATAATATATTTTATTTGTATGGAGAAGAAGTATGTCGGGCAATTTTGAAATACGGTAATTACACTTTGTTCTTTTCAAATTTTCGGGGGGAATTTATCCTCCTAATCCCCCTAATGCTACAGAAACTGGGTTAAAATAATTCTTAATACAACAAATAAATTCGGAAATGTACCCTGGAGATTATTTTTAAAGATATATTGGAGCATGTCGTACGCTAGTAAATTAACGTTTTCTGCTTTTATATGTGCCCTTCTTGACTAAATTTCATGATATAAATCATATCCATCAATATCAGAAAACAGTGAATAGATTATGGCCGCCTACTTATTTTGGCCGCCCGTGTGCGGTGCATACCTTGCACATATGGCAGAACCGGCCCTGGCTGAGACCAATAAAAAAACGAATCAAATCCGATCAGTCGGGTGTTTAACTTTCATGAAAATGTTTACTAGAACTTGAGGCATGCCGTTCTGTGTTAATATAACTATTAATGAGTTGTAAATTCGACGGCTGTGTTTGTCATGCTTTAAACTTCTGTTTTAATGCAAAGTTATGTTTGCAACTGATTGGATTCAGATGCAGTTCTTTATCGTAACAAATCTACAAACACGATGATGTGACAGCTGCAACGCAGTTATTATACAAACAAATTAATAAATATAATATTGCCCAGACACATACATTGAAAAGGTTATTAATTAATTAAAAAGCTATTTCTGCAATGACAGAACTAAATGCTAAAAAATATAGAAAGAAATATCCGTTAATTAAAAAGGCTATTGTTTGCAATACCGTTTGTATAACAAATGAAAATTTAAAATATAGGTATACATAAACGATTTTTTTCGCGACTTAAGCTATGAGCAACAATTAACCACATATGAGTCGTTTATTTTGAAAGTGGCATAAGTCACTTTAATGTTATTTGAGATATTAAATGTTTTGCATTTTAATGTGTATAAAAATATTCATGCTAACTACACAGAAATTTAACTTGTATTTGTTATTTCGGTTAAATATATTTTTCCCAGTATACATAATTTCGCACAGACGTTAACGAATCGCCATTTTACATTACCGTAAAGCCACTTTCAAAATGTGTTTTACTGAAGTGATGTTTAATAAGACAGTAATTTAAAAGAATTGATGACTAAATTATATGATATAAGTAATTTATGTAACGTATTTTAATATAAGTTTATTCAAGTACTTTCTCATTATAATTAATACTTATAAACTACATAAGTAATAAGTAATTTTATGAGTACATTTTAAAATATAAGTATAAGTTATTCGCGTGTATTGAATAGTCATAAATAGGAGTAGTGATGAAGTCTTTGGACATTTTACTCTGTTTTAAATTTTTAAAATAGCTATGGTTAGTTTAGAGTTCATAGGAAACAAACCCATCAATATGCCATTTTTAATATAAATGTACTTGCACTTATGTTAAGCAATAAAACTTTTATTGACGAAAAAGTAATTATTTTGAAAAAAATTGCAAGTAAAATCTTTGCAGAAAAAAGTACCATGCATTGTTGCAATCGTAAACAGCTAAACTAAGTTTTCGCAAAAAATGACTTAAGCCACTTTTAAAATAAACGGTTCATATTTTTATGCATTTTTTAAGATGTAATGAATATTAAAGTAGGTAAAAATTATGGATGTCTAAGTGAAAAATCGTCACCCTTTCTAGATTTTTATTTGAAGACATAAAGCTTACTGGTACCGTGTAACTCAGCCTTTAAGGTTTTTAGTTTTTATTAGTAGTTAAGCCTAGTTTACATAAGAACAGTTAGTAGTAGAGTATACTAGTTTACTATTTCTCTAAATCACTATACTCTACTAATTTCGGTAAATTAACCGTCTACACACAGCTAGTAGTTTGGTAGAGGAAAGTTTAGTTTAAAGTTTGTTACCATTAGCATCGCACGGCGTCGTCATAGTATTATTGAAAAAAAGTGCTTAAAAATAATTGCAAATGTCTTGGTGAATGAAGTTTTAGAACTATTAAGGGTAGTTCCACACGGTGACATTTGATGTCGCGTCTTTTGATGTCTGAACAGCCTGATGTCGCGATGCCACGATGTCAAGACGCTAGTGCCGCGATGTCGCGACATCGATATTGACAGTGACGTGACGTGAGCCTACCATACTTGGGTTCACCGTGTGAACTACCAATTAGCGGATGAAAGAGATAAATATAAAAGAAAATGGGTTAGACACTGGATTCCAAGAAGAGATGCGCTAGGAGTGTCTGGAATTTTTGTTTTAACTCAGGCACTCCAAAACTTTCTTTTGCCATCTTTTTTACAATTTGTTCATAAGCTGCCGCTCTCATTTGTTTATTTTTATATTTAACATTGCTGATGTTCTAAATACATTCGTAGTCTTTGTATCGCTCCACTAATCTTATAGTTTCAGCTTCTGTCCACTTCATTTTCGTAAGTAATTTATTAAAATAATATCTATTTTTAGCGCAGCTTCAACTAAATATTTACACTAAACTTTCTGGACTACTATACTTTACTGCAATGTACCTGTTTACACTGGTAGAGTGCCGGTATAGGATAGTGAGAATTATGGTGGGGGAACGGGCGAGTATTGTGTAAACTTGTAAAGTGTACTATTCCACATGTGATATCCACTATACTCTACCCAGTACTATCTTTAGTACTCGTCTTTAACTATCCCAAACTGTTTACATTATGCTAGTAATGGGATAGTACGCACTCTACCATGCACTCTACTACTAACTCTACTAACGTAAACTAGGCTTTAAGCGGTAAAGTAGCTTGGGCAAGTACTAACTATCCCTGCAGCTCTACTAATGTAAACGCAATTGGTAGAGTAGAGTACGAGATCTTGGTAGAGTAGAGTAAGACTGCACGGTGGGATAGTAACTACCTCGCGTTCTCCCACCACCGATTTTTACTCTACTTTACCGGTACTATACTCATGAAAATTTGAAATTGCTGTTTTGATACCCTAAAACAATGTTGCAGAGTTCTATAATTACTTCATGTAGCTAAAAACGTCAATGTGACACCTAGTTTTATTCGCGGTGTTATTGCATCTTTCATTTGCGTGCCACATATCTAAATTTTTGGAGTAATCATCTCAAGCAATGCCTCAAAGTTTTCCGAGTCATCTTCATGCACAATTTATACACTTTTGTGTCCTCTTCAGCAAGTTCCTTCAAAAGAAGTGCAGATGCTCCATGAGTACACCTTCTTTTGATACACTCTCTAATCCTATTTTTTTGATACAATCTTCGGTCAAGGGCTTGGAACGTCTGCTATAGTTGAACGTTGAGATTTCGACCATTATATCGTGGTGGAAAAAGACCACGTTATAATGGTCGAAACGTTAACTTTCAATTATAGAAGACGCGGTTCCAATCCCGGAAACGAAGATTGTATTGTATCATGGACAACGGCCGCGAAAGCCTAAAGAATATATTTTTTTTTTGGTTCTATTTTGTTCTTTCCAACAGTTAAAATCACTTCACTTGGCAAAATGTTAGCAATATTTATCAAACACTTTGCTAAAACCCAAAAAATACGGCTGATGTTCATTTTTGTGATTTCAAATTTGCACTTTATGACTACTGTATCTCACAATTTTACATTTGCGTGTGAACGGTTACTCTACCAAATTCGGTATAGTAGAGTAGTTCGGATAAAAAGTATGCTAATGCAGTGGTTCTTAACCTTTTAGTAGTCGCGGCCCCATAAATATCCTAAAATATTTTTGCGGCCCCCTAGTTTGTAGTAACAAAAATATTACGATTTATTTAAAAAGATATCTGTCCGATAAGGAGCGAATTTTTTTTTTCAATAATATTTTTAAAAGCAAAAACGTTTTATGAATTTTTTTCGGCCCCTCTTAAAATCTTTCACGGCCCCCCGGTTAAGAATCGCTCTGCTAGTACACTCTTCTACTAACTCTACTAATGAAAAGTAGGCTCAACTGTAAGTCAGTGGAATATGAATTACTAATGGTTAGTCTCTTCATCAGCTGCAGTTTTATTTATTGATTTTTCACTTTTCTAAAAGTATCTAAAGATAAAAATATTATTCGAAAATTTTTGCTTGTTAAAACTTTTGCAAACAAGTTTAAAATAAATTAAATTTTGGGAACACCCAGATTTACTATAAAATAAAATTTACAATGTTAACGCACAGAATAACCTAAATTGTGCAAAATGCACCGATCAAGATAATTTAAGAATATTAAACACGCAAAAAAATTCTTCCTCCAGATAAAAACCAATGAACCTCGATCACCTTATACGGTTTATAAGTGCCTGAATTTAATCGACACTTTTTGTTAAAAATGTAATTAGAAGCCAACTTGCAAGCAAATATTAAATTTAGCACGTAAATTCCAGTTTCAATTTTAGATTGTTCAGCCGGTACAAAAAAGAGGAAATTAAATAGAAAGTATTAAAATGTCGTAGAATTTCAATTTTAGTAAAAAAAGAAGGCGTGTTTCCACATTTTTGCCTGATTTTTTGGCTGTAATATGAAGTCAGACGGTTTCGTCGTCTCTGGGGATGCATTTCTCTTTGTGTTCGACTCTGAGCAAATCAACGGGGTCACTCGCGCAGAATACAACTTCCTAACTCGAAATAGACCCTAAAAGATAAAGTTATCAAGAACCTGTAGATAAGAAATTCCTTTAATACAACATTGAATTTTAAAATTCCATTTTGGAAGCTTAAACATCGTTAAAGTTAATAGGGTTATTTATAGATTGAAAACAGTTTCTCGAATATAAGGCAGTAGGTTGTACGTATCTGTCCGTCTGTCAGACAGAATTACGACTCACAGCACGGCTTGTTTATGAAACTATGGCAAACTTTGATGGTAAAATTTCTCATACATCATATTTTAAAACTATGTATTTTTAAAAAAGCTAAAAACCGTTCTTTCATTTAAAGTCATGGCTAACTAGGGTTTCTATGTAAAAAAAAAAATATGTTTAGGTACTTCATATCTCGAAGGTCAAGGTTACTAAAAGAAATTTAATTTTGTTTTTAAATTAAGCATAATAAAAAACCTTCATAACATTTTGTTAGGTATGTTGTTGTTTATAAATAAAGAAATTGTAGCAGATTTACAAGAATGATGAAATTTCATTTTTCTTTTATAGTGCCAAAATTAAAAGCGTTATAGAAAATCTGATCACATAGGTGTTCTTTTCTCAAAAATAGACCAAGAGATTTTCGCTAACTATTAGCCGGTAGCCGAGATACCCCGTAAAACATTGAAATTCGCTCCACCCTGTATAACTGTAAAGTATATAGCCTACAGCGAAAGAATATGTAAATTTTAAATTTAACAACGTTGAACATTACTATTCATCTCTTTGTTGATTTTATGCAGTTTATTTTATAATTTGATATACTGTTCTCTCTAAACTACCCGTAATTTATACCTCGCATTGTATTACTTATTTCAATATTTCTGCTTACATTTAAGCCATGATAAAAATATCAAAACGAATGCCACAAGCGAAGCATATTACATTACCTTTGTAATTCTAAAACAATATAAACAGGAAATAATTCGAGGCAAAAGGGAACACGTTTTAGTTAATAAAAGCTAACCAACCCCATAAAGTCTCTAGAGAGGGGTGAAAATTGTTTTTTAGTGGGGACATACCATATGCTGCAAACAAAATAAAAGTTATTTGTCTTCTCTAACGGAAAAATAATTAACAAAAAATATCAAACTGTTGCCAAGCTATTTTAAAAGGTTATTTACCCGTCGAAACATTATTAACCTTTATAAAATCCAAAAATAATGACAATGTAACGACCAATTTTTGAATATGTTTTAAAAATTAATATAGCTATTTATTTATTAAAACAGTTAAAGAAATTTCTTGCTATAATTTATTGGCGCTATAATGCAGTTTATATTTTAATAGCAAATTGTCAATGTGATGGGTATTATTATAAATTTATAGATGTACTCGTATAATAAATAATTATTCAGTACTAAATCAGAGTAAAAGCACGGTCAGAGTATTAATTAAGATTTGCTATTTTATATTTTCCATTTACTTCTAGTTTGTACATTAGTTAATATTGGAAACCGCAACTTGATGGTTAGGATGTCTAATCTCCTATTACATGTTTAATCTTCATTTGTCATAATCGTCAACAACTTAAAAAAGGTCAATTTATGCAATTGGTCTCCTCAATAGCAACTTCTATCGGTTACAGAAACGCAAATTTTTTTAAAGCCATCAATTACGAGTCGTTTATGAAAAATATGGATAAGAAAAGAAATCATCAACATATTTATAAATCAAGAAAGCCTTCAGTATACAGGGTGAACCAGCTAAGACGAATCATTCGAAAGCTCTTTAAGGAAACATAAAAAAAAAAGTGTAAATTAAAGTTGTTTGTGGTCATTTGAAATATAACCTAAAATAATGTTTTGCTATACAGCGTTTTGCTTTGGCCACCTACATGTTACTTTGCTTTTTAAATAGATTATCCTGTAATTTTGTAATTTTAGGTGTATTATTAATTTTGTGTATTTAAAGTCAACCGTTTCTAAGTTAATTAAGTGTTAATAAAAATAGTAACAAATACAACTTTAAAAAAATGTCAGAACGTATACATAATTCATACAAAATTAAATATTAATTGTATGTAGATAACGATTAGCTATATAACTAGGTCAAAAATTATATGAATGGCTCTAATTAAAGAAAAAAAAAGAGAAGCAAAACAACAGTTTTTTTTTACAGTTCTCATAGCTCATTAATTTTATTGTTGTTACACCATACAAATTACAAGGTGTAACTTTTAAAAAGCTACACTGAGCTTCTGTGTACTGTATCACATTATTTATGGCCAAAAAGGTTTGTTGATGCAAGAGGGAGGAATATTTAGGGCAAAAAAAGTTGAAATATATATTTTTTTATTAAAATTAAATTATATTGTAAGTCACATTATCCAATAGTCAAACCTTGTATGTAGGTTATGTTCATTAATAGGAGATAAATTAATAAGGTGAATTGGTACCCATTGGGCTACATCAAACTTGACATTTTTGTTTATGTCGAGATTTGGAAGAGAAACCGCACTTCTTTCCGGGTTTCCCCGGAATTCTGGGAAGAATAAATATATCGAAAACATTAAGAGCGGTTTATTACTTAAAAACAACTGCAAATCATGTATGTATGTAGTACATTTTAATTCATAAATATTGTAAATAATATAATAAATTTGGCGAAAGAAATATACAGGGTGTCCCCGTTATCACCGCGAATATTTTCAGTGGTGATAGAGGACCTTTTTCTAAGAAAAAATTTTAAGTAAAATTTTTTCCTAAAATCAAATGCTAAGCTGATATCAACACTAACTTGATCTTTTTACACTTCTGCAGTTACAGGACTCTGTAGCCAAAAATATCAATTTTATCGTAAAATACCTTTAAGCTTTTTAATAGAGCATAAAATTATCTACAGAATTTGTTTTATTTATTTTTTGTCTACAGGCAATGGTTTGAGAGTTATAAGGCAGTTTGTACAAAAAAATGTAAAAAATGTAAAAAATTTAATTGTTTCTTAGACTTTGCAACCGCTGTATCTTTAAAACGAAAGGTTGTACAAAAAAACCGACGGCCCATTCCGGATAGCTAATTTTATGGGCTACAACTTTAGTCAAGTGAAATTTTTTGAAAATCAAACCGATTTTCCGGAAAAGCTGAAAATAAGGAATAGAGTGCAAAAACAAAATTTCCTACAAATATTGTTTTGTATTTAAAAATGCTTTTAAAGAGAGTGCGATTACGTGATTGAAAATGATGGAGGTCATTTTGAACACTTATTGAAGTAATTTTGTGGTTACATGTTAATTTTATTGCGTCCAGATGGATTTGCATTGTTTTGCATTTTATCGTTTTTTTTTTCAACTTTTCACTATTATAAACATTTCTATGATACATTTAGTTTTATTGAACAATATATTTACCGAAGTTGTAGTCCGTTAAATGCCTTATCCGCAATAGGCATCCGTTTTGCTCTACGACGTTTCGTTAAAAAGATGCGGTTTTTAAAAATTTACATAACTTATTTATATGCAATTTTACAATTTTTTGTAAAATTTGTTCGTTAGCTCCTTAAGAAAAATGATAAGGGGTGGTTTTCTGAAGAATTTCAAACTTCATACAAAGCTTTGAAACTGATGAGATACATAATTTTATGAATGTTGCCGATGCTATGGCATTTTTAAATACAAAATATCATAATACCGGGAGTTTTTGTTTTTCGAAAATGATAAAATGCAAAACAATGCAAATCCATCTGGACGCAATAAAATTAACATGTAACCACAAAATTACTTCAAGTGTTCAAAATGAACTCCATCATTCAATTACGTAATCGCACTTTCTTTAAAAGCATTTTTAAATACAAAACAATATTTGTAGGAAATTTTGTTTTTGCACTCTATTCCTTATTTTCAGCTTTTCCGGAAAATCGGTTGGATTTTCAAAAAATATCACTTGACCAAAGTTGTAGCGAATAAAATTTGGTATCCGGAATGGGCCGTCGGTTTTTTTGTACAACCTTTCGTTTTAAAGATACAGCGGTTGCAAAGTCTAAGAAACAATTAAATTTTTTACATTTTTTTTTGTACAAACTGCTTTATAACTCTCAAACCATTGCCTGTAGACAAAAAATAAATAAAACTAATTTTGTAGATAATTTCATGTTCTATTAAAAAGCTTTAAGATATTTTACGATAAAATTGATATTTTCGGCTAGAGTCTTAAAAATGCAGAAGTGTAAAAAAATCAAGCAAGTGTTGATATCAGCTTAGCATTTGATTTTAGGAGAAAATTTTACTTGAAATTTTTTTTAGAAAAAGGTCCTCTATCACCACTTAAAATATTCGCGGTGATAACGGGGACACCCTGTATATACATTTAAGAAATATTACTTTTCTATTACAATTTTATTTCAGTGAACACAATAACATCATTTTTACAATAAATGAATGACAGAATAAAGGTGGTTTAAGCTACGGCCACTTAGGCCTGATTGCATAAAAGTTGAACCTTGCGATAACTCCGGGATTAAATCACGTTATCCCTAGAACTAGGGAAAATCGTAGCATAGTTTGCCTAGTTTTAGGAATTAAGTTGTATTTTAACATTAGTGTTGTTTTGTGCAATCGTGCTATAGTCTTGTTCTTAATTTATTAAAGAAAGTCATGCTGCATAAAATGCTGTCTTAAACCCTAATGATGTGGCTGAAATCGTCTTGAGATTAGCAGAAAAAACATTGTTTTTATTAATAAAATTTCATTCATAAGCTGTTTTGCTTCGCATTGTAAGTGTATTTTGATGAAGTAAAGTAACCACATTTTTATAATATAAAGTTTGTCAAGGAGACCAGGCTTTTTTACGAACATTACCGATGTACATAATTTGTTATTATGAAGCAGAAAAACTATTTGGTAATCAAAGTAAAGTTTTCCATAATTTAATGTTAGTAAAGATAATTATAAAAAATTCGAATGAGTTATGATAATATTACTAAAATACTAACACAAAATAAACAAAAATAACATTAACAAATATCCCGAAATTTCTCAGGTCAATAAGTAGATCTGGGATATACGTATAAAGTAGGTTAAAATGACCGGGATCGCGGGAGAGAAACCCTAATACATATTAAGTAGTTCTTTTCTATATTAGCTTAAATATTGAGTTAACCTATTCTCAATTAAAGTATTCCATTGCTTATGTAATATCGTTCTATAGTTTGTAATTCTCCATTATTTTAGCGATCCAAAATGTATTTGATAAAAATGTATGCAAATTTCTACAATAACTTTGTTTTTCATCGTGAAATGTTTGTGAATTTGTTCATTTACTTAAATATTTTCGAACGCGTCGCTAGCGAGCATATTATTTGATTGATTGTGTTTTCCAACCTGGGAATTGTTACTGTTTATTTTCAAACACAAAAGGTTATTTGACATGTGGATAACATATGCGTTGCAACCGGATGTTTCAAAATGAATTAACCTACATCGTATGAATGAATTTTGAATTTGAATGAAATCTAACAATTACCAATTATTACTTACTTAAGATATTCACAAATTTTATTTTCAAATTTGGTACTAATTTTTTGTCATAATACAAAAAAACTTACACATTAAATCTAATTGCATATTGTGAAACCCATAATAAAGAGATTAATAATTTTTTTTTCACTCATACAAACTGAAATCACAAACGCAATTGTCATCACGCAAAACAAATATAAAACATATCAAAACGCAATGTCATATTTATTGAACGTAAATTCCAAGCTGCAACAACAAATGCAAATTTTATATAAACGTGTTGCGAATGCGTAAAATATCAAAGGGAAACAAAAATATGAATGAAATCGGGCGATTACTTGATTATCTATAGCAAGAAAGATATTTAATATCAAAGTTTAAATTTAGGCGATATTATTAAACATTGTTCTTATATCTGGAGATATAAATACACGCTTTACCTTTGCGTCACAAGTAAAGCAAAATTTTCATAACATGGGTAAATTAAGAGGTTATTGGAACATCGTTTATTACGGTTTAAACGATATTTATTTTAAGAATTGCCAAAATATGTAAGAAGATGATTTCAAGACACAAGTTAATTTCGCCTACTTAATAAATGAGTACCACGAATATATATCACGATAGAAAATGTTACTAAAAATAAGCTTTAGTCGTGACATTTTGGTGGAGGCGCCGAAATTAAAAAAGAAACAATATGCACCAAAATAAATTTTCTTGAAATTGCGTGTTGAGGACGCTTAAGAACTTGACAAATAAGATATAGTGTTTTATTATTTACACAAATATAAAATAGAGCAAACAAATATTTATCTTGAAGATACGTAGTATTCATTTATTACTAAAATGCGATATGCTTAAATCAATCAACCTTTTGTAAAATTAAATATTTCGATATAATCTTTGAGATTTAGAGGAAATTATATGAAGAATTAATTTATGATAAGTTTATTTGTGTACGCACAAGAAATGTAACAGACATAGAAATAGAAATATAGATATAGAACCCTTTAGAAAAAAACAATTGATTTTTAGCGAGTTGTTTTTTGCAGATAATATGACAATACTAAAGGAAGTAAAAGAAGGTCTAAAGCGAAAAATGTATGTTTATTAAACGTAATGAACTTTATAAATTAAAAAAAAACTAAAGAACTAAAATACGGAAAAAAGATACAAATATACCTTGTACCTTGTAACGAAAAATGGACAGATATAAACTAAAGGATTAATTTGTTTAGCGTTGCGCTATTTAGTGTTTTTTCTCGAAATTTTTTTCTTAAGAACTTATAGTACCTATAGAGTATATTTTTGTGTTCCTCATTGCTCGACAATTATAGTGTTTGTTCTCAAGACAAAAGTTAAATTTCTTTGTTTTATTTCTCCAGAAAATCTACATTGTTAACTTCAAAAAACGCCATACATTTTCGATTTCGATTACAGAAGGTTAGCAATAGGTTTGTTCCAACAGCTACTTGCACGGTACAGTAAAAGATCAGGAGTTTGCGCAGTATCAAAATCGCGTTCCAACAGTCTCTGATAGTTCACCGTACGGTCAGTAATCCGTTCCAACAACACTAAAAATAATTCATAAACGGTTTTGCGGACGATCAGAGCAGTACATGAACTGAAAGATGAATTGTTCCCAGGATTTTTAGACGCCTGCGCTGTTCATAACTAATGTGAGCTCAGCTAGCTATGCTAGATTATTAAGGTGTTTACCCTAGCGATGCGTACATTTGTATGAATCCAATAGACGCAAATGTCATTTACAGTTAGGCCAGTCGTAAAAGCGTTCCAACAACGGCTTAATACTGTGCAATAAATTTCTTAGTACATAGTTCATGCATTCATCCAAGGATCGATTTTAAACTGCTGTTGGAACAAACCTAAGAATTAAGGAAATACTTCTTATTTCAATTTGAGAAGAAATAAGTATAGAAGGAACGATACCTTCATATCTGTTTATAAATGTTAAAATTCCGTTCGGAAAGAAGAATTGTCTCGAAAAATTAATCTTACAAAATTACCAAAAAATTTGTTTAATACATTTTTTGCTGGTTGTAAACAATTTTATACTGAACAAGATGTTAATGGTTACAATCAATGAAAGTGAAGAACCTTTTTTTCAAGAACAATTAAATTAATTTATAACAGGAACTGTGAGAGACATAAAACCTGTTGTTACTAATAAATATCAGACTAATAAACCTATAACTATTTCATTTATTTTAAACAACGGCACAAAAACAACAAATTTTTAACCAAGTAATAAAAGCTTTGTCGACAATAAAGCCTACGTCTGCACGAAATGAACATATTGTTTTTTACTGCTAACGATTTTATTACTAGGAAGAGAAATCGTTATCCAATACTACTTTTAATCGGCAATGCTTTTTAAAAAAATATTTTAAAGTTAAACAATAAATGCATTAGATTTGGTTTTGCAATAATTTTGTTGTATACATATTGTGTTTTATGTTAAAATAATGAATAAGATGTTTATTCCAAAACAGCGATATGCTATTGTTGTAAACTCTTTTATACTGAATTTAAGCCGGCAAATGTTATTTATATATCATACAGGGTGATTCAGTTCCACTGCCGCACTCCTATAAGTTTGTTATTTTAAGAGAAAACTCCTATAAACCTTATATTTTTGTAAATCGTGGATTTTTTAAATCGAATTAGGTACGTTCAAATGTTTTTATACAATGAAATATGTCAGAATGGCTTCAAAATTATTTTATTTTAGTTCATCTGATTAATAATTTAATTTCCTATCAAAATCAATAAAAAAGTATACCAGGTAATTTCAAAAAAATGTCTGACATATTTGAACATTTGAACTTCATTCGATAAAGCATTTTTCAAGATTTACAAAATTATAAGGTTTGTAGAGGTTTTTGTTTAGAATAACAAAGTTAAAGAGGTGCGACAGTCAAACTGAATCACTCTGCATAAAAGAAATGAGATATGAAATATACTCTTTTAGGGGTTTGGAGCGGAGCTCGGAGATGGAGCACGGAGGAGTGGAGCAATGGGATTTTGCCCGGAGCAGGAGCGGAGCCCGGAGCAAAGAATTTTGATTGCTCCACTGCTCTAGTTTATTATGTTTATGTTTATTAAAATATTGTTATTTTTGACCACCTTCTACATATCCGATAAAATTAAAACTTTGTTTTTAAAAACAATTTTTTTAATAAAAAATTATTTTTTTTGTAAGTGAACAATATTTGGAGCATGGAGCGTAGCTGGAGCGCAGCTGGAGCAGCAATTTTAATGCCGGAGCGGAGCTGGAGGGAAGCAATTAAAAAATTGGACTGCTCCAAACCCCTGTATTTTTTTTTCTCGAAAAAAGAAATCTATTAGGCAACTAAACTAGCTATTTATACCAATAAAAGTTTATCTTAAGAAACAAAAGATTTACCGAAAGAAACAAAGAGAAATTTATTATTAAGTGTTTAGACATTATCTAAACAATTTTTGCAAATTATTAACCATGGTATAAAATCAATAAAACTGCATGAGAAGTACAGAATTACAGGGTTTAGGATTAAATTAATGCAAAAAAACCTTGCCTCACTATCAGAAATGCAATAATGACAAATGGGTATAATTTTAGAAAGCACAGCTAAGGCAGCTTGGATGGTAACATCAAATGGAAGGAAGTGGGTTGGAGCACAAGCTGAGGAAAAGTTTTAAGGAGAAAATTAATAAAAAAAACACAAAATAATGAAATCAAAAAAGTCCTTACGAGCACAGGTAAGTATTAAGTGAAAAATTAATAAAAACCTACCAGCAGAATTTACATCCATAAGTCAGAACTAAAGTATTACACGTGAAAATTATGTGGCGTAAGAAAAAAAAAAATACCTGTAAACCCCAAAACAAAACACCTATAATGGTTGAGCTAGTAAACAATTTCCGTCTTACTTTGATAAAAGTGCATATAAATTCTTACTCCCATATTGAATTCGAGTACAGCACGTGATAATGAAATTAAATTCTACTTATGCAAGTTGATCTACTCAAAGAAACTTGATCTAGCGCATATTGCGAGTGGTTTTGTACTTTTATGTTGGTTATCATATTCCTTCATTGTGTAGCTTGACGTATACAAATGTCTGGAGTCATTTTTAACAGACAACGAAAAATTCCCTAGAATGAAAGTTTGTCAAGGCTGGGTCGGGAATATAGGACTGTACTAGGTCAACTAAATCTATATCCTGTGACACTTCTTATCTATCTATAATGACCGGAACTGGAACCCGATTGATTTTTGCGTGAAACTTTAGGCGACTTTATTATCCTCGTTTTTCCCCAATGTCTTATATCTTAAGCTGAATTCTTTATGAATAAGATGTTTCGTAAATGCTAAATGGCAGGTGGTTTAAAAGCATTTAAAAATATTTTCACATAATTAGTGGTCTCGATGCTTACACTCTAAGTTGCTCTAACAAATTTTGAATACTTATGTGGCAATCAGGGTTGAGCAGAATTAAATCAATTGATTTAAATCAATTGTTTAAAAAAAAATCATTAATTGCAATCACTGATTACATGAGTACAATAAAATATTTTTAATAAAACAATTTTTTTTCAAATAAAAATTAATAGATATACAGGGTTTTTGTTTTTCGAGGGCCACTATGGGGATCTCGTAAACGGTAAGAGTTACGACTTCAGTTAAATTGGGGCAAAGTTGTATATTCAGGTGCTTAATAATTTGACGCAAACAGAACTTATCTAGCTTTTTCAGTTTTTGAGATATAGGGGAAAAAGTAAAAAAGTGGACTTTTGTTTTTTGCCCGTAACTTTTTCATTTGATGTCGAATTTTATTTCTGTAATAACTTTATATGGCCACTTTTTGCAGGGAATCAAAATCTCCAATTATATTTTTCATGCGACGTTTCGATTTTTTAAAACCATCATCCGGTAAATTTTTTCTTATGGACGCTATATCTAATTTTAACGCTAATTTGTAGAGCATTTTATTCTGAATTCTACAATGTATACCACTTGGCACTTTTTTTGAAACAATTGTTGTTAAAAATGGAAAAAACAAATATTTAATTTTGAAAAATTCCTAATAGGCATGGGAATCAATTATTTTTGTTCCTTTTTCCTTGGAAGCAGGTAAGTAAACCGCATGAAATTACTATTAAAGAGATTAAGTCAAAGATTTAACACAAAACATGAATAGGTAGGTATTTATTTATTTATTGAAGGAAAAAAACAGCCATGCCATCCATGCACCGTCACCCAACCAAGAACTAACTTAACTCATTAATAAACTTAATAATAAAAATGATTGAAAATAAATAATACTGCAAAACAGAACAAGACATTGAGTAAATGTTAGTCAGTGTTACAAGTATTGCATATTATTGTTTTTACTACAGTGGTATGGTTATTACAAACAAATCGATCACAATTAGAGCACCTTTTGGTAATTCTTTCACATTTCCGAGTCTAATTGTAGTCCTGCAGTGGGTACAGATGCATCTAATATAATTTGAAAAATTGTAACATTAACAAACACGTGGGGTAAATTAGTTACCTGAATCCAAAGATTATTTTTTAAGAGGGTAGTTTTAATTTAAAAAAAAACAATTACACAATGTGAAAAAGTGTAAGACTAGGCCAGAAAAATAATGGAAGAACAGAAAAAATCCCCCTTAAATATTCACAAAAAACCGACCGGTAACGATAAAAAATTACCGGTAATAAACGGTTACGGTATAATCGGATTGCAATCCCTAATGACAGCATATTTATGAAATATTTTCAAGCTAACTTTGTTTTTCTTTAATTTTCCAAATGCTTTTTGCTGATGTGCCTTTCATTGCCCATGAAGTAAAAACACTTTAATGACTTTGTTTGCGGTTTGATTTGTGTAATTTGTGACATTGACTGTACCACGAAGTGGAAGGGTAGTTTTTGACTAGACTAGCGGCTAGTAGTAGAATCAGTGTACCTCGAGCGCAAGTAGAGTACGAGTGTCTGAAGCGCTAGCAAGGTGTTTACAAGCGCTAGTAATGTTGTAACATCGAATGTATGACGAATGTACAGTAACAAATAAAGTTATCATTTATACAGTCCACTATTATTATTAATAAGTAAGTCAACGAACCAGTGCAACCCAAAACAGACTTATTCTGTTAAGAAAATTTTGATCTAAACTTTAGATCTACAGTTACCGCCATTTTCCTGCCCTGCGCTGTCTCGGTCTTCGATTACAGTATTTTCTGATAAAAAGTTTTATTTATTCTACCACATAAAAGCAAAGTTTTATTTTGACCGGCAATTTGAGTCAATGATTTTACTGGAAAGATACTTATCCGATTATATTTCGAGTTACAAGTTTATTTTGTAACAAAAAGTTGCATTAGATAACAAATACCGTTTGAGCCCTATAGATTTTAAGTGGAGATAAATCAGAATCGTGAGAATACAAAAATATAAAAGCTTTACTGAGCTCTAGAACATGAAGGGCTATCAACTGTAATCTTCTGCTACGCTTCATCATAGGTAAAGAATTATTAAATATAATGAATACAGTAAAGACTAATTAGCCATGAAAAACTAGCAACCATTCAATTCAGATTCGCAAGCGATACAACGTTAAAATTTTTTCCATCGTGATTTAGTGGTTTGGTGAACTTGTGTATTTTGTTAAGAGATAAATTTAAACGTTGCATCCATAATTAAATGTCCTGGAAACTTTTGTAGTGGAATTTAATCAACATAATTTACTTCCGTTCATAAACTACTCAACTGAATAAACTTTAATTATCATTACCGCTGTTTATTACGTCTTTTAAAGCACAATTTTGTTTCCTTGTCTCGGATTTAATTGCTTTTACGATGAGATAGTATTCGAATTAAAAACATAAAAGAATTAGCTACTCGTTAAAATGAAATGCAGTCGCTGTCAGTTATAATTTAGAAGTCTGATTAGTTCAAGAGTATTTTTATTTGCTTAACCTTTAAGAACTAACGTGCGGTCTCAGAGACCGACGGAACCGAATTATTCCGATAAATGATAGATGGATTCGAATATCGTGCTCGGTCGTTCAGTAGCTTCATATTATATGTAGATGTTGCTTGTGCCAAAACGGCAGCAGAAATGCGTGTATAGTTTTTTAACTACATCAAATTTCGGTCTCAGAGACGGACGTTAGCTTTGGTGTAATTAAAGTAAAGGTAATGGAGCTGCTGGTTTAGTGTTTTATTTTAAGTAATAATTATCCTAATAAAATCGATTACGAACAACAACAAAATTACTTGCAAAGACTTTTTGAAGAATTGTTTTAGAGACACTAGGTATGGAGTTACTTCAGCCACATGCAAGACGCAGAGCACTTGCAAAATATCTACCCAGGACGCCTTCAAGAAATTTTTCAAATAACACTGAATGTTTCAAATAATAAACAGGCACATGGACGCTGCTTTTACTGCAGTAGTAAAACCAAATATAAGTGCTATATATGCAATGTTTAGGTGTATGGAACACATAAAAGGCATATTATGTGTAGAATGCTCTGCAAATATATAGTACTTTTTATAGTGAAAAGTTACGTTATACTATAAATACTTTTTTGTGCTAAACCTGAATTTTACTTAATTTATAATGTAAATAACCTATTTCAGATGTTTTTTCTTTATTTTTTTAATTTTTTGTTTGTTTTTGTTTCATTTAAAAAATATGTATACGTTTTTGCAAGGTTTTTTTTACATAGTTTTTTTTTGTAAAAAACGAGCGAAATAATTTTTTTTTTAAATTTAAATTGTTTTTATATACAATCTACTACATGTCTTATAAATTTCAGATTAAAATTATTTAAAAAACATATTTTTTTGTTATATTTTATTTTCGGTCTGTGAGACCGACGTTAGCCTTTATGTTCAAATTAAAAACGTTAGCCCTGAAAGGTTAAATGCTACTTTTTAGCATTTAGCAAAGCTATTTTTAAAATACTTGTCTTTATAGTTTATTTGTAACATTTATTAATTATCCAAATAAATAATTTAACGAAATTATAGTTTTTCAACAATTTTTAGTTCTAAGCATACCAGTTTATAAAAAATTATAGTTCAATTTTAAACTTACTTTTGTGCTGCAAGGTTTTAATATGACAAATGTGAGGAAACGGATGGTTAAACAAGAATTGTGCTAAATGCTGGTAGAATGTACAGGGTGGCCTATTTTCGATGTCCATACAGTGTATCTCGGTTATTATCCGAGATAAAAAAAAACTAACTACGTAATCTCGATTTCTTTTTTCGAGAGAAATCCATTGCCGTAAATAGATTTTTGATATCTTCTTTAGTTTTCGAAATATAGCCAAAAACAGATTTTTGGCACTTTTCACAAATTAATGTTAAATATATCGCTTAAACAAAAAGATAGGGAAAAACTTTTAAAAAAAATTATATTTTTTTGTCCTTAATAATTTTTTTAACATAAAGGAGCTGTCTCAAAACAGAGCGGGATGGAAAAGAATAGTTAGCAAGAAAGAAAGTTAACCGAAAGTCTTACACCTAACGGTAGAAAGACTAATGATTAAATAAAATATTAATTTTTTTTTTACTCATACGAATATTGATATATTACAACTAACATCCTTATTTTAAAAAGCAACAATAGTTGGCTTTGACATGAACCGAAAGATTATTTTTTGCGCTTTTCAAAAATATAAAATTTGCTATGGTTGCTATTTAAAATAAGAAAGTTTACACCTAATATACAGGGTGTGTAAAAATTGGCGGAAGCGCTACACGTGGCGATGTTGTTGGTAAAATTTCAAGTCGAAAATCTTAATACGAAAATGTTGTACCATGCTTGCTGTGTCTGCAAGAGGTCCTCAAAGTTTTGACATTTAGTCCTTTAATAAGCGTTATTATTTAATATTTTTTAATGAAAAAGCTGCAATTTGGAATAAAAATAAATTTCGAATAGTATTTTTTCCTAGATATTGTGTTCTTCCTTTTAAAAATTGGTGTTGAAAATATGTAAATCACTGATTTGAATGAAAATAATACATATGGCAACATTGTCATTAGCTGTCATCGCTGTTTTTCTCGTAATTATTTCTAGTTTGTGTTTTACGATACCCAAAAGTTTGTAGCTATGTTTACGAACTGAACGCTTTTAGTTCGAACAAAAATTGTAAATATCTAAGTAAAAATTGCTGATAAAAAAATGTCCAAACGCAAATCAATGTATGCAATGTTGCCAATTTTTTTTTTCTTTAAATGGTTCCTGAGGCCATAGGAAGCATGGTACAACATTTTTGTATCAAGATTTTCGACTTAGAATTTTACGAAGAACATCGTCACGTGTAGCGCTTCCGCCAATTTTTACACACCCTGTATAATAATATATCAATATTCGTATGAGTAAAAAAATTGAACATAGGTGTCTTATAAAGGATAAAAAATCATGCCAAAAATGTTATTAAAGTTTTTCTCTATGTTTTCGTTTAAGCGAGATATTTAACATTTTTGAAAAGTGCCAGAAACGGTTTTTGGCTATATTTCGAAAATTAAAAAAATATATCAAAAATCTGTTTACGGCAATAAATTCCTATCGAAAAAAAAAAGACTGCGTACTTGGTTTTTTTCTATCTCTGATAATAACCGAGATACCCTGTATGGGTAAAACTTAAAAAAATGCGCTTGGTTCTAGAAATATCGTTATTAACTGAGAATCTTCAATTTTAGATTTTAACTGTAAATTTCCTACCTTAGTAACAACAAATTTTTAATTTGGTTTGCTGAGGTTAAGACCTGAATCACATAACTTTAATTAAATAAAACCTCTTGCTTAATTTTTAAGATACAATAATCAATTATTTTATTTTCTATTGATGTCACATCAAACTTTTATACTAAAAAAAAACTTGGGTTTACTTAAGCATGCTCTTCTAATTCTTTTGTTTTGTATAAACTTAAAATTACACTACTGTAAAGGTCGACGTATTTATGACAGTAGAATGCAAAAGCACAGTATTTAATATATCGAAGATTATTTCAAATTTACGTAGTTATATTTTAAATTATGTCTATTGACTATGCATTAAATATGATGTATCAATGTCTCAGGATTTAAAAAAAAAACGAAAAAATTTAGGGTAAAATCGTTGTAATAAGCTGGTTCAGAATAATCTACATGTTGTGTTGTATTGGTAAGTATGTTATTATAAGAGTTACATAGTCGGTTAAACTAGCAAACTTAAGCAGAACTGTAAGGCTTATTTAATGCAATTTTGACATTTGGCTAAATCTTCAACTTTTTAATTATTTTGAAAATACTAAAAGCATACGATTTTTTGAATTGTTAAGCCACACATCTTAAAACCGAAATGTGAAATTATACCTGCTGATATTTTTACGTAAAAATACAAAGCAATTTACTTTTTTTAAATATAGATTAGATGACTATGGGTTTAATAAATAGTTAACTTTTTTCTGATTTCAAAAACGTATGGGTTGTTTTATTTATTTTTAAAAGTTTTTTAAGAACTTGCAAAAAAAAACAAATTAATATTACATAGTATAGAAGTGTCTTGGATTAAAACGGTATCAGTTGTGTGTTCAAGAAAATGGTTGCCACTTTGAGGCATTTTTATAATTATTGATTAATTTTGTAGTTATATTAATTATTATCTACGTAGTTTATTCATATACTGAAATACAAATTAGTTACGGGTGCATATTCATTAACAAACAATTTTGTCTTTGGGCAGTATTTTGGGACCGCATGTGAATTATTTTAATAATTTCGAGTTAATAATCTAACTTCATAGGAAGGGAAATATCACCTCTAATAATGTGCTCAAAATTGCCCTGTACAGGGTGGTGAATATTTTTATGCTTACCATTATTATATTGTGAGAGATACGAGATCAGTAAAATTAGAGAAAAGTTGCACATTTTTATGGCGATTGAGAATCTAAAAAATAATATTGGATATTTTGATTTTTACAGATTTATAACAAAACCGTGATTTTAGAAAAAAAAAATTATCTACATTACCATTGACGCTTTTTTAATCTAACATTGTAACCTCCTATTTTTGACCATTCTGGGTTATATGGCGTAGTCAGAAATTGTCTAGGCCTTCTAGATTTCAACTTGCAATAGTCAACTCATTTATTCCTTAGGCGGCCATATTGGATTTTTACACTAGTAGACAGACAAAAAACTTAGCTTTTCAGCTTAATAACCAACATAATTTTTTTAGTTGTCGATCTGAAAAGCTGATTTTATTGTTTGTCTAATAGGGTAAAAATCCTATATGGAATAAAAAAGTTGACGATGGAATCTTGAAATCTAGAAGGCCTAGAAAATGTCAGTCCACTTCATTCAACCCAGAATGGTCAAAAATAGAAGGTTACCAAGTTTGATTAAAAAAGCGTCAATGGTAGGTACTTATGGGTGATAATTTTTTTTTGTGATACATTTTTTTATAAATAAATTTTGTTATAAATCTGTAAATAATTAAAATATCCACGATTTTTCTTCAGATTCTCAATCGCCATAAAAAGGTGCAGCTTTTTCCTAATTTAACTGTCTAACCCTTTCTAAGATAGGTACTAATGGTGAGCATAAAAAATTCAGCACCCTGTACACCTATAAAACTTTTAAACTTTCATAATCATCAAATATTTGAAACTCTTGCATAAGCAGCATCATTTATTAGAATTAAAAAAAATAATTATTTTATCTCAAAAACTAAGCCAATTGTGTTCATTTTATTAAAGTTGTGCAATTCAAACATCCTCACCCAAAAATATATTATTTCCAATTTAAAATATCTATTGCTTATACGTATAAAAAAATTAATTAATGTTTAAGTATTTTAGATTTTTTTTTAGGATATATTAGTTTTTTTTTCTAGCTAGATACGAAAAAATCCACTACTTTGCTAATGTTCAACAATTTTCGATATTTACATTGCCCTAATCTTAAAACATACCCCCTTTACACAAGAGCCAATCCATAAACAATTTTGTAGAATGCAGAAAAATTCAAGGAACTACAAACTAACATTATCATAACCACTATACGAAACTTTTTAACTACACATAAATTTAAATAATGTAGCAGCAGTCGGTTTAAAGAATGCAGACAAAGCAATTTTAAAGATAAATAAATTACCCCAAGGATATTCTACTTTTTTATAAATGAGTGTATTAGGAAAGCTATTATGTAAAATGCAAAATACTGCTTTCTGTAGAAATTACGTCTGCAAATATTATTTCGCAATTATGCAAAACATTTTACAAATTACACCATAGTTACAATTATATTCTAGTTTACATTTATACAATGTAATTGCAGTTATGCCGTGGCGCGACATTAAAATAAATTCACGGAAACGCGTCGCAGAAGGTGATGCACAATTTAATTTTAAAAAGACCATAATCAAACAAACGGCGAACATTAAACAGGCAACAGTTTCTCATTCTGGACAGATTTATCACCCATAAAGTAAAATTAAAGCGCAATTTGTAGGACACTTGCGATACTGATTCGTTTCCCATTTAACACAACGCAAATGTGCGTAAATAACGCGCATAAAAGCACATGCGGTGTAATTGTTGATGTTTTGCGTCGACCGAGGATATAAAATGACTACGTGAGGCGTTTTTAAAAGTGAAAAAAATAAAAGTGTATACACATCTGTCACAGGTCGTGATGTATTTGTGCAAATAACAGAGGCAAATGAAAATATACGGGCGATATTACAAAATGCAGGAAGTTGGTATTTTATACGGGAGTACAATGGATGCATATCTGGACTATTGTTAAATCTAGACACCCGCCGAGTTGGAATTTATCCAAAGCCTGGAGATAACCCTTCCTACGATGAATTAGTAGTCGGGATTAGATTCGCCAAAGTGCAAGTAAGCTCACACTACTTTGCCATTTCCGTGTTTTACATCAAGTTGTCACATTTTAATTATCTTGAAAGATAAAGGAATTGCGTCACCTTAAAAGCATTAAAATTTTCAAAGATAGCAGAAATAAAGCAGCCAAAAGTCATTCAGATCTGCAACAAAATAAGATGCAATGCTTTTAAAGTGACTTAAGATCTTTAATAATAAACTAATAGGGTTACTTCAATTTATTTTTTGTGCGATCGTACTTGAAACAGCTGTTTGACGGACGCGTTAGCAACCATAAAGTACTGCATTACCGGCCCTATCCTTAGCAACGGCCGTAAAAGTTACTTTTCAGGCCGTTACCCTTAGCAACGTCCGAAAAAGTAACTTTTACGGCCGTTGCTAAGGAGAGGGCCGGTAATACAGTACATACGCTGTCATCTGTCAGTGACAGAATGTCACGTAGTTTCTAACCTATAATTTTGAAAAATACTAAAAATTTAAATTGTTTTTAATTCGATCGCACAAAAAATGTAATATGCACCTCGGCCAAAACGTACTCGACTACGTCTCGGCCAGCAAACCAGACGCGGCCGAAAAAGTTACACTTTTTGGCCTTGATACATAAATAACTATTATTTGGCTGCTAAGATAGGTAAGGTTTTAAATGTAATCCGCTTTAACAGTACCTGGCCGAATTATTAAAATTTACTTTTTTTCAATTGCTTCCGTTTGCGTTACAAGTTCAAGCTAGATTAAATAATAAGTAAAGTAAGAATAATTTAAAAAATATTACACATAATTTTAAATTAATAAAAAAAAAAAGTTTTTCATGAAGTTTTTTGTACATATTCACTAATGAGCTCATACATTATAAATAAATGTAGGAAACCTTGTAAAAACTCCATACAATAAGTGCTTCCTAACTAGTTTATTTACAATTAAACGTTTAATATTATTTTGAGCATAGGGACGACAGAATATACCTACGTACATAGAATTTTTTTAAATAACGATAAATAAAAGAATTTTCGACAAAAACGGTATGATTAAGCAAATGCGAAAAACTCGCAAGGACAACGAGCAGTATAAGTGAAAGTTATAAAAACGACATCAGCAAGTTTCAGAACATATTTCACACGCGGTCTGACCTAACGCAACCATCTGAAAGCATCTGACATTGGCCATCTACTCTAATATTAAATAAAATGGAGCACGAACACGGATTTTTTCGAATAAGTTGCTTTACGTGCTAACCTTTAATGTCCAGTGCTAAACGATGAATAGGCCGATAGAAATAAAGGAATCTTAAAAACAATTGTGGAAATGGGATATAATATTAAACAAATAATAGTTGCCATTTAAATATTAAAATAGGAAATTTATACAGTTAAATGTTGGTTCTCGACACGAGTATACAGAGTGTCCCAGAACATTTCCAGGATGAGGATCTTTCTTATTATGAGAGATTATTATTATTATTTCCGCGAAGGTGGTCCCCTTTCGGGTTCCTGTACTGCGACCTATTGGTCTATTGTACCCTCTGGTGATAGCTCCTTAAAGAAGTCCTGTGTTTTTGAAAAACTCCAGGATTTTCTTTAAGGGTGTTTTTTTTAGCTCACCTTGGTTGGCTTCTTCCATCCCTAGAAGTTTGCGCCGGTAGGGTGTGAATCCTTCACACTGGCATATTACGTGAAGAGGAGTTTCTTCTTCTTCACCACATCCTCCGCATATATCGGTCTCTGAGAGCCCTGTTATGTAGAAGTGTTTGTTTAGCCCATAGTGTCCTGTGACAAGTCCTGGCTGCTCTGATGTCTGCTCTGCTCATCCTGAGCATTTCTTCTGTCTTTTTTTTTAGAGACCATTGACAGGATAGCCTTGGAATGGGCTTGTCCTGCAACTTTCTTTCAATGAGCATTGTGCCCTTGTAGTAATATGTCAGTAAGACACCGCTTGGCTGTTCCATATGATGTAGCAACTGCGGGTTCTGGTCCGAAGAAAGGTGTCTCGCTGCCAATTTTGGCTAGGCGATCTGCCTTCTCGTTCCCTGGTATATTAGTGTGCCCTGGGCACCATACCAGTTTAACATTATTCCTGCCCAGCACGTCGAGTGCTTGTATGCAGTTCAGAACAAGTCCTGAGTTTACTTCCGACGAGCCAAGAGCTTTTAACGCTGCTTGGCCGTCAGACACTATGAAGATTCTTTCATTATCAAAATCTCTTTCTAATAGTGTTTCTGCACATAAGTGCATAGCATACACCTCGGCTTGAAATATGGTTGCACACTGTCCAAGGCTTACAGATATGCATTGTCTCAGTTGTGCTGCTCCCCATATTCCGCAGTCTGTTCCATTTTGCGTTTTTGACCCGTCCGTATACCAGACCAGGCCATTAAGCTCTATTTTATGACGCTCCTATTGGTCCCGTGTTGGAATTGTGATTCCAAAGGTTTTCTCAATGGCTAGCGTCCTGTTTATTCTATCCGAGATCATATTTAATGTCGGATGCGTGTCGATCTCGTTGAGAATATCTAAGTGCCCTTCTCTACGTCTCTCCTCTTTGGAGGTGATTTTTAATCGGTTCCCCCTTCTTAGTGCTTGTGCTTTGACCACAAGGTAAAGAGGAGGTAAGTTCAGCAACACTTCCATTGCCGCCATTGCGAATGTAACTGGTTTTGGATTTTTCTATGACATAATTTTTGCGTTATGAGATAAAAAGAAATTCAACATTTTCATATTTTTTGCTATAAGATGAAAAATGTTGTAGGTACTTAAAAAAAATAGATTGTAGCCTTAGCTTCCCTCATATTGAGGAATAATTCATTTAATTTAAGCAAACCTGTTATTTTTATAATAAGTGAGATCCATATGCTGAAAATGTAATCTGGGACACCCTGTATATTACTTATTTGAAGTATACAGAATTAAAAATTGACCAAATACTGCGGGGATATTATACGTCCTAAAGGATGTTTCAAAAATTTTTTATTGTGATATTTTAATCGCTTTTTAATACCCTGGGATGAGATTAGTTAGTAGTTCACCCTACATGTGAATCACTTTAATTTGTAACATGTGGCTCCTCTTAGTCGACTTTTGCCTGGCCATGTATGTAAGTCTTATTATTTACTGCTGGGTTTAATTTATCCTAAAGGTGCAAAACTGTGCATATGTTAACCAAGCCCTTTCATTATAAATAATAAAAGCTGAAAATTTGAAACATAATTTTTTAAGCTACCTATAGCAACACATTTTTATCAATGACATAATATAATTTAGGTACTTTATTGGCCAATAGTCTTTGTTAAAGGCTTAAATTTGTTTAATGTTATATTTTTTATAGACTTTTTAAAGTTATGATATAGCATCCGATACATCCATAAATTAGTTATTCTTTTAAATTTGTTACAATTATTAAAGGTAACCGCAGAAATATGGAAATATATTCCCACGCTATATTATTTCAGGAAAACAAACATTAATATTTACCGGAAACAATCACTATCTCATCTTAAAAAGAATACGTCAAGATAACAATTGCTAGTGCAGATGATGTTTCTTTATAAGCAGAGCTAATGGAAAGATAAGTGTGGTCGAGGCGTCTATGTGTGTCCTTTCAGAGGTTGGGAAAACTAACATGTGTACGTCTGTAATCCTCCCTTCTTCGGTAGGAAACCTTCATCAGCCCTTTCTTCCTAAATCGAGCAGGAAGCCGAACCCCGTTGTGATACAAAAACTAAAGATTTGAGATAAACATCAGTCAATTTAGAATAAAGGAGGGAATGGCTGTTACATCAAGCGAATCGACACCGTCAACTTTAACAAATTTTAAATTCCTTGATACATTAAAGACAACATTTTTAATGAAATAACTTTGATTATTTATAATTTATTACTTGTGAAATGTTTGAATAATATACGGGAAGCACTTAAAATGTAATTGTATGCAAGTTTAATCCAAAATTCAATTATTTTTGCCCGAATAGTCGATTCTTAAAGAAAGTCTACACATTTAAGACTATAGTCTATGTTAATAAATTATTTTCAAGACACGTTTTTTTTTTAGCAATCAGATGAAAACATTTTTAATTTATATAGTATATTTTTATCCTCATTAGTAAAAATATCCATCTGCAACATTTGCATGTAAACTAAAATAAAAAAGGTTATAAAAGATAATTTATAAATATGTACTTCAAGTAAATTTTCATTAGCTGATTATTTTGAAGCAATCTATCTATAAAATAAAATAAGTTTTAATGGGGTCAAACTAATACAGATAGCTGGGGCATTGGTTATGCATGTCAAAATCGAGGTACACAAAGCGAATGAAAATTAAAATAGAAAGAAGTGAAGAAAGTTCAAGAACAAAATAGGAAAGTGAAAAAAAGCGGACACTGGAAAAGTCAGCTTAAACCTTTAACCATGTGGCACCAATAAAAGAAAAAGAGAAATATAATCAAGAACCAGGAAAACATCTCTCGACCCCGAAAAGTACAAAAAGGTCCGATTAAAAAAAAAGAAGGTATGATCTATTCTCCTTAGGTTAATGACCTTTGATAACAGACAAGCATTCACGATAGAACAAGATAGATAAAGACACGCCAAAGATATTGAAACAACTATGTCAGCAAAATGACAAATGAGAGAATACCCAGCCTTACAGAAGACCACCTCCGCAAAGCGTGACAACTGGTACGCTGTTTAGAATATAGTTGGCAGTCTGAACTACGTCAAACATAGATAGACTATAACTATGCATTGTATTTACGTTTTATATGATTTTTTAAAGAAGTATCGAAAATTTGCTGGTGCTGGTGCATAGTAAGAAAATATATCAAAAATATTTTTTCTGCGTCCGCCCAGAAAATCAGTTGTTTGATCAATTTTTAGCCTGAAAATTACATCTTTACTGGCCTAGGCCAGAAAGTAACTGGTTACCATGGTAATGAGTTGTTTTTACCGGCCTAGGTCGGAAAGTAGCTGGTTGTCATGGTGATGAGTTGTTTTGTTGATTTGCGTTGTCAAAAAACCAGGCGAGTTTTCACCCGTAGTTTGTTAAGCTGTTGTTTAATTATGGATGGTAACGATAGTTATTTTGGTTTCAGTGGCGGACGCAGAAAAATATTGGGCGATATATATCCGTAAAGTGTCTTTACTGGACTCGTATGCTTACAGGACTTGCCTAGGACTCGTCCCAAAACTGTCTACTCGTCCAGTAAAGTACCTTTTTTTGGTGTTGTTAAGTAAATAACTGTTACAATGCAAAAGACCTAAGAAAGTTTTATAAAAATAACATCGACGACATTTGACATTTGACATTTGACGAAGAAACACATCATTTTTTTAAATTTAGCTTTTAAGAATACTTCTCATGGTTTTTATAAATGTATTTTTATTAATCATCTTTTCCGAATGTTGAAATTATTTTGAGCATTTGCTTAATATTGCCAGTTAGTAATGCGATTAAAGATTATCTTCGCAGTACATTGTTACTAGAAAGCTTTGCTCTTTAACACTTTTATTTAATGAGCACAAACATTTAAAAATATTCATTAAGAAGATATTATCACTACACTTGAAAAGTAAAAGTCCTTGAAAACTTTTTAAATTAAAAAACAATAATCTATTGTTTTAAATATTTTACTAATTTGTTAAAGATCTTCTAAACTAAAAGGAGTCCTAAAAATATATTTGCCCAGGGGCCCAGAATAGGGCTGAGTCGACCTTAAACATTGCAAAAAAGATATAATACTATTACCCAAGTTTTACATTTTTTTACCTAAATATTTCAATACTAATTGATTCATCCTTTTTAAAATTTTCATACGGACAAGAGGAAAATTTCTAATGTTTTTGAAATAGGAGATATCTTAGGTTACTGGATTACTTTATTTTCTAAGAATAGTTACGCCTTAAGTATTTTATAGAAAATAACAAATTAGACTTATTTGAAAAAGTTTGCTAAATTTGAAACTGTATACATGCTGTAGTAAACTTTCAGTAAATTTTGTTTTTAAAATCCGTTTCCCGCCAAGTAAAATACATGTACAGTTGTACAGAAAAGTCGGAAGCACTTTAAATGATAAAACATTTTAAAAAGCAATAGAACTTAAGGAGGTGTGTTCCAGGTTTACAGATATATTTGTCATAAACACGATTTGCAACGAGCAGAAACATTGCTGAGCATTTAGATAAGATTCAAGCAATCATTCCAAGCAGCCCAAGGAAGCAGGCCCTGAATTTATGTTGCGCAATGCTACACCAACTGTTATTCAGATAACCACAATTTAAAGATAAATCTCTGCATTTTAGGAAGAATAATGTTCGAGACTTTTATATTTTTACACTTTATTTATCGCTCGGCATATTTTTGTACAAAATTGCGACTTTGCCGGCTGTTTAAGATTTGAACATCCAACAATTCAGCGAAAGCTTTTGTAAGCTTAATTTCATTTTCGCAACACTCTCCTTACTTCAAAATTAGAATAAAATTAATAAAAAGCTAGGGTCGGAGCTTTAGAAATTTTAACCCTAGTTAGGTGCACGCTCGCATAGAGATCTTTAGGCACAGGTGTCGTTGATTGGCTTGCTTAAAGTCAAGTTATTCGATACAAAGACCGTCACTCTCTCTAGTATCAGCGCCGACAATTTGCATACTTAGGCAAATGACACAGTTAAACTCACACGGCACTCTTGATCTTAGATCTCGCATCGCTCCGCTATAGGTGAATTATGGAAATTACATGTAAATGCGTCGTTCTTCGGTTTTGTTTTACTTATCCCTCTATGATTTAAAGGTATGTATATGTATGCTAAATTGACTTCCTACTGTATGCCTGATATATCAGTTCTATTTCTTAATCCACAAATTTCTTGGATGATAGTTGCACGAACGCACGTAACTCATTAGTGACGGTGACTTACCTAAATGATGCTCTAGTGGGCAATCACTAAACAATTGTATTGTGGTTACAATAACAAGTCTGACATATCATTTACCGTATTTTCCGAATTAAAAAACGCATTTTTTTCCTAGATTTTTTTAAAAATTTCTTATTATTCATATTTTCTTACATACCTACTGTCCTAGGACATTAAGTAATAGTGGTATACAGTTTAATGATCTATGGGTCACCTTATGGTGACTCCACGCTTGATTGATTGTATAGATTGTTAACTAATATACCTACACTAAAGTAAATAAACAAATAATAACCTATCGCGTCCATCATTCATTAAATTAAATTAATGCAATATTAAACGAATTAAATCACGTAAATTGCAGTTTAAAATCTTTTTGGTAGGTTCAGTGGGTCAAATCGTTTTAAACTCTTTATCGGTTGGGGCTTCAAGAGATTAGCTGCTAGGGAGTTGGGGTGGGGTCCTTATGAAGAGCATAGTTTGTAACGTACCAGGGTGTGCGTTTGCTATTATTCTTAGCACCTTTAATTGGAATCGTTGTATTTTGGCTAGGTTGGAGTTGCTGGCTGCTCCCCAGATTTGTATACCTAGCTCCATATTGAGATTATGATGGTATTGTAAACGATTAGCTTGTTTTCAAGTGAGAGCTGGGAGTTACGTCCAAGTAACCAGTAATATTTTCTAAATGTGTGACCCAATTGCAGTCTCTTGTACCATGTGTGAGTACCCCAAGTTAGGCGTCTGCCAAGGTAAATACCAAGGTCTTATCTTTTTGTGGCAGGGGATTCCTTTAAGTTGGACAGGAGGGCACGAAACTTTTCTGGTTATGAATGTGACCTGCACCGATTTCTGTACATTAATTCGGATGCGTCATAATTTTATCCATTTTGCTAGTTTATTCAAGTGAAGCTGCAGGTTTCTTGAAGCTACGTTTGGATCATGGTGGGAAGCCATTATGGCAGTGTCATCCGCAAACGTTGCTAGAGTAGTACCTACTTCTGGTAGTTGGTAGATCGGCAGTGCAAATCAGATATAGGACTGGTCCAAATACGCTTCCCTGAGATACTTCAGATTTGATGGACGACAGGGTTGACATGGCATCCTGATATTTCACGAAAAAGTGCCTGTTGGTGAGATACGATTTGAGTATCGTATAGAATGTACGTGGTAGTTACGTTTAATTTTATACAGGAGGCCGGGGTGCCAGACCTTGTCGAAGGCTTGTGACATGAGTGAGAATGCTCTCGAGCAGCACCGTTTAGTTGAGTTTAGAAAAATGGATTTAAAATTAATTGAAATGCGTTTCATGGTCTCAAGGTATAATACATTTTAAAAATTGTCTCCTACATTTGGGGTTCGTCTTATAGTCCGCATATTACGGTATGTTTTTAATTCGCACAGTATACAGGGTGGTCCACATAGAATTGCCACTATTGGGATCTCGAAAACGACAAGAAAAAAAAACACAAAGAAATTAAATTAGACAAATTGTTTCCCTTTCTGAGAAATATTCAGTGATGCTTTAATGTTTTTAAAAAGTTCCATGGCACGCTAGATAATGAACCAAAATCAAAATAGACATTTTTTTAAATCGTTTATAATTCGGTTATAGGTACTTGATGATACAAAAATATTTTTGGGGAAGAAGTTGTACATATTTTTACAGTCAGCCAGCTTTTAAGTGGCGGAGCTATGTTAACAACAGGTCCGTCAAGTTGGAGCTACAACATAACAAAAAACAAAAACTTTTAACGTCATAATTTTTTGCTCATTTTTTGCTAATTTTTGCTATACTTTTTAAATTTTTTGCTGGTCTCTAATAGAAGATAATTAAAAAAAAAGAATTGTAACTCCAACTTTACGCTGAGTTACATTTGCTAAAAAGTCAAAATGTTTTTATGTCATAATTTTTTTCTCATTTTTTGCTAATTTTTGCTGTACTTTTTAAATTTTTTGCTGGTCCCTAATGGGAGATAATTAAAAAAAAAGAATTGTAACTCCAACTTTACGCTGAGTTACATTTGCTAAAAAGTCAAAATGTTTTCATGTCACAATTTTTTGCTCATTTTTTGCTAATTTTTGCTGTACTTTTTAAATTTTTTGCTGTTCGCTTTTCCAAGATATGTAGTTTTTCATAATCATTATGTGCTACAAATAGGTGGTATTCTTGGATATACAACACGAATAACTTCGAATAACCAAAATTTACGTCAATGTTTTGTTCTAATAACTTTATAATAATTTATAAAGTTAACTTATATATACACTTTCAATTTATTGATATTTAAAAGTAGTTTTGTTGCAGTTTTTGTAAAAACCATAAAGTTTCTTTACATGACTATCAATTAAGGCACTCCAATAAAATTGAACAATAGGTACATAAATTCAGACCTGCAAATAACAATGCTTAAGACCCACCAGAAATAGGACTAGGTTCTTTTTGTAGAAATAAACATTTTTAGTTGACAATGTTACAACAAATAAAAAAATGTTAATACAAAAACCTAATTTTTATTCTTATGTGATGTGGGACATATGTGTCCCTTTAATGGTCTAAAGAGGGTTAAAAAGTCGTAAATAGTTTTTTTGTATGGCATGATTATTTTAGGTGACGAGGGTTTATATGTACGTACGTTTTATTTGATTTTTAAAATTAGATGTTTGTAGCAATACATACATGTATTGTTGATACGTGTACCTGTACATATATGTTTACTTAATATATAATTAAAAGCGTTTAAAAAATATTGTTTCTTAAAAAACATCATTCGAACCCGCAACACTGTAAACCTTCTTCTTCCATGTACTTAAGTAATTTTTTCACCAAATCTAAAATAATCTTTTTAATGTAGACTTGCAATATCGCAACATCGACTAATTTTTTAGCGACTTGACATCACGGAATGATTCAAATGTCTTTGTTTTCCACTTTAAATAGAACATATTGTTTAGTAGCTTGGTATATGTTATAATTATGTCGATTTGTTGCATTTTCTCTGAGAGACCAACCAAATATTTAAAAAATACAGCAACGATAAGCCACAAATCTTGATGTAAATAATTTTTTGCATCTCAAAGTCAAATTTCAGTTTACTAAAAAAAAAAAACTATTTACGACTTATTAACCCTCTTTAGACCATTAAAGGGACACATATGTCCCACATCACATAAGAGTAAAAATTAGGTTTTTGTACTAACATTTTTTTATTGTTGTAACATTGTCAACTAAAAATGTTTATTTCTACAAAAAGAACCTAGTTCTATTTCTGGTGGGTCTTAAGCATTGTTATTTGCAGGTCTGAATTTATGTACCTATTGTTCAATTTTATTGGAGTGCCTTAACTGATAGTCATGTAAAGAAACTTTATGGTTTTAACAAAAACTGCAACGAAACTACTTTTAAATATCAATAAATTGAAAGTGTGTATATAAGTTAACTTTATAAATTATTATAAAGTTATTAGAACAAAACATTGACGTAAATTTTGGTTATTCGAAGTTATTCGTGCTGTATATCCAAGAATACCACCTATTTGTAGCACATAATGATTATGAAAAAACTATATATCTTGGAAAAGCGAACAGCAAAAAATTTAAAAAGTACAGCAAAAATTAGCAAAAAATGAGCAAAAAATTGTGACATGAAAACATTTTGACTTTTTAGCAAATGTAACTCAGCGTAAAGTTGGAGTTACAATTCTTTTTTTTTAATTATCTCCCATTAGAGACCAGCAAAAAATTTAAAAAGTACAGCAAAAATTAGCAAAAAATGAGCAAAAAATTGTGACCTAAAAACATTTTGACTTTTTAACAAATGTAACTCAGCGTAAAGTTGAAGTTACAATTCTTTTTTTTAAATTATTTCTTATTAGAGACCAGCAAAAAATTTAAAAAGTATAGCAAAAATTAGCAAAAAATGAGCAAAAAATTGTGACATGAAAACATTTTGACTTTTTAGCAAATGTAACTCAGTGTAAAGTTGGAGTTACAATTCTTTTTTTTTAATTATCTTCTATTAGAGACCAGCAAAAAATTTAAAAAGTATAGCAAAAATTAGCAAAAAATGAGCAAAAAATTATGACGTAAAAAGTTTTTGTTTTTTGTTATGTTGTAGCTCCAACTTGACGGACCTGTTAACAACGCCTTGGCAAAAAAGGGACTGGAAGGTGGAGACTGGGCCGATCGGAACCTCTGAAAATGAAAACGACAAACCGCCAAACAGAAACGTCAAGGAAGAAGGCGATTGTTTTTTAAAACAAGTGTTTTTTTATGCTCTCCAGAACTCTTTTTTCGTTCATATTTCTTTAAATAATCTGTAAATAGTATGTTAGAAAAGAACTTGTTTACTTAAAGTTGAATGTAAAATTTTATTTTAAAATCGTAATAAATGACAATTCGAAGACGCTCTCAAGTTAACTTAATTTTTTCAGTTCTTTCACTATTTTAAGAAATCAATAAAGGACGTTATAAACGACAACTTTGACAAATAAAGAACTTAACAATTAATAAAATGAAAGGTGTTACGTAAGGCATCCAAGTTTTTTTTTTTAAATTAGCTTTGCTTTTGTAAAACCGTATGCACTTTAAAGTTTGTAACTTTAACAGTCAAAAATGATGTATAAAGATGTGCTAAACACTTCATTGATTATTGGCTTGAAAAATGCATAGTATCCAAGCAACTGTTGTCTCTATAAACAAAACTAGGGGTACACAATGTAGACGCATTTCCGAAGATTGATGAAGCAATCTAGAGAAAAGCATCAAACCTTCCACATAACGAGGACGCGGTGTAAAGTGACAAGACAAGTAGTAAAGATGCCGATGTCGGGAAGTCGGTGATGTAGTGTGGTATAGCGTTGATAGATCGGAAACAGCAAGGGCTCGGCGAACACGCCGTTCGAACCCGTGTATTATCACATAGAGGATTAGCTCTCGGCTAATTACTGATTTGATTGAGCATGTACAGTGTACATCATTAATACTGTATCTGCTACCGTTCTAAGGTTTTATAAACGCAAAAAGTCGTTGCCAACAGCATAGCTTGGGTTTGTGTGAAGTTATTACTAACAAAAGGTTAGATGGGGTGAATGTTGGTTTAACTTTAGACCGGTTTAATGCAAAAATAATCTCTTTTAAAGGCAAAATGAGTGTCATTATTCATAAAATTTAACGTGTGCTACTGAAATTATGGTAAATGTGTTTAAAATGTGCAAGGTGGATCTAAAAGTTGGTGTTGTACGTAAGGTTGTGCACGTGAAAGTGTTTAAGTACCTACCCATAAAAAAACTTTTATTTCTAATAAGTTAAATAAAAACTAGGCGTAAGCTTTGTGAAAAATTAAATACGGGCCACCTAAGAAATAAGAAATTTACTATCGGAAAATATAACGAATCGACTTCGCATAAAAATGTTAAGGTTAAAGGCCTCTACTCACCAACCAATTTGTCGGGACAACCGACCGACCATTCGGATAAATTGTTTAATGTGTAGTCTGTCACCCGACCAAAACGACAGTTGGAACGGTCGGGTGGCCAGGCCATCCAACAAGCCAACCGCACCACCACATTCCTCTAGATAAGGACTATTAAAGAAAATTTAACGCTATATATAAATTTGTTATCCACAAAATTGCATCAGAGCCAAAATAATAAAAAAAGTTATAACGTTTATACTGTGTTGGTTGGACTGGTCGGGATGTGTGTAGACAACACCCGACACGGAGTTCCCGACGGTCGGCCCCGACAAGTTGGATAATGACTTAAGACTGCTCAATGCACAATAAAAAATTGGGAAAAAACAAACTCATAAAGAGACGAGAGGTATGAAATTGGTATTGCGTTTGACAATAGATCTTACAGTGAATTTAAATCATACTTATTGTTCAAATGATGTTTTAAAATGTTTATAAATAAAAAGTTACCTCAAAAAAAACAGTCAACTTTTCAGATATTTTGGTTTATGTGAAAACGGTTGTTAATACCTACAGACAATTTAAAAAATAATAAATAGCCTAATACTAACTTTGCAAATTTGTTAAAAGTTATTATTTACTTCGTCTAGTAAGACTAAACATTCCAGTCAGCCTCTAAATAAGTAAACCAGTGATTTGTAAATGATGTGAAGTCGTGTTTCTTCTCGAGAATGCTTTCTTGAAAAAAGTAAAATTTGTTTCTCCAATTTCTTGAGAATTGTAGTGCTTCTTCTCAAGTTAAAATTAAAATCAGTTTCTGATTTTTTCTGAAAATGTACTTGTTGGCAATTAATATCAAATTTATTCTTCTTATTACCAATAATTTGTAACGGTCCATATATGCGGCTTTTATTGCACTACCTAGACCTAGAAAAACAAATGAATATGGATATTATGCGAAGCAAGATTACGTGAATAGGGATGAAACATAAATAACTATATTAGAGCCCCTTCAAATAACTTTTTAGTGTCTGAACCAAAGAGATTCTACCTTGTTAACTACAGTAGAAACCTTAAAATTTTGGTTTTCGAAACTACACACGGTTTATAATGATCTAAGTAAGATGCTTCTAATTGTAATTAAAGAAGAGATAAGTTAACGACAAAATAATAACATCATATTAACTCTTCGTAATTACAGAATTCCGCTTGCGAAAAACATATACAGTTTTTAGACTAGTCTCAAATAATAAAATTTATAATATTGCTAAAGAAAGCTTAAATACATTTTATGCTAGTTGTCTACAGTTTGGTACCGACGAGGAGGATGATGAAGTTCCAGTCAATGGAAATAAAGAATTGTTTTTTCAAGAACAATACAACTTATCTATAACAGAAAGTGTGAGAAAAGGGAAACCTGGTGCTACTGACAAATATCAGACTATAAACAAGAATTTCATACAGTGTGTACAAAAAGTAACGTAACGGGCCAAATATCTCGTCTTGTGACAACTTTACAAAAAAAGTTTCCAATAAAAGTTGTTTGTGGTCATTTACTACATAACCTAAAATTATATTCAAATAAACAGAGTGTTTTCTTTTTGCGCATCGATACATCACTCTGTTTTCTTTGGTTAGGTTAGGTTATAATTGACCTTTAATAATGTTAAAAGATAATTTAATTATTGATAAGAAAACATATAGGAGGTTCTACTTAAAAAAATTGGCTTATTCGTGTTTGAAGTTTAGTAAAATGGACCGGGCATAAGAAACACCCTGTATATTATGTTTAAACTTTTACTACTCAAAAATCATAAGTACACTATTGTCATCTAACGAAGGTATCAAAGGAATTCGTTTAGAAATTGCCAAGTTGTGAAATATTAATAGTTTGTTAGAGTCCTGTTCATGTCAATATTTTCGTAAAAACTTAAATAACTCAAAAACGATTGATATTAGGTATTTAAAGAGAATTAATTTTGCACCTTAAATATACAGGTGTTGTATTTAAGAAAACAAAGGGACCTATCGGTGCGCAAAAAGAAAACAATTTATTCCAAACTTTTTTTTAAGTTATCACAAGACGAGATATTGATCTGTCACATTAGTTTTTGTACACACTGTATATTTTAAACAACAGGTACAAGAACAACATTGGAGCTACTTATGCCCGGTTTCTCCGACACATCTTAAGATCTAGCTGAATCTTAAGTTCGCCTTAACGTTATAAAGTGTTGCATCAAGCAATTTTAAGAACATATTCGACTTGAGCTGAGCTCACATCTTGAGTCGCTGTTTACTAGAACTTGAGCTGGAGTACCTAACGTAAAATTATCTTGTATTTGCTTTGTTTGTAGAAAGAAGGAAGATCATTAGTTTCCGCGCTTATATTATGAATTACTGGGGTTATTACGGAATTATTTTGCATAAGGGATGTCGGATATAGCGCCAATTATCCATTGAAAGTGTGTTCCCAGATTTGAAAAAAAATGTACAAGTGTTGTTTATGCAAAGAACGCCTTAATTTGTCGTTGCATATAATAATTTAAATTTTCCTCGCAAAACAGTTCCTCCGAAAGCAGTAAAATATTTGGTGTTTACGATTTTTTAAAATTAAAAAAAAAATTGTTTTTTTTTGACAAAAAAGATATATGTCGTACTTCCTACTTATATATTTCATTTTGTTATGTTACTGTTTTCTTATGAATTAACTTTTTTTTTATAAAACAAAAGACTAGTTATTCAACAAATACCCGCAAAAATTACACTCACTGTCAAAAATTATATTTAAAAAATGTATTTTATGTATAAGTATTATATATCATTAAATATAAAGGGCGGCAAAAATAATATTTGCCCAGAGCGGCGGAAAAGCTAGATCGGGCCCTGAACAGCATTGGTAGATTTGTTCTCTAAAACACACTTATTTTCTTCCACAAAGCTAATTAATAATTGTTTTTACTCCATGGTATAATTTATTCTTTTTCTGTCCGCCATTTCAACACAAAATAAAATAATAAACACCGAACTGTAACTTTATGTGCGACTAACAACTGATAGCAACAACAGGATGTCACAGGGAACCGTTTTAACAGCTATGATGTGAATGGCCAATGAAAATTTGCCATTCAAATCTGCCGTTATAATGTGCCGACTTCTTGCAACGTTGCCAAACCGAGTTCTAACTTAGCTGAGATGTCTAACAGATTCCGGAATATGTTTTCTGTGCAACGCATTGTCATCTTGAGACGATCTTAAATATAAGGCGGTCTTATATAAGTTCGATCCTGAGATGTGTCGGAGAAACCGGGTATTAGAGATGCATTGTCCACAATAAAGCCTACGTCTTCGCAAAATGAACCTAATTTTTTTAATTGCTAGCGAGGAAGGTAAGTCGATTGTCCAGTACTACCTTGGATGCGCTATGTTTTTTGTAAAATTTAAGGTTGTACAATAAACGCATCAATTTCTGTTTGTACGTTGTATTTTGTGTAAAAATAATCAAGACAGTATTTAAATTAAGTATAAAAGAGTATACTTTTATTGTTATATAAACGTTTAAATTAAATTTAATTCGGTAAATATTTTTATAATTATATGAGACTTCTTAAGAAATGAGGTAATTTTTTTTCTTAAGAAATTAAAACTATCGAGAAATTTTAAACACCTATGGGAAGCGAGTGTTAAGCAATATTTGTGGTCCAAATAGGATGGTATGATGGTTATAATCCATAGAATCCTGTTACGAGCTAAATCTGAATGAGACTGTACTGATTTAGGGTGAGAGGCCTGACATTCTGAAAGTTGTCCGGTCCTCACTAAGATTCTCGAAGGGCCTGATTTCAGGATAATGTAAATTGGCCTTAATTCGCAATCAGTTAAACTAAACTTCCTCACTTATATCTTAACAACCGCAGACCTGTTTAGCTCGAAGTCAATTTCAATTTCAAACGAGAAACGTCATTTTTAATCTAATTTAAAAAAATGTATTTATCAAATTTATTCACTTGAAGTGATTTGATTTAACAGATGCTCATAATTTTTAGATCTAGTTTTTTGTTTGTGTGCTGGGTCATAAATCGTTTCTTGTGCACTTGTCGTGACTGTGCTGTTAACATGACGTCGAAGGGACCAAGTTGATGGTTAACCGCTGACAAGATGAGACGATGATATATAGCTGTCAACGCTGACTACGACTTGGTTAAGTATGCTAATTGCGAACGTTGTTAGTAACTAATACGACACGACTAGTCGTGCGGTCGTGACTAAGATGTTTCCGGTACAAGCCGATAGATCAAGTGTGCTGAAAAATTGTCGAAACCTTTTAAAAATTAAACCAAAACTACCTTGCATATGGGATATTTTTTTTAACATAATCTTATAAATTTGTTTGCAAATAGAATCAATCAAAAGTTTACATTTTAGCGCATTGTAAAAACAAGAATCGTATATACTTTATTAAAGTTTGGCATTAAACACAAACAATATTGCTAAAAAAAATTGAATTACAGCCTGCCATTGGTGTGGCATATCCAAATCCTGTTCGCACATGCAAGGAGCTAAAGTAAAAACCAAATGCAGTAAGATTTATGCTCATTAGCATAAAACTCATTTTTCGTTGTTCTTTAAACGAATAATTTTTTATGGGTTTTTAAGAAAGTACGTAAACAAAATTTAAAAAATTGTTTATATTGCTTACTTATGTTGCAATTTAACCCCTGCCATAATAAGCAAAATAATCATTTTTTGCTTGCACTTCTTCCAAAGCACTATTTCTATAGTTTTCATGTTTTATCACAACAATTTTATTTAAATAGATAGGACTCTATATGAACAAAAAGATTTATAGAAACAGATCAAGTAAAAATCAACGAAACACAACTAAGTTATTACAAAGCGAAAAACCTGTAAAGCAGATAAAAAATATTAGTAAAATAACAACAACAAAAGAATAGACGAAAACAAGCAAGTAAGAATGAGATGAACATAATACAGAATAAGTCATAATGGATTTGTAAAACCGGCGTAATAATATACGAACGAGATGGCGTATAAGCCTATAAAAAAATTCAGGCAGTTAGTCTAAAAAAGGTAATTGAAAAAAAAACTGTTCATCAAAATATGACATAAATTAGTAATAATTATGACTGTAGAAGTCTAAAAGTTATTTTATAAATTACTGATTTGCAGGATCTGTTACAACTGTGTAAAAATCTTCATCTAATTTTACAGAAAATTAGGAAAAAATTATCCTTATTGGTTAAAATCGAAAGTAATGTGTAACAATACAAACGTTTAACAGATGTTTAAAATATAACAGAGATGGGCAAGTTTTTACAATAGGGAGTTAAGCTAGATTTTCGTTTTTAACTTATTTAAATATGTATATCTGGTTTGTTTATTACCTTCTTCAAACGCAATTAAAATGTTTTGTATGTTTGTTACAAGTTTTAGAATTTAAAACTTTAATCTAAATGATTTGACCAATCTCTCATTCTATTTACAAAAATATACAAAACATAGCAATTAACAAAAAAAAAAAAAACTGTAGGTGGGTATCTGGGTACCCGGTCATTGGACAACGTTGTAAATTTCGGTTATTGACATAAGGTTTAATAAATTCCAGTATTGAATAAACCAGAGCTGTGGAGTCGGAGTAGGAGTCAGAAAAAATGTACCGATTCCGACTCCGACTCCAAGTACAACAAAAAATTGCGAGATGGTGCTTTGCTGCAAAATTTAAACTTACATTTTAAATAATTTCTTTATATTTATTTTATTTTTTTATATTATACAAACCGTAAAATGTATTTAATTGTCGGAGTCGGAGTAGAACTACTAAAATTATCAGGAGTCGGAGTCGGAGTCGGAGTCGACTTTTTTGGAATAAACACAGTTTATTTTTTTACATTATCTTCCGCCAATCAAGAACAATTTACTTGATTTTAATTTGTAAAAAATTAAAAGTAACGGTAATAAAAATTAATTTACTGCTAATCATAACCTATTTTATTTAATCTGCAAGAAAACTGTTGTATAATGTGCGTGTAAAAAACTTTTTGCGGTTGAACTCCAATAAAGCCGGATAAACTGAACTATTAAGTTGGCAACCCTAATTCTAGCTGTATTTTGAGAAAATCCCATTGATCCAGTAGCTTTAAAAATAGCGCAACCAATTTCTTAGCGAATCAATATCCCGATTGTGCCCGTCTAGTTCTGATAATAGTGTCGACAATAAATGTACGTATTTATATCGAATCTAATAAATTGCGTTAGGTCATGATATTGTCTATTTAAAACAGGAAATAGCTAAAGGTCAAACACGACAAAGCCCTTATTAGCGAAAGAATAAAACACCGCAAGATTATTGTCGATTTGTCAATATTAGACACGGACAAATTTGACAAGCAACCAGGGCGATATAAAAGAGTGGAACAAAGCAATTTTTTAGTGGATATTATGTTTGAAAAATTGAATATGTGATAGATAGATTGTTTTTCTATTCCGATATAGCAAATAAGAAATACAAAGGTATTTATGTTATTATTCCATCACTTCCGTTTCAGGGTTAATAGTTTTAGTTATCACTAATTAAATGTGTGGCATAAATTTCGAATCTCTGAATTAAATTAAGCCTAATGGCCCAGAAGCAATTGAGCAGGTAGTGATAAAATCAGCGGAAACAGCAAATTTAATTTGCTTAACATAATATTTGGACACGAAACAAACGCAAACTAAATGGAACTGTTTCGAAGTAATGTTTATTCATTGGAGTACATTCTGCAACTATTTAAACACAGTTTGATACAATTTATCATTCTGCAAATTATGCGCAAAAATCAACGATTTTTTGTTTTCGTGAAAACGAAAAAAAGATTTCTCTGGTCAAGAGTATTTAAGTAACATGGATAAAAATATGTTGTGCTTCTTGTAGTATTTTTTGGCAAAATTCAAATACAGCCTAACGCAAGTTTACAAAACGAGTGAATCTTTTAATTCTAAGGGGGTTTTTATTTGTTCTGTGTTCAAAAAAATATATGAAATACTCCTACTATTTTTGCTTTTGTATGGTAAATTTAGGGGTGCGGTAAATTGCTCGAATACAATTGCTCAAAAAACAATTGCTCGAATGGAAAATTGCTCGAAAGGAAAATTGCTCGAAAGGAAAATTGCTCGAAAAAATGAAAAAATATTACATTTTTATAAACACAAAATAATTAAATGTACTAGAAACGTTGTTTACATTTGTTTAGCAGCAAACAGGCTAGGACGAAAAAGTACGTTTTGGCCGAGGTGCATATTACGTTTTTTGTGCGATCGAATTAAAAACAATTTAAATTTTTAGTATTTTTTAAAAATATAAGTTAGAAACTACGTGACATTCTGTCACTGACAGATGACGGCGTATGCTGTTAGCGGTGGAAACGTACTTCCATAATTCTGTACATAATTTAAATAACCTTTTTTTGTGCGATGTAATGTTTTATTCATAAATTTAAACATTGATTAATTATTATTTACATAACGTAGAACATACGTAAGAACACAATTTTTTTATTCAGTATTCAGTAACATTATCAACACGAAAATATTGGGTTATAAACTACCTGACAGTAACAACCTAAAGACCTCTACGTCACTACCCTTAGCGGGGAAGCCATAATCTCAGAGACCATATTCAGACACGCACATGCGCTTTCCGTTCTGCTTAATGCAAATCAGGGACTAAAAACGAAAAAAAATCCGTTCGTTTCTGTTCGGAACGAAAACGAAATATATCGTTTTCGTTCTTTTCGTTCTAACCGAAAAAAATCTTTTTTCGTTTTCGTGAACCGAAATAATAACGGTTAAAACCGGTTTTACAATATTTTTTTGTCGTCAAAAAATCAATTTTTTTTCTAGTCACTACAACCCCCTATAAATACGATAACAATATTTGCGTCTCAACTAAAATATAAACGATGACGATGGGGTTTGATGCTCACGGACAGCATATTTTAGACTGGCGAACCATCGCCATATTAAATTTACCAAATCGTTAAACACATTAACATTTAACCATTTTATTAAGTTTAACACCCGTAAGGTGCAAAAACACAACGTGGTTAGGTTAAATTAGACACACGATCTTTATCTAAAAATATGAAAATATAGTGCTGATTTAAATTTGTTTTAGTACTAAAAATCTATGCATTTGAATTAAATAAGATCCTGCTGTAATTATTTAAAAAGACAAAAGAATGAATTCACGTGGATAATTTACTAACTGTTATAAATAAAAAAGATATTTAAAAAAACTTATATTAACTTGAAATATACGTTAACTTTATAGTTTGTACATACCATACAATATAATTACATTTTCACATTCCGTTAAATCTTACTAGCAACACATCTTCCAATAAATCTACTTTTACATTAGCCCTTTTCGAAGTAAGAATAAATTTTACTATTATTATGTCTCAACGCAAATAAAACATACACATTGATAATATATATCCAATCAAGTGTATATTCTATATTGATGATCTAAAAAACAAATTAGAAATAGAGAATATCTGTACCGTTAATTGTGTTACACGAAATTGCAAGTATAAACAATAAAGTTGTTAATACATATTCACGTAAATATATGGAGAAAAGTGAAGCTCACTTATTTCAAGTGAGATTTTTTACTGCCTCGTGGAGTCTCTCCAGCACAGAAGGTAAATTCGCGTTTGTGTTTAACAAATAAAATTGAAATAGCGACAAAACCGGTTAAAACCGGTTTTGGAAAATATTTATTTCGTTTTCGTTCTTGAACGAAAAATAATAATTTCGTTTTCGGTTTCGTTTTCGTTCTTAAAAAAAATTCGGTTAATTTCGTTTAACGTTTTCGTTTTCGTTCCGTTCTCAGTCCCTGATGCAAATGACTTTTTCGTACGCTGTAGCGGCCGAAAAAGTCTTTTTCGGCCCTTGCTAAGGATAGGGCCGGAAATGCAGTACTTTATGGTTGCTAACGCGTCTGTCAAACAACTGTTTCTAGTACTATCGAACACTTATTTTTATTCTAAACCATATTATTACTATCTGATTATTTAATTCATGTGTATACATAAGAATTAAATATTTTTAATATATTTACTTATGTAGGTACCTCTAAAAATTACAATAGTATTAAGTAAAAATAAAGTATTGCACGTGAAAAAAAAAATACAGTTACAAAATAACACGGTAGGTGATTTTGAGGTCATATCTGAAATCAGCTCCTTGAAATTAGTAAAGAAAGCCAAAAATTATGCAGGTCATTAAAACCAACTAAAAAATTGTTAGATATCATTTTAAAGACAAATAATTTTCCATTTTTAACCAAGGTTTTTAGCAATGTATAAACATCCACTGCGTTAAATCGGGCGTTTTGTATGCCTTTTAATAAAAACAGCTTTCCGAAATCCAAGCTATAACTGCTTTAAACTTTTCCCCATATCTTGTTAAAAGTTTTGTTTGGAGGTAATTGTAAAAAACTCGCAGTTTTGTAAATATTGTATTGCACAGATATAAAGTCTGATAAAAGTGGGACGCAAAAAAACTTTTAACATTATTTTTTTGTCAAAAAGTTCGGACTACAATTTTCCACCAAATACATCGCTTGTTAAAAAAGTTAAAGACCTGAAGATTTACACACTTTTACTCGGAATCTTTATTTTTTACACAAAAATATTAGGTATATTTGCAAACTTGTTAAATTTTCACCAAACATACCTAAAAAATTCAGTGCAACTTATCTCACAGATACATAGCGCCTGATGAAGGGTTAACTTAATTGTTATTTTGGTGATTTATTTAGTCTTTTCAAAAATATTGTCACGACCAAGGGGTTAGCTTAGTCGAAGGGGGTCGTAGCTGCAGGAGGTACAAGTAAAACGCCGATGTACTTAATCTAATTTATTATAAACTAACTTAAAACCTACCTTTCGTCTGGGGGGTTATATGCCCGCAATCCACACACTTGGGACACCGCCGCGAGATATTAACAGAGATATTAACCCAAGTGTGTGGATTGCGGGCATATAACCCCCCAGACGAAAGGTAGGTTTTAAGTTAGTTTATAATAAATTAGATTAAGTACATCGGCGTTTTACTTGTACCTCCTGCAGCTACGACCCCCTTCGACTAAGCTAACCCCTTGGTCGTGACAAGTTTGGTGGAGGCGTGACAATAAAAACAACTATGAGGCTAAATTTTACGTTCCATAATTTATTAAATTGGATTTTGTATAATAGGTTTCGTCCATTTTTGACCATCTTCAAAATTTTTAATGCTTAAAAATTGTTACACTAAAATTCAAGTGCAATATTAACCCTGGAGTGGTGGCGTCCTTTTGCATTTCACTATTAAAAACAATGTAATTAATTACCAACCATATAAAATTTGTGTTTTTTTTTTAGTGTTCCTGTTGCCCAGGTACCTATATTTTTTTTATAAAAATATTTTTTTTAAAGCTTTCACATGATTTTGTTATAAGAAATTTAAAAAATACCAATGTGTCCGTATAACGGAAGAAATATTACATGTGTAAACTAAAATTAAAATTTTATTTGATGAATGATAAAAATACCAAAAAAATTTTTTTTTTTATGTAACACATTATGAGACATTATAAACAAGTTTCTGGCAGTGTCACACACACAGGGCAGCGAAATTGTGCATTCTTCAGACATAATTTTTTTTTTACACTTTTTTCAAAAGTAACGTGTTTTGTTGTTTTTTACACAAATAATATCTTTTTCTGCCGACTGGAACCTCTAGTGCAACACTGCAAACTTCCGCTGAAGTTCCTGCTACTTGTTGACGTCTTCGTCGAATTACTGGAGCAATGTTTTCCAATAACGAACGACGCTTCATGTGCTGGTCCACTAGGTCATTCGTCTTTTCCGATGAAGCTGGGAATTCGTGTTTGATTTTGCTAATAGTGGTAAATTCTCGGTATCGCTTTCTCCTTCTTGCTCTATGTCTGTGTCAGTCAAACGTGCCTCAACATGTTCTTCTCCTTCGGATTCTTCGTCGTCAAATTGTTCGTCAGCTTCAATGTCTACTTCTTGTAATAAACGCAATAATCGCGCCTGTTCATCTTCGTAACTCATGTTTCAGTGATTAACATTAATTTATAATTCAATTCGCTAAAAATGGTACACTTATTACTTACCAGAAGCGATAAAAACAGGCCTATTCGTGGATTATTGAACTTGATATGAACGTTCGCTTAGTGGTGGCGCCGGGTCTGACAGACCCAAAAGGCTTCAAAAAGTTTGATAAAAAAACAATTTGCACTGTTCTTTCTGCACTAATCGCTAATATAGTGAATTTTAGGAAGGTACTGAAAGGCGGTAAAGTGTACTTCCACCCCTCCCCTTTCTACACAAAATCTTGTGACGCTCGAGTCTGAGAGACCCGGCGCCACCGCTGCAGGGTTAAAGAAAATCCAAAACCTGCAATTAAAATGAAACCAATATTGCGTTAAATTACAGAATTTATTTAAAATGTAATAAAAACTTTGTTATATAAATAAAGTTTTAATCTGAATTGCGTCTAATGGTAAACTAAAGAAATTCAATATTATAATTTTTTTGTACCTAAATATAACACTGACCAGTAAAAGTCAAAAAAACAAACTCATTCATGTTTTTTCTTTACGAATAAAAATGTAGCATTGGATAATTTATGTTTAAATTCAGCACCAATTATTGAAATATTATGCTAGTTAAACTGACTTCGTAGCTTTTAACTAAATTTAACCCTAAGATGCACGCCTGAAAATTTCTACTTTCATACGGCTCAGGCCTGCGACGCCCAGTTAGATGTTATTTAAAAAAAAATAATTTAAATATTATTTTATTATCTATTTATTTATTTTTGCTAATGAATTCATAACACTTTATAAAAAAAATTTATAGGATTAATATTAATTTAAAATATTTCACCAATATTTAAAAATGTTGACTACTGGGGATGTGTTAATAAAAATGTTTTGCTTCGAACAAAAGTCAAATAATATGCGATATAATAAAGAAATAAAACAACAACTCTTACTTTACTGTATTTCAGTTATACTTTTGTGATCTTTTTGTTATTTTCGCTTTTTATTTTATTAAAAAAGTACGTTTTTATAGATTCATGATTCATGAGTTTAAATAGTAAAATCTTCGGCCAGCCTTTAAACCACAAATTCGCTGAAACATACGTTGCAAGTCATTGCGAACATATCGTGTAGCGGATAATGGCAAATTAAATCTATGATGTATGTAAAAGTTCTGTGAATATGAACAGAAAACTGCTGTTACTTGTGATTAAATTTAAATTTATAGTTTCATTCGTTTGAAAAACCAGAAAAATACGAATATGATTGAGAGTTGAACACGAAATGGCAGTCAAGTAGATATCCAACACCCATTGAAGCAAACACGATTAGCTAGACAATACATTTCAATCGCGATATAAATAAAATTTATATCCAATTTAGTCCAACAAAGTACCATATCAGTCCTACTATAATTTAAAATGTATTGTATACACCACCGAGATTTTAGTGCAATCGAGTCGTGTGTGTTTGTGGCAGGTATAGCAATCAAGGGCACGCGATGAGGGTGGAGCGTCGACCAATAACTCACCCGTGGCCGCATCTACATACGCGCAAAATGTGATTGCCATCGCGTTCTTCGTGCTTAAAGTGTATCACTAAAAGAGTCATTCGAAAATCAACTCAATTATAGGCTTGTATGACTATAATAACCCTAATCTACGGTATAAATTAGATCAGAACGACGTATGGGATGTAATTTCGTAATAAAGCACTTATTCGGAATATTATTAGACGACATAATTAAAGTGGAGCTTAAAAACTTCAAATATTACCGTAAACATGAGATACTCGGATTAGTTTTAATAAATTTAACCACTTATTATGGGACTGGAATGTCATCAGAAAACTAATGTTGAGACTTTTGGAGAAATAACATAAAATAACACGATAAAATACGAAAACAACGTAAAATCGTGATAGAAAAGAAAAATTGGTAATTAATGTGATCAATAAAAAAAAGTATGTTCTCCAAAAACTTCGCGTTTATCGTTTGTTTTGATGCCGACGTCTTCAAAATACGAATTAAAAACTCAGCAAGAATCTGGTGATCCATAAGCAATAATTAAATGTTATCTTAACTCACGCGTTTGTAATAAATTTATGTTACAATTTATTTATTTCATAAAAATATGTAAATGTTTTTCTAATTAACCGCTAACAAATTTTCTCTAATAATAGGTATGTCTAACTAATAACGCAGAAGCAAGATTGCTCCTGAAGCAAATAAAATATGCACAAAAAGGTCACTATGGTACAGGAAAGTTATTCCGGGTGTAAATTAATTCTGGTAGGTACATCTCATTTTTTTAAAGTTTACACCAGATTATTGAACACTATTGTTTCATTTTCGGTTTCGCCTAAAGGGTAGATCACACAGCGACACTAGGTGCCGTGGCATCAAATGTCGTCGTCTGTTCAGCCTGATGTTACGATGCCACGATGTCATGACGCTAGTGCCGCGATGTCGCGACACCGATTTTAAAAGTGCGGTTTTTTACGTAAGCCTACCATACTTTTGTATTTTAACAACAGACAAATAATATACATTTGTTTGTCACCGATTTCCAATTTATCATGTCCTCAATAGATGTTCAAACGATTTTAGAGCATTATCGACAATATCCCAGTTTATGGGACAAATCTATTCGATATCGTGATATTTGATGTCACGACGCTAGTGTCGCCGTGTAAACTACCCTTATGACTCTTAACTTTGTTATTTCACACAGAACACCCTGTATGTTTTTACATTTTTGAAAAGAGAAAGCAATTTTAAATTTTGGTTAATTTTTATAAGCTCTTAAAACTTATGGACTAAAAATTACTTTTTTGTTTAGTGCGCCGTAACCCGCATAAATTAAATTCTGTTCTGTAAATAGTACTTATCTGAAAATCATTAATACAAGAAAAAATTAATTCAAAAGTTTTTTGAGGTGTTAAAAATTAGGGGATGTACCAGAATTAATTTTCAACCGGTATATGCTAGACTCACAAAACTTTAGGAAAGTTCAAAATGGTTTCCCTTACGTTGATATATTTTCACAAAAGAAATACTCTTCGGAGCATTCAGGAATCGGGAACGGGAAATCGGAAATCGGTGACTCTTGAGAATTTTTAATTTCATCTATTTTATTTAATTTTCGTAAAAACCATTAAATTTTTTTAAAAAAATACATTAGTTTAGTGGAGCTAAAATTAGCTAGTTATGTAATAGCTGAGGCAGGTATCGCGGGTGAATGTCTGCTGGCGTTCTTTAAAACTGTTGCTGGTAGCTTTTTCTGGAAGCTTTCCCTGGAAATGTGTCGGCAGTGCGATGTTAGTAAACAATTCTAAGAGATACTTTTGGGATAACACGTTTATTTCCCATTGTTAGGACTAATGCGTTCAAAGATAAAATCTTTTGATTTCCGGTAATTTTCGATTTTTTTTGGGATTAGAGAACGAATTAGAGTGAAGAAGTTCGAGAACAGGCGCCCAGAAACACAACCTTAACAGTACGTGAGAAAGCGTTTTGGTAAGGAAAGATTAAAGATCTTTAGCCCTGAAGTACTTTAAGCAGGCATTCTGAGGTGTACCAGTTAGCTGCAAGAGCGTTCTGCCTAAACAACTCATCACAGTTGTTGGTGGTAGGTCAACACCATGTTCCGAATTCTTGTTGTGTCGGGACATGGTAAAATGGAATGTAAATTTCTTTGCCTGTAGCAGTTTTAAAAATTGTGAAGTGCTCGATATCGTTTATATTTTGAGGGGCTGTTTGCTGATTTAGAAAAAATAGCATTCTTATAGGAATTATACGAAACCGAACAAAAAAAATAAAAAAATCTGGTGCGTAGTTCTTCATCATTTTATTTTTTTTTGTAAGAAAATGAATCCAATATCAGGGTCAGCTCCAAAATTTTTCGGACAACGGACACATTTTTAAGGCTAAGCAAGGCCTTCTTTGGTGTTTCTTGTCATGAAAGCCACAACTTCTTCATAATTCTGCAAATCAGAGAAATACAGTGGCTAAAGGTGAAGCTTCAATGCCAATGTCGTCTTAACTCCATCCTGTTTCACGTTCAAAATTAATACTTATCTATAAGAATAAAATAGATGTATTAGGATATGTAATAAACCAATCGACTTTTTCGTTCCTTAATAATTATGGAGTGATCAGGTTTGAAAAAAATTGCAAGAAATCAGGTAATTTACTAATTTGATTTTCAACATTTATTTTGTGTTATCAATAAGTTATAGGATACCGCATTCAATCAAATGAGTAAGTGCTATACACACAAAATTTATGCTTCCTAAACTGATTTACTTTTAGCAATAAGTGAAACCATTATTGATATAAAAATAAAGAATAGGTACCTACTTTTAAAAAAACAAAACGTAGATAAGTTAATTATTATAACTACAAAGGGTTGACATTATTAACATTTTGGAATACATTGTACTTATAGGTTACTTATTAGGCTTTTGTTTATTTCACCAATTTTGTTTTTCAACCTCTTTTTTTTTAAAACAGGGTTTCATAAAAACGATTTCGATTTATTTTTCTTTAAGGACAATGCTTTATCAAGCAATTACATTGTTTAAATAAAGTCTGTGCGAAAATACTAAAAACCATCTTTTAAAGCTTTAAATCAAAAAGTACTTTGATTCTAATTTTTTAATGAATCTATCAAGCTTGATTACAAAAAGGAATCGACTTAAAAATCTTTAGAATGTAATTCGTCCTTATTGGATTACTTTAGAAGTAGATAATAAATGTATAATCCTATAACGGTTAACATAATCCTTCAATTACACACAAATCCAAAATCCACAATAAATCCAATATACTTCCAAACTTTTGAGGAACCAAAATTGGATTGCGCTCAGTAGTGAAGTAATGTGACGTTCAGTTTCATCGATTTACTGAAAACCTTTGTGATCCGCGGTTAGCAGGGCCGTAAAATACATTAAACATGTTTGGCGGACGGTCAATAGCGCCGCATTACAAGTTCAAGCTATACTAATAAAAATAGCCTCCACTGGGATATGTAAATGTCAAATGGATTCGGTCAGTGGCCGTGATAAAGCGAAATACCAAGTTAATAGTATTAAGTGAAGCAGGTGCAGATAAACAAAAAAAATCAGAAGGGAAAATGCAAGGGTAATCGTGGAAAATTCGGGATTTATTTGCAAATCGTTTCTGTTTTCACTTGTGAAAACCAATTAGGTTAGCAGTTAGGTGTTTGAAATTTAGAAGTGGGGCTTCAAATAAAAGTTTTACGTGTGGAGTTGTTCATTTTGCCTTGTTCGGCAGTGTAGGTTTATCACAAATACAGCGTGTCTTTATTTAAAGAGATAGAGCATTAGTGTTTTTTTACAAAAAAAAAGAGGCTTGCAGGTACTTTTTAATTCAGTTAATTAATTTTACATCTATTTAATTGCTTAAAACTCTCTAGCGGGCGCGCTGGAGTATAACGTACGCCAAATGTAATCTGGTATCGCTATGTTGAGATCTAATCGCAAAAGACTTTGTGTGCTATTTCGACTTTCAACTGAGTACGTCGTGGTAACTCAAAGATGTGTAACAGAGTGATAATAATAGTTTATTACATTAATTAATTCTGTAGGAAAAACTGTGGACACAACAATCAAATGTGCTTCCTGGAATCAATTAATCATATCAAATCCACATATACATGATGTCCAGTTTAAAATGAAGTACATAGGTATCTCGGAAACCGTTAGAAATACAAAATCGGTTAACCAAGGAAAAATTTGCGCAATTACATGCGTAAAAATAATCCAGTTTTACATTTTCAATAGTTTATCCTGTTACGTAGTACCACGATGAAAACGAAAAAGGTACATTTTCTTAAAACCTCCATATTACCTTTATTTAAAAAGATTTTTGCGCCAAATTGTTAGGATCGGAGAAGTAACGAATAAGAATTTTAAAAATGACATTAAAAAGATTCTAGGTCTACTATGTTTCGCGCGGTCATACCTAATTTTTGTTTTTCTTATGGACGCTATTATGGATTTTTGCATTTTTCATATCTCTATAACAAATGCTTTTCAACCATGTAAAGCATTCTTATGTTTAAGCTAGTAAAAATATGAAAATTTTAAAAATTAAGGTTTCACCACAGTAGGCCTTGGTGTCGTGATTAAACAATTGCAACGACTGTTTCTAACAACTGTCAAATGATACATATTTTTCTGTAGTGCAAACAAGTTAGCGTTTTCCAAGTTTTATATATAGAGTGTTTCATAATTGAATGCTGATCCTTAGGCGTATTATTCCTTGGATGATTTCCTGTTCTGGAGCTTGGTTTAGTGTAGTTTGGTTCAAAGAAATGTGACTTTTATGCAATCCGCTAAGAATTCGCCTTCTAATATTGTCTATTACGAGTTCTGTTGCTAATTCACCTAGCAAAATATTCCGAAGTTTATGTTTCTTGGAAATATTCCAATCTGGATGGATATTTTTCCCGATAACTAGCGTTGCTATCCCACAAGCGTCGATCATAATAAAAAAAAGTTAAAGGCCACCTGTTAGTTTTTCGTTTCACAGTATATGCATGTGCCATCTGATCAAAAGTGTCGACTCCACCTTTTGAGGAGTTGTAGTACGTATTTATTTCAGATTTGTTTTTATTTTCCACATCAACAGTGTTTTCATGATGCATCGTGGATAAAAGTAGGACACAACGGTTTTTTTTTGTACATAGGATACCATAGTCATTGCAAGACTGGAAAACACATCTAAGCCTAAGAAAGTCGTTCATAGGGAAAAGGGAGATTGCAGAGGAGACTAAAGTAACGGTATACAAAACTGTATTCGTACCAACACTCACTTTCGGATGTGAAACCTGGGTTCTAACACCGACCATGAAGAGCAAAATACAGGCCATGGAGATGAAATATCTGCGCAAAGTAGCTGGGGTCACCAGAATGGACAAAATAAGGAATACGGAAATAAGAAAACGATTGAAGGTCGAACCTATATTAAAAATAATCGAAGACCGACAGCTTAAATGGCTTGGACATCTAATCAGGCTAGGAAACGAGAGACCCGCTAAACAAACATGGAAAGCAAGAAGACATGAGAAGAGACCCAGAGGAAGACCTAGGAATACGTGGGACGATAGTGTGAAAAAAATACTAACAGAGAGGGATGAACATGTCACAAGGAATATGACAAGAAATAAAAAAGAGTGGAGAAAATTTATCCATAGCAATAAAGAACACTAGGATACGATTTCACACCCTACACCTTCGGGTAAAAGGGTTAGATTATGATATATACAGGGTGTGTAAAAATTGGCGAAAGGGTTACACGGGGCGATGTTCTTCGTAAAATTCTAAGTCGAAAATCTTAATACGAAAATGTTGTACCACGCTTGCTGTGTCTGCGAGAGGTCCTCAAAACTTTGACATTTAGTCCTTTAATAGGCGTTATTATTTAATACTTGCAAATGAAAAAGCTGCAATTTGGAATAAAAATAGATTTCGAATAGTATTTTTTCCTAGATATTGTGTTCTTCCTTTCAAAAATTGGTGTTGAAAATATGTAAATCACTGATTTTAATGACAGTAAATACATATGGCAACATTGTCCTTAGCTCTGTTTTTCTCGTAATTATTTCTTGTTTGTGTTTTACGATACCCAAAAGTTTGCAGCTATGTTTACGAACTGAAGGCTTTCAGTTCGAACAAAAAATGTAAATACCTAAGTAAAAATTGCTGATAAAAAAATGTCCAAACGCAAATCAATGTATGCAATGTTGCCAATTTTTTTTTCTTTAAATGGTTCCTGAGTCCATAGGAAGCAAAGTACAACATTTTTGTATCAAGATTTTCGACTTAGAATTTTACGAAGAACATCGCTCCGTGTAGCCCTTCCGCCAATTTTTACACACCCTGTATATAATATTTTATAATGTTTTCTGTATATGCATATTATGTTTGTATGTTTAATAAATAAACTACAATGAAGTAAAATAATTACATTTCGCAGTTATTTACATCAACTATGTGTATAAATAGATATGTGCCTCTGAGGCACACCTTGGTAGGAAACTTTACAAAAATACCTTGGTAGGATGAGGGTTAATTTAGTTGGATTTATCTTTTATTTTAATTTTGTATTCGTTTACCATCTATACAGAATTTTCATTATAGAAGACATAAATTCATCCAATAATAATGTTTCTTATACTGTTATGATAAAAAAAAAACACTGGGAAGCAGTATTGAACCATTAAATTCATTTTCACTGGCTTGAAATTATTCAAAACTTACGTCTTTTAGACAAACAGTATACACAAACTTGTAAATATTTGTTGTATGTTAAAATTATATAAAACTAATTGTAAGATAATTAAGTGATCAAAGAAATGTTTCGAAGAAACTCAAATAAATACTGCGTTAAATCAAATAAACCTCCCACATCCGTTGACATTTTATTATTTCTGATTTAAATTAAAACATGCTTTGCTTTATTATAACTTGTATCACGTGCAAGGAAAGAATTTTACATTCTTAGTGGCGCAATCTAAGACATTAATAATGTTAAGTTGGCAGCGCCGTTTTTACGTGAGTTAATGCAAAAGTTTTCTATTCAGCTTCGTTTTCCGGTGCTCGTCTCACAATTAAAAATACGTTAAAAAGCTAAAATTATAAATACGCCTCGGTAATAAAATAGAGTACATTCTTTTTTCTTAATAAAAGTACCTCTTAAATGATAATAAACTACCAACACCAGTACAACAAGTTTTAAATTCCCTTACAGTATTAAACAAACTACGATCAAGATCAAAATAAATTGCTTTGTAAAGGTATTTTGTACAGCTATACACCATAGGAGAATGCAACTTAAAGCAGACTCCTTGGACAGTAAAGAATACAACATTTGCAACTTTTTTTAAAAGTAATATTTACGAGCGATGTTTTAATAAGCAAAATAGTACTATGAGTTGCGTTGTTGGAATTCTATTTTTGCTAGCATTTGTTTGGTACTACTGACATAATATTTGCAACAAAATTTTCGTGTATTCAAACGTCTGTTTATTCATATTTACGATACATACGAGTATGTCTGTGGTTTATTACTGCAACGTATTGAACTCCATTTTAGATATTTTCATGGCATACTTGTTTTTAACAATATTATTTTGAATGTAACTAATAAAACAGTGTTTAAACTAGTTGGCGTAACCACCAAATAACATTTGCCATACATTGTTAGTGTGAGTGTTTGTTTGCATATGTGTGTGCATAAAAAGTTTATATTGTCAGTCAAGGTATTTTAATTGATTAAACTGATAAAAAAAAGTTGCTTTACAATATATCTGGATAGTGTTAAAGCTTTCGACAAGGTGTGGCATGAGGAGCTTATGCACAAGATAAAAAAAAATATTTCTATACAAGTATGTACAGACAGTCTCATATAACTGGAAGATTATTTAGGATAAAGCATGAAGAGGCTTATTTTTCGTTTAAAAAGATCAGAACCGGTGTGCCACAGGTAACGATTAAGGCCCAGTCCTTTATCTGTTGTTGTATATTTGTAACATTCAGAAGACTAAAGGAAGGACATTAACAGCTAAGGATGATGACACAGCTATTCCGGCAATTAGCACTAATAACGAAGAAGCAGCCCATAAACTGCAAACGAAAATCAATGCAAAAAGTGAAGAATCTAACGAAACTAATTCGGTATACAGGGTGACCCAATTATACACCGCCAAAAAGTAGGTGCATATTCCTGAGTGAAAATAATGACCATTTGTCAAATATTTTGTTATCCGAAAATGCTTCCTTTCAAAGTAAGAGACCTCCAAAGATACAAGAAAAAAAATAAAAAAATCGAATACGTCCTAGCCGTTTAAGCTAGAGTTATCAAACTTGGCCGAATTGTTTAGGTGTTTTCCATTGACTTTGTGGGATAATTAGAAAAAAAAAACACGTAATTGGAAGTATCATTTATAGTCAGGTCATCCGCTTAAGCCTTAAGTCAAGCATGACATTAGCCAACTAAGTTTAGTAAAAAAAATATTTGAGGTGTATAAACAGAGTTTGTCGATGCATCTTTAGCGCCAATTTTCTCGAAAACGGCTGCGTTTACAGCAAAAAACAAAGAGGGACGAATTTTTTCCTCTTAAGTCGTACTTTCTTATGGACGAATGACATTTTCAATTTCATTCCAGAGTAAAAAAATCTGAAGATGGTAAGCGGATGATCCGACTATAAATCATACTTCCAATTACGTGTTTTCTTTCTAATTATCCCACAAAGTCAATGTGAAACACCTAAACATTTCGGCCGTTTGATAGCTCTAGCTTAAACGGCTAGGACGTATTCGACTTTTTGATTTTTTTTGTTTTGCATCATTGGAGGTCTCTAACTTTGAAAGGAAGCATTTTCGGAAAACAAAATATTTGACAAATGGTCATCATTTTCACTCAGGAATATGCACCTACTTTTTGGCGGTGTATAATAGGGACACCCTGTATATCAACTTTACCAACAGAACAAGACCTAAAAAGGGGGGATGGAGAGTCGGAGTTGGGAGTCGACGATTCAAGGCTTTTTGGAGGACGGGAAAGCTATCGACTCCTTACTCTTTGATTCAGTTTTTATTAAAGATGAAAACGGAAAGAAAACTAAAACAAAATCACGATATTAATAAAATTTTTGTAAATAACGGAAACGAGAACGATAATTGTTTTTTTTTGCTTACGAATGCAAAGGAAATTGAAAATATTTAAAACCGCTTTTAAACGGTTTTTCTTAATAATCAGCAGTCGAAAGTCAAAGTCGGGAGTCGGAGTCGGTAGTCGGAGTCGGAGTCGGAGTCGGAGTCGGAGTCGGAGTCGGAGTCGGAGTCGGAGTCGGAGTCGGAGTCGGAGTCGGAGTCGGAGTCGGGAGTCGTGAGTCGGAGTCGGGAGTGAGAGTCGGAGTCGTTTTTAAAAAATTCCGACTAGAGAGTCAAGAGCCGGAACTCGTTAATTTTTCTACTAACTCCCATCCCTGGTAACAAGTATGTTTTACTTGAATTAAACAATGAGGTTATTCCCTATAGCAACACTGCCAAGTACCTACTTAGGGATGAATCGTGACGCAAAATTAAGTTGAAGGAGCACATAAAAAAGGAAAGGATGGAACTTAACATTAAGTACCTATAAAAATGTACTGGATGCTGGAAAGAATATCTCAGATGTCCACGCAAAACAAACTACTGCTGTATAATCAGATACTGAAGTAGGTTTGCAGCTATGGGGCTCAGCTATAGGGTTGCGCAAGTAAAACCAGCATAACAAACTCAAACTTTTAAAAATAAAGTTCCGGAAGATATTTTGGGAGCACCAGGATACGTGAGGAATGATGACATTAACAGTATCCTAAATAAAGTGCAAGTTTTACAAAAAATTATATTACAGTTATGGAGATATTATTCAGATGACATTTTACCAAGAAAAGTAAGCTATACATAGAGCAAGCTAAAATTTTGAAAAGTTTTTAAAGAAAAATTAAAAAGTTATTTAATAATTCCCAAACTTTATAATTTTGAATTAACGTAAACACTTTCGCAGCCCGTATATTATATTTATTAATAAAGATATCAATAAATTTGTATGCAACCGCGATTTGCAAGGTACTTTTTAAGCCTCTATTGATTTACTTTACAAAATTACCACAATATCTGGGCATGTACATATACAGCACAAGGACGTCATCACAAAAATAGTCAAAACGTGTAAATCCGTGGAAATTTTGAATTGAAATTATTTGTTAATACAGTACTTTCTTCACCGTTCGTATGGCGATAGTAAAAATTGGCGCCATATTTTGGGCAGAGTGATAGTTTTTTTTTTTTAATTAATATTATTGCAAATATTTAGTCGTCAGTAGCTTAACATTTTGCTAATATAAAGTTTTATTGTATTAATTAGAGCTTGTTTTAATAAAAGCTCATGGAAATTTAATTAACCTTGTTTCTGGTAACCTTATATTAAATTTCTTAATCAATCTATTTTGGAAATTTGCGTGCTTTTACTTTTTGCCTTTTAGATAGCAAACTCTGGTATCTGGATCAAAATTGGACCACTTCTGAATCTAATCTTAGCTTCTAATATCTCATCTATAGGCATCTTGAACTTACAGACACACTTCAACCTGTGCTTGAGAGCATTTCGGGACTTATAAATCTAAATTACAGAATTCCTGTTTACTAACTCAGCTTAAGTGGTAGATACATCGATGACGCGATAGTTAATTATTAGCGAGCGCTTAATTACTGGAACACGATAATTATCTCATCATATATCTTACTTTAAGGACCGATGATTGATCGTTTGATCAGTTATTCATTCGGGATGCGATATCATACAGTTCTAGTTGCATATTTGTAATTGGAACCTGATTGCTCGTTAATGAGTCCACAAAATGGTAAATCAAATGTTTACAGACGAACACAGTCAACAAATTACAAGTCAAACCCTAATTGGAACTAACCAAAATCACTTTATAGCACACTCGTCAGTGATACTTTAATTACTAACTAACTGAATAAAGCATTCGGTGATAATAAAAGTAAATATGTTTCATTATCAGACACTCATAAGTCGGTATTTAATTAATGTGTTTAATACGGCAATTAACCTTTTACTGTCAGTAGATATTTATTTTTTAACATTTACTTTTTTTAAATTACTTTTAAAAGGTTTTATTTGCCTTGTAAACTTTTTAATATTATTTAAACTATCTAACAAAGAAAAGAAATTGACATGAACATAATACGTAAACCAGTTAAAAATGTAAATAAAGAAATTAGTTTGAATAATTTTATCATCAACTATATTGATAAAGGGTTAAAAATATGAAATGTAGTAAAATTTTGTAAAAAATATATATATATTTTTTTTAATTCTGAAAGATCAGCAATCGGAATATTTTAATTCTATTGGCTAATGTCCTCCCAAATAGTAGCGAGGTGAGGCAAACATCTTGCGACGTATTCTCTTCGGCTAACTTATGTTAGGTTTATTGGCCAACGCCTTTCCAGTCCTATCGTTATTTGTTTCAGTAGGGCGTTTGTATCGTTCTTGAGCTTTTGATGATGTATTGTGTTGTAGGCATAATGTGAAATCCGGCATTTTATAAAACGCCTAGGCATTTTATAAAAAGCCGTCAAAACGAGCAAATTATGACTTTTTCTTAAGCCCATACATCAAAAGGGTGCATAATATGTCGTAGGCATAATGTGAAATCCGGCATTTTATAAAACGCCTAGGCATAAAACTATTAGCTTCATTTTTATTATTTATTTAAAAAAAAAAGACTTTAACCAACCTTTAACCTGACCCTCATTCATTTGGTCAGTAGTAGAGGGTCAGGTTAAAGGTTGGTTAAAGTCTTTTTTTTTAAATAAATAATAAAAATGAAGCTAATAGTTTTGTGCCTAGGCGTTTTATAAAATGCCGGATTTCACATTATGCCTACGACATATTATGCACCCTTTTGATTTAGGACGTCCTGGACGAAGGAAAACTTGAGGTCCTATGAAGTGTTAAATTGGTAACATACCACGAAGCAATTGCCAGTAATAGGAGGATTTTGTACTGGCATCTTTGTACTATAGCTACAATGGATTTGCCGGTACACCCCCCTATATTTCTATGCCATAGGTCCGCATAGGCTTGATTACAATCTTATAGGTTATTTTATTTTCCAGGGATTAGTTTGAGTTCCTACCGATGAGCCAGTTGATTTCTTTGACTTTTATATCCATTTGCGTAATTTTTTTAACAATATACTTTTCCCAGTTTATTTTGTTGTCTAAGTGAAACCCTAGGTATTATATTTCACAACACCTGATTCCGCTACTATGGCGTTTATTTGCACTGGTGGGTAGATGCCCTTTCGGAGGGTGACGTTATGTATGTCGACTTTTGATCCTTTGAAGGGACACTGTAAAAATTTAAGCTATTGTTTCTATTAGGTGTACAGTTTTAATTTATTAACTTAAAAAGTTACTTTTAAACGCAGTAAAATAAACTTATATTTAAGTAAAATTTTGTTTTTGTGTCGCAAAGGTTAATACTAATGTATCCACGAATAATTTTAAAAATATTTTTCAAGATTTATTGACTGCCAGGCACCTTCACCAGATTGGTTTTTTTAAAAATAATACCCAAGTTTTGTGGGATTATTTTTAAAGAAGAAAGCTGTACACAATAACAACAAATTGCGAAGTTTAATAATCTTAATTGTTAAAAAATGTCGCTTAGTAACTTTTTAGATTTGTTTCACACCCCACGGCAGTTTTTACAGTCCAATTGATATAGAACAATTTCCTAACTACAATTTATTTAATTTTAATTACGAGATCAACGACAAAAAAATTTAAACTTATAGACTTCAACCTTTTCGGTGCTCTGCACGAGTATACTCGCCAAATTTTTACACGGCCCAAGATGCTCGAAACGAGCTAACTCACCCGAACCGCATTTAAAAGTTATGCGCACTGCAGGCACAGACCGATTAAAAGCATTGCGCACCGAAAAGGTTAAGGATCTTTAATGAACACAACTAAAATTTTATGCAAAACATTTGGTTTTAAAAAGGTAAATGAAGAAGTTAACTTATTATGTGCAAACTTTAAGTGATTACCCGTCAAAGAGCACGACGAGATACACTAGTTTTACCATAACTTACAATTAAAGATATTTGTTCATCGATTTTTTGACAGTTTTATAATTGACAAAAAAAAACAACGACAGAACAGGATAGACTTGTCTCAAACGCTCTTTAAAAAAACCTTGGAGAAACACAGCAGATGATCCTGTTTTGGTGAGAAATACGATGACAAAATAAATATGTAGACCCCACATTAGTGATTCTCAACCTGGTGGCCGCTATCCCTGAGGGGGAGGAATATCTGTGGGGGCGCACAGAAAAGAAGAAATTAAAAAAAAACTATGAATTGCTAAAACAAAATTAAACACATTCTGAAAATGACAGCAGTCGCACATGTGATGGATTTTTACAGGACCTTAAAAGCCTATAACTAGTGTTCCGAATTGTGTTGTATTTTTAGGTTTACCTTAAAGAAGGAGGTACTAAACAAATAAATATTTAAAAAAAAATTTTTTGATCAAAGTATGGTCAAGAAATTAAAAACAAATGTTTTGGCAGAATAAAACGATTTAAAATGGGCCACTCAATAAAAATTCAAACGGAAAAGGGGGCGAAATTTAATATGGAAAAGGAGGGTGCAAATACAGACAGGTTAAGAAACACTGCTTTACATTTTGCCGACAACCAGCTGAAGATCACGCAAAACAGAGAAGATCTAGAATTCCTGACAAATCTACTAGTATGTATGGAAAATGAGTTCTTAATGTCCACACGGCGGAAACAAAATATTAGTGCACTGGAGAGAAAGACGATAGTTCTGTCCTAAAAGATAAAAGAACGATCTTGTGTTTAATACTTTTATGTGAGAACTAACTAAGAAGAAAGGATTATAAAAGGAAAGAAAATAATGGCTGTATTAAATTAAGTTCTGTAATCATAAACAATTTCTAAACTTAGAAAAAAAACTGTACAATAATGTCTTTAACAGTGTACCTCTTTATGAATGTAAAATCTAACAGCTGGATAATCGAACAGAACTAAGACTACTCTTATTAGAAGAAGATTTCTGATGGTACGATATTGAGAATGATGCACTTTACCATTAAACGAGCACTATAGATAAAAAAATCTTAATGATTCCATAAGCAAAAGGTACCGGTAAGACAACTAAGGTGAATGAAAGAACGGGAATACCTAATCAAATTAAGGAGAGGAAGTCTTCAGAAAAAAAAGACCGGCAGGCCCAGGTTACATGGGTAAATAGAGTCCCGAAAATGATGTCCAAAGGAGATGCAAGACCAGGAGACTGTACTGAGAGGCGAGAGTTGAGACTGACAACCACATGGCGCAGAACGCATATAAATATAAAGCAATACTTACATAGGATGAACTAAATATCTTCCTTAAATACATAGTTAAAATGTTTTCTTCTCTGTTTTCAGCTAAAATTGTTAATACTTGTAATAATTAACTAATCACTGCATGAATTTTCACAGCGCATATTGAAAGAACAATTGCTTACAAATTTACAGAAGCAGCTGGCTAGAGCAATAAACGTATAGATATAACTGATTCAATTTAATCAACAGATTTTTTTACGACGTAGTTTATTAGCTGGTTATTACCCAGACGGCATTATTGCTTTAGCTGATGGCGTGACCAAAAACGTGATACCGGACAAGCCTACAAAAAACTTAAGTTCGTAATTGAATAAAAATTCGCTGAAATAAATGTGTATACAAAATTCAATTAGTCCAAGCATGCAATTATACCTCCGTACGCGAAAAAGCAGCTTTACCGGATTAATGTTACACACGAACGCAAGAATACAGCACGTTTTTCTTACATGAGAGAAGCTGAAACACGTTCGCGACAACTTCGAGGACACGTCCCAAGTCACCTCACAGCGCTTTAGTTAACCGATAGGTCGCAAGCACTAATCGTTTCCCAAACGGACAGCTAGTTCCGAGATTATCTGCTAATACCTGATGTATTGTCGTCTTAACATTTCTATCGCTCCAGTTTTATTGTATCGTCGAGTTAAAGTTAGCGCTTTAGTTTGCTACAGATTTTATCGCTTTCAACTACAATTTTATTCTAATCTATCATTAGTTTAAACTTGATAGTTGGTAATGCTGTAACGATGTAATAAAAAACATTATCATTGTAGCGAGTTTTTCCGCTCGACGTACTTATTCAAAATATTGTTTTTTATTCAGGCGTGGGGTAAGGTGGGGCACGCTAAAACACAAAACTTGTTTTTTAGTATTTTTTTAAACAAAAAAAGTACATATAAAAGATGGCACTTATTACCTTATTAATGTACCTAATAAGTAATTGAATTGATTCTTGTTAAAAAACCAAATTTCAGAAGTAAACAGCTATTTTGTAACAAAAGCCAAATGTTTCAAAGTGCCCCATGTCTGGGGTTGGTTGAAACACTCACACTTTTCTCAAGGGGTACAATAAAACACCTTTTTATTTGACAAATAGTTAAAAAATATATTTTTATTTTGTTTTAGAACAATATTTAATTTTATTAAAAAATTATGAAAAATATATTAACGCACAACTCAAAGAAAGAATTCCTTTTGTTTCCTTTGCGGCTTATAAGCGGAGGTATTTAATACTTTTCGCAAAAACAGATGCAATATTTTCCATTAGAGGAAAGGTGGACGCACTAATTACTTCCTTACATTTTCTACAGTAGGCTATTCCAAGGTCACCTTCCTAGTCCGCTTTTCTAATAATTATTCCTACATAACATTTTTTTTTTAATCACAAAGTTCCACCAGAACAAAGTCATTCATTTAATTGTCATCCAATCCTGCTGGCAAATGTTCATTGACTGAATGAAAAATCACAAAATGGAAGAAGAACTAACAGGCCCAAAATTGATATGAGCTTAATAACCTCTGCAACATTAAACAGGTATACAAGAAACCAGAAAAAGTGCAGACAGGTACAGAATTAAAGGAACATGGTGATTAAACTGAAATACAAAAATTTGGCGACAATTCTAATATGAATTTTTGAACCTTACATGTAGTACATTTAACACCGATTAATTCACGCACTAGTAAGTTCAAAAATTATGTATCATCTACATTCAATAATACCCAATAATCCAAAAATCTAATATATTCCCTTAAAAGGGTACTGTTTTGACCAAAGTCTTCAAATGACGCAAAACCGATCAGCAACAAAAAGAAACTTCCATCTCTTGTTACATCTGAGGCATGGCAGCAATATTTCAACAAAAAAGAAAAAAAGAAGGCACTTAAGGAGAAAAATAAAGAAATTAGGAAACAAGAGTGGGAAAGACGAAGAAAAATATTAAAAAAATTAAATTAAAACAAACAATAAAAAGCAGAAAAGAAAAATACAAAAAATGGATTGGCCATGCTACGAATTAATGTAACGTGGTTTGAAGAGATAAACACTTTTTTGGAAAGAAAAGCAAAGTGGCTTCAGTGCATATCCTGTCAAAACAAAGCACAGAGCGTAGGTATTAATAAAAAATATATTTAAAAATTAAAATTAATAAATCTGGTGATGAATATTTGTATGAGAATTATAGCGCAATAAATGAAGATAGCGATTCCGAATACGAAGTGTAAAAATTGATTTTGTTTTGAAACTAAACTTAAAAATTATGTATCTTCAACTAAATGTAATAAATAGTTACAAGTTATTCTTATTGTACAATTTATTCATTTCATATTAGAGCATGTCCATTACTGGATATTAAACTGTCCAAATTAGAAATTGGTCATCTTGGAGATGTCCAATACTAGGCAAGTGACATATGTACATTTTTGGTGATAAAAATCCCAAAAAAATGCGCATATGTCACTTGCCCAGTATTGGACATCTCCAAGATGACCAATTTCTAATTAACTATAGTAAATTTTCATTACTTAATAAAAAAGTAGGAGGTTCAAGCTATCATTTGGTCCATTCATTTTTAATTAATTTTTAGATGGTACAAAAAGGTTATCTTTTCATAAAATAGCCTCTTAAAGTGTCCAACACTGGTATGTTTACACTCTAAACGAAAATTTAAATTTTTGACACGATCGATACAATAGTCAACATTAAGCACGTACGTAAATTAACTGGTGATTTTCATCTATCTAAACTATGCTTTGATTCCGATATAAATAATAAATTTTCTATTTTTTTTTCAATGGAATCCATATTTGACTTTATATACAAAATTTTGTTGTATAAACTTTTTTTAATGTTTAAATTTTAAACACTGACGTTAATTAATATAAAAGTCGACCAAAAAACCAACCGAAATTAAAAACATGTTTCTTTATTAAACCAAAGACCCATAACCTTTTGTAAAGAAATATTTCTGTTATGAAAAATAGGGCACTAGCGGAATAAAGCGGCATTCCATAAATATGAAATGTCTTACAAAGTCGCAATGTTAGTAGAATATTACAAGTAACATATGCAAACGTGCATTTTATCTTCCTTAAGTTACGAGTTATACCTTTCATGTAACATCTACTACTATATAGAAACAAAGTACTAGATTCTGGCTGACAATATGGTGATACTGTAAAACAGCGGGAACTAAATACAATGTGGTAAAGGAATTGAATCGAAAATTTTAGTGCAAAACTTATTGTTAACATAAAATTAAATACCTATTTTATAATGCCATAAGTGCTGTTGCGCAAAATATAAAGATTATGATACTGGATGGGCAGCAAAGCAGGATAGAAAACACCAAATTTAAACTGGTTTTGGAGGATGGAAGCAACAATTTGATAGAGTGGATGACCAACAGTTACGTATAAGGGTGAATTGTGAAAAAAAAGAAGAAAAAAAAAAGAAAAACCATAAGTGATCTGGAAAGATGGGTGCTACGGAGAAAGAGAGAAAGCAAACAAAAAAGAAGAAAAACAAATGAACAACTGTAGAAATTTATGTTCAACCCATACAACTAATGTAGTAACGACACAACGAATCAGGTGTTTGGTACTGTGACAAACCATACTGTACATAGGCCGCACTGTTGTGGAAGAGTACTTATTACTCTTATATTTATTGTTGTTGATTATGGCTCGTGATCGTCTTTGTAACGTAGTTGGACCCTCAAACGTTGTTTTACGTAGTACACAGGTCTAGAGCAATTAGTACACAGTAAGAAACAAATAAAACACAATAATTTTAACAACAAACTCCTTTATTTTTCGACTGGCTGTACATTTCTCGGGGGTTGGATCTTAACTATCCGTGCGACCGTCTCAAGGTTTTAGGTTCCCTGTTGCTGTCTCTTTTTTATTGTAGTTGCATCTTTGTCATTCTTTCCTATAAACACATATTTGTGCGAGTAGTTTGTTCTACTTATGATGTAAAAATTCATCAACCAATCGTTTGTTGATTGACGAAACCCAAATGCCCCCGTTATAGGACCCAAGTTATGACCGTAATATTTTAAAGTTAATGTGTTTTTACTAAAGTTAAAAACCTCATAACTTGGCCCTTTTGAAGTGTTACGTGTTTTAGTAACTGATGCATCAGCATTTGTTGCAATATTATTCATTTAAAAGTAAATGAAATAACATTGAAGTAACATCAGGCGGGGTGTCGCAGTACATACATCAAGATTGCCGTGGAAAATGATAACGAAATAAGTACTTAAGGGAAGAGAAACGGGAAAAGGACGAAAGGAAGACCCCCAACAAAATGGTTAGCTCCGGTGAAAGAAAAAACTGAAGCAACTAGGTGTTAAAAAATGGAAAAAAAACTGACAAGGATTAAAAAAGATTGGAGCAAAACATGTTACAAAAGCAGCTTGGTCTAAAGAGCCGATTAAATAATTCACATAAAAAAAATAATGAAGATATCCTTGCTACAAGGTTAATCTTTGCGCAGATGCACTTGATTTACAATAATTTTAAATACATACATTTCATTGGGTGCAAAACTTATACACATTAACATGACGTGGCATACATACATTAACGTGTAACCGAAGTGCATATATCACGTAATCAAATTTATATTCCCTGCAAGCAAGCCATGAACCCATTGGTAATACTCACATACGCTCCGGGAAGTATCTTATTGGAAGCGACAGAGCAATTACCGCAAGTCGAATATCTTACCACTGCACTGCATTCCTCTAATAAGTTGGCTGTTTGCAGTATTACTACTATTAACAAACTCGTCTCCGTACATTTACCGCTTTACGAGTTCAAAGTACAAGCATACACATTGCTTATAATTTAAGTTGTCATACAACACAAATAGGTAACTAAATTACATACTTAAAGTTTGTTTTAAGGCATGTTTTTTTCAAGTTTCAGAATCAAACTTCAACGAAATATTTTAAATAGCTGTGTGTGCTGAAGCGTCACTACCATTTGTTATTCCCCGAGTAATAAATTTTAAAGAACAAAGTTCAAATTTTTTTAATTACTTCACGTCAATTACATCTCGTAATTGTAACAAATGTATTTATGTATTTACAAACGTTTGAATGAATGCTAGGACGTCGCACGAAACACGGGCTCAGCAGGAAACTCGCAAAGTGATTCCTGCTGGTTCAATCCTGCTGAAGCGCAGTAAACAGCATGACACTGCATCGTCAGCGCGACAGATTGGGCTGTCACATCTCAGGCAGGATTGTTTATGTTCCTATGTATGTAGGAACTGAGCGTGGTATTGAAATGTTATCATAAAACTGCAGGAGAGAGAACGGATACTGTATTATAAAGTCATTTGTTCAGCAAAATTTGCGAGAAGAAGTTGGATTGTAATACGATAAGTACAACAATGCGGTAAGAAATAGTTTTATAAATGATTTTATGTTTAATACAAGCACGTCTATAACTTTGTTATTTTAAAAGAAACCCCTTTAAACCTCATATTTTTTTATATCAGGGATAGTTCTCCATTAAAGGAAGTTAAATTATTTTTTTTCTGCAATCGTCACTAAACTAGCTCAATAGGTACCCAAAAGCGGCTGAAATAATTGTTTTCGCTGCCGATCGGCAGTAAAAAAGTTGAATAGGCAGTTAAAAAGTCTTTTTTACTGCCTAGGCAGTAAAATGCGCTACGCTCATTGGTTGAATTTAGTAAAAGTGGACGTGCTTTTGTTCAATACATATTTGACAGGAGCATGAGAATCTGACAGATGAAGTAAAACTTTATGTATTTGCTTGATTTTTCGCTATTTCTTTAACGATTGCAAAAAAAAATTAATATGCACCTTCACAGTAAAAATCCTTTTTATCACTCGCGTGGTTATTTGCCTTGACTTCGTCTCGGCAAATAATATCCACATCGTGATAAAAATTCGAACTTTACTGCCTTGGTACATAAATAACTATTCTACAATGAATATATATCAGAATGGTAACAGTAAACTTTCTTTTAAAATTACATGGCATACTATTTTATTAATTTCGATAGGGTTAAATTCTAAATACCGTAAAGGCGTAAAGCATTATAAAGATGAGCATAAATAGAAAAATTGTTGAGAAAACCGTGTTTAAAAATTATTAACTATTTTTCGCAAAATCGTTGTATTTGACTATTTAAAAAAAACACGTAATTTGATAGGGATCTGCGATTTCAAAAATATATGGCTTATAAGGGTTTTCTCTTAAAATAACAAAGTTATAGGTTGAGAGATAGTTAAATTGATTCAACCCGTATTTATGGGCACGAAATATGATAAGATAGACAAATCTGAGGTTGGCATATTTGTCATTTTCACAAAATACAACATTTCACTACAGCTGATCGGGTTACAGTGACACTTGAACCTGTGTTAAACGGTTTATGCAAACCGCCCAGAGTATTTTATATATTCCAGGGTTAGGTAACCCTGGGTTACCACGATTTTAATGCAAACGGGCCTTAATTAAGGTGCCTTTCCACTTGAGAGTAACTGAGCTTTCCTTTTTTTATACATAGCTAGAATAAACGGGTCTAGGAACATTCTTCGCTCACAATTCTTCGCCCACAATTCTTCGCCCACAATTCTTCGCCTCCGCAATTCGTCGCCCACATTTCTTCGCCTACACAATTCTTCGCCGCCCCAATTTTTCGTCGCCTACAAGTATATCACAAGTTTTATTTGTAAATGTGATTGTTATTATTTATAACGTAATTTTTACAGATTATTTTACCTTAGCCTAAAGTTGTTTCTTGTATATAAATACATCTTTTAATATTATGTTTAAAAATTGCTAAATAAATAGCGTATGTTGTGATTTATAATCCAGTTTATGTTATTATAGGATGAATAAAAATTAAATTAACAAATATTTTGGTGATATAAGAGTAAAACCGAGAGTAAAACAAATAATCAGCGTTTGATTTTGTTTTTATTTGTTTTTTTTTTTTAATAGGCAAGTGAAAGTTGTCAGGACGATGAAATAGATCTATAGAAGAATATTATTAATTAATTTGGATGTGATGATGGCTGTACCTATGTATGTACCAAAATTAGCAGAAATACGTTTGCTAATGACAGGGTGTGGAGTTAATTTTATTTTCCTAGAGTAGTATCAATTTGTGATAACCAATTTGCTATAATATTTTTGTTACACGTCTTACCTAACCTAACCGAACCTGACCTGACCTGAGCTAACCTTATAAATAAAAACAATCACATTTACAAACAAAATTTGTGATATGCTTGTATGCGGCGAAAAATTGTGGCGGCTAAGAATTGTGTAGGCGAAGAATTGTGTAGGCGAAGAATTGTGGGCGAAGAATTGTGGGCGAAGAATTAAGGGCGAAGAATGTTCCGGACACGAGAATTAACAGCGACAGCGAAATTTCTGTAGTGTGACGACATCTTGACTACCTACTCTCTACAATTGTCAGTGGACACGGTCTGGAGAAGTTTCACGAGAGCACTCTTGGCGAAAAGCTTTCCAGTGCTCGAGAGTAAATTCCGCTAAAATCAACTCTCAAATGGACGAGCCCTTGAGAGTAGCTATCAAGAGTTACTCGCGTGAGTTACTCTTAAGTGGAAAGGGACCTTAAGACAACAGCTAACTATGACATTTTTTCTCTCTTAAAAATAGGTTTAATTTTGTGATTTTTAATCCTTATTTAAATCTTGCCCTTAAATATTTTCACATATTGGAAAAACTGTAGTTTGCTAGCATTTTTTTATTTGATCACATTTGGTGCAACTGAGCGAATACAATTTTATTTGTTGGGTAAATAAATATCGGCAAATTAAATGCAGTAAATAAAACATCCTTGCATTTTAAAAACAAATATTATTTTCACGTCGCCTAAAATTACTTTAAGTTGTTTTCAGTATCGATCCTAGGTATATTATTCTTGACTGGATAAACAACAAAACCAATTAAACAGCCAGCGAAAGCCAACTAAATTACAATGATTTATACAAATTACATCGCAGTACTGGCAAAATCTTATACGTTAGATTTATAACGTTTTGCGTTCTCCAAGTTCACCATAGCGGAAAAATTAGGCTAGAATAGTTGATGAGTAAGAACAAGCAGGATTTGTTCTGTCGACCGTGTTTTCATGAATACCTAAATATAGTAAAGTTTACATCCGTGTTGCCTACGTATATTCCAAAACGTGAGGTAGGCCTCGGCATGATAGGCACCAGGAAAACGGATTTAAACTTACTTCCCAGCTCCCGCGGTTAATATAAATACACTTATAGTGATGCAAAATTTGATGGAGGGATTGTGTACTAAACGAACAGCTTTTTGCGTATATTACCTTCACAAGCGAGATATTAAATATGCATTAAAATAATATTAAATTATGCTTCACCTAATTGAACTAGTGTTTACCGCGATAAACGTAAACAAAGATATTTAGACTTTTTATTTAAAGAAAATATTCAAAGAAGCGGTGGATATTGCTCCAGATAAACAAAAAAAAAGGTTTTTATTTATTTCTGCTTCTTTAAATATCGTAAACCAAAAGCAATTCCTTTGCAGGGCGTCCTAATTTTAAAAAAATATTTAAGGTTTCATGCCCTAAAAAGAATTATCTAAACATTTCTTAACAACATCTTCAAATGATAAATCTTATGAAGAAATAGTTACAATCCTAAGAGCAGCAAAATAATATTCTTCTTCTTCTTTTGTAAGAAAAATACTTTTTATTAAAAAATAATAATTAACTACTAAAAGAAAACATCGAATTAAAAATTAAGATTAACAAACTAATTGAAAAAAATTATTAAATTAATGAACTTAACAAACAAAAAAAGGGCGTATAGAACAAATACAGTAAGAAGGAACCAACAATAGTTAGGATATTATAAGTCAAGATCAACCACTGACAAACAATGTCAGTGGCGTAGGCAGGAGGGGCTAGGGGGTCATAAGCTTCACCTACAGGATCGCAATAAATCGATATAGGACCGGAGATCTGTAAATTTTGTGCTAAAAACTGTAAAGCTAAAGCCGCACTGTGGGAGGGTTGGCTGGAGGGTAGATGGTAGATACACGCCGTCGCCTGGCGACAATTTGTTGTTAAACAATGCACCTGGATTGTCGCCAGGCGACGGCGTGTATCTACCATCTACCCACCAGCCAAAAATCCCGCAGTGCGGCCTTAGCTTAAGAGACTGTTCACCTTAAAAAATATGTCCTCTGCTTTTTTTTGCGTTTATTACGCTCCCGTAGAAACATCCTGCCCACACAATAAACTTCAATGTGCAATAATAAACAGCATTAGCTTCACCGAGGGCAGTCTTATAAAAACCGCATTTTACTTGTTTCCAGAACTCAACAATGGCGCCATTAAACAAATTTGCGAATCCGTTATTCCAGTCACACGATCGGAAACACCTTATTTACTACCAATCGATTAAATTTATTGGTCGATATAATTACAATTCCACCGCCCGCTGAGATTCACACACCAATTGTTGAACGTGATAGATATCGTTGCTACATATGGACATCACCAAAAATTCCAATACAATACACGTCGTATTTTAAGATTAGGCTTTAATTGAATTTTTAAAAGCAGCGCTTTGCCAAATTATTAAAAATAAATTATCTGTAAACCGTCATTTATCGTTCTACAAATTAAAGGATGTCAAAGTTGAGAAACGGATTTTCAATATTAAATTTTGGTTAGCGAGGCAACAGTTCTACTGCAGTGGTGTTTTCATATTAATTTCATTTATCTTTGACATTTACAATACTAATTTTATGTAAAATGTAAAAAGTGCAGACCAGCGATATGTTTTTGATTAAAATTTCTCGATGAAATATGACGGATATTATGAAATTTGAGAGAAAAAAATGTTTAATTTAGATGATTTGTAGAGCATACGCAACTCAAATAAATTCATATTTCATATTTAAAGGTAGGGATTGATTTAATTAGTTTGATGGATATTTAAATTGTACAAAAATTAACTAAAATTAATGTGTGCCTGTGTACAAATACCTATAATAACTAAATTTAAAATACAAATTTCATTTTCCCCCTGTCATATTACGTTAAAAGCAGAGCTTTTTCCATAATTTAATTCTAATGCACACTGCCTGAAGCCTATTGTTTTTAAAATACACACCTCCGCAATCATTAATTTATATATAATTCAGTTTAAATTTATCCAATATAAAGTTTAGGCAGACTCAATGCAGAACAACCAAATTTCTACACCTTAACCGAAAATCATCCATCAAAGTCGGCCGATTTGCGTCTAAACACGCACCAAACCACACAATTTGACACGATATAAGAACCATTATTTTACAATAACATACTTTTTTTAAAAACAATATTTAACTTGTTACAAGTGTAAATCCAATCCGTCTTGCACGTTTTTAAGAAAAATCTACATAACCAAAGATATTAAACATGGGTTGCTAAAAATCTATGGAATTCAACGCAAACTTCAAAGATAATTTTAAGAATAAATTCTTTAGTTATTACATGATGGTACATCACATGTATCAAATTTTATGAAAACCGGCTTGGTACACAGGGTGGTGCATTTTTCGATGCTCACCGTTGCTATCTTGGAAACGGTAAGAGATACAAGGTCTGTTTAATTAGAGAAAAGTTTCACATTTTTATGGCGATTGAGAATCTGAAAAGAAATCTTGGATATTTTAATTCGTTTTTAATTTATTACAAAAAGAAAATAAAAAATGTAATTAAAAAGAAAATATTATTATGACCCCTACCAAAGACGCTATTTTATTTAAACTTAGTAACTTTATGTTTTTGACCATCCTGAGTTTGATGACGTTAACAGAAATTTTGTAGGCTTTCTAGATTTCAAGTTGCAATGGTAATTTTTTTTAAATTTCTTATAACCGCCATATTGGATTTATATGTATACTGTATACTATCAGACAGACAAAAAAAGTAGCTGTTCAGACCTAACCAACATAAGCTTTTTCTTTCGATAAACAACTTATTGAATTTTTAAAAAATGTTTAAATAATTTATAAAATTGTAAATGTTCTGAAAAACAAGGTTTTTTTACAGTTTTTTTTTCGCAGAGTCGTCAATCATTTTGAGAAAAAATCATCTGCCGCATTTATTTTAGAATTTTTTCGCTAGGTCAGTGGCGTTCAATCTAAGAAGCGCACCCCTTAAGGGGGGCGTCACATATTTAAATGGGACACGAATAAATTACAGAAAAAAAACTACATCATATCCCTTGTTTAAAACGGGACAGTTTTTTTTTAGTCGCCACTACATAAAAGAATAAAATTTAATATAGAAAAGAAGGAGGAAAGATCCAATGGGTTGAGAAACACTGCCCAAGGTTCTGCCTTGTGAGCCCAAGAAATGCCTAGCAGGAAAAATCTGTACACACGCTAGGGGTATGGGCAAAATGGGGGCGAGGAGTTTTTTTTTAAGGTCACCACTCACCAGCCTGTTTTCTAGTAACATTTTTAACATTTTACTTTTACTCGGCCCTTTATCAAAATATCCGGCCCCGCCTTTATTTTCGCACACAGTCTAGGTTACTCACAATCAGTATTTGGATAAAACATAAGCAACCAGTGTTATTCCCACACAAAACGTATGTAGGTACCCCGGTACCCTACGCGTGCACAATATGCATATAATTATGCGTTCAGATGACGGTTAATCATTTCCGTCGAAACCGGATAGAAAACAATAGTGGACATATGTCCAAATCCGATTTTTTACACATATTATATGTCTTAAATTTCATTTATCTAAAATCAAAACTGGGAGTCGGAGTCAATTTTAAAAAGTTCCGACTCGGAAGTAGTTTGTCTTTTATTTTTGGGTATAGATAAAAAAGTCGATTTATTAAAGATTATGTTGTACTACACGGTATTTTTGTAGTTTAACTGATTTTTCTATGACAGAAAAAAAAACAAATGAAATTTTCTTTTACAACACTAAAAATTTGCACACCGACTCTGGAGTCCTTCTGTAAAGCGCTTTTCTAAGTACATCATTAAAATCGTTATAACTGAGAAGCGATAGTGCTTGTAAAAATATATAACACAATAATGTATTTTGAAACTATTGTAATGCACCCTTTGTTATATGCTGGAGGTAGACGCCTTTGTAAGTTGAAGAAAATACGCGGATCTTTGTGTGTTTGATACACCCTTGAATTTACCGTGTTGTGTAGGAAGTGTAGCAGCAGCTAATTGGAGAATATTATCACGTAACGTGTACTTCCGCTTGGCGTGTGCTGCACGGTATGTGATAAAATATAACGCAATGCGGTATCGTCGGCTTGCAGCTTCGAATCGTCCAAGAAGTTGTTGGTACATATATTTAATGTTTAAAAAAATATACGCTTTTGTCCATGTCCATGCATCTAACAAATATTTTAAACACAAATACGTAAATAATAGAGAATTACCACTAAACTATTTCTACTTTCAAAATGACTACGCTTGTTCTTATCTAGTTTTGGAAATACTGTTTTTTTTTTATTTGGAATTAAAGTTTTATGTGTTAAGCTAAACATTGTTAGCTATGCATTAATCGTTCTCTTCGGCTACTTTCTGGCAACTTTTAGGCAATCATTAAGTCTTCCAGGAACTTTTTCAGTAAAAAAATCCACCAGGTGAATTTTGCAGTCTTTCGAACTTAAAAATATTTTCCTATTGGGAAATATTAAATGCATTGCAAAAAGTGGCAATTTGATGTTGAAAGATTCGGAATATACAGTTGGTGATGCACTATTTTCCATCAAAGCTTCCACCACTAGTTAACGAGTTGTTAAAGAAACTTCCGTTCTGATATTGTCCATTGAACACAATACCTGTTCTATCTACAAAATTTAGAGGTTTCTTATCGATTACTGCTTTCGGTCAACCTTTTGGGCAACAATATTTGACCCAATTATTTGCAATTTTTTTTATTGACTTCCAATTTTACCATTTGCACTCTTAATATCTTTTCCGGACGAAAAACAGGGGTTGAAAAAAGTAATTATGCTTTGTTTCGTTTGGTCCAGGATGTTTTCCGACTTTATTGTAAATCAAAAATCCTCAATTTTTCATCTCCCGTTAGTATTTGTATCCAACACTAATCATTTTGATTGGGTTTAAGTAGGACAGATCATTAAATTTATTTCCGTCAGTTTGTTACCATGTTACCCAAATGCAAAGATTTACGTAGTTAACCTTGTGCAAATGAAATCCAACGATGGATTTTAAGTATTTACTGGATCTCTGAAGTAGTGTGGCGTATGATGTATGATTATTTCTATAAGTATTTCGATTTGATTTACACCAACCTAGTCAGCCTTTTAGAGCAGGGATTTGTTTTCGACAAAGAATTTTTTTTACCTGAAACTTTTGCATACAACAATTGGCATTCCTCATTACTATGAGTACACTACACTTATCTAATTTTTGTATTTGCATCGCTTTTACGTCCTAATAGATGTAGTAAGAAATGACGTACAGAAAAATGTATTTTATTTTTTCCATTAATATAATTATTTTAGAGAAGATAAACAAAAATAATCCTTAAAATTGATTTTTACCTTATGCTCTGAATGGAACAAAATCTAAAAGAGCAGTTTTTGGCTAACCTTATATTTGGTTTAAAACAAAATTTGCGTTAAACAGAATTTCTAAGAACACTATCAAACCTTAGCAAGGGCAATTTTTTCAATTGAATTCCACATTTTTTTATTTTCACTGTTTTGGCATTAATAATTTTGTTTAGGACACAATGACTTTTAATGCAATTTAAAGCTTGACATATGCAATATAAGAGCTTCCTTTGTACTATTTTGCGATCCGGAAGTAATTTTGAAAAAAGCAAAAATTCATCCATAAAACATATTTAGATGGTACTTAAAAACGTTAACTTAAAGATGATATTTAAAAAATTAAAAAGTGTCTAGGTCTAGGGCCTGCGAAATTTTTAATGCGGCTCTGGTAAAGTCAGTGTCGTCTAATGGCGAGCGGTGGGGGTGTGCACCAACACACCTACTTACTTAGTTCTATTGGTATATCTGCCAATGGTTTTAAGGTCCGTCACGCGAAAACAGCCCCACCGCTCGCCATTGGACTTGACGCTGACTATACTAGCCATAGTATTGCGTATTTCACGAACTTGGCAAACGCTCTGTCTACTTCTCGAATTCGGTAAAACCAGCCTATTTTACGAACTCGGCAAGTTCACTGATTAGGCGTGGCATACGCGTATATTATAATATAAGTAGAACATAATTATCGGACATTTTTAATTTTAGAAAAAAATCTACATCACTTTCAACTTTCAACAAATTATTACACAGAAAAACGTTTTTTTTGCCCTTGAAGTATGCCATAATAAAATAAGTTAAACGAGAATTTACTACGAACTAAACAAAACTATCCTTATGAAAAAAGAAATTAGTGCACAAACAAAAACCAGAATATACAACACGGTCGTAATTCCAACTATGCTGTATGGTAGTGAAACATGGCCACTAACATCTAAACATGAGAAAAGAATAACGGCAGCAGAAATGAGATTCTTAAGAAAAATAGCGGGAAAAACAAAAAGAGATAAGTGCAAAAATAAAGACATCCAGAATAACCTACAACAAAAACAAATAACCCAGAATATCGAAGAAAAACAATTAAAATGGTACGGACACGTGCAGAGGATGCCGCCAGAATCTATGACAAAAAAAATAACAGAAAGTAGGAGGTATGGGAAAAGGCGGGTAGGAAGGCCAACAACTAACATGGAAAACAGGATAGAACAAATAGCCCGTGAAAGAGGGAAAACAGTTGGGGAGTTGAGAGCGATGACGGCAGACAAAAAGATCTGGAAAAGCTGGGTGGAGAACCACCAAAAGCCGACGCCGTGAGGCATAAGGTTTAGTAAAAGAAGAAGAAGAAGAAGCACTGCTATGTTAAAAATTACGAATGAAATAATGTCAACAAATATTTAACATGATTTTCAATATTTACACAAAAAGAAATGTTTTTCAAAAGTAATTTTAAATAAAACATGAAAATATAACGTCAGTCAACAGCAAAAATTGAATCGAGATACTTTCATGTTACTAACAAGATAATATCAAGCTCATGTATACGAGTACGCGTATTTTTATTTTTAATGTGCAGCTGACGTAAATTTACTTCGTGTTTTAGGTAGGCGTTTACGTTATTTACATTTGTTTACACTTTGAAAATCTCGACGAAAACCGCTGAAGTCTCATCAACTACGATGTTATACCTGGGAATAAATCTCGGCATTAATATTTGCTCTCAGTTTTCATCAAAGAAGTAATTACAAATGTTATTTGAAAGCAATTTGTGTTTGAAATAACTGCCAACACAAACAAATGTGTTTACTAGATAACCCTCAATTATAATTGATGGCAGGGTCGTTTGCAGCTCGCAATGTAGTAAAAGTCTGTGCGATTTATCTTCTGAAAAACTGATTCAATAGATTAATCTTTGGTTAAAGTTTAATACATGGAAAACAGATAGGTATTCAAAGAAGGCTTAAAAATTACAAAAATAAACGTTTTATTTTTGAAAAATAATAATTAAGGATTAGACTAGACTAGATAATTATTCAATTAATTATGAAATATTTATTCTCATTCAAATTTGTTTAGAAATATTGTTCAAACATATTGGCGTTTTATATTAACAAAATTTGACGAACTAATATTAGCGAAAAGTACAATTGATCTTGTAATTTAAGGAAATATATACTACTTCTATTTATAATAAGTATAATAAGTATAATAAGTATAATAAGTATAATAAGTATAATAAGCTTTTACTTATTACGAATTTTTTTAAAATTAGTGAGTTATTAACCAATTACTCTAGTGGCATTACTTTTACCGGAAAAGTTAAATTGTATCTAGATGTAAAGTAGTTTCATTACCATAATTAGTTAGCTAATAATATATCTGTAATTTGAGAACAAATTGTTCATTTCCAAATTTCTTTATTTGTAGCTCTAGATTAGAGTCCTGCAGTCGAGTCGGGACCCGCGGATACCCGCGGATTACCCGCAAAGCGGGTCGGGTTGCGGGTCTTTAAATAATGAAGTTTGCGGGTAGCGGGTCGGGTTGCGGGTATAACATACTGAATTTTGCGGGTAGCGGGTCGGGTATCGGTCATTCGTACACAATAAAGCGGGTATTCGTTCTGATACTATTTTTTTTAATAAAACGGTACAGATCAAGTGAAGCGAGTTTTTTATGGAATTTATTACTATTTTTAAATATGAATGAACTGTATAATATTATCGCCTGCGTATTATATTTATTACCATGTTTAAAACAACAAATATATAATTTGGAAAACAAATATGATTCAAAATGTATACGAAGCAATTTTTATGTATTTACACGAATACTATCGTACAAACGCACAATGAACAATACAAATACGAAATGCTTTGTAAGTAAGTCGAACTTGCTGTTTCGCATTTAACTCATTAAAGCATGCCACACACAATCTAACGCGCGATTCAGCAGGACTGAACCGATTTGGACGGCAGACAAACAAGTCTGCGAGTCGGGTGAAAGTCAAACAAATTACAATAAAGCGGGTAGCGGGTCGGGTACGGGTAGCGGGTCGGGTGCGGGTCTATTAAACCACTATCGTGCGGGTCGCGGGTCGGGTGCGGTATCAACATCAGCTTTGCGGGTCGGGTGCGGGTCCAAAAAATTCGACCCGCGCAGGACTCTACTCTAGATGTCTCAGATCTCTTAAATGCCGCAGTGACAACACTCCTTTATGATCTATAGTTGTTATGATTTTGTAAAATAAATTGTAGTATAGCTGTACCATATTCGCTTTATTTTTTGGTTTTAATTACGATATAGGCAATAAAACTTACTTTTAAATAGTCTTTTTTTAAATGACTAATTGTAGCTCATGTGATTGTTACTCTAAAGACAATCCAAGTTTCTGTCAAGTGGTGAATAGATTTTTTATATCCCCATAACTGTGCTCTACGAACTGAGTTCGGGCGTTTTTTTTTGCGCTAATACCGAGGCTCTAGGATTTGAATTTGGGCACTTTTGCCGCTTTTACCTTCTTCTACAAACTGGGTTTGAGCGTTTTTATTACGTTTGTGCCGTGCTGTACGATTTGAGGCCTTGTACACGTGAAGCGGATAACGTCAGTTGATCGCGCATTAGAGCCGGTTTTATGCACGCGACACTATCAAGGCGGCGTAGGCTGTTTTTTTTTACGTGCATTCTGCGGAAAAAGACAAAAATTAGGTTGGTCTTTGTCACCGACGCCAAAAGTCTTCTTTTTTCTTAACTCAAAAATCTTATGCAAGTAGATTTGGATAAGTTGGGTTCGCGCGGTTTGTGTGTGTGATTTTTGTAACAAAAAATGGATTTTGTTTTGAGGTGCTCATAGAAAACAGCCTAATTGTTGTATTTTTTCAACTCACAGCTTCATTACAGAAGCCGCATAAAAAAAGGTTAGCCGCTGCCGCCGCGACATTTTCGCATGCATAAATGCACTAATTTAATGTAACGTTCAAGGGGTTAAAATATTTTAAACTGCACAGATAAGTTCATTTATAATTCTATGCAAAAGATATTTATCATATCACATTTCAATTTAAAAACGTTATTAAAAATCAATAATTTCTAACAAAAATTTAAATGGTTTATTTATTACTCCCTCTGTCCGAAAATAAGAGTCCCATTTAAAAAATTTGTTTTTTTTATTTACTAGGAGTAGAAAAATATAACAAACGGATCGTACAGTCCTGACTTAAATGTTTTACATTTGGAATTTTTGGCATCCATACAATCTTTGCAGCATCAGCATGCACCAAATACAATTGATGAGTTCATTCAAAGTGTTTAAAAAATATTTGAGGATTATGAATATGTTACGGTCAATGTAAGTAATTGGGCATTATTTATGATGCCCGAGCAATTTAAAAAGTGCCCATTGGGATGTGACAAAATAATAAATTATATAGAAAATATTACATTGCCCGGGTATTATGAATAATGCTGGAAATCGAGTGGGCAATTTAAGAAAATTTTTATTCATATTTCTCTACATACAAAAATAAGAAGATATTATATTAAAACAAACTTTTAAATAACTAACAAACAAATAAAGAAACAAACTGGTGGTGATAAAATAAGTATAAAATATACGTATGCCTAACTAAAAAAAACATATTAGGTATGTACTTGCAAATACATATGTCGTAGGCATAATGTGGATACCGGCATTTTATAAAACGCCTAGGCATTTTATAAAAATCCTGCAAAACGAGCATCTCGTGTTTTGACTTGGCATATAATAAAATGCCGGCCTAATTGTTTTTAAGAAAAACAAACCTATTAGCTTCATTTTTATTGTTTATTTTAAAAAAATCTTTAACCAACCTTTAACCTAACCCTCTACTACTGACCAAATGAATGAGGGTCAGGTTAAAGGTTGGTTAAAGCTTTTTTTGTATGAACACAAATATATGGGTTTAAGAAAAGTCATAATTTGCTCCTTTTGCCGGATTTTTATAAAATGCCTAGGCGTTTTGTAAAAAGCCGGATTTCACATTATGCCTACGACACAATATACACACAAAAAATAAAATCCTAGAGTTTCTATTTATTTTTTAATTAAAGTGACCCGAGAAATAATAGCAGTATTTATAATGACCGGGCAATGTAATAAATTATCCTAGATTGTCGTAGGCAAATACAAAATTATTAAATTGCCTGATTTTATCAGTCATTATTTATTATGACCAAGCATTATGGTAACTGCCCTGAAAAATCGAATTGACCGTAACAAATATACCAAATTGGACAATATTTTTCTAACGTTGCAAAATTGTATGGATTGTGTTGTACGGGAAAATGGGGCGAATAGTTATAAAATACCTCATTTTAAAAAGGAAAAACTAAGAAGAGAATCCAAACTGCCAATATCTTTAAAATGTTCACAAGAAACAATGACAATATTTCGTCAACATGATTAATTTAAGTAATTTTGTAAATAATGGTGTTTTGTTTTTTTTTGCAATGGTCAGTAAAACTTTTATTTTTTATTTTTTTTTCGTTTTTAATGTCCTTCAATACTTAGCATTGATCCTTAGTCTCGAAAAATACTGTTAAATTAAAATGGGACTCTTATTTTCGGACAAATTTTTGTGTGAAATGGGACTCATATTTTCGGACGGTGGGAGTATGAAACATGTTGGATAAATAATTGATAATCATACCCTGATATGTATGATTACATAAATCTAGTGCCTTTTTTTATAATTCTTAAGAGTAACATAGAGGATAATCGTTTTAACAGAAAGGGTATGGGGATCACAGAAAGCGGAATATGGTCAATTAGTAAAGAAGTATACATTCAAGTGCTAAGTAAAGGATTGCGATCAAAATGCGCATCGCGCTAAATTCCTAATACATCCAATTAAAAAAAATATATGTACGTATTTTTAAAAATAGAACAGTGAGGTGCTATATTGTGTCATGTCTCGTAGATTTAATTAATTGCAATAAAAAAGAGTATTACGACATTTGCTATAATATCACAATATTGTTTTGGGTTATGTATCAGAAACAATTTTAAATAAGTATTTGATTTTTAAATTTACTTTTAAATTCCTCTTGCATATATGAATTAATTAAGTCCTATAAGATGTTTTTGTGATTGGGTCAGTTACTATTAGTAGTCAGTAAATATAGGACCTTCTAATAATGCTTTCCAGTTCAAAATGACCGGTTTATACATTTATACATTTATATAAATATTGCGAAAAAATCGAGAGGTGATTCCTTATCAAAAATTAAGGGGGGTCTTCTACATAATTTTTTTTTCCTTAGAGGTCTCCTTTCGGAGTTACATTCCCCTAAAGCGAAGGGGTGAAATTAGGTTTTTATTTTATTTCTTAAATTTGAATGAATGTAGGAAAATTATATTTAGTAGATAGATGTTATGTACTTATTAAAAGGTTTCCCAGGGTTATATTTTTAATCATCTCCCACCTTCACAGGGGATTTAAAAGTGCGACCCCTGTTAGTTTTTATCAGAACTCTCTGGTGGCTAAAAATTTTGTAATTATTTGGAAAGCTCGATTTATTTAGAACCTTTTTTTATTCCTTAACTTTTCTCGTAAAACCTACAGTTTTTGAGTAAAAAATAAAATAAGTAAACATGCACCATTAGGTATTCCAATACAAAACGATTCATTTTGGTTGTTACCATGGTTTGTTTATGTTCATATTGGGTAGAATCATGGTAGAATGGACAATAATAATAAGGGACATAATTTTTTAATGAATCCAAGACGTAATTTTTGGCAGTTTACATAAATTCAGGCGTAAATAAGAGAGTTGTTGATTAACTAAACTTCCAAGTCTAATGCAATTAAGACAAAGTTTTGTGCGTTAATTTTTGCGAAACCCATCATTCTAATGATATTAAATTAGTTCTGAGAATCAGATACTTCAACTGTAAAGAAGAATATATTCTGAAGCTTATCCGAGATAACGGCGACGTGCAATGAGCGGAATCGCCAGATAACACTTAATAGTTCAGTTATTTGAGTTGTTCTGATATTTTGCGACCAAGCGAACATTTTCCGTGCCACAGTTGGATGCTGATCATCCGCCAACATTATGTATTTGTAAACATGTTTTTAGTACGAAAGGAATTTATTTTCCCGTGAATTTTACTCTTTTATGTACAGCAACCGTGTGAAAAGGGGGGCGATTGTTTTGTTGTTGTTTTTTAAAAAATATTTAATACAAACACGGTACCCGTTAACAATGAAAGTGATGTTTTCGCATGACTAAAGCACGATAACTTTCAAGTGAACGTATTCGTAACGAGAAACGTCCATCATTTGCCCAAAAAGGCGGAAATGCGGAAAATAAGCTATTTTAATGTTTGCTTTATTAAGCTGACTTCAGTGTTGCGGCCGGTATAATATTGAAAAATGCATCCGTTCTAGAGACAAAACTGCTATTCCAAAAATTGTTGTGAATGAAGAATCTTTAACAAATGCGATTTGTAATAAAAATATGTTGGCAAACAAGTTATTTGTTGGCAAACCTCATCACACAAGTTAAAATGCCACTAATACGCATATTTTCCCTTTTCTTCATGTAAATATCACCATAAAATTATTTGATTTATCATATGCCTACGTCTGAGATAACTGTTTGCGAAGCAGACCTACAACTTGTTAATTATATAATATAGATAAATGACTGTATTTGAAAGATTTATTCTTAAAGCCATTTAAAAAAATAGCGACGATTCCTTATAAAACTATAACAACTTCACATTTTGTTACACATCCAATCATGTAATTAAATATGTAATAAAGTTAACAACAGTCACCTTTAACAGAAAAAGCAATGAAACAGAGCTATGCTTAATAAATACAAGTATTTTGAAAGTGATTAATTAATTAATAAAAATAGGTTTATTTAAAACTTAGTTTCTGTTATTAAACGATTTCTTGTTGAAATACTTAGCTGGTCTTTACGCTGGAGCAATCTTTTTTATTAACACTTAAATGCTACTTATTTTATATTCAATGCAAAATTAATGAAATAGAAATAGCACCTAAGCAACATAGCATTGAAACATGCTACACTGCAGTAAAAACTTTAAATAATTTTACAAATAGCGTTGGACATATAATTTCTTTAGAATGTGAAGGTTTACAATATTGGTTGTATTTGTGGTTTGTCTTATATACGAGGAACTTTCAAATATAAACAGAAATTCATCAGATAAACTTTATTTATTAAATACATTGAAACGAATTACACACTATTTTGCTTTGTAGTCTCCTGCCACTGCAATACACTCGTGCTAGCGCCCATGAACTTAAATAATTCTAGATAAATAAAAGCCTTTTGACTGCATGTTGACCCATTTTTGCACAGCGTCAATAACCTGCTCATGAGACTTGAATTTCTTCCCTGCTAAAAATTCTTTAAATGGACCGAAGAGATGAATGTCCGATGGTGCTAAATCTGGACTGTATGGGGAAAGAGGTAGAACATTCCACTTGGGTTTCCGCAGCGTTACCATCGTCAAGGCGGCAGTTTGACAGCGAGCATTGTCCTGAAGGAAACAAATTGAATCCTGGGAAACTCTCCCTTTGAAACAAATCGCTGGCTTCACTTCTCTTATTCATTGAATAGCACCTAACATTGATAGTTCTTTGTTCTGTCAGAAAATCGAGGTAGAGAATTCTTTTCGAAACCCAAAAAAAAATGGCGATAAAATTTCCAAGTGAAAATGTTGTTTAAGCTATCCGTGGTGGTGTTGAGCTTGAGTGTCGCCATTATATGCTTGCTTGTTTTGACTCTGGAGTGAAGAAATGCACCCATGTTTCATCACAGGTTACTATAGAGTTTAAAAACTTGTCACCATCGTTTTCTTTGTGTTCAGGCAAAGGACTCGCCTGGTACTTATCTTGCTAAATTAAAGACGATGTTTAACTAATGTTTCCACACTACCATAAGTTTGTTATCGATTTTTCTGACGGTGATTCTCCGATTGTCTCGAATTAGTGCATCAATGTTAGTCAGCTTGTATTCATCGGTAGAGGTTCTTGGCCGACGAGCATGTGGTTCATTTTTAACTCTTACTCGGTCTTCTTTGAAAGACCTGCACCAATCACAACATCTAGATTGAGAAAGACACACTAAACTAATTTTTAACTACATTTATTTAAACAAATACCAATAAAAACTCATCTTGTAGTAAAACCAAAGTTTGCAGCATTAAAATTAACCCATCTGACTCTAGTGGTGAAAATGGCTTGCAATAAATATTTAAACAATTATTAAATATTTTAGGTGCTTTAAATTTTAAATATACCAAACGGAGTTTATTAATGCATAATTTAGTGCAATTCTTGCGCATGCAGAATTTGATGTAAATTATTTTAGTTTAAGAGTAGCAAAAGAAGATTTCTTTAATCCTGTTAGTTTAGATTTTTTTTTTTACATAGGTAAGTGAAGCATTTTCTCCCTATTTTTTGTGTAAATTAATGTAATTGTTTTAAATTATATTTGAGCATGGTAATATCTTTACATTTAAACAAACCTCAAAATCTTGATTTCATTTTATTCATGCAAATATTAAATAAAAATAATCTTTTCTAAAAACTTTCTTTTATTGATTTCCGCAAATTCCATTGCCTTGTTTTTATTTCGCTGTGAAGTCCAGTGTTTCTTTTTTGTCGTAATATGTTGTCACTTGAAGCGGGCAATTTTGTCTTAACACAGGCTGATGGTACTCGACAACTCAACTAACCATATAAAATCGATCGCGTATATCCGAAGCGTGCTAGGAATGTCTATAGTGACAGATCCTGGTTTCGGAAAACTTATTTTTGTAATGAATCCCTTGACCATCTCATGTCGTAAAACGACAGTTGCTCTTAGCAAATAAACTAGTTTATGTGTGTTTATTACGAAGTATTCCAAATTATTACCATAATAATAAAATTAGAGCACAACTTTCGGGAAATATTTTTATCACACGAGTCTTATGGTGATTTCCCCTCCGCATAACACTAGCGAAATGAAACGATATTTGTATTAAAATAAGAAGATATTTTTGTAAGTTAAAGTAAACGCATAACTTTTTATATAAAAAATTTTATGCACATATTTTGCGATGCCAATATAACTTCTTCCAGTCCACAAATTTTACTTTCCTTAGAGAAGACCAAGAAGTGGCTATTTATGTATATATATTCTCTACGCCCTTTGCTATAAATCAGGATATATTTTAGGTTACTTGGTAGAAGAGGGTGCGTATTTGGGATGAATTGCCCGTACGGAAGTTAAGAAACTACTTGTAAACACATTTTTCACGTTCAACTTAGTCGTATTAACGTGTGGTTAGTTAATGAAGTTATTTAATTTGTATTTTAAACATAGCCGTAGGGTAAAATCGAATTTTTCTAATGCATTAATTAATAAATGGCATTTAATGCTGTAGTTTTTATACCACATGTCGTGCAAGATGATTAAAGTCAAGCACAGAAAAAATTTAAACAAACATAGAATCTGCAGTGGATAATCATAGACGAAATTTAAAAAACATGTTTTTAAGTTGTACAGGGTGGGGCACGGTAACCAAGTGTTTTTTGATTGATTAGTAGATTAGTACTCGGCCATTAGGAAAGGGAGCGTCGTGTGACAGGTGTCATTCGATTCTTTGGCCCAAAGCATTTTATTATCAGTGACTAACATGGAGCCGTGGACGCTAGAGCACCGCATGTTCGCAAATGATTCTTTTTTAAGAAGTGACGAGTCTGACCGCGGTTCAGCGTCAGTTTCCCTGCAGATTCAATATTCATAGAAATGACTCTGTTCCCGCGCATGAGGCTCAATAATGGAAAAGAATCCGCGTGGCCCACGTACAGAGAACGTTGAAAGGGTCAGACAAGCGGTACTGCTAAGTTCAGGCCGCTCTGCTCGGACATTCAGCCGCACTTCACATCAGAGGGATTGATCGTCAAGTTTTGTGGTTTCAGCAAGATGGAACCACGGCACACACTGCCAGAGCTTTAATGACAGTTCTTCGCCCCCTGTTTCCTGACCGTCTTATTTCAAGATTTGGCGACGTTTTATGACCCCTGCCTATCCACATGCGATTTTTCCTTAAGTCACGTGTCTACGAGTACGAGGTCAAGCCCCGTAAATTACATGAATTAAAGGAAGCGATCCGTCAACAAATCTACGGAGACCTGCTGGAAAAAGTGGCGGCCAATTTTCGTGAACGCTTTCAACAAAGCTTCAACAAAAACGGACATCACATGTCAGATGTAATTTTCTGTTCATGATTATGAAATGGTATGTTCTCACAAATGTTATTCTACAAATAATTTTTTTTAAGCAAAAAATAATGATTTTAAGCTTGTTTCAAAAACACTTGGTTCCCATGCCCCACCCTGTATATACTTTTAATTTATCACAACTTTTTTAGAACAAAAAAGCAAATGTATCTAAACACTTTTGAGAAAACTAGAACATAAATAAGAAACATAAGCTGCAAATGAATTCATATGTTACTTACTGCATATTTACTTATGATTGCAAGGTTATCGATTTTCAGTGAACTAATACTCCCAAAAAGTCATTGATCCTGCTTCCAGTTATTAAATTTATCGAATAATGTTGCTTGTGTGAAACATATAACAACAAAATAATGTTTAATGAGTACACTGCTCATGAAATCTTTTCTTTGTGGTTTTAAAGCGTTGAATGAACTTTCGGGTATGATGCTACGGGCAACGTTAAAAAATATATTAGCTTGTTTACGCTAAAAGTACGTAAATATTTCCTAAAAATTTATTCTTCGAGGAACAAAACACCAGATGTTTGAAATATTACCGGTGTCGAAAAAACTTTAAATATTGATTTGTTAAACACATTACAAGAACATTAATTGTTACTTATTGTCGTAATAAACATTTTTAAACCTACCACTCCTAGTGTAAAAAATATTCAAAAAATAAGCATACTTTAAACAAAAAATTCGTTCAAACAAAGCACTGTTAAAGAAAAAGATTTATAAATATAAATAATATTAATCATTGACAATCAGTCAGTGTTTTTCAACGTTTTTGTTTTGGCGTACCTACCCATTTTCTACATAAAATTTTATTGAGCCCCTTTTTCCATATTAATTTTTAATGCGCTTCTCTTTTGTATATCTATTTTAATCCACTTATAACTTTCAATCCACTTATAACAGTCAGGTCAAAACACTATTTGTTTTTATTTCTTAACCGTCCTTTGACTGTGTATTGTTTTAAAAATTTGTATTCTTGTTAGTAACTTTTTTGCTAATGTAAACTTTTAAATACGATGAAATCCGAAAAAGTCGTTATTAGGCTTATTAACAACTCGCCATTTGTGTGACTGCTGTAATTTTCAGTATGTACTATAATATAAGTTGTTGCCGTGCCCTCTTTAAATATTTCGCGCTCCCTTAGGGGATGCGGCCAACAGGTTAGGTACTGATTTACCTTATTCGCTTATTCTCGATGTATTCCTTGTTTAATTGCGAAAGCAGTTTGATGACAACCGACTCTTATTCATTGTAAGACTCAAACTTATAGAGAAACATGAATCTTCAAACTGGTGTTTAACTTAGACAACAAATACTTAAAAAAAAGATAAGTAGTTTTGATTTAAGCTATTTAGGTACATTAATAAATAAATTATTTAAATAACCAAACAGCTTAAGAAAAATTAGCACCTTTCGTTTATTGAAAGTAAACTATGTTAATTAAACGTAGGTACAACTTAAAACGAAAATTAAATTTAAATATCTACAAATAAGTAGTTTTACAAGTATTACCAACTCATTGAACATATAGCTCATATCTAGAGGTCAAGTTGTGTAAAAACATTTCTTTTTTGAATTGCGATGATTATTCTTTGTTAAAATTAAACTTTTTGCAAAGGAATCCTAATTAAAGTAGCGAGCTGATAAGTACATGCCAGTACTTTCGTACCCATAGACAGAAATTTAATTAGAACTTCGACTTTTCGCTTCTCTTACCTCTTTAGCATGCAAAACGATGGACTCCAATTTATTGAAGAAATTTCATGGAATACTCTATTAAAGAGAATATTAAAATTTGTAAAACACCTGGCGTTTTCCATTATTATTCACTTTTTTTAAGCTCTAAATAAATAAAATAAACTTGGTTGGCCATCTAATTACTTTCACTATACACTTTTTTAATAATTAGGTAAGTGTAACTATATTGGTGTGTTTTTATGTATTTATGTTTATAAAACATTGAGAGTGCCATTCTATGTATACATTAAATTTTGTTTTTAAATTGTAGGAGCCGTTTTTTAGATTTTTTTTATAATTTTACGAATCCCGTGATTTAAAAGGCCATTAAACACCACAGGAATTAAAACTAAAGAAAAACGCAGAAAGAAACCCAATTTTTAAATCACTTTCATACAATTATATACGAAAAATTTGCTTAAATCATTTGCATTTAGACTAAGATTTAATTTTCTAAATAATTATTGAAAGATAAATGCGATAGCAAATAATTATACAAAAATCCAAACTTGTTTATTGATTTACATATAGATGGTCAAGATGTTGTAAAGAAAGCTGAGAAAACATGACAAAGAAAAAAAAAGGAAACCAAAAAGAAGGTAAAAGGAAGATGCAGAAAAAGAAACATAAAGAATAATCAAAGATTCTACCCACAGAAGCAATAATAATACTACTGGGTCATTTAGAGTGGTTAGAACCATAAACTAACGATGAAGAAACTAAAAATTGGCAAAGAAAGCATATGGAATAAGACAAAAAAAAAGGAGGAAAACCAAGAAAGATGTGAAAGGAAGAAGGAACGACGACTGCAAAGTAATAAAATTGGGAAAAACTAACAGATCTAGCAGATAATATGTGATACTAAAATATAGGGAGCGCCTATTTTTAAATTATAACGTTCCACCGAATGGCAGAAATGTTCAGGATTTAGTAAGTACGCATTAACGTAATATTTCATGTGTAAATTAAATGAATTATCTTCTTTTAACGATTTAAAGCACTGAAATAATAATTTCATTCGTTATAAAAATAACTTTTTTTATACGGCAGTGTTTCTCAAACTTTAAATATCTGTGTACCCCTTTTCTAAATTTTTATTATAACCAAGTACTTCTGTATCAAAATAATAATAGTGATAATATGCCTATAGGATATGAATAAACACGTCTATTTTATTGTAAATATCTATTTGTGTATGTGAATTTAGTAGTACATGTAAATAAAAATGATATATTTTTAATAAACAAAATTTATAAAAACGCTATAAACATTTACTTAATCTAAATAATTTATTGTTAGAAACAGGAGTGATACAGCTCATGGTTGAATAATATTTCAGCAAAATTTGCATCTTAAGATTTAATTTTAATTTCAGATGCAGTTTAACATCTATAAGGACCAAAAAACGTTGATAATAAGAACTTGGAAATGAACAAATGCATCTTAAAGCTTTATCTGTTAATTCATCAAATCATTTTTTATTAGTAGTCGAATGATATTTTATTCTCGTATTTATTTCTTAAGCAACTATTGGAAGCTAGTTCGAAAAGCTGTTTTTCTTCTATTGGCGACTTACCCTTTGACATAGATTTCTTGCTATTGAAATGGTATCTTATCAACTTAATATTAACGTCCAATTTATGTAAATACTTTTCCTTATTCATTTCTAAGCTTTGTACACATTATGTGGTAGTAATTTACACTTCGTTATCTAAGGCATTTCCAATTATGAAAAAGTATTTTCAATTGAAAGTTTCTGGCTAAGAAAACTTGTTTTATTCCGGTGAAAATAAATGAGTAAGTACTCTTCCACGAAAAGCCACCAAAGAAAAAAAGTTGTGTATGAAGACTTTCCTTTTCTTTGTAAAGCTAAGAAAAACGTTTTGCAACTCTTATTCTCCTAGCGTCGTCAAATGACGACGTTTACCTGTCCTGTAATAACGGTGTATTGTCAGGTACCTGATGATTTTAAACCTGTCAGCTTAAGTTTAATTACTCAGGTAAACAATTGTTTTCATAAATGTAGCCATTGCATCGCAGTAAGTTGCAGACTTCGAACATATTTAATTGTTAAAAGTGACCATTTTACGAGAGAACACGAAAACCATGACGTCGTCAAAAAAGTAAGTACTAAATAATATAATTACGGTAAAAATATTTTATTTGTTTACATATTTTGAATATGTAATAGTCAAGTGTTTTTTATATAAAATGTAATTATTTATAATAACATTTATAAGGGAGTTATTTCGCTATAAATTTGATTGTCGTCATATGACGACGCTAGGAGAATGCATGTACTAACATACCCTATTTGTCCTTAGATTTTTGAGTGTAGCCGAAATGATGGATTTGTTAGAAAATGATGATAGTGACCAAGATATTTTTATTGAACCACCTGCAGTTAATGAGCTAACAGACGAAGATTCAGATGAAGAAGAAGGTACGAATATAAACTGTTTATCCAGAAATCAACTAATGGCACCGGCAGAGAAAAAACAGACCAGAAAAGAAGTTTCAACTATTTCCAACCTAAACAAAATACCAAAGATCACCAAAAAATCAAAAAAAGATCAAATTATATGGAACAGTGGCGGTAAAACTATACATATACAACCTAGTCAATTTCATCTTATGGCAGAAGAAAATATTGATGAAGTCACTGCTGTTCAATATTTTGAACGGTTTTTTGATGATACTTTAATCGAATTAATAATTACTGCCAGTTCCGAATATTGCTTATCAAAAAACTGGCCAGATATAAAATTAACCAAAGAGGAACTGCGAGTATTTTTTGCCATTTTAATTGTTTCTGGGTACAATCCATTGCCAGGAAAAGCAATGTATTGGAGTACATGTAGTGATTTGCGCAACATTGCGATATATGAATCTATGCGGAGGGATAGATTTGATAATATCATGAAATCACTTCATTTTAAATCAAATTTAAACTTAGACAAGCTCGATAAGTTTTCCAAATTACGACCATTAATTTCATATATTCAAAAAAAAATTATGGAAAATTATACACCCACCTCAGCAATATCGCATGATGAGGCAATGGTGGAATACTTCGGTAAGCACGGATGTAAGCAAGCGATTAGAAAAAAAACAATACGATTTGGATACAAGGTTTGGTGTCAAAATTCACCATCTGGTTATCTAATCGCCTTTGATCCTTACCAAGGAAAAACTTATCGAGGAAATGAAATAATGGAGAGTAAATTTGGTAAATGTTCATCTACAGTGCTTTACTTGCTAGACCAATATCCTATATATACCTTGCTTTCAACCTTATCATAGTTATGTTTATAGTTTATATGTCTCAATTTAATTTACATTGTAATATACTTTCACAAATAAATCTGAAATTATAAAACATACCAAGATTAATATTATTTGTACTCATATTCCCCTAGCGTCGTCATATATAACGACAGCTCCTAAGTCAGGACCTGCGTCCTGTAATTTAATAAAAAGTGATTTTTCATGTATCTATGGCCATTTTTAAACAACTGATTGAATTTCAAAACATTTTGATAAATATTTCTTAATTCCGGAGAATAGGGGTTAAGAAGTCGGCTTTTGGTTTAATTTATGATTTTACAGATCCATCAAGAACTGATCTTAGGTCTGTCGACGTCGTAATCTCATAATACATAATTTCTTGAAAACACTCACATGTTTAAAGATTTTCTTTTATTAAAGATTCCATGAGGTTATGATGCATTGTCAAAAATTACCACGTATCCCCTAAAGATTTTTACGTACCCCCAGGGGAACACGTACAATTTTTTACTAACAAAATCACTCCACATAACACTAACTGTATTATAGCAAATATGCAAGCAACCGCTTATTATTGAATGAAAAAATAAATGAGGTGTTTTCAATACGCTTTAGCGTAGTTTTATTATTGAAAAAGAGTTTTCCCACAACGAATTTAGCGCAACAAAGTACTACAAAAGAAATTTTTAAATAACAACATGTGCTGTTTACCGGTTCGGAAATAAAGCGGAGCCCAACAAAATAAATAAAATAAACACATAACGCAACATTCGATAAACAGCCTCAGGTTAGTGGACAGCAAAATCAGGAAGATATCACACATAGAACACCCTCACGGTCCATTGGAAAAATGCGAGTTTTATTCAGCACGAGTCTGCTAGAGAATGGTCTGGCTCTACATTTCTGCTTTATTACATAATAAAAACACGGGATTCGAAATAATAGCGGCCACGAAAGGACCTTAATTACATTTTTGCAAATATATGAAATGGAAGAATCGGGTTTGGTTGGTTGCAATAAAACACGTTCTTGTTTAAACGCTAAAACTAAATTACTTTTAGGACTGAACGTTAAATAAACTCATCGATTTTATTGACCTCGTTACAAGCGTAAAATTCATTTAATATTTTTATTAATGCTATTTTTATACTGCTTTAAAATAAAGCATTACAAATTAATCGTAAATAGCTTTTAGTTGTTTGTGCTGATTAGAAATTTGTTATTAATTCTTTCATTAAAGTTTTATTTGTTCAGCTTCGTTAAATTAGATATTAAGCCGTTTATTTTTAACGTAAAATAAGTCACTTTTGTGTTATTTTGAGATATGAAATGTTTTGCATTTTAATATTAATTTATTTGTGCTATTTTTAGAGAAATTTCACTTATATTAGTTATTGGTTAGTTCTATTTATCTCAATATACATAATTTTGCACAAGCGTTAACGAGTCGCCATTTTTCATTACTGTAATGAAGAGCTTTCCAAACTGTGTGTCGCGACACGTTAGTGTGTCGGCTGCAGTGTGAAGGTGTGTCGCGCGATTTTTAAATTTTTAACTTTGTTTACTGGTTGGTTCAACAAAAGGTTTTACAGCTTTAACAAAGAAAGAGAATGCAAATATAATTAATTACTCATTGCTTTTTACATCGCGAAGCACTAGTCGCGCAAACCATTGGTAATGAATTAAGAAGGGTTATGGATAAAGTATTTCAAATGGCTAATTACATTAAAAGTAGACCTCTTAAATCAACAATATTTGCTCACATTATTGTGAAGAAATGGAGGAAAAAATTAAAAAGCTTATACCACACACATACACACAGAAGTTCGTTGGCTTTTAAGAGGTTGAGTGCTTTTTTGTTTAGACGAAGTGACGGAAATGTTTCTTAAACTTTTTGAAGAAAATCAGCAAAATGCGATCTAATTCAAAACAAACTATGGTGCAAAAAATTGGCATATCTTGCTGACATATTTTAACACTTGAATAAAATAATCACCAGTATGCGAGGAAAAGGAGAAAATATCTTAAGAACAATAGATAAAATGTGTGCTATGAGAGACAAGATAGCAATCTGGAAAAAGAAATATTGAAATGTTTTCCAAAACTGCTGACAATGAGCTAAAATGTGAATTCAGACCGCCCATTCTTAACCATTTAACATTGCTCGCAGAGAAAGTTCATGACTACTTTCTAAACGTTGAAATCCAAGACTATGATTGGACCAGAAATTCTTTTTTTTTTCAACTGCAACGAATAACTAGTCACTTATTTAAGAAGAAGAATTAGCTAAAATAAAAAAATGATCGAAGTCTGTTAATGGTGTATGAAGAGGGTGACAAATTTTGGATTCGCGTTTTCAACGATGACAAACTTGAAGAAATTGAAACGTGGAAGCTTAAAAATGCTTGATGACGAATTGCGAGTGTGTTTATCTAATATTCCACCAAATATTCAAAAGCTGTGTTCATCTCATCAAGCTCATACATCACATAAAAATTGTCAGTAGTTATTAGCGTTATTCAATTTGTAACAATTTATTGTCCGTATCTCTTATAAGGGATAGTTTAACCTCTAGTTTGCTAGTAGACTGAATTACTGTGTCGCGAAATTATGTTTGTCTAGAGAGTGTGTCACTAAAATGAAAAGTTTGGAAAGCTCTGCTGTAATGTGACTTAAGCCACTTTAAAAATTAATAGTTTGTAAAAACTTCGGATATAAAAAAAATTCTGATGTGTTTTACTGAAGTGATGTTTGTTAAGGCAGTAATTTAAGCCTTACGTATATCAAGAACCGAAATTAACAATGTTGTTCAATGACGGGGTAACCGGGTACCAACCTACAGATGATTTATAATAACCTTATGCTATAGGTTTTATATATTTTAATAAATATAATAACATATTGGTTAAATGTTTTTAATTTTAAATTTAAAAACATGTAATAAACATACAATAGTTATTTATGTATCAAGGCCAAAAAGTGTAACTTTTTCGGCCGGAAAAGTACGTTTTGGCCGAGGTGCATATTACATTTTTTGTGCGATCGAAATAAAAACAATTTAAATTTTTAGTAATTTTCAAAATTATAGGTTAGAAACTACGCGACACTCTGTCACTGACAGACGACGGCGTATGTACTTCATTACCGGCCCTCTCCTTAGCAACGGCCGTAAAAGTTACTTTTTCGGCCGTTGCTAAGGGTAACGGCCTGAAAAGTAACTTTTACGGCCGTTGCTAAGGATAGGGCCGGTAATGCAGTACTTTATGGTTGCTAACGCGTCCGTCAAACAGCTGTTTCTAGTACGATCGCAAAAAAACCATTTTATTTACTTTTGAATGAGGTAATAAACAAACCAGATTTTTATTTTATTTAGTCATGAGTCCTTATACTGTTAGGTGTAGGACTGAGTTGTGTTGTGCTGACTTTTTTCTATGTTCGCAAACCAGATATACATATTTAAATAAGTTCATCACGACCATCTAGCTCAACACCCTATTGTAAAAATTTGCTCGTTCTCGTTATATTTTAAACATCTGTTAAGGATTTGTGTTGTTATAAATCACTTTCGATTTTAACCAATCGCAAAGAATAATTAGGTATATCCTAATTTTTTGTAAAATTAAATGTAGAAGATTTTTATGCAGTTGTAACAAAACCTCCAAATCAGTAATTTATTAAATAACTTTCTGACTTATACAGCCATAATAAATTATTACTGGTTCATGTCACTTGTGCTATAGAACATCAATAAAAAAGCGCAGAAAAACTAAAAACTCCTCCATCGCAAGCGAGCATTCTATAACAATTACAAAATGTAAAGAATGTGTCTAAATAAACAAATATTTTGGTTTTCCCTCACATAGACTAAAGTTTTGATGCATTTAATCATCCTTGTAACTATACAGGGTGTTTCTTAAGTATTGCAAAAAAAAATCAGGAAGTGATTCCTTGTCAAAAATTAAGGGGGGTCTTCCATAAAAAAAATATCCTTAGACGTCTCCTTTCGGAGTTACACCCCCCTAAAGGGGTGCGGTAAAATTAGATTTTTATTTTATTTCTCAAATTTGGATAAATTTAGGAAAATGATATTTGGTAGCTGTTTTATACTTATTAAAAGGTTTCCTATAGTAATATTTTTAATCATCTCCCACCTCCATAGGGGGCTGAAAAGTGCGACCCCTGTTAGTTTTCTTATCAGAACTTTTTGGTGGGTTAAAATTTTGTAATAAAAAATATTTTTTTTAAAGCTTGATTTATTTAGAAACTTTATCTATTCTCTAGTTTATCTCGTAAAACCTGCCGTTTTTGAGTAAAAAATAAAGTAAGTAAACATTAACCATCAAATATTCAAATTTAAAACGACTCATTTTGGTGGTTGACATGGTTTGTTTATGTTCATGTTGGGTAGAATCGACGGGCGTTATAGCGTTGTCGCCACGTTAACCTCAAAATAAATTACACCCGTCAATTCTACCCAACATGAACATAAACAAACCATGGCAACCACCAAAATGAATCGTTTTATAATGGAATATTTGATGGTTCACGTTTACTTATTATATTTTTTACTCGAAAACGGTAGGTTTTAAGAGATATACTAAACAATAAATAAAGTTTCTAAATAAATCAAGCTTTAAAAAAAAATATCTTCAATTAAAAAATGTTAACCCACCAAAAAGTTCTGATGAGAAAACCAACAGGGGTCGCACTTTTCAGCCCCCTGTGGAGGTGGGAGATGATTAAAAATATTACTATGGGAAACCTTTTAATAAGTATCAAACATCTACCAAATATTAGTTTCCTAAATTTATCCAAATTTGAGAAATAAAATAAAAACCTAATTTTATCACGCCCCTTTAGGGGGGTGTAACTTCGAAAGGAGACGTCTAAGGAATTTTGTTTTTATGTAAAACCCCTCTTAATTTTCAATAAGGAATCACCTCCTGAAATTTTTTGCAATACTTAATAAACACCCTGTATATTAGTGTGTTTAATCGATAATTGCTTATAAATCTCATTTTATAGAGGTAGGCACTCGGGTACCCGGTTATTGGGAATGACTACCTGAATATTGGTTTTAGGTTCCAGTGCGAAAAAAAAATATAAAAGCGTATTTCGCTTTAAAAAAGGAAAAATCGCGACGATCTGGGAGGTTAAAAAAAAACACTAAATCATTAAAATACTTCACCAAAAGTTCTTAGGTGGGAACCCGGTTATTATCATAAGGGTAAGAAAATTGGTGATCATATTATATAATACCACGGTCTACTACACAGGTTAGGAAGCCTGAAAAAAAATCTGGAACATAATCTTGAACAATTTATACGATAAATTTCGGGAAAAAGGCGTAGATTTTTAGCCTAAAATTAAAATTGCAGCTTTTCTAATTCTTTTATTTAAAAATTCTTTGAAAAATTACGACTTACGTCCACGGCCGACTTTAAAATATTTCAATTGCCTTAGTAATAATAATAAAAATCGATATAGCTCGAAAAATATTAACTTTAGGTATAGGACATGCTTAATAATTTCGAAAGAAAATTAAACTCTCTACAAGAAAATATGAAAATATACAGGGTTGCATTTAAGAAAAATGACTTATCAATGTTTAAAGTTTCACAGGTTTGACCAAGCGTAAAAAACACCCTGTATAATATTTTTAAAATGTAGCTAGCGCAAAGTGTTAATTAATCTATTGTCAATTTAATTTTAAAACGAATTATTACCGCTTTTTTAAATAACTGTAAAGTTAAAAAAAACTGAAAGTGCTGTATCGTTCAAAAATTTCATAAAAATGTAAATTTTACGAAAACGGTTGACAAGACCCATATAACCTTATACATTTTTTAAAGTAAATTTAAAGAGAAATCCAAAAATGTAAAAATATACAGGGTGTTCTATTTAAAAAATTTACATTTTTATAATGTGCCGCTCAAACGAAACACCCTGTATATTTGAAAATAATTTTAGGTTATGTAGAAAATAGGTTCGCACAATATTTGTATTAAATATTTTTTTTGATATATTCATTAATAAAGGAGCTATTGAAGAATCTCAGTGTCGTATATGCAACGATCATTAAATACTGAAAAATTTATTGCGATACGAAGAATTCCAATCCAGATTTGTATCATATTATATAGTGATGGAATGTTTCAGTTATTAACGGAGTAGCCAACAAATGAATAAAAATAATGTTTTATATTAATTTCGTCATAATAGAAATAAAGGAATGCTACTATAGTCCTTAGCAAACATGTTAAAAATCTATTAGACATGTAATATACCTGTCAAGTATAATTCATCCGTTTCAAATTTAAAAAAAAAAAACTAAAATTTCTTGGAACGCATATTGAAAGATGACTATATGAAAAATGTATACATGAGATGAACTGAAATACCTACAAATCGATAGCAACGGAGCAGCAAAAATTTCCTTCGATTCTGTATACCTAACTTGCCATTATACGTAAAATTGCCATTTTATCTGTGTATCAACGGATATTAAACATCGCACAAACAGGCAATAACAAATATGCGATATGAAAGTTGCTTTTAGATCTTGTCGTTGTTGTTCGTCAAGAAAATAGCGGGACAGTAGTAAACTCGGTAACAACGTTGTAGTTGTGATAATTTTTTGCTTTAATAGAAGTCCAATGAAATTAAGGCATTTAAATTTAAATAAATCTGATCAACAATAACCAATTTTAGGTTTATTTTTGAGACCATTCTTAAAAATGAATTTAGATATTTAATTTTCGCTCTTGTTTTTAAATTGCTATTATAGTTAAATATAGTTCAGTTCATAAGTTCAGCAAAGTTGTTGCTTGCACCAGCAAAACATAATTTGTTTTTATCAAGGGTGTTTTATATCTAAACTTTCAAGAACTTACATTAATTGCCAAAGCAGTTTTAACTAAAACACACAGTATTATTAAAGGCTCATTTAAAACTTTTATCTGGATTGTTACTAAAAAGCTGAATTTTACATTGTTTTAATTTCTATAGAAATAAAATGATTTTTAATATGTTCGGCTGGCAACCGGCATCTTTCTTATGCGTAAAGGTTCATTCTGACAAGCGAAATCGAATTAAAACTATTTGTAATTTAATAAAAGAGTTGAGTTGTAGCGTGTACATTTAAATTTTTAATTAATAAAACTTTCTCTGCACAGCGGGCGTTTACCAAAACACCCCGCGGAAACGTTATGTTGGCAAAACAACTTTCATAATCAGGGGCATAAATTGCATTTTATTGTCACTGGAATTGAATTTATTTCCTGCTATTGTTCATCTTGCGCCATGTTTTACATATAACGTTGAACATAAAGAATATGCGGCAGTTCTTGGGAGTTCTGAAGATTTAGGTGTAAATTTATTGCAATGTTAGAGCAGTATTAGTTTTTGAGTATTTGAAATTTATGTTTTTATATTAAATTTTTTCGTTGTGTTTATTGCTTCCTGGTGCAAAACTGATATGCCACCGCGCGCAGAAGTATTTTTAACTCAAAACTTTTGCTTCAAAAATATTGTTTAACACAAATTGCAAGCATAGCAGGACGAAGCCCGGCCCGGATAAATAAGACGCGGATTTCGCAAAACACTCTATAGGCCCGAATAAATTTTCAGAGTAAAATAAGGCCAATGAATTTATAAAATTGGTTGATTTCTGGCTTAGGTAAAGTGATTAAATAATATGCTATTGCTAAGTCCTGTTTTATAAATATTATATTTAAAAAATTAACCTAATTATTCTTTAAACGTTACTCATTTCTGAAATTTTGTTATAATAAAAATAAACCGATTTAATATTCCTTATCCCAACTTCAACATTTTCCATTTTGCAATACAAACTATGTGGACATCATTTTTGCAAAAGGAGTGATGTAAATGTAATTGTGTTTGTTTATAACCATTAGTTTTATCATTATCGTAATTTCTTTGTTCTCTTTTAGAGGCAATGGTTTTTAATTCTTAACATTGTTTTTGCACCAGAGATTAAGCAAAACAAATAAGGCCTCTACCCATTACCCAACTTGTCGGAGCCGACCGTCGGGAACTCCGTGTTGGGTGTTGTCTACACACCTCCCGACCAGTCCAACCAACACAGCATAAACGTCTAACTTTTTTTAATATTTTGGCTTGATGCCATTTTGTGGATAACAAATCTATGAATAGCGTTAAATTTTCGGTTTAATAGTAATAGTCCTTATCTAAAGGAATGTGGTGGGACGGTTGGCTTGCTGGACGGTCTGGCCACCCGACCGTTCCAACTGTCGTGTTGGTCGGGTGACAGACTACACATTAAACAATTTATCGGAATGGTCGGTCGTTTGTCCCGACAAATTGGTTGGTGAGTAGAGGCCTATAGCAAGTTATAAACGCACATCTTATGTTGATGAAGGTCAACACAGAGAAAGCGAAAATTTTCGTCTTTACGACTTTTTTTATTTTCAAAATTTTTGATGGGGATTACCAACCTGTAGTAAAATTAAGAAGACGACTTGATCCCCCATGCCGGAAACGACTGTTTGATGAAGACCAAGACAGTATGGTCGAAACCTCGAAACGTTACGTAATTAACCTTTAACTAGTCGCGTGTACTGTGTATACATAACTACTCGCATGGCGCCTCGGAGGCACCATTGGGGTTTTATAACAATATTTTTGACTTAAAATCTTAAAAATGTGTTAAACTGCTTTATTCATGAAATATAAGCTAAATCTTAAAAAGAATAACAATGACTAAATAAATTATAAGATATAAAAAATATATATCTGTAATTCTGTATATAAAACATAACTGTAAAAACAGATTTTTTTTTTTTTAATACGAATCAAACATTGGATGCAAAGCATTCACTGCACAATTTTATTGTATGCTCTGAACAAATATTTTTATGGTATTGCGAACAAATTTGTTGCGAATGTCGATTTTTAGCCCTAGGGCATAAATGATAGCGTTCATGCCGAGTAGCACATAATTGCATTTTACGGACTGTAAAATAGAGAAATATGAATAATACTATATAATTCGTATTCCTAAAAGTACAATTGAGAAATACATAAACAGATATTAGTGACAAAAAAATTATTAAAAATGTAACAACGATTTAAAAAACGCTTGGCGCCTCTGCGGCGCCGTGCGACTACTTAAAGGTTAAAGAAGACGCGGTTCTAAACCCGGGAACGAAGATTATAGCATTGACAATGGCCGCGAAACCGGAAGAATAAAATAGTGTTTCAAATGTGTTTACTGCTCTGAGAAGTTTTACGACATTTTTAGTATCGGTAGTAAGTTCAGAAAAGAGTTTTTTTTTTTAATTTAAAACCTATAGAAACCTATGGATACGATGTATCAGGAACGACTCATTTGTCTTTTTAAGAATTATTTAACTAAGAGAGAGTAAAAAGTATTTCTGTAAATTTACCATGATAATCATTGGCATTATTAAGGCATTGAAAATCATGGTAAACTTCCAATTTGAAATGTATATTTAAAGAAGTGATGTAAAATTACTTAACATGCAAAAAGTTAATTTACATCCAATTTCCATATTCTGAGAGGCAATTTTATTTATTGCTTCCATATTATTCCAGAGAATGTTACACAAAAATAGTAAAGTTGTTAATGTATTTTTGTAACGTAAACTCTATACATTTATTTGTGTATTTGATTAGTATTATAACTCCTAACTGAAAAATTCGATTGTATCGACGAAATGGGCGCTTCTTCACGTCGTTTCGAAAATGCCTAACTCGAAAACCGGCCGAATAGTAAACAAATTGACTTACCAAAAGTAAACAAATAATCCTAGCTTCGCACTCCTCACACCTACCTAAAACAAAAAGTAGTTTTAAACACAAGACCAGTAGTTATAAGTGTAATCTACAATATAGCTAAACACTTTTTTTTTTCAAAAAACAATATCCGCGACACTTGAAAAAACAAAATATCTACATTAATGTGCAATAACCGGAGGCTTTATTCCTCATACTATATTGTTTGGTAACCAACACTAACACAACACTACAATAACTGTAAAATTATTTAAACAATCGTTTTGTAATATACAGTAATACAACTACACTGTGTAACGACATACTTTGAAAGAAATTTTGGACGGCTTCAATGCTTATCAAACACATGTTACCTAAAATTCAATAAAAACTCGTAAAATGTAGTTCGAGATTAAGCATTAAGCAAAAAAGTGCGCATAGCAGTTGTCTTTCGAGTTACAAGGCCGTGCTATTAGACAGATGAGTACTCAGGAATTTATAATAAACCAGAGTTGTATCGGCATTTTCTGGACAATTCGATTTACACAAAATAAGATATATAAGATTGCTACTGACGAAGTAACAGCTTATAATTAAGGGAAAATGTAGCTTTTGTGGAATTTTTATGTGTTAAAACTTCCCCTAAAGTCAAATATTTATTTTAAGTGCAAGTACAATGTAAGTCCGCGTTCACAATGAACGTAGTAGATAGCAGATAGTATTTAGTAGATAACAGATAGTGGTTAGTGGTTAGCGCGTAATACGTAAAAAGTCCGTAATAAAATGTTTACTTGGATACAGGTAAAAACCGACTACTTTGTAGCTCAGCACATAACCTCTGCTTCAATAATTTACTGCAAGAACTTTAATACTTGTTAAACAAAGTAAAGTATCTATGTTTTTAATGTTTCAAATTAATTATTTTTCCTGGCAATGACAGTTAAATTTGAGAAACAACCTTCCGCGTTAAATTGAGGTTATGTGGTGCGCTACAAACAAGTCGGTTGTTAGGTTGTTACCCATATCCAAATAAACATTTTATTACGGACTTTTTACGTCTTACGCACTAACCACTAACCACTATCTGTTATCTACTAAATACTATCTGCTATCTACTACAATCATTGTGAACGCAGACTAAGACTGTAAACATCAAGTAATTTTACAGTATTTTTTGTAATTTTATTGTAATATTACTTTCACCCTGTAAAATGCATGTAAAGTTTATTAAAACTTTGTATTTATACCAATTAACGAATGGAATAAAGCATTTACATTGTTTTTGTGGTAATTCTTATGTAAACCTACATATTGAAAAATGTAATTCAGGAGTATTTTTACATACATTTTTTACTGTGTGAAATTGCATCTAGAATCGATATAAATAAATTAACTTACAACTTAGCCCAAGTAAATGACCAACCCATTAATGTTTCCTAATTTTTGTATTTTAGACGCAAAAATATTAGGATAATCCTACACATATGGATGTACAAATTTATTAGTGTTTACAATTAAAAGAATATTTAAAATTCATGATAATATTATTTTTATAAATATAACTGTTTTTGGGGATTAACCCGCGTTAAAATTTGTTCATTTGCTGCTCGACGATTGGGTTAATCTCCAAAAATATGCTACACGATAATATATGGGGGCGCTTCAATTTTTTATGCGTAGGGCCGTCAGATACTCTTGCGCCGGCCCTGCTAATATTGCCAAGTGATTTGCAAAGTCTAAACGAAATTAAAATAGGCTGCTTCGGATTATTTTTTTTTCAACCATACATCGAGAGTAGATTCCTATATTTTTCACATATGACCCACTTTTACTTGTCAAACAGATTTTTCGAACCTTGCCTACTTTTTGACTTAGTCGTCCTTGAGTTGAATGCAGTTTTCTCTGCGGTGCTCAAACGTCAAACATGACGATCGCTTTATGAAAGACTGGTTGTTCCACTGCAACAAACCACTCGTCCACAGAGTACATCACCTCACCTGACAAAAATATATGTTTCAGAAAGTGTTTTTTTAGTTCATTTCTATTTGTGATGTATTCTTTTGTGTTAACAATGATAGACTAACCCCTTCATCGCCACAGGTTATTCTACCATACTGCCAGGTGGCACCATCGCTTCACCACTTGACTGCTACCTCATGCAATTATAAAACCCTAATGAATTTGACTCGCAAGCGGTATTATCATCTGGATGTACTTGTTGTTAACACACCTTTCTAGCTGCGAATTGGAAACAATTATGGCTCGCGATGACATGACGAGTGGAGGTTTTGATTTGCAATGTTGAGGAAATAGCTTACACGTATCAGTCTATCTCTCACAAAAATTCAAGGTTTTTGTTAGCTAGAAGTGGGTCAACGGTGGAGCATAGACACCAATCCTCGTATTTTAATAAGTTGCAGACGCGAAAGAAACTGCTAACGTAACAATATCTGACTTAAGTTGCATCAGTTCTAAAAAGCTGACGATGAAGAAAAGCAAGTCTGCGATGAATAGCTTGAACTAGGCTGAGAACTTCCTTCGTAAAATTTAGTCTTCTTCCTTTTATTTGCTTTCATATCAAGTAGTCGCTGCGTTTCTTCAATTATTGCAAAGTAATATCATGACGCAATGAATTAAATTCACACGTAGAATACAGCAATGCCGTTTAAATTACAAAACGTGTATACCTGCCGTGTTTATTAAATAATTTCTGCAGGGTATAAATTCGCGCCCGATGCTGCTATGCGCATTGCAGTTGCTATTGAAATCGAACTTAATGTATTCTAAACGACACAAAATGATTTAGACGTGCAGTGCTTATAACTTTGCGTATTGGAAAATTGAAAACCGAATGTGTTGTGTAATAACAACATATTTGTCAAGATATTTAACTAGTTACGTTTCCGAGAAACTTCAATTAAGTTTATTCGGGGCGTAAATTGAACTAAACTGTTGTTTCCCTTTCAAAAATGATTCTACTATTTTTGAATAACAATTAATTTTTCAAGGATATCGTTTTAAATCTTTAGTTTTCATGGCAACACGATACCTGGTTTTAAATATTTTTTTAAAAATATTTTAGTACATACAGGGTCCTACAAAACCTTATGAGTGCCCTCTTGCAAAAAAAACAAAACAAATTGGGCCGTATACATTTCAAAGCAGATCACACCTATAAAAAGTTTTTTTATGGTTCGATTTTCATGAATATTTTTTAAACGTTAAAGCATCAAAAACTGTACTTTTGCATTTTATTTTAAAATTCAGTTTGCGCTCACAAAACCTACTATGATTTTTTATTATGTTAAAATTGGCAAAATTTGTTTAGCGAATTTTTTATTTAAAATCTGACTACACCACTGGATTCAGGATGCCCACAAATGAGTTTGTATCAAATTTCACAAAAAAAATGTTTTTTAAGAGATTAATTATGAATTCAATATTTGTGATTAAATTAATATCGATATTGGAAACGCAGTGTATTATGCTATATAAAAAACAAAAATTAGAGAAAAAAAATTATTTAAAGTAAGATCTTTTAAATAAGCAACAATTTATTCGTAGCAGTATTAAAATCGCATATTTTATTGAACGTTCGGTTGGTGAACAACTAAATTTACAAGAAAAGATACAAAAATACAAAGAAAAAAGGAAAAGTATTTTTTCATGAAATTTGGTACAAACCCATTTGGGGGTGTCCTGAATCCAGTCAGATTTTAAATAAAAAAATCGCTAAACAGATTTTGCCAATTTTGAAATCGAAAAAAAAATATAGTAGGCTTTGTGAGCGTAAAATAATGTGCCAAGGTACAGCTTTTGATGCTTTATCGTTTAAAATCGAACCACAAATAAACTTTTTATAGGGGTAATCCGCTTTTAGATGGGTCACACTGTATTGTTAAAGTTTAAACTTGTTTGCACAAAGAAAATATGAATGCGTCTAGATTTCTAATACAGTATCCTTTTTCTTGTGAACCAGAATATTTGCCTGTTTATTTGCACCATTGCACCATCGTCATAAATCATAATCATTTAATTCGTCCTACTGCTATGTTCAGTAGGATTTAAATAAAAACTACGACACTAATCCCTGCTTTTTATCCTCAAAAATTGACTAGTGTAACTAAATTTACATTCGTTTTTCTCGACCAGTATCTAAAGTGCAATCGAGAATGATAGAAAACTATTCTTTATTTTAAACCATAATTAAAATTTTCTGTATATACATATTGGTACTTTACTGGACGAATGGACGAGCCGTAGGCGAGTCCTGGTAGGATACGAGTCCATTAAAGACACTTTACAGGTATTTTACCTACAATATTTTTTCTGCGTCCGCCACTGACACCAAAATCACTATCGTCACCATCCATAATTTAACAATAACTTAACAAACTACAGAAGAAAACTTGCTTGGTATTATGCCGCTTGTTTGACAGCGCCAGTCAAAAAAACATCTCTTCACCATGGCAACCAGCTACTTTCCAGCCTAGGCCGGCAAAGACAACTCATTACCATGGCAACTAGTAACTTTCTGGCCTACGCCAGTAAAGATGTATTTCCCAGCCTAAAAATTGATCGGAAACAACTGATGTTCTAGAAGGACGCAGGAAAAGAATATTATTTTTCTATTGATTTAATTATTTCATTTTATATATATGTAAGTGCTTAGGCTAATTATTGTGAGCAAGCAATATCAATTTTCATGATACAACAAAATTAAATTTTACTAGTGTTTTGACTTAAACGTTAAAACGGTCTGCCAATATTTCGGTATTTTAATTAATTATTTCTAAGAAGCAAAAAAGTTTTATTGTTTAATAAATGTTTTTAAAATTTTAACCTTATTACCTAAAATTACAAAAGCTTGGTGCCAATCATTAAAGCAATTTTCATCACTCAATTCAAACATTTTTCATGTATTTGCAACAAACAAAAGTTTTACCTGTTTGTCCCTGAGGACATACCACCAAGGGATTTCAAATAAACGGACTTTTCAATTACTGGTAATTTGGTAGAACTTTTAATCAGTATTGATTAACCAATAATTTGCCGGTTTTTGTAATTTTCCAAAATTTACCAAGAAGAAAAACAAAAATGGAAAATATTTTTTTATTATTAACAGGCGATCCAGCCATACAAAAATAAAAACTTAATTTTAACGAAACATGTAATAAAGATGATATGTAAAGAGACAACACTGGTTTAATTTTAAAACATGGAAATTCTTAATAAAATTTTGAGCACGTACGTAGTTTAAGTTAAACAGCCCCACAATTACATTACATTGACCTTACAGCATAATCAAGATCGGGGATATCACTGCTATCCTATCACAATAGCCCAAAGTCAGACCCAAGTGCCAACACCTCAAAGGATCGCTTTATAAGAAATTAATTGCTTAACAAAAGAAATAAACAGAGAATTCAGGATCCAAAATATTTATTAGGGGAAATTTTAAATATAAGGATACATTTATGAAAGATTTTGAGTGCTAATGTTACGATACACATTTATTCGTCTTTAGTTTCCATGTATTACTCAAAGTTATGACTTTTGAAAATTTTGTTATTTCATGGCTTTCCCTATATTGTTAATAGCAAACTCTGTGAATATTCTGTTGGGTTTATAAAGTAAATTTCATGTTAATAATCTTTCCGGTCATCCTGTTTTTAAATGTGTTCGTTTGCTTCAAGTATATTAATTGACGTTTGTGCACCGTCTTCACATGTCTTTGTCTATTTGCATAACTTTCACAATAAAGTTGTTTAATAACATTCTCTAAACAGTCCTACCTGGTTTGTTGTTAGATTCTTAATGTAATCTATTTCTGTAGCTAGCAGCTTTCGTCCGTTTGTTTCATTGGTGTATAATTTTTTTGATTCGCATAAATAGCAAAACATCGTGGGTTGGTTGAATACTTTTGATTTGTAGGATTTTCTTAGGGTATTGTGGTCATATCAATAGCATTAAGAGGTATCGACTAAAAATCACCTCCAGAGGGGCAGATGTAGTGAAGGGTATTCAGATCCGAGTATGGTTTCGGATGGAATCGGTAGGACGATAGCCATTGAGAAAAACGTTGGAAACACAATTCCAAGTCGGAGCTAATGGAAGTTGAGTTAAATGGCCTAGTCTGGTATACAGTCGGGTCAAAAACGCAGGTGCACAGGCTGTGGAATATGGGGAGCAGCTCGATCGAGACAAGGAACATAATATGTGTATGTATGTATGTAAGACAGTATGCACCTATGTTTCAAGCCAAAATGTACGCTATGCACTTATGTGCAAAACCACTATTAGAAAGAGGCTTTAATGATAAAAGAATTTGTATAGTCCTACAGTCAGACAGCCTAAAAAGTTTTTGACGTAAGCTCAGGACTTTTCTGAATTGCATTCGTGCTTTTAACGTGCCAGAATGCAGAAATAACGTTAAACTACTTTGGTATCGAGGACACACCAATATACAAGAGAACGAGAATGCAGTTCGTCTAGCCAAAATTGACAGCGATACATCTGTCTCCAGACCAGAACCCGCAATTCGCACATCCTATGGAATAGCCAAGCGATGTATAAATGACATTAATAATACAGAGAGAATACAATGATGCTCATTGAAAAACAGTTGCAGGACAAATCCATTCTAAGCTATAGTGTCAAAGGTCTAAGGAAAAGAAAGAAGAAATGCTCACAAGGGAGAGTCACGATACGTTGCCGCTAGAATTTGATTGGCTGTTTATTGCATCAAGGACATCAAAAGTAAATCATAGTTATACGTGCCACTGGCCATATCCTTCGGAAAAATAGGAGAAACACTAAAAAATTGGTATAACAAGGTCACTTTTGCGATCGCGTTAGACATGAAATCGTCAGAGATAAAATCGAAATTTTTCTATTTAACGATGCGCGCATCCTTTGCAAGTAAAATGGTGCAAAGTTTTTGAAAAAATTGTGAACAGTTCCGGAGAAAAACGTCTAAAACGTAACCCCTGCATAACAGCTACAATTTGAGAAGTTGTGGTATATTTGTATAGCTATATCTATGCGACTTGCATAGGTGTTTAACATAGAGAAAACGGTTTTTACAAAGGCTTCGTTTTTCGCGTTTTGCTCCGGAACCGGTTAAGATTTTTTTAAAACTTTGAACCATTTTACTTGCAAAGGATGCGCGCGTTGGTAAATAAAAAATTTTTGATTTTGTCTGTTTTATTATACAGCTTTTCAGTTTTTCCCCTATTTTTCCGAAGAAAATGGCCAGTGGCACGTATAACTCTGAAAAACATTTAGTTTTGATGTTCTTGATGCAATATACACAGCCTTAATTAAATTCTAGCGACAACGTATCGTAACCTTCCCTGGTTAGGTTAGTTAAGTAGACATCAGATCACCCACAAGACTAATCACATGACAATGTCGGCTAAACAAACACTTTTATATAAATAGGCTCTGAGAGACCAACTTATGCAGGAGATGTGGTGAAAAAAGAAGAAACTCCTCTTCATGTACTAAGCCAGTGTGAAGCATTTACAACTTATCGGCGTAGAATTCTAGGAAAGGAACAATCAACAAAGCAAAGTTAAGAAAAACACCCTTCAAGAAAATCCTAGGGTTTTTCAAAAACACAGTAATCCTGTAAGGGGCTATTACCAGCAAAGGGTACAATAGACTATAAGGTCACAGTACAGAAACCTCAAATGGGATATCATTTTGGGGATAATTTATAAAACGCTTAAAAAAATCTTTTATTAGTGATAAATTAAAAACAAATCTTACAATAAAACTATCTAGTAGGGGCGTGCATACAAAACAAATGACTGTATAAAAAAATATTTCAAATGAGGTAACTTACATTGTTTTTTTTTACATATCCTACGCTATATATATATATACAAGGACTAAATTACGATCGTACTAGATTCCAACGTATAACCTTTGTACCAACCTTACAACTAAAAAAATACTGATAACTGTATATAAATAATGTAAATCTAAATTGTTTTGTACAGGATAATGTAGATCATACACGGAATCGCCAAAAACTCCAATTGCTGCAAAATTTCTACCTTCCTTAATCTAAAATTGGGTACAATACACATGCAAAACACTTTCAGTTACGGAAATTGTGAACAATCGGTGGAAAATATGTCGCAGTTTAGCCGGAAGGCATAAACTTCATATGTTCAGATTGCAGTCGAGGATTTGGTTAAACTTAGGATTGTGCAAATAACGAACAAGGGCGTACACAAAATGTGTGTTCACTTCCAGTCTCTTTGCAAAAAGGGCAGAGCTTTTAAACAATTTAGCAAAACAACACAAATAGTTGCAAATTTTTAAAAACATTTAATGCTCCCTAAAAAACTGGTTTTGTTTTCAATTTTTAGGATATTTTATAATTGACGAGACTTACAGCAGCAAAATAATTATGCTGACATGGATATTAATAAATGAAGTAAAAATTATTCTTAATATTTGTTTTTACGATCAATAGTTTTTTTTTCTGAATCAAGTGAAAAAAAAAATAATTGAGAAATTACAATTTGTTTAGGCTTCCAACGCTGTAAAACTTCAAGCAAGTATTACGTTTTTGATTCTGTGACACTGAAAGCTGTTGCGTTTGTAGGAAATTCACATTTTACGAGCCACGTGCTTGGCACTCCTGTCTTTGCACCATTCCCAGAAGGTAAATAAAATAGTGATAACATTCAAAATCGCGTATTAACTGATTACAACATTTTGCAAAGATATAGCATAAGAAATAAGTACATTTACAAATAAACAAGAAGTATTTCTCCAATTTTTCATGAAATTGGAAAAACACTAGAATTGAAATAAATATTGCGAAGTTCATAGATGTAGACTTCTGGATAAATCTCTTCAAATATGTACGAAATAGCACACGCAGTATTGGATTTTCTTCTTTAAACAACGAGGACAGGTTAATGGGTGAACAGTTTTGGTGTAAATTTTGCTTAGATTCTTGTACTTTCAATATTTTTTAGTCAGGTATATGTTCTGGTTAGCAAAACTTTTAATTCTCAGGAGTATACACCAGCTGTAAATACTGCTAATACTTTAATTAATTTCATGTAAAGATATTATTAAAGCCTACAAGCAAAATATCCAAATATTTTTCTTCTCCATCGTGTTTGGAATGAGTTGTAAAAATTCGCTTTCTCTTGATTTCACCTTTCCAAGTTTCACTTGCGTCTGGTTAATATTCGGAGATTTGCGGAGGAAAACTTGTAGGCGCGAGGATCAAGTCCGGGCCTGCGAAATAAAAGTCCGTTTAATCCAGTTCTTTAAATATGTAGCTGTTTTAATCTGCATAACAGACTCACTGAAGCGCTGTTCCAAAAAGCATTACATTAAAAGATTTGCTTTCTTAAAAGCTACCAAAATTGTTAAATGCAAAAGAATGCTCCATGCTGATATTAAATTCGAAAACGAAGCATGCAAAGTACAAAGGAACGTGCATAGTGAGTACTTTTACCTCTTAAAGAATTTTTCTATTAGATCCTTTTACTTGCAAGAGCTTTATCATCAATTGGGGAAAATGAAGTCTGATATTGGTGTTGTGAAAATAAAATTGAACGTCGTTTAATCTGCATGCAATCAGAATTTTTTGCAGACTTTCAGAATAGCATAAGCTTATTTAGTAAACAAGAAGATAATGATTTCATTCGATGTAACGATAATTACTGCCATTACGGTATTCTGTTCATTTCTTGCTTAAAAAATCCGCCATGCTTTAAAGATAAAGAAAATGGGTATCTTATAAATCGTTAGTATATAAGGGAAGAAGCGTGTTTTAAAGAATCTATGCCAAATTATTTTTAAAAAAATCCATTTTAAGTATATAGAGTGCTCCATCTTTGATTCTATTTTCTCTTAAGGTTATTACCTATGTACTTTAATAAATAAACAAAAAATTTGTAGCAACCATTAAGGTTTCAATTGTGAGATAACTGTAACAGATAAAAAAGATTATCTTAATCTATTACCGAGATATGGCCCAAAGACAAAACCTTTATGTTGTTAAACATTATCGTAATTTGTTTTAATATACTTTACAATACAGTAAGGATTAACATGGACAATTTTTATACTAACCAGGGAAGGTCATTTTATACTAACCAGAGAAGGTCACGATACGTTGTCGCTTAAATTTCATTAAGACTATATTTATTGCATTAAGAACATCAAAACTAAATGTTTTCCAGAGTTATACGTGTCACCTTCGAAAAAATAGGAGAAAAACTGAAAAGTTGAATAATAAAAGTAAATTTTGCGATTGCGTTGGCCATGAAACCGTCAAAGACAAATATAAATTTTCCTATTTACCAATGCGCGCTTCCTTTGCAAGTAAAATGGTGCAAAGTTTTTGAGAAAATTATAAACCGTTCCGGAGAAAAACGCGAAAAACGAGACCTTTGTAAAAACGCTTTTCCCTATGTTAAACGCCTATCCAAGTCGCATAGATTTAGTTACACCTACAACTTCTCAAAGCATAGCGCTTATGCAGGGGTTTAGTTTTTGACGTTTTTCTCCGGAACAGTTCGAGATTTTTTTAAAAACTTTGCACCATTTTACTTGCAAAGGATGGGCGATTGGTAAGTAGAAGAATTTCGATTTTATCTCTGACGGTTTCATGCCCAACGCGATTGCAAAAATGATGTTTTTATATTAATTTTTTCCCCATTTTTCCGAAGGAAATGGCCTGTAGTAAGTATAACTCTGGAAAAGATTTAGGTCTGATGTTCTTAATGCAATAAACGCAGCCTTAATCAAATTCTAGCGACAATGTATCGTGACCCTTTCTTGTTGTAAGATGCGCAAAAGTGCGACAACAGACAATTAGATACTAAAACATCATTGTAGATACTACAATGAAATTTTGTTTCTAAGCCTTATCGTATATTTCGGTTTGGATGAAAATACTGAGGCTGTAATACGAGTTCCGGTTCAGCCGGAAACGGACTCAAACTTTGAAATTTTAAATCGAACACCGTTTTGTTTTATAAATGTAGATTCCTCTTAAAATTTGCTTTAAAAATGTATACGGTTTTATGGTTCTAAAGTAAACCGTTTTCATAAAATTCTCATTTGCATAAAAATTTTAAGCGCTACAGCACCCTCAATTGTTTTAACATTTAAGTTAATAATAATAATAATAATAATAAAAATCTTTATTGTCCACAAACAAAAAATGCCATGAGACAAAAAGCTGCTGATCAAAGCAGCAGAACATTGAATAATACATTATAGACAACAAAAAAAAGAACAAATAACAAACAAGCCGTTAACAAAACATCAACACAAAAAAAAAACAAATTATTTATAACAAGATTACAGATAAAATAAAATATAGGGACAAAACCACATCCCAAAATCCAATGAAAATCACACATCACGATCGAGATATTCATCTAGTGAGTAGAAAGCGTTTTCAACCAAAAACCCTTTCACTAATTTAGCAAATCCCTTTTTCCTGATTGCACCTTTATATGTAGGAGGTAAATGGTTATACAATTTTATTGCAGTATATAGAGGTGATTTTTCAAAATTGGTTAGCCTATGCAAAGGAAATGAGAGATCACTACCATGTCTAGTATTATAACTATGGTACGATTTATTCTGACATATCATGTCATAATTTTTAAATATGAACATTAACGATTCTAAAATAAAAAGTGATGGTAATGTTAAGATTTTATGTTTAACAAATAGCGGCTTACATGATGAAATGTAATCTAAACGAAAAACAGCTCTAATTACTTTTTTTTGTAATAAAAATATTCTGCGCAAATGATTACTGTGACCTCCCCAAAAAATAATTGAATATGATACTCTAGAGTAAAAGTGCCCATAGTATAGCATCATCAAGGTATCAATGCAAACCATATCTCTAATTTTAAATATTTGATATAATAAGGGTTGAATTTTGTTATACAAATCATCATTTTTATCTTTAAAAAGGCAGCAGAATTTTGTTTGTAAATTAGATTGACAATTGATTAATTAACAATTTGCGCTAGCTACATTTCTAAAATATTATACAGGGTGTTTTTTACGGTTGGTCAAACTTGTAAAACTTTAAACATCGTTAACTCAAGTTTCTTAAATACAACACCCTATATGTTTTTGCATAGTTTTGTAGAAAATTTAATTGTCTTTCAAAAACATTCACCATGTTTTATACCTAAAACTGATATTTTTCGAGATATTGCGATTTTATTGTAAATTATTAAAGCAACGTAAATTTTCGAGTAGGCTATGAAGGTGGACGGCGGTAACTTTAGAAGAATTAAAAGATAAAAACAATATAGTTATAATATTATCTTCTCCTTTTGAATTTTCGAAATTTTTTCGTTTATAGTTCTTGCTTTGCATTTAGTTTGTTGTATGGCTTAATTGACAAACAATAAAAAAACTTGACCCTCTGAGGTGCTTTGCGATAAAAACTGCGTAGGAGCTGAGCTAATGTAGTGCTGTATTCTATGGGAAGACAACTAAGTATGCGTACATACAGAAATTTGAAAACAAATTAAAAATAATATTGTCCATTCGGAAAACTAAACCAAAATCCCAAATCAGTCAATGAATAATTAGATTTAGCTGTTTCTAAACAGTTTTTATGGTAAAGAATGTAACATATTCGCATATCAAATTTTTATTGTTTGTTAGAGTAGCCTTAATTATAATAAAATTACTACAAAGTCTATCGAATTACACAAAAATATTTATAAAAAAAAACACCTAAGCTTTATCTCTTAAAAGAACAGAGTGCCAGGACTAGTATTTTTACTGAGAGACCCTGTATATCCACATTTAAATTTAAAATAGTAGGTGAAATATTTAAAGTATTGCTCGCATGTGAATTTTCTGAAAATAATTGCTATGAATAATTAACATTATCTTATAATTAACGGTCTAGCGAAACAATTAATTTCTGCTTCGCTAAAACATTAAACGGAGGTCAAAGAGAGTTTCTACAAGCATTTTCAAGGGGTCAACCGTTTTGGTGAACGAAAAGAAACAACTCGGGAAGTATTACTATTTTCTTTGGATAATTTTATTTGAAAGGAAGGCCTTTCACAGTTACGTATTTGGCCACTAAATCAAACGGTCTTTACGCATTACTGGCGGCCCAAATGAAAGGGCACGTTTATACTTAAATGGAACGAGGGTAAATCTTTCAGCCTTATCGAAGGAATCCAGCTGGCTTTTGCGGCTTTGTATCTGCTAATTCAGGATACGTGGCAGTTTAGTCGACGTTACTAAAGAAATCGTATGTTAGAACATGTGCAGTTTTTTTCAGTAGAAACATGAAGGTGAACACAGCAAACTATTAATCGTCAGCAAGTTTTCTATTCCTTCAACGATTAAAAAAGATACACTTCTGCTCAACGTATTTTAAACTGAATCAAAAATGTTTAAACTGCAGACTAACACTTTGAATTAAGACATGAAAAACAAGCAAAAACTAGAATTCAATGTATTTAAGTGCAGAAGCAATTCTGAATCTATGAGTTTCAGTTCGTTTTAAGCTTAACAGACAGTGCCAAAGCTTTGACGCTACTTCTATTAATTAGAACTTCTATTAATTGAAAAGTACACATACTCTCTAAATGCAAAAAAGTGTAAAAGTTGTAGTTTACCAGGTACAGATGTTCCCTTGCGCTTCAGTTTTAGGAATTTAAAACCAAATCGAATAATTAGCTGAAAATAGAATACTGAAATTTCGCTTACTTTAAAAAAGACGAAGTTGGTTTAATTGAGACAAAGTTGCACTATTTGATGCTGAAATGATATTGTATAGAGCATTTTCTTGACCTTTTTAGTTCAAAAACTATTTAGAGACATCGAAAAATCGAATCTTTATATTTTTGTTTAATTTTCAACATTTTTACAGAAAAACATTCAAAAAAATTGTTACATCTTTTAAACTATTGGCTGATTTAACTAGATTTTGTGTCAAACCTTTTATCTATTATGGACTTCATTATTTGTAAGGACGGCACTTTGGATTTTTACATTCAAAGAAAGCTCTAAAAATTCTCAATACAGTGATATATTATAATTTTGGTGTGATGTAGAATCTAAACCCCAATATCCAAAAACACATTTTTAATAAAATCAATATTGCCCTGAAAAAACGAAATCTAATTAAAATATAGAAACATTCAAAAAAATGTCAAGTATTGTGAATTCTTAAAAATTGTATTGCCATGGTTTAATAATATCCATATTTAAATCATGTCTAACCATAAATACTATATGATTCAGCACTTTAAACATTACAAATATATGTCACATCACATGTATTTATTTCTACATGATGATTTGTGGAGGATTATAAATATAATATGTAGTAGGTATTAAAAATCGTTCAACAATGTAATTTTGATTAATTTGAAACATTAAAAACATAGATACTTCACTTTATTTTTATTTTTGCAATAAATTAGAGGTCCATAGTTACTACATAAATCTTACGTTCATTGTGAACACTTGTATTTGATTCTATACATTTCAACTTCAGCTACTTACCACTATCTACTATCTACTACGTTCATTGTGAACGCGGACTAAGGGGATCGACCCCCCCCCTTCAGCCATTAGAGGTACAAGGGTAGTGGGTAAGGATGTGTATAGTCAAGGATGGGCAAGGATAGTTGGAAGTACTGCTACAGCATTAGCCTTAACTGTAGAGGAAACCACCTGAAACCTCTACAATGACGGTCGGCCTTGGGATTCGAACCCATGACCTCCCGATTGCAAGTTAGGCTGTTAACACAACCAACCACCGAGCTCGGTTTAGAAATATAGAATTAATAGATGAAACTTTCTTAAAAAGATATATTTTTTTAAGCAACAACAGCATCTACCAATTTTACTTATACAGATAAAAATATAAATAATTTTTATTAAAAAACAGCACGACAATTTTAGGTCAATTCTTGTTATGGGTTGATGTTGGTAGAAGCTTGAATCTAATGCACGAAAATTGTACATTGATTTGTGACATTACAAATTACAACACTCATTCAAAAATAAGACTAAACAATGCTTTGTGCTTATTTTTAAATTACTAACAACATTAACCTGCATAAAATGAGTAGAATTAGTGTAAAAATATTGACACAGTCATCGAACTTATCAGTTTCACTTATTTTTAATATTTGGGGTAGTTTTTGTTGTCTTGGCACTACTGAACGCGTAAACAAAGCTTTGCGCCGAATCAACTAACTACGTTGCTCTTAAAAGAAACGAAATTCCCACGATCAGCTCTTAATTTAAAACACACTGTATATGCCATGACTTGATCTTTTAAATATTGCAGTGATTTATAAACAAACAGGAAACAGAATAAAAAGAAAAAAGATGAGGGTTCATTAAAAGAAAACTGTTTACCTATAGTGGACTTATTCTCGTAAAACAATTAAGTTTTCCATTGTGTTTTGGGTATAAATGATCCATAGATACACTGTTTCTTTATTTATTTGTTGTGTAGACAATATTTTGACGTGTTTGTATATATTTTAATTTTACCGTTTTTGGTTTCTTGAACGTGATCATAATTATCCAATAAACATTTAAGCAAAGTTGTATCCTAGTCCTAGTGTTACTTCGAATCAAAGATTTTTTTATTTATCGATGCAAGTACTGCACTGCAGTCGTCATGTGCGTGGATGGATACCTACCAGGGTATAATGATAACAGTGAAAGAAGTAGTTAAAAGGTCGGTGGCAGCGTCTTGCCGTGAAAGTGCTTAAGTTCGAAGCAAAGGCAGCAACGTCGGGTAATGCGGTAATGGAGACCTTTTTAAAAGCGCCGTTTGTCATGATGGAGTCATAATTAAGGGTATGACTGTACACATTTACGCATAAAATATAAAATCTAAACACTTAAAAAAAAAATTAAATGATAACATATGCGTCTTGCAAAGAACAATTAAATCACTCCGGGTGTTCCAAATCTTTTAAGACTCCATCGTTAGGTCTTCAAAGGGTAACAATGAAGTAAATTACTCAGAAAATACATAAAATTTCTATTTCACTAGTAAATAGCGTTCTCCGGTCACAAATCGTCGAAAGTAGACAGGCCCATCTAAACAAACCATAAGTCTTGGGGCTAGTACGTGAGTCGGGCTCCTCAGGGAAATGCGTGCAGGTGGTATTTGGGCCCCAACAGGTCAACAATTCAAAAAACACTATTCCCGTGGTAAGTACGGCACTACATTAACGTATAACAGCAAACGGGCGTCATAAGCAGTACATAAGAAAGTTGTATCTTAGAATAGAAAAGGGTACGAACCTCTTTTACTTATTTATATTAAAGAACGTGCGTAACACAGCTAAAGGGATGTTTGAGAAAATAACGTGATCTCACGGCTCGTTGAAAGGAACTAAGTGAAAATATTTGTCAGAATAAATGGGTATTACTTTCAAAAATATTTCATATAAATAGCACATTGCTCTCTCGGCGTTATTCCTAAGTAAAGTCAGACTTAACCGTCAACGACCAAACACTGATGAAAATAAAAACTTTATTTTATGGCGACACAGATTAAACTGTTAAAATTGAAAGGAGAATAACATTTGATCAATTTTTGCCAACTTTTTTGTAAAATATTTGTTCTTAATATGTTTTTACGAGCAGGGACTAAAAACGAAAAAAATTCCGTCCGTTTCTGTTCGGAACGAAAACGAAATATATCGTTTTCGTTCTAACCGAAAAAATTCTTTTTTCGTTTTCGTGAACCGAAATAATAACTGTTAAAACCGGTTTTACAATTTTTTTTTTGTCGTCAAAAAATCAATTTTTTTTCTAGTCACCACAACCCTCTATAAATACGATAACAATATTTGCGTCTCAACTAAAATATAAACGATGACGATGGGGTTTGATGTTCATGGACAGCATATTTTAGACTGGCGAACCATCGCCATATTTAATTTGCCAAATCGTTAAACACATTAACATTTAACCATTTTATTAAGTTTAACACCCGTAAGGTGCAAAAACACAACGTGATTAGGTTAAATTAGACACACGATCTTTATCTAAAAATATGAAAATATAGCAAGTGCTGTTTTAAATTGGTTTTAGTACTAAAAATCTATGCATTTGAATTAAATAAAATCCTGCTGTAATTATTTAAAAAGACAAAAGAATGAATTCAAGTGGATAATTTACTAAATGTTATAAATAAAAAAGATATTAAAAAAAAACTATTATTATTATTAACTTGAAATATACTTTAACTTTATAGTTTGTAATTACCATACAATGTACATTTTCACATTCCGTTAAATCTTACTAGCAACACATCTTCGAAAAATCTTCTTTTACATTAGTCCTTTTCGAAGTAAGAATAAATTTTACTATTATTATGTCTAAACGCAAATAAAACATACACATTGATAATATATATCCAATCAAGTGTACCTATATTCTATATTGATGATCTAAAAAACAAATTAGAAATAGAGAATATATGTACCGTTAATTGTGTTACACGAAATTGCAAGTATAAACAATAAAGTTGTTAATACATATTCACGTAAATATATGGAGAAAAGTGAAGCTCACTCATTTCAAGTGAGATTTTTTACTGCCTCGTGGAGGGTCCCCAGCACAGAAGGTAAATTCGCGTTTGTGTTTAACAAATAAAATTGAAATAGCGACAAAACCGGTTTTCGGTTTCGTTTCCGTTCTTAAAAAAATTTCGGTTAATTTCGTTTAACGTTTTCGTTCCGTTCTCAGTCCCTGCTTACGAATAACTTACAGGCAGTTCCCAGTTTTATCACCTACTTACATTCGCGTTGTTTTGAGGAAAACTTTACATTGTGTTGAAATCAAAGTTTTTAATTTATGACGATGTTTGTAAATCGAACGTTCGTATATCGAAAGGCGGCTGTAGTTAGGGATTGCAACTTGCATTTCGGCATTACCGATAATATCTACCAGTAATAAGGGCAAAAAAATAGTTTACGAAGGCTACAAACTTCGAAAACATTAGAATTATTGCGTAAAGCTTGGAGATTTTAAGAATGTAGAAGTGGAGCTCAGGAATGCATATAAACTCGCGAACGGGAAAAAAGACCAAGTTTACGAGTTATATCGGTGGCCCACTCACACGCGACGTCTGAGACCCCCTCACGTCCTTCGACTCCACGATAAACCGTGACTTCGCCGTCATATTCAAACTGGTCGCCGCTAATTTAACTTGTAGCCGTTAAACATTCCTTCCATCATACAACAAAACGTACTCAACCCTCAATAAAATACTTTGGCAATATTTCTCACAACCTTAACACACAAACAAAATTCTTTCCCACAATAGGACGCAACAGCGTGCAAAAACACCGCAAGTACATAGTTACGAGTGCTAGTGTAATTAAAATTACTCTTGCATATTTTTTTAAATTACTGTTCAATTCGTAAACATCGGTCAGCGACGCTGTTAATATGACAATCCAATAAACGGCTTGTTGACACCATGTGTTTGTTATGTTTTACCACTGCACCTGTCCTTTCTAAGCACGTACATACTTTATTGTACGTTCTACATTATTTTAGTACATTTTTAGAGTTACTACAGTTTTTGAGATTTTATTTGCGCGTCCAACAAGTTTTTGCGCCATTTCGTACATCGGTTAAAGTAATTGTTCTAACAAACAACGTATTTGGTTGAGAAAGCGGTTTTATATTCAAATTAAACGATTGCACTTCAAGCGCTCTTTTTGTAATTCTGTTGTGAGGACCATCATGTTGCAAAATAATTAATGCGGGCATTGCGTGTAAGTGTAGAAGTGACAACTGTTTAACATGAAAATGAATGTTTTGACTCAGTAGTGCAACATGAGGTTGAATGTTTTTAATTATGGATGCCAATCTTGTTTACCAGTCGAAAATTTGTGTTACTTTACATGTGATTTAACAAAAGATAAAAAATATATTCCACCAACAAGAAATATTGACGTAAAACATTATTAAAAATAATTCCAAAAATTATACGCAATACTTCTTAAGTGCATTGGATTCTTTTTCTTAATTTTTAAAACAAAAGTAAAATAGAAACTGAAACATTTACACAAATGATAAACAATCAAGTTTCGATAGTTAAATATTAGTCGTTTCAACTTAAAATCCAAATAACTTGGGATGCACCGATAGGCAAATTGACCAATTACCTTTTTTTAATTAACCGGCCTTAGCTAATCAGCTGATTTTCGATAAACGGGCCAATTTTGAATGATATGATCTGTCCATTTATAATACTCGTAGATTCTCATTCTGGTACCAAATTCTAGCATAGTAAAAACTTTAGTTGCTTCGTCATACACTTGGTGTGTGATTCACATTAGGGTTTCTTTTCCGGGATCCCGGAATCCCGGTCCATTTTAAGCTATTTTATATTTCCCGGGAAATGCTTTTTGTCCCGGGAATTCCCGGTAATTAAAAAAAAAGTGTTATTTTCGCTTATTTTGTCCTAAGATCTTTGTAATACTATCATAACTTATCAGAATTTATTATAAATATTTATAAATTTTTCTCTTTTATAATCTCTCTTTTAGTATGGCGTAAAGAAGCCCGGTCTCCATGACAAAATTAATATCTTCAAAATACTTTTACAGTTTTATTTTTGTGTACCCTGGTAATTCGGAGCAAAATAGCTTATAAATGAAATTGTATCGATAAAAACGATGTTTCTCTGCTGCTAGATGCTCTCAATACAATTTCACCTACATCAATAGAAACTGAGAGAGCATTTTATGCAGCAGGACTTTCTGTGACCAAATTAAGAAAAAGACTAATTGACCGAAGCATAGATCACCTTTGTTTTTTTTAAATCACATTACAAAAATTCATTGTAAAAACTATATTATTGTGTTCATAAATATGATATTGCAATATATTTCCCAAATGTATGTTTCTTTCACTAATACTATTTAATCATTTATAATATTCATTGAGCAAAATGTATTACATTTATGACAAAGTTGTTTTTAAGTAATAAACCGCTCTCCTAATTTTTTGGGTTATTTATTTCATAATATTGACATAATTTATTGAATCCCGGGATCCAGAGACAAAAGCCGATTTTTTTTTCCGGAATCCCGGGACAAGCAAAATGGTCAAATATGAAAAACCGTAGTTCACATGTATGTGTTCCGCTCGCGCAAATTAAGGGATCGACCTCCTCTTCAGCCGTTAGACTCACGTGTTTTTTCCGCTCGCGCGGAGACTGCTATAGGGGGGTTGACCCCCTCTTCAGTCGTTAAAGGTACAAGGATAATGGGTAGGGATGTGGATAGTCAAGGATGGGTAAGGATAGGTGGAAGTACTGCCACAGCATTTTCCTTAACCATAGAGGAAACCACCTGAAACCTCTACAATTACAGTCGGCTCTGGGAATCGAACCCAGGGCCTCCCGATTACAAGTTAGGTTGTTTTGCCAACCAGCCACCAAGCTCGATATGTTAGACTCTACGATTAGAGGAACAAGGATGGTGATTAAGAATGTGGATAGTCAAAGATGAACAAGGATACGTTGAAGTAACGGTTGACAAACAGCTGCTAAGCTTTCGAGGTAGGTGTCTTTTTAAACAATATACACAATTAAAGCCAGGGAAATATGGCATTAAGATTGGGGCATCCTGCGAAAGTCAAACCTATGTAATACGTTTACAATTGCCAGATATACAGTGGTAAAATAAGTGACCAACGTAAACGTAATCAAGGCAAAACGAGTCGTTTTGGAAATGAAAAAGGGTTAGAGAAATCAGGGAGAAATTTGACCACTAATAATTTTTTTACTGGTCTCGAACATGCAAAAGATTTAAAAGAGTACAGTACAACAAAAAACAGACTAGAGCTCCCTAAGGAATTAGTAAATTCATGTAAAAGAGGCGTACATTAAACTTGGCTCTCAAGTAGACGCTATATTAGTGTCTTTTTCTCCAAAAAAGGAAAAGCTATTAGAGTACTATCAACTACAACCGAAAAGGGTGACATTTCTAAAGGTAACAACAAGAAACCATAAATAATAATTGACTATAATAAAAAAATACCATGGACAAGCTTATTTGAATATATTCTGTGAAGAGACAAACAGGAAGATGGCCTGTTTCAGTTTTTCTTTTTAAATATTATAAATATTAGTGCCCTTAACGCCTACATTATGTGGTGTCACCTAATTAAGATTAGCAAACAAAAAAGAGCTACAAATGGCGACATTTCATATGTAACTTGGAAAATAACTAGCGGCTACTAAAACAGAGTTTAAAAAACCACCAACTTCACAGAGACAGTAACAAAAGTTGGGAATATCCAAGAAATTTAGCTAGAAAGCTTTCAAATAGATGCAACTTTTGTAGTCGCTTTCTGTGTAATAATTACCAATCAATTGTTCGACATGCAAACATAACATAAACGTAGAATAGCCTCTTTTTATGATTATTTTTATTTAAAATCAATTACTAATAAATATTTTAGAGTACTTAATACTACCGCAACATGCTTAAACAATGAATACCTACCTAATTTTTACTTGATTATCATGATTCTTTATAGTAAAAAGCTTTGGGATCACTAATGAAATTCCATTAAATATTTCTTTTATATAGGTAGTATTTTGCTTGAGTAACTATTGTTTCTATCTGGTTAAACAGAAGTTTCATTTTTGTTTTCTTCGTTAAACTTTTTTCAACGGAAACTCAAAATATAAGGCAAAAGCAAACCTAGAGTATCTTCCTCCACAGTTTGCGTATCACGCACCCAACATAACGCAATATACAAAATTCTGCGAGCAGTTTTATAACATAATTGAAAAAATGTATGCGATACTGCATATTTCCATCAAAATGTCTCAATTGTGTGCCCCTCTCAGCTATGAACAATGAAGGCGAGGTGCTTATGAGGTTATCGCAAATCGCGTTTTATGTAATAACGGCAGATTACGCGATAGCGTACGGGTTATTTTCAAAATACAGGCCGACAGAAACATGCAAGGCTAGGGTGTTCATATATGCGGTAAAATAATGAAATTACCCGTTTTTCTCGTGCCCCCTTCAAATTAGATCACGAACGCGTTTTTACACTATCTGATCAACATTACTTTAACATAACCAGACATTTTGTGGGTGTTGTAAATTCATATAGAAGATTGGAAATTATCGTTTAAATTCTAATTCCCCTAGATATTAGATAAAGTGCGTCGGCAACAGTTGCAGTGCGACGATTTAATTTTTTCCGACAGAAAAAAGCGCATGAATACGGAATGATATAATATCAAAGTTCAAAATAACGTCTGAGTCGAAAAAGCGAGATGATAAGGCTATAAATCTTCCGAAATGTGGCACAAAGAAGAGACTTGCGGCTTAAAAATCGATCAAATCAGACATTGTGGATATAATTTAGGAAACCAAGGATTAGCAGAAGTAAAATATGTCCATTCAGGTTACACTTTTTGTCGATTTGTTAGTAAAATGTTCTCAAAATCATAAGGAACTAAATAGTATTAGCTAATCAACACAAAGAAAATTTATTCATCAATTTTTCATACCTCAAATTTCTTATTCATATCAGCAAGTTTCTAATGCTACCATAGCAATGTCGTTTCGAATTTCAACGTTATGAAAATTCTTCAAGCCACATAAATAAATGTAAAATGTATATTAAAATATTTTAAAATGCTATGATATTAAAAATTATTTATCAATAATCCTTAAAATTAGGATAAGGTAAATATTGGCATTTATTTTTATTTCAAACAACTTTTAAATTAATAACAGATACCGTTTTAACAAAAAGTTTATTCAAGTGTCTTACTTTATATCAAACTGTAGGGTTAAATAGTAAATATGACTTATTTAGTACATATTGTTGATGTAGGTATCTGTTAACGTTTTTGAACTTAAAAACTTGTTATAAAATCTGGGGTCCCCAAAATGTTTAAGGGCCACGGTACGCGATAACTGGGCGACGGCGACGGTCAACTGGGCGACGGTCAACTGGGCGAGACCAACTGGGCGACGGTCAACTGGGCGACAGGAACTTAAACATTTTTGAACTCTCATCTTAGGACACGATTTTATGGATTGTGTTTGTAAATAGTGGTAAAATATACTTACCTAATTTTGTAGAACTATATCGTACATCGAAATTTGTAGAATCATTTACGAAAGATATGATCAAAAAACGTGGTCCGAAAATAATTTAAAAATGAAGAAGTATGATTGCACAATATCAGAATAAAGAGAAAAAATACAGTTTTTTCATTCATTTATCAATATTATTTTGTAATTAACAAACATATTTACATTCAAAACAACATAAAATTTTTTGAATTATAAATCATGTTATAAGCAATACTCGTAAATAGTCTATTATATATTTCAAATTTATTTTTGGATTATTACCGAGCACCAAACTAAGTCAAAACTATGTCAAATTTAAACCTAAACTCTAGATGTTATTATACGCGAGATTCCCATGTTTACACTTAAATTTCAAACACCCGGTATATTTGATATGTGTTAATATGGTTGTTTGTTACCAAATAATATTATCATTTATTTGATCTATTATTTAGTTTCCCAGCTAATAGACTATCTACGAGGTATTGCTTATAACATTACTTAAACGGTGTTAGGTGAAAACAAGGAATGTCAATTTTTATTAGAGTATATCTTTACAATTCGATTTTAAAGAGTTTAAAGTCTACTATTTTTTTGTTCATAGAGCTGCATCAACCAAACTTTATTTTACAATGGATCATATTATTAAAAATGACTTTTAATCAATGAACGTGAAAAATGACTTTCATTAAATCTATAATAATTAGTTATTCTAATGTTATATACTTTTTTGTTTTAATGTAAATATGCTTGTTAATTACAAAATAATATTGATAAATGAATGAAAAAAACTGCATATTTCTCTTTATTCTAATATTGTGCAATCCTACTTCTTACAAAACAAATGGTAGTCGGTTAGTTTTGAGAGGATTTGTCATTACATATGTTTCAGTCTTAACAATGATTATTGGCAGATGTAAGCACTGCCTAATGCAGCAATCATTTATCATGCAAAATCTTTGATGTTGCAATATTTATTTTCTTGCAACAAAAAATAAAACTTGTATAAAATTTTTGCTTTTGAATAATCATTTCTCCGTATTAACTGCAAAGCTACCAACTTGTAGGTTAAAGTAATATTGTAAATTAAATTGCCGTTACTTACGTTTTAAGGTATTTTATATGTGACATTAGCAGTATTATGTTGTTTTTTTTAACAGCCGCGGGCCAGATTGAGCCCGCGGGCCGTAGTTTGAGGACCCTTGACCTAAATTATACTTCCTACAAATTCTATACCGATGATAATAATGGTGTCTTAGGAAATTTGTTAAATTTTAAAATTGAGTAGGCACCTCAACTAATTACAAAAAGGAATGATATTATAGCAAAACTTTGAGTAGTCATAGATTGTAGAAGCAAAATGCAAGACACTTATCTGCAACGTTTATTATTTAAAAAAAAAAATTAAATTGCAATTAACATTTGAACACGGTCAATTAAAAATTTTGTCTCATTCCTTGATAGGTACAAGAATTATTTTGAATTTAGCTCCTATTGATTTTTTTTTTGTTATAATTCGTCCCGATTTATGTCCATCTTGGTCTAGACAAGCTCTTTTAAGTGTCTCCAAAGTAACAATGTAATGGAGTTAAGTCGGACGATCGTGTTGGCCAAGCGTATGGTCGCCCTCGGCCAATCCAACGGTTCAGGGAGGTTTGATTAAAGTAATCTGTCATTACATGGTGAATATGTGGAGGGGCTTCGTCTTGTTGATACATCGCAGCGCGAGTTTCTAAAGGAATATATTCTAAAAGAAAAACACTCTCTTAGAAGTTATTTTCCACACCTAATCATTAACATTTTGCGACTAAGATGCACTACTTTATTAAATTTTTAATGTCTTGCTTTGCACCACAACAATCCATAACTGCATACCTTTTCTAAATTGGACCTTTATTGAAGTACGTTTTCGTTTGCTTAAAATTACTTCAAAACGTACCTTTAAGTATAGAGGCAAGCTTCTTCTGGTTGACTATATTTTGTGACATATTGTTGTGTATTTTTATTTACCCAACGTTTTCTTGTTAGAAATGAGCTATGAACTATTAATTTATTTTAAAAACTTTGTTTTTTAATGATGGTTTGTGATATTGTGTCGACAAATTAGTTGGTTAAAGATACTAATAAGAATCCATTGGCCAAAAAACCTAAACATATTTGTTTGCAAAAATAAAAGCAATTATTAAGCAAATTTTGTGGGCGGATTTTTGGTAATAGTTGGCATTGCTTGATACATTTTGGCATTAATGTAAAGGAACATAGTATGGTGGCAAAACTCTCGTTTCTAACAAGGCAGGGTCATGAGAAGTTGTCGATGAAATTTGATCAAGGCTGTGTTTAATGCATTAAAAACATTTAAAAAAATGTTTTGTAGAGTTATACGTGCCGTTGATGATTTACAGAAGAAAAATAAGGAAAAAAAAACAAACACTTAGAAAACAAAGGTCATTTATGCGATCGCGTTGGCCATGACCCCGTCAGAGATATAATCGATATTCCCCTATTTACCAGTGCATCCTTTGCAAGTATGGTACAGTTTTTAAAAATACCTTAAGGCCGTTTTCACACACGACGGCAAAACCGCTGCCGTCGGCGTCAGCGCTGCCGACTTCAATGTAATCAAATGGGTGCTTTCACACACAGGCGCGGGACGGCAAATTGCCGTCGCCGTCGACGGCAGCGGTTTGTGCAGCCGTCGGTGATCTCGACAATTTCGGATGCCGCCGTACTTGTTCTCATTCAGTGTTTCCATATAAGAACTGTTTTTTTCAAATAAAAACTAATCTAGGGTGTTTTAAATGACAAATATAGAAAACTGTAATAGATAAAAATTATTTGTTTATGTAAAATTGTAGTCTCACATGTATGTTATATAATATATAAGTACAGGGTGGCCTATATTTCGTGAACAGATTTTTGATATCTTTTGTAATTTTAGAAATATAGCCAAAAACCGATTTTCGTCAATTTTCAAAAATGTTAAATATCTCGCTTAAACGAAAAGATGGAGGAAAACTTTACAGACATTTTTGGCATGGTTTTTTGTCCTTAATAAGATGGCGATGTTCAATTTTTTTTTGCTCATACGAATGTTGATATATTACACCTAACTTTCTTATTTTAAATGGCAACCATAGTTGGCTGTGACATAAATCGAAAGCTTATATTTTGCACTTTTCAAAAATATATAATTTGCTTATGGTTGCCATTTAAAATAACAAAGTTAGGTGTAATAAATCAATATTAGTATGAGTAAAAAACAATTGAACATCGCTATCTTATTAGGGACAAAAAACCATGCCAAAAATATCTTTAGATTTTTTCTCTATCTTTTTGTTTAAGCGAGATATTTACCATTTTTGAAAATTGTCGAAAATCGGTTTTTGGCTATATTTCGAAAATTTAAAAAGATATCAAAAATCTGTTTACGGCAATGAATTCGTGTCAAAAAAAGAAATCTAGACCACGTAGGTACATAGTTTTTTTTTCTATCTCTGATAATTACCGAGGTATGGGCATCGAAAATAGGCCACCCTGTACAATGTACATATATGTTGGGGTCTATTAAACATTCTTCTAAATATTTTTGGTAAAATTAAAAATTACGAAATACTTTTAAAACCCCCTTTACAAGAACGGTTTGTTTATCGTACGATTTCCCCTAGGCTGGAAAATAGCCACATTAACAAACGACACCTTCAATTCTAGTATCCTGGTGCATAATACTTGTTTGTAATACCTAATTGCACCAGAATATCAAACGTATTGGCACTCATTCGAAAGTAATTAAAGAATTTTGATTGATCTTCTCTAAGTTTTTTAAACAAAGTATAAAAACTTCCTTCCAAATATCGCACGCTTAAAAGGGGATGAACCCAGTATTTTCTTTTATTTTTATTACATCTGTACTTCCTAAGGTAAATTAGCCCAAGGAGATAACGTGTGTTGACAGCAGCATACATCTTTCTATCGTCACAACTAAAAACAAACTATTCAGCGGCAGCGGTAATGCCGTCGTGTGTGAAAGACTCGGACTTCTGATGCCGCTACCGCTGGCGGCAACGGCAGCGGTATTGCCGTCGTGTGTGAAAACGGCCTAACGGTTTAAAAAAAAAAAAAACGTTACCCCTGTAAAAGCAGCACGATCTGAGAAATTGTGGTTAATCTGTTATGAATAAATCTTTGCAAGTTGCATAGGCGTTTAAAGTAGGAAATAACTTATTACAGGTGTTTGTTTTTTTGCGTTTTCTCCGGAACCTTTTGGAATATTCTTAAAGATTTGGCACCATTTTACTTGCAAATGTTTGCGCGCGTAAATGGACGATTCCATGGCCAACGCGATCGCAAAAATTACCTAAATTTTTGTTTTGTTTTTATTCTCCTTTGTAAATACACGTATAACTCTACAAGACTTTTTTTATGTTTTTAATGCAATAAACACAGCCTTAATCAAATTTAAGTAAAACCATATCGTAACCCTCCCTTGTATTTCTAAAGAATTTCTATAAAAGTTTTTTTTTTTCAATACAAATGAAACACAATTTATGCTGAATTCATTATAATAATTCTATTTAAAAATCAGTAAGAGCTGATAAACATATACTGTATGTGCTGCATTATTACTATCGCGACGAAGTCATATTTACACGTAACCTGACGCAGCTTTTATAGTGCAGCTTGCAATCGTTTTGGAAGCATCACAGTCACGTTACACTGCTGTTGCAGCTTACCAATTCCCATTGCAATATACACACACGTACACCATATAATATATGTCGGGTATTCATTGTAACGTAAACGTTTACGCATTCATAAATCCTCAGTGAACAAATACCTGTTACGAGTTTTCTAAACTGCTGCTTTATAGCAGGACATAATTTCGATCATATGGATGCAATCGTTTAGAAATAGGATCGGTTAACGCTGTGAGCTGGGGATTGGAATCCCGATCAAATTTTACGATCCTGGGATTTCGGGATTGAAGTTAGTTTGATCCCGGGATCCCGGGATCCCGGGATTATATATAATGTGAAGTATTTGCTTAAAAACAGAAGCTAATGCAGTGTATATATATATATATATTTTTTAGAATTACAAATGATTTACATAATTATTGAATAATTTGGTAATTACCATTTATTTTTATTAACTTTTTATTTAATTTGTTTCCTCTATAATTTCTGTTAATTTGTTTTAATTATATCATAGGTGTAAAGATGTTAATAATAATTGAAAAAATATATATATACCTACCGTATTATGTTTTAGTATTATAGAAATAATCGAATCATTAGATATAACATTTGAGTAAATGAAATATATTTGAATAAACTTATAACATTAGAATACATAATTACATAAACATAAATTAGCTGAAACTGTTAAAAACTCAAACAAAGCACAACTTTAATTCACTAAAAATTTAAAAAATAGTACTGTTTTATAAGTAACAAAAATAAAAGAAATTAAGATGATTATTATCTTAGTACAAGGATTTTTTTAAATTTGGTTATCAAATCATAGATAAGACATAACATAATTGTAAATAATAATAACACAAAATTATATTCATATTATTTGAACATTTATTATTTATTATCTTTTAGTTTTTCAAAATGTGCTCGGAGGAATAGTAGTGCATCTAAAGCAGGGGTCGCCAAACTTTTTTGATCATCGATCCCTATATAATTTTTCGAAATCTCCATCGACCCCCATAAAAGTAATTTTCAGTTAATTAAGTTAAATACCTCGTCGTTTTTCTCACAAAGTTTGGAAAATAATCTTGATCTAAGAGGTTGGGCTTTAATTTGATTGATGCACTTAATACAAAACTGTAAAGCTTTATGTAACTCTGGGCTCAGATATTTTGCTACTGTTGTTTCTATGCAAAACACAATGAATAGTACGTATACTGGGCACTTTTTTTTGAGAAATGTACCAAAACCTCGGTAACGCCCTGCCATAGCAGGTGCGCCATCTGTGGCTACTGCTATTATATTTTCAAGCGGAATATCATTTTTATTTAAATATTCTTGTAAACATCTAAAAATTGTTACTCAAATTCCATCAGTTTCAAGATATTTAGCAAATAAAAATTCATCAGTGATTAGTCCTTTCATTTTACTGAAATATCTAACGTACACCATAAGAATAGCAGAAACGCCAAAAACAGATTCATCAAGTTGAATAGAGAACTTGCAATTTTTTAGCTCCGAAACTACCTTATTTTCTATTTCTTCTGCGTATTAAGAATTGTTTTTCCTTCGACCCCCAATCGACCCCCTGGCTCAGATTGACCCCTACTTTTGTTAAATAGACCCCTGGGGGTCTATATAGACCACTTTGGCGACCTCTGATCTAAAGTATGGTCATTTAGCCTACTTCTTATTTTATTTCCCAAATATGCAGCAGCAGAAAACGCCCTCTCAGGTTCGATGCTTGCTGGTGGAATTGACAACAAATATTGATACACTAATTCTAAGTTATATCCTCGGTTTCCACCATTTTCAAAGAGATTCATTTCTTTTTTATTGTTGCCATCAAAATAAATCATAAACAAGCTTAAACTTGCAAAATTGCATCGTTCAACTTATTCACGTTCAGTAGATACCAACTATGGGCATTTTTTTGTTACAAAATAATGTACTTATAGTTACATTTTTTAAATCCCGATAATCCCGGGATTCTACATTTAAAATCCCGGGATTTTCGAGACCAAAAAGCGACCGGGATCCCGAATCCCGGTATTGCATTCCCTAGCTGTGACCTATTGTCCATTAACCAAGGATTAAAAAACACAGTGGCTAAGTTTCTGATTTTTGTTACTATACAGGTTGATCAAAATATGAATTTCGGCATAGGAATCTTGTTTTGTTTAGGGTATAGATTTAAATCGGACAAAGTTGCAACAGTTGGCAAAGTTAAAACAGGATTAATGACAAACTGACGAATCTAAGTTTGGTATGTTTTCCTAAAAAAAAATTAAACTTATGCAGTCATAAAATAAAGTACGTTGATGTTAGAACAATTGTGATTTTCATCCGATGCGGTTTTAAAAGTTCTTTAGAAATGTACTTATCACTTTTTTCTTGCCTATAGTAAAATATTGTTCTAAATATACCGCCTTACATTTTGTAGAAGTTATTTCGCAAGATCTGATTTTTACGATGCACACGAACTGCAGAAATTCTAATCCCTACATTACCAACTTTTATGACCATGCCTTAATCCTACACTCGAACTGCATAAAAATATTTTTGAACCCTTGATTATATGGGTAGACCCTAATGTGATGTTCCAAAAATTAATTCAAGAATTTGTCATATGAACAGGTAATTTTATAGGTATAAATACTATGCGGCAAGTATGATAAGTGCTTAGTTATTTCGATTTACACAAGCTAAATTTTGATAGTAAATGAAATGGACATAATGATCAGTGAAAAAAAAAATTGAACAATACAAAGGTAATTGGATTTCCGAGTAGATTTTGTTAAATTTTGTAGTTATATTTTCCGACTGTAAAAATTTTATATTAAGTAATTGCTAGGTACATATTATTGACAAATAAATTATATTTTTTTAAATTTTTTTATTTAATTTAAGTGGGGAATATTTAGGAATACTTCAACCATTTCTGATCGCTCACCTAAATACGAAATTCCAGGAAATGTATAAATAAAGATATTTGCAGTTCGTGGATCGGCTTAGCTCTCACGCTTAATTGCTTTCTGCAGTTCGAGTGGTACTTAAGTACAAGTGATTGTTGCAGTTCGAGAGCGTTTATTTTTTAGTTTTAATCCGCCTTTTTTTTACCATTAGGGTGTAGAAGAAGTACGGAAATTCTCCGCCATTCTGTCCCTTTATGGCGTTTCCGTTTGTCTCCATGTTAGCTATTTTTTCTTAGCTGTCTTAGTTATTTTCCCATTCTTAGTTCTTCTAGGCCTCCCGCTATTTCTTCTTTTGTTCGCGCCGCAAGACCATATTTGTTTCACTATTCTACTTTCATTCATTTTTGAGATGACCCTCCTACCATTTTTTTAAATAGTAACAGGATACATTTATTGGATTTCGTTATTATGCTTAAAATAGTAAAATCTCTGTTGCTCACGTAAACAGAATTATACAAATTTTAAAAGATTCCGAAGTTTAGCCTTTAAGCTCTCCTAAACTAGAAATTAGTTTTAAGTAGACCACCGTAGCAAATAGAGATGTCGAAGGCGTTGTAAAATTCAAAGAACAAAAAATTTATTTTTGCTTTGTTAGCTGTCTAGTTAAAAAATCGAAATCAGTTTCCACATGATTGTTACTTTATTTAAAAATTATCTGAAATTTTCAAAAACTGTAAAATAAGTAGTTCTCGAGTTCCATCGACACCCTTCAAAATTTCATCAATCCCAAGGGATCTATTTCGCCCCCTTTGGGAATCCTTCTTCTAAGCTTCCAATTTTTTTAAAATTATAATAGTTTGAGATTATTTTACAAAATCGGCTACTCAAGGTTTCTATCACTTTCCACATACCTATAACCTTTAAAATATTTTAAATTTTTCTTCGGATAATTGTTAGCTAAAAACATAGCAACTTTTTAATACTCTTAAAAGAAACAAGTTTTTCATAAAGGAACTCTAATTTCAATTAACCTGTATGTTCGAATTGTTATTGAAACACCAACGATAACCAGCTTTGGCTTAGGTTCCAGTTATTCACTTTCTTGAACCTTGGATTAGCATAATTTTGTTTCTAATATACTTTTTAAGAATAGTGGATATTTCAAAGCAACTTTTGTTTCATTCTTTAATAAATAGGAACATATTCTGATATACGATCATAGTTAAAATTTCCTCTTAAAATTGCAAGTCTTGAACCTATTACATTAACCCACCAAATAAATGACCAGTTTTCGTTAAAAAAAAGTTCGCAATTTAGTCTTTAATGTAGCTGACAGCGCAATGATAGACGAGCCTCATATTTATTGCCAATAATTTTGAACGCTGTAAGTGTGGGTAATATTTTATTAACGCAAAGAAACAATGCGAGTGTATAATCTGGGAAATTTATGATAGCCGAGATATCGTAATAGAGGAAAATTACACGGCTCGTATTGATTTGATTTTGAAACAAATAGACATGTTATTAGTTGTTATTATTGGGAGGGGCTCCCAAATGGAAACAATATCCCATAATGGCGTCAATCAACATATAGAAAGGGGTTAGGTATGTATATAAGCGGCGTTAATGGTTTAATACGGGAGTGTCAGCCACAGATCGTGAACATTGTATGCAAGGAACGTCTCCAGTTCCCTGGAGTCGTCGCATTAAGGGTTGCTGACGCGCCAGCAGTTATGAACACGTGTGTCACCCGACCAGTGGCATTTAGTTCTCTGATTACCGCAGCGACTAACCTTATCGAGACAGGAATACCAAAGTAATGCTGCGTCTCCCTCAATCTCGTAAAACATTACACCCTAATAGCAAAGTACACAACTTAAGGTATGGCGGAATTAGTTGCCTAATTATATTTACACGTATTTCACAAGAAAAGCACAGCCACAATTGCATTACTACCGTGCGCGACTACAAAAAAGCTGCAAAATTCGTTAAACCCTAATGCATTTTCAAACAGCATTACGTACCTGCAAGTTGCCGAGGATTCAGCTCGTCCATTTCTTGCGCGTATAAGCTAGCTCGATATTGCGCGCTCCGTCTAAGAAATCCTTCGTTGAATCCGGCCTCGGAAAGTTCGCAATCGTCCGGCGGTTTCCTAGTCGTTCTTTGGCGAAGGACCACTGTGGGTCGTCTTCGGCAGGCAAGAACTGTAGCTACTGCAACGATCCCAACTATGAGAAGAACCGCAGCTGCGGTCAACGCCAACAGAATGAGGGTTAAATTCTGAGTCACTGGAGCCGACCCTTCCGACGGTTTCTCGGGCTGTGTTGTTGGGACTGGAAAACCGCAACAAATTGATCATTAGTAGGGTCTGTTGCTTGTTTATGTCGTGCAAAATTAAGATTGTACATGGGCAAGTCGTACATTTTATTTACCTAATAAATGTCACAAAAAAAATTAAATGAAAATAAGTTTTATTTACGAATTTAAAGTAACCAACGTAGTTTTTATTAACGACTAGAAGTACTTCATCATCACTTAGCTTATTAACCCGAGGTCAGGAACAATAGTAAAATTAATGGGTTCGGGTGCAATATATCTGGTAGATATCATAATCATGATTTAAATGTTTACAATAAAAACCGTATTTAAAATTTAAATAAAACTCTTTAGGGTGTTTTTAAGTACAGACTCTAACAAAATATTAAAGTGGCGGCTGTATCACACAAATGTGTATAAAACTATATTTCTCTCTCTATTCTAAACGTCGATGATAATTGGCAGCATTACCATAAAATCAAATGAAACTTGGATTGTTAATAAACCTGCACAAACATTTTGTGGTTGCGGTAAAAAAAGTGACTTTTGCCTAATTAAGCTAGCAAACGCCAAGCAACACAAAGCAAATTACTACACACCAACCTATGTACTGAATTATTTATATTTGTTGTACTTTGTACAAGCCGTACTTTATAAACCTGACTACTACCCGCCAATTACGTTGTCCAATTCAACATATTACATTATTTTGACTATGGTCGAATCCTCACTTTGACAAAAGAGGTTATACAGGGTGTGTAAAAATTGGCGGAAGCGCTACACGTGGCGATGTTCTTCGTAAAATTCTAAGTCGAAAATCTTGATACAAAAAAGTTGTACCATGCTTCCTATGGCCTCAGGAACCATTTAAAGAAAAAAAAATGGCAACATTGATTTGCGTTTGGACATTTTTTTATCAGCAATTTTTACTTAGGTATTTACAATTTTTGTTCGAAATGAAAGCCTTCAGTTCGTAAACATAGCTGCAAACTTTCAAGTATCGTCTAACACAAACTAGAAATAATTACGAGAAAAACAGAGATGACAGCTAATGACAATGTTGCCATATGTATTATTGTCATTCAAATCAGTGATTTACATATTTTCAACACCAATTTTTGAAAGAAGAACACCATATCTAGGAAAAAATTCTATTGGAAATTTATTTTTATTCCAAATTGCAGCTTTTTCATTTTCAAGTATTAAATAACAAGAACATCTCCACGTGTAGCGCTTCCGCCAATTTTTACACACCCTGTATATGTGTACCGTTGGGTTAGCTACGCGAAATTATTAATATTGGCAATATAGAAGGTAGTACGTTCTTGCTTCAACATATTTACTAAATTAATTTTAGTAACCTTTAATTTTTTTATAAAATTGTTTATCGATGAAGTTAAAATAACTGCTAAAAATGCTCGTCGCTTTAGAATTAAAACGCTTTTATTATTCTCAACTGCATTTTAGTAGCATTTATGGACAATTTGAATCAATATCTAAAACTATGATGATTACACCAGAGAACAAAAGGCTTACATTAGAGTGACGCGGGTAGGAACATGTAGATAGCTTCAAATTTTAAGAGTGATAATTGAGAGTAATAAAGGGTTACACAAGGAAATGGGCGAAAGAACAGAAAAAGTTGAAAGAATATTCAATAGCTCCAGAACAATATTTTTTGGAAACAAAAAATTGCCAAAAGAAATAAAATTTAAAAAAGGGGTAACTTCAATACTTTTATACGAAAGGGAAACGTGGACACTGACAAGCAGAAATAGTAGCTGTATATAGAACGATAATTAAAGATGTAATGAGTGGAACAAATTATACAAAAAAGACAGCTGGGTTGGTTGGGTCACATTTATAAAATGAAAGAAGAAAGATTAACCAGGAAAGCTAATGAAGCAAAGACACAATGAAAACAAAAGAGGCAGATCGAGAAAATCCTGGCAAAACGACGTTAAAAAAACAGCAACGAATGTAAACATCAAATGGGAAGAGATAAAAAAAAATTGCACAAGACAGAAAAACGTAACACAAATTAGCGCAAATCAACAGTCCTACACCTAACGGTGAAAAAACTTAAGACTGAATAAAAATAAATTAATAGTAACCATACTTGTTACATAAATTTGGTTGACCAAGTCCCACAATAAATAATACAAGTTTTAGTATATAGACACTGATAAGGAAAGGTCACGGTCGCTAGAATTTGATTGAGGCTGTGTTTATTGCATCAAGAACATCAAAACTAATTGTTTTGCAGATTTATACGTGCCACAGGCCATTTACTTCGCAAAAATAGGGGAAAAACTGAAAAGTTGAATAACAAAGGTAATTTTTACGATCGCGTTGGCCATGAAACCGTCAGAGATAAAATCTTTTTTTTTTCCATTTACCAATGCACACATTCTTTGCAAGCATAATAGTGCAGAGTTTTTGAAAAAATCTTAAATGGTTTCGGAAAAAAACATCAAAAACGAAACCCCTGCAAAAGCGTTTTGATAACCAGGCCAAGAAACCGGTTAAAAAAAAGGTTAAAAAACCGGTTAAAAAACCGATTAACCGTTATTTTGCAAGGGCGTTTAACTAAGGAAAAACCTGTTTTACAAGGACCTCGTTTGTCGCGTTTTTCTCCGGATCCATATAAGATTTTTTCAAAAACTTTGCACCATTTTACTTGCAAAGGATGCGCGCATTGGCGAATAGCAGAATTTCGATTCTATCTTTGACGGTTTAATGGCCAACGCGATCTCAAAAATTACCTTTATTTTTCAATTTTTTCAGTTTTTTTTTCAATGGTTCCTATGTAAATCATTATTGACTCGTATAACTCTGCCTAAGATTTATTTTTGATGTTCTTGATACAATAAACACAGCCTCGTATCGATTCTAGCGACAACATTTTCTGACCCTCCCTTGTGAGTAATATTCATTTTAAAACAAGTCAAAATGTAATGTCATATTGTAGTTGTTCACAACCAACAACAGCACTTGTAGGTATTAATAGCACAAATTGTTTGTTAATTTTCTTGAATAGGAAAATTTTGTTTTGAACTAATTAACAAAACTAGGGTTAAAGTGTTCCATGTTCATATGTAGGTCGTTCCCTGGGAAATAACCTTAACTAATAGACATGCACATCGCGATTCTAGTTATTGTTGGCGTCGCCTTTAATTAAATTAACCAGATCCTTGGGGAACTTACCGTTTTCCTGAAGTATATCTACGGGGACCTCTACTTTGACATTGGACAGCACCACCGGAGGGTAACTGCGGCCCTTGGCATTCTCAGAATAAACATGAATTTGGTATTCTCTGCCGGGTTCTAAACTGTGCAGCCTGAACACAGGTATTTCGCCCAAAACGCGATACATAGGTAAGACGCGGTCGCCTTGGTCGCTTAGGGTTGTTACGGTGGGTGGCTCGGCCGGTATGGAACTATCGCTCACTTCTAGCACAAAACTTTGACGTAATCCACCATCTTGGCCGGCTGTGCAAGCCACTTCCAAGCCGCCGTTTGTGGTGTTGCGAAGTACACAGTTTTTTGGGGTTTCTGGTTTATCTGTAACAAATATGAAAGGCTTAGGATTTCGTGTTACATAATTTAAAATTACGGTGAATACACTTTCAGCCATGAGCGCATTATTTTATAGCATATCAAGATTTCAAGTTCTGTCCTGTGTTCAACAAAGGCAGAATTATATCGATGTTGAAGGTAAATATGTTGCCAATTAAAATTATGTAGATGAATAATAATTTCTCAAAATAACTTCTTACAGCTATACAGGGTGATTCATTAGTGCGTCGGGCTTTCATAGCGCCCCGCCCGTAGAAGATAGAAAAAAAAACTTAAATACATAAAGTTATTGGTTTGAAAAGATCTACGTCGTAAAATTATTTTCATCTATACAGGAAGTCCCATTTTTGCGCTATAACAAAAACAAAGATTTTTTTAAATGGAACACTCTGTATATTTTTAGGTCATCGGATGTCATTTTTTAACCTCTACATGAACGTCTGTTTGTTTTTTGATTTAGTGCCAGTGTTGCCAACTTATTAATTTTTTTCCGTAAAATCTTACACAAGCAGGCTTAACTTTAAAAAATCGTAGCCACCTCGTTTTTTGAAGTTAAGAAATAAGTTTTAGCAATAATGTTGGTCCAGTTGGGGAGCAACATTTTAAAAATAAAAAATTTAAATTTATTGACACAGGGTGTTCACAAAAAATGCCAAACTTTCCAAATTTCAAAGTGACATAACTCATTTTCTTCAAATGTAAACACCCTTATTTTATTTTACTATTCGATAGCTTTTTTTTCTCCCCTTCAATTTTTATGAGGGGTGTCCTATGTCTAAACCCCATAGTTGTTGAGATATTCAATACTTTTCAAAACAGTAGCCATTTAATTACATTTTTATGCACCGAACTAGTCCGCGTTGATGCAAAACAAGTGCCAAAATGTAAGCAAGTGTCAGCTTGATATTTGAATAAATTTAAAATTTAAGCGGATATTAACTATGTAATGAACTTAATCGTATTTATTCATAAACTATGGAAAGTAACAAATTGAAAATACATAAAAGATAAACGACTACAATAAATGTTCGAAATGTCTTCCATTATTATCCAGGCACAAATCTATTCGCTGCTGAAAAAACCTTTGCACTCTTCTTAATATTTCAGGTGAAATACTTGCAAAAACGTCAACAATTCGTTGTAGCATATTTATTGATGTTGTCGGTGGTTCGTTATACACAATTCCTTTCACGTATCCCCACAAAAAAAAGTCAAGTTTAGTCAAATCAGGTGAGCTGGCAGGCCACCTGGTGGGTTCACTTTTACTAAAAAATGGAAGACATTTCGAACATTTATTGTAGTCGTTTATCTTTTATATATTTTCAATTTGTTACTTTCCATAGTTTATGAATAAAAACGATTAATTTTATTACATAAATTTTAATTTAATTTTAAATTTATTCAAATGTCAAGCTGACACTTGCTTACATTTTGGCACTTGTTTTGCATCAGCGCGGCCTACTTCGGTGCATAAAAATGTAATTAAATGGCAACTTTTTTGAAAAGTATTGAATATCTCAACAACTACGGGGTTTAGACATAGGACACCACTCATAAAAATTGAAGGGGAGAAAAAAAGCTATCGAATAGTAAAATAAAATAAGGGTGTTTACCATTTGAAGAAAATGAGTTATGTCACTTTGAAATTTGGAAAGTTTGGCATTTTTTTTTGTGAACACCCTGTGTCAATAAATTTAAATTTTTTATTTTTTAAATGTTGCTCCCCAACTGGACCAACATTATTGCTAAAACTTATTTCTTAACATTAAAAAACGAGGTGGCTACGATTTTTTAAAGTTAAGCCTGCTTGTGTAAGATTTTTCGGAAAAAAATTAATAAGTTGGCAACAATGGCACTAAATCAAAAAACAAACAGACATTCATGTAGAGGTTAAAAACGACATTCGATGACCTAAAAATATACAGGATGTTCCATTGAAAAAATCTTTGTTTTTGTTATAGCGCAAAAATAGGACACCCTGCATAGATGAAAATATTTTGCGACGTAGATCTTTTCAAACCAATAACTTTATGCATTTAAGTTTTTTTTCTATCTCCTACGGGCGGGGCGCTATGAAAGCCCGACGCACTAATGAATCACCCTGTATATTTTCATTTTTAACAAATATGTATCCTAGTCAGTAGGTTACGAAAATCTTGCTTATAAATAAGGGAGATGGAGATTTACTGAAATTTGCAAAGAGTTGAATATAACAGAGCTCAATTTGTAGCGACATTCTGATGTTTTAAAAGTATCCTAGTTAAGCTGATACACGCAAAATAACCAATATGAAGATTTTTTAAGCACTGTAGGTACTATCTTTCTAATTTAGTAAATTATGAATCTGTATTTCCGCAAATTACAATAAATTTAAGTGCTAGAAAAAATGGTGATTGGATTAATCATAGCACTTATTTACGATATTTTATTCATTACTTATTTAGTCGTAAGTCCCTCTATCTTTAGGTGTAGGACTTACGAAATGTAATTTTCAATTTTCTTATAGAGGTCATATTGGATGTATTCTGTATAATATTGCATTTATTTTTCGCTTTATAAGGAAGTATTATTTGCAGAAAAAACGTAAAAACTTTCCTGAAAACATATTTATTTTAAGCTAATACCGATTCCCATAAATAGAATTAAATAATTACACTATGTGGTAGGACACTTTTTTGTTTATACAAAGTAAATATGTGTTTCTGTTTAGATTTTCGCGGTTATTGCTATTTTAAATTTTGCTTTTTTGACTTAAGCCGCGTAGTATTTACATCATATAATTAATAGTGTTGTGTGCTTAATGCATTTATTTTTTTGATTTTAGTTAGTTTCTTCGCAATTCGTCAATTGTATGAAACAGTTATACAAGAAATGAAAGTAAAGGATGTTCTTTGTTCCTAAATTATAATTTTAAAGTAAAAACTAAAAATAGTACTTAAACATCTTAATTGAATGTGTGTTTATTTGTTGTTTGTCAATATTTTATAATGATTTCCCTATTTGTAGTTTTTCAAAATTGTTCTTGATCTCTTTGTGTTTTTTATATGCATAATAGCGTTATTAGCAGCTGGATAATAAAACAGAGTAATAGCGAAAAAATAAAACTATTGCAAACCTATTTACGTAATAAAATTAAATGAAAACCGATTAATCGACCAAAAGGCTTATTTTATATCACAATAGTCATGATTAAAAGTGCAAAGCACAATATTACATACTGATTACATGTAGTCATTTTTCAAATGAAAACATACGTAACGAATTTGTAGCATTTTTTAAAATTTTTGAAATTGCCGGGTATTTTGTAATGCTAAATTTCTCTCAATCTGAGCTCTGCATCTTGCATTTATTGAAAATGTATTAAAGTTGAAAGATGAATGAACATGTAATTTATTATTTTACTTCAAATGTTGTTATTAAGGCTAAAATTTAACTTTTTCAAAATAATATGACGTCACATGTTTTGATTGGGATAATGTAACTATGCAGCGCTTAAGCACATCAAATGCACGGTATGCTATGATATAGAAGGAAATAGATTTAGTATCGGATGTCTACAATTGTTCAGCGATTGGGTTGTCAGAGTTCTGTCAGTTTGACGTCCATTTTGCTTACACTCAGACGTACGGCAATTTTTATTCTTGTTTAACGCATTACTTAAAAAAGTCGTATCTGTCATACGTATATTCAAAATGATTTAGATTTCTATTGTATATTTTCTATAGACACAACGCAATGTGTGTCCTTATTTAACAAATATAGTAGTGTAAGTCGCTCCTTCCATACGCATGTAGAGGATCCCTACTCTAAACTTATGTTAACCTGTTCAAAACAATACAAGTAGAAATTTTATACAACAGAGGTCGCTAGGTATATAATTTTCGGATACGACAAACGAAGACAATATTATTTGCCCCGTTCAAACAAACAAAATTCATAACTCCGTTATTAGCCTTCAGAAAATTTTGATTCGGTGTTCAAAATGCACCTAAAAGCAGGCGCATCCGACGACGTAAAGAAAGCGCAAATAAAACACTTTTTGATATCATCCACGGCCGTCTGAAAAAGGTCCGGCAATATGCCGAGAGTTTGCTCGCAAAAATAAAAACATTTCGGTTTACAAAAAAATTTGTAACTCCGTTATTAGCGTCCCGAAAATTTTGATTCGGTATTCAAAATGTAGCTAAAGGACTGGCGCATCCAACGATGTAAAGAAAGTGCAAATAAAACACTTTTTGATATCATCCACAGCCGTCTGAAAAAGGTCCGGCAATATGCCGAGAGTTCGCTCGCAAAAATAAAAACATCTCGGTCTACAAAAAAATTCGTAACTCCGTTATTAGCCACCCGAAAATTTTGATTCGGTGTTTAAAATGTAGCTAAAAAATTGGCGCATCTAACTATGTAAAGAAAGTGCAAATAAAACACTTTTTGATATCATCCACGGCCGTCTGAAAAAAGTCCGGCAATATGCCGAGAGTTCGCTCGCAAAAATAAAAACATCTCGGTCTACAAAAAAATTCGTAACTCCGTTATTAGCCACCCGAAAATTTTGATTCGGTGTTTAAAATGTAGCTAAAAAACTGGCGCATCGAACGATGTAAAGAAAGTGCAAATAAAACACTTTTTGATATCATCCACGGCCGTCTGAAAAAAGTCCGGCAAAATGCCGAGAGTTCGCTCTAAAAAATAAAAACATCTCGGTCTACGAAAAAATTCGTAACTCCGTTATTAGCCGATCGAAAATTTTGATTCGGTGTTTAAAATGTAGCTAAAAGACTGGCGCATCCAACGATGTAAAGAAAGTGCAAATAAAACGCTTTTTGATATCATCCACGGCCGTCTGAAAAAGGTCCGGCAATATGCCGAGAGTTCGCTCGCAAAAATAAAAACATCTCGGTCTACGAAAAAATTCGTAACTCCGTTATTAGCCGCCCGAAAATTTTGATTTGGTGTTTAAAATGTAGCTAAAAGACTGGCGCATCCAACGATGTAAAGAAAGTGCAAATAAAACACTTTTTGATATCATCCACGGCCGTCTGAAAAAAGTCCGGCAATATGCCGAGAGTTCGCTCGCAAAAATAAAAACATCTCGGTCTACGAAAAAATTCGTAACTCCGTTATTAGCCACCCGAAAATTTTGATTCGGTGTTTAAAATGTAGCTAAAAGACTGGCGCATCCAACGATGTAAAGAAAGTGCAAATAAAACACTTTTTGATATCATCCACGGCCGTCTGAAAAAAGTCCGGCAATATGCCGAGAGTTCGCTCGCAAAAATAAAAACATCTCGGTCTACAAAAAAATTCGTAACTCCGTTATTATTTTTTTAACAAACATCCTTGTCAGCCAACTATTGGTGATATAACTTATTGGCCATTTAAGCCAAATGTTATATTTTACAGAGATGATAAAATAAGCAGACGATGATTATCATATTGTTTAGAAAAAGAATCTCTATTTTGTTCTGTGTGCTTGACGTACTACAGTGATAAGAACGAATGTTCGTTTGTAAATGATGGAATGAAAGACTGGAAGCATACTCTGCAACGTGTTAAAGAACATGAAAATAAATAAGATCCATGAAAATTGTGTTTATAGGCATATGCTTAAACTTAAAAGTAAAGATATTTATGGTTTAATATTCTCAAATGAAGGTAGCTTACGTCAAAAAAAAAATCTTGAACGCAAGCAAGTATTGGAAAGAATTATAGATGTAAAACTAATTGGAAAAAGGGGTTTAGCTTTTCGGGCTCACAGGAATGTGCTAATTCACTTTCATTAGAGCATAATGAGACTGAACAGGGAATTTTTTTAGAAATAATTTTATTATTATCTAAATATGACAACATTTTAAAATCAAAAGAACTCTTAACTTGGGGTGAACAGATCAGTACAACTAAAAATCAGGACATGACAACAACAAAAAAATAAAAAACAATTTTTTTGGTTACACCGATTTTCAGAAATTTCCTAAACACAGAGTGTCCCATATGTGACTATCTACTTTGGTAAATTTTATTAATTGTAGTACAATGACTTGTTCATTATTATACAAATTTATATACCGGGTGTTAACCTCCAGCCGTGAACATCACAAGTTGATTATTTCCCATACGCCTCCTTATCTTTATAGTAAAATTAAATATCGTGAAGATGTGCATACTTTAAATATTAGGTTCAAAGGTACACTAACCCCTTCTCACCATAAAACAGAATTCTTCAAAAAGTGTTTTTCATATACAATTACCAAAATTTATAACAGTATAGACCCTTTATTTAAAGGTTTACCTTTGAACTTATTTAAAATTAAATTTCATAAACACCTACTGCTATCGTCATTCAATTAGTTTCTTGCTGGTAAGTGTCGGGCCACGTCGGTTCAGTGCTGCAACACGTCAATATGTTTATGTGCTTGTTGTATTCAGCTTCAAGGTTGGGTGGCAGAACAGCTGTCTTGTGGACAACGCTGAACCCCGCCTTGCGATTTTCCACAAAAAAAATTATTTTTTATTTGTTGTATTTTGTTTTCTTTTTAAATGTGGAAATAAAGCCGTATATTATTATTATTATTATTATTAACATAGGGAATTAACATTGGTTTTAACTTTTTTTTGGGATTCCTGCTCCCCAATTGAATTTGTATTAAAATTAATGATAACAATAGAAAGATAAATTTATTACGCATCATTTGAGACCATTAATAAGCTTAAATGTTTAATATTTAGTTTATAATAAATATTTTAAAATTGGATTAATTTTACAAATATAAGTAGCTGACATTTGTCTTCATTCATTTTTGTTATTATCTGTCAATTTTTATATCAGCTTTATTTGGCGTATTAAATTATCATAACTAACAAAAGTTAATTAAATAACTGCAAAATTTGATTTTGTTGGTTTTATCAAGCTAATCAGTTTTGTAAATCGGTACAAATTGGGCTCTAATATACCTATGTTATATAATTTCGTGCTCAAATAATGGGTAGTTTACACGGTGACACTAGCATCGTGACATTAAATGTCACGACATCGCTTGACATGCGGTGTCACAACACTGGTGTTCTCACGTTTACTGATTATATTTGAGTGTCACGACGTCAAAACTGTAACTGCAGCAACGAGTGTTATAGAGCAACTAATTATTTTGAAGTTTCTATAATCGGGAAAAGATTTGTCCCATCCCATAAAGAAGCATATTGTTGATAATGCTCTAAAATTGTTGGAATATCTATTGAGGACATGATAAATTGGAAATCAATGACAAATGTTTATTATTTGTCTATTATGACAAATACGCGCTGCCAAAATATTAAAGTGTGGTCAAGTACCGCATTTTTAATATCCAAAGTTGGCAGTTGATGTCAGTGTCATCATATCGCTAGTGTCACGGCACTAGCGTCATGACTCGTGGCATATCGACATCAGGATGTTCAGACGACGACATTTGATGCCACGGCACCTAGTGTCATAACGCTAGGGTCTCCGTGTGAATGTGAACTACCCTTAACCGAATCTCTATTTCTTGTATTTTGCGGGATCACTAGAGTTGCTGGAATTATATTTTATACCATGTCCACGCATTTACTAGTTAATGTTAAAATAATTAAAAACCATTGTGATAAAATACCATAGTTATTTTACTTCAGATACCAAATAAAAAATATTATCCTTTTTTACAAGGGTTTTGAAAATTACCAGAAAAATCCCATTCGAAATGTAATAGGTTTTAGATCGCCTATAACAGTAAATTATCATAATTATCCGTAAAAAGAAGAGATTAACAGCACATGTTATTAAATGATGAGAAATTTGTTTTGATAACTACAGTATTTATTACAATAAATCAAAATCACTGCAATTTTGTTGGATTTTAAAGTCGAAATAATTAAATAAAAGAAAAGAAATATTGATATAATTGTCCTTCCAGAAACGAAAAAGAAAGGAAATGGGTGTGAAAAATTACAAGGATATGTACATTTATACACAGGAGTGGAAAAAAGTGAAAGAGCCAGGGCAGGAGTATCTATCTTGATTAAAGAAAAATGGCAGAAATATATAAGATCTTGGGAACCTATAAACGAAAGGATTATAAAGGTAACCATGGAACTAAGAGGAACAATTATCAAAATTTTAGGCATATATGCACCAAATGTCAACGCTCCAGTGGCCACAAAGGACGAGTTTGAGAGAACTTTGGAAAATCAAATCGAACAGGGAACAGATATTCAGGAAATGATAATAATAGGGGATTGTAATGCCAGAGTAGGAAAACAGAGCAACAGTCGAGTGATAGGTACCCACGGAGAAGAAACAATAAATGACAATGGGGAAAGACTGATCAGTATATGCGAACAATATGACCTTAAGATACAAAACACCTTCTTTGAACATAAAAATATACATAAATATACCTGGTACCAACATACGAGGAATTTAAAGTCAATTATCGATTACATTATTACTAAACAAAGATCAAATATAAAAATGCAGGACGTCAGGGTAAGAAGAGGAGCAGACTGTGGCTCGGATCACTGTCTAGTAGAGTCAAAAATGTACATACCTTATCGTTGGAACCAACATACAGAAGAAAGTATAAACCCGAATATATTTGACCCACAGATCACAAGATACAATATTCAAAGCCTAGAACACGATAGCACTAAATACGTATACCAAAAGAGACTCAAACAGAAACTTACAATACAAGAACGGACGATTGAGGAAGAATACGAATTTATAAAAAAGTGCATAAAAGAAGCAGCCGAAGACGCTTTAGGAATAGAAGAAAATAACAGGAAACCATATTGGTGGGATAAAAAGTTGAAAGAATATTCAATAGCTCCAGAACAATATTTTTTGGAAACAAAAAATTGCCAAAAGAAATAAAATTTAAAAAAGGGGTAACTTCAATACTTTTATACGAAAGGGAAACGTGGACACTGACAAGCAGAAATAGTAGCTGTATATAGAACGATAATTAAAGATGTAATGAGTGGAACAAATTATACAAAAAAGACAGCTGGGTTGGTTGGGTCACATTTATAAAATGAAAGAAGAAAGATTAACCAGGAAAGCTAATGAAGCAAAGACACAATGAAAACAAAAGAGGCAGATCGAGAAAATCCTGGCAAAACGACGTTAAAAAAACAGCAACGAATGTAAACATCAAATGGGAAGAGATAAAAAAAAATTGCACAAGACAGAAAAACGTAACACAAATTAGCGCAAATCAACAGTCCTACACCTAACGGTGAAAAAACTTAAGACTGAATAAAAATAAATTAATAGTAACCATACTTGTTACATAAATTTGGTTGACCAAGTCCCACAATAAATAATACAAGTTTTAGTATATAGACACTGATAAGGAAAGGTCACGGTCGCTAGAATTTGATTGAGGCTGTGTTTATTGCATCAAGAACATCAAAACTAATTGTTTTGCAGATTTATACGTGCCACAGGCCATTTACTTCGCAAAAATAGGGGAAAAACTGAAAAGTTGAATAACAAAGGTAATTTTTACGATCGCGTTGGCCATGAAACCGTCAGAGATAAAATCTTTTTTTTTTCCATTTACCAATGCACACATTCTTTGCAAGCATAATAGTGCAGAGTTTTTGAAAAAATCTTAAATGGTTTCGGAAAAAAACATCAAAAACGAAACCCCTGCAAAAGCGTTTTGATAACCAGGCCAAGAAACCGGTTAAAAAAAAGGTTAAAAAACCGGTTAAAAAACCGATTAACCGTTATTTTGCAAGGGCGTTTAACTAAGGAAAAACCTGTTTTACAAGGACCTCGTTTGTCGCGTTTTTCTCCGGATCCATATAAGATTTTTTCAAAAACTTTGCACCATTTTACTTGCAAAGGATGCGCGCATTGGCGAATAGCAGAATTTCGATTCTATCTTTGACGGTTTAATGGCCAACGCGATCTCAAAAATTACCTTTATTTTTCAATTTTTTCAGTTTTTTTTTCAATGGTTCCTATGTAAATCATTATTGACTCGTATAACTCTGCCTAAGATTTATTTTTGATGTTCTTGATACAATAAACACAGCCTCGTATCGATTCTAGCGACAACATTTTCTGACCCTCCCTTGTGAGTAATATTCATTTTAAAACAAGTCAAAATGTAATGTCATATTGTAGTTGTTCACAACCAACAACAGCACTTGTAGGTATTAATAGCACAAATTGTTTGTTAATTTTCTTGAATAGGAAAATTTTGTTTTGAACTAATTAACAAAACTAGGGTTAAAGTGTTCCATGTTCATATGTAGGTCGTTCCCTGGGAAATAACCTTAACTAATAGACATGCACATCGCGATTCTAGTTATTGTTGGCGTCGCCTTTAATTAAATTAACCAGATCCTTGGGGAACTTACCGTTTTCCTGAAGTATATCTACGGGGACCTCTACTTTGACATTGGACAGCACCACCGGAGGGTAACTGCGGCCCTTGGCATTCTCAGAATAAACATGAATTTGGTATTCTCTGCCGGGTTCTAAACTGTGCAGCCTGAACACAGGTATTTCGCCCAAAACGCGATACATAGGTAAGACGCGGTCGCCTTGGTCGCTTAGGGTTGTTACGGTGGGTGGCTCGGCCGGTATGGAACTATCGCTCACTTCTAGCACAAAACTTTGACGTAATCCACCATCTTGGCCGGCTGTGCAAGCCACTTCCAAGCCGCCGTTTGTGGTGTTGCGAAGTACACAGTTTTTTGGGGTTTCTGGTTTATCTGTAACAAATATGAAAGGCTTAGGATTTCGTGTTACATAATTTAAAATTACGGTGAATACACTTTCAGCCATGAGCGCATTATTTTATAGCATATCAAGATTTCAAGTTCTGTCCTGTGTTCAACAAAGGCAGAATTATATCGATGTTGAAGGTAAATATGTTGCCAATTAAAATTATGTAGATGAATAATAATTTCTCAAAATAACTTCTTACAGCTATACAGGGTGATTCATTAGTGCGTCGGGCTTTCATAGCGCCCCGCCCGTAGAAGATAGAAAAAAAAACTTAAATACATAAAGTTATTGGTTTGAAAAGATCTACGTCGTAAAATTATTTTCATCTATACAGGAAGTCCCATTTTTGCGCTATAACAAAAACAAAGATTTTTTTAAATGGAACACTCTGTATATTTTTAGGTCATCGGATGTCATTTTTTAACCTCTACATGAACGTCTGTTTGTTTTTTGATTTAGTGCCAGTGTTGCCAACTTATTAATTTTTTTCCGTAAAATCTTACACAAGCAGGCTTAACTTTAAAAAATCGTAGCCACCTCGTTTTTTGAAGTTAAGAAATAAGTTTTAGCAATAATGTTGGTCCAGTTGGGGAGCAACATTTTAAAAATAAAAAATTTAAATTTATTGACACAGGGTGTTCACAAAAAATGCCAAACTTTCCAAATTTCAAAGTGACATAACTCATTTTCTTCAAATGTAAACACCCTTATTTTATTTTACTATTCGATAGCTTTTTTTTCTCCCCTTCAATTTTTATGAGGGGTGTCCTATGTCTAAACCCCATAGTTGTTGAGATATTCAATACTTTTCAAAACAGTAGCCATTTAATTACATTTTTATGCACCGAACTAGTCCGCGTTGATGCAAAACAAGTGCCAAAATGTAAGCAAGTGTCAGCTTGATATTTGAATAAATTTAAAATTTAAGCGGATATTAACTATGTAATGAACTTAATCGTATTTATTCATAAACTATGGAAAGTAACAAATTGAAAATACATAAAAGATAAACGACTACAATAAATGTTCGAAATGTCTTCCATTATTATCCAGGCACAAATCTATTCGCTGCTGAAAAAACCTTTGCACTCTTCTTAATATTTCAGGTGAAATACTTGCAAAAACGTCAACAATTCGTTGTAGCATATTTATTGATGTTGTCGGTGGTTCGTTATACACAATTCCTTTCACGTATCCCCACAAAAAAAAGTCAAGTTTAGTCAAATCAGGTGAGCTGGCAGGCCACCTGGTGGGTTCACTTTTACTAAAAAATGGAAGACATTTCGAACATTTATTGTAGTCGTTTATCTTTTATATATTTTCAATTTGTTACTTTCCATAGTTTATGAATAAAAACGATTAATTTTATTACATAAATTTTAATTTAATTTTAAATTTATTCAAATGTCAAGCTGACACTTGCTTACATTTTGGCACTTGTTTTGCATCAGCGCGGCCTACTTCGGTGCATAAAAATGTAATTAAATGGCAACTTTTTTGAAAAGTATTGAATATCTCAACAACTACGGGGTTTAGACATAGGACACCACTCATAAAAATTGAAGGGGAGAAAAAAAGCTATCGAATAGTAAAATAAAATAAGGGTGTTTACCATTTGAAGAAAATGAGTTATGTCACTTTGAAATTTGGAAAGTTTGGCATTTTTTTTTGTGAACACCCTGTGTCAATAAATTTAAATTTTTTATTTTTTAAATGTTGCTCCCCAACTGGACCAACATTATTGCTAAAACTTATTTCTTAACATTAAAAAACGAGGTGGCTACGATTTTTTAAAGTTAAGCCTGCTTGTGTAAGATTTTTCGGAAAAAAATTAATAAGTTGGCAACAATGGCACTAAATCAAAAAACAAACAGACATTCATGTAGAGGTTAAAAACGACATTCGATGACCTAAAAATATACAGGATGTTCCATTGAAAAAATCTTTGTTTTTGTTATAGCGCAAAAATAGGACACCCTGCATAGATGAAAATATTTTGCGACGTAGATCTTTTCAAACCAATAACTTTATGCATTTAAGTTTTTTTTCTATCTCCTACGGGCGGGGCGCTATGAAAGCCCGACGCACTAATGAATCACCCTGTATATTTTCATTTTTAACAAATATGTATCCTAGTCAGTAGGTTACGAAAATCTTGCTTATAAATAAGGGAGATGGAGATTTACTGAAATTTGCAAAGAGTTGAATATAACAGAGCTCAATTTGTAGCGACATTCTGATGTTTTAAAAGTATCCTAGTTAAGCTGATACACGCAAAATAACCAATATGAAGATTTTTTAAGCACTGTAGGTACTATCTTTCTAATTTAGTAAATTATGAATCTGTATTTCCGCAAATTACAATAAATTTAAGTGCTAGAAAAAATGGTGATTGGATTAATCATAGCACTTATTTACGATATTTTATTCATTACTTATTTAGTCGTAAGTCCCTCTATCTTTAGGTGTAGGACTTACGAAATGTAATTTTCAATTTTCTTATAGAGGTCATATTGGATGTATTCTGTATAATATTGCATTTATTTTTCGCTTTATAAGGAAGTATTATTTGCAGAAAAAACGTAAAAACTTTCCTGAAAACATATTTATTTTAAGCTAATACCGATTCCCATAAATAGAATTAAATAATTACACTATGTGGTAGGACACTTTTTTGTTTATACAAAGTAAATATGTGTTTCTGTTTAGATTTTCGCGGTTATTGCTATTTTAAATTTTGCTTTTTTGACTTAAGCCGCGTAGTATTTACATCATATAATTAATAGTGTTGTGTGCTTAATGCATTTATTTTTTTGATTTTAGTTAGTTTCTTCGCAATTCGTCAATTGTATGAAACAGTTATACAAGAAATGAAAGTAAAGGATGTTCTTTGTTCCTAAATTATAATTTTAAAGTAAAAACTAAAAATAGTACTTAAACATCTTAATTGAATGTGTGTTTATTTGTTGTTTGTCAATATTTTATAATGATTTCCCTATTTGTAGTTTTTCAAAATTGTTCTTGATCTCTTTGTGTTTTTTATATGCATAATAGCGTTATTAGCAGCTGGATAATAAAACAGAGTAATAGCGAAAAAATAAAACTATTGCAAACCTATTTACGTAATAAAATTAAATGAAAACCGATTAATCGACCAAAAGGCTTATTTTATATCACAATAGTCATGATTAAAAGTGCAAAGCACAATATTACATACTGATTACATGTAGTCATTTTTCAAATGAAAACATACGTAACGAATTTGTAGCATTTTTTAAAATTTTTGAAATTGCCGGGTATTTTGTAATGCTAAATTTCTCTCAATCTGAGCTCTGCATCTTGCATTTATTGAAAATGTATTAAAGTTGAAAGATGAATGAACATGTAATTTATTATTTTACTTCAAATGTTGTTATTAAGGCTAAAATTTAACTTTTTCAAAATAATATGACGTCACATGTTTTGATTGGGATAATGTAACTATGCAGCGCTTAAGCACATCAAATGCACGGTATGCTATGATATAGAAGGAAATAGATTTAGTATCGGATGTCTACAATTGTTCAGCGATTGGGTTGTCAGAGTTCTGTCAGTTTGACGTCCATTTTGCTTACACTCAGACGTACGGCAATTTTTATTCTTGTTTAACGCATTACTTAAAAAAGTCGTATCTGTCATACGTATATTCAAAATGATTTAGATTTCTATTGTATATTTTCTATAGACACAACGCAATGTGTGTCCTTATTTAACAAATATAGTAGTGTAAGTCGCTCCTTCCATACGCATGTAGAGGATCCCTACTCTAAACTTATGTTAACCTGTTCAAAACAATACAAGTAGAAATTTTATACAACAGAGGTCGCTAGGTATATAATTTTCGGATACGACAAACGAAGACAATATTATTTGCCCCGTTCAAACAAACAAAATTCATAACTCCGTTATTAGCCTTCAGAAAATTTTGATTCGGTGTTCAAAATGCACCTAAAAGCAGGCGCATCCGACGACGTAAAGAAAGCGCAAATAAAACACTTTTTGATATCATCCACGGCCGTCTGAAAAAGGTCCGGCAATATGCCGAGAGTTTGCTCGCAAAAATAAAAACATTTCGGTTTACAAAAAAATTTGTAACTCCGTTATTAGCGTCCCGAAAATTTTGATTCGGTATTCAAAATGTAGCTAAAGGACTGGCGCATCCAACGATGTAAAGAAAGTGCAAATAAAACACTTTTTGATATCATCCACAGCCGTCTGAAAAAGGTCCGGCAATATGCCGAGAGTTCGCTCGCAAAAATAAAAACATCTCGGTCTACAAAAAAATTCGTAACTCCGTTATTAGCCACCCGAAAATTTTGATTCGGTGTTTAAAATGTAGCTAAAAAATTGGCGCATCTAACTATGTAAAGAAAGTGCAAATAAAACACTTTTTGATATCATCCACGGCCGTCTGAAAAAAGTCCGGCAATATGCCGAGAGTTCGCTCGCAAAAATAAAAACATCTCGGTCTACAAAAAAATTCGTAACTCCGTTATTAGCCACCCGAAAATTTTGATTCGGTGTTTAAAATGTAGCTAAAAAACTGGCGCATCGAACGATGTAAAGAAAGTGCAAATAAAACACTTTTTGATATCATCCACGGCCGTCTGAAAAAAGTCCGGCAAAATGCCGAGAGTTCGCTCTAAAAAATAAAAACATCTCGGTCTACGAAAAAATTCGTAACTCCGTTATTAGCCGATCGAAAATTTTGATTCGGTGTTTAAAATGTAGCTAAAAGACTGGCGCATCCAACGATGTAAAGAAAGTGCAAATAAAACGCTTTTTGATATCATCCACGGCCGTCTGAAAAAGGTCCGGCAATATGCCGAGAGTTCGCTCGCAAAAATAAAAACATCTCGGTCTACGAAAAAATTCGTAACTCCGTTATTAGCCGCCCGAAAATTTTGATTTGGTGTTTAAAATGTAGCTAAAAGACTGGCGCATCCAACGATGTAAAGAAAGTGCAAATAAAACACTTTTTGATATCATCCACGGCCGTCTGAAAAAAGTCCGGCAATATGCCGAGAGTTCGCTCGCAAAAATAAAAACATCTCGGTCTACGAAAAAATTCGTAACTCCGTTATTAGCCACCCGAAAATTTTGATTCGGTGTTTAAAATGTAGCTAAAAGACTGGCGCATCCAACGATGTAAAGAAAGTGCAAATAAAACACTTTTTGATATCATCCACGGCCGTCTGAAAAAAGTCCGGCAATATGCCGAGAGTTCGCTCGCAAAAATAAAAACATCTCGGTCTACAAAAAAATTCGTAACTCCGTTATTATTTTTTTAACAAACATCCTTGTCAGCCAACTATTGGTGATATAACTTATTGGCCATTTAAGCCAAATGTTATATTTTACAGAGATGATAAAATAAGCAGACGATGATTATCATATTGTTTAGAAAAAGAATCTCTATTTTGTTCTGTGTGCTTGACGTACTACAGTGATAAGAACGAATGTTCGTTTGTAAATGATGGAATGAAAGACTGGAAGCATACTCTGCAACGTGTTAAAGAACATGAAAATAAATAAGATCCATGAAAATTGTGTTTATAGGCATATGCTTAAACTTAAAAGTAAAGATATTTATGGTTTAATATTCTCAAATGAAGGTAGCTTACGTCAAAAAAAAAATCTTGAACGCAAGCAAGTATTGGAAAGAATTATAGATGTAAAACTAATTGGAAAAAGGGGTTTAGCTTTTCGGGCTCACAGGAATGTGCTAATTCACTTTCATTAGAGCATAATGAGACTGAACAGGGAATTTTTTTAGAAATAATTTTATTATTATCTAAATATGACAACATTTTAAAATCAAAAGAACTCTTAACTTGGGGTGAACAGATCAGTACAACTAAAAATCAGGACATGACAACAACAAAAAAATAAAAAACAATTTTTTTGGTTACACCGATTTTCAGAAATTTCCTAAACACAGAGTGTCCCATATGTGACTATCTACTTTGGTAAATTTTATTAATTGTAGTACAATGACTTGTTCATTATTATACAAATTTATATACCGGGTGTTAACCTCCAGCCGTGAACATCACAAGTTGATTATTTCCCATACGCCTCCTTATCTTTATAGTAAAATTAAATATCGTGAAGATGTGCATACTTTAAATATTAGGTTCAAAGGTACACTAACCCCTTCTCACCATAAAACAGAATTCTTCAAAAAGTGTTTTTCATATACAATTACCAAAATTTATAACAGTATAGACCCTTTATTTAAAGGTTTACCTTTGAACTTATTTAAAATTAAATTTCATAAACACCTACTGCTATCGTCATTCAATTAGTTTCTTGCTGGTAAGTGTCGGGCCACGTCGGTTCAGTGCTGCAACACGTCAATATGTTTATGTGCTTGTTGTATTCAGCTTCAAGGTTGGGTGGCAGAACAGCTGTCTTGTGGACAACGCTGAACCCCGCCTTGCGATTTTCCACAAAAAAAATTATTTTTTATTTGTTGTATTTTGTTTTCTTTTTAAATGTGGAAATAAAGCCGTATATTATTATTATTATTATTATTAACATAGGGAATTAACATTGGTTTTAACTTTTTTTTGGGATTCCTGCTCCCCAATTGAATTTGTATTAAAATTAATGATAACAATAGAAAGATAAATTTATTACGCATCATTTGAGACCATTAATAAGCTTAAATGTTTAATATTTAGTTTATAATAAATATTTTAAAATTGGATTAATTTTACAAATATAAGTAGCTGACATTTGTCTTCATTCATTTTTGTTATTATCTGTCAATTTTTATATCAGCTTTATTTGGCGTATTAAATTATCATAACTAACAAAAGTTAATTAAATAACTGCAAAATTTGATTTTGTTGGTTTTATCAAGCTAATCAGTTTTGTAAATCGGTACAAATTGGGCTCTAATATACCTATGTTATATAATTTCGTGCTCAAATAATGGGTAGTTTACACGGTGACACTAGCATCGTGACATTAAATGTCACGACATCGCTTGACATGCGGTGTCACAACACTGGTGTTCTCACGTTTACTGATTATATTTGAGTGTCACGACGTCAAAACTGTAACTGCAGCAACGAGTGTTATAGAGCAACTAATTATTTTGAAGTTTCTATAATCGGGAAAAGATTTGTCCCATCCCATAAAGAAGCATATTGTTGATAATGCTCTAAAATTGTTGGAATATCTATTGAGGACATGATAAATTGGAAATCAATGACAAATGTTTATTATTTGTCTATTATGACAAATACGCGCTGCCAAAATATTAAAGTGTGGTCAAGTACCGCATTTTTAATATCCAAAGTTGGCAGTTGATGTCAGTGTCATCATATCGCTAGTGTCACGGCACTAGCGTCATGACTCGTGGCATATCGACATCAGGATGTTCAGACGACGACATTTGATGCCACGGCACCTAGTGTCATAACGCTAGGGTCTCCGTGTGAATGTGAACTACCCTTAACCGAATCTCTATTTCTTGTATTTTGCGGGATCACTAGAGTTGCTGGAATTATATTTTATACCATGTCCACGCATTTACTAGTTAATGTTAAAATAATTAAAAACCATTGTGATAAAATACCATAGTTATTTTACTTCAGATACCAAATAAAAAATATTATCCTTTTTTACAAGGGTTTTGAAAATTACCAGAAAAATCCCATTCGAAATGTAATAGGTTTTAGATCGCCTATAACAGTAAATTATCATAATTATCCGTAAAAAGAAGAGATTAACAGCACATGTTATTAAATGATGAGAAATTTGTTTTGATAACTACAGTATTTATTACAATAAATCAAAATCACTGCAATTTTGTTGGATTTTAAAGTCGAAATAATTAAATAAAAGAAAAGAAATATTGATATAATTGTCCTTCCAGAAACGAAAAAGAAAGGAAATGGGTGTGAAAAATTACAAGGATATGTACATTTATACACAGGAGTGGAAAAAAGTGAAAGAGCCAGGGCAGGAGTATCTATCTTGATTAAAGAAAAATGGCAGAAATATATAAGATCTTGGGAACCTATAAACGAAAGGATTATAAAGGTAACCATGGAACTAAGAGGAACAATTATCAAAATTTTAGGCATATATGCACCAAATGTCAACGCTCCAGTGGCCACAAAGGACGAGTTTGAGAGAACTTTGGAAAATCAAATCGAACAGGGAACAGATATTCAGGAAATGATAATAATAGGGGATTGTAATGCCAGAGTAGGAAAACAGAGCAACAGTCGAGTGATAGGTACCCACGGAGAAGAAACAATAAATGACAATGGGGAAAGACTGATCAGTATATGCGAACAATATGACCTTAAGATACAAAACACCTTCTTTGAACATAAAAATATACATAAATATACCTGGTACCAACATACGAGGAATTTAAAGTCAATTATCGATTACATTATTACTAAACAAAGATCAAATATAAAAATGCAGGACGTCAGGGTAAGAAGAGGAGCAGACTGTGGCTCGGATCACTGTCTAGTAGAGTCAAAAATGTACATACCTTATCGTTGGAACCAACATACAGAAGAAAGTATAAACCCGAATATATTTGACCCACAGATCACAAGATACAATATTCAAAGCCTAGAACACGATAGCACTAAATACGTATACCAAAAGAGACTCAAACAGAAACTTACAATACAAGAACGGACGATTGAGGAAGAATACGAATTTATAAAAAAGTGCATAAAAGAAGCAGCCGAAGACGCTTTAGGAATAGAAGAAAATAACAGGAAACCATATTGGTGGGATAAAAACATTGAAGAACAGATCGAGAAAAAGAAGGAAGTACATTTAAGACGACTACAAGACAGGGACAACAGAGAAGTACAAGAAGAATATCGAGTACTAAATAGAGAAGTCAAGAGACAAGTACTGACAAAGAAAAATGAAGCGTGGATAAAGAAATGCGAACACGTGGAACAATATATAGGAGGCGCAAGGAGCTCAGAAGCATGGCGGATAATTAAGAACCTAAGGAAATCGGACAATCAACATCACCTCAATAGTATATCAGACAAACAGTGGGAAGAACACTTTAAAGAACTATTGACAGAAAGAAGAAGAAGATTCTTAAAAGAGGAAAAAATAGAAGAAGGAACGGGAAGTGAAAACATTACTATAGATATATCACAGATAAAGGAAGTAGTTAGAACCATGAAACTTAAAAAATCACCCGGAATAGGGGGTATATATAATGAACTACTGAAATACGGACCTGAAGAATTATATGTGAGTCTGGCAAGCCTGTTCCAAAGATGTATAAATGGCGGAAAAGTACCCGAAGAATGGAGAACAGCATATATTACGCCAATCCACAAGAAAGGAGCTAAAAACAATCCTAAAAACTATAGAGGAATAGCAGTGATTTGTGCAATAGGAAGAATGTATTCAAAGATAATAAAGAATATGATAGAGAAGAAAATCGAAGACAAACAGCCAGAAGAACAGGCGGGTTTTAGAACGGGGCGATCCACAGTAGATAATATTTTTACTATCAAAATAGCATGCGAGAAAAGAGCACAGAGGAGTAGGGAACTACATTTAGCGCTGATAGATCTAGAGAAAGCGTATGATAGCGTACCAATCTCGCAGATGTGGAATGCTCTTAAAGAAATAGACGTACCCTCGGTCCTGATAAAAGCAGTTAAAAATCTGTATGACGAAAATACCACAAGAATAAAGAATGGGAAGTCATACACACAACCGTTTAATACAACAAAGGGTTTAAGACAAGGGTGTAGTCTTTTCCCTACACTTTTTAAAATATATTTAGACAAAGCCCTAACTAAGTGGACGAGTAAAATTAGAGAAATTGGGCTGCAGATAGGGGACGAAAAACTGTTTAGCCTATACTTCGCGGATGATCAGATGGTGATAGCGGAGGACCAAGATGATTTGAACTATATGATCAGAAAGCTTCAAGAAGAATACGAAGCAGCAGGACTTACAATCAATATGGAGAAATCGGAATATATGATAGTGGGAAATGAATATCATGAAGATCTGGTACTAGATAACACGAGAAGGATAAAAGGTGTGACCACATGTAAATACCTAGGAATAATCCTCAACAACCAGGGAAGTAGTAACGATGAAATAAACGAAAGGATAAATAAAGGAAAAAAGACAATACGGACGCTAAACTCGATCTTGTGGGACAAAACAATCACAAAGGAAAACAAAAAACGAATATATATAAGCATAGTACAAAGTATAATCACATACGGAGCCGAAACATGGGATATGACAAAAAAGAATAGAAACAAACTCATGACGACGGAAATGGATTACCTCAGGAGAAGTTGTAGAACATCAAGAATAGAAAGAGTCAGAAACGACACGATCAGAGAAAATATGAATATGGACACCAACATAATAGAAGTTGTCGAAAAGAAGCAACTAAAATGGTTCGGACATACGAAAAGGATGGAAAATACAAGATGGCCAAGGAGAATTCTGGAATGGATACCGGCCGAAAGAAGGAAAAGAGGACGCCCTAGAAGAAGCTGGCGGGACGATATAAATGAGGCCATGAAAACAAGGCAATTAGAGGAGGACATGTGCTACGACAGAAGAGAATGGAGACTGGGGACGGAGAAGCGGCGCAGACCGTAGAGAAATCCGTTATATATATATATAATTAAATAAAACAGTAAATGTTTACTTAAAATGTATAAAACACTCGGTTATTTTTCAGCTCTGCTTCAAACGGTATTTACACACTCATCCTGTTAACCCAACTCAAATAAAATAACAAAACATTTTTACATTTGTTCGTAAACATATTATTTCTTTCATTAGCAAAAAAAAATACGATGAAACACGATAATTAGTGAATTAACAAAAACATCAACATGTACACATCAATACGGTTTTACTAAACAATTATTTTGCACAAACACACGTTTAATTTACATAAAAACTCAACCTTTGGCAGAAAAAAAAACGCGAAGGTTCTGCAACTCCAGCAGTGTAACGTTTTGATAAGTCACCAATTAATGTGAAAAATTATTCCCCTTTCGTACAAATTTACATTCGAGATGAAGTCCTCGAAATTAAAGAAAGATTAAAGAAAGGGTGGAACGTAATTAAAGAAAAAATTAGGTGCAGTCTTTAAAGTTAGTCTTGTTAAAAACGTAATTTGATGGTTATATCGTGTCATCGCAAAACAAATTATTACAACTTTATCATTGCTAATTTTATTAAGTAAATTGGAATGAAATTGTTGCGATATCATGATAAATTCATTATTAAACCTATTTATTTATGCTAATTTAGTAGTTCCATGGAATAGTAATGATCAAAAATTAAATTGTTCAATAAGATTTAAGTAAAATTGTATGAACATGAAATGCAAAATATGTCTTTTGTCACTCAAATAAAACTCTAATTCTCAAAAAAAAAATTTTGGACTAAAGTCGTTGTGAGCTGATACACTTATTGTAAACAATGTCCTAAATTTGAAAACTAAACACGCTCTTGCCTGCATTACCATAAAAACTGCTGGGGAGATGAGGTTGTACTAAGTTTACATATAAATTATGAAGCCCAGAATCAGATAACATAGGTATATAAACCTTGTGTTACTTGCGAAAATAACAAAAACAAGATTGGAAGATACATTTTAAGCGAAATATATGCCACACCCACAAAACCGGCAAATATTGTATTTAAATTTTAAAACACAGGATAATTAAAATAAAGTGATTATATTTGGTTGGTAAAAGATGCGTATTGAACCCATTTTGCAGGTTTAATTTTTTATAATTTCAAAAAATTACAAGGTTTTTATTTATTTTAAAAGTGTTTAAAGAAAAACTGCATTTTTAATTTTAAAAACAACTCTTCGTAGGTAAAAGAACTTGTAGATAAACTTTTATACCTTAATTTATATTTATATTTATATAAATTAAACTTTGAAGCTAGGATATTGGTCTATCATACAATAATAGAACCATACTTTAATTATTGCAGTAGCATAATATTTCTAAGTAATGAGGGGGATCTGAAAAAATTACAAAAGCAGCAAAACAGAGCTTTGCGTATCATATTACAGTGTTCTAAATTAACTAAAATTGAATATATGCATAATAAGTTGGGGTTCCTTAATATATGGCAAAATACAGTGTATAACGTTTTGGTTCTAATATATAAATGTATAAACAATATGATGCCAGGATATATGAGTAAATATCTGATATACAACAAAGAACAGCATGATTATGAAACAAGACAAAGAGAACATTTTAGACTGCCTAAATGTAAAAAAAGTAGTACACAGAACTCGCTCTATTACAAAGGGCTAAAATTATTTAATCAATTACCAAACGAATTAAAATATTCTGTTTATCTGCATGCGTTTAAAGAAGGTTGTAAGACCTATGTAAAACTGAAATTTTAATTTGAAGTACTAGTTGTAAAGATTGATGTATAAATAGTTTCTTTTATAACTAAATAAAGCCTATTATTATTATTATTATTATTATTATTATAATTTATATTTCTATAAATTTATCCAACATTATATTGGGTTAGAAATAGTTTTAAATAATAAGTTAAGAACTGCCAGCAAGTGTTGTTTTTAAAACACATACGGATTACTAAAAAAACTGAAACAATCTTAAAATAAAAGAAATAAAAATTGTTGAATATAAAATAGAGAAGTTAAAAAATAGTATCAGATGCAAAAGACTATCAAAATTTAAAGTTTAAAAAGTAAAGTGATTATACAGTAAAAAAAAACAAATGTCAAAGAAGGAATAATTGAAAATGAAGAATATCAAATTGTAGGTAAATACAGGCAAAAATTAAACCGAAATCACAAAAAGTTTTATTTAGTTCATGTAATATTTAACGATTCAATTTCATTTGTCTAGTGTGCTAAAAAATTTAAAATACTATCAAAACTGGAATGTACAGAATCTTTTAATAAGGACAACATTTGACAAGATTTAGAAAAATGAACAGATGACTTTCACTACTCATTTTGTATGTGAGTGTGTGTGTTTGTTAGTTTGTGTGCATACAAGTTTAAGGTGTCTGTTTAGGTCTGCAGTTTTTTCCATTTTTGTAACTTTAAAAACACTTCACGTATGCCACAATGATGTTTTATGCAATTTTTTACGACATTCACAAAACTACAACAACGTTAAAAAAATTAAAAGTAAACTAATAATGTTACTTTTACTATTAAATCGCGATAGTTGAAACACATAGTATTTGGTTGAAACAAGCGTTATTTTGTTAACACGTTCACTACCCACCGGCGCATATATGACCCACAAGGTTCTCTAGATACAGTACTGGCTCATATTTGAGCTTTTGGTACGGATCTATTAGTACCTATTCAATTTTTCGTCTAAAGCAACTAAGTACATTCATTTAGGTGGTGGTCTATAGGAATTTATGACTCACATTTGAGACGTGTGGTCTCGAGTAAGGACTAAGTTTAGAGGTTACGTCGAATGTTTTAAGTTTCTTAACTGTTTTGTATTATTTTCTTCTTATGAACAAATTTTTTTTTATCACCAATTTTGTTTTTCTTGTCCATTTCATGTATACATATATTGCGATTCATATATGGGACACGTGGTATATTTGATAAAAAACAACCCACATTATGGGTTTATTTTATGAATACTACCTACAGACTTACGTCTCACAAGTGAGCCATATAAATATTAATCAAAAATAATATAAAAATCACATTTGTGGTAAAAACAAACCTTAATTTTTATATTGGAAGTATTTTTGTATATACTTTTACAAATATATGAAATGGGTGTATGGGAAAGGTGTATACAGGGTAATTAAAATTCGAGTTTAAACATGGGAATCTCGCTTATTATAATGGCTAGAGTATAGGTTTAAATTTGGCAAAGTTGCTGCATTTGGTGCTTATTAATAATCCAAAGAGAAATTGGAAATATCTCAAACGGTATCCGAGAAAATTAGGAAAAACCGAAAAATACGATTTTTGAAAATCGTCTATAACTTCTTTGGAGTATAAAATATTTCAAATGTGTAAAAACATTGCCCAAGCAACTTTTTAAGCAGAATAGGATGATGATCAGTAATTTTTCCTAGGTCGATTCGTTTTTGTTTTATGACAACCAACTTCATTATTTCTTATGGGCGCAATTTTTGCTATTTACATAATCAAATAGCATTTATTTGTCTGAATTCATTGTAATTAGCAAAAATTGCGCCCATAAGAAAAAATAAAGTTGGTTGTCATAAAACATAAACGAATCGATCTAGGAAAAATTTGTGACCACCATCCGACTCGGCTTAAAATGTTGCTGGTGTAATGTTTTTAAACATTTGAAATATTTTATACTCCAAAAGAGTTATAGGCGTTTTTCAAAAATCGTATTTCCGTTTTTTTCAAATTTTCTCGGATACCGTTTGAGATATTTCCAATTTCTCTTTGGATTATCAATAAGCTCCCAATTTAGCAACTTTGCCAAATTTAAACCTATACTCTAGCTATTATGATAAGCGAGATCCCCATGCTTAAACTCGAATTTCAATCACCCTGTATACATGTGGGCAGCGAACGTGTTAAGCTTTAAATGAAATTGTAAAAGCCGTTTTTGAGAAAAATTTATCATATTTAAGAGTTTTTAAGACATACAAAACGAAATGATAAAACCAGGGATGGAATAACGTTTTAAATCGTTACGTTATTGTATAACGTTATTTATTATTTGTTTTCGTTACATAACGTTCTAAATAACATTAAAAAAATTAATTGTTATGTTATATAACGTTATACCGGGTGTCCCACGTTCATGGTACACCCCCTTTTTTTTTCTTTAGTTTTGATTTTAAATAAATGAAATTTTAGACATATGATATACGCAAAAAACCGGGCTTTTTGAGCCGTTGCACACATTTGTTTTACTTCCGGTTTCGCCGGAAATGACCCTAACTTTGTTATTTTAAATGGAGCACCCTGTATATTTTTACATTTTTGGAAAGAGGAAGTGATTTTTGATACAACTGCACTATTTTCGTTAATTTTTATAACCTCAAAATTTTTTTAAAACAAAATTTAGTTTTTTATTAAGGGTGCCGTGACCTGCATAAATTGATTTTTATTATGTCAACAATTGTCCAAAAAACGTGTTTGTACATTTTAAATGACATTTAGGTTACTTTAATCGGCTTTGAAGGTTGAGGAATCGGTTTTTTGACAAAAAGTCAATTTTTTTAAATGGAACCATGATGGTACTAGCGGTTATTTAAATGGATCATCTTCTAACGAATCCATCGATACCAATAACTTGTATTTTTATTAAAAATCTACTTCAAAAACTTCAAATTATTGTAAACATTTATTAAGAGATCCTGTTAATCGCAGTACACTGTGCATAACTACAACAAAACAAATGATCGTTGTTTTATGTTTAACTACTATAGTCATTTAATTAGACAGTCTAAAAATTTTGGTAATCATTTTTACATAATTAGATAACCGCGATTAAGAGGATCTCTTAATAAATTTTCACAATAATTTGAAATTTTTGAAGTAGATTTTTAATAAAAATACAAGTTATTGGTATCCATGGATTCGTTAGAAGATAATCCATTTAAATAACCGCTAGTACCAGCATGGTTCTATTTAAAAAAATTGACTTTTTGTCAAAAAACCGATTCTTCAACCTTCAAAGCCGATTAAAGTAACCTAAATGTCATTTAAAATTTACAAAAACGTTTTTTGGACAATTGTTGACATAATAAAAATCAATTTATGCAGGTCACGGCACCCTTAATAAAAAACTAAATTTTGTTTTAAAAAAATTTTGAGGTTATAAAAATTAACGAAAATAGTGCAGTTGTATCAAAAATCACTTTTTCTTTCCAAAAATGTAAAAATATACAGGGTGTTCCATTTAAAATAACAAAGTTAGGGTCATTTCCGGCGAAACCGGAAGTGAAACAAATGTGTGCAACGGCTCAAAAAGCTCGGTTTTTTGCGTATATCATATGTCTAAAATTTCATTTATTTAAAATCAAAACTAAAGAAAAAAAAGGGGGTGTACCATGAACGTGGGACACCCGGTATAACGTTACATAAATTATGATATACAGGGTGTTTCTTAAATAATGCGAAAACATTCGGGAGGTGATTCCTTATCGAAAATTAAGTGGGGTCTTTTATATAATTTTTTTTTCTTTCGGAGTCACACCGCCCTGAAGGGGATCGGTCAAATTAGGTTTTTATTTTATTTCTCAAATTTAGATAAATGTAGCAGAATGATATTCGGTAGATGTTTTATACTTATTAAAAGGTTTCCCATAGTAATATTTTCAATCATCTTCCACCTTCACAGGGGGCTGAAAAGTGCAACCCCTGTTAATTTTTTAATCAGAACTTTTTGGTGAGTTGAAATTTTGCAATTTAAATTTATTTTTTTTGTTAGTTTGATTTATTTAGAAAATTTTTTTATTCTTTAGTTTTTCTCGTAAATCCTACAGTTATGAGTAAAAAATTAAATGAGTGAATATGATGTTTATGTTCATATTGGGTTGAATTGACGGGCGTTTTAGCGTTGTCGCCGCATAAACGTCAAAATGAATCACACCCGTCACTTCTACCCAATATGAACATAATCAAACCATGGTAATCACCAAAATTAATCGTTTTATATTAAAATATTTGATGGTTCATGTTCATTCATATAATTTTTTTACTCAAAAACTGTAGGTTTAACGAGAAAAGTTAAAGAATAAAAAAAAACTTCTAAATAAATCAGGTTTTCAAAAAAAAAAAAAATTGCAAGATTTCAACCCACCAAAAAGTTCTGATAAAAACACCAACAGGGGTCGCACTTTTCAGCCCCCTGTGAAGGTGGGAGATGATTGAAAATATTACTATGGGAAACCTTTTAATAAGTATAAAACATCTATCGAATATCATTCTCCTACATTTATCCAAATTTGAGAAATAAAATAAAAACCCAATTTTACCGATCCTCTTTAGAGGGGTGTAACTCCGAAAGAAGACCCTAAAGAAAAAAAAAATATGTGAAAGACCTCTCTTCATTTTCGATAAGGAATCACCTCCCGATTTTTTACGCATTATTTAAAAAACATGCTGTATAAAAATCAGTTTTATTTGTAACTCAGAAATTATTTTTGGGATCTGTAAATGTAAATTTAAAAAATAGTACAAAATTACGTTGAGATATTTTATTATCATTTTAATTTCTAAAATACAAACAAAATATTATATCTTCTGAAAATAAAAAGATCGCCATATAAAAATTAATAGAGAATAACGAAACGAAATAACTTTTAATGAAACGTTATCGGTTATTATAACGTTATATAACGTTATTAAAATATCGTTACGTTATTGTATAAAAAATTATAGTTGAATCGTTATTATAACGTTATCGGGTATCGTTACGTTACGTTTTCCATCCCTGGATAAAACCGACTAAATTAGTAAATAAGACAATACGAATAGCTTTTGCAGCGCAATTTTTAATGCAAGGAATTGCTCTAAGAGTACACGACTTTTAATTTATTTTTAAGATATGAATAAAAAGCTTCATATACCTGTTTGTGGTAAATAAAATTCGCACAATCCGAACGAGAAAAAATATATCTAAACAGCCGTTTAAAAGAGTCTTATATCTGTCACTTTTAACTTGATATTTAAAGTGGAACCGACACTAGAAAATATAAAGTGGATTTTGAGGTTCGCGTGACGAAAAGTAAAAAAAGCCAATAAGGAATAAAAGCGGCTTTAAAATATCTATATGCATCTCAGGCTTGTCTGTCACTCAAGCAAAAACGGATACGTGATATTTGTATATACAAATATACAAACCAACCCGCATACAAAATGTACATTTCATTTCTAAAGAAGTCATCTGGAAGGAAAAGGACAAAAATATAAATAAAGGTCGGTTCACTAAATGAAAAAGTATAGAAATATATTCGATTTTACGGTGCATACGCGTTTTGTGAGGGAAAACCGTATTGTTCGAAAATACTTATGTGTGATCCAGACCAGACTCCCCCCGGACGGCGTCATTCAACATGACCGACCGTCACATATACCAAGAGAACGGACATCTTTATACGTCCTATTACTTATCTAATGCGTTTTTGCTTTGTGGAAAGAATTTACGACGCCTCTAAATTCTAGATTTGTCATTTTATCTTGAAATATAACATCTGCACCGGCGAGAAAAGAAAAACTGTCATGGCGCAAAAGTTATTTTCTTTCACCTACGAAATAAACAATATTTTAAACCCGCCTATAGTCGCCATTCCATAAATTTAATCTGCTAGCAGAAAAAGAAGGTCGTAACAAAAAAAAAGATATATGAATATGCAGGATGAACAATATATGTTGTAAATTATCACTAAATAAATGTTTTACTGTTCTGGTTTTATCACTAAAAATTGTTGAATGTATAATAAGGAAGAATTTTAGAAGTTTTTAGCTTTTTCAAATATACAGGGTGTGTAAAAATTACCGGAAGGGCTACACGGGGCGATGTTCTTCGTAAAATTCTAAGTCGAAAATCTTAATACGAAAATGTTGTACCATGCTTGCTGTGTCTGCAAGAGGTCCTCAAAGCTTTGACATTTAGTCCTTTAATAGGCGTTATTATTTAATACTTGCAAATGAAAAAGCTGCAATTTGGAATAAAAATAGATTTCGAATAGTATTTTTTCCTAGCTATTGTGTTCTTCCTTTCAAAAATTGGTGTTGAAAATATGTAAATCACTGATTTTAATGACAGTAATACATATGGCAACATTGTCATTAGCTGTCATCTCTGTTTTTCTCGTATTTATTTCTTGTTTGTGTTTTACGATACCCAAAAGTTTGCAGCTATGTTTACAAACTGAAGGCTTTCAGTTTGAACAAAAAATGTAAATACCTAAGCAAAAATTGCTGGAAAAAAAATGTCCAAACGAAAATCAATGTATGCAATGTTGCCAATTTTTTTTTCTTTAAATGGTTCCTGAGGCCATAGGAAGCATGGTACAACATTTTCGTATTAAGATTTTCGACTTAGAATTTTACGAAGAACATCGCTCCGTGTAGCCCTTCCGCCAATTTTTACACACCCTGTATATTTGGATCCAGCATACTTGGATTTTTGCTGCCTTACTTACATTAGACATAAAATGTTTTTAAAAACAAACCAGTACGGATTTATAAACAAACACTTGACATAGGATCAGGTGCACAAAATCACTGACATCATAAATGCCCTTGAAGATAAATAATATGTTCTGCAATATTCCTTGATATTTCTAAGGTGTTTGACAAAGCATGGAATGGTGGCTTAATATTGTGACACCCTGTCTGAGATCAATTATTTTATTTTACTTTAATGTTATTTCATTTACTTTAAATCAATAACGTTGCAACAAATGCTGATGCATCAGTTACTAAAACATGTAACACTTTAAAAGGGCCAAGTTATAAGGATTTCAACTTTAGTAAAACACATTAACGTTAAAATATTACGTTCATAACTTGGATCCTACAACGCCAGCATTTGGGTTTCGTCAATCAACAAACAATTTGTTCATGAAGTTGTACATCATAAATAGAACAAAGTACTCGCACAAATATGTGTTTATAAGAAAGAATGACAAAGATTCAACTACAATAAAAAGGGTAGCAAAAGATAACCAAAAATCTTGGGACAGACGCGCTTGGGTAGTTAAGAACCAACCGAGAAATGTACAGCCGGTCGAAAATAAAGGAATTTGTTGTTAAAATTGTTGTGTTTTATTTATTTCTTACTGTGTAAATAATTTCTCTAGACCTGTGTATTACGTAAAACAACGTTTGAGGGTCCAACCACATTACAAAGACGATCACGAGCCATAATTAAAAACGATAAACAATAAGTACTGATCTCCAGCAGTGCGGCTTATGTACGGTCCGTCACAATATGAATATGCAAAGACATTCCCTAAGCAAATGGTAGGAATAATTAAATCATATCTAACAGAGAGAATGTTCAGAATCAAAAAAGAAGAAGAATTCTCTACTATAAGAGAAATAAACGCAGGCGTACCGCAGGAAAATATGCTTGGCCCTATAGCATCGATACTTAACCGAGGGGCCGTGGCCCCCTAGGGGGCCGTGAAAGATTTTAAGTGGGACGCGAAAAATGTATAAAACGTTTTTACTTTTTTAAATATTTTTTGCTCCTTTTTTTATACGAACTAACCGAGAGATATCTTCTTAAATAAATCGTAATATTTTTGTTACAACAACCTGGGGGGCCACGAAAATATTTCAGGATATTTAGGGGGCCGCGACTACCAAAAGGTTAAGAACCACTTCCCTATAGTATACATTATCTACACAGCGGATTTACCAAAAGTAGATGGTTTTCCCATAGCCATCTTCGCTGATGATACTGCTGTATTGACGGTGGGTAACACTACCGAAGAAATGACTAAAAAACTTCAAAGTGCAGGCGATAAAATAATATCGTGGACCAGAAAATGGGGAATAAATATTAATGAAACCAAATGTATCCATGTCGATTTTAATAATAAAACAGTACCTAAGACACATTCCAATACTACTTAATAACCTAGTAAGTAATTCCGAACAAGAAAAACGGCGAAGTATTTGGAAATGAACGTTGATGTTAGACTTAGCTGGAAAGAACATATAAAAAAAACATACCATATAAAAAAACTATTCGGCTAACAGGAAGAAAATCCCGAGTGTCCATACAAAATAAAGTGCTTCTGTACCATCAAATGCTAAAGCCACTTTAGACATAAGGCGTCCAAATCTGGGGTTGTGCAAAAAAGACGAAATACTCCAAAGATTCCAAAATAAAGTCCTCAAAAACATCGTGAATGCCCCATGGTTTGTAAGAAACGACATTATTCACAAGAATTTGAAAGTACGCACCATAACAGACAAAATAAACAAGATTGCGATAGTCATGTCAACTCCAAAGTACTTCAACTCTTGGATAATGAAAACATGCGAAGGAGACTAAGGGGAGTAAAATCTTTCGAGCTAGTTTAGTGATAAGTGATGAGTGAAAAGCAGTATTGTGCAGCTGCGCGTAATCACGTAAAAAATTTGAGTTTATTTTAAACAAATCTAAGTACAGAACTCTGAAACTACTTAGCAATTAAGTAATTATGTCAATAACATCAAAACTAAAACTCTAGGCTAGTCGACGCCGACTAGTTTTAGTGAAAGTTTAATTTAAAAAACAAATTTAATATTGAAGGTATTCAGTTTTAAGAAAGATATGGTGTATGTCAATAATGTTAATACTAAATAGTAGGCTAAGGCGCACATTGAACTGCGTGGCGCAGTACGGGCAGAGCAGGCCAGGCAGGGCAGAAAACAATGTGGCACAGTTGTCCGCGTACATTGGACAGCAGTTCTGCGCGGCAGTTTACGCATTGTCAAATTAATTAATATTTAAACATTAGAAAGTTATTTTTTTCAACACAGTAATCTATATATTTTTGCATATTCTTATAGAAATATAAATACATTTTTTATTTGTTGTGTTTTAATTGTTCAAAAAATACTCTAGTTTTGTCTCCCTACTATGAAATATTCTATTTGCCCCTGCAATTAACATATAAATCACGATAGCCCGGAAATTAATAAATATAGGTAAGAAACTAACTTTAAATTATCTAAGTACAATCTAATTCTGTACAAAAGTACACATAAAAAAAAAACTAAACTATTGTAGTAAAAAAATTATTCACATTTTTTATTTCCATTGAATTTGACAAAGCGTAGCAAATGCCCTGTGTAATATTTTAAAAGTTTTACTTGTGCAAAGCGTTTGCGAAACTATTATCTAACTTCAAAAATAATTGCCGCTGCTATCTTAAAGTTGTTAAATATTAAAAACATTTGAGGGTGCTGCTTCGCTCAAAATTTTTAGGGGAGTGTAATTTACACTAACACGGTTGGTTATTTTTATCCAAATTACCTGTTTAAATTTCGTTTTCATATGTTGTAAATGGCTGGTGTCGTAAATCACAGGGTAGTTACACAACGATTCAATTAATTTTACTTCCAATGATTCCATTTAAAGAAAAGACACAATCAAATCAAAATACTCAAAGGAGCGCGAGTGGCGATACGACACAGTTTCTGTGTAAGATCCACAAGTGTGGGGCAGGCGAAAACGGCGCAGTACTGCGCTGCATTGTTCTGCGTCTCAATTCGCGGTGTCTTATCTCCAAACATGGAATCACAGAAACTGTACTTGCCCTGCGTCAGTCAACTGCGTGTCAATGTGCGCTAGGCCATTAGTGGTGCCATAAGCCTGCTCTGAGGGACTCCGAGTGTTACTTTTACAAATGCAGAAATAAATCCATTTAATGCTATAGCTTGTGATTTATTGAATATGTATGATTTTATTCATCTCAAAAGATCTCCACAGGTGCCTATTTAGCCTAGGTATATAGAATCGACTTTAGAACAGATTTAGTAAATGATATCAAATTAGTCTTAACTGAACGTTCTGCAATAAAACCACGTTGTTGGCTGGAGATATGATTGAAATGTAACAAAAATCGCATCATACGAGTAACTAAAAATTTAAATGGTTTTGCTATGCAGCAGATGATGGAAACAGGTCCATGGTCTTCTGCTAGAGTCATGTCTTCGGGGACTACGTGAGCTTGTTTCCACATAAAGGGACTGGACACTTTGACAACGATTTATTTAAAAGTATAGTACATGACTCTGCTAATAATAAAAAACAGTTTCGTTCGCGAAACACTTTAGTAAATAAATTGAAGAAGCTATAAATATAAAACTACTTGCACCAACAAAGTTATACGTTTGTTCTTATTTAACATGTTATAATTTTTGCTTCTAATTGATTTGGAGAATTATTTTTATTACAAGATTTTTAACATTTTTTGTCATTGGTTAAGTTGTAATGGCTCAAATATACATATTATGTAAATGTAATAACGTAACAATATAAAAAAAAAATTACCAATAGTTTTACTTGATTTTATTATTATGATTATGATAAAAAAATTGTCAAAAAAAAAATTGTTATTTTAAAAAAACTTGCCCGTGTTAATTTTTATTTAAAAAAAAATACGAAGAGATAAAAACTATCAATTGACCAAACAAGGAATACTGCGACAATTCGCTTTCCGACATTTCGCTTATGGGACAATTTTCATTTGCCACCATTTACTGCTTGGGACATCTGATTCGGCTAAACGACACTTTTATGATACATGGAGTGTGGAGGAATTGTATGCGCACAGTATTTATTTTAGTTATATTTGCAGGGCGTGCAGGGGTTAGCAATCCGACGATTTTCGTTTTATAGAAACGATCTGACACCTAACAAGTCGTAATACTGTTTAATGACTGTTAAAGTGATAATAATAATAAATGGCAGTAGGCTGCTTAAAATAACCGTCTTAGGTACATTTCAACTTGGTTGGGGCGGTCTTCGCCCTGTTAGTTACCTTGAAAGTGTTTTCAAGTATTTGCATCGCGCAATTTAATCTCATTTAATCTCTTTTCAAAAAACTTGTTGCAGACAAGAAAACTTTATTAATATATTCATTTTGTGACAGTCATTTTGGGTCTACTTGCCTTTATAGATTTAATTCTCATCAAGTCTAATGAATATTCAGCAGGAGACAATGCGATGATTATCAATCCAAGTAGAAATTTAACTTGGAAGGTGTGAAAAGTCCAATAAAAAGTTATGCGTCTCGAAACTTGGCGATTTCACATTCTGTTCGTTCTTTTCTTGAGGTTTGTCAGTGCGCTGGTACTTTCTTTTCAAAAACTTGTAGACAGATAAGATTTCAACAACCAAATAGAAGTAGTGATGGCTTATAGAAACGCTTTTATTTATATGGACGACACAACAAGACTCTGCACTTAGACCTCTCGTTCAATGACCGTTAAAACAGTCCATTAGTCATTTTCTGAACTTTGCTCTGAAGGAGCTCTGTACGTGTAAGCTTTGGATATTTGTGGATATTGTGTATGGAACGCATGACGAGAATATAATGCAGTGGCACCTTAAATCAAACCAAATTTTGACAAGATGAAACATGTTTATAAAAGAACATTTTTCGACTGTTCGATTTTAATTAAATAGAAAATAGTTTTATTTTGTTTGACGCTTTTATTCATCCTATTATTGTTGCATTAAATGTTATTTAAAATTAATTATATTTGAGTTATATTAACTGAGATATAAATCGATTTGTTTTACTACTATTCTCAAGTTTCATCAAAGCTTAACAATATACAGATATAAGCGAGATGCATTGTAAAGGGGGACTAAATTTTAATACTCTGGCGTTAGGTAATGCGAATACTGGTATTATCTGGAAACTTTAGGTTTAATATCACGAATAATAACATTATACAAAGTCTACGATACGAAAACAGCTGCACTTGTGAGCTCGCGTTAGTTATGTCTAGCTGTTATTATGCGAAATGTAGTTTGCGTTTTGTATAAATTACTATTCACTATAGACTCTACACCTATTTTAGTTTTGCAGTTTAATTTCATATACCATAATAACAAAAGGTTTAACATTTTGCATTATAAAATTATGCTAAAATATTATAGCTCATTAACAGGCTCTTAGACAATTTTAAAACATTGTGCATGGAAAGGCAATAATTTGTTTGAAAAATTATTAAATAAAATTAAAACGCATAAAATTTTGAGGCCGTATTATTTTGAAATTTTGATGCCGTGTACTTTTTAACTAGCATAAAATTGTTCAAAGATATTGGAGAGGTTCATCACAGGTACGATCCGATGAACAATCAGCGGTTTGCGCTGTATCAATATCGCGTACCAGCAGTCTAAGATAGTTCATCGAAAGGTTGGTAGGCTGTTCCAGGAGTTATCGGATCAACTCATTAACTACACTGCTCAAAACAAAGGATATTTTGGATGTTTATTGCAAACTTTTAAATGTCTTTTAATTGCTTGTGGACGGACGGTACTTTAACGAACGCAAAAACTATCGCTGGATTTTCACACACATGCGCTGTTCACAAGTAACGTGGCATCAGGAAGCTATGCATCACCCTTCAGGTGTCAGGTCACATTTTTGTACTATTTTCTAAGCTAAGACGTTTACGCTTGCGATGCGTGAATTTCTATAATCCCAATTCGTACAGGGTGGTCCAAATTCGATTGGATTGCATGGGTATCTCGCTTAATAGGAAAGATAAACGGTTAAATTACCAAAAATGGGCAGTTTTTTGGGACATACTCAGAACCGTTTTCAAAAATATTCTATCATATCCGGTTTTTGAGATATTAGAGAAAAACTATTTTTTGTCATATTAATAATGTGTCATATCTCCGTTACTGTTGTAAATATAAAAAAAGTTTATTAACAATATTTTTAGATATTTTTATGTTTAGTCTGATTACACAAAAAAAAAATTTTTTGCGCTCACCGTTAAAAAGTTATGACACAAACTTACCTTTTTTTTAAATAGAAGCTATAGTTGGCTATGGCCTATTTAGATTCCTAATTTTTTTCTCATTCCAAATATATAAGAGTTAATGTATTTATTTTCAATAATACCCAAGTTACAAAGGTTTTTCAATTTTTTAAAGATGAACAACAAAAAGTAGGCTATGGAAACAAAAAAAAATCAAGAAAAACAGATAGTTATAGAATATATTTGACAACTGTTCTGAGTTTATCTCAAGAAAGTGCTCATTTTTGATAATTTAACCGTTTCTCTATCTTGCCTATTAAGCAAGATACCCATGCAATCCCATCGAATTTGGACCACCCTGTACAAATGTCATTTACAGTTAGACATGTCGTAAAAGCGTTTCGGCAGTGGCAATTACATTTATTAGTCCATAGTTGACGCATGTGCATAAACCAGTTCATGAATTAGTACATGAATTGGTACAAAATGCACTGCCAGAACAAACCTCACATAACAAAACAAAATCAAATAATCCAAAAAATTACCATAACAACAACGAAAATTGTCTACACAAACATTACAAATCAGCTAACTTATTTATAACATCAATGAATATATTTTCCCGTTCTGAATCAATAAGTTTAGTTATAATGAAATTTTCATTTCTTACTAAAATTATAACACGTCCCATTGTAACATGATCTTTTGTTTCACATAAAATTTATGTTACCTTATATGTTAAAAAAAATTGCTTTCTAAAACTGTAAGACGTTACTATTCATAACTTGTTCAGTTTTTCGCTTTCTTTCATAAATTCTCTGTCGCATTAAATAGTAATGCTGACAAAGTATTTCTTTAGACGTAGACACTTTTCATTGTATCACTTTAAAGAGTTTATTTCAGCGTCTTAAAATAAAACTAGGTAAAGAAATTGCTTTCCACCGTCTATTGTGTTTCAACAGCACACAACTATTATGATCTTAAGGCTGTTTTAAGTATTTTAAGATTGTTGAATAATGGGCATTTTTAAGGTTCAAAAATCTGTAAACATATGCTGTATTATCCATTAATTTAAAACTTTTACCAATTAATTGATTTTTTGTCAGTACCTAACTCTTTTCATGGATTTTCCTAAAAGGGTATTTAACAAAGGTCTTTGATAGACTGCCAAAGAAAAATATTTGAAAATTTTGGGAGAAATAAAGGTGAGCAAAGGATTAATAGCTGCAATTAGGAGTTTATATAAGAGTAGAAGAAATTATATGTAAAACCACCACAACAGTTCACAGAAATTTAAAACAACACTGGGAGTTAGACAGGGGGTCACTTTAAGGCCACTACTTTTTATGATACTAATGAATAAAGTAATTAGAAAGCAAAAAAATACAAAACAGTCGACTGGGAATGGAATCAACTAAAACCAACATCTTTAATAGATTTGGCTTTCGCAGATGATCTGGTGGTATTAGCTAAAAACCACAATGATTTGCAATATATTTTGGGAGTATAGGCAGATACTTTAAGAAAATATAAGATGAACATTAATACAAAAATGAAAAAGACTCTGATTATAACAAAGAATCCTTTAACGGTTTCAATCAGGCTAAGCCAATAAAAGATAGAGCAGGTATCAAATTTTAAATATTTAGAAACGATAATTGCTGGCAACTGTAAATTGGAAGAAGAGCTTAATAACAAAATAGCTGCACCGACGAAATTTTATCAAGCCAAAAATAAATGCTATTCGAAAAAAAAAAAGATTTCCAAAGAAACTAAGACGCGAGTATTTAATGCAGTGTACGTAGGGAAGGTCGGGTTATATCGGACGGTTAAGCTTTTTTACTATTTGTGAATTTGTTAAAGGCTCAATTTGACCATACTACGCATCAAAGCATACTTAGATATGTTGTACAAACACCCATAAAAGCAATTACCCCTAGGGGGAAATTTTTTACCAATTTTAGGCAATCGAAAAAGACCTTACTTTTTGCCCATTCAAAAAGTTGGAGGGTTATATCGGACATGATTTAATGTTTACAAAATTTCATATTTTTGGTTATCCAAACAAGTTTTTATTACTGTCCAGGCCTGATCAGATTTAAGCGTAAAACATTAAAAAAAATTATTTCTTGTTGCTACCAATACACAAGTGATTGTACTTATACGTTTAAGCATGATCAGCACTCCAAACATAGCTTCGTGCACAAAAAAAAAACTCTCTTAACAGAAAAAACTCTATTGCTTTGACACACGGAAACGACGCATTCTAATGTAGTGTGCGTTTTCCGTCTACTAGTTCCTGTCAACAATCAATATCGCGACAGGTGCCTCTGTGCATGGCAAGTGCCCGAAAAACCACTTGTCCGATATTACCCGCTGTCCGATATTACCCGACTTTCCCCTACTAATTCTTACGTACAGTTCAGAAAGTTGGATACTAACAAGAAATTAAAAACAAAGGATGCTGACGCAGGAGATGAGATTTTAGAGAAAAATAGAAGGATTTAGATTGATTGATAAGATAAGCAACGATAAATCAGAAAAAGTCTGGGAGTGAAGGACGGTAAGAAAAAGATGGAGGCAAACCAATTAAGATGGCTGGAACATCTATTATGCATGCCATAAAGTAGGTGCGCAAAATTGGAATTAAAACGAAGTTTGAGCGAAAAAGAAGAAGAGGAAGACCAATAACAACATGGCCAAACGAAGTAAGACAGATTAAAACAAAAAGGAGTCAACTGGAGAGATGTGCCTCAGGTAGTCAAGATGGGAGAAACATCGTTAATAACTAGAAAAAAATACCTCGACACTGAAACGTACAAGAGTAGCCGATTGAGAAGAAAAAGAGTATTTAAACTCATTTTAAATAAGTTTATTAAAATATCAGTTCTCTTTTCAAATAAAGGATCTCTTGTACAAATGCTATACCAATTTCAATACTCTCGTCACTTACTCTGTAACAATCTTATTCAAGTAACGTATCACTCAAATAATTCTAGCATTATGAAAAAGTGTTTATATTATGTGAACGACATACATTTCCTCTCCATTTTCAAGGCATAAAAAAACTGCATGTATAAAGACAACATCACTACGCCGTGCTATCGCGCGGTATCATTATTACCAGTTTTACGATCATCACACTTAAGGACTACGAAAAAGTTTTACGACTTATGAATAAAAAAATAGCAGATCATCCTCGACATTTTTTATACCAACGCCAATGGGTTTATAGCCTTCCCGTACAAAATTGTTTGCGGAAATCGATACATGTTTTTTATTTGCTTGAATCTTACTTTACATTTCCGACAGGTACGCTTAGAATTTGAACTTACTGACAAATGATAAAAATATATACGAGGTGCGCCTAATAAAAGGAAAGAAACAAATTCTGTTAGATTGGACGAAATTATACTTTCAATATTATTTTAGATGTATCTATGAAACACTTGAAACACATGTAAAACACATATTAGCAAATTTTTATTGGTTAACAATGGCCTAGAACAGAGGTGAGCAATTTTTTACTGCAAAGGGCCAAATAAAACTTAGGCGCGAGCCGGAATAATTGTGCCTGTTTTTAAAATTTTTTTGCGAACCTAAAATGCGGTAACCAAACTAGATTTCTCTAGAACGGCCCAGTAGAGTTTTATAGAAGAAGACAGAAATTTCATGCAGTGGGCCGGATTGTATGCTGTCGTGATCAGGCATTTGCTCAACTCTGGCCTAGAATCGTGCCCGGAACATTCTTCGCCCACAATTCTTCGCCCACAATTCTCCGCCCACAATTCTTCGCCCACAATTCTTCGCCCACAATTCTCCGCCCACAATTCTTCGCCCACAATTCTCCGCCCACAATTCTTCGCCCACAATTCTTCGCCCACAATTCTTCGCCCACAATTCTTCGCCCACAGTTCTTCGCCTCCACAATTTTTCGCCCACAATTCCTCGCCTACATAATTCTTCGCCTACATAATTCTTCGCCGCCACAATTTTTCGCCGTATACAAGCATATCACAAATTTTGTTTGTAAATGTGATTGTTTTTATTTATAACGTAATTTTTACAGATTATTTTACATTAGTGTAGGTTAATTTAATTTTTATTTATCCTATAATAACATAAACAAGATTAAAAATCACAACATACGCTATTTATGTAGCAATTTTTAAACAGAATATTAAAAGTATTAATATACAAGAAACAACTTTAGGCTAATGTAAAATAATCTGTAAAAATTAAGTTGCAAATAAAAACAATCACATTTACAAATAAAATTTGTGAAATGCTTGTATGCGGCGAAAAATTGTGGCGACGAAGAATTGTGGGGGCGAAGAATTGTGTAGGAGAAGAAATGTGGGTGAAGAATTGTGGGCGAAAAATTGTGAGCGAAGAATTGTGCAGGTGAAGAATTGTAGGCGAAGAATGTCCCTAGACCCGGACTTGAACATATTGATCGAAAAAAAGAAAATAATTTGCTTCTGATTAAATAAGGCAATTCAATTGTTTCAAGGCGATTTAAATAAAGATTAGTGACAAAGTTGTACTTAAAACGAAAACTGAGGTATCTGTAAGTTTTTTTTATTCTATTTTCAATAATGCAGCATGTGTTTGCATAATCTTTTGCTAATTGGTCTTACAAAAAATTACTAACAATATAAACACTTCCAATAACAAGTGTGCCATGAAACAAAAAAAAAAGAGATGTTTGAAAAATTATTTAATAAAATAAAAAGTTGAAAATTAACAAGTGGTTAATCATATTATATTTATGTTTAGTAATTACTAAGTTAGTTTTTTTGACAAATTATTTAAACACAAATATTGTTGTGATTAATACTTCGTTGTAAATCAATTGTGCTCTACCAAATTTAACAGACAATTAAAAGAATTAAAAAGCTCCAAAAGTTAATTAATGACTTCTTAACTCATTTGTAATATCCTTGACAGCATAATACTGCAACTTTTTTATTTGATGAAGTACTAGTTTTTTAAGCGTTTTGTTTACTAAAATCTGTTTTTTTAAAACAATCACAACAAATATACAAACAAATACGAATTTAAACTCGGGAAAATTCTTTTTTTTTTTTTGTAGTGTCGCAGTAAATTTTATATATTATCCATTTAGGATATGCAACTTTGTTATTTAGCTTAAAAGTTAAACAACGTTTAACTAACTGCATTTTTTAAATCTAAATTTTACCTATAAACAAATTTTACGCCTATATTTATGATTTATGATGATGCGCAGGTGACAAATTTTGTTTATGTAAAACAAAAGCTAAATAAATATATAATAAAACGATGGTTGCATTTCGTTAAATAATTCAGTAAAACGTGTTTCTGTATGTAAAGTAAAACAATGTTTATTTAATTAATAATGTTAATTGTTAATTTTAATTAAATTGAAACACGTGTTGACAAACGATTTTATGTAAAACGTAATAAAATATTCATACAAACAAACAATTAACAGATTTGATAAACATTACATTTTACATCTACGTCCCAAATCAAATAAATTCAGAGAAACTGATTGAAAAAAAAGTTATTTATTTTATTGAATGAATACGCGGTTTTTTTGCCGACTATGTTTATTTTAAAAATTACATTATACTAAAAAATATTAGTTCAAATAATTGATAAATCGCGTAACACACAGCTTTAAAATTATAAACGGCAATTAACGTGTTTAAAACCGAACAAAAATACCAGCAAAGTTGTAATTCATGCTTTGCATTAAATGTCTCTGATAAATGCGTGGATAAAAATTGCTTCACCGCAAGCCAAATGGCGAAACATTCATTGCAGAGAAAGTAATCATAAAAAAATGTAATAACTTTTTTGTTCTTTATCGCAAACAGTGAGCTTAACTTTATTACACTACTAAAAATATATTGAAACTCCGTTTGATTGTATGATATTTGAAAACAAACATTATTTTATGTGTACATATTTATACTTTTATTGTTTAATAATGTAGTGCTATACGGCTAGTTGTTTATGGAATTCAAATAGATACTAATTTCGCTCCACTTTTTATTCAAATAGGCACGGGTAATAATTCCCATAGAACTTTACAATTGTGTGATATAAATATGAAACTAATAGTTTGAAAAAACAAGATAATTTAAATTTTTGACTCATTATGGCAGAGATATATTTATGTGTAAAAATTTCTTTTTAGACTATACTAATTTGTAATATTTTTTTTCGTTTAACAAAAGAGCACAAATTATTTGCTATAATTTTCTTTTATTTGTCACTTGCACCACACTATAACAAATAATATAAATTCAACTTGGATTTAATAATTGCCACTAGGATTTAATATTTGCTACTTAGATTAATATTTGCTAAATGAATTTAATGTGTGTCACTTGGATTTAATATTTGCTACTTGATTTAATATTTGCTACTCGGATTTAATATTTGTTACTTGGATTTAATATTTACCACTTGTATTTAATATTTGCCACTTAAGTTTAATATTTCCTACTTGGATTTAAAACTTGTCAATAGGTTTTAAAATTTTCCATTTTGATTTAATATTTGCGACTTTGATTTAATATTTGTCACGTTTATAGATACGAGTAAAATGTAAAGGACGAGGTAAATGATAATTGGATGATAATACATGGATATGAAGAAAATATAACCTAAAATTTATTTAGTCTGATCAATACATTAAATAAATGTTATTTCCAAAATAAACAATATGAAAAGAGCAAGCATAATACGAAATTTCCTTCATTATTGCATTAACAATCCCTTCTTCGCTTTTAAAGGCCTTCCACGTTTTCGTTTTGACTCGATATCAACATTTTTCGCTTCGGGAGGTGGAAAAGCTTTCTTCAGCCTAACAGCTATTCCTACAGCATGTTTGCAAATAAATTTTTTTAAATAAGCAGGACAATCACACTGTGCAGCCAAAAAGTTGCCATCATTAGGGAAAGTAACGTTATAGCTATAGAATGAATTAATTTTAAATTCATGGAATATTTCAAAGCAATCAACTTTTATATCTTCATTTAACGTTTCAATTTTTCTTGAGGGAAATTTATAAATTGTAGTACTTGATGATGACGATATACTTTTAATATCTTTCTTAGTCTTAGCCCAATTGTAAGCATTTGTCCAAATATCTAGGGTTACAGTAGGTTCTATTTTAAATATTTTTAACCCATTACTATAATTTTCAGACCATTGTTCAATGTATCCAAAAGTTAAAGTAAAGAAACGAGTTATTGGTAATCGTCTCTTAATGTAGCTTCTTGTTTAATTACATTGTTGAAACTTTCTAAGGCATTGTTAGTACTAGGAACATCACTACAAATACCTTCGAATATGAAATCCAAGTGGCAAATATGAAATCCAAGTGGCAAATATTAATTCCAAGTAGCAAATATTAATTCCAATTAGCCATATACTAAATCCGACTGGTAAATATTAAAATCTAGTAGCAAATCTTACATCTAAATGACAAATATTAAATACAATTGGCAAAATTTCTTTATTATTATAGTGCAATAATTAGTGACAGAATGATTTATTTTTATTTCATTTCATTTTCTTTTTATTGCAAAAATTATAATTTCATAGCATTGCACATATAGCAAATTGATTAATTATAATAGCGTCCACAATTTTTTAAATGACATTCTTGAATTAAAATGATTGCATTTCAATTTCTTTTTATAGCATTTAAATAGCACCCTTAACAAAATAGTATGGAATATTTATATAAAAATTTCGTTCAAGAATTTAGCATGGAAAATATGAACCATTTACATGGTACTATTTTTTTTAGTAACTTTTATTATATTTTGTTGGCAACTTGAGTAACATGTCAATGTTTATTTTTAGAAAGCACAAAATTGAAATAAAATGATGTTGCTCACTGAACAATCAACAACGAACTGTGAATATTGTTTGATTGTATCAGTTAACCTAACCCACAAATGACATGCAGTCAGATACAGTTAAAGAAGAATATGCATGGGGGCATGCTAAATATTGGATGCAATTAGAGTAGGTCGTAATTTCGTACGAATTTTTCGATCAAGAGTTTTAGTTTCTGATTTCTTGAACGAAAAAATAGTATTGTATAAAACAGACTTAAGGGATTCGCAGATTAATCGGTACATAATTAGTTCGTTTGCAATCGGTATTTTCGTGGATTAATCGGTTTTAAAGAATTTAATTCTATTTAAATTAATTAAATTTTATCCACTTTGTATAAACCTAATACACAATTCTTTTTTAATTTTTGATATACAGGGTGAGTCATAAGTGGCGGATCGGTCGATTGTGGCTAAACGGTTTGAGATAAAAAGTTGATTCAAACGGCAGTTCATACAGTTTTTTCTTCCGAACACGATAAAAATATTTTTAAATATACAGGGTGAGTCACCTCTCTGGAACCAATAGCAACTTTTATATTTCAAATACAACACACCATTTTTTATTTCATATTCTTGACCGCCTTCATTTTAGCTTTACATCGATATAAAATAGTATAGGTTTTTATGCGACCTTGTCACTAAAAAAAAATAATTTTCAAAATATTTCAAGGTTTTAAGTCTTTATTAAAAAAAATCTCCTGAAGCCATTTTTCGAAGCACAGAGTTGTAATTTGGTAAGGACATGCATAAAACATTGCTCTATTAGCTCGATACGAAAAAGTTTGAATCACGCATACAGGGTGTTCAAAAATAGGTGGCAACTTTTCTGATTTTCAAATGCTCGTAATTCAATTTTTTCAAATGCAAACCCCTGTATTTTCTTATGTCATCGAATTTGTCTTTAAGAGAGCTTCATTTTTTGTTAAGTATGTCCTATACCCAAAACTCGTACTTTTCGAGATATTCGACTTTTTTTTCTCTAATCGTTATTAAAGCAAATAGGATGCCGTGGAAATCGAAAAAGCTGACTGTTCACCACTATTTGACATGGTTTATTCACTGTTTCGTGTATTTAATTACTTATAGTAGGTAGATACTTAGTATTGTGGATTCACTTATAATCAATAAATAAATTGGCAATCAAATCAATTTTATTATTGTTATGAACTTTACTAGTGTTTCTAAAACTTAAAGGTAGCGCGAAGAAAAATGGGAAATGAAAGAAAAATTATTTGTTGAAACCACAAAAAAAAAATTAAATAAATTTTGTAAATTAAATAATAGAACATAAAAAAATCATTGCTACATGAAATTGAATAAACTAGTTAGCCTATAAGTGCATATTAATCAAAATGTGCGTAAATCCTTGCCGCCAGCAAAGTATTTCTTTCGCCTTCTCTCAAGCAATAAACCATATCAATTTGCTCTTGTAAAGTGAAATTAATTGTGGAAATGCTATAATTCAAGAATTAAATGACAAGTTTTTGATGTTAGTGAAGTGAACAGTCAGCTTTTTCGATTTCCACGGCATCCTATTTGCTTTAATAACGATTAGAAGAAAAGAAGTCGAATATCTCGAAAAGTACGAGTTTTGGGTATAGGACATACTTAACAAAAAATGAAGCTCTCTTAAAGACAAATTCGATGACATAAGAAAATACAGGGGTTTGCATTTGAAAAAATTGAATTACGAGCATTTGAAAAACAGAAAAGTTGCCACCTATTTATGAACACCCTGTATGCGTGATTCAAACTTTTTCGTATCGAGCTAATAGAGCAATGTTTTATGCATGTCCTTACCAAATTACAACTCTGTGCTTCGAAAAATGGCTTCAGGAGAATTTTTTTAATAAAGACTTAAAACCTTGAAATATTTTAAAATTTTTTTTTTTTAGTGACAAGGTCGCATAAAAACCTGTACTATTTTATATCGATGTAAAGCTAAAATGAAGGCGGTCAAGAATATGAAATAAAAAATGGGGTGTTGTATTTGAAATATAAAAGTTGCTATTGGTTCCAGAGAGGTGACTCACCCTGTATATTTAAAAATATTTTTATCGTGTTCGGAAGAAAAAACTGTATGGACTGCCGTTTGAATCAACTTTTTATCTCAAACCGTTTAGCCACAATCGACCGATCCGCCACTTACGACTCACCCTGTATACGAGTACATGACCAGCATACGTTTTAAAATATTTGGAGTAATTTAAAATGGCAATAAATTTAGGTAGTCTTTTAACGTTTGAATGTGTGTTTAAAAAAAGCAAAAATCAACTGTTTTAATAACTATAGAGACCAGACAGGTCTTGGTTTATTTAATCTTTCTTTCCAACGCCCTGAACGATGAAATATTGCTATTTCTCAATATAAATCATATCCTCACTATCAACAACTCCATTTATGACACATCGCACAATAGCACAATACATTTAGATCAAGCATTCAATTCATTTCAATTCCTTCCTCTCACAACAACCGACATACCTGCAGGTACTATGTAAAATAAACAAGGGGTTTGTTGTTGGCCGACGGTATTGCTCGCCCAGCACGATAAGGATTCAAGGTCGTTCGTTGCAGGAGTGAAATGCAAAGTGGAAACCCCATCTACGACGCTATTCTGAATTCTTGCACCCTTGACAGGTAGTACACCTTTACTCGTATTGTAGGTCCATGAAAAGCGCGTTACTTCCGGTATTGCGTCTACATGACAATGGACCACGAGCGTTTCGTATGGAAGAGAAGCAACTCGCATCACTTCATGGCCCTTTTTACAGCGCGGTGCGTCTGAAATAATAATAATCTTCATTTAGTACAAGAAAAGACCCGAGATGTACGTGAAAGAACACACACAAGAATAAGTAATTGAAAAAATACATCAACTGGCGAACACAGTTCAGTTAAATTATTATCTGAAAACTTTCAAACCGTGAAACGTTGCAAAATATACAACAACGTTTTATTTTCCACAAACATAAAAGCTTTAGTTTAAGAGACTCAACTTTGCAAGTTTTATTAATTTTGTAGGGATTCAAACATATTGAAAAATAAGTTTCTGTTCATTTAAGAAACAGCGAAAGTTATAGTAGTCATTTAAATCTTCCCAGCTCTGCTTTTTAATTGAAACGTAATATTTTGGAGTTTATTTAAAAAGCATTTGAAAGGATGTAAATACGTTACGAACATGTAATTATGTTATGAAATCGAATCGAATAGCTTAAAATATATTTAAACGTATCACATGAAAACCTTTAATATTATGTCACATTAATCTCATAGGCCTGCTTGCACAAAGTAAACTGTTGTTAAAATACAAGTTTATCCCCTAAGCTAGGTAATACCAGCGCCAATTATGTTATGCGAGTCAAAGAGGGCGACAGTCTAGTCTAGGGCAGTTAGGGATTGTAAATTTACCGACTTTTTGAATTACCGGTAATTCGGTAAAACTGTCAATCAAAACCGGTTTACCGGTAATTTATCGGTAAATCATATTATTATATATATTTATATTATATTGTTTCTTTTTAGATTTTTTGCGGTTACTAACATTTTTAATGTAGTTTTCGGAGTTTATCCGCGTCTCCCCTATAGTGAGAGCTTGCCGAAACGTCGAGCCAATTTAAATATTACCCGGATAAACTCCGAAAACCATATTAAAAATAAATATATTTATATAGATCTATTTATTATGGAGCTGATTGAGATAGTTGAAGCCTAAACTATTCCAATTAGTTTCATACAATATATTAGTTAACAGCCATTAACGAATCTAATATATTTTTATGTAATATTAATATAACACAATATAAAATGACAATATATAATATAAAATAAAAATATTACAAAAAATATAATCCAGCATTACAAAAAACACATGAAAATAAAACTATTCTTAACATAAAATATAAAATGAATTAACATAATATACCTATGTTGTCAAACTATTAACATTATTTTTTATTTTAAACTTTTTTTAAAAAATAACCACGTAGAAATCATAATTTATCTTAACTATCGTCTCCTAATAGCGACCTAATTTTTGTACAAAATAATCCAGCCGCGGGGGGAAAAGCTTTTTCGGATTCTACTACACTAACTTGTTGGTCGAGTAGTGAGTAAACAATCAAACAATCATATGCCATTTGAATGCTTTTCCCTTATTTTTTCTCTTTGAAAATACGATTTTTTTTTCGATTAGGTATTTGATTTAGATTTTTATCATGATTAGAAAGATATTGTAAAATTACCGGAATTACCGGTAAAAAACTGGCAAATTACCGGTTAAATTTGAAAAGCATTTTTTGCGATTTATTACAATCCCTAGTCGTGTAGTGAGTAAACAATCATATGCCATTTGTATGATTTCTCCTTTTTTCTCTTTGAAAATACGTCAATTTTTTTTCAATTATTTGATTTAGATTTTTATCATGATTAGAAAGATATTGTATTACAATCCCTAAGGGCAGTGGTCTCCAAAGTGGGGTGCGCGAGATAACTTATAATAAATTAATATTTCTGTTTACTCAGCATAATTTATAGGATTTTGTAAAAAAACGTTTGTAAATTTTTATTCTTGGGTGCGCGTTAATTCTCTGAGATTAAAGTAAGGGTGCGCGACCAAAAGAGTTTGAAGACCGCTGGTCTACGGGACGAAGGTTAAGTGAGGGACAGTCAACTGGGCGAAAAAAACATAAATTCAAAAAATTAGGAAAAAATCCTATTTGATTATGTAAATAGCAGAAATGGCGACCATAAGCAATAATAAAGTTGGTTGTCACAACCAAAAACGAGTCAACCTAAAAAAAAAATCTGATTACCATCCGATTAGGCTTAAAAAGTTGCTGGGGTAACGTTTTTACTCATTTAAAATATTTTATCTACCACAAGAGTTATAAGCATTTCCTCATTTTCTCGGATACCGTTCGAGATATTTCCAATTTCTCTTCGGATTATTAATCAGCACCAAATTTAGCAACTTTACCAAATGTAAACCTACACTCTAGCTGTTATAATAAGCGAGGTATATGTATGACAAGATTAAATATGTTTGTTTGTTACAAATCAATATAATTAATTGAGTAATTTGATCCATTATTTTGCGTGTCCGGAACATTTTTCGCCCACAATTAATTCTCCGCCCACAATTCTTCGCCTACACAATTCTCGCCGCCACAATTTTTCGCCGCATAAAAGTATTATCACATATTTTGTTTGTAAATGTGATTCGTTTTATTTATAACGTTATTTTTACAGATTATTTTACATTTGGTTATGTTATGTCAGGCTAGGTTAGGTTAATTTAATTTTTATTCATACTATAATAACATAAACAAGATTAAAAATCACAACATACGATATTTATGTAGCAATTTCTAAATATAATAATAATAGAAGAAGTATTAATTTACAAGAAACAACTTTAGCGTAATGTAAAATAATCTGTTAAAATTACGTCATAAATAAAAACAACCACATTTACAAATAAAATGTGTGATAATGCTTGTATGCGGCGAACAATTGTGGCGGCGAAGAATTGTGGCGGCAAAGAATTGTGGAGGCGAAGAATTGTGGACGAAGAATTATTGTGGGCGAAGAATGTTCCTAGACCCTAACCCATTATTTTGTCGCCCAGTTGTCCGCTACCCACTTAGCTATCGACCACTTGATCGTTATCCAGTTGTCTGTCGCCCAATTATACATTTAAAACAATTTTTTTCCAAAGCCTGCTAGTTTAATGCTGTTTAATATCTTGTTTGTATCCGTAAATTATCAAGAAAACCGCAACAACGTGAGAAATACTAATTTAAGACAAAATTAATCTTTAATAGTTTTAAAAAATAAGAAAATGTAAAAATATATGGAGTGTTCTCTTAAGAATTGACTTATACTAGTTTGAAATTTGACTAAATAGACCGGGCATAAGCAACACCCTGTGTATTATTTTAAAATTTTAACTAGTAAAAAGTCACTATGACACTATTACCCTGCCAAATTTTAAAGGAATTATTTCTGACATAGCCAAATTGTGAAATATCATAGGAGTAATAATTTTTTAGACTCCTGTTTCTATGAATATTTTTGATAAAACGTAAATAACTCAAAAACGACTGATTCTACATACTTACATAAAACCTATATATTTTTGAAAGAGAATTCAATTTTACATCTAAAATTTATGAAATATACTGGGTGTTCTATTTAAAAAAACAAAGTAACGTATTGGTGCGCAAAAACAAAACACTCCGTACAGTTGAAAATAATTTAAGGTTATGTAGTAAATGACCACAAACAACTTTTTTTTTGTAAAGTTGTCCTAAGACGAGATGTTGATCGGTTGCGTTACTTTTTATACACACTATATAAATAATAAATGTACTGCTGCACTTAAGTGCTTTTTTCGTTATGGTATATTTCAAATTCCAACTATTTAATAAATGTAGTGACCATCACTGAAATACACTGTATAAAGTTAATCTTATGCTAGATTCTTAACGATTATTCTAACTACCATGTAAGAAACTTATTAAAGACATATAGTACCAAAAAGATTCCTTTTTTTGCGATCAATCGTTAGAAAGACGTATACTACACACAAAATATAAGTAAAAAACCTTAAAAACTTGTTCAGGTAGAATTGCAACAAAAACTTGCAGTTTGTGAGGGTTTCACATATCACTACAGTATTATTTATTTCTTCTCATTTGTGCTGTCTCTACAGTTGACGTTGACGTTATTTTATTTGCCGTAGCTCTGAAAAGCCCTACCGACGTCATCGCTGACCATTGCCTTGACTTTATAACCTAAGAATTTTTTTCCGGATCGTTTTACCTTGAACTTTCTGTTTTATTATATGTAGCGTTCATATTGTTTTTTATCTATTGGAAAATTAAATTGTTTGAAAGCCTTAAATTAAAATTAAAAGATGAAATTGCTGTGCGAATTACCACGTTAATAACCCAAGGAAGTGAAAGTGCTATAAACAACTAAAATGTAATATTATTTAAGCTTATTTTGCTACAAAACTTCCATTATCTTGGCAATATTAAGTAATTATACATGTTTTTGGAAATTAATTACTAAAGAATGACATTAAACTCTAGGTTGCACGCCTGAAAAATTCTATACTTTTACACGGCTCGGGCCTGCGAGGCCCAGTTAGATGTAATTATTAAAAAATAATTTTTAATATTATTTTAGTATTTATTTTTGCTAATTAATACATAAACACTTACTAATGAACAACTTAGAATAATATTTTTAACAAATATCTCTTAAAAAATAATTTTTAAACGTTACATGAATTGCAAACTTTAATCGAATTTTCATTACATACATTGTTTTTGCATTTTACACACACTCTAACGTACTTTTTCGGCTAATATTGGATGGGCACAAAAAACACCTTCTACGTTTTGGAATTTCATGTTGGTGTCGTTGCTTTGTGGAATTGTAATTAATTTTTTCATGCACTCCTTTACACATTTTTGTAATTTAAGATTTTGTGATCGCCTTTTCATATTTGGAATTACCGGTTCTTTTGCCAAATCTTTCAAGAAAATTATTCTTTAAGAGTAACGTCCGTTGTGTAATCTGAATGTTCCTTATTAAATATTATGAAGGAATTTAGGGCCGAAATATCTATTACATTATAAAAAAATTGCCATTGGCCAACGCATTGGTTCACACTTGCAAGTATATGTCCCTACTTTCTGATTCATTAGATCTACTCAGTCCTTGGTTTTTATTTTTATATTAGTGTATAATTTCGGGCTTCTTTTTTTGTCTTTTTTAATACTTGATGTATTGTGCATACCTACTGCTAAGCAAAACAACACTTATTTTTTTAGGCGCATAACCAACCATTTTAATATTTTGGTAAAATCCAAATAATGACGATAGAACAGGCCTGTTCTTGTCTTCTTTAATTTCTTTAGGTACATCACGTTTTTTTTCCTAATTGTACCTACAACAGTGATTTGCTTGTCTAGTAAGTATTTTGTAAGTTCTAAACTCGTAAAAAAGTTGTCTATTGTAAGATTGAAGCCTGTTTTATGAATTGTACGCAGTAGTGATTTTACAATTTCGAATCCGATTTTTTTGTGTGGCTTCTTCAGGCTGACGTCCCACATACACAGTTCCATCAATAGGAAAACCGGAAACAGATTCACATATCAAAAAAAAAGTCAAATATATTTTTCCAAAACTGTGTAACTTGTCATATAAGCTGTTATTAAGCTATGGGCCTCTCAAGCCCTTAATAAGTGAATACGCGGTATTACTAAGTAAACATTATTAAAATAATTTGTCAAAATTAGTTTGCAATAATTTTTAAGAATAGAATGTAAAAAGCATTGTGGCATTTCTGATGTGAACAAAAAAAAAAAGCTGTGCATCAAAAACTACATAGAAAGCAATAGGTCGCTGGGCCTCTGAGGCCAGTGATGTGCACCCTAGGGTTAACAAAGTTATCCACATACCTACGTAGATTATTCTGCTTGAATGCATAAATTGCTAGTTTAAAATTCGTTTCCACGATCTAACCTTCCATTGTTTTTTTTATTAATTAATCTGCCGTCATTAACACTTTTTGTGGGTAACTATACAGGTACAAGTTACAGGTACCTACATATAAGTTTTATAATATGTATTGTAATAGAATATCTAGTGCACAATTATTCAATGTTTTTTAAAATGTATTTTGTTTTAATATTTGTTTATTTTGTATTCTAAACTGCAAATTAATAACAAAAGAAAATAAAAATAAAATACTTGAAACTATTAATTAAATATGAATTGTGTATTTCCTAACATGTAGAAGGTACCTAAATACTTATGTTTTGTGTTATTTATGGACGTCTGATATTAGAACAACATAACAGACTAAAAGAGAACCAAGAACAACTTGGGCTAAGTTCATTTAGTCAGGAAATCCGAAGAATACATAAATATCTGAATGCCGTCATTTTGTATTCTGTAGTAAGATGGTGGTAGATAAAGCAAATACAATCAAGCAAAACATCAGTAATTAACCAAACAACACGATTCTGTAATTGTTTTAATGCGTGCTTCCGGGACTATCGCATCAGCAATCAGTAGGACGAGACAAGCAGTAGCACAATGGGAAAGAGCTACATTGTATACATAGCAGGAGGCGGCTGTCTGACACTGCCCTACATGCTGCATGCACACCAGGGCTGGTCGAGCCCTCTTCTCTCGATGTCATATTGCCGCGTATTGTTTGCTGAAGTAATTTTTGTTGACACGGAACTTTTAGTACCTACATTTGCCACGTTCCGCATATAAAACATAAAATAAAAAATTATGTCATTATAGATATATCCCGTATGCAATAACAAAAGTTTAGGATTGAAAAGCGCATCTTCAATATTTGGAAGATACGAGTATATTGATTAATTTGTATTAAATTTGCACAAGTGCAAAGCGTCAAGATGTTAGTTACCACAATTAATTAAAATAAAATAAAACTACACTAGAACGACAATTAAAGGATAATTAAGAACTGTTTATGTAACAAAATATTTTGTTAAAGTGTAAAATCATGTGGCACACATATGTGACAATCACTTTACACCAGATGGTAATGAATTGTGGGGGGCGTATAAGTAGCAAACACGGTTTAGCTATCGTCACTTATGCCACGGCACACCTTTGTGACGCCAATTCCAAAAATAATTACAAGTCACATATATGTGACAGAACGTGGTAAGCGTATACAAAAGTAACACAAGATCATGGATTACTTAGCAGCAGATAATGCAGGTCTTTATCAAATATGTCTATGAATTGAAATACTTATGTACAGGGTACACCACTTAAATTAAGCCACTATAAGATCCCACTTTTACCTCCAACGGGCGCGCTCCTTTTTTTACACAAATGAGCGCGTGGCGTACTTTGTCTATAGCACGTTTTAAAACAAATGAATCCCTGTTTTACATTAAAATAGAATAATATTTATTAATATATGATCGCTTGTTTTATAAACACAACTTATAGACCCTACTGCATAAAAGTTGAACCTGAGATTAACTCCGCGGTAAAACCATGTTAACTCTAAAACTAGGCCAAATTGTGCATATTTAGCGCTTAAGTTTCCTATTTTTGGGCATTAACTCGAGTATAAAACCAATTTTCCTTTGTGTATGCCTTCATAAAATAGTGATAAAGGTGTAAGACTTACCTTTTACATATTAAATATTTACATAAGTGGATGACTTCCATTTTTTAATTTTAAATGATAAATCAGTTGTAAAATTTAGAAAAAAGCATCTAACCAAAATAATTTTCTTACAAGACCAACATACCTTATATTTTTACGATTTTATATTAATTCTACACCGAAATCGTCCCAGTTAGTTATTTTTTTACATAGGTATATACTTTTAGTAGTAAGAAGATACTCGTATGCATATCACATGGAATGTTCAGAGTTTACTCTTTTGTGTTTAATGATATAACTTGTGTAACATTTATTGTCTCACGTTTTTATTTAGTCGCAGTGTAACTGATGCTAAGGAAAATATGTTTTTTAAAGCTTCAAAAGACAGATAGCGCAAAATTTCGATTTCGAAAATCTTGTTAAAGACGATCTTAAATCAATATAAGTTCCTTCAATATTCTGCATTGCCCATATGTGTAACTTCGTCGCTCGTTGCTATTCATAAAAAGGAGAAAAACGGTAAATTCACGATTCAGCAGCAATTTCGCGAAGATAGAATCATCTGGTGGTTTGTACGAGACAATTCCCGGTATATCCAGCTATCAGATGTGTCCTCCGCATTTTCTGGTTTCATAAATAAGTAGAATTTATAGCCGCATGCACTCCGTGACTCTAGTTCTTAGCGTCACTGGCTGCAGATGATGACTCGTCACATACTCGCTTTCCTCCATTTATCATTTTTTTATAATCTTGGTTCTTCGCGATCTCGTACTTTATTATGTTTTTTGATGAGCTTTTTATCCAGTAACCAGACAGTTACAAATGTTTATCAAATAAACCAGAGAATTGTACAGCGATGCGATAAATTTCGGAAAAAATTTCTATGCAAAAACCATTAGGCATTTTTAACAACAAAAGAAAAGTTTATGCAAACTTTTGAATAGGCTTACAATTAAGTTAGTAAATTAAAGCTAGGATGAGACTTTACCATCGTGGAAACAAAAATTTCACGATATTTTTTATTTTCAAATTCAAAGTTATGTCGTTGAAATACGAAGGCGGAAACAGGAAACAATCAATTTTTTTGTAGATATTGATAGGGCAGATTCTAAAATCAATAATAAATAAGAATTACAGCATGCAAGAAAATAATACCGTAAGAACTTTAATTGGGAATGGTTTTAATTGTCACTAACTAATTAAACTTCCAAATCAATACAGAGAGTGTATCTTCCGCTGGCGCATTTTTCCAAACCCTGAACGCCCATTTGCATTATGTTTTTATAGAACACCATATTCATCTTTTCACCTTATCTATTGTCAATAATTTAAAAATATTCATTAATAAATTTTGTCTAATATTGTCTGAAATAATGTTACTGTATATTTAATTTAAATGAGGAATGAAAAATAAGTATAAGATTTAACTGAGGACGGGAACAAATCAGTGCTATCCATATAGAAATCCATTTTTGCCATCATGTTTACTTAATGGAAAGCAACAAGCAACTAAAATTTATAAACATACAGTGTCAAGTTACCTACAGGGTTAAAATTGGATCACAATGCTGGAAATTGGATCATTCGTGTAGTACACATATATTTTAAAGCAGTTTTTTAAACATGTACTAGGATCGCTTTAATAGTTAAGGCGACACAATTAAGAAAAGTGTTAAGATGTTATCCACATAAGAAATTATTTAAAAATGGAATTGGATCATTCTTTCCGCGTAATTGTAAAATATAATGTACGATTGCAATTTTTTTAATTATTAAAAGGCAAAATTGTACAATTAAGCCATATAAATTTTCGAATATTTGATTGTGACGACATTTAGATGAAGCTACATTAATCAATTAGGTAATTTCTGACATTTTTGAGTAGGGTGAGAACTAATTAAATTTATTTTTATACGTTATATCTAAACGTTTTCCTGCATTAATGAAGACAGATGACAACATAATTTAAATAAAATCTATAGAAGTAAGGCGTTACCGATATTTTTAGATCAAATTTATGAGCTAACTTTTTGCGAGAATAGAAAATAAATCAAATTCCGCGCCAAACTGTGGCAGATACGAAGAAAAGTCAATAGACATTTTTTGTTTGGAATAAAATGCTCTACCCAAAAACAAGTTTTAGTTTGAGTTTGAAGAGGGCCGTACTATTTTTTACAAAATTTATTGAAACTGAACCCCCACAACTCCGCCACTGGTTGCTTGTGGGCCTTGACATGCGCACCGAATGTGATAGGTAACCTGTAAGTTGGTACTGTATACCAAATTTGGTTTAAATATATCTACTGGTTGGGAAAGAGTTAAAAATTATCGATATTTTTTTGAAAATTTCAACACCCTGTATCTTTAAAATGAAGCGTTTATGGAACCATGTTGATATAAAATATTCCCTTTAAAATGAGTTTTTGTATTGACTGTTAGCCCTGCTACAGATAAGTGGACCACCCGGTATAATATTCTTAAGTTAAATTTAGGAGTAAAGTATTTCTGTAATTTATTATTATTTTTATTACGGAAATAAAAATTCTATCAACGACAACTAAGTTATTATTCGGTTGCACCAACAAGCAATAAAATGTATAAATACATTTCGTATTGTTCAAGATAATTTGGTTAATTAATTTTGTGTTTTCTGTTCCTACAAAGAGATATTTTTCTGTATGATATCGAGTAAGATAGTAAGAGATTTTCCAGTACTATGATAAATGCATCGGTCAGTGCCAGGAATGTGAAGTCGCCAGAAAAATTAACGACTGACGAGTATGTATTTTTTAAAACTGACTCCGACTTCAGACTCCTTAAACTACACTGGAGAACATTGAGGAAAATCGGTTTTGAATATTTTCAATTTCGTTTCTGTCCTTGAACAAAAAAACAAAATGTCTTTTACTCTTTTTTTTTCTTTAAAAAAATCCTGTTAACTTTGTTATTTTGTTTTTGTTTTCGTTTAGTTCTTATACTTGATAAACAGCGAATCAAGGAGTCGACAGTTTTTCCGACTCTTGACCGACTCCCGACTGCTTAACAAAGCCTTAACTCTTCGACTCCCGACCCTTGACTCCGACTCTCCGTCACTGGTGAGTATCCACTGTTACGGTACAATGGCATATTTTCCAGGATTTCTTGATTAGTACTGGTTTATCCAGAACGGTAACATATTGTTAAGGACAGTACCAGATGTGCCAAAACAATGCAAGAGTTCATAGAACACTACTAGACTTCCTGGTACAATAACTGATTTTACCAATAGTGTCTTAATTACAAGCTAATAATTATTTGTTACTGTCCTCTATTGTTCTTTTGTACTTGTTTTGACTTACGTAGGTGTAAAATATATTGAACAGTTGAACGTAATAAAAAAATGATACGTACACATTTATCACGAGAGAATTTATTGTCAGAACAGTTTTATTTGTCCAGTATTAGAGTGATTAAAGTTGATAACCGTACTGGCAAACTTCAAACAAGCTAAGTAAATTATTGATCTCGTCTTCTTTGACAAATGAAGTAATCATTTAGGTAGGATCATTAAAAAACGAGAAGTTACTAAAATATAATTTAATATTACATTTACTAGTTATATTAACGACTCAAACATGGTATTTCTGTGTCGAACAAACTGTTCATTTGGAGCAAGTCTGTTGTGCTGAAAATGAATTTAATCATCTTAGTCGTAATGAAGTAAGTTGGGTTAGTTCCGATTTCATCCACGTGAGTAATCAGTCCACGTTGTGGCAAATCTACCGCTTGTTATCCGGCTGCTTCTTTTTCACCGGAGAAAAATTAACTTTATCTTAAATTGCCTCGAGTTCTCAGGAAATTGCACATTTTTTTGCGCGACAGTGGGGTAGTTTAAGTAGTTAGATGAACCAATAAAACTCGGATAGAGTCGCTTTCTGATCGAGAATAATGCGTCAATCAGAATTATCGAATCGGAAGTTATTCGAATGAATATTGTAATTTTCTGATCAGATGGCTTTTTGGCTCAATATTTCAAAATATTTATTCCGGCAATTATTACTTGCTCGCGACTTATTTTGATTAAATGTGTTATTTTTCTTGAATAAAAATTATTAACGCTTGGACATTTATTTCCCAATTCAGGTCAACAGAAGTTGTAGTTTTAAAATGTTTCTAGTAATTTAAAACTAAATTATTGCATTGCATTTAGTTTTTGATTTGAACCAATGAAATAAAAGTTGTTTGATGAGATAAGTACGTACTACTTGTAAAAGAAAACACTGTTCATTAAAAGTTGAAATAAATGTGCCGAGAAAAAACTCATTCGCTATTTTAAATTAAGTTTGCAAACCTATTTACAGCAATGAAGTAGGAGGCAGCGTAGTAATATACAGTGTGTCCAAAAAGTAACGTAACGGATCAATATCTCGTCTTGTGGCAACTTTACAAAAAAAAGTTGTTTATGGTTATTTACTACATAACCTTAAATTATTTTCAACTATACATAGTTTTGTTTTTGCGTACCGATACGTCACTTTGTTTTCTTAAATAGAACACCCTGTATATTTGACACTTTTTAGATGCAGACTTAAATTGTCTTTCAAAATGTATAAGGTTTTATGTGCCTTAAATTAATCGTTTTTGAGTTATTTAAGTTTTTATGAAAATTTTGATAGAAACAGGAAATATTGAGATTTCACAACATAGCAATTTCAGAACGAATTCCTTTGAAATTTTGTTCGACAATAGTATCATAGTGATTGCTGACTAGTTAAAATTTTAAAATAATACACAGGGTGTTTTTTATGCTCGGTCCAATTGGTTGAACTTCAAACACGGATAAGTCAATTGTTTTAAATAGAACACCCTATATATTTTTACATATTCTTATCGATAACTTAATTACCTTTAAAATTCCTTAAAGGTTTATTATATCTAAAATTAATATTTCTCGAGTTTTCATGATAATTAATTGGCACAAACAAAATATTTAAGAGAAATTAATTAGTCGGCTATGGAAATATCTCGATCATTTGTTTTAAATGTCAAATAACGTTCTAGTTTCATCTTTAAGCTATATGTTTACCTGATTATAAATTAGTCCACAATAGTCTGCTCCTTGTTGTCATAGACATTCTTTTTGCGTAACTCCATAAATAGAAATCTAACGCAATCAAATCTGGTGATATTGGCGACCAATCACGAGTACCAGATTTTGAGATAATTTGTTAAGGCAACCTTTCTTGCAAAAGATTCAATAAAATATCCGCTGTATGACAAAGATCTTCACCTACGCAGCTCAAAACAGTTTAAGGATATTTTATATGTTAATTGCAAACTTTTAGATATCAGTATACCTGAAACGAATGTTAACTAGACTTAATTATTCAATTTGCTGTTGCAAAAAGTCGCGAATTATTCGCAGGGGCATTCGCTGTTTACCCAACAATTTTCTGCAAAAATATGGATTAGTTACACCTACGAAGCAAAAAGAAGCAAATCACTGAAGGTAAGTAATCGGAAATAAATTAAAAAAATACCACAACCGTAAATATTATTAGCGACAATGTATAAAAATACATATATTTTCATATTCTATCTACTCTGATTTATCACTTGAAATAAAAAAGTAATGAGCAATTTATCATGCATTATATATTTGCTCGTTCTATACAAATACTATAATAACGAAATACTAAATTAAGCTTATTTGTACGTTATTTTGATTAAATCGACTTGTTAGCTTCGACAGCAAATATAATAAATCTGAAATCAATATATCGCTAGAATTTAATAACTGCATAGCTGCTCTACATGCCTCTTAATATGTATATTAATAAAAATTCTTACTTAAATGGCAGTTTTTTTTGGCGACCATCTCTTCCAAATTAGTTTAACACTGGCGAAATGCTATTTTCTTAACTAAAATTATTTTCTTTCGCTGTTTTATTTACAAACTTCATAATAGCGCATCACAAAAACAATACTTATTTGGTTTTTTTTGTACATTTCTATTGCAACCGCTCATGTAGGTACCTACGCTATGTTTAAAATAGAATTTGTTAATCCATCATTTAAATAATTATAAAAACGAATAAATTAACACTAAATTAACTGGGGCGTATGAATCAAGAATAGCTGATGTGGCAACGTGCCATTTTCCTAGGCAAATGCCTGTGCTATACTATACTGATGTATCATAAATCGTTGCTCTAACTTTTTTTGAGAGCAGGCGGCACATGTTGTAAATATCAGCGTTGCTAAATTTATTGTGTTCGTAAAGAATCATACGCTATACAAAAAATGTTACATATATTGAGCCAAAACATTTTCCTTCATACATAAATAATGGGGTTCCAAATTCTTCTTCCTTTTATTAAAATTCATGTTTCCAAAATATTCACCAACTAATTATATTAAAGCGTTTTTGCTTTTCTATGACTTCTTGTAACAAAAAAAAAAAAAACACAAAAGCGCTGATTATAAAAACAATGATTATTAAAATCAGCCGCTATACATTATGAATTTTAGAAAAACTAATATAATTAATTAAATTACACGTTGTCGTTAACTAGAATCATATATCCGGATAAATGAATCAAATTTCAAGCACATTTTTGACATATCGATTATAACTAAGTTGGTCAAATTTTTTGGACAATCGATTGGCTCAAATTTTTATTTACAACACTCGTTATTGCTTTTCAAAATCGAATAAATCGATATTCGTACTACTCGCGCTGCGCACTCGTACCCAACACAGGGGGTTCTGGTAAAGGAAGCCCTTTTTCGGGATTTTATAGAGTTGGCAAACCTAGCCATGACGTGAACACACCTCAGGTGTAATATGTTGATTCACATATTGCGACGAAGCCCCATGTATAAAAATGAATGATTTGCAAAGAAAACATATTTGTACGACACGTGGGGCACGAAAAACTGTGTCTTGACCACAGCGCTAGGCGTCTGTGAACAGACGCGAGCAGCGCTGTGTAGCGTCGTGTTACCATTTTACGCTGTCCTAATAATTTCCGTTGCTTACAAAAGAGCGTGTTGTGCTGTGCCGCTTTACACGCTTATACGAGTCTCAATTTGCGCCTAGCCTTAAGCATGAAGCAAAATGCCTCCGATAAGGCAATAGAAAAAATTATTTTTGGCTTCAAGTGACAAATATAAGGGTTAAGCTTGGTTTGTTGAAAATAAGAAAAAATAGTAAGCCGTGAAAAACCATAACCTCACCCTCATTCAATTAGTTATTTATCGGTCATTTAAGGTTTAATTGTCAAGGACAAGTGGCTGAGAACAAGTTTATTTATTTTATAAATTGTGAAGTATTGAAAAAATTGAGATAACCGAAGATCTATTTCAAATTATGATTAATTACGATTTAAAAGAGGGCTCAGATAAAGCATTTAGTGTGCGAGCGCCTTCCTTTGCTACAATTTACTGGTATAAAGCAGGGATAAGGAGTCAGACCGACTCTCGATTCGCGAGTTTTTTTTTTTAACTGTCCGACTCTCGATTCCTTTCACCAATCACTATATTGGAGAACAATAAAGAAAACCGGTTAAAAACCATATTAAATCTTTTAGTTTCGTTTCTGTTCTTGAACAAATAAATAAAATATCGTTCCTGTTTCTGTTATTTAAAAAATTATGGTTAACATCATTATTTATTTTTCGTTTTCGTTCAATTCTGATTCTTGCCACAACACACTAAATCAAAGAGTCGAGAGTCGTCAGCTTTTCCGACTCCCGACTATCGACTCCCGACTCCCGACTCCCGACTCCCGACTCCCGACTCCCGACTCCCGACTCCCGACTTCCGACACCCGACTGCCGACTTCCCACCCCTGGTATAAAAAAATTTGAATGCTTAAGAAGTTTTGCGCAATATCAAAAAGGAATAGGACGTCATCCTACTGTTGTATTATAAAAAAGTACACAGTTAAACCTTATGGATATTAAAAGATAATAGAAGAGCGACCTATGGGGCATAGAGCATCAACTAAAAAAGTTATCTGTACTCTAAAAAGCAGAGGTGTGTACAACTTTGCCATAGCACTATAAATCTTTTCAATAACGACAAAAACAACCTTTTTTTTTAAATTGTGAGGGTTCACGCAACTTGAATTCGTTTTAAGTATGCACCTACTCGCCCAGAGAGTCCTATATGGATTGACGAAAATGAGCAAACTACGCCAATGACTAAAAAGCAGCGAGCAATCAAGAGAGTTACTTATATACGCGGTTTTCTATAGAAGTGCGGTCTTGGTAAATGCGATTAAGCTAAATGCACAGAAGATACTTACAGCGAAATGTTAAGCATAAAAACAGAAAGTTACCTGAAGTAATTGGTATAAGTACAGAGAAGGAAATTATGATTCTACACGATAATGCATTTCTCATACGGCAATTTCAACTTTTTAGGTTTTGGCCGAAACAATGATAAGCCTCGCTCACCTGACTTGGCAATGCGACTTTAAGTTATTTTTTGGCCCTAAGAGATATTGTGAACAGATCTTATCTAAGGAGGAGATTGATGTTGCCGTTCACAATTATTTTGCAAATGTTTCTCAAGAAAAGTATTTGGAACCTTTTAACCTTTAACTAGTCGCGTGTACTGTGTATACATAACTACTCGCGTGGCGCTTCGGAGGCACCATTGGGGTTTTATAACAATGTTTTTGACTTAAAATCTTAAAAATGTGTTAAACTGGTTTATTCATAAAATATAAGCTAAATCTTAAAAGGAATAACAATGACTAAATAAATTATAAGATATAAAAAATATATATCTGTATATAAAACATAACTGTAAAAACATAAAATAATTTCTTTTTAATACGAATCAAACATTGGCTGCAAAGCATTCACTGCACAATTTTATTATATGCTCTGAACAAATATTTTTATGGCATTGCGAACAAATTTGTTGCGAATGTCGATTTTTAGCCCTAGGGCATAAATGACAGCGTTCATGCCGAGTAGCACATAATTGCATTTTACGGACTGTAAAATAGAGAAATATGAATAATACTATATAATTCGTATTCCTAAAAGTACAATTGAGGAATACATAAACAGATATTAGTGACAAAAAATCATTAAAAATGTAACAACGATTTAAAAAACGCTTGGCGCCTCTGCGGCGCCGTGCGACTACTTAAAGGTTAAGAAGTGTAAAGTAATAATTTTGAAGTGAATTATGGGTAGTTCACAAGGTGACATTTGATGTAGCGACTTTTAATGTCGCGACATCAAATGTCACCGTGTGAACAGCCTGATGTTACGATGCCACGATGTCACGACGCTAGTGCCGCGATGTCGCGACATCGATATTGACAGTTCGACATTTGACGTAAGCCTATCATATTTGGGTAGTTCATACGGTGACATTTGAAGTCGGGACATCTGATGTCGCGACTTCAATTGTCACCGTATGAACTACCCATTACTTTGAAAATATTTAAAATAAATATTAAACATTTAAAGCGTGTTTATTTGTTTTAATACTTGAAGATTGACTTTCGTATTTTTTTAGTTTACTCCTCGGTCTAAAAGACCGACGTGTAACCGATGGACAGTAATATTATAGCGTGACCGCTTTCGGGTTAACAAGTGTATTCTCATATTTCCTGTCATGTTTCAAAACTGCCTATCAAATTTGTTAGAAAAATGGTCAAAGATAAAAGACAAATTTATTAAACTAGGAACAAAATTTATCGGAGTTATAACTAACAAGAACTTGTTGCGCGTGGTTGTACAAGATGGAACAACGGACCAAGAACTCCACTTTCTCAGCCGGAAGCTGTTTGTCAAGATGAGCGCTTCCTGCTACTGTATGCTTAATTGAACTGCAATATATATCGCAACGCGGACGCATAATAACGATAATCATTAATTCTATAACATTACAGTAATTCCCATCCGCAGTAAAAGTCAAAGGGAATTCATCGTACCTACGTTGCCTTACCGCCGCATTTCAAAGTTAATAGGTTTGCATGCAGCTATACAGTTATCCAGGATTGCAATAGTTAATATCAGTTTTGTGATTAAGCTACGATGTTGTGTTGCTCGTACTTTAGCAACAAATGTACCTCAGAACTATGTAGCATATTGTGGACCAAAGCAATACGCTGCGAGCAAAATTATGGTCAACAAGAATAACTGTTATGATGATGAAAAAATTGTTTAGAACTTCTGTATAAGAAATGTACGACCCTCCCGCTTGAATCGTGTTGTTTTTTCATAATTTTATTATCAAGTGTTATTGCTAACCCAATGTACAGACTGGTCCATATTCGATGTGTTTACATGGGTATTTTGCTTAATATGCAAGATAAAGATACGGTTAAATTTCCAATGCAGTTTTTTGCTCGCCACCCTTTTCAAAAATATTTTTTCATTTTCCGTTTTTCAGTTATTGGAAAACAATTTAGTTTTTTTTATTCTATTTATACTGTGTCATATATTCGTTATTGTTGTAAATATCGAAAAAATGTATAGTGATTATTTTTAGATTTTACTTATTATGTAAAATTTGATTATACTTAAAAAAAAAAAAAATTCACTTGCCGTTAAAAGCTTATGACACAAACTTATATTTTTTTAAATGAAGAATATGGACTATGGCTTATTTAAGTTCCTATATTATCTCATTCCATATATAAAGGGTGTTTCTTAAAACAAAAAAAATCAGGAGGTGATTCCTTATCAAAAGTTAGTTTCATATAATTTTGTTTTCTTAGACGTCTCCTTTCAATGTTACACCCCCCTAAAGGGGAGCAGTAAAGTTAGTAAAGTTAGGTTTCCCATAGTAAAATTTTTAATCATCTCCCACCTTCACGGGGCTGAAAAGTGTGACCCCTGTTGTTTTTTTATCAGAACTTTTTTGGTGGGTTTTTTAAAGCTTGGTTTGTTTAAAAAATTTTTATTCTTTAGGTTTAGGGGTCGCACTTTTCAGCCCCCTGTGAAGGTGAGAGATGATAAAAATATTACTATGGGAAACGTTTTAATAAGTATAGAACATCTACCAAATCCAAATATCATTGCCCTACATTTCTCCAATTTCGAGAAATAAAATAAAAACCTAATTTTACCGCTCCCCTTTGGGGAGGTGTAACTCCAAAAGAAGACATCTAAGGAAAAAAAAAAATTATAAACCCCCCTTAATTTTCGATATGGAATCACCTCCCGATTTTTTTGCAATACTTAAGAAACACCTGGTATAAGGTTAATTTGTTATTTTCAATAATACGCAAAGTTACGAAGGTTTGTTAGTCTTTTTTTTTCAAAAGTACAAAAGTGTTCACAGTACGCTGTGAAAACAAAACAAAATAGGGTGTAATACGTTTTAAAACTTGTGTGGTACAAGCTACGATGGTTTTTTAATTGGTTGTTGAGATAAAACATTCCCAAAATTGGGGAGCTATGAAATAAATAAGTAAATTTAATTAAATTAACAACTGTCTTACCTGTAATTTTGGATTACCGTTATTACTTAAACACCCTGTACATTGCTTATTATTTGAAAAATTAACTAAATGCAGGCACTTTGTGACATACTTTTGAAGGCTCCATAGATTAGTGTTTCTTTAAACTTTTTTCTTTGCGACCTACTTTCCAATCCAAAAAAATTTCACGACCCAACAAAATGTTGATACTCTAAAATGATAATATTAACCATCCATAACCTTAAGTATTTTTATAATTATAAAAACCACATTGAATTTGCCATTAAATTTATTTATCAACTAAAACTCAAAATCTCATTACACAAAAAATTACCTTTAAAATACATGAAATGTTAATTCTCGGCTTGGTTAAATAATTTTTTTTTTTTATGGGTTTTCTATGTAATCTGTTTTTTTAAAAAGAAAAACAATAAACATATGATCTGATTATGGAAACTGACTCGAAGAGGTGTGTTCCAGTAAACACCCTCTATAAAAAACTAAAAGAAAATTTAGAGTTTATACACTATGCACCAGGTCTAGCGGAGTTTTGCGTTTTAGTCTTCTGTAATGTTGACTGTTATCTAGTAAGTTTAATGCTAACGCATTTGGATGTACCTCAAGGCGTTGAACGTACCTTGTACTGCACTGCACAATCACGTCACTTATCGTTTGCACTTTTAGGTCTTTGTAGATGTTCTTGTTAGTTAAATAAATAAAAACTTTATTATTAGTTTTAATATGGTTTGCGACGTAAAATTAAATTCTCGTGACCCACTTTTGGGTCGCGACCCACAATTTTAGAAACATTGCGTATAGATAACCAATATTAAAAATGTAAAATTTAACGTCTGGTGCATACACACAAACACACGTACGTCATAGAGAAAATAGTCACAACGAGTTTAGGTGACCTCAAAACGTGTATATCTGACAAAATCTGTATTTCAAAAATGTTCGCGATCACAACATTTTCCTCATAATATGTTTGGCGAAAATAAAAATTGTGTTTTGGTGTTATCGCTTAAGGATTTAGAAAGAATCTAGGATAAATAGTTGCGTTAAGAAGTGTATATAGTAAGTGAATATTTGCGTTTTATTACATTCACACAAAATAGTAATAAAAACTAATATGCTTTCTGTGTTTTGATAAAACAGAATGACCATTCATCCTCGATTATAAATAGATTATAGCTGTCGAGTAGTTGTATGGCAGCAGTGCCATAAATTCTAAAAACCTCTCCACTCGGCTAGAATTTCGTTTTGGGATAATCGGGAGTAATAGTTCCAATGTGAATGAAAGCGTGCGTAGTATGGCCTTCTACAGTGTAAAATCGATGCTAATGGGTGAAAATCTGATTTGTATACTCTGGGGTCGCCTACAAACCTACCGTTCCAAGGTAGTATTCATAAATCGGCTTAATTATTAGCCACTAGCTCTTAGTTGAAAAGTAACGATCTGCAGTATACGAGATATTAAATGTCTTGTTAATTGGTTAATTTAATGTCTTGAAGATTTAATTACATGTAGCCTATAGGACGATACTTACGCCAGATTGGATTGACTTTATTGATGTATTTCTTCACAGTTATACGAGGATCAAATTATAATTATTGAAATTAAAAAATACGTTAATAATTACTCTTTTCATTAACAATACACTTCGCCATTTTTACTTTCCAATACTTAGAAGTTCGCCAACAATATTTTTTCGGAATACTTGCAAAAAAACGTTACCAACACTACTGTATCAATCTATTACTCAGACGGGAACTTGATAAGTACGAGGGGGGGGCGAATAAAAAACTATGCTCCGGGCGCCATTTACTCTCGCTACGCCACTGTGTGTATGTGTGTGTAGATATGTTTAAACAGAGACTGTATATGTTGAGTAGAAATATGAAAAACATGATTTATGTAAAAGTCAGACGAGAACCTTTTGCAAGCAAAAGCTGTAAAAATAATTTGACTTTAAATATAAATTAAATGCAAGAACAAAAACGAAATAGTGAACGAGATTAAATTTTAAAGCAAAACATGCTCTCAATGTTACTTAAAGGTGTAAAATACTGGAATTTAAACGTATCCAATTATACCATTCAAAGGAATTTAATTAAAAATTTATCAATTCAGAGCACACAGTAAGTTGTAGTGCTTATAAAAAATAAGAATATTTTAATGTTGAGCTTTTAAACGATTTTTATTTCTTATTTTAACATTTAAGCTTAAGTCCTTCACAAAACAGTCGCTGCATTTTTTTGTTAATTCACACCCAGGATAATTTTTAAAGAAATTACGTGCGGGCTTTATTCTAAAAATTAGCAATTGTAATACTTTAATATTCATTTATGGGCCTTTAGTTTCGTTTGTAAAGTAAATAATCAGTTTTTTAATAACAAGTTATACTTATACGCATCATCTGTTAATCAAGTATAAAACAAAAACTATTCAAACATTATATTTTATGTGATTTTTGTCTTTAATTTAATTTATTACTTTTATTTAAAATTTGTTTATCACTTTTCATAAATATTTCAAATAGCTTGGAACAGTGTTTCCCAACCTTTTTGTATTTGTACTCGTCCTTTGTGTGCGACCATGTCCGGAACATTCTTCACCCACAATTCTTCGCCCACAATGCTCGCCCACAATTCTTCGCCCACAAATCTTCGCCCACAATTTTTCGCCGGATACAAGCATGTCACAAATTTTGTTTGTAAATGTGATTTATAACGTAATTTTTACAAATTATTTTACATTAGCCCAAAGTTGTTTCTTGTATATTAATAATTCTTCTTTTAATATTATGTTTAAAAATTGCCACATAAATAGCGTATGCTGTGATTTTTAATCTAGTTTATGATTATACAGGGTGTGTAAAAATTGGCGGAAGCGCTACACGTGGCAATGTTCTTCGTAAAATTCTAAGTCGAAAGTCTTAATAGGAAAATGATGTACCATGCTTGCTGTGTCTGCAAGAGGTCCTCAAAGTTTTGACATTTAGTCTTTTAATAAGCGTTATTCTTTAATACTTGCAAATGAAACAGCTGCAATTTAGAATAAAAATAAATTTCGAATAGTATTTTGTCCTAGATATTGTGTTCTTCCTTTCAAAAATTGGTGTTGAAAATATGTAAATCACTGATTTGAATGAAAATAATACATATGGCAACATTGTCATTAGCTGTCATCTCTGTTTTTCTCGTAATTATTTCTAGTTTGTGTTTTACGATACCCAAAAGTTTGCAGCTATGTTTACGAACTAAAGGCTTACAGTTCAAACAAAAATTGTAAGTACCTAAGTAAAAATTGCTGATAAAAAAATGTCCAAACGCAAATCAATGTATGCAATGTTGCCAATTTTTTTTTTTAAATGGTTCCTGAGGCCATAAGAAGAATGGTACAATATTTTTGTATCAAGATTTTCGACTTGGAATTTTACGAAGAACATCGTCACGTGTAGCGCTTCCGCCAATTTATACACACTCTGTATAGTATGAATAAAAATTAAATTAACAAATATTTTGGTGATATAAAAGTAAAACAAAAAATTAGCGATTGATTCTCTTTTTCTTTTTTAATAGTCTAGTGCTAGTGAAAGTTGTCAGGACGATGAAATAGGTAAATCTATAGAAAAATATTATTACTTAATTTGCGTCTAATAATGTTTTGGTTGTTAAACCATATTTTTTTTTTATAAATTCGTATGTAGACGCATAACAAAAATCTTATAGCAAATTGGTTGTCACAAATTAAAACTATTCTAGAAAAGTAAAATTAAAAATCACAACATACGCCATTTATGAAGCAATTTTTAAACATAATATTAAAAGAATATATTAATATACAAGAAACAACTTTGGGCTAATGTAAAATAATCTGTAAAAATTACGGTACGAACAAAAAGAATCACATTTACAAATAAAATTTGTGATATGCTTGCATGCGGGCATGCGGCGAAGAATTGTGGCGGCGAAGAATTGTGTGGGCGAAGAATTGTGTAGGCGAAGAATTGTGGGCGAAAAATGTTCCTAGACCCGTTTGCGACCCCGCTCCAGTACCAATGCCCCACCAAAACACTTTATTTGTTTTTATTTCTCAATTGTCTTTTGACTTATTTGACCTGATTGTAGTGTGAGCGTACCTAAATTAGCATTGTAGCAGTTAAAGTTAGGAGGTAACGGGACTGGAGACTTCTTATGTAAGAAGTTATAACAGAATACGATATTTCATTTAAAGTTGTAGTGCAACTAAACTCCAAAGCACTGAATCTATGCACTGTAATTTACATACGAACAGTAATTCAAATACATCATTATTGGCAACAAACAGTTCCTGTACGTTTCACTTAAAATGTATTCAGGAACACATACAATTTCGTTCAAGATTTTCGATATATCACATTATTTTTCCTCGATCCTAAGCGCTCTAGAATATGTAACACAGAAGCGATACTTACATTCGACTACTAAAAGAAATGGGGCACTATATGTCTCTCCTTCCGTGTTCGTGGCCGCACAAGAATATTGTCCTTCGGATGATTTCCTTATTCCTGATATCTTTAAGATGTGGTCAACCGGAAGGATACCGGCAGTTTCGTTATATGCCACGAGATGGCCCTGAAATGAAATACTGGAGTAATAACAGTGAAATAAAAACAGACCAAGGGAAGGAAACATTGCAATATTTTAGAGGGCTTACGACTACAGACCTCGTAAAACATAAAAAGGTACGAAAAATACTTTGCTGTAAAATTTAAAAAGGAGCATTAATTTATCTACAGGGGTTACGAAGTATTGTATTTCTTTAATAAGCAGCATCGAGAAAGTGTTGGTTTTCGATGTATTAATAACTTGACAATAATTTCAATGCTAGAAAGCTCAATAATGACAATAAATTAAGTCAGTGTTTCCCAACCTTTTAGCATTTTATCATATAAATTTTTATTGCACTCTGTTTCAATCCTATAATGCAGTAGCGCCTAAAAAAAAATCCCCCAATGGTTTTGAAAAATTCAACCGTTTCAAATTGGTGAATTATAACAAGACGCTCTTTTCACACTAGCAACTTATTGTATCAATAAGTAGTTTTTTCTTTCATTTCTTCGCGCCCCCCATTCAGATATTTGCCTCTGCCCCTAGAGAGCGCACCTCAGAGGTTAAGAACCACTGCATTATATTAGAATAACGTTCAACTCAGCAAAAATTTCCACAGCAATTTTTTGCTACCGCATGTTCTAAAAGACAACACCTAATCCTATATTGGGTGTTTCATAATTGAATGCTGATCCTTAAGGGTGTTATTCCTTGGATGATTTTAAGAAAAAAAGTTCGTATCAATGTAGGTCCGCAACCGCCGTATTTTTGAGATACAGGGTGTTAAAAGTTGAAAAAAAAACGTTTTTTCTTAATATTTTTGATACCGCTTTAGATATTTTTTTGAATTTTAGTAGGTACTAACTAGGCATAAAAACGCATTTTTTTAAGAAAAAAAAATCGTTCTATTTCAGATATGACAATGAGCTTATAAAATAAACAAATTCTGTTTCTGGCCTACTACAACTAGATATGTACCTACTCTTTTACTCTTCAAGAGTAATAGCCTTTTATTTTTTTACTCGGAAACCGTTCGTCGGACAAAAAAGTCAAGAGGCCAGTTTTACTAAGAGATAAAGCAAAATTATAAAAATTACATTTATTTTGAAAAAAAACAGTGGCGTATCATTTTCTTCATTAAAAATATTCAAAGACATGTTAATACGGACGCCATTGGTAGAAATAGAAAATTTTTTTTTCTGAAAAAAATGTGTTTTTATGCTTAGTTAGTACCTACCAAAATTCAAAAAAATATCTAAAGCGGTATCAAAAATATTACGAAAAAAAAAACGATATTTTTTTCAACTTTTAACACCCTGTATCTCATAAATACGGCGGTTGCGGACCTACACTGATATGAACTTTTTTTCTTAAAATCATCCAAGGAATAATACCCTTAAGGATCAGCATTCAATTATTAAACACCCTATATAGTACACCGGAAAATACAAACGTAAAAGCTTCTTACTCATTTTAAAAATATTTTAAAGTTTAAACTGAATTTCCGTTCTAAAATTTACTTAATAAACAACATTCAAAGAATTTAAAAAAAAAAAAAATTAAGTATAGAATCAACCATGGTGTTTCTCAAGGTAGTGTTCTGGGGCCTATACCAATTATATACAGCAAATTTATCTGTATCGACTTCAAGTCGACGACTTGCACTACAACTTCAACATTCGCAGAAGACACTGCTGTAATAGTATCGCACACGGACCCAAAAGCAGGATCGAAATAATTACATCTAAACGACATTGGACAAATATATAGAAAATAAAATCAAAGGAACGAAATTTTGTACAAATTGCATTCATACCATTAATTCAAAATGAAGTAATAGGAACTATCACAGGCTAAGTCAATAAAATACTTAAGGAATGGTCGACTGTGGTTTAACTGAAGGGCACATATACGGTCATAAAAAAGAAATAGCTAAAAACCAATCTAGCCAAACGTGTTGCCTACAGAGAGATTATCAAAACTCTCTATCAAAAAATACTTTTGTATAAGCGTGTTAAAACCAAGGATGGTCGGAGTTAAATTGAGGAGTCGAGGATTTTTTCAGGGGAGTCAGAAAATTTGTCGAATTTCCACTCTTTAATTCAATGTTTATCATGTATGAGAAGTGAACGAAAACAAAATAACAATACTAAACGATTTTATTCAAAGAACATTTAGTTATATTGTTCAAGAACGAAAACGAAATTGAAAATACTCGCATTAGCAAAAGGAGTCAGGAGTCAGGAGTCAGGAGTCGGAGTCGGAGTTGAGAGTTGAAGTCGGGTCGGGAGTCGGGAGTCGGAGTTTGAAGTCGGAGTCGAAAGTCAAAGTCGGGAGTCGGAGTCGGGAGTCGGAGTCGAAAGTCAAAGTCGGGAGTCGGAAGTCGGGAGTCGAGATTCGGAGTCGGAGTCGGGAGTCGAAGTCGGGAGTCGGAGTCGGGAGTCGGAGTCGGAAGTCGGAGTCGGGAGTCGGAGTCGGGAGTCGGAGTCGGGAGTCGGAGTCGGGAGTCGGAATCGGGAGTCGGATTCGGAGTCGGGAATCGAAGTCGGAGTCGGTAGTCGGAGTCGGGAGTCGGAGTCGGGAGTCGGAGTCGGGAGTCGGAGTCGGGAGTCGGAGTCGGGAATCGGAGTCGGTTTTAAAAAAATACCGACTCGAGAGTCGAGGGTAGGGTGTCGTTAATTTTGCTGCCGACTTCCCATCCCTGATGGAAACCGGTCTGGACATGAATTCTTGGGGGCAAAGCCGCTACTTTAAACATCTAAATACCAAAAACGTATCAGTGTTGCGCATGCTTATGAACGCGCTGAGCTTTGTAACAACAACATAATCAGACAACACCTAAAAATACTGTAAAAGCAGAAATAAAAACCTACTTTAAAAGATGCCGGTCGCCATTCAAAACAATTAACACCAAACTTGCTCAAAGGAGAAGAAAAAAAAATTAAATGGGTATAAACCAGTGGCTTTTGAAGGCCAATTAATTTAAATTGGCTTGGCAAATAAGTAATTGTTTGAAATAGAAAAACTGTTGTCAAATAATCTTATTATTAGATATTAATGGAAAGATGAAAGCTACTGAGCAACAACTTAAAAGGTCACATTCCATATCACATCCAAAAATTTGTTACTTAATTGTACTGGGATATATAACTAATAAATTTGGAAATTAAAAAATAAATATCAAGTTCTACTAGTCATGGTTTTATTTAGCAAGTACATTTTCACTTGTGTACTAGCTTCGAATTGCTTACAGCAGCTAGCAAGTTTGGTAGTTTGGTTATGAAGTATTTTAAATAGTCCCAATTGCATACCTTTATTTATAGGTAAATTATTAGGAATAGAAAAACCATTACGCAAAGTACAAATATAAGGGCATTGTTTGTCATGGAACCGCAAAACAGATTTAAAACTTCCTAGAAAATACGCCAAATGAAAGAAAACCTATACAACAAAAGTAATGAATACAACTTTTAAAGTCTGTAGATGCTCTTCATTGTTCGCATTGTATATAGTCCCGCAAGATATTACTATAGGTTACCTTCCATTCAAATGTATAAATGTCCCACTTTCCTGTCAGAATGAACCCGAAATTAATTCCTGTAATGCGAATTCCGATTACTGAGATTTGAAGTCAGTCAAATTATCTCAAGAACGAGCAGAGTTAGCAAAGTCAAGATGATATCATTAGAAACATAAATGTCACAGCGGGTCTCGAAGTTTTCAAACTTTGCAGCTATTCTGATGAGTGTATAACAGCTGCCGGGTGAATCGATGTATAAACGAGTATACTTGAGAGGTTATCGTTCAACGGTGTACCTTGAATAATACCAAGATCCTCAAAATGTTTTACTTTGTTTCACACACAATAAAAAAAAAAGTTGTGGTAGTAGCGAAGACGGTGGACAAATAAATTTAGATAATATAATACAGATGTTTCACAAATTGTATCGATCGTAATAAGTTGACCGAGATTCTCGGGTATGAAATCGCTTTTGACCTTCAGACAGGGTCAATTGTCTGGACGTTTCGATAAAATCTTATTTGTCATATTCAGGATGTCTTGGCGTTGACTCATGCTCAAGACGACTGTAATTAGAGACAGCGATCTCCCTAAAGACCAACAATCAAAGCAGTTCTATATATGAGAACCTACAGCATGTGTAATACAATAAAATTCATTGAATTGTACAATTGTAGATTCATAATTATAGTACAAGTTAGTGTAACATAGATTTTTTTAATAACCTTACAAAATGTTGATTATCATTGCACAATAATAGTTAAGTATTTATGTATGAATGTCAAAATGTGTAACTTTTTGTCTGGTTTGCAGGCAAGGACGATATGTTTTGGCCGAGGTGCATATTACATTTTTTGTGCGAACGAATTAAAAATAATTTAAATTTTTAGTATTTTTCAGAAATATAGGTTAGAAACTACGTGACATTCTGTCACTGATAGATAACGGCGTATGCTGTTAGCGGTGGAAACGTATTTGCATAATTCTGTACACAATTTAAATAACCTTTTTTTGTGCGATTGAAATGTTTTATTCATATATTTAAACATTGATTAATTATTAATTACATAACGTGTACCAATTTACTTTAACGTAGAACATACGTAAATCAACACTAATTTTTTATTCAGTATTCAGTAACAGTATCAACCAGAGACTAAAAACGAAAAAAAATCCGTTCGTTTCTGTTCGGAACGAAAACGAAATATATCGTTTTCGTTCTTTTCGTTCTAACCGAAAAAAATCTTTTTTCGTTTTCGTGAACCGAAATAATAACGGTTAAAACCGGTTTACAATATATTTTTGGTCGTCAAAAATCAATTTTTTTTTCAAGTCACTACAACATTCTATAAATACGATAACAATATTTGCGTCTCAACTAAAATATAAACGATGACGATGGGGTTTGATGCTCACGGACAGCATATTTTAGACTGGCGAACGATCGCCATATTAAATTTACCAAATCGTTAAACACATTAACATTTAACCATTTTATTAAGTTTAACATCCGTAAGGTTCAAAAACACATCGTGATTAGGTTAAATTAGACACACGATCTTTATCTAAAAATATGAAAATATAGCAAGTGCTGTTTTAAATTTGTTTTAGTACTAAAAATCTATGCATTTGAATTAAATAAGATCCTGCTGTAATTATTTAAAAAGACAAAAGAATGAATTCAAGTGGATAATTTACTAAATGTTATAAATAAAAAAGATATTAAAAAAAACTTGTATTAATTTGAAATATACTTTAACATTATAGTTTGTACATACCATACAATATACATTTTCACATTCCGTTAAATCTTACTAGCAACACATCTTCCAATAAATCTTGTTTTAAATTATTAGTCCTTTTCGAAGTAAGAATAAATTTTACTGTTATTATGTCTAAACGCAAATAAAACATACACATTGATAATATATATCCAATCAAGTGTATATTCTATATTGATGATCTAAAAAACAAATTAGAAATAGAGAATATCTGTACCGTTAATTGTGTTACACGAAATTGCAAGTATAAACAATAAAGTTGTTAATACATATTCACGTAAATATATGGATAAAAGTGAAGCTCACTTATTTCAAGTGAGATTTTTTAAGCCTCGTGGAGTCTCCCCAGCACAGAAGGTAAATTCGGGTTTGTGTTTAACAAATAAAACTGATATAGCGACAAAACCGGTTAAAACCGGTTAAAACCGGTTTTGGAAAACATTTATTTCGTTTTCGTTCTTGAACGAAAAATAATAATTTCGTTTTCGGTTTCGTTTTCGTTCTTAAAAAAATTTCGGTTAATTTCGTTTAACGTTTTCGTTTTCGTTCCGTTCTCAGTCCCTGGTATCAACACGAAAATATTAGGTTATAAACTACCTGACAGTTAACAACCTAAAGACCTCTACGTCACTACCCTTAGCGGGGTAGCCATAATCTCAGAGAACTTATATTCAGACGCGCACATGCGCTTTTTGTTCTGCTTAATGCAAATGATCTTTTTCGTACGCTGTAGCGGCCGAAAAAGTCTTTTTCGGCCGTTGCTAAGGATAGGGCCGGAAATGCAGTACTTTATGGTTGCTAACGCGTCAGTCAAACAGCTGTTTCTAGTACGATCGCACAAAAAAGTAATTTTATCTCTATGTAATAATTATAAAATATAACATCACTTTTTCTCCCTGGTGATAAAATTATGCAATTTGTCATTTGTAATAAGTAAGTTATATCTAAAGATAAACCTAACAACTTATACAGGGTGTTTCTTAAGTATTGCAAACAAATCCGGGACGTGATTCCTTATGAAAAATTAAGGCGGTCTTTCATATAAAATTTTTTCCTTAGACGTCTCCTTTCGAAGTTACACACCCCTAAAGGGGAGCGGTAAAATTAGGTTTTTATTTTATTTACCAAATTTGGATAAATGTAGGAAAACGAGATTTGGTAGATGTTTTATACTTATTGAAAGGTTTCCCATAGTAATATTTTCAATCATCTCCCACCTTCACAGGGGGATGAAAAGTGCCACCCCTGCAGGGTTTTTTTTAGAACTTTTTGAAGGTTTAAACTTGGCAATTAAAAAACTATTTTTTTAAAGATTGATTTATTTAAACACTTTTTTTACTCTTTAGCTTTTCTCGTAAAACCTACAGTTTTTGAGTAAAAAATAAAATAAGTAAACATGATCCATAAAATATTCCAATATAAAACGATACATTGTGGTGGTTGCCATGGTTTGTTTATGTTCATATTGTGTAGAATTGACGGGCGTTGTAGCGTTGTTGCCGCGTTAACCTCAAAATGAATTACACCCGTCAATTCTACCCAATAGAAACATAAACAAACTATGGCAACCACCAAAATGAATCGTTTTATGTTGGGATATTTTATGGGGCATCTTTACTTATTTTATTTTTTACTCAAATACTGTAGGTTTACCGAGAAAAGCTAAAGAATAAATTTAAAAAAAAAACAATCTTTCAAAAAATAATTTTTTACTTGTAAAATTTTAACCCACTAAAAAGTTCTAATAAAAAACCCAACAGGGGTTGCACTTTTCATCCCCCTGAGAAGGTGAGAGATGATTAAAAATATTACTCTAGGAAACCTTTAAATAAGTATAAAAGATGTACCAAATATCATTTTCCTTCATTTATCCAAATTTGAGAAATAAAATAAAAACTTAATTTTACCGCTCCTCTTTAGGGGGGTGTAACTCCGAAGGGGAACGTCTAAGGGAAAAAAATTATATGAAAGACCCCCCTTAAGTTTCGATAAGGAATCACCTGCCGATTTTTTTTTGCAATACTTAGGAAACACCCTGTATATCAATAAAATAAAATTTTGCATCCACCTCCTTTGTATCCGTTAATTTTTTAACTATATAATTGTGTAAGTTCAAGAAATATTAAGTAATTGTCGTCTGCAGAACATTTCATTACACTGTTATAGGTTTGCAGTACGAGCAATTTGATGACAATAAACATGAAATAAACCCAAATAAGCAAATTCTACTACATAATAAAATTGTTTTAGATTTTCATGACGCAACTCACGACCATTTTTGTGTGCGGAACAGGGAGCTATTTTAAAATTGGTTCTGTTTGTATTAGGTAATAGCTTGATTTAGAGTCCCTTGTTATTTCTTTAACATCCCCCTTTATTCGGCCCCTTCTTCTCCGCCCGATTGATAGAATCTAAATGTTCATTTTATCTTTCGCTTTATTTCTTTTCTTTTTTTGTTCCAAAAATACGGATTGATAAAAAACGATTTATTGGGTTTATTTACTGAATCTAACAATAAATGTGACAAAGTCTAGTGAAATAATACACGATAAAATAAATTTAAGAACACGTGCTTCGGTTCGATAAAGAAGAATAAAATCTTACTACGTCATTGTAATAAACGTTTTTTATTAAAAATCTTAGTTTACAATTTTTGGCAGCGCTAGAAATAAAATAGTTATGAAAAGTTAAAGAAAAGTTTCATACTTTGCGCTGTCTGGGCAGGGTATGCAGACAATTTATTTCCGTTTTATCTATTAGAATTCTCTTAAATGGCCTAATACTGGGTCATTACTTTTGTCTTCCCATGCAATCACAAACAGAAAGAACACTTTGTAAGTATGAAAATTCTCTTTTCTGCATTCAGTTTATAGATTATAATAAAACAAAACTATACTGTATGTAACTGAGTTCTAATTCACCCCCTTTGCTCTTTATTTTTGATTTTAGATAAATTAATATGTAGTCATATGATATGTGTAAAAAATCGGATTATTTGAACATACAGTGTAATTAAAATTCGAAGTTAAGCATGGAGATCTTGCTTATTATAATAGCTAGAGTATAGGTTTCCATTTGGCAAAGTTGCTAAATTTGGTGCTCATTAATAATCCAAAGAGAAATTGGAAATATCTCAAACGGTATCCGAGAAAATGAGGAAAAACCGGATTTTTAAAAATCGTCTTTAACTCCTTTGTAGTATAAAATATTTCAAATGTGTAAAAACATTGCTAAAGCAACTTTTTAAGCCGCATCGGATAGTAATCACTCATTTATTCTAGGTCGATTCGTTTTTGTTTTACGATAACTAACTTTATTTTTTCTTATGGGCGCAATTTTTGCTATTTACATAATCAAATAGCATTTATTTTTCTGAATCCATTGATGTATTACACATGGTATTTTACTTTTTTATTCACTGTCAAATAAAAAAAAAAGTTTTACACAATAACCTATATAAATCAGGTAGGCAGGCCTTGTAGTTTATGTAGTTTCCATGTCAACCACTCAACAAACTAAAAGTTTTGAAAGTTTGTTACTTGTCATCGTAATAGATTCATGAAAATGAACTTTAATAACGAAGAAAAACGCGATATGAGGCGAACTTTTTATACCGTTCTTTTAAGCTTTGTTATACGTTATCACATGCTTTATACCAGGGGTGGGCAAATATTTTTAAGCTCGGGCCAGAGAGGTCCTTTTTGTACATCATGCGGGCCATAACGAAATGCTTCAATATTTTGCCAAGACGCGATGGAGGGGGGAGGGTAAAAAGAATAAAACGTAAAATAACATTTTATGCACTTAGTTTGATATTTTATACGTTAAAATTTAAACAAACATTTGTATAAACTCTTACCTTAACATAATTTTGTAATCGATGTATATTTTTCGTATAGTTTATTAACGAAAATAAAATATTTTGGGCATAATCCAAAAATAAGTTGAATTTATCTGCATTCAGGGAACCATAAAACACCGATAATTCGCTTGAATGAAATTTTCCCTTTAACAAATGATCTGATTGCAAACCAATCAGTTGTAACTGAATTTGAAGAGGAGCATCCTGCACATTAAAATTAAAAGGTGTATTGTGTAATGTGTACTACTCACTAATGACAATATTTTTAAATTTTTTGGAAATCTTCAAATCTTCTAAATTCAGCATGTAGGTAGTTCTTTTATGATTGCTCCATATTTAACAAAATCATCATTTCTCAGATTTTCTCGTCGTGATTCCAATGTTGGAAAGACGTTTAACTGCTTCTCATTTAAATTTCCAGCAAATTAAGTGAGTTTTGTCATAAATGCTTTGACGTTTGAGTACATATTAAAAGCGTATTGCTTTTTTTCCTTGTAGTGCAATATTGTTCGCTCAAAAAATTAGTATGTCAACAGAAAGTCGTAAATTTTTTCATCAAACAAATTCTTAAGTCTTGCCGACGCTAAACCATCTACGTCTGTAGGTATTTCGATAGTTTGCGTACAAAATCGAGTTAGAAAGAGATAAATCATAGGATTTCATAGCGGGTCGGATTGAGCAATTGAAAGGGCCGCATCCGGCCCGCGGGCCGCGTTTTGCCCACCCCTGCTTTATACGAATTTACTTAAAATTCTGTTTAATGAAGTGTTTTTTCCGGATATGTTTGTAATAAAAATGTTTTTTTTTATTGTCATCTGAAACCTTTCTGCCATATTTTTGGCAAAGGCCCCATATTTTTCTAGGTTTCTGTCCAACATTAAAAAATATGTGTGCGAGGATTGTCTCCTTTCTGGATTTGTTTCTGCATATCGCTGACTTGACAATATAGAATGTCTATACAATGAATAAAAAATTCGCAGCATATCGCGTTTTTCTTCGTTATTAAAGTTCATTTTTACGAATTATAATGTGACAAGTAATAAACTTTCAAATCTTTTAGTTTGTTGATTGGTTGTCATGGATATAACATAAACTACGACGACCGGTCTACCTGATTTGTAATGGTTATTGTTTAAAACCTTTTTTTTATTTGGCAATGAATAAAGAAGTAAAATACCATGTGTGATATATCAATCAATTAGGAAAAATAAATGCTAATTGATTATGTAAATAACAAAAATTGCACCCATAAAAAAAACTAAAGTTGGTTATCATAAAACAAAAACGAATCGATTTGGGAAAAATTTGACCACCATCCGATTTAGCTTAAAAAGTTGCTTCGGCAATGTTTTTACACATTTAAAATATTTCTGACTCCAAAGGAGTTACAGACGACTTTCAAAAATCGTATTTTCCAGTTTTTCCTAGTTTTCTTCGATGCCGTTTGAGAAATTTCCAATTTCTCTTTGGAATATTGAGCACGAAATTTAGCAACTTTGCCGAATTTAAACCTATACTCTAGCTTTTATAATAAGCGAGATCCCCATGCTTAAACTTGAATTTCAATCTCCCTGTACATATACTGTTGTTTACATCCGGTTTCGTAAGGTTATTTTCGACGAAACCTGAAGTAAAACAACAGTGGTTATATGTTCAAGTAATCCGTTTTTATACGTATCATCTGTTTAAAATTTCATTTTTCTAACATCAAAATTAAAGAAAAAAGGGGGTGTACTACAACTCAGTTACACCCAGTATATTGCAAGTAGATCAAAGAAGGGTTGATGACTGCAAAAAAATTATGTTGAATTCTCCATCTTTACCCAAAGCAAAGTTCACTTGACTTCGCCTGTAAATACAAAGTAAGTAAACGAACCTGATCGATCGATTTGGTCATCAGCTGTATTTTTAGACCCCGTTTCTTCATCATTCAGTTAATTAACTTTTCCCAGTTCAATTTGTGAAAAGCTAATTTATTTCAACGCTACTGAGACAAAATAATCCAACAAGAAAGGAAAACTCGGAGATATAAATTAAAATAATTAACGTAAATGTGCTCAGTGCTCACCTTTTTTATTACCGGCTTTCGTAGTTTTTATTTAATTTTATTCTTGGCCGCATTTTTTGTTTTGCATTTTTTGGGAAATTAAGAAAGATTAAAATTAGTGGATTCTTTACGAGCCATTCTGGTAATTTACAACATAAACCTCCCCTAAGCGCCATTATTTTTGCGACTTTTTGTAGGAAACAAATTGATAAAAGATGTCGGATTTTTAATGCAATTTGCGCTGTAGCACTTAAAGATATGATTAAATTAAATTTTATGAACATCCAGCACTCATTAAAATAATATGAAAACTGATGTTCGCTATGAAGTAGTCTTAACACAAAGAACAAAACTAATGAACTGGGAAATTTTAAAGCAATTTGCTGTTTTTTAAACAGTTTTGTACCTCGAGATCTTCCTAGGACATTGTTTTTTAAAAACGAATTTTAAAAATTTGTGTAGTAATTATCGAAATAATATTAGATCTTTATAGTACAAGGGTGCTTAAACGCAAAGCTTACAATTTTTTTAAAAACCACATACAGGGTGACAATAATTTACATGTTTTGTATGGGTGACATTGTTGTTACAAGCGTTACATGGTCAGTTGAATTAGCAAAGTTAAGCAGAATTCCAAGACAAATTTAATGCCATTTTGACATTTAACCTAAACCTTAAACCCTTTTATACAGCGTATCCAGTTTAAAATGAGGTATTTTAGAAACCGTAATGGTGCCTTTCCACGTGAGAGTAAACTACTCTCGATAGCAGCGTCGCCAAGGATACAGCCCTTGAGAGTAACTCGCGATTGGCTGTATCCTTGGCGACGCTGCTATCGAGAGTAGTTTACTCTCACGTGGATAGGCACCATTAGAAATACAAAATCGGTTAACTGGTGAAAAAGTTGCGCAATTATATGCGTAACAATAATCCAGTTTTACATTTTCAATAATTCATCCTGTTACGTAGTACCACCATGAAAACAAAAAATGTACATTTTCTTAAAACTTCCATCTTAATACGTTTATTTGAAAACCTACCTTAATTTTGCAATTTTTTATATTTTCCCTAGGTTAAAGATACGAATGTTTTACAAGGTTAAAAAGCATTTGTTATGGAGATTTGAAAAATGAAAAAATCCAATATGGCGTCCATAAAAAAAAACAAAAGTTAGGTATGATCGCGCGAAACATAGCAGGCCTAGAATATTATTAATGTCATTTTTAAAATCCTTATTAGTTTTATTCTTGAGGCTTTCGCGGCCGTTATCCATAATACAATCTTGGTTTCCGGGTTTGGAACCGCGTCTTCTATATTTAGAAGTAGTTGACGTTTCGACCATTGTGTCTTGGTCTTTTTCAAAACGACTAATTTGTGAGGGATGTTGCTGGGTTTATATATCCAGCTTGTGGAGGCGTGGCGTTCCGCTTGATGGATTTGTTCTGCCTCAGTGATTTTGTGATGACTGGTTTCCAGATGTTTGGGAGTTGTATGCCTGTGTCTCTGTTGTAGTTGTTTGGGTTCTTGATGATTTCCAATGATTCTCGATACAATCTTGGCCAGAAATGGTTTGCGCGGGCCAGTAGTTTTGTTTCTCTGAAGAGGATGTTGTGTCCTGTACCCTGGGCGTGTTCTGCTACCGCTGATTTATCGACTTGTTTTCTTGTTGTTTGTCCTTCGTGTTCTTTGAGACGCGTTTGTATACTCCTGCCAGTTTGTCCTATGTATACTTTTCCACAGGAGCAAGATATGCTATACAGGGTGGTGCTTTTTTCGATGCTCACCATTGCTATCTTGAAAACGGTAAGAGATACAAGGTCGGTTAAATTAGAGAAAAGTTGCACATTTTTATGGCGATTAAGAATCTGAAAAGAAATCCTGGATATTTTGATTCGTTTTTGTTTTATTACAAAAAAACTGAAAAATGTGATTTTAGAAAAATATTATTATCTTCTACTGCCACTGACTCAATTTCATTTAAACTTGGTCACTTTATGTTTTTGACCGTCCTGGGTTTGATGACGTCAACAGAAATTTTCTAAGCCTTCTAGATTTCAAGTTGCGATAGTCAACTTTTTTATTTCTTATGGCCGCCATATTGGATTTTTGCACCATCAGACAGACAAAAAAATTAGCTTTTCAAATTGGTAACCAAAATACCTTTTTTCTTTCAAAAAACTTGTTGAAATTTGAAAATTTGTATAAATAATCAACAAAATCGAGAATGCTCTGAAAAACAATTGAAACTATGATATTAATAATAGTGACAGATTGCGTGCAAGTGACGTACGTAGAGTTTCTTTATCGTCTTTTTTGATTATCAAGATGTTTACGAATGAAGAAAAGCAGGAAATGTATGATGTCTACATTCGAAACCATAAAAACTCTCTTTTAGCGTCTGAAAATTACGCAAATTTATATCCAGAGAGAGAGCAACCCCACAGGACAATGTTTACGAGGATTTCAAGAAGTTTGGGTAATTATGGCATGTTTAAAAGACCGCGAGGGCCGTATAGGAAAAGGATTAATGTTAATGAAGTGAATGTGTTGGCTCAAATAGCAATTAATCCAGAAAACTCCAGCCGGAAAATTGTTCAAGAGTGTGGTATTAATGATGCATATGCCAGAAAAATAATAAAAAAACATAAATACCACGATTGTAAATTCTCAAGGGTACAAACTCTTCATCCTGGTGATACTAACAGAAGATTGAACTTTTGTTTTTGGTTTCGGGAAAAACTGCAGCAAGACCCACATTTTTCCAGAAAAATACTATGGACTGACGAGTCCTTATTCACAAACTCGGGAATGTTTAACAGGAAAAATGTTCATCATTACGCTACAGTGAATTCCCATTTAATAAGAGAGACTAGGCCGCAAGTTCGATATTCGCTGAACGGGCTGGTCTTTTAGATAATACGATTCTTGTCCCTTTTTCATCGATGGACATTTGGATGGGCCTGGATATTTAAGATTGTTGGAAACAAATTTAGAAGATATGTTAGATGAATTGCCATTATTAACCATTCAAAATCTTCAATGGTTTCAGCAAGATGGAGCTGGTCCTCACAACGCCCGAATTGTAAGAGAATATTTAAATGCACGCTTTCAAAATTCTTGGCTTGGTACGTTTGGTCCTGTTTATTGGCTTCCACGATCGCCATGTTTAACGCCCATGGATTGCTTTTTGTGGGGCAATGTAAAAGATGTTGTTTATGCAACCCCACGGATAGATAATATTGAACATCTTCGTCGTAAAATAAAAAATGCATTTGACTCAATTCCGCGACGGACTATCCTAAAGGCAGTGGACGAAATGAATTTAAGGACTGACCTCTGTATAATACATAACGGCGGACACTTTGAACAGTTTAAATAATTACTTATATCTGATGTTTTAAATTTATTTTCAATTTGTTATCATTAGACCAGTAAAATGTTCAGTCTTTTATTTATATCATAGTTTCAATTGTTTTTCAGAGCATTCTCGATTTTGTAGATTATTTATACAAATTTTCAAATTTCAACAAGTTTTTTGAAAGAAAAAAGGTATTTTGGTTACCAATTTGAAAAGCTAATTTTTTTGTCTGTCTGATGGTGCAAAAATCCAATATGGCGGCCATAAGAAATAAAAAAGTTGACTATCGCAACTTGAAATCTAGAAGGCTTAGAAAATTTCTGTTGACGTCATCAAACCCAGGACGGTCAAAAACATAAAGTGACTAAGTTTAAATGAAATAGCGTCAATGGTAGGGAAGATAATAATATTTTTCTAAAATCACATTTTTCAGTTTTTTTGTAATAAAACAAAAACGAATCAAAATATCCAGGATTTCTTTTCAGATTCTTAATCGCCATAAAAATATGCAACTTTTCTTTAATTTAACCGACCTTGTATTTCTTACCGTTTCCAAGATAGCAATGGTGAGCATCGAAAAAAGCACCACCCTGTATATTCCCGCGTGGTGTAGTCCTGTGTCGTGTGCTCTTCTTAATTTATTCGAGAGCTTCAAAGGAGCGTTGAAAACGGTTTTAATTTTATGTTTTTGTAGAAGCTTTGATATTTTGTTAGTCACTCCGCTGATGTAGGGCAAGTAAGTCGTACCGATGTATTCTTTCTTTTCTTTTCCTTCTTTTGGCGTGGCATGTTTTTGTATGGTAACCTGACCAAAAGAAGGAAAAGAAAAGAAAGAATACATCGCTACGACTTACTCGCCCTAATAATCCAATAAAGGTAATATGGAGGTTTTAAGAAAATGTACATTTTTCGTTTTCATGGTGGTGCTACGTACAGAATGAATTATTGAAAATGTAAAACTGGATTATTGTTACTTAAGTATTTTTTTACTTCAGTACTTTTCCGGTACTTAAGACTGCAGTACATTTTAAAATTATTTACTTAGGACTTAAATCTCAAATACTTCGGTGAAAATACTGGTACTTATTACTTGTATTAGTACCTCAGTGCTACAAAAATTATTTAAGTATTTCGTAAAATAATGCAGTGCAGTGCAAACTACTTAAGCACTTTCAGTGAACACAAGTAGTTTTTAAGATATTAAGTTTTATAAGATAGGAACTGTGGTTTTCAAATCTTATATTGTATTGTGAACTATTCTTTCATATTTGACCCTAAATTACTAAAATTTGTATAGTTAATTACTGATTTGAAGATTTGAACCATGTATATTTTTCTTGTACGTCTCATGTAGCTGCATAGAAGTTAAGCAGAAATGTTCATAGTAAATGTTCTGCAGTGTTGCTCTTATCATTTCATTAATGGAAAACAAATCGTTTTCGAAATTATTAATAGTATATAATAGTGAAACCTACCTATATAAGCACATCTAATAAACTACTCCTAATACATTATGCGTTCAGTATACACTGTGTTACAAAAATAACGCCCCAAGAGGCAATTATTGAGGTAAAGTTTTTATAAAAATGTAAAAGAAAGAAACGTTTTTGTCTTACTAGGAAATTAATTTTAAACAAATCTGTTTTAGTCTACTACACAAAGGACGTTCAAAAATCGAAATATACATTTTTGCGTCGTAAACTGCCAAAAATGTTTGAAAGAACTAAAAGCAGACGAATCTTTCATTGTAAATATTATATTGATAACCACTTATGTTAAATTGGTTCTATGTGTTTTTACTCAACAAATTTTTCCCTGCTTCTGAATTAGAGTCTAAAAGTAGTATATAAGACTTGGATGGTCTGTGAAGCGTATCAAATTTTTACATTGGCCTGCGGCTACCAAAAAGTTGAGCACAAGAGGTTTCTACAGAGTGTAAAACTTTCTTTGAAGATGTTAATAAATATGCTACTTTAGCTTTTAAGAGTATAATTAAGCAATTAATTAGTTTTCTTATAGCAAATAAAATCGTTTGGAGGTTGGTCAGCTATGGTTGCAACAAGACGGCGTTACGGTGTACTCTTAGAGATATTCTACAAATAATACATGTCAGTAATATCCTTGCCGCATAAAACTGTTTACTGGAGATATAAGTTGAAATAACAGATAAACAACACACAATTTAAAAACATTCGATAATTTTTAGTGTAGAAAGTTTTTGTCCATTTTTGTGTTAATACAAGAAAAGCATCTACCTATGTATGTTATAAAGACGATATCTATTGTTCCTCCTTATTATTCACGGATGCTTAAACTTACTGTACACTATCAGTTATGTAAAATTCGTTAATTTGACTTGCTATCCTGAAATCAGCAGGAAAAAAAGTTGAGCTGGACGCGCAACACCAATAAGTTTGCTACTCATTAAGAACGGAAACTCTAAATTTACTTTATAATATATTGCAGCGTTTTTAAACACATGTAGGCTATGTGTAGAACTATTGAATATATTTATAAACCTGCATACAAATTTACATTTATCAGCCTAAAATATGTATCTTCAACGTGGCAGTCACCTCCAGTTGTTTTACATTTTCTCTTGGATGATTCATATCAAACTAAAAAATTGGATTTTTAAAGATTCATGAATCTATTTGTTGTCGTCCAACTGATGCTGCAATTTATCTCAAAAGTCGAAAAAATCATACATAAATAAGTTTACTGGAGTTTGTTGGTCTGCCACTGACAATTGTATGTAAATTGGGTTTTATTTTTATCATTCGTATTTATCTTTTAAACAGACAGTTTCTTTTGTTAACCTCTAAAACTAATTATGTGTTTAAACAAAACAAGTCACAATACCAACATTTTAGCTCCAGTGTAATTATTGAGTGCTATTGTAAAAATAAGGTATTAGCTAGGGATGAACCGAACAAAAAATTGACCGAACACAGATTTCCTATAAATGGGCCAATTGATGACTTTGGAATATGATGGATTAGGTTGGATAAATCATGCACATGTGCTAACAGCGACTCAATTTTGTTTTAATTATTTTTGGTACTTTAATTTAATTCACAAAACTTTAACTGCAAAAAAATTGTACGTCGAATATAGAAATGTTCCTAGGTACATAATAATTTAACAGTGATGAAATCCAATTATACTTACTAAATACATATCCCGATAAATTTTTAATGTATAAGGTTTTTTAAATTTTCACAGTGTTTGATGTTAAAGAATTTTTAAACGAATTTTATTTGTCACGTTTACAAAACCCTAATGATTTAATTTAAAATTTTGGTTTATGAACCGCTACAAGTCCAGTTAATCGTTCGAACGTGGCCTGGTGGTACAATCATAAACTATTTGCATGAATAATATAACAGATCAAATGGCGCACTGGAGTATTGGCGATACATTGGCCAAAATAATGTACTAAAAGATACATTTTATGATGGTGATAATTGCAAATCAAAATTAAATGTCTTATCAACATTCCTACAACACTGTTAATCAAAACAATAAAGTTTTAAAATCAATAAATAGCTATATTAGCAGCCGAACCCTAAAAATAACAGCGACAGTGAAAAATCTATTATCACATTCCAATTTATTGCAAAAAAAAATTAATTTATAAGAGCTGTAAGAATCAATTACCAATTATTTATCTACAGATTGGTCGATACAAACTTGGTACTGATTTATATTCGCTGTAGAACGTTATGAAATAAATAATTTTTGACGGCGATCTGCGGTAAAGGATTTTGACTTGTAGCTATTTTTTAAATTCTTTTTTTTAAAATGGGTAGCTCAAATTAATCAAATATTGCAAATTATATGTATTGTTACCTTTAAAGCGTGTAATCGGTTATTCTATGAAATAGATAGTTTTATTTCATGATATACCTGTAACAAATATTGTCCAAGTATGAAACTGTTCTCTATTCCATACTTTATCTAGTTATTTCATAGAATGTTCCCGGCTGTGACCTGTCTTTGGGGTGAAAAAAATATTTTTCGTGTAAAAACAAATGCTATGTTTCCAAATAATATAATTCTAATCAGATTAGTAATAGAATGTTGTTATTTTTTTTTTTCATCAAATAGTAAAAATGAACTTAATATCTGCTTCATTAAAAAATAAGCTTTATCTAACTTCTCGTTCATTTGGTTAGTAATAGAGAGTCTAAGATTTTATTAAAACTTTCTTTTAAAAAATTATAAAATTAAAGATAATAGGTTTGTGTTCAGTAAAAAAAAACTTTTAGCAAACTTCAACCTGACCTTAATTTGGTATTTTGTAAGCCCAGCACTACATGTCAATTAAGTCAACTTTAAACAATCCACTGAAACCTATCCAGTCCCTTAAGTTATTATCTTAGGCCTGTATCTATTTATTTCATACTTTATTTTGTACAATAATAACGTTGTTTCATAAAATCAATAAGTATTACATACAATGCGTAGTCGAAAGTTGAAGCATCAAATAATTTAAATATCCTATGGGGGAGACCGGGGATGATTTACGAAACATTTGAAATAAATATCTTGGAAGGAAGACAAATAATGTCCAATCTATCATTTAATCAATTTGGTTGTTAAAAGCTTGTTATACTGTATGAAAGATTAAATAAAAACAAAAAAAAAATACTTTCATGCCCGGTCTCCCCTACTTTAAGTACCAGGACCCCATATTTTATGGAATACCTAGGTACGGTAACATGTTTCTTATTGGGTGCTATTTAAATGCTATAAAAATAAATTGAAATGAAATAATTTTAATTCAAGAATGTCATTTAAAAAATTGTGGACGCTATTATAATTAATCAATTTGCTATATGTGCAATGCTATGAAACTATAATTTTTGCAATAAAAAAATAAATAAAATGAAATAAAAATAAATCATTCTGTCACTAACTATTGCACTATAAAAATAAATAAATTTTGCCTATTGTATTTAATATTTTTTATTTGGATGTAAGATTTGCTACTGAATTTTAATATTTACCAGTCGGATTTAATATATGGCTAATTGGAATTAATATTTGCTACTTGGAATTAATATTTGCCACTTGGATTTCATATTCGAAGGTATTTGCAGTGATGTTCCTAGTACTAACAATGCCTTAGAAAGTTTCAACAATGTAATTAAACAAGAAGCTACATTAAGAGAACGATTACCAATATCTCGTTTCTTAACTTTAACTTTTGGATACATTGAACAATGGTCTGAAAATTATAGTAATGGATTAAAAATATTTAAAACAGAACCTACTGTAACCCTAGATATTTGGACAAAAGCTTACAATTATTGGGTTAAAAGATATTAAAAGTATATCGTCATCATCAAGTACTACAATTTATACATTTCCCTCAAGAAAAATTGAAACGTTAAATGAAGATATAACAGTTGATTGCTTTAAAACATTCGATGAATTTAAAATTAATTCATTCTATAGCTAAAACGTTACTTTCCCTAATGATGGCAACTTTTTGGCTGCACAGTGTGATTGTCCTGCTTATTTTAAAAAATGTATTTGCAAACATGCTGTAGGAATAGCTGTTAGGCTGAAGAAAGCTTTTCCACATCCCGAATAAGACTCCAGTACAACAGTAAAATAACTAAAATCAGAGGAATAAAAAATAAAACCGGTAAAATAGAGAACGACCCACAAAAAATGGGAGACATATGGAAGCAATATTACAGAGAAATGCTATATACGAAAGAGCGTGAAATACGAAATGAAGAAAATAAATCGGAACAAGAAGAAGGAGAAGATTGCCCCGAAGAAGATGAAATACAAAAAGAAATAAGAAAGCTAAAAATGGCAAAGCTCCGGGAGAGGACGAGATAGAGGCAGAACTGATAAAATATGGAGGACAGCAACTACATACACAAGTATGCTACTTAATTAGGCAAATATGGACGCAAAACAAGATGCCAAAGGACTGGAATACTAGTATAATCATACCACTGCACAAAAAAGGGGGAAAGGAGAACTGTAAAAACTATAGACCCATAGCTTTGCTAAATACCGCCTACAAAATCTTAGCGAAGTTGATAAATAAGAGACTAAAGACACACGCTAAGAAAATACTAGGAGACTACCAAAATGGCTTTAGATCTGGTCGATCCACCATAGATGCTATACACACTTTAGACCAAATACCTATTAATCTAAGTAGCAAATATTAAATCCTAGTGGCAAATATTAAATCCAAGTTGAATTTATATTATTTGTTATAGCGTGGTGCAAGTGACAAATAAAAAAAAAATTATAGCAAATAATTTGTGCTCTTTCTTATTCCTCTTTTTCCTCATTTTGCCTTTTCACGCGTCGGAGAGTGGTTTCGTGTCCATTTCCACCATGCTCTTTTATCATTTGCTAGTATTTTCATGTCTTCCACTGTTTTTCCTTTTTCTAACCCTATTTGCTTTATTGGATCTATCTATTTTCTTCTTTGTCACCCTCTATGTTTTTTGGCTCGTTTTGCAATTTCCATTACTTTTCTCGTGATTATGTCAGGTTTCATTTTTACTATATGGCCACACCAGTTTAGTTGTTATCTTTTATTTTTTATATTATTGGTTCTTGCTTTGTTATTTTTGTAATTTTTATACTGTCCCATTTAGTTTTCCCAGCAGTTTTTCTGAGTTGTTTCATTTCGATGGTGTTAATTGTACACTCGTCTTTTTTAACATGTACAGGGTGGACCAAATTCGATTGTTTTACGGGGTATCTCGGTTACCGTAATAGATAGCGAAAATCTGATTTTGGTCTCTTGGGCTGTTTTTTTGAGAAAATAACGCCTATGCAATCAGATTTTTTCTATCGGATTCCATTTTGGCACTACAGACGAAAAATGAAATTTCATCATTTTTGAAAATTTGCTGTAACTTCTTTATTTATTAAATTAGAACAAAATGTTATAGAGGTTTTTTTTACAGATTTTTATGCTTAATTTAAAAACAATAGTAATTTTTTCTTTGCCTCCTTGACTTTTGAGATATGGAGTAAACTTACATTTTTTTAAATGGAAACCCTAGTTGGCCATGACTTTATGTGAAAGAGTATTTTTTTAGCTTTTCAAAAATATATAGTTTTATATATTTTTTGCAAAAAATTACCGAGATATGGCCAATTTTGTAAAAATTCGATCATCAAAGTTTGCCATGATTTCGTAAACAACTGATGTTTGCTATTATTAAACAACTAAACGTCATTTAGAAGTAATTTTTTTAACTTTTAAGCAACTCCGTGTATTATTTTGTATTTTATAACTGTTTATAGTGGTATTGTGAACATGGCTAAATTTGAACTCTTTGAAAAGTTTAATATGTTAAAATATTACTTGGTAAGTGATAAAAACGTAGCGGTTGTTACAGAATTTACTTGGCAATGACGTTTAGTTGTTTAATAATTGCAAACATCACTTGTTTACGAAATCATGGCAAACTTTGATGATCGAATTTTTACAAAATTGGCCATATCTCGGTTATTTTTTGCAAAAAATATATAAAACTATATATTTTTGAAAAGGTAAAAAAATACTCTTTCACATAAAGTCATGGCCAACTAGGGTTTCCATTTAAAAAAATGTAAGTTTACTCCATATCTCAAAAGTCAAGGAGGCTAAGAAAAAATTACTGTTGTTTTTAAATTAAGCATTAAAATCTGTATAAAAAACCTTTATAACATTTTGTTCTAATTTAATAAATAAAGAGGTTACAGCAAATTTTCAAAAATGATGAAATTTCATTTTTCGTCTGTAGTGCCAAAATGGAATCCGATAGAAAAAAATCTGATTGCATAGGCGTTTTTTTCTCAAAAAAATAGCCCAAGAGACCGAAATCAGATTTTCGCTATCTATTACGGTAACCGAGATACCCCGTAAAACATTCGAATTTGGTCCACCCTGTATAAACAATCAATTTAAAAGTCTGATAAGTTTCCGAAAGTTAATTACTTTCCACCTTTCACTGTCTAAAATATAGAAGTAAAGAACTAGTATTTACATAAATATTCCTCAAAAGTTCAAAGATCAAAAATTTGCCTCTCTATGATAAAAAGTATTGACAGAACGTTTTATTCCCTGCAGCACACTATACTTGCATATTTGTTTCATAAATCGTTCAAATCCAAAGAATATATCTGCCGTACCGATATGCGCATATGTGTGCATTTACTTCGAAAACAAAATCTAGCAACCTCGATTTGGATTGTTGATAAAGTAGTGGCTAAATATTCACATTTGTTTTTGAAACGGTGACGTGCAGTTCCAACTTTTTCCAGCCTGAAAATGGCATTCAAAAAAACTTTAAACAAAACAGCATAGGCGAAATTTATGACGCAATATTTCATACTTTTCGAGTTACGTACTAACTTTTTATCTGTAATTATTTGTTTCATATCACCGCAATATCTACCCGCAGCTAATTTCCCCCTGTAAACATGTCTTACTTGAAAAAAGAGGGTGAAATGATTAATCGCTCGGTTTGTATCTCATATCTGTAGCAATTTTACCGTCGCGAAACTTAACCCCAAATCTAACGTAAAAATTTTAAGGATAAACAGATACCTGAAATTCTTCCTGCCGCTTTATGTCAAACAAGATTTTTATCAAGGAATAAAGATTTAAAATTTATGAGAGAAGGTATAAAGGCAGTTTACATCGTGCGTGGATACGGGAACGATGTAATATCAAATGGGCTATGCCTTGAAAAAGATCTGGTGATTAGAGAAGATAAAGTGAATTTTCAAAAAATTAAGGCCAAATCACTTAAAATGCTTCTTTTTTTTAAATCAAAAATATTTGGGTATAAAATATGTTTCACAGTTACTTTTAATACAAAGGTAATGCAGCTGACTCAAATTTAAAAGCAACCATTGGGATCTTGTTTATTATGAGAGGTAGATCATCGCTGTACCGGGTGAACCTAATTCGAATGTTTCACGGGATATCTCGGTTATATCATTTCGATAGTCTTTTGTTGTCAGATTTGTTATATCACTTTCTATTTAGGCACTACAGTCGAAACATTTAATTTCTTCGTTTTTTTATAACTTCTTTATTTATATCATTTAAGATAGTGCTGTATTCCATACCTAACTAGAAAAAGGGTAATCGTAAAGAATCATGTACTCGAGTAGTTGCAAAGTACCGGGGCCTTCGTTATACTAGCGGGCCGACTCATTGAATTTTTTAGTGGTGGGGATAAAGGCCGATGCTGAACATACTTCGCTATGATACTATATGCCCGGCTATAAAATATAACGTAAATTATTACGTTAATAATTAGACAGGTATAACTGTCTTTTATTACTATTTATTATTTATAATTTATGCAGAAACAAGTTTTATAAATGTATTTAGTTATAAATGTACATTTTCTAATTCCTATTATACGTTTCTAATTTTCTCAAGTTTTGGTTTACTTTTTATCCACGTTGATCATTTATAAATTTTCAATAATTATTTAATAATATATTGGAAAATATTGAAATACATTAATTTACAATTAATTCACTGCTGTTACATTTACAATTTATTATTTCTACTAATATGAGTTCTTGTACATAATCTACACTTAATTTTAATAATATATCTCTTTGATTTTTTGCTTTCAAAAACGTTTCTTCATATATTTCGCTTATTAAAACCTGAAAAACTTTATACATAGCACACAACGTTTTAACAATGAAGTCTTTTGGGATTTTTACGCCACCACGAGTATCTGTTAATGAAGAAAATGGTTGTCAACTTTCCGTTTCGTTTAGCAATGTTATTAATTTCTAAGTCATCCCATTTCTTAACCCATTCTACAAAATTTTTCAAAAATGCTAAGTTTTCATGTTGCAAGTTTGTTATTGGTTCTGCATATTGATCACGAAGACATACATATACATTTTTGCAATTTACAGTTTTCCACCAATTAGAAATTAATTGCATAAATGTGATTGTACCCAAAGCGTTCATTTTTAAATCATTTTTGGACATTTTCAAAGCAGTAATGTTCTTTTCGTCAAACAATTTAACACAAAGTAATACATTTTGTCGTTGAATTCCTATGGGACTTAAGACTAGCTTGCATAAAACAGGTGCAGTTTTAATTACATTAGAATTTTCTGAATAATAAAGTCGCCTTAGGTTTGAAATTTAAGCTTCCAAATACCTATCGATTGTTACTATTGAACGATGTTCTCAATGAAGAACACTAAGTATGATTATAGATGTTGGAGATACAAAATTTTCTTTAACTATCTCGTTTTAGAGACCAGCAAAGCCATTAAAACGTACCGCAAACATGAGCAAATACTGAACGGTCGGCCTTTATCCCCACCACTTTTCTCGCATTTACTGTAAGAAGTCGGCCCGCTAGTATAACGAAGGCCCCGAATGTACCGATCACCATTTGGTCAGGAACAGTGGGTAAAGTTGAAGGTTGGTTTAAACTTTATTTGAAGAAATTATGAAATTAAGGTGCCTATTACGTTTGTTTTCAATTAAAACAAAAACATGCTTTCTTCAATCTTTAATCTGACCTTTATTAGGTTTTTATTTTGTAAGCCTTGCATTAGATATCAATGTAACCATGTTTAAAACAGACTACCGAAACCTATCCAGTTTCTTAAGTTATTATCTTTGGTCTGTATCAATTAATTTTACACTGTATTTTGTACAATTATTTTATGTTATAACTAGGTATACACACAATAACTAATTAAAGTATCATTTAATTGAAATATTCTATACTTTAACTACCAGGACCCGGTATATCATGAAATACACAAGTATTACCTGAATTATTGACATTACACGATTAAACGGTAAAATATACAATACTGCAAAAACACTTAGTAAAAATACATTTCCAAAGAAAACAAAATACATACTTTAATGAATAGATTGTCCTATTTGTTATTTTTACAAAAAACAAATCGTTGAACAACAAAAACCAAACCTTGTAAAAGTTATTAAAATCGAATCGAAAACGTTATTGAAAAGCTTAATCCTAAAGTAAACAATATAATGTATTTTATAAGTCTTGCAATGATATCGAAGCATATGTCAAAAATATAAATTACTAGGTGAATAATAAAATGAACTTAGTATGTTGGATATTGCACAAAGTAAATGAATTTTTTAACGTCTGTTGTATTTTTGGTATTTAAGATTATATTTCTGACAAATATGTTTTGCTATAATGTCAAGCAATATTATAAATTCTTGGAAGTCTGTTAAATAAATGCTACAGATACCTTTACTTTTTAATAAATGTTTATTGCAGTATGGGTTAGCAGTAAGTTAAAGGTTACAAATTGGGCAATGTTTTTATCAAAGAATGTTTTATTTCTTTTTGAGGATAGCAAGATACTGAAAACAGAATTTTCCCAATAATGTAATATAATCAGATCAGGTTTTACAATTTTAAAATTAAAACAATATAAGCAAACTTTTATAAAAATTAAATATGGGGTATAAAAAACAGAAAATTATTTTAAAAAACAAAACCGAATCGACTTAAGGAAAAATTAATAAGGTCATTGGACACACAAAATAAGTGGCCACGATTAATTACTGATTTAACTAATTTTGATAAATAAAAAATATTTTTTCGAATTTCAAAATAAAATTTTGCTATTTTGCTTAATTTGGTTAATTTGGTTACACATCAACTTTATTTTGTTTGTGTATTAAACCGGTCCTATACAACTTTCATTATATTGTCCGTAATTTTAAAGAACATTATTAAGTAGATAGGTACAATTTAACTACAATGTGCTATGGTAGGCACAATTCGCGGGTCCACAACAACATTAATCGAATGTTATTATTATTATGTAATAGCTGTCATTGTAGTATTATATTACGATAATCCCATCCATCTATGGTCGTTTGCATTGTAACTGACGGATGATCGCTAATGTAAGCTTTCAACTTTGAGTGTTATGATGTTTGCGTTATGGGCAAACACCTAATTATGACAGAGTGTTTGTAATTGCATATCAATATTTCACATGAAAAGGCAAACTGTAATTAAATATTAATTGTTGATGAAATGTACATATCTTCTTAATAAATAATTTTGGTGTAGCACCCCAAAAGGCAGTCGGTTAGACTAACTGATAACTAAAATGCCAGTGAACGCTTTTTAAAATTAGAAAATAAAACGTGTTTCACTATTTTACAATAAGACAAAAGAAACCGGTAATGGTCTGCGAAAAATCATTTTCTTAGAAGTAAAATAATGCAAGCATATAAAAACTCATATCAAATGTATGCTCTATATCAAGTCTATTGATGTATCTACATACTTTGATTGTTTCACGTTATCGTAGTATGAAAACCTTTCACAAAGCTTTGAGACGGTTTGGTTGTTGGTTCTCAACATGTCAGTATTTTATCTTTCATTTTAAGAAAAGAGATACATATTTTTACTGATCATGTCACTGTTTATTTCTTAAAAACTTTTCTTATAATAAGTGATAATGATATGTTCAAATTTGTTAGCACTTTTTTTAATAGAAAGTTTGCATATGGTGCTTATGAGAAATAAAAAAAGTTAATGATGGTCCAAAACAGGCGACACGCCTGACAAAAAACTGAATAACTAAGCGTCTCTTTTCAATACTCCAAGTTTTGCCTACTCGTCCAGTAAAGTACCTACCACTTGTCGGTCTTGTTACGTTAAAAACTATTATTATTTCAATTATTTTAACCCTGCAGTAGTCCATAAACCCTAACAAATCTTCAATCCCGGTAATCTTAGTGAAGGGATGTATGTATGTATTTATTCTGTCATTCTGCTTTGTTTCTAAGTTTACTAGTAGTCCCGTTTTCACTTTATATGAGTTACTTACGCTTCTTTAATTTCTGGGTAATAATTGTTTCGGCGCTACAGAACTTGCATTATTAATTACTAATGATGATTTACGAAAAAGAGCAAGAAAACCAATTTTTAAAAATAAGAGACTTAAATGCACAGATACTATATTTTAGTAATAATTATAAGTCAGAGGTGGGCAGCAGAATTTTTCTAAAAAGCATTGCCTTATCTTTATTATTTTAGCACTTATAAGGTGCCATAAGTGCTAAAATTCTTAAGGAACTGGCAGACAACATAATTCGATTAATAACCATTCTTTACAATGCTGTTCTGAGATTAGAATATATCCTGTCAAATTGGAAAACAGCCTAAATTATTTTAATTGCTAAACATGGTAAGCATCCCGAAAACCCATTTTCTTATCGTCCTATAAGTTTATTACCAATTTTGTCCAAAGTATTAGAGAAGCTTATCTTGAAAATAATGAAACCAGTACTGAACAAAAAAAGATTGATTCCAGAACACCAATTTGAGTTTATGGAACAACATTGAACTATCGAACAAATACATCGACATGTACATAAAATTAACTAGGACTTTAAGGAACAAAGATTCTGCTCAGCAGCATTTCTTGATGTCAGGAAAGCTTCCGACAAGGTCTGGCACCACGAAGATCAAACTGCAATTACCACACAATATGTACAATATTCTCAAGTCCTATCTAAATAACAGACAGTTCCTCGTCAGAAACCAAAGTGAGTACACAAATCTTAAACCTATAAAGTCTGGTGTACCGCAAGGTAGTGTACTTGGACCGACCTTATATTTACTTTATACCTGGGACTTTCCGATTTCAAGTAATACAATAACTGCGACTTTTGCTGACGACACCATAGTAATAGCTTTCCATGTAAACCTAAAAACTGCATATGAACTGCTACAACAAAGCCCGACTAAAATACAGAGATACACCACTGCAGGGTTAAAATAAAGAAAATAATGCAAAAAAAAACTAAAAATTGTAATTTTTTTTTTTTGAATAACTTCAGAGCTAAGAGCTTTGTGTTGCTTTACTTTTCCGATTTAAAATCAGCGCAAAATTATGCAACTGTTTTTCAATTTAACCGACTTAGTAGCTCTAAAGATAAACGAGATTCTCTGTAAGTGCAACCAAATTGAATTTGCAATTATGGGTTAAAAGAAATGGCGATATTTATCTTACAACAACAAACGCTGTGTGGATTTGAGCCCATAGGCACAGTACGTACGTCGTAAAATTTAATTCTGTGATGAATCGCTAATAAATCTTAGCAACTCAAAAATTCGTTAGGTTTGTGGGTAACAAAACCTTTCTCTTTTTGTTTAACAGGCATCCGTCAGTTCACCACTTCCATCGATCACCGTGACACTGGATTTGTGTTATCTATGTCTGTGTTTCCAGATATTTATCTCAACCTATATATCCGTTTCGCGTCATTTCTCAAATTCTGCTCCTTTTTCAAGATGTTTCTAGTGTCTGAGTCCAAAGAGGATTGGTGCTGCAGCTGAACATTAATAACACGTCTGTCTCTATTGTTGAGAAAATGCTGAAACGCTTTTAAAGCGATGCACTTTTTGATTGTTATTTTTCTTATAAATGCAGGAATAATAACCGTTATATTGCAAACATCAATCAAAAGGTATTTTACAGTTATTACTTCTTCAATGTAAAATATTGCGCTTTTTGTGTTGTGTTGTGTTCGTAGATAGAAATACATTCAATTTAATTGCTGAAATATGTCATCCTGAAAATGAAACGCTAGCAGCGTAAAAAGTGAAGCAATATGAAAAGTTCATTACATAAAGTGTTCACAAGAAGCTAGTTTTATTGTACTAAATAAACTTACAAAGGAAAACTGCAAATATTTATTATCTCGCATCTAGAGGGCAGTTCATCTTAGGTAATTACGCTTTTCTTAATTATATTACACAAAAAAAATATTTAGGATTTCATATCGATAAGCTATACTTATAAAGAACTGCTCAATACTGGTACGTGTTTATTTTAAAAGATATAGCTTTGGTATTCATACCAAAATACTTAAGCCCTTGCGACACGGTGTAAATTTCTGTATAAAATTTAATACAAAATATCTTGTAATGTTTTTCTTGTAGAGATTCTGTACAGAATTCCATTCGTTTAAGACTGTGTGACACGGATGCAATTTTATGTACAAGTTACTGCTCATGCACATGCGCGTAAACAGTATAAACACAGATATGCACTCCCTCTTAAAAAAAGGTATATTTATACCTTGTAATTGCAATTTTAAACAATAAATAAATTTAGTTAACACGTAAGATAATTATTAATAATTTTATATAAAAAATTGTATTCATTATGTAGATGTCCTCCAAAAAAGGCATGTGCGTTGAATTTATGAGAAAAAATATGATCGATCTTATAAAACAGCTAATAAAATATTTAAACTTTAAATCTCTAAGTAAATGTGTTTTTAGAAATTAATTTGATTAAAACACGCAACCCCAAAAATTAACATTTTCCTTGCCTTTGCCGTTTAGTTAAATACCTAATTTTGTTAAGCGTTAAGAACCAGTATAACTCATTGTTATATTTGAATAAAGTAAAACAGGCTGTTAAAACATCTTAATAATTTAAGCCTTTATCTTTTCGTGCCACTAACAAGCGAAGTTTACTCTTATTCAACTTAAGTTAATTAAACTTTTCCAACAATAACGTTACTGGCTTGGATGTAAACAAAAATGCATAAATATGTAAAACATCCACAATTACGATGTGATAATAGCAATTAAAACGATATACGTGGCTTGTACGGAAAGTTCTTGAACTTATAGAATGCAATTGTTTGTGCCTAACTTAAATGTTATTCGGCCTAGTCGCCTTAGCACTTCCTTCCTCATCGTATACATTGCTGCCTGCAGTTGTTCCGTTGTTCCAAATATTCTTGAAACGCTTTTTTCCGAATACTGCACAGTACCGCAAGCAATCTTTTTTAGGATTTTTAGCGACATTTTTAATTGGGGGAATAACAAAAGTCTGCTGGAGCTAGATCAGATGAGGATGCAAGCCGTGGAATGCCTGTTTTTTTTTTCGGGGTTTGCCAAAAACTGACGGAAAAATGGCGCAAAGTTTTTGAAAGATATCCTAAACGGTTCAAGAGAAAAACGCGAAAAACAAATTCTCTTTAAAAGTGGTTTTTCCTATTTCAAATGCTTATGCAAACCGTATAACACATTAACCAGAATTTCTCAAATCATGGCATCTTGTTTTTGTGGTTTTTTTTTCGGAACCGTTTAATGTATTTTCAAAAACTTTGTACTATTTATTAATTTGCAAAGGATGCCCGCATTAATGAATAGAGGAATTTTGGTTTTATTTCTGACGGTTTCATGGCCAACACGATCGCAAAAAGTTTTTAATTTTTTCCCCTGTAAATCACCACTGGCATGTATAGCTCTAAAACATTTATTTTTGATGTTTTAAATACATTAAACACAGCCTTGATTAGATTCCAGCGACAAAATATCGTGACCCTTCCTTGTCAGAGTCAGCTTTAAATGTTGACGATCATCTTGAACAAGGATCGACTAAAGTCCAGTCATCAATAAAACGTTTTCACTATTTGTGCATTAGATAGAGGCCTGCTCAGAAGTTTTACTTTCAAATGCTGCTTTAAACATTTCGAATAGCGGGATATCTCACACAAACAAATAAGGAATTTAAAAAAGTCATAGCCAACTATGAGTTCTATTTAAAAAAATACAACTTTATGTCACAACCAGAATTTCGAACCTTTTTTTTTTAATTGTCTACGCCACTGCATTCTTATCAAAAAAGTGCCTATAGAACGACAAAATTATTTTTGTTTATTATCATAAACAAGCGAGATACGGTCAGAAAACGAAAAGTCGAAAAATCGAGTTATCGGCGATAACTCGAAAACAAAAGACGATAACCAATTTTAGTTTTCGCCATTAACTTTTTCTCGAAAAAAGAGACTGAGGATGAGCGGTCCGTTTTTTGATACCTCTTATAGTTACCGAGATTCCCTATTAAAACATCGAAATTTGCCCACCCTATACAACTATATCTATGGGACTTGCATAAGCGTTTAACATAGGGAAAACCGGTTTTGCAAGGGCTTCGTTTTTCGCGCTTTTCTCCGGAAACGTTTTGGATTTTTTCAAAAACTTTGCATCATTTTACTTGCAAAAGATGCGCGCAGTGGTAAATAAAAGAATTAAGATTTTGTCCCTGACGGTTTCATGGCCAACACGATCGTAAAAATTTTTATTATTTAACTTTTCAGTTTTTCCACTATTTTTCCGAAGAAACTGGCTAGTGGCACGTATAACTCGGCAAAACATTTAGTTTTGATGTTCTTGATGCAATAAACACAGCCTTAATCAAATTTTACCAACAACGTATCGTGACCTTCCCTGGTAAAATTTTTGTATTTTTTTAATGAATATAATTAATTTTCTCTATCATCTCATAGGTTTAATATTAAAATAAAATCCCGGGATTTTGCATACTTTCAATCCCGATTCCCGAGATTAAATAAATTTTCGGGAACAGCACCCACTAATTTCGAATGTCTTCGGAACAGATTTTCACAATTTGACACAAAACGTCGCACAAATTCGTTATACGTAAAAATTACCAACGTGCTTGCTTTGACCAACGTAGAACAAATTATTAGCATAATATCGTGTTGCAGTTTTCGCTAATAATTTTATTGAGGTTGCCTCAAGTGGTTGCAGTATGATAAGCATTCCTCTAGTAGTAGAGGAAATTCAAGAGTTCGAGAACTTTTCGGACAAACCCCGTATGCATCAATGTTAATTCTGTCAAAGATTTGTTTAAGTGTTGTTTATCAGTCGCTCAATTGAATTGTAAATTACGCGCTTGACATGCGAAGTTAATCGTTTTAAAATAAAGTGAAAGGTGTACAGTGAATTTAATCTGCGCCAACAATATTTCAATCACACTGTATTAAGACGTACAACACACATGAAACAGGCACGAAATACATCACACTTTAATACCCCAGGAAGAAATTCAAAATTTCCCCAGTGTAAAGCGTACTTCATAAAAGAAAAAAGCGAGGTAAGAGTTATGTGTTAGGGGTCTGAAGCTGTCTGGAGCACATTATCTATCCGGCCTGTTTAGTTTTTAAGAATGATGCAGTTTTAATGTGTTTCGCGGAGTGCGCAGTGTGATTTGAGGTGTTGTTAAGTTTTCAGACGCGCTAAGTGGAGTGGCTAACGGAATGGACTGGAAAAGAAGGATTGCTGCGTGCGCTCTACCCGAAGAGCGCCGATAAAGAAATCTGGAAATGAAAAACGAGTTTATAATGAAAAAAGGAACGAGCGGTGCCAAAGGGAAAACTTTCATAGGTAATTTGATAAAGAACGTTTATAAAGGAGAGGAATTTAATTACCGCTTCCAAAAATGTTTCAGCACCCGTCACGTACTATGCTCTTCATACACCTCTTTTAGATAACAAACAAACGAGGATCGCAAAAAAATATTTGTTTGCAAATTGTTATTGTTGGCAACTTTTTTTTTTTTTTAACTTGAACTACAATGTGTTTGGCGTGAAGTAGTTGGTATGTATTTTCCAAGATACAAAAATACGTACTATCAAACCATTATAAAAACTAGCAATAAATGGTTAAAAAAAAATACTGTCTTAACATTGTAAATCCACGCAAAAATAACAGTATTTGATGAATAAAGCAATTCTAACGGGTGTTCCAATAAGACGGAAAGATGTTAAATGTGAATTAGGCTTTAACGTGAAAAGATTTTGGCATCTGGTTTTGACGTTTGACAAGTTCAGTCTTTGGCAATTTAAACCATGGGAAGATTGACAATCGAACAACGTGTTAAAGTTATTGAAGCCTATTACAAAAATGGGCTTTAAAACAGAAATGCACTTCGCGCACTTCGCGATATTTTTGGTCAGCATAATCGGCCACACGTGAGTGCAATTGTAAAAATTGTTCAAAAATTTAAACAAACTGGGTCGGTGACAGATGTAAAAACACCATTGCATGCTCGTGTACGTCGTTCAGCTGAAAACATTGCTGCAGTGCGCGAGAATGTGGCCGAGAGTCCAGACACCTCTATTCGTAATCGCGCACAGGAATTGAACCTCTCCGCAACCACGTTACATTCAATTTTGAAGAAAGATTTGTCTCTACATGCTTACAAAATTCAATCTACTCAAGAACTGAATGAAGCCTGCCGACCATTTGAAGCGCCGTACGTTCGCCGATTGGATTCAAGAGCAAAACAGCGAAGTCAATTATTGGCCACCAAGATCGTGCGATTTGACGCCTTTGGACTTCTTTCTTGGGGTTATCTCAAGAGCAAGGTCTATGCCAACAAGCCAACAACAATTCAACAGCTAAAGGATGATAATAAGGAATATTGGTGAGATCGAGGAGCAATTATGCAGAGGTCATCAAAAATTTTGACCATTTTGTGGAGGTGTGTTGCCGAAGCCTTAGTAAACATTTAGGCGATATTTTCTTTCACACATAATTGCCATGTGCCAAATAACATGATTCAATAAAAAAAATTTAAAAAAATTAAAATTAACATTGTCTTATTTACCGTTAATATCTTTCCGTCTTATTGGAATACCCTTTATTTTATACAAGGCGTCTAGCGTAAAAAACAGCTTGGGTTTGTTATAGGAGATACCAAATTTCTATTTGCCGAGTTAAAATAAAATGTTATAAATGTTACTAAAAAACCGGCCTGCCGTGTGCGTGTGTGTACAGACAGGGCCGTCGACAGGGTGTAGCATTGAGGCAGCCTGCCTCAGGGCGCCGCTTTATAGGGGCGCCGTTAAACTTGAAACATGTGTTTATTGTTTAACTATCGTTCCTGATAAGCGTTGTATCGGATAGCAACCTCGCAACGCGCTTTTGACTGTTAAAAAGAGGTGAGAAATTTTGAATTTCAGTGTAAAAATTTGGGTCTTGCGTTTAAACAACGTTTATGTAAGGCGTAGGCGTATTATTTTGTTTATGAACCAATTAAAAATATTTTCTATAGCTGTTTAAAGTTTTTTAAAAATTTCCAAGTGTACACCCTTCACATCTTCAAAAATTTTAAAAAATTTCCGACGGTATACCATTCACATCTTTAAAGTTTTTAAAACATTTTCGAGCCTCATTTTTGTTTTCGCACACGGCCCCGCAAACCCTACGGCTAGCGCGGGGCTGGTCTGGGCGCGGGGCCGTGTGCGGTGCACATTCTGCACACCCCTACATCCGGCCCTGTATCTAAGCTAAAAATCCTTATCTTAAAACCGTACATATTCCTTATAAATAATTTATTTATAAATTTAGTACAAGGTAAAATATTGTTTACGATAAATAGGCAAGAATAAAGGTCAGGCAGTTGTCCAACTTAAAGTAAATTCAAATGTACTGAGCGACGTTTCAGTTGTTTCTAACGAATTTTTGCACCTATTGTGCATAGATTTGGTTTCAGTTTTATCACTAAGCTTCTGTTGGTTCGCCGAAAGAAGGATTATACAAAACAACTTTCGGTACAATAAACACATAACACTGCGTGGAGAAAAGTACAACTGACAAAACAGTCGCAAACAAACAAAGATCTAAAGGAAAAACAAAAGAAAACACGATCTGCAATACTTCCTTTTCCAATAATAACTCCGACGTTCAATAAAAGAGAAAATTACATAAAAGCGCATCGAAGTAGGCGAGAGTTTTCAATAAATAAAAACTGGAGAGAACATGCAAATGAGGAACGCCGGTCTCGGCACTCCCACTTGTATTTTTATTTTAATACTTTCATGGTGCTTGTTTCTCGACTTATAAATATGTAATGCGCCGAATTTCGTCAATTTAAAATTCCGCCGATTTTAAGAGTTTTTTTTTTAATTCTCGAGCAACGACTACGCCCTGATGAAATTGTTTACATTAAATCCTTCGGTGAAAGCATCAGCTGATAGTTAAATATAGCAAAATTAGCCAATTAATAATTATAATCGCTACTTTACAATATTGGTTGATTTAAACAAAATTCTACAGCATTTGCTTGTAGGTAAAGTACGAAAGTATGGTGTTATCCAAAAAAAACGGACACTGAAAAATGGAGATGTAATACCATCATCAAACATCATCTGACAAAAGTAATGTACTCTGAACCTCTTCCACCAAACAAAACAATAAACTTGGTCTAGTTTTGTTTCCCATTAGTCAAACTTAATGCAGCAAACATAAGTCGTGTTTCACCATGACAACGCTAAACCTTATATTATTTTACTGCTGCCCAAAAATTATTGCCCCTTGGCTTGGAAGTAGGTTTTATACGGAAACTGACTTTTGGAAAAACCTATTTTCGAAATTCAGTATTTTCAGAATCTGGTTGCAAGTTTTCGATATTTACAATAAAAACAATATGTAATCAATTTGGTTGAGTTTGTTTTCAGGTTCGAATCTCATTGAAAGTATTTTTATGTCTGAAGTTTTGTCCTCTTTTTTAAGGGACATCATCAGGGTTAATTGTTTTAACAGTTTTAAGTTTTTAATGTACTACTATGTCAAAACATCATTTAGAATAGTGGTACATTAAAAACTTAAAACTACTAAAGGAATTAACCTGAAGAGGTCCCTTACACATTGGGACGAAACGTCAGGCATAAGAATACTTTCAAAGCGGTTCGAACCCGGAACAAACTCTATATAAAATAGACATTGACCGCGAAAGCATACAAAATAAAATATGGGAGTATAATCTAATTCAGAGGTCGGCAACATTTTTCACTTTTGGTGCCATATTATATTAATAATTTAAACCTAAAAAATTTCTCGGTGACTCCAAGCAATATTGAGCTTTGCTTGGCTGTACTTTCAATTTGATTTTTTTAAGTCAGTATTTTTATATTTTTGGTCCAGTAAATTTTATATTTGGCCGCCCTAGACTCATAAACAATTTAGGAAGTTATATAAAACTAAACAATCAAATTAAGATAACTGAAACGACTTGGATATATACTAAACAATACTTTTCTAGATCACTTGAGAATATCGAGTTTTAAAGCTAGTGGGAATTAGGGTTTCTCATATTTGACCATTTTGCTTGTCCCGGGATTCCGGGAAGAAATCGGCCTTTGTCCCGGGATTTCCCGGGATCCCGGGATGTAATAAATTATGTCATAATTTTTAAATAAATAACCCAAAAAATTAAGGGAGCGGTTTATTACTTAAAAACAACTCCAAGTCATATATGTAATACATTTTGCTCTATGATTATTACAAATAATTCAATAATATTGGTGAGAGAAACATACATTTGGGAATTATAACCTTTCTATTGCAATTTCATATTTATGAATACAATAATATAATTTTTACAATGAATTTTTGTAATGTGATTTAAGAAAACGAAGGTGATCTGTGCTACAGTCAATTAGTCTTTTTCTTAATTTATTAACAAAAAGTCCTGCTGCATAAAATGCTCTCTGTCTCTATTGATGTAGGTGAATTGTCTTGAGCGCATCTAGCAGCAAAGAAACTTCGTTATTATCAATAAAATTTCATTTATAAGCTATTTTGCTTTGAATTATCAGGGTACACAAAAATAAAACTGTAAAAGTATTTTGAAGATATTAACTTTGTAATGGAGACCGGGCTTCTTTGCGCCATACTAAAAGAGAAAAATTATTTTGAAGTTTTTCCATAATTTATTGTTAGTAAAGACATTTTAAGCATAACATTCTGATAAGTTATAATAATATTACAAAGATCTTAGCACAAAATAAACGAAAACAACACTTTTTTAAAATCCCGGGAATTCCCGGGACAAAAAGCATTTCCCGGGAAATATAAAATAGCTTAAAATGGACCGGGATCCCGGGAAAGAAACCCTAGTGGGAATACACTTGATTTGTTTGTGGATTATGCAAATATAGCAAAAGGGTTGTTAATTTAACTTGTGTTTTTTTTTAAATTTGTTTTTTAACAGCACTTATTACTTTGGAACTAATTTAAGTTTTTATATATTTTTTTAGTTCATTTACAAAATTAAACCACTAAAAATTGCATTTCAAAAAGTATAAACCCTTCGACAGAACCTTGTTGCTATTTTGCCGTAGAATTTTGTGTGTCTGATTGTCTTTTATCATCAAGTTAAACTAATCTTCCTAAAACATTTTAGTTATCTGTTTTTGTGCGTAAGTATACAATGAGTTTTGTAAATGTATGAAGCAACTCGAGCGATCTCCGGCTTCAAGTGATTAATAATTTAATTATAATAAGAAAGTTAATCTACAAAGAGGCACAAAACATAAAGCTGAAGGCTGCTTTATAAAATAAAGTGGATAAATTAAAGTTATTGTTTTGTTTTCCAAAACTTGAAATTCAAAGTTGAGTGAGCACAGATTTCATATTTTTTTATTCGCATTCCGGAACAAACTTAGTATCAAAGTTAGTTTGTTTTTGTTCGTAATGAAAAACGTTTTTGATAAAAGATGAAAACCAGATTCCAAAGCTAATATTTTCTTGTGGAATTAATGTACAGGGTGCGCTTAATAGACGGGCCACAGTTGTGCTCTAGTGCAGTGTTTCTTAAACTGTGGGTCGCGACACAAAAGTGGGTCACAATAGTTTTATTTCGGGTCGCAAACAATATTGAAACTAACAATAAAGTTTTTATTTATTTAACCAAGCCGGAAATTAATATTTATTCATTTTAAAGGTAATTTTTTGTGTAATGGATTTAGTTTACAAATAAATTTAATAGCAAATTTAATGTGTTTTTTTTTATAACTATAACAATAGCAAAGGTTATAAACAGGGACCCAAACCGCAAAAAATGAGACAAAAAGAGCATAACTCAATGTCAAACCAATTTTGGAAAGCATAGAAAAACAACATCTAAAGTGGTTTGGGCATGTAGTAAGGATAGAGGATTGAAGACAAAGGAAAATAACCAAATCTACACAGAAAAGACAGAGGAAGACCGAAGAAAGCATGTAATCAAATGGTGGCTGAATGTTTAAAGGATAGAGGAATGTCCTGAAGTGAGGAGATGAGGATGGCAAGGAACCAGAAAGAATGGGTAATATTTTTAAGTGAAAGTAGTTGATGTTTTGTAATGTACCTTAACAACTTCGGGTAAATAATGTTGCTGATAAATAATAATTGATAAATAAAAATTTACTTCTTGCGTGCCGGTTTAAAAAAAAGCATCGCTGAGCGGCTTTGTAAAGTAAAAATTTTGTTTTATTACACTAGCTTTGCCGTTTACAAAATCACAATTTTGACCCATATATTTGACGCGTTCTGTACAGAGTAAGCTAAAGAAATGTGAAAGGTATTTGTATTTATCACAATGAAAACAGGTTATCTCAAAAACACACTTAAAAGTACTATGACACATTTTATAAAAATTATATAATTTTTTAAATTATGTTGAAGTAATTAATCAATATTAAAAAGAAAATATAAAAACGTTGCGGTTTGTTTAGTTATTCAATGCTGCTCTGCAAAATTATGCGGAGCTTATATCTCCAAAACTTAAAGTGTGTCACGTCCTTCCGGATCTGTTTAGGGCCATTATAGTAAAATATATACATATCTGAAATGTAATACTTACATCGTGATACCAGTTGTAACTGTGGGGGCTCGGCCGGGCCACGGTTTCGCATCTAAGCGCCACATTAGCCCCTTCCTTAACGGGGGATGTCAACCCTAAGTCCGACCGCACAGCCACCTTGGGAGGATCTGAAACAATTTCCCACCAATTACCGGGTGTTACTAGCCTTTTGTACTTCCGCCCTGCTGTTCCTATCTGTTATTAATAACATGTTAGGGTCTACAGAATTTGCAATTTGTAGCTATTAAGGGACACCACTTAGTTCGCGATGCGTTAAAATTCCTTTGTGCTTAAAGTGAAAACCAATAATTAACATCTAATTACACGATCGTTACGACAAGGCGGATTGTATTTGTAACGTGTAACTGTTTAATTAATTTGACTTGCCGAAAGCAATATAACGTTATTGCCAAAACGGCTTTCAAGTTCTTCATAGATTAGTGTAATAAGATTCCTTTCAGTTTTTGGATAAACAATCATTTGTTTATAATTTTAGTTAGTCGGTAATAAACCGTAAAAAATCAACATAAAGCTGTTTACAATAAAACTGCGGATGACAAATGAATTTTCTATGAGCAAGATTTTTTTTAGATGATACTTACAACCAGGGACTAAGAACGGAACGAAAACGAAAACGTTAAACGAAATTAACCGAAATTTTTTTAAGAACGAAAACGAAACCGAAAACGAAATTATTATTTTTCGTTCAAGAACGAAAACGAAATAACTATTTTCCAAAACCGGTTTTAACCGGTTTTAACCGGTTTTGTCGCTATTTCAACTCTATTTGTTATACACAAACGCGAATTTACCTTCTGTGCTGGGGAGACTCCACGAGGCAGTAAAAAATATCACTTGAAATAAGTGAGCTTCACTTTTCTCCATATATTTACGTGAATATGTATTAACAACTTTATTATTTATACTTGCAATTTCGTGTAACACAATTAACGGTACTGATATTCTCTATTTCTAATTTGTTTTTTAGATCATCAATATAGAATATACACTTGATTGGATATATATTATCAATGTGTATGTTTTATTTGCGTTTAGACATAATAATAGCAAAATTTATTCTTACTTTGAAAAGGACTAATGTAAAAGAAGATTTATTGGAAGATGTGTTGCTGGTAAGATTTAACGGAATGTGAAAATGTATATTGTATGCATGGTATGTACAAACTATAAAGTTAAAGTATATTTCAAGTTAATATAAGTTTTTTTTTTAATATCTTTTTTATTTATAACATTTAGTAAATTATCCACTGGAATTCATCCTTTTGTCTTTTTAAATAATTACAGCAGGATCTTATTTAATTCAATGCATAGATTTTTTGATTTTTAGTACTAAAACAAATTTAAAACAGCACTTGCTATATTTTCATATTTTTAGATAAAGATCGTGTGTCTAATTTAACCTAATCACGTTGTGTTTTTGCACCTTACGGGTGTTAAACTTAATAAAATGGTTAAATGTTAATGTGTTTAACGATTTGGTAAATTTAATATGGTCTAAAATATGCTGTCCGTGAGCATCAAACCCGATCGTCATCGTTTATATTTTAGTTGAGACGCAAATATTGTTATCGTATTTATAGAGGGTTGTGGTGACTAGAAAAAAAATTGAATTTTTGACGACAAAAAAATATTGTAAAACCGGTTTTAACCGTTATTATTTCGGTTCACGAAAACGAAAAAAGAATTTTTTCGGTTAGAACGAAAAGAACGAAAACGATATATTTCGTTTTCGTTCCGAACAGAAACGAACGGATTTTTTTTCGTTTTTAGTCCCTGCTTACAACCCATAAAAATATTTACCTTATATATTTACTTTTACCTACTCATTTCTTATCGATTTAGTTCAAAAACGTTTTTTATTTACAAGTCAGTCATTATTAAAAAACGGAGTTAAATTATCTTTTTCAATAATTTAAAAAATGTAATGCACCCAAAACAAAATAAAACTGTATAAACAGATACTTTTTTCATACAGTGCAAAATGTATAAACAAAAAGATTTTCACATTTGAACTTAACATTTATTTTATCTAAACACCTAAACCATATAAAGCACCAATCTAGTATTGTGTTGTAATGAAATAAGAAACTCTTTCTACGAACACCTCTTTAAATGACTGTTTTCTACAACCACTATTGTTAATGACTATTACTGTTCAGCCTGCATGCATAGTAAGTGGGTCTTTACGCACGGTAAGCGGAAAGCCCAGTTTTTTTTTTTTTTAGAAATAATCAAAGTAGGCTTACATCAAACCCATCCAGCATGCACAGTAAGTGAGTCCTTAAGCACGATTAGCAATAAGCACTGTTTAGAAATATCAAAGTGGACTTCCGTCAAACTTGAGAGTTAACAGCTTACGTGCAAGTGTGTTAACTATTAGCCAAAAAACCGATAAAATCGTATGTATTATGTGATCGCATAAAAAGTATAGTACAAAACTCGAGTGGTAAAGTAATTACGCACTCGTGCGTAATAAGCTTCTTCAACTCTTGTTATGTAATATACAAGTATGTAAATATCAGCCAGTTCTATTGTTATTGTAAATATTTGGGACAAAACAAAGCAAAATTTGAAAAACATGATAAAAGAGATAGAAACACCGCAAAGTTAGACAAAAAGGTATGTTTTATATCTTTTGAAAATAAAATTTCTTTTACTACTTAGCACAAAAATATATGCGAGTGGCAACATTGATATCACAATTGAAACGGCATTAAAAAACAAGTTCGATCGTACAGGTAAATTTAAAATAATGTTAGGTTTTACTAGGTAATGTATTATTTTAATGATTGAATAAATGTAGTTTAAAAAAAAAAAAAAATGGTTTAATAGTATATAACATAACAAGAGTTGTAAGAAGCATATTACGCACGCGTGGAAAAGTTGCGCACGGAGCCACGGAGCCGCGTAGCGGTGAGTGCGTATTTCCACGGTGCGTAATTGCTTTACAACTCGTGTTATGTAGCTTACTTTTTCTACGATCACATAATACCTACGATTTTAACAGCTTTTGGCTAATATACACATGTAATTACGTTGTCGATTTTGGCATAAGCTTAGTTTGACATTTCTAGATAAGTGTGCGTTTTGCTTACCGTGCGTTATAACTCACTTACTAGGTATATGCAGGAAGCGCTTGACGTGAGTCTACTTTGATCCTGTCTTTAAAAAACTGAACTTTTTGCTTACTATGCGTAAGGACCCACTTACTATGCATGCAGGCGGTACGGTAAGAGTCATTTACATTAGTGGTTGTAGAAAAAGCAATTATGTATAGATTTACAGTATAAACAATGCAATTTACCGATTTACGCCGTTTGCAAAAAAATTAGATAATTTTCACATTCACCGACAATATCTTTTTTAGGTTGCTTCAAATTCAATGTTTTTTTTTTTAATAAGTTTTTAATTATCTGTGCTATCCTGACAGTAATGAATTTATATTGACATGCATTTTGAAAAGAGATAATTAAAAAAAACTTTTTAAATAAATGTATTAACTAAATAATTTAACGATACATTTATATAGAGAATTTGATTTATTTTATTGGCGTACCTTGGATAAATCTTTTTATAGGTTTAGAAGTTAAACCAATTGTCTCTTGTTGATTTAGTTATAATACAATTATTTTTTTAATAAAAATATTGTCCCAGATTATGTTTGTTCATTCATTTAAAAGCAGAACAATAAATAATACAAAATAAACCAGTAAGATCAGTACGAATAAAAAATTTAGTACTTTAGAAAAACTTTTCCAACGTCGTGTTATGTTAAGATACAACACAAAAGGAGCAAGGCAAAGTTATAAACCGATTTTCCGCCATAAAGTATACCGTATAAGATGCTTACTTACTGTAACAAATAAGAATCTCTCTTATAAGCAGCAAAATACAATCCACAAAATTCAAGGAGACAAGGGATTGCTAATAATGTGTAAAATTAATTATAAACGAAATATTTAGCTGCGGCTTTAAACCGAAAAATTGATTTTGTTTTGTTTGCTAAGAAAACAGAATTTATAAACTCGACGAATACAAAGATTATAGCGTCGTCGTTGAAGTATGCCAACATTGCGGACGTCTTTAACAAAGCCCTTGCTCTTTTTCTGTCTAAAACCTGCATGGAATAGGAGATCCTCGTTTCAGAACCGGGGCTGCACAAATTCGGCCGTTTGTATTCCGATCAGGAACATTGCAAGTTTCGTATCTTCTTTAAGCCAAGGTTGTAGTAAATCGTCGCAGAGGTGGGATCGCTCTTTATAAAACATGCAGTGCCGATGTTTTTAATTTAAAACGAAGGAAAATGATCTACTAACGCTCGTTTTCGTCGGAGGCTGGAGTCGAACTGTGTGCCTTTGAAAATTAAACTTAAACTTTAAGTTAAATCACCTCGGGCGTTTTCTCCATTTCAAAGAAGGTTTCGTTTCTTTGCACATCGTTTAGGACATCAAAATGTTCGTTAAAGCTATGTTGGAACTAATCCCAAAAGAATGGCCATCTTGTGTTACGTGATCCCAACTTTCGAATTGCTTATTAGCAACCAAGTGCCATTGGCATACATCCTGTCGTTTTCCATTAACTTACTTGGATTAGCGAGAGGACTTTAAAGCCAATGACACACTAATTCGAGTTCGCCAACGATTTGGGATGTAAAAGTAGAAAAATAGAGAAAATTGAATACAAAATTAAACCCTGAAATACGTGCTATTTCCTTTGAACATCGCTCATTTAAAGATGCTACAGTTTAACCCTTAAATGCATGGTGTTGCTGATTGGCAACATATAATATAATATTATGTAAAAACCATAAAAATTAATTTGGCACAATTCTACTTGTTGATGAATCACAACATTTCTGGTAATGCATATCTTAAAAAACTATTTCACAAAGGACGGTAGTTTTTGAAAACTTATTGACAAAACCTAACCTAATTTTAATGTTTTATTATAGCTTTTAAGATTTATAATTTTTGTATCCAAATTAAAAAATAATTTATACAGAAAAAAGTTTCGAACAGATTAAAGCTAAATTAATCGAATTATATTGCAATATTGTACCCTCGTACAGGGTGGTCCAAATTCGATGGGATTGCATGGGTATCTCGCATAATAGGCAAGATAGAGAAACAGTTAAGTTACCAAAAATGTGCACTTTTTTGAGATGAACTCAGAACAGTTGTCAAATATACTCTAGCATTTTCTGTTTTTCTTGATTTTTTTTTGTTTCCACAGCCTACTTTTTGTTTTTCATCTTTAAAAAAATTGAAAAACCTTTGTAATGTGCGTATTATTGAAAATAAATATATCAACCCTTATATATTTGGAATGAGAAAAAAATAAGGAATTTAAATAGGCCATAGCCAACTATAGCTTTCATTTAAAAAAAGGTAAGTTTGTGTCATAACTTCTTTTTAACGGCGAGCGCAATTTTTTTTTTTTAGTGTAATCAAACTTAACATAAAAATAGCTAAAAATATTGTTTGTAAAGATATTTTCAACAATAACGGAGATATGACACATTATTAATATGACAAAAAAACACTTTTTATTCAATAACTCGAAAACCGGAAATGATAGAATATTTTTGAAAACGGTTCTGAGTTTGTCTCAAAAAACTGCACATTTTTGGTAATTTAATCGTTTCTCTATCTTGCCTATTAAGCGAGATACCCATGCAATCCCATCGAATTTGGACCACCCTGTACATAGCAGTAGTATAAAAATTAAGTTGCTCGTCAGCAACATTTTGCATTTAATAAAAATTTGGTGTTGCATTTTCTTGTTATTTAATGTAAAAACGTATTACAGGGACATGTAATAACAAAATAAAATGGAATTAATAACAAACTGTGAAAAATGTGGTGTGACATATTTTATTCATCGTATTGCACAAATGTTACTCTTTGGCAAGATGTTTTATTTGTTGTTTTGTACAAAATTGTCCTTCAACAATACATTTTAGTTAATGTTTTGCACAATTTTGCTCTTTGGCAACCAATTTAGTTTTTCGATACGAACAAATTAAAAATTGTGAATTATTTTTTAAATAATTTTTCCCACATTCCCTACAACAAAATATCCATTAAATATTAATTAAATCTAATTTTTTTCAATTCATGTTCGGTTGTCCCACAGATTATTTATAATTTGCAGCAGGGATACAGAAAGCCACATAATCTTGTTTGTGTTTGATTGTATTAAATATATATGCCACATTGGGAGAGGTCCCGGGAATGTCCCGGGACTTTCTTAGTTTCGAGTCCCGGGACATTTAGTTCGAGACTTCAATGTTACAGAACACTGAAATTTATTTTTTATACTTCTAACTTTTAAACAAATTTTACTGCCACGAGTTTAGCAAAAATATTTTAATATTTTTATGTTTTAAAGTTTAAGGAGAATTGTTAAGTTTATAAGTTAAAATATATTTTACTTATGCCTGTTATGTATAACACTTTATGGAAAATTGTAAATTTTATTTAAAATAGGTATTTACTTGGAAATATATATTTTATTTACTGTAAACTAAAGACTTAATTAAAAATAATAATAAGTCCCGGGACTTAAAAAATTGTCGAGACTCAGAATTCCTAATTGGGAGCATCTTTTAGCGACTTATTTTAGTAATTTTTTTTGTTTATACTAAGTAAACCAGTTAAAAACACGTTTAAGTTAATAATGCATGAGTTTTATAGGTGTACAAATGCAAAATGTTTTTACATTTAAGTACCTCTGCAAAGTCAAGGCTACTTTTATTTTTAAACGACTTCTGTTTCGTTAGAGTTGTAAGGGTTATGTTGGGGTAATTTCTTCCCAATCTATGTGATCACACTATAACTAAATTTCACTCAAAAAATAGAGCAAAGTACTCCGATAAAAGACGTTTTTAACCCTTGAGTACCAAGGTGAAAAAACTTTACTACTGATGTTGGACCAACAACAACTTTTAAGGACAAAAAAAAAGTTATCTTTAAAGAAATTAAACAACTTTTAATCACAAGTTATGTATATTTTAAACGTGAAATGAATTATAAACATTATTAAACAAACTTTTACTATACATGGGCATGAACATTGTAATAATAGAATAAGGGACTAAAAAGTTGACCGGAACTCTTTAAAATCATTATTTGTGTACTCTTCTTATGCAGCTCTTACCTATTGGTTTAGATCATTGGAGACAAATCGGTTGTTTGCAGAATACAGATATGCCCAATTTACTGTACCTAAGCTTCCATCAAAATTTGGTCAAAATCGATTTTGGAAAAAATTTAAAAAATTACGCAACTACCAACATTGGCCAGCAGGCCAAAAAATTAAATTAAATCGCTGTACGTCTTCTTGCAAGTACGTGTGGTGTGCAATTATGCCCTCCGGGCACTAATCACTCACCAATGGAAAGGTACCTATTAGACTTGACCAACCACCAACTGACGTAAATATACTCAAGAGAAATAATGATTCAATATTTTTTTGTAAATTGGTTACTACCCATCAGGCGCAATAGTTAAATGAATGAATTCGGGCGCAATATGTCTATTAAATACGTTGCATACTATATCGTATTAATATCGTGATTTATATGTTTACAAAAAAAAAGTACTTACAAAGGAGGGTCACAATACGTTGTCGCAAGAATTTGATTAAGGCTGTGTTTATTGCATCAAGGACATCAAAACTATATTTTTTCCGGAGTTATACGTCCCACTGGCCATTTCCTTCGGAAAAATAGGGAAAACAACTGACCAATTTGTATTAAAAGGTCATCCGAAATATTAGGTAATAAGGAAGAATTTTCTTTAATTGCCAAAGTTTTATTGACCAACTGTCCCGATAATAAGTTGTGTATATTGTATCTATTGGTCATTATCGTTTCTTCATATATCTAGGATTTATTTAATTACCTTCACTAGTCTTTCACAAGTCTTTTCCTTTTTTAATTAATAAAAAACGTAAAAACAACTATAATGGCAAGGATGTGTTGTTAAGAAAATTTAATTGGCCCAACGCAACGTTTAGAAAATTTAATCTTTATGGAATAAATTTATTACTCCAATAGTAGATATCAGTTGGGCTAGTTAGCAAAAATATTTTTATTGACAACATATATTTTTTCCCCAGTAATATCCCTTTATAATGTATTTATAATACTCGAATAATTTTCATGTTTACATAATCAATCAAACTTTTTATCGCTACAAGTGTATTTTAAATTTACTAGCTTAGACTACTCATACAATATTGCACGAATGTATTTACAGACATGCAACTGTTCGTAATATAAAATATTGAATTGAGGAATACCTACAAATGTAATCAGAAACAAACATGATCGTACCACAACGACATATCGACGTAAGCTCATGAATATAAGTGCAACGAAAAGAAGCTCTTTTCCTAAATAGGGTACACAGATGGTGTTTCAATACGCTATAAAATCTATAGATATTGTCTTGATGCTCCAATATGCACTGAAACTGCATATTAATTCAGCCCGGTTTCTTGCAACCAAGCTCAACTACATATTAACAAATACCTCTCGATTTACACAAACTAACCCAACCGCCATAGACCGACCAACGTTGGCCCTCTAAACTACTAGGTACATATAATATAGCTTTCCCGTGTAACAGATAGAGCCAATCTTTGATACTGCGACCATCATCATCTTGCACCAACTGAACTTCAAAATTCCAAATTTAATTTAGTATCATAGACAAAAACACGTGCACATAAATCTTCTCTATTCTCTTGATGGACGACGCATATTAATTTCTTAAAGAACATTATTTATCTACGTTTTTTTAAATAATTAAAGTAAATTTTAAAAAATCTATGTAATTAACCACTGTTTTCAAGTGCAATCCTCAAAGACTGTTTGATAAATAACAACGTAAAAAACGGTTATTACCTAAAGGTGAAAATATCGGATATATTAGCTCCTTACATATTTTGCTAAGCAATATGATTGATGGACTTAAATTACTTTTCTGAAGGAATTTATGCGCTTTAGATTTTTGCTTATAACCGATATGTATACCGCATACTCTATCATAACTAAATCTACTCGGATGTTCTTCAACATTAGGCACCGCCAAAATTATTACGCAGTAGATAAATGTTCGTAGTATTCATATGAAACCAGAAATTGTAAACTTGGCTCAAAACATCTAAGCTCGAATGATGCTGGATGAAAATAAAATTTAATATAAGATTGAAATAGGTAAACGCAATAAAATATTTTTGCTTCAAATTGTCACGGAGATTACTTCTAAGCAATATTGCAAAACGTTTATAAACGATGGTAAAAAAGTTTTAGCATTATTTTTAAATGTATACTAAAAATGTATACGAATAGTTTTCTTTCAATCAATAAAAACAAATTCAAGATTGAAAATATCCATACTAAATTCACGCAATTCATAACATACCCTTTAAAGCTCTATCAATTACCGTAGAATAGGGCAACTTGGGACAGTAGGGTAACTTGGGACAAAATGATATTCTCACCTAAAAATTTTGTTTACAACTGTCAACTTTTGAGATAATCAAAGTTGCTTAGTAGAGTTTTAAAAGTATCATATAAGCTTAAAAAAACGAATCAGTTTTTGAAATTACTACAAGACGGTAAGTTGTTACATCAATTTTTTAAAATTATTATAAAATGGCCGAATTAAGAACTGTTTAAAATTTCTCTTGTATTTTTGTTCTGAAAATATACGTTTAAAATTAAGTCTTGAATAACTTATCTCATTTTTTTATTTAATACTACCTATGTTCAAAAATGAATGATTGTCCGTTTTAGTGAACATTTTTGTTCAAAAATTATTGTCTCATTAGTTTTTAATTCAATTAATATATTGAATCCTGCTCTAAAAAACTTTTTTACAAATGAGACAATCATTTTTAAATAGAGGTAGTACAATTTTTTAAATTTTTCCAATCAAAATATCGTTTAGCTTAAAAATTTTGTAATTTGCGAATTAAAGTTTTATTTTCTTTATTTTTGATATATTTTTTCATGTTGGATAATTGGGAAAGATCAATTTAATATAAGAAATATAATATAACTGTCCCAAGTAGGACTTTATAGGCTAAACTTGAATCAAACTACTGAAATTCATATGTGTCCCAAGTTGCGCGGTCTTAAGTATTACTTGGGACAGAAAGTTTTTTTTGTTGGTATCTTGTATATATACATATATAGGTATTTATTTTATATATAGAATATTGTTCATTGGCACCTCACCCAATTACATAAAAAAATTCAAAGTTTTTAATTAAAAAATGAACGTGGTACACGCTTTTAAATGTTGAAACTGTCCCAAGTAGCCCCATTCTACCGGTATAGGTAGTTCACACGGTGACTTTTAAAGTCGCGACTTTTAAAATCGCGACTTTAAAAGTCACCGTGTGAACTACCCAAATTAAAAGTCGCGACTTTAAAATAAAAATGGCCGCTCTTGTAATTGCAGCATCGAGTATTGTAGAGCAACTAATTATTTTGAAGTTGCTATTTGTTGATAATGTTCTAAAATCGTTGAAACATCTATTGGGGACATAATAAATTGGAAATCGATGACAAACAAATGTATATTAGGTTGGGTTAACCTAACTTATTTGTCTGTTATGTCAAAATATAAAAATATGGTAGGCTTACGTCAAATGTCGAACTGTCAAATCGAAGTCGCGACTTTTTAGTTCTCACGGTGACTTTTAAAGTCGCGACTTTTAAAATCGCGACTTTAAAAGTCACCGTGTGAACTACCCATTACTGGTTTTGATAATGTACAATGGAATACAATTATTGTAATGTGGCGCATCCACACATACATACAAACACACCCACGGATGTCTTAAGCGAAAATATTTAAAACATGCTTAGGGATCCCCATAATCTAAAAATACTGTATACCAAATTTGGTTAAAATATATCCACTGGTTGCGAAACGGTTAAAAATTATTGATATTTTTTTTAAATTCCAACACCCTGTATCTTTTAAATAAAACGATTATGGATCCATGTTGACATGAAAAATATTCGCCTTAAAATAAGTTTTTGTATAGACTGTTAAAGTTCTGCTACAAAAAAAGTGGACCACCCTGTATACGGGGTTTTCAACTTTTTTGCAACAGTTTTCATCACGATGTTTAAAAACAACTTAATAATTAAGGTTTAAAACAACATAATAGCAAGAACTTTTCTCAGAAGGTCTAAATTAATAGCAATTAAATGGTGTATGAAGTTGTTGACTCGTTTGAGCTTTACCTGCTATAAATGTCAGTTTAATGGTTATTCATCGATGTAAATGAAATCGATTTTTTAAAATTCGGTTATAAAAACTTTCGAGTTTCTGTTATCAATTTATTTCAGGTGTTTAGACGCACCCTATGCGAGAGCGTGTTGTGTTGGTTACTAAAAGTTTACGATGAGATATTAAATTAAGGAAAGCCGTTTTAAGCTAAGAAGTTCTTAACCGCATCAAGGACGTGATGTAAGTTACAAAGGATAACAGGAGTAAGGTAGGCCTGGTCGTAGTTCAGAGTCTGCGGTTAAACCGGATCTTGTGACAAATGTTAGGTCAGTCCGTGTCCTGGACTGGAAACCACAGCTAACTGGATTACGGCTGGTATACGTTACGATGCTTTCAGTCCCGGTTTTGTGCATGACGAGTTTATTAAATGAATTGGCGAATTAGCTAACCAAGTTATCATTGAAACGGTCGAGATCTCAAATAACGTCTCCTGCAACTGATGTAAAAGGCAAGTTAATAGCGGCCCTTATGCACGAAACTTTAGTAAATATATCTAAAGTTTCGTTTCGCTAAAAATACATGTCTAACATATTTTTAGTAATAATACTGTTTTTAAAATTATTGAATATCTTATACAAATTAACGACGTAGAAAGTATTTATTGTGTTATTCGTTACAGTCAAATTAATACGCCAAAAGGAAAGGACATTATTATTTAACCAGTTATGAATGGCCGAATCGTCATTCAAGTTGGTGAAACTTTGATTTGGTTCTATTTATAAACAACAAATATTTGCTTTATACGTATAGAAAACGTTCAGCAAACTATCAATAATCTCAAGTTTAAATCGTAGTATGTATTTCCAGAGCTTTTACGCTAGCTGGGTAAACTTTGCAGTCACTGCACTTATAAATGTATTCAGGATAAACTTTTCTACGTTATGTGTTGTGGTTTGTGATGACTAGACGGTAGAATCAATAAAATTCTGAACTAGAGCAAATATATCTATTGCCACAATGGAAAACAACGTAATCCAAAAGCAACGGATTTCTTTACGTTACTTTTAACTTTCTATTTACTTATCGATTTCAGGAATTTTTGATTTGAATTTAGTCGAAGTGTTAGCTGGCGTGTCAACAGGTGAAAAACTTTAACCCAGATTGCTTCTTGAATGTTTTAGGTTGATAAGTTTATTCAAGAAAATGTTGGAGAAGACTTTGTTGAACTCTTGTAAAAGATGTTTTTCTTTTTCAAACGCTTGTGCAAGTTGCAAAGATTTAGTTATAACAGATATGCTACAATCTCTCAAATCATAGCGCAGAGGGTTTCGTTTTGAATTTTTTTTCGGCACCGTTGAAGATATCTTCATAAAATTTGCACCGTTTTACTTGCAAAGGATGCAAGTATCAGAGAATATAAAATTTTACATTTTATCTATGTAGGTTTCATAACCAACACGATCGCAAAAATTACCTTTATTATTAAATTTTTGAATTTTCCCTTATTATTTCTTTGTTAATCTTCAATGACACGTATAACTCTGCAAAACATTTATTTTTCATGTTCTTGATGCAATAAATACAGCCTTGATCAAGTTTTAGCCTCAATATATCGTGGTCCTTCCTTGTTATTATCAACAATTCAGTGTTACTCCTCTGAGTTAACTTGTACGATGTGAGAAGCTTTTTAAAACCAGCGTATAACGTTTTTTGGATTTATTAACTGCAAACAGTGTTTGATTTGTAGGCAGACGTTTTCTTTAAAATCGCAAACTTCTGGTCTTAATAAAATATTAATGGTTTGCAGTATTATAACGCGTATTGTATTTTCATACTAATGCAATAGCTAAAAAAAACATTGCTAAAAAGTTTATTGTATGAAAAACAAGCTACTTTAAACCAGGGACTAAAAACGAAAAAAATTCCGTTCGTTTCTGTTCGGAACGAAAACGAAATAACGAAATATAACGTTTTCATTCTTTTCGTTCTAACCGAAAAAAATCTTTTTTCGTTTTCGTGAACCGAAATAATAACGGTTAAAACCGGTTTTACAATATTTTTTTGTCGTCAAAAAAACAAATTTTTTTCTAGTTACCTACCACAACCCTCTATAAATACGATAACAATATTTGCGTCTCAACTAAAATATAAACTATGACGATGGGGTTTGATGCTCACGGACAGCATATTTTAGACTGGCGAACCATCGCCATAATAAATTTACCAAATCGTTAAACACATTAACATTTAACCATTTTATTAAGTTTAATACCCGTAAGGTGCAAAAACACAACGTGATTAGGTTAAATTAGACACACGATCTGTATCTAAAAATGTGAAAATATAGCAAGTGCTGTTTTAAATTTGTTTTAGCACTAAAAATCTATGCATTTGAATTAAATAAGATCTTGCTGTAATTATTTTAAAAAAAAAGAATGAATTCAAGTGGATAATTTACTAAATGTTATAAATAAAAAAGATATTTAAAAAAAACGTATATTAACTTGAAATATACTTAAACTTTATAGTTTGTACATACCATACAATATAAATTTTCACATTCCGTTAAATCTTACTAGCAACACATCTTCCAATAAATCTTCTTTTACATTAGTCCTTTTCAAAGTAAGAATAAATTTTACTATTATTATGTCTAAACGCAAATAAAACATACACATTGATAATATATATCCAATCAAGTGTATATTCTATATTGATGATCTAAAAAACAAATTAGAAATAGAGAATATCTGTACCGTTAATTGTGTTACACGAAATTGCTAGTATAAACAATAAAGTTGTTAATACATATTCAATTCACGTAAATATATGGAGAAAAGAGAGCTCACTTATTTCAAGTGAGATTTTTTACTGCCTCATGGAGTCTCCCCAGCACAGAAGGTAAATTCGCGTTTGCGTTTAACAAATAAAATTGAAATAGCGACAAAATCGGTTAAAACCGGTTTTGGAAAATATTTATTTCGTTTTCGTTCTTGAATGAAAAATAATAATTTCGTTTTCGGTTTCGTTTTCGTTTTTAAAAAATTTCGGTTAATTTCGTTTAACGTTTTCGTTTTCGTTTTCGTTCCGTTCTCAGTTCCTACTTTAAACACGGAAAATAACTTCAAGATTTATATGCTATTACCAAAATTTAATTATCCTGTGATTACTTTTCTACCACAACTTGTTTTTACGCAATTAATTGCCTATTCCTAGTCTAGAAATTTGTGTTACAAATATCAATTCAGTATGGAGACAATATTAACATTAAAAATTGGCGGTCTGTAGTTTGTCTTAATTATTCAGCCTACTTTTAAAACTGTAAAATTCAAAATTATACAAAGTTTTAATCGCAATAATAATTTGCACATTTTCTTTGCAGTTTTCTTTACAAACTACAACTAAACAATTGCTGTGTATATCCAATAAATGCCACTTCTATTCAGTGGCAGTCAGGAAAGTAACCGAACAGGTGGCATAATGAGGCACTTACATGCAACATGTATCTGTCTCCGGTCTTCGGTGGATCCCCCGGGAAATCGGGGATTGTCTGCTCGGCAAACTAGATCCTTACCATCGTCTTCGGCTTCAACATTTAACGAGACAATACTGATGGTGAAAGATTCTGTTGCTTCTTCCTTTAAACGGACAACAAATGCATTAGATACAGAGCACTTTACATTTAATGGCGAAGTATTAGTCGTTAAACAGATTTGTTAAAAAGAAGACAACAATTTTGCAAGTATAACATCGTGTGCTAACTTATACATAGTAAGGACAGGTTGATGAGAAACAAAATTATCGTTTCTTGAAACATAAAAACTTCTTATGGTGGCACCAAATTTATTTATTCGCTCTGGTTAGTTTGTAGCATTATAGATAGCCAACAGTGGGCAAGTGTGTTGTGGTTTTCAGTAAAAAAAAATAATTATAGATTAAATATTAATTTAGGAAAAGGGTAAAAAGAATTCCAAATCTTCAAATTTAAAGCGTATAGCTATATTTTTCTGCATGAAATAAGCATACCCGTGATTGACAGGCAACGTCAGAAAAATTGCTTTATTTTTATTCGTATTGCTGAAATTTATTTTTACAAAACTTACAAATTATGACGTTTCCAAATTTTACATTATCTGCAATTAAACACACATTTTTCTGTACCTTATAAAATGATCTATGGTCTTATTTTTGATACAAAAAATTGCAAATTTTGCATTATTAATATTTTACGACGTTACTACCGAAATGTGGTTTTCGGTAAAAACATTTAAAAGAGATAATTAAACGTCCCTAAAATATTCGTTTTAACTCGTTTAAGATGTAATAAAATTTGAATGTAAATAATTTTTTTTTGTTCATGTTAATTCCGTATTGTGCCAAAATATTACTTTTTATTTTAAAAAAAATGTTTTTTACACATTATTTTGAAGCGAAAGTAATTTCTGTTAGCAATAAAAGACTTTTAAAATATGAAAGAAACATTGTTTGATGAATCAATTGGATTATTTCCAATATACATGTTTCAACCTTACCAATAAATTTATAAATTTCATAAAGTGCATAACGCATCAGCGACTTTTTGACAATTTTCGCCGAGTGAAAGTTTGCACCCTTAATGTAATTCTGTAGAGATTAGCATAAATAAAAATCACGAAGCGCCAAGTCGGGGGAGTATGGGGTTGTTGTAAATTTCCCGTTTTTGGTCGATCAATTTTGTGTGTGTCGAGTGGCACGTATCATCTGGCATTATTGTGGTAAAAAAACAATGCCGTTGTTATTCATCAAACGGGAGATTATCATCGTTAGCTTCGACAGGACGTCCAGCACGGAGCTCATCTTCCAAGAATAAATCCCCAGAACGAAATTTGTTAAATCAAAAGCGACAAGTTCGCGTTTTAAAAACATCCTTGCCATGTTTTTTGCAGACACTTTTAGTTGCGGTGGGTTCATGACTTCTTTTTTATAACCGAATAACATGCAATGTCGGATATGCATTTTATTCTCAGCTACATTAATTTTACGGCCAGGATATTGTACAACCGAAGACGAAAAGAAACTGAACAAAATAAGGTAATAAGTGTAAGTTTTTAAAGATGACATAAAAATATGCTTCAAGACAAAAGAAAACCATTATAACTATTGGCAATGAAGTACCATTAAAACGGCAATAAGTAACTAAATAAATCAAGATGAATGAAGTAAATTCGTAGCTTTTTTAATTTTAGGCCCAACAATTATTTGGTAGTTTGCATTTTTCAAAATAAATCGTTACTTTGGTGATGCACAAAGATATGCGATTGCTAAAGGACTCAGGATTATTGCCGTATATTTTGGGAGAAGACTTTTGAAAAAGTATGTTTTCAACTCTTTAATAGCACCTTCTCCTTAAACATCCGTAAAGGTATCATTTTATTACATTGTTTCACTTTTAACTTTACATTATTAGCCTAAAACAGAGCAGATACGTCCCTTGGTGGAAGTTACGTGCCTACCATAATTGTAAAACTAGTCTACAGCGTGTCGTTTCGAACCCGGGCACATAGCACACACGACGTAGAAATCTTCCAGTTGAGATGGAATAGGCAGATAACTTAAAATGCAATCAGGCATCCCACAATACACGTGCGTGAGGTGTGGTATATATTTATTTGAGTGCTTACCGTCACAACGGATCCTTTGATGGGTTTTCCATTGAGAAGCCACGTGAGTTTTGCGGGAGGGTAAGAGCCAGAAGTTTCACATCGAACAGACTGTGGTTTGTTGACTGACAACAGTTCGTTGGATGAGACGATTTTCACTTTATTGGGTTTCACTACGACAAAACATTCTATCAAACATGGTGACGGCGTCAGCTAAAAACGTAAAATATCTTATAATTTGCAAAAACATTCAAAAAAAAGGATGTATATCAGAAATGTAGTAAAGCAGTTCATTATATCATTGCTGTAAAAACTTTAACAAAATTTTCTCACATAATTTTAGTGAAATATTGATTTAACCTGTCATGTAATTAGCCCTACACAGACTGTTCTAGTAGTAAGATGTCTCTAGCCTCTTAATTTATTTATTTTCGAGATAGCGTTTCTGTGTTCCTCACAAAATATTTAGAGGATCTTATGTTTTTTTTTAAATATGTTATTTTTTATATTTACCCACTTAATTGTTTTTGAGATATCTAATTTAAAATGTTATTTTTTCGTTCACACAATTACGAAAACCTAATTAAAAAGCGCTTAAAATATCGCATGATATGATACATAATTTAACCACTAATTGCGAAAAAAGTTTTTATGAAAGAATAAATCAAATCACTTGAAGTAGCCTGTAAAGAAAGTATAAAAAGACATCAAAAAAGGCAATTAAGACTTTTTTATAAATAGATATGGTTGAATATGACATATAGGTAATAAACAAATTCATACATTAGCATAAATAATCCAATTTGAGATAACCAAGTTTAAGATTTTATATTTAATTTATGTTAAAGGGCACCCTTTGTTTAGTTTTTATACTTCATTGATAAGCTTTTAAAACTTCCTGTCAAACGATGCATATGAAATTTTACTTTGAAATATTTTTCTTATAGAAATAGCAAATATTTCTCAGATCAATCAGAGTAACATATGGCAAAATCATCAAAGAACACCAAGTAAAAATAACAAAAAGTCTTTGACAAACTATAAGGAATAAAAATAAGCTACAGATAATAAACAGAAACATTATAAAAATTAAAATATTTTTAAAAATCTGCTCTTTTTGCAGCAAACACTTTTAGTTACCTACTGGTTTAATGTTCATATTTTTTATCTTTTATTTGTACTTTGGTTTATTGTTTATAGATAATTTTCATCAACAACCGTTTGTCACCGAATTCTATGTTCTTGTTTTTTCTATTGTTTTATAATTTTTTAACACGTTAGTTCCATTGATGCTGTTTTGATAAGAAACGTTCTGGTAAAATATATAAAAATTGTGTTTCGTGAGACAGGAAACTTCATAGGCCTTAAATATGATATTTCATAAATTGAAAACAAATAAATAGCGTGTGTAGATTAAAAATTAAATATATTTAATCCCTAATAAGATTTTAAAAAATTAATAGGGAACCTCTAAAATAGCTGACTATCGCCAGTCTGACCAATTGCATTGTAGAAAAAACATTTGAACGTCATTCGATTGATAATTTTCCACGATTTACAAAATTATAAGGTTTTAATTAGTGGGTGTTTCCTCTTAAAAAAATAAAGTTATAGGGTTGCGACAGTCAAACTGAATCACCCTGTATATAAACTGTATACTCCTCATTCCAATCCCAGGAATTTTGCTCATTATTAGCAATAGTACATAGGTTTAAATTTGACAAACTTTATGTTAATTTATAATATAAAAACACATATACATCTGTTATTTATAAGAACCGCCTTTTATTAAAAATATTAAATATTTGGGCGTCTTAATAGTTTTGATGGACTGATAAACAATCTATTTACTTAAGGGCAGGTGATAGTTAATTCGTTATATCAAACAATATCTGTTACTGAAACTTAAACTAAGCCTTTCACAGAATCGATTTAACCTAAAACAACACAATTTAAACTTTAGCACAAACGTACTGTTAGCTTCACTAACTATCAAACAATGGATAGTAATTATATTTTTGGGAATTAACATGACTCGCAACGATTTTTTTCGTAGAACACTTACTAATTTATTACATCAATTTTATCTGTGTATGTTTCATAACTTTTTACTTTATTACAAGATGAAATTAACTAAGAATCTTTACAGTTAATCAGATTGGATATTTATCTTTAAAAGGTGCGATGTTTTGTTTGGCAAAAAAACATACTTAAAACAATTTTATCTTGCTAAAAGATTGAATTATGCTAAAAGTCATTGTAGTAGTTTTCCAGTGGTTATAAATTTTTCAACAGAATTAAACTTGATTATATTTAGCGATTGTAACTATCAAACGAAATAATAATTTAATTATACGAGGATTATTCTAATTAAAGCAGAATCAACATTCATTTCAATTTAATCCGGTAAAATTAATTTATAAGTCACATCTGACAGAAATTTCAATACATGTCAACATAAATCACAAAATACTTTAACCGGACCAAATTCAATAAACTGAAAATATGAAAATAATATTTCCAATGTTCGAAGGTAAGCCGATAATATATTATGTAATTTGCGTACCTAAAATTAATATAAAACTGTAACACAAGTAATAAATCAGTCACACAAATAAATTCAGCAAGCGTTGAAAACAAAAGTTAACTAACAAACGCTAAAATCAAAAGTAAGCTGATATTAAAATTTTGATTTTAATTTTGATCATTCAAACGCTACAATGTTGCGGAAATAATAAAATTTTTAGATACTTTTTATACAGCTGAAACTGAATAGCACGAAGAATAATGTAAAATACACATTTTTATGTAAGTATCTACATATAGCGTTACGAGAACATTGAGATAAAACGAAGTGAAGTATGGATGAAGTATTTTATTGATTAGATTGAAAGCTAGGTGACTTGATATCGAAAGCACAGTTCATATGACAGGCCACGATATGCTGTTATGGAAATAAGATATTTTATTAAGGAAACTAAAAAATAGACAAGAACCTTTACGTTATCTGGTTCAAACAGCAAGATGTTGAAATTAAAATTCGATGAGTAATGTCTTAGCTTATTAGTTCATAAAACAGTTTTACTTTAAATAAACGACAAAATAAGATCATTGCAATTAAAAATTAAAATAATGACTAATAAAGACAACCCTTTTTGTAAATTTGAAGGAATACAAAATGAATCGAAGGTGTATATTTATTAGGGTTTAGTAACATAGTAACCATGGTTGAGAATTATTCACCATTATAGAAAATAGCTAAGGTCCGATTAGAAGAATTTAAATAATGTTTAAAAAAAAATATATAGAGGTAAACACAAAGGGACAGAATTAAAAAACAATTTTAAAAAAATTAAAGGAAACGTGACTAAGCACAAGATAAAGGAGGTACAGCTAAGATGGTAGATTAAATGAAAGAAGATGGGATGCCCATGTAAGTCGTTTAAGCCAAAGAAAAAAGATAGAATGGGCATATAAAAGAAGTTATTATGAACAGGGGAATCGAGTGCAGTTGGGCGAGAGAGTAGACGAAAGACAGGAAATAAATATCGGAACCTTACAAACTAAATCAACACACCTACATGGCAAAAAGGCATAAGAAGAAAGAACAATAACAATGATTTAAACAACAACAATTTGTACAAGACAAAAGCAGAAATAAACAGCGAAATAATTAAACAATTGGGAATAACAGTTGACAATATCAATGATTTTAAAGAAACAAAAGATAAAACGTGATAAGACGCAAAGAAACAAAGATTGCAAGAAAAGGCCAAGTAGTGGAGGAAAGACAAATACGAAACCGGTTTGGTTAGGGTAGACAGAAAAACTAAATAAAAGGAACTAAAGAGCAACAGATCGCCTTATTGAGGAGCAATCAACAATCATGATATTGATACCGGAAAATCTAAGATTGGAACCAACATTCTTTAACAAAATCTATAATCTACAAGTTTGATTCTGAATCTTCAAAAGTATGGGTAAAACCAGTAGCGTGTATATGTTTATATTTATCACTTCAGATTACTCATAAAAATTTGCAAGGCAAGAAATTCAAATTGGTCAATTCTCTATAATGAAGGAAAGTCGAAAATAAATTAGGTATAGTCAACTTTATCTTCGTTATCGTTTTAACCGACAACTTGTATAGGAATTTATTAAATTCATTTTTCAATCCGAAAGTAATTTTAAAACTTTTTGATTCAAAGTAAAAATAATCAAATAAACGCTAAAAGCAAACATTACTCCTCTTTTCGTAAGAAATTCATCTTTAGATGAGATAATTATATTTTTTTGTCTTCGAAATATTATATAACTAACTTAACCATTCAAACAATATTTCTTTGAAAACAAATATATTTTTTCATTTAATTTTGATCAAATATTTATTTTTCTTAAAACCAAACTTAATTTAATTTAAACAAATAAACAGGATATCAGATAACTACCACTTGAAATATTTGTTTTTAAAAATAATCCAATGTTGTGAAAGGCAAAATAAAATCACATTCGATATTTTGCCAAACATTAAAAAGCATTTTTGTTTAAAATTTAGTGGTACGATTTAATGTCTTCGTCTCTTCTATGCCTTTGTGGACCACTTCCTCTAAGGTAGTCCAGCTAGATCGCTTTCATTCTATTTAAGTTTAATTTTACGCCACTACATAGTACCAAATTAAAGCTTTTTGGCACATGTCTGTACCTGCTCTGCGGCGTTGTGCCTATATAAAACATGTAACAACTCTTATTTCTTTAGTGAACCCGTGAATATTTATTTGCAGTAATATTCGTTACGGTTTTTTAATGCAGTTTCAAATGTAGTTAGTTGTTTTAAATCAATAGCTATTCATAATATTGGAAATGTTACTCAGTGTGCTTCTTTATATTTTGATTATCTTGCAAACTGAGTAAAAGAGATCAATCGAGTCTTTTGGATTTCAAAATTGATATTGCAGTAGATCTGTGTCATGAACAAAAAGCATTTCAAAAATGAAAGTGTGGCTCAGCCCTCAAATTAATAAAAAGAGAAGAAAAGTATCTTTGAGTGCAATAGCTAGTAAGAAAATAGGAGGGAACAAACCTGGGCATTGACCGATATTTTCAGATAAAAGGGGCCTATGGAAAAACCAAATTTTGATGTAGTGCCCAAAGTAATTTGTAAAAACGTGTATTTAAGTTTTACACCTGTTTGTTGAATTTCATTCCAATTAAATTATCTGTCATGAGTCATGACCAAAATTCAGCTAATGTGATCCGTTGTAAATGGAAAGTACCTAAGATACATATTTCTCGCAATAAAATTGTTTAATTTTTTATTTATGTATTTAAAAATTGTTTACTAAAAAAAAAACGTTGTAAGAATGATAGGCAATACGTCTAAGGACTTTATTACAACAAAAGGAGTCAGACAACGTAGTGTTCTAAGTCTTTTTTTTTAAATAATAATCGACGAATAGCAAAAATATAAATAAAACAACGCAGAGAGCGCACAGAGGTTACAGAAAATAAATGCAAATTAAAATAATTGAACTTTATGCCGACGACTTATCCAGTTTGGAAACAGTAAAAAAGAATTACAAAACCGAATAGAAAAAAAGGCAAATAATTTAAAAGGATATGACCTGAATATAAATTTAAATAAAAAAACAGAAATTATGATAAGAAGAAACGGGACAAAAAACGTAGAAACACAAAACACAAATACCAGACAAAAAATACAAGTAAAACACCATCTGAAATATTTAAGTGGAGGAAACTGGAAAAATAGAACGAGAAATATCTAGTAGAATAAGCAAAGTTATGTCAAGATAGAAAATGTTATATAAACCATTTTACAACAAAAAAAAGTCATAAAAATTAGAAAAACCAGAACCTACACGGCGGTGCTGGTCCTAATTCTCATGTATGGTTGTGAAACCTGGGTCTTATTACATGCATTGCGAAATATAGATTCTAAAAAAATTTGAGGGAGTGACAAAAATGGAGAAAACGAAAAGCGAAATGATAAGAAAGTATACAAAAATTGGAAGTGTAATGACAAGAATTAAAACAAAACTTAAGCTGTGTTCACATAGAAAAGTATTGTATTGTATTGTAGTGTAAGCAAAGTTAAGTATACGAATATTAAATGATAGCGTTCACATAAGCAAAGTAGTGGATTGCCTTGCAAGTCGTGTGATAAGACCTTGCACCTTGCAAGCGCCAAGCTTCTTGCAATACCCCATAACAAGAACTACTCACACCCTGCGTATGCGCGTGGTAATCGCCTTTAGTGTACAAACACTACAATACCTCTATGTGAAAGCTACTCTTGCAGGCACCTTGCAATACAATACAATACAATGCAATAATTTTCTATGTGAACGCAGCTTTAGGTGGTTCGTACATATGACAAGAACGAAAGAAGTAACAGCGAAAGTGGTGTGGGAGATAGAAACAAAAAAATAAGATGCGGACAACCAAGGGACATGGAACTTAGTTTTATAAAAAGGCATAACATGGAGCCAAGCTAGAAAAGAAACAATAATCACCTCGACACCGATGGCAGAAGAGGTTAACGGTTAATATTATATAATATTTAAAAAGTTATTGCAGTATCTTAAGCTGCGTTCACATAGAAAGGTATTGCATTGTATTGTAGCGTAATATACAGGGTGCCCATTTTTCTAACCTGTTGTATGGGTAACTCCGTTAATATTGGAGATACAGAAACGTTTAAATTAGCAAATTTGTGCAGAATTTAAAGGGAAATCTGATGCCATTTTCAAATTTGACCTACGTCATCAACTTTTTGAAGTATTTTGAAAAAATTAAAAAAGGTCGATTTTTTCCAACTTGAATAATTCCGTAACCATATGAGTTAGAACAAAAATAAAAGTTGACTTTTATAGATATTTTTACGTAGATTTTAAGTATGTTAACGAAATTTTCATAGCACTCTCGATTTCCGAGTTATAGCACAAACTTGCATTTTTTTAAATGGAAGTCATAGTTGGCTGTGGTCTTATTAAAAAGGTTATTTTTTTCTCGTTTCAATGATATAAGGTTTGTTATGCTTTACTCTTGTAGTTTTTCTTTAAATAAGCAAAAATCATTTTACATGTTCACTGCCTACTAATAGATGGGAGTTATCCTGTGTTGATGTTCCTTTTTTTTCAATGTGACATTTAAGAGTTGTCTCTTATTGTTAGTGTAGCAGTTATTAGCCAGTTACAAATTTTAAAAACAAAACCTCAGAGTTTGTCAAATAAAATTTATTGTTTGTTATACATATGTCTCTCTCTCGTGTTGATCAAAATTTTTGTTTATTATGAATTTCAAAAACAATGTTTTCCAATGAAGAAATATTATCAGGCTTTTTGGTATACCCGTATTTTTTTAAATTGGTTTCTAATAACGAAAATAATTTCTTTTTTGGTTGGCTCCTTTCCATAAATCTTTGCAAATACATTTCACTTGAATTTCTACTATTTCTATTACAAGCATAGTAATAGAAAAGCATGTGTTATTTTTCATTAGAACACATTGTTTTTGAAATTGACAATAAACTCAATTAAAAATTTTGTTCAACACGAGAGAGAGATTTATATGTAAAACAAACAATAAATTATGTTTGACAAACTCTGAGGTTTTTTTTTTAAATTTGTAACTGGCTAATAACTGCTTACACTAACGATAAGAGACAACTCTTAAATGTCACATCGAAAAAAAAGGAACATCAACACAGGATAACTCCCATCTATTAGTAGGCAGTGAATATGTAAAATTATTTTTGCTTATTTAAAGAAAAACTACAAAAGTAAAGCATAACAACCCTTATATCATTGAAACGAGAAAAAAATAACCTTTTTAATAAGACCACAGCCAACTATGACTTCCATTTAAAAAAATGCAAGTTTGTGCTATAACTCGGAAATCGAGAGTGCTATGAAAATTCCGTTAACATATTTAAAATCTACATAAAAACATCTATAAAAGCCAATTTTTATTTTTGTTCTAACTCATATGGTTACGGAATTATGCAAGTTTGAAAAAATCGACCTTTTTCAGTTTTTTCAAAATATTTCAAAAAGTTGATGACGTAGGTCAAATTTGAAAATGGCATCAGATTTCCCTTTAAATTCTGCACAAACTTGCTAATTTAAACGTTTCTGTATCTCCAATATTAACGGAGTTACCCATACAACAGGTTAGAAAAATGGGCACCCTGTATTGTATTTTAAAGTGCCTGCAAGAGTAGCGTTCACATAGACGTATTGTAGTGTTTGTACACTGAAGGCGATTACAACGCGCATACGCAGGGTTAATCCACTGTGATTGGTTCTTGTTATGGGGCATTGCAAGAAGCTTGGCGCTTGCAAGGTATTACAATACTTTACCACACCGCTTGCAAGGCAATTCCACTACTTTGCTTATGTGAACGTTATCATTTGAAATTCGTATACTTCTTTGCTTACGCTGCAATACAATACAACACTTTTTTATGTGAACGCAGCTTTACAAGAGAGCTGCAAATAAATGTAATTCATTCCACATAAAATAAAATCTGTCATGACCAAAATATTAACCGTTGTGCCCCAATTTGACCTGACAGTCACATAACGTTTTCTTGCATAATATTGCTTGAATTGTTGTGTAGACAAATGAACAATTATTTAATATCTCAGACGAAGCACCTGTAATTAAATATAATTTTTCTCTCATAAAACCGAAAATTGATCCATAAGGGGTAACTTTTTTTTGGAGTTATTGCAAAAACAAAGATGATCATTATATGATGTAGATCTATGGAACACCCTAGCTGCACCAAGACATATTTTTCAGATTTTTCAATTTTTTATTTCAAAGATGACAAATATCTACCTACATACAAATTTTAAATTTGTAGTATCTACACACAACATTGTTTTTTTATGAAATTTAAGAACTTCGTGTTAAACCTTAGGTTTGGAATAACTTGTACCTTTTTTTTTGTTTATTCTTCATTAACAAAAATAATCACTGTCGCTAATGTATTTCTGTCACCATCAAACAAGTAAAAATGTACCTATATGAAAACGTTTGCAAACGCAACAGTTATGTTTCATATACGATTTTTGTTATCGGTTAAAGACAAACCGTTTGTTTTGAAGAGCAGGTATTTACTTACAGTATACAGTTATTGAAATTTGTCGTACGAGGTCTGGAGCGATAACCGAAGACGACGCTCGACATTCTAGTCGATTTCCCCAAAAAGAACGCGGCACGCTCGATATAATTAATTGATTTACTGTGGTGAAAGAGTTCCTTTTCGTATCAACAACGTTGTCTAGTACGGTACCATTATACCACCAAGAAACAGACGGAGGTGGTCGACCTAAAAAGATCAAGCTTGAAGTCGACATAAAGGGACTGCGGTTAAATAAATTACCTCCACTAACTTGGCATGACAAAAATAGTTCACGACCTTCTAAAAATGGACCAGCATCAGAGATAACCTCTTTACCTACGGCGTCGAAGATCCTAGGAGGCGATGGCTGCACTGTAAACAGAAAGACGTAAGTAGAAATGCTTTGAAAGCCGAACAACCATTGTTTGTTTTCTGTCAATACACATTCCCCTTGACTTAACGAGTAACACAAATGAGTTAAAAGTCTGACCTACTAACGTTAAGTTGATTTTAAAGTTGCGGGTGGGTGAGTTTATGAAATCGACACGACACCGAAAAACGCCTTCGTCGTCCCCGTTGACATTCTGTATCCTGAGACGCGCCTTGGAAGGATGATCGTCAGTTATGAAGTAAGATCTTGATCCAAGATTGTCACTCATAGCTAAATGTGCGGCTTCGCCAAGCGGCCCTCCCCGTGCGTCAAGACTAAAACAAAAGATAAATGTCACTACAAAAACAATCGCAAGAAGCGACGATAAAGACGCCGACGAAAAATTAATGTCTGATTTTTTAGAAACTAGATACGGCAAAGATAAATTCTTGTGCTAATGACGATAGTATCCTGTGTACAGTTATAACAAAAATATTTTAGTGTTAAATTCGGTTTAAAATATAAACGGATAATGTTAAAAGAAAATAAAAATTTAATCTAAACCTATTGCCGACAACAAAAATTAATCTTACCCAACTATTACTTTTATTAGTAAGGTGGAATGGGGTAAGATCGTAAACGGGGCAAGATCGTAAACGGCCTGAATTTATTCCAATAGAAGTTAAATTGTAATAGCTAATTGGTAGAAAGCTGTATTAGGTTATTATGAAGTGATCGACATAGATGTCTATCATTTGCGAGGGAAATTTCTTGTTTATATGTCAATTATAAAGTGCAACTCCTTGTGCAGTACACATCTAAACTTGAGTCGTCCAACAAAGTGCCGTCATTTTTAAGCAAAATTTTGTGTCTTGGGCGCTTATATTTGGTAAGTATGAAGAACATTGTTTAAAGTTTACATTAAATAAATAAATTCTATTAATTTTTTGAAATTTACTGAGAAAAACACTACTCTGGTCTTGCCCCGAAAATATTTGTGCACGGGGCAAGTTCGGAGCATGCAGCGGGGTAAGACCGCAGTTGTCAGCGCATTGTGCAGTGCACATGCTCTTAAGTATCACATTTGTTTTATTTTTTCTGGTTTCTTGTTCTGCAATACCTAATTAATAATATTTTTATAACGTTTTTTTAAGATCCAACATGGTTCGAAATTACGTTAGGAAAACAAACCGTAGCGCGTACACAAAAGAAACATTTCAAGAAGCGTTAACAGAAATTAGGGCAGGACGAATAAATGCCTACAGGGCAAGCAAAAAATTTAAAATACCGCTAAACACAATAATGGATCACTTGAAAGAAAAACATGGTATAATAAGTAAATCACTTGGCAGAACAACCGCCATTTCAAAAGAAAATGAAAAGCGGCTTAGTGATTGTCTCTTGACGATGGAGAAATACGGATTCGGATTGTCCAGAAAAGAGGTGTTGGAGCTGGTTGGGCAGTTTATAAAAGCCAACAAACTCAAAACACCGTTCAAAGACGATATCCCTGGAGAAGATTGGTTTCTAGGTTTTAAAAAAAGAAACAATTTGTCTTTAAAAACACCACAAGGCGTAGAAATGGCCCGTAAACGAAATTGCAATCCTTTTGTAATCCAGGAGTATTTTACTTTATTGGAAAATACGATTAAAGATCTAGGATTGGAAAACAGTCCATCCAGAATTTGGAACCTAGACGAGTCAAGTTTTTGCACTGACCCTTCCAAAACAAAAGTAGTTGGTGGTAAGAACGTGCCTTGCACTCGAACAATAAGTGCTCCTGGAAGGGAAAATATAACAGTTTTACTAGCAGCTTCTGCATCGGGTGACAAAGTTCCACCACTCATCATTTTTAAAGGGAAAAATATCTGGGATCAGTGGTATGCCCCAGAAAACACTGGCTTTCCTGGAACCACATATGCTGCGACTGCCAACGGTTGGATGGAAACAACCGTATTTGAAAATCATTTTGAAAAGCAATTTTTGAATTCAATTGGGACAAACCGCCCAGTCTTATTAATATATGATGGCCATACTACCCATATTAGTATCCGACTAATAGAAAAAGCTTGTGAATCAAATGTTACAATTCTAAAACTACCACCCCATACAAGTCATTTGCTCCAACCCTTAGACCTAAGTGTCTTCAAACCATTAAAGACTTCGTGGGATCAGAAATTAGTCACATGGCAAAGAAAAAATATTGGAGTGAAGCTCCCAAAACAACAGTTTTCTATAATGATTGGGGAAATTTGGCGCGATTTAAACCCGGAAATAATTAAGAATGGTTTCAGGAAAGGTGGTATTTATCCATTTTCGAAGAATGTCGTTCCAGACTCCATGTTCAGTGCTATTGCCTTGAAACAATGGAAAGAGGCACACGCCAAAGATCCTACTAAAACAGACGAAACACTATCGATTATTGAAGAAGCTGTTTTGCATCCACTTATATTCATTGATTCCCCTCTCGACCATGTGGTTAAACCTGTTGCGGAAAACTATAGCTTAAATGAAGAAAGATCTCCTGCAATGTTACCACAATCCTTAAGAAACAGTTCTCCTTTTGAAGTATGTGATAGTCCTCAACCTTCAACATCAGTCCCATTCGAAAATCTACTATTGGAAACTGTAAAGACAAACTTGAAACCAAACACTCAAAAGAAAAAAAGAGTTGCGAAAGGAGCTGAGGTGATTACCGCAGAAGAAGTGAAGAATAGGTTGATTACAGAAAAGCAGCTTAAAGAAAAATCCGTAACTGTATCAAACACAGCAAGAACCTCTTCAAAAAAAAATAATAACTTATGTACAATCTGCCATTGTGATTTCCAATATTACATTGATAAAAGACAATGGATTCAATGCATAACTTGTATGGAGTGGGTGTGTGGAATCTGTAACAAAGGGTCAAAGAAGATGCAATATGAATGCGAGCGATGTAGTGATGAGTAATAATGTGAAAAATAACATTAACAATTTAAAAAATTTATTTTTTTATTTTTCAAACTTGTAGCATTTGTTATAAATATTTAGTTGATTTATTTATGGTTCTTTTATTTGAATAAACTTCTTTTTCTACACAAGTAAAAACCTTTCTATCTTTATAAATGTGTAACTTTTAAGCAAAGCAACTTATTTTAATTCCGTAAAAAGCATTTTGTAGCTGGTTTGATTCTTATTCCGATCTTGCCCCATAACATGCGAAGTAAGACTTCAACGCGTTTTAAACAACTGGTTACGATCTTGCCCCATGTGCGGGGCAAGTTCGAAGTAGTTGCCATTTTTTACAATTTTCTATAAAAATGAAAATTCCTAAGGAAAATTGTTGTTTTTCTTATTACAAATTCGAGTATTAACACTCCACTCCGCGTTGATACCAATACATGCTAAGTATTTATGAAAGAACTTAAAAATAAATGGGTTAAAAGTCGAACTTAGCAAAAACCGGTCCGAACTTACCCCACTCCACCTTAATAACTTGTGTATAAAAGTGAATGTCGACTTAAAAATAACTATGAATGAAACTGAGTGTAGGCAGTTGATTGAAAACATAATGAAATTTCATGTCAAGTAAATAGAAGTGTTTATTGAAATCTTAGCAAACTGCTAACCAAAAATATATTCTATTTGTAAAATTTAATTTTTGATTGTGATATTTTTAAATATTGAATCACCTGTTTTTAAGTATATGCGCAGAAGCAATTAGCAGAAAAAAGATGAATAATGCAATTTTTATAAACGTTCCTTAACACAAAAACAATTAAAGAAATAATTAAAGTGGTACAGCAGTTTTAACTAACAGTGGACTGCGATGCGCAAAGAGACTTTTCCAAAAATGTTGAGTTACGGTAAATTGATTTATAGGTTATAAACCCGTTGCTTAAACAGACGGATGCTTTTAGGTGGCGCAGTAATAAACGCTTTGGACTAGTTTTGATTTCTGTGTTACAGTCCACTTTAAGTTAAAACAGCTCTAATTTTTATAATAAGAGTAAAAATATATTAAAAACAACTCCTTCGTGAACGTGGAAATCATATTTATACATTGATAATAATCTACATGTGTTGCATGGGTTACTTTGTTATTATAAGAGGTACCTACTTAGTCGGTTAAGCTGGCAAAGTTGGGCAGAATTTCAAGACAAATGTAATGGCCCTTAAACTTCTTTAAATATTTTGAAAAAACTAAAAACAGGCGATTTTTTCTATGTTTAAGAATTCTATAATCACCTATGTTAAAATTAAAATGTAAATTTATTCATGTAAAAAAATATTTAAAAAGTCATAGCACACTCGATTTTTGAGATATGAGCCATACTTGACCTTTTTTAATGGCAACCATCATTAGGTATGGGTTCATTTAAAAGAGAGTTTTTTTCTCGTTTCATTGACCTAGTGTTATTAGATTTATCTTTAAAATTAAGCAAGTTATAGCAACATTATTGTATTTATTACGTTTAATTCAAGTGGCCATTGGAAAAAACTAACAAAGATCATGAAATTTAGCTAGCTGTATTTAAATCAACACAAAAAACTGAAAACTTAAATAATGTAAGATTTTTTTACATTCCATTATATAAAACGTAATATGCTTGGAAAACATTATTATCTAGAAGAAGCAGATCTTAAATTTGTATTGCCAATGGAGAGAGTGCTACCTACCACTTCAACACATGTAATAATTTAGATTATTAGTAATAGTAAGTGAAAAATCATAATATATTATGAAACGCGTAAAGTGTATTTATTTATTTAAGTTTTCAATATTTTGTGTTTAATTAAGTACAGCTAGGTTATTTATGTACTGTTTTTCTTTGAGGGCCACTTAGATTAAACCTTATTAATACAATAATATTGATATAACTTGCCTTATTTTAAAAATTAATCTAACAACCCATACATCAATGAAACAAGAAAAAAAAAACTTTTATGTACCATTGCCAATTATGGTTGCCATTTAAAAAATGTCAAATTCGGCATATATCTTAAAAATCAAGGGTGCCATGATTTTTAATATATTTTTTCTTATTCTGTATATACAGGGTGGTCCACATACAAGGGCCACTATTGGGATCTCGCAAACGGTAAGAACTGCAAAGAAGTTTAAATTAGACAAATTGTTCCATTTTCGGAGACCTATTCATTGATGCTTTAATGTTTTTAAAAATTGCCATGGCACGCTAGATAATCAAAAAAAAATCTGAATAGGCATTTTTTTAAAATCGTTAATAACTCGGTTATACTTGATGGTACAAAAATAGTTTTGGGGGAAAAGTTGTAGATTTTTTTACGCACAATAAAATAAAAACATTCATTTGTTTCAATATTGTTTCAATTCTTAGATAAATTACAAACTTGTATTTTTTTAAATGGAAACCCTAGTTGGCTGACTTTATGTGAAAGAGTATTTCTTTGGCTTTCAAAAATATATAGTTTTATATATTTGTTGCAGAAAATAACCGAGATATGGCCAATTTTGTAAAAATTCGATCATCAAAGTTTGCCATGATTTCGTAAACAAGTGATGTTTGCAATTATTAAACAACTAGATAGAGTTATTTACCAGTGAAAAAATCGTCTGCTATTCGTTTTTTCAAAATATTTAAAAAAGGCTAAGGCATAGGTCAAATTTTAACATGGCATTAGGTATATTCGTCTTGAAATTCTGTCCAACCTTGCTAATTTAACCGACCATATATGTAGCTCTTATAATAACAAACTTATCCATAAAACACAAGTAGAATGTTGTCACCCACAAAAATTCTCACCTACTAAAATTTATAATTAAGGAGACTAAAACGATAGACTACCTATAATGCTGGAGTATATTTACCTTATTCCAAAGAATCAAATAATGTAACTCTTTAATAAAGCGGACATCATTGTCATAATGAATCCTGCAAATGTGAATAGCAATAAAGAAAATTAATACACTGATAAGTTAGTGTAGTAATACTTTTACTGATACTTTGCAATAAATATCGACACAAAAGTAATTTTACTGACATTTTTATTAAAAACTGACCAAAAAATAATTTGCTTACAAAATGTTCCATCCAATACAAACTTGTATGAATTCTACTCTGACAATACAAATACAAGCAATTTTTATTTGTCATGCGATGACATATTAAAATTAGAGGTAGTATGATACAATAAAAGTAAAAATATTTTGCCAAAAATTTTACAAAACAATAGTGCCTTTCTGCTGCTGCATCTTATTTCGTTCCTGGTTCTGAGCCAGTTCTGGAAGCGATTTTCACACTTATTGCCGAAAACAATGCAGATAAATACCACAGTGTATAGCATGAAAATTTAAATGGATTATATAATGGCTCAATAAAGCATTTCCATTTCGTAGTGGCTGTCAGGAGACTACGTTTAATAATTTGCTGAACGTGCAAAACCCATCACGGCGACGTGCCATCAAATATTGAAAGCCACTTTATTATATTTTACGTATTGTCAAAGAAAACAATACGAAGTTTACGACAAATTTTATACATTTGCCTCAGTCAGTCGTACTTAGATATTTTTCTCGTGCAATTAAACCTCTCGTTGCCAATGTTTGCCAAATATAACTTACTTTTTGTGTGTAGAATTATACGCGCATTCAGAAACATAAAAAAATATGCTGCAGCTTTACTAGCACCTGTTAAACGTTCCCGGTTGCTTTACAAATAGTCTTCCGGGCTGCGATAGTATTTTTTGAGAAATTTATTGCAACAGCCAATGCAAATTGAAATTTTCCTGCAAAGTTTTATTACTTCGATTCTGCTTTGGTTGACGTGAGCTGCAATTTGTTTCCATGTTTACGACATCTATAAATATGAAACACTTCGCATGCAGAGGTAAGGAACGAAGAAATATTTATTAGGAGCTTGTTTATTCATATATCTCAACCGAAAATACAACCGGCAAAAAAGTATCTCAATAGTCAAAAGCAATCGCAAAAAAACTAAAACATGTGAACTGGAAACAAACCTGATAAACAAACAGAAAGAACGTTTCTGAAATTATTTATATTTACAAAATCATGAATTGTAAAATAAAGAGAACTATAGTAAGGGTCGAATATTAAAAGTAATTAATGTATAATAGTATATTATATACCAAGGTAGAGAAGTCAACTATTATAGCCTGAGGGCTCAGATTAGATCACGAGGCGCGAAGCGCCGAGGGATCTAAGGGCCCGAAGGCTATAAGACTTCTCTACCGTGGTGTATATACTATTTTTTTCACTACTAGTAAGACAAATCCATTTATGTTATGTACGCACTTTCTAACCTAAAATATAAAAAGTTAAGTACCTATCTATTCTATAGAAATATTGAATCTGCGTGTTACTCATCTTGCTAAATCACTATTGTTATTAAAAAACATTGTTTTTAAGCGATGGTTTCATCTAAAATACTGACATTAAAACTTTTCTCTTTTTTACGTTGTGTCAATCGACGGTGTGGATATTGACAACCGTCATTTATTACGGCGCGAAAGTCGTGTTATTTAAATACACCAAAGTTTTTAAAATTAAATTAATTTATTTAAACTACGTTTTAAATGCTAAAATACCAATAAAGAGAATTTCTCCATCATACTAAATCGTCCTATAATTTTTTTTTCTTTAAAACTACAACAGCATTATCAAAAAATATAAATTTGTTCATTATTCACCAGTGGTTAATAATGAAAAATTGTTTACCTGTAACCATGCATAGGTAGAGAAATTGAATTTCACGGCATTCTAATATACGTCATAATGCTACGCTATATTACTAGTAGTGAAAAAATTATATTTAATCCCCATTAACGATAATAATACCTATAAAAAAAAAAAATTTGTAGGGTTTTTAAAGATATATTTAAAAACAGTGATTTCTCAGGTGCGTGAAGGTGGCCGCGACTTTTTCGAAAGTGCAATTTTTTTAAATTGCAATAATTAGCGCCTAATTAGCGCCATTTGGCGCCGTAGCTTTTAAAATTAGCGCCTTTATAATAAAAAAGTTACACGCATTTAAAAAAAGTCGCGGCCAACTTCACGCAGCCGCGACTTTTTCGAATTTACAAAATTTAATGATGCCATCAATTAGCGCCTAATTAGCGCCAATTAGCGCCGTAGTTTTAAAAATTAGCGCCGTTATAATAAAAAAGTTACAGACATTTTAAAAAATCGCGGCTAACTTCACACCGCGGAAATCTTGCGAACATACAGATTATAGGTTTTCTACTAATAAGTTCTGTGTTGAATACAATTGGCGCCAATTAGCGCCCTACTTTAATAACCTCGGATTTATCAAATTAATAAGTTACAGGTTATGGGCTAACACAGTGCGCAGGGCCGGTGCTGGACTCTAGCCGCTCGCGGCTATAGATATTTTGAGCCCATGCCAATGCGGATCGGGTACAAGTAGCTATGCTTTTACAATTATTCTAACCTAATCCACAGGGGTAAAAATATTCTAAAATAATGTGTTGAGGAAAGTGGCAATTTGTACAATGTCATGTGTGCCGTTACAATCATTTTGTTTTTAACTTATATACTTCAACTAATGTTTTTGAATTATGTGTTCCTGTTTACGTATATTTTAAATGACATGTTATAAATACCAGGTTAAATTTATAATTTTATTTTTATAATAAAGGTATCGATATAATAAACAACTAAAAAATTAAAAAAGAACAATACAATGAATTTAAAAAGTAAATGAACAAACAACTTTAAAACTAAGTAATAAAGACCTTAAAATAATTAAGTAAATAGAGATCATTATATTGTGTATAATAACAAATGACATAAAAAAATTGTTGAAGCTGCAATTGGGTTTACCTTTTTTGAGAGATCATCATATTTTTCATATGTACCATCAGATCTTCTGCTTATACAATAGTAATGTCCAATACCTGTGTTTTCGCTAGGTGGAATAAAACCAATTGCAGCCCTAAAATTGTATGTTTTTTTTGCAATACTTATTAAAAATGGAATTTTAGACAGCATAATTTCGTTTGTGCCATTTAAATCGATAAAAATCTGATTTTCAGGTTTTAAATCGTGTTTGGTTTTATTTGTGCAAGTTCTGCATTTTGTCGATCGTAATATATTATTGTTGATGTTGCTTTCGATCAAAGCAATATTAAAATTGTTAATATTAATACTGATGTATTTTAAAATAGTTTCGCTTTTACTTTTACACCTAGGGCAGTGTTTTTTGTCGATGGCACTAAAAATGTTTTTTGATATATTATCAACAATATATGATATATTACATTGGCAGTTTAATACGATTTTCGATATGTACAACAATGCCGGAGATATGACATTATTAATATGAACAAAAAACACTTTTTATTCAATAACTCGAAAACCGGAAATGATAGAATATTTTTGAAAACGGTTCTGTTTGTCTCAAAAAACTGCAAATTTTTGGTAATTTAACCGTTTCTCTATCTTGAATATTAACCGAGATACCCATGCAATCCCATCGAATTTGGACCACCCTGTATGTGCCCGACTTTAAAAATGTACATTTTTGATAGTGGTTATCGATAGTCTTTAAAAGTGTTGTACAAAGTGCGTGCAAATATTTAATTTTTCAAATAATAACTAATATACAGGGTGTTAAAGTTGAAACGACAGTTCAAAATTACATGAAAACGGTACAAGATAAAAAAAAAACTGTATGTAGGATTTTAGTCTATGTTGGGGTCTATAAAAAACCCATATAACTTTTTTTGATAAAACTTAAAATTACGAAATTATGTCAAAAATTCAAATTTTTTTTTTTTTTTTTCGAAAACGGCTTTAACAATTTTTTTCAAATGGTAATATGTTATAAAGTTTAATTTTCTTAGTAAAATACCGTTTGTCTCAATTATCTTGCAATTTCAGATTACGAAATGTTTTCAGAAATTAAATATTTTTTTTTTGGAAACGGCTGCAACAATTTTATTTAAAATTTACTTTGCTGTAGGGTTCATTTTTCAAATTGAAATAACAATATTATTCAAAAATTTAAAAAATTTGAAAATTTTTCTCGAAAACGGCTCCAACAATTTTTTTAAAAATTTTATTATGTTATAGATAATTTTTTTTTAGTAAAATGCCGTTTGTTTCAATTATTTTGAAACTTAAATTACAAAATTATTCAAAAAATAAAAAATACATAATTGTTTTTCGAAAACGGTTCCAACAAATGTTTTTTTAATTGAAAAAAGTGTAAGGAAGCTTTTTGAATAATTTTATTACACACTTTGAGATTTCGTACTTGAAGACGAGTCTTAATACCGCATTCTTGAAGATATAACGCATATTGCTGAATATCAACTGATGGCTGCCTATGCATTTTTTATTTATTTCACTTTGTTGAAAACTTAAATAATCAGTAAAACTACAATATCTTAATCAAAATTAGATACTCAATAATAATTCAAGTAAACTGTTTTTGATTGTTTACCTTCACTCACAAATTAATTTTTAGAAGAACAGTTAAAAATCTTACAGAACTAAAAAAGTCTAGTTTTATTAACCCACAAAATTTTATCAATTTTCTACAACTGCCGCTAAAGTGAAGTAGTTCCAATAATACAACCACAAAAACAAATTAAGTGTACTTACATATATCAACACAAAACACGAAAATTACTTGGTAAAAAAATGCGAAATGCAATTTCAAATATTTTATTCGCTGATAGTGGTAATAAGCTAATTTTGATAACTCTTTTACGCTCAATGGAACATTTGATAATGAAAGCAAAGTGTGACATACAAGATTTAACAGATTTAATATATCAGTAATTACCCGACAAATGGTTAAGCCCATTGTAAAACTTTAGAATTTTTGGAATAACCCACAACAACTTATTTCTTCAATTGTTATGATTTCCTGTACAGGGTTGAGCTACATTTATTGCAGGTGTGCAAAATGATGGTTCAATCCTAAGCGTACTTTTCCGTAGTTTCCTTGTTAATTTTACTATGTAATACATTGTACCTATTTATATGAAAAACAAATAGACCGTGTACCAGTAAAACAAAACAATCAAAGCAATCAAATACATTACTATTGTATAAGCAGAAGATCTGATGGTACATATGAAAAATATGATGATCTCTCAAAAAGGTAAACCCAATTGCAGCTTCAACAATTTTTTTATGTCATTTGTTATTATACACAATATAATGATCTCTATTTACTTAATTATTTTAAGGTCTTTATTACTTAGTTTTAAAGTTGTTTTTTTTCATTTACTTTTTAAATTCATTGTATTGTTCTTTTTTAATTTTTTAGTTTTTTATTATATCGATACCTTTATTATAAAAATAAAATTATAAATTTAACCTGGTATTTATAACATGTCATTTAAAATATACGTAAACAGGAACACATAATTCAAAAACATTAGTTGAAGTATATAAGTTAAAAACAAAATGATTGTAACGGCACACATGACATTGTACAAATTGCCACTTTGCTCAACACATTATTTTAGAATATTTTTACCCCTGTGGATTAGGTTAGAATAATTGTAAAAGCATAGCTACTTGTACCCGATCCGCATTGGCATGGGCTCAAAATATCAATAGCCGCGGGCGGCTAGAGTCCAGCACCGGCCCTGCGCACTGTGTTAACCCATAACCTGTAACTTATTAATTTGATAAATCTGAGGTTATTAAAGTAGGGCGCTAATTGGCGCCAATTGTATTCAACACAGAACTTATTAGTAGAAAACCTATAATCTGTATGTTTGCAAGATTTCCGCGGTGTGAAGTTAGCCGCGATTTTTTAAAATGTCTGTAACTTTTTTATTATACCGGCGCTAATTTTTAAAACTACGGCGCTAATTGGCGCTAATTAGGCGCTAGTTGATGGCATCATTAAATTTTGTAAATTCGAAAAAGTCGCGGCTGCGTGAAGTTGGCCGCGATTTTTTAAAGTGTCTGTAACTTTTTTATTATAACGGCGCTAATTTTTAAAACTACGGCGCTAATTGGCGCTAATTAGGCGCTAATTGATGGCATCATTAAATTTTGTAAATTCGAAAAAGTCGCGGCTGCGTGAAGTTGGCCGCGACTTTTTTTAAATGCGTGTAACTTTTTTATTATAAAGGCGCTAATTTTAAAAGCTACGGCGCCAATTGGCGCTAATTAGGCGCTAATTAATGCAATTTAAAAAAATTGCACTTTCGAAAAAGTCGCGGCCACCTTCACGCACCTTGATTTCTCTCACTTTAAAAGTAAATATTTCCCAATACAATTTCCAATATGTAGTTAAAAAATATATAAAAAATATTCCTTAAAAAACCAATTTATCACTTAATTATAGTTAGTTTATTATCTAAGTAATTGAAACCGTTAGAAAAATATTTCTTTAGTAAACATAGGTTTTTTAAATGTGATGCTATGATACAAAAATATAATTCTAATAAAAAAATTAAACGGCATAATAAAGTAACTATATTTGTTCCTACAGATGATTCTATAAAGCAGCTGATTCTTACAACCAGTGTTCACAATAAACAGCATACTGGTTAATAAAAACGATTTGATGTGCTTGTGAGTACCTATATAGAATAGATCATTACCGCAAAAACACCTATGATTTAATCTTTTTAATCTGATTTTTGACAATGTTATACAGGGTGCCCATTTTTCTAACCTGTTGTATGGGTAACTCCGTTAATATTAGAGATACAGAAACGTTTAAATTAGCAAATTTGTGCAGAATTTAAAGAAAAATCTAATGCCATTTTCAAATTTGACCTACGTCATCAACTTTTTGAAATATTTTGAAAAAACTGAAAAAGGTCGATTTTTTCAAACTTGAATAATTCCGTAACCATATGAGTTAGAACGAAAATAAAAATTGGCTTTTATAGATGTTTTTACGTAGATTTCAAATATGTTAACGAAATTTTCATAGCACTCTCGATTTCTGAGTTATAGCACAAACTTGCATTTTTTTAAATGGAAGTCATAATTGGGTATGGTCTTATTAAAAAGGTTATTTTTTTCTCGTTTCAATGATATAAGGGTTGTTATGCTTTACTTTTGCAGTTTTTCTTTAAATAAGCAAAAATCATTTTACATGTTCACTGCCTACTAATAGATGGGAGTTATCCTGTGTTGATGTTCTTTTTTTATCGATGTGACATTTAAGAGTTGTCTCTTATCGTTAGTGTTGCAGTTATTAGCCAGTTACAAATTTTAAAAACAAAACCTCATAATTTGTCAAATAACATTTATTGTTTGTTATACGTACCTATAAATCTCTCTCTCGTGTTGATCAAAATTTTTAATTGACTTTATTGTAAATTTCAAAAACAATGTTTTCTAATGAAGAAAGAAACGACATGCTTTTTTATTACTAGGCTTGTAATAGGTAGAAATAGTAGAAATTCAAGTGATATGTATTTGCAAAGATTTATGGAAAGGAGGCAACCAAGAAAGAAATTATTTTCGTTATTGGAAACCAATTTAAAAAAATACAGGTCATTTACAAAATCCAAAGGTTTGAAAATTAAATTTAAGCAAGAAGATGAAGAGAGAGTCCTGGAATACGTAAATTATAAACCAACATCATCTACCCGGGAGTTGTCCCTTGAATGTGGTGTCAACTGAAAAGGCTGTAACTGCCTAATAATTGCTACACTAACGATAAGAGACAACTCTTAAATGTCACATCGATAAAAAAAGAACATCAACACAGGATAACTCCCATCTATTAGTAGGCAGTGAACATGTAAAATGATTTTTGCTTATTTAAAGAAAAACTACAAAAGTAAAGCATAACAACCCTTATATCATTGAAACGAGAAAAAAATAACCTTTTTAATAAGACCATAGCCAACTATGACTTCCATTTAAAAAAATGCAAGGTTGTGCTATAACTCGGAAATCAAGAGTGCTATGAAAATTTCGTTAACATATTTGAAATCTATCTACGTAAAAACATCTATAAAAGCCAATTTTTATTTTCGTTCTAACTCATATGGTTACGGAATTATTCAAGTTTGAAAAAATCGACCTTTTTCAGTTTTTTCAAAATATTTCAAAAAGTTGATGACGTAGGTCAAATTTGAAAATGGCATCAGATTTTTCTTTAAATTCTGCACAAATTTGCTAATTTAAACGTTTCTGTATCTCTAATATTAACGGAGTTACCCATACAACAGGTTAGAAAAATGGGCACCCTGTATACAAATACAGTGAATTATATTACCCTGAAATATCTCTATTTGCTTTTGTTTATTTGCTGTTATTTTGAGTAGATAAAAAAATTAAAGGTGAAAAAATATAGAAGAAAATTATCGACTTTTTTATTATAAGAGCAATATTTTTGGTTTAACTAGCAACAAAATTACCCAAGAAGTTTTAATGACGTTTACACGATTATTCAGTGTTGTCAACGTTTTAACAAAACTGCAAAACAGTTCAAAATAACAACAGTTACAAACACAAATATATTGTTAACCAAGACATATACACGTAAAGAAACAAGATATAGTCATGTAATTTTTAAATTATTAATCAAGACACCATAATTTGTTTAATTGACTTACAGAGAAACTAAACAAACTTACATTTTTATATGGTAATCCTACAAAATCGTAGCCCTATCGCAAGTTCGTTCGATTTATTTATATTTAGACTTTATTGTCAGTAAAAATGGTGTCAGGTTGAAATTACATGTGATAAAATAACACAACAAATATAACACAAGGAAGAAATTACACACAACAAGAATTACCCAAGGAAAAAATCACAAACGAAAAAAATTACAAACATTCGAAATTTCAGACTGAAGTATATTCACATCTTTAAAATATTTTAAATTTGTGGTTAAGTTTGATGATTTGTAACAATTACAAAGTGACAAATGTTTTACTGACTTCAATTTATTCTTTATCTTTAAATATTTCATAATACCTACCCTTACATCGATTAAAATGTTTTGGTTTTTGGTTGTCACATCAAATATTTAAACGTTCTTATATTAACAAATTTTATTCTTACCTTACATGTTGTTACAAATAAAATTTTTGTTGTGTGCAAATTTTTCCTAGCGTAATTTTATAGGGTGTAATTTCTTCTTGTGTAATTAGACCATGTAACCAGTAAAAAAAACAACAATTATATGTAATATGAGCTGCATTTAGCTATTTTTTGTTAAAAAATTGACACAAAAATAACTACTACATTAATCGCGTTTCTAGAAAATAAAAAAAGATTAGAGTTTTAGCAGGTTATCATACAGAATCGAAGTTTTAATTTTTTAAGAAAAGAGCTAAAAATTCACTTATTTAAATATAATTTGTAAATGTATTTACCTATGTATGTACAAAATTTTGTAAATTTTTATGATAACCGTCTTATAACAATAAATAAAAGCAAAATATATCAAAAAATAAAATCCTAAATTGAAAGATGTTGCGTATTATTTAAAAAAATATAGGAGTATATTCTTATCCAACGTTTCAATTATTTTTGAAAAAAAAAACTGTATTATTTATATTTATTTCTACTAATAGTTATGTAGCAACGTTATAGCATATGATTTTTAGTTTATAAAATAAGACATAATACGTTTTTGCATTAATTTATGCCAATGATTAAGTTTGACAAGTAATTTAGTAAAAAATGTAAAACACTTAATTTTCAAATATTTATTTATCTACATATTACTAACAAACACTATTAACACTCAATATATCAATCCATGTATCAACTAAATATAGGAGGAAACTTTAACAATGCTACAGTCTACTATGTTTGCCATTAAAAACAAAATTGTTGTTAGTCTGGGTATCCGATCAACTTAAAAATATTGGCATCTTAATCGAAATTTAAGGTCATCTCATTTGGTTTTTAAATTGGTTTAACTTTGCTAATTTAACCAGATTTCTAAATGTTTATTATAAAGAAGACTATTGTCACTCTATATTTGTTTCTTAAAGCAATTAAAAACAGTTTTTCACATTGCAAAGAATTTTTTTATGTACCATTTGATTTTCTTGCCTTAAAATTTTATCGAGACAATTGTTGTATTACAATATTTGCTTAATCGAAATTTAAGGTCATCTCATTTGGTTTTTAAATTGGTTTAACTTTGCTAATTTAACCAGATTTCTAAATGTTTATTATAAAGAAGACTATTGTCACTCTATATCTGTTTCTTAAAGCAATTAAAAACAGTTTTTCACATTGCAAAGAATTTTTTTATGTACCATTTGATTTTCTTGCCTTAAAATTTTATCGAGACAATTGTTGTATTACAATATTTGCTATTTAACTATAAATTGGAATACAATATTGATATCTTTACGTATATTTTGACAATTTATTCGTCAACAAGTCGTTCAACAATGTCTACTACGCATGGAATGAGCTTCTTTAACATCATTGCCAGAATAGATACGAGAAAGGGTAAAAGATGTATTTTTAGAGCGAGGCATGGCATATTTTCTGTCACCAAAACGTGGTCTAAAAGTTACCTTTACATACGCTTACAAGATCGCTTTATCTTAAAAGAAAATTCATTCGCATCCTTTTCCAGATAATCGTGTTCGTTTTGTTAAAGTTATTAAATTTGGCAAGTTTATTTCTGCACAGCAGTACAGTTTTGTATCTGTTTTGACAGTTTTCTTTACGTTTATGTTTCGAATTTACATAGTGAGCTTGTATTGTGAGCACTTTCAACGTTTTTAATGGTGATATCCTTTTGATATATGCAGTTTATGGCGTTAAATTTTGAATGTAACAGAAATGCAAAACGATATATACGATCTAAGGCGGCGCTGTATCGTGGAATCTATTTTTACCGCATTTTACAAGCGATTGCGATAATAGAGTGACAAAAATGTCGAGATTGCTTGCATGTTACATATAATAAAAGTAAATCATGCTTTCCATGTAAACCGTTCCTTAACTGCAGTTCCCCGAGGATCAGTCATTGTTGCACATGAAATGTCCAAGTAAAAGATTATGTCTTTCTTTACACCTTCCGCCATGTACATTTATTTATTTTAAATTGCGTGTAACATTAATTAGGCCTTAATGTAGTAAACATTTGTGATTCAGTTTGTTGTTTTAAGCTGCGCTGTATCCTATATTTTTATTTAAAAAATCTTAACAGCTTTTAAGAAATTTTCGCCATTTGAGTTTCATTGGATAGTATTATTTTAGCACTTCGTCGAGCGCGGTGCTTGTGAAAACAAATTTGAACGCTGTTTGTCGAATAAACGTGCTTCCATTTTAATTACACACAAAATAATTAGTAAAAAATTATTCTAATTTCATAACGATATACCATGCACAGGGTAAATCTAAAGTATTTTATGGGGTATCTCGGTTATCGTAACTTATAAACAAATTCATGTATTCTTTTAAATTTTATATCTGCTTATTGTGGTATAGTGAACATAGCCAAATTTGAACACTTTGAAAAGTTTAATTTTCTAGAAAATTACAAAATAAATGGTAAAAACATGAACGCTGCTGTAGAATTTTCTTGAAAATGGACATTTACTTGTTTCTTACGTGTAAACTGAATTTCTTAACGAAACAATAAACTGTAACAATAAAATTTTTACAAGATTTGTCACTTCTAAGTTATTTTTTGCAACGTATAAAATTATATATTTTTTAAAAGCTAAAAAGTGCTTTTTCATAAAATGAAGTCTTGGCCTACCAGCGTTTCATCCTAAAAATATAAGTTTACTTCATCTCTTAAAAGTCAAGATCGTTAACAATTAAAAAAAAAGCTTTTTTAGGATAAAATTGTTTACAAAAAAGCTTCTTAACATTTAGTTCTATTATTAAAATTAACAAAACTAGCAACTTTAAAAAACAATAGAATTTCATTATTTGTCTATGGTGCCAAAGTAAAAAGAGATACAAAAAACCTGATAACAAAGGCGTGTTTATCTCAAGAAAAAAGATAAGCCAAAGGGTAATATTAGATTATTATGGTAACCGAAATGACGTAGATGACTTCTGTTATCTAGGCAGTGTGATTAATTCACGAGGAGGTGCAGAGGAGGATACAAACAAAATAATAGGACTAGCCCAAAATGCGTTTAACACACTTCGGAAAGGATGGGCATTAAGCATAAACAGGAAAACGAATATAAGATTATTCCCGACCAACGTTAAAAGTTTCCTACTATATGGCTCGGAAACCTGGAAAGAAAGCAAACAGATGCCACACATTTCAAATTTTTGTAAACAGGTGTCTCCGAATTGTTTGCAATTTTTTTTAGCCAGAGAATAAGCAACGAAGAACTATGGAGGATGACAGAAAAAAATAGAAATAACAATTAAAAGGCGAAAATGAACCTGGATAGGGCACACATTACGAAAATTGACTACAAGTATAGTGAAACCATAAATGAATTATAGTGTACCAGGAAGAAGAAAGATTCCTCCACAAAATACATGGAAACGAACAATTCATAAAGAACTCCAAAAAATAGACATAACGTGGAATGAAGCCAAAAGAATAGCGAGAAATAGAAGTGAGTGAAGAGTGCTAGTAAGTGAAAAAGTGCAAGAATAAGGGTAGCGACCTTGCCACCATTAAGCTTATTGCTACAGAAACACCGAAGCTGCGCTTTGCTCCAAGGAATGGCAGCTATATGATACATAATATATGATGATGATTACGATAACCAAGATACCCTGAATTCGGTTCACAAAGCCTCCCCAATAAATTTGTGTTTTGTTATCTTGGGCAAGTTAGTATGGAAAGCAGTTTTTTTTTGTTATTGTTAAAAATGTATTCGTGTTATACTTCATCCTCACTGTTCATCCTTTCATCTTCTTTAAAAATTTGACTTTGCAAGTTTCATTAAGTTAGAGTTCACACTGTTTATAACTTTCATAATAAAATTATTATTTTTATAATATCAACTTCATCAAATTATCGACAATGTTCATTTACGTAGCTTTGGATAGTACAATTATTTTTTAGAAACCATCTTAGTAGGAAATATACAGCATTTTTTAAATTTAAGTTTAAACATAGGGATCTCCCTTGTTGTAATAGCTAGATTACAGGTTTAAACTTAAATAAGTCGATAAATTCGGTGCTCATTAATACCTCGAAGCGATATTGTAAATATCTTAAACGGTTACCGAAAAAATTACAAAAAACGGTAGTAAATCCGACTTTTGAATATTGTCCATCTATTTCAAATTTGTCAGAGTATTGCCTAAGCTACTTTTTAATTCGAATCGGATGATAATCACTAATTATTCCTAGGTCGATTCGTTTTTGTTTTATAGCAAACCACTTTATATTTTCTTGAGGGCGCAATTTTTTCTACTTCAAAATCAGAAGGAATTTTTCCCCTGAATTCATCGAGTTATCAAACTTGGTATTTTACTCCTACATTAATTGTCAAATTTGTAGAATTGCCTTTTGCATAGCGACGACTATAAATCGAGCAGCCCAATCGTATTTTATGTCGTTACCATGTCATCCATACAACCAACTACAAATTTTGAAAGCATATTATTACTTGATATTAAAATCAACGAACGCTTAAGACAGGGAAAGGTGTGGTCTGTTCAACAAACAGGAAACCACAACTCTTGTCGATAAATCGCTTAAATTCAAAATCGAACACTTTAACCTGTGCATTAGTGGAAAGTATTAAGCTACCTTTAATTCTAGAAGTTATTCTAACTCCATACTGTTGTTTTTTAACATAATCATGTTTGGCGATTATTCAGAACAATGGCGTCTAAAGGAGAGTTAATAGTATTTTTAATTTTACGTATCATAAGTTTGTACTGCTGCTCGCAACTACTCTCCTATTAATTTTCGAATACGAAACAGTTTGCAATCTATAGAAAAATAAAAACGATTGTGCAGCTGTACAAAATTGCTACTCAAAATAGCAACTAAGATTTATGACCTGACAATTTGTTTTCTGCTGCCCAAAAATCGATTTCGTTATCAAAAATTTGTTCTTATAGTAAAAAATAATTACGGTTTTGTGTAAGCCTTGTTAAAACTAATTACGTTTAAAAAATTTGATAATATAAAATTAGACAAATTTTAAACTGCCAATTATTTACTGCGTTCGTGTTTTGTTTAGACAAATAGAACAATTTTGTTAAAAAGAACAAATAACTTTTAAACTCATTTTTCTCAAAAATTTTCTGACGTATGCTTATTTAATCAATGCATTATCGAATTTACAATTTAATTCTCTATCAGAATCATTTTTAAAAAGTATACCATGTAATTTCAAAGAAATAGTTGACAATCGCAAGCCTAACAATTTGCATCTTAGAAAAAACATTTGAACATTATTCGTTGGAAATGTTTGCACGATATATAGCAATATAAGGTTTATGGTCTTTTTTTTTTTAAATAAAGTTATAGGGGTGCAAAAGCCAAACTAAACCTGTAAGTTCACTATCTACTTTTGCTTTTAAATGATAACGGGTTACAACCAAAAATCCGCACTAAATATCTTACAAAACATCAATTCAGTATGTCACCACTTGTTTAATATTTAGTATTACAATGTTACAACTTGCCTTAAACTAGACTTTGAACCTAATGGTTTGCTATCTAAGGTCCATAATCTGCCACTTTACGTAATTTTGTTCTAATACTGCTACAAGCACGCTTTATGCCACTCGTGTTAATTTTTTTATGCACGTTTTTATTCTACGCTTCAACTGTTTTATGCTTTTTGCATGCCATTCATTATCATATAATAAGGCACTTAAATACCCAAAAATATGTTCAATTGGTCGACATTGAGGTACGTTTGTTGGATTCTGCATTTTAGGCAAAAATATGATATTTTGGGTGTTAAGGAACTCTATTGTTTTCTTTGCATAATGTGAAGATGCTTTATCGGGCCAAAATACAAATTCGTCGTTTTAATGAAACTTTCGGATAAACGGAATTAAAATTTTTACAAAACATACATTTTAATGTTTCTTGATTAATCGCCAACCCATTTTCTTTAAAATACCTTCACAGGACACGGCTATGTACAACATGACTTTTGGTTCAAATTTTTTCTTCATTTTGTATTTCACATTGAGAGATGTACTAGGAGGATCGTCGGTGTAATATACATCATTTCTAGACATTTGAGATTTGCTTAATGTGAAATAATTTCGTCGTCCAAAATGAACTTTTTCGCCTTTAAATTATTTAACATCCATCGACAATTTGATTTTACTGTAGTTATCTGTTCATCTGTGTAACATGGAGACTTTTATATCTTTCTTTAAGGACTTTGAGATATACTGTTGGAGCAATTGAATAATTTAGCAGCTTGATATTGGCTCACCCCTGATTTGTTGTTAAATTTAGCTTTCAGCTTCCTTAAATTCTTTTTCGTCATAATTCTCGCTTTTTTACCAGTATTGACCGTTCGTTTCACTGAACCACCCTTCAAAATATCATAGATTGTGCGTTTTGGTATCCCTTATTCAGTAAAATGTTCTACAACATATTTTTTTCCAAGAGAGTTATGCATATTGAAAAAGTTTACAACACGCTGTCGCACAGTTCTCTCTGTGGATGACATTTTTGACGTTTACAATGAAAATGACATTAAAAGCAACAAGGCATGTGCCACTTGATTCTAAGTTTAGTGCGGATTTTTAGTTGTAACCCGTGACTAGCACCATTTAAAAAAATTAAATACCCCTTTTTAAGTCAAAAGCAACAAGTTTTAAATATTTTTTTAATGCAGATTTTTGTAAATACTCGTAAATGATATCTGTTTATTTTTATTAACATTATTGATTCCAGCTGAATCAAATTGCTTACGATTAAAAAAAGCCTAAATAACAGAGTAAAGATTTGCATAAGTTCTCCTAATTTTATAAATATGTCTAATTTGGTAAACAGCATGCATTGGACCTTATTTTTTTTAAATGTATTGATGCATTATTTCGTCAATTAAAATTAATATGCAAAAGAATAAAAGATGATCATTACTAGATTATTGGAACGAAACTCAGTTCAAAACTTTTTAAAAACGCACTAACTTTAAGGTCACTGTATTAGCCGTTACTAATATTTGTTTTCGTAGATCAATACCTAAATACATAAAAATGTAAGAAAGTTCAGCAAATTTTCATTCCTACGCGTTTTAGGACCACTCAAATTGCCTTTTTACGCACTGACCAGTCCTTAGCGCAATTTCAAATTTTGCTAATCTGCAGTTTGGTACGAAATTTTAAGAAAACGGATTATTAAGCAGAACATTTTGACCATATCCTTCAACTTCCCGCTGCACTAAAGTGTTGAGCTCAGCGATTTGCTCTCCTGGACCGGTACTTTGATTTATATGTCCGGAGCTTCGCTAAATATTCCGGATCCTTTACAACCCGCTTCCGGGTAGAGATCGATCCGCCATTTTTGCAATATATTCAAGATACTGGAGGTTTTACCTTCACAGGAAAATGTAGTTTAACTCATTTTAGATATTGTGTACAATATAGAAAATTTATACAAAGTTCAATATAAACATTTTGCTTAAAATGTAAGGAGATCGTCTTTTTTCCTTGAACATTTAATTAAAAAAGTAGGCTAGGAAGGTAAAACAAGAACGGTATAGTAATGTGCACAATTTTAAATACAAAATCTAAGTTTATATGTTTATATATTGTAAGTATTTTTGTGCTGTAGGTACTTTTTTATTTTATTAATTATTGTTTACAATAAAACAATATCTTTGGCCTAAAGGAGAGGCATTGGAAAATTATTAAAAACCAACTATTTAAATTAAGCATAAAAATGCAATTTAGTACTAAAACGACATTTAAAAAAAAACAATTTATGTTCTTACCTGTACAACGGCATGCCTATTGTGTCCTTAAACCAAAACACCATGTTGACAGCATCGGATGGTGTTGGAGGTGTAACATCACAAGGTAGTTCAACATCTTTCTCGGCGACACCCCATATTGTTTTGGTAGGCACTGCAAGAAAGTTTATGTTATTAATCAGATGTTTTGTCAATTTCCTTTCAAAATCTTAAATGCATTCGTGGACCATACATAATATAGCTCATTTATTTTATCTTCATTTCTTAGGTATGCATAGTGTACAAAAAGTAACGTCACGAATCAATATCTCGTCTTGTGATAATTTTACAAAAAAAAAGTTTTGAATAAAAGTTGTATGTGGTAATTTACTACATAACCTAAAATTATTTTTAACTAAAGACAGTGTTTTGTTTTTGCGTACCGATACGTCACTTTGTTTTCTTAAATAGAACACCCTGCATATTTTGCACTTTTTAGATACAGAATTAAATTGTCTTTCAAAATGTATAGAGTTTTATATGTCTAAAATCAATCGTTTTTAAGTTATTTAAGTTTTTATGTAAATTTTGACAGAAACAGAAAATATTGAGATTTCACAACATAGCAATTTCAGAACGAATTCCTTTGAAACTTTGTTCGACAATAATATCATAGTGATTGCTGACTAGTTAAAATTTTAAAATAATACACAGGGTGTTTTTATGCTAGGTCCAATCGGTTAAACTTCAAACACTGAAACGTCAATTTTGTTAAATAGAACCCCCTATATATTTTTACATAATCTTATCGATAATTTAATTACCTTTAAAATTTGTTAAAGATTTATTATGTCTAAAATTAATATTTCTCGAGGTATTGCGGTTTTCATGATAATTAATTGGCACAAACAAAATATTTAATATAAATTAATTAGTCGGCTTTGGAAATATCTCAATCATTTGTTTTAAATGTGAAATAAAGTTCTATTTTCATCTTCAAGTTTTATGTTTACCTGATTATAAATTAGTTTAATAAAAAACAATAAAATCGAAATTGTTTAATCGACACAAAAAAGTTTCCTCTTTTAGGCCAACGTGACGAATAACATACCTTCTAAGAATACATATTGTGTGATTAGTTTTTGCAAGATACCTACCTAAAATTGCACCCTTTGTATTAAAGAACTAATAATATTATTAATATTAACTATCAACTGCTCTCATAAACAGGACATTTTTAGTAACATGACTTCGATTAGTTATCTGTTCATTAAAATATACGATTTTGTAGTTGCTCATTTAGAACTATTTTCGTAAATAAATCATTTTTATGATACTATTTAAATTACAAATTGAATTGTGAAAACCAAAGGTTACAATATTGTCATCAAACTAAAAATTATTTTTTAATTGTATTGTGAACAATAACAGCATGAGTCAGTTATTTGAAAATGATTAGTTTAACTAACGTTTGACTTTGTGCTATTTTAGTGGTTTAGCCATAGACAAACAAATCCACCGATGGATAGACAAAACTATTCAAGCTAACTCGAATGACATAACAATACTTGTAAATACCAAATATAAATTACTCAGGTCATTCAGGTGTAAAGGATTAGTGGTTTAATTTTGCTGTTTTTGTTTAATAGGGTAGACTGCCTCACTATAATCGGGTGGCGAGGTCTAAGGGCCCAAGTAATCCTATGAAATGTCTTGCAGTAGCTTATAGGTCAGGCGTAAAACGAGATTAAATAATCTCCCGATCCTTGTTAATTAGCAGAGTGTAAGTGCCCTACCGGTCTGCAACATAATCTAAATTAAATAATACCGGTTGGAGAGTATGGGCTATAGATACTAATAAACAGTAGGCTACTAGCTTTATAGTTTAGCTAATTTTAATGAGGGGTAGGATAAGTTATAATTGGACTCGTATAACCCAAGGTTTAAACGGGCTTTATATTCCAGGAGCTAACCTGGAGCTTAAGAAAAATTATGCACACTTCCATACATCTTAATACAAATCCAATTTGTTCATAATTATGACAAGAGATCCTCAATCTTTTTGTAATGTCGTGGATATTGAATCAAATATTATGTAGCTTTTATCGCACGAATGAATTCTGCAAAGGAAAAGTTATTCAATATACAGGCCACAAACTACTGTTCTGTAGCTATCTGAAAGACAATCTAAACTCTCTTCAATGGAGTTCAGCTTTGTGTATGTATCGAAAGGTCTTAACACTTGTTGAATAGGGTAAGACAGGCATATTTTGACCTCTGTTAACCTGTTGTCAATTCTGTATGATTTTGCTACAAAAATGAGTGTCGAAAATATCCTTGTGTTTATTAAGGACTAACAAAATTAAAATAACTAAATAACTTTTGATTTCGGAATAAATATTAATTTAAAACATCCAACACTTTGCTGTCACAAATCATTCATTTACGCCCTATATTTTTGACTATCAATTTTTTATTCTTAATCTTGGTTTTAAGCAGGGTTGAGCAGATTTAAATCACGATTTAAATCATGATTTAAATCAAGTGATTTTTTTAAAAAAATCATTGATTTAAATCAAGTGATTTTAAAAAAAAAATTATCAATTTAAATCACAGATTATATGAGTAGATACAGTATAATATTTATAATAAAACAAAATTGTATTACTATTAGTAATTAAATACACGAAATGGTGAATAAACCATATCAATTTGCTCTTGTAAAGTAATATTCATTGTGGAAATGCAATAATTCAAAAAATAAATGACAAGTTTTTGACATTAGCGAAGTGAACAGTCAGTTTTTTAAATTTCCACGGCACTCTATTGCTTCAATAACGATTTGAAGAAAAATGTCGAATATCTCGAAAAGTATGAGTGTTGGGTATAGGACATACTTAACAAAATATGAAGCTCTTTTAAAGACGAATACGATGACAAAAAAACACAGGGGTTCGCATTTGAAAAAATCGAGTTACGAGCTTTTGAAAATCATGGAAGTTGCCACCTATTTATAAACACTCCTGTACGTGTGATTCAAATTTTTCATATCGAGCGAACAGAGAAATTTTTTCTGCATGTCCATACCAAATTAAAACTCTGTACTTCAAAATAACTTCAGGAGAATTTTTTAAATAAAGACTTACAACCTTGAATAATTTAGAAAATTATTTTTTTTTTAAAACGCCGTATAAAAACCTGTAGTATTTTACATTGATGCAAAGCTAAAATTAAGGCAGTCAAAAATATTAAATAAAAAATTGGGTGTTGTATTTGAAAGATAAAAGTTGCTATTAGTTCCAGAAAAGTGACTCACCCTGTATATTTGAAAATATTTTTATTGTGTTGTTTAGAAAAAACTGTACAAAATAGCATTTGAATCAACTTCATATCTCAAGCCGTTTAGCCACAATCGACCGATCCCGCACTAATGGCTCACCCTGTGTATAATTAATTAAACATCATCATGTAGCACTGATTTTTTCAAAATTCTTAATCATTAACTATATTTAATTTTTCATTTTGACAAAAATTCATATTAAATATATCTATTAGCACAAAACAGAAATAGCATGTGAATATGTCACTAAATTCGATAATATGGTAATTTGATTTAAATCAAAAAAATCTGATTTAAATCAAATAAATCGATTTTTTTGATTTTTTAAAAAAAATCATGATTTTTATCCACCCTGGTTTTAAGTATTGCACAATGTACAATGTGTGTCTTCATCTTTTAGACGAAGTGAGAACTCAAAAGTGCTGTTTAATAAATGGTACGCCCTATTTAAAGTATGCAAATTTTGAATGTACAAGATGAACCAAATTAGATGAATCACATAGGTATCTTGGTTAATATTCAAGATACAGAAAGGGTTAAATACCTAACCAAAAACATGCAGTTTTTTAAGATAAACAAAGAACAGGTTTTACAAATATTTTATCATTTTCGGTTTTTTAGTTATTAACCTGTGTTTTTTTTTTTTTTTTGAAGGGTCATATCCCCGTTATTGTAGTAAACATCGAATTTAATGCTTCTTAAATGTTTTTTACCTATACTGTTAAAAAGTTATTACACAAGCTTACGTTTTATTAAATGGACACTATAGTTGGCCATGACCAATTTGAATTCATTGGTTTTTCTTTGTTCAAATAGGTACCTATAGCGGGTGTAAATGAAGTGTGGTACACCCCCTTTTTTCCTTTAGTTTCGATTTTAGATAAATGAAATGTTAGACATATGATATGTGCAACAAATCGGGCTTTTTAAGCACATGCACACAATTGTTTTATTTAAATAACACGAACTTTGTTATTTTAAACGGAACACCCTGTATATTTTTACATTTTTGGAAAGAGGAAGCGATTTTGGATACAACTACACCATTTTGGTTGTTTTTTTATCACATCAAATAATTTTTGAAACAAAATTTAATTGTTTGTTAAGTGTAGGTACCGTGACCTGCATAAATTGAATTTTATTATTTCAACACTTGTCCAAACCGTTTTTGTAAATTCTAAATGACATTTAGGTTACTTTAATCGGTTTTTTGACAAAAAGTAAATTTTTGTAAATGTTACTATGGTGGTGCAAGCGGTTATTTAAATGGAGCACCTTCTAACGAATCAATCGATACCAATAACTTGTATTTTTATCAAGAGTCTGGTTCAAAAACTTAAAATTATTATGACGATTCATTAAGAGATCCTGTTAATAACAGTACGCTGTGCATAACTGCAACAAAGCAAATCATTCAAAACAAAAACAAAGGTGTTATGAAAGTTCGCTGTGAAAACAAACAAATGCTTGTTTACGTGTTTGGAAGTTATTGCGTTGGTGGAAAAATTATTACACTGTCATTAAATTAAAACTTATAACATACTAGGCGATTTACCCGGCGTTGCACGGGTGATAACAATTCTCTTTTATCAATCACAGACTACTCGCGCTCCGCGCATGCAGAAAAAATGCTAAGGCAGCGTGCGTTTTGTATACCGAAAAGTCGTCATCATCTGCTGTAAATTATTTTAACAGAATTGAGAACCAATTAAGTCAGAATACTCAGAATTTAAAAACGAATCTAATTTATGTAAAAATGTTACCAAAATTCTTAGACTTTTTAATTAAATGACAAAAAAGAACAATAATTTATACAAAAGATAAACAACAATGTTGTCAGAATTAAAAGTTATGTAAAAAAACTATTAACGTGATTTAATTGTTACTATCGACTCTTATTTTTGTAGTAGTATTTATTGGATCTAAATTAGATGTCCAAAATGAGTCTGTGTAATATAAATAAAAGAACAATTTTTTACAAAATTATACTACATCTTGTTACTATTTTGTATGTCTGAATTATAATACCTATCCGTAATTCATACTTCATGCTAGCACTATGTTCTGAAAGTTTATTATTTTGGCAGTTGGCAGATGTTATTTGCCTAGACATGTGAATTTTCAATTTATATTTTGCACTTCTATCATATGTTACTGCGTTATAACATTACATATTCTGTGCATAGTTGTTTTTGCTTAGCTGAGATGACTACAAACGAAAGAAAAAGTTTGTATTATAAGTATGGGACACAAAATTGCAGATGTTTGTGCCGACTTTACGTATATCTGTAGACACAGGAAATAATCGATGTAGCTATTTCCGTTCTAATTTTAGAAAGTTTTAATAAATATTTCCAAAGAAACGTCAAAAGATCTAACCGGAGAGTAATCATACAGGCTGCTCAAAATTAGTGTCAACATAAGTTTAAATGTGATAAGATGGCTACATTTTGTGTCATTTAAGAATGTCGGAACAGATTTCAGTTATCTTTAAGCGGTTATATAAAAATTGAAAAAACTTCAAAATTGGGTCTTCGATTTCTTGATGTAAAGATAAAAGAAACATTTTAAAATTCTCCCACCAACTAAAAAGATGTTCCGATTAATTTTTATTTGGTTTTAAATTGAAGGAAACGAAATTTGATACTTTGATATTTGCATTAAAACGTGATTAATAGGAATAGTTTTAGTTTTAAATCATTTTTGGTCTCCTCAGATGCGGCTGTAAGTTTGTTATTTCAAATGAATTCATGCATATTTTTATACATCAAACAAATTTTTGATTAAATGTACCGAGACATGTATTATGTACCAACAAACATCTTTATATCAACAAAAGTTCGGATAACATTTTTGAATTTTAACTGATACTTTGGCTCCTTTAACCTATTTTCAATTTTACAAAACTGATCGTTGATACAAGTCCATATTACAATTTCGTATAGGTAAATTTGTTTAAGACGTTGTAAATCTATCATTATCCAATCGTGAACCAGTTAAATAGGCCTTTTGGTTCTTAAATATTTATTATTATATATATCTCATATCTACAGTTTTCTTTAAAGTTAACATAAAAGATGTGTCAACAAAAAAATATTAAGTACATTTTGCAAATATTTTATTTTTCATGATAACGGTTTCAGATTGCAGATGATTAAAATTTATTTGATACTACAAAACTGCACAAAATTCAACAAACTTTGCAAAGTGAAAGGCTATATCCAATAATAAACGAAATCCCTGTTTTGGTATACGATTAACCGATATTTAGGGTGTTCCACATTGCAAGGCCACTATTGGGATATCGTTAACGGTAAGAGCTACAAAAACGTTTAAATTAAACCACTTGTTCTCCCTTCTGAGACCTATTTAGTGATCCTTTAATGTTTTTAAAAAATCCATGGCACGCTAGATAATAAACAAAAATCAAAATGGGCATTGTTTTAAAATCGTCAATACCTTGGTTATATTTGATGGTACAAAAATATTTGTGGGGAAAAAGTTGGAGACTTGTTTACGCACTGTAAAATGAAAACATTCATTTGTTTCAATTTTGTTTAAATTCAGGGCACTCTTAAGCTTAATAGGAAATTGATGAAGTTTATTTGTTCTGAGCCTAAATATCATAATTATATTATAAAAAAAAGAAAAAAAAAAGCTTTTCCATAGGGTCATAGGGTAAAACGGTGAAATACGCCCCACTTTTAAAAAAAATTCGTTACTGCAAAATGATAACTTTATTCTAAACAAAAAATACATTTCTAATTAGTATAATGAGTGTACATTACGTAAATATAAAAAGTTTGTGAAAAGTAAACGCAGGAAAACAATAAAAAAACAATTTGGAACCCTTTCCTTTGAGGCGTATTACCCACTCTGCTGTGGAAAACGCCCCACACGATTATTACTACTTACTTTTAGTAAGAACTTAATTTTTTGCACCACACAAGTGACATAAATCTTCGTACGTTGTACACGTTTCGTGACGCCATCGAGAACACGCTGTGCACTGATCCAGTCTACTTTCGATTTCGTGGAGTAGTAGTAATCACCGCATTTGACGCAAATCTCTTCAGTTTCATCTGAAACTTCCTCAGAAGAACTCAATACGAGTTCCTCTGAACTCTCAGATGTCGTTGATTCAAAACGTTTAATACTTTTCATCTTTTTTTGGTGCGCGGGTTACATTAGCAACTTTAGTTTTCTTCCCTTCTCTTTTCGCACTGATGTTTTGCTTTTTCCCACATAAAATTTTACGTTTGCATCGGTTTTCTGGAGATGTCAACAGCGTAGCGGCCTGTTTTCTCTTAGTAAGAATTGGTGGAATGACTGGAATCGGATTTGTTTGTGCAAGAAATTTTGAAGGGGTTTCTTCTTCAGAGGATTTTTTGCTAAAAGTAGTTGCAGATGGCTGTGGCCTTTCTGGTGGGGTTCTTTGCAGTCCTGACGGCCCAGGTTTATCTAATGGCACAGTAGTTGGGGATGATTGTTGTTCTCCACGATTTTTATTCCTATCGATGGGCACTTCGTCACGTTTGGAAAAAGCAGTAGACCTGTTTGCCTCATTGGCGTCCGAAATTGAGAAAAAGTGATCTTAAAGCAAAAGGGGCATTTTACACTTTTAGATCTGGGGCGTAATTCCCAAACAGTGGTGAAAAACGCCCCACTGGTGTACCAAGACCATTGAGGCAATAATAAATAAATGCGTAATGTCATTTTAGAGGTTATGAAACAAGCTTTCCGAATTTATGTCGAAATTTGAACGATACTAATACACTTCATGCGAAATTGTTTTTTCAATAATTGAGACAGAAATAATACAACGTCCACTTGCCGTGAATTGCGAATTTTTTCGATTTTCAGCGGGAAACTAGTGAGATGGTGGAGATATACTAAACTCCTTAACTAACACTACCAATATGTGATACTAGTAGTGTCATCGATGATTAAACAACTAAACTACATAAGTGGGGCGTTTTTCCAGCTGGGGCGTATTACCACGTTTTACCCTACCTAACTGGAGTTGTCATTTAAAAAAATGCAAGTTTATCTAAAAATTTAAACAATATTGAAACCAATGAAGGTTTTTATTTCAAAGAAGGTAACAAAATTCAAAACTTTTTGGCCAAAAATATTTTTGTACCATCAAGTATACCGAGTTATTAAAGATTTAAAAAAAATGCCCATAATGATTTTTGTATATTATCTAGCGTGTCATAAACCTTTCTTAAATCGCTAAATATGTCTCAGAAAGGGGTCATTTGTCTAATTTAAACTTTTTTGTAGCTTTTACCGTTAACGAGATGTATGTAGCCACCCTGTATAATAGCATGAGCACTCAAGTGCATTGAAAACTGAAAAATTATTTATCGAACCAACTGATGTTTTACTGTCTGAATTATTAAATTGTAATCATTGGTACTATTGGTAGGCTTAAAATGTTGACAAACCTATGTAACGAGGCGCAATGTAACAAGTTTCCGATTGTGATTCATACTCTCCAGTCTCCACAGCTGCACAAGCCGCGAACCGCTTGGGGCCCGCGTTAGCAATTTGTGTGGTCCTAGTCGGCACAATGAATCAAAATAATACTATATGGGTATACTACATCGAATTCAAATATCTTGGGGTTATTTATAACTATTAGAGTTTCACTTATCAAAAAGTAATTCATTCTACCATTGCTTCGCATTTAAAGTATAAAGAGCGTATAAGAAGAATTTGAGAGCAGATTTGAAAACGTCTGCAGGAAAAAGAACCATTACGTTGTAAAAACGAGAAATTTTTAAAGTTTTTTTGAATGCACTTTTACGCAGTTTTATGAGACCCTGTCAAAGTCTGACGAATGTGCAACTTACGCTAACCAATTTCATGTTGTTTACTTTAGAATCTATTAAAAATTAACTTTTTAACTACGAGGGTGAATTGAAATATTTCCAGAATTACCGCTAAGGGGTTCTTCTTTACAAAAATATGTATGTCGTTATATTGGCAACTCTTTCATATGAATTAACTGCAAACTTCAAATCGATCTGTCAAATAGTTTGGTTTTGACAATAATTTACGTGTGTGATTCTGTGCCTGCTTAATTATGAATAGAAAATAAATTCGAGCGGTTATAATTTTTTTGGAGAGAAAACCCGCAAAGCAAATAAAAACCTGATTTGATGCTGTTTATGGTGATACATTACCTTCATTTTTTTGGGGTAAGTATTTGGGTTTCGGAAGCGTGGCCGTACACTACCAAGAGATGAACCACGTTCAGCACGTTCAAAGACGGGTACAACACCAGAAATTGTGAATAAAATTCATAACATCGTTTTAGCAGATCGCCAAATAAAGATGCGTAGAATTAAGGAAGCTGTGGTTATCTCTCATAAACGATTGGTTTATATTTTACATAATGAATTGGGTTTAAAAAAACTTTCTGCAAGATGGGTGCCGCATTTGCTCAATCCAAACAAAAAAGTATTCGAGCATTAACCTCGACTGATAATTTGGATGTGTTTAAGAGGAATCGAATGAATTGTACAAGACGATTTGTGATTATGGATGAAAGATGAATTCACCACTACATACTGGAAACCAAAATAAAATTTAAACTGTAGATTAAACATGGAGAATCGGTTCCAAAGAAGGCAAAGACCATTCAATCGGCAGAAAAGGTGATGGCGTCAGTATTTTGCTTATTGGTTATCTTAAAAAAAGAAAAACCATTACTGGACAATATTACACAACACATTTGAACAAGCTGAAAGCCGAAATTCTGGAAAAACGTCGGGAAATGGCCAATAAAAAAGTGTTGTTTCACCAAGACAATGAACCCGTTTATTCGAGCGCAGTCGTGAAGCAAAAATTGGCAGAATTGAGGTTCGATATCCTTCCGCATCCACCGTATTCACCTGATTTGGCTCATTTGGATTTCCATCTGTTCACGAAACTCAAAATATTTCTAGCTGGAAAGAGATTTTGGTCGAATGAATACGTGAAAGATTATTTTGGGAACCTCGAAGAAAGACACTTCCGGTAGGAAATCGAGAAACTGGAGAGACATTGGACCAAGTGTGTTGAACTTCAAGGGGATTAGTTGAAAAATAATACTTAAATCAATCTTCTTTTGTTTTTATTGTCATTCCGGAAAATTTTTAATCCACCCCCGTAGATTTAGAGGACTTGTAATTTAAAAATCCCCAAACTTCAACGATTTTTTTAATGATTTTATAAATTAATTACGATCAGCTGGTGAAAATGAAAGTTGTGTCTTTATCCAAAGCCTTATTTACTCTTCCGTTAATGTTTATTGTCTTAGAAGCCTTAATGACAGAGGTGACTATTTTTAGTCGACGAGGAATATTTAAAAATAATTGGAATCCGTCACTTTAGGAACATCAAGTTGGAGTTAAGTTTAAAATAATTATTAGTTTTGAAATAAAACGTAATTAATAACGAATGTGGTTGATGTAATTACTCATTCTTTTCCCCGTATATCTAGCTATTATTATACCAAGAAATCCATCACCATCATTTGTAAATCTATCTCACAGTTTAAAACGTAGAACACCCACAAAGTTAACGAGCGTTACGAATCGAAATTCGTTTTAAGCGTTAAAATACACATTAAAACTAATCTTTTTGTAGTCGTACACCATAACTTTCCTAAATTTTCACGAGTAGTTAAATTAAAATTTATATATTTTGTGGTTAACAAGAGGATCAAATAGCAAAGTTCTGCGAAGTTCTAAAAATTATTTTAAAGCGACAGGAACTTGAAAAAACCAAATAAACGAAAACACTGAAAATAAACGAAGAGACACATGCTGTATATTTCTGTGACACAAAATGACATGTGTGTTTCAAAACCAGGTGTTTTCTTATTTTAACCAGTAAAGAATTCAATAAAAGACAAAACGCATACTTTGGTTTTATTTTGTACTTTATAAATACAACCAAAAGGTGTCCTATATTGCCTACAAAACGTGTTTAGGTGCTGTCTTCTAAATGTATTTTAAGGAAAAGAGTACAGAATTGCCCAAATTTGATGGGATTACATAGGTAATTCGCTTAATGTTCAAGATAGAGCAACAGTTAAGTTCCCATAAATGTGCAGTTTTTTAAGACAAACTCAGAACCGTTTTCAAAAATATTCGGTTTTTCAGTCAAGTATTAGAAAAAATCATTTTTTTGTCATTTTAATTTATAGTGGCATATTTTAGTTATTGTTGTAAATATCAAAAAAATGTATAAGGATTGCTTTTAGATATTTTTAAATAAATTTTAATGGTCCTAAAAAAAAACTTTACACTCGCCATTAAAAAGTTATAACATAAACTTACCCTTTTTTAAATGGAAGCTTCTGGTGGCTATGACCTACTTGAATTCCCTATTTTTTTTTTTTAATTCCAAATGTATGGAGGATGAGGTAGTTATTTTTAATAATACGCAAGTTACAAAGGTTTTTTAATATTTTTTTAAAGAAAAACATAGTAGGCTATGTTAACAAAAAAACACAATGTGCAAAACATTTTATAACTTATGTGGTACAAGTTAGGAATGGTGTGTTAATTTGTGGTTGTGATAGACATAATAAATATTTGAACATAAGATAAACAACAATATACCATATATGAAAAAAAAAGTTAATTTGTGACATAGCTTGTTAACAGCGAGCGTAAAAAAATTCTTTAGCATCATCGAATTTTACATAAAAAATATCTAAGAATAATCACTGAGATATGACACATTATAAATATAACAAATAAAAGTTTTTCCTAATAGCTCAAAATCCGAAAATGATAAAATATTTTTAAAAACGGTTCTGAGTATTTCTCAGAAAACTGCACATTTTTGGCAATTTAACCATTTCTCTATCATGAATATTAAGCGAGATACCCATGTAATCCCATCGAATTTGGACCACCCTGTACATCCGAATGTCCTAAAATGCATTTCAAAAAATATATTATTCCCAGGAAAAAACAAATTAAGTGTTCTTATATTAACCAAACTTTTAAACATAGAAGTGCAAATTCATTTATTTTTAAAATGACGTAACGATGGATTTGTTGACCTACATAATAATGTAGGGGAAGGTCGGGTTATATCGGATGGTTAAGCTTTTTTACTATTTGTGAATTTGTTAAAGGCTCAATTTGACCATACTACGCATCAAAGCATACTTAGATATGTTTTACAAACACCCATAAAAGCAATTACCCCTAGGGGGAAACTTTTTACCATTTTTAGGCAATCGAAAAAGACCTTACTTTTTGCCCATTCAAAAAGTTGGAGGGTTATATCGGACATGATTTATTGTTTAGAAAATTACATATTTTTGGTTATCCAAACAAGTTTTTATTACTGTCCAGGCCTGATCAGATTTAAGCGTAATACATTAAAAAAATTATTTCTTGTTGCTACCAATACACTTAGAAAGTGATTGTACTTTTAAGCAGGATCAGCACTCCAAACTTAGCTTCGTCCACGAAAAAACACTCTCTAAACAGAAAAAACTCTATTGCTTTGACACACGGAAACGACGCATTCTAATGTAGTGTGCGTTTTCCTTCTACTAGTTGCTGTCAACAGCCAATATCGCTATAGGTGCATGGCAAGTGCCCGAAAACCACTTATCCGATATTACCCGCTGTCCGATATTACCCGAACTAAGTTATATAAATTGTTTATTCTTGCTTATAATTCAAATGTACTAATGAACTTACTTATTACTGATGTATTTTATGAATATAAAAAGTAATGAAAAGGTACTCTAAAAACTTATAATCAAATACATTATGTAAACAACTTATATTATATAACTTTCTCATCGTTTTTTTTATAGTAAAAACTTTGGGCAAAATCAAGATGAGTCCGTAGTGTTTGTTAACTATTGATTTCGAAAAGTGGCTTATGTCATTTTACAGTAATGAAAAATACCAATTTGTTCACGGATGTACGACATTATGTGTACATTAAAATTCAAAACACCTAATATCTCAAAACAAGATAAAAGTTACTTACCTACTACCATTTACAAAATAAACTGCTCAATAAATTAGTAGTAGATTTTTTTTGCGAAATTATTAAAATCAGCCGTGAAACGTGAGACTAATATTTACATTTGACCATACTTTTAGGTTTTGATTTATGGCAATGCAAATGCTACAATTTAATATATTTTCTTGTTCTCAAGATATGTTATGTCCATGTTAATTCGTTGGGAAATAATTTTGCAAAAACGAAACATTGGTCTACATATTTTTGCACGATAAACGATTTTTATTCTTATTGTTTTTTGATTGAAGTTATTAAACAAAATACAAGAACACCCGAAATGAATAAAGGTTTTTTCTTTAAATGAAAATGTTTTAACAACAATTTATCTTTAAAGATTAGATTTTTTTGTACTTTCGTTTCAATAACTTTGGGATTTTAAACAAGTACAGTGTAACCCCAAACTTCGGACAAAATCCATTTCAGGAGATGGTTCGACTTTTAAGTTCAATTTTCTCCTGAATATTCTTTTTTTTTTGTTCGAGTTTCAAGTTGTTAAAACTTCAAACCGTTCGAAGTTCGAGTGTTCACTATATTTAAGTATTATTTAAAATACTAACTGTGCAAATAAATCCGATACTTCTAATTGACTGTTGAAACCCTATAACATAGTCATTTCAAGAGGCAATCCCTATAAAATCCAATTTTTTAAAACTCGTTCTTAATTTTGTTCAAATGTATGAACGGATTTAGAATTAAAATCTTTTTCAGAATAAATTTAAAAAGTGTACTGTGCAATTTAGTCAAAAAAGCGACTATCGTCGGTCTGATGTTTTTCATCGAAGTAATAATATTTTAACGTCATTTGATAGAGAATTTCCTGCGATTTAAAAAACATGAAGTTTAAAGGGTTTTCTCCTAACAATAACAAAGAAATAGAGCTGCGACAGTCAAACTAAACTTTCCGGTATATTACAAATTACTTCAGGGTGGGTGTTTGATTTTGTCTAACAAATTGTATTTACTACTTTTAATAAGAACTGGTAAAGTTTTCGTCTAAATAGCCTAAACAGTTATACTGAAATTTTTTGTAGAACTTTAAAACTAAAACCTTTCCATCAAATAAATTTTATTTTACCTACTGATTTGACTATTTAAGTTCTTTTTTAAAATGATTTTTTAAGTTATAAAATACTCTAATGAAAAAACATTAAAATCCGTTGCTAAATTTGTTTTAAAATAATTTTGTTATGGAATGTAAGTAAATCATATACAAAAACGTTTAAATTTTATATCTTTTTCGTTTTTCGTTTTTTAGTTTGATAAACAGGCGCCTGATTAATAATTTTAACCTTTATAGGAGCTAGGTAATGAGATATTTTCATCAATGAATGTACATCATGTCGTGTTCTCATGCGATTAATGAAAAATTGAACATCACAAAAAGCTCCCATTAACACCTTTTATGGTAACTTGCGGTTTGAAAATTCGCCCGGGACTTAATTCATTTTAAATTAGCAAAGTCAATACGGCATATTTATTAATTTGGCAACAATTTACAGGTGCAGTAAAGCTTAATATTTTATCGGCAACATAAACTTGTTCCGAATTACAACAATTTATTGTTCCCTCTTGAATTAACTTGACCACAGCGAATGCATTAGCAGCAGGTGTCGCCAAGCACTGCCATAATAAACACTCATATTTTCAAAGAGAAATGCTCGGTATATTTTGCTTATTATTAAGCAACAGATTTATAACCAAAATTTCTATAGTCGTTTAATTTGATTTTTTGTTTGGGTTAATCAAAGAACGCTGTGCTTACATTTCAGCGAGCGCGAGATATCCCAAAAGAATATTTAAAACGTTTAATAAAACTCGAAAGCATTTCGCCTTTGTGGTTTTTTAATTAAGTGCGAATATGGAGTAAACCACGTTTATTTAAACACCACATTTACGCCGTTGTGGTGCAGTTTATAAGCTTTTATTCAGAAACTGGAACATTTATGCGGCTTACTTCAGTTTTTCATAAGTGGTTTATATAAAATAATTGTAATATAGCTTATGGATACCTACTGAAATTAATTTGTTTTAATTGTAAAATAGAATTTGTAAAATAAACATATTTTTTTAATGATTGTGTCCAATTTAAGGGTAAAAATGAAGCGAAATTAAATGTGTTTTATTTTATTTATTGTGTACCTTTTTCTGTTTGTTATCATTCTTTCCGTATTCTAACGAACGTTTCATAATACACAATTATGGAAAGTTATAGTGCGTATTATAAACAAGTTGTCGTTTTACCAAAAAAAGTTTAAAAAATAAAATAAGTAGGTAGGTACCTATAATTTTTGAAAAAAGTCGGAAGATAAATTTTCTATATCTTAGTTTTTTTGTATTAACAAGAATATTTCTTAATTACCAAATACAATTATGGTGATCACAGCGTTTCAAAAAAAAAGTTTTGTCTAATTGAGCTCTTACACAACAAATGTTAATGATTATTGCTTTTGGATCAAATCAATTTCAAAAAATTATACATTACAAACATATTATTGAAGAAAATAATAAAAGACCTACAGAAAATACTCAAAACAATTCCAAAAAAGCAAATAGCCTTGTTATTGAGCTATAATTAGCACATGACGACAGCTTTATATGTATAACAAGTAAAGTTATTAACTGATTGCATTAAAATGAGTTAAAATGCAATTATCTTTGTTTAAGAGACATAATAATGAACTTTATATTCAACGAAAAGCGGTTACTTGATCGGGTCCGTTAAAATTTGTTTCATATTTCACATTCCTAACGTACCGCATTATATAGTCATATTTCCTTAACTTGTTTACAAAAAATTACGAGTTATAGGTCGCGATTTTGTCTTGAACTTTAAGTAATTGAACTGGAATAAAATTCCTTTTGCAAACGCACGTTGTGATCCTTGTTTTTCCATCGCAGTGCTGTAAACAACACGCAAGAGGGAATGAAATATAAATGGCATCGAACACCACTTTGATGTCGTTTAAATTTCCAAGCATCTGTGCTTTCGCAAATGCGATTTTTAAAGCTTGCGTAGTGGCAATAAACCGCGTTAAATTTTTTATCACAAACTATTTGAGGCAGATAGAAATCAAGCACCAGAAGCCGACAGTCATATGTTCAAGTCAATATAGAGAGTGATACATCCCTTAGGACCGTGAACTTTTTCATTCCCAAGATTGTTGCTCTAAGGCGAGCTTATCATATCAATAAATATAATCGAAAACTGCACCCCTGTTACATAAAAGTCTTAAAATACTACTGAAATTTGAATTTTGGTATACGATAAAGGGGCATGTGATGTTTTTAAAGCGAGACAAATATGCACGATTTAACGTAACGCTAGATACGAGATTCCAAGAGTTATTCGAACTAAGTTCTGAGGATAAAACCGTTCACCCACGCGGTTATTCTGGTCGGAGTCACCATCCCCGGGCAAAATGCCAACACGGGCACACGACACTATGAAACTCTGCTGGGGTCCCTATTCATTTTTGTAATAACTACGTCTTTTAAACATAACCATGAATACTTTATTATATAGCGCATATCTCTTTTAAATTTTTCCAGGAATACGGCAGTTTTGAATTTTTAGAGCGAAAATAATGTTTTTAAAATGAAACGTAAACATATAGAAGCTTTGATATTTTGTGTCACATAATACGCGTTCCATTCTACGCTAATTTTAACTCTAGAATTAATATGCTAAAAATATTTCTACAAATGCTAAGAAATCTTGTTAGTTACATCAAGAATGCTTTAACGATACTCGTATTCAATGCTTTTTTCGATGCTCACCATTGCTATCTTGGAAACGGTAAAAGATACAAGGTCGGTTAAATTAGAGAAAAGTTGCACATTTTTATGACGATTAAGAATCTGAAAAGAAATCCTGGATATTTTGATTCGTTTTTGATTTATTACAAAAAAGGTGAAAAATGTAATTTTAGAAAAATATTAGTATCTTCCCTGCCATTGAAGCTATTTCATTTAAACTTAGTAACCCTATGTTTTTGACCGTCCTGGGTTTGATGACATCAACAGAAATTTTCTAGGCCTTCTAGATTTCAAGTTGCGATAGTCAACTTTTTTATTTCTTATGGCCGCCATATTGGATTTTTACACCATCAGACAGACAAAAAAAATAGCTTTCCAGATTGGTTACCAACATACCTTTTTTCTTTCAAAAAACATGTTGAAATTTAAAAATTTGTGTAAATAATTAATAAAATCGAGAATGCTCTGAAAAACAACTGAAACTATGATATAAATAAAAGCTACAGAACATTTTATTGGTCTAATGATAACGAAATTAAGATTGTTGGAAACATATTTAGAAGATATGTTAGGCGAATTGCCATTATTAACAATTCAAAATCATCAGTAGTTTCAGCAAGAAGGAGCTGGTCCTCACAACGCCCGCATTGTAAAAGGATATTAATTTAGATGTACGCTTTAAAAATTCATGACTTGGTACGTTTGGTCCTGTTCATTGGCCTCCGCGATCGCCATGTTTAACGCCTATGGATTACTTTTACATTGATGTTGTTTATGCAACCCTAACGGAAAATATTGAACTTCTTCGCCGTCAAATCAAAAATGCTTTCGACTCTATTTCGAGACAAACTATCCTAAAGGCAGTGGACGAAATGAATTTTAGGACTAACCACTACATCATACATAACGGCGCGCACTTTAAACAATTTAAATAATTATTTATCTGGTGTTTTAAATTTATTGTAATTTCGTTATTTTATTAGACATATAAAATGTTGTGTCACTTCTATTTATATTATAATTTAAATTGTTTTTCAGAACATTCACGATTTTATAGATTATTTATACAAATTTTAAAATTTCAACAAGTTTTTTGAAAGAAGAAAGGTACGTTGGTTACCAATCTGAAAAGTTAATTTTTGTGTCTGTTGATGGTGTAAAAATCCAATATGGCGGTCATAAGAAATAAAAAAGTTGACTATCGCAACTTGAAATCTAGAAGGCTTAGAGAATTTCTGTTGACGTCATCAAACCCAGGATGGTCAAAAACATAAAGTTACCAAGTTTAAATGAAATAGCGTCAATGGTAGGGAAGATAATATTTTTGTAAAATCACATTTTCCAGTTTTTTTTGTAATAAATCAAAAACGAATCAAATTATCCAGGATTTATTTTCAGATTCTTAATTGTTATAAAAATGTGCAACTTTTCTCTAATTTAACCGACCTTGTATCTCTAACCGTTTCCAATATAGCAATAGTGAGCACCACCCTGTATAGTATTTTGACAGCACAAATGGGTTGGACATAAGGCACGATATAAATTAAAATGAAAAAGGGAGATGCAAATACAAAAAGGTTGAGAAACACTTTTTTTAAATAGTACGAGTTTAGCAATTTACCTCTATTGCTTATTATTATTAAATAATTATTTAATTAATTATTTTTTTTAAATATAAAATAACATAAAAGTGATCCATTTCGAATACAAAAGCGCAAACCTCACAAAACTTAAAACAGGCAGAAAATTAAACAGACCAAACTATTTAAATAAATATTGTTACTTTCTAACCATAACAAGAACAAAAACACAAAATTAGTCTTATGTAAGAGAAATATATTTCAAACAAATGCTTGTGTTATTTAAGTCGACCTAATTTTCTTTATAAATAAACAAAAACAAAATGTTGTGTCAAACAGCGCAAATAATTGTAATAAATTGCGTTCGTAGAATTTAATCTACAATAAAATGGACTCGATTTAATTTTAAACTTTTAATGGCCAATTTGAGCCAAATGCGAACATAGTGTCGTACGATTAAATCGACACGTGATGAGATTTTGAACTCGATCTATTTTAGAATTGGAATTTGGGCAGGTAATTTATTTACGAAATTTTGTTGAAACGCATTGCCAGCTTGTCATATACGCTAATCACGGCGCCAAACTCCGAGCGGTATTTTTAAATTAGGTTTGACCGTGAAAGTTGCATAAAACGCGAACAGTTTTCCAAGAAAACCGAACATTGTACTTTAATAACGGTGATAATTTATTATATCCTGTTTTTTAGCAGAGAATGTGTGGAATCGTACAAATGTATATTTAATCTCTGAGCTGAGAGTCATTTTCGAGTTGTATGACCGTCGAGCGCGTGCCAAAGTGTCTTATTGTTAACATCTGGTCGCACTTCTACCATTGATGAACTAAGAAGAGTACTTTGGATAACTCTTAAAAATACTTCACATTTTACCGAGAAGTTCTTTTTCACTACAAGCTGTCGATGTTTCATTTTAACCTGCAAACTTTAGCAAGTTTCTGCACATTTGGTAGTTTCCAGCAAAAATAAATCTCGAGAAAGATTATCTTCAGACGACCTAAGTGGCTCTCGTTTTGTTTCTTTTCTTGTAACATGTTTTGAACAAATGCAATTTTACTTTCATTGTAGGATACGAAACTTGTTATAGTCTAGTGAATATTTCAGGGACGAGTTTACACATTTATTTGCTCATCCAGAGCTTACTTTGCAATGCATTGCTGGCAACAAGCAGTGCTAAGCACGTTCAGTTAAAAAAATGAACGAAACAAAAGCAATACATATAGTAACCAGCTTGGGATAAAGACGTCGTGGCAGGTAATAAATTTAAAAGTCTGTTTTTAACCGATAAACCGATAAAATAAGTTATATTAATAATGGAATTTTAGTTTTTCAATAAAAATGTACAGGGTGTATCATCTGATTCAGACCAGTTTGACTATTTCACCTAATATAAGATACACAAATTCGTTTAAATTACCAAAACAATTACATATAGAAGGGCTCAATTAGTACCTAACCTTATTAAGATCTTTAAAATAATAAAAATTTTACTTAGTAGGAGCAAAACTTTTGCGATTATTTATTAATTCTGAAGTCTTTAAATTAAATTTTAAATTAAAAGTCAAAAGTTTTGTAACCTATTAATTTTGCTACAATAATGACATACGCACCCCGGCAACAACAATGACACAACTTAAAAACAAGAACTTTTCAGTACAGCAAAAAACGTAATCATAAAACTTACAAGGGAAGGTCACGATACGTTGTCGCTAGAATTTGATTCCGGCTGTGTTTATTACATCAAGGGTATCAAAACTAAATGTTCTGCAAAGTTATACGTGCCACTGGCCATTACCTTCGGAAAAATAGGGGAAAAACTGAAAAATTGGTACAAAAAGGTAATTTTTGCGATCGCGTTGGCCATGAAACCGTGAGAGATAAAATCGAAATTTTTCTAATTACCAATAGGCGCATCCTTTGCAAGTAAAATGGTGCAAAGTTTTTGAAAAAATGTTGAACGGTTCCGGAGAAAAACGTCAAAAACGAAACCCCTGCATAAGCGCTATGATTTGAGAAGTTGTCGTATATCTGTATTACTATATCTATGCGACTTGCATAGGCGTTTAACATAGGGAAAACCGTTTTTACAAAGGCCTCGTTTTTTGCGTTTTTTTTGGAACCGTTTAAGATTTTTTCAAAAACTTTGCACCATTTTACTTGGAAAGGATGGGCGCATTGGTAAATATAAGAATTTCGATTTTGTCTTTGCCGGTTTCATGGCCAACACGATCGCAAATATTACTTTTATTATTCATCTTTTCAGTTTTTCTCCTATTTTTCCGAAGGTAATGGCCAGTGGCACGTATAACTCTGGAAAACATTTAGTTTTGATGCCCTTGATGTAATAAACACAGCCGGAATCAAATTCTAGCGACAACGTATCGTGACCTTCCCTTGTTAGAATTAAAATGGTTAGGAGTGTGTGAATGTTTGAGTTAAATCCTTGGACATTTACCGGAATTGTACCGGAACAAAAAATATTATAAATATCTCTGTCACTCTACTAATGTTGGAGGTAGACACAGGAAAGAGTTTTGAGGTGTGTATGTGTTCTTACCAAGATGCGTATGTTTTAATGTTTCAATTAAAATATAACTTGTTGAAATAACTAATCAAAATGAGCAAAAACTCACACTTCCATTAAAAAACTAAAGAAGATATGGAATGAAGCGAATAAAGGCTCCCCCAGACAGACGCGTTATACCGCTCGGTACGATACAATCGGTATGGGGATTACCCTTACAAGATTACCCAAAAAGAATCGAACTTATTTCGGACATACAAATTAAACCCGCTTGTCATTGCTAAACAGGTATATCGCGCTCATCATTGGTGTGGGCGCTTCCATATGCCGCAATCTTATTAAGATATCGTACCGTACCGCCTCTGTCTGGGGGAGCCTTAATGCGTAACACATCATATTTTACTTAAATCAAGTTACTTATGCACTTCTGAAACAATAATGAATATCGCTACCAATTAAGTTTGCTCATATTTGACATTTTTGCTTGTCCAGGGATTCCGGAAAAAAATCGGTCTTCTTCCTGGGATTACCTGGGATCCCGGAATGTAATAAATTATCTCAATATTTTGATATAAATAACCCGAAAAATGAAGGGAGCGGTTTATTACTTAAAACCAACTCCAAGTCATATAGCTAATAAACTTTGCTCTATGATTATTATAAATAATAAAATAATATAGGTGAGAGGAACATACATTTCAGAAATATTACCTTTCTATTGTATTTTCATATTTATGAACAGAATAATATAATTATTTATAGCTTTATACAATGAATTTTTGTAATGTGATTTAAAAATCAAAGGTGATCTATGCTCCGGTCACTTAGTCTTTTTTGTTTAATTATTAACGGAATGTCCTGCTTCAAAAAAGGCTCTCTCAGTCGCGATTGATGTTTGTGAAATTGTCTTGAGAGCATCTAGCAGCAAAAAGACATCGTTTTTATCAGTAGTAATATAACAAGTGCATTGAAAATTATAGATAATTTTTGGTAAATATGCCCGAATGCAAGTTGAGCTGAAAAAATCACGAGTGCACGAAGTGCACGAGTGATTTCTTCTGCTTCAACTTCCATGAGTGAAAATTTGTCAAAAATTATAGATTATTTGCAATGCACGAGTTATATTTTGTCAGAAAATTTCCTTCACCTAAAATGTTGTTTAATTTAGATAAATTAAAGTAGACCTACTACTTACTGCGATTGTTATTAATAATAGATCTTTTATAACTAATTTTTCATTCAAGAATTATATTTTAATAAAAATTAATGAACCAAATAGTATTTAGGTACATACATAATCTGTTATGTCAAATTTTACAAGTACTGTCAGAGTGGTGTGTCAGGGGTGTGGTTTAATCTATATTAAAGTAACGTTATTGGTCGCCGACATCTGTCAAAAAATTATCAAGACCAAAATACCTTATTCCCTCTCCAAATTTATATTTTCCACCAATCAAAAACTCAGATTTCTTAGAAACGACCAATAAACGCATGCAAATCTGTTAATTGCCAAAAGTAAATTATCAGTGTACGATTATGTTTATTGGCCGTTTAAAGGAAATCTGAGTTTGTTATTGGTCGAAAACGCAAATTTGACAGGAGGATCAACTCCTGGCAGAGGAATGTAAAATTATTACCGTGTAATATTGCTCCTATTGGTAGTCTCTAAAAGATTTAAGATTAGTGATTGGTTGAAAACGCAAATTTGACAGGTGAAGGGAATTTTCAATTAAATTTCATTTGCAAGCTATATTGCTTCGCATTACCAAGGTACACAAAAATAGAACTGCAGGTGTACATAATTTTTTCTTATAAAGCAGAAAGTCTATATTTAAGAATAGTTTTTTTCATAATTTAATGTTAGTTAATTTATTGATAATAAATTCTAATAAGTTATGATAGATAGTATTACAAAAGTCAACACAAAATAAAGGAAAAAACTGTTTTTAAATATCCCGGGATTCCCCGGAACAATAAGTATTTCCCGAAAAATAAAAAAAATATCTTAAAATGGACCGAAATCCCGAGATCCCGGGAGAGAAACCCTAGCACCGTTATTATGGTTATTGTAAAACTGATACTATTTTATTAAATGTCGTCTTGCAACACTTTCATTTTATTCATACTTGTAAGCTACTGCTCAAGTCCTTATTAAACCGAATAATTATACAAAACTATCAAAGGAACTGGTTTAAATATTTTTTCTGGCATTAAAAGTGCAGTCACTTGCATATTACTAAGAACATTGCAATGCGAAAGCGTCTTAAAATAGGCATCGATAAACCAAATTACACCTAGCAGGATGCAATCTATTCTTGTACATCTAACAATATCGCCTGTGACTCCAGGTTGTACCTAAACGATGACATGTGCAGGTAAGCACACTCACTAAATGAACATCCAAGATTTCGACTTAATGCAGCTAAATGTTTAGGTGGAACGTAATCTTAGCTCCAACTAATATTTTAACGCATATATAACTCAATTTCACCGAAGCAACTTGCCACTAACCTGATAAACTAGTGCCTAATGAAAATTATTTAGTGTATACAACGCAACCGCGTAAACGAAGTAATGCAAACAGGAACGAAGGTAAATTTATTATCTCTGATGCGCCGTTCTGCTGGAAAATAGAGAAACTCTTGTGCTTATATTGGAATCACGAAAATAATTACACCAATAAATAAGCTGAAATGCTTGGAATGAAATGCGCATTTTGCTTGACAATCAAACTTATTGTTAGATGAATAACAAAGTTAAGAAGATATTTCTCTAAATGTTGTTGGATCTCAATGAAAATATACCTGTTTATTTTTGAGTAGAATCTCTTTTTATAAACATAACCCTGCTGTACTGTTCGGGTATATATGACCCAAAATGAATTTTAATTGCTAATAATAAAATATCCAATGGAGATATTATTTTGAGTTTTTACGACTTTGTTACTATATACTTAAGCACTATTATTTTGCATAAATGCATTTTTTATTTACAACATTTTTTTTTCGAAGTATTTATTTGTACCGTTCGGGTCAATATGACCCGATGTGAAAATCTAATTGAATTTAAATAGCTATACAAACGTTTGTGTGTTTTACGAGGCTGTTTTACTGACGTTGATACAAGTCGATTATAATGTGCTCAGACATTACAAGTTTCGACAAGTTTTGACTTGTTTATTAGCCCTAGCTATAAAATAAACGAACTCGCATCATACGCCTTCAGTTTTAGTTGGGTAGTAAGTAAAGTGTTATAGTTTTACTGCAAATTATAGCAAATCGTAGACCTCTGACTGATGCTGGACTGCTTGAAGAATTATCTGACACCGACGAAGATTTATCGGAATATGAAAATCACACGAAGGTGACGAAGGTGAAAGTACTAGTACTTCTGACAATAATATCGATATTCCTGCACTGCCTGTTGCTGCTATCCAGTGCATTTAATCAATTCAATCAAAGAATGGTACCATAGAGTGGTTATTGGAACCTCCACAGCAACAAGGACGGTTATCTTCTGCAAATGTTATAAAAAATACTCCAGGTATTACGAGGTACGCTACTTCAAGAATAACAGATGTGGAAAGTGCATTTACAACAATTTTCAATTCAAACATTGAAAAAGAAATTATAAAAATGACAAACATTGAAGGTGAACGAGTTTTTAACCAAAAATGGAAAAGTTTAGATAGTGCCAATTTTCAAGCATACATTGAACTATTGTTACTAGCAGGAGTTTACAAATCGTACAGGGAATCGACTAAAAGCATGTGGAATAAAGAAACTGGCCGTAACATTTTTCTTGCAACAATGTCTATAGAAACATTTTGTATTATATCGCGTGTTATACGATTTGACAATAAATCCACCCGTCAAGAAAGAAGAAGCAGAGATAAGCTTGCGGCGATAAGAGAAATATGGGAAAAATGGGTGGAAGTGCTCCCAAAATTATATTACCCTGATGAAAATATAACTACAGACAAACAGTTAGTTGGATTTTGCGGCCGCTGTCCTTTCAAGCAGTACATTTCAAGTAAGCCATTAAAATATGGAATAAAAATATGGACCTTGTGTGACAGTAAAACGTCATTCGTCCTAAAGTCTCAAATATATACCGGTAAAGAATTAGGAGCGCTACCAGAAAGAAACCAAGGTATGCGAGTAGTAAGTGATCTAACAACAGAATTGAGAGGACATAATGTAACTTGCGATAATTTTTTTACATCTTATAATTTAGGCCAATTTCTTCTCAAGAGAAAAATTACAATGCTTGGGACAATTAGAAAAAATAAGCCAGAATTTCCTTAAAATTTGTGTAATAAAGAGGTGCATAGTTCATCATTTTATTTTACAAAGGACACGACAATAGTAAACTACATTCCTAAAAAAAATAAAAACGTGATTCTAATGAGTACATTGCATAATGATAGAGCAGTTAGTACTAGAGATGATAAAAAACCTAAAATGATATTAGAGTACAATGCAATTAAAGGAGCTGTAGACACCCTTGATCAGCTTGTAAATACTTACACGTGCAAACGTAAAACCAACCGCTGGCCGTTAATAATTTTTTATAATAAACTCGATATCTCAGCTTATAATGCATTTGTTTTATGGACTGCCATAAATCCAGGATGGCACGAAAAAAAATTGACGAAACGAAGGTTATTTCTGGAGGAATTGGGAATGTCACTTATCAAATATAACTTATTGTTAGTTAATAGGACACACATGCCAAGAACTGTAGAATCACGTAAAATAGTCGGAAACATGCAGAAAAGTACAAATCAAACCTCGGCCTCGGGATCTTCTGGAGCAACGGTTAGTGGTGTAAAACGCGCACGGTGTAAATTCTGTTCATCGAAAAATGATCATAAGACAAATATGTTGTTTTCTCACTGTAATAAATATATTTGCAAGGTACATGTCACTTATATTTGCCCCAATTGCGAAAAATTGAAAATGTAACATTTTATAGCAGATATTTCAGACACTGAATTGTTATTTTTTTATATTTATAATGAGCTTAAGTTTATTTATTGCATTTAAAATATGTTTAAATTTATTTCATTAATTTACAATGTGTTTATGTTTATTTATTTAGTAATAAATCTGTTATACAGCTATTTTTGTTATATTATTAGGTATCGGGTCATTTGTACCCGAACGGTACAAGCGCGCAGCAAATACGAACAGAACAGCAGGGTTTACAGTTCATTTGATAAATTTTGGAGTTTTTACGTGATTCAATTTAAAAGTAACGTAAATAAATTTGGGAGATTTTCACTTATCTTACTATTTATTGAAAAATTTTTTTTTGTTAAAAAACACGACTTCCTTCTTTTTGTCAAAAGCTTTGTAAATTATTTAATAACATTAGTAATTTTTAATTGGATGGATATATTTATAATACTTTCATTTAAATTGTTTAAATAATTTCAGCATTTAGTAAATAATCTATACGTTCTTTTTTTGAGACTTTTGTTTCTTTGAAAACGCTCAAATTGAGACTGGGCATAGAACAAACCTTGGTGCTTATACTAAAATTTTTGCAATCGATGCATTGCTTACAATGTACACCGAACAGTGTAAGTAATGCATCGATTGCAAAAACTCCAGGATGAACTCCAGGGTTTCTTCTATACAAAGTCTCAATTAAAGCGTTTTCGCTTCAAAAATGGCGGTGGTAGATAATATTAAGCAACACCATGAAAACAAAAAAAATTCAAAAAAGTCCAAAAATTCAAAAAACGACTGCGCTTAGGTATAGCACATGCTATCAAAAGTCCCTCTAAAATAACGTGTTAAATAAAAAAATGCAATTAAAAATAGACTATTGTATTATTTGAAATAAGAAAGTAGATGTCAACTTCTGGTATTTCCGGAAGTGTCGTTATCTTGAAAATATTTTCATTAAACAGATCATCTGCCATTATGGTCACAACCAATATATTTCTAATGCACCGTCCCAATCAATCACCCTGTATACTTGCACTAAATGTACCTAAGATTAATTTTTCAGTTTCAACGAAGTGATGTTTGAGCTACTAAAAAGTCACTAATCCAATATTCTGGCAGCGGATACCTTTAAAATTTTAAAAATATCCAAGGTAATAAAGAACCTAAATTATTACAAACAGTATCAAATATTTTGATCGCTAACAAAACACAAGAAGCATCAAAGGCGTGCTAAATGACGGCCGTATTTCGTTTAACTTTGTTAAAAGTGCCTTCGAAGCTGTATACAAGAATTCGCCTTCAAATGCATAGTCTCAAAGTACCGTTGTTGAAATTTTTCAGCTTTGCTTTCTTTGCGTTTAGAAGTTTGATTGCCGCAATAAAAATTCCTTTTAGTGTTATATTTTATTCAGCGCTGTAATTTTTATCCGACATCGGCTTGTACAAAATACCTTAGGGTACAAAATTATTTAAGCGCCTTTAAGTATGTTATTTCCGTTTGGATGCGAAAAAAATGTGAAAGGGATGGCTTAAAAATAAATTCTAAATATAAAATTCGTTTGTGTGCTTAGCTACAACATTCAATGAAGCAAAAATATTTGTCTAAATGCTGTATTAGTTTGGTTTGAGGATTTATATCCCGATTATGTTTTTTTCTCTAAATGCTGCACAATTTTGTAATAAATGCTTTTACAAGTTACTTACATTATTTAGCTTATTAAAATTATATTTATTATTTTTTTAGGTATTAATTTATAGGAAATAAAACCAGGCTATTTTTGTTTTTATAGTGTATCCAACTTGTGCCACCAAAAGCAAGTTTACATACCCAGCACTTCTGGTGCTCACATTTGTCTAATTTGTGTATTCCAGAAATGTCTAATATGTACATTTTTGCTTTAAATATTGGATATCATTACTGGGTTAGCATAAAGAATTCACTAAACTCTTTTCCACCCCTACAGGAAAGTTTGTTATTATACAGGGTTCTCGTTTTTCGAGGGCCACTATGGGGATCTCGTAAACGGTAAGAGTTACGACTTCGTTTAAATTAGGGCAAAGTTGTATATTCAGGTGCTTAATAATTTGACTGAAACAAAACTTATCCAGCTTTTTTAGTTTTTGAGATATAGGGGAAAAAGTAAAAAAGTGGATTTTTGTGTTTTGCCCGTAACTTTTTCATTTAATGTTTTAATTTTAAAACTCGAAAATTTTAGTCAAAAAAAAATTTAATCGCGTTTTGGGCTTAGCCTTAATTTAGTTTTAAAGTTCAAAAAAATATTTAACCTTCTTCCCCATGACGTGGTACCCGGGTACTTTTTTCATATTCATTCGTAAAATATTCAGTATCCGGCTTTTGATATAATTCTGAGCGTTTGTGACATCTTCAAACTAGTTAAGATAAACATATTATCGCAATTAAACATTAAAATTTTTAAATAAATTTGTAGAAAAAAAATATTAACATTAATTATTGCTAATCTTTATGACGAGGTACCCGGGTACCACATGCATAATTAGTTCCTTTTGAATAAGAAACAGAAGATTTATTGGTAGTATGCTAAAACACTGTTATTGCAAAGTAAGTTTTATTTATAAAATTTAAAAAGTCTTTTAAAAAGGAACATTGTATGACGATATTACAAATCACTGCAAAGAATACATTTTATAATTGTTTTAGTAGGTATGTTCTACACATATCGGTTTGTTACAAACGGTACAAGATTTTCTTGTTTTTCTTTGTAGTTTTGCTGGCATTGCCAGTTGTCTTGCAAGATCTTGCAAAAATTTCCTTTGCCTATAATTTTTATTAGCGTCCTGTGGATTGTTTTCTATGTATATAATAAAGGAAGCTAAAGCTGCAACGTCGATATTATTGGCAAACATTGCTACGGGCAATCTATTAGTTTTTCGTTTTACGGAGTAGTATGACACCATTTTATCCATATTATCGTCACCTCCTTTTCCAGCATTATAATAGTGAATTCTTTCCGGCTTGCTTTTAGAACCACTAACGGCACTATCATAATGTAAAGTAGACAGTAAAATTACTGCTTTGTTGCGCTTCGGGACATATGAAACCATGGTTATATTGTCTTCTCCAAATGCAAATATTGAAGAATTTTCTTTTTGTGACTTATTTGCTTACATCTGGGAGGGTATATATGGTTTGTTTATTTTTAATGTACCAACAACCGAAAGGTTTCATGACAGATTCGCAGTTTGTTAGTCATAGGTACCCGGGTACCTCGTCATAGAGCAACGTACATAAATCTAACCGTGGGGAAGAAGGTTAAATATGTGTTTAATTATCAAATGTTTTTCAGGTAATTTAAAACCAAAAATCGTTTTTGAAAATTACAATTATTAACACGTTCTGGTAAGCCGACACCAAGACCTGATTGCATAAAATGCTTCAAGAAGCATTTTAGAGTTAACTTTGATACTCGCATAGCGAACCCAATGCAAAATTTCTAGGTTAACTTTCAATGCCATGTGAAGAGCATTATGAAATCGAACCTTCCTGTTAATAAGCTTAATTTCTCAAGGTATTAATCAGCTCAAGAATGCGTTAAGATGAAAACATTTCTTGTACTTTTTAAAACAAAACCTATAATAGACGTTCAAGTGTAAACACGTTTTTGAATTATTACTCTAGGTACATTGTCCGATTTTAATAGTTTTTTTAACGCGACGCAAAAAGGTGTTACAACTGCAGTTAAACACGTTTATGAATAGCCTTAGCAAATGTACTTCAAGTATATCACACACACATACGTTGTTCAAATAATAAGTCCCTTCACAGTAGTTTCTCGCTATTGTTCCGGAGATTATGCAGCACAATGCAGACGTTTTCCACATTGTTCTACTGATAACTTATGACATTTTAACATACGTTCCCATGCTGCACAAAAACAACGAATTAGGGGATGTAACGCGCGCATGCATCCAGAATACTTAATATCAACCGAAAACATCTATCAATTTGGCGAACTTCGACTAACACAAAGAGAAAACTTGCCAACGTATCATATTTTATTTAGGGCCTAAATGAATATTTATGAATATCGTCCTAATTAAAAACGAGAGGCGTGAATGCTCGACATAAAAGCCAGTCACCAAATGAATTAAAAAATGAAAACCTCATGTTATGAAAGTATACCATAAATTATACTTCTTTGATCTGTTTTTTTTCCGGCCTGTATCATGTGGCTCCAATGAAACTTTACCGGATATGTGTAACGTACAAACATATTCATAATGTAACCGCATACATGTACGAGAGCACTCAAGTTATAGAAGTTGTTTAGTATTATTAATTTACGTTATTTTGAAGCACCGATGCTAACGATGTGCTACTATAAAAAAAGTAGTTTTAACCACAATTTACAATTAATTGTATTTAACATAATACATACAAATACAGTGTGTACAAAAAATTACGTAACGTATCTATATTTGGTCTTGTGACAACTTTACTAAAAAAAGTTTTTTATTAAAGTTGTTTGTGTTCATTTACTACATCACCTTAACCCTACAGTGCGCAATTTTTTAAATTTAACTGTAAATATTTTTATCCAAAGGAAAAATGATGCACAAAATACAGGAAAAATAGTAAAAAAAAAATGTTTCAATTTTTTAATTATTTTAATTGCAATTAAGCTTTGATGCAGATATGCATCACTGAGCATTTAAATACATAAAAAAAATTACTTAGTTTTAAATTAAAAAATGAAAACTATTACTTTCTATGAAAGATACTAAAGCAATTTTTATCCTTGTTCAAGCATAATGCTATATCACATTTTTCACATACAACATATGTCTGTGCTTTGCAAACAGGATTTTTACATCTTAGTCTTGTAGTATGCCATACTGGTAAATGGTTTAGCCCATCTAGACGTACATCTTGAGGCGGCAGTGGTGCTGTATTGGGCTTTTTTCTCTTTAGCTCAATTGTTGATTGTAATCCTGAAGGTCGTCCTCGTTTTGGTGAATCGCCTATGGAACATAATGTACGGGCCACTTCAATACGGAAATCCACAAGCTTCATTTTATTTTCTTTAATACATCTTCGATGCAACAACCAAGCATTTATAATAGCAATGTCAAGAAGATGATAAAACAACCGCATGTACCATTTTCTGGATCTCATTTTGATTTTGTAGCGACCTATAATGCTGTCCAACAAATCAACCCCGCCCATGTAAAGATTGTATTGTTTAACAATTGCGGGGCAAGGAATCTCAATTTTTTGTTTTTGTTTTCGGTCGAACCGCTTAACGGTATGTATGGGTTCTGTTCCGACGAAAGATGACAATAAAACAACGAGTTTATTGTCCTTCCAATAAACATTGCTGATATCTATTCCATCAACGTCAGCCATAAATTCATCATATGAACCTCTTTGTAATTTTTCGCCATCCGCTTCCGTCGGAAGCTTACATAAGGGAATTCGGTTTCTTCTAACAGTTCCCAAAGAATGAATGCCCTGCTTTGCTAAATAACTTATAACTAGCAATGACGTGTAATAATTGTCAAAGTATAATTTGTAGTTGCAATTCCTTGGAATATCTCTTGCCAATCGAACAATTATATTGCTGCTTGCTCCCAGATCTGGTTCATCTGACAAACGTTTGGATGAATCATTTTCTGTACCAGTATAAATTTCAAATTTATGGCAAAATCCTGATACCCCACAAAGAATAAATAATTTATAGCCCCATTTGTGGGGTTTTAATGGTAAATATTGTTTCAAGTGGTGCCGAGCTTTGGTGGCACATATTTGCTCGTCAATGGAGAGCATTTCTTCCATGGGAATGGAAAGAAATTTATTTGACAACGAATTTATAATAGGTCTCAACTTATGCAATTTATCACCATTGGAATTTAAAGAATTGTCGTGGAAATGAAGGCTTGAGCGAATTTTTTCAAATTTCTCTTGGCTAAGAGTATTTTTTACAATTTCTAACCCAACAGTATCTTTCCAGTACATTCTAACATTTGGAATGGATGTCACAGATGATAGAATACAGATACCTAAATATTTGTTTAAATCCATTTTTGAAAATTGGAAAGGTTTTTCTGGATTTTTTGAAACGCTATACCTTATACTCTCTTCTACAATTGTATCCAGCAGATTATCGTCAAAAAAATATTTAAAGAAATGGTATGGAGTTTGCAATTCTGAATTGCCAGTAAATTTCGAAGGTACATTTGTCATTTTTTTTCTTCTCCATAACAAATCTTTATATTTTTTGTTAAGTGGCACAGTATTAGATGTAGTAGATTCAATGTTTGACTGAGAGGTTACAGCAGGAGAAACTGAAAGTGTCATTTCAGAAATATTATTTTCTTCAAAAAATGTTTCCAACATTTCTTGAGTAACAGGAACAGGTTCTTCGTCGTCACTTACTCATCCAATTCATCTTCGCTCTCATTTGGTATATTTTCTATGAGATCAAATAGGGTATCACTGTCCAAACTTTCCAAATTAATTAGTTCTTGGCTATTTCTGTACATAAGGGGCATCTGAAGTTAAATTAAAAATCGTTTTATTAGATATACTACAGCATATCACATTCCCTACAAAATTACGTGACTAACTAATATGGACGTAAATGAGCGGTGATTCAAATATGAATTAAACAATTTTTGTCGTGTAGATGAGATAAATTTTAAAATATCATACAATTAATTATATATATTGATATTAAATAGTTATAAGAAGTAAATTAAAAAATAACATACATACCTTGTTTATTATAACTATGATATTTGAATACAAAGTGGCACTAATAACAGAGTAACACAACTCCAAGAAACAGGTAGCACATAACTGTTAAATTTGAGATTATGATATTTTAAACAAAAGTGGAGGATTTGTAGGTAATTAACCCTCCGTCGGGCGCAACCGATCTGACAGGCACAGCTCGGACGTTTTCGTTCGCTCCTTGGCTCGTAGAAAGGGTAGGAATCTATCCCGATCAGTAGTTGCCTATCTTTACCTGATGTTTAAATTCCCCCGGCTTATTTGAATGGCCCGTTTCGTAGAGTGCAGTTAACGGCATATTGTTATCACAGGCACATTGCGCCCGCGTTAATCACACATATGAAGGTAAGTAATATCTGTTTTTTTTTATCGCATATGTTTATTTTACTCATTTTATTACTGTATCGTGCAAAATTTGTTTATATTTCTCAGAAATTTTCTCGATTTTTCAGGTTGGCTTCCCAGGCTCATTGCGCCCGAACATGTACTTGGTGTTTTCTCTCGATTGTTTTAGGTTTTTTTTTTTGCAATAAATTACAGTTTTTTCTTTAAACATCCCCAGAAAGGCTAGTGATTACTTTTTGAAAAAAAATTAATAGGTATAAATAATAATAATCACGATTGTTTTACCTGCGCCTGTCAGGCGCATTGCGCCTTTACTCGTCGTTCAAATATTGCGCCTGACGGAGGGTTAAGGTATGAACCAATGAAAACGCGCAGCTTGATATCTTTGTAATACGAAATTACTGGTGTTTAACTGGATTGATGCAAATATGCACCACTGCGCACTGTAGGGTTAAATTATTTTCAAACGTACAGTGTATTGTTTTTGCGCACTTGTTTTTCTTTTAATAGAACACCCAGTATATTTTATAATTTGTATAGGTAAAATTGAGTTTTCTCTCAAAAATATATAGGTTTCATGTATCTAAAATCAGTCGTTATTGAGTTATTTAACACGTTAAGTGTCCAAGCATTTTTTTAAAATCGACATCACATGCTAATGTGTCCACATACTAAAACAACATTATCAACTGTTTTTAAAGTTACGTACATAGGACTTTCAAGAGTCATAAGTGATACAAAATATTTGGTCGATAATATTTAGATAACCCTCTTTTGACGTCGTATAACCACTTCAAAACCTTTAAAGGCACGTTTATGTTGATATTGACGTTTACATTTGACGTTCGACATCTGTCAAATGAGTCACATATGCCATAAGAATGTGCAAGTGAAAGCGTCATAAGCCATATTTGGCTCATCGGACAGTCAACGTTACGTTTTTATAAAAATATTGACAGAAACAGGACTCTAAAAAAACAATATTTCACAAGTTGGCTATTCAGAACAAATTTCTATAAAACTTTGTAGGACAATATAGTGATTTTTGACTACTTAAAATTTTAAAATAATACACAGGGTGCTCCTTATGCCCGGTCCATTTAGTCAAACTTCAAACACGAATGTTCGTTTTTTTTTTAAGTATATAGTACGCCAATGTGAAATCTAATGTGATAACTCTGTGTCTAGATCTAATCGTAAAAGACTTCGTGTGTTTCTTCAGTGTCATTTTACTTCAAATTGAGTACGTTTAGGGTTTGTCGGTTTTTAAAAATCGGTTTTGAAAAACCGTTTTGTTTTTTGAAAAAAATTATGTATTCGAAAAACCGGTTTTTTTAACTAAAAAACCGGTTTTTAAGCCTAGATTTAACACGTAAAAAATAAATATCTACATAAAAATCTGTACACTTCTGCTTCATTTGCAAAATCCAAAAAACATTGTTACAAAAAAATCAAGCGTATTTCCGCTGGCTTCAAGAACCGATGGATATAGTCAAGTTATCGGAAAAAATATTATCTAGAATTTACCCAAATTCTCTATAGAATTGGAAACAAATTTCGATGAAGATGAAGATATTATTAAGGGTTTTTAGATTTGCTGTTTTTGTTAAAGGTTCTTCGATAAATCTAAGAATTGATTTCTCCATCTCTTCTTTCAAGACATTGTTTTTTTCATTAAAGGCAGAATTTGCAGTATTTGAATCAACTAATAAAATAATAAAGAATTTGGGCACACTGTTTGAAACAGTAAGACTCAGCTCAATAGTCAGCGAACCAGTGTTTTCTGTATCTGGTAATTTTGTATCTCAAATACGAACCAGATTAAGTCATGATTCCGTAAATGTTTTGTGTTTTTAAAATCATGTTTTCTAAAGAAAAAAGCAAATTAAAAAAATGCTATTTATGGTTTGTTGGAAGTTTAGAATTTTATTTTTATTTGTTATCTTATTATTTGGTTTTATTTGAAATTTGTTTTATATTTTATAAAATTATGAAATATAAATTATTTTATTACGTTTTAATTGTTTTTTTAAAACTATTCGAAAACCGGTTTTAACCGGTTTTTTGGAAAAACTGGTATTCGAAAACCGGTTTTTCAGAAGTCGGTTTTTGTATAAACCCTAAGTACGTTGTCATAACTTAAAGATCTGTAGTAGGGTGGTAATATTACTTTATTACTCTAATTTTGTAGGAAATAAATGTAGACAGAGCAATTAAATGTGATTCTTGCAATCAATTATATTGCAAAAATAATCTCAAAACCACATATATTTGTCAAACATGTAATGCTATAGAATTCAATTTATTTAAATGAAGAAAAGTTTACAACTTTTATTTAGGTTTGTGTGTTGAACCATTAAAATATTTTTGAAAATATAATTTTCATTCTATTAGAACAAAATTGGTTTTATTAAGATATAATATTGTTAGTTGTAACTGTAAAACATTAAAAATCATTTTACAAAATGTAAATCAATAGTTCTATCAAACACATGAGTAATTAATTTTTAAAGATACCGTATACAAAGTACGCCAAGCAAGGGTTAATTACAAATACCAAAAAAAGGATATTATGAGTCAATTTATAATTAAATCTAATGAATCATATGGAATTGGCTGATTTAATAGGTATTCGGCCGATAATCTAATTCCAATGAATCGATAATCGGTCAATTTGCTTATCGGTACATCCCTGATTGTAATTATGTGTTTTATAAAATAACTTTTTTTTTAAAGACATGTAGCATAAAATTATTAGGTAACTGTAAAAGTGTAAATATTAAAAATTTTAAAATTTTAAAATCTTTTTTAATTTTGAAATAAAACAAACATTATGCATACTTAAAAAAAAATATGGCAAAACTAAAAAATATCAAAAATTTTGGTTAATACATAAATATTTAAACAAATGACATCAAATTAAATGAAAAATTTTAAAAGGAATTAAAAAATATTATTTTAAATTTAAAATTTTTCGATACCTTTTATAAAAGTATATAGATAATTTTTTTTACAAAATTGTTTTTTTTTAAACTTATGTCAGCTCTTTAACCTTTTTCACTCGAACACTTTTTTGTGATGGTATATTTTGCCTCTGTGTTTGTTTTCTTTGGTTTTATTTTTTCCAGTTTGCATTTCATAAGCTTCTAACTATATTTTGCCAGTCAATGTATGTCCTAACCGTTCTAGCTATCTAAACCTTCTTTAAGATAAATCGGCTTTATTTTAGAACTTTTCCAATGCAATTTATTTTTGACTTTGTAGTTAAACATTTTTCTATAAATTTTTCTTAGAACCTAATTTTTATACTTTCATTACGGTTATTTTGATTATATTAGTTTAGAACAGAACCATAAGCCAAATCTCCATCTGTATATCTTCGATTTTTTAAATTTCGGAATGGTTGCCAAGTTGCCATAACTAACCTTTTCAATAAGTCTATTTCTTCGGGTTTTTTTGTCCATCGTTCCATAACAATAACTTGCACTCCTAGCTTTTTGCAGCTTTTCACTTGTTTTAGTTTATCCAATGTGGGCTTTAGTGCTTAACCTATTCGCCCTTCTAAGCATAGTTTTATTGTTTCGTTACCTATTGTCATATCGTAATGAATTATCAAAGAATAACTTCGTTATTTTATTTTAGATCTTTTTTTAAATCCCCCACACTTGGTATAGGATCCGCAAAATAAAATATTTACATTTATGATACATTATTTAACTCTCAGTACATTGACATAAAATTCGCTGTGAAATGTCCTCGCTACCAAAATAAACAACTTTACTTTTATATTAAAACACGCAATAACTTTTATAATAAGAAAACAAAATTAACATTTCGTTGCACAAGACCCAGAAACCAAACCTTGTGTATATAGCGTAGGCAGCAGGCATTTATGAGAACTTTAGCTGTTAGCAAAATGCTCGAAATTGTTTATAAAATGAATTTATTACGCCATTAAAGAAGAAATTATGTACAAAAAAATAGAATAACCTTAAAGCTGAACTTAAGAAAAATAAAAATAGAACAGATGCTGGGAAAACAAACAAACTTTATTTACGCGTATGCCATACGAGATTTATTTCACTGGCACACATTTTGATGTACCAATAATTTTAAACTGGAAGCACGGTAAGGCTATGAGTGTAAAAACAAGACATAAAATACAATTGTCTTAAAACGTAATTCGAATAGCAACAGGCGCCTCTTTACTATTCTCGTGAAATTCACTATAACACGGTTTAAATATTTTATTTACTAGAACATGCTACGTAGTACGATATAAATTGTAACGTTCTAATAAATTTTAATGTTTCAAAATAGTGGAACATCGTGCCAACTATGCGCATAAGATAAAAGGAAATTTTACAATTATTTAGCTTATCTAAGTAACTAAATATTTTTTTAACATGGAATATTTATTGTAAAATTATTGGCACCTATGGAAATGCGATTTTTATATAAGATTTTAAATTATTTTTGAAGAAGTTATTAAAAAAGTTAAAAAGTCCGGATTATACAGTCCGTTCTACAAAATGAGCCCAAGACTTCAATTGTGATTTAACCATCAACAAACCATATACAGGGCGTTTCTTAGGTATTGCGGAAAACATGGGGAGATGATTCCTTATTAAAAATTAAGGAGGGTTTTTCATATAAAATTTTTTCCTTAGACGTCTCGTTTCGGAGTTGAACCCCTAAAGGGGAGCGGTAAAATTAGGTTTTTATTTTATTTCTCAAATTTGGATAAATGTAGGAGAATGATATTTGGAATATATACTTAAAAGGTTTCCAATAGTAATATATTTTATCATCTCCCACCTTCACAGGGGGCTGAAAAGGGCGACCCCTGTTGATTTTTTATCAGAACTATTTTGTGGGTTAAAATTTAGAAATGTGGGCCGTGACTTGCACAAATTGAATGTTATTACAGCCTTTTAACACAATAAAGTTATTGGCATTTTTACATTGGTCAGAAAATACTCTATCTAAATAACCGCAGATACCACTAATACTCCACTAAAAAAAAATGACCTACTGTCAAAAAATCGATTTCGCAACCCTTACAGCCTATTAAGGCAACCTGAATGTCAATAAAAATTTACAAAAGCTTTTTTTCTACACTTATTGACATACTAAATTTAATTTATGCAAGTCGCGGCACACTTAATAAAAAGAAAAAAAATTGTCCAAAAATAATTTGAGGTTATAGAAATTTACGAAAATAGTCAGTTCTATCCAAAATTGCTTTCTTTTTCTAAAAATGTAAAAATACACAGGTTGATCCTTTTAAATTTTAAATAAGAAAGTTGAGGTCATTTCCGGCGAAACCAGAAGTGAAATAATAGTGTTACACAAGTTTAAATATTCCGTTTTTTTGCACATATTCATTTAATTAAATACAAAAATAAAGAAAAAAGATGGTGTACTAGAACTTAGTAACACCCGATATGCTGCATACCGTATACCGTATGCGTCAATCAAAGGGAAAATGTAACCTATTAAAAAAAAAATTTAATGCAGTGCTTTAAAACTAGGGCCGTTATTATAAACGTCAGTTAAATGGTCGAAAAGCTATCCTTCAAATAAATTTACTTGGCGAGTACATTTATTTCCGCTATTATAAACGAAAATTGCCGTGAAATAACTAACTAAAGTGATAAATAAACAAGCAAAACCTGATAAATTCATTAATCGTGTGTAGGTATATGCGATATTCTTATGATTATTTATTACTTACCTTTTATAATTATTATTATGTCACATTAACTAAACAGATGACATGAAAAAGTAGGGTTATGTTTGTTTATTCGACAGTTAAAATGTATCCCATGGTTTATCAGAGGTTAGTTAACTTCAGACTTCGGGGATTTATTTGACTGGTAAATTTATTTGACGTTTATAATACTCTAAATAGCTATTTATTCGGGAAGTAAATTTTATTCCATGAGTAAATTAGATACTTATTCGTCGTTTATAATAACGGCCCTAAGTAAATTATTTTTTAAACATCGGACTAAAAAACTAAGTTTTTGACAGAAAAGGAAAAATGTGCAAATCTTTATAGAAATTATAAGGCCTTAAAAATGTTTAAATAAAGACTTCTTTATAATACTTCTTTATCTATCTGTCGACTTTTAATATATTTCTAGAAAAACAGTTCAAACATTTTATAACATGAGTTTTTACTAAACCGATATAAAATCGTCTCTATCGAGTCGTAATTTCAAATATGTCTTGCATGCACTTATTTCAATCAAATAATCGTGACAAGTTTTTTTAGAAAATAATTACAAACATTTACATTTCTCAAAATGTTTGATGATTTTTTTGGCTAGTGACATTCTACAGTTTATTTCAAATGTTTTTTGATGTACTTATATGCTAATATTTTTGCACTGTAGTATTAAGAATTATATTCTCCTTAAAATGATGCAACACATGACCCTTGATGCTATTTGAAACAAGTAAAGATGGCGGCAAAACTAAAAAGCAATGAATAAATGCATGTCGCAGTAGTGTCAAAAGATGTTAAATTGTTTATAATCTAACTTTCCATTTCTTAAAATCCTAAGTTAAATGGTTTAGTACTTTATAGGGGTCCAAATACCAAACTGAACATTAAAAATATATTTATGTTTTAATTTTGGAAGTTTTTAAATTTCGTTTTAAAGTTTTTATTCAAAATGTTGGCCACACTGCTTTAGATTTCTAAATGCATAAAATTTTTCTTCTAATTCTGATAATTTTGCAGGTTTAATTAATTCTTTAACTCTTGCAATAAAAAAGTTACCCCCACGTGACGCGGTTAAAATACTATTTGCCTAATTATTCACAAAATTTCGACACCACCCGAGCCGTTATTGATACTAAACTATAGCAAAACTTTAAAAGCATGTGGCGCAGATATGTTTTATGATTCCAGGAAACTTAAATTTTACCAACACAACATTCTCGACGTTTCCTAGAACGTAAATGATTAATGCTTAGCAAAACAACGTTTTTGTTGCTTTAATCAGACCTAATGAATGTAAATGCGTTTTATATATGTATGCGTGCTTCAAGTAAGTTTTGTTGGTGTTTGTAATTTATACATTACCCTTTCACAACCAGATATTTATTATTCTGAATTCGATCCCATCAGATTAGGAATGTACGCTTTTAGAAATTGCGATTTAAAATTTAGTTAAGATTACGAGTACAGGGTGGGCAAATTTCGATGTTTTAATAGGGAATCTCGGTAACTATAAGAGGTATCAAAAAACGGACCGCGCATCCTCGATCTCTTTTTTCGAGGAAAAGTTAATGGTGAAAACTAAAATTGGTTATCGTCTTTTGTTTTCGAGTTATCGCCGATAACTCGATTTTTCGACTTTTCGTTTTATGACTATATCTCGCTTGTTTATGAAAATAAACAACTCGAATTTCGGTTTTTTTTTTTGAAAAATTGACTACGCCACTGCATTGCAATCAAAAAAGTGCCTGTAGAACGTCAAAATTATTTTTGTTTATTTTCATAAACAAGCGAGATACAGTCATAAGACGAAAAGTCGAAAAATCGAGTTATCGGCGATAACTCGAAAACAAAAGACGAAAACCAATTTTAGTTTTCACCATTAACTTTTTCTCGAAAAAAGAGATCAAGGATGCGCGGTCCGTTTTTTGATACCTTTTATAGTTACCGAGATTCCCTATTAAAACATCGAAATTTGCCCACCCTGTACATCCAATCCGTTATTTATTAATAAAGTATGTATATCCTACAGTACTAAAAAAAATGTAAATGGTAAAAATACTGTTGTACGTGTATAAAGTAATATTTTAAATAAATCTATATGTTACCTACGGTTTGGTGAAAATTGCTCGAAGGAAAATTGCTTGAATACAATTGCTCGAATGGAAAATTGCACGAAAAATAAAAAAATATTACGTTTTTATAAATACAGAATAATTAAATGTACTAGAAAAGTTGTTTCAGTTGTTTAAACTTGAAAAAATGTATTTAAATTTATTTTATTAAAGAATTTCTGCAGTTCGTGTATCGGCTTAGCTCTCATGCTTAATTACTTTCTGCATTTCGAGTGGTACTTAAGTACTAGTGATTAAAATTGTTGCAGTTCGAGAATGCCCAGTAAAATACTATTAGTAAAGTTGTTGTAAAGTGTTTTGAAAAAAAGTTATGGTTTTATGTAAAAGATAGAACAAAAATAACTTATATAATAATGAGATAAGGTTATAGTTTATATAACTATACTTCACTTGTTAATTTAGTAATTTCTATATTGTTACATGATAAAGTTTGATGGTAGGACTTTATGTCCCTGTATTATGGGATTATGTATTCCAATAAACATATTTACTTGTATTTGTAATATACTTATTTTTATATTTTTTTTCAGAATGAAAAATAGAAAACGTAAACGAAAATAGCCGATAAATTTAGAGACGATATGTGTTTTTAATAATTTAGATAAAATAGACAATAAAAATTGATTAATCTCGTTTTTCTTTAAATTTCTATTTTGGAATTGTTCTTGGCACAGTAGCTATTGGGATGCATTATCTCACTAAAATTTTGAAAATAATGAAATTTTAAAATTAGCCTATTTTTATCCTTTATTTGAATTTTAAACAGTGGATTTTTTTAAAAGGGCTAACCATGCTTTAATTGTTAATATAAATATTAACTAGATAAACTAAGCAATAATATTTATCCTCCTACTTTAACATTAACTGAAATGTTTAGGTAATGTTGACATTAACTGGATAATGTTAACATAACGTTGTTGCGCTTATTAACGGTAACATAAATACTATTTTATTATTAATCCCTCAACGCACATGCCCGTGTTTGACAGGAGTATTTGATTCGGTCAAATTAGGGCATGCCCGTGTCTGACACGGGCGGACATGTATCGTACAGAATAAAACTTGTAACGCTCTGTGAACTTTGAGAGATTAAGCCAGTGTTTTCCAAACTGTGGGGGGCGCGAGACTATTGCAAGGAGGGCGCGCAGCTGTTACCAAAATATCATTTTTGAATAAAAACAAACAAAAAGAACTTCATTTATACAGAACATTATGGTATTTTATTTTCTAGTCCATTAACTAATTATTATATCAGGACAGTATTTACGAAATTGGATTTTTACGAAAAGTGAGAGGGGCGCAACAATTTTTTTATGAAAAAGGGGGTCGGAGGTACAAAAAGGTTGGAAACTACTGGATTAAGCTGTAGTGCACCGTTGGTGATGATAGCGGTACTTAGGCCTTATCAGAGGGGGAAGAGGCAAACGGGGCAGATGTTCCGGGCCTTATAGTTTTAGGGGCCTCAATTTTTGACTTGATCTGTTAGAAAAAAATGCATAGAGTAATATTTTTGTAGTTGAATTTATGTGTATTGTAATTTTTTGCAGACCTCCCAACATGCCGCTCCACACATGCCAAAAATATCTTATACTATACCTTACCATTACTTTAAAGTCGATCATTTTAGACCACCAACTTTTTAAAACAATCATACGTTAAGGCAGTGGTTTCCAACCTGTGGGGCGCGCCCCCCTAGGGGGGCGCGAGGCTATAGCTAGGGGGGCGCGAGGCTATAGCTAGGGGGGCGCGCAGTTGTTACCAAAATATAATTTTTTAATACAAACAAACAAAACGAACTTTGTTTATACAGAATATGGTGTATTGTTTTGTAGTCCATTAAATAATTCTTATTTATCAGAACCGTATTTATGAAAATAGATTGTAACAAAAAGTGAGGGGGGCGCAAAAAATTTTTTTTGAAAAAGGGGGGCGTAGGTACAAAAAGGTTGGAAACCACTGCGTTAAGGGATTAAGGGGGTACAAGAATATTCGCGAATATTAAAGCGATCCGCTAAGCTATTTTTGATTAACGATGTAGATTAAACAATACCGATTATTATCTAGTGGTTTGTTTTTGTGGTTTTGCTCATTAAAACATGCCTAGTCAAGCTTCTTTGAACGGAAGTGACAAATAAAACTAAAATAAACGCACTCTTCATACTCGTCCCGCCTAACACCACATACAACCAAAGCTGTAAGAAATTTATCACCTTTTTTCTCATATCATACTGCCGAAATATTTACCCCAAATGTCGACAACTTCAAAAGAAGGTATAAAAAGTTTTAATGTGATTAAAACCATTTGTCTGAGACTGGGAATAGTTTTAATATTACCACACACGTAGTTTTTGTTGGTTTTTATACGTATGTAACTCAGAATATTATGACTGTCATTACGTTTAGACGTAGCTAAAACTAAACATATGTGAAGTTTTGGTGAATGTTTGTTGTGAACTTTTGGTTGATCCTTATAAAGTAAGAACAAAAGTAAACATACGATATAAGTAAGTAAGAAAAACGAATTCATTTGGTTTAACTCTTCAATTCTCAGTGTCACCTGTAGGTGACATCAATTTACAGTTTTTTAAATATATTTTTAAAAAAAATTATGGCCAGTAATATGGAAAACCGCCATTGATAAGCACTTCCTGTGCTGTTACCATAAACAGATTTTTGTTTTTAATTTTTGTTTCAATTTTAATTGTAAATATGAATTATATATGGCGTTAAAAAAATTAAATAAACGATAATTTATAGTATTTATGCGACGTGCATTACCGTAGTGCCCAGTGTCACCTAAGCGTGACACCTAATTTTCAGGAACAATAACAACAACAAGAAAAAAAATTGGATGCACGTCATTATTAACAGCAATAGACGTAAGATAAACAATATTCATGGAAATCGAAGAGTTATAAAAAAATATAGGTTAAGGAATAAATGTTCTATTGCAGCTGTTTCAAACCGGTGGTTCCCGAATCCCCAGGATTACCCACTTAAAGTTGCCACAATGAACTTTGTTCCATGCTTTATGATTTCTGAGAGGGGGTTCGCGATAACAAATATTAAGTTGATAGGGGGTCGCGCCTTAAAAAAGTTTGTAAATCACAAATCTTTTGCAACCAAGGTGTTTAATTTTATATTTCGGCATTCCTAAACATTCTTTAAAAAGCATTAAGACAATAAAATTTGAAGCGGAGAGAAAAACACATAGGTAATAGCGGTTTTTCTTACTATACAGGGTGTCCCAGGTTACATTTCCAGGATGGGGATCTCGTTTATTATAAGAGATACAGGTTTGTTTAAATTAGATGAATTATTCCTTAGTATGAGAGGAGCCACAATCAATTTTTGAAAGTACAAAATTCCTCGTACTTCAGATGTTATAGCAAAAAAATATGAAAATGTAGAATATCTTTTTTCTCTCAACTCTTTTGTCTTTATCATTAGAACAATTTTATTTGTACTTTCTTGAGGTACTTTTTAATGGAGAATGTAACTGTTATTTTAGATTTTTCTTAACACCTACCATTTTTGATATATTACCTCTTATTTCATTTTTACTTATGGGCCGCGAAGTTGGATATGGAATGGTTAAATGTGCTTTTTTTCTGTTTTAAATGAAATATTACTTGCTAAATCTTGTTTTTATAAAAACAAAAGTCACAAAACGAAGAAAAATCGTATTTTACCCAACACTTATCAAGCTATCTATGAAAATAGAAACAAAAAACATCTAATTAAATGTCAAATCAGAGTTACCATTTGTCTGCGGTATCAATTATTAGAATTTCATATTATTGTTGTGTAATTCGATAGTCTTTGTAGCAAATTTGTTATCATATAATTATTGGCACATTTACAATTAATTAAAAATTTTAAATGTTGAAATGCTACATTCTTTGCAAAAGAAACTGTGTAAAATAGATAATTGTAGTTAATTATTGATTTGTTTTGGATTTTTGGTTGGTTTCTCGAAGAAACCATATTTTTTAAATTTTATTTCCAAACTTCTGTAATTACGCACCCTTCGTTGCCTTCTGTCGGGATATATCTCTAACAAGGGAAGGTCACGATACGTTGTCGCTAGAATTTGATTCCGGCTGTGTTTATTACATCAAGGGCCTCAAAACTAAATGTTCTGCAAAGTTATACGTGCCACTGGCCATTACCTTCGGAAAAATAGGGGAAAAACTGAACAGCTGATTAATAAAAGTAATATTTGCGATCGCGTTGGCCATGAAACCGTCAAAGACAAAATCCGAATTCTTCTATTTACCAATGCGCGTATCCTTTCCAAGTAAAATGGTGCAAAGTTTTTGAAAAAATTTTAAACGGTTCCGAAGAAAAACGCAAAAAACAAGGCATATGTAAAAACGGTTTTCCCTATGTTAAACGCCTATGCAAGTCGCATAGATATAGTAATACAGATATACGACAACTTCTCAATTCATAGCGCTTATGCAGGGGTTTCGTTTTTGACGTTTTTCTCCGGAACCGTTCAAGATTTTTTCAAAAACTTTGCACTATTTTACTTGCAAAGGATGCGCCTATTGGTAAATAGAAGAATTTCGATTTTATCTCTGACGGTTTCATGGCCAACGCGATCGCAAAAATTACCTTTTTATACCAATTTTTCAGTTTTTTCCCTATTTTTCCGAAGGTAATAGCCAGTGGCACGTATAACTTTGCAGAACATTTAGTTTTGATGCCCTTAATGTAATAAACACAGCCGGAATCAAATTCTAGCGACAACGTATCGTGACCTTCCCTTGCAACTTTTTCAAAATTTGGTTGGGTTAGACCGCTGGCAACTCTTGCAAAATTTGTTGGGTTAGACCGCTGGCAACTTTTTCAAAATTTGGTTGGGAGAGACCGCTGGCAACTCTTTCAAAATTTAAGTATATTCGCTCAGCTACTACACAGTTTTTATTGTAAAGAATATAGCATCTCAACATATCAAATTTTTCGCTATTTTAAAATGTAGCCATCATTATAACAATAACTACAAAGACTATGGAATTACACAACAATAATATGAAATTCTAATAATTAATAGCGCAGACAAATGGTAACTGTCATTTGAGATTTAATTAGTTGTTTTTTGTTTTTATTTTCATAGATAGCTTGATAAGTGATGGGAAAAATACGATTTTTCTTCATTTTGCGACTTATTTATAAAAATACAGCAAGTAATATTTCATTTAAAAGAAGAAAAAGCACATTTACCTATTCTATAGCCAACTTCGCGGCCCATAAGAAAAAATGAGGGGCAATATCTCGAAAATGCTTTACTTTAAGAAAGTACAAACAAAATTGTTCTAATGATTAAGACAAAACAGTTGAGAGAAAAAAGAAAATCGACATTTTTATATTTTTCGCTATAACATCTGAAGCACGAGGAATTTTGTACTTTCAAAAATTGATTGTGGCTCCTCTCATACTAACAAGGGAAGGTCACGATACGTTGTCGCTAGAATTTGATTCCGGCTGTGTTTATTACATCAAGGGCATCAAAACTAAATGTTTTCCAGAGTTATACGTGCCACTGGCCATTAACCTCGGAAAAATAGGGGAAAAACTGAAAAATTGGTACGAAAAGGTCATTTTTGCGATCGCGTTGGCCATGAAACCGTCAGAGATAAAATCGAAATTCTTCTATTTACCAATAGGCGCATCCTTTGCAAGTAAAATAGTGCAAAGTTTTTGAAAAAATCTTGAACGGTTCCGAAGAAAAACGTCAAAAACGAAACCCGTGTATAAGCGCTATGTATTGAGTAGTTGTCGCATATCTGTATTACTATATCTATGCGACTTGCATAAGCGTTTAACATAGGGAAAACCGTTTTTACAAAGGCCTCGTTTTTTGCGTTTTTCTTCGGAACCGTTTAAGATTTTTTCAAAAACTTTGCACCATTTTACTTGGAAAGGATGCGCGCATTGGTAAATAGAAGAATTTCGATTTTGTCTTTTACGGTTTCATGGCCAACGCGATCGCAAATATTACTTTTATTAATCAGCTGTTCTGTTTTTCCCCTATTTTTCCGAAGTTAATGGCCAGTGGCATGTATAACTCTGGAAAACATTTAGTTTTGATGCCCTTGATGTAATAAACACAGCCGGAATCAAATTCTAGCGACAACGTATCGTGACCTTCCCATGTAAGGAACAATTCATCTAATTTAAACAAACCTGTATATCCTATAATAAGCGAGATCCCCATGCTGGAAATGTAATCTGGGACACCCTGTATCTATAAACAAAACTAAATGATTTAGGTTTTAAGTTTGTGCTACGCTTGCGTTTCAAACTTTGAACTAACACTTTCCGTTTCGCAATAACCTCGTTAGATTTTATTTATACACACCGCAAATTAGTGAGGTTATAAGATAGGATGAATTAATTTCACAACTTTATTAAATTGAGGATTGTGTGTTGTTGCAAGGGAAATCTTCTGGGCGCATTTAAATATATGCAAATGTTGGCTGTAACAGTAAATTTCTGAAGCAACTTTAAATTCCGCACTGAACTACATCCGCTGAAAACAGAAGCAGTTGGTGGAGGTTTTGTAAAATTAATAAATACGATAATATTACTTAGTATAACTTAGCCAACAACAAAACACCTGACGCAAATTTTCCTAAGTGGATAATATTCGCAACCAGTTTATTAATTAAAGTTAGAGTTTTGATTGTAACACTTAACACATTTAGCGAAATGTCCTACTTATTTTTGGTCCGTATCTCGGGAACTAAAAGTTGGATTTTAATTTTCAATGTTAGTTTGTCTCAAAAAAGTGGCTTGATATTATGCGGTTAGTTTTTTAGTTACTCAGAAATAACCGACCTATGTTGATAATCAGATTCAAAATAAAACAACTGTAATTTTTTTAATTCCAACATTTATTGTAAAAATAATAAAAATGACTTGATTATGGTATAAATATCCGATATGTATTAAAAATCAAAAAAATTACTATCGCTTCTTAAAAATTAAGCGGGCTTTGTCCATTTTTAAAGTATGATTCGAATCCAAGAGCGACCATATGGATCTAGCTTATTAGAAATAAACCATAGATTTAAAATTTGTAGATTTGCTACATTTTACGTTAAATAAGAATATTAAAACAGCTTCAAAAAATCTCTAACTTATATCATGTAGTTTTTTTTTAAATATGTTTTTAGTTTGTAAGACTTTTTAGTGCAATTTTTATCGTGTATTTCACTGTCAAATAAAAATTTTGCTGATTTGATTAGATTAAAGTCTTTGATATCAAATAGGCAATTTTTGATAATAACATCGTTTTTATTGTTTTGTGCTTTGTCTAACAACTCTAATTTTTAACGTAGATGTTATTGAAATTTAAAAATAAATGTTTGAATACTACTTTCGTTATTAACTTAAGAAGGTTTTGCCATGTTGTCTAAAAAAGTACAGGAATTTTACAGCACCACGTAATAAAAACTACACTTTAAAAATGTTTCCGACAATGAAAGTATTTGTTTTTTACGACCATTTCGCTATAAATGACTTGGGTACTGCACAACCTGCATACATAGCAACAGGGTCCTTACGCATGGTAAGCAAAACGTCCAGTATTTTTGAGAAATTATCAAAGTTGACTCAGATCAAACCTAATCTGCGTGCATAGTAAGAGGGTTCTTACGCACTGTTAGCAAATGGTACAATTTTTAAAAATGTTCACAGTAGACTCTCGCCTAAAACTGACAATTAATTTTTTACTATTAACCCCAAGGCCCATAAAATCGTATATATTATGTGGTCGTAGAAAAAGTATAGTACAAAACTCGGGTTGTAGTGCATTTATGCTTCTTACAACTAATGTTATGTAATAGGTATACTTACCAGAATTATCTCAACTGTGATATAACAGGTTTTGCAATTTATCGTTTAATATTGTAAACAAAAAAGTATGGACAATAATTATTCAACTTAAAAAAAAGTTTTATAGAACTAAGTGATATAAAATTGAAATTTAAAAAAAAAAACAAGAAAACTAAAGTAATAGGAGAACTTCAATGATAGCCCCCTATATGGAAAAAGGCTCTTTTTCCTTATAAAACTTTTATGGTAACCAGAAAAAAGTCAAAAGTAAAATATTAAGTATAAGTTTTTAAGATTCTTATGTTTTTAATTATACTTCATAATCCAATTTAGTTTACGCTGTCCCTTGATACTGTTTGATATGTAGTTGTGCTATGTGAGACTATTATCATTTGACCAACATGCACATGAGCTCTGTAACTATCCCGTACATAAATACAACCAAGGGTCTACCAGTATGACTCAGCGTCAGTTAAATTTTCGCATTCTAGCGAAATAACAATTTATCTTCATTGGTCACATCTAGTGTTCCGGGTATTATGTTAATTAAAATCAATTTACTCACTATAGATGTTTAGCACAGACTACCGGAACCCAGTTGTAGAGAATGTTGTTATTTCATCTATAAACTATGTATTACGGTTAGATGTTCCACAAATTTATGGGATAATTTTACTGCAATAAAGGCGGATGAAGTTATTAGTAGCTGAGAAATTTGCACTTAATGAAGCACGAAGCGTGTACATAAATCTATGAAATGAACATGTAGAACACAGGTAGAGATGAAAAAGAAATACGACACGAAATATTGATTTACAAAGTTGCATACTGCAAATAATTAAATCTGGCGTTACGGATTTATTGTGAAGGTTTAGCGTTTTATGAGGAACTAATACAACTACTATAAATAAGACACAAAAATAAATGTATGATATTATGTTATCGTAATCTGCTTTTTAGTTAAGTTTACATATTGAAATGTACAACTGATTCTAATGAAAATTAACAGCTAATTTTTCTTTACAGTCTTTTTTTAAATTTTAATCTTTGTATGTGGGATAACAGTTCATTAAAAAACCCTCTTTGAGAAACAAAAATCACCAAGTCAATTTTTAGTTTTCCAAAATCTTTAAATAATTGGTCAGATGTTTGTCATATTAATAGATTACTTTTAATTAACTGTAATGTAATGGAACAATAGAACCAATATTCGAAATTGGCACATTTTTGTTAAAGCACTTTTATACCGAATGATTTACTATGATTGTTACACCCCTATAGCTTTGTTATTTCAAGAGGAAACCCCAATAAATACAGTGCTGCGCAAAAGAATGAAATAGACAAATATCTAAATTACTGTTGGATATATTACAATGAAATTTGGTATATGTATATCTGACCGTTAACGTATTTTTCGGATTTGATGAAAATATTGAAATTGCAATAGGACTTCCGGTTGAACCGTAAACGGACTCAAACTGTTTTTAAAAATATAATACTCTTTATAATAATTGTGTAGGTACATTTGTATTAGGTACTCTTTAAAAAATATTGTGGCTTTGATAAGATAAACGTAAGCATGGTAAAATGGCCTCTTTATTATAGAAGTCTCAATACAATTATTGTTCCTAAATTACAGCTGTCTTATTTCATAGCCTACTTGACAATATTACTTTGTCCTAATAATTATTAACAATCAAATCGCAGTATTTCTAAAAAATGTTAATTTTAGAGAAAAACGGGTCAAATGATTTTGAGGACGATGAAACTGTCTATAAGACTGTCTAAAAAAATATAGCGTGTTGTATTTAATGAAACTGAGGTATTGATGTTTAAAGTTTCACAAGTTTGACCAAGCGTAAAAAATGTAGCTAGCGTAATATTTTCATCGAATCCGAAAAATACGATACCGGATAGATACCAAATTTCATTGTAATGTCTTCAATAATGTTCTAGATTATTTTTTTTAATACTGCAGACAGTTCTTTATACAATGATGTTGACATATTTTTATTTTTTTATGCATAGCAAGTTGATTTACCTACCTAATATAACTGTTTTATAATTATTTGTGTAGTTATAAATACCTATCTGTTGTATATACTAATTTTTCAATCTCAAACAACAATACTAGTTTTTATAAAACAATTATTTTACTATGGTTTACTATTTTACTGTAGTATTTGTCAATTTCTAATTGAAAAAAACGAAGTCAAGAACTCTATTTTGCAGCACTCTCAAAATCAACTAAATCTCTACACAAGTTAGTTTAACTAAATTGCCTATTCACATAAAACCACTATCTTTAACAAAACTTACGCATAACTGATCTGTACCATAAACTTACACCTAAAAACATTCTAGTAAAAGTTGTAAACAAATTTATGGTTAATTAAAATTATAAACAGAATTTTAATCTGATTTTTTTCTAAAGGACGATTTTCTACTTTGCTTGCGTTTAACTTTCAATAAAGTTATTTTTGAAATTGGTTTTTTTTTTCCCAACCTTACAGCAACAGATTCCTGATTTTCCGATTTTTATAATAAAAATAAAATCCCGCTTAAACATTCACTAAACGCATTGATTAATTAAGAAAATTGCACTAAAAAGAAATTTTTTTATCATTTTAGCCGAATTTTTGAAAAATTTTTGTTAGGAATTCCTAACAGCTTGGGTTAATGTGTTTCAGGACTAAAGCAGTTCCGGTAAATCGATAGTCTATTGCTCATTGCTCTTAAGGTATTCGTCAATATCTAGTTCCCTTAATTTTTACTGAAAGATAGCTTTAAGAGAATGTGTGCAATTCGAGCAAAAACTGCTGAAGTAGTTATGAAATATGCCTAATCATTTTCGTTTTCAATAAAAATCAGTTTACTTTCGCAATCTTACGAGCAGTTAGTGTGTATGTGTTGTTGAATTAGGAGTACTACTTGAGAAAGAATAAATTGCGCTCATATTATGCACGTAAAAAATTATTTTGATGGGACGCAGACTATTAATAACCGAAATTATCGTATCCAATGCAAGAAACATTACAAAATTAATCATTAGCAGCACGGTATTGAATAGAAAAATTAGCGATGTGTCATGTCTGTACATTCGCACAATACGGATGCCATTCCAAATTCGTGGTTTACAATGGGGCTAAAATAGTATCTCTCAAACACATATCGCATTCAGTTTATTTATTATTTCATTAATTCACAGCGCTGCCAAATATAGAACAATGAAAACGTAATTGATTGCACACATTTAACTGTGTATTTTATGACGCGGCCTGTCAATATACCCACTAGCCTGACGAAAATTGTTTGCTAATTATTCATCGAATTAGTCATTTGCAGAACTTTGTCAAAATGAACATTAATGGTATACAAACAATAAAAGAACATGTTGCACAGATGAAAAAAAGAAGCTTTTTACTAATGATTTTAAATGTTCCTCAAAGTACATTCGCACCCGTTTTTTTATAAATAGGATAGGCAATATAATACAGGGTGAGTCACGACGGACGCGTCGGAGTTTTATGGTGAAACGGTTTATATTTTCCAATTTCTGTCACTCTTAGATTATGTAAGTCAATAAGGGCTACATTTTAAAAATATTTTTAAACATACAGGGTGCTCCAAAAAAGAGTGGCATATCAAAGTTATACTTTTTCTTATGGAACACCCTGTATATTTTTACTATTTTGGATTCCTCTTTAAATTTAGTTCAAAAAATGTATAAGGTTATATGGGTCTAAAGTCAACCGTTTTCGTGAAAATTGCATTTTCATGAAAATACAGTATTTTCAAAAATTTTCAATATTTAAAAACTTAGAGAAGTCTGAACAAATTCGCTTTGAGATAAGATTAACAATAGAGTATGTAACACTTTACACCACCTACATTTTTAAAATATTATACAGGGCGTTTTTTACGCTTCGTCAAACTTTTGAAACTTTAAACATCGATCACTCATTTTTTATAAATACAACACCCTATATTTTTTTCGACCGTCTTATAGAAAATTTAATTCTCTTTCAAAAATATAAGGACTGTTTTTCACCTAAAATTGATATTTTCCGAGATATCGCGATTTTATTGTTAATTATTAGGGCAAAGTAATATTTTCAAGTAGGCTATGGAGGTGGACAGCGGTAATTTAAAACAATTGAAAGAAAAAACTGGAAACTTATAATTTTGTCGCTTGCCTACACATTTTTGACATTTTTTTTATAAGAAAGTTGTAGTTTTACCATACTTACGTTTAAATAGAGGTTTCTTAAAATTATTTATGCATTTATTCATTGGACCAGTATTGTAAGATAATTACTGAATCACTGAATCCTATAAACCTTTTTTTTGTAAGTTTACGATACGAAACTTGGTTCTACCGAAAACAGTACCATCCATGTTTTTTTAACGTAAAATTAGACAAGTCAGTATTAATTTTTTTTTAATCAGCGTTCCGTTCGCGTACCTAATACATTATCAATCGGTTTTTAGGATTTAGCAAACGATCAAACTCAATTATATGAAAAATATTGTCGCTCTGATAAGAAACATCTATTTAACCGCAAAAACGGTAAAAGTACAACTTTCTTAGAAAAAAATGTCAACAATGTGTAGGCAAGCGACAAAATTATAAGTTTCCTGTTTTTTCTTTCAATTGTTTTAAATTACCGCTGTCCACCTCCATAGCCTACTTGAAAATATTACTTTGCCCTAATAATTAACAATAAAATCGCGATATCTCGGAAAATATCAATTTTAGGTGAACAACAGTCCTTATATTTTTGAAAGAGAATTAAATTTTCTATAAGACGGTGCAAAAAAATATAGGGTGTTGTATTTAAAAAAAATGAGTTATCGATGTTTAAAGTTTCAAAAGTTTGACGAAGCGTAAAAAACACCCTGTATAATATTTTTAAAATGTAGGTGGTGTAAAGTGTTACATACTCTATTGGTAATCTTATCTCAAAGCGAATTTGTTCAGACTTCTCTAAGTTTTTAAATATTGAAAATTTTTGAAAATACTGTATTTTCATGAAAATGCAATTTTCACGAAAACGGTTGACTTTAGACCCATATAACCTTATACATTTTTTGAACTAAATTTAAAGAGGAATCCAAAAATGTGAAAATATACAGGGTGTTCCATAAGAAAAAGTATAACTTTGATATGCCACTCTTTTTTGGAGCACCCTGTATGTTTAAAAATATTTTTAAAATGTAGCCCTTATTGACTTACATAATCTAACAGCGACAAAAGTTTAAAAATATATACCGTTTGTCCATAAAACTCCGCCGCGTCCGTCGTGACTCACCCTGTATAGGCCAGATAAAATTTTTATTTGACTTAAAAAACTTTGGGTACACTTTGTAGTTTATTAAAAAAATTGCATTGTAATTTTGCCATTTACGCTAAGATTATTTTTTCTAAATTAAATTGCCTGTTAACCGCTAATGATGTAAAAAAAACATACAAAACAATCTTAATAAAACCGTTTTTAACATAGTAATTAATCATACAAACATTGTTATTTTTTAATACTGATCATTTATCGGATCGCACATAGCCTTGATGAAACAAAAAGTTACTCTAGTTACTTCTACCGATCTGTGTCAAAAAATCAAGGACACATACAAGCATATTGCACAAAATACTTTTGTGACGTCAATATTGTGCTATTTTCGAAAATATTGCGCAATAATACCGAGATTGAAGATTGACAAAAGATATATCAATAACTGTGTTAATTGCGCTGTAACTTGAACACGTGTTCGCGTTCGGCCGTATTGTACAATATTTGCAGTTCATTTGTAGACTGCACATTGTAAACTTCTCGTAACTGTATTTTTTTTTTGATTTGAGGCAAATTTTTTTTAATAGTACGTCAAAGATGGCTTCATCCATTCCTAGGTAGTTCTTGTAGTCGCATACTTGGAGTTCCTTTGACAGTTTCATATCGGAAAATATCTCCCTTTTTAAGTACCACTCTGTTATCCATAATCTTCTATTTATTTTCTTCTTGTTCATCAGTAACGCTTTTCCAGGCGAAATATATCTTAAATCTTTTATTTCCATCGTTTTCACAACCTAAGCAGCCACAGTACACTTGTACAATATCAAAATTAAAACATTGAGCGTGTGTATGCACTTATCGATCGCACAAACGGTATTGCACCATATATTGTACAATATATATTGCACAATATACTTGTACGTGTGTACCCCGCCTTATAATTAATTATTGTACAAATTTTAGCACAAAGCGGGGTATACACGTACAAGTATATTGTGCAATACATGGCGTGATTTAATTTTGATATCGTACAAGTATAGTGGTATGTATAATGTATATACACATCATCAGCTGATGATCCACTCTTTTTGGAATTGCAAATTTTTCTTATTTCTACAACAATTCGTTCGTAAAGAATATTTTTTTTTACGAGAGTATCTCTAGTTGCATTGCTATCACATTCTTTATACACCTTGAGCAGCTTCTCATAAGCCAGTTTTTTTTTTGCTATAAGCTAGTATTCCATAGCTCTGGTAAATTACGATATAGTTGAATGAACTTTAACATCAAATCAAGCCTTTTTAATTTTCCATGTTTACCAGGTGCAGGCTACAAATAAACTGCAGATATTGTGCGATACCGTCGTACGAGAACACACATGTTTAAATTATTGCGCAATTAATACAGTTATTATTTATTTATTTTGGCAATCTTCAATCTCAATATTATTGTGCAATATTTTTAAAAAATAGCACAATATATTGCACAATATTAAGCGGATTTATTTGCCAGTTATTTAACTGACGTATTTATGCAAAATCAAATACAAAATAATTTTACACCAACGCACGTAGAAAATATTACATCAGAAGAAATTGCTCCAGTTACGCCGAAAAAAGTAGCTAATGAAATTAAAAATAATCTGAGCCCGAAAAAAACACCGGGGTTTGATCTAATTAAAGAACAGATTCTAAAAAAACTGCCAAAAAAAGGAATTTTTATGCTAACATATATATTCAATGCTGCGATTAGACTAAAATATGTACCGGCAAATTGGAAAGTAGCAGAAATAATTATGCAGCCAGAACCTGGTTAACCTCCACACGATGTCAAATCATATAAGCCAATTTCTCTTTTGACTATAATATCAAAGTTGTTAGAAACATTAATACTTAAAAGATTAAAACCAATCATTCAGAAGGCAACACTGGTTACTGATCATAAATTCTGATTCAGACCTAAACACTCAACAATAGATCAAGTATACCGTATTACCGATTTAATAGAAAAAGCACTTGAAGAAAAGAATGTCTGTTCAGCCCTATTTCTTGATGTCGCACAAGCATGAAGAATTAATCTGCAAACTTAACAAAATATTGCCCTACCAATATGTAAAAATTTTAACTTCCTACATTTCTAATAGATTTTTTAGAGTAAAGCAAGGAGAAGCCTATTTGGAATTAAAAGAAATACAAGCAGGAGTACCACAGGGGAGTGTCCTTGGACCTGTCTTGTATCTACTCTACACCATTGATATACCAAAACTGAATCAAGTGAACTTAGCTACATTCGCGGACGATACAGCATTGCTGGCAATAGGTAAAACAGATATAATTTCCACCCAAAAACTACAAACAGCTAGTGATACCATACACGAATGGACCAATAAGTGGAAAATTAAACTAAATTAAACGAAATCAAATCATATCAACTTTACAAATAAAAGATTGAGAAACTCTCCAGCAATAACGATCAATGAAACCATTTTCCCTCACGCAAACACTGCAAAGTATCGTGGTATGACTCTGGATGCTAAATTAAGATGGAAAGAACATATTAAGAAAAAAAAACAGGAGTTGTAAATAAAAATCGCACAATACAGATGGCTTATTGGTAAATATTCCAAACTTCTAGACCAGTTTTTGTGTTCAAAGTTCAAACACCTAGTGTTTTAATTTAAAAAAAAATGTATATAAGTTATATTACACAAAATTGACGTCACTCAAGCATTTTGTGCAATGTACTTGTATATGTGTGCCCCCCTTGAGCCGACCTTGTTGGACAATCTCTGAAAATAAAAATACGATTTGAATTTATAGCAAACCATTATAGGCTTACAAAATTAAAACTTTGTTGCGTAAAGATATTAAAAAAAAAATTTTGAACATCCAGTTATTAAAACACATAATTAAAACAGTAATTACAGGACGACAAGGCAAACTGCGTTTCATAAAATTCCAATATTAAATCCAACTAAACTTGAAATATCCTGCTAGCGTTTGATTCGAATTCAATTTTGTAATGTACATGGCCGTTTTAATTGTATTCCAGTTGTAAATAAAATATTTCATTACAAACCCAATCAACTGTTTGTATAATGACCGTTTCATGTATTTTCAAATATATCATTAAAAACAATTATTAAAAACATACATGTAGAGCGGTACGCAAACTGGATTCGGTTTATGATATTCCATTGTTAAATTAAATGCACTATTAAAGTTGAAAATGTTAATGTCACCATGCAATGCTTTTGTTTGATTTGAAATCATTGTTAGATTAAATTTTACTAGAATTGTCATGTTTGTTTATGTTTTGGTAATTTACTACTTTCATTAAAATGTTTTTAAAACGAATATTTCTTCATGATATTAGCATAAAAACCATGTTAAAATTAACGGATGAATAAAATTGTTTAGAATAAAACTTAGAGTCTGGTGCCTTAGCTGTCAATTTACATTTCATTGTAACAAATAAGTTTAATGAATGAACTTGTTTCTGTAAGATGATAGGTAAAATCGTGTCACCCTACCCTACGGCGCAGGGCTGTTACCAAGCAACACGTTGTCGTGGCAACAAGCCAAATTTTCGCGAAAGTATCAATGCCATTGGGTCATTATAAGTGATAATTAATTGTCTAAAAACAGGGGTGCTCGCTCTCAGAAACGACTTAACAGATTGTGTAGCCCTTTAAAATTAAATGGTTGGTGTTAATTTCAATTCTGGAGAACTTGTATAACTTGGCTTACTCGGCTACCAACCAATTAAATATACTATTAAATGCTACAAAAAAACTTATTCAAGAAAATTTTTCATGTTATAGATATTTTCTGTTATTATAGGGTTTCCAAAAAGCCGCTATAGGATCTTGTTTTTCTATACAGGGTGATTGATAGAGACCGGTACTTAAAAAGATGTAAAGAATTAAAAAGAGTATTGATCTAGAATTTTGGATATGACCATAATGGCATTTGATCTGTTTAATGAAAATATTTTCAAGATGGCGACACTTCCAGATATACCGGAAGTTGACTTCTACTTTCTTATTTCAAATACAATGGTCTATTTTTAATTGCATTTATGAATTTAACACATTATATTAGGTAGCATTTATTATACCTAAGTGCAATCGTTTTTTAGATTTTTGAACTTTTTTGAAAGTTTTTTTATTTTCATTGTGATGTTTAATATCTACCGTCGTTATTTTTAAAGAGAAAACCCTCAAATTTAGAATATGCAGAGAAGAAACCTTGAAGTTCATCCTGGAATTTTTCCAATCGATGCATTACTTACAAGGTGTTAGAAATTTAATTTCCTTTTAATACAACTTCAGACCAGTAAGACTCGTTTATTTCAAAGACAATACTCATTTTTTTTTCACTGTATAATGCAAAATTAAATTCTGCATTAATCTGCTTTAGCGTTTCTTATACCTACCTGTCTGTATTGTTCATGAAAATGGAAAATCAAGAGTATTCAAACACGGATATTTTGGTCTCAGTTTTTTAAAGAAATGATTAAAGTAAATTTACGTCAAACAGTAAGTGAATTATAAAGCAAAACGCGCACTTGTCTAGAAATGGCAAAGTAGTTTTACGTCAAAATTGACACCGTAATTACATGTGTACCTATATTAGCCAAAAAACCGTTAAAATTATAGGTATTATGTGATCGTAGAAAAAGTATGCTACATAACACGAGTTATACAGGAATTACGCACTCGTGGAATGGAAATACACAATAGCCGCTACGCGTGCGTAATATGCGTCTCACGGCTCTTGTTATGTAATACTTATAATATAACGTCCCCTAAAGCTATTAAGACAATTTGTTTCGTAAATTTTAAGAATTTTGTAACAAACTCCAACATTGTTTTTTATTTAGACGCCATATTTGACTATGATGTTATTGTATTGCATTTCTTGTAGTTTTTAACTAAAAAAACACTACAAACATTTATAAAACGTTTTATGTATCTACCAGATTTGTTTTATATTTGAGAGACATAAAAAAAAAACTGAAAACTGATGACATTACATAAAACAACAAGGTAAGTTTTTGTTACAATAGGAAGTATAAACCTCATATTTAAAAAACCCTGAAACATCCCATGATGATTTCAAAGTTAGTTTACATTGCAACGCACAGATAATACAAAAAAAGACGAAAACTATTTTTTTTTTTTTTAATCTTCAAGTAATGAAATTCTGCAGTTGATTTGGCAATTATTATTTTAGATTCTTATAAGACAATAAAATGCGCAACTTTTTAACCGACTTTGTATCTTTTATAATAATCTAGATCTCCATCTTTTCTATTCTTATCGTGAATGGCCTATGTATCATTATTATGGTTCTGTAATTAATAAAAAAACTTCCACTCTACTCCTTTCAACAACCTAACTTATTGACAAACTATTGATATTAAAATTATTAGCATCGGAAATATATTAATTCTTGCCGAACATTTCTGGTTCTTAATTCATGCATAAAATTTGTTGAACCATATTTAATTTCAAGCTGAGTAAGGTTCGCATCCTTCAAAAGTTTATCAGACTATTTTATAATAAACTCCGGTAGCTAGTTAACGAAAACTTTTAATTCGGTTATGTATGTACGAAAGTTTAAGACAGTTACAAAACCCTTTAAAATTTATGTAATTGAATGTAGTATTACGTGTTATTAAAGGAAAAGTTTAGAACATTTAATACATATAATTTCTACGTATGTTATAAGACAACATAATAGAACCTGTGTAATCTTACTAATATTTATCTGCTTAAAATCGTTTAATAGATGTTAACACAATTGGATCTTAAGAAATTTACTTTAGTACTAATAGATTGTTAGATTATTTGAAAGTTTCATTTATTAAAATTATTTAACGGAATTAAAAGTTTATATTTATAAATAAAACTGCATTTGATTAATATATTAGAGTCTTAAAATCAGTATTGGACGTAGCAACCCTAAAAAATTGGTTACTTAATTTTACTAAACCTTATTTGTACATACATAAAATGAGTAATTTCGTCTTGACTTGAAGAATATTTTGACATAATTTATTCATTTTAAATGTGTGCTAACTAACCAACAACTGGAGAATGGAGTCTCTACATCTGGATAGGTATGCCTTTCTTTTCTTACACAAAACAAAATGATTTTTATTTTGTAATTACAAATTTACAAGAAACTGTTTACTAACCTGTATTTTTGTTTTCAAGAAAAGGTTCACAGAAGTTTCATTCGTCAGCAAATGTTAATTTGGCAGTTGTTTAAACGTCTATCACATGTCAAATTACCAAGTACTTCAAATGAAATTTTGACCCCAATTCTAGTCAGATCTCAGCCAAATTTAAATTTGATTACTAAATTCGATCAAAATTTGAATCTTGGAAACTGATGAAGCCTATCGAGTTATTCACCAGTAGGGATAGTAAAAAATTCCGATTGTGTTTTGTTATGCTCGTGGGGTTTGGGCCCGTTTCTTCGGAAACCGACAAACTAAAATTATGTGTAATATTTTTGATTCTTTAACATAAACCATCATTTTATCCTCATAAAATTAATTCTGAGGAACTCAATAACAAGTACATATGTAGCTCATTTATTTTTTGTTTTAAAAGAATGTATGCAGTAAATAGTGTAAGACACAGTTAACATACTATAAATTTTATGCAATCGTTTTTGCAAGTTTGCCAAAAATACCTGCGTGGTTTGCATACATTTTTAAAACATCTGCAGCAACGAATATTTGTATAATCGTTCTACTGTGCATGAAAGAGGTTGCACTTTTATCGTTTTTTACTGATAATTTTAACTTTTGTTTTGGACTATGACATCATAAGTCAACACATGAATGATATGTAAACTGTCGTTGTCCATCGCTTTAGTTATCTTCAAGTATATGTAGGAAAATGCATGTCCAAGGTATCAACTGCTCCGTTAGTGCTTTTGTAAGCTGTAATGTTAGTAAGCTTTTGGTCATGATTATTACTCACAATATTATCGTAATGCATTTTACTTACAAGTGTCAAAGTCTTGTTTGCTTTTAAGACGTATGAAACTACAATTGCAATCTTTACGAAATATATTTTCGCTAAAATTCACGTGGTAATCCTATAAGACAGTTGGGTGCGCGTCCCCTAGGGATGGTGCAAAATATCTGAAGGGGGGTGCGAACAAATAAAAGGGAAAATACTTATTGTAACAATAAGTCCCTAATGTAAAACGGGACGAATTTAAAAGCATCAGGAGTTTTTTCTTGCCTACAACGTAATGAATTGTGCAAAACAATTGGAGGCCTTTATTCTTTTTTTTTTAGTCACTAGTGTCAAAAGAGATGGGTTTCAAAACCATTCAAGACCTTATTTTGAGTCACCTCTTTAATGGAAAACGCAACTAAAATGTATATGGTAAAGAAGGGCGCAAGCTTAAAAAGGTTGAGTAACACTAAGAAGTTAAAGTAAGCCGGTTAAATTTTAATTAGACAAAAGTTGTTCAGTAACAATTAAATAATCCGAAACACAATAGGGAGTTTAAAATAATTTCCTGTTAAGTTTATCTAATTAACCTTAATTCTATTATACTCTAACAATTTTTTTAAAATATTTAGAACTTTAATTGCAAATAAATTAATTTTATTCAAATAGTCCAAATAAATCGACCAATACTCTTAACTAACACAGTTACAAAATAAAAAATATTATCTGAATAACAAAAATTTGTAAAGGTTCAGTAAATGTTTGAATTACTTCCTAAAATTACCAACGAATAACTTTTTAATTTAACAACTACATAACAGATTAGACAATAAAAAGACAAAGCAGATTTAAATGTTCTTTATCGAAATGTGTCTGTTTACTTTCAAAACAGCGTATAATTTAAATCCGCTCTTAAATTAATTTAGATAGCTATAATTTAAACGACACAAAAATTTTACTTGTTAATGTTTTATTGCTAAAAACCTTCAATTATGTTCGCTTTGTTAAAAAAAATCAACAAAAAAAATAATCCTTTATTAAAAATGGAAAAACTGAAAACGAATTACATGAAAACGCAAACATTATTTTGCTAATTACATCATTTTAATAGAATTGACTTGTCAAGACACTTTAACGACCTTTAACCGAACAGTCATATTGTTTCATAACTGTGTAATCAGTTAAATGAAGGAGACCGAAACCAAATAAACGGATGTTGTGTGTTTAATGGATTACTTGCACTTTTACAGCTAATGGGACGACCAAAAAAGTTTCTTTGTAATAATCATTACGAAACCGCCAACGCCTAGCGCGTCTACCCTCTACAAATACATCTTTTTAATTATTCCATTAGTGTTAATTAATAATGATTGAACCAGTAAGTTTTGATGACTGTTAACTTAAAACGTTTGGATTTATCTTGCAAAAATGCAAAGAGATTATTTGTTTAAAAATTGTGTACCCTGAATGTTAAAATTAAGTAGATGATAACAAAATTATTGACAATTTATAAAAAATTTGCAAAACTCGTAAATAAAAAAACGGTAGATTTTTGGTAAATTTTATAATATTATTTGGGGAATTATAGTGCAAAATATAGCTGTTTCTATTCAAAATTTTAGATTTTAGCATTCACTTTTATTATAAGACCATATTCAATCCAAATATTCTTTAGAATTTAAAAAAATCTTACTTATAAATTCGTGTGTGAACACTTGCTGTTCACAAAATATTCTGAACTGCTGTAGTCTTTACATTGGCGAAACAAAACGCTAATTATAAAACACACGTAAATTTTCAAAAATATTTACTGGACGAACTAGCCTCGAAGAAAATTACGAAAAATGTTATAAATATAATATTAACATGAATAAAAAGTTAAAACGACTATCATGTGCTTCTAATTAAAACCAAAATTGATATTTTGGTTAACAGCTGTTTTATTTGAAGTGAAGAAAGTGGTGTTATTTTAATATTTTAAAAAACAAATCATCGTTCTAATGAATAGACAAATGTCTTCTTCTAGTTTGTTAAAAGGGCGGTCTTGGGATGTTAAAAAAAAATTAATTCGTAAATAATTATTCACTGTCTTCATTTCGGAGTTTTTTCTTGTTACAAACTAGACAATTAATACATTGTCATTTTCTAAATAAATTTAATTGTAATTATTCCAAAAATAAACTAAAGGACACTTATTTGAATTTTATGCAGTCTTATAAAAATATATACCGTATATCTCAACGTACGCATTTTGAACCCCAAAGGAATGCTTATAATTTTTGGGTGCGTATTATACACCAGGAATCAAAATGATGAGTTCAAAATTTAAGATATGGGGAGGGGTATCTTTTAAATATCAAGTAAATTAAGAAATTAATAATTCATTTATGTTATTGCTTGCATTTACCTATTTTATTTATATTGTTATTATTCAAAATATTAATAGTACCTACAGTAATCTCTCCATTTACGCGAGTTATTGGTCTTACAAAAACAGCGCGTAAATGAAAATCGCATAAATGGAGCCATGGAAAGCACGTTTAAAATCGAGATATGTTTCAAACTTTAACGACTATATTTATTTAAAAAAATATATTAGAGGTTACTGCAAAAAAAATCGCTTTTTAAGGTTATCAAAGTTACTCGACTTTAGAAAGGGTCCGTTAAAATCGGTACTCACTAAATGTAAAAATTCTAATAACATCATAATTAACTTTAATAAGCCTGACTTAATTCTCCACTCTAATTGGATCTAAATATTTTCAAACAAGTGACAAGTGAATACAGGGTGTCCCGTTTTTTAAGGCTAAGCATGGGTATCTCGCTTATCTTTAGAGATACAAAGTCGGTTAAACAAGACAAAAGTTGCACATTTTCATACTGAGCCATAAATAATCTTGAGATAATTGCCTTATCATTTTTAGTTTTTGAGAAATGGAAAAAAAACGAGATTTTGTAATTTTTGTTTTTATCTTTTAATTCAAAAACTAATTAAGCAATTTTTTTCTAATCCAGACATTATCCAGGTACTTTTTTAAGGAGAATTCAAATCTGCCAATATCTATTTTCTATCTTTCAAAATGAACGAGATACGATAGTCAACTGTTTTTGATCTTATGGGCGCCCTATTGGATTTTCACATTTTTGAATAAAGATATTTTTTCTGATTACAACGATGTATTACATGTCATTGTTGAATGCATATTTTTGGTAAACATTTTAATTTTTGGAATTGTCCTTAAAACAAAAAAGTCAACAACGACGTTTCAAACCCAAAAAATTTAAAAAAATTAGAATCGTTATTTGCAGGTACAGCTGTCACAAAGACGCAAATTAGATTTCATTACAATGAAAAGAATGAAAATGAAATAAACAAAAGTTCATAGCAGATGCTCAAAAGGCGGGCATTCTACTTCCAAACAAAACACATGATAAAAAAAACAGTTGATTATCTTATATCGGCCATTTTGAAAGATAGAAAAAAGATATTGAGATTTAAATTCTCCTTAAAAAAGTGTCTGGACAATGTCCGGATTAGAAAAAACTAGCTTCATTGCTTTTTGAATTAAAAGATAAAAACAAAAATTACAAATTCTCGTTTTTTTTTCGATATCTCAAAACCTAAAAATGATAAGGCAATTATCTCTTAAGATTATTGCTCAGGATGAAAATGCGCAACTTTTATTTCATTTAACCGACTTTGTAACTCTAAAGATAAGAGAGATACCAATCCTTAGCCTCGAAAAACGGGACACCCTGTATATGACCGGTATACGACAAGATATACGATAATTCATTTATAACGATTAAAAATATAACTTATTAGCTGTTATAGCATGGGATGCTGTGGTTTAAGACTTCCTCTAAACACTATATTAGGCTATTTTTTTATTGTTTGTATTTTATTCATGTAACTACAATGAAAATTATCTATTTATGTTTTTATTTAATTTATACTTAGGTACCTAGAAGGTATTTTTCTGTTCACATGCAAATTGTAAAAACATATCAATGAAGTAAAAAAAAGGTTTGTATGAACTTACAATTCTTTTGAAATTCCGAGCTGTCAATACATGTCACAACACCAAAAAGAAACGGCATAAAAACAAACACCAAGTTTCGGCATCCGGTATATTGAATGCCATATTCGTACAGCTTAAACAGCATGTCGCACTTATTTTAAATTTTAAACAGCGAAAAACGCGTTCACGATCGTTTATTTACCCCATTATCACTCAGTTATAAAACGCGTTTATTTACTGCAACGCCGTTCGCGCCAGCTTCCTGAAATATCAGGGAGTCCCGTCTTAACCCGCCAAAAACGCATTCTACACTGAAACACATGTGACTTAAGTTAGTTCCACGCGAGTCAAATCTAAGGCAACCCTAACAAGAGAAGTAGCAATTACGCCTACTCTAATTTTTTGCGAGTTACGTTATTTTTAGAAATAAATGCGTTGCTTACATATCATGTTATTTGTTTCTCCCGGATTTATCACTTCATACTTCGTCGGCTTGTTCATATTAAGATTGTTTATTTGATTTGAGGTTCAACAAGAAACATTCAGCTGCTAATGTGTAAACTATTAGATGATATATTGGCGTATAATGCTTGTTTTACATGACTTGGGCTTAACAACTGTGTGAATTTTATGCTTTCAAGTTTTTAGGAACATTTATTGGGTCAACCACTTGCTATCGTTGTTATAATATTGCCGAAACAATAAACGTTTGCAAACTTTTATAAACAATGAAAACCTAGTTATTTAAAAGTATGTTTATAGCAATAATAATTTTCGGAAGAAATGGCTTAGTGTATTTGATGCTACATTCTTTGATTATTCATAGCTAGAAATGCTTTCCTAAATTAAAAAGTAAAGCTCATCCTTTTTCAAATATTTAGAATGCCAGTGTCATGTATTTCTGTTTTGAAAATATGAAACAAAAGTTTTAAGGGCGCAACTAAAATTAGATCAAAAAAGATAAAAACTTAAGCCTTTTTTGTCAGTAGGTACCTTTAAAAACAGTTTTTTTAAATTTGTAGATTTTTCACAAGTTCTCGTGTCAATTAACACGCAACAAAAATTTTTGGTGTATCTTATGCAGAGTCGCTGTGATATAATCTACCGCCTGGGTGCGACCATTAACGGTAACAGGACAATTACCCCCTGGACAATAACCCCCCGCACAAATAACCCCGGTACAAATAACCCCCCGGACCAATAACCACAAGTGTAAAAAAAAACGGACAATTAACCCCCCGTGCAAAAGAAACTCTAACGGCTAACTTAAAATAGCGGTGGATTATAATTGTAGCAATGTAAAGTGTTAAAGTTGCAAAAAAAAATAAGGCAGAATAACAATGTAATCTTCTTCGCGTATTATCTTTGAACGCACAATTTTTTGCAGTCAAAAATTGTGCGTTTAAGCGGTGCACATCTGCAAACCTAATTACATCATTATCAACCATAATGATCATGCCTTAATCCTCCTTTGCTGATAATTGCACTTAAATATTTTCCAAGAATTATTCCTATACTTCACGTATTTATGCATACTTTGATAAACATACAAACTGCTTCTTATAAATTAATATCGTTATATCTTTTTGCAGTTCGAGTGCGTCCGATCAAAGATAACACTCGTCGAAGATTATACTGTTATAATATCTTCAATTTTTTTTGCTTGCATTTTTAACACTTTGCATTGCGACAATTATAATTTACCGAAATTTCAAGTTTTTCGTTGATTTTTTGTACAGGGGGCTTTTACACGGGGGTTCCTTGTCCTGATGGTTATTTGTAGCGAAATTATTGTCCAGGAGTTATTGGCCGGGGGGTTATTGTCCAAAAGGTACGTGTCCTAAACCCCCATTTCCTTACGTCCTTAAAAAAATTATTCAGAAGAGTAATAAGATATACCAATAAATTTTTGGACACGTTTTATTATGAAAAATTACCTCATTAATTTGAATATAATAATGCATTTTATGTTTTCCAATAAAACAAAATATATTTCTCTTTACATTTAATTTTTCTTTGCAGAAAATTCACTCAATAAATCAAGGATATCTAATTAAGAGGCCATTTGTTTTTCTCCGCTTATTATGCTTAAAACAGTCTGTTCTGCGTCATGGTTAATCGTTGATTTTTTGATAATTTTAATTTAGAAAATAATATTTTTCCAAAAACTAATGTACCTAACAGGTATTAAATATTCTAAAGCTATTGAAAGATTTGGAAATTAAGTGGTCAAGTCATTTGAAAAACAATATTTTAGTGCAACTAAGGCGTTTATGTTTGATTACAAATAACAAACATTTTAACTATTTCATCACAAACTTGTGCTGCAATAATATCAGACTCCTATTTTAAATGATCAGTTAATTTAGTTAGCAGGTCAGCACAATGTTTTATTAAAAAGTTTTTTCTCTAGACTCCTAGAAATTTACCGCCCCCAAAATCTTCTGCCCAGGTGCGGTGCCCCTCTCTTGCGCCACTGGGTTGTGGCAATAATGCGTTACATAATTATTATGAAAAACTATTGTATATATTAAAATAAAAGAAAGACACTGCAGTGGCTTTACTAGTTTTTTATTAATGCATGTGTTTTTGTTAATGCTGTGTACTTTCATAATATTACTTTAAAGTTAAGGCTAGAAATACTAGCTAATGAAAGTTAGTGTAACAAGCAACACAAACAATGCGGTACTTGTTTTAATATTATTTGTTGTAAAGCAAAACACCGCCCTCGGTGTCTACCAAGCTTCCAGAATTATAAATAAGTAAAATACATCATGTAATTATCACTATATAAAATGAAAAATAAAGTTAAAAAGTTTAACTTTTTCTAAATTTTTTTGTTACCTATGGGAAAAATTAACTTTAAAACCGACTTTTTTTTAAAATAGGGTATATATTAATCAAACTTCTTTACTACATACTAGGCGATTTACCCGGCGTTGCACGGGAGATTACAATTCTCTTTTATCAATCACAGACTACTCGCGCTCCATGCTCGCGCCCGGCGGACGTTCCCAGATTATCAATCACAGACTACTCGCGCTCGGCGGACGTTTCCGGCCGTTCCCGGCTGTTCCCGGCCGTCCTTCATACGACGTTTGATCCGTTGGGTCCTAAATAGTAACTGTGCCAAATTTGTTCCCGATCGGTCAACGGACCTAGGATTCTATAGCGAACAAACAAACAAACAAACAAACAAACACACAAACAAGCTCTTTTATATATATAGACTATAGATATGTATAGATTAGGTCATGAAAAACTAAAGTGTTAATTTTTGTTTTGTGCAATTGTAAACTTAATTATATGTAACCAAAATAACAATATAAATTATGAGTTTGCTCTACTTTTTTATTTTATGTATTAGTAGAAAATATATTGGCTTTCCCTAGGATGATTATTTGCCTTTGTATTAAGCACAATAAACAGTATCTTCAAATATTGTAGAATTAGCTAAAAAAAACATGTACCCTTGGTACTTACTAATAACAAAATAATCGACGGTGGAAAGCAATTTTGCTGTAACGCCAAAACTACAACTTTACAGTAGAGACAAAAACAATTTCATTTTCGATTTTTTTTTTTAAATTTAAAAAAATATATTTTAAGGCATAAAAAATAAAAGGATTATTATTAAAACAATAAAAATCATTAATAATTATAAATTAATAGCTTTGGCGTTTACAGCAAAATTGCTTTTTACTGTCGGAATGTAACCCTAATGTTTAGGCTTAAATAGAATCAAAAAATATCGAGATTATCAATCAGACAATAAATTTATGTATTACTTTTTGTTGTTTTTCCTATAAATTATTTTAGTAAAGACAACAAGTTTTTGCGAACTGAATTTAAACGAGTTATGTATAATAAATTGCTATAATCAAGTCGTACAATTTATTAATTAAAAAACACAATCTTGCCGATGCCAATTTGGTTATCACTTTTAAAAAGTTTGAAACAAATAACTATTCGTGGAAATCGACTGTGCCGAAATTGGCTACAAACAATATTATCTGTAAAATATATTCAGATCACTATTAAACAATTAAAACAGAACATTATTTTTGGTTGTTATAATCTTCGTTCCCGGGTTTGGAACCGCGTCTTTTTGATTTGTGTGACGTTTCGACCATTCTATGTTCCATCTATGTTCCATCAAGAAATCGCTGAGGCGAAACGAACTAGTCAGGCGGAACACCACGCCTCCACAGCCGGATATATAAACCCTGCAACAAACCCACCAATTCAGTCGTTTGATAAAGACCAACATAGAATGGTCGAAACGTCACACAAATCAAGAAGACGCGGTTCCAAACCCGGGAACGAAGATTGTAACATGGACGATAGCCGCGAAAGCCTGAAGAATAAAATTATTTTTGGTTATTTATTCCATCGAATATTAAAAATTGCATCCTGCACTGTATATACAGGGTTCTCGTTTTTCGAGGGCCACTATGGGGATCTCGTAAACGGTAAGAGTAACGACTTCGGTTAAATTAGGGCAAAGTTGTATATTCAGGTGCTTAATGATTTGATGCAAACAAAACTTATCTAGGATTTTTAAGTTTTTGAGATATAGGGAAAAAAGGAAAAAAGTGGATTTTTGTTTTTTGCACGTAACTTTTTCATTTGATGTCGAATTTAATTTCTGTAAAAACTTTTTTATGGCCACTTTTTGCAAGGAATCAGAATCCCCAATTATATTTTCCGTGCGATGTTTCGTTTTTTAAAAACCATCATCAGGTCCATTTTTTCTTATGGACGCTATATCTGATTTTAACGCCAATTTGTAGAGTTTTTTCTTCTGAATTCGACAATGTATAACACTTGGCACATTTTTGAAACAATTGTTGGTAAAAATGGCAAAAACAAATATTTTATTTAAAACAAATACTAATCGGCATGGTAAATAATTGTCTTTGTTCCTTTTCCTTGGAAGCACGTAAGTAAACCGCATGAAATTACTTTTAAAGGGATTTAATTAAAAAAATAGGTAATAATAAATATGTTAGGAATGCATTAACATTGTTCACTTATTAGCAAATAATATGTGGTCATAGAAGATTGAAGAGAGTGTGGCCCCTAGACGAAAGATAAGGTGTTTCCGAGGCAACGTCGCTGGATGTTGACCTCATCACGTCATTTAAATCACCAGAACCACCCAGGAATTGACATCAAATTGGCCTATAGAATTATAATAATTCTGATTGCCGATCAAAGTGTAAAAAAAAAGAAAAAGTAGTTAAACATAAAACAACGATCATTTGTTTTGTTTTAGTTATGCACAGTGTACTGCGATTAACAGGATCGCTTAATAAATTTTCTCAATAATATGAAATTTTTGAAGTAGATTTTTAATAAAAATACAAGTTATTGGTATTGATGGATTCGTTAAAAGATGCTCCATTTAAATAACTGCTAGTACCAGCATGGTTCCATTTAAAAAAATTGACTTTTTGTCAAAAAACCGATTCCGCAACCTTCAAAGCCGATTAAAGTAACCTGTCATTTAAAATTTACAAAAACGTTTTTTGGACAATTGTTGACAATAAAAATCAATTTGTGCAGGTCACGGCACCCTTAACAAAAAACGAAATTTTGTTTAAAAAAATTTTTGAGGTTATAAAAATTAACCGAAATAGTGCATTTGTATCCAAAATCACTTCCTCTTTCCAAAAATATAAAAATATACAGGATGTTCCATTTAAAATAACAAAGTTGGGGTCATTTCCGGCGAAACCAGAAGTGAAACAAATGTGTGCAACGGCTCAAAAAGCCCGGTTTTTTGCACATTATCACATGACTAAATTTTCATTTATCTAAAATCAAAACTAAAGAAAAAAAAGAGGGTGTACCACACTTCATTTACACCCGGTACAAGGGGTATTTATTTTCAATAATAAGCAAGTTACAAAGGTTTTTAAATTTTTTTGAAGATGAGAAACAAAAAGTAGGCTGTGAAGAGGAAAAAAACAAGAAAAACCGGAAATGATAGAATATATTTGAGGACTGTACTGAGTTTGTTTCAAAAAACTGCACATTTTTGGTAATTTAACCGTTCCTCCATCTTGACTATTAAGCGAGATAACCATGTAATCCCATCGAATTTGGACCACCCTGTACAAGAAGCTAATCTTCGATAAATTTTAATTAAGGGCAAAAAATCATTTGTTTAGTTTCAAAAATTAAATAGTCGTTTTAGCTATTTAACAATTACATTTCAACTATTTTCTCTCTTAGTCCGTACGCAAGAAAGTTCCAGAATTAGAACATGTAAATAAATAGTTTCAAGTAATAATTCATGTCACCCTAAATATTAATATTTGCAAGTGTGTTGTGCATTTACTTAAACATGCATAATTCATATTGCATAGCTAAAGCTTTCAGATTATTGCATAAATACTACATATTCTTAAACTGTATTAGCTTTCAACAACAAATACTGCATTTCAGTTTTAAGCCAAGTAATCATCATTTGTTTAAGTTCACTTGTTTTACAGTTTATTAAATCTTGGAAATTTTGGTTTTACACGATGCACTTCCTAAGAGTTTATAGAGAGAGTTGTAAGTATTACATAATTAACTCTCATATTTACGTTTGTCATTAACTTAGTCTTTATAAATAGATAGTTGGGAGATCGACAACAGCGCCCAAAATATACCGCGTTAAAATAACTAAGAACAGCTGATAATGTCTAATTTTACTCAGCCTTAAATGCTTTTAATACGTTTGGTGTTTATTCGAAACCAAATAATTTAAAGCTTTTTAGGAGAGTACTTTAACCTCATAATCTGTCTTATATTAATGTTAAAGTGGTATTTACATTGTGGATTAAAATAATATACTTGAGTGCTAACCGGCATCAAGTTCATTATAACGGTTTCGTTCTCTATGAGCTGTTAATATGGGGGCGCATAAAATTCGCTCCCCTTGTTCAACAGAAGGGTCCATCAATTAAGGGTTACAAATACGCTCGTAAAAATGATGTACAAGTTATAATAATTGTATGTGATCTTGGAAAATAAAACAAAATGAGGGTAATTTTGAAATATGTCTCAATTTCTCTTGCTGAAATGGTTAGGGCCGTATAATTTGTACTTTTTAAAAATATTTGTTTTTGTAAATAATAGGTTTTTTTTTTATATTGTGTTAACATATGTAAGTTAAGTATTATAATTACATTATAGGCACTGAATAACATAAAGTGCCTTTATGTATATGCTCTACTTGACAATCTTGTTTATTTTTAGAGCTACGAAGTCAGTTAAACTGGGCCAAAGCTGCAGAATTGTATGCTGATCAAATAAATTAGGAATTATTGATTATTATTATACAACTTTTGCGTCCCGAGACTTTAAATACTATAAAACACTTTCCCGAAGTAACGTTTTAGTTTCTGCTTCTTGATATAATTAGATCAAGCAAGTATGATGTATTTCGTTCCATTCCACCACTATCAATTTTTGCTTTAAGGTGAATAATAAGTATTTAAACACTGTGACATTAATTTTTTAGGTACAAAAATTAAGAATAAAGTAATAATTGTTATAAATTTATATTTCCATAAAGAATATATCGAAAATGTGTTGGAATTAGAAAACTATGAGCTTATTGGACAACTTTTTCATTTTTTAAGTCTTAAATATCGAAAAATGTACTGGCTCTTAGGAAGAAACTCCGCTCTATCAGTACATAATAAGCTTCTACTATACAAGCAGATACTAAAACCAGTGTGGACATACTGTATACAGCTCTGGGGTTGTACCAAAAATAGCAACATCAAAGTGATACAAACTTTTCAATATAAAGTACTAAGGAACATCATAGATGCACCCTGGTACATTAGAAACGATGATCTTCATAGGGAACTTGAAGTAGAGTTTTTTGACAGAAATTTAGAAATTTTCGAGAAGCCACGAAGAAAGACTAAGTACTGCAGCAGGTGAATATCGATGCTATCCAGCTTCTCGATAACACAAATGTAGTTAGGAGACTCAAAAGGAAAAAACCCTTTAAGCTGGTATAATGTGACACTATTAGTGCTTAAAAAAAAGTGTTGTGTTTAAAAAAATAAAATAAAAAAAAAAAAAAAAGAAAAGAAAAAGAAGCAGAGTCAGTGTTTGTGTTAGTGCACAAGATAAGAGTGCCAAATGCTAGAACAGATAAGAGACGCCAATGGCTGACTTACTTTTGCTTGAAACTCACGAACTACAATAAAAATACGGTGGAGAGAAAGTGAACAAAAAATACTATGCCCTGTTTACCCTCGCTACGCTACTGCCTAAAGCAGCAAAGTAGCTATTTAACACAACCTCTTTATCAGGTAAAATATAATACAAAACGATTGACGTTAAAAATGTATTTAATCTATGAAAGGAAATTATAGACCATCACTAAAATTTAGAAAAGCCAAAGGGGAAGTATGAAAATTAAGAAATTTTCAAAGTACAATCCACTTACTACAAGGTATAGGGCTTAGGACGATGATCGGGTCATATGTACTCAATGGGAGAATATAGCATGCCCAGAAAATCCTATGAAGTAAGAGCTAAAAAAAAAAGAAGTCGAAAGGGAAGACAAAGAAAAATCTGAAATGAAAAGAAAAAGAAGTTGCCACGAAGAGCGATCGAGTGGAGAGAAGTAAAATTATTGATTAAAGAAATAGACGGAGAAAGTCCACATACGTAAGCAGGAACAAAACCATACGGTAGAGAGACGTAAGATTAAGAAGTAGGAAGATTTGGAAGACGCATTTAAATTAAATATTCCTTAGGTTTTAATTTATTGCACTATGATGTATACGGAAGCGTTTGCTTATCTAACGTTATTGGTGGACAACTGTCTCTTTTTATCGTAAACGTAACATGTAGGTACTGATTTTGTTTCATTTGCTTTCACACGTCATTTTTTTACAGTCTTGGATGTGGTTAATACTTGCTTGAAGGCGATGTGTGGCTGTAACAGGGTCACAATGGTATACACCTGGATCGACGACTAACATGGAAGCCCAACATCGTTGCCAAACGCAAACAACTTAATTTAAAGTTTAAAAATAGCTCTACTGGCTTCTTGGTCAAAATTCGCAACTGACCACAGAAAACAAGCTTCTGGTGTATAAAACTATACTTAAGCCCATCTGGACGTACGAAACTCAGCTTTGGGGATCAACAAGTTCATCAAATATTGAAATACTGCAAAGGTTTCAGTCAAAAACGCTACGCACTATAGCTTAAGCTCCGTGGTATGTGTCGAACAAACTCATTCATAGTAACTTTAATATAAGTACAGTGAGCGAAGAAATTACAAACTATAGTAAAATATACCAACACCGTTTGAAAGTATATCCTAATTTAAGTGCTTTAAATTGGTTTGACAATAGTAGTGAAGTGCATCGGTTAAAACGTTTTAAACCATCGGATCTAAGTTTTAGATTTACCTAATTCTATTAATTTAAGTGACTTTTAACTAGTAACTAGCTCTTAACTATTAACGTAGTAATAGTTAGTTAAGTAAAATATATTAGATACCTAGATTGTTGTCACTGGACAGTCAACAAATTTGCCTATTGCTACATGGTAAGCAGATTGCAAATATAACTTAGGAAGTTAAAAATAGGTGTATACGAACTTTTGCAGTAAAAAAAAATTATCAAAATAATTCTTTAATCTTGCTGTTATCTAAGTTTTATATACTGGGTGAGTATTATAAGTTGAAACCTATTAAAAGTAAGTTACAGCAAGAACTATAAAACTATTACAAATATTACTGCACTGTATACATTGCATTATTATAATTATTAAATTACTAATATTGTCTGCTCATAAATTATAGAGCCCTTAATTTTGAAACAATTCGATCCGTTTACATAAATAAACATTATAATCAAAGGCGATCTTAGCTCGCTAACAAAGGATTACCTAGTAAACAATTAACCTCTTTAACCTGCCGCATAATTTAAAGATTTATAATCCTCTCCGCTATCTCTTTGTGAGTGTAATCGCCACCGCCGGTAATTGTAGTGGAATTTCATAAGTCTCCCTGAGCTCGAACTTGGACACAAATTCTCGTGGTAGATAACTTGTATTGATAAGTTATTGAACACCACAAAGTTTTCTTTCATGCGCGCTAATCCTGAAAGCTTATGTGGCCGGGAAAGTCGCGTTTACACTTTATTGGCAAAGAAACGGCCATGTACAGGATTTACGATTTCCCTTACACGTAAATCGCAAAGTTGTTGGGCCGGAACGCAGGAGTTTTTAACAGATAGCTCATTTGTCATTGATATCTGAGCCCGCTCGGCTTCCAGCTATCAAATGTCAAAGTAATTGCAGAATTTCGCTAGGAAATATTACTCCCGTATTTTTTAATTTGCGTTGTTTCGATAAAAGTACTGAATAACATCCTATTACTCTAAAAAAAATCTATTACGCAACACACCTTATACTGACACTAAGCACTCAACTTGGTTAATTACGTAGTTTCATGAAATTATACTCGGACTGTCGTCATACAACTTTTGTTATAAATACTCATTTTAAATTGGAGCGACTACCTTTAAAACAGTCTCCTGCAGCAGCTATAAATTGCTGCCGGGGCTTTTTTAATTTTTGAAAGCACTTGTAGGCACTTTTAGGAATCGCAGTGAGTTCAGCGTACGACCATTGTTTAAAAACCTTCAATTATTCGAAAGCGCATTCCTTTTAGTTTTCAAAATAAAAAAAGTCTGGTGATTATGGAGGTTGAGGAATAAGGGTGCCTAACCAAAATTTACGTTACTACTTCAGCATCTCAAGAAAACTATTCATGTATGACTGACACTTTGTTTCTACACCCTTGTCGTAAATCAAACCTTCATCACCTAATATGATGGTATCTAAGTAGTTTGGATTGTTATCCGCTTGTTCAAGAAGTTCCTTTAAAACAACTGTGCTCTCTTCTTTCTGGTTTTGTGTTAAACTGTCGAGGAATACACGTTGCAGCAATACGACTAATACCTAGAATATCGGTCAAAATAGTTTTGCAAACCCATGTTATACTTCCAAGTCTTTGCCACCTCCATAACAGTCATTTTTCGGTTGGCACGGATCAGCGTATAAACTTTAAGAGCTTTATTAGTCTGTAATAGAGGTTGAAGGCATTTTCGGTCTTTCATTATCTTAGATGAAGTCTTCCCCTTCTTAAAGCGTTTAAAAGACTAAAAACAAGTACCTAGTCCGGTTCAAAGCGTTTTTCCCGAAAGCAGCTTTCAAAGTTTATATGTTTTTGTAGCGTTCTTTCCAAATTAAAAAGAAAATTTCACACAAAGTCGCCTTTCTATAATTAGTTCCATCTTGAAAATGGCTAGGGTGGAAAAACTTGAATTACAAAAACCTTTATCACTTTCAAGAAAAATTACTTTTTATGAAAAGCAATACGATAATAAACATACAACTGAATAGGTTGTCACTATTTTGCTCCTCCACTTATTTAATATAAAAAGACACGAACAATCCGGATATTTATTGATCATACCACGTATGCTGATCCATTTAAATATTAAATGCAAGACATATTCGAAAAAGTCAGCGTTTGCTATTTAAAAAAGTTGTGAGAATTTATTAAATTATTTTATTTTTATTTGATTCGCTATGACTTAAACAAATTCTCTATATGGCGTTCACCATTATTGAGATTTTTATCATAATGAGGTAGGGGAAAGTACCCATGAATGGGACAGTCCTTGGATGGGACATTCTTAATACACTATAGTTAAATACAAATCTTTATGTACGTGCACTCACCAATAGATGGTAGATCGCGTACTCAATGTACTACCCCATTTTGAAGTTCTTACGTTGATATACAATCGTGTAATATCAGAATTAAAATTGTGTAACTAAAAAGTAAATATTGTTGTTTGTGAACTCAATGATATCTTGAAAAAGTTTAATGAAATTCGGTAACTCTAACAACTTATTTAAGTACATGCATATTATACCTATTAAATAACAAAACTTCAAGTTAATTAGCTTTTAGGTTAAGTGTCAGTAAAGTTATGTTTGACAAAATGTCCCTATCCTCTGAATGGGACATATTACTGATCCTTAATTGGGACACGTCGCAAACAAGGATAACTTTTTTTATTTAAAGAATTTATATATTCTTACTCTAAAACAGTTTTTGTTGTAAATATTTAGATATTTTTTGCATAATTTAAACTTTAAAGGATAAAATGGAAAAACAGAAAAGGATCCGCGTTTCTTCAACGCAATGGAATCGGCTGTACGTGAAATAATTAAAAATAAGGTTTCTATTCGGGAAGTTGCAAAATGCACAGGTATTTCTAAATCTTCTTTACATAGAGCTGTTAATAAAGCAAAACGAGAACCCACACTTTTAAACACGATCCAAATATTGGAAATCGCAGAATATTTTCAAAAAATTATCCGAATATTTTCAGTCTGCTTCAAAAATGTGTCACGGATTAACTACACTGCAAGCCGGAGAACTAGCATATCAGTTTGCTGTAGCATGTAGCTTTAAAAAATTAATCTTCCGAAAAAGTGGGAAGAAAATAAAAAAGCAGGTAGAAAATGGCTAATAAAATTTTTTATATTTAGAAAAAGACATTGGAAAAATTCTTTAATATTATTTATAATGTTGCAAAGTTTTAAAAAACGCTGTCTTTTATGTTATATATTTTATATTATCTCAGCTTGCATTTATGTTTATAACATTTCAAGTTGTTTACTATATAATAAATAAAAATTATATGTGGCGTCCCATTCATTGATTTCGCATGTCCCACTCTAGGAACAAGTGTTCCCATATTGGGACATCGCACTCAAAATATATTTCTATTTATAAAAATTTGTTAACGTTACAAATCACGTTTACTTGTTTCAAAACACTTTTGTTACATTAAAACACATTACTGGGGTAACACAGCATATTCATCTGAGCTATTACTGGAAAATTTGTCAACAATTAAGAAAATTGTCCCATTCATGGGTACTTTCCCCTACTTGCTTCTGCGTACCCTCTTTATAAAAGAAATAAGAATTTTTGCACTTCACCTTTGACGTCATCATCGTTGAAGAACTATTGGATAGCAAGAAACTTCTTTACTACGACTAATAAGTCGATGAAACAAATTTTTTAACAAAGGATACAAAAAGCAATAACTAATCTGGAAAGTGTAAACATTGAAATTAAATATAATTGATGCTTTGCTCAAATTGAGGTTGACAAGATCAGTGCACCATCTACAAGCAAAGCCAATTTTTATTATTGGCAAAAGTTCAAGCTCTCTGTTGGCACTATCGTCGGCAACTATGAAACGGTTGAAACACGTTCAAATTCGATCTAACAGTTCGTTTCTTGTTTAACAACGTTTGAAACGTCCTGACTGATTTTAAATTTTAAAGTGGATTCAAACCATCTTTCTCATTCTTCATTGCCATCGCATTTTGGTTTGCTAGCGTTTTATTTGTTACATCACCATTATCTCTTCAACTTTAATCGAACATTGTAAGTAAATGTGGTTATAAACATTGTTGGTCAAATGTTAAAACGTTGTAATAATATAACAATTGTTGCCGCTTAGTTTTCTAAAAAAATGTAAAATTATTTTCACAAAATGAAGGTTAATATAAAATTATCTGTTAAAGACACCTAAAGGAAGATTTTATAACCAAATTTCAAGCAGCCTCAAAGAGACCATGATCAAGTTTAATCGTTATTAATTTATTAAGAACACTTTGATGTTTAATCATTATACTTGATATACGCATTAATGTAACCAAGAAAGTTATACAAACTTAAATGAATCTTAGCACGCAGTGACTATTTGGGTGTTTGTATTTGCATCCAATAAGTGTCACGATTATTAAGTCTGTTTTATACTATACTATTTTTTCGTTTAAGAAAATCGTTTACGATTTTTGATACAAAAATTTCGTTCAAGAATTTAGCATGGAAAATATGAACCATTTACATTGTACTATTTTTTGGTACGAAAACTCCCATATATTTTGGTTGCTTTTTAGTAACTTTTATCATATTTTGTTGGCACCTTGAGTAACCATGTCAAATGTTCAATTTGTTCACAGAACAGAAAGCGAATTATTTTCAAATTTAACGTATATTTAACGCTTGTTCCATTCTACATATTTATTCCTACAAAATAATTTGTGAGGGATCAGTAATAAGTAGTATTTAGCATCGTTTGATTGCTTCAGTTAACCTAACCCACAAATTACATGCGGTCAGATACAGTTACAGTAGAATACGCATGCGCACATGCTAAAATTGGACGCATTTAGGACACGTAGTAATTTCGTACGAATTTTTCGTTCAAGATTTTTAATTTCTGATTGACACCGTACTAGAAAATCGTATACGATTTTCTTAAACGAAAAAATAGTATAGTATAAAACAGACTTTACAGAAGGTAAAGGTATTATGTATAAGCAAAAATGTTAAGACCTTACAACAAAAAGTTTTTTGCCAGCACATGCCCGAATTTAATATTTAAGAACTTTGTAATTTGGCTAAAAATGTTTGTCAAAAATTTCTAACAATGTATTCATTGGACCTTTTCCTATAATTATAAAAACTAACTATTTCGCAATATTCAAAGACTTTTTTTTAAATAAAGAAAATTTTAAAAAAGTATTAAAATATAATTTTAGAAAATCTATTCATCCAGTAATAATAAAAGCTAATTAAAAAAATACGTTTAACCCACAAAGTTAATTTTGACAGTAAAGGTTACAACAAAGGCTAATAAATTATTCAGTTTTTTGAAATTTCTCAGAACTGCAAACGACATTAGGGACGCAAACTGCAATTAAAATACGAAAATAGCTTTTATTGAGCTGTTTTTTTACAAAGATAATTTTAAATTTTTTTAATTTAGTTTACGACCATTTTTGAATTTTACTGCTGTGCTGAATGACGGAGCATTTTAATGGCTGCAACTTTCTCTCAGATGCCAATGAATCCCCAGAATGCATCTCATTTTTATTTTCGCCACACATTGTATAAACGTACAACTTCTGCAAAAGTATACAAGTATTTTTATAATTTATTTTAAAGTCACTTAAATTAAAGTAAATTTTTTATAAAACTTTTTCAACAAATTAGTACTAAATAGAATTTAAAAACTGCTGAAGTTTTTCATGAAAAGAATTAAATTGCTGTTCGATGAAGAAAACACTTGTCTTTAACTTCTTATAAAAGTCTTTACCTACATCTGAGCAAAATTTTTGCAAGTTCTGTTAAATATATCCTTGCATTTTGCGTTGTTAAGTAATCATCTCGATAATTTTGAAATGTTTTCCACCACGAATTTGTCATTAACGTAAATTGTACATGAACAGTCACGGTGCATTTATATTGACCGAATATTATATGCCTTTGTAAAAAATTTGGTTGATACAATTTTAGTTTAAAAAAAAACTGTAACCTTATACTTATAGTTATAAATGTTAATGAAATTATATTGTATTGAAACTTAACCTAATTTAATCTGATAATTACAATGATTAACAAAATGAATCATATTAAATATTATTTTAGTCTAATGAGTAATATGATATTTCAGCTTTACAAAATGAACGGTAAGTGACAGTATGTTTTTTTACAAAAATATTTAGAGCAATTTGGGCATACAGTTCTTCGGGAACATAAATGTAGCAACATCAAAGAAGCCAACTTCGTTATGCTGTTTGCTTTGGATACGAGTCATATCAAGAACTTTATCAAAACCTCCTTTGGTGTTAGTGTAAAATCTAATTTTGAGTTTATTTCCTATTTTTTGTAGATTCTTTAATTATGTCGATCTTGAAGCCAATATGCATACTAGGCACAGAGGCGGGTCCAGGGGAGGGTAAATGGGGTAATTAATCCCCCCCCATAAGACTTGGATATTTTAAAAATTAAGCTTTACAAATGCTTTTTTCCTGCGCTCCTGCCTTAGTTTATAACAAAGTCTTTTGAAGATATAAATTAATTTGTAAATTCATTGGTCACTTACTTAAGTAAAGTATTTGAAAACGACGATCTAATAAAATTAAAGCTTAAATCTGAAATCGATTTTTGGACTTTAGAATGACAAAAGAAATTTCAATTAAACGAAAATGTACCTGCCAGTGCTTTTGAAACAAATAAAAAATGTAACGCCGAAATATACCCCACTTTAAAAATCATTTTGCAAATTTTATGCACTTTTACTGTTAGCGTTGCCTCGGCAGAAAGGAGATGTTTGGCTTTAAAAAGGTTAAAATGGTGGTTACGAACTAAAATGACACAAGAACGTTTAACAGGACTGGCTTTATTGCATATTCATAGAGATATAGATGTCAACATAGACAATATAATAAATACATTCGAATTCAAATGTAGAAAACTTAATTTTATTGTATAATTTTTAAAAAGCCGAAACGTATATTTACTATCCCTTACAATTATATAAAGTACTTTTTGTTTTAATATAATTAGTTTTAGTTCAATGTATTGTTGCCTAAATTAAAACTGTATAGGTACTACAAAATTAGTCATATTTTTTCTAAACTTCCCCTACACCTTTAGCCATTGGCCTATTTTTCATTTGAAAAATTGATGATTACAATTATTAAGGGGAGAAGCAAAACAGTTGCTGATTAAAGTTAGGAGGAAAAAAATTCAACTGGCAAAGGCCCACTGAAAGTTTTAATTACCCCCCCCCCAAAATGGAGGGCTGAATCCGCCCTTGACTAGACAGAAGTGTAACAACTATTTTCCCTGCTTTGGAACATATTAGACCACGTGACCAAAGTTGCTTCTTTTTTTTTGTAAAGCCAAATAAACAGCGTTTCCTTTACTGTATCTTGTACTGATTTCTCTCGTCGCAGGACGGTCACTATGACCGATGTGCCAATTCTCACGCAGTTCAGCCCAATACTCTGCAAGATCTAGCACTTAAATTACTTGCAATTACACAGCTACATCATTTTTGAAGCATTATTCAGTTCGTGCATACGTATTTGTAGAAATATGTACGAATACTGTAGTTTTAAACCAATTAGTAACTGAACCCAGGTTCAGAACTTTTGTGTATAGTTTACAGCTGGAATAATAATCATTGCCATTGTTATATAAAGCATTATGTTAAATTTTGAATAACATATTTAATAAAATATGTAATTTTCAGGGTAACAATATCTTCGCCTTACTCAAGTTTATACGCGTAATAAATTTTCAAGTTCAAGGTAAACGTTAGGATATAGGTAAGGTAAGAAAATAGCTATAAAACAAACACTTTATTCTACATACCCTAATAAAACATGTGTAAAATCATATTTTGTTAAATTTAGCAAGTCTACAGCCTCGAAGCCGACCGCAATATAACAAACTATTATATTATAGGACAGGTACGTATGCCTCTACAAATTTACATATGTGGAATACCTAGAACGATAAAATAGTTTCCAACATGCGTTAGCCCGTGAATTTACGAAACATTTGATATGCTTTAGCAGTAATTTGCTTGTGACAACACGAATATTTAGTAACGTACACTCAAAATGATATAACAGGATGCTTAATTTATTGGCGATGATGTTTACGCGTCCCGGCAGAGCAATAGTTGTGCAAATGACCCGCACCCTTTAGAAAATAAACACATCATTTAAATACGAACTAGGTTATTACAAGGCATAGCTATGGCACGCAGGAATTAATTTTATATTCGTGGTCTACAGAGATTTGACCCACAAATGGGCATCCAAAAATTATTAAATTAGGTACTTTAATTTTCTAAATAAGGTAATTATTAGGACAGTATTACGTGCTCCTAACCCGGTGAATGTTTTGTGATACTAAAATCTAAAATAAACTTAAGGAATTATTGTTTTTGTTCAAGTGTAGATAATTTACATCCAACCACTTTCAAGTTTTTCGTATGTAAAATTATTAACCATTTTTTTAATTGTCTTACAGTAAACAATTATTTTGACTACAGACTTACAAAGATGGACAGACAGAGAGTGAGAGCTTCTTATTATAAAGCAAAAGAGTGACGAAGCTGATAATCTTAATGATGGTTATTTTGATGATCATCTTTATGCAGGTAAATAACAATTAAATTCAAATCAAGAGGGTGATGTATTAAAAGCAACACTCCTTCGAAGTGTCTAACCGGAGCCAAACAATGTTGCACTGTTTACCTACTTATGACACCTTCCATGTAAATGAACCTTCTAAACAGGGACTGAAAACGTTGTGTTAACAACCTAACTTGTAATCGGGAGGACGGGGGTTCGATTCCCAGGGCCGACTGTCACTGTAGAGGTTTCAGGTGCTTTCCTCTATAGTTAAGGCAAATGCTGTGGCAGTACTTCCACCTATCCTTGCCCATCCTTGACTATCCACATCCTCACCCATTATTCTTGTACCTCTAACGACTGAAGAGGGGGTCAATCCCCCTATAGCAGTCTGCCTCACGAGCGGAACACACGTGAACATTCATTGCCTTTGCCACAAAGCGGTAAAATATCTCACTTGAAATAAGTAAACTTCACTTTTCCATATACCTACATTAAGTATTTAAATCCTTATTGCTAATACTTGCAATTTCGTGCAACACCAGTAACGGTACAGATATTTTCTTGTTCTAATTGGTTGATTAAAATCTAATTTTTATTATTAATTAATTAATTAATAAAATACACTTGATTGTACAACAAAAGGTCGCTCATTATTTTTATAACAGTTTAAAAATTTGACAGTTGACGTTGATGATCTATGGTTTGTAAAAACTAATTGTATTTTTGCACCTGACAGGTGTTATACTAAATAAAATGCACAAAATTTATTTGGTTACATGTTAAATGCGATTCGCTAGTCTAAGTTATGCAGTTCATAATGATCAAAACTAAACATATCGCCGTTTACAATTTAGCGGGGGCCCAACGATTACTAAGAAACAGAAATGAAAATGTAAATTTGTAAATGGACTTTAAAATTCATCACAACCATTTTATATCTTACATTTAAAACCAAAAGTACAAAATCTTCACGCCAAATTTGTTTTTTTTTTTTAAGGCTAACAATACTGATTTACATATTATTATATAGGAAGTATTTATAATCTGAATAATCGAATATTCGAATAATTGGGGTTTCATCGTATTAATAGGGTTGCCAACACTGTCATTTTGACATTTTGCGTTCGTTCTTTAGAAAGTTCACTTAAAAAAATAGGTCCTCAACTTGGTGCTTTAAAAAAACGGCAAAACCGGTTTTAACCGTTATTAAATTTCGGTCCACCAAAACGAAATTTTATGGTTGGGAACGTAAAGAACGAAAAAAAATATTTCGTTTTCGTCTCGATTAAAAACGTACGAAATACTTTTCGTTATTAGTTTCTGCTTCTAAATAATTTTGTCAATTGTTTTCTTAAAAAATGATGATTGCTGTACAGTAGGGATATAATGGTAAATCAACTTACTTTTTCACTGGTAAAATGTTATATGTTGTCAAGACTAAACATGCTATTACAGCGTAATTTTTTTTGTCCTAAATTAAATTGCAGGCTAAAAGTAACAACGCCAAATTTTAATCTATTTTAGCGACCTCCAAAGCTTGGTCAAATGACCTAAAAGTTTACAGGCACAAGTTTTCCTATAGGTAGAACAAAGTTAAAGGGTAACTCAAAAACTTTTTTTTTCTAAATTATGGCTGCAAGGACAACCTAATAATAATCTTTCCTAGTGTTTTACGAATTAAATACTCAAATCGGTGATACCTTAACGAACAGATACAAATGGGCTGCAGAATATCATTCCTATAAAATTTAACATTAAGATGGGAATGTTTTTCTCTAATTTAGAAAAACGAAACAAAATTAGAGTAGGTACCTACTTCTCATCGGTAAAATTTGGGTAAAACGAATTTGCATAAATAAGGATATTAAAGATTTTTGTTCTTAAGAAATAAAAAGTGTTATGGAACAATTTCTTTTGATGAATTTTTTTTTTTCAAGGAGTCATAAAAAATTTTAGCAAAATAGTTTAAACTTCCAGAAATCTTCATGAATTATAATTTTTAAAATTGTGCGATGCACTAAAGATTATAAAAGGAATTAATATAAAAATATTTTATTGAAAATGAGTTTTTTTTTAAATATTTTTTGTCGAAACGCAAAATCAATGTCGAGACTATTTTCAACATTTACAATTTAATATTTTCATTTTTTAGACTGCAATAAAGAAACGATAATTTTAATACTAGTATTGCATTTTAACTCGCAATCCTTTAAAAAAGGTGATTCGTTTTTTGATCTAAATTTAGTTGTAATAATAAATATTTTTTTTTAATATTCTTACCATCTGCCTAAAGAGATATTAACTTTTTTCATTATTCACTATATTCCTAAAAAACAAAGAATTGTTGTACGAGAATGTTTAAAATTACCATCAAAATACTACACAAAACGCTATTAATCTCGTATAAATTTCATTAATGCTATAAAAAAAAACTGAAACATTCCTAAAATGAAATTTTATTTGATTTTAACATATTATGCAGAGCTGAAAATAAAAGCGCGCTTTAATCAACATAACTGAAATATCTTATTTGCATCCAACAAAAAAAAGGTCTCTGTTTACATGTAAACTTTTTATTTGATGAAACATTGTCGGTATCCGTATTTTCATTAGAGAATATTACGTTTAAGATTTTGTTTACGCTTCAACGTAAAAATCTGTCGTAAAAATATATTATAGAAACAAACGTGTCATTTATAAATAGACGACTTTTAAAATCTAAAATAGCATCATCACGGCTAACTTAAAATGGTATATTGTAAAGCATTACTAGGTTGTCTTCTATGAGGCTTAGTCTTGGTAGCTAAACACAGTGACGTAATAAGGAGGCTGTAAAAAAGGCTAGTTTTTAAAAATATTTTTAAATTCTGCGATTGATACATCTTGATATTTAATACTAAGTGAATACATTCGGGTTAAATATAGGTTTTTTTTTGTAGAACTTTAAAAATAAAATGCCTTTAAATTAGGCTGCAGCTACAAGACTTAACCACTTCATTTTTTGTAAATAACAACACATTTAATGAACAAAAAAGTAGACCAGCAATAAGTTTACCCTAAATCCCTGTAGCTGCAAATACATTAATTAGACAATTCAAAACCCCAGCTTTCTCAAATTATCATTAGGTTTGTTCCAGCAGCGCTATTTACTTTCCTATGAATTATCAGGATTCTGCGCAGTACCTATATCCCGTTCTAGCAGCGTTTCTGATAGTTCACCGGACGGTTGGTCGACTGTTCCAGCTTTACTTCTAACTACTATTGGACTAGTTTGCGGACGGTCGAAACAGTACCTGAATTAGGACAAGAACTACGAGTACGTTGGGATTATTTTAGCTCTGCTAGCTAAGCATCTCCCCTCCAAGATGTTGATGTTTGTAGTGCGCGAATTCCTATGAACCCAACAGACACAAATGTCTTTTGCAGTTTCGTTAAAGCGTTCCAGCAGCGATTAATACATTTATTAGTACATAGTTGACGCATGTGCAAAAACCACTTCATGAACCAGTAATAAATTTGTTCCAAACTAGCTGCAGGAACAAACCTTTTGTCAAACAATATGTTGGCAAGACATGATAATGACACTTATTCAGATTTGTAGTGGAGGTTAAAAAAAAACAACCAATTGCCGTTTTTACACAGTCTACCAAAAATAACCGGTACTTTGGAATATAAAATATATAGAAAACCAAAACATACATTCATGCGCTCTCAAATCATGCAAATCACGAAAAAAAAAACTGTTTTTGTGCGATCGTACTAGAAACAGTTGTTTGACGGACGCGTTAGCAACCATAAAGTACTGCATTTCCGGCCCTATCCTTAGCAACGGCCTAAAAAGTCTTTTTCGGCCGCTACAGCGTACGAAAAAGATCATTTGCATTAAGCAGAACAGAATGCACATGTCCGTGTCTGAATATAAGTTCTCTGAGATTATGGCTTTCCCGCTAAGAGTAGTGACGTAGAGGTCCTTAGGTTGTTAACTGTTAGGTAGTTAATAACCTAATATTTTTGAAAAATACCAAAAATCTAAATTGTTTTTAATTCGATCGCACAAAAAATGTAATATGCACCTCGGCCAAAACATACTTTTTCGTCCTTGCCTGTTTGCTTGCTTCGACGTGCGTCTCAGCCAGCAAACCAGACGCGGCCGAAAAAGTTACACGTTTTGGCTTTGATACATAAATAGGAGTAACTATTATGTATTATGTATTTATTAGTAAATGCGATTTGTTCGACCAGTAGCCGGACTGTCAGATCATCGACCTTATAAAGATATACGAGAAAGCTCGACTGATTCAATTAAACTGAAGAAATAACCAAATATCAAGGAAAATGTAAAAAACATTTGCTACAAATAGACGATACCAAAACATTAAAAAACCTTCATAGATACAAGCCAACCCATGATAGGCAAAAAGTTGGTCGTCCAAGATTATGATGGAAAGACCAGAAGACATGATGACGTAACAAACCTAAAAGTTTGAAACTTGTTATTGATGATGGTGATTATGATGATATTAATAAGTAAATAACTATTTTTTTTAAAACGAAGTGTAACTACAACTAATTTTAAAGACTAACCATCAGTTTATTTTTAATATTACTAAGTGCTTGCAATTTAAAGAACTGTCACCCAGTGACTGTACATTATTTTAGTCCTGTTATGTTAAGGTGAACTTTCGTCCCCGATTTTCGGCGACAGTACCCGAAATAAGACTCAAGTCCCGGCTTATTCTTGTCCCTGTTTTTCATAATTTTCTCTAAAACTTTTTAAATAAATAATGTAAGCTATGGTACGGTAGATATAATCATTGTTGCCAACTAGCTTTAGTTCTGTCATCTAGCACCAAAATTTCACTGCCGTTAATAAGTATAGGAAAAAATACATTGTTAAATACTCTGGCTTTTGTATCCATATTTTTTTTCCTAATGAAAGTTCTATTTAGCGATTTATTTGCTGCTTTATTTCTTGCACTGATTTCGGGTTCTATAATGCCATGTGCGTAAAAATTTATGTATAATTTTTTTTATGTCAGTTACAGTTTAGTTGAGTGCGTCTAGAGAGCTGAGCTGTGCTGTGGAGCTCTGTAGCACAAATGTAATAACACGGCATTGTATTGCATACGAGCATCGACTTCGTGGTCTTGGTTAATTTACATGTCTAGAATAAACACAACTTACGTAAGCAAATATCGTTTCATTACAGTTTGTGAGGATTATCGACGGTAACATCAGCCGTTTGTCATTAGCGGAGCCACCCATTTAATGACAGGTACGCGTACGTTCTATACGTAATGACACACGTTTTAACGAGAGCTTTTCTAATTTATAGGCTCGTTTAGGGGCACAACTTGTCAGTAGCACCATAAAAGAATTCAAAACCTAAAATTACAGCGAAATTTACTCGTATTATCTATTCGACACACGAAAAACGCAGATAGCGATAGGCGTTTAAAATCGAACCCCACATAACAGCGTTTTGATCTGATATTCCGATTATTGCTATTTTCAGAAATCACTTGATGCCTTGAATATATTAGAGGAAAACGTGCCTTTAATATCTTTTGCTATATTGCGTTGTATATTGACTGAACAAAGTGGATAAGTATAGGTCACCGAAGTTTTTTTTACATAGTCTTTTAATGTAAAGTTGCGTCCCAACAAAGTGATGCTTTTTATTTACGACATAAATTGTTGTTGTCTAGTATAATTGTACCTAATAAACAAAAACTACTTGTGTCTATCAGTGGCGTACGCAAGGGGGATTAGGGGGATAAATCTCCCCCCAAAAGTTTAGAAAGAACCGGAAAGAACTAAAACTATAATAACCGCATTTCAAAACTGCGCAACAAACTGCTTTTCTATACATACAAAATATATTATGTTTGTAGATTTTATTCATAAATGCTATTTGTAGGTACATTTGACCTTACTATGCATGCAGGCTGTACGGTAAGAGCCATTTACATTAGGGGTAGTAGAAAAAATTCATTACATATCATTTGGGGTGTTATCCAATTTTCTAATGTAGTAGGCGATGAAATGAACTTATGCGCCAAAAATGTTGTGTATATTGTAGAGCAAATAACAACAATCACCAAAAAGCAGCGAGTAATAAAAAAAATATTATCGTTATCGGTATGCATTTTTATACAGGAGTACAGGCTTGGTCATGGCTAGATACACAGTAGAAACTTGGAGATAAATGGTACACAAAAAAATGTTGGCCAGACAAAGAGATTATGCCCATCACGATAATGCATCTTCCCATACTACAACTTTACAACCCTTCGCTAGCAACACATTTTTAATTAAGTAAATAGCGACAGGGGTGTTCTGTCACCCAAGTTAAGATAAAATTTTGTTGTGATTCGACTAATTAACATTCAGGAAATAATAGTTTACATTAAAATTAGGTTTAAAAAATATTACCGATGCCCGTTATGTGATTAGTTAAATTAATTATAGTCTATATTTCGGTATATACAAGACAATATGTTACATTCTCATCGGTTGCATAATTCAACAACAGATTACTGTGGCCGAAACAGAACGCCGGTCAATTTACTCTCCACAAAAACATAATTCCTGTTAACACGTCAATAGTTTCAGAAGTTACCCTCAATTAGAACATTTACCTAACCTCATCATTCAATTATTCCAGGCATTAGTAATTGCAAAATTATCAAGCACTGAGAGGTTAATTTCACAAACATGAAATAGTTTTTTAACCAAGGAGCATTAATTCAATATGTCCTATACATAGCAACAACAAAAAGTGGCAGAATAAACCGACGATATATTGATTATAAAACAATGTTAAGGTTAATAAATAATTTAAACCAATTGCATTCGATTATAAGTCTGTACAATCGGTTTTGTACCTACTCTAAGATAGAAATGTAATAATAATAACAAAAAATACTTTGCAATATTAATATTTTGTTAGCAAATTAAAAAGCTTCTAGTGATTGCAATTTTCTGTTAGATGAAAAACAAAGTAATTGTAAAAATACAAAGCCCATCCAATACAATTGTTTACTCAAAACATTTAAAAGCTTGGTTCATAAACAAAAAATTAAACCCATAGAGAAATAAATGCGCACTAATGGAATTGCTTTAATCGGCTTAAGACAGCATTGTAGCAATAAATACAATGCGATTAAAACGTACTTTTGTTCTTATTGAACGTTGTCAACACTGCACGGGTAATAAGCGAAAATGCTCATCAAACAAAATTTAATAATAAGTTTTTTTGAAAAGTGAATGTTTACTGTAATAGGACCAAGCAAAATTTATTGCGTATAAAAAAAAAAGCTTGAGGGCTGTGAGAATTAATATCCGCACCTTATTATTAAAATCATTAAGTGTCATTTAACGTTTTATTCAATTTCCTATTGTCGCAGTTATAAAATTAAGATGACTGTCTTGGTGGGTAAGTAAATTTCGTTATTTACGAAGATAAGCAAATACCATTATTCAACAAAAAGTAGCGAGTAATAAAAAAAGTATTATATGCAGTTTTCCTTTAAAGTTCAGCACTGGTCATGATTATAGATAGATACACGCAGCAGAAACTTGCAGTTGGATGGTTTACAGGGAAAAGTGTTGGCCAGACAAAGGAATTATGTCCATCACGACAATACATCTCCTCATACTACAACTATAAAACTCTCCGCTAACGACACATTTTTAATTACATAAATAGTAACAGCGGTGTTCTGTCACCCTCGTTAAGATTGAAGGAAAAAAATCCGCGTCTAAAGCTTTGAGATAAAGTATTTATTAAACAAAATGTATTTTTACGTCTTTAGAAATATAAAACAAGACTTTTCAAGTATCGTTACAGTTAACTGAATAGTTAAAAAAGCCTTAGACACCTTTGGACAACGCGATCTTCAGGGCATGCGTAAAGCCGGCATTTGAGCACACAATTATGGCGGCAAGAGTACGAGATCCAAGCAGTATTTTTGTTACACAAAAATAACGAATGATAACGAAGACGTAGTTAGCTCCCCAGCTTTTGTCTAAAACAAAAAAAAAAGTAGTATCCACCGGACTCACCTGATCTGGTGAGTTTTGGACTTAAAAGTTAATCGCGGGGTAGAAAGTTTTTATCTGAAGAGGAGGTATTGTTTGCCAAGATTTTCCCAGGCCAGTTGAATTTTCCAGTCCACTACTGTCGATCAAAATTGTGAGAAAGGAAAATTATTTAGGAAAATGCAGTATAGACACTTTGGCATCCTTTAAACTATTGTAATGAAATATTGATAAGCAGATCCGACGCCATCTTCGCAAAGTAAGATGTAATCATCCTGCCGCTCCATTACAATCTCTTTTTTCCACACCACTTGATTTGGGCATAAAAGACCAACACTAATGACATTCATAACAGAGCTCGGCGGCTATTTGTGTTAACAACCTAACTTGCAATCGGGCAGTCATGGGTTCGAATCCCAGGGCCGACTGTCATTGTAGGGTTTCAGGTGGTTTACTCTACAGTTAGGGCAAATGCTCTGGCAGTTCTTCCACCTATCCTCACTAATCCACATCCTTACTCACTATCTTCGTACCTCTAACGGCTGAAGATGGGCTCAATTCCCCTACCCAACTGCCGCGCGAGCGGAACGCATAGGTGAACCACACATACATTCAGGATCTCTCATGCAATCGGTCGAAACCTCAAAAGGTAATTAGGCGCTCAGGTAGAAAAAAAAAAAACTAAACCGATAGAAAGTATCACATGATGACTAATAACCCATAGGAACAAAAAAAGGTAATTATAGCAAAATATAAAACACTAAAATAACCAAAGATGAAACAAAAATAACTTTTAAAATAACATAAAAATTTGCCATTCCTCAATCCTCAAGTTGTGCTAATATTTGCAGGATAAAATTTAAAAACTAAATTTGGTTTTATTTCTAATTATTTTTTCAAAAAAAAAAAAATAGAGAAATACGAAATTCATTGAAATCCAAAAAAATGGACGAATTAAAATACTTTAATGTTATTATTTACACACTAATGAATGTTTCTTAAAAATAGTCCATTGTGAAAAATGAACGACGGAAATTGTCGTCTTTTTGTGTTTTCTTTACTTCGTTGTGACGTAGGTTAAATAAAACAAGTTAAGCATGAAAAGGAGTTTCCACCTTTCTTTGCGATAAACCAATTGGATGAACTTGTCAATTAAAGACTCTTCGAAGGAAACTTGTCTTAACGTAGAGTTGCGTGCAGAAAAACAACACAACGAACAATTTTAAATTTGCAGGTACAGTCGGTGACACGTTAATAGCATAATTTTCCCATAAACTTTAATATTCTGAGTATATTAATTGACGAGGCACCTGATACTTTGTTCAGAGGTATTTAGTAACAGGTGCGCTAGTTTCATACAACTCCACCATGCTAATTAAGCTGCTCTTATGAACATAAAGTAGTCGTTAGATAATACAACAAATGGTTACTACTATTGATGGAATATATTTGGCATGTTTGCCAGTTTCTATAGCATTCGAAATAGTTCTGTATAACTCCTAAGACCATGTTTATTATACATCATGTTAATAAACAAACAATACATGTCCTATTCATCGTTATTATCCTACACATGAAAATTTTATACACAAATAATATTGTTTGGTATTTACATGCTTTTAGGTTTCATATGAAACCCTTTTGTGTAAAAACTTTTTGTTTTCTTGCATGCGCTTCTTATTCCAGTCTTCTATACTTATAAAGGGTGAGTGATTGAGACCGGCACTTAAAAATATATAAAGAATGAAAAAGGGTATGGATCTGAAATTGTGGTTATGACCATAATGGCATCTGATCTGTTTATTGAAAATGTTTTCAAGATGGCGACACTTCCGGAAATACCGGAAGTTGACGGCTACTTTCTTATTTCACATACAATGGTTTATTTTTTATTGAGTATTTAGACTTAAAAGGTTATTTTAGAGGAACTTTTATTAGCAGTCATTTTTTAGATTTTTTGACTTTTTTGAAAACTTTAATTTTTATCGTGATGCTTAAAATTATCTAACGCCGCCATTTTGGAAGAAAAACCGCTTAAATTTAGACCGTGCCTAGAAGAAACCTTGGAGTACATCCTAGAATTTTTGCAATCGATGCATTACTTACAGGGTGTCCAAAATTTAATTTTTTTTAATACAACTTTAGACTACTAAAACTTGTTTTTCTCAAATACAATGCCCAAACTTTTTTTTTAATTTTCCAATGCCAAATTACATTCTACATCAATCTGTATTAGCGTATCCTATACCTATCTGCAACAATTTTCGAGTTATTAAGAATTTTTGATAAAGTTAAGAGAAATTGCAACATTTTGAAATAGTAAGCCTAGGAAATGACAACAAATGCCAATATTAATAACTGTAAACCACTTTTATTGGTTTGTCTGAAGCATTATGCGTAAAAATGGAACATCAAGAGTATTCAAATACGGCTATTTTGAATTTATTTAACATTCATAGACAATATCACAAAATTATCGAAAGTGCGAGCGAATAGTTGTGAATTTTTAATGTAGCTTGTACAGCATAATATGATAAACCCGAGTCTTGCGCTGCCAATCGAATTGACCGCTGAGGATGGCCATTAAAATACCCCAAGATGTTAACTTTGTTTGAATCCTCTTGATATTTCATTTTTATGGATACCTCAGACAAACGCAATAAAAGTAGTTTACAGTTATTAATATTGGCATTTGTTGTCATTTCCAAAGCTTACTATTTAAAAATGTTCAATTTCTCTTAACTTTATCAAAAATTCTTAATAACTCAAAAATTGTTGCAGATAGGTGTAGGAAACGCTAATACAGATGGATGCAGAATGTAATTTTGCATTAGAAAATGAAAAAAATGTTTGGGCATTGTATTTGAAAAAACGAGTTTTAATGGTCTGAAGTTGTATTAAAAGAAAATTATTTCCGGAAGTGTCGCCATATTGAAAATATATTTAATAAATAGATCAGATACCATTATGTACATAACCAAAATTTCATATCCATACCCTTTTTCATTCTTCATATATTTTTAAGTCCCGGTCTCAATCGATCACCCTGTATAGTTCAACTACGATTAAAACATTTTTCATAACGAGGCACCAACTTCTGTATACGCTCGCTGACATACGTACCACTTATTTATGTATTAGTTTAGTTTGTATTCAGACAATTAGTAACAACCTGCCGATGACAAATCAGCATACAATCCTATTTAATTCGATTTCGTGTAGTTACCTTAACTTCCAGCATATTGTTTACAAACTTTTTTCTTATTTTAAAAGTTTGTCTATCATGTTTATTGTTCAGTTGACAAGTACAAATATTTCAGCGAGCTGTGTAATTTATATCGCTAGTAAAGTGGCGATGCAGGACGTTCTGTGCCTGTATATCCTGCAGTTAATAGGATATTCATGTATGCATGAGTTTGCCTTGTTACACACGGTGTATGTGTGTAATCAGTGCGATCGCTAATGAAGATGTAATGAGCCTCTCATGATCGCAAATTCCCCAATGTGCGGACTAATCTAGCCTATACAGGATTAAAAGGACTAACTAAAACATCATACAAACTATGTATTCATTACTTCCCTAAATTACTAATATCAAAATTCAAAATATATTTCAAAACGAAACCAATCATCCATTGCAAAATTTTACAGAGAATTAGATTTAAATGCGATCCAATGGTTTTAAAACTTGTAGATAATTTTTTAAAGTAAGTACAAGACGTAAATCAATATTGGCTCACGTCTTCTATACTTAATTTTAAGTGTTGCAAACGAAATCTAACACAAAAAATATGCATAAAACTCGATAAAAAATTAAAGACATAAATGTTTCTTTTTAACAGAACGTTAAAGTCGTATTACCTACTCAAAACTTTATACGTGTGATATAAAACAAAATAACTCTAGGACGACGATATGTTAAAATTTAAGTTCTGAAGGTCAGGGCTGTTTAAACATTTAAACAAAAATACATTTTTGGTTAATATTTATTTGCATTAAAAAAGTTTCAGTATACTAAAGCTTCATCAGAAATTGTTTCTTTTTTTTATTAAAAAAAGAAAGAAGAAAAGTATGCCATTTAAAGCAACGAATTAAAAACATTTCTGACGATAAATACTAAAAAAACAAAGATGGAAATTTTATTGCTGACTTTTTCAAACAAAATTATATTTATGTATAGATAGCTATTTTGATCTTGGAAGCTTAATAACACATATATGAACCTCCCACTACAATATTTTGAGTTTGGAGTGACTATTATACATAAATATTAACGTATTTATAACAACAACAAAAATTCATTGGAGAGAATATGGTTTGTGTTAAATTAAGTTACGTAAATAATTAGTGGTTTTAATAGGGACAAATGCAGTTTAGCATTTATAAATAAAACAAGTTGTTTAGATGAAACTTGGTACTTTTAAAAATAAATTTGCGGTAATTATACCATGGGAATACAACAGTTCCAGTTAAAACCCACAAGTTTAAAACATTTTAAAACTACTATAAATCTGGTTCAAAAGTTTTAAGTTTTCTAAAAATAAAATTAAAAGTGTTGATACAAAAGTTTAAAACGCTCAAACTAGAATGTGTAGGACACTATCAACATTCTACGATTCGAAGTACGTTCATCAGACAGATGCTCAATAAAAAAAATATTTGTGATCGTTAAAAATATAGAGTGAAAAATAAATAGATACATAATACAAGGGCGAAATCCTATAATATGATAAAATAGCTTAACGATGTTTAAGGGTATTTTCGAAAATGACAGAATAAGAACTGATCAAATTTCACACGAAAGTCTAATGTGTGCTTGTTTGAGTGTTTTTGTAACAGTGGTTCAGTAGCCTTTCTTTGAGACTGTAACTTGATACCATAAAGAGGCGAATAAAAACCGGCGCCCGAAAAGATGTCATCAAACAGTAGACTTAATGGTGCAATGTGAGTAACGAATACTCGGAACGAATGCACATACATAATTATTTTAATTGGGACTGTAATTAAAATATCTATTTATGAAAATTATACAGTGTGCGCCAAACAGATGAATGTCATAGAGGGTAAGAGAAACAAAGTCAGTCAGGTCAGATATGAGAATCCTTTTTTAAGGAATTACTCAAAGATGCTTTTTTTTTCAAATCCAGTGCTATCTAGATACCAAAAAACTGAAATGATTTTTTTTTTATTTTTATACAGGGTGACATAAATCTTCGTGAGTTGTATACAGGGTTCTCGTTTTTAGAGGGCCACTATGGGCATCTCGTAAACCAGTGATGGGCAAACTTTTTTAGGAGCGGGCCAAAAAAAAAAGAAAAAACTTTAGGCGGGCCTATATAATATATTAATAAACTCAATAAAAACTCCAAAAAAGGTATATTTTACAAAATTCTTATAATTCTAATGTGATAAATGAAACTGTGACTGCATTTCTAAGAGTTCCTCATAATCTGGTTACCGTTTACGACGTAAACGGTAAGAGTTACGACTTCGGTTAATTAGGGCAAAGTTGTATATCCAGGTGCTCAATAATTTGACGCAAACAGAACTTACCTAGCTATTTTAGGTTTTGAGATATATGTGAAAAAGTAAAAAAGTGGATTTTTGTTTTTTGCCCGTAACTCTTTCATTTGATGTCGAATTTCATTTCTGTTTCAACTTTTTCATCACCACTTCTTTCAAGGAATCAAAATCTCCAATTATATTTTCCATGCGACGTTTCACTTTTTTTAAACCATCATTAGGTCAATTTTTTCTTATGGACGCTATATCTGATTGTAACGCCAATTTGTGAAGCACTTTATTCTGATCTAGACAATGCAAACACTTGGCACTTTTTTGAAATTAAAAATGGCAAAAACAAATATTTTATTTTGAAAAATTCCTCTCCGTTTTTCTTGAATAACTTTTGAACTAAGACAGCTACAAAAACTTTCTTTGCAAATATTTGATAAGCATCTAATTTCGCAACTTTGTCCTAGTTTAACCAACTTTGTAGCTCTTAAGATAAGCGAGATCCCTATACATTCTCGGATTTGGGACACCCTATATACCTTTAAAAAAATCGCCTATTTAACTACCATTGATAACGAAAATATTTAGATTGCTGAGTAGCTTTCTAAAATAGAATGATTTAGTTTAGCTGTACCCACTTTGTATATTTTATCGTTTACGAGTTCCCTATATTATCCCATTTATTTGGCGCACCCTGTGTGTATATGGCTTTTCAAGAAAAACAAAATTATTGCCACAGTGAAAGTGTGGGTAAATTAACTCGCCAATATGTGTTTCGCCAGTAAGCTGGGGCGGTAATTTTATGCGTTCTAGTAACGTTATTGACGAAAAATGCTCATATTATCATAGTACAAACATTTGCAGGGTATATAATGTTTTTCAAATAAAACGGTACATAAAGCTAGTGACGTGTGATGTTTACAATTTTCAAATTGGCTTCATCGAACCGTTGCACAAATATTTGGATAGCCAGCCTTTTTAAAATGCTTGGTTTTATTCGTGATTTGATTTTTAATTTACACAAAATCGTTTTTGACAAAACACTAAAGATAAAATAAGCAATTGAGATAAATATTATTTATACAATGCCCCAATATTATAATTTACCATGGTGATCTAGTCTATCTGGAGAGAAAAAAAGTCTTTTAATTTGAGGTAAAATTACAAAATTTGGTGCTAAATTCAAATCTGAAAAATACACGCCCTCTTAGACCAAAACTAATTTGGAAAAAAACGAATGAAAATATTTTTTCCTTTATTTTTAAAAATACTGATAAAACTAAATCCCTTCCTTGGTGTAGTTTTAATTCTTTGTACGTTCCTTTAATTAAAGTTGTGACATACTTTTCTTTGCTTTGCTTAATACTGTGTTTGTGATCCTTATCTCTTGTAGTGTCTCAGACACAAGTAGTCATATTATTAATCCTAGCACGTTGTCTGGCTTTTTGTCATGCCATTTCAATACAAGCGCACTATCAATAGTTTTAATTAACGATCGAGTTGCAAGAGCAGGAAAAGGCGAATAGGATGTAAATATTGAACTGGGGCATTCACGATTCTGGAATGTGCATAGAAGCGTAACTGCAAACTGATCAGCGATCACGTCTTCCCAAAGAGAATTCAGACAACACCCAGAGCTACATGTATTTGAGTCATATACAGGGTTCACCAACGATAATTTCACTAAATACATTTAAATAAGTATAGAAAAAAGTAGATATTTTATCATTAATATACTTGGCATATAATAAGTTATATTTTGAAAATAATATTGACATTATATACTACTTCATTACACTTTTACTCAATTTTCTACAGCAGTGGCCAATAGGGTGAAAAGCGCCCTGTTTAATATTTTAAAAACGCAGAAAAGTGTTAATTAATACATTTTCAATATTAATTTCATTCGTAGACTTATCGCCATCTAGCGGAAATCTATGTCGAAAAGTTCCTGATATTTCGACAGGCTTCTGAACTCCGAACATACGTTTACTACTACATGGTGTAAAACTAAAATGACCATGTCAATTTATATTTATAATACGCTCGCGAAGCGAATAACACTAACTTCTCTCTACTCTCTATCGAATGTTGTCAATTGTACTTTTTTTATCCGTGGCATTAACAATATGGATTAAGCCTTATTCTCCTAGCGTCGTCAAATGACGACGTTTACCTGTCCTGTAATAACGGTGTATTGTCAGGTACCTGATGATTTTAAACCTGTCAGCTTAAGTTTAATTACTCAGGTAAACAATTGTTTTCATAAATGTAGCCATTGCATCGCAGTAAGTTGCAGACTTCGAACATATTTAATTGTTAAAAGTGACCAATTTACGAGAGAACACGAAAACCATGACGTCGTCAAAAAAGTAAGTACTAAATAATATAATTACGGTAAAAATATTTTATTTGTTTACATATTTTGAATATATAATAACATTTATAAGGGAGTTATTTCGCTATAAATTTGATTGTCGTAATATGACGACGCTAGGAGAATGCATGTACTAACATACCCTATTTGTCCTTAGATTTTTGAGTGTAGCCGAAATGATGGATTTGTTAGAAAATGATGATAGTGACCAAGATATTTTTGTTGAACCACCTGCAGTTAATGAGCTAACAGACGAAGATTCAGATGAAGAAGAAGGGACGAATATAAGCTGTTTATCCAGAAATCAACTAATGGCACCGGCAGAGAAAAAACAGACCAGAAAAGAAGTTTCAACTATTTCCAACCTAAACAAAATACCAAAGATCACCAAAAAATCAAAAAAAGATCAAATTATATGGAGCAGTGGCGGTAAAACTATACATATACAACCTAGTCAATTTCATCTTATGGCAGAAAAAAATATTGATAAAGTCACTGCTGTTCAATATTTTGAACGGTTTTTTGATGATACTTTAATCGAATTACTTATTACTGCCAGTTCCGAATATTGCTTATCAAAAAACTGGCCAGATATAAAATTAACCAAAGAGGAACTGCGAGTATTTTTTGCCATTTTAATTGTTTCTGGGTACAATCCATTGCCAGAAAAAGCAATGTAGTGATTTGCGCAACATTGCGATATATGAATCTATGCGGAGGGATAGATTTGATAATATCATGAAATCACTTCATTTTAAATCAAATTTAAACTTAGACAAGCTCGATACGTTTTCCAAATTACGACCATTAATTTCATATATTCAAAAAAAAATTATGGAAAATTATACACCCACCTCAGCAATATCGCATGATGAGGCAATGGTGGAATACTTCGGTAGGCACGGATGTAAGCAAGCGATTAGAAATAAACCAATACGATTTGGATACAAGGTTTGGTGTCAAAATTCACCATCTGGTTATCTAATCGCCTTTGATCCTTACCAAGGAAAAACTTATCGAGGAAATGAAATAATGGAGAGTAAATTTGGTAAATGTTCATCTACAGTGCTTTACTTGCTAGACCAATATCCTATAAGTAAGTCAGAATATGCGTACCATATCTATTGCGATAATTTGTTTACCACGTTTCCTCTACTATCGGAACTAAAAGATCGTGGATATAATTGCACCGGTACAATAAGAGCCAACCGCTTGGGAAACAACAGCTGCCTTTTGAACGCAAAAGAATTTGAAAAGAAAAATAGAGGCCATACAGAAATTGCGACTGCAAAATTCGACGGAAACAATTTTTTTGTAACTCGTTGGAAAGATAATGCAGTAGTAACAGTTGCTTCTTCAAGTTTTGCAGCTGATCCTGAAGGAAGCGTCAAGCGATGGAGTAAGAGTGACCTGAAGCACATTTTTGTAAGTATTCCGCATTCCATTCAAAATTATAATCAAAATATGGGTGGTACTGACAGAATGGATCAAAATGTAAATGCTTATCGCATATCCATTCGTGAAGAGAAATGGTGGTGGTCACTATTTACATGGATGTTAGACGTTTCTGTACAAAACGCTTGGTTGCTAGCGCGATCACAAACAAATTCTACAAAAATGTCTCAACATAGTTTTCGTCGAGATTTGGCAATGTCATACCTGTTGCAACATGCAAATCCTCCAAAAGCAGCTGGAAGGAAACCGAAAAATCCATCTGGAGCTACTATAGCTCGTTTGGACAAAATTAGACATTTTGTCAAAAAAACAGGAAACAATAAGCAGAGACGTTGTGCTGGAAGTAACTGCAAATCTACAATTAGAACTGAATGTTCGAAATGCAATGTAGGATTATGTATACCTTGCTTTCAACCTAATCATAGTTTATATGTTTATAGTATATATGTCTCAAATTTAATTTACATTGTAATATACTTTCACAAATAAATCTGAAATTATAAAACATACCAAGATTATTATTATTTGTACTCATATTTCCCTAGCGTCGTCATATAACGACAGCTCCTAAGTCAGGACCTGCGTCCTGTAATTTAATAAAAAGTGGTTTTTCATGTATCTATGGCCATTTTTAAACAACTGATTGAATTTCAAAACATTTTGATAAATATTTCTTAATTCCGGAGAATAGGGGTTAAGGGCGCGAGAAATGAGTTCGCACTACGGCGATTAACATCAACTGCTTATAAACTTATACGGAAACTTTAAATAAACTAAAATTTTAAAAATGGTCCAATCTTGTCAACCTTCCCCTACTCTCGTATGCGGTTAAAATCGTTTTCACCGAAATCAAATATGTGGAATTTTGGTTATTTATTTAACTCTAAAGCCATTTTTGGGGTGAAAAATGCTCATTTGAGGAGACTCATAATGACGTTAACTATTATTTTAAATAGATTTCGAAAGAAGCTTTGTTGGAACTTTTAATTACTAAGTAAAGTTATATTGGAAAAGTTTATTATTGCTAAAGAACATTACTTAACATAGTAAACTGAAATCTTGAAAAATATTAGTTGTGGTTTTAATGTCAATAATTTGTTTTTGATCCACATCTAATCTTTGAATCTTTTGCAATTGTACATTCTATTTTCAAAGACACTTCTTAACGTATTTAAAATTTAAACATCAGGTCAATAATTCGTTTTCGGAGAATATCAATAAAACCTGGAGGAGGTGCCAATACCTTTGACTTCAGAAGGGAAAAGTTACTTTATTATTGCATAAAGGATAATGGCCTTCGACATGAATATTTAATTTAGTTTTGTGTGTCTACTTTTCGCATAGCCTTGAAAGAATAATTTTTTTTCTACGCAATTGAACGTTGGGAGAAAAATACTTACGTCATTAAATTTAAAATTTAAAATTGTAAATTATCTGTTGGGACTTGGGAGTTCAAAGATGGGGAAAGTAACGCAGCAGTAACCGTAGTATGTTCTCATAGCTGCAATTTTAGTGGTTGTTAAATCAACACTTAATCTTTTATGATATATGAAGACAGATCAAGTGTCAATTCCGTATGTTACAAATAATAAAAGTTTTAAGAATAATAATTGAAAGATTATTATTATTATTTAGTCATGAGTCCTTCTACTGTTAGGTGTAGGACTGTTGAGTTGTGTTGTGCTGATTTTTTTTCATGTTTTTCTGTCTTGTGCTAGCCTTTTTATGTCTTTCCATTTGATGTATTCTTATTTTGTCTTTCCTATCTCCATTTTTGTCATTGTTAATATCTCGTGCTTTGATTGCTATATGTTTTTCCTTATTCTTGTCCGTTTTCTTGTTGTGTTCGTGCCATTTGTTCTGTAACTTGTTTTCCGACCCTAGTTTTTTGGGTCTGTTTTTTGCTCTAGCTCCTCTTTCTCTTTATTTCATAGCCAGATGTTATCATTTACTATTAGTTTTTGGTAAGGTACTCTGACGTTCTTGCCTGTTTTTTTTTCTTTTTCTGCCTCTTCTCTGATTTTTCTTTGTATTTCTCTTTCTTTTACTGTTAGGTCATTGTCTATGTAAACGTTTTGACCCTTTAATCTGCTCTTATTCTGCATTATCTTTATTTTGTCCTCCCATTTACTTATGGTTGCTATTGTCATGCTTTTTCCATATTTTTGACCCACCTCATACATCTGTTTGATATCTACTTTGACTCCCAAATTTTGATCTAGAAATTCTTCCATACCTGCTGTCCCGTTACTTTTATCAAATTTTGCTCCCTTTATCACAATGTTGTATTTCTTTTCTTTTTTTTCTTTTTCTTCTATTCTGTTTTCTAAACTGAGCATCTTTTTTCTAAGCTCTTCGTTTTCTTTTTTTGTTGCAATAAATTCCTCCCTAAATGATTTTTGCTCTTCCCTTATCTTTTTAACTTCTTCCACCAATTGGTTAATTACTTTTACTAATTCATCCATTTGTTTTTCTTCTGTTGACTGAATGTACAAATCTAAAGTTGGTTTATTTACTTCTTTGGTTTTTGTTTGGTCTGGTGATCTGATCACTAGTTTGCTCGTGCTGAATATTCCGCTTTCTTCTTTGTTTTTCTCTTCTTTGTCTCTTTTTCTTTTATCACTACTACCACTCGCTTTAAAAAATTTGTCCATGGATAATATTTTATTTTATTTAACTTTATTTATAAGATTCTATTTAAAAAATTTAATTAACTACACAGTTATTAGTTTAATGTGCTTGCACTATAACTATCACGTGACGTCCTATTGAGTTCATCAACACGCTACGTCAGCTTTATCACCTAATATGCAGTTCTTTATTAACGTGTTAATTTAATTAATATATTTATTTTTTCTTTCTTTTATTAATCTAAAACAACCACGCTTTGCACTTGAATCTAGTTTATGAACTTTGATAAACTTTGTGGTACACTGCTCTCGTGATAACGCTCGAAATTCGATACTTTTTATCGCCGATAACCGTGTACATGTCTTGTCTTTTCGCCTACCACAACACAACTCATAATTGAAAGATAACATCTAAATTTAAAAAAAAAACAAACATTTTAGCATACGTATTTCTAATTGTTTTGAAATTTCCTTTGAAGAGTGTATGTATGAACGAATGTCTGATTTTAGAAGGTACATAAGACAATTACTTCCCAAATCGTGTTGTGAAATATTTAAAAATAAATTGAAGTTGTATTTTTATGCTTTAGCGGTAAAATTACAAAACGAAAATTCATAATAGCTTAACAGTACATTTATGAAACAACAGGCTTTCAAAATAAAGCCGCCAAAGGATTCACATTACAAGTGCACACCCGGTTTTAAAATTTACGTCCCACTTTCAAAGAGAAACTACTTAAAATTTATTTTGGCACAGTGGGAAAGCAAAATGTGCTTTTGAAAAGGTAAAAAGAGACAGGATCATGTGATTTAAAGATAAATTACTGATTTAGGGCTACGGCCTCGGTTTGCAAAGCTGTGCTTTGTGATGGCTACACTTTTCTCGGGGCACCCATTGTTCAGAGGCGACATAAATAAATTAGAATATAAATGTAGAGGATTAAGTTGGCCAGTTAGCGTATAAACCCGACAGGTTACTAATGGTAAAAGGGTTATAGGTTGTAGAGGCGTACGAAAATACACAGACGATACGAATGTACTACATACCAGGATAAACAACCCGAAATTTTATTAGAACATTTCTTGCTGGGCTTAGTCTTAACACCCGAAGGATGAAGCACAAAACTAAATATAATTAAAAGCTTCAACTAAAAAAAATATTACCAAAATTCACAAAAGAAGCCGCAATATGCAGTGGCAAAATAAATCAATGAATGAAAACACGAATAAAAAAGATTTTAAAAACAAATCATTATTTTTTGAAAACAATTTGCATTTAAATATGCAAACGAATGAAACCCGCAAGATCACAGACTGCGAATACAAGTAATAAGGGGATTCTTTCGTTTGCAAACAGATTAAGTATGTAAGAATATCTCGATGGAAAAAAGACATTCATATTTTCGGTCCACAAGTAATGGGGTGTGACATAATCCTATAAATTTTAAAGAGTATTTTCTTCCATTCTTGTTTATTTTGGGTATTTCCCGGAGCTCATTTTCACTTTAAAACTTCGGAAGTGATGCCAACTTAATGTATTGATATCGATTTGACGCTACAACAGGTCAGCATCTAACTTGTGTGCAACTTTTGCGAAGCTTTCCAGCTTTACAAATTTCATATGTAAAGAGTCAATTTTTGTATACTCTGTAACTGTAGACAACATCTTTAACGCGTGTTATTTACAATAATTACTATTCTAAATATTTTATATACTATTCTGCATCGCGCACTACTACTGACTCCACAGTTGTGTAATAATTAATTTAGATTATTTTTTAAAATCTCAAATAAGATGCTTATATAACGTCTTTTGAAAGAGAACTCTAGATTAAGAGTAGAACTTTTTAAACTTTTTTTCCATTCGCGACCCTTCCTACCTAAGAAAACTTAACACGACCACGGGTAAAGAAGAATGCAGGTAAAATAGGAAAACGAATGAAAACACTAACTGTTAAAAAATAATACAAAAATTATTTCAAATCAATTATTTAATGTAGATAAATATACAGGGTGTCGCAGCCAAGACGAATTATTCGATAGCTCTGTTATTAGTGATAATGTTAAAAAAAGTTAAAAATAAAAGTTGTTTGTTATCATTTACTACATAACCTAAAATTATTTTCAACTATACACAGTGTTTTGTTTTTGCGCTCTGATACCAAACATTGTTTTTTTATATAGAACACCCTGTATATTTTGCAATTTTTGGATGTAAAATTAAATTCTCTTTTAAAAATATGATAGGTTGTTTCTGTCTAAAGTTAACCGTTTTTGAGTTATTAACGTTTTTTAGAAAATTTTGACAGATGCAGACCAGATAACAACACCAGAGCAATTTACTCTGGTAATTTATTAGACAATAGTGTCATAGTGATTGTCGACTAGTAACATTTTTAAAATAATATACAGGGTGTTCGTTATACTCGGTCCATTTCGCTAAACTTTAAACTCATGCAAGTCATTTTTTTTTAATGGAACACCCTATATATTTTCAAATTTTCTTGTAGAAAATGTAATTATCTTTCAAAGTTGTTAAGCATGTTTTATGTCTAAATATAATATTTTTGAAGTTATTTCGTTTCTTATGATTATTTGCGAGTATTTTACCTAAAATATCGGTATTAGCCTTTGAAAATTCAAAACAATTTGTATAAACTGTCAACCAGAACAGTTAATCGGCAAAATTTCCACTATTATGCCACTAAAAATCTGTATTTTTTAAGAACTGTAGATACACAGCATGCTGGTGTGGTGTTATTTGCTGCCATTTACCTATGCTGTGTATCTACAACTATTAAAAAATACGGATTTTTAGTGGCATAATAGTGGAAACTTTGCCGATTAACTGTTTGTATAATGAACGGTATAGATGCAAATATAAATTTGCTATTTAATAAAAACAAAAGCAAATTTGTGTACTAATCAGATCGGTGCAGTTGTTAATTTTTACGTAAAGAATTAAATCTGAGTAGAATTTTGATACTGTAGGGCAGCGTTTCCCAAGCTTAGGTCCGCGGCCCAGTACCGGTCCGCAAAAAAAAAGCCGGTCCTCAAAAAAAAATTGAAAAAAGAAACGTAATATGTAAAACAAAATTTGCTACTATTGAGCAACATATTAATTCTATAATCCTTAATATGTACTAAAAAAGCAGCTTCGCTTAAATACTTAGTACAAAACGACAAAAGTATATTTAAGGCCCTTCTGAAAGTCATGGAAATTATGTCCTAATCAGGAGCCAAATTCATTTAACGACTTTTTTTGAAGTTTTAAATCTGTATAGCTCAATAACTCGGTACATTCTTCTTTCATTTCGATTGAGTATGTTTTATAAACCCTACACAGTTTAAAAAGCGCTGGGTTTAGAGCACCTGCTATAGAAGGTAAATAAAATCATGTAAATTTTGTAGAATACCATGTATTGTGAATAGTATTTTTATCTTTAAAAATACAAAGTAATCTGTATAAGTCTCTTCTACGTTTTCTGTGCGTGTTTTGTGTTTGTTAAGTGTGTACTTTTTCTGTATTTATGTGATATTTTGTTTTGATAGACGTGTGTCTGTGAATAAGTGTATGGGAGAAGTTACGGTCCGACCTGACAGCGTTAACTCGGTTGTAGATTTTGGAAACAGGACCATGTAGGACCAACCTAGTAAGCGCTCTGCGAGGGATTATTTAGCCGAAGAATTGCTGCAGTAAGTCAGAGTAGGAGGCGAACTTCCGGAAAACTCTTAAGACTATACCTCACCAAAAGATTCTTATACATTATACAGAATCATAAGGATGACTGTTAACCGGGGTGCTCTGATAGCGGTAATTACCCAAAAACAGCGACAGGCTACCAACTGAATAGAATTAGGTCGTGCAATAGTTGAGCTAAGAAACCTGTATTTTCAAATGGGAATGGCACATCTTTTTTGTAATGTAGGATGTAGGGTAAGGAATCACTAAAATGCGGCTATCAGTTACGCTAGACCTAGACTGTAGACTAATAACAGTTCTAGTTTTGGATAATCAGGACGTCAAACAAAATTTTGTCGTGTTACAAATTTACATTTAAATGTTTGCACTCAAAAGAGTCAAAAGGGACAAAATTGGACGATTTTATCTGTTACTCGTTAAATTATTTAAAAACTAGAACATAGTAAATAGAGTGATTCAATTCCTCTATCAGTCTATCCTATAACTTTTTTATATTAAGACAAAATTCCAAAAACTTTGTATTTTTGTTATTCGTGGAAAAACGATCAAATGTTTTTTCTACGATAAAATATAACAGACTGGCCATAATCAACTTTTTTTGACGTTACATAAAATAATTTTTGTATTGAATTTCTTCGAGAATTAATTTCTAAATCCGATAGTGCATTAAAAAAATTAGCATACGTGGGAACATTTTTGAAAAAAATGAGTTTGAAAGTTATTATATTTCACAAAATCGCTGCATTTGACTAACCAAAACTCAATCGCTATAAAAATTGACAGTTTACAACTTGTCTAATTGTGTTTTGTTTTTTTCGACGAAAAAAATTTTTTTTGTAAGCATTAAATTCAAACGCCTTTCTACACATTAAGAGGAGCAACTTGACAAAAGTTCCATTTTCAATTTATTACTCAGGAAAAATTATTTTTCGTCGAAAAATAATAAAACAAAATAAGACAAGTTATACTGTCAATTACTACAGCGATCGTGTTTTGTTTAATCAAATACAACGATTTTGTGAAAAATAATAAATAAGTTTTGACCTACTTTTTCCAAAAATTTTATTTTGAATGCTTATTATTTATCGAACTATCGGATTTAGAATTTAAATCTCTATCAAAGTTAATTTTTAAAAAAATTATTATGTAATTTAAAAAAAATGGCTATCACCAGTCTGACATAATTAATCGTAGAAAAAACATTTGAACGTCATTCGATAAAGAATTTTCCACAATTTACAAAAATATAAGGTTTATAGGGGTTTCCTTTTAAAATGACAAAATTATAGGGGTGCGACAGTCAAAATGAATCACGCTGTACATAATTCTGATACCATTTTTAAAAGTACCAAAAATTCCTAAACAAATTTGTAAGCTTTAAAACTTTTTAAAAGTTGGTAAAGTTGATTTTAAATAATAATATAAATTTATGTCAATGCTAATACTTTGACGAAAATCACTAGTTTAATAAAATTGATGTATTTGGCAATAAATAAAAAGGTCTGACCCATTTCTTTATAAACCAGAGATTCTCCTAATAATTTTGCAAGTATATTATTGTTTACATACAATATTTCAGTCATCAAGTCATTCGATACTTTCGTCCTTCGACCTAACATCCTTTAGACCAAACTTTATTATGTTATTAAGTAGCTATACATATAGATATACATAATCAACAAAAAACCTTTATTTTGCTTTTATTTATATCATTTACGGCACCAATAGTTCTGATCTAAACTAGCGATTTAATACAGAACAATCTCTCTCATTGCTAAGCTAACCGTTTAAAAAAGGTTGGATAAAACACAAACTAATTCATTAAAAAATATACTTTCAATTTTTTACTTATCACAATTGTTCAAATTTAGAGTTTAGTACAAATATTTGGCAATGCACATTCAGAACATTATTGATCTATTCATATTTGTATTCCAAATACGGTCGTTACATTATTAAGAATGTCTTATAGTTACTGTAAACGCGATTGTATTGCGTCATTAAGATTTCCCTTTCAGCTTTAAATTAGCAGCATTATTTAACGTCACGTAAGCATTCAACTGTCCCATCATATTAGAAGAATATAACAATATATTCAAAATTAATGAGACTGCATCTGCGGAACATCATTCCACAACTCCGCAGTAGTATTACAACAACAAAACTATTAAACAAATTTAATGATAATGAATACACTATTCTGTCACGTACTTATTTGGAAACTTTACAATGCGTAACTGCTTATCCAAAAAAAGCTTGTTTTAGGGAAGAACCGTTTAGGTGCTTTCAGCCAACACAATATTCTTATTAAAAAATCTTTAATAAAGTGCTGAAACAGGATATGATAAACAAATGAAGCGAAAACCGCTGGAGTATAGGACTTTATTAAAATTATTATGAGAGGGATCATCTTGTCGCATTACTGAAAAATTCTTGGCTTCGTGAAGTTTATTCCAAAAATTTAATAATGTGACAAATTCGCCCTGCTTTAAATAAACAATGAGAAGTTTTGAAATTTTAATACGACATTTTATGTTTCGTTTTATGACCTTGAATAGCTACTTCCATAAGTTTTCAGCAAGTGCCGTATATTAGAAGGTTATGCATATTGTTATTAACCTTCTTTAAGTACATGGTTCTCGTTTTTCGAGGGCCACTATGGAGATCTCGTAAACGGTAAGAGTTACGACTTCAGTTAAATTGGGGCAAAGTTGTATATGCAGGTGCTTAATAATTCGAAGCAAACAGAACTTATCTAACTCTTTTAGTTTTTGAGATATAGGGAAAAAAGTAAAAAAGTGGATTTTTGTTTTTTGCCCATAACTTTTTCATCTGATGTCAATTTTGATTTCTGTAAAAACTTTTTTATGGCCACTTTTTGCAAGGAATCAGAATCTCCAATTAAATTTTCCGTGCGACGTTTCGTTTTTCTAAAACCATCATCAGGTCAATTTTTTCTTATGGACGCTATATCTGATTTTAACGCCAATTTGTAAAGCATTTTTTTCTGAGTTCGACAATGTATAGATAATACTTGAGACTTTTTAGAAACAATTGTTGTTAAAAATGGCAAAAACAAATATGTAGTTTTAAAAAAATCCTAATCGGCATAGTAAATAATTGTCTTTGTCCCTTTTTACTTGAAAGCACGTGAGTAAACCGCATGAAATTACTATTAAAGGGATTTAATTAAAAAAATGGGTATTAATAAATATGTTAGCAATGCATTAACATTGTTCACTTATTAGCAAATATTTTTAGAATATTTTCTTGGTTAAGTAATAAATTTCTCTAAAATGTGTACTTAATTCTTATTTGGCGTACAATTTTTTGTAACAAAAAAAAACCAGTTATGCCTTTTATCTGCGTTAATGACTTCTAAAGCAAAAAGCGTAAACAGATTTCTGGACGTTTTTTGTAAACTATGAACACTTACATTATTTGATTACGAAAATTTTGTTACAAATAATTGTATGCCAATTAAGGATTAAATACACATTTTAGAGAAATTTATAACTTAACCAAAGAATATGTTCTAAAAATATTTGCTTATAAGTGAACAATGTTAATGCATTCCTAACATATTTATTAATGCCTATTTTTTTAATTAAATCCCTTTAATAGTAATTTCATGCGGTTTATTTACGTGCTTTCAAGGAAAAAGGGACAAAGACAATTATTTACCATGCCGATTAGGATTTGTTTTAATTAAAATATTTGTTTTTGCCATTTTTAACTAAAATTGTTTCAAAAAAGTCCCAAGTGTTATACATTGTCGTATTCAGAAGAAAAATAGCGTCCATAAGAAAAAATTGACCTGATGATGGTTTTAAAAAAACGAAACGTCGCACGGAAAACATAATTGGGGATTCTGATTCCTTGCAAAAAGTGGCCATGAAAAAGTTTTTACAGAAATTCAATTCGACATCAAATGAATAAGTATACATAATATACTAAATATCATTCTCCTACATTTATCCAAATTTGAGAAATAAAAGGAAAACCTAATTTTACCGCTCCCCTTTAGGGGGGTGTAACTCCGAAAGGAGACGTCTAAGGAAAAAAAAATATAGGGAAGACCCCCCTTAATTTTCGATAAGCAATTCCCAGCCGAATTTTTTTGCAATATTTAAGAAACACCCTGTATACGATGTCCTTAAAAATGATTACTTATTTTTTAAAAAGATTTTGCAGTTTGTAAAATTTGCTAATTAGTCTTTTTTTGGCAAACTTTTCAAAATAAAGTACTAAGGAGCATCGTAGATGCACCCTGGTACATTGGAAACGATGATCTTCATAGGGACCTTGGAGTAGAGTTTGTGGACAATGAAATTCAGAAGTTTTCGAGAAGCCACGAAGAAAGACTACTGCAGCAAGTGAATATCGAAGCTATTCAGCTTCTCGATAACACTTTGAGATTCTAAATATCTTTTCCTATAAAATTGTTTTGTATCTCTTAAAATATGGGCACAACTCCTGCGAATATTTCAAAAGTCGTTAAAATCTAGTAATCGTTTTTATTGAATTTTTTTTAATCTTAAAATTAGTTTTAGACCATGCACCAACATTTATCAAGAATAAAATTTTCTGAGAAATCAATAATAAAAATTTTTCCCGTTTGTTGCAGACTTTTTGAATGACGCTATATAATTAATATCTCTTATAATAAGCGAGATCCCATTGGTAGTCATTAAATTTCAATCAATCGCTATATAGGGTAAATTTTAACGAGTGAATAGACCGTTTGCGAGTATTCAAATTTATATTTTGTTGTACACTTGTTTATATATTTACAACCGTGTTATGTAATTAAAACTTTTAGTAACTAAGTAATTTCGAGATTTTATGCACCCTCCAAACCGGTTATATTTCGAATTAATTTAGTTAAAATTTGTGAACGAAGTTACGGTAAAAGAAACAAGTAATATTGCTTATTATGAATACCAAAAGGCTGCTTTAGAAACAAATCTTGTATAAACTCCCAAACAAATTACATCGTTATTGTACGATGTACTTGCTCTGTAAAAGGGGCACGTCGTTAGGCATGTATCATAAGGCATTCTTCTTGCGAAAATTGTAATACTGAAACATTAAAATTCTAGAGGTAGGTACATAATTTTTTTTGTCGTAAACGAAACACGCACATGTGTCACTAGTCTCTCATACCAAAAATTTTAGCTATAACAAATAACAAGTGGTACCAACTAACAAAAAATGCACCCTAGCTACCGTTACAAAAAAAAATTTAAACCCATTATTAATTATAGCTGTTTTGTTTATAACCCTGCAGCGGTGGCGCGGGGTCTTTCAGACTCGAGCGTCACAAGATTTTGTGTAGAAAGGGGAGGGGTGGAAGTACACTTTACCGCCTTTCAGTACCTTCCTAAAATTCACTATATTAGCGATTAGTGCAGAAAAAACAGTGCCAATTGTTTTTTTTTCAAACTTTTTGAAGCCTTTTGGGTCTGTCAGACCCGGCGCCACCACTAAGCGAACGTTCATATCAAGTTCAATATTCCACGAATAGGCCTGTTTTTATCGCTTTTGGTAAGTAATAAGTGTACCATTTTCAGTGAATTGAATTATAAATTAATGTTAATCACAGAAACATGAGTTACGAACAGGCGCGATTATTGCGTTTATTAGAAGAAGTATACATTGAAGCTGACGAACAATTTGACGACGAAGAATCCGAAGGAGAAGAAGATAATGTTGAGGCACGTTTGACTGATACAGACATAGAGCAAGAAGGAGAAAGCGATACCGAGAATTTGCCACTATTAGCAAAAAAAAACACGAACTTCCAGCTTCATCGGAAAAGACGTATGGACCTAGTGGACCAGCACATGAAGCGTCGTCCGTTATTGGAAAACATTGCTCCAGTAATTCGACGAAGACGTCAAAAAGTAGCAGGAACTTCAGCGGAAGTTTGCAGTGTTGCACTCTAGAGGTTCCAGTCGACAGAAAAAGATGTCATTTGTGTAAAAACAACAACTAAACACGTTACTTTTGAAAAATGTGTAAAAAATAAATTACGTCTGAAGAATGCAGAATTCCGCTGCCCTGTATGTGTGACACTGCCAGAAACTTGTTTATAATGTCTCATAATGTGATATATTAGAAAAAAAAAATTTTTTTTGTATTTTTATCATTCATCAAATACATTTTTAATTTTAGTTTACATATGTAATATTTCACTTTCCATTGTAAGGACACATTGGTATTTTTTGAATTTCTTATAACAAAATTATGTGACAGCTTAAAAAAAATCTATTTATAAAAAATATACCTGGGCAACAGGAACACTCACAAAAAACACAAATTTTATATGGTTGGTAATTAATTACATTGTTTTTAATAGTGGGTCTGTCAGATCCAGCGCCACCACTCGTGAAATGCAAAAGGGCGCCACCACTCCAGGGTTAAAACAAAAGAAGCATAAAATAGCCATTGCCTTCGAAAATAGTAAAACCGATGACATATACTTTTTAAAATAGTTGACACAAAATTTAGTTTTTAGATTTGTACAATGTAATTACTAGGCAAAATGACAAAATAAACGACTGCAAAAATTGGACACCACCTTGTATTTGCTTACTGTTGAATATTTTACGCTATCAACTATAAAGCGATAATTTTTGCCCTGACCCCCTCGCTACAACGGTCCTATCCGCTACAACGTCTCCTCCGAACGAGGCGCTCTCTCTGCTAGAAAAAGCCGCTGAACGTAACGCCGTCTCCGCTAAAACATCCCCACTGAACGATACTATGCCGGTGTGCTCGGCTCACTCTCCCATGGCGGCCGAAATCAATTTTTAACTAAGTAATAGTCGGAGAGCGCAAAATAGTTTTTTGGTATAAACTGGATTACAAACTAAATATTAAAAGGATTGATGTTTACGATAAATTAAAGAGATAACAGTAAAGTCTGCAATTTCTGCCATGTTCTGTGAATTGTGAATCCCACAATTACATTTTACCGTATTTATTATCTGTCTCAAATGCGTTTGTAGATGTACAGTAATTTTGAGCACTGAAAACCTTTATTTTACAATATAATATAGTGAACTAATCCCCTTTTTTAAAATTGTTTGAATTAGGGCAACTATAGTGGCTTATCGTAGCAAAAGGGTTAATAGACCTTCGTGCATTTATACTTTTTTATAATTGTAGCTTTAAGGAAGGTAAACGACAATATTAATATTCCTGAGTCCATAAATGAAAATTTGTAATGTTTTGATTCGTTGCTATGGCGAAGTTTGTTGCGTTAGCAGCAGATTAGCAACAAATATAATTCATTTAAGGATATCAATGCGGTGGGTGACCACATATTATCAAAATGAATACGTTTTGGTTGCAAAAAGTATCTCCACTAAGTGGCACACCGTCTGCTATCAAATATTTATGTTTGAGTAATGCTGGAAATGGGCGGAATTATTGCAATAAATCATAAGAAGCGTTGACTGTCAGGTCTGCAACGTTCTCGGAATATCAGTTCTAAAAAGCTAACGAAATAAATTAAATTTTAGTCAGAATTTTAAAATAAAAACACGGGTCGAAATAAATATATGGTGAACTGACAGAATTTTGCCTTTTATTTGGAACTTTGCTAACAATTTTATTTAAAATTTTACTGTAATAAAATTAAAGTTAAACGATTAGAAATTTGGTTTGCTTGAAATGATTAAAGCAATAGGATAAAAATTATGTTTTATAAATTTCTTGCTTTACGGTATGGAGCTGAATCATCTTATAAACATCATATCGTCGTTTTGTGCTTGTAAACTCTCAAAGAGCTTTTCCAAGCATATTACACCTATCAACTTGCAGCAGATACAATTTCGTCTCAGTGATGCTTCTTGTAAATCCTCTAATATCACTTTGGATAGGAGTTAAAAGTTGTTTCTATAAAAGTCTAAGCATAAGTGGCAATAAAATTCGACTTTATATAAAAAGTAACTTAATTCTATCGTAAAACGTATAAATTTGCTTGGCAACACTCTCAAGAAACAATGTCAAGTATACTGTTGACGTGATCTTTTTGCAATTGAAGAGCTAAATTAGTTTCGGAACATGTAGGTAACGAGTATGGAATACATTATTGGAACAAAAATCATGAGCAAAAAAAAAACTGGGAAAGAACAAATATTTTTTATTGGCATACACCCTTTAAACATAAACGTAAACTAATGAACCCTCACTGTGCAAGTTATTTACATAAAGATATAAATTTAAAAAATACTGTTCATGCACTTTTCTGTAACAAAAAGAAAAAATTGCAGTTTTTTGGATAATTATGTACCTACAGAAGTTCGGGAAACTGGTATAATATACTCAACAATACGTTAAGTCCTTCAGGGCCTGGAAGTCAGAGGCTTAATCATAATAACGCTTTCTTGTACACGGATGAGGTTATTGTGGGCTTATTAAAAGAAAACAAAAACGGTGAAGTTGTTAAACAACCACTGTAATCCCCTGATCTCGCAATGCGTGACATCTGGTTATTTTTCAACCTCATAAAATTTACGTTGTCGTCATTATTTACGTGTGAACATGAGACGAATATCGCCATAAGCGAATGTTTTGACTTTATTTCCAAAATAGGGCGTGGCGAAGCCGTCTGTCTTGTAAAATCTAAAAAAAAAGGTAATTCCGTAATTAGCTAATTTGTTGGAAATATATTGTTTGAATGGACAGCGTCCTTTACAGCCGACCAGTTACTTGTTAACAATTACATTATCTCCAGGATTGTATAATTTTGGCAATATTTCAACCCACTTTTCATAAAATTCTCTTAATGCTGCTAGTTTATCAGTTTGTCTTTTTTCTTGATCTGATTTGTTGTCAAAGCGTTATTACTCGTGATATACGACAAAACCGTTTAAACGACATTGTGGCACGATAAATATTTATACCGGTTTCTGCATCCCATAAAATTTTTGTGAACTCTCCATATGATTTATAAACACCAGCTAACAACAATAAACCCATATATGCCCTCAATGTACTGCAATCCTACTTCTCTCAATCATTGCCGTAGACTTTTTGACCCTCAATATTGGTCTTATTTGTTCAGACTTGCAGAGCTGCTTGCTCATCAACTTGATACAAATAGCTATTGTAGACCTTAGAGATCATGTATGCATTTGTTACTGTTAGATAGTTATAAAATAAGTAATCACTAGTTTCAAACAAAATGATTGTAGCACTACAATTTTAAAAGTTATAGCTAATATTCTACGCAAGGGTTGTATTGACCCGAGGGATACATCTGTACTACTAAATAAAAAAAGTCATAAAATAAATGAAAAATATTAAAAGACACAAAAGATATGAGACTAAATTTTAAAAAGGGTCATATTGACCCGAGAGAGACAGCAGGATTAAAAGTGTTTTCGTTTTTTTCTTTTTCATCCAATCTGACCTGACCTTACCTGCCTAATCCTGACCTAAGGTGACTGACCGACCCAACCTGACCTGACCTGACCTGACCTAGCCTAATCTAAAAAAAAATCTATCTGTCTGCAAATTTTTATTCTCTATACATTGCTCTATTTGGATTACATACATTTTGTTATTTTTGATAGGTTCCATCTTGGATTTTTGCATACGAAGATAGCAATGAAAATTGTTAATACAGTGCAACAGTACATGTATTGATGAATATGTAAATTTTCTTAATGTAAATTATTTCATGAACAAATTCAAGTCAAAAGGCATGCGACGAAGTTATTTTCATTATGGCCCGAGTGATATCAGCAAATTGATCAGGAAATAACTACCATTTTCTAGATTGGTTAACAATCGAAGTCAGCTTTTGAAACGATCTTGGGGACGCATTTAGTTCAATGCTTTGGTCATCAACCCTAAATTCAGCTAAATACCTCCACTTAGCCACAAAGTAATAAATATTAAAAAAGCGGCACTTAAGGTTGAAGGGGATTCGCTTTCCCTATTACCGCCACCTCTGATGATAGCCTGCGACTTTAAGATCGTAATCGACTGTGTCCAGCACAGTGGGTCACGAATGCATAAGTGTAGGATACGTGAGCTCAGCGACCAGGCGCCCGCGTAATACGATCATCCCTTTGTTCGGTATCCGGCCACAACCCGGCAGCAACCCCTATAATCGCCCGATTCATGTCGGAATGCCCTAAACAATCTAAACAGCCTCATTGCTGTACACTGTTTTGCAATTATTTCAGTCAAGGCAATAACTGCTGTGAAATAAAAGCCAACTAAATTGTTCATCTGTTGCCGATTAACCTAAAAATCGATACTGGTGCGATTACAATGTCTTATACGAAAACAAAATATTTATTTTTTACAAGATTTAAATTACTAGAAAGGATTAGTAGTAAATAATAAATTACACTTTTAAATAGTTATTTGCGTAACAAGACGAGTAGCCAGTTTTTGGACGAGCCGTAGGCGAGGCCTGAAGGCATACGAGTCCAGTAAAGACCTAAAAGACAGGTACGTTACGTACAATATTTTTTCTGCGTCTGCCACTGACGACAAAATCACTATCGTCACCATCAATAATAAGACAATAACTTAACAAACGACAGGTGAAAACTCGCTTAGTGGTATAATGACGCTTGTTTGATAGCACAAATCAACAAAACAACTCATCACCAGCTACTTTCCGGCCTAGGCCGGTAAAGACAACTCTCTGCCATGGCAACCAGATACTTTTACAGATTTACCAGCCTAAAAATTGATCGTGAACAACTGATTTGTTGTACGGACGCAGCAAAAAATTATTACATCTCCAGTTCTCCATTCAATTTGCATAGCTGAAGGCACAAATGTGTGAAAATATGTAATTTTGAAGGGACAAAATCGCCTACATCTATCAATTATAAACTACCAAAACCAAAAAGCAAAAAAATATATAAGTAGGTGCAAACTTCACGTCAAGAAACATTTTAAACAAATTCTGAAAACGCTAAACTAAACAAATATTGTAGAACCGTACAAACTAAAAATTAATGACCTGCTATTATAGGCCAACAAGAAAATAAGTAAACATAGCAAGTTGAACGATAATTGCGGTCAAAATAAATGAAGGTGTTGGGTCAGGGGTGTTAATAACGTAGATCGATTACAACCAATCCATCGCGCAAAGAATCTTGGCCGATCACCAATAAGATATCGATATACTGTGGAACCTCTTTATTCGTCCGCCCCTATACTCGTCAAATCCAATATTCGTCACATTTTTTTGACAAAAAAAATCTCCAAAGATCGGTCCAAAATTCCAATGTTCGCCGGGTACAACAAACAGAAACACACAACACTGGACAAATTAGAGGAAGTGTGAATCGTCGAGAAAGAGGTAAAGAAAAAACATATATCACCAAAACTGGAGTTACCTGATCTTTTAATCAAAAACAACTCACCTTTTAAGCAATTTCTTACCTTCACTTCAGCTTCTGCCACCATCGCTCCTCCGCAAAGGTAAAATTCTGGTTAATTTATTTTTTATTTATCAAATTCGAAACAGGTAAGATTTTTTCACAAATTGTTTATTTTTATGGAAAAATTAATTTTATATTCGTCAGATTTCAGCATTCTTTCGCCTCTCAGGAACAGGTTATTCACGAATGCAGAGGTTCCATTGAATATTTATTATAGTGTAGGTTTAACAGAATATAATTTGCTTAACGGAGGGAAAGAGTATTGTTCTCAACCCACTGTTATTGCGAGGTATACTTAATTAAAAACCTTTCTGTAAAATAAAATATTTTATCTTAATTTATTTTCAGAAAGTTAGTAAATAAAACCTTGCCAACGAATATAGAATTTTACTTTGTTTTTTCAACAAAACGAAAGTGCACGAAAACGTATTACAAAGACAGTCGGAGACAGATACGTGACAACAACCTTGTTTCAGAGGGTAGCGAGATCGTGCCAATGTTTTGACTACCAACTCACCGCATCGGAATGTCCCTACATCCATTGTTATTACTTAGGGGAGCCATTAACGACTGATATTACCCTTTTATTTTTGAAGCTAAGGGAATTTAATGTTCGTTTCTGTCTTTGAAACACTTTTAAATTGTAATTTGGGAGGTAAAATTAGGTAATCGACGTTTTAAGTTGCAGCTACTTTGTTAGTTTTTCCATATTGAAACCATAAAATAAATCGTGGAATTGAATAGCTTCCTCAAAACAGATGGCAATGGTCTTTAAAATATATTTATGGCTTTACGAACCGCTGACGTAAATAATCGGTCGATACTGAGAGTCAGTTGTTTTTGGAAATTTATGAGCGGAACTAGAAGAAAATACAAAATAAGGTAAAACTTCTTGCATCAACTTTTTGTGCTTGTCTCGTACAGAAACAGAAAATTGCAACAGAGTATATGTACAAGGAGATCTTCCGTTTACTGCCATTTCAAATACTATCAAGTACGTCATGATTTCATGATCACGATAGATTGGCCGATGTTACATAATTATTCTTTTAAGTAATTGCAGAAATATGAAGAAAATTCAGCAATTTGTTTTGTCATAGTAAATTAAGGATTTAATGTAGTTCCATTACAAACATAACTTTTTTACATAGTAAAAATTTAGAAATACATACACGGTTTTAAATTAATAGAACTAAGATGACAATAATTAACTGGGTGCTCAAAGTAAGTCTTGCAGCTTATTTATTTTATTAAATAGCTATAGCAAGGAGTTCTACTTTATTTTTTTTACCAAATTATTCTTGATAATGTGACACACCAACCTTTATAGCGGACCGCATTGTTGGAGAAGAGTACTTATCACTCTTAATTATTTATTATTTACTTAGGGCTCATGATCATCTCAATAAGGTGGTTGCTGGTTAGGCTTTCAAACGTTGTTTTATATAGCACACAGTTCTAGAACAATTATTAAACAGTAAGAAACAAATAATATACAACAATTTTAACAACAAACGCCTTTACTTTTTAATTGGCTGTACATTTCTCAGTAGTTATGTCGTAACCTTCTACTCGCAAATGTTTTAAAATGTTGGTCTATATGGCCCTCTTTAGTATGTTTTCTTGCCATTCTTTTTTATCAGCACATATCGTACGAGTAGTGTGTCCTACCTAGGGTACCTCTATAAACAGGGTATGGCCACGCTTCACAAACCCTCCAAATTTCTAATAGCCTCTATGGGATTATATAGGATTTCTTTTAATAACTCAATTTTTAAAGGAAAAATTCCTTGAAATACTAAACTAGGCCTGGAGAACAAAAAGCATACCTAACGAATGGAACATGTCTATTATACACCGGATATACAAAAGAGGAGACCCAAAAGACTGCAGCAATTATCGGGGAATATCACTATTATGCACTGCACTAAAGGTTTATGAAAGCATTATTGAAAACAAAGTAAGAAACATAGTAGAAACACAATTAGCAGATGAACAAAGCGGCTTTAGACCAGCTCATAGTGTACATGACCACATATTCACAATTCAGCAGATCATAGAAAAAACACTAAGGAAGGGAGAAAATGTGTACCTAGGATTCATAGATATGGAAAAGGCTTTCGATATGGTGAACAGAGAAGAAATATGGAACGCCTTGAAGAACAAAGGAGTAAATACTAGAGACAGTCAAAAGTCTATACAGAACAACAAGTAACAAAGTACGAACATGTAACCAAACCTCGGGACATTTTGTAAATAAATATGGAGTACGGCAAGGAGAAGTACTAAGCCCGCTACTATTTATAAGCCTAATTGATGAAGTTATAAAACAAACCTGGAACCAAACGACGAAATACACAATAGGTTTTCACAATCTAAAACAAGTCCAAGTACAAGCTTGTGTATTCGCAGATGATGTTGTGCTGGTCGCTAAAAACGAAAAAGAACTTGAGAATAATATTAATGTGTGGGCCCAGATAATGAAAAACTATAACTTATTAGTGAATAAGAAAAAAACAAAAGTAATGGCTATCTCAAATAAAGAAAAGAAAATCAACATCAGACTCGGAGAAGAAATGTTAGAACAAGTAGAGGAATTCAAGTATCTTGGAATAATTATAAACAGTAAAGGAACACAAGAAAATGAAATAGGAAACAGGATAAAAACAGCAACAAGAACATACAACGCCATATATAAGAATTTTTTGAATAAAAAGGAGATATCAAGTGAAACAAAAATAACAGTATACAACACAATCTACATACCAATTTTAATATATGGTGCTGAGAATTGGGTACTGAATAAAGGACAAGAGAATAGACTACAGGCTGCAGAAATGCGGTACCTACGAAAGGTGGAAGGGGTAAAAAGAACAGATAAAATAAGAAACGAATACATAAGAGAAAAACTTAAAATGAAATCACTGACAAGTAAAATAGAGGAAAAGAAATTAAAGTGGACAGGCCACTTAATACGAATGGACAGCACAAGGCAAGTCAAGAAAGTATGGGAAGCCAGAAAAATAGGCAAAAACAGAAGGGGACGACCCAGAACAACATGGAACAGCAGCGTAGTGGAGGCAATAAAACGTAGAGGAAAAACATGGGAAGAAGCAAAAGTATTGGCCAGGGACCGAAAGGGGTGGCGTAGCTTTGTCGAAGGAAAAAAGTGAAGGAACAAACCTCGACACCTACGGGTACAAGAGGACAACGATGATGATGATGATGATGAACTCAATTTTTAAACGAAATTTGTAGGTAAAAACTCAATTGGCGTGCAGAAATAGATGCAATAATAAGTACCTATAGCAACTAAAAAATGAGTAAAATGAAGGATTAACAATTGTTATTAGCTATTAATGTTTAAAAAACATCTACGGAGCGCGTATTTCCATGATAGGCATGCAACCCATGATACACGGCGTGTATCATGGGGTGTAGGCATGTAAGGAATAAAACACAATACGTCATGATAAACGTATTTTTTAATGTCCAATGAGCAACTGAAAAGTATAGATTCATCAATTTAATTTCATATTTTATCACAAAACTACATTATTAATCCCAATCATTGCTATTAAGTTCGATGTAGACCAATAATACATCGCACATTTTCTTAAAAATTAAAAAAATAATTGTATTTAACTTAACTTATGAAATTTACGTATGGTAATAACTTACACAATTATCACTAATGTCTTTTAAAGTCTTAGAACACACTTAAACCCTCTGAACACGCAAGAAAAAAATAAAACATGAATATTTTCCTATGCGCTCCATACTAATTATTTGAAATCTGGAGGTCTCAGCCTAGCGGCAAGCAAAACTCGACCGTATATACACCTCAGCCAATAGAAACTTGTTGTCGGCTGTCCATACCCTGTTTATTAAGGTACACTAGTGTGTCCTAATCATGATGAACAAAGTTATCAAGAAATCGTAAGGTGAAAGACAAAACTGAACACTGATGTTTTAACGTTAGTTCATTTTACTAAAATTGATTTCATCATAAATTAGTGCTTTTAAAGTGTTAATAATGAGTCTATGTTTCATGTGTTTCATTATAGAAATTGAATTAAAGTAATATAAAAGTAACTGATGTCAGGCGGAGTGTGACAATACAGGGTGGTTGAAATTCGAGTTTAAGCATCGCGATCTCGCTTATTATAATAGCTAGAGTATAGGTTTGAATTTGGCAAAGTTGTCAAATTTGGTGCTTAATAATATCTACTCGGAAAAAAAATTTAAATATCTCAAACGATATTCAAGAAAATTTGGAAAACCGGAAATACGATTTATGAAAACCCTTTGGCGTACAAAATATTTCAAATGTGTAAAAACTTTGCGCAAGCAACTTTTTAAGCCGAATCGGATGGTGATCACAAATTTTTCCTGATGGGTCGATTCGTTTTTGTTTTATATCAATCAACTTTATTTTTTTTATAGGCGTCAGTTTTGCTGTAATTATAAAGAAATAGCATTTATTTTTTCAAATTCATTGATATATCACAAATGATATTTTACTTCTTCATTCATTGTCAAATTTAAAAAAATTCGTCTTAAACAATAACCACTAGGTATAAATCAGTTGAACCAGTCGTTGTAGTTTATGTCGTTTCCATGAGAACCAATCAACAAACTAAAAGTTTTTAAAGTCCATTATTAAATTCGTAAAAAAGAACTGTAACAACCAAGAAAATCACAATATGCGGCGAATTTTTTGTACCGTTCTTTTAAGGATTGTTATAGGTTATCGCATGCTTTCTACAAAATTAAAATACGTTTCTGTTTAATGTAGTAATTTTTTTCCGGATGTTTGTAATAAAAACAATTTTTTTATTGTCATCTGAAACCTTTCCGCCAAAATTTGCTCTGAGTTTGTCAAAAGCACTATAATAATAATAATAATAATCTTTATTTGTTTTGAATATCCCAAAAAAGGTGTAGAACTTGTGACAATAATAATGTACGTACATTACAATAATATACATAGTTACTAAAAAGAAAAAACACAGAAAAATTATATTTAAATATAACATTTTATAAAGGAAGCATCATTTAAATATTCGCTTACTCCATAGTAAGCTTTAGAAATCAGAACTTTTCTTAATTTCTTTTTCAATTCGCGGGTGGGAAGATTTATTATACTCTGCTCAGGTGATGTGTTAAATTTATTATATATAGCAATAATTGTGGAGGCAACATATTTTTGAAGATAGGTATATTTGAAGCAATAGGGTTTTAGTTTTTTTTTTAAGTCGGGTAATGGCTTCATGGTTTCTTATATTCTCTTCAAAGAGATCTACATTATTTTATTTCCTTACATTATTATATTTATCTTACTTTCTGTCCAACATACAAAAATGTGTACGATGGTTGTCTTCTTACTGAATATGTTGTTTCTGCATATCGTTGACTTGACAACATAGAATTTCTTTTCAATGAATGAAAAAATCGCGGCATATCGCGTTTTTCTTTGTTATTAAAGTTAATTTTTACGAATCTATAATGTGACAAGAAAAAGGCTTTTAAAACTTCTAGCTCGTTAATTGGTTGCTATGAAAACGATATAAATTTCAACGAGCGGCCTACCTGATTTAGGTAAGGTAATTATTGTTTAAAACAGTTTTTTTTTTAAACTTGATAATGAACGAAGAAGTAAAATACAATGTGTGATATATCAATGAATTAAGACTAACTCATGTTGGTTGGTTTTATGTGTTAAGCAAAAATTGCGCCCATAAGGAAAAATGAAGTAGTTTGTCACCGTGTATATGATATCGACAAGAAAATAAATCAATTCTGAAATTGTTGCTGAAGGTTATATTAATACACAAATTATATTTACATAATAAATTAATAATTTAACTTCGGAATTGGGAATTATTAAATTTTGGATGAAATACAACAACCAACTATAATGTAGGTAAAATTATACGAAAGACTTCAAAGGTAATTATAAAATACTTGAACGTTAATTAAGTCTACCATCAAGATTTGCCTAAAGTCGCCAACCAACCTATCTATAGAGAACACATTCTTTTATTAATTAGTAAAACAATATCTGCTTTAAAATTTGCTAACAAAGTAAAGGAACAACTCATAGAGCATCTAATTCATTATGGAATAATTGGAGTGCCACAGCTTTTTGTTGGCTTTGATGGTGGATCGCGATACAGCACGAATTTGCGAGCTTCTCCGTACAGACACTATGGGGTTAAATGTATTGATAAGGCTAACAATGAAAGCTTTTCCTTTTATTAAAAATCTTGAAGTGAAAACGGTATGAGGTTGAAATAATAAGCCACAATGACATTGAACGAAGTGCGGAGTTTCTCATTATTTGATTTACAACAGATACATGGTTTCGTTTTATTTCTAGACCGTTTCAAACTGCGAAATGGAAAAATTTATAAGGGCAACTTCATAATGACTAATATGACGTTTTCAAACGCCGAGTTATACTATAATTATTGAATTTTTTCACTTCCTTGTTACAAACAAACTTCAAAAAGAAATTTAATTTCTGACAACCTTTAAAAGTTTTTAATTAACATCTTTTTAAAATATTTAAAACTCGACAAGAATTATTATCGTTGTATCGACTTCTTTAACATATACTTTAAAATTTAATAATTTTCTTGTAACACAAAAATAAAGAGTGCGTTGTTATGTAACGTCACACTCTTGAATTTAATTTAATTTTTCTAAGAATTTTCGAAAGCTCAAGCTTTTGTATTAGAGAACTTCGCAAAAGTAACCCGGTCCTTATAAGGGCCACAATATTTTTCATACAATCGAGTTTGATCCTTTACAAAATCCTAGAAATTGATTGAGAATGTATTGGGTACACTAATGGACACTGATTCAAAAAAATAGTCACTGATCTGTTTTCTTTAAATTAAAAAAAATATGCAGGGTTGGGTCCGTTTCCGGTTAAACCGAAAGTAGTATTGTAAACCAAAAAAAAAGTTTATAGGTATTAATAATTGTCTCATCACCTTGGTCCAATAAATAAATGCATGCATATATTATAACACACACAGATTTAATTAAAAAAAAATGATAAAATAACATCTACATTACAAAAAATTTTAACAACCAGTATAGAAAAGAACATTTTATAATTTTCTTGTTTTTTTTTTGCTTTTAATTGTTTCCAAATTACCGCTGCCTACCTTCATAGCCTACTTGAAAATACTACGTGGCCCTAATCAAATCAAACCAATTCACAAAAAAGGGGATTTAAGTGACATAGGAAACTATAGACCCATAGCCATCCTCACAAACATTAGTAAGATATTTGAAAAAATAATCTACAACCGAATTGAAAATTACGTAGAACACTTTGGCTTAATAAACAACTCTCAAAATGGATTCAGAAAAGGCAAAACAACTACCCGCGCTATTTATATGGCAATCCGAAATGTACTTCAATCCCTCAATAAAGACAAACACACCATGGTCATGTGTGTTGATCTCTCAAAAGCTTTCGATAGTGTTGACCACGAGATACTGCTAACAAAATTAGAACACTATGGTATACGAGGGACCGCCCATAACCTTATAAAATCTTATCTTTCGGAAAGAAACCAATATGTTGCCGGAAAAGACTCGTCAGGTAAAATTCTAAAATCTAACAAAAAGACAATCAAAAAAGGAGTCCCGCAAGGATCAATCTTAGGCCCCCTGTTATACATACTGTACACAAATGATCTTCCAGTTTTTGCCAAAACTTCCCTTATACAATTTGCCGATGACACATCTGCTATTATTAGTGACTCGGATTCAAAAAATTCTGAACAAAAACTCTTTGACTGCTTAGGCCAACTCCAACTTTGGTTCACATTAAACAATCTAACCTTAAATGTCAATAAAACTCAAGTAATAAAGTTTTCACAAAGTAAATTAACCTCCGACCTAAAACTTAAAAACAATTCCACAACTATAAATGTTGTTAATAAAATATCATTTCTTGGTTTAGGTATTGACTCTAGACTGGACTGGTCATACCACATCGAACGCCTGTCACAAAGCCTGTCACGGTATCCTTTCGCACTAAAAAACCTAAAAAAATTAGTCAGTACAAACGCGGCCAAAACTGCATATCATGCGTATGTTGAATCTAGGTTACGTTATGCTATAATTTTTTGGGGTAACGCTAGTGACTCTGCACGCCTCTTTATTATACAAAAGCGATGTATAAGAACTATTTTTGGTCTAAACTACCGAGATCATTGTAAAGACACTTTTCGTGACAAAGAAATATTAACTTTTTACGGCCTATTCATTCTCGAAGCCATCCTTTTCGTAAGAAATAATTTTGATCTGTTTGAAGTGAATATAAGAAACCATGCAGCCAATACACGACATAAAAAAAATCTTAAGCCCGATTGCTTCAAATATACTTATCTTCAAAAAAATTTTGCCTCTATAATTATTGCAATATATAACAAATTTAATACATCACCTGAGAGTATAAAAAATCTACGCACTCCTGACTTGAAGAAAAGATTAAGAAATGTCCTAATTTCTAAAGCTTACTATGGAGTTAGTGAATACCTTAATGACGATTACTTTAAAAACTCCTTTAAGTAATTATAATTGTGTTGTATATATTCGTATATATGTGTATTTTTTATATCATTACTGTGACATGTTCTACGCCTTTTTGGATTTTTCAGAACAAATAAAGACTACTACTACTACTACTAGTTAACAAAAAAATCGCGATAGCTCGGAAAATATTAATTTTAGGTATAAAACAGACCAACTGTTTTTAAGAACAAACACATTTTCTATAAGACTGCAAATAAATATAGGGTAAGTCCGGGATAGATGTCCCACCTTTTTAGATGCTAATATTTTCTGGACAAAGGAGTAAAAACTATGGTTGTAACTACGTTGTATGACAAGTCTATGTATATTATTTTATTTAAACTTGAAAATTTACACTGTTATAAATTTATATGATTCGAATAATTAAAAACTTAAAATATAAGCATTTGCCATCTGCACCAAACTGTCAGGCAAAGATGCCCCACTAGTATAGGTATAGATGCCCCTACAAAAATATTATGTAATTATAAATTAATAAATAGAAAATAAATGTTTAGTAAACATATTAACAATTAAGTACCTATTTCTTTTTTAATGTCATTATTTTTCCACACAAATTACAAAAATTTTCATATTTAGAACAGCCTTCACGTGACCATTAGTTGCAATGCATGCACTGAACCCACTCATCATTTCATTTTGTGTTTGTGTATATTTCCCCACACCCAACACATGTAGGGCATCTTCCCCGATCGTCCGGTATAGATGCCCCAGCCAAATATCAAATTTAAATTTTGCGCTAGAATATATACTTTGCCACGAACACTAAGCTATTGTATGCCTAAATGTATTGTACTTCAAAAACAATGATAAAAGTACTTTATCATGATATGCGTGTACAAGCAAACCATAGTGATACATTTTCTGAAGCTCTAAAAATGAATTTTTGCAAATAACTTGCCCGAAAAAGGTGTTTTTTTTTAAATTAGCTCTGCACACAATCACATACGCAATACAAACCAACCCTTAAAAAGCCAGCTCAACCTGTCCGTTAATAACGAAATTATTTTGATGGGGAATCTTCGCCGTTGGGGCATCTATCCCGGACTTACCCTAGGTGTTGCATCCAAGAATACGAGTTATCGATGTTAAGAGTGTCACAAGTTTGACCAAGCACAAAAATTCCCTATAAGTATTAAATTTTAAAATTTTAGCTAGTGCAAAGTTTAATTATTTTGTATTTATATAAATTTAATATTTTTTCATTATTTCGAGCAATTTTCTTTTTAAGGAATTGTTATTCGAGCAATTTTCCTTTCGAGGAATTTTTCATACGAGGAACTGTTTTTCGAGCAATTGTATTCTAACAATTTTCCTTCGAGCAATTGTTTTCGAGCAATTTTCACCAAACCCTTGTGAACAAGTTGGACAATAAAAATGCAATAATCTTAAATAAAAAGTGAATGATTTTGGAAACGTACCACTGGACTTCAAAAACGCTTTAAGGCAGCAGTGCCTATAGCTTACACATATCAAAAGTCTTTTATTACGTGGGTATATACCTACTTATCAGAAGAACCTCAACTAAATATGTTGTTAAATCGAGTGAGTAACTTTGGGTGCGAATTTTGACGTTCATCGGTATATTTAATCTGCATCTCATTCACAATACCTAAGTTGGTGGTTATCCCACATAACATTAAAGCTACCTGCTAAGCTTTTAAATCGAAAACACCAAACGAGCACATTAGAATTAACAGGTATTTAAATACTGCTGTAAAGCAAAACACTTTGGTTAATGGATTTATGCTAATAAAGTGATAATTTATGATAATATAAAACCGATAAATAAATAGTTTACTTGATTAGGAGATAATAGATGCCAACACATATAATTTTTCTTTTTTAAACAAAAAAAAAATCTCATCTGAGCGCAGAAAAAAAGTTTCATTTAACAACAATTAAACTTTACAAACATAACTTGTATTTCACGTTCAGTTTAACACATTTGCGATGAGTTAATCAAACCACAACCGCAAAATTCGCTTTAATTGCTTTAAGTCCCAGTTATTGTTAATTTTTTTTTGAGGCTCAAACGTGGGAACTTAATGACAACATAATATGAACCACGACTTTAAATTATAATTAAAGTATCTGTAGTGCAGGGACGGAATCGATTACATTAGCGTGGTTAACCCTTATGTCAATAACCTGGTACCCGAGTACCCACCTAAGCACTTTTGGTGAAACTTTTTAATATTTAAGTGATTTTTATTGAAAAATCTTCCAGATAGTCACGATTTTGCCTTTTTTAAAGCGAAATATGGTTTTACGCATTTTGCCCCGTCCTGGAACCAAACTATTTTTTACTTTAAAGTTCATGTAGTCATTCTCAATAATAGGGTACCCGGGTGTCCACCAGTAAAAAAAATGAGATTTCTGTGCAATTATCGATTAAACACACTTATAGATAATTAAAGCTGCGATGAATCGAATAAAAATTATTATCTGTCTGAGGTAAAACTATACTATTTATTTATTTAGGGTCATTCTTTACATTTTGTAATTGTTATTGCATGCTCGTCGCAGATAAATTTTCCGCATGCTATGTAAGATTTTTCTGCGCTTTTTTATGGCTGCTCTATAGCACAAATGAACCAGTAGTCATTATGACGGTATTAATTAGTCTGAAAGTTATTTAATAAATTACTGATTTGGAGGTTCTGGTGTAAAAATTTTCTACGTCTAATTTTACAGAAAATTTGAAAAAAGATATTTTTTGTGATAGGTTAAAATCGAAAGTAATTTGTACATTGTAACAACACAAACTTTTAACAGGTGTTTAAGATATAACGAAGATGGGCAAATTTTTACAATAGGGTGTTGAGCTAGATGGTCGTTTTGAATTCATGTAAATATGTATGTCTGGTTTGTTTATTACCTCATATAAAAGTAAATAACATGCTTAGTATCTTTGTTACAGGTTTTATCATGTAACATTCAAAACTGAATTATTTGACCAAAAATATACAAAACCTATAGCATAAATTTATTATAAAAATTCTGTAGGTGAGTACCTGGTCATTGAACAACGTTGTGAATTTTGGTTATGGTGAAAAATTTATAAAAAAACATTAGTAACTATTTAAACGTATAGATTTCCCCGCAAAAATGTTATTGATGCATTTGCTGATGTCTAACAAAATATTATTATCTTAGTGTTAAAGTTTCTTGATTTTTGGAATTTTTGACGACCTAAATTTACACGAAACTATGTAATGAATTTTGCAGTTCACCCTAAATATCTCCTTGTTGCTTAAAAGTAGCTCTTTATAAAGCCTTATCTAATAAAGTGCCAAAGAAGCTTTATAAAATGGAATAAAAATATATTCAAAATTTGTTCGATGAAACGACGTTAATTAACTTTGCTTTTAAACGGCCCTAGAATGATTTAAAGATAAAATAAAATAAAATATGATCTCATGTTGGACACCTTAATACTTTTGTTTCCTGTCTGTAGAAATTACGTTACAAATAAAAACAATCACATTTACAAATTAAATTTGTGATATGCTTGTATGCAGCAAAAAATAGTGGCGGCGAAGAATTGTGGCGGCGAAGAATTGTGGGCGAAGAATATTTCTAGACCACTTTTGTTTACTTTTTACTTTCGCCATACGTAGTATGAAAAAGTGTTGTGATCGCGAAAATGTTTGAATATCAGATATCGTGGGATATACGTTTCCAAGTTCCCTGAATCTGTTGTAACCATTTTCACGATGACATTCGTATTTGTGTAGGCATCAGACGTTAAAATTCTATATTTTTATCATGACTAATAGAAAGGATGGTAAACAGGTAATTTTTAGGTAATTTTACGTGCATGATGATTAATGGAATAGTTACCTTATACTTACCAAACTTACATGTTTAATGGCTGTGATCTTATCAAAAAAATTACTTTATTTACTCAATTACAAAGGCATCCATGTAACGCAGTAGATGATATCACTCTGTATAACTTTTTATGTTGTGTGTTGCGCAATTGGTACCTGTTTCTTATATTTGCACTGGTGCCTCACTTTATTATTAACTAATGTTTTGCTGTAAGACGGTTTCTTTATGTTTAAGGAATATTTCAACATTCTAATTTCCTCAAATATGAAAAACGAAATCCTGAATTCCGGAAAACACAGAGCCAAGAAAAATTTATTTGTTAAGTAAAAGTTCAGGTACGAAAAGATTTATTTTACTAGGATGTAAATTACATGCACGATAAACATATGACACGCAAAATGCTTTCAAATTACAAAAGATTGAAGCTTTATTTCCTAAAAAAAAAAAAAAAAACATCGTTTATTGTTCCATACATGAAATCCTACCATTAATCAATCAAGAATAATAAAATTATAGTAAAACGACGAAATATTTATAAGAAATTTAACAAATATGCAAATGTTTTAATTAGTTGAGGTCAAACAAATGACTCAGTAACATTATCAACAAACAATCACATTACCTATACCAAATATTTTACTCATGTGCGTGTTATACCCGCCTATTTTATCAAAAAAATTGATATTTCTTTCACAAACTACAATAATTGATAAATTTACAATTTATTGCGAAGAATGAACTGTAGTCAGCTCGTAATATATTAAGTTAAATTAATTAGTGCACGAAAAATGAAGGGTTGTTTTTAAAGCAGGATAATAAACAAATTAATTGATAAGTAATTTCTTGGGCATAAAATGTTTAACAAATCAAATCTTTTCGAAAAAAGTACAAAAACATACTATATTTGTGGTTTAAGCTACATAAAAATATTTTCAATGGGTAGTTTGCGGGCTTTGTTAAAATTGTTTCCGTTAAAAATAAATTCATATGATAACGCTACCAATCAGATACGATTTTTCGTCAACGCGAGCTTATTAGTTTTATTATGTAGCATAGCGACATCTTACAGCGAGCTTTAAACGAGGCAAAAAATAACTCGCAGCGGGTCACTGTAAATGTTGGTGGATACCGCTAAAACACCACTGCATTTGATCCTGCAACAAAGCTAATAGAAAACTGTTTTAAATGAAACAAATATTAAACGCGTTTCTCTTCTTGTGGGTAATACAGTTTCATTTTCAAACACATAGCTTACTCGGCGTCTAGCTACAAGATGGCGCGTAATACTCTATAAATTCAATTTTGAAAATTAGCCTGTAACAACATGATTAATATGATTTGCAAAAAGTAATTATTTTAAATGAAGTAAAAAGAATACATGACAGCTTAACAGAGCTATTCCACTGCACTTTTACATATTTTAATCATATTTCACACCGTAAAAAAACCTAAAATAAATAAATTAAAAACCGTTATGTATTTCAAGGATCTTAAGCATATCAACAAAATTAAAATAACCCAACTTTCAAAAAAAGTTTTGAAATAAAGTCCTGTTCCAAAATGATAAAACTTAGATTGCATTTTGAGTGCAGAGTAATTTGGCGTAAATGTAAATTGTGCAAGAACGTACACATACAAAAATGTACTTCAAACTTTCATTGTTAAAGTTGTTAAACTGTTAATTGATTTTTATGCAAACAACGTGTATCCAAAAGTTTTATCAAACATCTCAAAATGCATTTTAAAACTGCATTACTCTAGAGAGGCTTAAAACTAGTTAATTCTAGCATCAAGTCTGGAGTTTAGTATTATTAATTTTAAATTCAATTAAAAGCCGAGTTCCGACAACAATATTGTACAACTTTTCCAACTTTTCCAGCTGTAGTGCAAAATAAAATTGTTTTTTTATTGGTAAGTTATATGGCGTTGCACCGGGCAGTTTGTTTGCTACTTTTCCTATAATTATTTGGTGTTAATAAAAACCTCTAACAAGTATACCTACTATTTTTGTAAATCGCCTAATAATTTGTATAATATAATATCCACAAAACGTACACAGGAATATTATTCTCTGCTGAAGTAATTCGAGCTTTATCTTGCGTTATGAGACAGTTGTGAAATTTTTTCAAGGCGACGTTTCGACATACCTACTCCTTGATGCTATCTTTGGGGGTTCAATTTTTTATTCTGACTGGTGGTTCTATCTCTAAGTCGATGTTTTATAGGTTATAGTTGGCAAAGCCATACTCCCACAAGTACATGCATACAAAGGACAGAAAAACCTTCTCATTGCTGTAACGGCTATATTTGGAAAAATTTGCTGTAGCGCAAAATGATGATAAAGATACACAAGAATTATTTTTTTTTGTACGTCATCATGAAAAATATCAATTTGTTCCTCTTCTACTTTTGTAGTAAAGACAGAATTATTTCGTATTTACAAAAGAAGTTGGCTATCCACATACAATTTTTAATGTTTGCACCGTCAGGAAAATATTCATTGAATGAGGTTGATAATTTTAGAAGGTGTTGAATAATTGCTTTTTAATATATGATAATTCTTTATTTCTTTAAAAAAACGTCTTTTCATATTAAAAGCCAGCCCTATTGGCACAACCCCGCGTACTTCTAGGGGTACGCGTATTCCCCGATTAAGAAACACTGTTAAGACAGAACTGGAGCAAGTTTTGACTTTATGCCCCCGGCTTTGTGGTGACCCGTGAGTGGCTGATCGTGCATTGCAGTTGTTTTAAGCTTTTCTGGTGCACCTTTTTTTTACATTTCAGGCGCAGTATACTTTGTTTTTTATTCACTTGTTTCATGTAATGCCTGATTAATGGAGAATACCATTTGCCTGGTTATGTGCTACGAAATATATTCGTGAATAGTTTTCTTTTGAACACGGTTTTATGGCTACGCGGTATGTTGAAAGAGCACCTATGTGCTTTTTTTTTTTGATGGCACTCTCACGTTTTATTCCTTTAATACTAATGTGATGATTTGTTTGGCCAATATATGATAGATAACAAGTGCTGCATGGTATTTAGTAAACTCCTTATTTTCCAATGGAGTTGTATATTTCGGTTTTCTTAGTAATGATTATATTTTGCAATTGGTTTCGAAAATTTTGTTAATGTTGTGATACAGGGATTCGCTGGTTTATTTACTCGTGCTTGTGGAACGTTTTTTTGTCAAGTTTTTCTTGTTTCTTCGTTGGCCGTTTCAGGGATCGTGTGATTTTGTAGGAAAATTTTTCGTAAAGTTTTCATCTCACACTTGGTGTGGTTTTGGCCTACGCAAGGGGAGGGGGACTCGGGGGATAAATTCCCCTCCGAAAATTTGAAAAGAACTAAAATTATAATTACAGTACTTCAAAATTGCACGACAGACTGCTTTTCCATACATATAAAATATATTATGTTTATATATTTTACTCATAATAGTTAATTATGTATCAAGGCCAAAAAGTGTAACTTTTTCGGCCGCGTCTGGTTTGCAGCAAACTGGCAAGGCCGAAAAAGTACGTTTTGGCCGAGGTGCATAATATTTCATTTTTTGTGCGATCGAATTAAAAACAATTTAAATTTTTAGTATTTTTCAAAAAAATAGGTTAGAAACGGGCGCACTCGAATTGCGGCGATTTTATTGACTTGTACTTAAGAACCACTCGAACTACGGCAAGTAATTAAGCATGAGAGTTAAGCCGATACACGAACTGCGGACATTGCTTAATTATACCTTTCCTGGAATTTCGTATTCAGGTAAGCGGTCAGAAATGGTTCGAGTATTCCTAAATATTCACTACTTAAATTGAATGAAATTAAAAAATATAAATAAAATATTTTACTTGCCAATAATATGTAGGTACATAGTAATTACCTAATAGGAGTATAAAATTTCTACAGTCTGAAAATATAACTACAACATTTAACAAAATCTACTCGAGAAATCAAATTGTCTTTGTATTGTTCAATTTTTTTCCCCAAATAAATATGGTGATTCCGAATGTTTCTTCGTGGAGTTTGATTGACACAATGAACCCTGTTAATCTTAATATATGATCTGTCTGAATGTTTATTAAAGTATGCATAAAAACATGAATATTGGGATGTGGCTTAATTCTTGAAACATTAAAAGGGTTTACCCAAATAATCAAGAGTTAGAAAATATTTGTACGCAGTTCGAGGGTAGGATTAACGCATGGTCATAAAAGTTGGTAATGATGGGATTAGAATCGCCGCAGTTCCTGTGCACCGTTAGAAACTACATGACATTCTGTCACTGACAGATGACGGCGTATGCTGTTAGCTTTAATGCAAATTTACTTTTTCGTAAGCTGTAGCGGCCGAAAAAGTTACTTTTTAGGCCGTTGCTAAGGGTACCGGCCGGAAAAGTGCTTTTTAGACCGTTGCTAAGAGTATCGCCGGTAATGCAGTACTTTATGGCTGCTAACGCGTCTGTCAAACAGCTGTTTCTAGTACGATCGCACAAAAATTACATTTTTGTGTACGTTTGACCTTAAAAATTAAAAAAAAATGCCTATGGCGCTGTTACCCGGTTGGAAGCCGCCCCCTGGATCTTCCGCAACTCTTTCTTACAACTCACTTTTTGTGACTAGCCCCCTAGGTCATTTTGTGATTGCACCATTACTATGTCCCGTTTGAAATTAGTATTATTTTTGCAAATAAAAGCAATATCCCACACCCTGAAATATTATTTTGCGTACGCCACTGCATAAATATATAGCTATCTTACAAGAAACAAATTACAGGGACACGACATGCAAACTAAATCACCCAGTACAAAAAAAAATATATAAAACGAATTCTGGTTTAGTAGAGTTTGAACCAAATTATTGATTTCCCTAGTTTTAGGCCGGAATAAAAAAGATAAAATAAAACGTAAAAAATTACCTTGGTTAGAGGCAAACAAAAGTGAATAAACGAACGTAAACCCGACAGATTTATGATCGATGTAAAAAAAAAAAGAACGGTACAGATGAGATTTAATCCCAAGATGTTACATAACAAATCGTGTTAAACAGACCTGTAGGGTTTAGAGAAACGGGAAGTGGAAATGTATTTATACAATGTGTGAATGTGCGTATAAATTAGTGGATATTTTTGAGCGCAGGATTGTTTATTGCATAATTTTATTTTAAAAATTCCTGTAAACAGTATTGACATAAGTATTTATGCAATTGCTGTTTAATAAAGTATGAAAGTATGGAGGAAATAAATGAAAAATTTTGAAAGAAATCTGAAAGAGACACAATGCGGCTTTATATTGAATAGAAGCACGCAGGAGCTGATTTTTACGTTAAGATAGTTGAGGGAAAAAAACAATAAAACATTCAAAGACGCTGTAGATACTAATGTTTAATTGATTTGACTAAGGCCTTGGTAGAGTATTAAAAAAAATGATTTGCAAAAAAAATAAGGTGAGTAAAGTATTTATAATCGTAGTTAAAAGTTTATGTAAGAGTAGTAGAGCTTACAAATGTAGTTTTTTGCAATTTAAAACAATAGTGGTTAATTAATACAGATGGGTCAAAAAACCAAAGTGATAAAACTGGGTGCAGTTTCTTCTGCTCCAAAAACAACTCAGCAGGTAAATATAAACTTTTAGATCAGTGCAGTACTTTTACGGCAGAAAGAACTGCCATTACAAAGGCCCTTGAATATAGCCTAAAAGTAAATGATCCCAGGATTCTCATTGTATCTGACTCGTTATCAGTCCTCAAAACACTTCAAAATCACAAAAACTGGGAACCAGAAAACTCATTAATGATTCTGATGCAACCGATCGACGAACACCATAAAACTAACAAATCGGTAGAATTTCTGTGGATCCCAGGCCACGCTGGGATTCCAGGCAATGAAAAAGCTGATAATCTTGCCAAAGAAGCCGTCACTCACGGCGAACTGCTATCAAAAATCGGGAAAGACGATTTGTGTGCCCACAATAAAAAAAGAGCCTTTAACCTATGGGATCAGGAATATCAATCAACCAATAAAAACAAAGGTGCCTCTTACGCGAAATACCAGAAACATGTTGCGCGAACCCCCTGGTTCAGAGATATAACGTTAAAAGAAAATACCTAGGTAGTTCAAATTTGCCGAATTCGATTCAACCATGGAAAGTTTCCAGCTCACTTACATAAAATACATTTGCAGAACCACCCGCTCTGCGAATGCGATAATATATCGATTGCGGATATACTCCATATTTTCGAAGTCTGCAAAAAATACGAAAAACCAAAGAAAAACGCTTAAACACTTTTTAACAAACAGAGGAACTTCATTGGAAAACATTTTAGCGGCACCATGTAAGGAAGCTATCATAAAGATAAATAATTTCTTGGAATACTCCAATATCGATCTTTAACTCCGATTCATACGCTATCATTCTCCTATGTTCTCTCTCCCTTGTATGTCAACCCATGTTTTCCGATTGGTCCAGTTTTGTGTGTTTAAAAAAAAAAGCTATGACGGACCCCATGGCGACAAGTGTGTTACCCTGTCTTTTCCATTTCATTTCATTTTAACCGGAAATCAACACTGATATGGCCAAAATAGTTTATTTCCAAGGCCACTCAATCATCATTTAACCCTCCAGTACTAACATGATTTTTGTAACGCGAGTACTAACATCGGTCTGTGGGACCGAATTCATCCAAAGCTTATTTTATAAGTATTATTTAAATTCTAAGTGTGCTTTATATTAAAAAAAAAACCTTTGAAGCAAATACGTTTGTGGCAGCTATGTTTAGTATACGATAAAAAATTACCATAGGCCACCTTCTAGTATTTCTAGCGCAGTTATAGCCTGAGCATAGTTTGTCCACTATATCAACACCAGACTTTGTACATTGTACAACATAATAATTTGTGGTTTTCCCGTATTTTCATCAAGACTATCAAAATCATAGGGTAGTTCTCGTTTGTTCTTTTTTATTATGCCTACCACAGTTCGTTTCTTCTCCAACAAAGTTTTACATAATGGTAATAATAATCCAATTAGTAACATCAATACTAACACGGGTCTGTGAGACCGAAATACCCAAAAAACTGGCAAAAATCGCTAAAAAACGCTTGCGACTGCGAGAGCTGGTCGATAAATAGATATAATGAAGATAGCGACGAGCCCAACCCCCTTCTCACACGCGTTTTCTAGTTTCGGGGATAAAATTGGGGGGTCGGTGTGAGACCGCATGTTAGCACTGGAGGGTTAAAAAAAAACAATAGTGGAAATCAGCTAGCGGGACACTTTGAGTTCAAAAATTTTTATAATTTTAACTGAAAAAAAAAGAGTTCCAAAGAAAGTACAAAGTCTACTTACTGCTTACTAGTACTACCCGTTATTTGCGTAACAAGACCTGAAAAAGGACTTTACTGGACGAGTAGGCGGTTTTGGACGAGCCGTAGGTGAGTCCTGCAAACATACGAGTCCAGTAACGTACTACTTTCTGGTCTTGTTACGTAAATAACGGGTATGTTACGTACAATATTTTATCTGCGTCCGCCACTGACACCAAAATCACTGTCGTTATCATCTATAATTAAACAATAACTTAACAAACTACAGATAAAAACGCGCTTGATGGTATAATGAAGCTAGTTTAACAGCGCCAATCAACAAAACTACTCATCACCATGGCAACCAGCTACTTTCCGGCCTAAGCCGATAGAAATTCAATACCATGGCAACCAGTTTCTTTCTAGCCTAGGCCAGTAAAGATGTATTTTGCAGCCTAAAAATTGACGGATACAAAAAATGGTTTTCTTTCCGAACGCAGAAAAATATATTTAACGGAACTGACCTTCACAGTTTGCTATTAGCTTAACACAAAAAGGATTTGCACCATAATCTGAGGGTACATGCAGATGCAGTAAATCGATACAATATCTGCATCAGTATACAAACACAAAGACTACAATTATAACGAAAAATCATGTGACGGTTTTAATTATGCAAGACCAGGAAAGAATGGGTCTAGGAACATTCTTCGCTCACAATTCTTCGCCCACAATTCTTCCCCCACAATTCTTCGCCCACAATTCTTCGTCACCACAATTCTTCGCCCACAATTCTTCGCCTCCACAATTCTTCGCCTACACAATTCTTCGCCGCCACAATTCTTCGCCGCCACAATTTTTCGCCGCATACAAGCATATCACAAATTTTATTTGTAAATGTGATTGTTTTTATTTATAACGTAAATTTTACAGATTATTTTACATTAGCCTAAAGTTTTTTCTTGTATATTAATACTTCTTCTTTTAATATTATGATTGCTACATAAATATCGTATATTGTGATTTTTAATCTTGTTTATGTTATTATAATATGAATAAAAATTAAATTAACAAATATGTTGGTGATATAAAAGTAAAAAAAAAAACAGCAGTTGATTCTCTTTTTCTTTGCTGTTTTTTGATAGACTAGTGAAAGTTGTCAGGATGATTAAATAAATCTATCGAAGAATATTATTATTATAGGTAATTAATTTATATTAATTTGCGTCTGATGATAGCTATATCTACCAATACCTATGTAGTATGTACATATGTACCAAAATTAGCAGAAATACGTTAGTTAACGACAGGGCGTAGGGTCAATTTTATTTTCCTGGAATAGTAGATATTAATTTGTAAAAATTTTCTATAAGATTTTTGTTACACATACGTCTACATACGAATTTAAAAAAAAATATGGTTCCACAACAGAAATATCAGATAAGTAAAACATTTTTTGATATACAAAATATTTTTTTTTTTTTTTTTAATTTCACACGAAAGCAACACATTTATTGAGTATTATTTTTTATGTTTGATGGGAAGTAACAACCTTACTTGTTGAAATTTAAGCGAAAAATATTGGGTATTTAGGTTAGGTGTAATAGAGTACTAATTTAAACTATTCCATATATTTCGGACTTAATTAAGTCCTTCTTCAGTGGATACTACAATATAAAAATGTTATAAAAAACTAATAGCTGAAGGCAAGTGAAAACTTACAATTTATATAGATTATACCATGAGGTGGAAAAATGTTGATTGTACCATAATAAAACATAAGCTATTCATAGATGGTGGAGTAAACCAAGTCACAACAAATTATTACATTGAGATTAATAAATTACAAACAGATTAAAAGCATCAAAAGATGTGTGTATAAAACAAAACTTAATCGAACAAACAACAGGAACAAAGTCAAATAATTTTTGATCTATGACAGGCAGACTGCCAACAGCAGTAAGTTAATATTACTAAAAAACGGAAGTATTATTTTTGGCGGGAATAATGAAACCCAAAATTGTTGAAGAAAATGGAAATACAAGCCAGTGTAATTCAAATAATTACCTGGGTAAATGTATACCAAAAAATTATACAAAACTAAATATGAATCAGATTGAAGTTATACAAGGGATGTAAAAAGACTATTAAACCAAACCTAATATAAATGAAAGATCTAATTACGATTGAACAGACAAGGAATCACTCGATGAATTAACAGTAGAACTGGAATTAATTTTTGAAATTTTATGGTAATGAAGTAGTAAAGTGTAGATATTACTTAAATCTTGAACATCAGTTTTGTAATTAAGGGTAGAACTATGAGTTTGAATGTGGCACATTTCTAAAAATAAGCGTTTCTTGTAATTTGATTCAAAACAAAGGATTTTTGGGTGGTCAAAATTAATACGATGGTCATCATTAGTGAAATGTTGGCTGAGGGCCGTAGCATTAGGATTATTAAAAATGTCCCTTTTGTGTTGATACACTCTCATACCTAATTGTTGGGAAGTTTGACCAACATATACAGAGTCACAAAAAGAGCAAGGAATTAAATAAACTAAGTCTGATTTTTTCAACAAAGGAACACTGTCTTTCAACCTGCTAGAAAGATTCTGAATTGTTAAAGGGTTACGTTTAGCAATAAAAAGTTGTTTGTAGTCATTAAAAATATGTATGATTTTTGGGGTAAGGCAATCTATATTCGGAAGGACTCTATAAATGTTTTTTAAAGGAGGAGGATCTGAAACAGTATGGGTTCTCATATCAGAGACATTGAAAATAAGTTTTTTTAAAAAAGTTGAAGGATAAGAATTGTATAAAAGCAAATTGTAAAGTTTAACAAGATTCCCTTGCAACAGTGAGGGATGTGAAATTTTTTTAATACGGTTTTTTAGACCAAGGATGACATTGGTTTTGACTTAATTAAGTCCGAAATATATGGAATAGTTTAAATTAGTACTCTATTACACCTAACCTAAATACCCAATATTTTTCGCTTAAATTATTTCTTATGTTACATCATAATTATAATAAATATTACAAATTGAGAATGAACTTAATAAATGATGTCTCACAACTTAAGGCTAATGTAAAATAATCTGTAAAAATTACATTATAAATAAAAGCAAACCCATTTACAAACAAAATTTATGATATGCTTGTATGCTGCTAAAAATTGTGGCGGCGAAGAATTGTGGCGGCGAAGAATTGTGTAGGCGAAGAATTGTTTAGGCGAAGAATTGTGGGCGAAGAATTGTGGGCGAAGAATTGTGGAGGCGAAGAATTTTGGGCGAAGAATGTTCCGGACACGGGAAAAAAAATAGAGCAGGTTTTAAATTTTGATAGTAAGAAGTAAGAAGTAAACTAGAAGAAAAAGAAGGCAGCTAAAGACGTGTGCCACAATTAGCAAATGATAGATAGGGATGGAGAAACATAATCAAGAACTGGAAAAATTCACTTTGACCGAATGGTACAAAAGGAAGTGATTAAGAAGAGGATGAAAAAAATTACTCGTTAATCGATGTTTATAAAAGCATCAGGGAGGACATTGAGGTACAGTAAATTTCCTTGGAATATAAAATAACGCTTGCATACTAATGTACCAAATTTTGTGCATTTATAAAATTATTTTTGCTGACGATTACAGCTAGTGAGCTTATACAACAATTTACTTTACTAAACAATCTTCTAATGGGAGTCGTGTAATATTTAAAATGCAGTTGCCTCTCGTCTTAACTTGCAACTAAAAATTCAAGAAAAAATAGTCGAGCACAGCTTTATAGTTATAAGAAGTATTTTTTTATATTGTTTTAATTAATTAGGCACATTAAATGTTTTTACTTTCGAACACGAACTATTAAAATATAAAATTATCACTTTATAACTATACAGTCTACAGTCTTCAAAACTACAGCTAACGATAATCACTGCATTATCCGTGATTGCTTTTTGAATAGCTAATAATTTAGAACTGTTATTTATTTTCAAATTACGTAGAAAAATGAACGGTCTAAATTACAGCGCTACAACATCAATTTCATTTCCAAAATTTAAATATGCAAGAACATGAAAGTAGGCTAAAAATAAATAGACTCATTAATGTTAATGAAGACATTGAACGGATGATTTAGAGTTTGTGATGCAGTGCATAGCGTACATGCAAGAGTGCATTTCGACATGCAAAGCAATTTTAGATTTATTACAACACATTGAAAAGACAGTGTGTAATCGGTCGAAAAACGACATGCAACTCATTAGCATTTGCAATAGCAGATACAAAGTAATACGGAATAAAAAATATTTTTTTGTTGGTGGCTTTTATAAGTACATACATCTATAAATTATGTTTTAAGGGTCAATTAAATATATTGAGAATGAAAAAGATGTTTAAGTTTGTTAAAATTTTATTTAAAATATTTTGAATGTACTTCCCTTTAGCAATAATACACTATTCTCACTTCTAAAAGCTTCCAACCAATTTTTTACGGAATACCTGCAAAATAATCGCAAACGACTGGATCTCCTCCTTAAAAAACAAATTACCAACCCTTGAGTTCAAGAAGTAACCAAAAGTAACGCATGCATAAGTCAGGTGAGTACGGTGGATGCTCCATTACTTATAACTTTTTTTCTAACAAGGAGATTATACATTATCATCTTGGAGCATAGATCCGTCTTCAGATCCCTTCTTAACATTTCAAAATGCCAATTGTTTTTGCACTATTTCGCTGTAACTGTCTATTCTGCATCTAATTGAACCCTGAATGACATGGGGTCACCCGACAAGCTCCTTTATACAATTACTACACAAAATAATACATTTAATGTTTTGGTAGAGTACTATTTTTATAGCAGGTATCGTTTAAAAAAAATTTAAATAAGTTACACGTAACACCACAGGGGTCACCCTGACACTGAGGGTGGTGCATCGAGTTTAGCACGTTGTTTGGTTTTATTAGTTTGCTGATATTAGCAGGAGTTTATAAATATCATAACAAACTTGTGGAATGTTAGATGGACGTCTTTTAACAAAAGAAACAGGTCACTGCAATGTCTCAATGCCCTCGATGTAATAAGAAATTTGGACCAAGATCAACTGGTACCAATTTTAAACACTTTTTGAATTATGGCTATTTACTCTTCAAGATTCATACATTCTCTATGCGAACATAACTTCCAACGTAGGTGTCACTTTAAACAATACATGCCATCAAAGTCAGGAAAATATGGCATAAAGATTTGGGCATCCTGTGACAGCAACATTTCATACGTTTACAATTGCCACATATACAGTAGTGAAACAGATAACCAGCGCCATCCCAATCAAGGCAAACGAGTCGTTTTAGAAATCGAAAGATAGGCTAGAGAAAGGGAGGAATGTGACCACTGATAATTTTTTTACGAGTCTCTAACATGTAAGAGATTTGAAAGAGTAAACGCTTACATTGCTAGGTTCAGCACAGAAAACGAGACCAGGGCTCTATAAGGAATTAGTAAATTCATGTAGAAGATAAGTACATTCAACTAACCTTGGCTATCAAGAAGACGCTATATTAGTGTCTTATTCTCCAAAAAAAGAAAAACTATACCGTTTTTATCAACTACAAACGAAACTGTTGAGATATCTGACGGTAACAAGAAAAAACCAAAAATTATAATTGACTATAATAAAACAAAATCTGGTATAGATACCATACCATGGCCAAGCTTGTTTAAACACATACTGTGAAGAGATAAAGACGAATGTGGCCTATTGCAGTTTTTTTAAATAATATTATAGATACAAGCAGGGACTGAGAACGGAACGAAAACGAAAACGTTAAACGAAATTAACCGAAATTTTTTTAAGAACGAAAACGAAACCGAAAACGAAATTATTATTTTTCGTTCAAGAACGAAAACGAAATAAATATTTTGCAAAACCGGTTTTAAGCTTCACTTTTCTCCAACTATTTACGTGAATATGTATTAACAACTTTATTGTTTATACTTGCAATTTCGTGTAATACAATTAACGGTTTTTTAAATCATCAATATAGAATATACACTTGATTGGATATATATTATCAATGTGTATGTTTTATTTGCGTGTAGACATAATAATAGTAAAATTTATTCTTACTTTGAAAAGGACTAATGTAAAAGAAGATTTATTGGAAGATGTGTTGCTAGTAAGATTTAACGGAATATGAAAATGTGTATTGTATGGTATGTACAAACTATAAAGTTAAAGTATATTTCAAGTTAATATATGTTTTTTTTAAATATCTTTTTTATTTATAACATTTAGTAAATTATCCACTTGAATTCATTCTTTTGTCTTATTAAATAATTACAGCAGGATCTTATTTAATTCAAATGCATAGATTTTTAGTACTAAAACAAATTTAAAACAGCACTTGCTATATTTTCATATTTTTAGATAAAGATCGTGTGTCTAATTTAACCTAACCACGTTGTGTTTTTGCACCTTACGGGTGTTAAACTTAATAAAATGGTTAAATGTTAATGTGTTTAACGATTTGGTAAATTTAATATGGCGATGGTTTGCCAGTCTAAAATATGCTGTCCGTGAGCATCAAACCCCATCGTCATCGTTTATATTTTAGTTGAGACGCAAATATTGTTATCGTATTTATAGAGGGTTGTGGTGACTAGAAAAAAATTGATTTTTTGGCGACAAAAAAATATTGTAAAACCGGTTTTAACCGTTATGGTTTCGATTCACGAAAACGAAAACAGAATTTTTTCGATTAGAACGAAAACGATATATTTCGTTTTCGTTCTGAACAAAAACGAACGGAATTTGTTTCGTTTTTAGTCCCTGGATATAAGTGCCCTTGACGCCTACATTATATGGTATCATCTAAATGAAGATTGGCAAGCAAACAAGGGCTACAAATGATGACAGTTTCTTGTGCAACTAGGAAAACAATAAGCGGCAACTGAAACAAAGTTTCAAGAACCATTAACTTCACAAGAGTCGCAAAAACTGAAACGTGGTAGATGTTGAGAATGTCCAAGAAATTTAGATAAAAAGCATTCAAATAGATGCAACTATTGCAGTCGCTAATAATCACCAGACAATTTCTTGCTCGGCATGCAAGCATAACATAAACGTAGAATAGTTTTTTTATTATTATTTCTTAAAATCAATTGCTAGTAATGATTTTTGAGTATTTGATACTACCAAAAGTTGTTTAAAAATGTATACAAAGCTTGGTGTACAGTTTTTACTATGTAATCATGATTCTATACAGTAAAGAGCTTTGGGGTCAATAATGACGCCAGGGGTGCAACCGTACAACCTTTCCAGAAAGACGGTATTGTGCGCGTTAATTACATTGACCAGATGGGTATTCCTGAAGAAAATTGAATTTAATACTTCTTCCTTTGCATGCTGATATTTGGTATTTGTAGCACTTTGTTTATCTTCGTGAATCCATACACGATTCTCTTAAAATAATAAATTCGTGGCTGACATAATTACGAATCTTCAAAGTTTTATCGCAAATTCTTAAACGCCCTGATTTAGGAGCAGAAGCCAATTGGTAAAATTTCCTGTAAAATCAATTATTTGTCCTTAACGACCTTTCATTGTAATTTCTTAAACTGATAATAGCTGCACAATGAAATGAATAAAGTTTATCCCAACACAAGTAAAGGAAAAAGCGGTACATTAAATTTAGTGGTTGCATAACTACAAATTTTTTATAAACACCCAGTATTGTTATTAATTAATCAACTTAAAAGTTTAAAATGTCTTTTAATTATTTAAACCAATGTTGCATTAAATGGTTTTAGAAGTATTCACTACAGTTAAAATCGTATTGTGCACTTGGCCCAAAGGAATTTTATTAACTAAAATATCTTGTTTGATATATTTATCTGCCATTTTAGTTCTGAAAATGGCTTTTTTTTAACTTTTTCGGGGATAACAATTAAAAGAAAAAAAACTAATTCGCTGTTCATTAAGCACAGAAACCTATTTAAGAAAAATCAATTGAATTGGCTAAACTTTTCGCAAGAAGAAATCTAAAAATTAGCTGATTACTATATCTTGGTTCGCCGAAGGTAAAATTTAAAAAATTCGGAACATTTATTTTGATAAAACATTCTTTGGCACTTAAAACGTGAGTTTCCAAACATAAAGTAGTAGGCCATACTCAAGAAAAAACGATAAGAATGTTAAAATCGTGCAATTAAGTTTGCCTTTGGGGTTACAAATAGAGAAAATATGCAAAAAAGCAAAATCCTTTAGATTAAAGAAGATTTACGTCAGTAATTATTCACAACGAATATTCACCGCCTGCTAATTAAATCGAATATTAATTGAGAGTTAGACCGACGTATTTCCTATTGTCCCTAATTCGATATAGTTTAATCTCAACGAAAGCTTTGTTTGTAACCCGTGTCATATCAAGTTTGGAGCAGCAGTACGTGGAAAGGGTTATTAAATATGCGGTTTGATCGGTGTCGCAATCAAGGTTTATTTCATTAGCTACCCTTGTTAATTAGAGCCCTATATAACGAGGTGAGCTGCTGAACCACAGGCTCCCTAATTACAGGTGGTACTATGAAGATATAAGGTTACATTGGCACACGACTATAGTACACAACATCGTTAATTGATTTATTTTGGATTTAATACAACAGAGGCTTATGTTGCATACAATACAAGCCTTCGTTATCAAACTTGTAGACTTAGCAGTGCAACGAACTTTATTCTAAAGAATACATAACCACAAATTTACAGTTTTAGCCTGTAATATTCAATTTTTAACTTAAAACAGAACGTTACTGATAGCATGATATACGCAGTTCAGTAACGCCAAGGAAGTAATCGTTAAGATGTTTGACAAACTTTTCATTTCAAAAAATTATAACAATAATTTGGTTTGGTATTAAGTGATATAATATCTAGTACAGGGTGGTACAAATTCGATGGGATTAGATGGTTATCTCGCTTAATATTCAGGTATAGAAACGGTTAAATACCAAAACCAAGCAGTTTTTTGAGACAAACTTAGAACCATTTTCAAAAATTCCCATTTCCGGTTTTTGATTTTGGGGAAAAAATTGTTTTTGTCATATTTATAATGTGTCATAAATTCGTTATTGATGTAAATATCAAAACAACTGATGGAGATTATTTTTAGATATTTTTATAACATTCGATTAAACTAAAAAAAAAAAAGTTTATGCTCGGCGTTTAAAAATTATGACACAATCATAATTTATTTAAAGGAAAGCTTTTTTGGTTAGACATATTTAAATTCCTTTTTTTTTCATTCCAAATACATAAGGGTTGATGTAATTATATTTATATTATAATACGCAAGTTACGTAGAATTTTTAAATGTTTTTTTTAAGAAAAACAGTAGGCTGTGAAAACAAAAAAAAAACAAACTGAAAGACCTTTTAAAACTCACGTGGTAAAAGTTACGAAGGTTTTTTAATTTGTTGGGATAAACAAGATAAATATTTGAACATAAGATAACAACAATACATATAGTCAGAATCAGCAGTTATGTAGTATATTGCTGTATATCTTATGTTCAAATATTTATTATGCTTATCTCAATAACAAATTAAGAAACCTTCGTTACTTATACCACATAGGTTTTAAAAGGATTAACACCTTGATTTTCTTTTATTTTCACAGCCTACTGTGTTTTTCTTTAAAAACTAAAAACTGTAACTAAAAGCTAAAAAACTTTCGTAACTTACGTATTATAGAAAATAACTACATCAACCCTTAAATGTTTAAAATGAGAAAAAAATAAGGAATTTAAATTGTCATAGCCAACTAAAGCTTCCATTTAGAAAAAGGTAAGTTTGTATAAAAAATGTTCTTTAGCATAATTAAATTTAAGATAAAAAACCAAAAAATAATCTTTTAAATTTTTTTGATATTTACAACAATAACAGAGAGATGACACATTATAAATGTGACAACAAACACTTTTTCTAATAACTCAAAAACCGGAAATGATAGAATATTTTTGAAAACGGTTCTAAGTTTGTCTTAAAAATCCGCACATTTTTGGTAATTCAACAGTATCCCTATCTTGCATATTAAGCGAGATACCCATGTAATCCCATCAAATTTGGACCTCCCTGTACATTCTTTAAATTCTTAATTGGAATATTTTTAGGATGGATGCAGCGATTGGTTTGTAGTTAACCGGTAATCAGTCTTAACAGGAATCTATTTAATTACTAATCGGCCTACCGCCCGATTAATCGTTTCTAGTTAAGTTAAATTATCTTTTTCTTTTGTAAAAAGATTGGAGTAAGGTAACAGTTTTACTTTTTTCGTGTTGCTTTAGTTTTTTGTGAAATTTTATAAATTCACATACATTATATCAGGTAGTAATTAACTCAATTAATTATTATGTCTCATAAATACACCTTATGAATGCAATAATTAATTAAACCAATGATTTTGGCTAATGTAGCGCCACCAGCCTTGTACGTCTTTTGACCTGTCATAGAATTATCGATGTATTATGTATGCAAAATTTTTATGATATTGCCATCCGTCCATCTAGATTCTAGAGCTAGAGAGTTTATAAAAGGTTTTGGAACGAATGTTAAAAATAATAAGGAACATTAAAAAAGTAACTAATTAAAAAAGCTTCTATAAAATATAATTTTATTCCATTACTCCAAAGTACCTACCATTCGTACACTTTATAATGCACACAATAATGTGGACACATTTCAATTTTTAATGCATAACCTTTTCACTCATTTCAAGTTATGACTGCTTTGTAAATTTAACCTAAATGACAAAAATACTAACTAAAACCAACGTTGACCAATAAAGCACACATGTAACTTAAATCATATGCAAAAGTATTTAATTGGCCGATTAATTAGAAATCTATTATCGGCCAATTTGCTTATCAGTGCATCTTTAATAAGAAGCTCACTATTTGAGGCCAAAATGAGCCTAATTTTTCTCGCATAATTTTTTTTAAATTCAATGGTAATATATATTTTTTTAATTGTAGATAATAATGAACTTTAATATTGCATGTAACCCCGTACGTGATTAAGTATTAAAATGTTTTTGTTTTATGTGGACGTGTTTTGCATAATTATTTGGATTAAATAACTGTAGATTAATATAATGCTTAAAGATTTAATGGTGGTCCTGAAAATCTTACAAAAAGCAATGCTATTTTATTATATAATTATGTAATAAATTACATTATGTCCACACAGTTAAAAAAGTTTTTGAATGTTGCGTGCGTAAACTGCCATTTTTCTACCACTTTACATTTTTGTACCAATTTAAATCGAGTTTTTCTCTTGATTTGGGTGATTTTGTCTAAAACGTTTATCTCTTATATGGTTTATTCTGGTGCCAGTGTTTATTAAAAAAAAAATAAGGAATTTTTTTTGTTTAATCGTTATTTATTACAAAAACTTAAAGGAAAATCACAAAAGATAAAGTTAGTTAAGTTTGAAAAACTTGCATTTTCAGTGGAATACCCTCAAAGTTGGAATTCTGCAAGAGAGAACTTTGTATATTTTTAAAATTTACTTAAACGAAGTTTAAATCATTGTGTTTGACGACGGTGCATCTTTGATGGTATTTGTAATTCGAACAACCCATGATGTAACTCCAATAAAGTTATGTACGCGACGGTGATCACAATATTAAGTGAATCAAAGGGAATTCCAGTGAGATGTATTTCAGCTGCTCTAAAGGCAACCTCAGAAATATATTTATTTTTAGAATTTCTTCGCTTTTATTGCATGCTAACCAGGTAATATTTTTTTATTATATTGTTTGTAGTTGGTTTTACTTATACATGTTCTTTCAGTAACAATATATACAGGGTGAAATAAAAAACGGGAACGTATAAAATGCGTTCGCCGAATTCACAATTTTGATTTAAAATTTCATCCGTACAAGCTGCAGATCGAGCAAGAACTGAAGGATAACGATCACCAGTTGCGATAAGAATTCTGTCAACAAATTATGAGGAAGATAAACGAGGACAATGAATTATTGGACAAGCTTTGGATGTCAAATGAGGCCCATTTTCAGGTTACGTGAACAAGCAGAACTACCCGTACTGGCCAGCTAGCAACTTTAATGAAGTTCATGAGCGCTATTTACACAGCAGCAAGGTGACGGATGGTGTGCAGTTTCCTCACACGGGGTTATCTGACCTTACTTTTCCGAAAATGAAGAACAAATCACAAAGATTGTCACTTTAAATTTTAAATCGATATGTTGAGACGCTGCAATCTTTTGTTGCAACTGTTTTAAACAATTTTCCATAACTTCACGAAGCCTGGTTTCAACAGGATGGTGCGACATCGCACACTGCAAAGCGATCAATAACAGTTGTGCGAGAATTGTTCGGTAACCGTGTTATTCTGTGACATTCCCTGGCCCCCAAGATCACCGGATCTGTCTGTTTCTGATTTTTTCTTGTAAGGTTACCTTACACAGTAAGAAATGTTTGTAAAAATACCCCTATGTTACATTTTACAATATGTGGATTACATAAGAATTACCACAATGTAAATGCTTTATTCCATTCGTTTAATGGTATAAATCAGGGTTGAGCAGATTTAAATCAATTGATTTAAATCACGATTTAAATCATGATTTAAATCAAGTGATTTAAAAAAAAAATTATTGATTTAAATCAAGTGATTTTTTTTTTAAATTATCAATTTAAATCACAGATTATATGAGTACAATATAATATTAATTTATAATAAAACCAAATTGTATTACTATTAGTAATTAAATACACGAAATGGTGAATAAACCATATCAATTTGCTCTTGTAAAGTAATATTCATTGGGGAAATGCAATAATTCAAAAAATAAATGACAAGTTTTTGACGTTAGCGAAGTGAACAGTCATTTTTTTCAATTTCCACGGCACTATTGCTTCTATAACGATTTGAAGAAAAATGTCGAATATCTCGAAAAGTATGAGTTTTGGGTGTAGGACAAAATATGAAGCTCTTTTAAAGACGAATTCGATGACATAAAAAAATACAGGGGTGTGTATTTGAAAAAATCGAGTTACGAGCTTTTGAAAATAATGGAAGTTGCCACCTATTTATAAACACTCCTGTATCTGTGATTCAAATTTTTTTATATCGAGCGAACAGAGAAATTGTTTCTGCATGCCATACCAAATTACAACTCTGTACTTCAAAATAACTTCAGGAGAATTTTTTAAATAAAGACTTAAAACCTTGAATAATTTAGAAAATTATTTTTTTTTACAACGCCGTATAAAAACCTCTAGTATTTTATTTTGATGCAAAGCTAAAATTAAGGCGGTCAAAAATATTAAATAAAAAATTGGGTGTTGTATTTGAAATATAAAAGTTGCTATTAGTTCCAGAAAGGTGACTCACCCTGTATATTTGAAAATATTTTTATTGTGTTGTTTAGAAAAAACTGTATAAAATAGCATTTGAATCAACGTCATATCTCAAGCCGATCGACCGCACTAATGACTCACCCTGTATATAATTAATTAAACATCACCATTTGGCACTGATTTTTTCAAAATTCTTAATCATTATATTTAATTTTTCATTTTGACAAAAGTTCACCAATGAATTGAATATATTGGAAATTAAATATATTAGCACAAAACAGAAATAGCATGTGAATATGTCACTAAATTCGATAATATGGTACATTTGATTTAAATCAAAAAAATCTGATTTAAATCATAAAAATCTGATTTAAATTAAATAAATCGATTTTTTTTTAAAAATCATGATTTTTATCCACCCTGGTATAAATACAAAGTTTTGATAAACTTTACATGCATTTTACAAGGTGATAGTAATATTATAATAAAATTACAAAAAAACCGGTAAAATTACTCCATGTTTACAGTCTCACATTGTACTTGCACTTAAAGAAATAAATATTTGACTTTAGGTGATTTCTTAACACATGAAAATGCCACAAGAGCTACATTTTTCCCTTAATTATAAGCTGTTATTTCGTCAGTAGCAATCTTATATCTTAGTTTATGTAGATCGGATGGTTCAGAAAATGCTGATACAACTCTGGTTTATTAAAAATTACTGAGTACCCCTCTGTCTAATAGCACGGCCTTGTAACTCGAGACACAACTGCTATGCGCAGTTTTTTTGCTAAATTTCGAACATTTTAGGAGTTTTTATTGAATTTTAGGTACCTAACATGTATTTGATAGGCATTAAAGCCGTTCAAAATTTCTTTTAAAGTTTGTCGTGTACAGTGTAGTTGCATTATCTACTGTTTATTACTGTTTAAATATTTAACAATTATTGTGATGTTGTGTTAGTGTTGGTCAGCAAAAAAATTATATTTGAGGAATGAAGCCTCCAGTTATTGCACATTAAGGTAAATATTTTGAATTTTAAAGTGCCGAGGATGTTGTTTTTGAAAAAAAAAGTGTATAAGCTATTTTGTAGATTACTCTTATAACTGTGTGGTTTTGTGTTTAAAAACTACTTTTTATTTAAGGTACGTGTGAGGAGTGCGAAGCTAGGATTATTTGTTTATTTTTGGTGAATATTTTTTTTTACTATTCGGTCAGTTTTCGAGTTAGGCATTTTCAAAACGTCGATATAATCAAATTTTTCAGTTGGGAGTTGTAATACTAATAGATTTTACCATATACATTACTAAAATACATTATCTTAGCTATTTTAGTGTAATATTCTCTTTAATAATATGGAAGCTATAAATAAAATTGCCTCTCAGAATATGGAAATTGGATGTAAGTGAACTTAATACAGAGTTAGTAATTTTACATCACTTCTCTGTAAATATACAATTGAAATTGAAAGTTTACCATGATTTTCAATGGCCTAATAATGCCAATGATTATCATGGTAAATTTACAGAAATACTTTTTACAGTGTAAATGGCAAGCTGTAATGGTTCAATTTATGTCAATAAATATTTTTTGTTGTGATATTGCTAACAATATTATTCTTCACTACGATATTTCGTTTCTTTGTGAAATCACAAGACAAATTGACATTATTAAAATTACGGACGCAAGGTGCGGGAAATTTTGTTTTACGATTGATTCATTTAGGACCATGAAACATGCAACAATTCTTAAACTAAAATTAAGCAAAATCAAATGCGCGTGGATTATTTCATCAAACTATTTGCAGGATAAACTGTTTTTATTAGGAATACAATTTATTCTCTGTAACCATTTTGATGAACTTTTTATTATAATACGGAGTTATAAAACACACTGTCCACTAGCAACCTAAAGCAAATTGGAAAAACGATTCATGTTAGCAATAACCTAATCATAAAAGATATATTGGAAAAGTTTCTATGATCAAATCTAAACCACTTTCATCAAACAAAAACTTTTTTTTGTACACCGTCACAAGATAAAATAAAATTTGCGAGCAAATTATTCACATATTCTATTCAGCAAAGTTTTTATCAAAGTCGTTAAGGTGCTATATATCATTACTTTAATGCTCTCGGTACGTGAAAATGAAGGCAGAGGCTTCCATTATTTCTGCACATGAGGCTTTATATTGAGAATGTAATTATTTGATGTGTATTTCAACTTCCGTTGAAAAATAATCTGACATCCATATCATTACTGAATTTTTCTCGGCAACTTCCGCTCTCTCATTTGCTCTGCCAGCATTACTGAAATTATCACCTGACTGAATGGAAGTAAAATAATGATCGCAATAGCTATGTTCGTTCTGGTAATGTGTGTGTTGCGTTCGATAATTTAGGCATTAAATCACGATCCAACGGAGACAGGTACGACTAACACCTTCATGTAATTAGGAACTTCGAGATGGCTTTGACAAAACACATTACGTTATATTACAGTAACATAAATTTTATTTTACACAGATGCTCAAGATTGCTTTCTTATAGCTACAACTTTTGATATTCGACAACTTCCAAATAACTTTCTCCTGAAAAATGCTCGGCGAAGTATGTTTTCGACTCTTGAAAACTTGGGAACAAGCTTGGCGTTTGTTTCTCATAATTATTTCACAATGTTTTTGTTATGAAATTAAATAGTACTAGCTACCAGCCTGTTTTTCATTAATCACGCAAGTACGTAGCATATCTCATTTTAATGAAGGTGCTTACCGAAATTAATTTTATATTTAGCATTAAAACAGGACGGTTAAATTTTTAAATTAATAAAAAAAGTTTTTTTGTGTTTAATTAAGTAGAGCAAGTTTATTTATGTAATGTTTTGTTTTTATTCCATGGCCACTGTGATAAACTTTATAAAAACAATAATATTGCTATAACTTGCTTATTTTAAAAATAAACCTAATAACCTCTACATCAATGAAACTAGAATTAAATTCTCTTCAATGAACTCATAGCCAACTATAGTTGTCAAGTTTGGCTTTTATTCAGGGCTTCGAACCGTTATATTTTTCGTTTCGGTTTTATCTCGAAAATTAAGTGTACCATGACTTTAAAATATTTTTTTCTAATTATTCGTAGAAGTTTTTATTGGAATTATTTCACATTTTGACTGAATGTAGTAGGCTGTGGAATTATTTACCTTTAAAAAATTGTTTGTTTTTAGTTTTTTAACAATATTTAAAAAAGTTGAAGGTGTAGATTAAATTTCAAAATGCTATTAAGTTTGTTCCGAAATTCTTCCCAACTTTGCTATATTAACCGAACATGTAACTCTTAAAATAACAAAGTTTCCCATACAACACATGAAGATTATTGTCACCCTGTAAACAGTGTTGCGAAAAAGTATGGAAACAGACAAATATTGAAGATATTACAATGAAATTTGATATCTTATTTTTATCGTATATTTCAGATTCTATGAGAATATTGAGGTTCGACCAGAAATGGACTCTAACTTTAAAATTTTATATACAACACCCGCTATATTTGAACATTTTTACATTTTTCGTTACATTTCCCTTAAAAAACATGTAAGGTAATTTAAACACTCTTTAGGCAGTAAAAATCCGTTTGATATTTAGATTGACAATAGAATAATAAACACTTTGCAATAGCTACAGTTTTAAAATATTATACGGTGTTTTTTACGCTTGGTCAAACATGTGAAACATTAAACATCGATAACTCATTTTTCTTAAATACAACACCTTATAATTTTTAGATAGTCTTGTAGAAAATTGAATGGTCCCCTAAAACCATTAAGCTTATTTTATACCTAAAATCGATACTTTTCGAGATATCGCGATTTTATTGTTAATTATTAGGACAACGTGATATCTTCAAGTTGGCTATGAAGGTAGACGACGGTAATTTTGTAACAATTAAAAGAACACCACAAAAATGTTTAAATTTCAACCGGAAAGGGAACCAATCGTAATCTTTTTTTAAATTTAAAGATAAGAAGTCAGTATCTATCGGTTTTAGCAATATACAAACGATCCAAGTTAATTCTATTTCGTAATTGTCCCAACACACTGGTCCAATTAATAAATGCATAAATAATTTTGAGAAACCTCGAAGACTGGTAAAATTATATGTTTATCATAAAACTGACTGACATTCTTGACAGAAAATTTTAAATACTTTTTTTGACGTAAAAGAAAAGACTGATACAGCTGAGAATAAATTTTTAATTAAATTAAGTAAATCTATTAACTTGCAGAAAGTGTGTGCAGTGAAAAATATTCGCAAATTAACCCTAAATTTATTTAAATTGGCTCATGTATAAATTTGAGTTAATCTGTGTGTAATAAAGCGGTAATGCGGTCGTAATAAAACCATGTATGTACTAAATTTTGCAATTTACGTAATGGGTAAAGATTTATCAAATAAATAACGTCCACAGGGTAAAGTTTCTCATAAATTTTGTGGGTATATCGGAAGATCGTGACCGCTAACTCACAATTAATATTAATCTATTGAGTAACAGCGACACACCTTGTCTCCTATGCTGGTAGGTACACCTACCAATAAATTCGGGGATCCTGGGATCTTACTAAACAGTTTTAATGACTGTCTTATCTAGGATCCAATCTTAGCCTACCGCCTTAGCCATGTCAAGGGTTCCTAACACAGATGTAAATGCAAATAGGGGTCACGGTGACACTAACGGCCTTAGTGGTGTCTAGTTCCGATATCCCGTGAAGCCGACACATGCCCAATTTCCAAAGTAACAAGCAACCGAAGTTGACCGGCTATTGTTCTTTACTGAAAACGACGATAAGCTAAACCACCAACGGAGACGATTGTTAAACAAAAGCATTTTATTATCACAGAAAAATTTATATTGTAATATAATTTTGATAAAATATACAAATAAAATAAATAACACGCTTGAGTTAAGCAACGAATAAACACATAAAAACCGTTAATAATCTTGTATCAGTTTCTTTAGATAATACAAATACAGGAATTTATTACGATAGCAGCAACATTTATAGTCAATAAACAATTTTTTCTTAGATGTTAAAGACAAAAATGTTTTGCTTACAGTACTTTACAGGAAATCACAAAAAGATTAAAATTCGAGGGCAACTATTAATTCGCTCATTATTCAAGATAGACCAAAGGTTGCCTGATTTTATGATGCTATTAATACGAAAAAAATGTAGATATCTACAATATTTATTAAAGCTAAAAAATGCCTGTTTTTCTTTGTAACCTTTATATTGGTAATAGACTATTAAATTTGTTAGAATTGCTTTGCAGCTATTTTTTATTCTACATTTAAATGAATTTTATCTTTTCGATATCAAATTAGTTATTGTTAATGGGCGCTATATTTGATTTTTGAATTGACGTTTAGGGTATTATCTGATTCCAAAATGAATCATTTGAAATAAAATAAACATATATCAATAAAAGAGGTAAATACAAGAAAATTTTTTTTTTACAACTGCAATACGCAGAACATATTTAACATTAATGAAAAAATTGTTTTGTAATTTTTATACTTAGTGCTTATTAATGTTTTTTCCTTAAAACAAAAAGCTTACAAAGTTGTCGCTAAAAAAGAAGAGGATTTTTTGCACACAACAAATATTTTATTTTTTTATTCGTCGAAATATTGTTTGTCTACATAAATCATGTTGTTAAGTATTAGTATTTCCCAAATAAAATAGTCTAACGAGGTAAGGTATCTACGGGTAATGCGAAGGCATATTATCCATTGTAAAAAGTATATAAAAGTGTTCCATTTTTCAATAGCACTATGCGAACACTGTCCTGCTACCACCAACAACTATGTAACTGATAAAGTGATAAACAGGGTGATTGATTGAGACCGGAACTTAAAAATATATGAAGAATGAAAAAGGGTATGGATCTGAGATTTTGGTTATGACCATAATGGCATCTGATCTGTTTATTGAAAATATTTTCAATATGGCGACACTTCCGGAAATACCGGAAGTTGACGTCTACTTTCTTATTTCAAACACAATAGCCTATTTTTTATTGCGTATTTGGATTTAACAAGTTATTTTAGAAAGACTTTTATAAGCATTCGCTATAACTAAGTGCAGTCATTGTTTAGATTTTTGGACTTTTTTGAAATTTTTTTGATTTTTATCGTCGTGTTTAATATTATCTAACGCTGCCATTTTTGAAGAAAAAACGCTTAAATTTAGACCATGTCTAGAAGAAACCTTGGAGTACGTGCTGGCATATTTGCAATCGATGCATTACTTACAGGGTGTCCAAAATTTAATTTTCTTTTGATACAACTTCAGACCACTAAAACTCGTTTTTTCCAAATACAATGCCCAAACTGTATTTTTCATTTTCTAAAGCAAAATTACATTCTGCATCAATCTGTATTAGAGTTTCCTATACCTATCTGCAACAATTTCCGAGTTATTAAGAATTTTTGATAAAGTTTAGAGAAATTGCAACATTTTTAAATAGTAAGCCTTAGAAATGACAAGTATTCACAATAAAGTTGTTAATACATAATGTAAAGGGAGAAAGTTAAGCTCACTTATTTCAAGTGAGATTTTTTAGTCTCAGGAAAGTTCCCTTTGTATAAACGGTAAATTTGCATTGGGATTAATGTTTTTTTATTTTTATTATTATTAATTTATTAGCTATCAGGTTTATTCAATCTTTAAGCTAATGGGCTTGGGAGTGATTTGGGATTAATGAATAAAATTTATATAACGATAAAACTATTTAAAACCGGTTAAAACCGGCAACAGATGTTATTTATTTCGTTTTCGTTCTCAAACAAAAACTAATAATTTCGTTTTCGTTTTCGTTCTTGTAAAAATTTTGGTAAATTTCGTTTAACATTTACGTTTTTGTTCCGTTCTCAGTCCCTTCTAATAAATGTAAATAATATTCGTTTAAAACTATAGAAATCTGTTTGTTGCCATTATGACGTTTATACAAAACTTCATATTTTGCAATTACAATTTTTTTAGTATCTATTTTTAATAAACCTTTCAAAGCCATTTAATATTTATCAGCTTTAAACATTATAATTTTAAAGCATAAGCTTTTTATTATATCGATTAAATGTGCCTTTTGTTATTTCTTTTGTCTTTAATTCTTTTAGAATAATTTTCCTCATTTTTAGTATTGTTTTTTTTTTTCATTAAAATTGTTAATCTTTTTTTTGTCTTTTCATTAGCAGCCAGACAATAAATTTAGTATAAAATAAAACTTCTTTTCTAATCCAATCTATAGGTAGAACCAAATTTAATGAGTAGCGTTTAATCGGTCAAAATCCTAATTACGTCTTGAAACAAAACAGCTTTAATGCAACCCATTACCGATTAATCGGTGCCTACTTATTTGTGACAATAAAAAATGAAATTTGGTATTAACGACACTTAATTTAGTGGTGATATTGTAGTGTAAATACGGAACAAGTTTACTTTAACGGACTTTGTCAGAAATTGATAAAATTAAGTGGACTTATAAAACTGGACGTCCTGAGCTCAATTTCTTAAACGTTTTTTTTTTTACACTTGGGGTATCTTAGTTGTTTAAATGACTTTTTTTGTGCATAAAACGTCTTTCCTATTATGTGTAGAAATGTATCGCCTGCCATGTTTAAAACTTCGTAAGACAGAATAATATTGCCTGTTAAATTTTATTAATGAGTTGTTTTAAAGTGAATTTCCACTGACATATCTTTCCGAAATCTCACAGAGGGAGTAATAGAGTGTAGGGGAACTGTGTGTTATAGGTATCGAACTGCATATTTCTACTCAATAGTTTCACACTTAAATTGGTAATGTATACTGTAATTTAAACCTTTTAGATGTGGTGGTTTAGAAATTATTAGATTGCGGTTTTTAATTGACAGTTGAGTGAAATTTTTGGAGCTGTTTATTCTTATTTCTGCTTCTATTTGTTAAATATGATACAAAATATAATCATTTTGGCTCCTAGTATAGCTTCTTGTTTAATGAATCTTCTTGGCATGTTTCTACAAAATTTTCAAATGCCTTTAAGAAATTTTCAAAGTATCCAGGTACTGAAATTGTTGCATTTTACGATCCAATTTATAACACTACAAAAATGTGTACTACTTTTTCATAAAAATACTACCCGTATAAGCAACAGCTTATCCTGGATTACAGCCTTTATTAACTTTATCGATCGCTTTTGTAATTCTCCCAATAAAATCACCTCGCTAAAACAATCGGTTTTACATCTTTGAGCAAAATAATATCAAATTGGGGTTAAAATCTCGAAGAGTTCAATTTTATAACCTTCCATTGTTTACTCTAATACCGAGTCACATCACGTAGGTGTTGATTTGGATATGTACACACGACAAGGATATTTGTCTCAAATATTGTGCGGTTTTCTTGAAGCCATTGTTAGCATAACCTATATCTTGGGACGTTTCTATAGTGAAACCTTTTGTTTGGGAATTTTAAACAGGATATCTTGTAACAAAAAAAAAGAAACCGTAAGTGTATAAAATAAACTTGTTTAGTATTGTATACATAGGGATTTGATTCGATCCTATTTATTTTGGAACGCGGTCATAATCATAAAAATCGTAAATTTCAAACAAAAAATATATAGGTAAGTAAAAATTAAACTCGCGTATAATTTGTCAGGAAAGAGCACAATTTACACTTCTGTATAAAATTCAACAACCAATTAAATGTGATTTAATTTGCAGGGTAAAACTGAGTTCTGATACCTACATCCTTTTTTTTCTTTAGTTTAAAATTTTGATACATAAAATATTAGATACCTATATGTAAAAAACGGATTATTTGCACATATGTACACTACCGTTTCTCTTCCAGTTTCGCCGAAAACGACCCTAACTTCGTTATTTTACATGGAACAGCCTGTATATTTCTAAAATATTGGATACAACGGCACCATTTCGGTCAATTTTTATAACCTCAAATACTTTTGTGACAATATTTTTTTTTATTATTCCTAATGTCACCTACAGAACTTTTATAATGAACTTGTGCTTAAAGTTTTTTATATTTTTGTTAATGGTATCACAGATTGGTCAAATTATTCGGTTTTAAATTTCAAATTCTAAGACTTGTAAGAAACAAAAGAAACATTTTATTTAGTTTTGAGTGAGGTAATAAACAAATAGATATACATATTTAAATAAGTTCAAAACGACCATCTAGCCCAGGAGTTCTTAACCAGGGGTCCCCGGACCTCTTGGGGGTCTGCGAAAAGATTTCAAGGGGTCCGCGAGCTTTGATAGGAAAAATTAACTCATTATCTTTATTTTTACTAACTTCTAAATGTAATCCAGATGTCCTTTACGTATGAATGTATCCATTAAATTACAATAGTGTTAGCTGTATCTATGGTCCTGAATAGAATTAATAAATATTTTCATATCGCAATACAGTTGTTAACCATTGGTCCACGGCTTTCACCTGACTGACAAAGAGGTCCACGGAACAAAAAAGTTTAAGAACCTCTGATCTAGTTCAACACTATATTGTAAAAATTTTCCCATCTTCGTTATATTTTAAACATCTGTTAAACATTTGTGTTGTAACAAATAACTTTCGATTTTATCCAATCGCAAAAGAAACATTTTCTCCAAATTTTGGGTAAAATTAAATGTAGAAGATTTTCACACCGTTGTAACAGAACCTCCAAATCAATAATTTATACAACAACTTTTAGACTTAAAAGTCATAATTATTACTGGTTCATGTCACTTGTGCTACAGAGCAGCAATAAAAAAGCACAGAAAAACTAAACATCTTGCATAGCATGCGAAAAACTTGCCTGCGACGAGCATGCCATAACAACTACAAAATGTAACGAATATGGGTAATAAATAAATAAATATAATTTTTTTCCCTCATATAGACATTAGTTTTAATGCATTCAATTTTCCCTGTAATTATATCTACTAGTGTATTTAATGGATTATTGCTCATAAATCTATTTTTTCTACAGGTGAGTACCCGTATAGCCGGTTATTGAGAATGCTACGTGAACTTTGATGTAAAGACAAATTTGGTTTCAGTACAGAAAAAAAAATAGAACCATGTTTCTCTTTAAAAAAGGTAAAATCGCGACGACGATTTTTTTTTTTAAATCACTAGAATACTAAAAAAAATCACCAAAAGTGCTTAGGTGGGTACCCGGTAGTGATTGCAATACCGGACCAAAATTCAATACCGGTATTCGGTATTTATTCGCAAGTAATACCGGTATACCGGTATCAATACCGGTATTGCTTTTTTTAAAAAAAGTATTAATTTTGAAAATACAATATATGCATTTTACACATATGTACATGTAACAAGTATAATGTCAAAACACAAATTTACATAAAATAAAGAAACTTAAAAAATTACATAATGTGTAAAAAAATATGGACACAAAAAACTAAAGATATACAGGGTACCTAATTGATTGGGACTGGGCATTAAAAATATATGAAGAATGAAAAAAGGTATTGATCTGAAATTTTGGTTATGACCATAATGGCATCTTAGCTGTTTAATGAAAATATTTTCAAGATGGCGACCCTGCCGGAAATACCGGAAGTTGACGTCTACTTTCTTATTTCAAATACAATGGTCTATTTTTTATTGCATTTATGGATTTAACACGTTATTTTAGAGGGACTATTAATAGCATACCCTATACCTAAGTGCAGTCGTTTTTTAGATTTTTGGACTTTTTTGAAATTTTTTGATTTTCATCGTGATGCTTAATATCATCTATCAATCTATCGCCGCCATTTTTGAAGAGAAAACGCTTAAATTTAAACTATGCATAGAAGAATTTTTGCAATCGATGCATTACTTACAGGGTGTCCAAAATTTAATTTTCTTTTAATACAATTTCAGACCAATAAAACTCGTTTTTTTTTCAAATACAATGCCCAATTTTTTTTTTCCATTTTCTAATTCAAAAGTAAATTCTACATCAATCTGTATTAGCGTTTCCTATATCTATCTGCAATAATTTTCGAGTTATTAAGAATTTTTGATAAAGTTAAGAGAAATTGCAATATTTTTTAATAGTAAGCCTTGGAAATGACAACAAATATTCCAATGTTGCAATATTCTTTCGTCTTCTAATAATATCATCTCTCTTTTAATTAACTTAAATACATTATTTTGTGGCACAATTTTGTGTTTTGCATTTATTGCTATTTTTTTTATTTATGGCAGACTGCAATTATAAAATAATAAAAATCAAATTTAAAAAAAATAATATTAATACCGAATACCGGTATTAGACCATCAAATGAGACGGTATTTCGGTATTGTAAAATGGCACGGTATACCGGTATTCGGTATACCGGTATACCGGTATACCGGTATTGCAATCACTAGTACCCGGGTACTCGGTTATTGACATCAGGGTTAAGTGTGCCGTGACCTACATAAATCGAATTTTGTCATGTCAACAAGTGTCCGGAAAATGTTTTTGCAAATTTTAATTGACATATAGATTACTTTTATCGGCTTCAAAGGATGCAAAATCGGTTTTTTAATAGAGTCAACTTTTTTGTATAAGACAGTGGTAGATTCAGTTATTTAAAAAGAGTATTTTTTAACGAATTTAATAATACCAATAATTTACATTTGTGTTAAAGGCTGCCTCACAGACCTAAAGTATTATAAAAACTTATTAAGATAATCTGTTAATCGCAGTACATCGTGGTTAATTGCAAGAAAACAAATTATTGTTGTTTTATGTTTAACTAATATAGTTATTTAATTAAAAAATCTTAACATTTTTGTTATAACTACTTACGGTGCTTAATAATTTCCGATTTTTTAAATTATTTTGTCACTTTTCAGTTATTTTTGCGTTCGTTAAAATACTTTTGTTATTAAAAATGTAGCTAAATTTAAAACGAAGGACGTTACCACACCAGGATAACTTTTTATCCCTATTGCTGTAGCAATTTTCTTAAAGCAATTCTAAAAACTTCCACTTAGGTATGTAGAAGAATAAACTTTTTAAAATTGTATCACAATACGTTTATTTAAATTTTGAAACAAAAGTCGTCCGTCTAAGGAATTTAATCTTAAATTTCCTTTTGGTGGTTTCAAAACATGGCCATAATGTTCAGTTTATCGCCAATAAATTTCAGTTTCGTATATGCCACCCTTTTCTAGGTATACATGTACTTTTAAGATACGCTGTATGTTTAAGTACGAAAATAACATTTTTAAAAAAGAAGGAAGAAGGTGCCAATTTCATTGATTTTATGGCTCGCTTGTTTAAGAAATTCTCACGTTTTAAATTAATAAAATCTCGTCGTTTTGTGTGGGTTTAAAGCAGTTAGAGCATTAAAACACTTAAATTAATTTCGGTACAGAAAATATTGAAAATTTTCCGCCCAGTAAAGACGCTAAAATTTCAAGGTGCTACCATATAATTTAGGAACTCAAAAGCATATAAAAACACGAAGACCGTAGTATATAATCGATTCTGAAGCACCTCCCAAAATCAATTTGTAGAAGCCACTATTTATACTTATCAGCGGTGCAGTATCTGAAATGATGTTCCGAGAGGGTAAAAAGAAAAATAGGAAAACAAGAAAACGCTCTGCGGACGGGCTCTCGTCGTGTAATCAATTACCTTGTAGAGACGATGGAACTTGCCGGTCTCGCGGCCACCCACCAAACGTATAATTATCAGAGCGTGGCCGTCCACTACTCCGTTGCTTTGCTTTTGGGACAAGGAGGTATAAAAAGGTAAATCCCAGCATCGTGATCCGAGGTTTACGAAGTGAATTATTAAAAGGACAACTTTGATAGGTAAGGGTTCCGTGTTTTTTATTAAGTGCCGGCTCTTAATGGCCGACGGAAAAAACCAAATTACCTAAATACGTACCATTAAGATAAGCTTACCTGCTTAAGTTTGAGCTTGATGTTGTCATCGGTAGTTCCCGAAGAAGACGAATTGATTACTTGCTTTATATGTGGTGACGTTTATGCCTTAGATACTGTTTAATTTGATGTATGTGTTGGATCGAATGAACTAGCGATGAATTAGGCCCATTTGCTTCGAGCACTCGGTAGTAGATAGATCGGTACAAAAAATGTAACATGCGCACCATAAATATAACTTTTAAGCTCAAGCCAACATTAAGCTAACCACAAAATTACTAAATGGCTACTGCTTAGGCGATGATCTACTGTTTGTAATCGGTTTATTAATTCATTAAAGAAAAACACATTAAATTCAATCCGTGTTTTTTAATTAACAAAATAAACTTACAAACAAGACTTTTGAAAAATTAATTTTAATAAAAAGTTACGCGGCATTAGCAATCTGCAGACGACACTTAAATTTAATTGGGTGCTATTTAAATGCTATAAAAATAAATTGAAATGAAATAATTTTAATTCAAGAATGTCATTTAAAAAGTTGTGGACGCTATTATAATTAATCAATTTGCTATATGTGCAATGCTATGAAATTATAATTTTTGCAATAAAAAGAAAATAAAATGAAATAAAAATAAATCATTCTGTCACTAATTATTGCACTATAATAATAAAGAAATTTTGCCAATTGTATTTAATATTTGTCATTTAGATGTAAGATTTGCTACTGAATTTTAATATTTACCAGTCGGATTTAGTATATGGCTAATTGGAATTAATATTTGCTACTTGGAATTAATATTTGCCACTTGGATTTCATATTTGCCACTTGGATTTCATATTCGAAGGTATTTGTAGTGATGTTCCTAGTACTAACAATGCCTTAGAAAGTTTCAACAATGTAATTAAACAAGAAGCTACATTAAGAGACGATTACCAATAACTCGTTTCTTTACTTTAACTTTTGGATACATTGAACAATGGTCTGAAAATTATAGTAATGGATTAAAAATATTTAAAATAGAACCTACTGTAACCCTAGATATTTGGACAAATGCTTACAATTGGGCTAAGACTAAGAAAGATATTAAAAGTATATCGTCATCATCAAGTACTACAATTTATAAATTTCCCTCAAGAAAAATTGAAATGTTAAATGAAGATATAAAAGTTGATTGCTTTGAAATATTCCATGAATTTAAAATTAATTCATTCTATAGCTATAACGTTACTTTCCCTAATGATGGCAACTTTTTGGCTGCACAGTGTGATTGTCCTGCTTATTTAAAAAAATTTATTTGCAAACATGCTGTAGGAATAGCTGTTAGGCTGAAGAAAGCTTTTCCACCTCCCGAAGCGAAAAATGTTGATATCGAGTCAAAACGAAAACGTGGAAGGCCTTTAAAAGCGAAGAAGGGATTGTTAATGCAATAATGAAGGAAATTTCGTATTATGCTTGCTCTTTTCATATTGTTTATTTTGGAAATAACATTTATTTAATGTATTGATCAGACTAAATAAATTTTAGGTTATATTTTCTTCATATCCATGTATTATTATCCAATTATCATTTACCTCGTCCTTTACATTTTCCTCGTATCTATAAACGTGACAAATATTAAATCCAAGTCGCAAATATTAAATCAAAATGGAAAATTTTAAAACCTATTGACAAGTTTTAAATCCAAGTAGGAAATATTAAACTTAAGTGGCAAATATTAAATACAAGTGGTAAATATTAAATCCAAGTAACAAATATTAAATCCGAGTAGCAAATATTAAATCAAGTAGCAAATATTAAATCCTAGTGGCAAATATTACATCCAAGTTGAATTTATATTATTGGTTATAGTGTGGTGCAAGTGACAAATAAAAGAAAATTATAGCAAATAATTTGTGCTCAATTTAATTGTACAGCGAAAAAAAATATAACACATTTAATTGCAGTACCCACGACTTATAAACGACTTTTGGTTTTATTAATATAAAGACATTAGCAGTAAATTTATAAACTTTTGTGTGTTATACCTACAGTGACCATATTTTTTAAGAAAAACTAAAGGACAAATAGAGCCTACACGGAGCAGTGGCGTACGTAGAAAAATATTTTAGGGGGGGATATTGCTTTCATTTGCAAAAATAATACTGACTAATTTTAAACGGAGCATGGTAATGGTAAAATTAGAAAATGACCTAGGGGGGCTAGACACACAAAGTGAACTGCAAAAGAGAGGTGTGGGGGCCGAACGCCATAGGCAAAATTTTTCTAATTTTCAATGTCAAACGTACTCAAAAATAGCATTTAAGTAAAATATACAAACATATGTTTAATATATTTTATGTATTTTATATGTTTGGAAATGCGGTAATTATGATTTGTCTTTTTTAAATTTTGGGGGGGTATTTTCCCCTAGTCCTCCCCCTTGCGTACGCCTCTGATACGTAAGAAAACCTATACCAAACAGCATCCGATCATTACTTTAAAAAAAAGAACTACAACATTCACCTTTTCCCAGTGGTCCTAAGCTCCTAAGGACGAAAGTGAAAATGTATCTAATTTAAAAGCACTTTTTACGCCGTAATTAAAATTAAATATAATTCTTTTTATACACAACACTATTAAAATAAATACTTTAATTAATAAATGGTTAATAATAATTTAAATTATTGTTTTAATTTCAATATGTTTGGACGAAAGTTTTTTTTTTGCAGTTCTATTTTATGTTTTATGTAATCATTAAATTTTACACAGTAAACATTATTATAATTAATTACATATGGTGTAAATGCAGCTTCCAGTACTTCGGCTCTTTTTTTATTATTGATACAAATTTTATTGATTGCAAAAAAGACCCTCTTAGTAGTAGCGTTTAAAAGCCCAGCAAATAAAAAGCATACTCAACAATTAGCGTTAAGTTTTAAATTTATATTAAATTTTCAAAGAAATGTTGAAATTTGGAAATGTTGGAACCCATTTTGGTTCCACAGTTATTGATTTTTGCTGCCATTCGAGTAATTTTTCTTTATCTACGATATTTTTGGCAGAGCAAATTTCATCAAAATCACTATAATTTGTATTTTATTTTATTGGAAACGAAAATTCTCTTTTTTTCCACCTTGAACTAAACGGGATTCCATTTTAAAGGATCCAGAAAATTTTAAGCATTTCTTGTAAAGCTTTATTTCACCGATTTAAATAAGTAATCAATACAGGTTTAATAAAATTATTGCACAAATTCTTTAAAAGATTTCGTAGTGATTTTACATTCATCGGTGAAAATTCCTGTGTTTTAGGTTCAGAAAATTAAAGCTTAAATTTTTTAACAGTATCTAATATAAGTTACGCACATTGAACTATTTAGAAATTTAATTTTTAAAATATTTCTATATGAAGTTGAAGCTTGACAATAGGAAAAAAACATCCTGCATGTATGTTTTGAGATGAGCAAAAAGATTTAAAATAGCAAAAAATAACTTTTTGAAAGGTATTTCATATTTTTTATTAATTTTTTATACATTCGATGGTTTCCTGTTTTTAAATACATGCAATTTGTGTAATATTATTTATAAAAAAAAAAACTATTTCATTAGCTTAACGTAACTGATACCGTAAGATTTGTTAAACTCTATGAAATCATTAATTGTTTCTCCAAAAACACCTTCCGTTTATTTCTCTTCCGCATTTCGCAAAAGAATGTTCTAGAGCTGTGGTTCTCAAAGTGTGATCCACGGACCTCTGGGGCTCCCTGAATTCTGCTGAAGGGGTCTCCAGAGCCTTTATAACGTTAGAAAATTATCCAAATAAATTTGCCACCCTAAGATGAAAAGAAAAATATTATCTACAAAACAATTCATTGGGGTCCTCTGTAAGCGTTTGTTTTTGGACGGGGTCCTCATTGTAAAAAGTTTGAGAAACATTGTTCTAGAGTTATTTTAATTATTTTTTAATTTCAAGTTTACCACATCACACCTCACCTGGCGATTTTTAACAAAATTGTATTTAATATGACCTTTAACTTCTCATTTTATTGTTTAATGCTTTGAAACAATTTTTTTTAAATATTTTTTAATGCTTTTTCGCCAAGATCAATAAGCCTAATTATAATAATTAAATATTGCAGAAATAAAGTAAATGTATTCCCCAACAGTGTTCTCTTAATATTAAATATGACAAATATGTATAATTTGCGATTTTCAAGCTTTTTTTGGAACACCCACCAAGTCAGAAAGTTAGTAATTAGTTTGTTCTACTTTTATATCGTTTTAAGCACTACTCAGTGATAAGTAGGTGAAAAGTTATAAAAGCTGTCTATTCTTTACGGTGTAAAAAAAAAACAATTTAATTGGAATTTTATTCTTGAGGCTTTCGCGGCCGTTATCCATAATACAATCTTGGTTTCCGGGTTTGGAACCGCGTCTTCTATATTTAGAAGTAGTTGACGTTTCGACCATTGTGTCTTGGTCTTTTTCAAAACGACTAATTTGTGAGGGATGTTGCTGGGTTTATATATCCAGCTTGTGGAGGCGTGGCGTTCCGCTTGATGGATTTGTTCTGCCTCAGTGATTTTGTGATGACTGGTTTCCAGATGTTTGGGAGTTGTATGCCTGTGTCTCTGTTGTAGTTGTTTGGGTTCTTGATGATTTCCAATGATTCTCGATATAATCTTGGCCAGAAATGGTTTGCGCGGGCCAGTAGTTTTGTTTCTCTGAAGAGGATGTTGTGTCCTGTACCCTGGGCGTGTTCTGCTACCGCTGATTTATCGATTTGTTTTCTTGTTGTTTGTCCTTCGTGTTCTTTGAGACGCGTTTGTATACTCCTGCCAGTTTGTCCTATGTATACTTTTCCACAGGAGCAAGGTATGCTATATATTCCCGCGTGGTGTAGTCCTGTGTCGTGTGTTCTTCTTAATTTATTCGAGAGCTTCAAAGGAGCGTTGAAAACGGTTTTGATTTTATGTTTTTGTAGAAGCTTTGATATTTTGTTAGTCACTCCGCTGATGTAGGGCAAGTAAGTCGTAGCGATGTATTCTTTCTTTTCTTTTCCTTCTTTTGGCGTGGCATGTTATTGTATGGTACGAAGTATTTGTTTACGCTGGTAACCGTTTTCTTGCAGGGCTCTCGTGACCATGTTCAGTTCTTCTTTGATGTTTTCTGGTGTGCATATCTCTTTAGCCCTATGTATTAATGTGTTGATCACCGATTGTTTTTGGGCCGGGTGGTGATGTGATGCAGCATTTAGATATCGGTTGGTATGGGTCGGTTTACGGTAAACGCTGTGGCTAAGTGTTCCGTTTGCTTCTCTTTTGACCAGTATGTCCAGAAAGGGTAACGCGCCATTCTTCTCTTCCTCCATCGTAAATTTTATGTTCTTGTGTAGGTTGTTCAGGTGTGTTAGAAAATCTTGAAGTGGTTCTTTTCCATGTTCCCAGATGACGAAGGTGTCGTCTATGTATCGGAACCAGTGTTTCGGTTTCAATTTGCTGGAGAGTAGGGCTTGTTCTTCGAAGGCTTCCATGTACAAGTTGGCGAGTGCCGGTGATAATGGTGAACCCATGGCTGCTCCCGTTGTTTGTTCATAGATGCCTCCATTGAAGGTGAAGTAGGTAGATTGTGCGCACAGCTTTATTAAGTCGGCTAGGTTACCATCGAGGTCGTTAGCAACCAGTCGTTCCCTTGCCAATTCCACTGCTTCCTCAACCGGTATATTGGTAAATAATGACGTCACATCGAAGCTAATCATGATGTCGTTGTCGTTTATATTTAGCTGTTCTAGTTTCTGGATGAAATGTGCTGAGTTACGGATATGGTGATCCGATTGTCCAATGAAATTCTTCAGTGTTCTGGCGAGGTATCTTGCTAAAGAATGGGTCGCTGATCCAATGGCGCTCACTATTGGTCTTAGCGGTACGTCTTGTTTGTGTATTTTCGGTAGACAATACAGCTTTGGGGTTCTGGATTCTGTCGGTATTAGGCTCTTGTGGTCTTCTGTTGGAATTGATGAGGTTTTCACTGCTGTCCTAATATGTCGTTCTATGTTCTTGGTAGGGTCCTTCTTCAGTACTCGGTACGTCGATTCCTGCAGCATGTCGAGAACTTTGCTGTTGTATTCCGCGCTGTCCATAATTACGGAGGCATTGCCTTTGTCGGCAGGTAGAATTATGATGTCCGGATTATCGCGTAGTTTCCTGACGGCCCGTTCTTCCTCTTTGCTCATGTTTGGTTTCGGTGGTTTGGCTTTCTTGAGGATGAGTGCTGTTGCTGCTCTTATATCTTCAGCGTCGTCCGTGGTAAGGTTACGAAGTGTGCTCTCTAGTTGACTCACTATTTCTTCGTTCGGTATGTATTTTGGAGCGACAGCAAAGTTAAATCCTTTTTGTAGTACGGCCTTGCTGGTGTCGTCTATTATGGCACTCGATAGGTTTATAACGACCCGGCTGGCATCCAGTTGAGGTGTTTGTTGATGTTGTGAGCTATACAGCTTCTCGAATTTCTTCTTTTGTATGGTAGTCGCCTTGTCCGCTTGGTATGAGGCTTTTTGTGTAGACAGACGGTCGACGACAGTCCATATTTCTTGATCCAATTTTGAGCTGGTGATAAGATGTACGTTGTACAGACTTCTGGCGTTGGCGTCCAATTGGGTACGAGTGCTGTGGATCCTTTCTCTGAGTAGAGAAGAATGGCGCGTTACCCTTTCTGGACATACTGGTCAAAAGAGAAGCAAACGGAACACTTAGCCACAGCGTTTACCGTAAACCGACCCATACCAACCGATATCTAAATGCTGCATCACATCACCACCCGGCCCAAAAACAATCGGTGATCAACACATTAATACATAGGGCTAAAGAGATATGCACACCAGAAAACATCAAAGAAGAACTGAACATGGTCACGAGAGCCCTGCAAGAAAACGGTTACCAGCGTAAACAAATACTTCGTACCATACAAAAACATGCCACGCCAAAAGAAGGAAAAGAAAAGAAAGAATACATCGCTACGACTTACTTGCCCCACATCAGCGGAGTGACTAACAAAATATCAAAGCTTCTACAAAAACATAAAATCAAAACCGTTTTCAACGCTCCTTTGAAGCTCTCGAATAAATTAAGAAGAACACACGACACAGGACTACACCACGCGGGAATATATAGCATACCTTGCTTCTGTGGAAAAGTATACATAGGACAAACTGGCAGGAGTATACAAACGCGTCTCAAAGAACACGAAGGACAAACAACAAGAAAACAAATCGATAAATCAGCGGTAGCAGAACACGCCCAGGGTACAGGACACAACATCCTCTTCAGAGAAACAAAACTACTGGCCCGCGCAAACCATTTCTGGCCAAGATTATATCGAGGAATCATTGGAAATCATCAAGAACCCAAACAACTACAACAGAGACACAGGCATACAACTCCCAAACATCTGGAAACCAGTCATCACAAAATCACTGAGGCAGAACAAATCCATCAAGCGGAACGCCACGCCTCCACAAGCTGGATATATAAACCCAGCAACATCCCTCACAAATTAGTCGTTTTGAAAAAGATCAAGACACAATGGTCGAAACGTCAACTACTTCTAAATATAGAAGACGCGGTTCCAAACCCGGAAACCAAGATTGTATTATAATTTAATTGGAAATTGATATATTATTGTTATTACATATTGGTAAGTTCCTCCACTATATTCCAATCAAAACACTAAAAATTAGTTTTGTGTAAATCATTAAATTTAATATTTTTTAAAGTTATTAGTCATACATTAAGCGCTGGGTCGAATAAAACATTTTTATTATCACTGAAAAAAATTAAAAGAAAACGTGCACAAAATAAAACTTTAGGCTATATTAATAAAACAAAAACGAAAAACTTAAAATATGCTTTACAGACTGCGTAATCCATTTCGATTGAAACAGTAACATTCAATGAATTTTAAAACCTCCGCATACTTGGACGAACTTTAAGCGGCAAGCAGACAAGACATTGCCTAACTTCCTAGCGGTAGCCAGGCGAACAACATTCGTTAATGAACATCAATATATACAATTATGCAAATAGATGCAAAGCCGGCGTTTTCACGAACCGCCTCCTGGATTTGAATTCATTAAAGGAACAATAGGAAGACAGATAAGAAGGTTGCGAGTTCCGGCCTGCAGGAAGTTCAGACCGTAATAGCTAGAAGTCGTTATTACTTCTAATTGAGCAAAAAATCAGGTACATGTTAAAATTTTAATGGATATTGTGGAGTTTCTTTGTGAGGTTATTTTTATTAGAACCAATATACCGCAAACATATTTCTTATTTATACTTTAAGGCCCTTAACATACAGTTTTACTTTAATTAACCAATGAAAAATGGTTGCGGTAAGGGGTTGTAAATTTTTCACGATAGCATATCGGTATGATATGTATAATATACCTACGTATCAGAAAGAAGCCAGAAAAACTTACGTCATAAAATTTTATTAGATAAAACCAATAAAACAGAGCAAAAGCGGGCATGATCTTTAAAATATTGTGAGGACAATACAATAATTTTGGGGCACGTAACTTTTTAATCGTTGGAAAATTTACAGCTTTATATTTTTTTTTGCAGTAAAATGTAGTTAAACGAAATTAAAACTTACCAAAGTTACTTAGTCTTTTTGCAAATCGATTTTTTAAATCATTCACATGCCATTAGTTTAAAGTGCTTACGTGTACATAGAAAAATTCTCTGCTCAATGTATTTTGCAAACGTTTCCGTTTTAATTATTCCTTTTATGATACTTAAGCATACACAATGCACACACTTTTAATTGCATATAGGGAACGTTTTTCCCCAAAGTGGTGTAGGAAAGTTTTGGGAAATAGATTAGAAGACAGATAATTTAAGTATAATTTAGTGTTAACTTTTTATTAACAAACAATTGACGCTTTATATTTTAAAACATCCACATGCTTTGAACAATTAAAATTTCGTTTTTTATTCGTTAGTCTAATTTAACACTGGTTAAGCTAAGGAGTTAAACATTTCCATTTTGCAATGAAATTCGTCATGTAATACGAAAATCTACGAGTTAAAAAAAACCCTATAAGTATAGTGTAATTTGCAAAAAGTAAATACAGGGTATCCCACAGGTTCTAGGACAAGTACCCCCTAGACAATAACCCCCGGACATTAACCACCGGACAATAACCCCCCGTACAAATAACCGCCGCACAAATAACCCCCCGTGTAAAAAAATCCGGACAATTAACCCCCCGTACCAAAAAAAGACATTTGTAAAACCAACTTGAAATATTGGTAAATTATAATGGTCGCAGTGTAAAAAATTGAAGGCAGGTAACAAAATAAACCTTCGAGTGTTATCTTCGATCGCGCGCACTCGTACTGCAAAAAAATATGGCGATATTAATTTATAAGAAGCAGTTTGTATGTTTATCAAAGTATGCGTAAATACGTGAAGTATAGGAATAATTAAATAAATTTAATTGACGAACTTGTAACTTTGTGGAAATCCATATTAAACTTGGAAAAATTACTAGGTATAATCCACGGAAATAATTCTTGGAAATTATTATAGTGCAATGATCAAAGAAAGTTATTTATTTAAATACAAATGTTTCACCATACCTATACCATATTGTTTACTAATTATAATCCTAATCCTATGATGTTAATGTGATTCCAAATCGCTGCATGATGGCCATAAAAGTGAAAAATTGTGCGTTGAAAGATAACAAACGAAGAAGATAAAATTGTTAATCTCTTTTTTTTGCAACTTTGTCTCCTTAAGGTGGGTACAGACATGCAACAAAACATCGCACCGCAACACCTTCGCGCATAGAATGTTATTAATAACCGATCTACCGATAATTGAAGATAGTAGTTAGAATTTTTTTATGCCCGGGGATTAATTGTCCCGGGGTTTTTTTACACAGGGGGTGATTTGTCCGATTTTTTTTTGCCCGGAGGTTATTTGTATGGGGGGTTATTTTCCGGGTTATTGTCCAGGGGGTAATTGTCTTGTTCCCAAATTTTTGCGTAAATCAAATAAACTTAACGTTGTTACTGGTGTTAGCACAAAAATTATACTGTGTCCCTTCACATAAAGGGTGTCACAGTTATGGTAAACAGTAGGGGTGGGCCATATATCGATATATTGATAAATATCGATATAATTTTAATATCGGTATATCGATATATCCACATATTATATCGATATTTCGTGGTATGGACAACAAAAATAGGGGCGATAAGCTTTTTTTTCAGAGTTTTTTACAAACTTTTTAGCTTCCGATATAATCGATAATCCAATATATCGATACATTGATATTCCGATATATCGATATATATCGATATAATTTCGATATCGATATTCGATATCGAAATTTAGATATCGCCCACCCCTAGTGAGCATGAGAATCTCGTAAGCGGTAAGAGATACAGAGTTGGTTTAATTGGTCAAAATGATCTGATTGTTATATTAACATCAGCCGTTATTCAAATAAAAAAGTTGATATTAAAACACGAAAATAAATTAAGATAGGTAAAATTTGTTGACAAATTTCAAATCAACGCAGAAAAGTTCTCCAATAATGTTAAAAAGTTATACGTTGAAACTAAAAACTTGATGTGTTTTGTTATTTGTAAATAGCGCAAAAACTGCTAATTTATTTCCAGATTTTTTTCACAGCAAGTTGCTCTTAAATCATTGATTATTTTGACCCATTTAAGCAACTCTGTTTCTTTTACCTTTTACGAGATCCTCATGATGTTCACCATAACTGGGACCCTGTATATGAAGGGACTCATGTATTTTTTTTTGTTATAACTGTTTATTCAGATCCCAAACATTCGATTATGCTAAAATTAGCGAAGGTATACCTTGTGCGACACCCTGTACTGTAACATACCCACTGGTAGTATAGGAGTAATTAGATGCCTATTACCTTAGATCTGGTTTTTTATCTATGGTAAGCGGCTTATTTGATGTTTAGGCTCGTGATCGTCAATTCTTTGTGAAGGAGTCCTTCACGTCGTTTTGCGTAGAACTCTAAGTTTAGATCAGCTGTTAAGGGTGTAGAAAGTAAATAAAACAACACACGTTATGTATAAAATGGTATTTATTGTGAATTCTTCTTACCATTTATATATTTCATACTTTGAACAGATTATCATTCAGATATTGTTGAAAGTGCGACGTAGTATGGTTGAAGTTGAGTGTATCGATGTTTGTGTGTAAGTTTGTGGGAATGATGGTCCTGCGGGTCATACCTGACAGCGATCTCTCGCCCAAGTTAGACTTCTCTGACAGAACCAGGAAGGAAATAGGAGGTAAGCCGACGGAATACCCTCAAAGCGAATACTCGCCAAGGAGCTCCCAAACAGGCTCACCAGAAGGACTGATATCTGGAGTAGCTATGACAGCGATAACTCGCCCAAAGACTCACAGAATACCAGTTGGATAACAATTGGTTTGGGTAGTGTTTCGGTTTTAAGAACCCAGTTTTGGGTCCAGCATTTCCTTTTATATGCTTTTGCGGGGTGAATAGCGGGTAAATACGCCTACAAATCGGACTTGGCAAATCATGTAGAATATTTAGTTTATGCCTTAGGTGGGGCTCTAAATTCATCAAATACTTTTCTATTAAATAAATCCCCTCCTAAATTAACTTTAAATATTCCTGACTCGCGATTTTCTCCCACCCTAAACCTGCAAAACTATCATTTCTGATATATCGACTATAACACATGTATAGGTATGATTAGTAGTTATCCAAAATTACTTTAATTAATTAACAGAGTATTCATGTCTTCTTGAATTCCCATTAGCCCTTAAATAATTAGACTTGCATAATTACTAACCATCCCCAACAAAATACATTGACACAGCTTCTATTGATCACTCAGATCTTAAGGTCAATGTTATGGTTATTACAAATCTGTCATCACAGCATTCGATACCGCCGCTAGTTGATATGTTTCGTTTAAGCCTACTCAAAGTTTTCTATTTATGATAATATTTCAGCGATCGTCTACTATGCTTACTATTTGTGCTTATACACTAAAATAACAATGTTTCATTTATACTTTACTTCCTTTGTCGATCAAAAATGCAAATAAACTAATAGTAAACGTTTGGGAATAATACATTAAGCACGTATTTACAACACATCCTTTGTATCTTGTGATTAATACAATAAATTATTATTATTTAACTGTGCAGGTGTTACAGTACATATTGTAATTGAACCATAGTATTTTATTTCTTGTTCTTATTTAAAAACAAAATCGGTCTATATTCCATTACAAATATACGTAATCCCAAGTCAATAAGGCGTTAGACAGTTTTCTTGGTCCAAAACAAATATATGCTTTTGATAGAATTTTATTCTCAACACTTTATTTTCAAATAATATCAGCTTTAAAAATCAAATTATGTATTCCGAGCGTGAATAAAATTTTTATCTTTTAAAAACACACTGGAAATTTTTTTATTAGCTTAAAAAATATTTTTGTTGCAGGTAAATAATTTATTACTTTGGCCATACATCGTATAAAGAGAGTATTGTGATTGCACAATTTTTCGAATGCTAGATTTTGACGGATATACACGTTTGAGGTCGCCTGAACCCGTTTTGACTATTATCGCGATGATGTCCGTGTGTGCGTGTACTCGTAAGAGTATGTGTGTGTTAAAATTGTATACGTTTTTGACATTAGTTATCGATAGAGCCTTATTTTAAAAAGACCGTGCATTTATTTGTTTTTCAAAATAATAACCGCGCCTCTCAGGTTGAAAATCACTGCTTTAACTGAATATTTATCTCCTATTTTAATCGATATCAACAAAACGCGCTGAATTTAATGGTACACCCTATAAAAAAAATTCGTTGGTGGTATTTTAGCTATCTTAAGAATAACGAAATCGCGTAAAGTAGGTACACAAAAGTTTCTTGTTTTGTATGTTTATTATTTTCTATTTTTAAATTGTGGAATTCATTAGAAAGTAAGTAAAATTACCTGAATGCGAAAATAAACCAATTTTTTTAGCACTAAAAATGTCGGGTTTGATTTTGTTAAAAAAATCGGTTTCTCGTCCTTGTAACAGACTCAGCAGGGCCAAGGAATGTTGCATTCGTACTAATAAATCAGACAATAAACTTGATCAACTAGGAAATGTCGTTCTTTCTAAGGGAAGAAATATTAGGCGAATCACTTTAAATCCTACAATGGAGTGTGAAAATCATTTGTTGTAGCAGGCTAAACAGATAAAGGTTATATGTCAGGATATCACTTTTTTCATGTGTGGCGGGTTAACGCTGACAGCATGCACAGCCTAAGATCTTATATTATCCATCTCGTCCAAAGTTTCATCGATTTGTTAAGCTACGAAGAGATCTAAACAGACAAATGTAATCCAATGGCTAACGATAATATGAACATGCTCAATGTAATGTAATATGTCATGGTACGTCCAACGGAAATAGCTGCCAATGCTCTTTCAAGATCTGTTCACATTTATCTGCGTTTTGAAAAAAGTTAAGTTTCAATATGGATTCGTAAGTGATTCGTTTTGAATATTCAATAAATAAAGATGTTAGTTTCGTGATCTTGTAGATGGTTTGCTTACCAGAAATAAGACTAGCATGGAGGTCTTGCACCTGATTCAAATTAATGTTTGTTAATGAAGCCCCCGGCTCAATTCCACCCAAATTTATTGTTATAAATTACATTGGAAAACAATTGCCAATGCGTCGGAAGTATATTATAAGCTAACCAGTAATTATAGTACATTGATATTCATACGTTTTAGAACTAAACAAAGATATATCATTAGTATGCATTTTTCAACTGACACTCGATAAATTGAAAATCATTTACTTGATGTAAAAATATCAAGCTTTTGTAATGTATACAAAATGTATAGCATTAGATTTGAAAAATATACCGCGTACATAGATACCTCTGATATTCTAAGATTTAGATGATTGGTTGAATGCGCGAAGCTGAGTGAATTACAAAATAAATTTAGTGATCTGTTGAGGGCCGTTATTATAAACGACGAATAAGTAGTTTACTCGTGGAGTAAAATTTACTTCCGGAATAAATAGCTATTTTGAGTATTATAAACATTAGTTAAATTTACTCGCCAAGTAAATCCCCGAAGTTAACTAACCTCTGATAAACCACGGGATAAATTTTAACTGTCAAATAAACATAACTCTACTTTTTCATGTCAACTGCTTAGTAAATATGACATAATAATAATTATAAAAAGTAAGTAATAAATAATTATAAGAATATCGCATATACCTACACACGATTTATGAATTTATGAGGTTGTGTTTGTTTATTTATCACTTTAATTACATAATTTAGAAACTCTAAACCTGGAATTGGAAAAAATTAATATGAAAATAAATACCGAAAAAACTTAAACTATGATCGTTACAACAGAAAACAAAGGGCATAGCATCACTTTAAATGGGCTTAGGTTAGAACAGGTAGAAAGCTTTAACCCTCCAGTGCTAACATGCGGTCTCACAGACCGACCCCCCAATTTTATCCCCGAAACTAGAAAACGCGTGTGAGGAGGGGGTTGGGCTCGTCGCTATCTTCATTATATTTATTTATCGACCAGCTCTCGCAGTGGCAAGCGTTTTTTAGCGATTTTTGCCAGTTTTTTACGTATTTCGGTCTCACAGACCCGTGTTAGTATTGATGTTACTGATTGGATTATTATTACCATTATGTAAAACTTTGTTGGAGAACAAACTAACTGTGGTAGGCACAATAAAAATGAACAAACGATAAATACCCTACGATTTTGATAGTCTTGATGAAAATACGGGAAAACCACAAATTATTATGATGTACAATGTACAAAGTTTGGTGTTGATATAGTTGACAAACTATGCGCAGGCTATAACTGCGCTAGAAATACAAGAAGGTGGCCTATGGTAATTTTTTATCGTATACTTAACAAAGCTGCCACAAACGCATTTGCAGCATTTAATTCAAAGAGTCCAGATTCAAATTTGCTTCGAAGGTTTTTTTTTAATATAAAGCACACTTATAATTTAAATAATACTTGTAAAATAAGCTTTGGATAAATTCGGTCCCACAGACCGATGTTAGTACTCGCGTTACAAAAATCATGTTAGTACTGGAGGGTTAAATATTTAGGAGTGATCATAGAGAATAATGGAGGAATGGACAAGGAAATAAGCGAAAGGACAGGAAATGTGGGAAGAATATTTAACAGTTTAAAAACAAAATTTTTTGGAAATAGAGAAGTCCCAAAAACAACAAAAGTAGAAGTGGTCAAAAAGGTAGTAACTCCGGCACTTTTATACGGAAGTGAAACGTGAACACTCACAGATAAAAATAGTAGCCGAGTGAATGCAGCAGAAATGGGATTACTAAGAAAAATCCAAGGAAAAACAAAAAAAGACAGAATCAGAAACGAAACATATAGAGAACAATTAAAGATAAAATCAGTTGAAACAAAAATACAGGAAAGGCAGCTGGGATGGTTGGGTCACATTTATAGGATGAAAGAAGAAAGGTTAACCAGAAGAGCATATGAAGCAAGAACACAGGGAAAAAACAAACGAGGTAGACCAAGAAAAACCTGGCACGACGAAGTTCAAAAAGCAGCAGCGGATAGAAACATCAAATGGAAAGACATAAAAAGGCTAGCACAAGACAGAAAAACATGGAAAAAAATCAGCACAACACAACTCAACAGTCCTACACCTAACAGTAGAAGGACTCATGACTAAATAATAATAATAATTAGTTATTTCACGGTTAACTATTTATTCGGCAATTTTCGTTTATAATAGCGGGAATAAATTTACTCGCCAAGTAAATTTATTTAAAGGATAGCTATTCGACTATTTAACTGACGTTTATAATAACGGCCCTTATTAAAGTAATTAACCATTGCTGACGATTATTTTAGAAAAAATTAATGATAACATTATATTTTAAAACATTTTCTTTTAAGTTTGGTAGATAAAAAATACTTGTATCTTAGTGATCATTAGATAATTGTATAGATATCTATTACGGTTATAACACTAATATTTTTTTAAGTTGAGCAGTTATGGTTTGCTGTAAGCTGATAAAAATGTGTAAATCTCGTGGGATATATTAAAATTGGTTGCATTTATTTACTAAAACTTTATTAATAGGCATAGGCATATGTAAGAAATGTTTAAAATTGTAGCTTCTTTCATGCAGAGATTATAGACTGTTGCTATAAATTTGATGGAAATATGCTCCTATAAACATACTACGTTATTTTCCAAAATTATATGGAATCTTAAAAATCTTACAATGAAGTACACTTAATTTGTAATTGTTCAAAACCTTTAGGAATCGTTGTTATACTAAAATCTCTTTTTCACTTCAACAAAACTTAGTGTGTGTAAAAATATACAGGGTGTCCCAATTATACACCGCCAAGAGAAGGTGCATATTCCTGAGTGAAAATGATGACCATTTGTCAAATATTTTGTTATCCGAAAATGCTTCCTTTCAAAGTTAGAGACCTCCAGTTGCAAGAAAAAAAAATCGAATTCGTCCTAACCGTTTAAGCTAGAGCTATCAAACTTGGCCGAAATGTTTAGGTGTTTCCCATTGACTTTGTGGGATAATTAGAAAGAAAACACGTAATTGGAAGTATGATTTATAGTCAGGTCATCCGCTCACTATCTTCAGTCTCAGAAAGGGAAACACTCTCTAATTTAAACTTGTTAGTAGCTCTTACCGATTAAGAGACCCCAATAGTGTCCCTCGTATGTGGACCACCCTGTATATAATGGACACAATCAATTTTGACAGTTTAAAAATATGACATACGACGTTGATGATCTACGAATTGTAAAAGTTATAATAAGTAAATATACAAAAATCAGTTCTAAGGTTTATGGTAATTCGCCTTGAATTGTTAAACACTAGTGTGCCTAAAATTTATTTCTTTACCGACTATACTTAGTAAAAGTTATTTGTGTTTACATTGTGATGTTACTAAAATAAGTGTTTGCATATTTTTCAGGAAATTTGCAAAACTGACAATTTGTTTTTGTAATGTTGTTAATGTATTTTTTGAGGAAGTAAGTTTTTCTTAAAGTGGCAGAAAAACAAAACAGGATTGAATGTGCAATTACACGATCAGCAGAGTAATTTGTAACTGATTCTAATGTTATGGATCATTTTTTTAAAATCAATTTGAAATTGTTTAAGCTTCTAGGAAAAGATATCTAAAACAAATTTTTTTTATTTACTTTTTTTGGATTTACTTTAAGAAAAAATATTAACAAATAATTTTTTGTGCTATTTTATATTAATAGCCATTTACGGAATCATTGAAGTCTTTTTTTTAAACAGTCCATTGAATCCTATTTCGTAAAGCATTTGGATGTTTCGTTTTAGTGGTATAAATGGCATTCTTTAGTGCACCACATAAGAAACAGTCTAATGGCGTTAAATCGGGCGTACGCGTTAACCGCAGAATAGAGCGTTGAGCAAAAGTTCCTTTTACTAAATGGGGATTTATTTCAACTCAAACAAGTGAGTTTCTGGTATTCGCCATTCCAAATCAAATAAAACCAGCTACACGTCTTTGCGGTATTGGAAATAAAATTATCATCCATTTTGCGTCCAATTTTTCTTAACTCTAAACCGTTTAGTGAAAGTACTCTAACCGATTCAATGCTGAAAGGACTCGATAAATTGTTTTTTAAAGTCGTTTGTATTGCATTTCTATGCGCAACAAACGAATTAAACGGTCTAAGTCTATTAGATTGGGGTCGTGTTTTAACTTCAAGTAAAATTTATTTTTCCATTTGCGCCACATGTCGAGATGGTCTGTGACCCTAATTTCTACTCCAACGTAACAATGAACCCGTTTTTTGCGTGCTTTAATCTCCATTTGCGAATGCTTAAGTGCTTAGTTATATTCGATTTATAGATTTCTCTGGGAAACCAACGACAGATTTAAGTGCATCGCATTTTTAGTTCGACACCTACCTGTGAGTGATTCAAGAAGAGCTGGGTGAATTTATTGCAATTATTTTGACAAGTAAAACCCATGGTCCTTTAAATGTTCTTTGTAATAACAATATTTGTTCCCAGTGTACTCATTTGAGTACGGTTCATAAAAAAGTTCCATTAGTTACATATAGGTGGGAATGTTTAGTACCACTTAGAAGTACACAGAATAGGGAATAGTAGATTAAAATTTTAAACCTAAATGTTGCTTCTACATAGGAAAAAACGTCACTTTACTTTGTTCTACAACTGTGCTATTGTCACTGTGTACTTTGTTATTAATTTTTATCTTTGTTTTAAAATATAAATTAATTTTTCTGCTGAAATTTGTTACTCAGGTATGTATGTTTTACAGTTATTCATGCAAATATTAAACAAAATACATAGTGTGATTTTTTTTTCATAGTTACTTACTGGTGTACTCATATGAGTACACTGGGGCATTACGTTGTTGGGGCTAAATTTGCCCTTAGGATCTAAAGTTGTATTGGACTTACTAAAAGTAGTGATAAAACCGGCAGACCATATAATATTTGTCGACAACTTGTTTACAAGTCATGGTTTAATGAAAACTCTTATAGTTAATTGCACAAAAAAAAATCCTTTTTTTGATCAGCAACAAATGAAAAAAGAAAGTCGCGGTTGTTTCCAATATAAATATGACAAAGAACATTTATTGCTGCTGGTAAAGTGGAAGGACAATGGACAATAGTATTGTGACTATAATGACAAATTATGATAGTATACATCCTCTTTCCAAAGTGAAACGTTGGTCTAAGTAGCAAAAAGAAAAAAATTCATGTGCCCCAACCTTGTCTCTTTGCCAATTATAATACAGCTATGGGGGATGTAGACTTGCTAGACAAATCTGTAAATAATTATCAAGTGTCCATCCAAGGTAAAAAAAGGTGGTGGATTCTCTGGACCCATATGCTGAATATTACAACAGTGAACGCCTGAAGGATAAATTCATTAGCAGGTAGAAATATTGATTTACTGAATTTCATACGAAGTGTATTAAGACATCACTTAAGAGTCTTTGAGAAAGCTCAACTTTCCGGGCATCCACGTACGGTCCCAAAAAGTATTATACAGGATCAAGGAAGACATTTTCCTAAGAAATAATTGATAAACAGTTGCGCTGTAGCATATGTCATCAACGAGCAAGGTGCATTTGTATCAAACGCCATGTCACACTGTTTGGAAAGAGAATGTTTCATAAAGTTTCATAGTGAATACCAGTTTTCGATTGTAAATTATTACAATAAATTAGTAAAAAATAATATAACTTTTATTTTCTTTGCCGCCGCTATGTTCCCGTTTTACTCATATGAGTACGTGCATTTTTTTCACTTCTTTTTGAAAATATTTTTGAAAAACTTGCATAATTTGTAGTTTGGACATATTTCTAATAATAAAAAACGTTTTATTTAAAAATTTGAAAAAAAAATGTTTGTGGGAACAAATGGGTTAATAAAATTACCTCATGTCAGTTGTTCAAATATTTTCATATTAAAACTATTATAAATACTTTATTGGAACATACTGTGAAGCTGTCCACAAAATATGTAAATTAAGATAGTTTAAACTTCGTTCAATAGCCTAAAAACTGAAAAACTAAAGTTGTGATGGAACCCTAATTTTGGATTATTTATTAAAGCGATATGGAATGAAAAAAAAAAGTATACCTACTTTAAATTTTAATAGATGTTGTGTTGTGTATTTTTTTTAAATTCAATAAATTTCTGACTTAAGGTAAATATTGAAATAAAGATTACAAATAAAAGAGTTAATTGTAAGATCCTTAAATTATACTCCTACATAAACTAAAGTAAGCAAAATGTTTTTTATTTTGTTAAAGGGATTGTTAAGATTTTTACACCTGGGATTATCTAAGAGTTTGAGTTTATGCCACAAAACCGCCAATTTTTGTAGAGTTAGTGCATGGAATCCTAGCAAATTGTCGCCAAATTGCAACAGATACGTTTATGGAAGTTTGCACATCACTATCTTAACTATGTCAGTCAGCAATGGCTTAACCAAGCTTTCTTAATTTAATTTAGCCTTTAAAAACCCCCCTTTATAAATTTTTAAATAATACTTAATAACCCTAATAGGTTTTTACATCCCTAGAACAGCTCCATTTATTAAAGTATGGAAATCACCCAAAAAAATATAAACACAAAAGTTAATAATAACCAAAGTATGTAAATATTTTTTAGTGCAAGCTATGCAATAATTCCGAAAACAAAATTTAAAGTTATCATTGCCCGTCTCATATAAAACTTAATTTGTCACTAGCTTTCATGACCTTTTCTTTGGATTACTCTATTTTGCAATAGATGTTTACCATGTTTGTAGACAAGATATTTTTAGCAGTATTTTCAATTATTGTATATTGACCTAATGCCTGGTTAAGTCACATTTTTACATCATTATTAGGGGAAATTGGGGCAGAATATAGTACTTTACGTTGTGGGACTTTTATTTTATATTAAATAAAGCAATATTTTTGATTTGTGATATCAGTTTCTTTTTCATTAAATAAAGAATTGCAAACGATGTTCGGATAACAATTTAGTAGTAACAATTCAGACATTGAAATAAAAAAAAAATGCCTAACATTTTCCCCGTTTAGTGCCATAGATGGAGCTAGTTAGGGTACTTTTCTTTTTTGGGTAATATACATGTGGGATTAAGTTCTGATAGATCCGTTAGAGGGCGACAGGGAGTGCGGCGTGCGGCGTGTGGCCTCGAGTGTTGTAAGTGTGATGGCGCGGGGAGAGACAGGGTGGAGTCAGTTTAGACGGGAAGTTGACAGTTGAACGCTAACGTTGTGACTTGTGAGGTTAAGGCAACCACGTGGAGTGTATGTTGATTTAACGTGTTATATCTTGTTGTAATTTGCTTTTTTGTACAGTAAATATTATCACACTGTTTTATCTCTTTTTGTTGGGAAAGCAGTCATCGCAATTCCCACATACATAATATTAAATAAAACTTTTTTTTTTAAACATTATTTTTTACAATAAACACAAATGCGTACAGCATCGCCTTCATCATTTTCAAGACCCTTAAAAGCACAGGTGCGGGGGAAAACTTACATGGGTCCCAAGTAAATAAATTATTTGAAAATGTATTTAAAAAAAAAACGAATTGTGAATCGTGAATATTTAATACACCATAATTAATAAAGTATGTAGATACTTGGACCCTTAAATTATTTCCGGAGCTCCCCCTGCTCCCCCCCATTCATCGGTCCAGCGTTGGGAGGGCATCTAATTCATCCTTTTTCAGAAGAACCCTGACAATATAGGCGTTCATATTTTTTATGAGTTTCTTCTCTGTTACTATCTTACCATACACGGTGTTTCTTAAATATGGCAATTCTACCCAATGAATATAAACAAACCATGGCAGCCGCCAAAATAAATCGTTGTAAATTGGAATATTTGATTGTCATCTTTGTTTATTTTATTTTTTACTCAAAAACGGTAGGTTTAACGAAAAAACTAAAGAATAAAAAAAACTTATAAAAAAATCAAGCTTTCAAAAAAACATTTTTTGTTTGCAAAATTTTAACCCACCAAAAACTTCTGATAAAAGACCAACAGGGGTCTCACTTTTCAGCCCCCTGTAAAGGTGGAAGATGATTAAAAATATTACTATGGGAAACCTTTCAATAAGCATAACACATCTACAAAGTATCATTCTCTTACGTTTATTCAAATTTGAGAAATAAAATAAAAACCTAATTTTACTGCTTTGCTCTAGGGGGGTGTAACTCCGAAAGGAGACGTCTAAGAAAAAAAAATTATATGAAAGACCCCCTTAATTTTGATAAGGAATCGCTCCCATTTTTTTTGCAATATTTAAGAAACACCCTGTATAATGGTCTACAGGTTTTGCTAAATTTGGTAATGTTTTTTTTTTTGGATGGCATACACACGGAGCATAGCGGTGTAGTGCCCTGTTTTGCCCCACCCCATCCTGCTCCATGGTTTCAGTCTTAGATGACACAGTCGTTATGGAAAAATTCTGTATGAAACTTAATGACAAAAACGGAATTAAAACCTAATTCAATATTTTAATATCACAGTATACTAATATTTCATCAAAATGTGACATAGTTTTACCTACATGCAATAGAAGACGTATCAAGTATTGTAAAATCACCAAAAAATATAACACACCATCATTTGAGAAATTGCCGCCAATTTTTGTACAGTAGCTCACCCTGTTTCGACATGGTTCTAAATAATTTCGGAAAATTGCGCTACTTTCGGGCAAATAAGTGCTGTACCCCTTGTGTCTCACTACCCTATTATACCCCATATTCCCAACAGCCTACATTACATACATACATGCAAATATTTAATATTATATAATTTTTAAAAAATTTCACACATTAAACCTGCCTATCCCTAATTCATGAATTATTTACAAAAAATTTGCGCAATATAAAATAAAACAGTATCTAAATAAAAAATGCATGTTTTTATTAGTTTTTATTTCGTATATGTAGACTGCTTCCAACATAATAAACATTCGGTATATCACTGCTTATCATTTGACATCTGATGTCATAATTATAATTTATGTTTTAAAAAACAAAACAAAGGTTATTCACCTTTTGAATAGAAAAAACCGTGTTGTAAAAACCTGAATATTGGAGCTCTAAGACCACTACTAAACAATTTTTTGCAATTTTGGAGCCCTCTTCCAATACTTCTCCATTATTTTTTGAATTGCCGCAGTAAATTTAAAAAAAAATCGTAACTTGACAAATTGTTACCCCCAAATCACAGTCGTAATTCTCTTTTGAGCGTCTCGCAGTGATATTACAGCTTAATCAATGTACGTGTAGTAAATCACCAGCATCTCATATGTAATGCAGTTATGCTAACAGTTCCAGTGAATCTGTTGAACTGAAACTGCGGGTATAATTAACTATAAAATAATTCAGCTGAGGCATACAAATCATGAGTTATTTGCCCCACAGTGCCGGCGGAAACTGAACGTGAATTTGAAACTTCTAAAGGTCCGGTGTGGAATAGTTACATTTCAAGATATTCTTGAATAAACAAACGGTTGGTTGTACGGTCATAACTATGGGTATTGTATCCATTGTGAATAGAACATCGAAACAGAACATTATAGAAATATTGTTTACAATAATGTATACACTTACCTTACAATTTATATTGTTACAAATGCATTCAACAGACGTTGCTTTGGGGATTTAAAATTTCTACACAACAAATTAACTGTTTTAATGAAAGATACATGTTTTGTGTGCGAATAATGGCATTGTAAAGATATACAAGGTGACTCAATAAGAACTCCTTAGTTCTTTTAACTTCTATATTTCAAAAAACAGAGCTTTGGTAATAATTTCAAAATATTTAGAGCGTCACAAGTTCTTTTTAGTGTTGCCATGAGAAATACGATAAAAGCATTGTATTTAAAAAAAATTCAATTTTAAGATTTTGCCGGGTATACATGTTGTGATTATTTTCGCGATAACGTCTGAATGTGTGTACAGGGTGATTAAAATTCAAGCGCGACCATGGGGATCTCGCTTATTATAATAGCAAGAGTATAGGTTTAAATTTGGCAAAGTTGTTAAATTAGGTGCTCACTGTTCATTAATAATCCGAAGAGAAATTGGAAATTTCTCAAAGGGTATCTGAGAAAAATAGGAAAAACCGGAAAATACGATTTTTGAAAATCATCTATAACTCTTTTGGAGTTTGAAATATTTTAAATGTGTAAAATTATTGCTTTAGCAACATTGTAAGCCGAAATAAGATATTAATCACTAATTTATTCTAGGTCGATTCGTTTTTGTTTTATGACAACCAACTTTATTTTTGCTTATGGGCGCAATTTTTGCTATTTACATAATCAAATGGCATTTATTTTTCTGAATTCATTGATGTATCACATATGGTATTTTAGTTCTTTATTCACTGCTGTTAAAAAAAAAGTTTTAAACAATAGCCATTATGAATCAGGTAGGCCGGTCATTGTATTATATTGTTGTGACAACCAATCAACAAACTAAAAGTTTTGAAAGCCTATTACTTAACACATTGATAAATTTGTGTGAAGAAAAACGCGATATGCTGCGAATTTGCATTCCTCCTAAAAAATTAAAAGAAACGCCATATTTTTATCTCTTAAGATAAAAGTTAAGGCTTGGGATTTTTTACTGTAGCGCTCCGAAAAAGGCTAGCGTTTTCCTAAAAAAATTAATATAAAGTTTGGATGCATAAGACCCGGTTATTGTATAACAGATGAATTAGTTTTGATAATGAGGCAACATTATTGTTGTTATGAACATGACACTTTTTGTTGGGTATTTTTTTTGTGTTCAAGTACCTTTTTTGTGCATTTATTTTTGAAAACTCTGCAAACAGGAGTTGAAAGCATAATTTACTGTCACCTACCAGTTAATTACCTTTTGTAGGCACATCAAAAAGACGAAGCGAATTTTGAATTAATAAATTACATCTTTATTAACTTGTAACTTCGCCTCTCTGATATTAAATTTTTGTATATAAAATAACGGCTCACCTAATGTTTGTTTATATTAATTATTTTCACATCTTTTGTCAGTTGCACCATATTATAACGCTCCATCAAATTTTTGCCTGGGGATCCTGATTATTATTTTAATTACACGGCACGCTGCGATAAATCGTTGTCTTACTTAATACAAAACATAATTCTAAAGCTTTTAACATACTTTATGAAACAGCAGACAGAAATGATCGCCAATTCGACACCTTGTCTTCTTAAATTGGGTGTTGAGGCGTTTTAGTGAAATTTTTAGGTAATTATATAGATAACCTTATTTTGTGTTAGTAAATATATTCCTGTAAGATATTTATAGATTAAAATTGAATGAAGTCCTAACACCTTAATAAAAAGTTAATTTTGAAAGCTTAATATTTATTATTTTTGAATGTAATTCACTATAAGCAAAATACATTACTTTATTCCTTATTGATCTTCAGTTTTAAACAAAATTCAATAAATATGTTGATTATAGAAAAAAGTTAAATATTCATTAAATCAAGACTTAATTATTATTCGCCTCTTAATTACATGCAAATCTGGAAAATATTTTTGAAAGTTTACATAATTGTAAATTCACATATTTTAGTGAAATGATACCTATTTCACTCTATAAATATTTTATTTAAAATTTAATGCAGTGATTCTATACCTATGGGGCGTTTCCTCTAGCGGAATGCGAAGAAAAATGGAAATCGACATCAAAACTATTTATTAAAACAGCACACATACGATAGGTTCTTAGTGAGCCTAATAACTATACTGTTCCAAATTTCATTGTATATTTAACCCTGTTACTACCAAAAAAATAATGCTGCTAAAACTACCGACCGGGTCCAATGGACCCAGCCTATTTTGAATTGCTCTGGCTTACATAATAATGAAAATAAACATTAGACATCGTTATAAGTTATAACTTTTAAAGATTACGTTATGAAAAGCCTAAAGTACAAAATTTTAAAATAAAAATAAATAAGCACATATCTTGAAAAAAAAAGACAGGCAGATATTTTTTTTGCACATATATTGCACAAAACGATAGAATGTTCAGTGCCATTTTTTTTTATCGCAATTGTTGCCTATTGTCTTTGTCATTTAGAGGACAATGTTAACATATTTTCTTTAATGGAATTTTTCCCACAATAGCACTCCTTGACGGATTAGGATTGTTTTCCATCGCTTCTTCATGTTAGGCTAATTGCTTGCCCAATTCAATGATAAAATTACGGCGCCTTTTATACTTTTTATCTAAATCAGGATTAATTGCTTTACAAATAATAAAAGAATTCATTGCGGTGATGTCAATCATATTGTAAAATAAGACTTATGGCCATCTTCTTGTCATTCGTTTCACACTGTAGCATCTGATCCATCGTATCTACACCTGATTTAGTGTCAATGTAGTTAAGTATTATTTCTGGTTTTCTTTTAACATCCTATTCATCAGTTTTCTTATCATTGTGCAAAGTGCTAAGTAAAGTTTTAACCTTGCCTTTTTAGGGCAGTAGGATATAATACAAATATCTTTCATAAAACCAAATAAACTGGAGTACGCATCTCTTTTTTTTTGTAACGGTAAAACAAATGGGTAATTTTAGTTTATTGTTACGGATTGTTTCAATTATTGTCAATTTTTTTAATATTGCTAATAATAATGACGTACAAAAATTATCGCATGTAATTTTACGACCAGAATTCTCAATTTCTTGAACTAACTTTTTTACTAATTTTTGCCCTGTTTTATTTCACGAATGCCACCTTTTTTCCCAGCACATTATGATCAATTTTCAAGCATTAGATGTTACAGCGTTTCTCAACCGGGGTGCCGAGGAACCCTGTGGTGCCGCGAGAAATACTGATGAATAAACTAATCATATGTAATTTTTTTCTTTTCTTTTTTTTTTTTGTTTTACATTCGCAGTTTTACTATATAGTTTTTGATGATGCCATAAAAATGGTTAATTTTATTAAACAAAGGCCAATTCACTGCAGAATGTTTAAAAAGCTTTTTGAAAATCTGGACAAAGAGCACATAAATCTCTTACTACATACAGGAATCCGATGGCCGAGAAGAGGAAAAGTTCTGAATAAGGTGTTTGAGCTAAAAGATGAATTACAAGAATACTTTCAAAAAAATAATAAAGGAGATTTTGCCAAGTGTATTGAAGATAAGAAATGGTTCCAGAAACTAGTCCACTTATTTTTAGCAGACATTTTTTAATACATGATACAGCTAAGCAAGTCATCGCAAGGCCCTGGAGAAAATATATTTACTTCAAGTGATAAAATTCTTGGATTAAAAAAAAAACTGAATCTTTGGCAAAATCATGTTGCAAAAGGAAATCTTGAAATGTTTCAATTACTGGTGGGGCTCAAAAGTAAAGTAGTATATAAACAAATTTCAAGTCTTATTGAAACCCACTTGGAAGAACTAATTCTAATGAATCGAGCATTATTTTCCTTCCCTTTCAACACAAGTGTACGATTGGGTTAGAGATCCGTACTCTGAATATACTGCTCATCCTGAGAAATTGACATTAGGAGAAGAAGAAGAGCTTTGTGGGCTGCAATCTGATCGTACACTCAAGATGAGATTTACTGATCTATCCCTCGACAAGTTCTGGATTTCTTGAAAGAAGAGTATCCTGGCATTCATAGAAAAGCAATAAATATATTGTTGCAGTTTTCAACCTCTTACATGTGTGAGAAAGCTTTTTCTTATTTAACAAGTATCAAGAGCAAGGACAGAAATCGTCTTGTTTCAGTTGAAGATGAAATCCGTGTGTGTTTATCTAAAATTCAACCCAGAATTCATTATTTGTGTAAGAAAAGCAGGCACAAGTTTCACATTAGAAAAGTAAATTTTATAATCTAAATATTTTTACAGAAATGGGGTTAATTTTTTGTGTGAATGAAAATCTCTGTATGAAGTATCTTGAATCGCCTGTTTGATTTCAATTTTATTGGTATAATCGATATGCTTAAAAATAAGTATTTTTTTTTGGTGACGAGCAAAAAAATCCTTGTCTTGTGAGGACACAGTAAAAATCATCGTGGCCCCGATTTATAATAATTTTTATAAAGGGGTTCCCTGGGCCAGGAATATCATATCAAGGGTTCCGCGACGGTAAAAAGGTTGAGAAACGCTGTGTTAGACTATCACATATAGCCCAAAGTTTGATTCCATATCTGCCCGGTTTGGATGGAATGTACTGTTTCAACGGGCAGCTCTCGCGAAATGTAACTAGCTGCTCGTCGACTGTCATACACCTATCAGAAATGTACGTATCTCGCAAATAAGTATTACATAATTCAAAACATTCACGAACTGGCTGCAATTTGTTTTCAGATTTTTCTCTCTACTTTTAGCCCAAAAAAGGTAGGTAAGTACTAATAAAAATAATTTTTTTTCAAATAATACACTTTGTCCAAGCACGGTTGAGAATAAAACAAAATAGAGTGGTTTGCTGGGATTAGTGGATAGGAAGATGAGCGCAATTAAAATAGGGGCTCACAAAAATTACTATAAAAAAGGTGGGCGCAAATACAAAATGTTGAGAAGCACTGATGTAATGTATTAAACTTTGTATCTGAACCTGTGAACTTTTTAAAAGGTCCCAAACATCAGATATTGTAATAGCGTTCCGATACTCTCATAAAATGAGAATTAAAACTTTAAAATCTTTTTCCCTCGTGCATCCGAAGAATAATATTGCTGCTTTAAATGCAATATCTATTAAATTCAATTGTGATGAACGCTTCCGATCTTTCTTTGACTGAAACTCGTTAAAATGCATTTAATGAGAAAATATATCAACAAACTTTGAGATTAAGTATCACAAAGGACCAACATTTCCGTAAAATAATAGCAGAAATCCTGTAACGAGCGTCCTTAAATATATAACATCCTTCGAATCGAATATAAAAGTATCTTTGAAAAAGTTAAATATTATAATAAAACTACCGATATTTTTAATTCTGGGTAAAAGAAACGACACAACTTTTTAATTTGTATTTTGCTCTATAAATGGTTTTGTTTTCGATCTAAACTATGAGCAGTAAAAGATCGGCAAACAATTATTTTAAGAAAACTTAGTTTAAACAGCCTTTAAATTTGCAAGTTTTAAAGTTTTTTTTGTATTAAGCATTAGTTATTGAGAAAAAAGCGAATGATGCAATCAAAAGAAAGATGTTATAAAAAGCTTTAATTTACAATCTGCTAAAAACTAAAGCAATAAGTAAATGTTTTGAATGGTTACTACTAGGGATTGCAATTTACCGGATTTTCTCATTACCGGTAATACCGAAAAAAAAAGTCCTATTACCGGTTTTACCGGTAATTACCGGGAATACAAAAAAAATGCTTTTCTAGTAAATTCGAAAATTTCATGACTAAAATTTCAATTATTACATTATTAATTACATTTATTTTCGGAAAGAAAAAAAGACCATCAAAATTAAATTTTTATTTAAATAACAAACATAAATAATAATTATTATATAAAACATAAAGTAAATTTCTTAAAAAAGTAAACAAATATATTCTCAAACAAAACATAATATAGGTTTACAGTTACATTACTAAATATAAATTTCCTTAAAAAATAAAACATTTTCAATAAGACAAATAAATATAACATAGCTTAATAACACTTTAATAGTTCATTTTGTGTATTAAAATAGGCTCGCAAAAAACACAATTCGTTCAGACTTTCGTCGCTTAATCTGGATCTAATTTTTGTGCAGATTAGTCCTGCGGATGAAAATGCTCGTTCTGATGCGACGCTAGTTGGACGTATTGTCATCAAATACTTGTATACCAAATTTAAATATTTTCCTCGAACTTTTTCGTCAGCAAATGTTTTCATTTGTTTGCGCACAATTTTTCCTACGTCTTTTTCATCGTTTCTTATTCTGGTCTCTATTTTGGCATCAGATTTTTCCAGTATCATTAGGTGAAGTCTTTCCTTCATTGTTGGCAATCTCGACGGCACTTCTGGCTCATGTATTACATCAGCTTCCGCAGTTTCTTCATCAGAATTTTTGTCTCTAAAATTTGTATTTGTTTCATTTATGTTCAAGCGTTCTGCTATTTCAATAATTAATTTTGTAATGGCTGTTTTAGATGTTGTATTAAATATATTGTATTCATCTTCGTTTTGGGTATCATCGGGATTATGAAGGAATTGGAGTACGTCAGAATAATTAGTCCTTCTTTCTCTTATACGCATAATTAGTTCGTCCTTAAGTTCACTACACAATGTGCATAGCGAGCTATCTTGTTTTGATATTTCATCTAACATAAACTTTAATGTAACATCTGCACTAAATAGATTTGCATCCTCACAACAAAGTGTCTCTACTGCAATTTTTACTGGTTGAAGAGCAGATATCAAATTATACAATAAATCTAATTCGTTCAGTGTGAAGTTAAAATCAACTTTTAAATCAATAAGACTCTTTCTGATACAGTCTCGAAGTTCGTAAAACCGCTCGAACATATCAAGCAAACTGTTCCACCTTGTTTTTGAGTCAAGAATCAACGATTTACATTTACCAAATTTTTCAGTAACATGTTTTTGTAGTACTGCATCATTTTTTGTAGGAGATTTTCTAAACATTTTGACGACTTTTCGAATCTTGCTAATTAATGTACTTAGATTGGGAGGCATTAAATTATTGACACAGGATTCGTTATTTATTACTTGTATTCCACCAGTTTCCTCATCCTCATAATCATCATCGTCCTCATCCTCACCGATGGAGTCTGTGGTAATATCATAATCCTCTTCTTCTTCCATAATTGCTGCTGGTGGTGATTCAGCTTTTCTATATAGAACTTTTATAACCGCCAATTGAATTCCGTGGGCAAAGCACAGCTGATGAATGATATGTAAAAGATTACCAAATTTTTTCATTACGCTTGCTCCATCTGTTGTGGCACCAACCAAGTCTTCATACTCGAGGCCGAATTTTGCCAATTTAGATTCAAGAATGTCCCGGCAATCTTCTGCTGTCATTGTTCCATGAGCTCTGGCAAGACCAAGATTCCAAAACTGATTATTTCCATGTACGTTAATATTAACGTATCGACGATTTCTAGTTGACGTCCACTCGTCCAAAGTAATACTAAATCTGGATGCATTGCCTTTTAAAGTCAACATTTCTTCTGTAACTTGTTTGCGAATTGTTTTTGCAAAATCGAGCACTATATTTCGAACTGTATTTGGAGACTTTGGGATATTTATATAGCCTTTAGATTTTAGGAGACTTCGAATATCGTAGGATGTACAAATTTTTACAAATGGTAGACCATCCCTAGCTATCATGCGGGAAATAACAGCTGGCAAAGATTCATCTACTGTTTTTTTAAAGTATGTCGTTATTTTTCCACACACAGCAGTATCTGATTTGTTAACTAAACTTGCTGTTTCACAATTATCGCTGTCTTTTTTTAACAAGTTTATTTTGTGAATGCTTTTTAAGTGAGAATGTAGGCCACTTGTACTTCCTCCAACTGATTTGATCCGTTTCCTACACTCTTGGATTTGACATATTCCAAAATCCTTATTTTGTTCAAAATATCTCCAAGGAGACACTTTCTTTTTATTCGTATTTTCCATTTAAGAAGCCCTAAGTAAAATATTAATTTATCATTTAGGTAATTTACCAAATTTGAAATTCTTACCTTTCACAATTTTAGGTTAGGCACAACAAAACGTTCGGTATTTAAATTTGTTAGGTTACACGTGTAAGTTTCGACGAGCCTACTGACGTACTGAACTGACATAATCCATAAGATCGACGCGACACGCGACGCTTGCAGTCCGCTGCAGATGGCAGAAAGAGACGCAGTATCAATATTATCAAACTAGTTTTAAGTTTGAGAATCCTGTGCCTTTGTTTTTTGTTTTTTAAATTAAAAATAGTACTCCCTCCGTCCGAAAATATGGTATACTTTTTGATTTTTTCCTTGTCCGAAAATATGATATACATTTACAATTTTAATTAATTAGAATTATTTATGAAATAGTTACAAATATCTAGTAAAACAAGGAATAATACAAAAAGTTTTAATTTAACAAAGACATGGCTGTTTCCACAGCTTCTATGGGACATGATAATGTTTGTTATGGCCCCCACGATGAAGTTTTGCCTTATTGATGTGTGGAATCTTATGTGAATTCCCTCCTTTTGCTAACATGGTTGCTTCTAGACAAGTTAGAAAAAGATTATCAAGGGTTTAAATGTTTAATGCATTTTGTATGCATTCAATCAATTCGTCGATTGTATTCGGTGAAGCTGTATGTTGTAAGGTTGTATATAGAATTAAAAAATCCAAGATCCAATAGATAAGAATCTGGACTATTTGGCGGTTGACCAGCCATCTATAGAGCCTTCTGCTACAATATCTTCATCATCATCGGAGGAATGGGGTTTCGCGTTATCTTGTTGTACGTAAATTGGTTTGTGCTTGTGACTTATGGGAAATTTGGATTTTATTTTTTTTAGAGTATACTATTACGCTGGTTAAGTGTCAGTTGCTTTGATTTGGAACTTCTTCTTTTCAATTCAACACAATTTTGATCAAAATTCGCCATTTTGTTAGAACAGCGGGTGTCACTTAATTTGTCTAAAATACGCGAATTTTTTTCCTGTGAATTATTTTTGACATATGCCAAAATAGTTGCGTGCCATTTGTTTATTAGTTGCCTAACAACCACCTATTTAGAAACAAAAACAAAAAAAGACCAAAATAATATTACTTTTGTTATTCCCACTTTTTTTTAATGTATACCATATTTTCGGACGGAGGGAGTATTTCGGAATTACCGGTAATTTATCCTCTTATTACCGGTAATACCGTAAATCGATATTTGCACCGTTACCGGCATTACCGGTAACGGTGTTACCGGTAATGCAATCCCTAGTTACTACATATGAAGGAGTATATTTTGTCAGGTATTAAAATCTTCAAGACTAATTATAAATTAACTAATTATATATGTACTTTATTTTAAACTAGATAAAAATGGTTTATGATAAAAACAAAAATTTTGTTTAATATTTTCAAGAACTAATTTTTTTATTTATAAAAGATTAATTAATAAACTAGTAAAGCAAAAATAGCAAAGTATACTAAACATAAATAGATATTAAAACATTTTATTTAATAATTTACCGCCCTAGTAAAATTTTTGACATTTGACGCTACAGCAACCACTAGAAAAATGTTGAAATTTTTGTTGTCATACATAGTAATAATAGTAATGTAGTGAACTTTTGCAGTCTTCTGATGTATAAACCACTTTTTGGGGGAAAAAATTAGTTTCATTGCCCATAGCTTCCTGCATTTTAGATATGCATGCAGCATATCATGTAGCATGTATTTTAATAAACTAACCACTTTGTAATGTTTAACTTAAACGCTGTAATTTAATCTTATATTAAGATTAATTACAGTAGCTGCGTCTTAAATATAAAACTAATTGTTGCGCTTGACACTTTGCCGTTTAATTGAAGATTAATAATCCATGTTACCGGTAGTTTATAAGTATTTTTTTTATTGATAATCACTACCAATATCAAATTCCAAATACGAGGAGACTGCGTGGAGGTAAATTACATGTGCTCCATTTATAAATCAGACAAGATATATTAGTCAAAATTACAGGTATGGCTTTAACGACCTAGGGCCTATTTCCTTCCACTTGTAATTCATTGCCTTAACACCTCCGTTGATCGATAATAAGTTAACGGCAGCTTTATGCATTATGCATTAAGTTGCAGATAAGTAAGTTCGTTTATAGAAATTCCGTACGATAGTTGGAACTTATCGTTAAATTTATGGCACTATAACTGGTGTGCGCTCTTCCGGCTCCGTTTCATACAATCATCCTCATTTAAATCTGTTTCGTAACCAGTAAATCGTTTATTTCAATTGTGTTGTCCATTATCGCTGTTTAAATGTTGGATATGGCCGATTAAGCTAATCTCCTTTGCGCCACAATTTTATTAATAATTACCTGTTTCTAACTAATTTCCATTGTTAACCAGCCGCGCGTGGGTAATACTTTGCAGAGAGTTATTTTTGGTAAATGGAAATCACCTAAAAAAATAATAATTTAAGGTTATTTTGTTATTTTGTTTTTATAACTACATGTATTTTTAACAAAATTGCAAAAAAATATCCAAAAACATTAAAAATATATTGTAAAGGAGAAATTTGTTATTATTAATAAACAATAAGGTGCATACTTTAAAAGTAAATATTGCGAAGTGAATTTTCCTTAAACAAAAATCATAGTTATCAGTGCTTGTTGAAACAATTTTAGCAAAAAAACACCATACGTTCCAGACACATTAATGTTTGACATATGGTACACTTTTTCTTACACTTGCAATCTTTCCCCTCCCTAAAGTATGTTTCACATCTTCCTGTGCCTTTTAACGACAAATTTATCATTAGAACTAAATACTTAATATTAACTGCTGTGACGATTTTTGGTACATATACAGGGTGTCCCAAATTCGAGTAAATGCATGGGAATCTCGCTTATCTTAAGAGCTACGATGTTGGTTAAATTAGGGCAAAGTTGAGAGATAAGATGCTCAACAAATGCCTGCAAAGAAAATTTTCATAGCTGCCTTAATTCAAAAGTTATTCAAGAAAAACTGAAAAAATTGATTTTCGTTTTTTTGTCCTATTTCCTACATTTTTTAAGATATCGACAATCTGCAAGCACTTCTCCATGACAACTTCTTACGCTTTATATTTTAAGATAAAATAGAATTTCCAACAACGTTTCGTCTCTTCAAAACCATCATCAACTTCATTTTTTTAAATACGGTGAAAAATTTTTAATCTCATAGTCGGATAGCATTTTGTCTTCTGACTACAATGCTGTATGACACTTTATATCTAAAATAATATTTTACCACAAACATTTGAGAAAAAGTCATTTTGTCCAATTTTTGAATCAAATAATCTTGTACAAAAAAAAACAAAATAAAAAACAAAACAATTTTTTTGTTTTTTTGTTGTTCTGATAAAACTGTCACTTTGACATTAATATGATCGTGATTAATTGTATAATTTGCAACCAGCTAAAAATTCTTTGAATTTGTGCTTTTCTTATTAAATATGACAATCAACACTTTTAAATGAACTCGAGAAATGTCATAATATACACAAAATGTTGTTTTCTCATGGCATGCTTTTTAATTTTCAACAGTTTATTCAATACCATTAAAATCAATTACAATATAATATTTGTAACACCTTTTATTTTCCATAATTAAGAAAAATTATTTTAACAATACTTCGCAGTACACTAAGGGATAGCTAACAAATAAATAAATTAAAAATGTATTACCAGAACATAGTGAAAATAAAAACTGACAACAAAAGCACAAATATCAAAGAATTTCTAGCTCGTTGCAAATTATACAATTAATTAATCACCATCATATTAATGTCAAAGTGACAGTTTGAACAAAACAACAACAAAAGAATTGTTTTTTTTTTGTTTGTATAAGATTCTTTTATTCAAAAATTGGACAAAATGTGTTTTTCTCAAATGTTTGTGGTAAAATATCATTTTAGATAAAAAGTGTCATATATCATTGTATCAGAAGACAAATGCTATCCGACTATAAGATTAAAAATTTTTCGCCGTATTTAAAAAAATTAAGTTGATGATGGTTCTGAAGAGACGAAACGTTGTTGGAAATTCTTTGTTATCTCAAAATAAAAAGCGTAAGAAATTGCTATGGAGAAGTGCTTCCAGATTGTCGATATCTTAAAAAATTTAGGAAATAGCACAAAAAAACGAAAATCAATTTTTTTAGTTTTTCTTGAATAACTTTTGAACTAAGACAGCTATGAAAATTTTCTTTGCAGATATTTGACAAGCATCGAAATTCGCAACTTTGCCCTAATTTAACCGACCTCGTAGCTGTTAAGATAAGCGAGATTCCCATGCATTTACTCGAATTTGGGACACCCTGTATACATTTTATCGTCTACTACCAGAGTAAAAGATTTCTCTAGTCGTTTGCAATTTCTAGATTTTACTCGGTGAGATGCCATTCCAATTATATTTTCTGTTTTATTTTTTATTATTACTATCAACATTTACACTCGCATCTTGTCTTTTGCAAAATTTAATGTGCGTGGTTTTTATTAAAACTTGTTTTTTATTTAATAAATATAATAAATGTCACAAATACAATTTTCTTTGAAGTAGGTACTATCAATATTTGCTATCTCTTCAGCATCACCATATTTCTTCTGAGAAGCAGAAATCTTTCAATCTCTTTCATAACTCATTATCTCTAAAATGAAAAGTATTTATACAATAATGACGATCGGTCACGCTTCTGTTTCTCCCAAATTTACTGTGAGTTAAAAAACACGCATCTTCAGCTAAATAGAAGTTCTAGGAGTAGAAATACTTTGATAAGCAAATTGGCCGATTACGGATTTTCGGTTAGTTGACCAAAGTCGGTTAGTTATAATGCACTCGTAATATGTGGTCATTAAGACTTAATTTTCTTTTTACTTAGATTCTTGGCTGTATGTTAAATTCAACAAACACAAAACAAAAACTTAACAATGTTCGTCAAAGCGTTTTTGGTTTTTGTTTAATCACCTCGGCTGTCAATTTAAACAAGTCATATTCAGTAAACCTTCCGTTTTTATTCAGTATTTTAGGTAATGTAATGCTACACGACACGTTTGTCTTTGGAAATGAAGACTGATGGAAAAATTGTAAACTGTCTGTGTACATAATACATAGGTCATGTAAAAGGGCCGATAGATAGACCCAACTTTTGGCATCGTAGTTGCCAAAATATCGAAACAAAACTACAAATGTTATTGAAGGTAATTAAGGCAAATACACAAACCGGGTTTCTTTAAAAATTCTACCCAACATTGGCAATCCAGATTATTTTTTTAAGTTTTTGAATGCGCATTTTTGCTAATTTACTAAAAATCTTTAAAATTATTATTGCCATCTTAGCCTTAACATAATTATTTTGCTTACTTAAAAAAATTAAACGATGAAAAATGCCATTTATTTTTTGGCAACCTCTCAAATAAATACAAATTGGTAGTTAATTAAGGATTATTTAAATTTTGTTTTAACCAGAGGGACAATTTAAAGCTAAATCTTTACCGCAGTTATAAAACTAGGTTTTATAAGTATCAAAATAACACTGAAGATTGAAAACTCAATATTTACCGTTGTTGTTAGAATCCCAGATTTTCTTCAGGTTTTTTCCTTTGCAATTCCATTCTTTGCAACTTATCTAAACGAATTTAATGTAAAAAACGTTTGTTGACAAAAAAATTACCTAGTAAAATATCAAACATAATTTGACTTTTAATATTTTAAGTAACAATTAGGGTTTATACAAAAACCGACTTTTGAAAAACCGGTTTTCGAATACCAGTTTTTCCAAAAAAAACGGTTAAAACCGGTTTTCGAATAGTTTTAAAAAAACAATTAAAACGTCATAAAATAATTTATATTTCATAATTTTATAAAATATAAAACAAATTTCAAATAAAACCAAATGATAAGATAACAATTAAAAATAAAATTCTAAACTTTCAACAAACCATAAATAGCTTTTTTTTTTAATTTGCTTTTTTCTTTAGAAAACAAGATTTTAAAAACACAAAACATTTACGGAATCATGACTTAATCTGGTTCGTATTTGAGATACAAAATTACCAGATACAGAAAACACTGGTTCACTGACTATTGAGCTGGGTCTTACTGTTTTTAAAGCTTCAAACAGTGTGCCCAAATTCTTTATCCTTTTATTAGTTGTTTCAAATACTGCAAATGCTGCCTTTAATGAAAAGAACAATGTCTTGAAAGAAGAAATGGAGAAATCAATTCTTAGATTTATCGAAGAACCTTTAACAAAAACAGCAAATCCAAAAACCCTTAATAATATCTTCATCTTCATCGAAATTTGTTTCCAATTCTATAGCAGAATTTGGGTAAATTCTAGATAATATTTTTCCGATAACTTGACTATATCAATATTCTTGAAGCCAGCGGAAATATGTTTGATTTTTTTGTAACAACGTTTTTTGGATTTTGCAAATGAAGCAGAAGTGTACAGATTTTTATGTACTTAGATATTTATTTTTTACGTGTTAGATCTAGGCTTAAAAACCGGTTTTTTAGTAAAAAAAACCGGTTTTTCAAATACATAATTTTTTTCAAAAAAACCGGTTTTTCAAAACCGATTTTTAAAAACCGACAAACCCTAGTAACAATGTTTTAAGATATTACGAAAAATAGGTAATTGATTAGCTGTTGGTAAAATAATCGCATTAACTTTTATATCTCTTCTTTTTTAATTTTATTTGCAAATACAAGTTATTAAAATGGAAAATTTAATCACATACTAAAAAATTCATTTAGGAGGATAAAATTTTATGTCTAAGACACGTTAATTATTTGACTTATCTTAAATTACTAATAACTTGTTCTTTAGAAAAAATTGTGTTAACTTCAAAATATTTAATAAAGAAAACCATAAAAATAGATCACAAAGATCGAGTAATTAATAAGACATAGGTAGATATATTTAAAGACAGTACCAGTCATAAAAAAAATTAATGTGATTATTTCTGCTCAGGAAATTCTATCCAAATTCATTGTTTTACTTTAACCAATTGCCAAACATTGAAACGAATTAGAGATAAAAACAAGACAATTCTACAAAATAATTAAAAGCCGAAAACAAGAATTTTAAAAGAGAACAATATATATGTATTAAAGATGAAAAGAGGACATGATAGGAGGAACAAAAGAAAACTTGATTGCTGGAGAAATACTTTGGAGACGTATTAAATAAAGAGGAAATGAAGGGAGAAAAAATACTGTAAAAAAAAATCAAGGACTTAAGCTACCTAGCCTAAATAAATCAGTAGTAAGACCAGCAGTCCTGTACGGGAGCGAACTTTGCAAGATGAGCAAGACAGAGATGGAAGCCCTAGAGGTAAGATAAAGAAAGGTGGGAGATATGTGGAAAAGAAGAATCAGCCAAGAACTGATGGTGCTGTATGGCCAACCGAAAATCACAAATACTTTAAACGTACCAAGAATAAGATGACTGGGTTATGTAGACAGACTACCTACAGAAAGGGCGGCAAGGTAAGTGCTAACCGATGGAGTGAAGGGAAGATACAGAAGTGGGTGACCCAGGACTAAATGGATAAAAGCGATAGAAAGGATGGAAATCAAAGTCTAGAGACGGAAAACGAGTGATAGAGAGGAATGGAGGTAGATTTGTGGAGAGCCCTGGGCCGACTAGGCCTGAAGAGCTAATTTTATAATTATCTAATATTTCTTTAAGTACTATCGAAGTCATGATATTTACTATAGATTTGTAAGTATTTTCTAACTTTGCAGATAGTTGGTTGTTAGACAGTTAGCGTGGTAGCTATTAAATGGCTTTATTGCATAGTAAAACGAAAAAATCGATGAACGAAATGATCGAAAAATTATAAATATAAAAGGCGTTATGTGGCAAGTGGTTATTATAATTTCGTTAATATTGAGGCGATTTGTTGCACAACAAAAAATAAACAGACCTGCGAGATTACGGTGTTTCCTTTTTCGAGCAGAAAGCTGAATATGTAATGCCATGTATATTAAAGTTTGGGTGTAATTAATATGTTATTAGGGTGTAATTACATGTAGGCGAACCCGTTGTTGAGACGTAAATTGCGAACGCGTGAACGCCCATTAATTTGTACGAACAAATAGAGATATCATAATATAGCCATGGGCACTTTATGTAAATTACTAATTCGAAACGGGAATCAATAACTAATAACAGTTAACTACCCCGAAATTTTGTATGCAGTTGTTGGCTTTAGTTGAAAACGATTAAAATTTTGAAATGCGCCAAAGGCACATTAGCAAGTTTATTTTAATGTCCATTAACTGCTGCTGCGTACTTTAAGAGATAAATGCGCTTACACGAACTTCCGCAAAATATAAATCCACAAAATAAAGTTTATTCGGGAGGGCCTTTTAGGGTTGCATAAAATAATAATGTCGAATTTAAGTTTAGTATGTGATGCCATATTTTGTGTGGTACAAAACCAGGCGGAATGAAACATTTCAGAATAATTTTCACACAGTATACCTCTCTGCACAAAAATAGATTCTGCTAACCTTTAGCGGAAATTTACATTCATCCACGTGTTTGCAAAGTTGCATATTAATAACATTTATTATGAGCACAATTTGTTGTTTTAAGACAAAGTGTATTCAATTTGTTCAACAAACATATCCCAGTTACTGTTAATATATATTCTCTTTGTATAGACAAAATAAAGGTTATAATTGTAAAAAGCTAGCAAGTTAAAGCTGTGGGTGGGTAGAAGTTGTATCTGCAGTGGCGTAACTAGAACTCGTGGGCCCCTAGGCAAAAAAATTTCGAGGCTTCCCTGGGCAGAGCTGATTTAATATTAAGCAACGGTTTTGATTTTATGTTTTTGTAGAAGCTTTGATATTTTGTTAGTCACTCCGCTGATGTAGGGCAAGTAAGTCGTAGCGATGTATTCTTTCTTTTCTTTTCCTTCTTTTGGCGTGGCATGTTTTTGTATGGTACGAAGTATTTGTTTACGCTGGTAACCGTTTTCTTGCTTTTTCAACGCTCCTTTGAAGCTCTCGAATAAATTAAGAAGAACACACGACACAGGACTACACCAAGCGGGAATATATAGCATACCTTGCTCCTGTGGAAAAGTATACATAGGACAAACTGGCAGGAGTATACAAACGCGTCTCAAAGAACACGAAGGACAAACAACAAGAAAACAAGTCGATAAATCAGCGGTAGCAGAACACGCCCAGGGTACAGGACACAACATCCTCTTCAGAGAAACAAAACTACTGGCCCGCGCAAACCATTTCTGGCCAAGATTATATCGAGAATCATTGGAAATCATCAAGAACCCAAACAACTACAACAGAGACACAGGCATACAACTCCCAAACATCTGGAAACCAGTCATCACAAAATCACTGAGGCAGAACAAATCCATCAAGCGGAACGCCACGCCTCCACAAGCTGGATATATAAACCCAGCAACACCCCTCACAAATTAGTCGTTTTGAAAAAGACCAAGACACAATGGTCGAAACGTCAACTACTTCTAAATATAGAAGACGCGGTTCCAAACCCGGAAACCAAGATTGTATTATGGATAACGGCCGCGAAAGCCTCAAGAATAAAATAGCAAAAACATTGTTTTAGGAATACCTTTGGGTTAGACGGCGCCGGGAACTCTAAAAAAAAAGTTATCGCCGCAACAATCTTAAAAAGGTATACATTTTATCACTGCTCGCTCGAAGGTTAAACAAGAGCTGTCCTTATTGGATAAATAGCATATTATCTGACGTTAAAACATACAATAATATCTGAAATTTCATCAAAAATGTGGTTAAATATATAGTTTTTATATAAAGATACATATACTATACTTTATTTTTGTTTCTTTTAATTGGTCAGTTGAGCAAAACGTCTAAGAGCCCCTAGGGCTTCGAACCCCTATGCGACGTTATAGCTGGTACCTATACCCCTAGTTACGCCACTGTTGTATTTGGATATATCTAAAACCCCTCCATTTAAGAGTTTCATTGGATATAAACTTTAATTATTTAAACTGATGCTATAACTAAATATGAGCTATGTTTTTAGAGTATCTCATAAAGCGAATTTAAAAAAAAAGTTTAAACAAAAGGAGTACAGTGTTTAAAATGGAACTGCAAGTAGCTGTCGTTAAATGAAATATGTAGATATAAATGCATAACGGTAAAATGTTCAAATGAGTGGGATAAATTCCAACAAATAAATTAAATAATCCTCTAATTCACTTGATAAAGAGCACAATCCTAGCCTTTGCTGTAAATACAATTTTCAATCCTCAGAAAATAGCTGCAAATACGTTGAAAATGAATGAGGTGAACTAAATTACTTCAAATGAATTAATTTTAGTATAAAAACGAATTAATGCTCGTTATAGGAGATGCCGTTGGGAAATTGATTTCCTAGATTTTTCTATTTTATTTGCTCAGGGCTTCAAGTTTCTTCATGCAAATTTTTAATTTATATGCTAAACAAATTACTAACGAAATGTTCTTTCTTTGAGAGATATTGCCTTTACGACTTCTCTTGAGCAAAAAAACAAATAGTTTGTTGATAATGCAATTTGCAGAACAAAAAATGTAAATTACATTCACTGACAAAGTTTTAAATTAGAAGGAAAATATAAGCTGCGTAGATTATTGGGTAGAAGTTTACTTGCTATAGAGAAATATTTACCAGTTAAAGAAAATATTTTTGTAATTGTATCGTTACTTTTACCCATAAAATTTAGTAGTTAAAAACATTATGAAACTTACTTTTATTCGTTTTTTCTTGTAAATATTTTAATACATTCAATAAGCAATTATTCAAAAGAAGTCAATTAATGTTTGGGTTTGAGAGCAAACAAAAGAAACTACTTGACTAGCTTTAAATTAAAAAAAAAAGTTTTAATAACAATAACACCTATTTAGGTATGCAGGTCTATTGAACTTTATATGCTTTTAAGATTTTTTTCTGAAGAACTTTTATCATATTTTGTTGGCAGCTAGAGTAACCATGTCAAATGTTCAATTTGATCACAGAACAGAAAGCGCATCATTTTCAAATTTAACGTATATTTAACGCTTGTTCCATTCTACATATTTATTCCTACAAAATAAATTGTGAGGGATTAACGGTAACAAGTAGTATTTAACATCGTTTTATTGTTCCAGTTAACCTAACCCACAAATGACATGCGGTCAGATACAGTTACAGTAGAATACGCATGCGCCCATGCTAATTGGACGCATTTAGGGCAGGTAGTAATTTTGTACGAATTTTTCGTTCAAGACTTTTAATTTCTGATTGACACCCTACTAGAAAATCGTATACGATTTTCTTAAACGAAAAAATAGTATAGTATAAAACAGACTTTAGATAATCTTTTATCCAATGAGTAATGAACCATAATTGCCAGCTCATTTCTCATATCTTCATTTCCTATATGAACGAATTATGGTACATCCTTTGGCCGATCGTAAAAACTTCATGCTAGATGTTTGAATCTGATGCAAGTCTGTTTCACACTGGCATAGAAATTGTAGGACTGCCATGATTTTTGGTTTTCTTTTTTTACTCTTTACTATTATTCTTCGTATTATACCGGATATTAACTAGAATGTTTTCGTTTTGAAATACATGTCATTGTTATAGTCATATTATGTTACGTTACAATACATTCCAAATACTTAAAGTGCGATATTTGCGTTAGTTTCTATTTTCTATAACTATTTTAAATCTTATTGGTTTTTAGACTATGAAAACCATGACCATTGATTTTTCTAAGCTTCTTTTACAGTTATTATTAGCCCGTTTTCACACACGACGGCAAAACCGCTGCCGTCGGCGTCAGCGCTGCCGACTTCAATGTAATCAAATGGGTGCTTTCACACACAGGCGCGGGACGGCAAATTGCCGTCGCCGTCGACGGCAGCGGTTTGTGCAGCCGTCGGTGATCTCGACAATTTCGGATGCCGCCGTACTTGTTCTCATTCAGTGTTTCCATATAAGAACTGTTTTTTTCAAATAAAAACTAATCTAGGGTGTTTTAAATGACAAATATAGAAAACTGTAATAGATAAAAATTATTTGTTTATGTAAAATTGTAGTCTCACATGTATGTTATATAATATATAAGTACAGGGTGGCCTATATTTCGTGAACAGATTTTTGATATCTTTTTTAATTTTCGAAATATAGCCAAAAACCGATTTTCGTCAATTTTCAAAAATGTTAAATATCTCGCTTAAACGAAAAGATGGAGGAAAACTTTGGAGACATTTTTGGCATGGTTTTTTGTCCTTAATAAGATGGCGATGTTCAATTTTTTTTTGTTCATACGAATGTTGATATATTACACCTAACTTTCTTATTTTAAATGGCAACCATAGTTGGCTGTGACATAAATCGAAAGCTTATTTTTTGCACTTTTCAAAAATATATAATTTGCTTATGGTTGCCATTTAAAATAACAAAGTTAGGTGTAATAAATCAATATTAGTATGAGTAAAAAACAATTGAACATCGCTATCTTATTAAGGACAAAAAACTATGCCAAAAATATCTTTAGATTTTTTCTCTATCTTTTTGTTTAAGCGAGATATTTACCATTTTTGAAAATTGTCGAATATCGGTTTTTGGCTATATTTCGAAAATTAAAAAAGATATCAAAAATCTGTTTACGGCAATGAATTCGTGTCAAAAAAAGAAATCTAGACCACGTACATAGTTTTTTTTTCTATCTCTGATAATTACCGAGGTATGGGCATCGAAAATAGGCCACCCTGTACAATGTACATATATGTTGGGGTCTATTAAACATTCTTCTGAATTTTTTTGGTAAAATTAAAAATTACGAAATACTTTTAAAACCCCCTTTACAAGAACTGTTTGTTTATCGTAAGATTTCCCCTAGGCTGGAAAATAGCCACATTAACAAACGACACCTTCAATTCTAGTATCCTGGTGCTTAATACTTGTTTGTAATACCTAATTGCACCAGAATATCAAACGTATTGGCACTCATTCGAAAGTAATTAAAGAATTTTGATTGATCTTCTCTAAGTTTTTTAAACAAAGTATAAAAACTTCCTTCCAAATATCGCACGCTTAAAAGGGGATGAACCCAGTATTTTCTTTTATTTTGATTACATCTGTACTTCCTAAGGTAAATTAGCCCAAGGAGATAACGTGTGTTGACAGCAGCATACATCTTTCTATCGTCACAACTAAAAACAAACTATTCAGCGGCAGCGGTAATGCCGTCGTGTGTGAAAGACTCGGACTTCTGATGCCGCTACCGCTGGCGGCAACGGCAGCGGTATTGCCGTCGTGTGAAAACGGCCTTACTGGCAAGTAGACTTAGCTTGTGTATAGTTTGTAGTTTTTCTTCTGATTTTGCGATTATGGCTTGGTCAATGGCCATCATAAATATATAGTCCATTTGACTAATTTACCAGTTTTATAATTTTTTCTTTTATGAAATATTGTTGCACATTTGTCTTTTATTCTGTATTGTCACGTGTAAGATATTTTCGTGTCTCATTAGGTTAGTAAGTAATTTGTAGGTTCATGTTACAGCAAATACACCATTCATTACTTTGAAAACTTCCATCGTTTACTGACAATGGTCTAGTATTAAATTCATATTCATCATGTTAAAAGTCATTGTTTAAATAACAGAAAGAACAGTTTAATGAGTGAAACGTGACCATGCTAATATGCTAGTTCGACATCCATTGCTATTACAAGCGAAGAAATAACAAGTTCATGAAATGCTTTTCCACTTTTTTCTTTCTCGACTTCAACAAGACATTGCTAACACATTATACAATCGTTTATTGGCAAGAAAACTTCAAAAGCAATTAAACATAAGCGGATAAAAATTATTAACGTGTCGCTAAACACTTAGATTTTTTTTTTGAGTAAGCCATAATAAAATTAGTCTACAACCAATTCATGCAATCGGTTTACCGGTATAACACATTTATTATGTGTAATTTACAGCTCGCGGGGTAAATATGACTTGTAAAGATAAATAGCACTCCCTACCTCCGTTAAACATCGATTTTATGTTCTTGTTTAAATAACCTAAATATGAAATATATTCGGTAACACAACAGCAAAGTCGTTATTTAGAATATAAACGTTGGCAACGCAGTTAAACTCGTAATGTCGTAAAAAAAATGTTGTAGAACACGTTTTAAATGGCTTGTAATATTTACATGTGCTATCACCATTAATTTGTTTGTTCAACAACAAATGTAAAATTTTATTTGCATTTAGCATATTTTATAACCAAACTTAAAAGCTGTACAATATATTGTACGCAGTTCCTGACGCATCCTAAATAGTCTGAATATCTTTATCGGCAAACTGCGGCTCGCGAGCCACATGCGGCTCTTTGTCTACTTGAGTGCGGCTCTTTTACGAATGACGTATTTAAAAAACGTTTTTTTAAATTTTATTTAACACAGTATTTTAATACAATGTTCAATCAGTCAGCGTGTTATATTTAAATTCAAATAAAGAGCAATTTTTACTTCCTCTCCCTGAAAATGATGTTCACAATTTAGAACTAACAGACAATCAGTGGATCCAAAAATTTGATTTTATGGCAGACGATAAGTCTCATCTAAATCAGCTTAATCGTAAACTACAGGGGAAAGAAAACACATTTTTTCGATTTTAGAAGAATTAATTTCATTCAAAAATAAAATTGTTCCTTTTTGCTCAATATTTTGAAAAAAAACTTTGATTCATTTTCCAAGCCTGCTAAAACATTCAGTATTTGACATTTACCATTTAAAAACAACAATTTTTAATATAAGGGAAGTTTTTGTACAGAGGATTCAGGAATTCAGAAATAGCAAAGCGACATTAGCTTTTGTTAAAAAAACCTTTCAATGCTACCGTAGCAGAATTAAAATTTTCTCCCCTTAATATTGATACTTTTGGAATGCAATTGCTGGATTTAAAAAACAAAGTATTATGGAACTCCAAATTTGAACGCCTTAAAGCTGATATGAAAAAATTGGAGAGAAACAAATGTTGTCTTAGTTCACAGCACAAGTTGTCTGCTTTGTAAGACCTGGAGAATGAGGACATGATGATTTTTAACACCTGAAATAGAATTCCTGACTCATATAATCAGTTAAAAAAACTAGAATTTCTTTCTCTATTCGGCTGTCGGTTCTACATATTCATGTAAACAACCTTGTTCAAGTATGAACCTCAAAAGTATATTGAGAAATCGTCTTATTAAGGAGAACCTGGCATGGTATAGTTATAATATAGGAACTAAAAAGTTTCTCAAATTTTAGGACAAAACCTATTGGTTTGCATTTTAGGTTTCGAATATTTTTTTACGAAGAAACTAATTAAAATTAAAATTTTGTCTAAATAAACACATTGTAGGAGTGCATCATAATTATTATAGTTAAACGAATCTTGTGTGAAAGCAATCATCAGCCGTTATATCAGTAATCGACTGATACTGTAAGGCCGATTAGTCGGCAATCGGCCGATTTTCTTATCGGTGAATTTCTAACAAAAATTGTTTTAATCTTTAATCAAAATGTATAGTGCATCAGAATTTGAGAGCAAAAACGTAAATAAGTAAGTTGTAACTGTGTACAATGTTCCATTTTTAAAATTTAGCATTAGCTACAATTAAAATAACTGATGAGTTTTGAAGCAAAATAGCAAATTTTTAAACCTGCTTTACGTTTACTGTGTGCCAAAATTTTAAAGAGAAATATTAAAAATTTAGTAAAAAAACACATCTTAATTCTTACGCCATAAGAACCCTTAGTGTTTGATTTTTTAAATTCTTTTATCAATTAGCAGAGCAAAATGCTTTATTTCAAAGTAAATTGTCGTTTTGTAATGATTGTATTCCATTTGATAAAAATTTTCAGTGAAGATTACATCTTGCTTCTAGGAATTATTTCTTGGCAAGTTCAATTAAATTGAGCAATTATTCGTTAGCGCTGAATTGAAAAGCGTTAATTTCGTTTTACTTTGGAATCGCTAACTGCAGCTATTGCCTATCGTCTGTTTCTTATTATTTAATTTACATGTTAATTAAGCGCTTTTAATACACAACCTGACTAAACTTTATTCTATCAGAATTATTGTTAAATTTAATTACGTTTACCGAGCACGAGATGATATCGCTCGGTTTAAGAAGTTTGCTTTATACCACACCATAAACACTTACATTAAACATTGTGCACACTGTATAAAACACAATGGTTGCAAAATGCGTCGAACCAGAATTTAAGCTAAGACATTTTGGTAGAACCAAGTGTCGTATTATAAACAAACCAAAAAATGGTTTATAGGATTTAGTAATCATCTTATCATACTGGTCCAATAAATAAATGCATAAATAATTTTAAGAAATCTCGATTTAAACGTGAGATTGCTCATTATAAAAAAATGTCAAAAATGCGTAGGCAAAAGGTAAAACTAAACCTTTCTTGATCTTTCTTTCAGTTGTTTCAAATTACCGCTGTCTACCTTCATAGCCCACTCAAAAATATTACTTTGCCCTAATAATTAACAATAAAATCGCGATATCTGGGAAAATATCAATTTTAGGTATAAAACAGTATTAATGTTTTCGAAAGAGAATTAAATTTTCTATAAGACGGTGTAAAATAATTTAGGGTGTTGTATTAAAAAAAATGAGTTATCGATGTTTAAAGTTTGACCAAGCGTAAAAAACGCCCTGTATAATATTTTAAAAATGTAGGTGGTGCAAAGTGTTACATAATCTATTGTCAATCTTATCTCCAAGCAAATTTCTTCAGACTTCTCAAAGTTTTTAAATGTTGAAAATTTTTGAAAATAGTGTACTTTCATGAAAATGCAGTTTTCACGAGAACGGTTAACTTTAGACCCATATCACCTTATACATTTTTCGAATTAAATTAAAAGAGGAATCCAAAAATGTAAAAATATACCGAATGTTTCATAAGAAAAAGTATAACTTTGGTATGCCACTCCTTTTTGGAGCACCCTGTATGTTTGAAAATATTTTTAAAATGTAGCCCTTATTGACTTACATAATCTAACAGCGACAAAAATTGGAAAATATAAACCGTTTCGCCATAAAACTCCGACGCGTCCGTCGTGACTCACCCTGTATACATCTTCTGTATAATTACATTCGAATTTTGCGGATTTTTTAAGCGAAAGCTTATAAATCTTGCTGACTATGTCAAAATCTTGAACATGAACCGGTTCTGAGACTTATTGCCATCTAGCGATAATTTATGGCAAACGGTTCTTAAACTCATCGCCATCTGTGGGATTTTACGGAACTAGTTACCGGCCTCAGTCGGTTTTATATGGGAGTTTCCCAACCTGTGTAGTAGGCCGTGGTTCTACCCAATATGAACATAAACAAACCATGGCAACCACGAAAATGAGTCGTTTTATATTGGAATATTTTATGGTTCACGTTGACTTGTTTTATTTTTTACTAACAAACGGTAGGTTTTACGAGAACAACTAAAGCATAAAAAAAGTTTCTAAACAAACCAACTTTTAAAAACAAAAATTTAAAATTGCAAAATTTTATCCCACCAAACAGTTCTGATAAAAAACCAACAGGGGTCGCACTTTTCAGCCCCCTGTGAAGGTGGGAGATGATTGAAAATATTACTATGGGAAACCCTTTAATAAGTATAAGACATCTACCAAATATCATATTTCTAAATTTATCCAAACTTGAGAAATAAAATAAAATCCTAAATTTACCCTGTAGTTATATGAATTAATTCACAACTTTTGCCCAAGCATAAGCCCGACAAATAAATTTTTCCTAATTTTTGTATTTCAGTTCATATAGTTGTATATGTATGTACAAATGTATTAGTGTTAATAATTAAAAGTATTAAAAAAATTTTAGGTATAATTTTTATAAATATAAATGTGTTTTTGGGGATTTACCGTGTTAAATTTTTTTCATTTGCTGCTCGATGTTTGGGGAAATCCCCAAAAATATGTAACACGATAATAAATGGGGCGCCCAAATTTTCTTTGCTTAAGGGCGTCAGATACTCTTGGGCCGGCAATGGTTTAATGTAGCATTTTTTTAAGTAATTTAAAGTAGAAGATATTTCTTTTCGACGAAAACGAAAGACAGAAGTCGATCTGTATGTATCTATTATAGTATTTAGTACAGAATTATTTAGCCGCGGAGCATTTAAGTATTGAAATATTGTAAGACGTTGAATATTTTTTGTAAAGAAAATCTTTACCGCTTATAGGTTTTCTTAAATGACGTTGAATTAGTAGAACTTTATAGTCACACTGATTAAAGTTGAAAATCATGTAACTTCACGTTTTATATCAGCGAGGAAGGTGTCCGTATTTGTGAGGAGTTAAATTATCCGATGTCTAGATCCATAGATAATCCTGCACGGAGGGAATGAAGTGGCAAATGCGGCAACGGCCGCGGAATCCAGTATTAGACATGTCCCTGGGTTAGACTAAGTAAACCCCTCCATATTCTATATTATCCTATTCAGGAAGAAAATTGGAGCGCATTGCTTCGCAGTTACTTAGCTAAAGGCGCGTCTTTATGTCTCTAACATTCTCTTAAAGGAAATTACACTTCTATTTTCCGGCATTCTCCGTATTTCTTGCGCGAAACCTTCTTAGACTTGGCCTACTGATTATCAACAAGATAACGCAGACGTTTCCTTCCACCTGCGACCTTTTCTTTTACAAGACATAGAAGTTGTTTTTTTTTTTTACAAAGGATGCTTTCATAATTTTTACTGTAATAACGGCTTTTGATCTACTGTTCGTATGAAATTGCTTTCGCCTACTCGATATTTTTATTGATATAGGAACAAAAATTACTGTTATTGGTTGCCGATATTGGTTACAAATTGTTTTTTCAAAGCAAACTTATTTAATATCAGATACACACATTTTGTGGGATGTTGTAGACTGTCGAAATAAGCATCTGAAGAGAATATAAATTTATTCCATCTTTATTTTCAAATAGCCGGTATTTTTAAATACTACAGGTATGTATTAAAAAAATTGAAATAATACCTATAAGTTTGCTTTAACTATTCAATTCCCAGTGTCACCTGCATTTTACGATATTTTTAAACATGTTTAACCTTCGTCAGGCGGCATAGGTCCAATTGTAACTCTTTAGTTTTTAAATTGCAATGACTTTTGTTCTGGAAACTGTAGAGGACTAAAGTTTTGTGACATCTCTACATTTTTGATCTAGATTATTAGATAAGCTTCATTTCAGAAAAATATTTCCCCTCTTCCGAGAAGGGGTCAAGTTGTTTTCCCATCCGTAACAGGCGGCGTAGGTACCTTCATATTATTTTGTATGGGGAATTATTTTGTATGGGGAATTATTATTATTTTTTTATTTTATTTTATTTTTAAAAATAGTTAGAAATAGTTGTTATACATTATAAAGGAAAATTGATTTTCTTCACAAGTAATGCTACGTGCATGTTTGTTCCTGAGCGTTCATCGCAAACAGGTTTCTCGCAAATTACGCTGGACTTCCTAGTCTTACGTTGTTTCCGATTCGGTTCTCGGCAGACATAACATCTGCCAACGACAGGTGAGGCTCCGCGACTACCATGAGGTACTTGAGGACCTGTTGCCTCTGGTGCTACCACAATCCGTCGTCCAAGCACCATTTCTACTGCACATCGAAAGAAATGGTTTCTCATCAACATCCGGTTTGTACCACGAGCTTCGATTGCAGACATACATAACAGATTGGCCAAATCTTTCAGGAACTTTCTTCGTCAATCGTTGGCCCTGAGCCGTGGGTTGTGTTTTCTGTAGATGATGCAGGATGTTAACCCAGTGACGTCAATGATGTTATAAAAAATGTTAGAGACCAACGCAATGTTCTTCGTTTCACAGTGTACTCGCCTAACATTTTATCCATAACATCAACTCCGCCTTTGGTTTTGTTGTAATAGTTTATTATCTCTGGTTTGGGCGCTTGTGTCCCATCGACTTCTTCCGTTATGTGCATGGATGACAAAAGCACGACTGATTTATTCTTCTTTGTAACATATGAACAGACTGTTGCATCACGATTGTAGGCAAAATTGGTCGAATTTACAGGCTTTGTTTTGGCAGGCTGCATATTGCCTGAAATAAATCTCTTGTTTTTTCTTACTGTATCCACCTCTTTGTCGTATGATGTTACAAGATCTTGTTTGTGTACTTGGCAGTGGATCACTATGCCATTGAGTTCCATCCTTAGCAGTCCAAATGTCATCCACACTTTGAGATACAGGCTCATCCTCAACGCTTTCCTCTGAGTCGTACTCTTTTTCCTGCTCTATGATCATTTCTTGCTCAATGTCTGACTTTTCTTCATCTGGAACATCCGCTGGTGGTACATAGTTTTTGTCATGAGATGCAACATATGATTCTATCTCATATTCAGAATCAGATTCTTGAAATACTGAATGTGTATCAAAGGTCTACTTATGTTGTGATAAGAACGCAAATATTTAGCATCTTTTTGCAAGTGCCTGTTATAGAATCAAAACAAAATATCTAAGTAGTGTTAAAATAAGCAAAATATCACAAAACATGACTTAAACAATGTGTAGATATTAAATATTATCCATTTGCCGTATAAAAATTTGATCTACTAAGAATTTTCATACAAAATATATTTATATGAAGGTACAATTGTATCAAATGAAACAATAATACTAAACATTCTAATAAATTGTACCACACAAATAGTAACTATCATTTGACATTTAATTTGTTGTTTTTTGTTTTTATTTTTATAGGCAGCTTGATAAGTGATGGGTAAAATACGATTTTTCTTGATTTTGTGACTTGTTTATAAAATAGGTATAGCAAGTAGTATCTCATTTAAAAGAGAGAAAAAAACACATTTAACTATTCCATAGCCAACTTCGCGGCCCATCAGAAAAAATTAAACTAGGTGTAATATCTCAAAAATAATAAGTGATAAAAATTTTTTTAAATAAGAGTTACATTCTCCATTAAAATGTACCTTAAGAAAGTACAAATAAAATTGATTAAACAATTAATTAATCATATTTTCATATTTTTTGCTATAACATCTGAAGCACCATATATTTTGTACTTTTAAAAATTGATTGTGGCTCCTATCATACTAAGGAATAATTCATCTAATTTAAACAAACCTGTATCTCTTATAATAAGCGAGATGGAAATGTAATCTGGGACACCCTGTATACACACAACATTAGTATTTATAATTGACGCAAAAGTTTTAGCAAAAACAAATATTCTTTAAAATTTAGGGTCGATGGGACACCGGTTAATGGTACCTATTCCTTATATAAATAAGGACCACCCTAAATACAGGGTGATTAAAATTCGAGTTTAAGCATGGGGATCTCGCTAATTGTAATAGCTAGAATATGGGTTTAAAGATAAAGTTGCTAAATTTGTTGTTATTAATAATCCGAAGAGAAATTGGAAATATCTCAAACGATATCCGAGAAAATTTGGAAAAACCGGATAATACGATTTTTGAAAATAGTCTGTAACTTCTTTGGAGTACAAAATATTTGAAATGTATAAGAACATTGTACAAGCAACTTTTTAAGCCGCATCGGACAGTAATCACTAATTTATTCTAGATCGATTCGTTTAAGTTGTATGACAACCAACTTTATTTTTTCTTACGGGCGCAATTTTTGCTATTTACATAATCAAATAGAATTATTTTTTCTGAATTCATTGATGTGTCACACATGGTATTTTACTTCTACATTAATTGTCTTTGTAAGATTGCGTTTTGGACAACAATCTCTATAAATCAGGCAGGCTGTCGTTGTAGTTTATGTCGTTACCATGACAACCAATCAACAAATTTAAATCTTATTACTTGCCATTGTAATAAGTTCGTGTAAATGAATTGTACGGTGTCAATGCAACGATATGCAGAAACATATCCGTAAAGAAGACAACCCTCGCACGCATATTTTTGTACGTTGTACAGAAACTTGGGTAAATACGTAGGTACAAAGCATGTGAAAAATGTATTACAAAACTTAAAAGAACGGTTTACCCAATTTAACAGTAAAATAAATGGAAAAACAATTTAATTGAGATTTTTATCAGGAGACTTCTTCTTTTAATTCAATATACAAACTGTAAAGTACCAACGTGAAATAAATATTAAAGACTAAAGCAATTAACAATCCAACCAAAATAGCCATTTCGTAATTTAAAAGTTCGTCGAACATATTTAAAGTTTCTGCGTTGGTGTACATAATAGTATTTGTTAAAATTATATAAAATATATACACAACCACAGTCCATTTTATAATATTTAGCCGCATCGTACGCATTCCATAACTAAACAAGCAACACACGAACAGTGAAAACAAAAGTAACAGTATTTGTAGAGCAATAACGATACCCCTAGGATATGCTACTGAATAACTTATTGTGATAAGCAGCTGTTGAACCAGTTGCAAAACTATTACTATCCATCCTCCAATTTTAAGTGAACAACATCCACAACAATTTAAAACAACTTTTCGTCCACACATTTTGAAACTTCTATTTCACTATAACTGTCAGCTTGTATTTGACGTGCCTAACTCATTAATTCCATCAATTACTTCCCATGTTGTTTGGTATATTCTTTAATTAGATCGTTTGTGCTTTTATGGCCAACATGTCTTCTTTCTTTTTAAACACATCCTATTCGCTTACCATTTTTCCAGCAAAAATCAGTTTCGGTGCCACATGTAAAAATATATTTTGATGAAATAGGATCGTTACTTTGTTTTGTAAGTTTCGGAAAAACGGCATCTAGCCCAGTAAATTGTATATTATCAAACGCTTTTTTCGATTTTTTTAACAGCAAATTATTAAATTTGTCACCTAGTCGTTAAAAACAAATGTGACAGTTCCTATTTTGTACTGTCAGGTAGCTGCAACATTTATCAACTTGATCGCAAAATTCAGTTTCAATGCTACGATTTACAATTTTGTTATCGTGGTTTATATGTTAAGAAAATAAGTTATATTTTAATTAAATAAAGAATTTTTTGTTAGATTAAAGTAGTGTATCTAAACTCTAAACTGATACACGAAAGGACAATAGCGTTGTATGAGGAAGAATAAATAAAATGACTCCAAGCCAGGTCTGGAAAACCTCTGGAGGTAAGATCGGAAGAAACGGGGAGAAAAATTTAAAATGAAGTGTTGTTTGATAACCGATTAAAAGTTATTTATTACCAAGGAAATTTACGCAGTTACTTATATTTAGCCAAATCATTTAAAAATATATTTTATTTTATGGTGTTTTAGTTATTAATACTGGACTAATAGGCCAACCATCAATTTTTTTCAAATAAATCTTAAAACTAAATACTTAAAAACTAGAGTCCATCCATTGATGTCTTCTAGATTGTTCTGACAATATTGCATGCACTCTCACTCGCGCACTATGCTCTGCTTTTTACACAAAACACAATACATGAGTTCAAGGGCTTGGTCCTCTTCAATCTTCAGACAAGATGTTGGTTGTTCAGTAGTTGAAGAGCTTCTGCATTCCATATGGCAACCCGTAAGTCTTACTGTTCCATTAGTTATTTTGTAGTTTATCGCACCTATTATTTATTTGGTCCATCATTTTCATCATGCTTTGCAGCATCTGCATCATAGATGGATTGACTCAGACCTAGATGAAGCAGGTTCTCCATGTTTATTTTTAGTTACTTGAGCGTATGGAATTCCAGTTATGACATTATTAGGGTTACATGTTTTTGGTTGATAAACTGGTTTTTTACCCTTAATAGCATTCTTTGGCTATAAAACACCCTCTGTAATTATCAGGATGTGCTTTTGAGCAGTTTATGCACTTCGCAGGAGTATTCCTAGGTTTAGAGCAGGCCTCTGTCAAGAATTTTTGAGTGTGGCCGTATCTCTGACATTTTGTGCATGGCGGGATGAGTTAAAACGAAAAAGTTACCCTGGTACCTCAATGGTAAACCTAGTGTTAAATATGCATAATTATGATGGTAATATTTCGCTTGCGGTGTTTGTTTCACAGCCACCTGTACCTTTAATATCGGACTTCCCTCGTACATTTAAATTGAGTTTTTAATTTTTATTTGTTTTCAGAAATCTGTCACATTTCATTTTTACCCGATCCCGGCGGGGGGGAGGGGAGGGCAGTTGCCCTGCGGACGCCCATGATGTTATGGCATGTGACGTCTAACGTGTTTCAAACATATTTGCGTCCTACATATCCTGAAATATTTTTACTGTATAGTGATGAATTTCGCTAGACCTGGTATACAGCACTACTCCGGGAACGTACCCGGAATATTAAATATTGTGTAGACCGGTCACGTGTTAGGTTCGTTATTTCTCCGTTGCGCCCTCGCCGATGAACAAAATAACTGCTGTCATAACTTTTTTCATATAGTTAATGTCCGTTCGAAGGGTCCAAAGCCTGCTTTATTGTTTTTGATATTTCGCTATCTTCATATAATAGAAAGTGTAGTCTTCCACAAGTCGACTTATGCCCCATCAGCTTTTATCACAGCTGTTTGTAGCTTCTGCACTTCTATTTCATTATTAGAAAAAGTTTTTATCGCCACCGGCGACATCTTTCATTCTTTTAATAAGTAATCTTGTATCATACTAAACGAACCTTTATTACGATTGTAAAAGATTATGATAATGCAGTGTTTTATTATTGAATGTTTTGTCGGTGTATTAACAATGTTGTATCTTAATTTAAACACGATATTTTAAATCGATTTTGAGGAAAAAGGAATTGATTGCTTTTTTACCAAATATTTCAGAACAGTTTAATCATTTGTACTTCTCAAGCACATTTTATTAAAAAATATGCTAACTAATACGGTCTCGATTATGGCCGAGGTGCATATTACATTTTTTGTGCGATCGAATTAAAAACAATTTAAATTTTTAGCATTTTTCAAAAATATAGGTTAGAAACTATGTGACATTCTGTCACTGACAGATGACGGCGTTTATGTATCAAGGCCAAAATGTGTAACTTTTTCGGCCGCGTCTGGTTTGCTGGCTGAGACGTAGTCGTAGCCAGCAAACAGGCAAGGCCGAAAAAGTACGTTTTGACCAAGGTGCATATTACATTTTTTGTGCGATCGAATTAAAAACAATTTAAAATTTTAGTATTTTTCAAAAATATAGGTTAGAAACTACATGTCATTCTGTCACTGACAGATGATGGCGTATGCTGTTAGCTTTAATGCAAATTTACTTTTTCGTACGCAGTAACTTTTTTGGCCGCTACAGCGTACGAAAAAGTAAATTTGCATTAAAGCTAACAGCATACGCCATCATCTGTCTGTGACAGAATGTCACGTAGTTTCTAACCTATATTTTTGAAAAATACTAAAAATTTAAATTGTTTTTAATTCGATGGCACAAAAAATGTAATATGCACCTTGGCCAAAACGTACTTTTTCGGCCTTGGCTGTTTGCTGGCTTCGAGTTACACTTTTTGGCCTTGATACATAAATAACTAGGAGTATTTTTTTAATTAAGTCAGATTTTCATAGTGACTTAAATTAAGTAGAATGCGCTCTATGCGCTGAATTCTATGTAGTTCAATGAAATGTGCAAGTTTAAATAGTTATTTATGTATCAAGTATAAAACGTCTAACTTTTTCGGCCGCGTCTCAGCCAACAAACCAGACGCGGCCGAAAAAGTACGTTTTGGCCGAGGTGCATATTACATTTTTTGTGCGATCGAATTAAAAACAATTTAAATTTTTAGTATTTTTCAAAAATATAGGTAGGTTAGAAACTACGTGACATTCCGTCAGTGACAGATGACGGCGTATGCTGTTAGTGGTACTTGCATAATTCTGTACATACGTTAAATAACCTTTTTTTGTGCGATTGTAATGTTTTATCCATACATTTAAACATTGATTAATTATAAATTACATAACGATGGTACACGTCATCATATATTTATTTATTAATACATAGTATAATTGACAGCAATAGAACAGTTAGTACAATTATTATTAGGTATATTAAAATATAAGGTTAACAACCTAAAGACCTCACATCACTACCCTTAGGGGGGAAGTCATAATCTCAGACACGCACATGCGCTTTCCGTTCTGCTTAACGCAAATGATCTTTTTCGTACGCTGTAGCGAGCGGCCTGAAAAACTTTTTCGGCCGTTGCTAAGGATAGGGCCGGAAATGCAGTACTTTATGGTTGCTAACGCGTCCGTCAAACTAGTGTTTCTAGTACGATCTCACAAAAAAGTTATTTTTCATGAACTCCAGACAAATGCAATAGCTTTAAATCGAGTCTTTTTGTTGTTGTAATAATTGTTTGAAAATTGCTGTTGTTTTGCTTTAACATTTAAGTTTCTACCAACGTAAGTATTAATAAGTTTTGATATAAAATTTAATATTATTGTACGTTCAGTAAATTTGCTTTCAGCATTGAAAACATGATGTCTACTATAAAAGGCGCAAACACTATTTCATTTTAAGATATTCTCCTACTTTGATAAGTTTTCTGTTTACCAAATATTTTACTGCACTATAGGCTTGTTGACATGAATACAATTGAAAATCGTTTGATTTATTGTTAACATTTTTGTGTTAGTAAAACGCCAGCTTGATATTGAATTTCAACGTCATCCACTATAAATGAAATTTATATAATACAGCTCTAAATTGTTCTATATAAGAATAGTTCGTTAGTTATAAAGACCATGTTATTTAAAGCAAAAATTATTTGTTAAGAAATAAGTAGCCAGCATTGCGTCTCATTATTTTCGTTAATTATACAATAAAATCAGGTAGATCTTAATTCTATTTATATAACTAATTAAAACGCCGTTGATTTATTATGTAATCCGCTTTGCTAGACTACGATCCAATATAACCTCTTACTTTTTCTTCGCCCATGACTATAACGAACTGCAAGAAGTTAGAGGGTAGGTCCTACTGCGTTTATCACGTCGAGAAGTTCGATAACTGGGAGAGGGACCGTGCGCATTATGGGAGATAGTGAGGTTGTCTCTTGCAGCGATAAGACAAGGGCGTGTTGCTAAAAGTATAACACGTGTTGCGAAAGAGCAGTTTGTGGAAAAAAACTGTTCAATATGAATTCTTTTAAATTTGCACAGCTTTGACGTGGATTGAAATATAATTATAATTCAAATTAATTATTATCTTCAGTCAATATTGACAGTAAACCTAAATACTTAATAATTATTGTATTATAAACTTGACCTTTTTATTTCATTATGTTGTTGCATTGTATACGATTAGGCCTGCGGAGTATTGCACTTAGTTATTAAGCCGCGTTTAAAAGCTTTTTTGTATTGCTAAATACGTAAAAATTTGTACATACGAACGACTAACAACTGCGAGATATGCAAATATGCAAAATAGTACATTTTACAACAAGAGATGAAAATCTCTGAAACTAGGCATTATCAGCGCCAACTATGCTGCGATTTTCCTTAGCTCTAGGGTTAATGTGGTCTAATCCTGGGGTTAAATTCAGGTTCAATTTATATGCAATTGGACCCGTGTCTTAATTTATTTAGTAAACTTGATCTTAATGTGCCTTTTACAAAAAAAAAACTTGATTTCGATTATAGTGAAACACCTCTTCATTTGTTCAAACACTAGTTTATTTTACAACAAAAGATGAAAGTCCAGTTTTTTTCGTGAGGTGAGATTTATTCACGAGCCGCGAAGCGGCAATTGCGCAAATCTTACGAACGAAAAAAACTGATCCATCTCGAGTCGTAAATGCTATTTTTTCTACGAATTTAAAATTATATTATAGAACGAAAGTTAATGTAAACGAACTAAATGACAATTATTATGTATAAAGTATTAATATTATTTAATTCATTTCCATTGCGACACCACCACACTGACATTGACATAAATAAAATTATAACCTGCAAACGAAATATATTTAACATTAATTTTTGTCATTCTTAGGCTTTTATATAAAATGCTACATTAAAATTAAATTATTGGATCAGAAGTTAAAAAACATCGTAAATTTTACAATTTGATTTTGACATTGACGTTGACATTATTTTTGCCTCTAGTGGCGAAAATTAACTTTCGCCACTAGAGTGGAAAATAAAACTTTTATGTAGGGTAGGCAGTGAGAAAATGACAACTTTTATATACATGAGTAGAAAAATATATTAGTTTTATCATTCGTTCTCGACTCCGATTCTTATTTCATGAACCGATAAGAAAAAGGCTAAACCATAATCTTATGTATCTTTATAAACTAATAATTGTGACTACTAGCAGTACTAGCATACAAAAAAAAATTATTACTATAAATATAACAAAATACAATGCATTTATTCCAAACTTTTAACATATTCGTAAACAGGTACTTTTAAAAATTGTGAATAAAACGTAAATGAAAACGAATAAAATATTTTTCGTTTTTAGTTCCTGAACAAAACAAGTAAAATGTGACTCTTGCAATCAATTTTCCTGCAAAAATCATATCAAACCCATATACATACATTTGTCAAAAATGTATCACTGAAGAATGTAATTCAGACAAATAAAAAAAATTCTACAACTGCCATTTAGGTTTGTGAGTTGAACTTTTGAAATATTTTTGAAAATATAATTTATATTATAATGGAATTTGTTTTATAAAGAAATATCATAATAAATTGTATTCGTAAAATATAAAGTCATACTGATAAAATAAAAGATAATACATACCATCAAACACAAGTGCTATTTTTTTAAGGATGCCGTAAACAAAGGACTTTACGCTCCCGGTCATGTACAAAATAAGGGGCGGGTTAAGAATTGCCATTATTTATTAAATTAAATTAAGATGAAACAAATATTCAAAATGTAAAAAAAAATTGTTAAAAATAAATTCAGCCAATGGAGAATAAACAGTTGCCTCAAGGTTTTTTTTTTCAATATTTTGAAAAATACCAAACAAAAATAAAACACGAAAATCAGTGTTTTTTTTTAATAGTTTTATGCTTTATGAAATATTCTTTTAAGATTTAATTGTAGTACCGAACTGTGCGTTTTTTGCCGATTTAAACTGATGCATAGCTTCTACGATAAGCTATAATTCGGTTTTGAGCTTCAAATTTGACTCATCCTCTATACGGCATAGTACCTACATATACATTTGTAATTTTAATAGAAGGGTCCTATGTACAATAATAAAAACAGTTAAAGACGTTTGAGTATTAAACAGGCTTGAACTTTTCTATTATCAAAATCTTACTTAAAACCAGGGTTGAGCAGATTTAAATCAATTGATTTAAATCACGATTTAAATCAAGTGATTTTTAAAAAAAAATTATCAATTTAAATCACAGGTTATATGAGTAGATTCAGTATAATATTTATAATAAAACAAAATTGTATTACTATTAGTAATTAAATACACGAAATGGTGAATAAACCATTTCAATTTGCTCTTGTAAAGTAATATTCATTGTGGAAATTCAATAATTCAAAAAATAAATCACAAGTTTTTGACATTAGCGAAGTGAACAGTCAGTTTTTTCAATTTCCACGGCACTCTATTGCTTCAATAACGATTTGAAGAAAAATGTCGAATATCTCGAAAAGTATGAGTGTTGTGTATAGGACATACTTAACAAAATATGAAGCTCTTTTAAAGACGAATTCGATGACATAGAAAAATGTTACGAGCTTTTGAAAATCATGGAAGTTGCCACCTATTTATAAACACTCCTGTACGTGTGATTCAAATTTTTCATATCGAGCGAACAGAGAAATTTTTTCTGCATGTCCATACCAAATTAAAACTCTGTACTTCAAAATAACTTCAGGAGAATTTTTTAAATAAAGACTTACAACCTTGAATAATTTAGAAAATTTGTTTTTTTTTTACAACGCCGTATAAAAAACTGTAGTATTTTATATTGATGCAAAGCTAAAATTAAGGCAGTCAAAAATATTAAATAAAAAATTGGGTGTTGTATTTGAAATATAAAAGTTGCTATTTGTTCCAGAAAGGTGACTCACCCTGTATATTTGAAAATATTTTTATTGTGTTGTTTAATAAAAACTGTACAAAATAGCATTTGAATCAACTTCATATCTCAAGCCGTTTAGCCACAATCGACCGATCCCGCACTAATGACTCACCCTGTGTATAATTAATTAAACATCATAATTTAGCACTGATTTTTTCAAAATTCTTAATCATTAAGTATATTTAATTTTTCATTTTGACAAAAATTCACCAATGAATTAAATATACTGGATATTAAATATATCTATTAGCACAAAACAGAAATAGCATGTGAATATGTCACTAAATTCGATAATATGGTACATTTGATTTAAATCAAAAAAATCTGATTTAAATCAAATAAATCGATTTTTTTGATTTAAAAAAAATCATGATTTTTATCCACCCTGCTTAGCACATTTTTATTAATTACAATAATATAAAAATGTTTGCATTAAAAAAAAACTTTATTTTGAATCTAATAGGAGTATAAATTATTTCAAATTTAATTGTGTCTGCTAAAGATTTCTATGATTATATTTAGGGTTAATATAAATAGTCACACGTTGTTTCAGAATATGTGCTGTAGTACAATACATGCGATTCCTCTTTCTCAAAAAGTATACGTCAAGGATAGTCTAAAATAACCATGTAAGTGCATATTGTGCTGTAAATTTTGAATGTTCCCAGCTACTTCAAATCCTCTTACGATCCCTTTGTCCCATAGTATACTTTTTAAGTATTTCACAAACATTATTTTTGTCAGTTTAAATTTGTTTGCTTCCAAAATGACACCGACAGTTGGAATCAAAAGAGATTTATTTAAACATGTCAAATAAATTGCTCTGGATTTTTTAAAATAAAATATGTCTGGGGAGGCTATAAATTCTATTGACTATGTTTAATAATAATAAATATTACTAACTTTTATGATGTTAGACCTGCAACAATAAATGCAGTAATTTTAAGACTAAAGTACTAATTTTTGTAATAACGTGAACTTCATATGAGCTTAAACTGAAGAAACCTAAAACTATTTAGGATTGAGAACACGAGACGCTCTTAAGTTAGGGCTAACCTAAAGTGCTGTCGCTCAATTAAAATTCTCTGTATAAAGAATAGGCGAATCGCGAGCTATTAGCTATTCAATCAGCTAGATTAAGGCTGTCCAACTGGCGGCCCGCGACGCACAACCGGCCCGCAAAAGAACTTTTCTGGCCCCCGAACATCTTACAAAAAATCATTAAACTTAACTCTTAAAGAATTTATAAATGCCAATGCGTTTTAGCTTTTAGAATTGTGACCCGCTAAAACTTTAGAGAAATAAAATGACCCGCAATGATACAGAAGTTTGATAGCCCTAAGCTCGATCCTGAAGGCAGCAGGGTAACAAACAGGCAAAGTTAGTATATTTTATTGTTTATAAGTTCATTATTTCATCTATTTGGGGCACTGAACAAATATGTATTTAGCAAATCTATATTGCATGTTTTAGTTGAAAATTGACTTCACTATAGAGCTTTATACTTAAACCCACGTATTAAAGGCATAATCTATTGCAATCTATTATGGTTTAGTGCCAGGTACTTACGAAAGCGCCGAACTTAGTTATAGATTACCAATTCGTTGACCGCGGCGCACCCAGACTCCTCAGAAAAGTTCCTGTTCATTTTTCTTGATCGACAACTAAAATACATTTTTTCAGTTATGTAATCTATCTAACACCAAATTGGAATAAAAATATAAAATGGTGTTTATACTTAATTAAATATAATTGACGATGTGATTAAAAAATGGTTGCAATTATCAAGAGATTCTAAAAGAAAAAAGAAAGGTAAATTTTGTGAGCAGGATAGCGATACTGTACAGGTAATAGCAGAAGAAACGCGAATATTTGCTCGTCAATCCGGGATAGTAATAAAAAAAGGCAGACTCACATGCATCGAAATGAGATAGTTGAAAGAAATTGAAAAATAACAAGTAAATATAGAGTCTGCAATTAAACAAATAGAGAACAACTGAAGATTTTTACTGGTTAAAACAAAATTACAGCAGGAAAAATTAAAATGGCTTTGATATACAAGCATTTTCGTAAAAAAATGGGAGGTGATTCCTTATCGAAAATTAAGGGGGGTCTTTTATATAAAATGTTTTTTCCTAATGGGGAGCGGTAAAATTAAGTTTTTATTTTATATCTCAAATTTGGATATCTACATGTAGGAGAATGATATTTGGTAAATATTTTATACCTTAGTAATATTTTCAATCATCTCTCAACTTCACAATTATGCTAGACCAAAAAAAAAGAGCAGGTAGCAAATTTTAAATATTTAGGAACAATAAATGCAAAAAATGGTAAATTGGAGAAAGATATGAATAACAGAATGGAGGTAGCGACGAAATTTGACTACGTCACTAATAAATGTTTAATAGGTATGAAGGAAATATCAAAAGAAACGAAGACGCAAGTTTTTAATGCAGTGTTCGTAGGTTCGTACCCATTCTCACGTACAGTTCAGAAACTTGGACACTAACTCAAAAACAAAAACAAAGAATACAGGTACAAGAAATGAGATTTTTGAGAAGAATAGAGGGATGTAGACTGATCGATAAAATCAGTAGTAGAAGTGCTTTTATTTCTATTTCGTCTGTAGCTCTATAATTAGACTTTTGATGCTCTTTTACTTTTAACCGTATAGCCTCAAGTTTGACGTTGGTCCAGGTAATAATTGACTGCAATATTTCTTTGTCAAATAAAAGTGACCAAATATCTTCCATTTGGGGTTTAGGGCCTAACGCTCGTAAGGCATTAGTCATTCCTGGTTTAACACTCACAATATTGTGTTGAGCTATTTTTAGTCCAGTTGGAGGTTCCTTACTACTCCATTTGAATCCATTTTTGGAAAAGAAATATTCAGGTAATGCATCAGGCTTTTCGTGGATAGTTTGAGATCTGTTTATATTTAGGTTTCCAGTATTATTCTCATCTGTATCGCTATCATATTCACTTTCATCAGAATCATCAAGTCTCTGGTGTGTTATTGACTGTTGTGTGTAATCCGGGTCATCGTCGGAATTGTCTATGGGTTCATCTAGGGTTGAATCTTCTTCTGCCTTCAAGTCTTCTAAACACTTCTTAGTTTTCTCTTCAAAATTAGGTTCATCATATCTATAGACTTCGTTTCGTCGTCGTTTGGACGCTCTACGACCATCAGAAGTACGTGGAACATCCATTGGTTTCACTTGCTAGAAGTATGTGTCTTACAAACACTGAAAAATTTAATCGTTTCTAGAAGTATGTGTCTACCAGACACCGTAACTTTTCACAATTGACCTGTGCTCAACAAACGACAAATCGCAACTGGCCGTATTTGACGTTAAGGCCGTTTTCGCACACGACGGCAAAACCGCTGCCGTCGGCGTCAGCGCTGCCTGCCGACTTCAATGTAATCAAATGAGTGCTTTCACACACAGGCGCGGGACGGCAAATTGCCGTCGCCGTCGACGGCAGCGGTTTGTGCAGCCGTCGGTGATCTCGACAATTTCGGATGCCGCCGTACTTGTTCTCATTCAGTGTTTCCATATAAGAACTGTTTTTTTCAAATAAAAACTAATCTAGGGTGTTTTAAATGACAAATATAGAAAACTGTAATAGATAAAAATTATTTGTTTATGTAAAATTGTAGTCTCACATGTATGTTATATAATATATAAGTACAGGGTGGCCTATATTTCGCGAACAGATTTTTGATATCTTTTTTAATTTTCGAAATATAGCCAAAAACCGATTTTCGTCAATTTTCAAAAATGTTAAATATCTCGCTTAAACGAAAAGATGGAGGAAAACTTTAGAGACATTTTTGGCATGGTTTTTTGTGAGATGGCGATGTTCAATTTTTTTTTGCTCATACGAATGTTGATATATTACAGCTAACCTCCTTATTTTAAATGGCAACCATAGTTGGCTGTGACATAAATCGAAAGCTTATTTTTTGCACTTTTCAAAAATATATAATTTGCTTATGGTTGCTATTTAAAATAAGAACTTTAGGTGTAATAAATCAATATTAGTATGAGTAAAAAACAATTGAACATCGCTATCTTATTAAGGACAAAAAACCATGCCAAAAATATCTTTAGATTTTTTCTCTATCTTTTTGTTTCAGCGAAATATTTACCATTTTTGAAAATTGTCGAAAATCGGTTTTTGGCTATATTTCGAAAATTAAAAAAGATATCAAAAATCTGTTTACGGCAATGAATTCGTGTCAAAAAAAGAAATCTAGACCACATACATAGTTTTTTTTCTATCTCTGATAATTACCGAGGTATGGGCATCGAAAATAGGCCACCCTGCACAATGTACATATATGTTGGGGTCTATTAAACATTCTTCTAAATATTTTTGGTAAAATTAAAAATTACGAAATACTTTTAAAACCCCCTTTACAAGAACTGTTTGTTTATCGTAAGATTTCCCCTAGGCTGGAAAATACCCACATTAACAAACGACACCTTCAATTCTAGTATCCTGGTGCTTAATACTTGTTTGTAATACCTAATTGCACCAGAATATCAAACGTAATGGCACTCATTCGAAAGTAATTAAAGAATTTTGATTGATCTTCTCTAAGTTTTTTAAACAAAGTATAAAAACTTCCTTCCAAATATCGCACGCTTAAAAGGGGATGAACCCAGTATTTTCTTTTATTTTTATTACATCTGTACTTCCTAAGGTAAATTAGCCCAAGGAGATAACGTTTGTTGACAGCAGCACACATCCTTTTATCGTCACAACTAAAAACAAAGTATTCAGCGACAGCGGTAATGCCGTCGTGTGTGAAAGACTAGAACTTGCGGTGCCGCTACCGCTGGCGGCAACGGCAGCGGTATTGCCGTCGTGTGTGAAAACGGCCTAACTGTCACTTCAAGTCACGTGAGGAGCATACCTAGAGGGTGGGGGAACCAAAAGAAAGATTACGTACAGTATTGCAGAAGTAAAAATAGTACGTGTCTGTCGCAAATTTTCAGCGAAACAATATTAATTAGTCAAGGACAAGGAAAATCTACAAGTAAAATGTTTTTTTTAAATGTTCTTTATAAGAAATTAATAACAATTTTTTTTAGGACCAATCATTGTGCGATTAATGTTAACAAAACACTTTTACTTTTTTTCGTTTAAAGTTCATTCTATTTCTTTTTAATTCTATTTTTAAATTGTCGTTGTCAACAATGATCTATTATTATATGTTTGAGAGTAAATAAATGCTTTTTTTAATATTATAAATATAAATGTTGTTACGTATTCGTTAATAAGTCATGTAGTTGTACTCAACTTAGATACTAAATATAATTGTTTTGGGAGAATCATGAAAGAAAAAAATGTTTAACTTTCAAATCGTTATTCAAAATACATTTACACATTTAAAAAGCATTTATAATTTTCTTAATGATTCCGTTGTAGATCATTATTATCTTATTTTAGCAAATTAAGCATAAACATGTCGAATTAGTATGCAATGTACGATACTGAAAATAGCAATTACCAATTTATATTAAATGTAGGGCGATATTGTAAACCACACAAAATAAATGTTACTAGGATTTAATCCACTTAAAATGATCAGTCAGCATATTGATGACTAATTAATTATATGCTCCTTTTTTATGTTATTTGTTAATGATGTTATAGTGCTATGTACTACAGGGTATTATGAATATATTTTAATTATTGTAATTTTCGTTTTCTTTTATTTTAATTTATAGTCGAATATAATGTTTTAGTAATTCATTCAAACAGTTTTATACTGTTTTAAAATATTTTTTTTTAAATCTGAAATATTTAAGTTAAGTGTAGGTTTGTTCAAGCAGGACTATGTACGATCTACCGAACGGTCAGAGCATGCGCAGTATCGATACTACACATGCCCGACAGTTCGTCGGATTGTATATAGCCCTGCTTGAACAAACCTTATAAATTGAGCGCTAAAGTAACGTGTTACGGTTCATTTCTTTGCTAAATAGTTCAGAGCGATCTATCCAGATGGCAGCCTTACGGTTTTGTTTTGTAACTAGGAGATTTCTATTCTGCTTGTGTATGTTCTGTGCTTCGGGTTAAGGGTTAAAAAAAAGATGGAGACGAATCAATTAAGATGGCTTGGACATCTACAACGCATGCCAGAAAGTGGATACGCGAAAATAGGATGGAACATACTGATGGAGGGAAGAAGAAATAGAAGAAGACCAAGAATAAAATTGAAAACAGAAGTGAGGCAGAGACTAGAAGAAAAAGAAGTCAGCTTGAGAAATGTGAAACAATTAATAAGCTAATGATAGACAGGAGTGGCGAAACATAACACAGAAATAGAAAAGCATTACCTCGACACCGACTAAGAAGAAGAAGTGTCAGTACATACAGATCATAATTATGGCAAATACGTCAGTGAGATGAGTCAAGGATCAAGGCAATGGAGATGGACTACTGGCGACGATGCTGTTGCTACACAAAACAGACAAATGGAAAAACAAAAATACAACATATGAAACAGGTATAGATGTAGACATTATATATTCAATAGAACTTAAAAGACATATGGTATGGGCAAATACAGAGAATGATGAAGACAGATAACCCAAAAAATATGGAAGTAAGTGCCGCCATATACAAGAAAAAAAGGATGAATATATTGGGTACACGAAGCACGAAGCAAGGGTAACTGCGAAAGATGCTTGGAAAAACAGGCTAAATTGGAAACTAGGAAGCGAGAAAGCTCTTATAAGTATGTAACTTTTTGATCGAGAATAACTGTTTAATATGGCGTTAAGTCTTATAAATTCACTTCCATTGATTGCTCATGTTGAACTGCACAGTTTGCAATACTTGCCAAGAAGTGGTAGGTATTAAAAGAAACTTGACATTACCCGTAAAATATTTCTATAACCTGAATGGAATATTATTCATAAATATTTTCTACTTTAATTTCCTGCGTATGTAAAAACGTTATTGAACTCCTGTAAAGATATTTCAAACAAAAACTGTTCATTTATTATTTAAGTAGTTTTACAATAATTTAGTGCCAAACAAATTATTTTTATTTTACAGAAACTTCGATTCCTTTCTTAATTTAGAAAAGGTTGTAAGGTTATTTGGAATAAGTTTTTTATTTCTAGAAATGTTCAACATCGAGCGTTTTGGAGAGACGACGTGATTCAATTTCAGTGTTACCAGTCATGAAATAATAGCACCAACTTCATGTTTAAAATAAAAGCTTCAGTACGTTCACCAAATTGTCGACGTCACTAAACACACACTTACAAGAAGGGCTAAACCTAATTGAATTGCAATGATAGGCATACTAAACTGAGGTTTGTATGGCAGAGAAGACCCTTAATGATTTACACTTCAATCAGTTGCTGTTTAATTAGTGAACCGAGGGACCTCCAGCTAACCCGACCGACCACGAACAAGCATGAATTGTCTTCAACAGTGTTCTAGTCTAGGCTACTATATGTGCCCGAAGTAGTTCCGATATTTATTAAAAGCGGTCCAAGCATTAACCTAATCATCATTAAATTTTATGTTTAATTCTAACGCTAGCCGCAAAAAACAAAGATTCATGCCAATAGTCGATTCGTTTTAAGCAATTCTATTTTTGTTCGATCAATGCATAAAACTGCCACTAAATTCATATCAAAGTAATGCAAAATTTAAAAAAATAGCAATCATAGATCTGCGTTTATTATATAAGTTAAAAATTGCTAAACATAAAATAATTGCATAGAATTTGTCATTCCAATTTAAACAAACAGCAACGTATGCTCTGCGCAACCTAAAAACTATCTCAGAAACTTAAAAGTAAAACAATAGGTTGTGAGTCAGTAAAAAATTACCAACTGGCACCTAAGAGTTACAATAAATTAGAAATTATTAATTCAGGTTGTTTCCATCACACTGAACATTTATATAAGTAAATTTGCATGAAAATCTGGCTAAAATCGACTTATTTACATCCTAGCATAATTTTTAGTAGTCAGAAAGGACTGCAAATTTTTTATTTAAATTAAATTAAATATAAATCTAACTTATTAATGCAAACAAATTACACTACTTTATAATAGGGATGAATCGATTAATCGATAGATCATCGGTAATTAGCTGTATGAGGCTATTTTGCCGATTAATCAGTAAGAGGAATTTTGGCCAATTCCACGGTTTTCATATAATTAAATTATGTTAATATTAATTGTATTTCTTAAGAGAGTTAAGGATAACGACATTGCCAAAAAAATTGATTGCTTTATTTAATAAATTTGTTGGCAAATACCAACGTTGTTTTACAGCAAAAATTATGTATATGTATTATGTATCCTTCAATCAATTTATATACATAATTATATCTATTATAAATTTAAGATTTCGATAAAAACAATTGAAGAAAACGATGCTTGACTGATTTCACTTGCGCACGACAGGCATTTTTTAAATTTTTTACGACCACCTCTGTAAATGACTATTTTCTACGACCACTATTGTAAATCACTATTAATGTACAGCCTGCAGGCATAGTTATGTGATCTTTACGCACGGCAAACAAAAAGCACAGTTTTTTTAAAATAAATGATCAAAGTAGACTTACGCCAAACACATCCTGCATACATAGTAAGTGAGTCCCTACGCACGGTAAGCAAAAATAACACTTTTCTAGAAATATCAAAGTATACTTACGTCAAACTTGACAGTTAACAGCGAACGTACAAGTGTGTTTACTATAAGCCAAAAAAAAGGTAACATGGTGTGTATTATGTGATCGTAGAAAAAGTATGCTACATAACACGAGTTGTAAAGCAATTACGCACTCGCCGCTACGCGGCCGTGCGCAACTGTTCCACTCGCGCGTAATATGCTTCTTATAAGTCTTTTTATGTAATACACTACTACGGTACAGCCTGCATGCATGTTTAGAGGGTCTTTACGCACAATAAACAAAAAGCACAGTTCTCTAAAAATCAAAGTAGACTCACGTCAAATTTTACAGCTAACAGCGTACGTACAGGTGTATTTACTATTAGCCAATACACGCACCGGTACAATCGTGTGTATTATGTGATCGTAGAAAAAATATAGTAAAAACCCAAGTTGTAAAGCAATTACCAACGGCACGCGTTATATGCTTCTTACAACTCTTGTTATGTAATATACTATTATGAACTAACGGCATATCTCTTTGATAACAATTGTTTAGAACTGCAGGAAATTTTAATATTTTCCTACTTTTTTTGTGTTGCTAAATGCTCCATACATATGAATATATTTCATAATGTGTAGCGATTACTCCCAAGTTAACTATTAAATATAATGCAAATTATAATACGTGGCCAACTGTGAATAAACTATATCGCAGTTGTTTGTAAACTTTTGACCGTAAAACAATTAAAACTAAAAACAATTTTAAAAAGTTAACTCGTTTATAAAATATACGCAGGACAATTCATTCATTTCTGTGAATGCACTCCAAGATGTGGGACGTCTGTTTGCGACAATCAAGTTGCCTTAGGGGCTATCTGTAATGAAAAGTGTAGAAACTTTTCATCATTCATGAAATCTAGTTGAAAATAGCAACTTTAACAGCATTTTACATGCAATATCGTAAAATATAAACATCTGCAATGAAAATATAAAGCGGAACCTTTTCATTAAAAGCAAATATAAAAGCGCACGTTGTTTCCGGTTGAAAATGTCGGTATATAAAATGGAATTTTGCATTAAAATAATATGTATACACAAAGGTAGGAACAAAATTGCAGAAGACGTATTACGTAAAAAGGTTCAAATAAAACTCCCGCACTTTAAACGAAAGCATAAAAATAGACATCATGACAACAACCGGTTGGGGACAAAGGAAAAATTCCCTAGGTTCACGCGTTTTATTTCAGAGAGCATTAAAAATGTGACATTTTATAAGTTAGCAAAGAAGTTAAAATAAAAAAAGGGGGTGTACCAGAACTCACTTACAAGCGGTATATGCCTATACAGGGTGGTCCAAATTCGATGGGATTGAATGGGTATCTTGCTTAATAGGCAAGATAGAGAAACGGTTAAATTATCAAAAATGAGCACTTTCTTGAGATGAACTCAGAACAGTTGTCAAATATATTCTATAATTTTCTGTTTTTCTTGATTTTTTTTTGTTTCCACAGCCTACTTTTTGTTTTTCATCTTTAAAAAAATTGAAAAACCTTTGTAACTTGCGTATTATTGAAAATAAATACATTAACCCTTATATATTTGGAATGAGAAAAAAATAAGGAATTTAAATAGACCATAGCCAACTATAGCTTTTATTTAAAAAAAGGTAAGTTTGTGTCATAACTTTTTAACGGCGAGCGCAAAAATTTTTTTTTTAGTGTAATCAAACTTAACATAAAAATATCTAAAAATATTGTTAATAAACTTTTTTTATATTTACAACAATAACGGAGATATGACACATTATTAATATGACAAAAAAACAGTTTTTCTCTAATATCTCAAAAACCGGATATGATAAAATATTTTTGAAAACGGTTCTGAATATGTCCCAAAAAACTGCCCATTTTTGGTAATTTAACCGTTTCTCTATCTTGCCTATTAAGCGAGATACCCATGCAATCCCATCGAATTTGGACCACCCTGTACAGTAGGTGCAAATAGCCAATTAATTGTATCTACCTACAGTAGGTGCAAATGGCCAATTATTCGTACCTTCTGTAGGTGCAAATAGCCACAACCTAAAAATATTTGGGTCGAATTTTTTTTATTTACACGCTAATATTTTTTAAATATTTTTTTTGTTTTAAACCAAACTATCAAGAGCACAAATAATCTATCTAATCTATCTTGATGTTGTAATAAATGGTGATGGAAACTCTAAAACTAAAAGATCTAACAGAGTTGGTCAAGGACGAGCTGCAAAAAAAAATTAAACTCCCTGCTATAGAACAAGAGTGTGACAAAAGCGACAAAAACCAAATTGTACAAATTAATAATAGAGAGTATAAACCTTTACGGAGTTGAACTATGGATAGGTAACTAATAAAAAAAAAAGAAAATAAAACTACAGTTTTGGAAATTGAGTAGGTACTGGAGGAAGCACTACGGTCTTATTAAATTTGACAGGTAGGTACGTAACACGGACATTCGGAAAAGAATGGATTTACGTACTATTACAATTGATACAAATCACATCGAAGATAATAAAATGGTACGGCTATCTAATGGATGCCCGAAGATCGATTACCAGCACAAGTATGGAAGTGACAACCACGTGTAAGACGGAAAAAGAGCCAGCCAAGAAAAAAACTTGGAAAAAAGAAGTGGAAATGTTCATTGAGGACAGAGGACTCTGAGAACAAGATTGGCATGACAGAAGAAGATGGAGATTAGGATGCGACAAACGGTTTTGAACTGTAAAAAAAAACGCAAATATAGATATGTTTTTTTAATTTTAATACCTTTCCATTTTTAAATCTTTGACAAATAGAGTTAAGTGGTTAATAAGCAATTTGCAGATTAATTTGCGTATACTGTAATAAAAAGACTTTATAATTATTTTTTGAAGTTGATCGCCTATCGAAATACAGAACAGACGTTTGCTTTTTAATGGCAATGTCAACCATAGTTGTTTGCGGTCTTATTTTTTATGGTTTTTTTATTCATCTATGTTAAAATATTGTTGCTAGTCTAGGAAGACTAAACTACAATTTTATTTTAAAGGTCTTAAAGACTAGGCATTTTTCCAAGACATCCCCATTGGTGTTTCTTGGTACCTAACATAAAACACAAGTTTGTCGTATAACGCACAGGTTCACTATGTTTTGCGCACTACTGTATCTCGATATACGCTACACCAATTCAAAAGGTTTGATCCTCTTGAGCCTTCTTTCAAACCAGCATTATCTAGGAGCTGCAGCACCTTGGTGTTGCCACGGGAGTGAAGTTTTTCCTCGTGCTTTTCTGCGAACTTGGTGATCCCTTCTTTGACGGTTGGAATATTTTGAGAGATCTGTGTAGGTGGACATTCCGATAGTACCATGGAGCATCGACAATACCTGGGAGCACTCTATTTTGAAAGACCTGGATCTTATTTATGTTGCTTTTGGCTTGCACATCCCCAGACTGGCTTAAGGATTTGTTTGTATAGTAGTAATGTATTATGCTCAGACAATTGTGATTTTCTTCCAATCAGAAAGTACATTTTTTACATTTAAGGTCAGGTTTTTTTATGTTCTTTCCGTTGACAAATATCCCGCTTCATTCCCAAGTATTTTGCTGTATCGCAATGTGGGATTTTAGCAATTTTTATTAATATCGGTAATAATTGTTCATTTTGCTTGTAGGTAAAGTCAATATGCGCGGATTTACTTTCGTTGATTTTAACTCCCCACTCCAATCGGTTACTCTTTTGCATCATTCTTGTAGTGTTATGAAATAGATTGTTTACTTTAAATTGACATATCAGTTGTTAAATATAGTGTTAGTGATTTTATTAATGTGTCAATCTTAAAAAAAACACCTAGTATAATATTTTTAAAATGCAGCTAGTGTAAAGTGTTAATTAATTTAGTGCCAATTAAAACTTCAAACGAATTTTTACTGCTACATTAAGTTTCTAAATATTGAAATTTTTTGAAAGTTATTAAAAATGTTTGTTTCCCGAATACGGTTGACATTAGACGCACACAACCTGATCCATTATTTTTTTTTTGAGTAAATTTAAACAGGAATCCAGAAAAATACAGAATGTATATTTTAAAATTTTAAAGTTTGATCCCGTATTAGGATGAACCGGAAGTCGTATTGCAAATTGCAACCTCAATATTTTTATCGAATCGGTAACAGTCAGATAACAAATCTTATTGTAATAACTTTAATAGTATTCTGGTTAGTTGTGTGTTTCGATATTTTGGCGCAGCACTGTATGCATAACTTAAACATTGGCATTACATTACTTAAACCCTTTCGCGGACACGTAGGCATAGGCCGACACTACGAATTGCTTAAAATGGGACACGTCGGCATATGCCGACACATAAGAAATGTCGTAGATAAACACGTCGGACATAGCCGACGGCAGTTGTATTGGTTTTATATGTGGCAAAATATTTTGTACCCCTACAGAAGCAATCAGATTTAAGTTAGTGCCCCATTTAGAATTTGTTTTTGTACTCTTATGTTTAGCCATAACCTCAATTTATGAATTACATGTGTCAATCTGTGAACATTTTCTAAATTTCATGTGTCCGCGAAAGGGTTAATATTTCCATCGATACTTCAATTGCGTATTTTTGTTAATCTGAACTGACTGATACTTTATGAATGCATTAAAAATTTTAGCCACATAGCCTATTTCGATGAACCATCCCCCCTCAACCGAAATTATTGCGCCAGCGATTCATTTGTTTAATTTCAAAACACTAGATTTATACAAGTAATAACAGTGTAAGTAAATTAAATTACAACATAAATTAATAATTATGAACGACATTGATAAAGAAAACAATCCACTCCAGTCATAATTTACATTTAGTGAATTATAGTTGCACCTTCTTACATTTTCTTAAAAGGGTATTAATTATAATAATGTTCGCAGTTATGAAAACTCATTTTGTTATTAAGCACGTCGTTTCTAAGTGTTGTCATTTGTTATATTAATTATTAGCATCATTTTGGACGCGATGAAAGATAAACGCTGTCAGCGCTGTAAAGTTCTAATTAATTGGAGAAACTATAACTCATTAATTAAATGCAAACTTCTACATTTTTAGCTAAATTAAAATTGTTTCTGAAAATTGGAATACATTAAATTGTAAATTCGCTTTGAATTATTTGAATAGACTGGACCAGCATAATTGGAATAATATTGTGCAATGCGATTTCATGATAAAATACTGATTAATAAAATACAAAGTTCTGACTAAATTTAAATTATTTTACAAAACAAATTAGCTTGTATTTGCTACTAAAATTATTACAATTTTGCCAAGAAATACAGAGTGTCACATAGGTGGGATTGGAATCTCGTAAAGGACAAGAAAAATGCCCTTAAATTAGACAAAATGTTTAATTTTTTTTTTTTTTTCATAAAAATATACTACTCAAACAATTGAATGTTGTTTAAATTGTTGTTTGTATAACTTAATTTTACCAAGTGCTTTTTATATTATTACGTTTATAGTTCAAGCATTTTTTTTTATATCCGTCGTCACATGTTCACATACTTTAACAAGATATCCAGTTGTTTTATGAATTACATACATACAACGTTCATGAGTCATTTGTGTTACAAAATATTTGCTCACATAAGCTTCAGATAACCCTTTTTGTACGTCCTACGACCATTTCAGAGCCTTCAACTGCACGTTTATGTTGATATTCACGTTTATATTTGACAACTGTCAAATGAGTCACATATGCTTCATGTACGTCAAACAGAAACTCGTCATATAGGTATGTCTAATAGACAGTGAATGTGTTAACAGCGACAACTAAGATATTGGAGAAACCATAATGTACATTAGCTCGCACTGTTGGGAAAAAGAACTTATTACTCTTATATTTTTAATTTTTAATTATGGCTTGTGATCATTTTTATAAAGCGTTTGGACCCTTAACCGTAATACGCAAGTCTAGAGCAATAATTAGTACCCAGTAAGAAACAAAATAAAACACAACCACTAAAACCAACTTCCTTATTTTTCAACCGGCTAAACATTTGTTAGTGGCTATTTCAAAACTACCTAAGCCGGACTGTCCAAAGACTTTGGTCCAAATGGCCCTCTTTATTAATTGTACGCTCATCCTTGTCATTCTTTTCTATAAGCACATACTGTACGAGTAACGGGTTCTAATTATGTTGCACAAGTTTAATAATAAATCGTTTATTGATCGACAAAACTCAAACACTGACTATGGACACCCCAAGTAATGACCGTAATATTTTAAAATTGCTAATGTTCAATCCTCATAAATTAGTCCTTTTAAAGTATTGCAAGTAATTCGAAATAGGAGTAACAGATATTAAGAAAAAGATGGAGACGAATCAATTAAGATGGCTTGAACATTTACTACGCATGCCAGAAAGTAGATACGCGAAAATAGGATGGAAAATGCAGATAGAGGAAAAAAGAAATAGAGGAAGACCATGAATAAAATGGGAAAAAGGAGTGAGGCAGAGACAAGAAGAAAATGAGTCAGCTGGAGAGATGTGCCACAATTAGCTAACGATAGACAGGAGTGGTGAAACATAATACAGAAATAGAAACGCATACCTCGACACCAAAAGGTACAAGAGGAACCGATTAAGAAAAAGAAGAAGAAGAAGTTTTAGTAAATGATGCGTCAGTGTTTGTTTCGGGTTATTCATTTAAAAATAAATAAATAACATGGAAGTTAAATAAAAAGTAATTGATGCCTAGCGTTACAAATTTAAAAAAATGGATAAATTCGTTTGTTCGTCTATATTTAGTCTGCCATAATTATGTCTCCAAAAATTACGGCATTGATAAATAACATTTTGTCTAATTTACGCGAATTTGTATCTCTCGCCGTTTATGTAATCCCAATTGTTTCCCACCTACTTGACTCGCCTCGTATTCGCGTAAGTACTTAAAAATATTATCACTTCTGTAGCTATGTATAAACCGGTGTTAAAAGACAAATTACAATGTTTTCACTAGTCGATACTCCCCTAAGCCACATCAAACGAATCGGAAAACAACCCTCTACCATAAAAAAACTCTTAACGACTGTCTATTTTTAGTTTCCTTCAGAAGTTGTCGAAAGCTAGAAATTGTAAATTATATGTTTAAGGGTAGAATTTTAATTTGTTCTCATAATCTGTTCCTGTCATAATGTTCTATTTTAATCTTTTTTTCTCTATCCTTGTCTGTTTAAACGAAAATTAGCACAAAAAAGTGTAAATTATTTTGTCGGCACGGTTGTAGGTCACATGTGCTGTCTGCTGTCTTCGTCACTTTGAGTGGGAACAGTCAGTCATTTACGTCCATACATGCTTTGTGTTGTTATACTAGTGAACTATGATTGTTGTTAAGCGGCTGTCATTCAATTGTTTGTTCGTATGCTTTTTAACAGGTACTATGAACGGAAGTGCAATACAATAAGAACGAGTCTCCAAAGTGTGACAAAGAAATCTATTATAAACCAAAGCACTTAAGGAAGCACTTTATTATATAAAAATGTATTTTTCCACTCGATACACAATTTATTTCCAGTTTGAAATTTTTGTTTCAGCGTCTTATTAAATTTTATCGGTAAAAAATTATTGTAATAAATTTAGTACCTACTTCTGGCAATGTCATGACGCTATCTTATGTGATATTTTAGTCATAAATTGTGGCATTTATAGTTTTCATGTCAGCTTTCAACCATGATATTTATTATACATAAAATCCCTTTCATATGTCAATTGTTACACCCTTAAGTGGGATAAATTTGTGCAAAAATTTTAAAATGCGTCTAGATTAATTGTTTAAAAAAACGAAGACAGTATAGGGTACACTGTGTGTCTTGGCGATCATCAACACCTTGAGTAAGTAGTTTATTTCTAAAAATAAATCCAAAAAACCTAATAGGTTCTTAAATAGGGTAAAAGCTCCATAACTGAGATTTAAAAAAATATTAAAAAACTGATTTAAAAAAAATGAATTCAACTTTATTTTGGTGTTTAAAATCGGGGGATCAGATGGTAATTATTTTTACTTAATTATATTATTTGAATTTCAAAGTTGATCATAATAAATACTTCATTTACCCTACAACATAAAAAAATTTATCGCGATAAAGTCTTGATTATTTATGTTCAACTTAGTCAATACAGATTTTAATTATTATAATCAAAACAATAAATATAATTGGAAAGATAAGATAAGTTACAATATAATTTTAATTAAAAATCGTACTGGTATTATTTAAAGAAAGTATTAGTTAACGCTTTTATGGTTTAAGTTTATTGCATTATATAAAGCGTATTCCACTAGTTAGTAAATCAATAGGTTTCAAAAAAAAATTGATGTCGTAATATCTTTAGAAAACGCTGTATACCTACTAAAGATGTACAGGACTTTATTCGATGTTCAGAATTTTTCTGGGACGTTTACAAAGGCGGGACAATGTGCCAGAATGCGGTACTTTTCCCAAAAAATCGGAAACTGTTGGGTTTGAGCTTTAATTGTATTTAATTGACCTTTCACCTGATTCGTTGATTCTTATTAAATATATTTGTTAATAAATTGGTTAATTGTAACAGATTTATTTGTTTACAGCTACACAAATTTTAAGTATCTAATAACTATTTTGGTTATTTATTTGTACAAATAAAGAAGAGACCCATTTACGCATAAATTAAGTTTTTGATAAACAAAAACATAATTTATAGACCGACATAAATTTAGACAGCTTAGCACAGTAAAATTAACTTGCAATTAGTAAATATCTTATCATAAACTTTTTCCTGAATTCAACCTCTATTATATTACTCTTAAAATATATTTAAAGTTTTTTCGTTTTTAAATTATTTCATGTTTTAACTGTCTTGTGCACCTTTATCTATTTTCGAAACATATAATCAAAATTTAGTCACGATAAGTATTAGTGCATTATTTATACAACTCAATAGATCAAATGTGATAGTCAATAGTCCGCCGAGTATATGCTATGGCCAATGAATCGCAAATCAAGCTCATCGGTGCGTTCCTAGCATATAAGATATACAGGGTCTTTCTTAAATATTGCGAAAAAATTCGGCAGGTGATTCCTTATCGAAAATTAAGGGAGGTATTTCATACACAATTTTTTCCTTATACGTCTCCTTTCGGAGTTACCTATACCCCCCTAAAGGGGAGCGGTAAAATTAGGTTTTTATTTTATTTCTCAAATTTGGATAAATACAGGAGAATAATATTTGGCGGATGTTTTATACTTAATAAAAGGTTTTCTATAGTAATATTTTCCATCATCTTCCACCTCCACAGGGGGTTGAAAAGTGCGACCCCTGTATTTTTTTTAATCAGAACTGTTTAGTGAGTTCAAATTTTTCAATTAAAAATATTTTTGTTTTAAAGCTTGATTTATTTAGAAACTATTTATTTTCTAACTTTTCTCGAAAAACCTACAGTTTTTAAGTAAAAAATAAAATAGGTAAACATGAACCATCAAATATTTCAATATAAATCGATTAATTTGGAGCTTATCATTGTTTGTGACAAATGTAATTCATTTTGACGTTTACGCGGCGACAACGCCAAAACGCACGTCAATAATTCTACTCAACGTGAACATAAACAAATCATGCCAACCACCGAAATGAATCGTTTTATATTGGAATATTTGATGGTTCATGTTTACTTATTTTATTTTTTACTCAAAAACGGTAGGTTTAATAAGAAAAATTAAAGAATAAAAAAGGTTCTAAATAAATCAGCCTTTTAATTGAAAAATTTTAACTCGTCTGAAAGTTTTTATCAAAAAACCAACAGGGGTCGCACTTTTCAGCCCCCTGTGAAGGTGGGAGATGATTGAAAATAATACTATGGGAAACCTTTTATTAAGTATAAAACTTCTTTCAAATTTCATTCTTCTACATTTATCCCAATTTTAGAAATAAAATAAAAACCTAATTTTACCGCTCACCTTTAGGGGAGTGTAGGTAACTCCGAAAGGAGACGTCTAAGGAAAAAATTGTATATGAATTTCCGCCCTTAATTTGCGATAAGAAATCACCTGCCGATTTTTTTCGCAATATGTAAGAAACACCCTGCCTATACGTACAATATAGCATGTAGGGATGGTACTATTCCACGGAACCGTATTTGTACTTGGAATTGTTTGGAACCGTTACAATACAAATAATAAATCGGTTCCAACCGTAGTGGATCACCAAGGAGTATTTTGTAGGCTATGTAAATGTAAATGTAAATGTAAATTAGCGAAAAAACAATAAGAAAAGGAGAGAAAATATATACGTGTGCTATAGACATTCAAAAGGCCTTTGATTCGGTAGATAGAGCAAAAATATGGAATGTGTTGGAAAGAAGAGGGACACCAAAAGAGCTAACTGAAGCCATAAAAAGTATCTACAAGAGAACAAGTAACATAATAAGAATTAAAAACTATAGTACAAAAGCCATTGTAACTAAAAAGGGAGTCAGGCAAGGCAGCGTACTGAGCCCGCTGTTATTTATTGTAATCATGGATGAGGTAACAAAGGAGGTAAAAAATAGGACGAAAGGAGTAGCCATAGGATACAGAAACCTACAACCAGTTGAAGTTAAAGAATTAATGTATGCTGATGACCTCATACTATGCGCCGCTTCCAAGAAGAACCTAGTAGAAAATATAAGACGTTGGAAAACAGAGTTGGACGAATACAACATGAAGATGAACATAAATAAGACAGAAATAATGGTGGTGGGAGATGCAGGCATGGATACTCAGATAACAATCGAGAATGATACAATAAGACAAGTGGAATGCATAAAATATCTGGGTTCGATGATAGAGAACGATGGATACATGGATAGGGAGATAAACAACCGTATAAACGCGGCAAACAGGGTATTCTATGCATTGCAAAAGCCTTTTATAAATAAGAGGGAAGTTAGTGGACCGACAAAAATTAAGATATAAAACACAGTTTTTGTACCAGTCTTGGTATATGGAGCCATGGAACCTAACAGAGAGACATAAATCCATGTTGACAGCATGCGAGATGAAATTCCTGAGAAGGACACTAGGGGTAACAAAGAGGGACAGAATAAAGAATGAAATTATAAGAGAGCGCCTGGGAGTAGAGTCATTACAAGAAAAGATAGAAAGAAAGCAGTTGGTGGGGACACATGGTGAGGATGCCGGACACAAGGACAGCAAAGAAAGTATGGAAAGTTAAGGTGAAGAAAAAAGGAAGAGGACGCCCCAGAAAAACGTGGGATAACCAACTGTCGGAGGTATTAGCGAAGAGGGACAGCGAGTGGAACAGTGCCATTGAGATCGCAAAGGACAGGAAAAAATGGAAAGACGTATGCAAGAAAAGGCTAGGCTGAACCCCAAAACCTCTACACTGAAAGGTAGAAGAGGTCCGGATAAACAAAAAAAATAATAAAAATAATGTAAATGTAACTTTACGGTTTTTGGATCGGATTCGTCGCGACGACTGAGGAAACTGACAAGGAAGGGTCACGATATGTTGTCTCTAGAATCTGAGCAAGCCTGTGTTTATTGCATCAAGAACATCAAAACTAAATGTTTTGGTGAGTTATACGTGACACTGGCCATTTCCTTCGGAAAAATAGGGGAAAAACTGAAAAGTTGAAAAATAAAGGTAATTTTTGCGATCGCGTTGGCCATGAAATCGTCAGAGATAAAATCGACATTCTTCTAATCACCAATTCGTGCATCCTTTGCAAATAAAATGGTGCAAAGTTTTTGAAAATATCTTAAACAGTTCCGGAGAAAAAAGCTTTAAACGAGGACCTTGTAAAAACGGTTTTCCACACGTTAAAGGCATATGTGCAAGTCGCATAGATTTAGTTATAAGAGATATATCACAACTTCTCAAATCATAACTCTTTTGCAGGGGTAAGAGTTCCTTATACAACGGTGGAACTGATACGCTGGAACGGTTGGAACTACATCACAAACAATAAGCGTTTTGTAGCATCCTTAATTGCATAATTGTATATGGGATTTTAATAACAAAAATAGTTTTTTCATTGACTTCCAGCTATGGCTGTACTGCGTACAACACAGCATTACTGAATAAAAAAAATTTCCAGCGCTGCAGTTGAGTGGTATTATGAAAATGACATATTTAAAAAAAAAGTAATTATCCTGAACGCTTCATAGATATTATATCAAAGAAAAAAATTATTTCGTTTTAATGCTTTTATAATAACTTTTATGTTCTATAAAAGGTAAAACACATATGAAAAATTTAAAAGCATAAAATTTGCTTTTTAATATTCGTTTCGCTACTTGTTTTTGTCTTTCATCCCATTCACCATTTTCATATTTATGTTCTATTTAACTAGTCCTCTTTGCTTTAAAATAAACTACATTTTAAATCAATGTGAAAGAAGTTGTAACTCAGCCTGTGTTATACAGAGTGTGTAAAGTAAAGCATTATGTTTTTGACATACTTTTATACTGCTATGTTTTTAACTAGTTTAGCACAAGAAAATAATTAAAAACCGTTCATTTATTTCAACATAAAAGTTATAAATTAAAATTTTAAAAGAAATTTAAATCTGGGATGTACTAAATAAAACAAATAGCTATAAATTTCGTGTAAATTTATCTCTGTTTGTTTAAAATGCATTTAAAATAAAATGCAGAAGCACCTAAATACCTCCATTTTTCAGTCTTAAACGAGTCATTGGTATTTACTTTAAAGATATTTTTACCGCAATTATGCTATCATATCATGTATAACAATCTTTTTTTACTCGAAAGCTATACTTAAAAGGTCATTAGTGTGCTTGGGCTTGTAAATTACGTTGGTACTGCTTATACATGATTATTGAGAAAAATTAAACTCGTTTCAGGAAAACCCGATTTATTTCATTAGTAAAGTTTTTGGTAAAATGTGTTTATAATACTTTGTCGAGGAACTTTATTGAAATGCTATTTTTTAGGTTTCAAGAAAATGTGTTTTAATAGAAACTTCCACCTCTTTTGTAATAAATGTTAGTGGGTGTTACTAAAGGGCAAGGTTAATTAATTACCTTTTTATTCGTGGCCTACGCTGTTTCTAAATACAAAAATAATTTGATATGAAACATCAGTGAATCTGCGCCAACTCAATATTGTTAACTTCATTTTCCTTATTATTTAACGAACACAAAAATGTATTTATGTTGTTTGGTTTAAACTGAAAACGAAATGGATTATTTCGTTTATCAATTTAAACTGTCTTAAATGTGTATCATGTTATTCTCGGTATCAAGATGAAAGTACACACGAAGAATTTACACGTGATAAAATTACACAAGGAAAAAATAGCACAGGAAGGACTTACACAAGAAAAAATAGCACACGAAATAAATTTTGCAATGAAACAATTACACACATTCGAAATTAGACACTGATATAATTATGTTTTTAATTTAAAATTTTAATTTTTTAATTTTTAAGATAAAATTTGAAACTATTATTAGAGATAACAATTACAAAACGACAAATATTTTACCGATTCTTCTTTACCTTTCAATACTTCATAATATCTAGGTAACTTTGATTTAATTAAAATATACTTATTGATATTAACTTATTACATCAAGATCAAACTAAACAATTTTTTGAAATTCTTAAGGGAATTAAAGAGATTGTTGAGACAAGTATATAATAATTAAAAAAAAATTAATATAACTTATAGGTCACCGGCCGGTTTTTAAATATTCTCAGGAATTTTGACATAGCTTGTGTTAAAATGTGTAATTAATTTAGTGTGAAATTTATTCTGTGTGTAATTTTTTCCTTGTGTGATTTTTTTTTTATGCAATTTCTTCCTCGTGTAATCTTTTTTTTTTGTAATTTCTTCCCTGTGTAACTTTTGCTACGGTATTTTATCCTGTACAATTCTCTTACAATAAGCGGTGTTCTCATTCTGGATATGTTATCTGGGACACCCTGTAACCTAACCTCTTTAATCTACTCACAAGGGAGGGTCACGATACGTTGTCGCTAGAATTGGATTAAGGCTGTGTATATTGCATTAAGGACATCAAACCTAAATGTTTTCCAGAGTTATACGTGCCACTGGCCATTTCCTTCGGAAAAAAGGGGAAAAACTGAAATATTGGTATAAAAAGGTCATTTTTGCGATCGCGGCCATAAAACCGTCCGACACAAAATCAAAATTTTTCTATTTACCTATGCGCGCATCTTTTGCAAGTAAAATGGTGCAAAGTTTTTGAAAAAATCTTAAACGGTTCCGGAGAAAACAGTCAAAAACGAAACCCCTCCATAAGCGCTATGATTTGAGATAACTAGGTATATCTATGCGACTTGCATAGACGTTTAACATAGGGAAAACCGTTTCTACAAAGACCTCGTTTTTCGCGGTTTTCTCCGGGACCGTTTAAGATTTTTCCAAAAATTTTTTACGATTTTACTTGCAAAGGATGCGAGCATTGGTAAATAGAAAAAATTAGATTTTGTCTCTGATGGTTTCATGGCCAACGCGATCGCAAAAATTACTTTGGTTAGTCAACTTTACCCCTATTTTTCCGAAGGAAATGGCCAGTGGCACGTATATCTCTGCAAAACATTTAGTTTTGATGTTCTTGATGCAATAAACACAGCTTAGATCAAATTCTAGCGACAACGTATCGTGACCCTCCCTGGTTAGTGTAGCAATTAGCTGAAATTGATTTATTTCATCTTTAAGAAATTAGTCTAGGGCAAAACCGCCCGGGCAATTTTTTTATAATTTTAAGTCGTTTCCATGGAAACATCCAACAATTTAAAAATGCCACTAAACGAAGTAATTTTTTTTGTGATGTAAAATTTGTCAAAGTATTCATGAAAAAAAGCATCAATTGTCTACAAAAATTGTTATATTTAGTGGTATTGGGAGGACTGTTCCACGATATACATATTCAATAACAACAAGGATGAAATTACGGGAATTTGTTTGTTTTCACAATATTACAATAAAGTATTTATTTTGTTGATAATGAAAACTCATTCTGTAACAATTTAGTTGTTATTATATTACTCCTGATAATTAATGATACATATTCCTTATAATCCGTTGTTTACATTTTTTGAAATGGAATCCCCAGTCTTTTAAAATTTTATATAACTTATTAATTAAGTTGTTCGATTTGTTCTTCTTTTTTGACAAACTTTCATAAGCTGCGTTCTAAAGTAGTATTGTTAGAAATATTAATATTCGACGTAATGCTCTTTTGGTTATTATTTTGTTATAATGTTTTTTTTAACCAAAACTTAAAAGAAACTTTTAAAATGACTAATTAAAAAATGCCTAATTATTATTATTATTTCGGCGGAGGTGGTCCTCTTTAGGGTTCCTGCACTGCGACCTATTGGTCTATTGTACTCTCTAGTGATAGCCCCTTACAGAAGCAAGTGGTTTATAAAAAGTCCAAGATGCTTAAAATAGTAAATAAAATTTGACTGTCCTACATTATACATCATTTGCAGATTTTTTTGTCTTGAAATAGTGAATAATGAAGAGTTATGGAGTATGACGATAGAAGAAAAAATAACCATAAAAAGATCAATATGGAATTGGGTATGACACACGTTAAGAAAATGAGCAATAAGTACAGTGAGATAAGTTATGTTCTACAACATTGCAGGAGTAAGAAAAAAGGAAGACCACCAAATTTATGAAAGCGAAAATTTTAGGAACAACTCCATTATATGGACGTAAAATGGAACGAGGCTAAACGAACAGCAAGGAATAGAAGAGAGTGGAATGTGTTGGTAAACGAAATGGTGCAAGACCAAATAGGTGACGCCCAAGAGTAACGACTTTGCTGCCACCAACCCTACCGCTGCAAAATCAACCTAAGGTACCCTTTGCTCCGACGGGATACTGATAGCATTAACTATAAATGTTTAGTAAACTCAAAAATCGTTATAAACGGGATTGCATTTTTGTTCCAAAAAAACAATTTTATTTCTTTTGTAAGACTAATAGCAAAAACAACATATTTTAGTCTGTTTGGGAACTTAGTGCATAAAATTACCGTTAATTAGCTTATGCTTAATTACGTAGTAACTATGAAATCGCTGAATTATGGTATTATTAAGTGTTTAACTCATTATTTCCAGTATCATTCGGTGTCATTATGTGCAATTTCAGAAAGTACTTCAAAGGTACGCTTTAACAAAACTATTTTGATTGGTTCGTAATTTGTGATTTGTATCAAATTAGGTGGCACGCAATCTATCATTTAAAGTTTATGTATTCGACTTAAAATTATTAGTTTGGACTGTTCTCACAAGTATAATTGGTGGTTTCCTTCAACTAAGGTGAAAAGTTAATTAGGCAATTACGTCAATTACCTGGGCGAAAACACGGTAAAATATTAAATTAACAAGTTTGGCAAACACAGCTCGACCTTTTCGATTCCGACTCATTAAAATTGGATATATTTTAGACTTTCACAGCATGAATATTGAAAATATTTTTAACAAACAGTTTAACAAATTATTTCACCTTTTAATAATTTGATTTTCTATTCCTCCTATCATAATGGACTGATGTTATAGAGGGTGTCCCATAACCCACACAACACCAATACATCCTTAGTACGTCCACTGTACATTGACGCGGGACGTTCGGATATCCCAGATATGGTCATTATACAACCTATAGACCAATAGCGGACGTCCTTTATAGTTCCAACTGTCACAAAAGTGCACGTACATGTAACGTACTGTGTAAGTCATATAAGACGTCAGAAAACATCCCTAGGACGGTAGTGGGACCCGTTATATACTTTGTAGGGATGTTTACTGGATGTACTATTTACTCCCTCCCCCCGCGTTTACCGCATTTACACATGAATTAAAATTCTTCAATTTTCAACACATTTTTTATTATAATACGTAGGCTACATTTTACAAAATAATAATAATAAAATTGTGAGGTTTAAAAAGGCATGACATTAAAAATATATACATATACAGATATACATGGTCCAACTTAAATTTTAGTTTCAGAATGGAGATCTCACTATCATAGGAGCTAGAGAATTGGTTTACATTTGATAAAGTTGTTAACTTTTATACTGATTAATAAAACCATAGAAAAATTTAATTCATCCTGAATATCTGTGAAATTTGGAACAAGCAGAAAATTATGAAGAGTGAAAATGTTCCACCATAATAAAAATTAGCACCGATTTTCCAAAATCAAATTTTTCCACATAACATAAATACCAATTAAGATATTTCAAATTTCTGTCAAATTATTTTTAATTCAGCTTACAATTTATTAACTTTCACAAATATAAACCTATGCTCTAGCTAGCTCTTATACTTAAACTATGCGAGATTCCATTGTTGGAACTCAAATTTTAAACAGCCTGTATAGACACACATAGATAAGGTTATACATATTAAGAAAAACTAACAGTAAAAATAGCACTTTCTTTACACATTGATGTATACAGAAAATGAACATATAAGATTTGTGTACAAACAATTGTTACACATTTCTGAATTAAAACTAAAAATGAATAAATAAATAACAATGATAACAAACAAATATTTATACTTATCAAGTGGATATTGCCTTCATTGTTTAATTTATTTACTTCATACAATACAAATAAAGAAGCACCTCAAACTGGAACAGAATTTTCAATAAACTGGACTCATTATAACGTTATAACTGAATAGGAATGAAAATCGAAGAACCAAAATTTACTGAAACTAATAACAAAGATGAACAGTTATTTTTGGCTCCTGGTTAAAAACTCAATAGTATTTAATAGTTTATGTTAATAACGGATATATTTTAAAATTACTTCTTAGACAATTCAGTTTCTAGGTGAATTTGTTTTTGGTGACGCTCTTTGGCACGCCTCAACCAAGTGCTTATGGATCTTTCTACCTCTGCCTCCGTAGCATTTTTAGTATCACGGTTTAAAGCAACAGCTCCTAAAGCAGCATATACAGAACAAATTTTTATGGAGTAAAACATTGCATACTTACTTATTATTATTTTAACAACTGATAAATTATAAAAAACCATTTTTCCTTTTTTTCCATACCAGCTGAACTTCGAAGCGAAATTATTTGTAAATAAACGTGACATTACACGTTTCACTATTTCGTCTGTTTAATTCTTTGGTCTAAAATTATTATTTTTATTTGCATGTAGCATACACACACACACACATACCATAGCATCAGAATGGTGTTGGTTACTAAACAAGTCCTCAAGTTTCCGAAGACCTTCTTCATCGTCAATGGGAAACGCATCTATTGTTGTTTTTACTACTTCATTCATGAGATCTTGATTTGGTTGCTGGACCACATTATTAGCTTCTTGTAGTAAAATTTCGAAATTTTCTGAATGTTGTTTTAAAGTGTGATTTATGATCATCAACTGTCGAATAACCTGTCTTTTAAATTCTAAAATTTACATTTGATTTTAATATGTTAGGTATCATTGACTTACATATACTTACCACCATCTGATAAACCCTCAGATGTAGTAGGAGTATTAGGAGTATTATAAACAATACCGGTAGGTTTAGTTGCAGCACTATCGTTCTGATTAGCAAAAATGTTACGAACTGTTGTAGATAATTTACTTTGCATTCAGAAAACCCAAAAATATCATTAGGTTTACCAAAGTGGTTGAAGATATATAGCTATTGATAAATAAATAATGTAGAAAGTAGTTTAAATGATTTTGTATGCCAGGTCTAAAAGGGTTAAGCTGCTCTTCAATGTTATAATCCACAAAATTTGTTTCACCCTAAAAATACCATAACATTAAAAAAGCAATCAGTTTAGTTTAACGTTTAACTACTTAATTCAAAACATAAACATTTAGAATCCAGGAGGTAGCAAAGCCATTTTTTGCAAGTCCGCAAGTCTCACATGCAGTTAATTAGCTTCAACAATTTTTTCAAACTCTAGAGTCAATCAAACGATCATGTTACATATTATTCGCTTGCAACTGCATTTTCTTTGATATTCAGTCGCATACTTTAATTTAAAAGTAACTTACCTATTTCTTTTCTTGAACACAATTTTGGCGGTTATATCTCACTCAGCAGCTCAGCACTCAGCACAGAAGAGACCACTCATCAGCGAATTCTGACGTTTCACTACCACGTGCACCACGTGTCCCTTCGTTCATCTCGTTTTTAACCAGCATAAACTATATTTATCTCCGTCTTGGTGTTTGTAATCCTTATAGCCAATCAACGCACTAGGCGCATATGTAGTCAGTCACACATTAGGCGCCAAATTTAAGTTTAAGATATATACTTTCTAACGGGGCTGCGGAGTCGGTAAAAAAAAAAGTCGACTCCGACTCCGACTCCTGATAATTTTAGTAGCTCGACTCCGACTCCGACAAAATTAAATACTAAGACATTTTATGGTGTGTGTAATATAAAAAATTATTTAAAATTTGAGTTTAAATTTTGCGGCAAAGGACCACCTCGCAATTTTTTGTTGTACTCGGAGTCGGAGTCGGTATTTTTTTCCGACTCCGACTCCACTGACCAGAAATTCCTGCTAAACTCCGACTCCCGACTCCGAGTACAACAAAAAATTGCGCTTTCTAAAGTCGGACAAATAAAAGATTGTGTACTGGTTTGATTTAAAAAATTGCCCATTTATCTGAATGGGAGATAACATGAATTATTAAATTGGTAATTTTGATGTAAACTGAGAAAGAAAAGTTAAAATATTGACTACAGTTTAAGCAGTTTTAGTTGCTATTTTTTTAAACTATGTTTATTTATATGGGACCATAAGTAAAAAATATGGAGCGCACTTTATTTTTAGTTTATATATATGTTACAAATGTACCCATAAGATCTCCTATGTATGTACGAGGGATATTAGATTTCGGATGTCCCAAGTGCTTATCGCTAGTACGTCCATGGGCTATCCACAAATGTCGCGTCAGTTTATGTCGTTTGTAGGTTATCCAATGGACATCCGAACAGTATGTTAAAAATGAACGACTAATCAAGGACATCCTTTATTGGTACCGGATGTAAAATGGACAATAGGGACTAAAAATGTACATCCTATAAATGTCTTGTGCTGTGTGGGAAGGAATCTTTCAGAAGTTTAACGTCTTTATTTTAAGAAATAAAGCTCTGGAGTTATAAAATTACGGAAGTTTCAAGTCTTTTTTAATTACTTTGATGTTTTACATACAATCAATTAATTTTTAGATAATCTTTTTAAAACCAAACCATTCCTTGTAAATTGTTCTTTCAAATGTTACCTTAGATTTCCAAAACTAATTTTTCATTTCCACAGCACAAACTAATTCAAGGTAAATTAATGAGATTAATTTTAAAGTATGATTTGTAAGAGACAAATGGGCTATCACATTGTATTCATCATATCAAACTGCCAAGTTTAAGCTGATTGAAAACTTTGTCGGAATAATTTTACATCGTCACTGTTGAACTTGCTTCAGAGGAAGCTCATTTCGATGGTGATCCCAAATGTAGTTGCTTCAACACGCTTTCTTAATAAAAACCTACACGCAGGAGGCATTGTACAGACAAAAAAAATCTTTTGTTTTTAATAAATAATTTTGATAGTAGGTATAAAAATGTATAATGTATGTGATAACAATCGTTTTAAATACACACAGTGACATTTGATGTCGAAGTCGCGACATCAAATGTCACCGTAGTATGAACTGCCCTTAAGTAAGGTAAAAATGATGTGTTGCTTTAGGGAGATAAAATTTCATTTGAAAATAAAATTAGCAAAGAAGAAATTGTATACTGAAAATCATTCATCCTCTTCAAAAGAAAAGAAACGACTTACAATTATTATTCTTATACAGGGTGTGTATAAATTGGCGGAAGCGCTACACGTGACGTAAAATTCTAAGTCGAAAATCTTAATACAAAAATGTTGTACTATGCGTCCTATGGCCTCAGGAACCATTTAAAGAAAAAAAAATTGCCAACATTGCATACATTGATTTGCGTTTGGACATTTTTTTTATCAGCAATTTTTACTTAGGTATTTACAATTTTTGTTCGAACTGAAAGCCTTCAGTTAGTAAACATAGCTGCAAACTTTTTGGTATCGTCTAACACAAACTAGAAATAATTACGAGAAAAACAGAGATGACAGCTAATGACAATGTTGCCATGTGTATTATTTTTATTCAAATCAGTGATTTACATATTTTCAACACCAATTTTTGAAAAGAAGAACACAATACTTAGGAAACAATACTAGGTATTCGAAATTTATTTTTATTCCAATTTGCAGCTTTTTCATATGCAAATATTAAATAATAACGCTTATTAAAGGACTAAATGTCAAAGCTTTGAGGACCTCTTGCAGACACAGCAAGCATGGTACAACATTTTCGTATTAAGATTTTCGACTTAGAATTTTACGAAGAACATCGCCACGTGTAGCGGTTCCGCCAATTTATACACACCCTGTATATACCAACGTCTCAGAAGAAAAATCAACTAAGTTTAGGTTAAAAATTACAAAGTTTATTGTAAACTACCTAAATTGACTTAAGAATATTTATCAGGATCACCACTTCCCACAAGCATACCCAATGACAGAGAGGTAATAATTGTTTACAATTATAGAAGATTTAAACTCCGAGAAACAGAGATGTACCATTATTTCTTCAACATAATCTCTCTTCATTAAAACTTAATTCATTATGTATTTATTTTGTTTATAGTAGTCATATGTTATGCTACAATAAATATCACTTATTTTGTTATATTGTTGTATTTTTTTGATAACTCAGTAGAATATCGGCATATTTTGCCGGTACCCTGTAATTTCTGGGTACCCGTTCCATCACAACAGAAGCTTTAATTTAATGTTAATGTAAAATACAAATTTAGCTCAACTAGAGTTACAATAGAAACTTGCAAGTTGATTTATGTTATATTTACATTATATTTTTATTATCTACCTACGTATTTATCTACTTGTAAATTTCTAATTACCACTGACTACTTTTTATTCTTTAATATGTTATCAAATGCTAGACTGTTCCACTATTTCCTATTTCCATAAGAATTTTTCTTACAAAATATTCTTGAATGATGGATTTTTTTAAATATTTAAAGGCTGTTAATAAATATAGATACTTAAAAAATGGGGTGCTATATATAATAAAATAATAAAATGAATTAACAACTCTTGAACTAATAATTCAAAATTATTTGCATAAATGTTATTAAAATATTTATTTACAAAAACTTGTGAGCTACAAAATAGACACCATGGTCTTACCTCTAAAAATAAAATAGTTATAGGACTAGAGATTTTTACTCTGACATCCTTTATACTACCTTAAGTGTGAAGAAAGGTTTTAATGTGTGAACCATAAGAAATAATTGAAAAGCGACAACTACCTATTATATTATTAATACAATAATTATTGTCGAATCAAAATTAGCTTCGAAAAAATATGTAACCCTAAAGTAAAGAATTTGTTGCGGTTCTGTTGCTGTTATGTTGCAGAAGATAGTGAAGTCCGATTTCGTCCGAAACCTTAGAATTTAGATACAGTCTTTGTTATGCAGGATGGTCGTAAAAATGCTATAAAGATAACAATGACTTCTGGGTCTAAATTAAATCGGTTGAGACAAATTCTTCCAGATCTAAAAGTTTACCCTGCAAAGTTACAACATTGCAATTGTTTCCTTGTGTACTTTTAAGAGCAAAATATTTTCCTCGCTCTTTTATAATCTTAAGATATCTCTTATTTTTTGTACCCCTAAACCTAACAGTAGAAGATCTTTTGACTAAATAATAACATTAATTTGCTTGAATTTTTCTATGAGTCACAATATGTTTAACAAAGACATTTTAATTTTTTTTTTCTCTTTTTAGATATTAATTTTGTTCTGTAACTGCCAAAGCTTTGTTGTCAATTTTATTTGACGATTTCTATAGGCAAACTTAAAGTAACGAACGTAATTTAAAAAACCTGATGTTTTTTACTTTAAAATAGGAAAATATGTAGCCAAATAATTTTTTTTATATACCTGCAACTAAGATGATTGATTTTATAATAGTAACTTTTATGACATTTTCTTCCGTTTTAAAAGCAAATTTAAAAACAATAAATTCGTTAGTTTACTTTTAAAGAATGCATACAAAATTTAAAAAGAGTTATAGAGAAAGTTGTGTATAATCTAAAAATTTATTAAAAATACTTGGATATTAATTTAATTTTTGAAAAAATCACATCCCTGTCAAGTTCCTCCTGTACATGGTGTCCCAGATTACACCTCCAGCATGGGGATCTCGCTTCTTATAAGAGATACAGGTTTGTTTAAACTAGATGAATTATTCCTTAGTATGAGAGGAGCCACAATCAATTTTTAAAAGTACAAAATTCCTCGTACTTCCGATGTTATAGCAAAAAATATGAAAATGTCCAATTTCTTGTTTCTCTCATAACTTTTTTGTCTTACTCATTAGAACAATTTTATTTGTACTTTCTCAAGGTATTTTTAATGGAGAATGTAACTGTTATTTTAGATTTCGCTTATCACCTACCATTTTCATAGATAGCCTGATAAAAGATGGGTAAAATATGATTATTCTTTATTTTGTGACTTATTTGTAAAAATAGATGTAGCAAGAGTAATATCTCATTTAAACAAAAAAAAAGCACATTTAACTATTCCATTGCCAACTTCACGGCCCATAAGAAGAAATGAAATTAGTAGTAATATCTCAAAAATGGTAGGTGTTAAAGAAAATCTAAAATAACACTTACATTCTCCATTAAAAAGTACCTTGAGAAAGTACAAATAAAATTGTTCCAACGTCTAAGACATAAAAGTTATGAAAGAAAAAAGAAATTCGACATTTTCATATTTTTCGCTATAACATCTGAAGTACGAGGAATTTTGTACTTTTAAAAATTGATTGCGGCTCCTCTCAACTTGTATAATGTTTATAAGTAAGTTAGCTTTATTTAGCAATTGCTATTACATTGTAACATAATTAATAGCAATAGTAAATATAATAAACATAAAAATATAATGAAATAAAATAAAAATCTAAAAATTTTCTAAATTGTAAATATCTAAAATAAGCAGGGACTGAGAACGGAACGAAAACGAAAACGTTAAACGAAATTAACCGAAATTTTTTTAAGAACGAAAACGAAACCGAAAACGAAATTATTATTTTTCGTTCAAGAACGAAAACGAAATAAATATTTTCCAAAACCGGTTTTAACCGGTTTTGTCGCTATTTCAATTTTATTTGTTAAACAAAAGCGAATTTACCTTCTGTGCTGGGGAGACTCCATGAGGCAGTAAAAAACCTCACTTGAAATAAGTGAGCTTTACTTTTCTCCATATATGTATTTACATGAATATGTATTAACAACTTTATTGTTTATATTTGCAATTTCGTGTAACACAATTAACGGTACAGATATTCTCTAAAAAATAATTTAGATCATCCATATAGAATATACACTAGATTGGATATATATTATCAATGTGTATGTTTTATTTGCGTTTAGACATAATAATAGTAAAATTTATTCTTACTTCGAAACTACTAATGTAAAAGAAGATTTATTGGAAGATGTGTTGCTAGTAAGATTTAACGGAATGTGAAAATGTATATTGTATGGTATGTACGAACTATAAAGTTAAAGTATATTTCAAGTTAATATAAGTTTTTTTTAATATCATTTTTATTTATAACATTTAGTAAATTATCCACTTGCATTCATTCTTTTGTCTTTTTAAATAATTACAGCAGGATCTTATTTAATTCAAATGCATAGATTTTTGGTACTAAAACAAATTTAAAACAGCACTTGCTATATTTTCATATTTTTAGATAAAGATCGTGTGTCTAATTTAACCTAATCACGTTGTGTTTTTGCACCTTACGAGTGTTAAACTTTATAAAATGGTTAAATGTTAACGTGTTTAACGATTTGGTAAATTTAATATGTCGATGATTCGCCAGTCTAAAATATGCTGTCCGTGAGCATCAAACCCCATCGTCATCGCTTATATTTTAGTTGAGACGCAAATATTGTTATCGTATTTATAGAGGGTTGTGGTGACTAGAAAAAAAATTTTTTGACGACAAAAAAATATTGTAAAACCGGTTTTAACCGTTATTATTTCGGTTCACGAAAACGAAAAAAGAATTTTTTCGGTTAGAACGAAAAGAACGAAAACGATATATTTCGTTTTCGTTCGGAACAGAAACAAACGGAGTTTTTTTCGTTTTTAGTCGCTGAAAATAAGTAATAGTTTATTAGTGTTCTAAAACGTACTCCTTAATTAATTTAATACCCTTTTTATAATTATTACATATTTTGACTTGATGCGGCATATTATTAAATATTTTAAAACCTTGATAAAATAACGAACGAGCAGTTTGACTTTTAGTACATTTCTCTATAACGAAATCAAGCCTATTTCTAGTTTTATAACTGTGGAACTCATGGACTAATTTTACATTTTCATAAATATATTTTGGTGTTTTTTGTAGTTTAATTTTTAAAATTAGCTCTAATGTTCTAGATATTATTCTCTGATTAATACTCATAAATTGAAGTGTATTTAACATAACCTTGATAGGAGAATGAATTGAACACTTTAAAATAGTGCGCATGGCGCGATTTTGTATTTTCTGTAATTGTTGAAGCTCATTTTAATTTAAATTAATAAGTAATGAAGCGCAAAACTCAAAATGAGGGGCTATTATTGTTTTATACAGTAAAACTCTAGTGTACATACTAATGTGTTTGCTACATCTTTTGAAAAGAAAAATCTTTTTGGAAATTTTGTTCATCATGTATTTTGTGTGTAACTTAAACGTTAAATTTTCATCTAATATAACACCAAGGTATTTAATTTCAGTTACTCTTTCTAACTTGGTGTTGCTAATTTTTATATCCAGATCAGCATTATAAATATTTGTTTTATATGTGTATATAATGTGTTTGGTTCCCAAAATCATAAATTTGGATTTATCAACATTAATACATAAATTATTATCGCATAGCCCAGTGGTTTCCAACCTGTGGGGCGCGCCCCCCTAAGGGGGCCCCAGACTATTGCAAGGGGGGCGCGCAGCTGTTACCAAAATATCATTTTTGAATACAAACACACAAAAAGAACTTTGTTTATACAGAATATGGTATATTGTTTTGTAGCCCATTAAAGAATTATTATGTCAGAACAGTATTTATGAAATTAGATTGTTACGAAAAGTGAGGGGAGAGCAAAATTTTTTTTATGAAAAAGGGGGGCGGAGGTACAAAAAGGTTGGAAACCACTGGCCATAGCCATTTATAAATATTACTTAGATCTAAATTCATCTTATCTACTAATTCAATTGTTTTAAATCCACTAACAAACAACATTGTATCGTCCGCAAACATTTTAATTTCACAGTGTTTGGCGTATTTAACCATATCGTTTATATAAACAACAAAAAGCAGAGGACCCAGAACGGTTCCTTGTGTTACACCATGTGAGGTTTTTAAACAAGATGATATAGTTCTACTATATTTAACTTTTTGATGTCTATTTTGTAAGTATGATTTAAACCAAGAAAATGCTACCTCACTTATCCCTATTTTTTCTAATTTTTTAATTAATAATTCTCTATTAATCGTCTCAAAGGCTCTACGAAAATCCAAAAATACAGCTAGTGTTATTTCACCATTTTCCATATTTCCTCTCATACTAAGGAACCATTCATCAAATTTAAACAAACCTTTATCTCTTATAATAAGCGAGATCCCTATGCTGGAATCGTAATCTGGCACACCCTATATTTACTCCTAGCAGTAGCTAAGTACAAGGCAATTCTTTTTTGCGTAACACTGCCAAACACTTAGATCCAATCTAGCATTGCGCACTGGATTTGCAAACGTGATTACAAGGCGGTATAACAATAATGGTTATAATAAATCTTGCTTTTAATCAACTTACTGCAAACAAGTACATAGTCTTGTATGTGTGATTACATATATACAAACTACATAGAAAGCGTACGTAGTTCTAGAATACGGCAATAACATAGAAGGCTAACAAGTGATATTCAGTTTCGCGAATGTGCACAGCGCAGAATTAACTAATTTCTACTAAGACACGGACTAGCGCGGAAACTCAACAATGAACATCATATAACAGGCTTATTTTCAATGAAGCAGGATAACATAATGCAGAAAATTATCTTTAGTTTTGCTCTTAAGAGCTTCTACTTATTCCTTTGGTTTGTAGTTTAAATGAACCTAGGTATTTCAGAGAAGTGAATTAATCGCGATAAGAAAATTTAATTTCTACACCATTTCAACAGCTAAATAAACAGTTTCAAGATTAGTAAACAGACGCCAAGCATGCTAATGTAACTTAGTAAACAGAAATATAAACAGAGTCTATTATCATTTACTGCGTAACTAATTTTCACTTTCGCGCCACACGTTGTAAAAAAGGGTTTTATAACTGTTCTTTTTATACGACCATGTGCTAAGTAAGCATTTGCACACTCATTTACCATTATTCAGTGCGCAAAATGTCACTTTACCGCACACGTCTTTATCTTATTGCCACTATTTTGAGTGCTTTACTATGGAAATTATTGTTATTTAACATGACATTCACTAAAAATTAAAATTAAATAGCTTACGTGATATTTTTGAAAACAATATTTGTTCAAAAATTATCTAATAACATGTTTTCTAACTCTTAAATAATAACACTTCTTCTTCTTATTCATCGATTTCTCGTGTACCTTTCGGTGTCGAGGTGTGCTTTTCTATTTCTTTATTAAGTTTCCCCACTCCTGTCTATCGTTGGCTAATAGTTGTGGCACATCTCTCCAACTGACTCCTTTTTCTTTTACTCTCAGCTTAATTTTTTTAACATTTTATTTTTGGTCTTCCTCTATTTTTTTTTCCTCCGTCTTCATTTTCCATCCTATTTTCCCGGATCTACTTTCTGACATACGTAGTTGCCAAGCCAAGCCATCTTAATTGATTCGCCTCCATTTTTTTCTTAATATTTGTTACTCCTAGGTTTTTTCGAATTTTTTCGTTACTGATTTTGTCGATACCTCTATTCTTCTCAGAAATCTTATTTTCTGTACCTGTATTCTTTGTTTTTGTTTTTGTGTTAGTGTCCAAGTTTTTGAACTGTACGTGAAAATGGGTATGTGCACTTCCTTAAAAACTCGCGTTTTCGTTTCTTTTGATATCTCCTCCTTATTTATTAGCGGCGTAGTAAAATTTTGTTGCTACCACTATTGTATTATTCAAAGCTTTCTACAATTCTATGCAATTATTGTTTCTAAATATTTAAAACTCTCTACCTGTTCCATCTATTTTGGTCTAGCATAATTGTAACTGGTTCATGATTTTTTGCTATAACCATAGCCTTTGTCTTTGTTATATTAATATACATATCATATCTACTTAATGTATCTGCCCATACGTCTAGATTGAGTCCTTTTCGCTTCTAGCTAATAGCACCACATCATCTGCGCAAAGGCTAATTCTCTTAAGGATATTGGTTTTAGTTTATTTCAACCCCAGTAGGCTTTCTTTTTGTTTTGTTTGCATTCTTTAATTATTTTATCCATAACAATTATAACGAGCCGTGGTGCCTTCTTGTCTTACTCCCACTGTTGTTATAAATTCCTGGGAATTGTTGTTATAAATTCGCACATAATTTCTACTACTCTTATTATAAACTCTTGATGGCGTTTAATAATTCTTCTCCCACTCTACTTTGTTTCAATATCTTCCAGATCTTTTCTCTTGACACTTTATCGAAGGCCTTAGACAGATCGATAAAACACAAGTACAGCTTCTTTGAATGTTCCATTGTTTTTTTACTTAACTGTCTTAACGTAAAAATTAGATCTTGCGTGCTTCTACACGGTCTAACTAAAGCCACATTGCGCCTCTTCCAAATGTTTACTTAATTTCTTCTCTAAAGTTCTTTAGTAAAATTTTTCTACTGCACTAAAAAGTGATATGCCTCTATAATTTTCGCATTTTTTACTATCGCAAATCTTGAATATAGGTACCTAGTACAACAGTTACCTCCCAGTCCTTTATAATATCTTTTTCCTGCCATGCTATATTTGCTATTCTTAGCAGCATTTTTCCATCTACTCTTACGTACCTAATCATTTTAGGTAAAATACCATCATGACCTACTGCTTTTCCAATTTTAATTTTTTGTATCGCTCTATCCAACTCCACTTTGGTTATTTTTTGTTTATAGTTTTGTTCGATTGTTTTGTATTTCTCCTGCAAATTGCTCTTCTTCCTTATCATTTATTATGTTATAATTTTCCAATCCCGCTTTAAAATAATTTCTTTTTCTGTTTACAGTATGTTCCCTATCTATCCATTATTTTCTTTAATGTTTATGTAATAATAACACATGAGTTGTTATAACTTTGATTTAGAATAAACTGTCCCTTAGCGAATGAATAAATAGGAAGCGTCAAGTTATTTGTTATTTTGGTTCTTGGTAAATTGGGAATCATTGCCAGAAAAATTATTTAGAGACACGACATAACTTTCAACTACGAAATACTGCGTGGAAATTTTATTTTTCTTCAGTGTTATTCCATTTGCATTTCAATAAATAATATGGAACAAATACTGACGCCTAAGTTACTAAAACAGGTAAAACTTTAAAAAAGCTAAGTCATAATTATTTCAACCTTAGTAAAACAAATTAACTTTAAATTATTACAGTCATAATTTGAAGTACAACGTTTTTAAAATTATTAAAATGCAAGTTGTTTGGGGCTCTCCGAGTCGGTGATCCGGGTGCATTGCATCGACTGCACGCCCCTTTTACCAGGCCCTGCAAATTAGGTGCTACACACTGAACAAGTAATTTCGTATATTTTTTGTAGTTTGGAAAAGCCGTAGATTTTCATATATGTCATATTTTTCAACTGTCAAAAACGACGTGACTATTACAAGCCTTTACCAACGTCCAATAAACTTTTAGCTACTTTAAAGAGAGAGGGAAAATGTTTCTACACCGTTTTGGTGGTATAGAGATAGGGTATACTTGTATATGGATAGTTCACAGTCAAGTACCTGCTTTGATGACAAGTATGTAAAATATCTTAGAAAGAAAAATATTTTACATAGTTGCTAAATTAAAGTGCGTAGAGGAAATTTTAAGAATACAACAATGGAATTATACAAATTGTTTATAAAAAGACGGATAATACTAAAAATTAATATGTGATCAACATTTACCCACTTCCAAAAGAATGATGTGGTTGTAAAACTACCAACCACATTGTGTCTGCGCTGTTTTTATGATCTTAATATGAAGTACACACTGTGGACATATTTGTCGCTAGACAGATTTTTATTTGGCTGTAACTCTAGAGAATCTCTAGATAAAATTTGTGTTACTATAACTTTTTAAATCCACACTTACACTCACTGTTTATAGACCGTAAAAACTTTTAATCCTGCCCTTACCTACATAAGGTATAAGAAATCAAATTCCTGTAGAGTTGGATTAAATTTGAAGTATCGTACGATACCAATTTTTTACGGTTCTATAATAAATTTGTATTTAAAGCAAGCTTCATTGCATTCGTTCTTAGAAAACCATATAAATCGTTGTCAAGATGATTAAAAACGAAGTAGATTTTTCTTGGATTAGACATTTTTATCAAATGCCTTATTAGGAAAAACTAATTTCGCAAGCAGGTTAAAGTGCTTTAATAAATATTTGCACCAAAAGTAAAACATTACAAGCACGAAACTACATTCTGTACTAAAGAACAAAGTATCTTATTATTCCAATAAATTATTTGTAAGTTATATATTTATTCTGCAGCAGATTTACGTCCAATTGCACAAAGCTACGCTAAAAGTTAACAACGCGAAGAAATTTTTATGTCCATAGTACCCACAACTATGTTTTTTTAGGAAACTAGAAATAAATGTTTCCAAAGATTTGTGCAATCAGACCTATACCTGATTTTTATCAAATAATTTAAATATAACTTCTATTCATCTAACCAACCAGTCTTCTTAAACTTGAGCTAAACGTAAGACTTGGGGGTTCGCCCAGTGGCGTCGCTATCCTCTTTTACCTGTGTTAATGTTCACAATACACAACACTGTGCTCTGTTTTACACGAATAAACTAAACTAACTCAAGTAGCTTGGCCCTTCTGAGTTGCCTTACTAGCTGATAATTATTCAAGAGCTGCAGGGCTTTGTTGTTTAGATTTTCATAAAGTCTTTTAACGTCTTTTTGTGCAAAGTTTTAAAACGCGTTGTCAACTGTCGAGACCCTCAAGTCTGTATATTATTTTTGAATTCAACATGTTGATATTCAAAGTTTTTTTTTTGTTCCTGACGGTTATGTACGCTGATTTGGCTTTATTTATTTTAATGCGCCATTTCTTCGTTCGCTCATTGATGGCACTATTTGCTAGTTAAAGCTTCCTCGTTGAACATTCTACACTTTTACAAACATAATAGTACTGATACTGATGTAAATATTTTTGTTAAAATATCAAATGTATACAGCAAGTACAGTCCAGGGGCGCCACCCTGATGTACTGCAGCTTTTATTTATTTATTGGAGGAATATTCACCTTTTAATTTAGGTCTAAATATTTTATTGGAGACATGATTTAATTATGTCAACATTTTTTTTTTGGTAAGAATTTTTAAGTAATAGGGTGTATCAAAATAGTGGACCTAATTTGAAATTGTTAGATCTCTGCAACCACGAACTGCCTATGATTAAAAGTCATATCACTTGAAGGGGTAGCATAAAGTTTCAAATATGATTGCCACTAAATGACTCTTTCAGCGCACAAACAACAGTCTCAGTTATTTGCAAGTTGGGAACCCTACAACACAAGGCGTTTTGCGTTCTGCAGTAGGGGAAGGTGGTATATACTGGGACACTTTTTTTAAATTTTGCGTTACTTTTGAACGGCTTAATTTGCATACCTCAAATTGATATGAGATATTCATATTGCTTTAGTTTATCATTGCATATACAAAAAAATATTTAAAAAAAATAAAGGTACACAAATAGAGGGACTGTCCCACTATACACCACTTGTCCCCACATAAACCACCCCGTGGTACATTGTGGGACAGCAAAAAATATATATGAAATAAAGCATAAGTAATTTAAAAAAAGGTTAATTTTACTTTTTATTTTAAAAACTTTTACTTTTCATGGGCATTTAGACATTGTACTTTGAAAAATCAAACTAAAATTGAAAATATTTCTTTGTTTTTTCAGTGCCCCCAAACGTAGTCGGTGCGCTTAACCTACACAGAATATTTTCTTTTTCAACACAGTCTTTATCTCTGTTTTTAGAGAAAGAAAATCTAAAGTCGGAAGTCTTTTTCAGAAAATTTACCTGATTATTATCATTGTCCCACAATGCACCATGTGATCAATTTTTAAAAGCAACGATTTAATGAAAAACTTGTATATTTTAAGTTTTAACATTGTACGTACATTTAATATACTGTAAGGTACACCCACGCCAAATTTTCTAATTGTTGTTAAATAAATAAAAAAGTTTAGCACATAAACTGAATAACCACAAAAAAACAATGCGCAGTTACCAAACATGCCTCACATGTGCAAGTCACTATGACATTGTTTACGACACATACTGTAGATAGGATATAATGGGACTGCTTAACCGCTATTTTGATGTAAACAAACTTCAAGTACGGGGTAACAGATGGCCAAAATCTCTGTTGTCCCACTATATACCATGTCCCAGTATATACCATCTTCCCCTACAGCAAAACCGAAGAGCATTCGTCGTTGGTTCCGAAAAATTGAGGAAACAGTCTGTCCATGTAAGAGAAATTGCACAGAGCAACCACGCACTTAAGAAGAATTCAAAAGAGTTTTCAGCGCAGTTCCCGCATGCGAATTTTTCTTATGGGAATACGTGTTTTTCTGCCACCACTAGCAACAACCTTGAATTACTTTAAAAAGCGAATCACGGCAGCGGTGACTCTAGTAAAAAAGATAATTTGGGAGGCGTTTGCGACGAATTCAATTATCGTTTCGATGTTATTCGTACAGCTGGTGGAGTGAATTTTTTAAAAAAAATTGATATCACTGGAAGTAAATAAATTTCCCAAAAGTACTTACTTCATTTAGAGGTTTACTAGCTTAAGATAGCATAACAACTTTCGATTTCTTCCATAAGCTTAGAACGAACTTTAACCCAAAGTCAGCGTGCAATAAACATTATTTAAATTATAGGTGTTCAGGGTAGACTTAATATTTCTCCTGTGATTAAATTATAATTCGGTGGTTTTGAAATAATATTTTTGTTTATTTCTTTAGCTATTTCGTTTTGCTTTACCCTAGAAAATACTTCTTGTTCTATAGCTGCATGATTTAGTAATTATACTATCATTAGGTATAAATAAGCCCGTTATTAAAAAAATAAGAAATAAGATAGCTTAACTATTTACGTGGAAACCATTTTATCAAATAATTTACTTGCAGTTTAAATTAAAACTGATTTCAATTTGTTTGAGTTTTATTTATTAAGATTCTTATGTCATGAATATTATTCGAAACTTCGTTTTGTTGCAATGAATTTTCATTTACATTCCCTAATTTAGGGCAAACGGGAGTGTTTCCAAGAAATTTGTAATTAAAAATCCGTTTTCAAGCAGAAAATCTAGATCTCTTATAAAATTCATCCCGTTTCTCCATTATTTATCTGCAGCACTTGTAAAAATTAAATATAATCCGTCGTACAATTAAGAGAACATTACTGTAAAAACACACGCAAATAGTAAACGTTTTGTATCACAGCATGAACAATGTAGCGTAGCATTGTTGTAAGAGCCCATTTTCTTGTAACAATTACTTCGACATAGTTAATGCGATCCATCTGCTCGCTGTTAAGGAAGTGGTGTGGGAGTTCTGCCAGTATATCAAGTACGTACAAGAATATTGCTTAACTCAAACTGAAATCGCTGCAGCTGTTGCACCGCTTACAAAATTCATAACCCCTTTTTTACTAATGGCTCTTATATACACTTGAACGCCGTTTTATTTCGCACGCTTTTGAAATCATCAAACGCGTTCTGTGTTGGATACATTTCGGTGAGTAATTGCAGATATTACGAAAAACGGACCCAGTTATTTTCGCTGATCATTAACTACGATACTTCAACGATTGGAAATTTCAAAGTGTATTGCGTACTTGGTTCAATTACAATTGACATTTCGGAAAATATCTGAAGGTTATGAAATAGTTAAAGTTTTAAATTTTACTGCGACAGAAACGCTGAAAGTATACCGAGTGTAAGTGAATTCTGGTACATATCCGTTCCTCCTTCAGTTTTAATTTAAAATGATTGAAAATTTAGACATACGGCATATGCAAAAAACTGGTTTATTTGAACATATAAACACAAGTGTTTCACTATAATCTCGTCAATTTTTTTTTTTTTTTTAAACAAACATTAAGATAAAGTTTTCTTCATAAATTAAAACACTTAGGCCCAATTGCATAAACATTTAACCTGGGATTAACCCTGGGATCAAATCACATTAACTCTAGAACTGAGCAAAATCGCAGCATAGTTAGCGCTAATGTTGCCTAGTTTAAGGGATTCACTTGTACTTTAACAACAATGCTGCTTTGTACAATCGGGCATTTTAGTCTATATTTGGCACAGAAAAACTACATTATTAATAAAATCATATTTCTACTACCACTAATGTAATTTACTCTTACCGTACAGACTGCATGCATAGTAAGTGAGTCCTAACGCACGGTAAGCAAAACGCATTCTTGTCAATCTTGTCAATAAAACAATAACAAGACAGAGTAATTACATGTGTATATTAGCCAAAATGCCGGTAAAATCGTAGCCATTATGTGATCGTAGAAAAAGTAAGCTACATAACACGAGTTGTGAAGCAATTACGCCCTCGTGGAAATACGTACTCGCCGCTACGCGGCTCCGTGCGTAACTTTTCCACTCGTGCTTAATATGCTTCTTACAACAAATATACTATTACATATTCATTCGCCGAAATAAATTTGTAACGGAAAGTTTTGAGCGTCACGACAAAATGTTTATGTAAGCTATTAAAAACCGAGAAAAACTTTCCTATAGCTCACTAAGCTTCTTAGTCGCAGGAAATATATTGTTAAGAGACGAGATTTTCTCGCAAAACAAATCAACACTGTAAAACAAACGAAACTTTCAGATTTACTGCGTGAGAGATTTATGTATTCTCGGTCCATAAATTATTATGAATCTATTTTAATTTAATAAAATATACATTTAAACATTATAAAAAGCAGTACAAGGCCAAATTTATACAAATTTTAACTCCGTGATGATACAAAAGGCTCATTGTGTAAACAAGATATCATCGAGGAATGCTTTACAAAAACAAAACAAATGGTACCTAGTATGCGGCAAACGATTTGCTTCTGTTTAACCAAGTATATAATATTTCTTGATCGATTACCTTTAATACAAGTGAAACCATATAAATCTGAATAAATAAACAAATTCTTCTCGAATCGATGTATTGTGTATAGTTTCATTGAGAAATTAAAATGTTTATGACAAAAACATATTCGATTGAGATCCTGAATATATGTTAAAGGAACGAATCCTACTGTGTAATATAGTCAGAAGGTCAGTAATGAATGAATAAAATGCAGTGTTTTAATAAATATATCAAGTGTAAATGGTGTAGTTCAATGAACAACTTTTTGTGCCTTTTTGATGTGGGTTTAGTTTAAGTTTAAACATGAACTTCTTCTATCCAACTTTTAATATTGTATATTGTACCCCTTCTCAATTGCCTATTTGTTATAAATATCATTCTATATTTATCTTACTAATTATAAATGCTGTGTTTTAAAAAGTATTTAGGAGCACAGATTTTTCAGTGATCATGTTCTCAAAAAAAAAACTCTTGCTTGTAAAATCGTATAACGTATTTTATCTTTTGACAAAAAAAAATGTTTAAAAGTTATTAGCATTACTGAAATAATAACAATTCATGATCGCAGTATTGTAGAAAATGTTTATCTAAACAAACCTACAATTTTCGAGTCAATGCGCTTTTTTTAGGACATTTGTTTTCTAATTTCTGTTTGATCAATGTAGCCAATATAAGTTTTGTTTCTTTTTATCATTTAAAACTTTAGTTATCTTAGAATAATTTAACCAAGTGAAGAACAGCACCGAATTTGTATAGCATTATTAATTAAGCGCTAACATTTTTACTCAATATTTTAAATCCGTGTCAAGATGTAGCTCTCTGCGAATGTGCAAATAATCTTTTTTACACCTCATTTTTACGGTGTACCATCTGGTTGAGTATTCTTTCGTGCAAAAACGTTGGCTAATAAAAAACTTTAAGCTGTTAAAACAGACAAACTTTCTTAAAATACGTGTTAGAACGTTATTAAGCAAGCAATATTTCAAAATATATATAAAGACTGATTTACACGTACAGACTGATACAAATTTTTCTTCACATAAAGGATAGACTAAAGTTTAAAATTGGCAAAGATTATCATTATTAAAACGCAAGTTTAGATGTCTTCAACTGTTTTTATTAAAACGCAAAACATCTACAGAGTTTGGTGTATGGTTGTTTTACTTTCGTCATACGTGTAGCATAAAGAAGTTATTGTGATCAAAACAATGTTCAAATTCCAGATTTTGTAAAAATTTATTAAGAGATCCTTTTAATAGCAGTAATCTAAATAATTATGTAAAAATAATTACCAAAATTTAGACTTTTCAATTAAATGACTATAGTAGTTAAACATAAAACAATGATAATTTGTTTTGTTGCAGTTATGCACAGTGTACTGCGATTAACAGGATCTCTTAATAAATCTTCACAATAATTTGAAGTTTTTGAAGCAGGCTCTTAATAAAAATACAAGTTATTGGTATCGATCGATACCGGGTGTAAATGAAGTGTGGTACACCCCCTTTTTTTTCTTTAGTTTTAATTTTAGATAAATGAAAATTTAGACATATAATATGTGCAAAAAACCTGGCTTTTTGAGCCGTTGCACACATTTGTTCCACTTCCGGTTTCGCCGGAAATGACCCCAACTTTGTTATTTTAAAGAGAAAACCCTGTATATTTTTACATTTTTGGAAAGAGGAAGCGATTTTGGATACAAATGCACTATTTTGGTTAATTTTTATAACCTCAAATTTTTTTAAAAACAAAATTTAGTTTTTTATTAAGGGTGCCGTGACCTGCACAAATTGATTTTTATTATGTCAACAATTGTCCAAAAAACATTTTTGTAAATTTTGAATGACATTTAGGTTACTTTAATCGGCTTTGAATGTTGCGGAATCGGTTTTTTGACAAAAAGTCATTTTTTTTAAATGGAACCATGCTGGTACTGGCGGTTATTTAAATGGAGCATCTTCTAACGAATCCATCGATACCAATAACTTGTATTTTTATTAAGAGTTTGTTTCAAAAACTTCAATTTATTGTGAAAATTTATTAAGAGATCCTGTTAATCACAGTACACTGTGCATAACTACAACAAAACAAATGATCGTTGTTTTATGTTTAACTACTATAGTCATTTAATTGAAAATTTTGGTAATCATTTTTACATAATTAGATTACTGCGGTTTAGAGGATCTCTTAATAAATTTTCACAATAATTTGAAATTTTTGAAGCAGACTCTTAATAAAAATACAAGTTATTGGTATCGATGGATTCGTTAAAAGATGCTTGATTTAAATAACCGCTAGTACCAGCATGGTTCCATTTAAAAAAATTGACTTTTTGTCAAAAAACCGATTCCGCAACCTTCAAAGCCGATTAAAGTAACCTAAAATGTCATTTAAAATTTACAAAAACGTTTTTTGAACAATTGTTGACTTAATAACAATCAATTTGTGCAGGTCACGGCACCCTTAATAAAAAACTAAATTTTGTTTTAAAAAAAATTTAAGGTTATAAAAATTAACCAAAATAGTGCATTTGTATCCAAAATCGCTTCCTCTTTCCAAAAATGTAAAAATATACAGGGTGTTCCATTTACAATAACAAAGTTGGGGTCATTTCCGGCTAAACCGGAAGTGAAACAAATGTGTGCATGTGCTCAAAAAGCCCGGTTTTTTCATATATCATATGTTTAAAATTTCATTTATCTGAAATTAAAACTAAAGAAAAAAAAGGGGGGTGTACCACACTTCATTTACACACTATTATAGAGTTTATTTTTCTTAGTAAAATGCTGTTTGTTTCGATTCTTTTGAATATTTTTTTTACATCATGATTTGGACAATGGGAAATAATTAATTTTTAATAACGCTGTGATATTCATTTGTGATAAACTTTTACAAAAAACGTCATTTACGTCATGTTGGCAAATACCATTTACGAGAATGAGATTTAGAACACCTGGAGCAGCAGTTTAATTTTTTTATACCCATAAATACACAATGATCCACACAAAAATATATTCAATATATGACGAAAGTCATCTGGTGGCCACACCAGTTTATTATTTCCGATTTTCTTAAATTGTGTGTACATTTTTTCACACGTAGTGTGTTCTACCTTTTACTTAATCCATTTGGTTTTATTTTTTTTTTAAATTAACAATAACTATGTTCCTTACAGACCATTCTTTGGTTTAAAAATAGTTGGTTTGGACTTAATGACTTATTTTAATATATACCGCTTGTTCGCAATGTTTATATTAAGAGTAATATTATTAAACTAAACTGTTTTGACACAGTCAAGATAGTTGTGAAAAGAAACAATAGTGAATAACTTTTGTTGTTAGACCATTTTGTAAATGTATACCTATATGCTACACTATGCCTGATCGTTAAAAATAATGGTGGAAATTTAGTTGATACAATTTATTTAATGGGAATAAAAATTGTAAGGTAGCTCGGTAAACATCCGAACATATTACGAAGAGATAATTTTGTAATTAATTTTTTAATTAAGTGGCGGTACCAAATTTTAATTATCAAATTTGTTTTGAACCTATTCAACAGTAATTTGTATCGTACAACCCAAAAATTCGTGCTTAATATAATTAGATTTAATTTAATTCAATTTATTATAATTGTCATCGCCTAGTTAATTATTTATTATACAGTAAAGCGTATTGCTTTGATGTATTTTCAACTACTACCTCCCTTTTTTTGATTAGTAATAAAAAATCGAGATATTTTACAGGTTAGTTAGTGGTTTGTGGGGTTATTCTGACAGCTGCTGTCGACAGATAACCACGGGAGCTGCAACAGACTGAAATGTTCATTAATTATAACAATCCAGGTGCGTGTGGCAATGACTTCCCATTTTGTAACACCTAAAGACTACTGATCATTTGAGGACCCTAGTTTTAAATTGAATTTTTTCGTTTAATCTCCGATTCCGATGAAAAAGTTTCTTTACCGGCATAAAACGAAATTATCAAAATAATATTTCGACGGTTATAAAGACTCACAAGTCTGGAATGTACACAAAGAAATTAAGAAGTAAGCTTTTTTACGCTTCGCCGCCGAGATATCGAGGGAGACAAACGCAAGTTGCGGAACAAAATCACTTCCCAGGGTGTTTCGGCGCGGTAGTCGGGATTAACAAGCAAATAAGTATATAATACCGTGGAAAAAATCAAGCATAAAGGCAAAAGAAGGTGTTGGAAACTTATTATTTTCTTAAATATTGACGGTTTGTGTAAAGGAGATTCAGTATTATATTAGCTGATTCAAATCTTAAGAGTGGCTGTTACGGACTTCTTTATTATTATCATTAAAGTTGCTTAATTTCAGGCAGACATCAGGCAACATCAAAACAGATTAAAAATCTATAGCCTTTTAAACAATTACTTTGAAATTTGGAAAAATGTTTTTTTTTACCTTTTTTTAATGAAAAATTTTTTTTAAATTCTACATACATACATACCTAAGTTACGACGTAATTGCAAGGAATATGCTGCATTCGGGTATCTTCTTTAAAGAGAAGACCGTAAAAATCATATTCATGTAAACTGAATTTATTTGTAATAAAATTAGTTCATTGAAAAGCATTTATCTTGTTTCATAGAGAATCTGTTTTAGTCTTCTTTCTTTTTCTCTTGAGTCTTCTTACTTTGTTCGTGTTATCGAGAAGCTAGATAGCCTCGATATTCACACAGTAGTACTCCTTCGTGACTTCTTGCACAAACTTCACTCCTAGGTCCCGAAGGAGATCATCATTTTAATGTTTTGAATATTGCCTTTTTTAGTTCAACCCTAGAGCTGCTGTATACAATATGTCCTAACTGGTATTAATTAATATCTGCTTGTATACTTGTATAGTACAAGTTTATTATGTTCTGACAGTAAGGAGTTTCTTTCTAAAAGCCAATACATTTTTTGGTATCTAATACCTAATTTTTTTTTCTTTCTGACATGAATTCTCCAACGAATATTAGTGACAAGCGTTAAGCCAAGGTATATGACTGTGTTGGCTTATGGTATTATCTAACCATTTATGGTTACTGGAATTTGTTCTACCCATTTGTTGATGAAGTCAACATGAACTGACATGGTTTCGTTAAATTTTATTCTTTACATTTGTGTCCAGGTTTGAAATTTATTGATTACTGCTTGCTGTTTCTTCCTTGCTTTTCACGCCAGCTAGGATGGTAGTATCGTCGGCAAAAGTAGCTACTGTGTTGTTTTATATTTCCAAGAGATCACAAGTGAAGAGAAGATTGAGGGCTGGACACTACCCTGTGGCACTCCAGCTTTAATTTCTTTAAGATCAGCTTAGGAATCTTCATGCTTAATTCTAAAATGTCTATCCGATAAATAAGACATTCACATTTCTATGTAGGTACTCCTTGGAAAGCATATGTTTTAAGTTGTAATGCAGTCGTACCAAACCCTATGAAATGCTTGCGCCACTTCCAGAAAAACTGTGAAACAAAACCTTTTCTCTTCTAATACTTTTTAATAATATTAGTTACCCTATGGACGGGATTTGCTAAGATTTTCTCCTCAGTCTTCCAAATCACCTTCGGATTCTTCGTCTTCACCGTCTTGAATATATTCTTCGTTCCCCTCAATTTCCTCTACCCACTTACGTCACTGCTCTAGATTTTTACTTTGGGACATGGTCTAAGTTTTACGAAAATGAATATATAATTGCAAACAAAACAAAAAATGCATACGTTGAACTTTAAAATGTTCAAATCGGAAAATATTATTTTAAAGAATTCAATTTATCAATAACAATTGTTTATACAAGTAAGGAAATATTAATATAATAGTAAAAACAAAAATAATATAAAAAATACCTTACGAACAAAACTCGAGCTATAAAAATAAAAATCACGTCAGAGATCGCGCGGGATACTCAGGTATCCCAAGCCTAATTTTTTTAAGTTGTCAGCTTTTATAGCACGTTACCGATAAGCAATAATGCTAAATCTACAAGATGAGATGAAAAGGTATTGAAATAACGAAGGCATAATATTGTGCCATTTGACACAAATTTTCAGAACTACATCACTGGGATACTGATACTATAGTATCCCGCGCAAGCACTGAAGTGTTAATATTGTTTTTGATTTAATTTACCAGTGCCGTAACGAGGGTATGAAGCGCCTGTGGCAAGTTTCTAACTTGCGCCCCCCCCCCCCCCGTAACCCAAAATTAATAAAAATTTTGAAGAATTTTAATGTAACAAGTTAAATGTTACTATATGCAATATGTTAAATATTTAGTATTAACCCCATCAAAATGAGTTGCCTGTAAATCCAATTATGTATTTTATAAATAAATAATCTATTAAATAAATTTTTATTCATATTCAATGACTAATAAAATAACAAACATATCTGTAATACCAATTGAAAAAGATATTGCAAAAACATTAAATTATAACGATATAGTAGAGGTGTTTGTAAATAAAAAAGCTAGAAAAATTACATCATAAAATATGTTGAGCTTATTTATGTTTTTATTATCTTATTTTATATTATACCTATATCGTGTATTTCCTTAATCGCGTTTGTCCAATAGTAGAACGAAGGTAGGATTATAAATTTTCAATTTGCTAAACGAACGTTCGCAGGAAGCTGTTGTTACAGGTATTGTTATTGTCTAGATTTGTATACGTGTTTTGTAATGAGAGTTCGTAGTTTTTTTTGCAAGATTTGAAAAGCGTCGAAACGCCTAAATTTTCAAAAACTTTCATGACGATATTTTAAATTTGACATACAAATTCTGGAGCATCTAAGGTCTGATTAAATAAATGCTATACCTGGTATTAACCCTGGGTTGAAGCCTAAAACTAGGGATTAACTATATGTTATCGCCTAGGACCAGGGATTAACCCACGGTTAATCCCGGGCTTAGCTTTTATGCAACTGGGCCTAATTCTATTATAATTCAATGCCAGGTCAGCTGCGCATCGTTTGAGATCATCTAGCATCTAGCGGCATAATTTTTAAAGCGTGTCCATTTAGAACACTCTTGTCAAACAGTATATCTATCATTGAGTTGTATAAGTATTAGATATAAAACTTAACACATTTTTGTTTTTAGTAATGTAGTTTCATTCATGGCAAACGAATCATCAGTAGCTTTCTCACCAGGCATATTTAAAAAAATACAATATAAAATAGGGAATTTTTATATCTATTTATTTATTTTTATTTTTTACGTTTTGCGCCCCTAACCTAGTTGCGCCAGTGGCGGGCGCCTCTCTCGCCACGCCCTCGCTACGGCACTGTAATTTACAACCTCCTTAGAAGATACATTGTGTAATTTTTTCATTTTTTTGGATGGTGTTTTCATTAAATATTTGCTCTTCTTGTATATTATATGAACAATTAAAGCCAAAAAAACAACTTGTTGTTCAACTGTAAATTAATTATAAAAGCCAAAAACTATCACACATAGCTTTGTTGTTATCAAATGCGTTAGATACTTTCTAAGCTGTTTTCAAACCGTAGTTAACATATTTTCACACATATCTTTTTAAAAAGCCCTGTGTTGTCCGGATATAATAAACGCACCATTCGCGATGTAATTTTTGAATTCCCTTTTGCTTGTAAATCACAGCAAAACAATTTTTCGAGTGGGAAGGCGGAATTTATACAAAGCATAATTAGAGGTGACGTGATCGAATTATGTCCAGTTAATTGAATCAAAATTGCTTTGTATAGGAAACTAGGCCCAATTACTCTATGGATACATAATAATAGACTAACGTTGTACATAAAGTCGTCGGTGTAAGCTCACTTGATGTTCACGTAGTTTAACGAAGGTTGACCTTGGCATTTACGTGACTTCAAAGTCTATTACAGATGACGGTTCAATTTACACGCCGTTGTATTTAATTGGGCTTATTACATCCCACTTTAAACAGAACATATTTTAGATTTCAGAATAAAATTTCGTGTTAATTAAAAGAGACGGGCATCCGAGCAGGCTGGTTATTGACAATTTTAATAATTAAAATCCCGCGTTCCGTGTTGATAAAAAATGCGGTGTGAAAGAAAAAATTTCATTAATTCTCGTTTTAGATTTTCGTATTAAACATCACACGTTATGGATTTCATGCTGGCACGATTTAGTAAGTAAATAGGTCACCGGTACTTTTGATAACATCGCATGCGTGTTGGGGGAAGAAAATTGAAGGTTGAATCTTAAAAATTATAGGCACCTATATTACCTTTCGATGCGTTTAAATTAAACTGCGATGAAAATTTTAATGCATTTTTTTAAATTTTATTTAATGTACATTGCAAAAAAAGTTTTTACATTGATGCGCTAAGCTAAAGTATGGAACAGACAAATATCTAGAATACCTACTATTATAAACTAGCACGTAACCCGTCCTAGGACGGGAATATTGTATATCTTAAATTTAAACTATTACTTTTTATAATACCGTGAGCTGCAAGTTAGACACTGTTATGTTACCGGTGAGTAAAAATGTACGGTTCATTAGACACAACTCAGTCGGTCAAATGAACCCTTAGTAGATTACTGCGTTACTATATTCATGCAAGTTGAATAATAAAGGTAATTTTTGCAATCGCGTTGGCCAAACCAGGTTCTTTGTAAAAACGGTTTCCCCTATGTTAAACGCCTATGCAAGTCGCATAGATTAAGTTCTTCTCAAATCATAATCTTTTGCAGGGGTTTCGTTTTTGACGTTTTCTCCGGAACCTTTCAGATTTTTTCAAAAAATTTGCACCATTTTACTTGCAAAGGATGCGCGCATTGGTAAATAGAAAAATTTCTATTTTATCTCTGGCGATTTTATAGCCAACGCGATTGCAAAAATAACCTTTATTACTCAACTTTTCAGTTTTTGCCCTATTTTTCCGGAAAAAAAAATGCCAGTGGCACGTATAACTCTGCAAAACAATTAGTTTTGATGTTCTTGATGCAATAAACACAGCCTTGATCAGATTGTAGCTACAACATATCGTGACCCTCCCTTGTAAGCGTTATCGTATTTTTCGGATTCGATGACAGTACTGCGGTTGCAATATGACTTCCAGTTCAACCGGAAATGGACGCAAACTTAATTTTTTTAAATAAAACACCCTTTTTAGTTTTACACTTATGGACTGACTCCTCTTAAAATTTACTTTAAAAAATGGATAGGATTATATGGGTCTAAGGTCAACCGTTTTTGTAAAATTAACATTTTCTCCCCCTAAACACTAGTAGAATTTATGACAATGCAATCTGGTCTTTGAGACCAATAAGCAGTTTAATTCTAGCCTAAATTAATAAAGTTTAAACTTAGTCTAAGGTTTACCCAATACTAGTCAGTTTGCCAATTTATATACCTAAGTACACTAATTATTAACGTGCACACTACCTTACAGTCTCTGCTTTAAACTTTTGCTTAAACTAACTCAAAAGGTTTAAGTCTTTGGAGTCTTCTTATTAATCCTGTTTTGTCCAGAAGCTGGATCGCATCGACGTTTACATGTTGATTGAGCCTTTCTTCGGGGCCCTTAGCAAACTTCTTAATTGTGTCGGTTACAGTGTCCATGTTGAGGTCCCTATGTATGTCACTGTTTCTGCAGTACCAGGGTGCATTAGCGATGTTCCTTAATGCTTTGTTCTGGAATCTCTTGATGATCTGAATATTAATCTGTTTGGTGCATCCCCATAGCTGTATCCCATATGTCCACACAGGTTTTAAAATTTGCTTGTATAGCAAAAGGTTATTATGTAGGGGTAGAGAGGAACTCCTCCCGATTAGCCAGTACATTTTTTTATATTTGAATTTTTTTTATGAACAACTTTAGCGATGCAGCACTTTCTTTTTTTTACATTTAAATTTTTTGAAAAAGCAGAATTTCGTTTAAAAATTGTATTGGCAATAGAATAAATACCTTTTTGGCCTATAGCTACATTTTAAAAATATTATACAATGTGTTTTCTACGCTTGGTCAATCTTGTGTTACTTTAAATATCGTTAACTCAGTTTTCTTAAATTCAACACCAAGTTTTTAAATAGTCTTGTAGAAAATTTGATTGTCTTAAGCATGTTTTATATCTAAAACCGGTATTTTTCGAGATATGCGATTTTATTGTAAATGTATGAAAAGCGTTGGTAACAGACATTTCTTCAGGATATCAGGATAAAAATACAGGAAATAAAAAATTATACAGCAAAATTAATATCTAATATTGCTTTTTTGCTAATAACGATTGCATTTAGGAAACAATTCTTTAATTTTTGGACGTCGTTTTTTGAACTGTACCAGTGAAGTGTTATATCAGACTAATAGAAATGTTTAATAATTCAATCTAGAAAATACCGCGCCAAAAAGATGCAACAAAAATGAATATGGTCCTAAATAATCGAAACGTCTTTAGATTCTAGTTCTTGTTCTTAACATAGCCAAAGTCCAATGTTACGAATCGAAAATAAATCACTCTATGTAGGTATTAAATTATTAATTGTCCCTTATTGTCCAACGATTAACCAACAATTAGTCACACTTTCCATCAATAAATAACATAAAATTTTCACGCAATGCGTCGATATCGGTAATTGATATAGATTACTGGTAATCATAGGTAGCGGCCGAATCTTAAAAAAAAACACCCGAAGAAGTCTCCGATAATAACAGTCATTAAAATAACCGTCCCGCCATCAATAACGCATCTAATGGGGTATAAACGTTTAATTTTATTGAATATTTATAATTACCTGTACGCGAATTGGCGAGTCATTAAGAAAGTATTTTGACGGCACCTGTGTTCATGTTTATAAATTATCTTTTATGAATTGTAAATTACTTTTTAACTCCTGGTAAACACCTCTTTAAAAATCACGAATCTGCCATAAAAAGCCACTAAAAGAATATAATTAGTTTTATATTATACTGTATGTAGGTACTCATATTTAGTAACATATGTACCACTGTGTTTGGGAGTGCTCAAAGTAAATTTTTTATCGTTTCAATTTATTATTTTCATATTTTTAGCACTCTAAATTTTATATTTTGCTAACCAAGACACATAAACAATTTTAAAAAAAAGTTCTATGTGGTATGTCTGCAGAAATTTTAAATATTATTATCATTCATTGAGCTGCATAATCCTTTGGATTATGGCTTACGCCGAGGTGTTTTTGAAATCCATTTATTGAGGTGGATCGGTCCTCTCTCTCTGATCTTTCAAAGCTTGTTGTTGGTCCTGGCTTCCTCTTCCTTTCCTATGTGCCTTTCGATTTCCAGTCATTTATTCTCAACGCCTTTGTATCTTCCTCCAGGGCGTCTCTCCATCTTTTCCTTAGTCTTCCCTTGTTCCTGGGTCAAATAGGGATCCATTCTGTTATCCTCCTCATCATTTCGGTTGGTTTCTTTCTCACGATATGTCCTGCCCATCGTAATCGTTTAACTTTAATGCAGGGACTAAAAACGAAAAAAAATCCGTTCGTTTCTGTTCGAAACGAAAACGAAATATATCGTTTTCGTTCTTTTCATTCTAACTGATAAAATTCTTTTTTCGTTTTCGTGAACCGAAATAAAAGCGGTTAAAACCGGTTTTACAATATTTTTTTTTGTCGTCAAAAAATCAATTTTTTTTCTAGTCACCACAACCCTCTATAAATACGATAACAATATTTGCGTCTCAACCTCTCAACTAAAATATAAACGATGACGATGGGGTTTGATGCTCACGGACAGCATATTTTAGACTGGCGAACCATCGCCATAGTAAATTTACCAAATCGTTAAACACATTAGCATTTAACCATTTTATTAAGTTTAACACCCGTAAGGTGCAAAAACACAACGTGATTAGGTTAAATTAGACACACGATCTTTATCTAAAAATATGAAAATATAGCAAGTGCTGTTTTAAATTTGTTTTAGTACTAAAAATCTATGCATTTAAATTAAATAAGATCCTGCTGTAATTATTTAAAAAGACCAAGGAATGAATTCAAGTGGATAATTTACTAAATGTTATAAATAAAAAAGATATTTAAAAAAAACTTATATTAACTTGAAATATACTTTAACTTTATAGTTTGTACATACCATACAATATACATTTTCACATTCCGTTAAATCTTACTAGCAATACATCTTCCAATAAATCTTCCTTTACATTTGTCCTTTTCGAAGTAAGAATAAATTTTACTATTATTATGTTATGTCTAAACGCAAATAAAACATACACATTGATAATATACGATTGATTCTATATTGATGATCTAAAAAACAAATTAGAAATAGATAATATCTGTAACGTTAATTGTGTTACACGAAATTGCAAGTATAAACAATAAAGTTGTTAATACATATTCACGTAATTATATGGAGAAAAGTGAAGCTCACTTATTTCAAGTGAGATTTTTTACTGCCTCGTGGAGTCTTCCCAGCACAGAAGGTAAATTCGCGTTTGTGTTTAACAAATAAAATTGAAATAGCGACAAAACCGGTTAAAACCGGTTAAAACCGGTTAAAACCGGTTAAAACCGGTTAAAACCGGTTAAAACCGGTTTTGGAAAATATTTATTTCGTTTTCGTTCTTGAACGAAAAATAATAATTTCGTTTTCGGTTTCGTTTTCGTTCTTAAAAAAATTTCGGTTAACGTTTTCGTTTTCGTTCCGTTCTCAGTCCCTGCTTTAAGGTGTAGAATGATATTTTCTCCTCCGAGTTTCTCATCAATTTCTTTGTTCCTTCTCGGTTTTACTTCTCCATCTCTTGTTACGTTAGGTTCTAATATTGCTCTCATAACTTTTTTCTCCACTATTTTTACATCTTCCTCTCCTTTCATATTAATTCTTATTGTTTTCATAGCATATATTAACACAAAATTGTTAACTGGCAGGATAAAAATCCAATATGGTACGCATACAAAAAAGAATGTCGATAATCGTACTTATATTTTAGATAGTCATTAAGCTGAACGAAATAATTAATGAATGCTATGCGTATAGAACTTTTTCTAAAATACATATAACAAATTAATAATGCTGACAATAAAAAAGTTATATTTAACTTAACAATTAAAGTGTTTAGTTTTTTTATGATGTTCCACAAACCGTTACACAAACAATATAAAAGTGTTTACTTAGACTTATAAAAACTTACTTTGTTAATTCAATTATCGTTCTATTTCTAACGGATTTGTATTGAAATAAGCCCTGTTTTATTATGTACACTTTATATTACACAAGTGATGCGTTGAACGTATATTCAGCACTTACTTAAAAAAAAATATTGTGACTGCTTAAGACGACTAAAATGATTTTTCGCGTCTGAGACTGGGGATAGAAAAGAAATTGGAACGCGTGACTTCTATTCCATTTTCCTTATCATGTACGCAAACACTTTTCCATAAATTTATAAACTACAATATTTTATTCTCCATGTCTTGCTTTTTTTGTATCACATATCGACATTTACGTGTCTACACGTTTCGAAAAGGTGCTTGACACCTTTCTTTCTTTCAATTTTTTAAATCGATTTTTGTTTAATTAGAAGCTGAAATATTAATGGAGAAAACTATCAGCTTGGACAGGGTGTTTCTTAAATATTGCGGAAAAATTCGGGAGGTGATTCCTTATCAAAAATTACAATATCAATATAAACAAACCATGGTAACCACCAAAATGAATCGTTTTATATTGGAATATTATTTATGGCGCATGTTACCCTTAAATGCATGAATTTTTAAAAATTAGATTTATATAAAATTTTAGGTATATTTTATTGTACATAATGTGGGAAAAATAGTTTAAAAAATCATTCACAATTTTTTAACTGTTTTAATTGAAAAACAAAAATTCTTGCCGAAGAGCAACATTGCGCCAAACAACAACTAAAAATATTGCCGAAGAGCAACATTTGTGCACAACGATGAATAAAATGTGTTGTTGATGGGGCAACTTTGTACAAAACAATAAATAAAATATGTTACCGAAGAGTAACATTTGTGCAAAACGATAAACAAAGTATGTTGCCGAAGTGCAACACTGTGCAAAACGGCAACTTTTATTTTAGGTGCAAATTATTTTGTTATAACATAGAGCCGCACCACATTTTTCACAATTTATTGTTAATTCCATTTTATTTTGTAATTACATGTCACTATAAAATGGTGTTTTATGTAAATAACAAGAAAATTATACAACGCCAAATTTGTAAAAAATGCAAAATGGTGCTAATTGGCAACACAATTTTTATACTACTGCTATGAACGGAGGTACAATATTGCATTATAATTCGATAAACTTAACTTTGATCTGTTAGAAACTTTTTTCTATGTTAAAATATTCTTTAATTTAAAAACAAAAATTCTAAATCTTAAAAATTATAAAAAAACAAAAAAATTGGGTTCTGTTTTGATGATAAATTTTCAAAAACTATCGCCCTTTATGAAATTGTTTCTTAACATACGCATTACAAGAAGTGTTGTGAATCATCAACAAAAAGTAGAATTGTGACAAAATATTTTTTATGGTTTTTATATAATATAATAATATATGTTGCTAATCGGCAACACTATGCATTTAAGGGTTAACTTATTTAATTTTTTACTCAAAAACTGTCGGTTTTTCAGAAAAAACTAGAGAAATAAGAAAGTTGCTAAACAAATAAAACCTTAAAAAAAATACTGCAAAATTTTAACACACCAAAAAGTTATAAAATCTACGGAGGTCGAACTTTTCACCCCCCTGTGAAGATGGGAGATGATTGAAAATATTACTATGGGAAACCTTTTAATCAGTTCAGAACATCTAACAAATATCATTCTCCTACCTTTATCCAAATCTGAGAAATAAAATAAAAATCTAATTTTACCGCTTCCCTTTAGGGGAGTGTAACTCCAAAAGGAAAAAGATAAATTAAAAAATTTCTTGAAAATGTCCCCCTTAATATTTGATAACAAACTCACCTGAATTTTTTTGCAAACACACTGTATACAAGAAAAAGGGTTTTTAACTCTTTGACATCTTAAAAACAGAGGAAATAAAGCAAAAGAACGAAAATCATATTTAATAATATGTTGTGTAACTCATAAGCTATGAAGACTGTGCCAATTTCGTTATTAGATGCAACCTCTGCATTCCTATATTATTGGAATTAAATGAAAACTCACAGCTTTGGTACACGTTGATTCATCATTAGTAGTTGAAATCATATTTCACAGCTGCCAATAATTTGATTTTAACATTTTTAATACTGTGTGAAATTTAATTTAATATTGACTTGATATATGAATTGAAAATAATATTGATAATTGACATTTAAAATCAGGTCGCTGGAATCATTTGTTTTGTTGGTCTTAACGAACACACCTGTACTAAAGTTAGATAATAACGTTAAAAGACAGTTTTTATTTACTGCTTATTAATGTTTTGGTACTTTTAAATATGTAAGTTTAACTTGTTTTACCAGTGTAATATTTTTTTTTTTAAATAAAAATTTTAAAAATATCGTAATTACCGACAAACTTATATTAATGATCAAGAATTGATATTAATTGTAATAAAATTTATGCGTAACTAAAACTGTGTTAAGGCATTTTGTATTTTAAATTGATAAAATAAAAATGTCAATTATTGTTTAGACTTGAGAGTGTATTAAATATCTAGGAAAAAACGTTTATTTGAGTAGGTACTTAGTTTAAAAATTTGCTCTTTTTTAAAGTTCTTAATTTAAGGGTGATTTCAATTATGGACTTAAAGCTTGATTATTTTATAGCGACAAGAAATCGTTAAATTGTAAAAGCGAGTCTCGGCCAGGCTATTTGGTTTTTCGTTTATTCCCAAAGTCCCTGTCTGATCAATCTATCAGTACCACCTCGTCGGTTTCAGGAAAGTGTATTTAGTCCTGTGAGAGTTCTTGCAGAACTATGTTCACCCATTTTCTTACTTTTTTGTTTTTTATGGATTTCTGCCAAAACAACTTCTCTAAGATCTAAGTGCATTATATAACAGGAGGTTTTATAAGCGCGGTGGGACTTGAAGATGAAGTGAAGAAGCTCATAGCTAGAAACAATTGCTTCTTTTTTTGGTTATATTGAGTGTATATACGGTAGGGTATTGATACATAATTGGCCCTAGACGCTTCTAATAAACCAATTGTAACAGCAACAACAGACTTTGACAACTACAAATGCAAAATTTGAGATCAAAAATCCAGCTGTTCTCGAATTGTAATTTATGTAACTAGCGATTCGAGTATGTTATTTTGGCAAAATCTAGCACCCTGTAGTGGTAAATTATCTAGTTTTGAAAACTTTATCCGTTTAGAAAGCGTATGATGACATGTTGACAACACAAGCAGATCAATTTATTTACTATTCTAAAAAAAACTGGGTTGCGGCATTTAAGCGGGGTAAAAAAAAATCCAAAGACGAATAGAGGGCTGGAAGACCTATTCCTGTATTAGTACCGACAAACATCGATGCTGTTTTTTATTTGATCATGGAAGATGGACGATACGGTCCAAAACGAAAATCAGTGACTTTGGAAATCTCAGAACAAGCCGTTTTTATGTCATTCACAATGAGGTGGTATGAGAAAAGCGATTAGTAAAATGATACCCAAATACTAATCAAAAGAAATGAGAGTGACAACATCCAGTTCGACACCAAATAAATGGCCAATGAGAGGAAACATGCTGGCCCCAAAAATGTTTACATGCAGAAAGAAGTCTGTTAAAAAAGTTCTTGTGTCCGTTTTCTGGAATCAGGATGGAATATTATTGATGACTTGCATTTAGAAAAGTTGGGAAAATATCACCTAGCTTTCTTAACAAACGTGGAGCTTAAGTTGTGAAAATGTGACTTGGAAAACTTTCCAAAGGCGAGTTGTTTTTGCAGGCAAACGATGTTGTCAACTAATCACTTGCTGTCCTGGAAAAATCAATGAACAGGGCCTTAAAACCGATGACCATTAACCGTATTCTACCGATTTGGCCCCTTCGGACTATTTTGTATGTATTTCCAAGGCTTAAAAAAGCATTAAGAGGATGGAAATGTACGTCGAACGAGACAATAATCGATGCTGTAAGGACCTCAGTTACATACGAGGGCGTATTGAAAAGTAAGGTCTCCAACGATGCCATTTCCGAACGCGAGTTGCTAGGCAAAATTTGACAACAGCGCTGCATTCCTTGGTTCCCCCACCACAGTGTTAAACCATCCGCGAGACCTTGGAACGCTAGGTCGCTGCGTAGCAGTCGTTTAGGATGGGGCTCCCGCTTAGCTCGCCCGCCAGGTGCGAACTGCGCTCAGTCATTCGATTTTTGAATGCAAAAAATGTCTCTCCGATAGACATTCATCGCCAGTTCGTGGAAGTGTACGGTGCGAATTGTATGGACATAAAAAACGTGCGGAAGTGGTGCGGGAGTTTTCTGAGGGCCGGGAAAACGTCCACGATGAGCAGCGGTCGGGTCGGCCGAGTTTGCCGGAATCAACGGCGGCTCGAATCGACGAGATGGTGCGCAATAACCGGAGAATAACCCTTCATGAGATAAGGAAAGGTCGTAGCCACACTCTTCATTAAGACCTTCCCTTATCTCACGAAGGGTTATTCTCTATTCTCCGGTTATTGCGCACCATCTCGTCGATTCGAGCCGCCGTTGATTCTGGCAAACTCGGCCGCCTCGACCGCTGCTCATCGTGGACGTTTTCCCGGCCCTCAGAAAACTCCCGGCACCACTTCCGCACGTTTTTTATGTCCATACGGTTCGCACCGTACACTTCCACTAACTGGCAATGAATGTATATCGGAGAAACCTTTTTTGCTTCAAAAATCAAATGACTGAGCGCAGTTCGCACCTGGCGGGCGAGCTAAGCGGGAGCCCCATCCTAAACGACTGCTACGCAGCGACCTAGCGTTCCAAGGTCTCGCGGATGGTTCTACACTATGGTGGGGAAACCAAGGAATGCAGCGCTGTTGTCAAATTTCGCCTAGCAACTCGCGTTCGGAAATTGCATCGTTGGAGACCTTACTTTTCAATACGCCCTCGTATCAACAAAAGGACTTTCTTCCAACGTGTTTGAGTTATTTTATGGACGAAATTATGATGAATAAATTAATGTTACTTTGAAGGTAAGTAGTTTTGTTTTAGGATAAACCAGAAACTTATCAATACACCCTTGTATATCGGATAAATCAATTAAAAAAACTTAGATAGCGCAACGATTACCTTTAAAAACGCTGCTATACGTTAATCAACCACTACTTAAACTAATCATTTTCAAAATACTTAGTAATATCACCAGCAAAACATAAAGAACGTATTTTATTTAATTTCACAAATGTTTGTTCTAAAAATGGACGTCTGCAGCGCACTGATATTTATAATGAATTAATCGTTCCCATATAGTCTGATATAACATATCGAGCTACTGTACGTCTGCCTGCCTAGTCGACATTAATAAGTGACAGCAATCCAACATTGCATGTTTACAGAATTATTGTATTACTAATTTATCGACTGCAATTATTTCGTGCGGTCATAAAACTCGAATTGCCATGAGCTAATGTACTGGTGTTTTCAACTGAATGACTTTTATACAAACATTTTATTTATTCTTTTCATCCAACAAGTACCATATGAATAAGAAAATAGGAAACACACGGCCTTGTTAAAATTCAGGACGTGTAATTTTTGTTATATTATTTCTGGGGCTTATATTTATGGCGGCCTGACTTTATTTCGTTATTTTTTCGAGCCAGATTTATAACAAACATCTAATAAGTTACTCCCCATAGCTTGGGGTGGCTCATATATCATAGAGAGCATACGAAGAGCGCATGGTGCTGTCTTAGGGTGGTTCGCTTAGGGAACAAATAAACTTGTTTGCTTTTTTACCTCGCATATTGCCCCTGAGTCTCAAGATTATCACAGAATAATATACGGTTTACCCGGAAAACGCTATACTTTGGGATAACCCACATTCGCACGAAAAATCATAAACATATTTAATTTTGTTTTATAGCGCAGTAGGTCAAGTGGAGTTTGCTTTACAAAATGTTTGTGCATATAATCGCATTTGATACTGTAATTATTAAATAAATCATTCATGTTTTTTGATAACTGTTGGATTATTTATACAATTAAATTATTAACTAAACAGGGTGTTTGAATTTCAAGTTTGAGCATGAAGATCTCGCTTATTATAATAGCGGCTTTACATTGGTGACATTTTCTACTTATATTTGTACCAGGAGCACATAAAGGACGTAGCAAGAACGCTACGACATATGCCGCTGTTACAAATAACGTGTTAAAAAGAATCAAACTGCGTCTTGCACTTCTGGACTAGATTTAAGTATCCAACGTCCGATAGAAAATCTATCTATCAACAATGCAGTGTTCATTAACCCTCCGTTCGTCGGGTGTGGTCTGTGAGTCCACGGCAAATAAAATTTTTATATAATTTGTTTATAATTTTTTACAAAATGTCTACCGCCTCAGTACCTTTCAAGTATATGAATAGCAACTGTTTTCCCTATACAAAACGGTTATTAAAAATTTCAGCTAGTTGCCGCATAGCATTTTGTCCTGATAGACCCCACCCGATCAAACGTGTAACAATATTTGCAATGTTTCTCAGTTGATATAACCACCTTAATGTCGCAGGAATAACGCATTTGTTATCTACAAAGCTAAGAGCCCAGAAGGAGAATTTGCCAAGGCTCGTAGACTGTTTCAAAAAAATCTAGGAATGGAATTAGTGCAGGAAAATATGCGGAGGAGAGCTGTTGACAAACCTTGACAAAAAGTGTGCGCACTTCGGCCTTGAGGCTTTTAGGTATCAGAGAAAGTTGTGCCGGAACCACAACCAGATAAAAGAGGGAATTGTAAATATTGCAAAAGACGAAAGACACGTTTTTTTTTGCAAAATTTGTAAATCCTGGTTGTACATGGACCACATAATAAACAAAAGATTGCTCGGCAAACATGGAGGCCACAGTTCGACCCCCTCCAACTTGTGCATAGAATTTTATTTTTTAGTTTTTTAATTTTTTCCTAATAATATGTATATATTTAAATAGATATTCTTGTAAGGCAATTTTATTTTCATTTATTTAGGCGTTGTTCTCAAATTTTGAAAAATATGCGGTAAAATTGTAAGTTTTTTTTTTAACCCTAGTAGGCATGACGAGTTTTTCTCACGCTAATGCACGAAGCGGGTCAAATTGACCCGCACTAATTTCTCAATTTATTTATGCTTTTTTAAAAATAACAATAATCTCAATATTGACTTTATTGACTATTACACACATATTTGTATAAAATATTGCCATTTTTGCTTATTCATATTAGATGCACTGATGACAAATGGAGACTGTGTGAGCGCCACAAATTGGTTTCTTGCATTTAAAACACACAGTTTGAGTTTTTTTGTCTGCGTTTGAAGGACATTCGGCACATCTTATCCTTTTTTTTAGCTTCTCCGTTGGCACCACTGGATTGGCTAACTCCACTCCACATAACTTCATGGCCTCTTTGACATGACGATGCTGTGTTGTTTCACTTCGCTTTAGCATATGAGGCATAAGCAGCTCTTTTGACAGATCCTTTAGAAAAAGCCGTCTCATGTCTTTTCGTCCTGTGTTATAGGTTGGATTCAGTTCCAAAAATAATATGTACGCATTGATGGCAGCTACATCCAAAAGATTAAAGAAAGGCGTTAGTGGCCATCGCCTAGTCTGCCGTTTGCACGTATAGGTCCTAGCCATCTGGTCCATTGTGTCGACGCCTGCTTTGGTTTTGTTATAGTACATAATTATTTCCGGCTTCTTTTTACCTTCTTCCATGACCGTTGCATCAGAATGCATAGTACTTAGCAACACTACGCTTTTGTTTTTTTTAGGAACGTAGCTAACCAATGTGTTTTCTTTATGAAAACCAAAGCAGCTGGACTCAACTTCGCGATTCTTGGCTGGTTTCATACAGGGGGGAATTTCTCGCTTATTTTGTCGGATTGTTCCAACTAATGTTAAGCGTTTCTCAAGAAGCGTTTTCGCTAAAGGCAAGCCAGTAAAAAAATTATCCATGGTAACATTCCTTCCACTATTTTCAATATTTGCTGTAAGTTCTGTGACAACTGTGTAACCCAGATTTCTTTGAACCTCTTCATTTGGTTGACGTCCACAATAAATCTTGCCATTGACTGCGTAGGAGGAACTTGAGTCGCACATCCAAAATATCTTCACCCCGTATTTACCAGGCTTGCTGGGAATGTACTGGGTGAAAGGGCATCGGCCTCTGAAATTCACTAGTTGTTCGTCTATTGTAACGTTGGCTGATGGAATGTAGTTTTTCTGGCAGTTGCTGATGAAAAGGGTCCAAATATAACTGAATGCAGCTAGTTTATCATCCTTCTGACGAACCGCTCGCGTCCTTTTATCATCGAATCGTAGGAATCGTCTGATAATTTCGAATCTATTTATCGACATAGTGGCTCGGTAATGAGGATTCGCATTAGTATCTGTGAATAGTTCTCGAGCAGGCACATCCCAGTTTTTCTCAACACCGGCCAGAAGAAGCAAACCTAAGAATGCCTCAAGTTCCTCTTCATCGATATCTTTCTAGTCGAGTTTTTTCTCAAGTGTAACACGACGACCTTCTCTGTTAGTGCAAATACAGATTTCTTGCAAGATATGAGAAGAAATAAAGCACCTAAAAAATTCCTTCTTTGTTGTGGCCCTGTTGGAAATTGTTGGACCTGGGTGAAAGCGAAGAATATTCCGACTTGCCGTTTGTCTTGAGGTTGCTGGACTATCATCCCAATATATGCCACTCTTTGAAACTCGTGAAGGTGACCTAATTGCAACCGTTGAGGAAACTGCTGGTGGAGCTTTTGTTAGTGTGATGGCCCTTTCTACGCCGTCATCATCTGAACATTGATCTGAAGACTGACTAGCTACCCAAGAGGAGTCATCACTCTCATGATCAGGAAATATATTTTGTTCATTTTCGCTTTCGGAAGAATCTTCCAAAAGGGCTTTGAGTTCTTCCTCAGAAAGACTTTTCTGATAGCTCATGACTGCATTTGACAAAGACAAAAATTACTAACTTATATCTACCAAATACATTAGCAAAGTCTTACCTATCTTTGTATAAAAAAATCAAAAGACCAAAAACAAAATTCACAATTCACTTATTGTTGCATCAACAACTGAAAGACGAATGACTAAAACATATGAAACGATAAGGAACGCGTAGTCAACTGATGACAAGTTGAAACATGTCTCGCACATGCGACTTGACTGACAAACGCCGACACTTTAGCATACGGGTCAAATCTACCCACCTTATGCATTAGAGGGGTAGCTATATAAAAATTCAAATAATTATTAATTATTAAAATATTTTTCTCATTACTGTGTACAGAAGTATTGTAAAAGGAACAACAGAAGATGTCGAGGAAACTCAGGACAAGAAAACAAGATTCAATCGTCTAATAACAAAATCTTACGGACATCGGGTCAAATTGACCCAGTTTATGCATACTAGGGTTAAATTCAACTGACACAAGAAAAATGAGTTTGGAATTAATCCTGTATTGGGCATTATATAGAAAAAGGTTCGTAGAAAACACATTTATGAAAAAATTTGCGCTGGAAGGCATGTTGGTGCCCTTCAGAAGCTATTTTATTTTGGTCTTCACAGACCACACCCGATCGAAAGTGTTTCAAGAGGGCACCCGACGGACAGAGGGTTAATTTAATGTTAGCATTTTTAGCATGTTTGCATTCATTTAACTATAACAGCTGACCTTAAATTATTTTAAAAAGTTAAACTTTCGCTCTAATAACGTAGGTAATTCAGGGTAAAATAAGAAATATTTACCTCATTAACTTAAATAATCTTTCAATAAATGCAAAATTTAAACCATTACAAAGCACGCGGTAATTTCAAAAATTAAAAACTACTTAAAACTTTTCTCATACCTACCTTTGATTATATTTTAAATAACAATTATATACCCTCAGTTGATTGAAATAATAAAAAAACAGTTTTTAATAAAACGGGTGAATGGAATCTTGTACCATTTTCTTAAATTTACACTATTTTGGCTACAGTCTTTGGGGAAAATTTTGCAAATGTCTCCATATTTTCTAAAATTCTCAAGAACATCATAAAAGCAACTTTTCCAGCTTAAATTTGTTAAAACCGGCCTGACACAATTTTTAAGCTGAATCGAATGGTGATCACAATTTTTTCCAGGTCGAATCGTTTTTGGTTTATAACAACGAACTGTGTTTTTTCTTATGGGCTCAATTTTTGCTATTTACATAATCAATTATTTGAAAAAATGCGTATTGAACAATAACCACTATAAATCAGGTAGGCCGGTCGTTGTTGTTTATGTCGTTACCATGACAACCGATCTATAAACTAAATATTTTGGTAGCCTATTAACTGTCACCTTTAAAAAATCGTATTTATGAACTTCGATAACAAAGAAAAACGCGATATGCTCCGAATTTTTGTATCAGTTTTAACTCGTATGGTTTAAGTCTCTATGGCCCGATTGTATAAAAGCTTAACCTGGGATTTACATTGGAATTAAACCACGTTGACGCCTAAAACTAGCCAGTGTCAGCGCCATTAAGTTAATTGCTATCAAACAGGTTAGCTAACACCACAAAAATCCTACGTTTAAACAAAGGTTTTTTGTGCGTATGACGTATTTAATACTAAAATTAGTTTGAGCGTTACTAAATTTAATCCAGCGATGAATATGGGTTAACCCTGGTTCAGTTTAATATGCCAGAGTTTATTTCATTTAATTTTGAATGTTAACTAATTATATTGAAAAAAGGATTGCTAAATTAACATTTATTTATTGTGGTATAAATACAGCCATGTTTTCTTATGCTTTACAGTCAACAAAGCTTAAACTTAAACCAAGCAAATTAATTTAAGGTTTATTTAGCAAACGCACAATAAATAACTAAAGTTATCTAGTTTTGTAAAGAAGTGCAGTTATTATAGATCGTATATATTTTTTTAAAGAACATTTCAACGAAAAAAAATTAACATGCTTAGGAAAACATTATTATCTACAATGTGCAGATCTCAAATTTGTATTGCCCATGGAACGTGGGCTACACTTTGAAAGCATGTTATAATTTAGATTCAATAGTAATAGTAACTGAAAAAAAACTGAAAAGTCACAGATTATTATGAAATGTGAAATTTTATTTTAAGTTATTTTTTTGTTTAATTAGGTATGGCTGGTTTATATATGTGATGTTTTGTTTTGTTATTCAAAGGCCACTTTAATTAAACTTAATAAATACAATAATGTTGTAATAACTCACTTATTTTTAAAGTTGAACCTAACAACCTATACATCAACGTAACAAGAAAAAAATCTCACAACAACCAGTATTTAAAAAAAGAAAGTTAATGTTAAAATAATAAAAACAAATGAAGATAAGTAAAATTATAAATTTACGCAAAAAATTGTCTTGTTAATGTCAAAAAATATTTTGAGTATGATTTTAAATGAGCAATAAATAAACAAAAATCGAAAACGTATTTTGTTTTGTTTTTCGTTAATAGCGCAAACGCTAGTAAGTTGTTATAAATACTATTTTTATCAAATAGTTGCTCTTAAATCATAGATTATGTTGACTCATTTAACCAACCCTGTATCTCTTACCGTTTACGAGATACCCATGCTTTTCACGGTAACTGGGACACCCTATATTAGTAAGCAATTTAAAATATTTCATAATTTTTTTTATTGTTAACGCTGATAAATAGTACTTGTTGACTTAACGTCAACAATATTGGAATTTTTTGATATCTGTTTATGGCAGATACTACCTATTCTCGTTTACTGAATGATACATTACTTATTTCTTTATATCATTTTATCCAGACAGTATTTCAGACAAAACAATGTTTTATGCTTTGTTCGTAAAACATGAAAACTTAACATCCATTTGTCTGTCTTATCTCTAAAATTACAGATATCTTCCAATGCCTTTTTCAAACACTTGGCAACGTATGTGCTGTAAAATATATTAATCCAGGTCGTAAGCATCAGAAAATTGATGTATAACTTATGAGATTTGACGTAATTGGAAATTTTGTTGTTCAGTGTGACATTATCTTGACTTTTAGTGATTTTTTGCTTTAGCAAAATTGATGAACGTAAACTGAAAATACGGATACATAAATCAAGACAGTTCAACTGGCATATGGAGGTAGATGTCTAAAAGAACTAAAATTTATTGGTAAAAGTTTTACAGCTAACTCGTTGTTGAAAATTTACATACACATTGAAAATACATTAACACTACATTGCATTTTTCATCAAGTTTTCACTGCTGTACAAGTTTTTTTATTACTTTAATGCATTTTTAAGAGCATTGTTCGCTATAAAAGTAACATTAAGGCAACTGGAGAATTTACAAAACTGTCATAAAAGATACATTTGAATATAATATCAGCATTCATTTCACTTGCTAGAAACAACATCAAATAAATATATGAGTAGTCTGCGTCAAAGTCATACAACTCTTGGCTGTGTGTGTATTATTTACAAAATTAATTAAATAAAAAGCCTTGCACAACCAAGTTTAACACATCCAATATACAAGTAGGTGATATTTTCAGTGATTTTTGTAAACTTTCGTGTTCACTTAAATTTTTTGTAATTCTATTGTCTGTAATATTTTATTTTTTCTATTATTAACCTAATTATAGGTTAGAAAAATTACCAGTTACTTAAGTCGTACTCACTAAATAGAATCACAAATATAAACCAAAAAATATACAGATTACGTCTTGTTCTGTGCGTGCAAACACATTTAAATGAATCAGGTATGATTAATGTAATTTTTGACCAATTTAAATAGCTGATATGCGAAAATCTTATATCGGTCCTATGGGTTATTTTTTCGAGATAAACACGCCTGTGTTGTTAAATTTTTTATATTATCATTTTTCAATTTAGCACTACAGATGACAAGTAAAATTTTATCGTTTTTGTAAATAATACTACTATTAATACATAAAAATAAACATTTTTTGTTTTTTATTAGCATTTTTAATCTTAATTTTAAACGTTTTTAATGACCTTGCTTTAAAATATATGGAGTAAATTTATAGTTTTTTTATTTAAAAGCCTGATGAGCCATGACTATGTATACAGGGTGAGTCACGACGGACGCCACGGAGTTTTATAGCGAAACGGCAAATATTCTTCACTTTCTGTCGTAGTTAGATTATGTAAGTCAATATGGGCTACATTTTAAAAATTCTTTTAAACATACAGGGTGCTCCAAAAAAAATGGTATATCAAAGTTATACTTTTTCTTATGGAACACCCTTAATATTATTACATTTTTGGATTTCTCTTACCCGCAAAACGTTCGGATTTGGCCCAACATGTAAAAGAAAAGAAAACATAGTATTGACGATAATTTTTAAATGCATGATTAAATTTGAAACTTAATTCTCTTTCAAAGTTAAAAAAATATACTACGCTATAAAAAAAGTTTAATATCGTTGGTCTTAATATATTTTCCCGTAGACAAAACATTTTGACGTCATTTTATAAAGAAGTTCCTAAAATTCACAAAAAAATAAGATCCATTGATGTTCCTTTTTAAAATAAGAAAGTTGTAGGGGTGCGACAGCTGCACTGAATTACCCTGTATAGTATTTGTTATTTGTTACAGTCTATAATACATCATAATAAGTTACTTTTGTTTCTTTGTTATTGTTGAATTCTTAAACAGCATAACTTTAAAAATTCTTCTCCATGCGAAACGTCAATAGTAGCTAACCTTTGATTGGAAAATAAGTATAGTACCTAGTTGTTATTTAAAATTTTAAAAACATAATTTTTTTCGTCTAATCCTTTTTGGTTTTACTGTTTGATTTACACAGCGCAATAAATTTATGTTTTGTCTTGTAATTATGTATATATTTTATAGAATATAGTTTCGCATCGGTTTTAAACCCAACAGATAAATTATACAGTCAAGTTCCATAATTTGAAAAAGTAATTTGTTTACTGTGACTTTCACAAAGAATATTAAACGGACATGGGCATCATTTTGTACCAGAGAGACAATAAAAGATTCTGAAATTTCATAGGGATTTGTTGTAAAAAGTTGAAAGAATCATTCTTCAGAACAGCGTTTCAAATTGAGTGCCAAATGCGAGTTGGTGAGATGAGTTGCTGCAGGCAAAAAGTTTGCTTAAGTTTGAGATTGCTGCGTGGCAGTATTAAAATACTTTTCCGTTTAAATTTCTTCTCGTGCAGAAATATTACTTTGTTTAATAAAAAGAAAAATACCGATCAAATATTTGCTATGCTGAATAAAAGAATTTCAGGTTGCCAACTTGCAAATCTGTTCCGTTTTAATTAAATTTAATTTCTCTTCGTATTATCGAATTTCAAATGCCATGCAATGAAAAAGTTTCATGTATATATTAGGTTGACATTGGGAATATAAATTCAGCGGTTTTTTTAACGTAGGATTTTAAGATTCTTCCTAATGTTTCAATATGTACTGAACAATGATACAAATATTTTACTTTTTTATGTAACTGAATTTTTGTATAAACTTTAAAACGAAACGATTAAAATTGTTTATAACGTTTGCTGTTAGGTTAGTATTTGTTGTAGTGGAGATGCACACGGAAAAGGGTAGAAAAATCTTCTGTAACTTTTTTTGACCCTGTTTTAAATACTTTATTATATCAATATAAATAGGCCTGCCTAGTTTAAGATTTAATTTTCAAAGAACTTCTTCAAAATGCAATCAATAGCAGTTTATATTTTTTCGTTGCTTTTTATTGTCTAGTCTTAAAACTTTTTTTTTTTTTTTTAAGGAATCCCTGTTTATTTACAATCTGTTGCTTTTGAACAATAAGTAAATGTTGTGTTAGCTTAAACTAAATTAAAACTAAACCTAAACTAAACTTGCTGAGAACAGTCCATTGACGGTTCTCTTCCTTGTACTATTATCTACCTAATTATTTAATTACAATGTAGAACGTATCAAAGCGTATAACTAATCAAACCGGGTAGGTAAGTCCGATGGTTTAAACCGTTTAAGTCTTCTGATTTCATCGTTGTTTTCTAAGAGTTGTGTGGCTAGGATGTTTGGATGCACAATAAGTCTGTCTTGGTATTTCACATAGAACCTTTTAATTTCTTCACGCACTGTTTTAATTTTAAGATCACTTTGAATTATGTGATTAGGCACATACCATGGCGCATCCACAATGCTTCTTAGTACTTTGTTTTGGAATCGCTGGAGGATTTCTATGTTAGAATTGCTGGCAGTACCCCAGAGCTGAATGCCGTATGACCATATAGGTTTTACTATGGTTTTGTAAAGCAGGAGCTTGTTTCCAATTTCCAGTTGTAATTTTCTGCCAGTTAGCCAATATAACTTGCTAAATTTGAGTCCCAGCTGCTTTCTCTTAGTAAAAATGTGTTTTCGCCATGTGAGCCTCCTATCAAGATGTATACCAAGATATTTCACATCTTCAGCTTGTGGTATTGGAGTATTGTTTAGTGTCACTGATGGACATGACCCTCTTCTCATGGTGAGTCTTAAAACTGAACTACGTATTGCATTTCGACAAAAAATTGTTCGATCTATTACAAGTGATTTTTTATTTAAAATTGTTTACATTAATAAGAGAATCAAACAATTTAAGACTAATATTTTAATATAATAATATTTTAAACGAGAGGCCCTTTTGTTATACATGATCTTAAAGATAATTAAATTGTTTAACAATAATTTAACACAAGATAATTTAATTTTTACAACAAAAAAAAAAATCCCTGGGTTCAACGCCGGTAGTTAAGGGTTAAACGCCTTACCATATTGATTACCAAATGATATAAGACAAAAATGCATACAAAATGTTTGTTATGCCTTTATTACTATTCAAAAAAAAATATATTTTCAGTAATCATATTTTTTGTTCCTAAACAATACTGTGCTCCCATTGTGCTTCCCATTTTTCTAACCTGTTGTATGGATAACTCCGTTAATATTAAAGATACAGAAACGTTTGAATCAGCAAATTTGCGCAGAATTTAAAGGCAACTTTGATACCATTTTCCAATTTAACCTACGTCATCAACTTTTTAAAATGTTTTGTAAAAACCGTAAAAGGTCAATATTTTCAAACTTGAATAATTCTGTAAGCGTATGAGCTAGAACAAAAATAAAAATGGCTTTTATAGATATTTTTAGGTATATTATAAAAAAAACTAACAAAATGTTTATAGCTTTCTCGATTTTCGAGTTATAACACAAACTTGAATTTTTTTAAAAATAGAAGTCATAAATGGCTGTGGCCTTTTAAAAAAGTCATTTTTTTCTCGTTTTAATGATATATCCACTCGATACATCTTTTTTGAAGTTTGACCCAAAAATTAATTAAAACTTTTAAAACTAGTCAAAACAATCTAGTGGACTGCGGAAAAAAATAATTATGGTTTTTTATACTTTCCCCTTGTACTTTTTATTTAAATTAATAAAAATCACTTCAGTGTCACCGTTTAGTCATTAAGCAATACACAAGAGTAGTCATAATTTTTTAAAAATAGATATTTATTGAAAAAATGTTGTTTATACAATAAATTAAATTGATAACATTGGTTCCTCCTGTTTCTTGATTAGGTTAAATTAAACTATGGTTTGCTGGTTTCTAATAGTTTTTTTTTAAACGTCCTACATGTTTCGCCAAAAATTTTGTTTATACAATAAATTAAAATTAGAAACTTAACTTACCTAGTATAAAAATAATTATTTTACAAAATTCAATGTTCAAAATGGTTACCGTTGGTTTGCGAACACATTCTGTATCTTTTGATTATGTTGTTATGCACTTTTACAAGAGAGTGTTGAGAAATGCCTTGTATGCCCATGATTATATTATTTTTCAAATCTTCAATATAATCAGGCTTTTTGGTACACACATTATGTTTAAGCGTACCCCACAAAAAAAAAATCAAGTGGTGTTAAATCCGGTGATCTTGCCACCCATCTCACTCTTGCCACCCATCTCACAGGGCCATTATAGCTTAAGGTTTTGCTTTAAAATTGTAACTGGCTAATAACTGCTATACTAACAATAAGAGAAAACTCTTAAATGTCACTTCGAACAAAAAAACATCAACACGGGATAACTCCCTTCTATTAGTAGGTAGTGGACATGTAAAATGATTTTTGGTTATTTAAAAAAAAAACTACAAGAAAAAAAATTAAGAAATCTTATATCAATGAAACGAGACAAAAATAACCTTTTTAATAAGATCACAGCCAACGATGACTTCCATTTAAGAAAATGCAAGTTTATGTTATAACTCGGATATCGAGAGTGCTATGAAAATTTCGTTAACTTATTTAAATTCTACATAAAAATATCTATAAAAGCCAATTTTATTTTTGTTGTAGCTCATAGTTCAACTTTAAAAAATCGACCTTTTTCGTTTTTCAAGCTATTTTAAAAAGTTCATGACGTAGGTCAAATTCGAAAATGGCATCAGATTCCCTTAAAATTTTGCACAAATTTGCTAATATAAACGTTACTATATCTTTAATTTTAACGGAGTTACCCATACAACTGGTTAGAAAAATTGGAACCCTGTATAGGCACATACAATTTAAAATTAAATTTGTTGATTCTTTTATAAGTGATAATCCATTGAACGCCAATAGTTTGTTTAATATTTTTATGTTATGAGAATAAAATTGGCAAATTAGTGATTAAATTAACAAGAAAATCCGTAACAGCCATTTTCAATCATAGTAAGATCTTCTAATGTTAAGAAAATTTGCTTTGGAAATCCAGTCATAATTTTTGTTACTTATTGCATTATTTTAGCAGCAAATTAAAAAAAATTGTCATTTAGTCAAAAAACTATTAAAACTCTTAATTTTATTAAACTAAAATTTAAAAATAGTTCTGCCTAATTGTGCGTACTCCTTAAATTCTATAATAATAATAAAAAACGTACATATAAAGCGGTAGATCCATATTAAAGAAACTAAACAATTACTTAACCGCTAGGCTGTAATAGGACAGTCTCTTTATTGAGTCGATAACTAAACATTAAATGAATTTTCATATCAAAACGTAAAATTACACTTTTTTGTACCTATAAAACTTTCAAGTAACATGAAACTTCTTAAGGCATAAGTTTTAGGAATTTTAATTACCAAGTTTGATACTAAATAAGATATTTTTTGAGGAAAAGTGAGCCGGGTTTAATTCATTATCCGTTTATGTTCGGAACTTATTATTAAGGGATGACCATCAGGAAAAATGTTTTTAATAATTGCGACCTTTCTTCATAAAGAAGCCGACTTATAAAACACTCGGGCTTTGCGTTAATGCCTGTGGTGTTAAATATCTACTTTTAATGTTCTCTCTTTATTTACTTTTTATAGTTTTTATGTCCTCTCTTCGCAGAAATGGAGATTACAGAACGAAGTTGGCGGGTCGTAATAGGAAAAATTCATTTGCATAACAAAACATTTTTCACGTGTGATTTTTGCTTTATCGTATAATTTTAAATTCGTTCCTGTCAGGTTACTAAGTGCGGTGAATTAATTTAAAAATAAAATTTAACAAGAGATAAAAATGAGCGCTAATGAAAGGAAGGTATTAAAATATTTTTTTGCCGCATTAAGGGCAATCCCTAACCGACATTTAACTTAATGAATTTTCCGGAAAAGTTGATGTTACATGTAAGATTATGCTTTATAAAGTTGATTAAAATCTTTATAATTTAATTTTTTTTAATGTGTAAAATTGATGCAAATTAAAATGCAGGAGAATTACATTTTTATTTTTATTTACAAGGAATTATTAAACAAATGCATCGACTTTACAAATAAATTAAAATGTGTATTTACAGACACTATCAATGGAATATACAGGGTGGTCCACATAGAAGGGCCACTATTGGGATCTCGTAAACGGTAAGAGCCACAAAGAAGTTTAAATTAGACAAATTGTTCCCCTTTTTTGAGACATATTCATTGATGCTTTAATGTTTTTAAAAATTCCCATGGCACGCTAGATAATCAACAAAAATCAAAATAGGCATTATTTTTAAATCGTTAATAACTTGGTTATACTTGATGGTACAAAAATATTTTTGCGGAAAAAGTTGTAGATTTTTTTACGCACTATAAAATGAAAACATTCATTTGTTTCAATATTGTTTCAATTCTTAGATAAATTACAAACTTGCATTTTTTTAAATAGAAACCCTAGTTGGCCATAACTTTATAAGAAAGAGTATTTTTTTAGCTTTTCAAAAATATATAGTTTTATATATTTGTTGTAAAATATAACCGAGATATGGCCAATTTTGTAAAAATTTGATCATGAAAGTTTGCTATGATTTCGTAAACAAGTGATGTTTTCAATTATTAAACAACTAAACGTCATTTCGAAGTAAATTTTTCAACTTTAAAGCAAATCCCTGTATTATTTTGTATTTTATAACTGTTTATTGTGGTATTGTGAAGATGGCTAAATTTGAACTCTTTGAAAAGTTTAATATGTTAGAATATTACTTTGTAAAAACGTAGCGGTTGTTTCAGAATTTACTTGGCAATGACGTTTAGTTGTTTAATAATTGCAAACATCACTTGTTTACGAAATCATGGCAAACTTTCATGATCGAATTTTTACAAAATTGGCCATATCTCGGCTATTTTTTGCAACAAATATAATAACACTATATATTTTTGAAAAGCAAAAAAAATACTCTTTCACATAAAGTCATGGCCAACTAGGGTTTCCATTTAAAAAAATGCAAGTTTGTAATTTACCTAAGAATTGAAACAATATTGAAACAAATGAATGTTTTCATTTTATAGTGCGTAAAAAAATCTACAACTTTTTCCCCAAAAATATTTTTGTACCATCAAGTATAACCGAGTTATTAACGATTTAAGAAATTCCTATTTTGATTTTTGTTGAAGGGGAACAATTTGTCTAATTTAAACTTCTTTGTAGCTCTTACCGTTTACGAGATCCCAATAGTGGCCCTTCTATGTGGACCACCCTGTATACTATACATATATGTATAGGAGGGTCACTAGAGCAGGGGTTCCCAAAGTACGACCCGCGGGACAAATGCGGCCCGCGAACCCTAAAAATACAGCCCGCGCGATGTCAGACCATCTTGAAATCATACTAGATAATTTGCTTTTCATTTGGAGTTTTTGTTGGTTCTCCACCACACTTTTTTTTTGGCCCGCCAAATGGGGGGCTAGCTTCAAATTTTCAAAATGCCATAACTTCGTCTTTTTAAGGCGCTTTCTTTTTCATTGGTGGCGCAATGTGGCGCTAGCTTAGCGCAATCTAGCGCAATAAAAATAATTTATATAATCCAAATGAAGGGGGGTCAAGTTGACGGACCTATTTTCTAAACAGTAAAATATACAGCGTCCGTTAGCTTACACAAAATGATCCTATATTATAAAGCTGCTTAGCGATCTTTCGATGTTTTTTTAAAGCAAAAAAAATATACACGAAAAAGTTAAATAAGCATTTTTTTAATGCTAATATCTTTGCTGCTATTTTTTATTTGTTTTTAGGCGCAGTTTGTATTTTGACAAATTTACACCGACAATGAATTTGTAGAAAGTGAGAGGTACTTGTTGCTAATAAAAAAAATAAAAAGGACAATATTGCTGTTAATAAAAGATCTATAACACTTTATGTAATTTAGTGATTAAGTGCAAAAAAAATTAACTTCTAAAAGACCTGACCTTAATCGTAAAATAACGATTATGCATCTTAATAAATACAGTAAGTAAAATTGTGTACATAAAGATAATTAAGATATTTGAACCCGTTTTTATCAGTATTTTGAACTATAGATAATTACTCTCGAAACACATGTGGTTTCTACAAAAACTTAACTTTTTGCTATAACTTGACATCTCGATGTTGGAATGAATGTTTTGTAACAGCCGAAAAACTGTCCTTGTAAAATCCTGTATTGAACTTTTAATCACAGTGACTTAATACAGCAAGCAGGCGCAATAGTTTTAACCTGTAAGAAGTGCCCGATTGCTTGCACTCGCTCCAAAGTAATTGACTAATAATTAGTGTTATTTTCGTTGAACCATGAAATTGTGGTAGTAAATAACTCGCGTAGTGTTAATTTATTGACAGGAAGTGTCTGCAAAAGTCGCGGTAGTCCGAAAATCATAATAACTCGTTTAAAAATTTGCAAAATTTGCCGTGGATAGCGTCCGTGGTTAAGCAAGCGATCCAAGCTAGTCTCTACGCCTGCTAATTTCGGCGCTGTGCATTTAACATTTTTTGTACGACATAACATGAACAGAAATGAACAATATAATTAAATAGTTTAGTGTGATTTGCGTATTATAACACCTTGCGTTTTTGAAAATGGAGTTGCCTCCTGATGGTGTCTTCTCAATATTTTCTTTGTGAGGTAAGTTAATTTTGTATTACAGTTTATATCTAAAATTTTTAACCCGTTTTAAAACTGATTGTCTCGATTGCTCGATAAGGCTGCTCATACAATCGAAAGTTTTGCTATAAAAATTATGACATCAAATATAAATTCAAAATCACGTTGTTTAAATTATCACAGTAATATCTTCTGAATTACTTTATTTATGGATTAGTTGTACATTTTATTCTAATTACAGTTTGCTGTGACGTTCTTACAAAACGAATTTTTAATTTAGTCGTAAAATTAAATTCATTTACATCTTTTTGCCGCCCTTTGACCGTTTTCATTAAGCCTTCTGTCTGTACATTTGTAATAAAATATTGAGATAATAGAGTACTTACAATTTACACAGGCTTACAAAATTTTAATTACTTTACATAAAAATGTAATTTGCTTTTTAAACTTGTCTTGCCTAATAATTATAAAGTTCAGTGATGAATATGCTGTAGAATGTACATGTTTTGGTGTAGTTGGTTTTACTCTTTAATTTTTATTAGCAATTGTGTGTGTCTGTAGACAACTACAGCTATAAAAGAGCCACATAGCTTCCAAGTGGTGCTAGCCAATTTTTAAAGCTTGAGAAAATGAAGGGTTTGCGTTGAGCTAATAATGAAAATTATGTTATACACATAAAGTTTGTTCTGCTCTGTGACATAATTTTGGAGTAGGACATTCATCTTTGTTACTTCTTACAAAGTGGCTTACAAAATGAATATCTGGTGTTGGTCCAAAATGTACAACACTTCGGAATTAAGAGGCTTAAATTTAAAGTGTTCGGTTACTTTAAATCTGTATTTTTGACCGATTCACCCCAGCAATTAAAATTTTTACTGTATGTCATTTAAGGGCACATCTCAACAAAATTCAAGATTAAAGGAGAGTTTTGCTACTATTAATTTTTTTTCAAGATATTGCTAAAAAATTAGGTTGCCCTAAGGACTTTTTATATCCCTCGGATGGACTTGTATGTACTTGTGAAAATTTATCACAACACAGATATTTTGGAAGACTAGCGTGCAATATCTTGTAACTTAACATTTTAATTAACTATTTTTATAATAATTTATTACATTCACATATTGACAATGTTACCTATATACATTTATATCAATTAATCTAGACTCCTGAAGATAACGAGTATGACCTCGTCGAAACGTCTAAATTCGGTGTCTCTAGAGATCAGCATAAGACGCGGTTCAGCGCCCGAGAACCTAGTTCGACATTTACATATTATAAGTGAACATTTCATTTTTTAAGGAAAAATGCAGTAATGTTTTTTTATTTGTGTGTATTGTTTTCTATCAAGTATTAGGCCATTTTAAGGGGGGTTTTATGACCTGGGCTATTTTCTGTATGAACTCATTTGACGGGGCAATTTCGACGGGTCACTAACAAACAGATTAAAATATATTGATTAACAAGATATAACAGTAACTACTTTGAAAATATTACACAGAATTTTGTAGCATCACAACTTAAACCATACAAAGTTTTATTAATAATGTTAAGGATAAAATGCGAATGAATGTTCAAAATTGATTGTACTCTTAGTTTGTGTTGTACAGGGTGAACCAGATTCGAATGTTTTACGGGTTATCTCGGTTACCGTAATAATTAGCGAACATCTGATAACCGTCTGTTTCGTTATTTTTAAAGAAGAAAATACCTATGTAATCAGATTTTTTATATAGCTTTCTATTTTGTCAATATGGACGAAAAATTCAATTTCATCATTTTTGAAAATTTGCTATACCTAACATCTTTATTTATATAAATAGAATAAAATGTTAAAACGGTTTTCTATTAACTTTTCAATGCTGAATTTAAAATAAAATAGCGACCTTGACTTATATTTTTTTAAACTGGAACCCTAGTTGGCAATGATTTTATATGAAAGAGCGTTTTTTAGCTTTTAAAAAATATAAGATTTTATTTGTGTTGCAAAAAATAACTGAGATGTAGCTAATTTTGTTAAAATTTGATTATCAAAGTTTGCCATGGTTTCGTAAACAGATGATACTCGCAATAAAAAAAAAAACAACTAAACGTAATTTCCAATCAAATTTTGCAGAAGTCGCTACGTTTTTAGCACTAACATATTATACTTTTCAAAGTGGTCAAATTGCGCCATGTTCACAATACCACATTGAACAATAATAAAATACAAAAGTATACACGGATTTGCTTTAGGGTTAAGAAAACTATTTCGAAATTCCGTTTAGTTGTTTAATAATTGCAAATATCACTTGTTTACGAAATCATGGCAAACTTTGATATAACATTTTTACAAAATAAGCCATTTCTCGGTTATTTTTTGCAACACATATATGTATAAAACTATACAGTGTGTAAAATTGGATCACGCAACAAAGAAATTTTACTGGTAAAAATTTAAAAGTTATATATTATCTCTCCTAATTATTTTAGAACAAAAATTGCAAAAAGGTTTGTTTTGTAGAGAAAAAAATGCTGTGTCTATAAATGTAATCAATCTTAATTTTTTGTTTTCCAATAATTAAAATTAAGCAAATTACAAAACGCGTTTTGAAAACATCCGTAGTGTCTTGGAAAAGGCTCCCCCAGACAGACGCGATATGCCGCTCGGTACGATTCGGTTATGTTTGATTGTTAGGTTAGAATACATGAAATACTGTCATTTGCATATGTTTCCGAACGTTTCGAGTGTGGCACTAGTGTGGGCACTCATGGCGGTAAGCAGCGATAATCATACCGGTCATGTACCGACTGTATCGTACCGAGCGGCAGGCATATCGCGTCTGTCTGGGGGAGCATTTAATGCTGACAACTGCCCTTTCTAATGTCGCTTTTCGCTTATACTGTCACTTTGATGCAAAATTCATTTTCAATGTAATTTAATGATGCTTTGAGGGATGCTGTTAATTTATATTAAAATAAAAATTTTGTGGTAATTTCTACATAGAAATAAAGTTTTGTTTATGTCGAGTTGTATTCTGTACTTGGTAGTCTTCGCTGAAACAGCGACTTCGTCTGTATGAAATGTGCGCCCTTTACGAACAAGGTTGAGCAGATCGAACTTCCTAGTACATTTAGATACCAATATAAGACCCAACGGAGCCGTTTGTTTAGCAACCGCTCATTCAGTAGTGAGCCATGAGGATTTCGCCTGCATTGCTTCATCTACTTTATGTACCTCATGTACTGTGGAGAATGCCCACTCATTTTTGTCGTATTTGATTAGAATTTGAAACAAGGCCAAATTTCGGTCAATATTGATGAAACGATGAAGTTCGAATATCAACAGCAGTGTTTAATTTCGAATTTGTTGACACGCTGATAGGTATAATAAGTTTTTTAACGGTGGGTTGTTTATTATTTTTTTGTCATCGTGATGAAAACGTGTAAAATAACGTGAACTTTAAAGAATTTTTTTTTTATCGATTTTTTATTGGATACATATATTTTTAATTAATTGGTCCTGGGATTTTGCATAAATTTTTGTATAACATATCGTTTTCTCATACAATATCATTCAGCCTTTTTTGACATTTAGGGAACCGAAAGACAGACAAACACACGTAAAACCTTACAAATTACAAAAGAAAACAAGAAACCTACATGAATTTAATCCTTTACTGTTTGTTTAAAAAAAGCCTTTAATGTATTACGTGTAAAAAACAGATTTGGCATATTTAATCTTTGGTCAAATATTATTTGGGGTTTAAATATTCTACATTAATCTCTAGTGTTATTCCTGGTTTAACCTAAAATTGCCGCAATATACCTATATCTTTTATAATAAATTGCCAAGATAAATTAAGATTCTTGTTAATAAAGTTGATATTCTTATTTATTACTTAAAATCTAGTATTATTTCCAAAATTCGTTCTTTCTTACATTTAACTTAAGCAGACGGTTAAAGATGTTTTAAATATAGGCTTCGATATTTCTTGGCAATTTGAAAATTTTAATAGTTAGGTACCTGACTAAAAATGTAGCTTTTCCAATAAATAATAAAGTTTGGCTTATTTGTGTTTTTGAATATTGTACTATCGTAACATAATTAAAAGTGTAAGTTGAAGTATTTTTGTAGAAAATCGTTTATATGGTTTTTACTTATTATGACCTAGGGGCATTGATATTTTCGTAAAAATTTTGTCGTCAAGAGTTGCGCGTTGCTTAGTAACAGCTTGTTTCATGAAATTGCACTATCTAATTTAAGTTTTGGATGAAACCAAAATTATGCTGTTGGACTAAAAATCCTATTATGTATTGTTACATGGTAAATAAAAATTACCCAAGGGTTGTTATCAGTGTAATTTTAATATGTTTAGATGAGGGTTTCTCTCCCGGGGTCCTGACCCATTTATACCCATTTTTTATTTCCCAGGAATTACTTATTGTCCCGGGAAATCCCTGGATATTTAAAAAGTGTTATTTTCGTTTATTTTGTTATAAAATCCTTGTAAAATGATAATTTGATCAATAACGATTATATCAGAATTTATTATAAATATCTTAATTTGCATTAATTTATGAGAATTATTGAATAAATAGTTTTATGTCAAAGATAAAATACGGCAAACCTGTAATTTTTAACATATATTCGGCAGCCTTTTCTTTGTGCAGACAGAATATTAAAAATAATATGAAAATTAAACTTTAAATACATTATAAAATTCCTGAACCCTGGTATTCCTTATGGAATTTTGTTTTATACAATACTTCACATGTCAGGTTCTTTATAAATTATCTGCTGTTTTGTAAAGCATGAAACTCACACTGCAATATTTCAGAAAACAAAAAACAGTGGAGTGCATTCTGTAATTAAAAAACTACAAGCAAAAATAATTTTAATCGTAGGCATCATAGGTAACTTTTTTTGCGATAGAACAGGGACTTACATGTAACATTACAGAGACTTATTAAATTATTAAAAAGAATCTAGTAATTAATAGTTTTTGCAACGTCGGAGTAAAAAATTAAAAACTTACAAGTATTATTCTCTTTCCTCCTGCACTTAGATTGTTGGGTACAAAAGCCTAGCGTACGGTATTTAATTAAAAATATGCAACAAAAATATTGCAAAAATAAGGCTTAGCACTGATATGCAATTAATCGGTTCTGCAACAGTTTGATTCGCGAATGGGTAAATAGCGGTCCCACACGCAAAACTAAATCAGAAGTCACATAGATGCAAGCAAACAAGCAACTAAATTGTTTGGTTTTAACATGGATTTCTATGAGATAGCTACGGTGTGTGCTCTTAAGATGATAAGGAGGACGAAATTCAAGCCTATATGACACAAAACAGTTGCACCAAGTCGCGCAATCGTGCTTCGTGCAGTTTGTGTTCAGAAACAAACTGTTTAGTTCCCCAAATTTCTAGTTGTCCGCCAGTTGCATGCGAGCGCGTTGTCATATAATCTAACGGTAGTGACACCCGCAACCAAACTGTTGCAAAACTAATCACTGCTTGTCAGCGTCCAGCCAAAGATGAAAGTCGCGCTCACAAGTATTTTATACCTAATTGTTAAACCTCTAGTAAAAAACGCATTTGACACACTCATTTCCATAAATGTATTTCTTGTAGTGTTAGGTAACTTTATAAGTTGTTTGTGGTCATATCAGTGGCAGTCTTATTACCAAACAAACATGACAACTTTAATATAATAGTATTTTAGTTACTGAAATTTTTCTTCGCTCTGTAAGCAAATAAAAACGCACGACCTTTCGGTTCTCGCATGATTTAAATCTACAAGCACGTAATTTTATTTCAAAAGTTTGGCGAAACTTGTAAATCTCACGACACACTACAACGTGACTGGACATATGACAGGAAGTATATGATTAACAACCTCCCATGACGCGGAGAAGCAAATAATAAAAATTTTACGCTTTAAATAAATGCGTTTTTGTAAGTAAAATAAAATAACCTGATTACCAGGCTTTAACAGGATGTCTTTAGACGTTTTAATTGCAATTAATCAAGATGCATGTCAGAATAAAAACAGTAGAGTATAACTCTTTTAGCCATGCGAGAAAGCAACATAAAGATTGATTACATGAACAGAGAGTTGAAAATTGATGTTACTTCTACAAAAAGAGATCAGTGCAGTACAATTTAATTGGTTAATGCCTGAACTGACAACTAAGTAGTTTAACGAAAAGGGCTGCAGGCTGTGACCAGTGCCGAATGTACACTATAAGCTGGACCAGGGGTGTCCAACCTTCTAGTTTCCCTAGGTCACATTGGAAGAAGACGACTTTTTTTAAGCCACACTAACGATAGCTAATAAGCAAAAAAACGTGTAATATAAAGTTAGCAAATTAAGTAATTTAAACTTTATTATTTTTTAGTCGCAGCCTCATAAAGTTTGTTAGTTTACGATTATTTCTTGGGCCGCATTCCTGGCCGTTCTGGGCCGCATGCGGCCCACGCGTCGCGGGTTGGACAAGCCTGAGCTAGACTTTAGCTTACGGACCCTCATTTAGAAAGGCCTCATAATTTTTTACTCAATCAGAAAAGTCGAGGGCCTTTTTTTTTTAGTTATCCTTGTGAAAGAGGACGAATTTCTTTCAAAGAAATTATTCTAACATGCGAATATTTTTTTTTAGTAAGTCACCAATGCACAACTGGACGAATTTTTCCTTTTTTTTACTCCAACAGGGGCTCCAAAAAAAGTTTTGCTTAAAAGCCGCGTACTGACCAAAATGAGTTCGCGAACTCGGTTCGCGCACTCGGTTCGCGAACTCGGTTCGCGAACACGGTTCGGGAACTCGGTTCGCGCACTCAGTTTGCGAACTCTCGTCCATACCAGGTTCGCAAACACGTCCACATCAAAACATTATTGTGTTCGTAACAGCTCCAAAACAGTTGGTAAAGGGTTTGCGTTTTGTAAATAATTATGTCTTCAAGCTTAGGGCTTATCGATGATAAACACCAACCACAAATAACGTGTGCAGTCAGTAATTGAGGTTATTGCAGGCACGAGTTCGCGAACAGCCCCTTTGATGTACCGCCTCAAGAGCGAACTCTGCCCGAACTGGCGAGCTACTCGCGAGCTGTTCGCGAACTGTTTGCATACTCCAGGTACACACCGGGTTCGCGAACAGTTCGCGAACAGTTCGCGAACAGTTCGCGAACAGTTCGCGAACCCGGTGTGTACGCGGCTTAAGGCCTCACTCGCTCTAAATCCGCCATTGGGTGCAGCGAACAATCTCATTACTTTCGGTAATCTCGAAAATTGAACGGTCTTTGCACATACCGAATTAAATTCGAAGGTGTCCATCGGTATCTCGTTTATTATTGGAGATTAAGCATGGGTTAAAGTCTGCTAAAGTTCTTAAATGCATAATTATTAAAAATAAAGCAGATTCCAGATACCTGTAAAAGTTTTCACAAAAATTTACTTTTCTGGTACTTATTGGTTTATTTTTACAAATGATGTAATTTTGTAGGAGTTTTTTTTTGAGAAGTTTTAATTCTACATTTAGTAGTCCTAAAGAATATTTTAATTACACTATTCGATTTTGTTGTTACGAAGTTATTCGACTTTCTCAGTTCTTATGGGCGCCTAATTTCATTTTCACATGTTTCAACATACGACTTTTTTTGTATAATTTCAAAATAAAATTGATCGACTATATTCTTTACATTGATTGCATATATTTTGTTAAAAAAATTAAATGACACAAAATGACAAATAAGAAACAAAAAAGTTATACTTAAGTAAACAAATTTTCAAGTTCTTTAGGAAAGAAACAATATTATAACAATTCATAAATTTGTATTAGAACCCTTTATAAAATGTATCAAAAAGAAAACTAACACAGTATATTGCTTCAAATTAAATTGTAATCTAGAATCTAGGTCAAACATATAAGTTGTTCCACAAAGCATTTGACGTGCAATTAAAATATCATAAAGTAAGGTATGTTGTGTAGTACAAAAATAATTAATTTTACAAGATGAGTTGTTTATTGTACTGTAATTTTTTGATATTTGAGTCGCCTAGATGCAAACTCGGTTATATCCATTTTGGGTGCAAATTAAACTGACAGTGCCATCTTGTAAAGAATTGAATTCTCTGTGAATATAGACATACCCTGACATTCAAAACCGACTAAAACATGTGCTTCACACCGTTTAAATGCAAAGGTCCAATGCAAAACCGGGCAATTCCTATTTTACATAGTAGCAGAAACGACTAAATCAATATCGATGCAAAATCGGTTATATCCAATGGCAAAATTTATCTTTAGCTACAAATACGGTTAAATTCATTTTCATAGGTTTTACGAATTATTTTAAGCTTAAAACAAGTTCGAGTTGTTGTGTACAAGCACGTGTTTGAAAGAAGATGGATCCAGAGCGATTTGTAAGTTTAAAGTTCCCAAAGGAAAGCTCGTGCTAAAGCATTCTTTGGGCTTCTAAAGGAAGAGAGGAAAGATTTACTCACCATTTCGTCAGAAAAATTTAGTGCTCCCAAAAATACCCCACAAAATTACATATAAGTGTCAATTTTATATTTACAATTTTTACGGTTGTTGTGGGATCGTCAAAAAGCAAATTGTCTCCCCAAAATGTTTTCATCTACACTTGGTTTGAACAAGAAAGTTAAAAATCTTCTAATGAAATTGTATCAGCAGTATATGACTGCATTATTAAAATTGAAATCGATGATGATACGAGGGAGATTCGTTTAATGGCCGACGGGTGTACTGGACAAAAAAAGAACAAATGTATGATTGCAATGGCTTGTAAATGGTTTTCGTAAGCGCCAAAACAAATTAATACAATAGGTACAGCTAATTTTCCCTGTCACTCGGCACTCATGTCTACCATCAGATCGCGTATTTGCTCAGATAGAGAAACAGGTTCGTAAAAAAGATACCATAATAGATCCAGAAGACTATATCAACATTTTCAAAGTTCATGGTACTGTGAAGAGACTCGCAGAAGATTGGACGGTATTTGACTGGAGGAACGCTATAAAAAATGTGATGAAACCAACAAGCTGTTTGCCTTTTAAGCTATCCTCTTGTAAAAGATTTGTTCTAAGCAGAAGTAAAAAAGAAAAATTTTTGTGAAAGGTAAAATGAATTATAAAAATGACTGCAGTGGCTCAATCAATTTGTAAAAGGGGAAAAACCCTTTAGATGATCGCTCCAAAGTTTTTACCAGTAGGCAATCGGCCCATCAAGCAACAAAAAAAAAGACAATGTAAATGAGTTACCAATCAAACATTTTGGAAAAGATTGGCTCTCAAAGTCAGAAGAATATAAATTAAATTTTTATAAAGACATTATAAATTCTGTTACCGATAACAATGGTACAGATGAAGTAAACGGTTTATGATATTATTAAATGAATCCTATGTTTTTAATTCAAATCCGGGCAAATCCTGAATTAGCTGCAAAAGTGGCTAAATGCGTGCTTAATTTTCATTTTTCCCTTAAACGATTTGAGTTTGTTTTTTGAGGTTCCGGTGGATTATTCTTAATATTTTTCCTTAATTTTTTCAACAAAAACAATAATTTTAACTAAACTGTGCAAGTCGTTATAGTTTTTCTCAATTATCTCATTTCCAATAAAAGTGGAGATAGTCAGTTTTGCATCTAGGCGACTCATTTAATACTGTATTTTAATGAAAGCTTCCTTGTAATTTTGAGTAACATGCTGTATATGATTGCTTAAAACTAGGTTTTTGGAATTTTTTGCGTTTTCATTACTTTGTAGCATATTCAGTTTCTCCTCTCAAAGTATGACTCTGGAATATTAATAAATAATAATTCTATTAACTAATTTTGGCTTAAAACTATACGTCTCCAATAATTTCATAGCAAAAACGAACATGCTCCTGATACTATCTATACTTCGACGAGTACAATTCCATTATTTGCAAATGCTCAGTTGAAATCGGTTTAAAATCCAGACTTATAACCCTTCGAATGTACACGCAATTTTATAGAAGAAATATAAATCGACAATCACTTAACCGATAAGGGATAGACTGAGGCTGAATGCACTATTAAATGGATTCGATTTTTAAAATGGCCAATTCAATCGTTTCAGCGGGTAACCGTCCAACGTTTAATCTAACCTTTTCGTGGCAATCACGACTAAAAGCGTTTAAACCTTGTGCCGCCTGTTTTTCCTTTTAATTTGCAGTTTTTTTTTTAATTGGCTTAACTCTCCCGCGTTTATGTAGATAACATTGTTAAAAGGCACAGGCAAAAACACTACCATAAATTGAAGGGCTACGTTACGCAAATGAAATATACGTATTGAGTTTTTACGTTGCTGATATTTTTGTATTGTGCTGGAAATTAATTTTGTGTAATTTAATTAAATCATAACAATAGATATTTTGACAGGAGGTAAACTACTCTTGCAGAAACATCCGTAACTTATGATTTTAAATAATAAACGTTAACAGGTTAAACAAAATTAATTATTTATATTTTACGTGATTTTGGTATGTCGTGTTTCCAACAAATAATTATTTATGTATTATGCCGATGTGTGAATGTGTGGGAGCATTAAACCAATTAGTTAACTTCCTAAAAAGCAGTCTAGAGAAGATTTGAATCAGTTGCGAACATTCTTTCGTGCTAAACGAATTGCTTGTTTCGCATGAATCGATTTGCAAGTGTTCGCAAGAATTCGTTAGTCGATTTTAGTGTAAGTCTAATAACGTTTTACTTTTGAAGCTCTTGGAGCTTGTTACAACTCCAAGCAAATGGCCAATCATACCAGAATAAGGTAGATTGTTTTTAACCTAGGAAGAAAAACAACATAATATCTGGTGAAAAAAATGTTTTTTCTACGTCCGTCCAAAAAACTTGTTGTATCCGATCAAATTTTAGGCTGCAAAATACATTTTTATCGACCTTGGTTTGATAGTAGGGGAGACCGGGGAAGAAAGTAACACGGGTAGGTTGTAACTAACAGTGCCCATAGTTTCTTTAATTTTTGTTATATGTATATGTCACCCTAAGCGCTAGCAATATTTATTTACATCCACCTCCCTACCTACATTGTGAGTTTTCATCTGTCATGAGGTTGTTTTTGCCAGTTTTCTGCCTAAAAAAGCTGGGTTTACATTAGTCATGTGAGTGGATCAACTCACGTGAATTCATGTGACATGACCGCCAAATGGACGTCTAAACCTTGTAACTCAATTCAAATGATTCCGTTCAAATGATCAACTGACATGAATTGCAAGGTTTAGACCAGTCGTCTCAAACTCAAATTGAATGCGGGCCGAATGCACGATCTAAACGTAGCTGACGGGCCGGTTTTTTTTTTCCAACAAAATGAGAGTGAATATACAAGAAGGACAATTCTTTATTTACAAAATTTTTCTTCGACACATACAGAAAATAGACAATATGTTTGTGTGTAAATAATTATAAATTTCCCTATTTCTTACTACAACTAAATTTACTGATTGTACGGACGTAGGAAGTTCTCCCAAAGTACCCCAGTCACGTGGCCTGGCATACAAGCATACAGTGACAAAGCCCCAACTTACTCATTATGTCTCTTTTTCCTTCAATAGCAGTCGCGCACATAAGCTCAGTCCTATATCTTTATGTCTCTAAAACTATAAGTATCGTATTTACAACAACTACATAACTGAAATGTATTCGCGGGCCGACATGGGAAGTAATAGGCAACTACATGGGAAAAAAGCAACAAGAAGACAATTTCATAAAAATGTCAAAAATACAGGTGAAAACCCATTAGATATACTAAACAACGTCAACGAACTATTTATAAATATGTGCCCCGACAATACGGATGGGACCATTTCTGAAACCAGCCACTTCAAACATAATAATATGTCTATTTATCTACGTCCCACTTCTTACGAGGAAGTCTATAAAACCATAATGTCACTTAAAAACACAAAATCAACAGGAGAAGATGAAATCCCAACAAACCTCTTAAAATATACTGCCGACTTAATATCTGGACCTCTAAGTCATATTATAAATCTCTCATTAAAAAATGGCATATTTCCTAACAAACTTAAATGTGCAAAAATCAAACCAATTCACAAAAAAGGGGATTTAAGTGACATAGGAAACTAAAGACCCATAGCCATCCTCACAAACATTAGTAAGATATTTGAAAAAATAATCTACAACCGAATTGAAAATTACGTAGAACACTTTGGCTTGATAAACAACTCTCAAAATGGATTCAGAAAAGGCAAAACAACTACCCGCGCTATTTATATGGCAATCCGAAATGTACTTCAATCCCTCAATAAAGACAAACACACCATGGTCATGTGTGTTGATCTCTCAAAAGCTTTCGATAGTGTTGACCACGAGATACTGCTAACAAAATTAGAACACTATGGTATACGAGGGACCGCCCATAACCTTATAAAATCTTATCTTTCGGAAAGAAACCAATATGTTGCCGGAAAAGACTCGTCAGGTAAAATTCTAAAATCTAACAAAAAGACAATCAAAAAAGGAGTCCCGCAAGGATCAATCTTAGGCCCCCTGTTATACATACTGTACACAAATGATTCCAGTTTTTGCCAAAACTTCCCTTATACAATTTGCCGATGACACATCTGCTATTATTAGTGACTCGGATTCAAAAAATTCTGAACAAAAACTCTTTGACTGCTTAGGCCAACTCCAACTTTGGTTCACATTAAACAATCTAACCTTAAATGTCAATAAAACTCAAGTAATAAAATTTTCACAAAGTAAATTAACCTCCGACCTAAAACTTAAAAACAATTCCACAACTATAAATGTTGTTAATAAAATATCATTTCTTGGTTTAGGTATTGACTCTAGACTGGACTGGTCATACCACATCGAACGCCTGTCACAAAGCCTGTCACGGTATCCTTTCGCACTAAAAAACCTAAAAAAATTAGTCAGTACAAACGCGGCCAAAACTGCATATAATGCGTATGTTGAATCTAGGTTACGCTATGCTATAATTTTTTGGGGAAACGCTAGTGACTCTGCACGCCTCTTTATTATACAAAAGCGATGTATAAGAACTATTTTTGGTCTAAACTACCGAGATCATTGTAAAGACACTTTTCGTGACAAAGAAATATTAACTTTTTACGGCCTATTCATTCTCGAAGCCAGTTTTTTCGTAAGAAATAATTTTGATCTGTTTGAAGTGAATATAAGAAACCATGCAGCCAACACACGACATAAAAAAAATCTTAAGCCCGATTGCTTCAAATATACTTATCTTCAAAAAAATGTTGCCTCTATAATTATTGCAATATATAACAAATTTAATACATCACCTGAGAGTATAAAAAATCTACGCACTCCCGACTTGAAGAAAAGATTAAGAAATGTCCTAATTTCTAAAGCTTACTATGGAGTTAGTGAATACCTTAATGACGATTACTTTAAAAACTCCTTTAAGTAATTATAATTGTGTTGTATATATTCGTATATATGTGTATTTTTATATCATTACTGTGACATGTTCTACGCCTTTTTGGATTTTTCAGAACAAATAAAGACTACTACTACTACTACTACATAACTGAAATGTATTCGCGGGCCGCGTAAAATTGCTTTGGGGGCCGGATGCGGCCCGCGGGCCGCCAGTTTGAGACCACTGGTTTAGACGGTCATTTGGCATTCATGTCACATGAATTCATGTGAGTTGATCCACTCACATGACTAATATAAACCCAGCTTTAAAAGTTAATGCGTTGTGTCACCGGTCGAGTGACTTTAGGCGATCTCTAAAAGAGGAACAGAAAAGTATCTAGATTACTCTGTTCTAAATTTTGTTGGCTATTAGTGGATGCAATACAATTTGACGTTGGAATCATAAGCAAACCTCGGAACAAGTTCACGCAATCTCAGTTTCTTTTTACCGATTCAAATGTCCTTGCTGTTAATTGATACCAAAATAATAACAATCCGTGGAAAAGTCTCAATTGACGTGAAGCATTTTACTTAAAACAGTAAAACGGTAGATCAAAAAGAAAAATACTTTGGAGCACAAAAAACCATTATCGAAGTACCGTCGCGCGGGGTGACCACAGAACATAGGGGTGACTTGAACCACTTGACAAGAAGTTTGTTTGATTAATAGCTATTGACACTTCCTAATAAAGCATTTCTAAGACAACTTTTCGTGCTCTTTTTAAATAGGTGGGTTAGAATTCATCAAATTTATTTGTTCTTATGCTAAGTCTGCTTAATCTGTAGGGTGCAAATTTTTGAGAAAATAACAGTAATTTATTTATTTTTTTGGTTCTCTATAAGTAAAGAGTCGCAGGTTTTTTTTAAACAATGTGGGTGGCTCATTTTACCTCAGTTGGGGCTAAATTTGCAGTAGAGCATCAAATATCACTTATTATCATGTGGCTCAATCCATGGGATGTCATGACTTATGAGCCACTTCCTGAATAAAAAAAATTCTGAGTTTTTGTCAAATTATAGGGCATGCAGTTTGTATCCTTTTCTCCAATTTTCAAACTCAGAACCTATTAAGTTTTATAATTACATGAAAAAATGTAAAAAACCTTGTGGAAAAATGGCACCCGATGCGACATTTTAATTTAATTTTAATTATTAGTTCAAACAAAAATATCAAAAATTTTGCTGCTTCAGGCCTGGCCAACTTCAGAAAACTTTAAGTCAGCGTCAACGGGTGAATCAATCGGATTAACTAAACATTTGCGTTCGTGTGACACTTAAAATCAACAGTAAAACCAAACTGACTGTTTTGATTAAATTATTAAATTATTTCCAATTTTTATAAGTACGAGACACAGTTCAAAAAAAAAATATTTAAATTTTTTGGAGTCAAAACTAATATTATCTTTATAAGAAGTACGAAAGTTTATCTGCACCTAAGCGCAAAATTATTATCCAGAAAAAAATATTACCAGCTAATTAAATTGTAAAGCACAATTCATACAACACTAGAAACAGTCATAACAATATAGGTACAAACCTAGCCGAACAAGAACGACCTAAATATTTATCTGAATTTAAAAAACAGAGGTGTTTTGTGCCCTCTTTGGTTTCCATTACAGCTGCTTTCGCAGTTTTGCTTCCAAATCTTGCTCTCAGGTGGTTTCACAACTTAGTGGAAAGACATGTATGTCTCAAGGAGCTGTAGGGCTACGGAGCTTTGTTAAAAGCGAGAGGTTAGACTAAGAGGAAACGTTGTTCTAGCAGGTTAAGGGTTTTCCTTTGGTTCGACATCCCGAGAGAATATAAATCGATTATCGTTTCTAAACAACATGCAACTGAGCGGGTCAAGATAGAGGTGAACTTATAATAAAAATTTACAATGTGGCCACGAGCTTACTCAACAGGTGCGGTTGAATTATCATGTAAATGTTTTTGTACCATATTTCTACGCAAATATTGACTATTTATATAAATCACCTGTTTCAGGGTTTTAGTATGAAAATTTATTTGGTTGTTTTTTAAAGAGCAAACTTTTGCTTATTTTTATATAAGAATAACTTTCTTTTAATTGAAATAACATATATGAAGAAAGTTCACTCCGCTATATTACCTAACTATAAATGAAAATCTACTGAAAATTTAATTTTTTTTAAGTAACTAATTTAGGGTTAATATAAACTTCAATACATTAATTTTTACAAATAAAAAAGTTATAAGGATATTTGTTTTTGTTTACAAAAATACATATTTAGCCATGACAATAACAATTAAAACTTGCTGTCAACATACTAACGGTTTTCTTGTTTGAGTTTTTAAATTTTTATATTTTAAATTATTGAGATTGTTTAACTAATGTTTAAACAAATGTTTATCTTTAAATTGCTACGACATTTTCCAATAGCAAAAACGCATAACATTGCTTTGACGCATAAAGTATAATAAAAATAGTGTCACCCTAATATTTAATATAAATTTATTTATTTATTTAGTTATGAGTCCTTCTACTGTTAAGTGTACGACTTATATAAATTTAGTATTTTAAATTTGTTATTGTAATCCAATTTCGTAAACTTTGTTTATTAGGTCACATGTTACACCATGCAGAGTCAGTTCTATTTGCAATAATTATGTGTTATAACGGGGTCTTCGTTATACTAGCGGGTCAACTCATTGAATTTTTGAGTGGTGGGGATAAAGGCCGATGCTGAACATACTTCGCTATGATACTATGTATATGCCTGGCTGTAGAATATAATGTAAATGATTACGTTAATAATTGAATATTACTATCTTTTATTAATTTTCGATAATTATTTAATAATATATTGGAAAATATTGAAATACATTTATTTACAATTAATTCACTACTGTTACATTTAAAATTTTTATTTCTACTAAATTAATTTTTTGTACATAATCTACACTTAATTTAAATAATATATCTTTTTGATTTTTTGCTTTCAAAAAAAATTCTCCATGTATTTCGCTTATTAAAACCTGAAAATGTTTATACATAGCACACAAAATTTTAATAATGACGTCTTTTGGGATTCTTAAGCCGCCACGATCTAAGTCATTTATATATTATAAACATTCACATTTTTCATAATTTGGTAAAATTTTATCCTCTGTTAGATAATTAAGACAAATTTTACATTTTATTTTAGTTTGTAACTTATTTATTATATGTATATCCTCAAATATAAATCAAAACCATAAATTCATTGCTTGATATATCTATAACGTCAATATGTCGATCAATGTCCTCAAATAATTTGTCTAATTTGTCAATATTAGTTGAATTTTCATTGTCATTTTGTGGTAACTCAAAAAGTAAGGTTTTATTTTAAAGTTTCCGTAAATCGCTGATTTTAACTTTAACAGATTAATGGTTCTTAATTTTCTTTTAGATTTTAAACCTTGTTCTGCACTTACATTATAAGAAGCTCCACTCATTTGTCTATGTTGACCAAATCTTGCTTCCAATGAATCTGTTTGAAATTTTCCCAACAATACAAATTGGATTTTATGTTGCTCAAATAAATATTTTATCAATAATAGTAACGTATTGCAAGTATGTGTTAATGAAGAAAACGGTTTGTCAACTTTCCGTTTCGCTTAGCAATGTTATTAATTTCTAGCTCATCCCATTTCTTAAATTTTTTTCACAAATGCCAAGTTTTCATGTTGCAAGTTTGTTATTGGTTCTGAATATTGATCACGAATACGTTGCATTTTATATACATTTTTGCAATTTACAATTTTCCACCAATAAGATATTAAATGCATAAATGTGATTGCACCCAAAGCATTCATTTAAATCATTTTGGAACATTTTAAAGCAGTAATGTTCTTTTCGTCAAACAATTTAACACAAAGTAATACATTTTGTCATTGAATTCCTATGGGACTTAAGTCTAGCTTGCTTAAAGCAGGTGCAGTTTTAATTACATTAGAATTTTCTGAATAATAAAGTCGCCTTAGGTGTGAATTTAAGCTTCTAAATAGCTATCGATTGTTACTATTAAACGATGTTTCTCAATGAAGAATGATTATAGATGTTGGAGATACAAAATTTTCTTTAATTACCTCGTTTTAGAAACCAGCAAAGACATTAAAACGTACAGCAAACATAAGCAAATAATGAACGGTCGGCCTTTATCCCCACCACTTTTCTCGCATTTTGCTGTAAGCAGTCATCCCGCTAGTATAACGAAGGCCCCGGTTGTAACTATGTCACAGCAAGCAAATAGAGCTGAAGTCATCAAGTACGGCCTTATGTGTTTCCTTGTTAAACGGCATAGTCTTATAGTTGACTAATGCCCGGTTTCTCCGACACATCTTTAGATCTAGCTGAATCTTAAGTTCGCCTTAACGGTATAAAGTGTTGCACCAAGCAATTTAAAGAACATATTCGACTTGAGCTGAGCTCACATCTTGAGTCGCTGTTTACTAGAACTTGAGCTGGAGTACATAACCTAAAAGTATCTTGTATTTGCTTTGTTTGTAGTTAAGTGTTTGTTTAAATTGTGGTTTAAGTTTAAATATGGACATTGACTTTATAAATATAATAAATGATGCAGATGATGACTTGTACGACCCTGTAATTCCTCGAAGGCGATTTGTTCGCGCAAATCCATTTACGGATTTCGAATACGATCGTTTTTTTATGCGTTTTCGCCTCACAAAAGAGACAGTTTTTGTGATCTTAGATCAAATTGAGCCTCAATTGGAGTATACAGGGTGTTTGAAATTCGAGTTTAAGCATGGGGATCTCGCGTATTATAATAGCTAGAGTATAGGTTTAAATTTGGCAAAGTTGCTAAATTTGGTGCTCATTAATAATCCAAAGAGAAATTGGAAATATCTCAAACAGTATCCGAGAAAATTAGGAAAAACTGGAAAATACGATTTTTAAAAATCGTTTATAACTCCATTGGAGTTTGAAATATTTTAAATGTGTAAAAAAGTTGCCCAAGCAACTTTTTAAGCCGAATCGGATGGTGGTCACAAATTTTTCCTAGGTCGATTCGTTTTTGTTTTAGACAACCAACTTTGTTTTTTCTGATGGGCAGCATATCGCGTTTTTCTTCGTTATTAAAGTTCATTTTTACGACTAACAGGCCTTTAAAACTTTTAGATTGTTGATCGGTTGTCATGGAAACAACAAAAACTACAATGACCGGCCAACCTGATTTATAATGGTTATTGTTTAAAACGTATTTTTTGAAATTTGACAATAAAAGAAAAAGTAAAATACCATGTGTGATACATCAATAGATTTAGAAAAATAAATGCTATTTGATAATGTAAATAGCAAAACTTGCGCCCAAAAGCAAAAACAAATTTGGTTGTCATAAAATAAAAACGAATCGATCTAAGAAAAATTTGTGACTACCATCCGATTCGGCTTAAAAAGTTGCTTCGGCAATGTTTGTACACATTTCAAATATTTCATACTCCAAGGGAGTTATAGACGATTTTCAAAAATCGTATTTTCCAGTTTTTCCTAATTTTCTCGGACCCCGTTTGAGATATTTCCAATTTCTCTTTGGATTATTAATGAGCACCAAATTTAGCAACTTTGCCAAATTTAAACCTATACTCTAGCTATTATAATACGCGAGATCCCCATGCTTAAACTCGAATTTCAAACACCCTGTATACATAATCTATTTATTTCATTTTCTTCCACCAAGCTAACTAATAATTGTTTTTCCTCCATGGTATAATTTATTCTTTTTTTGTCCGCCATTTCAACACAAAATAAAATAATAAACACCGAACTGTAACTTTATATGTGACTAACAGCTGATAGCAACAACAAGATGTCACAGGGAGCCGTTTTAACAGCTGTGATGTAAATGGCCAATGAAAATTAGCCATTTCAATCTGCCGCTAAAATGTGCCGACTTCTTGCAACGTTGCCAAACCGAGTTCTAACTTAGCTGAGATGTCTAACAGATTCCGGAATATGTTTTCTGTGCAACGCATTGGTATCTTGAGACGGTCTTAAATATAAGGCGGGCTTATATAAGTTCGATCTTGAGATGTGTCGGAGAAACTGGGCATAAGGGTAGTTATGGATTGAAATAGTCTTCTCAAATTATGAGTCGAGAGTAGACAGTCAACAGAAGAGTCGGTCGTAAAGCAGCCGACTGAAATGGCCGTGATTACCCGGGGCCCAGTAAGTCATCGTTCGGTATGATTTCAGTTTGTCAGTGGTTTATCTAGTTCTTATAATAAATTTGCTCAATTTCCCAATTATTAATTAACTTATAGATATATGAATCCTGAGTTACCCCTCAAGAACACATTGTCTTTAAGGTTTAGGTCTTAAAGCCTTTGTGACAATAGTGCAAAAGCTGATGATGAATATTTGAATATTTACCTTCCGCACACACCTTTGCAAGATTATGTCCCTATTTGCATGATTTGGCTTATTTAAGTCACCAAGAAATAAGTCACTTTTGCTGAAGCCGCAGATATAAACTTGTTAACGTGTGGATCTGCAGAAATTTGTGCTTCCCAGAAAAAAACTGTTTGCGTGCAGATAAAAAATAATTTGTCGAACAAAAGTTGTAGATAATATGCAAATCATCAAAACTTTTACAAGTGTTAGTATAATAGCTAAGGATAGTTGTACATTTTGTGATTTTTAAAATAATTGTATTGACCTTCATTTTATTAAAATAGAGAACAAAAAAGCCTTTTTAACAAAGCCAGCTCCGGTTTTTTAGATGAGTTTGTATTATTTCCCTAAAACAAACTTCGCTAAGTGTTCCCTAATAAACTTAATAAAACTGTATTAAAATCAGGGCTCGAAACAAAACAAAAAAATTGGTTCACGTTTAACCGAAATCGAGAACTGTGTTTTTATAACGGTTTTTTGTTAAAAAACCGATTTTTTGTAACAAACCAATTCGACTCATAAACCGGTTTTAAAAACCGGTTAAAAAACCAGTTTTTGACATTTAGATTAGAAATGCAAAGTATGAAAAGAAATCTGTTTATAATTTTATAATAACATTAATAATATATTATATTAAGTATGTACAATCAAGCGTTCAGTAACGACTTCTGGAAAACTAATCGCATTTAATACAAATTTTGTATTTTGTACAGTAATTTTTATTTTTAAAAAAGATTTAAAAAAAACGGTTTTCAATTATTTTGGTTAAACGTTACCTTTTTTTTTTCATTAAAAATAATGGTTTCGCTTTCGGTTAAAAATCACTTTTACGGACAAAAAATAACGGTTAATCGTTTTTCTGTCCTGATTAAAATAAACCATTTTATTAAGCAAAGCCAACAAATTTTTCCCAAATATATATTTTTTTAAATCTCAAAAACAAACGCCGCTAGGTAAAATCTTATTCAGTCTATGATTGTATACAACTTTATATTTGAGGTTTTTCGTTCAATCGTTTTAAAAAAAAAATACAAATTTGTATAAATTCAATGGACTTTGACATTGTTTACGTCGCATAATAATTCTGCAGTTAACTGCCACTTAACTCTATCTCTTAAAGTTACAAAGATCCCTGTTGTAGTCATTGAAAAAAACTTGCTCTGTATGGGAATTGTGTAAATAATAAATTAATGAATTGGTACAATAGTATTGGAATACTAAAAGCTATTCTTGTATTACAATAGTTAATGCAAAACAAATTGACGATCGCTCGAATAAAATGACATTCAATATAAAACCATTTAACTCTCCATTATTATGATAACATGTATATTATCTAATTACTTAAATTAGCATTAAAGGTTGTTTCATTAAACAAGCTTTAGTGTAACACGCGAATCCAACATTTAGCTATTATATCTGGCTTTTGAAACAAACTTGTTTCTACTATTTTGACTTAGTTCTTTTATCAATTGTAAGTTGTGATGTAACGTTTTGATTAAATGAAAGTTTTTAATGTCTTAGAGAAACGCATAGTCTAAGTTAACGATCAAACGAATTATTTACGGTTTATATAGAACATAATGCACAGAACGTTGAGTCGTCTAGTGGCACAACTCAATGTTTAATTAAACTTTATGTAGGAATTTAAAGATCAAAGTTATGACAATTTTTCAAACTTAATTTATCAATCAAGTCTGCACGAAGCAAACAGTTTTATAGAACTGTTTAATTATAGACATTACCATTTTGTTTGTGATATTAAATGTCAAGAAAATCCGCTCGTCAGGTAACTGAACAACGGATAATCGAGAGTTTGTTAAATTTTATAATACACCAAAACTTTTTCGCGTTTGTCTTACAAATGTGTTTAAAAATAACACTCACATTTTGAGAATTATTCATAATGTTTCATTTTATTATCATATATCTCCACGCGGTTCGCATTTTCTGGTTTTTGTTTAATCCCAGTATGCCAAGCGACGACCCGTTTTCTTTTTATTGTTTCAGTTTACATCAGCGAATATCGCGGTTTAACGAGATTTGTTAAAGTGCATTTAGGCACGCTGAGATATATAATGTTTAACCGGCAAACAAACCGCTGGGGAGAATTTACAGTTCATTATGCATTTCATGCCTCGATGGCTTTATAGCTTTTCGTAAGAGGTGGTTTAACATATATTATAACGTTTTTAGGTTTAAATCTTTATCCGCGTTTTTGGCGCGGAAAACAACAGGAACATTCATCAAACCTTCAAAGGCAACAAGGTATTTTCTATGCTGCTTTTTCTTACAGTAATAATTCTTGGAAACTTTTAAAAATTTATGAAAATAAAATTATTGAAATATATTACTTTGTGTTTAATCGATAAGTAACAATTGAAAATGGCATTGCTAAGAATTTTGTATACAATTTAGCTGAACTAAAACTCTTTTTATTAAAAAGCATATTGATCATGTTTATTTATTTAAAATTGCTGTTGAACTTGTAATGATTAACTTGTTACATTAATAATAGTATATTTTATATTACATAAGAAGCGTTATAAGAAGCATATCACGCACGAGTGGAAAAACTGCGCACGAGCCGCTTGGCGGCTAGTGCATATTTCGACCAGGGCGTAATTGCTTTACAACCCGAGTTTTGTACTATACTTTTTCTACCACCATATAACATAAAGGGTAGTCCACCTAGAAGGGCCACTATTGGACTAGTGGACTACAGTTTATACGATTTTATCGTCTTTGTGGAAAAAAGTCAACACATTTGATCAAAATGATGCACGTACGCTGTACACGTAAGTCTATTTTGATAATTTTTGTAAAAATTGTACTTTTTGCTTGCCATGCATAAGGACCCTCCAACTATGCAAACAGGTTGTATAGTACCTAATGGTAATTTTTCTAGGACCACTATTGTAAATGACTATTACAGTACAGCCTGCATGCATAGTAAGTGGGTATTTACGCACGGTTTTTTCTTTTGAAATGATCAAAGTAGGCTCACATCAAACCCATCCAGCATGCATAGTAAATGAGAAAAAGCACACTTGTCTATAAATGTCAAATTTGACGGCTAACAGCATACGTACATGTGGGTATACTATTAGCCAAAAACTCTGATGAAGGATGAAATTAAAATAAACATCCGAAATATAAGGAAATAAAGAAGAGTTTTCTTTCATTACCAAAATTTTACTGACCAACTGTCCCGATAAGAAGTGTATTTTGTATCTATTGGTCATTATCGTTTTATCATATAATAATATATATACTAAGTGGTTGTAGAAAAAGTGTATTTACGAGTATACATGGTGGCTAAATAAGAGTTTATTAGCTTCTCAACTTTTTTATTTTAAGAGATAGATTTTTAGTGTTTATTACAAAATATTTAAAGAGTAGAAAGTCATTTATAATATTTTAGATTTTGTGTTTATTCCATTGATTTAAGTTATACATAAAATCGTGTTTTTTTATAGCGGTGTCCCTTTGTTCAAATATAGCATTTATAAACTCCTAAAGTTATCTTTTACATACTGAAGAATTGCAATTGAGAGAGGTATTTGTAAATGAAAACTGCCAAGTAACCGAAAATAATTTAAATTACATTACCTTAAAAACAATTAAAGAATTATTTATTTACCTATAGACTAATCGCGTATGTATTTAAAAAAGTACTAGCAATTTTCTTAAGATGGTGATAAAAAACCAACGCTCTTTTGTAAAATAATAATTCCGGGGAGATATTGTTGGAATATCCTGTAAATCTATAACCAATTCATTCAATAAATAAATAATGCTGATTGAAAGAGGCCAAGTGGCAACTTAATTTTCAGACATTTGATATTGGAAAAACTTAACATTTAAATAAAACCTGTATACGTTCACAATTATGTGAAAAGAATTTTAACAATTGCATTTTTGTACGAACATAAAGAAGCTTTTATTATTATTTACTGTTACTCTTTATACTGCGAAGCCGATAAAATATTGAGAGCAAAAAAACATCATTTACGAGTCGTAAATACGGTAGGACCTTGCCCTAGGGCATCGACATTTTGCAGATGCAACAATAAGAATATCTTTTTTTAAATATTGTGCTCTTATATTATAGAAATACGACAAGTGGCATAAAATATGGTTAGGCAAAATAATTACTGGGCGTAATAAAAATAAGATTCAATTATTAATCAATATGACATTATATCAAGTAGAAGTGGTCAAAAATGTAGTAACTCCGGCACTTTTATACGGAAGTAAAACGTGGACACACACAAATAAAAATAGTTGCCGAGTGAATGCAACAGAATGGGATTTCTAAGAAAAATCCAAGGAGAAACAAAAAAAAAAACAGAAATGAAACATATAAAGAACAATTAAAGTAAAAATCAGCTGAAATAAAAATACAAGAAAGACAGCTGGGATGGTTGCGTCACATTTATAGGATGAAAGAATAAAGGTTAACTAGAAAAGCCTATGAAGCAAGATCACAGGGAAAAACAAAAGAGGTAGACCGAGAAACACCTGGCTTTACGAAGTTAAAAAAGTAAATGGACTCGTGACTAAATAAATAATAATCATTATGACTGCTAATTATTCCTCACCATTAATTCATATTGTCGTTCCATAAAAGTTTGACATTGCTAAATGTAATGTAGTGGAAACGTATGCAAAATAAAATTAGTTACATTACAAAAGCCAGTTCTGTTAAGCATATTTGTTTTTTTTTAAATTTTATCCCGAGTAGACTTTCCTTGCTTTATTATAGCACTACTTAATTATTAAATACTATGTTCTTATAGTATTGTAAGTAGCTAGTTAAACAATAAGTAACAGTTTCGTTAAAATTCAGGTGTAAATGAAACAAAAAGAAGCGATTTTATATAAGCAATACAGTATTTTCTAAAACCTTAAGTTTAATTTTACTGTGCATCATTTTAACGCAGCTTAAAAACTACTGTATATTGCTTATTGGCTGGCTACGAAGCTAATATTGATAACATATTTTTATTGTAAACAGAATATTTTCAGCATTTTTGCAAAGTTTTTTTTATAAGTAAAGGCCAATTCACATTATAGGTACACTCTCGCTCCACTCGCGCTCCACTCCCGCTCTAGCCGCAAGCTAGGCGCGAGATAGACGCAAGCCAGTGTACACTTATAGCTTTAAATTTAAACAATAAAGACCTTTTGATGGTGGTGTTATTGCTTGACGCAGATGAAAAGCATACCAAATAGAAAAGAAATTGAGTAGGGAAAGGTTGCCTATATTGTACCGGCTCCTAAATTGTACCTTTTCATTATTAACAAAGTTACAACTTGCAAACACCATCTAGCAATATGTATCGTGTGCATACTTTAAAAACTCTTTTAAGTAAATATAATTTTGTGTTGTGTATATATTCGTATATATGTGTATTATTATTATTATCATTATTGTGACATGTTCTATGCCTTTTTGGATTTTTCAGAACAAATAAAGACTACTACTACTATGATGCTTCGGTATCCCCGAAGCTGTGGTTCGGGCCTCAGAGGTGAACTTGTGTTTCTAGTGGCGCGTGAATGAAATTTACCTCCAATAAGTAGGTTTTGCCATTCTATTGTTATAGTGTTGAAGGTACATATTATGTTCTCAATGTTTGATATATTTTTTTTCGAAAAGTACATTTCAAACACCATACTTTAACCTAGTTACAATCTACCATATAACTATGGTTTCAGTACGATTGAATATTTTTAATAATCTCTGGAAGGTTGCCTAAATTGTACCAGTCAGTAGTTGCCAATATTGTACCGGTACAATTTAGGCACCTAATGGTACAATTTAGGTCAATTACAGGTTTTTCCATAATTTAGAATGACTCGACTGCGAATCTCAAACGAAAATATGAGCAATGGGTGGAAGCCGATATGAAATGCCATAAAAGCATATCGCAGCGGCAGATATGGTCTCAATGAAGTTTGCCGTCAGTTCAATATACCAAAACCAACATTCAAAAGACACTTCCATGGCACAAACAAAAATGCTATTTTGGAAAAATGACATTTCGGACGTCTTTGTGTGTTTGATAGAGAACTAGAACGCCAGCTTGAGGAACATATCTTGAGGCTGGAAGAGACATTTTACGGAGTATCTATTAGCGTCGTCCGCGAGGCTGCCTTTTAACTTGCTGAAAATAAAATTAGATGAAACATAATTTCAATAAAGAAAAGCAAATATCCGGAGAAAGATGGTTCTACGCATTCAATTTTTATACGTTTATAAGAATTTTAGTTTTTTTTTTAACTTACTTGAATGATATTCTGAGTTAATAAATAAAAAAAACGTTTCCATATATTATTTGGTACTTTAAACAGGTGGAACAAATTAGGAAACTGTAAGGTACAATTTAGGCGCCCGGTATCCCAAATTGTACCATTTGTAGGTGTTTAAAAAAGGGCGCTGATTGACATCTAGATCAATCATGAAAATTGCCAAATAAATGCAAGTGGAACCCAACATAATAGACTATATATTACCAGCTTTGCGAAAAGTTCTGACTGGCTATATTTGTTTTACGTGCCAAAACGTCAAAACCGGTACAATATAGGCAACCTTTCCCTACATCCTTCATTAAAGCGTCGAAAGTTGGAAGGAGAAATTTACACTTTCTTTCCGCATTTGGCAGCTGATGATACGAAATTCTGGCAATATTTTAGGATGTCTAGAGATAAATTAGAGATAATGCAAATTACAAAATCATTGCCGTTCATGTTGATTGGTATGGATGGACAGAAACGGATTTACCATAAGTCTTAATAGGCTATAGCCCAACTCAGCAAATGTTATGGGTCAGCAAATTAAAGTTAAATCCGTCCAAATAATTAAACAATTTCATAATTTGATATTAGGGATTATCAAATACTCAGATATAAATATTTACTTATAAAGTGCCGACTTACGACTAACGATGATAGAGTGGTTAAATTCACAAACTCTCCGGTTTTTGGGGCCCAAAAACATAGCAGGAAAAATGATTATAATTTTATTTGAAATATAAAACTTTTTCAAACAAAAACGAGAATTTCTTTTTTAACCCTAGAAGCCCAATCATATTTTTGAGGCTATAAAGCCCAATCATACGTCAAAACGACGTACAATTATAAAAGAGCTCTATCTAAATAAACTTTACTGCAAATAATAGTTTTTTGTATAGTTTATGTGAAATACTTTCTATGTACCTAAATAAAAAAACAGAAATTTAAAAAAAATATTGTTTATTTAAACTCTGAAATGTTCACTTTAATTAAACATACAAAAAATGGCACGAAAACTGAGATCCTTGTAAGTTTTTCATGTATACTACAAATTGTTTACAAAAATCAACTATTTATATTTTTTTATGAAAAACTAATCAACTCTTATCAAACATAAATCACTTAACTCAAATATAATTCAGAAAATTCGAAAAGTGCAAAAGTTAACAAAGCCCAAACATACGTCATAACGATGTGAACATTGCGATAACAACAAAATGGCGGCACTTATCAAAGCGAGACTGCTGTCTCCTGTTAGCTCTGGGCATGTACCTAGTTGGCTCGGATGGTCACGGCGATCTAAGCAAGCATGCGAAAGAGATCGCGAATATGTGTTGGAGTGTACGTCAAAATGACGTAGATTGGGCTTCTAGGCTTAATTATATTTTTTTAAGTTTATATAATATGTATAAAAAAATTATTGGGTGGCGAAAATTTATTAGCCAACAGACAGCAAAATCATTAATCCTCCACTCTGGATAAGGTAGCGATGGTGGTTTATTTGTAATAATAATATGAACGTCCGTTATTGAATTAGTTTCGATATCGAAGATATAAAAACTCGGGATTTACCGAGAGAAGGGAGAAATTTTACAACTGCAGCTTTTGAAGTAAGAGACACGTCTGCAAGATTCTTTAATTCCGAACCTGGTTCTGTTTCATGGCAAATAAATATGATTTGAAAAATTACATATACCATTATCTTTTAATAGTGATGAACATTATATTATTAAAAAATGTTGTATGCATTTTCCAGACTTTTTTAACGCCTTTTCAGTTTATTTCTATTTTTTTGTTTCATGTCGTATAAATCTGCTCTGTTGAAAACTATTTTAATTAAAAATTACTACTAAATAATAAAAAAAATACTTAATGCCACAATCTGTTCGCAGTGACGTAACGCTCACAAAATAGAATGCGCTGAGTTTGGAGCGGGAGTGGAGCGAGAGTGGAGCGCGAGTGGAGCGCGAGTGGAGCGCGAGTGGAGCGCGAGTGGAGCGCGAGTGGAGCGCGAGTGGAGCGAGAGCGTACCTATAGTGAACGGCCACATTTAATTACATGAAATTTTTCTAGACAGCGACTGTAGCGGTAGTGAAACGCGAGTTAAGCGAGAGCTTACTTATAATCTATAATGTGTATTGACCTTACGCTCGACTTAAACCTAACAAAATTGATTTAAATGGAATACCTTGTATATTACTTCACTGCTACTTCATATTCCATTAAATTACGCAAAAGTTCATATCGCCATATCAATAACAAAACTCGTTTGTGTAAACGAATCTCTCTCAACGCCGTCTCTTCTCTAGAGCTATTATTTTGTTCACAAAGAGCATAGCGAACAAATGAAAAAAGCATTGGTTAATTTAACGACATACACTTCCGTACATTTCATTTTATTACGCCATTTCAATATTTCTTCTCTTAAGTTATTGTTTTGTAATGTTGCATTTAATGCTCAGCAACTTTTTGTTGAACGCCAGTCGTAGCGGATGCCAGCTGCGACCGTTTCTGTTCCAAATTCTGTTATATAAATCGGACTATTTACATGCAAGGCACAAAAAATTGTTACACATTTATAACCCTAGTGTGTACAGTATCACCAATACAAAAACGTGGGTAGAGAATCAGGAGGTGCAAAATATAATATGAACACATGCTAATATGAAAGTTACTGCCCTTTAAAACGATAATAAAACATGAGTGAAATTATACGAGAGCAAGTCGATCAGTAAGTTACAAATAGCTAGAAAAAGTAAAATAAGTGGGAAGCAAACGTAAAAAAATATTTGCTTAATCGCTTTTGCAATCCTTCATAACCAGTGATGCAATTTTTTTCAATGTTGTCCTAATCCCGTATACCGGGTGATTCAGTTTGACTGTCGCACCCCTATAACTTTTTAATTATTGAAAATAACCTCAACAAACCTTATATTTTTGGAAACGGTGACAAATTCTCTATTTAATGATGTGCATTTGTTATCTTTACGATGACGTATGTCAAATCCGCGATAGGCAACTGTTTTTTTTTTAAATTACATAATAAACATTTTTTGATTGATTCGGATAGAGAATTTAATTCTGAATCCGACCATGTATTAAAAAAGTATGCATACTAAGAAAATTTTCGAGAAAAATCAGTTCAAAGTTTATTCAAATTATAGCAAACATTCTATTTAACATAACAAAAAACGATCAAATCTTAAAAATTATACTGTAACTATCAATGGAAATGTAATAAAAATTAATTTTTAATAAAAATAAAAACAAATAATAAACGTCGACATAAAAAAATTAGACTTCCAAACACAGTTGTTGTCCTCTATGTGTAACTGCTTTTTTTTATCTAGACGAGTATATGGTCGTATTAAGTTTGGAATAATCAGCATTTCTCATTAAATTCATTGTATTATCCTCTACTAGTTTGAATTTACAGGGAGTTATCTACAAGTTGAATATTAAACCCAAATTAGTAATGATATGTTATTGTATTACAAGTAATTGCCACAGTCACTTACCTATTGGTTAATTCATCACTGCGTATTAACATTCTGAATAAATTTGCATTTCTGTAACTGCGGTAAGATAACGAATTAGATGTATATAAGTTGCACCGTGATCGTTGTGTGGTTCTGTATTTTAATTAATTCAATTTGCATCTCATATTCAAGTGACGGTTTCGTCTTTGAATGTTTAGCCGTGTAAGAGTAATGCATCTAAGTGCAGCGTATCTTGTTAATTTTTTAAAGAATGCCAGTAAAAGCTGTGTTTGTAGTCAAATAGTAAAACAGGAAGCATTAGGTAGGTATGAATTATTTACCAAGATGAAATTTTAAACGCGAATCCTTGTACTGAAGAAGGAATCAGCAATTGAAATCACATGTAGTCTGTTATGGAAATTTTTGGAATATTTTAAAAGTTTGCAAACTTGTTTTCCAGTTTTAAATCTCAAAATTTGGTGGACAAAAGTTTACAAATTTTAGCGGAGTTTTCTGCAATCAGACTCATCTTGTTTTAATGTTTGTAACAATATTGGAAAGGGATATTACAGTATTCCTATTAATTATAGTTTATAATATTTTTATGGAATGCCGCAATAACCTAATAAGCAAAAATTTTTAGCATGCATTAACATTTTTTCGTATACGTACAAAAACAATGTATTTAAATTTTTTCAAGAAAAAAAAACATGAAAAAGAACTGTAAAGGGTGTTATTAATGATATATTGGATAAATAGCCAGCCTTATCGTGTAAAATATTTTAAAATAGACACCAAAGAAGGTTATCCAAAAATTTACATCTTTAACCTTTATGTGATCACTGATCACCATGGTCTGGCTGGACCTATTTCAAGTTTGAATGTATTTTTATCTTGGAAAAAATAACTCGTAAGGACCTAATTTTTCATGATATCCTTCACAAACATGTCCTAATGTATTTCGAAACAAGAAAAGTAATTTAAAACATTGGCGGCGTGAAGGGTTGGACATGAAAGGTTGGTAGTCCTAAGCTGTGCACCACTGGCCTGGCTGGACCAGCATATATTTTGCATATGATTCTTCTAGTTTTCTTACTTTTTATCTTTTTTTTTCGATTGTTTTAGTGTTCTCACTATTTAATGGTAATGTAAAATGTACATCTTGCGTTGTGACTTGAACAGTTTGGAAAGTAGTTCCATTTTGCGGAGACCACATTTCAGGTCTATTTTTAAGCAAGGCCCTATGTCGTTGTCACTTTATTGATTGTTATTTTCGAAGAAAAACAGTCTGACAATCTCCGGTGAGGTTATTTTTACTTAAGGGTAATCTATTTAGTTATTGTTAATCATCACACGATTTGGCAACTTAATAAATTAAAACATGATTTAGCTCTTATGATGTGTGATTCCCATTGACATTCAAATTTCAATCAACCGGTACAAAAATTAAAGGAATGTAAGACTTCTGTTTAGTTTTTATAAAGCTCGTGATAAATTTTCAAACGTGTCTTTTTACAGAACCACTTCAGGCAATAAAGTTGATTGAGCGACTGTACGAGAGTAACACATATAAATGTGTTTTCAATAATTTCACGTCAAAGTTACAATGTGACTTTTGGCTGAATTTCTAGGTAACACAAAGAAACTCTATACGTAAAAACGATCAGTTTTGAACGATGTGCGGCCGCCACTTCAGAATAGAGACAATCGATCTATCTTAGCCATTTCAGCACGTGATAAATGATCATTACAGATTGTTGAGGCCGTAAAATACGATCAGCGATAGCCGACACATCAGAACCTTAAAATACTAGCCGCTTAGTTATAAATGGCGTGGCGCTGTACTGGGGTGAGCCACCCCTTTCTTGAGATTTATATGGAACGCTGCTAAACTTATAACACATCCGACAATGTACCTACTTTAATTGCGCCACCAAACTCAAAAAGATCTAACTAAAACCGTTATGAATAACACACCTTTACGACTTATATAAAGGGTGTGACAACAAGAGGTGTAGGTAGAATTTGAATTGCAGAACATTTTGCATTGGCCAAACTTTTTAAAGTTTTTATTTGATAGCTGTCTTCTTTATCATAGTAGAATTTATAATCGAGCAGTACACAACGAAACTTCACGTTCTTTCTCGAATATACTTCGCAAAACATGTGCTTTTTTCCAGTTAATCGGATCCTAATAAAAGAGTTTGAAGAGAACGCTTTACTACGAGATCTAAGGACACCAAAGCGCAATCGGGTATGCTGTTCAATCGAAAATATTGCCGCAATGAGTAAAAGTGTCGAAGAAGGCCCAAACACCTCAATTCTTGAGAACGATGCGCGAAGTGCTGTTTCGCTCAATTGAGTGCGCTATAAGGACATATTGACCAACTTTTTGTAACCTGGGCTGAAAAATAAGGATATAGCGAATCTCTACCTCCAACAAAATAATGCTACGTGCCATAAAAGTGGCGAAACAATTACTTTATTGCCAAGTTCCCAGGTCGTTTGATTTTGATAAATGGCAACATCAATTGGCCACCCAAAATCTTTCGATTTGGAACCACTGGACTTTTTTATTTGGGTCAATAATAAAGGAAAAGTCTATGCAAATAAACCACTGTAAATTCACCCTCTCAAAGCCAACATCTAGGCCGCTATGGCTGAGATAGCCGGATCTTTACGAAACCATAAACAAAAACTTGAAGGAACAGGTGGCGGCCGTAAAAAGAGAACGGTTTACTACGAGATCTAAGGACACCAAAGCGCAATCGGGTATGCGGTTTAATCGAAAATATTGCCGCAATGAGTAAAAGTGTCGAAGAAGGCCCAAACACCTCAATTCTTGAGAACGATGCGGGAGTGCTGTTTCGCTCAATGGAGTGCGCTATAAGGACATGTTGACCAACTTTTTGTAACCTGGGCTGAAAAATAAGGGTATAGCGAATCTCTGCCTGCAACAAAATAATGCCACGTGCCATAAAAGTGGCGAAACAATTACTTTATTGCCAAGTTCCCAGGTCGTTTGATTTTGATAAATGGCAACATCAATTGGCCACCCAAAATTTTTCGATTTGGAACCATTGGACTTTTTTATTTGGGTCAATAATAAAGGAAAAGTCTATGCAAATAAACCACTGTAAATTCACCCTCTCAAAGCCAACATCTAGGCCGCTATGGCTGAGATAGGCGGATCTTTACGAAACCATGACCAAAAACTTGAAGGAACAGGTGGCGGCCGTAAAAAGAGCCGAGGTGGCCATTTGGGTCATGTGCTATTCCAAACATAATCTATATCTCAACTCTAAAAATTAATTTTCGCATTTCTTTGAAATTTTATCGAAAAAATAAATCCTACAGCTTTTGTTAAAACACCCTTTACAGGTTGGTCACTGTTAGAAGTGTATCTATTTGGGTGACCACATTAGTTTTTAAAAGTATGATTTTGATGTTACTAACTTTTTTTTTTAAATAATAGTATGAGATTTATCAAATTTGTATTCACGTCTTTCTTAATTTCGCTAAAAACGAATTTTAAAATTTTCCTTATTTTAAAAATTGTCCATAACTTGTTTATTCCAAGAAGCAAGAACTAAACATTATTGTTGTACAAGTTTTAAAATATTCAATGTAAGTGGAATTAAATACTTTTTTTACATTCCTGGCTTTTTTGTTTTTTGAAATAATCATCGTAAAATCTACTTATAAGACGCACTTTTGTATAAAACGCATGCTTGATTTGGCCCAAATTTTTCTGGTAAAATAAAAATTCGTGTAAAATATACACCATAACTGTTCAAGACTTAATTTTATGAAAGCTTACACAATATCAAAAAATATTGAAACTTAAAGTGTGAAATGCGTTGTCTGCACATCTAATTTTGCTTCATCTTCCTTGTCAAATCGTGTACGAATGTAGGTTGTGTTTTATATTAAAAATGACGCATGCTTTATAATTTTTGTATAAAACTGTCACTTTCAGAGATTCATTTTTAATATTTTTGTCGAAAAAAAGTAACATTTATAGTTTTGAAAGGAAAACACAAGTGCAAAGATAAAAAAAAAAGTTTACCATTTTATTATGTCCTTTAACCCTCCAGTACTAACATGATTTTTGTAACGCGAGTACTAACATCGGTCTGTGGGACCGAATTCATCCAAAGCTTATTTTATAAGTATTATTTAAATTCTAAGTGTGCTTTATATTAAAAAAAAACCTTTGAAGCATATTTGAATCTGTACTCTTTGAATTAAATGCTGCAAATACGTTTGTGGCAGCTATGTTTAGTATACGATAAAAAATTACCATAGGCCACCTTCTCGTATTTCTAGCGCAGTTATAGCCTGAGCATAGATTGTCCACTATATCAACACCAGACTTTGTACATTGTACAACATAATAATTTGTGGTTTTCCCGTATTTTCATCAAGACTATCAAAATCATAGGGTATTTCTCGTTTGTTCTTTTTTATTATGCCTACCACAGTTCGTTTCTTCTCCAACAAAGTTTTACATAATGGTAATAATAATCCAATTAGTAACATCAATACTAACACGGGTCTATGAGACCGAAATACCCAAAAAACTGGCAAAAATCGCTAAAAAACGCTTGCCACTGCGAGAGCTGGTCGATAAATAAATATAATGAAGATAGCGACGAGCCCAACCCCCTTCTCACACGCGTTTTCTAGTTTCGGGGATAAAATTGGGGGGTCGGTCTGTGAGACCGCATGTTAGCACTGGAGGGTTAACCAAGATGTTACCTTTATATTTATTTATTTAATTAGTCATAAGTTCTTCTACTGTTACGTGTAGTACTGTTGGCTTGTGTTGTGCTGACGTATTTTTAAGTTTTTTTTGGCTTGTGCTAGCTTTTTTATCTCTTCCCATTTGATGTTTCTCTTCGTTGCTACATTTTAACTTCGTCCACCTTTTTGCTTTTTTCCTGTGCCCTTGTTTTATAGGCTTTTCTGGTTAACATTTCTTCTTTCATTCTATAAATGTGACCCAACCATTCCCGCTGTCTTTCCCAGATTTTTTTTTCAACTGATTTTATTTTTATTTTTCCTCTATACATATGTTTCATTTCTAATTCGATCTTTTTTAGCTTTTCTTAGAAATCCCATTTCTGCTGCACTCACACGTCTACTATCCTTATTTTTAAGTGTCTACATTTCACTTCACTTTTTTTATCACTTCCATTTTTGTTCGTGATGGGACTGTTAAATATTTTTCCCACATTTCCTGTTCTTTCGCTTATTACCTTGTCCATCTCTTCATTCTGTTTTATGATCACTCCTAAATATTTAAAGCTATCTACCGGTTCCAATCTAACCCCATCTAAAGTGATGTTTATGCTCTTTGTTCTCTGTTAAAAAGTTTTATTATGCCTTTGCAATATATGTAATAGTTTTCAAATATTTTTTATGTAATGATATTTAGAAATTCGTTTCCATCATTAATTAATATATATCTACTGATTTTGGCATTATTACTAAAAAGAAACGGGATAATCCATGTTGTAGGTAACGATCTCTGGGACACTATGCAACAATAAACAGTTCTAATTATTCAACATACAACAATACTTCAGAACATTAAAGCAAAAACTATTTCGCTGTTTTTGCAATGTTTGATCGTTCCATCTAACAAACACAGGTGGACAAGTTTGTAAACACGATTCATTACTTTAAAATAATAGGTAATTTTAGTAGTATTACTATTTTCTGTTTATGCTGGCTATAAAAGTTCCACAAAAGCAACTATACCTTTATTATTTGTTTTGCATCACATAATACTGTACTTGAAATCTGAAAAAAATCTTTTTAATTAACTTAAAGACTACTGTTGGTTACTTTCAAAAAATTGTAAGTTAGCTTGAACTCTGAAATATTAAGATTATTACAAAAAAATACATTAAATTGTACTGTCAAAAATCACTATAAAATGTTGTCTAGTTAGCTACTGAGAATTTATTATCTGAGGTCAGTTTTTGAGATCAGAAAAATTATAATTTTTGTTTTTAGAAAAATATAAGCTACCATAACAATCTAATAACAAATGAGTTAATTTTAACAAAATTGCTAAGTAGACTTTGATGAGATGTTTACTTACTATTGTAGTTACAGATACACTAACAAATACTTCGTGCTTATAGTATGTAGTAGGGAATCTTCTTAATATAAACCAAGCAAAGCAAGATTATTAATTCCTCACTTAAAAAACCTAAAGTACAACATGTTTGTTGGAGATCATGTGTGCTGAAACAAGGTGTGGATTCTGTCGCGTGGTAAACACACGTGCACGGAGGTGTGTACATAGAAGCTGGGATAAGTATCATGATCTACCGAGACATGACAGCAAAGTAAGACCTGTCAAGTGAATTTACTAACCCAACATGTTATATACATTTAGATGTCATGTGAAGGGTAAAGGCATTGAATTAGGTTGAGAACTATTGAAATGGCAAGGATATTGTGTGTAAGTAATGAAGAAAGCAAGGGAACGCGAATGTCTGTGTAATTAATTGTAAACAATTCAACACATGCGAATATAATTTAATTTTTTCTGCAGCGAAATTTAATACCGGAATTCTGCAAATTGCTTTATTAGCCTCGTTTTGGCAAATACCATTGTAGCCAAGCAGTTATTTAAAACGCAAATAACAAATGAGATTGCTAACAATTGCTCATCGATGTAAAGAGATGTAAAGAGGTGTGGAAAACAAAGATATGTCATTTTGCAACATTTTTTCATTTAAAAAACCTGTGTTTACTTGATTATCAATCATAAAATAAGCTTATGATTTCCATAAGGTCAGAAATTGTAACCATCGTCAAAAACAAGGACTCGAACCCCAAGAAATAGCAGTTCAGTTCTAATTACTAGTCACGTACATTTTGACTTCCAATAACTATAAAAATTACAAAACTATGCTGAGCTATAATAATTTTTATTTCTGACTGAGTACGCCATCGACACAGTCCTATTTATTTCTAATCACATTACACAATTTTGAAAATATATTTAGCTGTTCATGGATATTGTTAGAATTTGCGATGCATAAATTAACTCTGTTGCTGACATTTAATTCATAACTAGACCTACAAAAATTATCTGTTTATTTAGGTTAACATCGCATCGATACTTGGGAAACATTTACTTGGCTATAAATAAACACAATCTTAGACAAGCAACTTACCACTATCGTAGGAGCTACGTCTGCATTGCAAGATATTCGTTAATATTATAAAGCTTTGGCAAAATTAGGGGTACCCGAGATTTAAATAGTCTAAAGATTATTTTTTATGCAATAATCTTTATTATAATGACGTCATACTTGACGCTCCATTATGTGGTGTGCAATTATTTTCTTTTTTGCAATTATTACCATGGAGGACAGTGGAGCCCACAGAAATGTAGCTATTTAAACCCATATAAAACAATTGGATCGTCATATTTTTTTAAACTAATTTCTATTTAATTTAGAAAATATTAGAAAAATATGTTTTAAGATAAAACTCGATTGGGCGCGCTGAACTATAGAGTACACTAGTTCCAGGAAAATTAATGAGTTAACGCTGTGTCTAGATCTAATCGCGAAAAAAATTGTAGTACTTCAGTTCATTTTGACTATCAATTAAGTACGTTTTATAACTTAAAGAGTTGCATTAGGGTGAAAATTTCCTTCACCTGTCAAATTTGCGTTTTTAACCAATCACTAATCTTAAATCTTCGAGAGACTACCAATAGGAGCATAATTACACGGTAATAATTTTACATTCCCCTGTCAGATTTTGATCCTCCCGTCAAATTTGCGTTTTCGACCAATAACAAACTGAGATTTCCTAGAAACGACCAATAAACATAATCATACACTGATAATATCCTTTTCGCAATTAACAGATTTTCATGCGTTTATTGGTCGTTTCTAAGAAATCTGAGTTTGTGATTGGTCGAAAATATAAATTTGGAGAGGGAAGTAAATATTTTAGTCTCGATAATTTTTTGACGAATTTCGGCGACCAGTAGCGTTACTTTAATGTAGATTAAACCACACCCCTTACGCACCACTCTAACAGTACTTGTAAAATTTGACATAACGTACATTTAATTTGACGGGTAGGTTAGGTGAAGGAATTTTTTTTACAAAATATAACTCGTGCATATTAGGCATATTTACCAAAAATTATCGATAACTTTCAATGTTCTTTTTATATTACTACCGATAATAATATCTACTTTATTACTCTAATTCTGTAGGGAAGAATTGTGGATAAATCAATTAAATATGATTCTTGTAATCAATTTTTCGGCAAAAATAATGTTAAAACCACTTATATTTGTGAAAGTGCTGAAGATGTCATTCAGATAAATAAAAAACAATAACTGTTTTTTTTTCTTTTTATAATTAGTTTAATCTATATCATCTTGGGATATAATATGTTTTATAAAGAGACATAACTGTCAGGTGTATTTGTAAAACAAAACAAAATCTTATTAATAATAAAATAAAGCAATGATACATACCTACTATCAAACACATGAGTTATTTTTTTTTTTAAGAAATATAGGTTATTTACTGAAAATATGAAGTAGTAAAAACAGTAAAATATTATTCAACGTTACAAGCTTTTCACTTAAAAAAATAATTTCACGATTAATTGCACAGATTTAGAGACACTTTTAGTTCACATTTCATCGAGGGTAATAATCATTGTCATTTATGAATCATAAAATCGTTCTAGCGTCGTCGGTTTTCTTAGGGCAATCACCAATGCACGTTCGAAGCAGAAATCTCAAAAATTTTTAAGTGGCTAACCTCACGAATATAGTGGTAATTTATTATTTGCACAGCATTTTCAATGTTTTATCTGATTCATCTTCCTGCGATGCAGGAAATTAGCTTTTTTCAGTGTGGAAATCCCAAGAATTCTCAGAATTTCCACAATTATCAGTGTTAAATATTTAGGTTAAAAATATATTTGTCCTATATTCCTGTCGTTTTTGGTTTGAAAGAAATTGTTGGTAGTGACATTGCAAGATCATTTATAAATATCACACCTTGTGTACATATTTTTAAAAACAAACACATTCGACCGACCTAAGCATTGAAGCTTTAAAACATTTTTACGTAGGTAGTGAAATATTTTCCTGCAAAAAAGTTTTGCTATGAGAAGCAAATTATTTTATATGATTCCTGATTCCTGATTCTTGAATGGAAGCAAAATTTATGAACTAGCGACCAATACATCACAGGTAAATGACTACTTACTTATGGTTGTAAAGAAAAATTAACGTTTATCTTTTACAATCAAAAATATGTGCTTTCGGATGTTTTAGTGAATTTGTTTCAATCATAAACGACTTTATCGAAATTGATGTAGGTGACCCAGTATCGATATCTGTCAGTTGCTATTTCCATTATGCTACTAATTCAAAATACTGGATAATTAATGTATTAATCAATATTGTGGATGTAGTGTTGTAGAGACCGGGTAGATTTACTCACTTTGTTTGGCCCATGGTATATGAAATCAGTGAACTTCAACACTTGCCGCTATTACATGCATAATCGATCACTTACTAACTACTAACAAACAATGTCGTAGTTAATATTAACGCCGCATACACTAAACAAAACCTTACTGAATGAATATCTTGGAACAGCAGTTTTTAAATAACATTCATAGCAAGTTTTGGTAGTGGTTTTAGGTAACAAAAAGAAGTACACTAACCTAAAAATCAATGGTTTCTAATCTATGGCCGCCGATACCACTTATAAACATAATTAAATTACACTTTTACAAACAATCTTAAAACTTGTTATGTGGTAGTTCCAGTTAGTATATGCCTGGGGTGTTGGCAACCTTATTTTAAAAGATAGTGTTTTGATTTAATTTACAAAAAATATTTATACGGTTAGAAGTACTTTCTAAATATTTTATTACATTTTTGTTTGAAATATGTGATTTTAATTTTTTTTGAGGGCATCATACATTTCCTTAAACTTCTGATTCCATAAAATACAAAGTGTACTAAAAATTACTATCTATTTTCCTGAAATAAAGTGTATTTAAAAAATATGTTCTGATATAGTCAGCGTTAACTCCAATGGCGAGCGGTGGGAGTGTTTTCGCGGAGCAGACGCTACAATATGGTCCACGGGCCTTAACCCTTTGGGCCCCAGTGGGATATATAGATCCCAACGCATACTGAAATGCCCAGAGATCCTTTCAAGTCCCGTTTTACATGGGAATGTGTTTTTAAGGGGTTTTTCAACTATTGGTGACGTATTCAAAACGCTTTTGCAAGCAGAGCACGTCGATTTACCACATAATTTGATTCAATAATTGTGCCTGGGATACATGTGCCCCAGAAGGGTTTTTGAGTGGGTTATATATATCCCATTATGTGGAGAAAGAAGTTGACTGAAAAGCTGAACTTCAAAAAGTTGTTGATAATATAGACGATGTATCTTCACCAAATGAATTAGATTCGTTCTCTGGGAAGTTTTCTTCAGAAGCGGACCCATTCCACAACAGTGAAGAGTCCGACGAATCGTATATTTATTTTCCCATTCGGACATATATAAGGTAATTCCGGAAGATATGCCCCACTGGGAGAGATGCCTCGGTTGTTCTATTTTCGCATGCTAATGACAAATGCCAAAATTTGCGCTGTATTATTGTTCCGTAACAGTTGCTATCTGGAAGGCATACTGCCGTTGGCAAAAATTTTGGGTGGTGTGCGGTTGTCAACAAAATTAAGATGAGTTCAACGATTTTAACATGGCGCTATAATGTAATAATAACTTAAAGATACCGGCAATTCGAAAGTTGTTATTTTTCATGGAATACTTTTAGCCAGCTTCACAAATTCATTGTTAAGGTAATTATTGCAATCAAATACACCGGTATCTTTTAAGTTCCATATTTTTTTTCCTTGGGGCATCTAACCCGTACTAAAAGGAGAGTTGCCCCATTTTATCGAGGTACAGATGCCCCGGTGGAACATCTATTCCTTATACACAATACAGCAACAACTAATCAATTTATTAATTAATACTGTAACACAAGCATCCTAGAAAGACTATATTGACATTATTAATGAAAAATAAACTATGTTCAGAGATGCCTACGACTTATAAGAGGAAAACATCTGATAAAACCAAAAGGCAATGGTCTTCAGAACAATTCAGAGAAGAATTAAGAAGAACAAAATCTTTCTAACATATGTTCAGGGACAAATCCCTTAGCTAGGATGACAAACCATAGCAAAGGGATAACATTTTTGTAATAGTTAGGTAGTAAGTCAAGTTGCAAAATACATTCTAATTCAAGTTCTCATTTGACCACATGCATTAATTCGATACAAGTTCTCATTCAATACCAGTCAAGTAGTAATCTTAAACAAACTTCTTGGTTCTGTAAATAAATTACATTAAAAAAATGTAAAGCCGACGTCGAGCTAAATATTTTAAGAAGACGAACAAGCAGACTAAGCGTCGAAACGTTCGTCCTTCTTTACCGTCGTTGTCGTCTTCGTACATAACGACGTCGTAAGTGTGTTAAGTTGATATGATCAATCGAGTGTACGATTCGTAACATATCAATAAAAATACACTTTGGATTAAATATTTTTGGTTTCATTGATCGTTTAAGGCCGGGGCATCACTCCCATTTATATAGGGCATCTCAACCGCACTGTCGGGAGAGATGGCCAAAAACATGGTTTTGCTTAATTTTTTTTTGTAAACTTCCGGTCGTAATATTCAAATTTTGAATATCGTGCGTTATTCTCAATTGAATTGGCTATGCATATCCATTTTTTCGGAGACTACAAAGTCAAACATTATTAAAAGGTGATTTTTTTGCCTTAGGTGGGGCAACTGTCCCGGAATTACCTTATCCCAATTAAAAATCCCACTGGGAAATATTTGTCCCTATTCCTATTTGCTCTTGAAATGTAAAATTTTTCGTTTTTTCCAAATTATTTTATCATATTTATTGTTAAAAACCCATATTATTCCCAAATAATCTGAAAACACAGAAAAAAAAAATTGGTCCCAAAGGGTTAAAACCATTAGCGGGTATATCAATACAACTAAGTAAGTAGGTGTGTTCAATTTCAGTTGTGTTTAGTGCGCATCCTCACCGCTCGGCATTAAACTTGACGTGGACTATACAGTGTTACGTTCATTGTTATACCAATTTGTAAAGGTTTTTTCAGTTTTTTATTAGCCTTTGCGACAAATATTATTAATAATAAATGAGCAACAACAAGTTTATGTAGTAACAAGCAGTATAAAAATCACGAAGAACATTAAGAATTAAGAAAATTATGAAAAAGTCGTGTAAAAATATTGTACGTTTTGAAAAATATAAATATGTATAAACTTACTATTGTTTGCAAAAATATATAGTCGAATTTGAGACAGCCTCTATAATGTACCTGTTTTGTATCATTTTTTACAATAATTGAAGGACAACTATGAAAATTTATTAACTACAAAAAGGATTAAGCAGTAACTAAAGGTCTTTAATACAATGTTAATACGCATAACGTAAATAAAAATTTTAGTAATTATTGCAAAGATTTTAAGTAAAATACTTATCTCAAAAATCTTCTTTATTTTAACTTTTTGTACCATGTTTCCCTTCGCTATCTATATATACAGGGTGTAGACTCGGATCACGCAACATAGCGATTTCAATGGTAAAATTTTAAAAGTCGAATTCTTGCTCCGCTAATTATTTTAGAAAAAAAGTGCAAATACGTTTTTTGTAGAGAAAAAAATTCTGTATCCATAAATGTAATCAATATTACTTTTTCATTTTCCAATAACTGAAAATTATGCAAATTAAAAAACGCGTTTGGACAGAAATCTGTAGTGCCTTGGAATTATAGTATGACAACTGCCCAGCTTAATGTCACTTATACTGTCACTTTGACACGAAATTCATTCTTAATTATCCTTTATATTTTATCAAACATTTATTTTACACAATTAGTTATGTTTTCATTGCAAGATATAATAAAAATGATAATTAAGAATAAACATCAAACGTCAAAGTGACAGTAAGTGTTGTTAGTAAGATGGGCAGTTGTCGTAGCATAATTCCAAGGCACTACAGATTTTCGCGAAAACGCGTTTTTTAATTTGCCTATTTTTCTGTTTTTGGAAAACGAAAAAGTAATATTGATTACATTTATGGATACAGAATTTTTTTCTCTACCAAAAACGTATTTGCACTTTTTTTCTAAAATAATTAGCGGAGCAAGAATTCGACTTTTAAAATTTTACCATTGAAATTGCTATGTTGCGTGATCCGAGTCTACACCCTGTATAAAAATGAATGTATGTATGTATGTCCTTTATGCATTCCTATACCACTCATCCGATCCTGACCAAATTTGTCACAGACAATCTATAGGACCATGGGAAGAACATAGGCTATATGAGAATTCCCAAAAGTTCCAAAAATTCCCAAAAGAACCAAAATTCCCAAAAGATCCAAATATCACAAAAGTTTCAAAATTCTCAATAGATACAAAAATTCTCAATAGATACAAAAATTCCCAAAAGATCCAAAATTCTCAAAAGGTCAAAAACGTCCACCGGGCGCGAGCGCGAAGCGCGAGTAGTCTGTGATTGATAAAAAAATTCACCGAGCGAAGCCGGGTCACTACGCTAGTAGTATATAAATTATACATCATTTAAAAAATCTGCAACAAATGAAAACGTTTTTTATTACTGATTTCTCAGAAATTTAAAAGCAGTTTTAAGATAGAAAAAAGTTCAATAAAAAATTATATAACACGATAAGCCATTCATATCTGGAACATTTAATATGGAATGTTCACATCTGGAAAATGCACCAGTAGAATTCATTCAAATCTGTGATCGTTCAATGCTGGAATCACTCAAAATATAAAACGAAGTGTTCTGTAATTATACTCTACTTAAACTGTTGTAATAGGTATAGAGGGCCCTCTTGCGATGAACGATTCCTGCGTTGCATGATTCCAGCGTTCCAGCGTTGAACGATTCAAGATTTGAATGATTCTACCAGTGCATTTTCCAGATGTGAACATTCCATATTTAAATGTTCCAACTTTTCATGCGGCTCCTATGATACCATATTTAAGCGATTTTTTAAATATTTGTATAAGTAAAGGGTCCTTATTTTAAGAGCTACAAAGCTAATTTACAGAAAAATGTTATGTACATTCTTAAAATATAATTTAATATAAAATTTTACGTTCAACATATAATTTTGAATTTGATAGTATTTTTAACATTCAAAAAGTCTGCAACGAAAAAAAAGTTTTTTGGTATTAATTTATCAGAAAATTACATTATTGATATTGGTGCATGATTTAAAACAAATTTTTAGTTAAAACAAAAAGGTCGATAAAAATTTATATTAGATACACTAGATTTCGTCGATTTTAGAAATATTCGCTTTAGGAAAGCGACTTTATTTTAAGAATTACAAAAAAAGTTAAAAGAAAAACGATATTTTACGTTTAGCCTAGTATAATATATGAATTTTAAAATTTTTTTTAAAAACTTTTTCAAACTTAAAATTTAAGGTGTTTAAATTTTTATCGATTTTACTTGAACTTTAAATTAGTTTTAGACTATGCATCGGCTGTTATCAAGAATAAAATTTCTGAGGAATTCATCATAAAAAATCTTTGGCAGTCATTTTGAATGACGCTGTATATTTAAATTTTACTATTTACTTGTATTAATGTTATATATCCTTAAAATTGTATAGCAACAAAAGTTTAAATTATGTACAAGGAAATTTGTAGTATTTTTAAATGATCCACCTAAAAAAAATATTAGCAAACAATTAAATAAGAAACAAAACATTAAAAAGGAATACTCTAATTTGAATCCAGTATTTAATTCTAAGAACATTTTAAAAATATACTTGCAACCCTTGAAGTATTGTGATAAACACTGAATCTTTATCGTTTAAAATTAAAAACTTTGTGCTGAGACGTTATCTCTTCGACACTCTCAATAGAGACAATAAAACTACCTTTAATTTAAATTTTAAATATGCAATTTTATGTTAATTTTTTAATGTATACCCTATTTTAATATTCATCTTTAAGGGAATTAATTTATTCCTGTTTTTTTAGTAAGGACTGAAAAATAGTTTCAATAAAACTAGTAAATTTTCTTTGTTGCATTTTTTATGTAATGTTGTGATCTCAAAGAATACTGCAAGCAAAAATTTGGATTTCATAAAAGATGCAGTGTTATTTTAGATAACTCAAGTAATTAAGCTAAAATTGTTTTAAGTTTAAGCATAATTTTTATGCTTTTAACATATTCACAGTTGTAAAAAAAGTCGTTCTTAAATAAAAATGAATAACAACAACATAATTTTTAATGTTATGTACTTTATGACTGTTTTATTTTCAATGGCTGTGTTGTTTCTCTATGTGTGCACCGCTTTAACGCAGGTACTTTTTTTCGCATTTACATGATTAATGCAAGTCCTTTTAAAGTAATTAAGTGGGTGAATTATCGTACTGAAACATCTGAATATTAAGCATAAATTACATTTTGAATATTGTTGAGAGAATATGGAATGTCCACCCACAATTTTATTTGTCTATAAGCCATATGGCGAACGTTATTAATGGTTTCAGATAATGACTGTATCTGATCAGCTCCCTTGGAGTGCATCAAAATGGTCATAATTTTAATAAGTAATAGTTAAGCCGGAATTTACTACGTGTGTATTAAATGGTGATTATATATTGACAACGCAGCCCAATTAACGGGGCGCCCTACCGTAGAATAAAAAAGGGAACGTGAATCTTTAATTACCAAAAAAATTAAATGGGTTTACATCCGGTTTTCATACCGCTACTTAATTTTCATGTTTTTTACTATGTAATTTATTAAACGAGCCTGTCGTCGCAGTAAAAGGTTCAGGTTAAATTAATTTTTTTGAATACCCGGTAAGCTCACTTTCATGTTGCTACCTTATAAATATACCCAGATATAAAACAGAAACTTAATCGCCAGATTAACGAAGGTTCGCTGCAATTAACATCTAAATAAGTGGGAAGACCACCAAACCTGTAATTTTAGGAAATCAATGCTAAATGAAATGGCCAAATTTCTTTATACGGCCTAAATGAACTATTACCTATTTATAACAATGTTAACATATGGAAACATATACAGGGTGGTCCAAATTTTATGGTATACATAGGTATCTCGTTTATTACTAAAGCTAGAGAAACTATCAAAATACCAAACAACATTTCGAGAATAATCCATAACAATTTGAGTAAGCTATAGTAAAAAAAAATCTTTTTAGTGTGTTATGTCCATTACATATGTCGACGATGTGGGACGAATTAAAAAGAAAAACAGCAAGAAAGAGAGAAACGACGAACTAAGAATGCAGCAGGTATGTGAGGAGCCGATCCCAAAACAGCGATAATGTTTTATAGAACCTATATTTGCTCGATTCTGGATTATCGATCGATGTTGTACGGTTCGACGTCAAATACAAACCTTCTGGCGCCAGACCCTTTACAGTTTAAAGCTCTTAAAACCAGCATTGGTGCAATGAAAAGTTCGCTGTGCCAAGCCTTATAAGCAGATATTTAGGAACCATCGCTTTATTAGACTAAGTTTCTGGTTTTTAACCCTAGAAGCCCAATCATATTTTTGAGGCTATGAAGCCCAATCATACGTCAAAACGACGTACAATTATAAAAGAGCTCTATCTAAATAAACTTTACTGCAAATACTAGTTTTTTGTATGGTTTATGTGAAATACTTTCTATGTAAATAAAAAAACAGAAATTTAGAAAAAATATTGTTTATTTAAACTCTGAAATGTTCACTTTAATTACATACAAAAAATTGCACGAAAACTGAGATCCTTGTAATTTTTTCTTATATACTACAAATTGTTTACAAAAATCAACTATTTATATTTTTTTTATGAAAAACTAATCAACTCTTATCAAACATAAATCACTTAAGTCAAATATAATTCAGAAAATTCGAAAAGTGCAAAAGTTAACAAAGCCCAAACATACGTCATAACGACGTTAACATGCGATAACAACAAAATGGCGGCACTTATCAAAGCGAGACTGCTGTCTCCTGTTAGCTCTGGGCATGTACCTAGTTGGCTCGGATGGTCACGGCGATCTAAGCAAGCATGCGAAAGAGATCGCGAATGTGTTGGAGTGTACGTCAAAATGACGTAGATTGGCTTCTAGGGTTAAATGCTCGTCAAAATTGGCAGTTCATAATCAAATAACATTGCTTTTAACATTTACTACTTAAGCATTTCCATGGCAACGTTGATTTTTATCTTAATATTTTGCATTTTTTTAGGTTATTTCGCTTATTTTTAAAAATAAAAATATAAAATGGGCCTAGGAACATTTTTCGCCCACAATTCTTCGCCTCCACAATTCTTCGCCCACAGTTCTTCGCCTACCCAATTATTCGCGGCCACAATTCTTCGCCAGCACAATTTTTCACCGCATACAAGCATATCACAAATTTTATTTGTATATGTGATTGTTTTTATTTATAACGTAACTTTTACAGATTATTTTACATTAGCCTAAAGTTGTTTCTTGTATACTAATACTTCTTCTTTTAATATTATGTTTAAAAATTGCTACATAAATCGCGTATGTTGTGATTTTTATTATTGCTTATGTTAGTATAGTATAAATTAAAATTAAATTAACCTAATCTGACCTGACCTTAATAACCTAACGTAAAAGAATCTGTAAAAAATACGTTATAAATAAAAACAATCACATTTACAAACAAAATTTGTGATTTGTTTGAATGCGGGAAAATTTGTGGCGGCGAAGAATTTTGGGCGAAGAATTGTGGAGGCGAAGAATTGTGGGCGAAGAATTGTGGGCGAAGAATTGTGGGCGAAGAATTGTGGGCGAAGAATGTTCCAGACACGAGTAAAAACTAACTGTAATGCTCAAAACGTTATACTCTCCGATTCAAGTTCTGTTTAAAAAACTATTCAAAGTACGTTATTAACGTCCACGTGTTACATTTAACATCAAAAAGAATCTTTTGGATCTATCTAAAATACAGTGCTCAGTGGACTTCTTCTGCATAAAGAGCCATTCAGGAATCGTAGGTAACGAGGTTGTAGATCAGAGGTTGGCAACGTGGTACTCGAGGGCACCATGCTCGCCACTAACGTTGTCAAATAATTTGTACACCCACCACTTCCCCAATGACGCGCTCTATGTCGTAATATTAGCTTGGAAAATTAGCGTAAAGTACCCTTTGTCATAATCTAGCTATTCGGGGTGCCCTTCTTATCGAAAAGGTTGCCGACACCAGTTGTAGATGATCTAGCTACTTTTCTGTCTGTAAACAGGAATATTACCGTAGGTATCTACTTGATGATTTCAGCAATCATTTTAGATTTTACGTCAGGACCCTGTGAAATCGAAGTTGGGCTGAGTTTGCAGAGTCTTTTTATCCTCAGTACAAAATAATGTACTTATAGTTAAATTTTTTAAATCCCGAAAATCCCGGGTTTCTACATTTAAAATCCCAGGATTTTCGAGACCAAAAAGCGACCGGGATCCCGTAATCCCGGTATCCCGAATCCCGTGATTGCAATCCCTACCGATAGCCCAGCATGCCCACGTGATGGGCAGTCTTACGGAGACCAAAATTACCTATTTTTTGCATCTGGTCTTAATGCAAACTACACAGAAAAGCTATAAACATCTGCTATCATTGGAGGGTGCACCCAGTGGCGTAGGCAAGGCTTTCATGGGGGGGGGGGTTAATAAACGCAAAAAGAGCCAAGGTCTTTTTTCTTTAAGGACGTCACTCTCTTTTTGAGTTTTTTAACAACAGGATGTTTGATGGTTTTATCATAGGGGGAGGGGAGTTAATTAATATACAGCAAAAAAATCCGAGGACCATTTTTTAAAGCACAGGTTTTACAGTTCTCCAACCCTATCTTAACTTATTGCGAACTTATGGGGAGATTCTAACCCCCCCCTAACCCCGCCATGCCGACGTTACTGGATGCACCTCTGTGTTAATATAGTGTCGCTTCTGTGTGTATTATCAAGGGACATTTGCGATGTTCTTGTCAACTTCACTCGGCTCGCTAATCTAAATGTTTAAAGTTGTTGGTAATTCAAAAATATCTGTGGCTGAAGGATTAGGATCCAATGCCAAACAAAAAAAAAGAACAGGAATGAAAATAATCTATGACAAAACAACGCAGCAAAAAATTGGAAGAAAAAAAGATTTGTACTGGAGGTAAGGTAAAGGACTAACAAAATTTTAATGGAGACAGTACGAAGTTTTAAATATTTAAGACCTATTAATTATAAAAGTAAAGGAAAGAAAAAAGAATTCGCATGCGCACATCTTTCATAAGAATCCTGACATCAAAGATTGTATCACGTCATGCAAAAATAAGATTTTACTAGACAGGCCAACGGTAACTTTCTTATATGAAACAGGGCCAATAACTAAAGTTATACATTTGCTTTTAAAAATAAGAGAGAAGAAAATTTCAAGAAGGATATTTGGAAGACAAAAGGTTAAAGATGCATGGGAAAAATGCTGAATAGGGAACTGTTTTTTATATCAAGAGCCCAAAATATCAAATATTGTCAAGACCCAAAGGATCGGATGTGTAAAACATATCTTAAGAATAAGAAAAGGAAAATAGTCAAGAATGTTTTGAAATGTAGGGGAATAAATAATAAAGGGAAAGAAAGGCCGAGAGTAAGGTAGTGGAATTCAGTTGAGGAAGACCTAAAAAACTAGAAATTAGATGGTGGATAAAGTTTGCAGATGATAGAAAGAAACAAAAAAGATTAGCCTATTAACCATGCTCCAATAGTATTAGACTTTTTACTTTTTCATGCAGAATCTATTGATTTTTATACATATTTTTGTTAGTTTTCGAGATAAACACATATTCTTGTTTTTTAAATAACAATCTATGACATTTTAAAGCTCATAATATTTTTCTAAGTGTAGATATATATTCAACGGTTATTAAGACTTGAGTATTTTAGAAAATACCGGAGTGTAAATAAGTTAGGAAATAAAAATGTAGAGTAGGCAATACCAACAATGAAACAATACTTTTTGGCGCCTTAAAAAGTTGAATACGTTTAATTTTTTGAATCGCTTTTTAATATTTACTTAAACTGCAACTTTTTGGTATAAAACTGTTGACTTCATTTTTCATAGTAATAAATGTTTTTTCATATCATTATTAACACTCAGCCCATTTAAAAAGTGCCAATTTTTAGTAGTTGAACCATGTCTTTATGTTTATTAACAACACCTATAGAATCCATGAAACTTGTACCAACTCGTGCCTGCAAAATCTTTTGCCTAGAAGACTGTAATCGCTTTGCTTATAGCAAGAAATTTAATATTAGAACAACTTTTAATGTGTGTATATTACATTTTTATATACCTTTAATTAAAATAATATGTTGACTATCAACTCTGTACTTTATTTGTTTGATATTTTCAACACCCACTTACGTATTGTCACTCTTTAGAACGAACACTACGTTTCAATTTTCTCAAGAGTATCAACTTCAAAGGAAATAACTGTAAAAGCCTCTTACAGTGGGATATCTTAACAATCAAAGTAGGCACCTATCGTATTATATACAAAAACAGACGCAGAAAGGGTAATTCTCAGTTTAGCAGATAACCGGAATAAGTACGAAATGAATTCTCTTTCGTTTTCCGGGTTTGTTGAAATGGAATTCTACAACACGAGCCGAGGTTGAATGTATTATCAATTATTTGTGAATATTAAATACCTATACAACGCAATATGAACAAATTATTACATCTTCATCTTATTTAATATTTTTGAGTTTTACTCTAAGTGCAATTAAATAAAGGATATATAAGTCTAGCGTTTATATTTAAGCTTTTCAATAACAGTTAAGTATCCTGAGGAGAACCCTTAATTTAGGCGACTGTGATTAACGTACAGTGGTTTGGCTAATTTTGCTTATGTTGTTAGTAAATCATCAATCTATTTTGATTTATTTAATAAAACCATGCTCAACTCAACAGTAATCAAAATGTTTTATAATGCGATTAACTGCGTAATTTTTTACAAGTATAGAAAACAGTATATTACATAACAACAGTTGTAAGAAACAAATATGCGTAATAACGCACGAGTGGAAAAGTTGCGTAAATGCTTTAAAACTCGTGTTATGTAGCATACTTTTTCTGCGATCTCATAATACCTACGATTTTAACGGCTTTTTGTCTAATATACACATACAATTACGTTGTCTGGTCAATTTTGACGTAAGCCAACTTTGACATTTCTAGACAAGGGTGCGTTTTGCATACCGAGCGTTATAACTCACTTACTAGGCATGCAGGAAGTTTTTGACGTAAGTCTACTTTGATCATTTCTTTAATTAACTGTGCTTTTTGCTTACCGTGCGTTATAACTCACATACTATGCATGCAGGCTGTAGGTACAGTAAGAGTCATTTACATTAGTGGTCGTAGAAAAATACATATTATTTAATGGGTGCTATTTAAATGCTATAAAAATAAATTGAAATGAAATAATTTTAATTCAAGAATGTAATTTAAAAAATTGTGGACGCCATTATAATTAATCAATTTGCTATATGTGCAATGCTATGAAATTATAATTTTTGCAATAAAAAGAAAATAAAATGAAATAAAAATAAATGATTCTGTCACTAATTATTGCACTATAAAAATAAAGAAATTTTGCCAATTGTATTTAATATTTGTCATTTGGATGTAAGATTTGCTACTGAATTTTAATATTTACCAGTCGGATTTAATATATGGCTAATTGGAATTAATATTTGCTACTTGGAATTAATATTTGCCACTTGGTTTTCATTTTGCCACTTGGATTTCATATTTGCCACTTGGATTTTATATTCGAAGGTATTTATAGTGATGTTCCTAGTACTAACAATGCCTTAGAAAGTTTCAACAATGTAATAATTAAACAAGAAGCTACATTAAGAGAATGATTACCAATATCTCGTTTCTTAACTTTAACTTTTGGATACATTAACCAATGGTCTGAAAATTATAGTACATAATGGATTAAAAATATTTAAAACAGAACCTACTCTAACCCTAGATATTTGGACAAATGCTTACAATTGGGCTAAGACGAAGAAAGATATTAAAAGTATATCGTCATCATCAAGTACTACAATTTATAAATTTCCCTCAAGAAAAATTGAAACGTTAAATGAAGATATAAAAGTTGATTGCTTTGAAACATTCGATGAATTTAAAATTATTCATTCTATGGCTATAACGTTACTTTCCCTAATGATGGCAACTTTTTGGCTGCACAGTGTGATTGTCCTGCTTATTTTAAAAAAATTATTTGCAAACATGCTGTAGGAATAGCTGTTAGGCTGAAGAAAGGTTTTCCACCTCCCGAAGCGAAAAATGTTGATATCGAATCAAAACGAAAACGTGGAAGACCTTCAAAAGCGAAGAAGGCATTGTTAATGCAATAGTGAAGTAAATTTCGTATTATGCTTGCTCTTTTCGTATTGTTTATTTTTGAAATAACATTTATTTAATGTATTGATCAGACTGAATAAATTTTAGGTTATATTTTTTTCATATCCATGTTTTATTATCCAATTATCATTTACCTCGTTCTTTACATTTTACTCGTATCTATAAACATGACAAATATTAAATCCAAGTTGCAAATATTAAATCAAAATGGAAAATTTTAAAACCTATTGACAAGTTTTAAATCCAAGTAGGAAATATTAAACTCAAGTGGCAAATATTAAATACAAGTGGTAAATATTACTTAAATCCAAGTAACAAATATTAAATCCGAGTAGCAAATATTAAATCAAGTAGCAAATATTAAATCCAAGAGACACACATTAAATTCATTTAGCAAATATTAATCTAAGTAGCAAATATTAAATGCTAGTGGCAAATATTAAATCCAAGTTGAATTTATATTATTTGTTATAGCGTGGTGCAAGTGACAAATAAAAAAAAATTATAGCAAATAATTTATTCTCTTATTTAATGCTATTAGCTAAATATCTTTATAAAAAAATCAATATGATATGATTAAGTCACAAAAAATTTTACCTATTCGTTCTTAAAAAGTCGGATACGTATATTACTAGTATGAAAAAGTTTAGGTTGACAACGTGTAGTCTTAAAGGTCCTGTTGACCAAAAACGCTAGACAATATCTTCGATTTGGTATTAAAGGTTGCCAATAATACAAAATTATAGGTCACAGAGTCACAGCCGATTATTATAAAAAATTGCACTTATGATTCCTTTGTTACGATTTTTTTTGTATTTCAAATTACTGCTATTGCTAAAATACTCGGTAATAAAATAATGTAGCCTTGTCTTTTTAAGGTAATTGATTTTAAACTCTGTATCATTTACTTTTTCCCACGCAGCTGGTATTGTTAGTGCAATACTATACAATTTATCGGTATGAGTGTATACATTTAAAAATTTTTGTTCATCAATCATAATCAAAGCAGGCATTTGCGGTGCTTTTGAGGGTTGCTGTGGGATGTGCTCGCGGCTGATGTCTTTCATGTTGTTTTTAATTAATCGAGGTCCTCTGGTTTCTACCTTGTCATAAAGCTACTTGTAGGCGTCAACTACGCGTTTATTTGGCAATATTGCTTTTTATTTTTTGTTTTGATTTTGATATCACGCGAACTTTAGTATATTAACTTAAACAATTGCTTTCTTAGTTACGATTTATTGGGTTTTACAGCTATGTCGACAAGGCATTGGCTTTAGTTGATAAATAAGCAATGATCATTAGCTTTATCATAGAAATATTTAATTCAGTTTTTACACTCTAGTGTAGAGGTCAGCAAATTACTGCCCGCCAATGTCCCAGAACAAACGTTTTTACAAATAAAAAATACTTTATTAATCTAACCAGGGCAGGTCACGATACGTTGTTGCTAGAATTTAAAAAATAACGTCTAAAATTTTAAGTAGTTTATGGACAAAAAATTATTGGTAGAATTTTTGTACAAAATCTTAAGCGAAATAATAAATAAAAATGTTTCAAGTTTTACAGTCAAAACAATACTATTAATAAGTTATAAAAACCTTAGTAAATCTTAACTTTCATTGTCCAACATAATTTTTCAAACCTGCTAAGGTTAAATAACTCGGTTACTAAAACATATTAATCAAGCCTTATATCAAATATTTCAAAGATCATTTCTAACGTTTTACTTACCAGGGAAGGTCACAATATGTTGTCGCTAGAATCTGATCAAGACTGTGTTTATTGCATCAAGAATATCAAAACTAAATGTTTTGCTGAGTTATACATGCCACTGGCCATTTCTTCGGAAAAATAGGGGAAAAACTGAAAAGTCGAATAAAAAAAGTAATTTTTGCGATCGCATTGGCCATGAAACCGTCAGACACAAAATCTTAATTTTTCTATTTACCAATGCGCGCATCCTTTGCAAGTACAATGGTGCAAAGTTTTTGAAAAATTCTTAAACGGTTCCGGAGAAAAATGCGAAAAACGAGACCTTTGTAAAAACGGTTTACCCTATGTTAAACGTCTATGCAAGTCGCATAGATATAGTAATACAGATATACCACAACTTCTCAAATCTTAGCGCTTTTGCATAGGTTTCGTTTTTGACGTTTTTCTCCGGAACCGTTCAAGATTTTTTTTAAAAACTTTGCACCATTTTACTTGCAAAAGATGCGCGCATTAATAAAGTAATTTTTGGGATCGCGTTGGCCATGAAACCGTCAGAGATAAAATCGATTTTTTTAATTTACCAATACGCGCATCCTTTGCAAGTAAAACTGTGCAAAGTTTTTGAAAAAATCCTAAACTGTTCCGAAGAAGAATGTCAAAAACAAAACCCTTGGCTAAGCGCTATGATATTATGAGAAGTTGTATAACTAAATCTATGCGACTTACATAGGCGTTTAACATAGGGGAAACCGTTTTTACAAGGGCCTCGTTTTTCGCGTTTTACTCCGGGACCGTTTAAGATTTTTTCAAAGAATTTGCGCCATTTTACTTGCAAAGGTTGCGCGCAGTAAATAGTAAATAGAAAAATTTCGATTTTATCTCTAACGGATTCATAGCCAACGCAATCGCAAAAATTACCTACCTATATTATTCAACTTTTCAGTTTTTCCCCCATTTTTCCGAAGGAAATGGCCAGTAGCACGTATAACTCTGCAAAACATTTAGTTTTGATGTTCTTCATGCAATAAATACAGCCTTGATCAGATTCTAGCGACAACATATCGTAACCCTCACGTGTTGTTGTAATTGTTAAATCAACGTCAATAAACTTTATTCAGTAATCCCTTTATTTACGCGAGTGACTGATTCAACAAGAACAGCGCGTAAATGAAAACCACGTAAATGGAGCAATGGGCAGCATATTTTTATTATAGGCACCTGTTCCATATTTTTAAATCTTTTACTGTTGTTGGGCTACAAAAGATTAAACTAAAGGTTAAAATGTTTAAAACTTTAATATATCTTAAACAGATTTTATTGATTTAGTTTTTGAAAAATGACTGGCGTAGTTTTAAAACTGTCACTAATCTGTTAAAAGCTATTATGACGAGCGATTTCTATATTTTTAAAGACAAATCAAGGGATGATTAATCAATGCAAGAGTGTGTCCTATTATTATTTATTTTAATTTATAAATTACCGTTATATCAAAAGATGATTAGGAGCAAAATGTGCAGAGAGTATTAAAACAAAATTATTACTTTGTTAAATTTTTATAGCCTTTTTCTAGCAACAAAAAGGTCTTATAATGACTGTTGTGATAAAGTTGTTCCCTAGATATTGTATGAGTTATGAGGATAAAACCAAAAGTTAATACTCTTGAAAATAAATAATTGTTAATGTTCCCATACATAGAGCAAAAAAATTCTCAAGTAATCCTTTTCTTGTAGCGTGTGACGAAAAATATGAAGCTATATGTTTATTATAAGTTAAGATAATTATTCTTAATTTATTTTGTTTTTGTGTGCACAATACAAGCTCGTCTCGACTTTTTAAACCTTTTTTTTTGTTTGATGTGCGTGTAAAAGCGAAAGTTAGAGAAGGTTATCATTCTGTTTAATGCGAGTTATGAATCATCCCCTTTGGGCATTTGTCATTTTAACGCCCATTACTGTTTATACATCATGTGTGTTAAATTCTACTACATATGTTCGTATTGATATTAGCTGCAAGCTACCGTTGTATGAAAACTTGCGATTTCAGTGAAATGCAGCAGTTTATAACTATTGCAATAAATTTTAAAACATGGTTAATGGTTAGTCTCTGTTAAAAGCAGGGCTCGAAACCGAAAAAATTTTTGGTTAACGGTTAACCGAAATCGAGAACTTTATTTTTATAACGGTTTTTGTTGAAAAACCGGTTTTATTCGTAAAAAACCGGTTTAGAAAAAACGGGTTAAATTAACCGGTTTTTAAAATTATTTAGATCAGGAATGCAAAGTATGAAATGATATTACTTATTTATAATTTTATAATAAATGTACAATCAAGAGTTCAGTAATGACTTTTGGTAAACTAATCGCATTTACTACAGATTTTGTATTTTTCATCGTAATTTTTATTAAAAAAAAGACGTTAAAAAAACCGGTTTTTTATTATTTTGGTTAAAGGTTACCGTTTTTTTTGCCTTTAAAAATAACGGTTTCGGTTTCGGTTAAAAATCACTTTTTCTGACAAAAAATAAAGGTTAACCGGTTTTTTAAACCGGTTTAAAAAACCGGTTTCATGCCCTGGTTAAAAGGGGTCGTTTATCGTACTAAATTATTCAAACAAAACGCTATTAAAATTCGTAACATATTTTAATATTATCAATATTCTACCATCAGAAATTCCACTCAAAATTTAATAATGTTTGATGAAGAAATGCTTGTGTGACAGCAATTTTATATGAATTCGATTTATGATGTAAATAACACGAAATGAAACGTCCTTAATACTTTGCTTGTATTTATAATCTTAAACCACGCATTCTTTTTCAGTGCGTTCATTTACAACTTATCCGTTTACTGGGCAATTTTTTTGTATTTGGTAAAAAAAAAAAATACTTTTTGGGAAATTGAATGTGTAGAAATTGGGAAAAATATTGGAAAAAAATATTTTTTTCTAATTTGTTAATTATTATAACGATGCACATAAGCACCATTTTGGGTTTTGGATATTATAAACTGTGGAACCCAAAATTTAAAATGATGCACATATGCAACTTAAAATACTATGTGATGCACATGGACTCACTCATGTCTTTTTTTATTGGAAAAATTGAAAAACAATACCTATAAGTTTATGATTTTATTTATTGCTGAAACGTTTTAAAACAATTTTTTCACCATTGAATCATGGGGCTGCACTACAATTTTCGCACATAACGTGAGTAAAGCCTTTACATTTTGGCAGTTTACACCGAAGACGATTTTTGTGCGGAATTGGTCCATGTGCAATCTGGTCTTGTCGTACGCCTTCATCATAATACATATACCCAGTAGTGATGGGCAGAATTACTCTTTTTGGTGAGTTGATTCTTTTGAATCAGTTCGCTAAACTGAGTGGTTCTAAAGAGTGATTCGGTGAGCGACTGTGCATACCGCTGTAAGTGATAAGGATTACATTAGGATAGGCATTTGTCATAGCATAATTCCAAGCAGGCCATAAACAAAATAAGCACATGGACAGAAAAATGGCGCATTAAGCTAAACGAAACGAAGTCGGTCCACGTCAATTTTACCAATCGTAAAACACATCACATCCCAATAAAAATTGGTGGCAACCGATTACCGCACTCAAACTCTGCAAAATACCTAGGAATGACACTGGATGCTAAGCTTCGATGGAGCGAACACGTGAAGAAGAAGAGAGAAGAACTAAACATAAAGTTTAAACAAATGAACTGGCTTCTAGGAAGCAAATCCCAACTATCAATGCGAAACAAAACCTTAGTATATAACCAGATACTGAAACCGGTCTGGACTTATGGAGCACAGCTCTGGGGCTGTGCGAGTAAAAGCAATATTGAAATCATCCAAAAATTTCAGAACAAAGTGGTAAGGGGAATTGTAAATGCCCCATGGTACTGTCGAAACAATGATATCCATAAAGACCTTGGAGCCAATCATGTTACCGAGGAGATTAAGAAATCAGCCAAGAAGCACGAGGACCGACTACACCGGCACGTCAACGTGGAGGTAGTGCAGCTTCTTGACAACGCTTTAATAGTGCGAAGGCTAAAACGAACTAAGCCGTTCGAACTTGTATAAGCTTGCTTGGTAGTGTAGTGTAGTGAAGTGGGCAGGCCAGGGACGTGCCCAAGTGGAAACCAGGAAATAGGACACACCGAGGGGAGGAGTTCTATTATTTGTAGTAACTAGTAGATTAAGATAGATTTAAGGTGCTCGTTAGTCAGTAGTAGCTTGACTAGTTGCATTTCAAAATTTAAAATTAAAAAAAAAAAAATAATTCCAAGATTTTTGTCAAAACGCGTTTAGTAATTTTCTCAATTTTCAGTTATTAGAAAACAAAAAATTAATATTGAATATATTTATAGCTACAGAATTTTTTTTAATACAAAAAAAAACCTATTTGCACTTTCATTCTAAAATAATGGGGAAATAATATACGACTTGTGAAATTTTACGAATCAATTTGCTATGTTGCGTGATCCAAGTCTACACCTATATGTGTCAAACAAATCATGCTAGACGATAGATGCAGGACTTTATCTAGAAATGATAAAACTGTCGCGGGGAAGAAAGATCAGGATAGAAAGTTGCTACAAACCAATCAGAGAAATAATTAACCTAGAAGAGACTATTCGTTTAAAATTTGGACATATCGATCAAAATTTCACGATTTGTTTTCTTGAAAGACTCCTTTAGTTTTACTGTATAGGGGGGGTCACAATGTTGCACCTTCTTCAGTGTGTAAAGCTCTTTTTAATATTTGCGAAAAAGATATCTTACATAAATAATTCTAGATGGATTGTTGTCATTTTTTGAATCCGCAAACATTCAAAAATAACGTCGACAATAAAAGTGACTCGTGACTATTTCCAATGAAATTGGGTCAGAAGTCGCTTCGAAACTCGCATTTCTGAGACGTAGGAACAAACTATTGTAACAGGCGACATATAAGATAAGCCAAGAATGACACCAAATACAGGACTTCGGTGCGGAGCTATCAAGATACAAGCTGTTACGTCATACGAAAGTCAGTGATCAGCAGAGATTGGAATATCGTGTTGAACAATGCAAAAGCACATGACGTTTGACCTAATTTCGACCGAAAATTGCATCTCTCAAAGCTTATTCAGCAATTAACGGACATCGATATAATACATTGAAGAAATGCTTATGCAAGGATTAATGAAGCATATACCACGTACATCTTTCATAGTTCTTCTGTTTTAGGGCGTTAGTAGACTCGTTTACAAGTACAACCAACCCCAATCAATGTTTTCACTTGCAAATGTTCACTCTTAGCACATAATTGGTGGTTTTCTTCGTAGATGAAAACATACAAAATGAGGGATTAATTTTCCAATTGGTTGTATTTTTGGTTTCACATATCTTAATATTGATATTGTTCACTTATCATTTTCTACTTTAACGAAGATTTTTTTTTTATTTTCTTCGTTTTGCTAATGTGTATTTTGGAATCAAATTTTTTTGATGAATAATAATATATTTACCCACTATTTATGAGCTGTGTAAATTATTTTTCCGTCACAACTTTCCCCGATTTTGTTACTTTTAGCCCCAACGTTGAGGTTAAAAGTTAAAAGTAACAGCTTTCTTACTACAGAATAAAAAATCTCACATATGCTTTACGAAACATATGAAATAAATATCTTGGAAGGAAGACAAATGTCCAAGATATCATTAAATCAATTTGGATGTAAAAAACTAGTTATACTTTATGAGAAATTAAATTAATAACAAAAAAATGTTACTTCCATTCAGTTCTCCCCCACTATTATTGTGTGCAAATATTTAGAATTGTTATCAAAAAAATGTATTGTAGTTAATTTTTACCAAATTCCTTTGGGCATTGTGCAAAATGAAGTAATTGATTATTTTTAAAGACCACATAGTTTGCCAGAACTATCGGGCAGCATTAAGAAAGGCTTGTTTTAAAAGTTTTAATTTTTTTTTTGATAAATAAAAAATGTTACAACAAAAATTTTTAAAAAATATTTTTTTTCCTTACGATAGTGTTTTAATTGTTGATATTTAATAAACCTTCACTTTTGGTGTTATATGTAAAATCAAATAAGTCATACACTTTTAAGTGGATATTTAACGAACATATGAACCTGAGAAAGATTAAGTTAATTGTATCTATATGTGAAGCTGTCAAAGTAATTAATGTACAAACTTTAAACAAGCGCTGACAACTAGCAGTTTTACAATTAATTGATAATAGATTTAAGCACAATTATTTATTAGCTACTAATAAAAACATCAAGAGTGTCTGAGGTCTCAAATATCTTAAACTTTCGACTGTATACGAAAATGATCTTTCAGTACAAAAGCTGTTCGAAGCTTCCAACTCAAAAGCACGAAGTTGAAAAGCTTAGGGCACTTTTTTATTTACTTTGTTAGTTTCTGTGATAAAACGTTTGAAGATTGTTTAAATGTCAATAACAATTGCAAATTTTATTATATTAAATTTTTATATTAACGTGGTGCAAAAGGAATCTCAAAATGAAATAAAAATTACAAAGAACAGTCCGTTGGCGTAGAAGCGATACCTGCAGAACGTTGTGCTTTTAATAAATTATGTAAACGATTTCGATTTTTAGTCATGGGCGTACGGATGCGTATTAAAAAAACGCTAAGCTGAGAAAGTTTAAACGATGTAAAATTTATGTTTCTTCCAATTTTTTGTTCGTTTACTTTTCGAAGTTGTTTGTACAGCAAGGCTACGTATACTATTTTGGGATCATAGCAATTTTTACCTTATTTGTAAATTAAAAATTTAAGTTCTTTTTTTAAAAACAAGTTTTTATTAAAATGTACTATAAAGAAGAAAATAAATGTTCATAAAAGTTCAGTATTTATTTAAGTATTTAGTTTGACAGAAATAGAATCATTTTAAAACAGTTAAAACTGCTTAAATTTTACTTGTTTTTGTACGTCGTTTGTTAGTCTACACTTGTGCTTGTTACTTAAAGTGACCTATTTTTCTGTCATTGTTCCTAAGTGTGTTATCATCTATTAGTTATTTCAAAACTATCAATTTTTTGCATTAAAATTCTTGCCGACTGAAGCGGTTAGTGTCTAGAAAGAGAAATAAGTATTTGTCAGGTTTAATTTAACAACCGACTGTAATACAATTATTATTCAAATTACGTTCTAAGTGCTCTTAATTGCATGAGCCAAGCTATTTAAGTAGGTATAATGTTACAAAGTAAGGTTAGTAAATTTTCCCAGGTTAACAGATGCTGCCCTATAACGTTTTAAAATTGCACTTAATTAAAATACCTTAGTAATTAAATTCATTTAATCCCATTGCGATTATTAACAATTGTTTCTCAGAACACTTGGGCATTTATCTGCAGACGTCTACGCGTTTAAAGATGTTGGTTTTGAAGTAGACGCTAATTTAATTGTGTGCATCTTAAAGTTTTTAAGCTCAGATTTTAACAGTTTGTTTAATTATCGCTGATAAAACCAATTTTTAGGGCGTTGCTGCAATTTATAAGGGAAGAACCCTAACAAATGTTTGCTTTCCCCTATTTATTTCGACGTTTCGGGGAAAGAATATGTTGGACATTACTATAAATGAGTGTAGCTTTATTTTATGCGTCATGCCTGTCAAAGAAAACGATTTTTATACACTTTGTATGGATTTTCGACAAATAATGTTGTACAAAATTGTCGTGGGGTGAAACATGACACAGCCTTTTACACTTTTACAAAAACCACTTTGAATTTTTCAGACAGGAGCAATTTATACAAAAAAAAACTAGATTTTTACGTAGTGCTTGTCTGTTATTGTTTTAATTCTGGGTTTCACTAAAATATGTTCATCATAAAAAGCGTAAGCCACGTTCAAGCGTCGCTAAAAATGTTTTACAAACTGTATAACGAACTAAAAAATGCATGAATAAAGCTGTAATAAACATTTTCACTGAGGTAGCTAAATACACCTGCTGCCTTGGGGATATTATAACTTCGAATCAAAAGGAATAATAATAAACTTGGTAAAAACCGCCTAAAAAGGAACGTGGTCTTTATCACTTGGACGAAATGATAGACCATAAATCGAAATGAATAATTAACGAAAATGTATCGGTAGGGTCGCCCCCTTGTACTTGTCATTTAACCAAATGGGGTTGTAGAACTGGAAAACCACGTTTTTACAGTGTTTTGTTTTACATTTTTCAACACATTTGATTTTGTATTCAAGCAGAAAATCAAGCGATTTGCTACTTAAAGGCTTTGTAAATTAAATAATTTCGATACTTTATTTTCCTTCAATAAAGCACTTAGTGAACAGACTTAGAAGACCTTTTAATTTTAAACGAATAATTTGTATATTAAACAGAATTTTCCTTTTACGTAATTTTCACAGTTTCTTGTTTAAGAACTATTCTACCTTACTTGGTAAAAAGTTTGAAGTCCTTGATGTTTATATATTTTATCGCTGTTTTTACTTAAAAGCAAACGAATTCAAAGAGTAAAATCTGAAATAACGCCTGGCCTAGATTAGATACCGTCAGAAATTTGTAACGCTCGCTGAGAGTATATGAAACTTCCATTAACTACTCTTTGTAACTTGCTTTTTAAAATAAATAACTTCCTTGGTCCTTGAGGAAAACACAACAGAATGTCAACAAAATCATTAAAATTGTCACATCTTTCTCATTTACGACACAAATGTTCATTTTGGATACTCAGATGTTGAATAGATATACTTTCGCTCGCAATACGTACTTTAAAGAAAGTATTGATTTCGCGATCATGTTTAAATTCCAGATTTCAAAGGATTTACATGTTTTGAGGTCCACCGAACACATTTTGGCCATTCTGGGGATGACGTTTGTATGTGATGTTCTAGAATATTCATATTATAATTGTACATCTTTACAATTGGTAATCGCTACACTCAAAAGCCCAATAAGTTGTTTTTTTCAAATCAAGTAGTTCATGCTGCAATTTAAAATGTATGAAATAATCATGTTATGTTTAGCTAAAAAATAAATTAACTTTGTACTTCATCTTTTTTGTCATCAAGGAGAGTTCAAGTGAGTTTTTTTATAATCATTCCTTACATGGTGAATGTTTTTTCCCGAAAGCATTTGTCTCGTTTTATACGACGTAAAAACATTATCACAGGTACTATTTATTCTCTGCAATCATGCTTCAGATTCATAAGAACACAATTCTCTGATTTTTTTGAGGGTGCTTGATTAAATTAGTTTACAGCATACACTTGTGCTTTTAGAACATGAGATTTAGAGCTATTACAAAGTGTCTAAATTTTAACTACCATTTTTAGCAGGTTTGCATGGAATACGATATATTGTTTGAAAGAACAATGTCCTCTAAACCAGTGGTTTTAACCTTTAAGTAGTCGCGGCCCCCTAAATATCCTAAAATATTTTCGCGGCCCCCTAGTTTGTGGTAACAAAAATATTACGATTTATTTAAGAAGATTTCTCTCCGATGGTTCGAGTAAAATAAGGAGCAAAAATATATTTTTTTAAATATTTCAATATTTTAAGAAGTAAAAACGTTTTCTAAACTTTTCGCGGCCCCCCAGTTAAGAATCGCTGCTCTAAACCCAACAGTTACTCGTTCGTAATTGCATTATCTCAAGACTTGTATAACATTGGTAGTTTCTAAATTAACTTTTTATGGAATGTTGCTAATTTGCCGGTTTGTCTTCTTTTCTGACGGTCCGATCTATTACAGTCGAAGCAAATCAGTCGTAAGATGTAATAAAACCGTGTAGGTATCGATATGGTGGCACGAAACATATTTTTACCAATTTCTACACTAATATCAACAAATCAATAAAAAAATGTATAATGTTTTTGCTGTCTGATGTTCATGAAGTTAGTTATCACTTGTTTTAAACAAAATGGTTGCAGTACTAAAGCTAACTTTTCACATAAGGAAGGGTCAGATTGACCCAAGGGCTACTTTGGAAACTCGTACAGTTCAAAAGCAACAGATTTTTCTAGATCTGTGCTAATAAAGGCTTTGGCGGCCGATGTCCAATGGGTTTAAGTAATTCGTTTTCGAGTTGGACCTGCGCTTTGTTTTTTTCTGTAATTTTCGTGCCAGTTTTAAAATTATAAACTTTATTAATTAAGAAAACTTTACTTTGCCTCATACTAACTGAATGTAATTTTAAAAGAAAAAAGCTTTTTTAGACTAAAAGTTTATCAAAATGTTCAACTACACTTGAAATTTTACCACACGAATCTATCAAACCTGTTTTTGTTTTACTACTTTTCGTTGGTATAAAAACAAATGAAAGGGTAAAATAAAACATTTGAGTGTCATACTCTCTGTCGATTGTTTATTTTTTTTTGCAAAAAAAGCAAATTAGTTCCGTGTTTAATGAGCATATACGATTGTGGCGCTCGTGAAATTTTTAACTGTTGAGTACTAAGCTGGACAACATTTTTGTAATGGCCTTGCTATGTGCACAATTTCATTTGTTTTGCGTAATTAAACACCTGAAGATGATGTATGATGTATTTCGATAACACGATATCGGCTCGTCCTGCATTTGACGGAAATCGAATCGTTGATTTTAGCATAATGTTATCCACGCACCAATAAATATAATTCAATTGATCTTCACGCATCCTAAACGACGCTTTGTTAAACCTTAATAACTGATAAAGTCGCTCCTACAGTTTCCTTAACTATGTGTACACAATTCACACATTCAAATTATGCTTCACATTTAATTGTGGGGTTGCTCGCTGCTATTAGCACGATCGATCTCTCCTGGCATGACTAATTCCTAGCTGGTTGGACTCCTATTAGACACCCACACTCAGAGCAGCTGCGTCCCCCATTTGTTTAGGCGTGTGCCACTGTATCATACGTATTCTGTCAGTACGCGTAACTGACGCATAGTTTACTAATGTTTAAATTGCTCCGGCTTGATATGTGTGATATGATGCATAGCTAATAAATTAGCAGAGAGACTTTAGATATTGGCTGGTGATACGTGACTATGGTAATTCTAGTATATGCCGTCGCTAATAATTACCTGAAGGCAAACAAGATATTTTACTACCGTTCCATGCGTAACGTTTCCCCATTATGAAATTATTCTGGATTAAAACGGGCGGATCAATGAAGAACAAAGTGCAACTTTGCTAACACGAAATGAATCACGATAAAAACTTGTAGCGGATTTTAGATCTAGTCTAACGATAATTCACATTTTATCACTTTAATATTTACACATATATCTATTATTTTTTTAACTATATTTTTATTAAAAAATCCTCTTTGGGGCATTAAAACAAAGCACTGGCTATTCTCTATGGAAAGCGACCAAACAACTAAAAAGACCAATCGTACAGATCTCGCCAATAAGAGCAGGATGGTAAATAGGTCCCGAAATAGTGAACAAAACGCGAAAACATTCGCAGATCATATAGAAAAAAACTTTCCAACCACATGGAGAAAACGAGGAAGCTCCTAATTGGGAAGAAATCCTACAAGAAAACAATGAAATCAGAGTTACAACACCTAATGAAGTAATTAGTGGAATTAAAGAAAATAATAACCCGAAAAAAGTGATTATGATCCCTAAATTAGGAAAACCTCCCCATGAAGTTTCATCTTACCGGCCAATCTCATTTTGCCTGTTATATCGAAACTGTTCGAAAAGCTGTTGCTCAAAAGAATGAAGCCGATAATAGAAGAAAAACAACTTATTCCAACTTATCAATTTGGATTTAGAAATAAACATTTAACTATGAACCAAGTACATAGAATTAGGGATTTCATAAAAAAAGCCCTAGAAGAAAAAAAAGTTTGTTCTGCTGTATCTGAGTTGTTTCCGGGTTGTTCTATTATCTTTCTAAAAGTAGCGCAGGCTTTCGACAAAGTGTGTGTAGCGGCCTCTGCCAGTGCTGAGCGGAACTATTATGCATGCATTTGATACCATGTGATTTTATGTTAGCATTAGGCTAGTTAGTATTACAGAGACAGAGATGAAGAGCAGTCGTTCGAACACCGACATGTAAACGTGCTCTATTGTATATATGAAAATATATAATTTTTGTTATGGTTGTCGTTAATTAGTCACAGTTCCATTGAATGGAAAAAGAGAACATTAATATACAATGTTAGTGTTAAACAGTGTGGCATGATGGTTTTAATTATAAACCTAGATCGCTTCTCCCGAAACAATTCTCCCAAATTGAGTTCTTCATCTCAGAGAGACACTTCAGAATAAAACAAGAAGAATCTTATTCAGAACTTAAAGAAGTTAAAGCAGGATTTCCACAAAGAAGCGTACTAGGTTCAGTCCTATACCTATACTTGTGATATTCCATACTTAGAAAATACTATAGCGATCTTTGCCGACGACACGGCTTTTTTAGCAGTAGGAAGAAACAATATAGAATCATCCGAGAAATTACAAGCAACTGCCAATCAGATCAACAACTGGACAAAAACATGGCGTATAAAGTTAAATGAAACTAAGCCATAACATGTCAATTTTTTCAACAAGAGAATTGAGCATGTACCAATCAATTTCATTAATAAGCAAATATTATACTCCAACACAGCAAAATACTTAGGTGTTACATTGGACGCTAAGCTACGACGAAAGGCTCATGTCAAAAAAAGGGAATAAATAGGTAGCAAATATTTAAAAAAATTATTGGCTAATCGGGTGGAACTTCTCTCTGCCTCTATTTAATAAACTTTTACTTTACAAGCAAATTTTAAAGCCTGTATGGACATATGGGATACAGCCAAAAGGATGCACCAAACATTCATATCATCCAAAGATTTCAGAACAAAACACTAAAGAACATCGCTGATGCACCTTGATACTGCAGAAATAGTTACATACATCAGATCAGGACCTCAACATGGACACTAACCAACACCATTATACCGGGTGATTCAGTTTGACTGTATGTATGCCAACTTTTTGAGTACATGGTCTGATTCAGAATAAAATTCTCTATCCGAATCAACAAAAAAATGTATACTATGTAATTTAAAAAAAAAAACAGTTGCCTATCGCGGATTTGACATACGTCATCGTAGAGGTAACAAAAACACATCACTCAATAGAGAATTTCTCGCTGATTTCAAATATATAAGGGTTGTTGGGGTTATTCTCAATACTTACAAAGTTATAGGTGTGCGACAGTCAAACTGAATCACCCGGTATATAAAGGATGTGTAAAAATTGGCGGAAGGGCTACACGGGACGATGTTCTTCGTAAAATTCCAAGTCGAAAATCTTAATACGAAAATGTTGTACCACGCTTGCTGTGTCTGCAAGAGGTCCTCAAAGCTTTGACATTTAGTCCTTTAATAGGCGTTATTATTTAATACTTGCAAATGAAAAAGCTGCAATTTGGAATAAAAATAGATTTCGAATAATATTTTTTCCTAGATATTGTGTTCTTCCTTTCAAAAATTGGTGTTGAAAATATGTAAATCACTGATTTTAATGACAGTAATACATATGGCAACATTGTCCTTAGCTGTCATCTCTGTTTTTCTCGTAATTATTTCTTTTTTGTGTTTTACGATACCCAAAAGTTTGCAGCTATGTTTACGAACTGAAGGCTTTCAGTTCGAACAAAAAATGTAAATACCTAAGTAAAAATTGCTGATAAAAAAATGTCCAAACGCAAATCAATGTATGCAATGTTGCCAATTTTTGTTTTCTTTAAATGGTTCCTGAGGCCATAGGAAGCATGGTACAACATTTTCGTATCAAGATTTTCGACTTAGAATTTTACGAAGAACATCGCTCCGTGTAGCCCTTCCGCCAATTTTTACACACCCTGTATAACACGAGTTTACATTATTCGTGGGTAAGTAAGTATCATATTAGGTTAAATTAAAAATTGTTAAAAAAGTTGATGACCCACATCAGTGTTTCTCAACCTTTTTCCACATAAATTTTAATTGCCCCCCTCCCCTTTCAATGTTATCGGCATACTGTCAAAATGTTATCGGCATACTGTCAAAACACCCTATTTGATTTTATTTCTCAACCATCTTTTGACTGAGGATATCATTTTTAATATGTGTATCTTCGTTAATATCTTTTTTCTGCTAATGTGTACTTAAAAATACATTGAAATCCACATCACTAGTTATTGAGCACCTTAGAACCTGTTATAGGGATGACTGCTGTCATTTTAAGAATATATTTTATGTTACTGTTTTTGTTGTTGTTTCAATAAATAGTTTTTCCTCTGATTTCTTCGCACTCTTTTAGAGTGAGATTGAGAATCAGTGACCTACACATTTCTTGACCAAAGTTCAGTTTTTTTAGCTTAAGTTAGAGAAAATATGATATATCAATATTTAATATATTTAAAAATATATTAAGTCCTGGACGCCTATCTAATGACAGCTGAATTTAGTTAATTAACCTTTTCGCTCATCGGACACTTAGCAGAAATGTTCGTTTTGCTATAATAGATTCGCTTTATTTACCTATTTGCCATTCGTTATGTTTAAAGATCTAATTTCTTTTTCGATACGCAGGCACTTTTCTCCTTAGGCGAATCCACTGAAGGATTTAAGCTTTATTTGTGACGTTTAATCCTGATAATGGTATGTTGTTTACACATGTTTTCTTATCGTAATAACAGTTTAACATAATGAAAATATCGCGGAGGTGGACAAAATGTCTTGTGTGGTGACGTGCAAGGTGGGCGCCATAAACAATATCTTTTTTGCAAATAAAAATACGCTCTTGATGTAATTCTACACTTTCAGTGTTATTGGCATTTCGATATTTTCAACTGGCTTGCATCATTTTTACTTTTTATTGATTAAAAATTAATTATCAGCTTCTCCTAATGCGTATGTTCGTATCATTTGTGTTTTAAAATTTAGCTTGTTTAATGATACAGCGAAAGTGCAATCCTAAAACGTTACAGCTTTGAACGAATTTGTAGTGAATTTGAAACAGAAAGGCTTGTAGTATTTTTAACTTTGAAATGCATTAGCGGTGAAACTTAAAACTGGTTGATGTAGTTCGACAATATAACGCGCTGACTCGGCAAAAATGAACTTTTGTAATACTCGGTGCATCCGTTTCTAAAATAATATTTACTCTCTCATTATTTCAAACTCGCACACATCGTTAGTTCGTAACAAAGGCGTTTTTATCTTTTTGTTTAATCTTTTATATTGTTGTCTTTCGAGATTTCGATAAGTTATGCGTAGTGAAAGCTTTTTTAAAGGAATGTTTCAATCAATACAAAAATAACCACTTATTATTTTTTCTTGATGACCATTCGTTTAAATTAAAGGTTATGTAAATGTCTATCTATAACCTTAGCTGCGCCTTTACCGTTGCTTTTTGTTCCCCTGCTTCAAGAAATTTACATAATTTTCAAGGTAGGCTTTAAAACCGCCAGATAAATAACTGCCGGCGCTGTATCTAATATATCTAATAGATCAGTGTTTCCCAAACTGTGGTCCGCGGACCCCTGGGGGTCCGCGGACTGTTCCCTGGGGGTCCGCAGGCAAAGTCTTGAATCGCATGTTCAAGCTGCGGGTTGAAGTGCGACTATTCTTAATGGATAAACATTTTTATTTGAAAGACCGTTTTAATAGTTACGCCAGGTTGATTAAAATATTCTCCCATTAAGTGATTTAAATTTAAGTTTGCAGGGGAGTGCAATAAATATTTTCAAGTTGGAGGAAAAAATAGAAGCTATGGTCAAAAAGTTACATTTATTGGCGATTAATTTACAAAATAATAATTTTGATTCGTTTCCTACCCCACATGAGTTCATCGAAAACTCAGAAAAAATCGTACCCAACGAATGTGTTGCAAATATGATTCTGCAAACATTATAAATAACTTTCAGAGATTATTTTCCTGAAATGCAATAAAATATCTCGTGAATCAGCAATCAATTTCACTGTAAAATCAATGAAATTGCAAACATAACCGCTATTGAACCAGCCAAACTTGTTAAGGTATCATGTAATAATGATTTAAAAACTTAGTTTAAAGAAACTAGTCCCAGTGACTTTTGGATCTCAATACAAAAATGTTACCTTTACTAGCTTAAAATGCGTTAAAACATTTACTTTCATTCTACTCAACTTATTTATGCAACCCGACGTTTTCTTCGTTAGTTTATATTAAAAATAAGCAAAGATTGAATGTGAAATTATATTTAATTAAGAATTTATTTATCCGGAAATAAACCCAAGATCGTAGGCACAAAGCAACACAATTTTTTACTTAGTTCATCAAAATAAACCATTTTATTAAAGGTGTAAAGTTTAATTATGTTATATAAAACAAACCAATGAATTAAAAATATTTGTTTCAAAACCAAACTTTGTGTTTATAATACCTATCCCAGTGATGGCAAACCTTGTCAACCAAGAGTGTCAAAAATTGAAATTCAGGTGTTGCTAATTAAGTGACGTGTGTCACCCGCATATAAATATCAAAAGATACTGTTATCAAAGCAATGTTTAAAAAAAAATATATTATCTCTTGGTCGAAATCATCAAACTTAAGAATAATCACAGATTTTCTAATTGGTAATTATATGAAAAATAATGGGGTGCCTATGAATACCACCCTAAGGCCCGATTGCATAGAAGCTAACTCCGGGATTAACCCAGGGTTTACTTTTTATGCAATCAGAACGAAATGTTTAAAATCGAAATATCTGCGTGTCACGAAAAAAGCAGCAGCGTGTCACTATTGACACACGTGTCATAGGTTTGCTATCAAAAGAGGAGTCCGCCGTAAAAGCTGTGGAAAAAAGGGGTCCGCAGACCGACAAAGTTTGGGAAACACTGTAATAGATCAATACGTCCGAATGCATTTTGTTTTAGAACCTGGGTAACTTGATTCTTTCGGTATTTTCCAGTCGATTCCAAAGACAAATTTTTATTTGTTTGCAAGACTATGTTTTGATCGTGCATTGATCAGATTAAATCGACCTCTAAAACGATTTCATCCGGGTTTGTAATAATTTTGTTGTGTCTCAAACGATGTTAAAAGTACTTGTGATTTTTTAGAGTTTATAAGAGAACATAAATTACTAATAGGTTCAATTTTAATTAAAAAGTATACAATTAGTCGTAAAAAGCTTGATTTAAAAGGTTTTGATCATTTTTTATTGTGGTGAAAAGATGTTTTAAATGATATGAATATAAATTGTTTGTTCAACTATAATAATTGTTTTTAGTATATAACATTGTCCTTCCAAAACTCTTTTTTTTTAATGTTGCAAAAAATGGCAGAACGTTTTATTTAATAAAGCACATACGATTTTGTACCTACAACATGTGCGGATCTTTTGTTGCTTCAGGTCATCCAATTTTTTTTTTAAATCCTACATGTTTTTCCGTTTTATTTTCGTTGTGAAGTTTCCTTACGACAAAACCTAGTATTTTGCTATGGGACGATATTCTAGTGAGTGTTTGGCTTATTAACATTTTTCTGAACACAAACAAAGGTTTGTCTAAGAATAATGGGATGTGGCTCGATTTTACCACAACCATACTTGCAATTGATGAAAGTATATTAGACGTTATGAATATGTTTTGGTATAACTTTACTTTAACGGACTTAGTCGGAAATTAATCAAATTGCGTGGGCTTATAAAACTAAAACTTGTTAAACGCAAAAATGTTAAAATTTCATTATAAAAGTTCCGTTTGGCAGATTAGGTTAAGTTATAATCAAATTTGATAAGGATAGCTAAATTATCTATGTAAAGTGTATGAATATGATAATAAGACATAGGTATATGAAACTGTATTTGTATTGATTTTGCTTTAAAATCAGCTAAAAATAACGTTAATCTTATTTCATACCCAAGTTTCATAACTGTCACTTTTTGACATTTTGAATTACGTTCGCAGTTTCTTGCCACTTTTCTTAGCTCGCAAAATGGGCTCATTTAGATCAAATAGAATCCGATCAGTTTCAGTTGGAATTAAAATTTTAATTTTAAGTGACCATTAATTTATTTTTTAGCCATTCACTTGTGATTTGCGAGTGGTAGTTAAAAATAAATAATTTTCAGTCGAAGTGTGTGCAGTTTAATGGAGGCTGTTACTTGCGATATGTTATTCGGTAATTTATAACGTTTGAATTAGTAAGAGCGTCCGATTTGGAGTTTACTTAAAGTTTTCTTTACAACGCTGAATTATAAGGGACGCCTAAATCTAAATAAAAGTAAAATCGGTAAAACGTTAGAAGATTTGACGAATATAGCATGCCGTGTTTGCTAAAACCTATTTTATAAGCATTTCATTTACAACCGTGAGAAAGACATATTAGGGATTAGTTAAACTTTTTTTTTCAACCATTTCTTAAGCACTTTTATAATGAAATTTTACGCTAATTTATTGAGAGCGCCAAATAATATTAACATATATTTGTGTTCAAGCAGGCCAATTATCTAAACCCTGTCAATTTTGAAGATTTCCGACAATGTCAGAGTAAAGTTGTTACGCTTAGCCTTCGCGAATAAATACATTCATATTATTTATCGTCTCTTAAGACTGTTTTATACTATACTATTTTTTCGTTTAAGAAAATCGTATACGATTTTTGATACAAAAATTTCGTTCAAGAATTTAGCATGGAAAATATCAATCTTTTACATTGTACTATTTTTTGGTACGAAAACCTCAATATATTTTGGTTACTTTTTAGTAACTTTTATCATATTTTGTTGGCACCTTGAGTAACCATGTCAAATTTTCAATTTGATCACAACAGAAAGTGAATCATTTTCAAATTTAACGTTTATTTAACGCTTGTTCCATTCTACATATTTATTCCTACAAAATAAATTGTGAGGGATTATAACGGTAATAAGTAGTATTTAACATCGTTTGATTGTTTCAGTTAACCTAACCCACAAATGACATGCGGTCAGATACAGTTACAGTAAAATACGCATGCGCGCTTGCTAAAATTGGACACATACCGGGTGTCACACGTTCATGGTACACCCCCTTCTTTTTTCTTTAGTTTTGATTTTAAATAAATGAAATTTTAGATATATGATATATGCAAAAAACCGGGCTTTTTGAGCCGTTGCACACATTTGTTTCACTTCCGGTTTCGCCGGAAATGACCCTAACTTTGTTATTTTAAATGGAACACCCTGTATATTTTTACATTTTTGGAAAGAGGAAGTGATTTTTGATACAACTGCACTATTTTCGTTAATTTTTATAACCTCAAAATTTTTTTAAAACAAAATTTATTTTTTTGTAAGGGTGCCGTGACCTGCACAAATTGATTTTTATTATGTCAACAATTGTCCAAAAAACGTTTTTGTAAATTTTAAATGACATTTAGGTTACTTTAATCGGCTTTGAAGGTTGAGGAATCGGTTTTTTGACAAAAAGTCAATTTTTTTAAATGGAACCATACTGGTACTAGCGGTTATTTAAATAGATCATCTTCTAACGAATCCATCGATACCAATAACTTGTATTTTTATTAAGAGTCTACTTTAAAAACTTAAATTATTGTGAAAATTTATTAAGAGATCCTGTTAATCGCAGTACACTGTGCATAACTACAACAAAACAAATGATCGTTGTTTTATGTTTAACTACTACTACTACTAATCATTTAATTAGACAGTCTAAAAATTTTGGTAATCATTTTTACATAATTAGATTATCGCGATTAAGAGGATCTCTTAATAAATTTTCACAATAATTTGAAGTTTTTGAAGTAGATTTTAATAAAAATACAAGTTATTGGTATCGATGGATTCGCTAGAAGATGATCTATTTAAATAACCGCTAGTACAAACAGGGTTCTATTTTAAAAAAATGACTTTATGTCAAAAAACCGATTCCTCAACCTTCAAAGCCGATTAAAGTAACCTAAATGTCATTTAAAATTTACAAAAACGTTTTTTGGACAATTGTTGACATAATAAAAATCAATTTGTGCAGGTCACAGCACCCTTAATAAAAAACTAAATTTTGTTTTAAAAAAAATTTGAGGTTATAAAAATTAACGAAAATAGTGCAGTTGTATCAAAAATCACTTCCTCTTTCTAAAAATGTAAAAATATACAGGGTGTTTCATTTAAAATAACAAAGTTGGGGTAATTTCCTGCGAAACCGGAAGTGAAACAAAAATGTGCAACGGCTCAAAAAGCCCGGTTTTTTGCACATATCATATGTCTAAAATCTCATTTATTTAAAATCAAAACTAAAGAAAAAAAAGGGGGTGTACCATGAACGTGTGACACCCGGTATAGGGACGGTAATAATTTCGTACGAATTTTTCGTTCAAGATTTTTAATTTCTGATTGACACCGTACTAGAAAATCGTATACGATATTCTTAAACGAAAAAATAGTGTAGTATAAAACAGACTTTAGTGACAGACAGTACTTTTTTATTGCTTCATTGACAGATGACTGGTTGCTTTTCACAACCATAGTTCTTTTTTTCATTGTTTATCACTTGCTTTTTCCGGTGATATATTGTAAAATAGGCTCAGTACTGAAATGAAGAAAGATTCATGATTCATGATAATACAGGACTAAGACTTTTCAACAAGCAAATAAAACAGGTTTTTTTTTGTTCAGTTCGTTTGCATATTTTTTTTAATATCCTGTTTTTCTATTTAAATGTTCTATTGTTAACTAAATAGTATTGCAGTTTTTTGCCGTATCCTGCCCGGATGTACATTTTTTATATCAGTAGCAACTTTTGCTTCCAGTTTTTTTTTTCTGTATTGTATAAGACTTAAGAAATAATAGGGCGTATTACTGCATTCCATGACGTTTTCACTTTTTTTAGCAATATCCAAATATGAACTTTCGCTATTTGAAATATAAAAACACAAAATCGCTTTACGCATTCAAGATGTAATAGGTAGCTTCATTTTATAAGCTGTTTTACATTTAATGCTCATTCGATTATTTTTTTTATGGCTATTATTTAATCCTACTCAAAAACAAAACTATTAATAGATTTAGTTTCCCTACTTAGTTGGAAAACTGTTGTAAAATCTGGTCTAAACTGTCTGAATCGAGCCTTAGTTTTCTAAATTTATTATATGGCTTATTATAACTTTTATGTTCACTAAATAGGTAAACCTAGTTTCGTAAACAAATTTTAGGATAAGTATTTTTATTATGAACCTGAAGCGCTACAACGCACCGTTTATTATATTAGTAGGACGATAATTATATAGTAAGTAGTTCATTCGTTTTGCTGCAGTTTGATTAAAGCAATATGGCTATCCCTTTTTAGCTTATGTATCGTTGTATGTCGGCGACTTACAAAATTCTTGCTCTTAAAGTATGCTCTCTTTTCAGTTAAATTAAAACATATTTAACCGAAATAAAGTAAAACTGAATGCTACATAAAGGCCCCTTTAAATATTTATGGAATCCCTCTGTGTCTAAGGGAGAGAGTAAGGGATCAATTTTTATCCCTTACCTTCGATTTAAAAAAATATCCCCCTGGGGATACGATGATGCGAAGAGTAAAATAACTATTATTCTGTAGCAGCGGCTTTTGTGGGCTTCTGTATCCTGTCAGTGGAAGTTTAAATTTAGTAGAATATTTTCTTGTAAATATTCAATTACGTTGTCCTATTTAGATTGCAACTACCTTTCAATATATCTTCTTAGAGTGGCTTTAGGACCGATGATCTCCACTTTTTTACGGCTGCGCGGATATGCTACTGCTCTGGGCAGAAAATTCTTTCTGGTTTGGGACTAAAAAATATTCTTTTGCTAAGTAAGTGTAAGGACAGGGGTTTGTAAACTGTGAAACGTTGCGAATTCAGTGCTGGACTATCTTCTATTGTTAAAATAATGATTGGGGAATGAAGTATAACGTCAAGTTCATAATTTAAAGCACGAAATGAAACAGTTTCTGATAGTGCTCTTGAATCGCGAATTATACAGTACGCTAGAGGAGAGAACTGTCAATTGTTAATGAGGAACTTTCCTTGGTGTGTTTGGAGCGCGTTGGGTTGAAATATTCCTTCGCTCAAACAATACGTGGATGTGATAATTATTAAAGCATGGCTGAATTTGTCGTTCTCTGGGGTGCGAAATACAGTGACAAATATATTTAACTCTTGACGACTAAGGTGTTTTGTTTGCAAACAAATGTCTGATACACATTGAGGGTGCATTCAGGTGGGTTTGGGTCGAAAGAGGTACATAGCGTTCAAAGAGGACGTGGGCCGTGTTAGGGGTACCGACACACGGGGGATGAATCGTAATCGTACAAATTTTATCCGTACGGCGTGTAGGGTGTGAGTTGGAGGGGGTGTTGACGCGCACGCCCGCCCAAGCATCGTGCCGGCCGCGGGCTCAGTACCACGCGAGACTCGTGTTCTGCGCGTCCGCGAACTGCTGGAGCTACAAGTTTCGGAGTCCGGTGATATCTAGCGACCCCAAAGAGGGCCCGCCCACCACTGATACTCGTTTCAGCATCCGTTGGATTTGCTTAAATTATACATGTGTCACCAACTTTCCAACAAAGTTTGCATAAATTACTTGCTCGTGTAGTGCGATTTACATATCTGACAATATTTCTCAGCATATCTGTATGCCGAATTTTAATTACCCTTTAGTTCAAAACTGCCATCCGGAGCATTTAGGACATCGATGGTAAAGTTTTAAATAATTCAAAAAAAACTTGTGTGGAGTTGACATTAAAAAAAAGTTTTTCAGTTCAAGAACTACGCAGACTGGTAATATTTACCTGTGAAGTAGTAAACTCGTTGTAACTTTAATAATTTAAATTGATTTACTTGTGCGGGGTGTGCGGGTAAATTTTAATTAAAGTTCATCAAGGTTGCGTTGTGTCGTTAATTAGTGAAGATAGAACCAGGAGTGGTGATTTGGGGATGAGTGTTTATCAGTAACTTAAGGGAAACCACCATCGGTACGCTTCAGTTATTGCTCCTGAATTCACAATGGGTGCTTCCTGTTTCCTTCTGGTTGCGGCTCTTCTGGTGTCCTCGCTAACTCTAGTTAAAGCGCAAGGTAAGGGCCTTTGACAACCCAAATCAAGATGCCGTCTTTAAGATACTTCATTCATAGAAATTCGTGGGTAAAATGATGGGAATTAAATTGTTACAAAGTAATTTTAAGAGCCGAGTAGGTTTTCCAAAAAAGTCACACCTTTTCTTTTATCAATTTACAAAGTGAACAATACTGAAACGATAAATAGAGAATCAAAAAACAGCGCTAGCACTTTTTCGTTTACCCCAAAGGCAACCATCAGGAATGGTTATGAAGAAATAGAAAAAAGATTTTCCTGCATTTCTTAAAAATGTACGAAGGATTAAGTTTGCATAACTTTTAATCAGTATATGGGGCCTATAAGATTTTTTTTAAATTATTGAATAACACCGCGGATAGTGCGATTTTAATAAGGCTTCCAAAAAGACCCACTTTATATTTTTGACTTTTTTGAATGATACTCGTACCTTTTACACTCAAACTATATGTGCAACGTGAAAAAAATGAATATCATCTCATTTTCGATAAAAAAATATCGCTTTATATACAGTCATGTTCCAGTACATCAATATGGCTGCATTAGCATTTGTGTCCCATATCATTAAATTTTTTGGGAAAATGACAAATTCGTAAATAGTAAAATGCATAAAAAAATTAATTTTCCTATTGAAACAGATAAAAAAAAAACTATGCAGACAATAATTTTAGCCAGGGGTTTGGAGCAGTCCAATTTTTTAATTGGTCCGCTCCAGCTCCGCTCCGATATTCAAATTCCTACTCCTTCTCGGCTTCGCTCCATGCTCCAAATATTGTTAACATTTTTAAAACAAGTTTTTAATTAAAAAAATTGTTTTTAAAAACTAAGTAATAATTTTATCGGATATGTGGAGGTTGGTCATAAATTATAATATTTGACCCTAACAAACAAGTGAAGTTAAATAGCTGTTTGTAAGAACAAATTATTGATCTTCCAAGATTAAGTTTATGTAGCAAACTGGAGCAGTGAATCAATCAAAATTATTTGCTCCGGACTCCGCTCCAGCTCCGGGCAAAAACCATTGCTCTCCACTGCTTCGTGCTCCGCTCCAAACCCCTGAATTTTACAGAAAAAACTGTATACTATAAAAAACAAAAAATATATCAAAGTTTTCAGATATTTTCAATAAACACGCATCTTCTTTTGGATTCATATATGCCTCAATAAATACATAATTTATATTTAAATGTATAAAATTAATAAAATGAACTGTACAGGGTGGCCTATTTTCGATGCCCATACGGGGTATCTCGGTTATTATCAAAGATAGAAAAAAACTAAGTACGTAGTCTCGATTTATTTTTTCGAGAGAAATTCATTGCCGTAAACAGATTTTTGATATCATTTTTAATTTTCGAAATATAGCCAAAAACCGATATATGGCACTTTTCAAAAATTTTAAATATCTCGCTTAAACGAAAAGACAGAAAAAAACTTGCACAACATTTTTTGCATGGTTTTTGGTCCTCAATAAGATGGCGATGTTCATTTTTTTTACTCATACAAATATTGATATATTACACCTAACTTTCTTATTTTAAATGGCAACCATAGTTGGCTTTGACATAAATCGAAAGTTTATTTTTTGCGCTTTTCAAAAATATATAATTTTCTTATGGTTGCTATTTAAAATAAGTCAGGTGTAATAATATATCGGTATTGATATGAGTAAAAAACAATTGAACATCGCTATCTTATTAAGCACAAAATATCATGCCAAACATGTCTTTAAAGTTTTTTTTTATCTCTTCGTTTAAACGAGATATTTAACATATTTGAAAAGTGCCATAAATCGGTTTTTGGCTATATTTCGAAAATTAAAAAAGATGTCAAAAATCTCTTTATGGCAATGAATTTCTCTCGAAAAAATACTTAGTTTTTTTCTATCTCTGATTATAAACGAGATACCCTGTATGGGCATCGAAAATAGTCCACTCTGTACTTGCAGAAGACACCAATAAACGCAACTTTTATTTTCCTGCATATAAATACACAGACGCGTCTGCAAATGCAGTCGTGGCACTATGAGTAGAGATTTTATTTCGAAAGTAGGAGTTGTTTACAAATACTGTTAAAAAAATTTATATAGACAGTGCTCGGTGTTTACAATGAATATTCAGGAACAGTATTGACTGATATACATGGATATATCTACATATATTTAAACGCAAAACTTTACTGCAAACGCAGTCATGCTTCTGATGGACTAATTTACTGACTGCATATGCAGACGTGTTCCAGTTTATCGCTTCAAAATGACTGCATATGCAGACGCTGTCCGCGAAGTTGTTAATAAATCTGAAAAAATGAGAACTTTTATATTTCAAACAATTTATACAGCTCACTACTAAGGCTGGCCATTTATAAGTTTCCCTCTGAGGTGTCGACATTTTATCTTCTATAGTTTTGCGATTCCCAGTGGAGAGTTTCGATTTAGGATACCCACTATGACTTAACTAGATAAAGACAGTTGCAACATCTGGTTGGAAGTTCTAACAACGCGTCACAATAGTATAAATTCGAATTTTATATCTAAGAAATTTTATCCGGAGAGGCGAAATTCCTTGCGTAAACTCTTGGGGATGTATCTGCGGAATTCTTGAAGAAGTTCTTTAGATTTCAATCCTGTCGTATTTTACTCTCGGTAGTTAATGGTGTATGAGTCTCAATATTTTTCAAAAGAATAAACTGAATAACAAACATCAATGTTGGCGTTGAAATTTGTGCGATTTTTCAGCGTCTACGTTTAGATTCAATATTAGTTTTGCCTTTTATTTCTGTTTATGTTTCCTAATATTCTCCTTCCGTTATGATACTATAAATATTTGCTGCTTTATTTGTCTTTAATCGTTCTTCAATTTTCTTTTACGTCAATCAAATCGGAAAGCGCACCAAGAAAACCAACGAGTTAATAAAACGCTTTCGGACTTTTTCCAAGGAAGTTATGAAAATTTAATTGGTTTTATGAGGTAAAATGGTAAATTAATCAATCATTGCAAGACTGAAATTCTATTAAAGCTTACAAATTTCGTATAGCTAACGTCGTGAAACTTACAGTTTTATAAATTGGTTTTGATATCAGTAGCTAATCAATTTTGGCAGCCTGATTTCAGTGTAATATTTCATATGCCTTATGCTCTTTTCATTAATTATTTATCTGTAGTGCGTCTTATCCAATTTATTTAAGTAATTCTAACGTTTATGAAAATAAAAAAAAACGAATTAACGAATTAGTTATAAATATTCATAAAAGTAATAGTAAAATTTCTTCCTAACATCTTTACAAACTAATTACTCCTGTGTTTGATACTATTATTGGTTTATTTTTAAAACACGATCTTCTTTTGTTTTACAAACTTTTTATGATATTTCTTCATAAAACAAATATCATCATAATATAAATTATATTTCCGAATATATTGAAATAACAATTTTGATAAATGTTGCCAAAAAATTATCTTTATTTACCGAATTACATTTTTATCACTGCATGTCTGACAAATAAATATGGTTTTGAATTATTTTCGCAAAAAATTTAAAGGAATCCAGGGACCCGAACCGCAAAGAATAACGGTTCAGTTCCGATTACTGGTTCAAAAAATTTTAACTTTTTGGTTTATGTTTCGAACCACTGGTTTTGTTTTATAATGATTCGCTAACCGGTTGGGCGGCAACGGTTTAGTTCCGGTTCCGGTTCAATGCCCATTGTGTTTTCAATTGGAAATTTTTAAACGTATACATTATTGAAATATGTTTATCATGACGATGCATTTTATAAATTGAATTGTCTAAAATTTTTCATTTTTGGTCAAATGTAATCTAAATTACGAAAATAAAAAACATAAAGTGTCAATAATAAATATAATTAGACCGAATAGTTGTGTGAACCGGTTAAAGCGTTTTAAAGCGGTTCACTCCAATCGGTTCGGTTCGCTGTGTGATTTTTCATAAAGGTCTTTAGTTCTGGTTCACGGTTCAAGAATAAAGCACCGGTTCGTTCCGGTTTTTGTTCCAGTTCCGGTTCGGTTTTGGTCGGTAAAAGAATAATATTTGATTGTGGTGTGTACATTTTTTCAGACGAAATTAGAGTACAGATCCTTGAGTTACGACAACATGCTCAATTGGAAGTCAAAATCACCTTAAAAGAATACACAGTCTAATATTAGATTAAGAAACTGTTACTTCATTGTTAATTACTCCAATATAACAATATCTTACTTAATAAACCAGCGCGCCCGCTTGAGGGTCCAAGAAACGGAACCAATAACTGCGATGTTCCAATGTCAATGTAAATTTATATTTTGGAATAATTTTTTACAACGGAACAATTCCACTTTCGTTACCCGCAGACAGGGAACGCAAAATCAGGTGTTTTTTTGTCATCGAGCTACTTGCCTTTTCAAAACGTATTTTCATCTACACTTTTCAATGTTACAGCACGGTAAATTTTTTACCGAAGGTTTAATTTAGCGCGCTTTTTATGACGCGAATATTTCACTAATATTGATCTGAAGCATGGAAATGGATTGGAGTTCAAAAATGTGAAATTTCAACTCAAACCTCTCTCCACTTTGTTTTAATTAGCGCTAGTGATTACACTGCTTCTCCGCCAGGGGACGTATTACGAGAACGACGGAAATGGTTCATATTGTCTCCAATGTATGCTAGATTCAAGTTTAAAGTCGATAATATTTTCAACTTTAGTTAGGGTAACTGAACTTTTGATAATCTTTTTTATATCGTAGAAATTAAACGCTACTGGAAAATTTTTATTATGTAGGTATGTCATAAAGAAATAAAAACCTGTAATACATTTGCTCAGTAACGTTCAATTTTTTGCTTTAAAACGAGTGCCTTGGAGAAAACATTGTGGAAATGTTATTCGTGTAACGTTAGCTGTCGCGACATCCGAAAAGGTTTCAAGAAATGAAAAATTTTCCTTTTGTATTTTAATTTTTTGTTTTCTTTGTCATAAACCTATTCCTTCTTTATGAAATGCACTGCAGCAACTGCGCTGTTCTTTATAGGTAGCTACTCAAAGCGTGTCTTTTCGTAGGAAGTCCGCGTTTGATGTCGACGCCTCTGTTCACTTCGGAGGTACATTGACCCAGTGACAAATTAGCAAAACAGCGAATAAACCCACTTGCATAAAAGGTTGCCCATCACTGATAAAAACGAATGCAAAGTAGACAGTAATAGTTAATACTAGGGGTGGGCGATATCCATATCGAAATTATATCGATATATATCGATATATCGGAATATCGATATATCGACATATCGAAATTTCGATATAAAAGCGACGCGAAGCTAAAAAAGTCGGTAAAAAAGTGAAAAAAGAGACTGGTGACCTAAAAAAAAAGCTTCTCGTCCTTAAAATATCGATATATCGATGTATCGATATCAAAATTATATCGATATTTATCGATATATCGCCCACCCCTAGTTAATACTCGATGTATTAGGCAAGTTCTTCCAAAACTATGTTTAGACCAGCGTTTCTTAAAATGTGGGTCGCGAGAATTTTTTTTTTTTGGAACGCACACCATATTGAAACTAATAATAATGTTTTATTTATTTAACCAAGCCGGATATTAATAAATTAATATTATATTCATTTTAAAGATAATTTTCTGTGTAATGAGATTTTGAGTTTTAGTTGATAAATAAATTTATTAGAATATTCAATGTTTTTTATTATTATCAAAATAATATGGGTTATAAACAGGGACCCAAACGCAAAAAATTACGGTTCAGTTGCGGTTACCGGTTCAATAAATTTTAACTTTTCGGTTTAGGTTCCGAACCACCAGGGCATAAAACAGTTTTTTTTTAAACCGGTTTAAAAAACCGGTAAACCGTTATTTTTTGTCAGAAAAAGTGATTTTTAACCGAAACCGAAACCGTTATTTTTAAAGGCAAAAAAACCGGTAACCTTTAACCAAAATAATTAAAAAAACCGTTTTTTTTAACATCTTTTTTTAATAAAAATTACAATGAAAAATACAAAATCTGTATTATATGCGATTAGTTTACCAAAAGTCATTACTGAACGCTTGATTGTACTTACAAATATTATAAAATTATAAATAGATAATATCTTTTCATACTTTGCTTTAAATAATTTTAAAAACCGGTTAATTTAAATCGGTTTTTTACACTAAACCGTTTTTTTAGGAATAAAACCGGTTTTTCAACAAAAACCGTTATAAAAATAAAGTTCTCGATTTCGGTTAACCGTTAACCAAAATTTTTATCGGTTTCGAGCCCTGCGAACCACCGATTTTTATTTTATAATGATTCGGCAACCGGTTCGGCGACAACGGTTCATTTCCAATTTCGGTTTAATACCTTTTTTGTTTTTAATAGGCAATTTTAAAAAGCATTTTTTATGCCACAATGTTTATGAGGACGATGCATATGTATCAATTAAACTGTCTGAAATTTTTCTTTTTTTTGTCAAATGTAATTAAAATTGCGAAAACAAAAGTTCTGCAGTGTCATTAAGAAATATAATAGATCCGAATTGAACCGGTTATAGCGGTTTGAACTTTTGAACCGATTCACACCAGTCGCTCGGTGCGATTTTGCGGTTTTGTTGTTTTTTAAATAAAAGTTTCAGTACCGGCTCACGGTTCATGAAAAATGTACCGATTCGTTACGGTTTTTGTTCCAGTTGCGGTTCGGTTCTAGTCCATGGTTATGAATGGTTAATATTAGATATCATTTTAAAGTATCAACATTTTGTTGGGCGCGACAATTTTTTGGATTGGAAAGTGGGTCGCGAAGAAAAAAGTTTTAGAAACACTGGTTTAGACCACTAACGGCCACGGCAAATAGTATAAACCTCAGTCGTTTGATAAAGACCAACATAGAATGGTCGAAACGTCACACAAATCAAGAAGACGCGGTTCCAAACCCGGTAACGAAGATTGTAACATGGACGATAGCCGCGAAAGCCTGAAGAATAAAATAGTATAAACCTACAAATAATTTAAAGTTAAACTATTTTCATATATATTTCGCATACAATGCGTAACTTAAATTGTATTCTTTGGTCATTAGAAAAAGGCTGTAAAGAGAAATACATATTATACAGGGTGTAGACTCGGATCACGCAACATAGCAATTTCAATGGTAAAAATTTAAAAGTCGTATTCTTGCTCCCCTAATTATTTTAGAAAAAAAGTGCAAATACGTTTTTTGTAAAGAAAAAAATTCTGTATCCATAAATGTATTCAATTAATATTTTAGTTTTCCAATAACTGAAAATTAAGCAATTAAAAAACGCGTTTTCACAAACAATCTGTAGTGCCTTGGAATTATGCTATGACAACTGCCCAGCCTAATGACACTTATACTGTCACTTTGACGTGAAGTTTATTCATAATAATCATTTTTATTATATCTTGGAATGAAAACATAACTAACTGTGTAAAATAAATGTTTGATAAAATATAAAGGATAATTAAGAATGAATTTCGCGTCAAAGTGGAAGTATCAGTGAAATTAGGCTGGGCAGTTGTCATAGCATAATTCCAAGGCACTACAGATTTTTGTGAAAACGCGTATTTTAATTGCTTAATTTTAAGTTATTGGAAAATGAAAAAGTAATATTGATTTCATTTATGGATACAGATTTTTTTTCTCTACAAAAAACGTATTTGCACTTTTTTTCTAAAATAATTAGGGGAGCAAGAATAAGACTTTTAAATTTTTACCATTGAAATTGCTGTGTTGCGTGATCCGAGTCTACACCCTGTATTAATGCAAAGATTTAAAAAAAAAATATTTGATTGATCGGTAACTTAAAAAAATCGTTTCTATGTTTCGAAAAGACAAGAAAAGTGATGTTATTAAAATAACAGAGCTGTTGATAAAAACGGTCTTCTGGGGTTGTTCAAATATAAAATATTAATATATCTTGTGTAGGTCAGTATTTTCAAAGAATAAAAATCAAAAACTACCCTTATGATTTATTTACAATGTATTTAAAAAAAGCAATAAGTAAACGTTTAATGCTTTACTTTGGCGTAAGGTATAAGCTTGCCAAGTGGAAACTACTTGTCTAATGATATAACTAAAGGTATCATTGAAAACATAAATTTGTAGTCAACTTAATTAGGCAATTCGAGAGTTTTATACCTCGCAAGTCTTTTAGTTTCTCCACCGTTTACAAATAACCAAGGAGTTAAGATAAGGAAACAATCTCCTATGATATTTGGTAAATTGGTAGGTACTAAAACTTTGGACCACATTTTGAACTGTACAGGGTGGTCCAAATTCGATGGGATTACATGGGTATTTCGCTTAGTCAAGACAGAGAAACGGTTAAATAACCAAAAATGTGCAGTTTCTTGGGCAAAGTTCAAAGATATTCTATCATTACCGGTTTTTGAGTTATTAAAGAAGGACGTTTGTTTTTTGTTATATTTATAGTGGATCATATCTCCCTTATTGTTTTAAATTTCGAAAAAGTTTATGAAGATTATTTTTAGATATTTTTATGTAGATTTTGATAGTAGGTACTAAAAACATTTTTTTACGCTAGCCGTTAAACATTTATGACACAAACTCACCTTATTTTAAATGAAAGCTACAGTTGGCTATGACCTGTTTAAATTCCTTACTTTTTCCCTTGCCAATTATATAATTGTTGATGTATTTATTTTCAATAACACGCAAGTTACAAAGATTTTTTAATTTTTTTAAAGATGAGAAACAAAAAGTAGGCTGTGAAAACAAAGAAAAAAGTTTTTGTAAATTAAAGTAACAACTTAAAAAATTTCAGTGATAGAGTTAATAACATCACATTTTTTATTAACATATTTTTAATGTATTGTTTTTAAACAAATGAGATTAAAGGAAATACGCACCAAGTGCATATCCAGTGTTAGAGGTTTTTCAATATAAACTGAACCGCAAAATGCGCACAGAGAGGGGATGGTGGTTAAAATGTAGACGTTTCTAAAAACGTTATATTATTACAGGTTATAACCCGTTGTTAAAATAGACGTATGTTTTTAGGTTGCGCAGTAATTAACGCTTTAGACGAGTTTTGGTTTTTGCGTCACAGTTCAGCTTATCTTGAAAGACCTCTATTATAGTATCGTGGTCACATCATTTTTAACTTCTTTTATTCGAGTAAGTTTTATGAAAGCACATTTTTAAAGAAGCGCGTATTATATAAAAAAATTGCGAATTTAAGTCATTTCCGATCGACTTCCTCTTCGTAAGCGTTAACTCCTACGCACCAATAATCTTCCAATACCTTTAAATATATAACTTCTATAAAATTTCATCGAAACATTAAATTAAACGATTTCCATGTACTTACAGGCAATTAAATTACGAGATTGGAAAGTTACAAATCCTTTTACAGTTTTATTTTCATGTTTTTGTGCAATTTTTTTATATGTGTTATAGAATGGTAAAGTAGGTAACGTTAGTTGTTAGCAGGGTTGAGCAGATTTAAATCAATTGATTTAAATCACGATTTAAATCATGATTTAAATCAAGTGATTTTTTTAATAAAATCATTGATTTAAATCAAGTGATTTTTTAAAAAAAATTATCAATTTAAATCACAGATTATATGAGTACAATATAATATTAATTTATAATAAAATAAAATTGTATTACTATTAGTAATTAAATACACGAAATGGTGAATAAACCATATTAATTTGCTCTTGTAAAGTAATATTCATTGTGGAAATGCAATAATTCAAAATATAAATGACAAGTTTTTGACGTTAGCGTAGTGAACAGTCAGTTTTTTCAATTTCCACGGCACTCTATTGCTTCAATAACGATTTGAAAAAAAATGTCGAATATCTCGAAAAGTATGAGTTTTGGGTATAGGACATACTTCACAAAATATGAAGCTCTTTCAAAGATGAATTCGATGAAATAAAAAAATACAGGGGTTTGCATTTGAAAAAATCGAGTTACGAGCTTTTGAAAATCATGGAAGTTGCCACCTATTTATAAACACCCCTGTATGTGTGATTCAAATTTTTTCATATCGAGCGAACAGAGAAATATATGTCCATACCAAATTACAACTCTGTATTTCAAAATAACTTCAGGAGAATTTTTTAAATAAAGACTTAAAACATTGAATAATTTAGAAAATAATGTTTTTTTACAACGCCGTATAAAAACCTGTAGTATTTTATATTGATGCAAAGCTAAAATTAAGGCGATCAAAAATAATAAATAAAAAATTGGGTGTTGTATTTGAAATATAAAAGTTGCTGTTAGTTCCAGAAAGGTGACTCACCCTGTATATTTGAAAATATTTTTATTGTGTTGTTTAGAAAAAACTGTATAAAATAGCATTTGAATCAACTTCATATCTCAAGCCGTTTAGCCACAATCGACCGATCCTGCATTTATGACTCACCCTGTATATAATTAATTAAACCTCACCATTTAGCACTGATTTTTTCAAAATTCTTAATCATTATTATATTTAATTTTTAATTTTGACAAAAATTCACCACTGAATTAAATATTATCGGTAATTAAATAGATATATTAGCACAAAACAGAAATAGCATGTGAATATGTCACTAAATTTGATAATATGGTACATTTGATTTAAATCAAAAAAATCTGATTTAAATCAAATAAATCGTTTTTTTTTTTTAATCATGATTTTTATCCACCCTGGTTGTTAGTACAGTTGCCAGTATTTTTGTCGATATATTGCCTTTTAGTTTTTAAAGTGTTTTTTACGTCGAAATATGTGCGGCACGCTAGACGGTCTTGCGCGTTTCATTTTATGTAGAAATATTCAGAATATTTAATTTTCATGATTTGTAAATTCACTGAAGTTTGTTATACAGGAGAGAGAAATATAAGCTTTATTGAAAGCAAGATTAAACCTTAATATTCGTCGTACATTACAATTGTGTGACTTGAATAATAAAGCGCGCAAAATCAAGATGATTGTATAGAACTGATTTGATTCCTTTTGTTGATATTGTTGCTGTTGCAAATAAACACTGTATTGTGACGAGTTTACTTTGTTGTTTTGTAGCTGTAAAAGCCGTGCGCCTTTAAACGCTGCATGAAAAATACACATTTTCTTTTCGTTATCGTCCGAATTAAAAAGTTCAAGTTGGTGAAAAATTCGTTTCCGAGCCTTAATAAAGTTGAGATTTATTAGAAAATTGCAAGGACGGCTAAATGAAAAAAATAAGGGAAATTACAGGGACCAAATATCTAACAAAGACGTGTGATATCGCGTAGTGAAAGAGACAAGCGAGTGATCATGCAACTCCCCGAAGACGTTGCCAGCCTGAGTGGTTGATCCATTTATCATGAGCAGGGCCGTATTCTGTCTACCTCCTAAACGCACCCCGACCCCGCAATTGGGTCTTACCATTCGTTTTATCTCGAAATGGCGCTGTAAATTAAAGAGCAATGGACTACTTGTTTTAACTTATTCACGTTGATGTTTTGTAATATTCTTTAGCGGGCCAAGTGCACATCATTCTTACACGAAATGCACTTTTATGCCTGACCCACCATTTTTACGGTTCGCAGAGTAAGTGCCTACTGTGTCTTTTGGGCAATAAAATTCCTTCAAAACGTTTACTTTGAAGGCGCTGTTTAATCTATAATTCACACAGAAGTCAAGAATGACATTTTTATGAGTTAAGCACCAATATTTAACTTTTTTTTTACACCGGGGTATAAATAAATATTGGTAAAATAGAAAATTATTACAATAACCAAAATTAAACGAGTTTTTTGCAGGGACTGAGAACGGAACGAAAACGAAAACGTTAAACGAAATTAACCGAAATTTTTTTAAGAACGAAAACGAAACCGAAAACGAAATTATTATTTTTCGTTCAAGAACGAAAACGAAATAAATATTTTCCAAAACCGGTTTTAACCGGTTTTAACCGCTTTTGTCGCTATTTCAATTTTATTTGTTAAACACGAACGCGAATTTACCTTTTGTGCTGGGAAGACTCCACGAGGCAGTAAAAAATCTCACTTGAACGAAGTGAGCTTCACTTTTCTCCATATATGTATTTACGTGAATATGTATTAACAACTTTATTGTTTATAGTTGCAATTTCGTGTAACACAATTAACTGTACAAGATATTCTCTATTTCTAATTTGTTTTTTAGATCATCAATATAGAATATACACTTGATTGGATATATATTATCAATGTGTATGTTTTATTTGCGTTTAGACATAATAATAGTAAAATTTATTCTTACTTCGAAAAGGACTAATGCAAAAGAAGATTTATTGGAAGATGTGTTGCTAGTCAGATTTAACGGATTGTGAAAATGTTTATTGTATGGTATGTACAAACTATAAAGTTAAAGTATATTTCAAGTTATTATAAGTTTTTTTTTAATATCTTTTTATTTATAACATTTAGTAAATTATCCACTTGAATTCATTCTTTTGTCCTTTTAAATAATTACAGCAGGATCTTATTTAATTCAAATGCATAGATTTTTAGTACTAAAACAAATTTAAAACAGCACTTGCTATATTTTCATATTTTTAGATAAAGATCGTGTGTCTAATTTAACCTAATCACGATGTGTTTTTGAACCTTACGGATGTTAAACTTAATAAAATGGTTAAATGTTAATGTGTTTAACGATTTGGTAAATTTAATATGGCGATCGTTCGCCAGTCTAAAATATGCTGTCCGTGAGCATCAAACCCCATCGTCATCGTTTATATTTTAGTTGAGACGCAAATATTGTTATCGTATTTATAGAGTGTTGTAGTGACTTGAAAAAAAAATTGATTTTTGACGACAAAAAAAATATTGTAAACCGGTTTTAACTGTTATTATTTCGGTTCACGAAAACGAAAAAAGATCTTTTTCGGTTAGAACGAAAAGAACGAAAACGATATATTTCGTTTTCGTTCCGAACAGAAACGAACGGATTTTTGTTCGTTTTTAGTCTCTGATTTGCAATAAATATCATACAAATATACAGTCCACTAGTTATTATTTCACGAAAATCACTCAACAGGCTCCATGTTTAATGCATATTATACTGTTGATTTGCGATAAATTATCAATATTCCTTTAGGGACTGAGAACAGAACGAAAACGATAAACGTATAACCGAAATTTTTATAAAAACCAAAACGAATTTTTTATTTTTCGTGTAACATTAACAAGAAAATAAATAGTTTCTATTACCGGTTTTATCCCTATCTAAAAATTTCATTCGTTAGTCACAAACTGTGATTTATTGTCTGTGCTTAGGGGACTCCCCCGAGGTAGTAAAATATATTATTTGAAATAAGTGAGCTTAACTTTTCTCAATGCATAGGTATAGTTAGATATAGGACGTGCGTACATTTTTATTAACCAACGTGTGTGCTTTTACACCTAACGGGCGCGATGTTGTCCTACATGTAGGGAAGACTGGGGATGAAAGTAAAATTTTTTTGTTTTTATTTAATTTCACATAGAGTATAACAAGTATTTTACATCCAAATTGATTTAATGATGGATTGAACATTTATCTTCCTTCCAAGATATTTGTTTCGAAAGGTTTGTAAAGCGTATGTAAGAATATTTTTTTTCTTGTAGTAAGACAGCTGTTACTTCCAACCTCAAAGTTGGGGCTAAAAGTAACAATGATCGGGGTAAGTTGTAACGGCAAAGTAATTTAGACAGCTCATAAATAACTAGCGGGTAAATAAATTAGTATTCATCAACAAAATTAATATTTGATTCCAAAATACACATAGCAAAAAGAAAAAATATCCAAAAATGTGAAACAAAAAAATGCAACAAATTGGAAAATTAATCCGACAAGTTTTGTATGTCCTCATCTACGAAGAACATTTGCAAGTAAAAAAAACATTGATTGTGGTTGGTTGTAACACTGTTACTTTTGACCCCAAGTGTACACAAAACAAATTGGAGGAAATCCACAATTAACCACGATTCCAACGTCAACTTGTATTGCATCCACCAATAGTCATAGCCAACAAAATGTAGAACATATATGTATATATAAGGTTTGTTCCTACAAGCAGTTTAAGACTGATTTCTTATTAGTTCATGAACCGTTTTATTCGCATGCGTGAACTATGTACTAATACACGTATCGCCAAGAATTAGCGGGTGTTGGAACGCTTTTACGACTGGCCTAACTGTAAATGACATTTGCGTCTATTGGGTTCATACAAATGTACGCATCGCTAGGGTAAACACCTTAATAATCTAGCACTCAGTGGCGTGAAGACCGATGCATAGCTAGCTGAGCTCACGTTAGTTATGAACAGCGCAGGCGTCTAAAAATCCTGGGAACAATTCATCTTTCAGTTCATGTACTGCTCTGATCGTCCGCAAACCCGTTCATGGATTAGTTTTAGCGTTGTTGGAACGGATTACTGATCGTCCGGTAAACTATCAGAGACCTTGTTGGAACGCGATATTGATACTGCGCAAACTCAAACCGTTTACTGAACAGTGCAAATGACATGTTGGATCAAACCCTATAATAATCTAGGTCTAGGTACTAAATAACCACGCCAAATTTGTTTTTGTTTAAAGGCGAACTGCGTTAGATAACATATAAAGTATTATAGTCTGGATATTACCCGTATTAATCCTTATTTAGTTCTGGTTTACGGAAACGAAAATTTTTTTTTTGCCAATGTGCCAGTGCCAATGAAATTTTTCCTATTTTTTCGATCAGAATCGAACGAAATCATTTTTGTTTTAACTCCTGGTTTATACAATTACTTTTTACTTTAATCAGAGGCGTGCTAAAGAAAAAAAAATGAGGGAAATGTTCGTGGATGATAGTGGAAGAGAGCACAACATGTTTTAATAAAGTTTTAACTTCCGCCAAAGAATAAATTAGTAATTTCTTAACCCATTTTATCCCACCGTACTCATTCGAGTACAGCACCGAAAATGGCCTGATATTGACATCTGCCGAACGATAGTCCAAAATTGGGCAAGGTTACGCTCTTAGTGCCCCCTAGTCTACCCTATTTTCACAAATTAAAAGTACAGTGACGCTGTAGTCATGCTTTTTTAGTACTTAACCAAAATCAAAAACGTAAAGTCCCGTGTGATAATTCAAGTGCTTCATTTTTTGTAATTATCTCGAATATTTTTCGATTGTGCAGTGTTTATGTGCTACAGAAGTAAGTAATAAACAATTATTTTTATAAGTTAGAACCTCTGTTTGATTTCGAGTTAAAGTGACGTACAAAATAGACCTGTACTCATATGAGTACAGTGGGCTTATAAGGAGTCAACAGGTTATATAAACCGTCTAAATAATGTAAAAGACCAAATCCAAAATAAAACTCCAGTGGAAATATTTGAACTATTTATCGACGAAGAAGTTATTAGCCTAATTACAGAACAGACAAACTTGTACGCTACTCAAAACAATAATCATATGTTTCAAGTAACTAAAGAAGACATCAAAGCATTTATTGCCATTCTTCTTTTGAGTGGATACCACAAGTTACCAAGAGAGCGCCACTATTGGAGTTTAGATGAGGATCTTCTGGTTTCCCCAGTGGCCAATTGTATGTCAAGGAACCGTTTTCAAGAAATCAAAAAGTATGTACATTTGGCCGATAATTTACAAATAGATCGAAACGATAAAATGTATAAAAAAGACCGCTAATGGACAAACTAAATGAAAAATTTCAACAGTTTGGCATATTTCACAAAAATCTCTCAATCGATGAAGCCATGATCAAGTATTTTGGACATCACTCTTCAAAGCAATTCATAAGGGGCAAACCAGTTAGGTTTGGTTACAAAGATTGGATGCTTTGTAGTTCAAACGGTTATTGCTATAAATTCGATACTTATTGCGGCACAAAACCCGGTAGCCAGAAAGACAGTACTCTGCCTTTGGGATCAAAAGTTGTTTTGAATATGTTAGAAATCGTTGTTGTGCCTTCAGATCACGAAGTATTCTTCGATAATTATTTAACAAGCTACAGTTTGATGCAAACCCTAAAGGAAAAAGGATTTCGAGCTACAGGTACTGCAAGAGAAAATCGCATAAAAAAGTGCCCTTTGCTGCCTTTCATTGAAATGAAAAAAAAGAGTCGTGGTTATTTTGAATATCGTTTCGACCAAACTAGTCAGTTATTATTTGTAAAATGGAAAGATAATAATGTTGTTATTATGTCATCAAATTACGATTCAGTCGAGCCACTTTCAAAAGTAAAACGTTGGTGTTCCAGCGCTAAAGAAAAAATAGACGTGCCTCAACCAAAACTGTTTGCCTCCTATAATGCTTCAATGGGAGGTGTTGATCTTTTTGATCAAGCTGTCAATACATACAGAATTAGTGTACAAGGGAAGAAATGGTGGTGGCCGCTGTTTACACACATGTTGAATGCCGCTCTTGTGAACTGTTGGAGGTTACAATTGGCAGTTGATGGCAATAAAAAAATGGATTTGCTAGCTTTTGAAAGGGATGTAGTACATTATTATTTGAGATGTTTCCAGAAATCTATCTACACCAGTAAACGTGCATCTGGTTCGACACCAACAAGTCTAATGAAGAGTGAAGGAGGCCACTTTCCACAAAAACTTCAACAGCAATTGCGATGCCGAGTATGTCATCAAAGGGCACGTTGGGAGTGTATAAAATGTAAAATAACATTGTGCTTGGAGCGAGAATGTTTCATAACATTTCACACCCAGTAGCTATTTATAATAAAAGCATTTGAGTGTTAAGTAAATTTTGATACCTTATCTGCCCATTGTACTCATTCGAGTACACATAATTATATCCAAAATCATACCTCCTTTTTTAAAATTTTTTGCAAAGCATAACATTTTTACACATTTTCAACCAAATAATACTAAAAATAAACTTCTTTTTGAAAAAAAATATTCTTGGGATCAAATGGGTTAATACTGCAAATAATATTGGCATGAATGATACGTTAATGTCAAAATATGTACCTTTTAAGATGCTTTAAATATTACTATGAGTACCTTTACACAGCCTACTAATCTGGATAAGGTTGTTACAGGAAATTTCTGCGGAAATTATTCTAAAAAAAAAAATGGTAGGCAGATTGGTTTTAGTTAATAAAATATGACAAATAGTAACTAACGCCAAAAACTAAAGAGTTTTAGATTACGAACGCAGATTTGAATTGCAATGGTTTTTATTTATTTTTATTTAGTTCCAAGTTTTTTTTTATTGTTAGTTGTTAAGACTGTTGATTTGTGCTAATTTTTTTCCACTATTTCTGTCTTGTGCTAGCTTTTCTATGTCGTCTATTTGACTTTTCTATCTGTTGCTTATTTTTACCGTCACCTTGCCAATGTTTTTCGCGGGCTGCTTCTTTTGTTTTTTTTCTTGTGGCCTTGCTATATGTGCTTTCCTGGATAACCTTTCTTTATTGTTCTATAAATGTGACAGTGTATTTTTGTTTTCACAAAATTCACATTTAATTGTTCTCTCTATGCTTCAGCTCGGATTCTTTTTCTTTCCGTTTTTTTTTATAAATCTAGATTCTGCTGCTTTCACACGGATGTAATTGTAATTTTGGTAATCCTGCATTAAGTTTTATTCAACTGAGCTAGCTACGTTGTTGCGTCTTATAGTCTATTTATAATTCGCTCTCATTAAAACCTATAGGTACATACAGCACCATTTGATTTTAATATTAACGTTGTAAAAATCGGGTTTCAGCAAAATTATAATTGATTAGGAAAACAAAACATTTTCACAAGTACTTTGCATTGTTCTATTTTTTAAATTTGATACCCCGTTTTGATTATTATATTTTTAAGAGGAATATTGCACCAATTTTATCAATTCTCGGTCATTTTCGATGTGTAATACTGAAATCGCTGTAAGATGTCATCACCTATTATTAATTTAATTACCCGTAAGTGACCCTACAAAGGTTAGGCTTGATAACCTTGATTGTTGGCTTAGCTATTACCAGTTATCAGCGCTGTATATTAAAATTAAGGGAACTATAAATACACCCGTATGATTTATTCAGGCTTAAGAAGCATATCTTGAAATTATGGGGTTTTATTCTTAGAATCTGTGCTTAATTGAAACAAAAATGCTGGTTTTATTTTTGTTATTAAGTACATAAACCGTCACCATAACTAAACGTGGATTTAATTTATTGGTGACGTAAAAATTACTATGAATAATATATAAAGCGTTTTAACATTTTCGATTACTGTTGATGTCATTTAATTCGATTATAAATATGACAAATTGTGGTAAAATGTTTTCTTAGTGATGTAGGTGTATTTAAAAAAAAGCATGGTAAGTGAAAATGGTACACACTTAGATACTAAGTATGCTATGTAAAATTATTAGAAAAACACTCAAATTATAAAACTGCATTGTAAAGAATCCTTAAGATGCACTTTATATTGAAGTTTGATTTTGTAGGAGATATATTTGCTTACTTCTAGTACAATAAAGTAAAAACGTTTGATGTTTGAAATGATTTAAACCTCTTACGTAACAATCTTGTTAAGGTATTGACGATGGAGCAAACTGCTTCGTTTATTCCCAACAAAGGTATTCGATCTCATATTTGCCTTTGCAGATTACACACATTTTGCAGCAATTTGTAGAACTTTTGCATTAAAAAACTTTATACTTAACGATTTTTTAAATATATTTTTTGTATGTAAAATTAGTTTTTAACGTGAATAAAAATTTAATAAAATAGTACCTAGGAATACTGCAACGGACATAGATACCTATAATTAGCACCTTTTTGTTGAGATGCCTTACTAATGAACGGCAATGACGAGTGCTTCTTCAGGTGGCGAAATGGAAAACTACAGAATGTGTTTACACTTATTTTAAAATTACCTCGTTGTTTAAGGTAAAGCCTTTAAAACAGTAACCCGAACCGTAAAGAATAACGGTTCAGTTCCGGTTACCGGTTCGATAAATTTTAACTTTTCGGTTTACGTTCCGAACCACCGGTTTTAATTTTATAATGATTTGGTAACCGGTTCAGCGGCAACGGTTCAGTTCCGGTTCCGGTGTAATTTAAAATATGATGACAATGCATATTTATAAATTGAACTGTCTGAAATATTTCCTTTTTTCCTTAAATGTAATCCTGATTACGAAAATAAAAAATATACAGCGTGGTTCAAAGTCGATGGGATGACCTACATGGGTATCTCACTTAACAGTCAATTTAGAGAAACGGTTAAATTACCAAAAATGTGTAGTTTTTTGGGACAGTTTTCAAATAAATTCTATCATTTCCCCTTTTTCTTGTTTTTTGTTTGGGTTTTCACAGCCTACTTTTTGTTTTTCATCTTTAAAAAAATTAAAAAACTTTTGTTACTTGCGTATTATTAAAAATAAATATGTACATCAACCCTTATATATTTGGAATGGGAAAAAATAAGAAATCTAAATAGGTCATAGCCAAATATAGCTCTGATTTAAAAAATGTAAGTTTGTGTCATAACTTTTAAACGGCGAGCGAAAATATTTTTTTCTTAGTACTCTCAAAATTAACATAAAGATATCTAAACATAATCTTTATGAACTGTTTCGATATTTACAACAATAAGAGAGAGATGAGACATTATAAATATAACAAAAAAACAGTTTTTCTCTAATAACTCAAAAATAAAAAATGATAAAATATTTTTGAAAACGGTTCTGAGTTTGTCTCAAAAAATTGCACATTTTTAGTACTTTTACCGGTTCTCTATCTTGAATATTCAGCGAGATACCCATGTGATCCCATCGAATTGGGACCACCCTGTACAATGTTATTAAAAAAACAATAATTGGAAGGGTTGAAGCGGTGTGAACCGGTTAAACCAGCCGATTCGGTTTCATTTTGCGGTTATGTGATTTTTTGAATAAAAGGTTTAGTTTCGGTTCACGGTTCATGAAGAAAGCATCAATTCGTTTCGGTTTTTGTTCCAGTTCCGGTTCGGTTCGGGTCCGTGTTTTAAGATATCGGCTTAAACATTTTGCTATTAACATAATGTCACTTACTTAGTAGCATGCTAGGCTTATGGAAATAGGACATTTTGTTCCTTGGTTTGTAGCAGCGGTTCTAAACCCGTTTCAATTAATGTACCCTTTGGCTTCAATGTCAAGCGTCAGGTACCCCTTGCTAATTGTTTATTTTAATCTAAGTTTGTTTATGCATATAACATATCTGTAGTATTAAAATGTTTAGTCTAACATACTTAATTCTTGTCTTCCATCAATATATTTATTCTAGGTATTGTATTTGACACGTAGGTACCCATTGGGGATCCATAGACCCCTGGTGCAGAACCTCTGGGTTATAGGTACTAGCAGTAAGATTCCAACGCCAAGTTATTGTATACTAAAATATTTTTAACTTTACTTTATTGTGTGACATTTGTAAATATTTTATCTATGTAACACTCACATCCTGCATGTAAATAAAGCAATAATTGCCAAAGCGGATTTTTAACTTAACGCTTGAATTAAACGCACATTTAAGTAATGTTTATGACTTTACTAATTGAAATTTTTTGTAATATATGACAGATAACGTGTAATTATATGTTACACGTTAATCTGTGCATGTCTCTGTTGATTATTTGTTCTGGTTTAAAATTTTATGTTATCCACAATTTATGTATTTGACACCCATATTGATAGTATTCATTTATTTTCAATATTGCAGCGCAATTGACGCTAATGTAATCCTACTAAGCTGTCAAACTGATGTATAAGCTTATTTACAAGCTCACAAACGATAAAAGCTTTTATGCCTTAACTGTTAAAGTGTGCAAGAATACTTAAATGACTTGATGTTTTTACGCGACGCTACTACTGATTTATGTGTATCAACGTTTGAATTTCTCGACACATTGTTCAAGTTGGAGGAATGGTTGTTAAGCTTGTGAGATATTTAAAGGCTTCTATACAGGGTGTCTCAAAGTCAAGGGTCAACACCGGGATTTCGCCGTTTCGGTCGATGCATTTTTGTAGGCGCTGTGGTAGTTTTTGTATGCTCATGTCATACCAGCTCGCCGCCATGCCGTTGAGGAAGCGTCGGACCGTTTCTTTCGCCTCTTCATTGTTGCTGAAGCGCGTTCCGGCCAAATGTGTTTTCAATTTAGGAAACAAGTGGTAGTCACTGGGTGCCAAGTCCGGACTAGCGTGGGTGGGTGATGCTGTGGGAAGAGTCAACGCGTTGCCGTTTGTGGTCTTCTGTAGGCATTCGCGGCACCCATCTCACGCGCACTCCGATATTTCAACGTTTCAGTGAAAGTTCTATGAATGGTGCTTCGAGAGACCTTAGGAACCTAAATGCAGAGATTATCGAGAGTGATCCTCCGATCTGTAAGCATGATTTGTTCAGCCTTCGCGACTGTCTCTTCGGGAATTGACAGTCTCCCGCTTCGTTCTTTTTGAATTTCCATGCGACCAGCTGGTAAACTCCCCGCACCACTTGCGGACGTTTTTGACATCCATGCACGACTCTTCATACATTTTCGTCAATAGGCCATAAATTTCGATTGGTTTAACGTGTTTTGCGTTGAAAAACCGAATAACTGCGCTAACTTCGCACCTGGCGATAGCGGCAAGTGGGAGCCCCACTACGAACGGATATCGAACCAAACATGAAAAAAAAAACGCAGGATAAACGATAGCTTGCTTGAAAGTGAGGAAAGCAACAAACACGGCAGTGTGGCCAACAGCCGCGTGAAAAGTTTCCCTGCGACCAAAGTGCTTTGGAGATCCTATTTTTGGGATTACCCTCGTATGTTTTTCATTTTTAAAAATAACTTCTGAACCAAGAAGGCTGGGATAATTTTTTTGACAGAGTTAAATTCAGTATATAATTTCACAGGTTTGTTCTTATTTAGCTGATCTCGTAGCTGTTAAGATTAGCGTGATACAGTGTATTTCCTTAACCCTAGGTTTACCATTGAGGTACCCGGGTAACTTTTTCGTTTTAACTGATTTGATTTTTTGTGTTCGGGGCGATTTGGGACCCTGAACGTATCTGACATCTTAAATCTACATATTGTACACATAATGTAAAAAATTAAAATGAATTGCGTTTTTAGATTTTAAGTAAAATCATTTTGAATTATTTTTATACGCCGTTTACCGTTAGGGTACCCGGGTACTAAACGTTATGTACAAGGCGCCGCGTCGCGCGGCTTGGTTTTTGAGCACTTTTCGTTTGTTTTGACTGTGTCGCGAGTAAAAATTCAGTTTCAATTAAGTTAGATTAGTGAAGTGAACAATAATTAGTTTTGTTATTATAGATAACGAAGTAGCTGGACCATCAAACGCAACAGGTCAATTGCCATGGTATGTTGTTTGTGTACTTGTTTGTTTTTTTGAAATAGATTTCTTGTATTTATTCCATCATTAGTAAAAGAAGACATGACGATGGTGACAATAAAAGCGTTCCCGGGAACTCGAAACGTATGGCATTACGGGAACGGTATGCATACAAGGTGTCACAAAAAAAAACGCCGCAAGCTGTAACTTCGTTGTTTGTGGTCCAATTTTGGTGAACAAAAAAGTAAATGAAATGGCTCCTCAAATACTATAAAATGAATTGGATTTCAATTTTTTTCAAGTTGAACTTAAATGTCAAACGATAGTCAATATTTTTTCCAAATAGCACCATCTATTTTTTTTTTTTTACTTAATCTGGTAGATAGTTTTTTTCTGAATTCAATGATGTAATCATGTTAATTTTAGTGCAAAACTAATATGAAATAAAAAATAAAAGTTTAACTAAAATAGGTTAGGTTTCACAAAATTTTCAAGTGTGCCGTGGAAAACAAAAAAAATCTTAATCAACAAATGTCATTTAAACGTCAGCGTGGTATTTTATAGTTGATTTTAGTTGTTTTTTAATAATTTTAATTGTAATATTTTAGAAAGATAATTTTTTTTGAATAAAAATGTTTTTGAATAATAAATGTTTATGGATAACAAATGTTGAATAACAAATGTTTTTGAATAATAAATGTAGATTAATACATTTTAAACAATAATAAATATTTTCCTAAATGAAAATTGAGACAATTATAGTATCATTTGAAAAATACTATATTTTCATCACAAAATAAATGAAAGTAGGTACCCGGGTACCTTAATGGTAAACGAAGGGTGAAAATTTTAACGGTAAACCTAGAGTTAAACTAACAAAAAATTAAATTGTGTTAGTTAATTTTAAGATACAGTGATGGGAAACAGTCTTATATTCTCAGAATATTTGTGAATACAATAATTTGTGCATTTCTATTTATATATTTATAGTTATTGAGTAATGTTACTCTGCCCAACAATTAATTTAATTTTAAGGTCAGAAATCACTCACTGTCTGCGGTATGTAACACTTCCTGTAGAACATTTAGTCGTCGTAGGCGAAAATTATTTGCTCTTTTCCAGTAACCCGCGAGCTATACGCTATTACCTCTTTAGTGAACGAGTAGTTAAAATTACGGTTTGTTTGACATTGTGAGGAATTAAAGTTTAAACTGATAAAATATTTTCTTGTTTCTAAGTAAGAAATTTTCTTTCTTAAAGAAATTTTTGTGATTAGCGAATACGTAAAAATAATCAGTAAACTGTTTCAATTAAGCAGTTGGTGTTTTATTTTAAGTCGTAAAACAATTGCGAGAGCAGTAACAAATGCAGTAAAGTTTTTAGTTGCTCAGTTGGGAAAATGTAGGAAGTGAATATATTTTATACCTTTGCAGATTTGACTAAAGTAGCATAAAAATATTTTCATTATTAAAGTGGTTTATCCCTTGTCACCTCAATTCGGGAGAAGGATCATAACACCCGTGACAAATGGCAGCTGTGTATAATGCCTGTTTAATTCGTTTCAATTATTTAGATGTAATTTAATTTAATACCGTTTAATCCATCTTCGGTAACGAATTGTCGCGCAAATTAATATAATTATGTTCAATGATTGATATGAAGACGTTTTAATGTATTAGGTTTACTTCATTCCTTTATTACACAAATTCATTCGATTTTAAATCGACTGGATTTTTATCCGTTTGCTCATAAACATGTGCGTTTTTTACTTCATAAAGGTCATCATTTTATTAAACAACAAAGTGTCTTTTAATATTAAGAATTTAATAAATTGTCTATAAAATATGAAATGTCATAATTACATACTTTAATTTTAAATTACCTACTGATAGGCAACAGGGCCGGCGCAAGGGTATCTCGCGCCCCTCGGCAAAGAAAATTTGGGCGCCCCTATACAGGGTGATTCATTAGTGCGTCGGGCTTTCATAGCGCCCCGCCCGTAGAAGATAAAAAAACAACTTAAATACATAAAGTTATTTGTTTGAAAAGATCTACGTTGTAAAATTATTTTCATCTATATAGGGTGTCCCATTTTTGCGCTATAACAAAAACAAAGATTTTTTTAAATGGAATACCGTGTATATTTTTAGGTCATCGGATGTCATTTTTTAACCTCTACATGAATGTCTGTTTGTTTTTTGATTTAGTGCCAGTGTTGCCAACTTATTAATTTTTTTCCGAAAAATCTTACACAAGCAGGCTTAACTTTAAAAAATCGTAGCCACCTCGTTTTTTAAAGTTATGAAATAAGTTTTAGCAATAATGTTGGTCCAGTTGGGGAGCAACATTTTAAAAATAAAAAAATTAAATTTATTGACACAGGGTGTTCACAAAAAAATGCCAAACTTTCCAAATCTCTAAGCGACATAACTCATTTTCTTCAAATGTAAACACCCTTATTTTATTTTACTATTCGATAGCTTTTTTTCTCCCCGTCAATTTTTATGAGGGTTGTCCTATGTCTAAACCCTGTAGTTGTTGAGATATTCAATACTTTTCAAAAAAGTAGCCATTTAATTACATTTTTATGCACCGAAGTAGGCCGCGCTGATGCAAAACAAGTGCCAAAATGTAAGCAAGTGTCAGCTTGACATTTAAATAAATTTAAAATTTAAGCGGATATTAACTATGTAATAAAATTAATCGTTTTTATTCATAAACTATGGAAAGTAACAAATTGAAAATACATAAAAGATAAACGACCACAATAAATGTTCGAAATGTACAAGGCCGAAAAAGTACGTTTTGGCCGAGGTGCATATTACATTTTTTGTGCGATCGAATTAAAAACAATTTAAATTTTTAGTAATTTTCAAAATTATAGGTTAGAAACTACGTGACATTCTGTCACTGACAGATGACGGCGTATGTACTGCATTACCGGCCCTCTCCTTAGCAACGGCCGTAAAAGTTACTTTTTCGGCCGTTGCAAGGGTAACGGCCTGAAAAGTAACTTTTACTGCCGTTGCTAAGGATAGGGCCGGTAATGCAGTACTTTATGGTTGCTAACGCGTCCGTCAAACAGCTGTTTGTAGTACGATCGCACAAAAAATTAATTGTAACTTATCTCGCGTTTGACGAAGAGTTAAACTATTTTTCGATTATACGTAATTTGTAGCATTAATGTTTGTTTTATGTTGGCCACAATACATTTTAGTTGAGTTTTATTTTAAAAATAATTAAGTATTTCGTAAGTAATTATAAATCTTCTTGTGTTCTTTTCGTCCCTGGCTTTTTAAATGGCTTTATTTTACTTTTAACATGCGGTTGTTTACCTCGGTTTAGAGTGCTCAAGACTATTTATTCTAAGAGAATGGTCTCGTAAATTTTGCTTTGAATTAACGTAACCCTAAAAAAATCAACTTGCAACTGTATCACTGTATCTTCTTATCAAAAGCGTCGTTTTAGTGGCACAAGAGCTGTTTAGTGAATGTTTCTGTCAGTATTGTATGGTCCTACATCGATCCTGAATGTGATTCAAGTCCTTAAATGAATAAACAATGAAAGATACCTCAGAAAGCGTTCAGGATCCCTTTGGAACATGTCAAAGGGAGGATAGCAGGTATCTAAATAGGATTAATTTCAGCAGCGTCACTATATTTGTGGCATGTGTTATAGAAAACCGATGCTAGCCGGCTTTTACAAAGAGGCAATGCGGTGAAATTGAATGAAATTGGCACACAAATTTGTAAAACCCACATCGCGTTTGTAAATGGATTTATTTTAGATTTGGCGAACATTGTTTGAATAATATTATACCGCATACTGTATTACAAATATTTTAGCTATTTGCTTTGTTGTGCAAAATAATTTTCTAAAAATATTCAAGAATGTCGATATTGTTTAGCGTTTATCTAAAACTTTCATGCAAAATTATTCTTGAGTTTCATCGGCAGAGAATTGGTTGTGGTCAATGCACTTTACTAAATACCAATTTCAATATAGCTAATTGTTTCTAAATAAAGAAAAATTATTGGATATCATAGTTGATACTTTTTTGCGATTAAAATATATGTACATCAGAAATTTTTCGTATAGTGGCTAATACGTTTCGTTGTGTGGTATTTTGGATGCTTTGCAGACCTAAAATGATGCTTAATTTCAGTTGACATTTGCCATGCAATTTTTAATTCATCAACATAAAGTGTGGTGGGGTAATACAATAATGAAAAATGTTTGATGTAATATTTTATTTTTACTGATCTAGAAACACAAACGCCATTTACTAGATCTAGCATAATTGGTAAATTGTTTAACAAAGAAAAAATATTCTTTATAGTTACTAGGCTAATAGATGCTTCTTCTGTTTGATAAGTTCTGTGATTACCTACTTAAGTAATTTATTTGTTACTATAAATAGGCGTAATTATGGTTTTTAAAATCTGTTTTTCATGTATGTCTTGTCTAAATGCAAAACAACTGTTTTCACTGCTCTCGTGTCGTTTACAGCTGTAGTGCTATTTATTTATTTACACATTCGCAGTTGTCATAGCAACGACGTCCATCCTAATCTTTATTAATTAATTTATTTATTTAGGTATTTTAGTAAAATTGTTGATTAACACAACGTCGTAAAATTTTTGTCTAGTCTAAAATAGACCTTTAAAACTTAAAACAGTAAAAATTATTGTAAAAAATTTCTCTTGACTCTCTAATAACTATTTTGTGACAGTGTTTTGTTTATTTATAAATGCTTTGTATTGTGTGAATGTTTCGCGAATGGAGATGTATTTGTTTGGTTTAATTTTACATATTTAATATGTTTTTTCGGCCAGATGTAATCTCGGCACAAATCCCCAAATAGCGGGGTGTCATTAAAACATTATCGTTAATCCTTATAGTAAACTGGGCACAAGTGATAGGGTAGAATGTTATTACCTATACTTGTTTTCCGATTGATAATTACATTTCGGAAGATGCAGAATTTCTTCCCGAGATATGGGCTGAAATGAATGCATCCTTAAATATGACGACCAATGCATGCGAATCATTTAATTCCCATCTAAACAATTCTTTCAACAGTAGCCACCCTTGCTTATTCATATTTGTAGAAGTATTATTAAAAATTCAAGAAGAAATATATATTAAAATTAAAGTAAACAGTATTCAAACCCCATATAAATACCAGAACGGAACCACATTTCAAATTATCAGAATGTTGGCATTAGCGATTTACAGTTTGTAAAATTAGTTTCGCATTATTATTCTAATATGTAATATGTACTGATAAATAAATTTTTTGCTCTGAAATAATAAAGTTTTTAATTAAATAATTTACTTTTATTACATTTAAATAAAAATAAAAATAAGTTAAAAACATTTTAGAAATCAATCTAAGCATTATTGTGTGTGGTTGTGCCGAGTTTACTATACCACCTTTTCAGCAAAATTTTATGGTGTGCCCAGATTACTATACGTTTAATCCTTCTACCCGACTTTGTGCCGAGTTTACAATCGCCCGTTTTTTCACAGTATTTTTGGTATCCCGTTGGGTTTGTCCTATATACCACAACCCACAAGTACAATTTTAATTTATTTTGTAATCCCTTTACTTTCACTAACACTGTTTATAAAATGATGTATAGCTTAACTTTTGGGCACCATATTTCTATATGTTGTTTAAGTACTGTTTTTATTTTCATCTTTTTTGCCTTCGGTTTGAGGTAAAAACATTTGTTAGTGTTTATTTTTTTGTTGGTTTTGTTACTAGACTTTACTTTGCTTGTTATTTTATTTACGTGTTTGTTGTGTAGCCATTGTTTTCTCCTGAACAAAGTAAATTTGCAATTTAATTTTTTTTATCAAACTGTGCTCATATATTCTATTAGTTCCAACAATAAGTGTGTTGATTAAACCTTTTTTTTTGTGATAGTACTTGATTTGATTGTTTACGCAAATACTTGTTGGTGTGTGTTGGTTTTCTATAAATTTTATGTCATAAAATATCGTTTTTGTTATTTTTAAACTGGGTAAAGGCAATGGCGTAGTCACTTAAAATACAAGAGTACAAATTAAATGCTTGAAAAATATTAATACCTTTCCAAAATTTTTGTATCTATAAAAAAGTGCAGTTGCTATAAAACATGTTTTTTGCTATAAAAAATATTAATTCTCTAAAAATGAATAGTTTGCTATGAAACTTAAAAAACACTATAATTTAATTAATAACGACTATAAAAATAATGAAATTTGTTTTAAAATATTGAAAAATTCTTGAATATTTTTATTTTTGCTATAAAATATTTGAGGCAGGTTAGCTTAGCTCAGGCCAGCTCAATTCAGGTCAGGTAAGGTCAGTTTAGGTCAGGTTTTTAAGTGTTTTGGTAACACCATTCCCTAAGGTGCTAAAGACGAATCTAAAATCTTTTTTTGTTTCTGAACTACAAACTGCAATTCCAAAACTATGAAAAATTAGATGACGATCATGTACCTCTCACAAGGACCGGAAATTTGTGCCAATTTAGTTTATATGTTGCATCTGCATGTATTTGTTCAGACAGTAAAGCATGTTGTTAAAACTTTTTTGTCGACCTAAAAAATCTATATTCTTTATTATCTTTACTTAACACATCTCATGGGCGACAATAAATGGTTTAATAGCATTTTCAGATACAACTCCGTTTTCCAAAATTTTCTTTATTAATTCGCCCAATGAAATGTTTGTTTGGCCAAACTTTTGATCTCTCAAATGTAACAGGTAGTTATTTAACTGAATTTTTAGGGGCAATTTAAATCCCTTTTTGGCCAGACATTCTAATATTTTTCTGGATTAATTCTGGTGAGGTTTTCAATCAGTCTTTAAATTTGACTTTTAATGGCATCACTTAACTTATGTTTGGGTAAGTTTAAAAGCTTATTGTGATTATGTGGAACATTAGATCGTTTCTAAGCAACTTCACAACGAAATTGTAACTAAAAATTGCTGGTTTATATAAGCCTTTTTGGAAAAAGTGTTTTATTAGAAAATACTTCATCGTCCTAAAACAATATTGATTATATGTTTTGTTTAATGTTTCAAAGATCTTTTACGTTAATTGCAATTCCAACACCAACTCCATTCTTTTGTTTGCTTAAAGCAAGCCCATTGATGTGATTTTTGCGAGTGCGTAAAACAAAATTCGGCTCGCACAAAGGACGTTTAAACCTGAACGGACAATGCCCGAATAAAAGATCCGTGTTCAGGGAATAGCTTTGTGTTACGATACAATTAGTATTTGATTTCTAAGCGAAACAGGTTGATAAAATGTCAATACGTCCAGAACGGCGGCAGAGTTACATATCCTAAACATGGAAAAATGCAAACCATAATTCGTTTTGTGTAGCGCTGAAAGGGTTTAAATGATTAAGGCAATTTTATTTTGGTTGCGCACTCGTGGAGCAAATTACAGGCGACAATTGACAGCCGGTTTTAAAGGAGTGGGAAATCATTCGACAGCTGTTTACATGTTTTATTTCAGTTTTAATACTTGTTGTGAAGCTTAGTAAATAACTGCACGTTCAAAAGTCATTAAATTTATTTTATTATTTAAATTTTTGTGACAAAAATAACTAATCTGATAACATATTTACTAAGGAGCAAATGTAAGACACCAATAAAACATTTATTTCACTTAGCTCGTCTTAAATATTTAACATTTCCTCTTATTCTGCGCCCATCCAGTAAGTTTATTTGTTAAATACTCGTAATTACCTTTATATGTGGCCACTAGGCGTCGCAGCATTCAATACAAAATCATTTAAGCTTGTTTATCAGATGTTTTCACGGTCTATCGCAATTTTCTAGGGGGCCATGTGGTCTCCCCACCCTTTAGTTGGATGTTTTGGACCATATTTTCCCCTGAGAATAATTTAAATAAAGGATACAGGGCTTGGCTGATATGCATAACCCTTGGGACTTGGCCCTTGACAGAATTTGGTTTGATAGACAAGTTTGTTATCACCGTGTGCAAGTTTTTGCATAAATATGCGTTTTACAAACCTTCAGCCTAAATGACCAAGGGTCGTATGTATATTTTTTAGCGTAGTGGTTGTATACACGTCGATTTGTCTGTTTATTGTTTATTTTCTGTGGGTTTATTATGGCACAGCTAATTTAAATAATATTTTAAAAATTTATATCTACAGCGTCATTCAAAAAGTCTGCAACGAATGGAAAAGTTTTTTATTATCGGTTTCTTAGAAAATTTTATTCCTGATCAAAGTTGGTGCATGGTCTAAAACTAATATTAAGATGAAAAAAAAGTTCAATAAAAAGTCATAGGATAGGATAACTAGATTTAAGCAATTTTTAAAATATTTACAATATTTAAGGGAAGAAAAATTATAGGAAAAGGTTATTTAGAATCTAAAAGTAAGGTTAGATTTAAATTTTGACAGTCAAATTCCATTTTTTATTTTTTAAGAAATTTTAACGTTCAAAAAGTGCAACACATGAAAAAAAAATATTATCGATTTTTCAGAAAATTTTGTTCTTGATAAAAGTTTGTGCACCTAAAACTAATTTTAAAGTGAATAAAAAATTATCAAAAAGTTATAGGACACTAGATTTTAGTGACTCGATCTTTTGAATGTTACAAGTCACTATAAATATAATTATTGAAAATTAAGAGTCAAATGTCATATTTTTTTTATACCTATTAAAGTAAGGGCACTTTAGTCTTGCGAATGTTTCAAAAATCGCCATAATCTAGTGTCCTATGACTTTTTATTAAACTTTGTTTTATTTTAAAATCAGTTTTAGACTATGCTCCAACTTTTATCAAGAATAAAATTTTCTGAGCAATCGATAATTTTTTTTCCTTCGTTGCAGACTTTTTGGATGTTAAAATTTCTTTAAAAAAAAACATTGAAATTTGACTGTTAAAATTTAAATCTAGCCTTCTGTTTAAATTCTAAATAACTTTTTTGTATCTCCTAAAATAAATGCACTTTACTCTTACGAATATTTCAGAAATCGCTAAAATCTAGTGTCCTATGACTTTTTATTAAACTCAATTTCATCTTAATTTTAGTTTAAGACTATGCACCAACTTTTATCAGAAATACAATTTTCCGAGAAATCAATAATAAAAACTTTTTCATTTGTTGCTAACTTTATGAATGACGATGATTATGATATGCATCTATATTTTGTACTGCTTTTAATTGCTTATTATCGTTTGTAAATGCACAATAATAGATCAAAATATCAACACAATTATATGACTACAAAACTGATTACCTAAATAACTACGAAGAACAATGAGTCGTATACCTTAATAAAAAATATGTCTCAAACGACTTTATAGAAAAAATAAAATGTCAAGTGGTTAAATTTTTTTTACAAACAAGGTCAAAGTTTGGAAAATAAACTTTTTTTTTTATTGTTATGTCCAAAAACTTTTACTAAATTACATCATGTAAACTGATATACACAATGAAGTTCTAGGCGTTATTTAGTATTATGTTAAATTTAAAAATCTTGCAACAGAAACCTTCTGAATGTTATAAAAAAACATAAGGAGCCACTAGTTTATCAAGAACGTCTACATTTGAGTGACACAAGCGGCTCAAAGCAGGAAGGAAATTGCCTGAGGACGATGAAAGCCGCGGGCGTCGGTTTTTGACGCCAAAGGATTGATTCATCACGAATTTATACCCAAGGGAAAAATTTATGCACAGATCATTGATCGCTAAATTAAAAGAATTCTTCAGGTTTAGATTGTACTGAAATAAAAGCGGTCGAGGATTCTGCTTCACGACAATGCGCCATCTTACACATTGGTAAAGAAACAGGTTATGAGGAGTGGGTTGTATACACTTCTCACTCACTTACGGATTTTCTTGTGTTTAAAGATAAAAGTCGAAAAGACAACGATTCGATTATACCAAACTTTTAAATAAGGGTGAAAAGTGAATTGAAGGCTTTTTAAAAACAATTGTATTTAGACAGTTTTAGGTTTGTTTTAGCAAGGCTATGTACGACCCGATGAACGATCAGTGAATGCGCAGTTTTGAAATCGCATTCCAGCACAGTCTCTGATAGGGCATCGGACGATAAGTAGACTGTTTCAACACTTATCGGATTAATTCATGAACTAGTTTGTGGATGATAAAAACAGTGCATAAACGAAGGTAAGAACTGTCGCTGTATTTTTACATGCATGCGCTGTTCACAACTAACGTGGTCTCAGTTAGCTATCCCAATCTCTTCCAATCCATACAGGTACTGCTTTTTTAAGATGTTCACACTTCACACTTACGGTACCTAAATTTCCATGAATCCAATCGACACAAATATGAATTACCTACATTTAGGCATGCCGCTAGAGCGTTTTGGCAGCGACTTATACATTTATTAGTCTATAGCTGACGCATGTGCATAAACCAATTAGTGTATAAGTACACGAATTTGTTAAAAATGAACTGCTAAAACAAATCTAATATGTCATGTTTACATATGTAGAGCTTATTATAGTTTTTATTGCTCTATTTTTTTATAAAATCTATATACAACGTGTCCCAGATATCATTTCCAGGATGGGATCTCGCTTATTATAAGATATACAGGTTTGTTTTAATTTATCCCCCTAATCACCCCCCTGGCGTACCCCACTGATACACGCGCGCTCATACGAAGTCATTGGGAAAATAGTTGTAGGTGACCTTAAAAGAGGAAGGTCTTTTTAATTCTTTAAGTTAAGTTTTGCAATTATATTAAACAAATATTGGCTATTAAAAATATTTTTATGAAAAACAGAAACAATTGCAGTTTTTTACTTGATTGATTAAAAAAAATTACATTGGATGAAAATTTTATACCGACCTTGGGAAAATTTGTTAGAGTGAAAGAAAATTGTCACCTCTAGACAGCCGCGCCTAATTAGGCTAGCTAAAGAAATCAATAACGCGGCTACCCATTTTTAATAATAGTTCCTACTCTTTGCAAATAAAAAACTTCACATTCATTAACTTGACTAAAACGAATACGCGCGTCTTTTGGTCTTCATTACAAAACGTCCACAATCCCCAGTTTGCATTTATCATTCAGGTTTTCTTACATTGTACACATCGCTTTTTTTGTGACGACACATTTTTCTATTCTTTCCTCTGCCCCTAAAATATTTCACTCCCAAGAGAAAACCTGGTGCTAAAAGTCGCCGAGATAAATTTCCCACTCGATTCCTGAGAGGTCCTTTAACGACTGATTGAAAATTAGGAGAACGCGGTAAGTAGCTTAGTGTGTATATGAAAACGAATATAGAGCGGAAAACTTTTATAATATTGTAAATTTTTCACGAAATCCTCCTAGCTTTATTAGTTTTATAAGCAATCGATTACTGAGTCGTAGCGAATGTTGTTGCCAGCGAGCAAGTTTAATTTACTGATATCAACTTAATTAAATAAATAATTAATTAGCGCAATTGTTTTCGGGAAAAGTCAAGGTATGGGTGGATTAATGTTCAGGATTAATTAGGATCTCTTGGATAATAAATAATGAACTATTTGCGGCAAAAAAACTGGCTAGCATAGAAAAGAGCGTTTTAAAATAAAATGTGGAACTATTTAGCCCAGCAAAAAAAGCGTAGCAAAAATTCCATAAAAGTTACTGTAATAATATAAAAATATATATCAAAATTTATTAGGATCCAATTAAGTTTTTTTTACAGATAGTGGTGTCCATCAATTTTAATTAAAAAAGTTTGATTTTAAAAGTAAAATCCATTCAAGTTTATTATCTTTTTTTATCGGTACTTGAGTTATCTTACTGATTTGGTTCAATAACAGACATACATTGCAGAGTTTTTAGCCATTTTAATTATAAGACGCATTAAATTCACTATAACTCTTAAAACATCTACATAAATCACTTTCGTATTATTAGAGCCAGCGAGGTGTGATCCTGTTCTCAGCCAAATGACGTGATGAAGGCTTAAGTTTGAGCAGTAGTGAGTAGTCGAGCATTTTCACAAAGTAACAACTCTGTGAGTCAGCGTGCCTTTTTTTTGTTCTGAATCGCGCGGAGTAATTTTTTCAGGGTCTCACAAAAGACTGCTGAATTTATTCTTGGGCCCTTAGCCAAGATTTTAATAAACAAAACCCCTGGCTTGTCCCAAAAAAAAATTGTGCACATGGTCCTTCGAGTTGAATAGAGTGACGGACCGTACTGTACATATACCGCACTGTTGTGGAAGGGTACTTATTACTCTTATATTTATTGTTGTTAATTATGGCTCATGATCGTCTTTGTCACGTGGTTGGACCCTCAAACGTTGTTTTACGTAGTACACAGGTCTAGAGCAATTAGTGCACAGTAAGAAACAAATAAAACACAACAATTTTAACAACAAACTCCTTAATTTTTCGACTGGCTATAGATTTCTCGGCGGTTGGTTCTTTACTACCTAAGCGCGACTGTCCCAAGATTTTGGTTCCTCTTGCTAGCTCTTTTTTATTGTAGTTGCATCTTTGTCATTCTTTCCTATAAACACATATTTGTGCGAGTAGTTTGTTCTACTTATGATGTAAAAATGTATCAACAAATCTTTTGTTGATTGACGAAACCCAAATGCTGCCGTTGTAGGACCCAAGTTATGACCGTAATATTTTAAAGTTAATGTGTTTTTCTTAAGTTGAAATCCTCATAACTTGGTCCTTTTGAAGTGTTACATGTTTTAGTAACTGATGCATCAGCATTTGTTGCAATATTATTCATTTAAAAGTATATGAAATAGCATTACAGTAAAATAAAACATTTGATCTCAGGCGGGGTGTCACAATAGTGTACAAACTTATACAAGAACTGGCTACCCCTTGTGATAAATGTCTCAATAATACTTAAATTTATTTTAAGAAGTGGTTTAAAGTATGGTGAATTTAATAACATTTAAGACTTTTCAAAATAGATCCCTGGTCTTTATTAACAGCCAAAAGTAACGTAGTTTTTGACTATTCGTCGTATTACAATGTTAGTCAATCAGAAACAGAATTATTGAATACTGATTGTAATTTAAATACTGTACAAGTCTGAGCGGCACATAAGTTTGCAATTTTGTTCGTTTATGTAAAAGTTTTATAAAAATATTCCAGTAACAAAGTACTTTGCTGCCTGAACAGCAGACGTAAACATTTTTTGCAACGCACAAAATCGCAAATATCGTATTTATGTAAAGTTCGTTCTGCTTTGCTATATTTTCCTTGCAGCTATACTCGCTTTGTTGTTTTTAAAATTAAATGTGTATTATTAATGTAGTAAAACAAAACTGTACTCAAAATGAAAGTTTTCTTCTATTTCATGCCAAATAAGTATTAAAAAGCGTGTTGTTTATAAGTTTTATGTTCGAACCGAAATATATTTATCGTCTCCCTGAAATGTAAATGCGTTCGTTCGAAAATGTGTAATAATAATAAGACAAGTCTGGGATAAAATCTCATTTCATTTGAAGATCTGTAAAATCTGAATTAATGTAGAGGATGGAATGAATAGTACCGGCCTAGCCTATAGAGGGAGCAAATTTTCATGAATTGTCTATGGTTTATTTTAGCGTCATCTTTTATTACTTTGACGTTAAAGTTTAGTGGGTTTATGTCATGTACATTGACGGTCCGCCGCCATTATAAACGAGTTCTGCATTATTTAATATAGAACAGTGTTTGGCGTTATTTAAAATTAAAAGTAATTCAAAAGGCGTTTTTGCCCGATTTGAAACCGTGAACTACACTTAAATTTACCATTACACATACGATACCAAGAGAGTCAAAACAGTAGACAATGAGAGAACTACTTTGGAATGCGAAAGACATTCTTTGGTTTATGATTGTAAATATTTTAATACAGCTCAACCAATAAACGAACCGTACTACTTAAGCAAATGTCCCTGAAAATTTGCGAAGAAAAACTTTCGTTTTATCAGGATAATGACCATGTCAGAAGTTTGTTATTGTTATGGCTACAGTTTACTAGCGGGGCTTAGTTAGGCTAGTCATGCACTCTACTCGCCAGACTTGGTCCCATCAGATTTCAGTTTGTTTCTGATAATGAAATCTTTTACTTTAATAAAAAGTAGCCGTTAGATTTAGAAGTTATTGCTGGTATTGCCAATGCCTACTTAAAGCAGTAGGACGAATCGGTTTACTAGGATGGCATAATACTTAACCTTTAACTAGTCGCGTGTACTGTGTATAACTACTCGCATGGCGCCTCGGAGGCACCATTGGGGTTTTATAACAATATTTTTGACTTAAAATCTTAAAAATGTGTTAAACTGCTTTATTCACGAAATATAAGCTAAATCTTAAAAAGAATAACAATGACTAAATAAATTATAAGATATAAAAAATATATATCTGTATATAAAACATAACTGTAAAAACAGATTTTTTATTTTTTTTAATACGAATCAAACATTGGATGCAAAGCATTCACTGCACAATTTTATTGTATGCTCTGAACAAATATTTTTATGGCATTGCTAACAAATTTGTTGCGAATGTCGATTTTTAGCCCTAGGGCATAAATGATAGCGTTCATGCCGAGTAGCACATAATTGCATTTTACGGACTGTAAAATAGAGAAATATGAATAATACTATATAATTCGTATTTCTAAAAGTACAATTGAGGAAGGAATACATAAACAGATATTAGTGACAAAAAAATTATTAAAAATGTAACATCGATTTAAAAAACGCTTGGCGCCTCTGCGGCGCCGTGCGACTACTTAAAGGTTAAATATTACCGAAACAGTGTTTGAGGCCAGAACAAGCTTGGTCAAAAAATGAAATCATTTTCCATCCAATGCTTTGTAATTCATCCTTTTTAATCCAAAAGCTATTTATTTTATCACTTCTATTTCTATGTAGCGCGAGTCGTAAATTCGTTTAGCATAATATTTTAATAAAAATATTTAGGTACCGTGAAACGGGGCTACTTTGAACAGTTTAGCCACATTACATTAGATAATTTTTGTACTTTTTCTTCAAATGTTGCGGAAAAAAAAAGTTAACAAAGGTACATATGAGGAACATGATTATGGCTATTATTTTTGAGTTCATATGAAATCTTACTGGAAAAAAATTAAACTTGTATGTTCAAAGTTACACTGCTCATGGGGTAACTTTGAACAGATTTGTAATTTATGAGAAAACTAGGTGTAGAATGTAAATACGTTCAAAGTAACCCCACCATTGAAGAGAGCGGAAAAAATAGTATACTTTAGATACCCCGCATGTAAGAAAAATTGTTCGGCAACACACTAATTGGAAATTAAACTTTTATTTCACAAACTGAAACATTTAATTTAACACATTAGCATTTAATAAACAAATTTAACGTAACTTATACTTTAAAAAAGTCAACTAAAACATTTTATTTGAAACAATAACATTTTATAAGTAAACAAATTTAACATAAATTATAAGTGGCAAAAGAAATTGAAAAATTTATACGTCCACGACGATCAGTGTTTGGGCTCGGCAGTTTTCTTTCTATGTCTTGTAATGGCAAAAACGATATATCTTCAACCTATTTACAAAAATTAATTATACTTAATCAAACAAATATATGGACAGGAAATTATACCTCTGGCCACGAAAAAAAAATTTCTTTGTCATGTCTCATAAATTTCACTTCATATTCTTTACCACATACTTGTTTTATCTGCCCAACGTAATGTTTAATGGTCTTTTTTGTTGCAAACTTCGTCAATACAAAGTCTCCTCCAGTAACAGTCGGATCCTGAAGTTCTTGGTCTTTTAATTCATTTTCGTTTACCTAGTTTAATAAATTGTTTAAGAAAGTTTCTTTATCGTCATCAGAAAAATCTTGCATTTCAATTTCTTGCTCATTAACTCCTTCATTATGCAACTTCTTCCTCGAATTCTTTTTTTGTTGTATACCCGATGTTTCTCCTATTTCAAAATCTTTTCGAAGCCTGATTTAGAGATATTTTTTTGTTTTTAATGTCATCTAATGCTTTATTCAATGTTTTCTGAGTATAATTCTTATAATTTCTTGAACCTAATTTTCTGGTATAGACTCTCATTGTTAGGAACTTATTCACATAAAATAAAGATGCACTATGCACTAAGTTGATCCGACAGTAATCGCATGCGAAAAACGAATAAATATGTTCAAATGCAAACGAGTTGAAACTAACTGTTCAAAGTTACCCCGCTATAGGCCTCAAGTACTACAATGTTTTGTTTATAAATTAGTTTATTTTTCTGTTATTGTTTTAAATAAGTTTTGAAATGGATAATCATTTACCATATAATTGTGCTACACATTTATATACGGCAAAACAATATTGTTATAACTACAACACTTACACAGACAAAAGTTTGGAAACAATTATTTACAGCTGATAATGTTGTCATCACATTTATATTTTTATAAACAATAATGAAATCATTTGTGTGACTTTTGGGATTATAACATGTACACTGACATGTTTCCTGACGTGTTCATCCATTGAGTTATCTTTAAAATGCGTGAATATGAAAATTACAAGAATAAACGTAAAATGTTGTCTAATTGTTCAAAGTTAGACTCCTGTTCAAAGTAGCCCCGTTTCACGGTATGTATTTTTGTAAAACTTTTTAGTATATTTTTTTTGTGTAATATAAGGCAGTTTTATATGTCATTGCAATTTTCAGAAAGCTTTTAGGTACTTAGTATACATCGTCGGGTGTTTATTTTTATTTTATGCCTTCAGGGGTTTAGTTTTTACTGCTGTGACATAATTATGTAGTCAAGTTATTCATAAAGTTATTATAAAAACTACGGAGGCATGAATAAAATTGCTTTAATTGGATACTTATCACCAGCAATTTCGCTTAATTTTTAGTTTTAAGCGATTTGTCGGTAATAAATAATTGTAACTGCAGGATATCGTGCTATTTTGAAAATGTCTCACGAAGCATTAGTGTATTCCTATTTTGTGTTTCCACTTCACTGAAATCGTTCATTTAATCTAACATGAAATATATTTTGACGAGATAAACAGCAATATTTATGATGACAGTTTCATAATTTATTGTTTACAATATATGGTAACTATATTTGACATACGATAGTGTACACATTTGTAAATTACTTTTTGTTTTTATTTTGCTAGTTTATCGTAAAACAAAAAAAAACTGAGATTATTTAACTAAATTTTATTAAAATATATAATGGTTTTTACGGAAATATAAGGAACTTGTAATTTTTTAATTAGACTTTTTTAAATGTTGGGTCTTCCATGGATCATACCTATATCTATAAATTAGGATCTTACATATAATAAATTATATTAAATTTAACTTTTCAGTCTCTTAACAATAGATGTCTGTCGATATTGAAAATGTAACATTTGTAATAGCGTATGAAATTCGCTTTACTTGTGATAATTTATTAAAGGCAAATGTATTTGTTCTGTTGTCTTAAGTAAATAAGAAAATTGACTTTTACAAGTTGTCTAAGAATGTAAGCAAATACATTTATAATTTATAACGACGAATGTCGATGAATAATTGAAAACTAACAAACCTCTTAGCACTAAAAGTTTGTGTTGCAGAGTTCTCTTAAATAATAAAGTCACTTAAATATTTTATTTAGGTACATAACCTTTAATAAAAAAATGTTTAGCAACTGAAGTTGTGCCGGCAATAAATGTTTTTACTTAATTTTGTGTTTTTTACGTGTTGACTTTTCTGTTTGTTCCACACAGTAATAAAAGTTGACCAAGAGATAAATATTTGATATAAAGGGTGTCCCAAATTCGAGTAAATGCATGGGGATCTCGCTTATCTTAAGAGCTACGAGGTCGGTTAAATTAGGGCAAAGTTGCGAAATTAGATGCTCAACAAATTTTGTCGTAAAATATCATTTTAGATAATATAAAGAGTCGTATATCATTGAAATCAGAAGACAAAATACTATTCGACTATAAGATTAAAATTTTTCCGCCGTAGGTATTTAAAAAAACGAAGTTGATGATGGTTCTGAAAAGACGAAAAGTTGTTGGAAATTCTATGTTATCTCAAAATATAAGGCGTAAGAAGTTGCCCTGGAGAAGTGCTTCCAGATTGTCGTTATCTTAAAAAATGTAGGATATAGGACAAAAAAACCAAAATCAATTTTTTCAGTTTTTCTTGAATAATTTTTGAACTAAGACAGCTATGACAATTTTCTTTTCAGATATTTGTTGAGTATCTAATTTCGCAACTTTTCCCTAATTTATCCGACCTCGTAGCTCTTAAGATAAGCGAGATCCCTATGCATTTATTCGAATTTGGGACACCCTGTCCTGTATAGAAAATTCTTGTTTTTTTTTTACAGACCGATGCAACTGTCAATATTTGGCTTTGTAGTAGTTACCGCAAAAAAAATACACATTTTGGAACGTATGTACAGGTCCCAAAACTGAGAAATATTGGGCTCCTACATATACAACTGGTAGTAAAGGTTATTAAATAAAACAATTAAAAAATCTACCTAAAAAAAAAGGGTATTTTACCATTCGTCAAGGCAATGTATTTGTGAGTTACGTTGCACCAAATATTTTAAATAGGTAGGTATCTCATTATCCGATTCCTGTCAAAACTAAAGGGTCCAGCTAATCCCTCTCTGTAGGTACCTTAACTAACTTATCAGAATAGTTTCTACTGTGATAACTGGCGGATCTCTTACTTTATGAAAAAAAAGGCAGATAATATGTTATCACCGATTTTGTAATAAATATTTTTGCTTAGAAAACCCGCGAAACCCGCTTTGATGGTAAAAGCTGATGGGTATTTGAATATGTGTAACTACCAATTTTTAAATATTCTTGGTATTTATTGCATTAAATAAAATAATTTCTATTTGACTACTTTTATTAGTGTTTTCTGTGTAGTGAGTTTTTAAAAGATTATTAAAATATATATCCTCGAAAAAAAAACTTCTAAAAAGAGCTTCATTTGCATTGCTTAGTTTTTTTTTTTTTTTGTAAATAAATAAATTCTGATTATAATGCGATAATTTGCAATGTATCTACTAGATACATTGCGCCCCATCTCATTTGTTTTACTATTGCGCCTGACGGAGGGTTAATCCAAATAATTTTCATTAATCTACCAACAATCTTTTTTTTCTAAATATTGAAAAATTAGCAATCACAATATTTTAATTCTATGGGCTAATTTGCAGATGATTAATGGCGTGGTGAGGCAAACATTCAGCAACGTATCCTCTTCGGCTACTTTATCTTAGGTCTGTCGGCCATCGTATTTTTTAGTCTATCGTTGCCCGGCAATAGCAATGTTTCCAGTAGGGCGTTTGTTCTCAAGTTTTTAGTGATATTTTTGACTTTTTTTTAAAGATAACATCTGGCCGAAGAAAATGTTGGTCGGTATGGAGTGCTTAATTGGTCACATACAATGGTGCATTCGTCAGTAATCGTAGAATTTTAGACTGACATCTCTGTATTATGATGGCTATATTGGATTTTTACTGGCACATCCCCATAGATCTATGCCATAGGTCTATATAGGCTTTATCAACGCTTACACCTTTATTAGGATCTCATATTCTAGTGAAAAGCTTGAGTTTTTATCGATGCCTGTTATTTTTTAAATTTTTGTCCATTTGCTTCATTTTTTAACGAAATGGTGTTTCCAGTTCATTTAATTATATGAGTGGCATCCTAGGGATTGCACTATAGGTACTTGATTCCACTACTAAAGTGTTGTTTATGTCACTGGTGGGCAGATGCCTTTTCGGAGTGCGAACGATATGAATGACGACTTTTATTCATTGGTGTTGATGCGCCACTTTTGAATCCAACTTTGAAGTACGTTTAAATGTTCTTGTATATGAAAGGAAGCTATTGTGGGTGCTTGTGGCTTGCAAGGATGCCATCAGAGAATTTTCCTGTTGTAATATTACTAGTAAACGCGCTTTTTAAGCCTGTTCATCTAAAATTATGTTGTGATAAAGATTAATTGAATGGAAGTTTATTACCACGCCGATAGCGCATTTAAATTTATCCAAATGCCTTAATAAACGAAAATCTGTATAAATTAATTAAAGAAAATAAGAAGGGCGGTCAAATATCTCCTATTTAAGTTCCCTAATCACTTTAATGGTCTGCGGGAGTACACTGGGACGTGCATTGTCGTGTGACAAAACCATCTCAAAACTTTTGACCAGGTACCGTTATTTTTTAGTTACTATTTATAAATCAATTTTATATCTGAGGAGCACATTTCGAATTTACTAACCTGGTTTGTTTGCAAAAACTTCCGATAAATAAGGTCCTTAGTTGTCCACCAAACAATAATCATAAGTTTGGAAATATATTTCGGGTGCTCTTGACGTTCAACCAGTGTTATCCACTGTGAATTGTTGTAAAGCAAACCATTTTTCATTACAGGTTCATAAACGATCTAAAAAATTATTATTAAAAAGACTGTGGCGAGAAACGTTGGCAATTAATCATTAAATTTTAAATCAAGCTTTCAAACAGTTTAACGGGGATTTTATTTTTTTAAATTCTTAACTAATGTTGCGTGCAGTGACGTATACAAGAGGGAGTTTGGGTGGTCGTAACCCTCCCTTCCCAAGAACCTAATTATAATAAACTTGGGGCTTAAGTAAATCTCCGCAGGACTTGTCCAACAAATTTTATAAGAAACTTCTTATTAATATATTTTGATACAAGTTAAAATAAATTTATAAGGCTGTACCTTTATTAACCCTCCCCCCCCTGAAAACATCTTGCTCCGCTACTGGTTGCGTAATCTCTAAGAGATTCATCTCCTTTCTCAAACTTTTGATACCACCAGTATACGGTGCTTTTAAAAGGTCGTTGATTGCCAAGTTGTGTTTTATTCTTTTATTTGTAAAAATTTGCCTGTAATAATGAAAATTTTATTTCCGGTACACCATCATGACGTAGAAGCTACTTACATATCCACTTAATGTTTTAGAATTTGTTTATGACGGTAACAGAAATGTTCTATAATTATTTTTTTTATGGGCTTTCCGAAAAAAGAATTTCTGGACCGTTGCGAATACTATGCATTACTAAAAAAAAATATAGGAGAGATATGACAACTAAATTATCTCAATATACGCTCGATCGCAAAGAGAAATATTTTCTGCGACATTAAGCGATTGTTTTACTGCAAACAGCACCAATTTATTTCTATGGTTTTAGGCTACTCTTGCAAACGAAGCGCTGCTTTAGTGTAAATCGAGCAAACGGTTTTTGATCGGTTTTCTTCGATGGTAAACTTCATCAACACCTACTTGTCTGTTCCATTTCGCTTTTGCACTTAACAACCAACATTAGTTTACCTACACAAGAATTTATTAAATTAAGTGATTGTTAATAGTAGATATATTACATAACAAGAGTTGTAAGAAGCATATTACGCACGAACGCGGCGAGTGCGTAATTTCACGAGTGCGTAATTGCTTTACAACTCGTGTTATGTAGCCTACTTTTTCTACGATCACATAATACATACGATTATAACGGTTTTTGGCTCATATACACATGGAATAACGCTGTCTTGTCAATTTTGACGTAAGCCTATTTCTTTCTAGACAAGTACTCGTTTTGCTTACTGTGCGTTAGAACTCACTTACTATGCATTTTCATTAGTGGTAGTAGAAAAATTAATTTACACACGCATGCTTATGGTGCAGTTATGATCAAATCTATCATCTCATGCAAAGTTCTCGTTGTAGAAAACAAAAGTATTCTTTAACCTTTAAGTAGTCGCACGGCGCCGCAGAGGCGCCAAGCGTTTTTTAAATCGTTGTTACATTTTTAATTATTTTTTTGTCAGTAATATCTGTTTATGTATTCCTCAATTGTACTTTTAGGAATACGAATTATATAGTATTATTCATATTTCTCTATTTTACAGTCCGTAAAATGCAATTATGTGCTACTCGGCATGAACGCTATCATTTATGCCCTAGGGCTAAAAATCGACATTCGCAACAAATTTGTTCGCAATGCCATAAAAATATTTTTTCAGAGCATACAAAAAAATTGTGCAGTGAATGCTTTGAATCCAATGTTTGATTCGTATTAAAAATAAATTATTTTACGTTTTTACAGTTATGGTTTATATACAGATATATATTTTTTATATCTTATAATTTATTTAGTCATTGTTATTCTTTTTAAGATTTAGCTTATATTTCATGAATAAAGCAGTTTAACACATTTTTAAGATTTTAAGTCAAAAATATTGTTATAAAACCCCAATGGTGCCTCCGAGGCGCCATGCGAGTAGTTATGTATACACAGTACACGCGACTAGTTAAAGGTTAATCCCGCATATTAAACGCCCTTTGCAAGTATGAAATGGTAAAAGTTAGTTGTACTGCCTTCCCACAAGCTAAACCAGAAAAACCGCCACATATTTCCCATTCCATTGGCCCCAAGGAAATTTATAAAATCATTTGTCGCTTTTAAGCAAAATCCAGCATGTTAACATGCGTTTTAAAAGTTTAATCGCTTCGAGCGCATTTTTCGTCTTAATTTGACAACTCGATTATCTTCATAAAATAAATGCGTACGTAATTTTAGGGCGCGATGACATTTATCTGATCCCGAAGTTGAATTACAATGTAAAGGAATGGTTGAGTTCGTTTTCTCTAAGCTCAGTCATTGTGGATTAATTAAATTAATGTAATCTCAAGCCCACAAACCCAATTTTGAGTGATCAAACTTCGTATTAACTTGGCTTCAGTTAACTTTGATTAACTTAGTCTAAGCAAATCCTTCTCGTATAACTAATTATTGATCATGCTGTGATTGATTGGACCTCCAATAACCTTACAGAAACCGTTACTAACTAGACTTTTTACTTATACTTGGAGTATAACGAACTTTCATGTTTTAAACATAAAATCATTCTAACGTTTAGGGTAATAACAACAACGGATAATAAAACCATATTGTAGTAGTTCAACAAAAGTACATCTAGCTGTGTTTCTGTTGATGTATGATTGAAAAACGATAATGCATATGTGGCCGACAATGTTTTGTTTCACGCTTTTGTTTTATTCAATTCTCTCACGTTTTTGTCTGTGGGGCGCAAAGGGCAGGGATTTATTTATGAAATGAAACGTGCAAAGATAAAACCTTATTTTGTTTAGCCTTAATTTAGACTTGATTAACAAAGGATCTCACTTTTTGATGTATTTCGTTCACTTCAGTGGCTTCACTTGGTTCATTTCTTTGTTAGGTCATAGTTCAAGTTTTTAAAGCTACCTTAACGCGTACTGAACATTGATTTATTATGCAGCAAAGAAGTCTTTATTGTTATCTGCTTTTTTTAATGCTTCAGTGCTAGAAAGATATTAAATGTCGCATATTTTAACTTTGAACCTAAATTCGGTTTTTTCTTTGTAATAATAGCTTATTTCCAACAAGTTCACGGACCATGCGACGCACTGTCAGGATTCTGCGCAGTATCAATACGTTCAAGCACAGTCTCTGATAGTTCACTGGTCGGTTAGCCGGCTGTTCCAACTGTTATAAAATTAATACATGAACTAGTCAGTGTACGGTCAAGATAGTACGCGAATGAAGGCATGTACTAGCACTTGGATGTTTACACGCATGCGCTATTCATAACTAACGTGAGCTCTGCTAGATATACCCAATAGACACAAATGTCATTTACAGTTAGACCAGTCGTAAAAGCGTCCCAACTACGGCTAATACTGGGCAATACATTTATTAATACATAGTTTACGCTTGCGAATAAACCAATTCATGTATTTTACATGGATTGGTTTTAAATCGCTTGTTGGAACAACCCAATTAGTAATGCACCAAAACATAGTAACAGCCATTTTGTTTGTTTAAGTGAAAAATAAAGTCTTACATGTTGAGTAATTCACCGATTAAGACATCATTTTTTTTCTAGGTGCTATCATATCGGTACCTCTACAGAACAGTGGTCTTAGACCATATAGTTCTATTAAATTTTAATAGAGGTTTTATTTTGTATTTAAAAAAAAAATCTGTATAAACTTTTGTATTCTAGAAAAGAGCAAGTATTCCAGACGTAAGCAAATTTATATTTGCAGCAAATTGTTTGTGACCTTGGTCCAAATAATAAAACGACGAAAAACATTCTGAATTACAAAAGAATTAATACGACTTCGTATTTGTGTAAGTATGAAACTTTTGTGTAGAAAATGATCTACAATTACTTGATAAACAATAAAAATCATAATGCCGTGCAACACCACCTACATAAAGCTTGGAAATGCAAAATAATGGCTTGTGGTCGAAATATAAACCACTTATAGGCTTTTACGTCAGGTGTCAGCAAACATAACTGTGTAAGCAATAGCATTTTTTAAACTACTTGACAGACAACTGCAATGATTTGAATTACTGATGGTTAAAGTCTTCTTTAACTGTGTGGTCGAATTATCAACCTCTGCCTTTTAAGAGTTTATAATAGTTTTATCGAAATTTCTCCCTTTTTTTGTCGCGAGAAAGGTCTTCTATTGTAGTAAACAAACAAATAAATATTGTATCCATCTTTTTTCTAAACTTCTTTGTTCATAGCGTATTAAAAAATTGTCAACCAACTTATTTATTAAGTACCTACATTTATGCATTCTTTTTTTGCATTATATGAGAATTGCAAGTACGACCATTTTGGATTATCTCGTTTATTTTCATTTTCCAAGAAAAAAAAATGAAATTTTGTTTAACTTAATTTTTGTCTTGAATGTTTCATGCTGTTCAGTTTTACATCAAAAATAAATTGCCCAATTCATTTTCAATTTTTCACTTGCTTTTAATAAAGACGCATTATTAAAGTGGTTAAAAACTTCAGAAATCACACTTAATACCAACAATTATAAAGGAGCTTTCCAAAAATTACAAACAATTAATCATAGGGACGAATAAAATTTAAATTCATTCGTTGTTGCACATTTTATCACACTATCGCATGTTTTTTATTTTAAAGGGGACTTAGCAGGAGCTTAATTTCGCATTAAGTGTGTTAACTTTCTTTAATATTAAGCGCTGTAGGGGGTTTGAGTAGCTGCACATAAATTTTTAAATATTTCATTTAGAATATGTCATCTTGACATAATATAGATATAAAATAATCCGAGTCGCTAAACACGCCGAAAAGATAAAATACATGTCAGAAAATAAATAATAAACCTACGTAGTCACCCTTTAAGCAGTTAACAAAGGAAGCAAGTATCCAGAATAGCAAGTGGTGATGCTGTAAAGCACCCTGTGGTTGGGAAACTGCTACGAGCATGCGCCAGGAATCGCGCTCCGAAAGACTAATGACTATGGCACCCACAAAATTGCTTCATAATTTTCTCTCGTAACCTTTCCGCTATCAATTTCGACGCGACAGAAAACCCAAGGTGCCATACTTCAATAAGTTTGCTTTATGGACGAGAGAATTGAGCAAAAAGCAGATAAATGTTTAGTCCTGAACGAGATAATTGAACATTATTTATGGCAGCTAAAGATTTATTAATACATTTATTTTCATGTCGTGTTCGTTACACTATTACAACTTTAATTCTAAACCTTTAAAAATAGAACGTAATTTGACCAAAGTATGCCGTGTGCCGTACCGGAACAGATGAAAATCTAACAAATATCCTATTATCCTCAAAATAAAATTCATAGTTTTATTCGTTTATAAGTTAAATAAAATGTAATGTTTGCAATACAAAGAAGACGCGTGCGCGTTTCTGTATGTGCGTGCGTGCGTGCGCCCGTGTGTACCCTAATTATTATTGTTAATACAATTACAGCATTATTTATGAATAGAGGAGTAAAACCTACATTATTAACAGCTTTACTATATATAGTTGATATCTTAAATAAATACGAGTTGTACCTAATATACAAAGTGAAGCTCATATATTTCAAGTGAGATATTTTACTGCCTCGTGGCTCGTGGGGGAGTCTCCCAGCGTAGACGGTAAATTCGCGTTTGTTTTCATTGAATGAAAATTAAATAGTGATTAATCCGGTTAAAACCGGTTTTAGAAACAATTTATTTCACTTTCGTTCTTAAACGAAAACGAAATAATTTCGTTTTTATTGTCGTTTTCGTTCTTATAAAAATTTCGATTAATTCGTTTAACGTTTTCGTTCCGTTCTCAGTCCCTGCTTATAATGCCTAAAAGAACATAAAAGTCTTGATCAAAGATATTCAAAGGCCAGATGCCTTCAAACGAGAGTAAGATGCAGACGAAATTTTTTTCAAAGTTTGTGAACTGATCGTGCCAACCGGCGGCTGACTGTTAGCAATATAGGATTACTCGGATTAATCGGGTCTTGCCAAGACACTTTGACCAATATCCTATGCATGAGTCGTGTTGCTGCAAAGTTGGTCTCTCTTCCTTTGACAAAAAACCAGAAAGAGTCTCCTGTTTCGGCAGTATTTGGCGAAAAACCAAATCACCCTTATTCCTTACCCCCATCTTCACCTGACTTGGTCCTTCGGTACTGCTTTTTGTACACAAAACGAAAGAGCTCGCTAAAATGACGTGTTTTTAAACGATTGAAGAGATTTAAAAAAAAATGGTTGCTGACCTATGTTGATTCCTAAAGGTACCTTCAAGGAGTGCAAACTCAGAAATAAAAATGCGCTGGCAGCAGTGTTTAGCTGCTGCAAAGAACTCTTTCGAAGGTGATTACTTTGATTTAAAATATTTTTTTATAAATAAAGTTTATAACGCTCGTCCGGGTATTATTCGATCGAACCATGTATGACTTACATCGTTTTGACAGTATTCAGTTACGATTTTTACACACACATGTATGTCGAGAGAACTACATCAGCTAGTTGTTATCGTTATAGAAGAACATTTAAACGACCAGCAACCCTTATTACGTCTGTACCTTAGTTGTTTTGCGGTGATTAATTTCAAAATCTGTTTACTACACAAAAACGTCTTGTCTCTGTAGCATCGCTTGTCACATTACTTACCTAAGTTTTACCAAAATCTGTTTCTAAAATATAAGCTCCTATTCGTTAATCCTGAACATAAACACATTTCGCTCCTCTGTAAATATTTTATTAGGAGTTCCACAAAAACAATTCAATTTTAATTTGCAAGACAAGTTAATTTATCGTTAATAAAAACAGAAGAAAAGAAAACAACGTTCAGATGTTTTCTTGTTTATTTTAGAATTTGTTGGCTTTATTTTATTTCGGAACGGCAAGGCATCTCTTGAGGCGTGAACACGTTAAAACATTTGTTTACTTATAAAAGCAACGTTTTTCGTGTAATGGAAATTGGAAAATTGTATTTAATGTAAGTGTTCTATTACCGTTAAAAAGATAGGTACTATTGTATAGGACATTGCTGTTTCACATCACAATCTGCTTATGTAAGCCAATTTAGAAGACCAATTTGTTGTGTTTGTAAATAAACGGATTCTATAAAAATAGAGAATCGTTTAAATTAAGCGAGGTTAGGAAGAATTAATTTGCCTTTAAAAAAATAAACAGTCTTACCTACGCCGGAAATAAACCTTTTGTTAAATCAAATAAAATTCTCGGTATATTTTTTCGTTTTTGGAAAGGAGAACAATTTTGAATACAGCTGCACCATTGTGGTTAAGTTTTATAACCTCAAATTAGTTTTGGACCAAACTTTATTTTTTTATTTAGGTTGCCATGAGCTGTATAAATTGAATTTTGTTGTATTAGCAAGTGTCGCAACGAAGTTTTTGTCAATTTTAATTGATATTTTGGTTAGTTTAATCAGCTTTAAAAGTTGCTAAATAGTTTTTTTAAAAACAAGTCAGTTTTTTGTAACGATTGTGGGTTATTTAAGTAAAGCATTTTATCAGAAATTTAACCAATAATTTGGTATTTTAATAAGGATTTATTTATAAAAATACAAAAAATGTCAACTGTTTGTTCAGCAAAACTTTTGATGTTTTAATTTTGTTGTTGTTTCTAAAAGTTTTAATTAATTTTAGTTGTTGTTGATTGTCGTGAACCTCGTCAACACAAACAGAAAACATTTGCATTGTTGCTATTGACTATTGAGTATAGTCAACTATGATTAATAGGATATCTTAACAAAACTATATAATAATTAATTACTAGTTATAATCAGGGCTCGAAACCGAAAAAAATTTTGGCTAAAGGTTAACCGAAATCGAGAACTTTATTTTTATAACGGTTTTTGTTGAAAAACCGGTTTTATTCGTAAAAAACCGGTTTAGTGTGAAAAACCGGTTTAGTGTAAAAAACCGGTTAAATTAACCGGTTTTTAAAATTATTTAGATCAGGAATGCAAAGTATGAAAAGATATTATTTATTTATAATTTTATAATAAATGTACAATCAAGAGTTCAGTAATGACTTTTTGTAAACTTATCGCATTTACTACAGATTTTATATTTTTCATCGTAATTTTTATTAAAAAAAGATGTTCAAAAAACCGGTTTTTTATTATTTTGGTTAAAGGTTACCGTATTTTTGCCTTTAAAAATAACGGTTTCGGTTTCGGTTAAAAATCACTTTTTTTGACAAAAAACAACGGTTAACCGGTTTTTTAAACCGGTTTCATGCCCTGGTTATAATACCAGTTCCTTATAAAAATATTAAGATTGGTATTGTTAAATTCGTCAGAGACATAAGTTACTATCGTTTCATTTGCAAAACTTTACTTTTTGTCGAAAAAGCAATTACATAAACTTAAAAGCCGATAAAAGTAGCCAAAATATCTATCAAAATTTACCAAAACGTTTTTGAGACACTTGTTGGCATAGCAAAATCCAATTTACGAGTACATATGTAGACCATGGTACACTTAATTAAAAAAATGTGGTCTTAATAATTCAAATAATTCGATTTTTTGCACATTCATCTGTCTAAAATTTAATTTAGTTCCTATCAAAACTAAAGAAAATAAAAGGATGTGTGCCAGAATTAATTTACACCCGGTATATATCTAAAGCTGGACGCAAAAATCATTGTTTCCTTAATTATAAAGATAATAAATTGATGATATATATATTTTTTATTCTGATGAAAACTTCGGCTGGTATTTTTATTTTGGTTTCGTTCTGTTTCCCTTGTAATCGCATCTAAAGCAAGCTTCTTGACATGAGCGATTTATCAGTCGATTTTAATTTTTTTCCGATAACAATTTCAAAGGAAGCGAAAGTAAATTACATTTGTTACCCAGAAAGGTTAGGGTAAGGTAAATTTTCCCGAATAATACATAATAATGCAATGAATGTGCGAATGGCTGCCTGAAGGTACAAGTGTAGGGGATAATCATATAAATCACGTTGGTTGGTTTCTCTCTCGATGAGCTTTCGGAGTTCCTTGGGATACATCCTTGCTTGGCCACTGCTAATTTTAGACATCCTGCTGGAATAAATCCGAATAATTACAAGCACTTGGCACGTTTTATATAAAGGAAACGTTCCATTTATTTTTCGCGTTTGTTTTGATGAGCACGCTTAGTGATGGCACTGGAGAAGGTAAATGGAAATCCCGGTTAAATTATATTGTGGAATGAGCCGTGGCCCTGGCGTGAAACGCCGTTCCTTATTGAGAGACCCCGACTGTCGTTGCCTGAGCTCGCGCGTTACTTAGATAAATGTCATCCAACAATATACAATATGATTTATTCGTCGTGCTATGCCATTAAACTAGAACATTGGAAGATACTATATTGTTAACGTTATTATCATTAACAGAGGAGGGCCATGACAAGTACAAACGACGAACTGCAATAATGGAAACAATAAGGTCGCTACTCCTGACTAATTGACGTTATTACGTTTGTTTTTGTTCGAAGATGAGGAGAACGCCAGCAATAAATAAAACTGATGTTCACAGCTTCTTATGAACTATTTTTCTACAGATTTTTTGTGTGCGTTATTAATATACCTAACCTTAAAATATTTGCATCACCATCGATAAAAAAAAACATCCTACTTAAAATAAATTTAATGTTGACTAAGAGTATCGTACAGGGTGGTTCAAATTCGATGAGATTGCATGGGTATCTCGCTTAATAGGCAAGATAGAGAAATGGTTAAATTACCAAAAATGTGCAGTTTTTTTGGGATAAACTCAGAACCGTTTTCAAAAATAATCTATCATTTCCGGTTATTGAGATATTAGAGAAAAACTGTTTTTTTTTGTTATATTTATAATGTGCCATATCTCTCTTATTATTGTAAATATCGAAAAAGATTATTAAGATTCTTTTTGATATGTAGATTTTGAAATTAAAAAAAAAAATTACGCTCGCCGTTAAAAAGTTATGACACAAACTTACTTTTTTTTAAATAGAAGCTATAGTTTTCTATGACGGATTTAAATTCCTTATTTTTTCCCCATTTCAAATAGGTATATAAAAATTGATGTATTTATTTTTAATAATACGTAAGTTACAAAGATTTTTAAATTTTTTTAAAGTTGAAAAACAAAAAGTTGGACGTAAAAACAAGAAAAATCAAGAAAAACAGGAAATGATAGATTATATTTGACAACTGTTCTGACTTTGTCCCCAAAAACTGCACATTTTTCGGCATATGAACCGTTTCTCTATCCTGTACAGGGTGGTCCAAATTCGATGGGATTGCATGGGTATCTCGGTTAATATTTAAGATAGAGAAACGGTTAAATTACCAAAAATGTGCAGTTTTTTGAGACAAACTCAGAACCGTTTTCAAAAATATTCTATCATTTCCGGTTTTCGAGTTATCGAATAAAAAGTGTTTTTTTGTCATATTAATATTGTGTCATATCTCCGTTATTGTTGTAAATATCAAAAATATTTATTAAGATTATTTTTGGATATTTTTATGTTTAATTTGATTATACTAAAAAAAATATTTTTACTCTCGCCGTTAAAAAGTTATGACACAAACTTACCTTTTTTTAAATGAAAACGATAGTTGGCTATGACCTATTTAAATTCCTCATTTTTTTCTCATTTCAAATATATAAGGGTTGATGTATTTATTTTCAACAATACGCAAGTTATGAAGGTTTTTTAGTTTTTTTTTAAAAGAAAATCATAGTAGGCTGTGAAAACAAAAAATAAACAAGGCGTAAACCTTATAAAACTCATGTGGTACAAGTTACCAAGGTTTTTTATTTTGTTATTGAGATTAATACGAAATTTTTTGAACATAAGATAAACAACAACATCCTACATTACTGCTGATACCGACTATATCGTTGTTTTCTTATTTTCAAATATTTGCAATGTTTATCTCCACAACAAATTAAAAAACCTTGGTAACTTGTACCACATGAGTTTTGTAAGGTTTTACACCTTGTTTGGTTTTTGTTTTCATAACCTACTATGATTTTCTTAGAAAAAAAAAAACTAAAAAACCTTCATAACTTGCGTATTATTAAAAATAAATACATCGACTATTATATATTTGGAATGAGAAAAAAATGAGGAATTTAAATAGGTCATAGCCAACTATCGTTTCTATTTAAAAAAAGGTAAGTTTGTGTCATAACTTTTTAACGGCGAGCGTAAAATTTTTTTTTTTTAGTATAATCAAATTAAACATAAAAATATCCAAAAATAATCTTTATAAATATTTTTGATATTTACAACAATAACGGAGATATGACACATTATTAATATGACAAAAAAACACTTTTTAATCGATAACTCGAAAACCGGAAATGATAGAATATTTTTGAAAACGGTTCTGAGTTTGTGTCAAAAAACTGCACATTTTTGGTAAGTTAACCGTTTCTCTATCTTAAATATTAACCGAGATACCCATGCAATCCCATCGAATTTGGACCACCCTGTAAATAGGACTTAACCATTAAAAATTAAATAGTTGCAAATATTGGCTCCCCGGAATATTTTACGACAAAATTATAGATATAAAAGTTGTTCAGCCTCTACCACATAAGATTTTCCACATGCATTTTAAAAAAATATCGCGGTAGTCTGATTTCTTATTTATATGGATCTTATGCAATTTAACATCTTAACAATATGCACTTAAACTAAACGTTCGTATAGCAATAGCGGAATCATCCTTAGTATCTGAATTTTAGATGTTGTGCAGTTTTGCCAAAATAGAGAAAAAGGTGGTTCTATGAAATTTTGAAATATAATATTGCCTATTTTAAATTTTCATTTATTATTAAACATTTAGTAATGCTATGTAACTTGTTAGATCATTTAACCCAGTGGTTTCCAACCTTTTTGTACCTCCGCCCCCCTTTTTCATAAAAAAAAAAATTTGCGCCCCCCTTACTTTTCGTAACAATCTAATTTCATGATAATTATTTAATGGGCTTCAAAACAATATACCATATTTTGTAAAAATAAAGTTTTTTCTGTTTGTTTGTATTCAAAAATGATAGTTTGGTAACAGATGCGTGCCCCCCTTACAATAGTCTTGCGCCTCCCTAGAGGGGCGCACCCCTCAGGTTGGAAACCACTGATTTAACCCTTTCTAGACAAAGATTGTTGATGTCATTTTTCGCAGGGATATTATCGTCGCAATTATATTTGTTAAATTTTGGAATGGCATAGAAATCTGTATATTGGGTAAAGTATATAAGTAACTATTTGCAATTTTACATACATCATAGAGGGACCCAGACGTGAGGGTGGAAATAATTTTACTGTTGCGTTCCCCTAGCTATGATGTAATGTGGTTGTTAAACAGTCCCTTAATCTTTTATGATTCGTGAAATGTTAAGACCATGAAGTTTTCATTTTGTGTCTTTTCACTATGCACCAATACACGAGTCTTTTATGTTTTCGTTGAGCTATTAATGAAAATTATGTTATACACTCTAAGTTTGTAAAATCATTTTGATATAAAGTATAGACACTTGGTTATTACTTTAAATGCGCCTTTTAAAGTTTTTTTTGGTGTTCAAAACTGACAATTTTAGACTGATGTTAGTTGGAAACTGAGGGTCACATGTTTTCTTAAGTAAGTTTAATTTTATACTACTTCACTCATGTCATTATCTAAAGATTTTTTATATTTTCTTACAGTGTTTCTAAGACATTTTAAAAACGTTCTCCACATTTTTTATAATAATGTAATTTCTCGTGTTTAAGATGATATTTGTCCTAACAGAATAATCTTAATCGAATAACAATAAGGCACAAACGTAAAGGTGGAACACTTACTGATGTTGACTTATTATATTACAAAGCATAACATAGTGCTAAAGTTATTTGTCATTGTGATTGTATTTCAAATGTACAAAATTCCAGCAGGATAATTCTACTGGACACAACTGTAATCTACACTTGTTTATGGTACAACAAAAAAATAGGTCCTGTCTTGAAATTCAAGGTAGACATTTGTTTTTTGATTTAACAATTTCCATGAAAAAAAAGCAAATTTATCGTGTCGCAAACAACCACAAAATTTTATGTTTGCGGCTGGTTACCGTTACGCTGATTGCAATCATTTTGACATTTATTAAAGTGCTTAGAAGTTGTAATTTTTTCTGCATTAATTATGGTTGTCGCTGCTAAAGTATGGTTTATATGTGAACCCGTTTAAAATTAATAGTTTATAATAAAGTAACGGGCTTATGTTGATTTTGTATAATGTGTTGTTTGATAAGACAGTTATTTAAGGAAATTGATGAGTGAATTATATAATGCAAGTAATTTATACAATGTAAGTTGTGATTTTAAATTTTAAATCTTGTTTATGTTATTATAGTATGAATAAAAATTAAATTTACCAAATTTGACCTGAGCTAACCTAATTTAATGTAAAATAATCTGTAAAAATTACGTTATAAATAAAAACAATCACATTTACAAACAAAATTTGCGATATGCTTGTATGCGGCGAAAAATTGTGGCGGCGAAGAATTGTGGGCGAAGAATTGTGGAGGCGAAGAATTGTGGAGGTGAAGAATTGTGGGCGAAGAATGTTCCGGACAAGCGAGAAAATAGGGCATTGTGGTTCTAAGTAGGTATCTACTTCTCATGCTTATGAAACAAGTATATTCGTTTTGCCAAAATCCGTGACTTTTCGATCGTCATATTTTTCAGTACCAATTGTTTTTTGTTGTTTTAAATTAGCATTAGAATAATACAAGTATTATCAAAAACATTCAAATGACCGGTTAAAACAACTTTTCATCTCGAATTTGGCCTGCGGACAAGAAATCACTTATCCCTGCTGTAATTTAACAAAATCTAAATGACTTTCTACTGTGGTTTACCTAAGCAATTATGCTAATATCGAGCACCCCGTATTTCTTTATTCACTTAACCAAATTCCTTTCCCGTAAATAAATATTTGTTAAGTACGTCCTGTTTATCAACAAAATTGCAATGTAAAAACAGTTTTGTCTCTGCGGTTTAAAAGGTTTTGCAAGTATATTTTATAAGGTCGTGTATACAACTGTTTTTTTTAATTCATTTTAAGGAGAAATGTATTCACGTGATACTAGCAATTTATTTTATTTGCAAATCCAATGCATGCAAACATATGTAAAACACCGCTTTCTTTTTTCCTTTTTTAATTTAAATTCGAGCAGGTTAATTTGTTACAAAAGCAGAGATATTACCATCTAATTTTGTGGCCCCACTAACGATCTCCGACTCCCGTTTCGTTGGTGCACCATATTTTTAGGTGTTAATCTCTTTTATTGCATTCGAGTGTAACATGCAAGCGTAAATACAATCGCAGCACATTTATGGAAAGTTTTTTTTTGTATTTAAATTAACAGGAACCTTTCATGCAAAACTCTAATTTGCATAAAGTTGATTAAATTTTCTTCACATTCTTTCATTACAGCAGTATGAACGTTTTATTATGGTAAACGAATCAATATCGCGTTGCGAGCCGTTATAAAAGGAATATTATTTAATGTTTGGAGCGTGAAACTTTGTGCTTGACGAAATTTTTATCTCTTTCGTAGTACCTAGGTCTTTTGTCTTTTGACGATTTAACACCTTTTAATTTCTTAAGAACGTTTATACATCAAGCGAATTTTATTACTTTCTGTGCTCAGAAGCTTAAAACGTTTTCTTATTAAACTACATTTTTAATTTCGCTAATTTAATAAATATTTAACAGAGTAAAAGGTTTTGCCGTGTTTTATTTTTTCTGCGATTGTTTTCAGCTAAACGGGAAACAAAAGAGTATATTTACGTATTAAAAGTAAAGATATAAGACTCATTTGTAGTAATAAATAATTTAGTTTTGTGTGCAAATTCTGAAAAAGTTACAAAATTAGATATTACCACTCGTATATTTTTGAAATCAGAAAAAGAGCCTTTTAATGAACCCATAGCCAACTAAGGTTGCCATTTAAAAGTTGTCTTAAAAGCGAGTGTGCCATGACTTTTTAGATATTTTTTTCCCTAATTTTACGTAAAAATATTTACCGGGATTAATTCACATTTTGGTTTAACATAGGTGGCTGAGGAATTATCTACCATTAAAATAATCTTCCATTTTTAAATTTTTAAAATATTCAAAAAAGTTGTAGGTGTATTTCCAATATCAAAATTGGTCTTGGAATTCTGCCCAACTTTGTTAATTAACCCCCCATACAACTTATATAGATTATTATCACCCTGATATGAGGTTTATAAAAAAGGAAGAAGAATGTATTTATCTAGCACCCTAGCAACAATCAGGTTCTAAACCAGGGGTTCTTAAGCAGGAACTCTTGTTTAAGGGAATCCTAGTTCAGAAATAGAAAGCATACCTCAACACCGAAAGGTACTAGAGCAGGGGGGTCAAACTCGCGGCCCGCGGGCCGCATGCGGCCCGCAACGAATATTTTTGCGGCCCGGCCAATATATCGGCACACAATAATATATAATAAAACAACAAACCGACGCAGAATAAAAATAAGATAGGTAGAATTCCCTAAACGTTTTTTAATTATACTCTTTTTTTGCTATCATTAAACAAAAATTATTATTTTTTGCGGCCCACCTAAAGTTAAACCTTGTTTGTATGGCCCAAGTTAGCCATTGAGTTTGACACTTCTGTACTAGAGGAACCGATTAAGGGAAAAGAAAAGAAGAGGGACGAGTTTGCAGCGGTTAAAATTTGATCGTGATTTGTCTTGTCCTATACAAATATTGCTAAGATTGTTTAAAAAACAATTAAATAAATTCTTGTACAATTAAATAACTAAATTTACATAAATATAAGGTTTATAAAGATTTTTCATTAACTAACAACGTAATAGGGGTGCGACAGTAAAATTAAAACATCCTGTATACGGTGTACTAAAGAATAAAACTAGTTTGATTAATTTATTCATGTTTATTGTCATTTTTAACGGTTTCATTTTTTTGATAAAACGCCAAATTCTGTACCTAATGGATCAGTAGGCTTTAAATAGTTTATTATAAGCTAAAACTAGATCTTATGATAACATTTTGTTGGCTTTAATAGCTAAATGAAGAAGTCGATTGCAATCAACTTTAAAACTATAAAACGTCGTTAATAAATCTTACCTTTTTGAAAAGGTTATCTTTAGAATCCACTTATACTTAACATTCTTTGTAAAGAAATAGGAGTTTTAAAAAAGTGGGTAAAATATCCATAAGCTTAATTAAAAATTACTTATCTGTTTTTTTTTCCAAAGTTTATCAAAATCCATTTTCAAAAAGTTAGTGTATTAATCACTTTACCAATTTAACAATTTATTAAAATACTGCAAGTGATAAAGAGCCGATACTTTTGAATGTAGTATAGCATTTAACAAGATACAATTTGAAACAAAGAGAATGATTTTAATAAACATGACCCTAAGAATAACAAAATATACAATTTGATTTTATTTAAAAATCGTACAAAGGGCATGGAAAAAATTAAATAACGCTTTTTTAACAACATTTTTCGAAAGTAGAGAAGTCTCAAAACAAACAAAAGTGGATATGCTGAAAAATATAGTAACTCCAGCTTTTTATACGGAAATGAAATGTGGACACTCATAAACAAAAATAGTGGGCGTGTGAATGCAGCAGAAATAGAATATTAAAAAACATCCAGGGAAAACCCAAAAAAGATCGAATCAGAAATTAAACATATCGACAACAAATAAAGATATTACTTAAAACAAAAATTCAACAAAGACAGCTGGGATAGTTGGGTTACAGCTATAGACTGAAAGAACAAAGATTAAACAGAAAAGCCTACAAAGCAAGGTCACAGAGAAAAACAAAAGAGGTAAACCGAGAAACACCTGGCAGCAAGACGAAGTTAAGAACGTAGCAACGGATAGAAACATCAAATGGGAAGAGATAAAAATGCTAGCACAACACAAAAAACGTAGAACAAAGGTCAGGACAATACAACTTAACAGTCCTACTCCTAACAGTAGAAGGACTTATGATCAAATAAAATAAAATAAAATCCTTCAACACTTTAAACATATTTTAATCTTTAAAACATCCTGCATAGTAGATTTCTAAACAACCGTGGCAAATAAATGTCATGAAAGTTTTTTAAAGCTGTGTAATAGTTTAGTGTTTTATAAAAATATATGTAAATGTTATGAAACCTTAAGAATAATTTTCTAAAGTAAAATAAGTGGAGGAATTTCTTCTAAATCTATTATTTTATCGACTCTAAAAACTATTAGACTACAGGTAATGTCTTGCAAAAGCAGCCAGTTTAGAAAAACCATCATCCCACATTTTGCATTTCGAATCTTAGAGAGAATATTTGAAATAAGTATTGTTGTAATGGAAGCGTATAATACATAAACTAGCAATAGGCTCTTTTGGTAATAACATTTCCGTTTTTGTTTCAATTTTAACCTTCTTCCCCATGACGTGGTACCCGGGTACTTTTTTCATATTCATTCGTAGAAAATCTCCAAAGCGCAAGTAATAAAATATATGCATGGACAAAACAGTGACATATAAAAATCAACGAAGAAAAATCTGTTCACGTTAATTTCACCAACAAAAGAATAAACTACCTACCAGTGTATCTAAATAATAATATAATCCCTTGCAAAAAGACTGCTAAATATCTTGGCCTAAACTTAGACGTCAAGTTAAAATGGAAGGAACACGTCAAAAAAAAAAAACGGAACAGCTTAAGATAAAGTATAGAGATATGTATTGGCTGATATGAAGAAATTCCCAGCTTTCTATCCAAAACAAACTGCTCCTATACAAACAGGTGCTCAAGCCTGTTTGGACATATGGCCTTCAAATATTCCAAAACCGCGTATTAAGAAGCATAGTAAATGCCCCTTGGTATGTTCGGAACAGCGACTTACACCGGGAACTCCAGGTAGAATCTGTCCAGGAAGAAATTAAAAAAGCTGCCAAAAGCCATGAGGAGAGGCTCCACAGACATTCCAACATTGAAGTGCTCCAACTTCTCGATAATCAACAACTAGTGCTAGGCTCAAACGGATTAAACCGTTTGAACTTGTGTAGACTTAAAGTGTACAAAAGCAGAGTACAGTGCTATGTAGCCACAGTAGTGTAGTGTAGATTGTAATAGTGACTAGGATGGACCATTGGCGACACTCAGACTCAAACACAAACGTAGTAAATTAGGTTAAAGTTAAAATGTTTAATAATCTATTGGATTAGGTGCATTGCAAATTTTAAAGAATAAAAAAAAAATATATTCATTCGTAAAATATTCAGTATCCGGCTTTTGATATAATTCTGAGCCTTTATGACATCTTCAAACTAGTTAAGATAAACATATTATCGCAATTAAACATTAAAATTTTTAAATAAATTTGCAGAAAAAAAAAATTAAAATTGATTATTGCTATTCTCTATGACGAGGTACCCGGGTACCACGTGCATAAATAGTTCTTTTTGAATAAGAAACACAGAAGATTTATTGGTAGTATGATAAAACACTATTACTGCAAGGTACCTAGGTTTTATTTATAAAATTTAAAAAATCTTTTAAAAAGGAACATTGTATTACTACAAATCACTGCAAGGAATACATTTTATAATTGTTTTAGTATGTTCTGCACATATCGGTTTGTTCCAAACTGTTGTTTTCCAAAGTTCTTTAATGTCCTCAGTATTAGAGTGATATACTCCTGTTGCTATCAATATAGCTAAATATCCATCATACTCTTCTTCTGTCAAATCTTTCCAAGTTTTCGGCGATTTATTAGGATTATCTACGTTCCATTTGTGGTAGACAAAATTGTCTTTTCGATTGGTCTCCCGAATTATATTATTGCACATTACTGAAGTAAATATCCGTTGGAATGTATCTTTGATAAAAAGAGTTTTCGTAGCTGTTGCAGGGCCTGGTTTTTGGCGTAAAATATTTTGTTTAAGAGTTTGAGTTGTCATTTTAGAGGGCGTCGACTTCCATTGTGTACCGTCTTTACACAAAAATTCTGTTTCACTTTGTGCTTCCGCTTCTTGGTCACTATCTTCCTCTTCACTGCTTTCTTCTACTTCATCTTATTTTGTTTGTCAGCGTAAACATATTCAACATCTAAGTCTTCTTGTGAACCTGTGGCATTCAGGGGCAGCCATTCATCTTCTGATGCATCACCTTCAAAAGGTTCTTCTGTATCACTGTCCTCCATAAATTTTTCCATATAAGCAACTTGTTGTTCATAAGTCATTCTAAAAATTTTGGTTTAGTAAACGATTTTATATTATACCTTAAATACAGTCAAAATACAATATATATATAATAAATAATACATAATATTGATTTAAGGTTATTTTTGAAATTGTAAACTTTCCTTTGAAATTCACTTTTGGAAACGTCACAGCCATATGTCACCACTTTGTTAAACTTAATTCACAGAAAATAACCTAAAAGTTATGTATACAGCATAATAAAATGACATATTCGCAGTTTCTTAGTCATTGGTACCCGGGTACCTCGTCATAGAGCAACGTACAAAAATCTAACCGTGGGGAAGAAGGTTAAATACATTTATTATTTATTTCGTCCGGTGAAGAATCGTTTTTGTAGCTGTTACTACAAGATTTTATAAAAAAAAAGTATTTTAAACATAGCTTATTCTAGCACTAAAAAAAGTCGTGCAAAAAAGTTTTTGATAGAGTTTACATGCGTAGAACGTAGTGGCACCGTTCGCTTATGTTATTTCCAGTATGCGACAAACTAACAGCCAGCTATTCGTGGCTAAAATGTATGTAATAAAAATACGTAGCATCATTCTAAGGCTGTTTAAAATAATGTAATGGGGTAACGTGTATAGCCAGGACGGCGCTCGGCTTCACCATTTTTGCGTCGCAAATGGTAGTTTTATTCTCTATATATTTCTAAATTAAACTAGTTCTGGACTAAATGAAATTTCTTCAAGTAGTATAAAATAACGACACGATACGTTAGAACGGTAACTAGATTATTGATTATTGTAAAAAAATGTGAACTCGCATTTTTGAACCAGTAATATCAGTGATGCTTGTTTTAATTTTATGGATTCATCAGTCGCAACCAATTAAAACTGACAGTGCTAATAGCAGCTATTGGCAGTTTTTTAGTGTAGGATTGTAGCAAAATATTTGCAATGTCATGTTGCAAAAAATATGCAAATGTTTTATTTGCTATGCTGTTATGTAACGAGAAGTAGGTTACATTATTTGTTTATATTAAATAAGCAAAATAACTGCTATTTTGTTAAAGGAAAAATTTGCTTTTCGCTAAGTAAATATTATTGTTACAGGATATAATTTTACAACTTTTAAAAGCTGTGGACTATTTTTATATTTTAATAAGCCCATTATAAAACCACTGTAATTTCGACGATAAAGATAATTTAAAAGGTTTTTTGTTTGCCCAAAATCTCATAACATATGTAGGCGTTAATGCAGATCCGATTTCTCATTTTATTTTTACCCATGTTATATTTGTAACAATGTTTTTAATCCTTAAGGTAGAAAGTGTCCCAGGTATAGTGCAGAGCATGGGATTTCGTAAACGCTAAGAGATAAAGAGCTGGTTAAATGGGTGAAAATGATCTATGATTAATAGTTTTGTGCTATTGATAAAAACAAAAAAAAAAAAAACCTTTGCAATTTGCTTTTTAAAAACTTGATTATTTAAAATCAAACTCCAAGAATTTTCGAAATTATTGGAACACTTTTTTGCGTAGATTTAAAAAGTTGTAATTTTTTTAAACTACATATCTTCATTTGTTTTTGTTATTTTCACATCAAGTGGTAGTTGGCTGTGCCACTATTAAAAATTAAGTAAAAAAAACTCATAAAACAGCTTCAAGTATTTGTTTTGTTTTTGTTTAATTGGTACAGCTATTCGTGTTATGTTTTATAATTTTTTTCAATGGCCACTTTGAATAAACCTTATAAATAAAATACTATTGCAATAACTTGCTTATTTTTAAAGATAAACCTAACAACATTAATAAACCGAGAATATTTTTTTTAATAGTGGCAAAGCCAACTCTTATGTTATTTAAGAAAGTTGATGAAAACTTACAAAAACAAATAATGATAGGTAAAATTTATTTAAAAAAATGGAATCTACGCAAAAAAAATTGCGTATAATGTTAAAAAATATTTTGAGTATCATTTCAAATAAGCAAATATTTAAAACGTCATTTTTTTGTTTTTAATTTACAGCGCAAAAAGGATAATTACTTATTTTTTTCAATAAAATTGTTGCTCTTAGATTAGTTTGAGCCATTTAATCATCCTTGTATCTCTTACCGTTAACGAGATCCCCATGCTGTGTACGATAATTGGGATACCCTGTACCTATATCATCTTGTTTTTTTTTTTAAATAGATGTATTTAAATAAATTATAGATATTCGTTAGAATTACTGCGCAAAAATGTAAATATTAAAAATAGTTTGAGTCAGCAATCGCATTGTTTACATTTTCCCCTGCAACAGTAGGTAGTATTTTGATGTGAGTATTTAAAGGTCAGTTATAGCCTCGCGAAAGTAAAAGAATTTTGCCTCGGTTGTTTTAATATCCGTCAAGTTTATTATTTGTGCTGGGCACAAATACGTTTAATCTTTCAACGTTATGTACTTAGTATCGCAAATATTTGCAGACCTAAGTAATATCTGGTAACTATAAATTTTTCTCGAAGCAAATCCTACAGCAGGAAACTGTTTTATTTATAACAAGATGGTTTACCCGGCGTTGCACAAGCGATTACAATTTTAATTACTGTTTTAACTTGAATATGCCCAATAATTCCAAATCATACACAAATGACATACTCTGATCAATCATCTTTTCATTTTCTTATAATTCATTAAAAAATAACTATTTATTGCTTAAAAATTGAATAATAACTCAAATTTATTTTCTTTCGTCTTGTTTCAATTAAAAATGTACTAATAAAAATAATACTGCATGTACATTTATTACTAATTGTATACAAAACAATCTTTACTTGAGAAATACACCGCGCCGTATCGTGTTTTGACCAGGTATTTGCCGACGTAAGATCGAATCCCGTCCAAGTAATATTTTTTTTTTTTAAATTTTTAATATGTGCTTGTTTTGGCGTTAGATCTGCAAGGTCCTAAATAGTAACTGTGCAAAATTTGGTACCGATCGGTCAACGGACCTAGGATTCTATAGCGAACAAACAAACAAACAAACAAACACACAAACAAGCTCTTTTATATATATGTATAGATAAGCGGATGCAAGTTAGCAAAGCACGATTATTTATTTATATGCTGAGATACTGAACTTTTAAAAGTGGTACTGTTACCTTACCTATATTTATACAGGGTGTCACACAAAAAACGCAGCAAGCTGTAACTCCGTTGTTTGTGGTCCGATTTTGATGAACAAAAAACTAAATGAAATGGCCCCTCAAATACTAAAACTGAATTGGATTTCAATTTTTTAAGTTCAACTTTAATGTCAAACGATAGTCAATTTTTTTTCCCAAATGGCACCATGTATTTTTTTTGCACTATATCTGGTGGACATTTTTTTTCTGAATTCAATCAACAAATGTTACTTAAACGTCAGTGTGGTATTTGGAAAAAAAAATTTACTATTGTTTGTCATTTAAGTTGAACTTGAAAAAAATTGAAATCCATATTAGTTTATAGTATTTGAGGAGCCATTTCATTTAGTTTTTTGTTCATCAAAATCGGACAACAAATAACGGAGTTACAGCTTGCGGCGGTTTTTGTGTGACACCCTGTATGTAAGAAATTGCAAAACAATAAAAATTTGCACATAAAGTGCAAAATGTACATAAATAAGTGTGCAAAAAAAAAACTAATACTGCTTGGTTATGTGTCATGTAAAATTTTCGCATGCCCAAATATTAGATTTTTATGTTTCAAACTAGAAAATATATTCCATAAAAAACAAACCGCAAATGTCATTTTTTGCTTCTTTCCTTAATCCTTTTTAATATTGCTACAAAATTGTTCCACAAAACTTCAATCAATCAATCTTTATCGCTTAAAGTAGGCGAGCTCTATGTAGTGCCTTAATAAGTTAAATGATACACCTTGGTAAAAAAATTAATTTTCGTTGCGATTTTTATTTGCACATTAATATTTAATAACGTTTTTTAATCTATTAAGTAATCCACTTGGAGCAGTTTAATGCCTAAGACAAAATGCAAGACATTATCTAGGTTGTTGTGAATTTGCAAACGTAATTTTATGTGTGCCATTTGTTTATTTATTTAAGGTCGCTTCATGAATGAATGTATTTTTAGTATATTTTTATCCTTATTACCTGCCTACAAATGGTTATGTTTTTAAATGAACTCGTTTGTAAATCTACTTCACAGAGGATGATTTCCCTTTTTTTCTTAAGAGGAACAAATAATTACATTAGATAGCAAAGCTTATATAAATGCTTCTTTTGAATTCCTTGCGACTAATCCACTTTGTTACTGAATGGTCTTCCATTTTCCCTTTTTCTGTTTATGTACGCCTTTGTTTGGGCGTCCAATCTGAATTCTTTGTCGCAATGATTACGTTTTTTCTCTATATATATATATCACATTATGTCGAGGCGCACTTCGATGATTTCGCAAAAGCAACGAAAATTTATAATATGTTGCGGTAGACCATAAACCACAACTTGTATTAAATTTTCTGTGTATGTGATTTTTGTATTTAAAGTATTTCTTTGAGTATTGAATTTTACTGCCTGAAGATGTTTAGAATAAATTAGTTTTATGGACTTCTTTATTTTCGGTTAGCCTTTGTCGATACCTAATTTGTAACATCCTCTTTAAGGAGTATTCTTATGTTTAATAATCTTACGTATCTTATTTCAGCATTAAAGTTTTTATGTCTAAAATTTAATTAACTGAATAAAAACATTTTGCATTTGAAATATTTTTTTTTAAGCAATGGCTGTGATAGATTCATTAAAATTAGTGCTACGTACATCTCTAGCAATTAAAATTGTGGTTTTGTGCAGGAAGTTTGAATTAGTTAGTATTCAGTCCTGATGATCCTAATATGAAAAGAAAATTACTCGTCTGTCCTATACGAATAAATTATTGGTTATGAAATGTAGTAATTAATAATACAGGCTGTCCCTGTAGCGCGTATTTCTTTACCTCTGCTTTAATAATCATTGTAGATTAAAAAAACTGTACTGAGGTTGATGTAGTTCATTGGCTCTATAATTAAAAATTATATTTAGGTAGTTATAGTATTTAGTTTTCACCTTTCAATACCTTTGTTTCTTTTAATAAAATACTCTGTATATTTTCTTTTCCTGTACTTTAAAAAATAAATTTTGGAATTTTTGTCAATATTAATAAACCTGATGGAAACAGTAATATTTAATTAAAAGTTACGTTTCTTAAATAAGGTAATTTAGAAGATTATTCTATGACACTGTTGTGACGGCTGCTGGTCAGTTTAATTTTGAAAATAATTCACAGGGTGTGTTTTGCTCGGTTCTGTCATGGCAAACTTCATTCATAATATCCGCTCAGCTGCTTGCTTCGCTACTTACTGCAGATTCCGACTTTATCGTCCTTTCCTTATTTTTATATATTTATAATGTTTATCACAACAACAAATTACAAAACCTTCGTAACTTGTACCAAATGAGTTTTAAAAGCTTTTACACGTTGTTTTGTTTTTGTTTTCACAGCCTACTATAATTTTGTTTGAAAAAAAACCTTCGTAACTTGCATATTATAGAAAATAAATACATCAACCCTTATATATTTGGAATGACAAAAAAATTTGAAATTTAAATAAGTCATAGCCAACTAAGGGTTTTGTTTAAAAAAATACAGCTTTGTGTCACAACTCAAATTTCGGAATCTTTTTTGATAATTTTTCTACGCCACTGCATTCTAATCAAAAAAGTGCCTGTAGAACATTAAAATTATTTTTGTTTATTTTCATAAACAAGCGAAATATAGTCATAAAACGAAAAGTCGAAAAATCTAGTTATCGGCGATAACTCGAATAAAAAAAGACGATAACCAATTTTAGTTTTCACCATTGACTTTTTCTCGAAAAAAGAGATCAAGGATGCGCGGTCCGTTTTTTGATACCTCTTATAGTTACCGAGATTCCCTATGAAAACATCGAAATTTGCCCACCATGTACGTATATCAAATGTCATTTTATTGGTAAAAAAATAGTGTTTAATTCTAAAACATGTATAAACAATTATTTATCCCCTGTTAAGAAAATAAGAATCTAATTTATTTTGTTTTGTGTTTTGGTGATTTTAAACTTAACAAAAGTTTGTTTCTTGTCGTGTTTCTGTAGTTAGTTACATGTTTAAATCTCCTTAATAAACTGGTCTCTTTACTTTAAATTAAATTTATGTTGGACTGGTTGATAATGCTGCCAGTTAACTTACTTAACTTGGCTAAATTGCCTTTTATTCTGTCTTTCTTTAATAGATTATTTTCTGATTAAGTTAGTCGCAAAGGTTGAGATTCCAGGAAAATTAAACGCGTCTTAACGATGATCACAATGATCCCAATGGGGTAATTCTTCGTAACCAAGTGGTATGCTTCGTTAACTTTGTGCATGATCGGAATGATTTTAAAACTTTTCCTGAAATAACCAGCGTGGAAACTAGATGTAGGTTGACGTAACAAAAGTTTTGTAACTAGTTAAGGGAAAACGCGTTGTTGTTGTGTTTGTAAGAATTTGATTGTGAAATTGTGAGTGGGCGTATGCGCGATGTTATTTGCTACCGTTGCTGATTAATGAGATTTCCTGGTAAGCCACATTCAAATATAGTTCACCTTTAGGCTGTCACAGTTCGACAAGGTCAACTCGATAATCTGCGCTTCGATTTAACCCCCTATGCTATTATAATGTACGTGTGTGTCTATTCTGAAAGTCAGTTTGTACAAGGCGGTGTCATGTTATATAAAATGTGCCAAATATTTCAGTCGATGATGGATGATCGGCATAAATTTATTTTCTTTTCCGTCCACTCTTTAGGCAAACAATTTTGTGGCGCTTTTTTGTGAGGGGAATTGAATTTATACGTACAGAAATATTCAATTTACCAACAAGTAGGTCAGATCATGACACAATAATGTCTGATTTAATTCAATTGATGAACGATTACCTTCGGTAAAATGATTATTAAGTTTGTGTTACTCGCAACATTAAAAAAAGAAAATATTACTTCCAAAGAAAATGGGATTTTATTCTTTGATATTAGAACAACTGCATTCCACATTTGTAAGTCTCCTTATTGCATACAGGTGACGGATATGCAAGTTAAAAGTAAATGAAAAGTGGAGCAAAGACGGGTGGGTGATTGCTGTTAATTGAAAATATTCCTTTTTTGAAAAAAAAAACATCACAGAATTTAAAAATTTTTCCGGTAATATTTTTTTTGTATATCTTAATATGTTGATGCGTATTTTAACCGGGAATCCAGAACGGAACAAAATCAAAAAAGATAAACAAAATTAACACAAAATTTTATAAGAACCAAAACGGAAACAAAAATGAAATAAATAATTTCTATTACCGGTTTTTACCAGTTTTTCCACTATTTAAATTTTATTCATTAAACACAAACTTTGATTTATCGTTTGTGCTTAAGGGTACTTCCCCGAGACATTAAAATATCTTACTTAAAACAAGTAAACTTTACTTTTTTCAGTGTATATTATTAGATATAGATAGTATGTGGCAACAGGACCATTACCCCCTGGACAATAACCCCCGAACAAATAACCCCCGCACAAATAACCCCCCGTGTAAAAAAACCGGACAGCTAACCCCTAGTGCAAAAAAATTGTGCGTTCAAAGATAACACCCAAAAAAGATTAAATTGTTATTCTGCCTTAATTTTTTTCTTGCAACTTTATCACTTTACATTGCGGTAATTATAATCTACCGATATTTCAAGTTAGTCGTTAGGTTTTTTTTTTCCACGGGGGGTTAATTGTCTTTTTTTTAAGGGGGGGTTATTTGTCCAAGAGTTGTTTGTGCGGGGGGTTATTGTCCGGTGGTTATTGTCCGGGGGTTATTATCCAGGGGTTACTCGATCTAGAATCATAATACATACGTTTTCATTAAAAAAAAAGTAGAATTGTGCTTTTACACCTAATGCGCGTGAAGTTATCCTAAACAAAATACACAAATTTTGTTTTAATATATGTTAAATATATTTTTCAATTTGGTGACTCATATTGTGGTTCGCCAGTCGAAATATGCTGCCCATGAGAATCAAAACCCATCATATCCACGTTCATAATTTAGCGGGGGCCAAAAGGTTGCTATGAAACAAAAACAAGAATAAAAATGGACTTTTAAAACTCATTGCAAACATTTTACTTTTATCACTGGATTACCAAAAATATAAAATAAGGCCAATTTGTTTTGATTAGGACGCAAACCTTGTTAATTTACATATTATTACATATCCAATATTTATAATTTGGATAATCGAATATTTGAGTAATCGAAGCTCTATCCCTCGTATTATTGTTAATTTACATAACCTGTATATTGTATAACCCCTTTGTTAATTCTGATTCACGAAAACGAAAAAAATTGTTATTGGGTTGGAACAAAGGTAAATCAATCAGAAGAAAAAAAGTTAAATATTGTACTATTTTAAAAGCAAATTTAAATTAAATTTTTTACAAGTATTAATAGCAGCTAAAAGAGCCATACGAATTTTGGAACAAATGGTCAATTTAAATATAATAAGCAAAAACCCAAATAATAATATACAGTTTGCGAAACATAGTTAATTGACCTATGTATACAATCTACTGAATTGCGATAACAATAAGCTAGTTAAAATAATGTGGTCACAATAAGTGAACGATTAAAAGTGTGTAAAATGTCCGTGAAGAAAGTTTGTACACGAGTGATGTAAATAAAAAATTAGAATATAGTGAGGTGTTAAGCGAGAGCAAAACATTTTTAACAACTCCGGAGAAAACCTGCTTTCTCCAGTAAATGTATAAGTATAACGATGAAATTGTTACGGGAAATAAATCCAGGGATGAAGTTAGAAATCAAAGATGGTCACAGAGAAACTAAAGCAAAATAACATTAAAACATTAAGAAAGTAAGATGAAATTAAGAAAGCGTGGCAGAATGACAGAAATAGAATAGAATAGCTAGAATAGGAAGCAAAAGAAAATGAAATTATAGTACGAGGTCCCCCTGTTCCACAACAGACCCCAAGACCTTACAGCAAGCAGCAAGTTTATGGATATCAACGTTTAAATGTTGAGGCAGTAAAAAGGTGCATAATCTTGAAGCAAATACTTGTTTGGTAGGACTGGATAAACAAAGAGACAAGGGAATGATCGTGGCAAAAGTCGGAACCGAAAAATTTTAAGAAAATTCAAACATGATTAACAAAAACTGAAGGAGAAATGCAAAGGCAGATCAGAATAAAAGTAAAGACGAAAAGAGACAGTGGTAAAAGTGTCCAAGTGAGATTTGATGAATTAATTATAGAAAGTATGAAAGGAAATGGAGCAAAAGTAGGGAAAAGCTAAAAAAAAAAAAAAAACAACTGAAAAGTGAATTCATGACGGCTAAGAGGGGTGGTGATCAGGCTATGAGAATGAATTTAATGATAAAAAATATTAACAGATATAATCAAATTTGGAAAATCGGTTGATAGAACTAAACTGGAAGCGAGTGAAAACGCTAGCAAGCGACAGACGGGGGTGGAGGAATTTTCTCACACCTTTACATCTTAGCGTACAGGAGACTAACTGATTATAACCGATTATAACTAACTATATTTTACTAATCTGCCAAAATAATTGATTTTTTCCAAAACCAATATATTTATATCAAATATGCTAAAAGAAATTGGCAATGTGGGGGTTAAATAAAGTTTTCTGGCGTGTTTTGTAATATAAGCAGGGATGGAATAACGTTTTAAATCGTTACGTTATTGTATAACGTTATTTATTATTTGTTTTCGTTACATAACGCTATAAATAACGTTAAAAAAATGAATTGTTATGTTATATAACGTTACATAAATTATGATATACAGGGTTTTCTTAAATAATGCGAAAAAATTCGGAAGGTGATTCCTTATTGAAAATAAAGTGGGGTCTTTTATATAACAATTTTTTCTTAGACGTCTCCTTTCGGAGTTACACCCCCCCTAAAGGGGAGAGATAAAATTAGGTTTTTATTTTATTTCTCAAATTTAGATAAATGTAGGAGAATGAAATTTGGTAGATGTTGTATACTTATTAAAAGGTTTCCCATAGTATTATTTTCAATCATCTTCCACCTTCATAGGGGGCTGATAAGTGCGACCCCAGTTGGTTTTTTAATCAGAACTTTTTGATGAGTTGAAATTTTGCAAAAAAAAAATTTGTTAGTTTGATTTTGGTGAACCTTTTTTTATTCTTTAGTTTTCCTCGTAAATCTTACAGTTTTGAGTAAAAAATTAAATGAGGGAATATGATGTTTATGTTCATATTGGGTAGAATTGACGGGCGTTTTAGCGTTGTCGCCGCGTAAACGTCAAAATGAATTACACCCGTCACTTCTATCCAATATCTTTATATTGGAATATTTGATGATTCATGTTCATTCATATAATTTTTTACTCAAAAACTGCAGGTTTAACGAGAACAGTTAAAGAATAAAAAAACTTCTAAAAAAATCAAGTTTTTAAAGAAAATTTAAAATTGCTAGATTTCAACACACCAAAAAGTCCTGATAAAAAAACCAACAGGGGTCGCACTTTTCACCCCCTGTGAAGGTGGGAGATAATTCAAAATATTACTATGGGAAACCCTTTTATAAGTATAAATCTCCCACATTTATCCAAATTTGCGAAATAAAATAAAAACCCAATTTTACCGATCCCCTTTAGGGGGGTGTAACTCCGAAAGGAGACCCTAAAGAAGAAAAAAATATGAAAGACCCCTCTTAATTTTCGATTAAGGATCACCTCCCGAATTTTTTCGCATTATTTAAGAAGCATGCTGAATAAAAATAATTTTTATTTGTAACTCTGAAATTATTTTTGGGATCTGTAAATGTAAATTTAAAAAATAGTACCACAAAATTACGTTGAGGTTGAGATAATTTATTTTCATTTTAATTTCTAAAATACAAACAAAATATTATATCTTCCGAAAATAAAAAGATCGCTATATAAAAATTTAATTTATAGAGAATAACGATACAAAATAACTTATATTAAAACGTTATCGGTTATTATAACGTTATATAACGTTATAAAAATATCGTTACGTTATTGTATAAAAAATTATAGTTGAATCGTTATTATAACGTTATCGGGTATCGTTACGTTACGTTTTCCATTCCTGAATGTAAGATTAAATTTGAAAGTTTTTTTGGTGTATTTATCATTTTTGTGTTGAAGCTTAAACCTTCGAAATTCATTTACATCGCTAAAAGTGTTTTATTGTAACGTTTGAGCAAATATTTTCTCAATAAACATTTATAAAGGCAACGAATTCATTGGGATTAATTTCAAACACATATTGCGCAGCATTTTTACCATTCAAACAGTTGGCAGTCGTGTGCTCAACACATGTTTTGGTTTTGTAGCTTGTCGTTCCAATTTCGCGAACGACTAAAATGATAAAAACTTCTGTTACGTGTGTCGTACAAAGCTGTCTGCACTGAAAAAAAAAAGCTTCGCGTATAGAAATATTTTAATTTTGAACAAAAATGAGAAGCGTGCTTTGTTTCGCACGTGATCGTCAAGTTTGCATGTTAATTATCGCGAATTGTAAAACCTAGTAATGTTTACTTTTATTAATTAAATTTGTTTTCATTCATGTTTTTATTTTCTAGAATGATTAGTTTCTAGTTTACTGGCAGGTAATTGTTGCTTACTGTTTGTTTAAAAATGTATACTTGACGATCCTTATTGAAAACCTATGTGTAAAATAAAGCCTACCTAACTTTATTATATCAGGGGCGGATCTACATAAGGATTAATAGGGCTTAAGCCCTGGGCCCCCAAGTGTCAAGGGCCCACAAAAATTGAAATATTATTAAGTAGTAGAACCATTGGATATCTTTGTGTTAAACACTAACATTTGGTCTCTTATAAACCTGTATTAAAATTTTAGAACTCTACAAGCGTATATTCCACCAAAAATTATGGCATAGGTAAAACGAACATCAATCTACGCGACAGTGTATTTCTCGTTGCTCTAACAAGTTTCGACAAGTTTTTCCTTACCATCATCTGATGGTTCTAAATTCTAATATTAGAGTTACACGTATAGGTATAAATGCTTCTGTTTGAAAAAGCTCTGTGATATGGCATTGCCTGTAGTCACAAGACTGAATATAACAGCTTTGGAAAACCATGAAAGAGATTTAACACTTAAGAGAATTTATATTTTCCAGCATCTTTTCGTAATATCTTTTATTTATTAAGTGTTGATCATTTCTTCTTTGTATTTGTATAGCTTTTAAGACAAGGCAGGCTGTCAAAAATGTAGCATGTTTCATAATAGTTATTTATGTATCAAGGCCAAAAAGCGTAACTTTTTCGGCAGCGTCTGGTTTGCAGCAAACAGGCAAGGCCGAAAAGGTACGTTTTGGCCGAGGTGCATATTACATTTTTTGTGCGATCGAATTAAAAACAATTTAAATTTTTAGTAATTTTCAAAATTATAGATTAGAAACTACGTGACATTCTGTCACTAACAGATGACGGCGTATGTACTGCATTACCGGCCCTCTCCTGAGCAACAGCCGTAAAAGTTACATTTTCGGCCGTTGCTAAGGGTAACGGCCTGAAAAGTAACTTTTACGGCCTTGCTAAGGATAGGGCCGGTAATGCAGTACTTTATGGTTGCTAACGCGTCCGTCAAACAGCTGTTTCTAGTACGATCGCACAAAAATAGTTATTTACACAACAAGTGAGCAAAGTACTTCTTTTCTCGTGAGACTACCAATTGCACGCACGAGCCGTTGGCGAGTGCGGGCACGGCAGTTGAACGAGAAAAGGTAATTTGCTCACGAATTGTGTATTATATTTTTCTCACAACCGTTGAAAAATGCCATTAAAACATGAAAAGCAAAACCTTAATATTACACATAACCTTAAAATGTCAGTTGTGTCTTGTGTATTTGACACGAATGATAGTTTCGCTGTCTAAAAACGCTATTACACGACGTTACCATGACGTTACTATAACGTTACCATGACAATTCAACAAATTTTGCTCTCTAGGGAGCAAAGTAATCACTTTTGCTCACTAGAGAGTAAAATGTCGTTTTGCCCACTATTTTTGATAAGGTAATGACAACATTTTTCAACGGTTGTGAGAAAAGGTTTTTATTGTTGTGAAAATTTCTTACTATTGTTCATATAATAAGCAATATTAAATATTAACAGTACCTAATTATTAAACGTATAGGATTCCCCAAGCATCTTTACCACCCTTCTGAGTACCATTTCACTTATATACTTTGCAGGCAAATAGTTATTTCAGGTAAATAGCTTTTGCGCAGGCAAACTTAAATAACACTTAATAAATATAATAATATTGTTATAACTTGCTTATTTTTAAAGATAAACCTAACAATTCAAGGTGGATTCTCACATACAGGACCGTGCACCGACTGGGCGCAGACTGTGTCGTGTTGCTTGTGGGTCGTGAGCATTCACACATGACAGACCGTGCGCTTGCCGTGTCGAGTGCACCAGTGTAAATGCGAGGTTTTACTGACGGAATGCCCCTTTTCTCCTTGCAGAGTTTAATATTGAAAAAGCTAAAGTGTTTTGAATTATTTAAACAATTTCGACATTTTTCTCTCCGTAAAGATAATGCAGTGGCACTGTACTCATACAATTTTACCATATTTATTGTGGATCTTAACAAATTATATTTTTTTATGAAGAATTCTGGTGTAGTGTAGTTCATTATACAGGGTGATTCAGTTTTGACTGTCGAACTCTTGTAACTTTTTAATTATTGAAAATAACCCCAACAAACCTTATATTTTTGAAAACGGCGACAAATTCTCTAATAAGTGATGTGCATTTGTTATCTCTACGATGACGTGTGTCAAATCCGCGATAGGCAGCTGTTAGCGGTTAGCCGATAAGCGGCGTAAACAGCCGAGCCAGTGAAAACGACTACCGAGCGACTACCGGTCGCCTTGGAGGCGCCCACAAGGCGACCGGTTTTAATTCACACATAGAGACTGTGCGCGAGCTGTGCGATGTTGTAACCTTGACGAACCGCTACAAAAGTGGTCGTTGACAGCACGGTCGGAACACAGTCGGCGCACAGTCCTGTATGTGTGCATTAAAAATGACTTTTACAGGTAATGTAAATGGCAATAACCCATCCGCAGTTTCAAGCAACACGACACAGTCTGCGCCCAGTCGGTGCACAGTCCTGTATGTGAGAATCCACCTTCAGACATCAATAAAACGAGAAAAATCTTATTTTTAATGAACCCCAACTATTGCTGCTCTGTAAAGAATGTTATATCTCAAAAATTAAGTGCGCCATGACTTTTCTGATTTGGTTTTCTTATTCTACGTAAAAATATCTAGTGGAACTATTTCTCATTTTGGTTTTTACCTAGGTGGCTATGGAATTATTTGTTTTTAGTTTTTTAAAGTATTTAATAAAGTTGAAGTATTGGGTCAAACGTCAGAACGCCATTAAATTAGTCTTGAATTTCTGCCTAACTTTCCTAATTTAACTCCTATAATAAAGTTACCCAAACAATACATGTACATACATTGTTGTCACCCTTTACATGCAAAACTTATTTTTTTCCGATAACAAGGATATAATTAAAATATTTACGCGGAACGAATTTATCGTATAATTAAAATTTTGTTTTAAGAACCCATACTTTATGAGTAGCTCGCATAATTGGCTTGCTGCTCGATACAAATTCATTCATTCCATCCATATCGAACGACCCACAGCAATCATTCACCGCATTAATTGCAAAATGTGTATTTAGGTCGTTCCACCGTGGGCCTAATATACAAATTATGTCTACCTTATAAATAAATTAGTTTATTATTAAGCCGAAATCGACATTGGAGCTTGTACCGTAATTAAACGTTAATTATTTATTTGAACACTTTCTACAAATTGCCGTGGCGTCTTAATTCTGTGTGCGCTTACAAGGTAGAACAACCTGATTAATCGTATTTAATTAACATGTTCCAAGTAGATCTGTGCTCGTTACTTTTTATTTGTTTTAGGTGCTATACCAAAAGTACAAATGACACTGCAACAGGTTTAGATTTACACGTATAATTCAAAAGTTACCACGATCAGATTTGATACAATTTTCACTACAATCTTCAAATTGTTAAACACAACAGTATCAACATTTTTCAATACATAAATAATAGCAGTTTCAAATAAAATAACTTTGCAGTGTATTTTAATAAATTATTTGACAAGTTAAGACTAAATTTATTATACAGAGCGTTTGTTGCTTTTAAGTGTTATGGTATTATCTAGGCTTATGGATATTGTAGTTATCTATGTATATATTATACTATTTATAGCTAGTTGTGTACTTAAAGTTGGAGAGATTCCTTACCTACATATCAAATTGTGCAAGGATTTAGGGCTTAATGTGTACCAGTTTATACCCAAATTTATCATAGGAAAACAAAAAGTTTTTAATAATTGACGTGGTTGTCTCCATCTTGACGTCCAGATGAACTGACTCCCAGATAAATAACAAGAATTATTAACACGTTAAGCGTCACCTGTACCAAACGGATACAGCGCCCTACATTTAGATTCGGCTGCCTGTATTCTTGAACATACATGTATTACATATAACCAGGGCATGAAACCGGTTTTTTAAACCGGTTTAAAAAACCGGTTAACCGTTATTTTTTGTCAGAAAAAGTGATTTTTAACCGAAACCGAAACCGTTACTTTTAAAGGCAAAAAAAAACGGTAACCTTTAACCAAAATAATAAAAAACCGGTTTTTTAACGTCTTTTTTTAAATAAAAATTACGATGAAAAATACAAAATCTGTAGTAAACGCGATTAGTTTACCAAAAGTCATTACTGAACTCTTGATTGTACATTTATTATAAAATTATAAATAAATAATATCTTTTCATACTTTGCATTCCTGATCTAAATAATTTTAAAAACCGGTTAATTTAACCGGTTTCTTCTAAACCGGTTTTTTACGAATAAAACCGGTTTTTCAACAAAAACCGTTATAAAAATAAAGTTCTCGATTTCGGTTAACCGTTAACCAAAATTTTTTTCGGTTTCGAGCCCTGCATATAACTATACCAGGAAAGGTCTAAGGATGGCCCGGTGGACCAGAAAACCTTGGTGGCTAGCGAATTTTTTACCCACATAAGTATATTTAAAAAAAATTATTTAAGTTTGATGATACAAATTTATTCATACAAAAATCAAATTTACAACTTATACATAATATTGTCAAAAATTAAAGCACATAAATGATATAAAAATAAAAGCTCTTCTGTATAAGACATTATGTAAATATGAACACTTTATTTTCACTATACAACTAACTTTTTCGTAATGATAAGAATGAATGCGACAACATCGAATGTTAGCATATGATTGATTTGACAGTATTTTTGGTATATTTTTTACCGTTTGGACTTAACTAATCGCGCAACTATTTAATTATTTGTTTACTTGCTACCATCTAATGATAATAGTTAGTTTTTACGAGTATGGACATACTTGTATTCGATAAGATACAGTGGTGAAACACTATTTTCTTCCCTATGGGCCACCTGTATCCAAATGAATACAGTTCAATTTTTGTTTAAAAACGTGTTAAAAGGTTATTATTGTGTTGTGATTTTTTTTATATTACTTGAGGGCAGTTAAGAAACGTTAATTTTAAAAAAATAGTTGCCAAAAAAAACTACTTTTTTAACATTGTGGCGCTTAGCGTGTTAAAATCTTATTGTACCACATTTTGCTTAAATTATGCCAATTAATGTCCAAATAATTAAATGTATGCTTCTTTGTTATTACCAATAAAAGTTCTCCAACCTGTGGTCTAGTTGAATGGAACACATCTTTAGCAGTAAAAATTTAGATGATTGAATAATTTATTACACCAACAACTTTTCTCGCCAAAATTTAGTGACATTTGGCCAAAACAGGCTTTAACGGTGAATTCTGACTCTAAAATAAAATTAAAAAAGAATTATAGGTAGGCTGAAAATGTAAATAACAGTGGGCTCTGCATGTACTAACTGAAGACAACAGAGACGTTTCGACACAGTTCTGGCTTTATTATCTAGGAAGGGAAAAATGTTTTCTATATCTGGACTGTGCCGAAAATTGGGTTCTGTATGAAAATTCTTATCGCAGAAATTCTGGGATGGTCCCAGATTAGACATCAACATCGACTGCAAAGCCAAATATCCACTACAAAAAGGTGCTGCTTGCATTTGGTGTAATATGAATGGTGTGCTCTTTTAAAAATTGCTAAATCCATGTGAAAAAGTTATAGCACAGCGTTACCAGCAACAAATCATCAAGTTGAGTGATGACTGAAACAAAAGAGCCCATTTACAGGTCAAGAAAGCCGCCAAGTGATTTTGCTGCATGAAAACGCTAAACCAAATATCGCAAAAGTCTTCTTTACTCTGAGCTGGGAAGTTATCCCCCATGCATCTTACTCACCAGATGTGGCTACTTCTGATTACCATCTTTGTTTTGCTGCAGCATCACCTTGCTGATATCCACCAAGACATTATAAGTGGTCTGAAATACACTTGATAATTTTTTTTTAGCTCAAACCGTTTTTATCGTAATCAGTATTGAAAACTATAAGTGACGGTCATTGACAGCAATGGCGAATATTTTAATAATAAAGTTTTTTTAGGTTGTTTTATTAAAAAACTTTAATATTTGTTGAAAAAAGAACCGAATAAACGTTTAGACATTACTAATATTTAGGCATTAACTGGCACAAGTTTACTACCAAACCCTTGCTTATTGTGAGGTGTATTTGAGGAACGAGTCCCTTCAACTTTGCGTACATTAATTTGTTTTAATTCATCTCTTCGAAATTAATATAGTACCCTGGAGGCACAAAACTAATCAAAAGTGTAATTGTTTGTAGTTGTGGCATTGACTTACCAATCTAGATGCATCAAAAACTTCGAAAAATTATGCGTTTCACTTTTTAATTAACAGGATAGGAAGTTTTGTGCGATTTATAAATGAATTTTTAATTAATCTTGAAAATTCCTTTGAAAAGTGTACTATAATGTCTTTAAAATTGAGGTAACTTATTCAGGCAGTTATTATTTTTATTTATAACCGTATTTATACCATTTCTACGACCAAATACTCTATAATTGTTGCTACATTTTGTCTTTGTCTATTAATGGAGTGTCTATTGTGCTTTTTTTTTTAAATAATATAAATAATGTATGTAATATTTTAACGTCATGTGTATGCCAACAATTTAATTATTTTTTTTGTTTATTTTAAAACGCTGCATTATTCCAAGTTCTATCTTCAAAAGCGAAGAAATTTGAAAATATCTTAACTTTTTACAGCCACTGTGAATTATTTTAGTTGAAAAATAAAAAAGGCTTAGTGAAAATAAAAAGTTCTGTATTAAATATTTTTTATATTGGAGTGTTATTCTGTAAAAATATTTTTTTGTATTTCAAAAGACATTGAGGTATTTTTTATTTACTGTTTCTGAGATATATTTATATTTTTTTATCGCTTGTTGGTTCAATATTGATATTATTTTATTGTTACAGGTAATTTGGTTCTCGTTTGTGGCTTGAAATAACGTAATAATTGCTGAAATGTGTGTAAGTAATTTTGCATGTTATCGTTGTGTGGTTTTGTTAATGATGTACTAGGTTTTCGCTACTGTGTTTGTGAGTAATCCATTTAACCTTCGTTATTGACCTATCTCGTTCTCAATTGATTTATAGCGTCAGTTTTTAACCATTTATTTTTCAAATCTAACTGCTCGTATTTACAGAACGTGGTACAATTTGGATGCACGCTGCGTGTGGGTGAAAATCGTGTAATGATTTATTTAAAAGCGGTTTCTATCATACTACCTAGATAAAAAGTTTATTAGGATTTAATCACGGTTATGTGTTTTGCAATGGTCTTTATTTTTACCTACGTGTAAACAGTTTTATTAAATGAATTTCAGCAAGAAATGCGATTTTTTAAATTAAATGATCTCTGTTAATTTGTCAATAACAAGGGTTTAAAGTTCAGTAGTAATACGAGTATAACAAGTGCATTGAAAATTATCGATAATTTTTGATAAATCTGCCCTAATGCAGTTTAAGCTGAGAAAAAAACAAGAGTGCACGAAGTGCACGAGTAATTTTTTCTTATTCTACTTGTGTGAGTAAAGATTTGTCAAAAATTATAGATTATTTGCAATGCGCGAGTTATATTTTGTCAGAAAATTTCCTTCACTTAACCTATCTGTCAAATTAAATGTATGTTATGTCAAATTTTACAAGTACCGTCAGAGTGGTGCGTCAGGGGTGTGGTTTAATCTATATTAAAGTAACGCTACTGGTCGCCGAAATTCGTCAAAAAATTATCAAGACCAAAATATTTGATTTCCTCTCCAAATTTATATTTTCTACCAATCACAAACTCCTATTTCTTAGAAACGACCAATAAACGCTTGAACATTTGTTAATTGCGAAAAGGATATTATCAGTGTATGTTTATGTTTATTGGTCGTTTCTAGGAAATCTAAGTTTGTTATTGGTCGAAAACGCAAATTTGACAGGAGGATCAACATCTGACAGGGGAATGTAAAATTATTACCGTATAATAATGCTCCTATTGGTAGTCTCTAGAAGATTAGTGATGCTTGAAAACGCAAATTTGACAGGTAAAGGAAATTTTCAATAGAATTTCATAGAAATGTTTCACTACGATAATGCATTTTCTCAAACAGCAACTTCAACATTCTAGTTTTTGTCTGAGAAGATAAATAAATGGAGCTTTGTGCAATGTGTTTTTTTTTTTTTTTTAACTAAAGACATACTTCCGTGTATGTCAAAAGTTCGTAAACAAAAGCTGAAACTATAACTTTCTTGTTTTTATCTTGGAATTGTTCCAAAATTACCGCTGTCTACCTTTAGGTATAGCCTAATGGAAAATATTACGTTGCCCTAGAACTTTACTTTTAGGTAAAAAAACATGATTAATGATTTTAAAAGACAATCAAATTTTTTACAAGTCTATGTAGAAACATATATTGTGTTGTATTTAAGATAATTGAGTTACCGATGATTAAAGTCTCACAAGTTCGACCAAGAGTAAAAAACACCGTGTATAATATTTTCAAAATGTAGTTGTTGCAAAGTGTTAATTAGATTATTCTCAAAGTAAATTTAAAAAAAAAAATTACTTGCCTGTTATTAAATGTTGAAAATTTTCAAAAGTGCTGTGTCGTTTAAAATTTTGATAAAAATGTGAATTTAACGAAAACCGTTTACTTTACACTCATATAACCTCATACTAAAGAGAAATCCAAATATTTAAAAATATACAGGGTGTTCCATTAAAAATCCTAAAGTTTAAGTCCGTTTCCTGTTTAACCAAAAGTCGTATGGCAACACTATTATCGAATGCGGAATGTACGGTAACGGTCAGATACCGGTAATCTATGCTTGTAAGGGACCGGAAATCTTATTAGTTGCCATTATTAAGTTACATATTAAAAAAGAACAGCTATTTAGTTAGCAACTTCAAATTTTAAATACCTTATAACAATGACATGGGCTGGCTAAACAAATGTTTAGTTAAAAATTGAAATAAGTTATAAAAACTCCTGCAATAAAACAGCTGTTTAGTTACGAAGTGAAAAATTGAAATAACTTATTAAAACACTGAATAAAACAACAAATTAATCATACCATTATGCATACATAAACCAACCCCAGCTATAAACACATAGACTTTATTAAGCGGTAGTGTATAGTGGGCTGCAAACCTTTTATGGAAGTTGACGCTGTCAGTGCTAGTCGCTGCAACTTCAGATTTCCGGTCCCTTACAAGCATAGATTACCCGCACCCTGTATATACTTTACATGGAAATAACCTTTTTTCACAATACTTGCAGAATAACTATAAACGGAAATAGGTATATCTTAAAGTAAAAAAAAAAAAACGCTAAACCTTTAAAAATTTTGCTTGTTTCTTATGCGAACGTTTGAAGTATGAGTGCATAGTCATTTTGAACTTTTACTAAACCACCTGTTCATAAATAATATACAAGATTTACTTTTAAATTATGTAAAATTGTAAGTTGCGCTTATTAGAATCTGGAACATTTGTTTTTAAATGGTATGTTTCAGTTAAAATTAAATATGTGCATTATAAATAGTTTATTATGAACAAAAAATTGTTTAAAAACAACGTGAAGTACCACAACGTTGTAATAACATGGACTCTTCTAGAATTATTCATTTTAATCCCACCAAATTTAAAGTTAAATACCACAATAATTTTGGTTTAATGTGAAACACAGTATATGTAGGCGGTATTATATAACGTTTGTCAACTTAGTATATTGTGTTAGGATTTATACGAGAATTTTTAATAGCTTGGAATTACCTACTTTTTATAAGGGCGCTCTGAGGTTTGAATTATGACCTATTCTTTATGAAATTAAAAAACTTGGTTTTAGTTTTTGAAGAAACTGACCTAAAGGCAAACAAATATAATATTTGTAGATAACATTGTAACTCCTATCTTTAAGGCCATTGCTAGTTTTCTCAATTTTATATTAAAATACGTCAAACTAATTTACATTATTTTTAAGTTAGCTTTCTTTAAAAACAAATCTCAATACATTAATGTGTTTATGTGTATTAAGCTTTTTAAGTGCCTATTTCATATTGGTATCGGTTTTTGTTTGGTAGACTTTAACAGAACTTCAACAAATTTGGTTTTTGATGTTTAATTTCTTTTTATTGAGAAAAGATTTAAAGTAGAATACAAATTTATTTAACTTTCCTTGATAGAAAAAAAAAATTTTGGCGGAGAAATTTATTCGAGAACAACTATTTTAACACCATATCTGTAAATTATGAACACATTTTTTGTATTTTTAGTTACTACTTCCGTTTTTCAATTGTTACGGCACAAAGGTTTACAGACGCTGGGTTTGGTGGTTGTTTTTTAAGATGAAGCCGTTGAAACAGTTCATAACAATAAGTAATATACAGAATGGTCCACATAGAAGGGCCACTATTGTAGGGCTGCCATACGTCCCGGTTCACCGGGACATGTCCCGATTTGCGGAATTTTGTTCCGCTGTCCCGGTGAACAAATCAAATGTCCCGGTTTGTTGACGATTTTTAAAAATAATAAGCGAAAAACCGTTAGCGCACAAATCGACTAAAATAATGTCTAGTTCGTTCTCACTGCCGCTAGTTGGCTAGCTTATAAAGAAAGTCGCTGTATTGTCGTGACTAATGTACCGCACTTCCCCCTCCATTGCATTTCTCGCTAACAACGCAGACACTACGAGTGACTATATTTTTTTTAAAATTTAAAGTGACTGTGTAAACCCCATCTGTTGTGCGCTCAAGTTGTTTCTTGCTGTGAACACACCTCTTACGTAATGGTGCCTTTCCACGTGAGAGTAAACTACTCTCGATAGCAGCGTCGCCAAGGATACAGCCAATCGCGAGTTACTCTCAGGGGCTGTATCCGCGACGTTGCTATCGAGAGTAGTTTACTCTCACGTGGAAAGGCACCATAACGCTCAACAAAATGAAGAAATGCAATTTTCGTTTTATTTTATACAGTATTTTTATTTTATATATTGTTTTTCTGTTTTCATTTAACTTGAACGGCCTTATGAAAATAATTAAATTCGAAGTATGAGGCACCACTGTATTTTTATTTACATTTGTTCGCACAAGACACAAAACCAAATTATATCGTAATTCATAAATGTTTACCGACCCCCCCCCTCCTTCGGCCCAAATGTCCCGGTCGGGGTAGCAACATTTATGGCAGCCCTACACTATTGGGATCTCGTAAACTGTAAGAGCTATAAAGAAGCTAAATTAGACTAATTGTTCCCCTCTCTTAACCTACTCAGTGATGCTTTAAGGTTTTAAAAAGTTCCATTACGTTCTAGATCAGCGATTCTTAACCGGGGGGCTGCGACCTCCTGGGGGGCCGTGAAAGATTTTAAGGGGGGCGGCGAAAAATTTATAAAACGTTTTTACTTTCTAAAGTATTGAAATCTTTAAAAAACTATGTTTTGCCCCCTATTTTAATCGAACCATCGGAGAGATATCTTCTTAAATATATCATAATATTTTTGTTAATTACTTGTACTTGTAGATTTTTTACGCACTGTAAAATAAAAACTTTCAAATTATTTCAATATTCTTTAAATTCTAGGCACTCTATAGCTTTATAGGGACTTTTTGATATTTGTGTGAAGATAGCCCGTGGTTCCTAGCCTCGGTTTGTGTCTTTGCTCAGTGTATGCACGGCCCGGCAAATAAGTTAAATGGAAAGTTATTTATCGTTTCGTCGATAACAAAAAGAGATTTGTTTATGATATTTGCAGGGGATATGTACAATATCTTTATCTAGAGGATAGTTTATGCAAAAGCCATTGCCTGCCCGTCCTTGGCGGAATAAAATATGTTATATACATTATAAGTAAAAAAGTAAAAAATTAATTTCTCGTTTATGGAAAAAGATTCTTTCATGAAATTTGCAGGGGATATGTAAAATACTTTTATCTAAGGGGTGGTACATACCAAAGTCATTGCCTGCCCTTTAGAGACCCATCCCACGCATATAACCATATGTTATATACATTATCAGTAAAAAAGTAAATATCATTAATTATTTTCTCGTTTACGGAAAAAGATTCTTTCATGAAATTTGCAGGGGATATGTAAAATACTTTTATTTAAGGGGTGGTACATACCAAAGTCATTGCCTGCCCTTTAGAGACCCATCCCACGCATATAACCATATGTTATATACATTATCGGTAAAAAAGTAAATATAATTAATTATTTTCTCGTTTACGGAAAAAGATTCTTTCATAAAATTTGCAGTATTTTATTTACTTTTTTACCGATAATGTATATAACATATGGTTATATGCGTGGGATGGGTCTCTAAAGGGCAGGCAATGACTTAGGTATGTACCACCCCTTAGATAAAAGTTTTTTACATATCCCCTGCAAATTTCATGAAAGAATCTTTTTCCGTTATCGAGAAAATAATTAATTATATTTACTTTTTTACTGATAATGTATATCATATGGTTATATGCGTGGGATGGGTCTCTAAAGGGCAGGCAATGACTTAGGTATGTACTACCCCTTAGATAAAAGTTTTTTACATATCCCCTGCAAATTTCATGAAAGAATCTTTTTCCGTTATCAAGAAAATAATTAATTATATTTATTTTTTTACTAATAATGTATGTAACATAATTATGGTACCATGCGTTGGACGGGTCCCTAAAAGGCAGGCAATGACTTTGGTATGTACCACCCCTTAGATAAAAGTATTTTACATAGCCCCTGCAAATTTCATGAAAGAATCCTCTTCCGTAAACGAGAAAATAATTAATGATATTTACTTTTTTACTGATAATGTATATAACATATGGTTATATGCGTGGGATGGGTCTCTAAAGGGCAGGCAATGACTTTGGTATGTACCACCCCTTAGATAAAAGTATTTTACATATTCCCTGCAAATTTCATGAAAGAATCTTTTTCCGTTATCGAGAAAATAATTAATGATATTTACTTTTTTACTGATAATGTATATAACATATGGTTATATGCGTGGGATGGGTCTCTAAAGGGCAGGCAATGACTTTGGTATGTACCACTCTTTAGATAAAAGTATTCTACACATCCCCTACAAATTTCATGAAAGAATCTTTTTCCGTAAACGAGAAATTAATTTTTTACTTTTTTACTTATAATGTATATAACATATTTTATTCCGCCAAGGACGGGCAGGCAATGGCTTTTGCATAAACTACCCTCTAGATAAAGATATTGTACATATCCCCTGCAAATATCATAAACAAATCTCTTTTTGTTATCGACGAAACGATAAATAACTTTCCATTTAACTTATTTGCCGGGCCGTGCATACACTTAGCAAAGACACAAACCGAGGCTAGGAACCACGGGCTATCTTCACACAAATCTTTTTGATTCATTTTATTTGTTTTGAGCCTAAATATCAGAATAAATACCTTAAACCTTACATTATTAAAAGAGCAAAAAATTGCTTTTCCATGAAGTTATAGCCAACTATCGTTTCTATTTAAAAAAATACAAGTTTTTAATTTATACAATTGTTTTAAAATAACAGTGGGTAAAAAATCTGCAACTTTTTTCCAAAAAATATGTTTGTACCATCAAGTAAGTATACTTAACAAAGTTATTAGTGATTTTAAAAAAAAGCTCATTTAGATTTTTGTTTATTATATCTAGCGTGCCATGGAACTTTTTTTACAATATTAAGCATCACTGAATAGGTCTTAAAAAGGATAACAATTTGTCTAATTTGAACTTCTTTGTAGCTCTTACCGTTAACGAGATCGCAATAGTGGCTCTTCTATGTGGACCACCCTGTATATTACCTGACTAAATTTGTTTTTGACAAATTGTTGTAAAAAGACTGTATAAGTAGCGAAATAAGGAACAAAAAAATTAATACTGTACTTTACTGTATTACTATTGATTTTTTGTAGTGCATTTAGTAAAGTAATAAAATGCAATAAACATAGTAGGTAAGCCATAAAACTTGTAATTTTTATAATTGCAGTGAGTAATTAAGTCTAATTGAAAGTACACGCACGAGCAATGCATAATTCTCAATGCACAATGTACGTTGTTTGGTATAGAAAATATTTTCAATTATTCTAATTTACACCCACATAGATATAGTCGAGCAGATGAACTTTAAGCAAGTAAAATTAAAATTTTAATTGCAGTTTGGCATGTCTCATAATTACCCATTATTTTTATGTAAATTTTTTTCCACAGTGCACTAGTTTGGCTAACCGCTTTGACCGTCAATATGAGTGTAATAACGTGGGTTGATTATACTTTTTCGTTTTCTACCAACAGTAAAACTTCGTTATTTAGTAATTGAACGTATTGTTACGGGACTAATCCTAGTTTTAATATAGAAACGAAATTAATCTCGATTCACGGAAGATAACGTCGGTATTAGTCTAAAATTATTTGATTACAATCGATTTAGTTGGAACGGGTAATAAAGAGCCCCTTGCTGTCAATACACGGAGAAAAGGAAGTCGTTGAAAAGAAAAGTGAAGAAAATTATAAGCAGCAGAACAAACTGAAATTCAAATACCTATTAAAACTTGAATTGTGCCGGATATTCCCCAAGTCGGAAAACCGGTTGGCTGCCCCCGGTTGAAATATATTAACTGCTTTAAATTGGGCAGAATCTGGAATTCCGTATATATTCTCGTAACAATCAGAACGGTTGGAAGGGCGCAATAATAAGTCTCAGATATCAGGGCCCAGTTTATCCAGGTTCTTATTGAGTCTGTCTCCCTCGATTCGCGACCCGTGAACTAATCAGCGCAACTGACTGAAAAAAATAAATCCAAATTGTACTCGCTAACTCATAAACCCCAAAGAAACGCGCTGTTGGATACACTACACCGTAAGAAGCCAACTTAATTTCTTATCTTGGGCCCCCGTCCGTTCGCTGTTTCGTAATACACGAGTCCGTTATTATAAAGTGGAGCTGATTTATGGTTATTAGTGTTTTCAGGAACAAGGAGTTTCTTATTTCGCTCTTAATTCAATTTCGCTTCATTAAAACTGTTGCTTATTAATTATTTCGGGATCTGGAAAAGTTATACTCGACAGCGAGATGGTTCAATCGGCCCCGAACTAAAGGATATAAGAAGATGAGTGCGGAACATTCCGAGGAAGCAGTAAAAGACATTAGCAGTAATTTTCGTTCGTATCTGCGGCTGCAGACTTGGGATTAGTTCACTCAATGGTATAGCAATCTATCTTCGCGCCAACAGATTACAACCGGAAAGAGACATCACGCTCTGAAAAGACTGGTGTTTGGAGTCTACAGTCTCGTGGGTTCTCTTTACACGCTCGAACACATATCCTATAAGGTTTAGGGCCAACTCAAATGACAGCTTGATAGGTGTCCTTTGTAATGCCACAAGAAACGAATACTACTTTTATATTTTGATGGGCTTCTGTGATACCACCTATTACGGCCACTATTAGATAAAAGATAGTGACTACCTTTTCGTTATTCTGCACTTTACCGCTATTAGCCCCGATAGCTTGATTGTATCTCGTAATTTATTGAAAGTACAATACGGCTTATATGTAACAATTTGGAGTTGTACTACGTAGACTTCTTGACGGTCGAATACTAAAAGCTTTCTGTGTTTATTTTCATTATGAACAATAATCTTAATAAATCCATACACTTTTAAAGTTGCGTTTTTTAAGTCAAAGTTATTAGCTGGACGCTACAGACTATTACTGTTAATGCAGTTTTTCTGAATTTATCGTTTCACTAAAATCACAAACACTGCTTAACTGTATTACCAACAACGTTAAATAAAATAAGTTTAATGTGCTTTAAAAATATGATTTAATGAATCTTTTATTACATGCGTAAAGACGAATGATTTTTCTCAATATTATTTTTCAACAATAATATACTTGATTATAAACTGATTATAAACAAAATAGGTGATTTACTTCTAATGAATTATAAATACTGGTAAGTTTAGTTATTTATCACTTATCTATAGACAATTTTCTTAAAGAAAGCTACTGACCCAGATAGTAGAGCGTCGAAACTAGTTACTATCGGGTGGCCAAATAAGAGCGATACAACTTTACATTTAAATTATTTTATACTAAATGAGAATACTAGATATTTTTTTATTAATACTTTATTCAGGCTTGGAAATTATGTATAGAATATAACATCTGTCAAATGTCCATCTCTCACTGCATAACAAATTCGATCTTTTTTCATCATATTTTCGCCCCACAGAAAAATATCATGAGCTGTCAAATCCGGTGATCCTGGGGGCCAATCAATGTCACTGTTTTTTGAGATTAATTGACCTGGAAACATTCTTCTCGATGTTTGTATTGTGTCTCGTGCCGTATGACTTGTGGCTCCGTCTTATTGAAACCACATGTTTTCCAGGCTCAACTGATTCATTTGATGAAACAAAAAATGGTTAATCATCTCACGGTAGCGAAATATTTATTATCTATTTTAATGCACATATTATTTGTTTTAAAGCACATAGTATTCGCTTTAATGCAGATATCTTTTTTAATTATTCCCTATTGTACCCACTAAATGATCTAAATGTTCGATGGAAATGACTAATATTGAAAGGTCACGGGCTTACACTTGAATGTTGTGACGTGTCTTAGACCATAAAAAACTGCAAACACAGGTTAATGGCCCGCTAAAATAAATTAATTACTTTTCTTAACGATATCTCGAACACTAATGGGTTAGGTAAAAAAAGAGAGGATTATATTAGCGGTGGCGCATTCTTTTACAACAGTAACCCTCCTGTGCGCACAACATTTATTGCTTAACAAAGTTTTGTAACTAATGCAAATTAGGTTAATTTACATTTGTAGTGTTCACCCATGGTGTGAAATACAACGGGCAATAAACGTAAAATATTGAACTGAATAAATTCACTTGGTTTTACGAGCATTTAACACAAACACTGTATTTACCGAATGAGTAATTCTTCCTTGAAAATACGAACTGCTTCGAAGACCATCAATCAAATTGTCGAGACGAGAAAACAACGTGAAGTATTATGAAAATTGACAGTTTCAATCTGTTAAATTTGTTACTGAAGTCGAAATAGAGATCAAACTGTCGGGTGATAAGACTCTAGAATGGTTGGAGTTGAGTAAAGTTTTGCGAGTTAGATTTCGCGGTTAGTGAGGACAAGTTTACACAACCTGTCAACACTTTAACACTTTAATTACTAGTGGTAGTCTTAATTTATCCTTACTAGTGCTAGTTCCCTAGTTCCGCCGAGAAACGATCTGTGAACATTAATATACATTAAATAGGGATATTTGATACCGTACGCGATTACTCACTTTACTATGTAATGTAGATTATCCAAGTATAATTTTAAGATAAACTCGAATTGGCACTTGCTCCCTTTATCATTTTAATCGCGCTGTATATAACACTCTTGACTAACAAAGGAAATTGGTTCTTGGAAATTTGTAGTGCACAATAAAAGCATGACCTAAGTCTTATCATCTGTGACTTCCGTTTTAGCAGTAGAGGTAAGAATCTTCTATGACTAACGTAAAGTCCACTGTCTGCACTAAATTCTCAAGTTTGATTACTGTCTACAAATCTCAGCACTCCAACAAACTGTGCATAAAATCGTTAGTCATAATAAAGTTTCATCTTGTTATTTTTGTCGTGCTCTTACAGCATTAGTGTCTCAAGTTATATTATAAAAACTATGATTGCTACACGAATACCCATAACTGCTTTTGTAATTAATTATATATTTTTGTGATCATTTGTATTTGCAAGAATTCGCAATGATATAGGATTTTTCCTTTGGAAAGGCTTGTCTTAATCGTCAAGCAAATAACAAAAATGCTTTACTTCAAATTTATCACCAAGACTAGGGTGAACAGACGTCCCGATTTTTCAGGATTTGTCCCTATTTTAGGTTTAATTTCAGGATGTCCCCAAGATATATTTTCGGGGATATTGTGTGTCCCGATTTTCAAATACTATTAGTTTTAGTTTTAGTTATGGTATATTGGCAATTTACAATAAAATGTTGATATTTCTTTAAAATCCTTTGGGAAATCTGTTGTCTTGTCTATGTAAGTCTGCTTAGAAGGAATCTTTCAAGTGATCAAAGTATGTAAAGTATGTATGATAAAATTATATGGGAAGAATGTTTCTTATAAATAAGAAAGGAAAGATATATTTTTGATGACATTGTGATGGTTGTCACAAAAGTTATTATCTATTTTGGTGAATTTGAGTATCTTTAAGAAAATGTATTCTTGCACATTGGTTTGTCCATTATTATACAAATGTATGCATATAAAGAAGTTAAATGTTCTTACACGATTTCTTAAATACATATATGTACCTAGTTGTATTATCATTGTACAAAAAATAATAAAATTCACCAAATTAGATAGTCACTTTTTGGGACACTATACTTTGGAAATTTTTAAAAACCGGTGTAACCGAAAAATTCATTTTATTTTTTTAGTCGTCATGTCCCGACCTTTAGTTGTACCGATCTTGTCACCCTAACCAAGACTGACTATTAAAACATCGGTTTTAAGCTGAACTTAAAAATGGCAAACAAAAGATGTACGAGCTGGAGAACCAGGGGATATTCTTCCAAACGTTCTTTGTGCATTATTGGAGATACTTAATAATTATACACTGCGCGGCAAAAATAAGGAATAAATTCATTAAAATCGAAATAATATTGATTTTTAATATCCGAACATGTCGATTTAATTTTTTAGGAACAATTTTTTTTTCATTTAATTTTTGATCTTCAATTATTTTTGAGCAATGAGCAAATCCTTTTTGAACGATGAACGCCCATACTTTTTTCTTGATTCTGATAGGGCTCTCTATTCTTTAAATAACAGTTTAAAAATGTGTATACCTAACAACAAAAATTAAAATTGTTATTTGCTGTCACTGCAAATGTGCCATAGTACCAAATTAAATTTCAAATTAATAATTGTTTGCCTTTATTTATTTGGCAATTAAAAACATAAGATGGTTAGGATGATTAGATAATTTTATCGGCTTAACAACGGTGCGTGTTAGATTAATTTTGTTAATAATACAATTCAGGATTTTTAATTTTCATCTGCTTTTTGTCCAATTTATTTTGTTTTATGTAAGGTCTCAAAATTTGTAGACTGTCATTTGGAGAATCGAAATCCCTGTCAGCATCAAGAAAAAAATGTGGGGGTTACTATTTAAAAATAAAATGTCCAAAGGTTCATTATTTTAAAACAAATGAAGATCAGGAATTGATTTAAATAAAAAATGCGATTTTCTAAAAAAAAAAGGTCCTGTCTAAAGATGTTTTTCTAGAAAATTTCAATTTTCAATTTTTGCTTATTTGAAATCATCCTGTAAATAATATTTTGCGACATTATTAGGATTTTAAATTTGTTAATAAACTCTACATTATCTTTGTTATTTTAACATCTACTTTCTTATTTTAAAACCCGGTTGTAGTTGGCTGTGACACCATTAAAAAAAAATTTTGTTAATGTTTGAAAAATTAAGTTAGTTATTACAATATTATTGTATATATTCAGTTTAATTAAAGTGTACCTAATTAAACACAAAAAAAGAAATTCAGTTGAATAGTTAAAGATATTTTTTTACATTTTATTATAATTTATGTTATATAGTTTTAGTAAATATAATTTGCTCTTATGTTAAAGCTAATTATCAACGTTAATATCACAAGGTGTAGATTGAGAATAATTTGTTATTTTCTTGGAAACTACAGACAATTTTATTACAGAAAACGTTATCTGAAAATTCGATAAGATGAAGTTAATGTTATTCGCAATATCTGTTGATTTGTGTCTCATTTTCCTTAAAAAAATGTGGTCCTTACCCTCACCTAAGCATTAAAATATAAATTTTGTTGTTGATCGGTTGTTATTGTAACAAATCTCACCTTGGCAACGAATTGAAAAACGGCTGCGTCACGTATTTTCACTATAATCAGATTGTAATTGGTTGACTATAACGAAACCGCGTTATTTCATTGGTTAATATAACACACAGTAAAATAGTCATGTTACCAAACGCATGCTGCGCAACATTTGGTACAATTTTTGCTGGTTCGTTATTAATATGAGCAATATCAAATAACGAACAACGCTTTGTGAAATAAGCGTTTTAAATGAAGCAATGATCAAACTTAATTTTATTTGTTTTGGTTGGACGTGTAGTTTGCGAGAACATAGCTTTTCTTGTCATTTTAATATTTGAAGTAGCGTTTATTTTAAAAATGCAAGCATGCGATGTCATCACCTAAATGCAGCTTCAAAGTTGGCAGTTTTCTATTATTTCCGTGTTTTTACTTGGTGTTACTGTACTTATCTTGAATTACACAGTCACGAAGTGAATGGATTTAAAAATTATTCATTCCTGCAACCTTTTATGAGGAGCTCTTTAAAAATTATCAACTGCTCTGCAGCTTTTGAAATTAAACTCATTTGGCTTTTTCACAGAATAATTATTCATTTTTGTACTGTACTGAAAACACATCGCGGTGTAATAAAAATTATGTACAGGCGTGTTATTCTTTATTTTTATATTAACAAAGAGGAAATGTCAGAAAGACTTTTGCATGTTTTTAAATTTAAATACGGTGTCGCATATTGTTTCATATTTAAAAAAATTAAACACAGTTTTAATTAATAGAATGGTTCTATTTATTAGATAGTCTGTGACTAAGGATATTGCTCAGCCCAGGGCCTCTTAAACTGTGGGTCGAGACCCCAAATGGGCTATATCGAGACCAACGTTATAATGAGCAGGCTTTTTGAGTTGTTGAGCAGTAGGAATAAAGGCTGCTGCAGAACGGACGCCGCTATAATACTAGTGCCTGGCTAATCTATAAGAAAAAAATAGTTTTTGGACATAAATATGTATTATTTGCCAATTTAAAATACCATTGCATAAAAGTTCGTTGACTTTTCTATTTATTTTATTGTTGTCACAAATTAGGGATAATACCTACCTCATATTCACAATCAGCTATTTGCTTACCAGGGCAGGTCACAATACGTTGTCGCTAGGATTTGATTAAGGCTGTGTTTATTGCATGAAGAACCTCAAAACTTAAATGTTTTCCAGAGTTATACGTGCCAGACGTGTCAGAGACAAAATCAAAATTTTTCTATTTACCAATTCGCCCATCTTTTGCAAGTAAAATGGTGCAAAGTGTTTGAAAATATCTTATGCGGTTCCAGAGAAAAACGCGAAAAACGAGGCCTTTGTAAAAACTGTTTTCCCTATGTTAAACCCTTATGCAAGTCGCATAGATTTAGTTATACAGATATGCCACAACTTCTCAAATCATAGCGCTTATGCAGGGGTTTCGTTTTTGGCGTTTTTCTCCGAAACCGTTTAAAATTTTTAAAAAACTTTCCACCATTATATTTGCAAAGGATGCGCGCATCGGTAAATTCGACGGTTTCATGGTCACCGCGATCGCAAAAATGACCTTTTTATACCAATTTTTCAGTTTTTTCTCTATTTTTCCAAAAAAAATGGCCAGTGGCACGTATAACTCTGCAAAACATTTAGTTTTGATATCCTGGATGCAATAAACACAGCCTTAATCAAATACTAGAGACAACTTATCGTGACCCTCCCTTGTTTGTACATAATAATCTTTATCAATTCAATTCAATTACTAAAAGTAATAGTTTTTACTGAAAATAAGCCTACAACGTCTTAATTTTTCAAAAATATGGAGGTAGGTATAAATACTTTAATTGTTGTCGCTCGTCTTTAATAATTATTTATAGCTAATCCAGTTATTTTACCATTTTTGTAAGAAACCTTAGGTTTAATATATATTTCATTAAAAAGAATATTAACTAATAATTCTTGTAGCCTGGCTTAGCCTACAAAGAAAGACCACTTTACATTTATTGAGAATAAAAAAACTAGTAGGCCGTGATAAAACACAATCTGTAGTTTATACCATTTATTAATGTCAGTGAAATTGGTGGATTAATAATTGTCTTAAGTCATGTTGGCTAGAACCTGGTGTATTAATTTAAAATAACATAAGTAGTGAAAAAGTTTAGCCAACCCGAGAGCATTTCAAAATTATGATTAATTACAAATTTAAAAAATGTTTGAAGGGCTTGTCACACCGTCGTACACAATTATTTTGTAATTTATCTGAAAGAAAATTAGTTTGAAGATGTTATGGAGTATAAAGTAAGAATATTAAAAAACATTTTAGCTAAAAGGACCACTTTAAACATATTATTTAACACCTTTGCGTACAGCGGCTGCATATGCAGTCATTTTGAAGTAATAAACCGGGACACGTCTGCATACGCAGTCAGAGTAAATCAGTCCAGGGGAAGCATGACTGCGTTTGCAGTCATATTTCGCTTTTAAATAAAGCATGTTTATTGCAAATGTACAAAGTTGATGATATATTTTTAGTTTATTAGCGAATAAAGTTTTTTTACCCTCTTTTACTATTATTATTACGAACTTATCATTTTTTCAAATAATGAAATGATATGGGAAACAACTGCTTATGCAGCCCTTGATGTGCTGGGACATAACTGCCGTGTCCGGAACATTCTTCGCCCACAATTCTTCGCCCACAGTTCTTCGCCCACAATTCTTCGCCTCCACAATTCTTCGCCTTCACAATTCTTCGCCCACAATTCTTCGCCTACACAATTCTTCGCCGCCACAATTCTTCGCCTCCACAATTTTTCGCCGCATACAAGCATATCACAAAATTTTTGTAAATGTGATTATTTTCATTTATAACGTAATTTTTACAGATTATTTTACATTAGGCTAGGTCAGGTCAGGTTAGGTTAGGTTAGGTTAATTTAATTTTTATTTATACTATAACTACATAATCAAAGTTAAAAATCACAACATACGCTATTTATGTAACAATTTTTAAACATTATATTAAAAGACGAAGTGTTAATATACAAGAAACAACTTTAGGCTAATGGCTAATATAAAATAATCTGTAAAAATTACGTTATAAATAGAAACAATCACTTTTACAAACAAAATTTGTGATATGCTTGTATGCGGCGAAAAATTGTGGCGGCGAAGAATTGTGGCGGCGAAGAATTGTGGCGGCGAAGAATTGTGTAGGCGAAGAATTGTGGGCGAAGAATTGTGGGCGAAGAATTGTGAGCGAAGAACTGTGGGCGAAGAATGTTCCTAGACCCCATAACTGCATATACAGCGATCCTTTTTTCAATCGAAAAATGCTATGATAGTAATTTTTACATATTGCACATATATTTTGAGTCTGAAATGAAAAAAATGGCTTATGCAATTAAGTGCGATTATTGGAAGCCATAGTAACGTTGAACTGTCTGCGAAGCGAAGGTGTTAAAATAAAATCGTAGAAAAACTTAACCGTATTTATATATTCTCGACCCTAGTTTACATATTTTTTAATTTAGATTCCTTTTTAGCATGTAAAAACGCACTTCTTTGCTTGTTTAACCATCCTTTTATCTCCAATAGTTAACGAGAGTAAATATATCAAAAATATAATTTTTAAAACAATTTTTTTATAAAAAAAAACGATCTATACTAGTTTCTTAATTTTTGTGTTTTTTTAATCATAGATTCATCTTAGATATAAACGAATTATTAATTAAACCCAACTTTATTAGATTATTATTAGAGTTTATGTTTTATTGCGTTATTTCTGAATACATTTTCGTATAATTTTATGTATATTAAGTATTTATTATGTTAGCTTCTAAATATAATTTAGCTATACATGCATACATATTACGTCAACTATAATAATAGATTATATCTGTTGCATCTATTAAGTATTGTAACGCCAAATAACTGATAAAAACGGTCGTGCTATAATAACCTGTAATTTTTACCCCAAAATTTTTGAAACGTTAGTCTATCGATTGAGCTATTAGGAATTCTTAGTGTGTTGCCTTTAAGCGTATTACAAAACTACCAATTACTCTTTTATATTTTACAAACACGTATATATAAAAAGTATATTTATAAATTAAGATGTAACTTTTAGCGGCAGTGTTTTTATTATATGCTCCTTCGCGTATAATTAGCCTCAAAATTTCTATAATGCAAGCGTGTCTTGCTAGAAACAATCGGTAATGGCATAGATACAAGATATGTCAGAACCCCGAGGCGCGTATCCTTAAGTCGCCTTCCTGTTGGGAGCTTTTGTTCTGAAATAGTTGCAGCAAACTTAGCTTGACGCTTAAAGAGGATCGTTATCCTACAATAATACCAACATTGTTAGAATAAAACGCTGCAAAAACAACAATTTATGTTTTAGAATCAAATGCTAACAAACCTTAGTAGATAGACTTGTTAAAAGTTTAGATAATACGCCAATAGTCTGTGGAAAGCATAGGTTGGATTAAAGATTTATATTAAAGCCAGAAGTATGCCACACACAGCAGCTGTGAGAAAACGCTTGTAAATAAAACAACACCGCGACAGTTATTATCAATATTTTTCTAGTGGCATATGGAGAGAATTGGCTTGGGATAAGTGATTGGTTGAAATTATTTTGTAAACATTTTTACTCAGCGCAGATAAATCGATCGATTTTTATCAACTTTCAGTTCTTTTTTGTGTTACAAATTTTTGATTACATTTTCTAGCAGAGTATTAAAAGAGACTACTTTGTTTAGATGAATAGCAACTTGTTAATTCAAAGTTCTTCATCTTTATGTTTAAATCCTTTGAGATATTTTTGTTTGCCAACATTCTCGAGCAACTTATCCAAGGTTGCTAGCTAACTCTGGGCTATTTTGCATAATATGTTGTGAGTCACAATTTTTGGACGGTTGGGTAACTTCATGCGTAACAACTTAATTAAAGGTAAGGGCGCTTACCAACTTAAGATTACTACGGCAGTTTTCAGTTACAGCTCGCTCTCTCCGGATAAATCAGCAAACTTGACTCTGTTTCATTGAATGATTTTTTTTTATGAAGATACATGACATCGATAACTACACTCATATGTTAAATTCTCCATAATGACGTCACGTTTTGTCGTTATGACAGCGGATAAAAAGGTACCTAACTAAATATCCACTTGCATTTTTGCATGTAACTGTGTTACCATGCAACCGACTTATTTGATTGTAACTAAGTAAGATTTTGACGTTTTGTCAGTTATTATTTGAAGGTTATAATTTATTCGTGCAGTTATCGTACCGAATTACACTCGAGCTTTGTTTTTATCCTGGACAAACTTGCTTTTACTAAACTCAAGTTTAGTTGCTATTAGGCAAATCTTGACTCGACAACTGTCAACGATAAAACAACGAGTCCGTAGGACGAGTTGTTTTATCAGACAGTTTTGTCTCGTCGATTTTCTTAGCAACGAAACTTTCGTAGCAACGCAACTTTGTCCGGCTATAAAAAAAGCTCTAGTGTAATTACCCCCGATAATAAAATTGTAGATTTTTAAGTAAAGAGACGTAACGTCACGAAAAGCGCTACTAAAAAGGAAATAAGTGAATGAAATCACCAAAGACAAACGCAAACGGCAAACATGGTACGTTGTTGCCTTTTTTAATAGAGAAAAGAAATTTTTTGGTTAACTGCGAATGAAACACAAAAAATTGATAATCAACAATTATTGTTGCACACAAACAAACATAAAATGGATTATTATTATTAGAATAGAATAATTTATAGGAAAAAAAAAGAGTGAAAACAATTTTACTTCCTGTCATTTTAAATCAGTTACAAAATTCTGGCAGATACGACGAGCCTACTGTCAAGAAATAAATGGCGTTTTCAATAAATTTTTGCATTCATTTTACATGTTACATTAATTTTACAAATTCTTGTGTTGTCTGTTTTGTTTCAAGTATTTAAACTGTTAGTTATTATTATTTTTTTAATATATCAGTTGTGAATTAAAATGAATAACCCAATCCTAGCTTTTTAAGTTAAATATTTTAGCAAAACTATAAACATGGTGTTAAGCTCAAAATTTATAATAAATTGACCGTTTTCGTTTAAACCTGAAGTTGTGTTGCAACTTAAATACTCCCAACGAATCCGGGAGGTACAATACTTATTTACCTACTAAATAACAAATTGCATTTTATTATTTTTCACAGTATTCTAGACGTTTGCCTGTATCCAAACTTACTACTGTACTTATTTATACGGTCTAACCATCTCAGATTGCATCTTATCCTTTATAGTTATTGTTGGTTAATAATTATCTTTTTCTTAATTGAGTCATCTTGCACATATTCGTCTCGAGTTGGCTAATTATATAATTTCTATAAATTTATTTTCCTTCTTTATGTGTTATTTTTTTTCCACCATAAATTATTTTAATATCTTTCGTTTTCATATTTCCAACATGGTATCTGCACTTAAGTAGGTAATTGTTTCATAATGTTGAAAATATTATTGAATTAACCCATTAACCCTTGCTTTACACTTTTTGACAACACTAATAACGAAGTGGGATCCACGGGACCCCATGTTAAAAAAATTGAAAACATGAAACACGTGTGCGGTCGGCGTTATCAACCGACTTATTGCGCGAGAAATGACTCCACACTAATTACGGTATGGGGTCTCCTGAAGACCCCAGTAGGTTATTTATGTAAAAATAAAATTACGGTGAAGTTTTTAGAATAGACAAACCATCTACAACGAAAAAAGGAGAAAATACATGAAAATTTACAAAAAATTACTTACAAAGCTATTAAAGAAAAATACTTTCTGGGGTCCCTATAGGACCCCACTCAGCATTTCAAGGGTTAAGGCACGATTTTTTTTAAAACTTGGTGGTCAAAGATAATCGATTTTGGTTGTACAGAATAGGAATAGTAAGGTATAGTGTAAGATATTTTCAGTGGCTTGGCATGTATACGGAGGGGGCTGCAAAAGGTATACCATACAAACAACACTAGATATTAGTGCTGGCTTTTGATGATTTACCCGACTCTCCAAGTCTTTTAATAATGTAGTTATAGTCACTCATGTAATGGGGTGGATAATAGTTTTCCTGTGTATTTATATTTTAACAATAAATTATTTAGGCTTAGCGTTATGTTAGGTTTCCTTAATTTTCATTCTTTTTTAACTTTTCCTTGTTTTTTTTGTATCAAATTAACGTAAATTGTTCTTATTGATATTTAAAATGTTTATCTTTAAAAATCCTGAAATGAATGAGAAACATCTCTTTTCCAAGTTTTCACCGTTATTTCTACTTTTCCAGTTTTACCTCAATGTATAGCATAGCGTTAATAAAATATGCAGAATAGTCTGAGGCTCACATATAAATGTGGGCAAATATTTTATGGTGCTCGTAATGACGTGTTCGTTGATACTTGGTTCGTAAAATAAATACGCTGTTACAAGGGTATATTGTCCCACTTTAATGCTTATACTGTCAAAGAATGTAAGCTTACATTTATATTTCACGTTTTACTATTGCGCCATTGCAAATGTGCATAATTTTTCAGTTTTATCGCCATCGTATTTACCTTTATAACTCGGGTTGTAGCTGTTTGTGCTACTTATTATCTTAAAAATAATATTCCAGCGTTGCATTTACTGCTATTTAGCTGCTCTTTGTATCTAGCAAACCTCGTGATCTATATTTATTAATTTCAAAATAAAAATTTCGTTTCAGCACAAAATTAGGGTTGCCATATCATTTTGTTTAGCAATAAACTACAACTTTTTAATGGATTTTTACGCGGAATACGATTGCATGTTTTTTTATGGTGTACTTTTTAATTAACATTAACAAAGTGAAATTATAAGCTTGATAAATGTAACCCATAAGCTTAATAGAAAATACATAAATGGTTCGTAAAATTTAGCTAACATGTGAAAGTTAAATAACACGAAAAAAATGACGAAGGTCGTGAAAAGACTCATACGATTCACCTTTCAACGAAGGATAAAATATTCAAATGTGTTGATTGAGATACATATTTCAACCGTTTGAATCACCCGAAATCCTGAAAATAAAATAAAAAAGTGAAATTTAATGATAATTCGCTCTTTATCATGTCTCGCTCTGTTCACAGTTTACGAAACTTCTTTGTCGTGCAGCGCAAAAGTATAATTAATGCCTGTTTTTTAACGTTACGTTAAACTTAAAACATGCGAAGGCGTAATACTCGTTTAGAGTAAAATGTTTGCTGAACCGTTTCACAATTTTTATTTGAACGTTTCGTGATTAATGTTCGCAACTTTCAGCACAAAAGGATGTGCCATTGGTAGGCACATGTAAAAAGTAGACCGTTACAGGTTTGAATGATTGGATTCTTAATTGTGTTGGCAGTTTTATTACTTTATATTAAATTTGAAAAACTGCTTCAAATTTGAAATATAACAACAAATAATATAAAATATATACGGTTAAATTAGACAATAAGTCGGGCGTCAATAATTAAAAATTCTCAAAATGATGTATTTAGTTAAACCTTGTAGTTAGTAGCTTATTTGACCGATGGCTGACTGTCAGTTTTTTCCTTTAGCTTAAAAAACGGCGTTAGTTGTGCTTATATCAAAAGTGAGACGAATTAAAAAATGCAAAAAATTTAGACCGATAAAAATACTATCTAAATATAAACGCATTTTGGAGTGTATTGTCACACAACTATTACAGTTTATAGATGACAACAAAATACTATCAGACGATCAATCCGATCAGAGTCAAAGAGCATTTGGGACCACAGTAAGAAATAAAAAGATTAAAAATATTTAGAACAAAATGGTATAAGAGGAATCGAAATAAGTTCGTTTGAAAATTATCTAACAACTCGCTATCAAAAAACGAAATTTGACAATTTAGAATCAGAAAAACACACTAAGTATATCACAAAATTCAGTTTAATGGTGCCTTTCCACGTGAGAGTAAACTACTCTCGATAGCAGCGTCGCCAAGGATACAGCCAATCGCGAGTTACTCTCAGGGGCTGTATCCTTGGCGACGCTGCTATCGAGAGTAGTTTACTCTCACGTGGAAAGGCACCATTAGGTCCTTCAGTTTTTGTGCTGTACTTAAATGATTTGGAACACAACATTAAAAACTGTAGTGTAAATCTCTTTGCAAAACATTTTAATCACAGCTTTTAAGAGAAACCTATAGTCGGCTATTGATATGATAAATAATAACCTATACTTTGTATCGGAATGGTTAAAAATTACCAAATTAAAATTAAATATAGGTAAAAGCAAATGTTTGATAATAAAAAAACAGGCAAATACCGAATGATGTAAGCATTAAAGTTAAAATATATTATGAAGAACATAAATGTGTTTTGCAAATTAAATATCCTGGTGTTATAATACACAATGTCACACGATGAAAGGTTCTGTATAGAAATTTGTACCAAATATTAAACGGAAAATCTTATATCGTGTCATACAGGTTTCTCGTACAAAATTCTGTATAATTTCTTGCATGTACAAGCGTTCCATGCAGTTTCTTGTACAGAAAATACAATAGGGCGTGTTCTTTTTGCAAGCAAGTTCTATTTGCAAGTTTTGATACAGAACGTGCGTGCTACAGTTTTGATTTTTACATCTGCAGCTAAAGGATATATTAACAATAGAAATTCCTGTTAACTGTTAATTCTTGGTAATCCGAAGCAGGATGTTGTTATTGTTTAAAATGGCAATTACAAGGGATAAATACCTTGTTTTATGAGGGAGCGCATTCTGTGTTTATACTGTTTAGGCTCGTGGGCATGGGTAGTAACTTGTACATAAAATTGTGTCAGTGTTACACACAGTTTTAAATGAATGGAATTCTGTACTAAAATCTGTACAAGAAAAATAATACAAGATATTTTGAATTAAATTTTATATAGAAATTTGCACCATGTTACACGGGCTTAATAGAACAATGCGTATAATATTAAAATGTTCTAAATAGGTACACTAAAATTTGGGAAATGTTAAATATGTTAAGCTGGTTAAGTATGCGTCAAAAAGATCCGTTTAATTGCCTATATACAGTATATAAGGTAATAAATAATTTGTAACCACTATGTGACGAAAAATTTAATACAAAACTGTAACATTCACGAACGCCAGACTAGGAACAGAAACGACTTAAGACTACTGAAATTAATGAAAACAAATACACAGAACGCCTTATGGTCAAGATTTTTAATAAATTACTAGTGAAAAGTAAATAAACTGCGTCGATATCAACTTTTTTTAAATGATGCATAGAATATATTAAAAAAAGTTAAGATATAAAATTTTAAGAGAATATGTACAGATAAGCCGAATGAAAACTATGTACAGTTAGCTAAACAGCTAAATAAAGATTATTATTAATATTAGGCTTAAACTTGCAGCACATGTATTTGTTTTTGTTAAATATCCAATCTTTTTACAAAAACACATCGAAACAGACTACACGCAGTTTTTTTTAATTGATTTTTTTTGGTACTGAACTGGGAAAAATGGCACAAAAATGTAAAATTTCGAAGCATCTTCGTTTTGTACACACGCGAAAATTATTTTTACGCTATGGATTGGTGAATGTACTGACAATATTAACTTAAAATGATTGTTTGCGAACATGAATTACGCAAATCAAATATTTATTTTATAAAAACTTTTTGTTTCCGTTGTCACAGGAGTGTAAAATTCCCATTTTGACCTCTGCTTGACGAATTTCGAATACGTATGCAGATTATTGTTGATTTTACTTAAAAAGCTTTTTAAATCGAGTGTATTTTGTGGTACAGTTTGTATGCGTTTATTTACTGGCATATTCGTATTGAGCTGTGTTTTTTATTCTTAAAAATTATTGCTGTTTATTTTTAGAAACAAATCGTTGCAATTTACCTTACAAATAAACTGGATAAGCCATTGGCTCTTGATATATCGGTTCTTTTAAGCCAATGTAATGTCAAAGTTGCTATTTATCATACCAGTTAATTAAGTTATACAGGGTAGGCCAAAAGTATGCATTAGTTTACTAAAGCGATCGTGTTTTGTTTAGTCAAATACAACGATTTTGCAAATGATAATAAATACTTTTGAACCAACCCCAACAATGTTTTCACTTGCAAATGTTGAGTCTTAGCACATAATTGGTGTTTTTTTTTTGTAGGTGAGAACATACAAAACTTTTTGAATTAATTTTCCAATTTGTTGTAAATTTTTGTTTCACATTTTTGAATTTTTTTCATTTTGCTAATGTGTATTTTGGAATCAAATATTAATTTGGTTGATGAATACTAATCTATTTACCCACAATTTATGAGCTGTGTAAATTATTTTGCCATTACAACTTACAACGATCACTAGTTTTATCCCAAACGTTGAGGTTGGAAGTAACAGCTTTCTTACTACAGAAAAAAAATCTCACATATGCTTTACGACGAAACATATGGAATAAAAATCTTGGAAGAAAGGCAAATGTCCAATCTATCATTAAATCAATTTGGATGTAAAAAACTTTTTATATTTTATGAGAAATTTAATAAAAAAAAAAAAAAAATTATTTCATCCCCGGTCTCCCCTACATCAAAATGTAACTAATAATTTGCTATACACTTTTTATAACAAACATTGTTACATAGAGCTGTTATTTAAGCTGTTACAGAAGCGTTTTCTTTTGGCCTAACCTGTATAATCGCTATACTTCGTAGTTTACTGTGCTTTTATTTTAGAAATCCCTGTAAAAAAGGTCTGAATTTAAAAAAAAAACTGTTTAACTTTAATCTGTAGGTATCTATTATCGCGCTTTTGAAGTGATGTCGCTGATGTCAACAAGTTAAGACTTGCTGACTAAGTAACACATTTCTGATGTAGCGCCAGATTAGGATTATGGATTTTACATGGGCACACTTAGTGTAGCTTGCCCTTTTAAGATGTCACATCAAAATGCTGATGAAGCCATTACCGCTCTTTGAAACTGTACCCCATAGGAGCTCGTAAGAAATGGAGAAGCGGATAAAAAGGTCTTTTGCTAAATTTCTCAACGTTCCATAAAGTAATTTATGCACGACAAATTTATTTATTAATGAAAATTTTAAAACAAAGTTATTCTTTTTTAACTAACGGGCGGGCTATGCATGTTTAATCCCAGTTTACATTTGGTAAACACAGTTGTTAATAGTTGTTGAGTAACTTTTAATCGAAAGTTAATTTCAAAAGTTCAGTTTAATGGAGTTTTCAAAGTCTAGCTAGAAAATTGTGGTCCTAACTTGCAAAATTAGTAAATTAGTCCAGTGGTTTCAGTACCTTCAGATTAAATCGATAACGGCCGTTGCCGTTGTGAGCCGAATAAAATTTTAAATACTTTGCGGTTTAAACTACGTAAATGTTTAATATCACCAACAATCCTCATGAATAAATTTTATTTTAAGCCAAACGTTAAAGAAAATAAGGTTATAAATTAAAAAAGGTTTTAAGGTATCTATCCTTATTAAAAGTGTTTGCATTCAATTGTGTAGTAAAAATAAATTTTTAAAGATGTCGAAGGTGTATGGTAAAATAATTGTTATAATCCCCTTTTTTAAAACGTATTATAGACAATGAGTAGGCTTTTTGTGGTATTGTACAGTGAGGTGGTGTAAATATTATTAAGTTCATAACATGAACTACAAACTTAACCACATTTTGTTATGCGGTAAATTTATTACATACAATTGGTACTAAACGTACCTATAACAACTAGTAAATTAATTTTTTGCTAGCACTATCAATGTTATTATTTTAACAACAGTTACGACCCTCTACTGCAGCGGTTCTGAACCCGTTTTAGTCAACGTGCCGCTTGACCTTACTGTGAAGCGTCATGTACTCCTTGTCAATTGGTTCATTAAAAAAAATTATTTATGCATAGAACATAATAATATAATAATATTTAGTGCCATATATGTAGATTCTTGCTTTTCACCAATATATTCGTTCTGGGCATTGTATTTGACACGTATCCCCTGTAGAAGCTTAACGTACCCCTTAGTGGTCCATGGACTCCTGGTTCAGAACGCCTGGTCTAATGCGTGTATGTTAGTTTCATTTTAAAATAAACTTATTAGGTAATATTCATGACTTTCGTGGACTCTTAAAGTAGTCTTTTGTTGACTTATTCCGTTAAGCAACAGCTTTTAAATAGCCGAAATAAGCGAGCTTCTAATGTAAGTAAACATTGATTAATTGTCGTAAGTACTTTGTACTGTAATTTAAAATAGTAATTTAAAAGTTTTAAGTACCTTTATAAACTATCAAAACGGGTTAGTACAATTAATAGTTAAATTATTTAAGTGATAACTTTTTTGACTGTGACTATTATTATGTGTCTAAGCTGTGGAAATCATCAAGGAGTGCAAACGTAAAATCATTAAATTTAGATTAACAAGCTAGGATACAGAAGCTAATTAACGAAAGCGCATTTGATTTGACCCGGCTTGCTTGGCAAGAAATATTGTCAAAACGCATGATTCTAAAGATGCCATTTTTCGTGGCAAGACCCTGGGTTGTGTTTTTACTAGCGCCAAAGAGGAAAATTACACTCAAAAGATGTTCTCATCTTCTCTATCACTTTTGCTAATCCTTTTTTTGGTAAGGAACTTCGTTTTAAAGCATACACCTAACGCTCAAAACAATTACATTTACGAGGTGTAAACAAAAAGTTTGTGCACTGGCTCACCAAAAATCTAACTCTAATTATTCCAAAACGGAAACGTGGTTACACTCAAAATACTCTTTTTCCGATTGCATGCATTTGGCCCGAAGCATTTTAAATTGTTGAAACAGTGTTACGAAGTTAGGTCCTTCAGGAGTATTGGCACAGCAAAATACGTACGCACTCTATAGGTACTTAATCTGCACTAATGACTCGTAAGGCTTCCCCCTAGACGCCAAACCACCATAGAAACCTACAGTGTTGCTAGGTCAGCAGAAAAAAACTCAGTACACGAACTTTTTGTCCACACCTCGTACTTTATCAAGAACGAAGACGTTTTAAAACCAACTGAGATGCTCAACGGTTTCGAGACTTATTTAGTTTGGTAACAATTTTGAAAAGGGTCGTTGGTCTCACCTTTTTATAAAACAGGGCGACAAAAATAACACCAAACACTACTTGGAGAAGGGTTTTTAAGCACATGTTCAAACACTCGAAAGTGTTCGTTGTTAATGCAAATTGGGTCTTACAGCAAGACCGAGCGTCATAGCATTCTGCCAAAATCACCCAGCCGTTTTATTAAAGCAGTTTCTCGGCATTTATCCCGAAGGTTCTCTGACGCTAATCGTCCAGACTTTGCAAACAAATAATATGGTGAAGCTCAAAGAGCTAAAACGCATGAGTTTGAACAAGTTCGAGGAATATACAGGGTGTGTATAAATTGGTGGAAGCGCTACACGTGACGATGGTCTTCGTAAAATTCCAAGTCGAAAATCTTCATACAAAAATGTTGTACCATGCTTCCTATGGCCTCAGGAACTATTTAAAGAAAGAAAAAAATTGGCAACATTGCCTACATTGATTTGCGTTTGGACATTTTTTTATCAGCAATTTTTACTTTGGTATTTACAATTTTTGTTCGAACTGAAAGCAGTTCGTAAACATAGCTGCAAACTTTTGGGTATCGTAAAACACAAACAAGAAATAATTACGAGAAAAACAAAGATGACAGCTAATGACAATGTTGCCATATGTATTATTTTCATACAAATCAGTGATTTACATACAGGGTCCGGCAAAATGATCTCCCACATTTTGCACCGTCACTGTGCCCGAATCACTGAAGAGAGGGAGAACTTAACGTAGTCGCCTTGCCATTTAAGTTGTCGTCATGAATTGGACGGGCGAATTGGTTATCGAAACATTTATGAAAAGTAACGTTTTAAGGGAAATGTTTCCAGGACACGTAATCTCGTTACGTGGAGACGTTGGGTGGCCTGCGCGTTCACCCGATCTTGCCCCATGCAACTTTTTCCTACCTGAAAGCGAAGGTTTTTCAACACCATCCCCGAACCATTGACGAATTGAAAGCAGCAATACGCCAAGAAATTACAGGAATATCGCCTCAAATTACTGCTCGAGTGATGCAAACTTTCAGAAATCAGCTTCGAATGTGTATCGAAAAAAATGGTCGCCATTTGGACTCTGTAATTTTTAAAACTTAATAAAAACAAATGGCATAGCATACATTTTCAGTTAATAAAAATAAAATCTAAATAGCATTTACAATGGCGTTTTTATTAAAGATTAAAATGTGGGAGATCATTTTGCCGGACCCTGTATTTTCAACACCAATTTTTGAAAGCAAGAACACAATATCTAGGAAAAATTACTATTAGAAATTTATTTTTCTTCCAAATTGCAGATTTTTCATTTGCAAGTAATAAATAATAACGCTTATGAAAGGACTAAATGTTAAAACTTTGAGGACCTCTTGCAGACACAGCAAGCATGGTACAACATTCTCGTATTAAGATTTTCGACTTAGAATTTTACGAAGAACCTCACCACGTGTAGCGCTTCCTCCAATTTTTACACACCCTTTATTTAAATGGTTTATTTTGTTATATAAAAAATCTCCAAATGAATATTATTAATAAAAGTTATAGCATTTTTGCACACTCATATTGCAACACAGTACATAAAAAGTACTTCAAATGTTTGTTTATTATTAACATATTTTAATTAATGCTCTATGTGTTCTACAAACCCATGTCGCCGTGGAGGGACCTTGTTAAATAAATCAGCAGCGATGAAATCCAGTCGCAATTTAATGTTTCAATCTGTAGAGGTAATTCAAGCTGGGAATAAACTTCCTCCTTGAAGTGCAGTAAACAGCTCTCTTGTTTATTTCTTTTGATTATCCAAACAGATCTTTGCGCAAACTTAAGTTAGTTGGGTTTCCGCATGTAATTACCGTTTTATTTTATCACCTTGTAGTTCGCATCAACTGCTTAGAGCAGTGTATATATTTTCTGTAATTGATGTATTACAGGCTTGAGTGTTTCCTCATCAACTATTCGAGTGGATCAATTAGTAGCAGAAAGTAAACAACGGCTTAGGGTTGCTGGCATTAAAAATATCACCCTAGCAAAGCACCGCCAACTGTAGAATCAAACAACAATGAAACGTAAACAGTTGCAACAACGCTAACTCCTAGCGACGTTTCAATTACCCAGAATTACCAAGAAATTGAGTTTATCACAAGTTGGCGCGGAGAAACCTGTTTATAACTCGGTTTTTCCGAGTAACTCTATATCTACAAAATTCATATCCCATTCGGAGCACTTACGCTGATCTACTTTCCCTCAGCTACATCTCGGTGTGTCTAGATGAGTATTTTATGTTATCACAGGCACATAAATGTAATATCGTCACTTCAAATACGTGAATGTCACACAGCCAATGCGGAACTACCTGCGTTAGCATATATCTGGAGAAATTTTATTCGACTTGAAAACGTTTTCAACTCGAGTCGTTTCTTGTTACGATCAACATGCTTAAAACCGTATTAGATATAGAGAAAACGATGTAAAATCAAACCTGTAATGAAATGGCTGTACTAACGTACTAGAGAGTATGAAACAAGATTGGATTTTTCAGTAAAAATGAACATTTAGCACCAGCTAGAATAGTTCAGTATTCAAGAAAATCCTTAAACCGCTGACTATTTTGTTGATCTCAACTAAACATGTAGCACTTTATTTTTGTTGCAAATGTTGGCAGCAAAAATTGCGTTATAGCGTTTAAACCGTTATTCAATGAAATATTTAGTTATTTCATAAAATACTTATTACAAATTAAATATGAAATGGTTCTCTATTTCATACTCTATCTAGTTATTCCATACATACAGTGTAACTGTAAAGTGTGTGAAATATTTTTCGCGTAAAAAACGAATCGTACGTTCACAGAAACTAATATAATTTGTTTACATTAATAATAGAGGGTTAGGTTAACGGTCGGTTAAAGCTTTTTTTATATAACAATAGAAACAAAACAATAAGTTTGTCTTCATAAACAAAAAACTTTAATTATCCTTAAACCCTGTTGGCAGGGATGGAGAGTCGGAGTCGGGAGTCAGAGCTTTTTTAAGGAGTGGGTAGTCGGAAAAACTACCAATTTTTGACTCTTTTTTGTTTAAGTTTTTTTCGAGGATGAGAACAGAATGAAAAATTAGTACCAAAAACAAAATAACGATGTCAATCTAATTTTTTTTTGAAGGGGAAACGGAAACGATTTAAGTTGAAAACTAATTTTGTCTGTGAACTTCAAATTTTTATCTGCAAAAAAATACTTGTCTAGGTAAGGTTTCTAGACAGCGCATGATTCGTGTGATACACGGTAGGGTCAGTTCTGTAGTCAACGAAATCTTACTCCGTGTTGATATTTAAGAGTTTTCAAAAGCCAATAGTGCCCTTATTTGTATGTTTTTAATGTTGTTTGTAGAATAATTATGGTTCTAATGTTACAAATTTTTGAATGAGTAATTTTGTTTTGTTTAATTAACCCTAGCAAATAAGAGATAAACCAGTATCAATTTCACCAGAATATTTGGGGCTTAATCAAGCATGCGTAAGCCAGATTTTACAATAAACATAAGCAAAATTGTGATTTACTATAAGATGTAACTTTGATTTTTAATTTTTTTTATTAAAATTAGCATGGTTGCTATAAGTTTATAATAAGTTGATATTTTACATGTAATAGCCGTTGTATGCGATTACAGTATTATATTACCTCTAATTTTTTTAAATACCAAATACAAATAAAGTCGCTTATAACGCGGGTTGGATACAACCTCGCAAACACGCGTTATTAGATAACCACGGTGTAACCGAATTGTACAGAATTTTATATTTTTATTTAAAAAAACTTGATTTTTTAAAAATTTTATCAATTATTTTGTAAACATATAAAAAAATAAACTTTGTTCGCTATAATAAAATAAACTTACCAGGGAAGGTCACGATACGTTGTCGCTAGAATTTGATTAAGCCTGTGTTTATTGCATCAAGGACATCAAAACTAAATGTTCTCCAGAGTTATACGTGCCACTGGTCATTTCCTTCGGAAAAATAGGGGAAAAACTGAAAAATTGGTATAAAGTCGTTTTTGCGATCGCGTTGGTCATGAAACCGTCAGAGACAAGATCTAAATTTTTCTATTTACCAATGCACGCATCCTTTGCAAGTAAAGTGGTGCAAAGTTTTTGAAAAAATCTTGAACGGTTACGGAGAAAAACGCAAAAAACGAGGGCTTTGTAAAAACAGTTTTCCTGTTACTTAACACCTATGCAAGTCGCATAAATATAGTTATACAGATAAACTACAACTTCTCAAATCATAGCGCTTATGCAGGGGTTTCGTTTTTTACGTTTTTCTCCGGAACCGTTCAAGATTTTTTCAAACACTGCACTATTTTACTTGCAAAGGTCGTGTGCATGGTAAACAGAAGAATTTTGATTTTGTCTCTAACGGTTTCATGACCAAGCGATCGCAAAAATGACTTTATACCAATTTTTCAGTTTTTCCCCTATTTTTCTGAAAGAATGGCCAGTGGCACGTATAACTTTTCAAAACATTTAGTTTTGATGTTCTTGATGCAATAAACACAGCCTTAATCATATTTTAGCGACAACGTATCGTGACCCTCTCTTGTTGAGAACGAAAAAATATACCTACACAAATAAAAAAAAAATTAATTAAAGGAGTCGGGAGTCGCATTCGGTTATAAAAAATATCGACTTAGGAGTCAAGTTATTTTCTGCCAACTCTCCATCCCCCTGCTTGTTGGAGTTGCTTTTTTAAACAAACAAGGGATCGAAGTGGTAATGATCTCCGAAAATGTATATTATACAGGGTGTGTAAAAATTGGCGGAAGCGCTAAACGTGGCGATGTTCTTCGTAAAATTCTAAGTCGAAAATCTTAATACGAAAATGTTGTACCATGCTTCCTATAGCCTCAGGAACCATTTAAAGAAAAAAAAAATTTACAACAATGCATACATTGATTTGCGTTTGGACATTTTTTTATCAGCAATTATTTTTACTTAGGTATTTACAATGTTTGTTCGTACTAAAAGCCTCGAGTTCGTAAACACAGCTGCAAACTTTTTGGTATCGTCTAACACAAACTAGAAATAATTACGAGAAAAACAGAGATGACAGCTAATGACAATGTTGCCATATGTATTATTTTCATTCAAATCAGTGATTTACATATTTTCAACACCAATTTTTGAAAGGAAGAACACCATATCTAGGAAAAAATACTATTCGAAATTTATTTTTATTCCAAATTGCAGCTTTTTCATTTGCAAGTATTAAATAATAACGCTTATTAAAGGACTAAATGTCAAAACTTTGAGGACCTCTTGCAGACACAGCAAGCATGGTACAACATTTTCGTATTAAGATTTTCGACTTAGAATTTTACAAAGAACATCGTCACGTGTAGCGCTTCCGCCAATTTTTACACACCCTGTATTTAAAAACGTAAACATTTAATCAATAATTTTATTTGTATGTAATAGTTATGGTTGCACCTCATTGGTTTTCAATAATATAACACAAAATTTTTACGATTATTCTCCCTTAAAGAAACTACGCCTCTGCGCCGTTCGCTAAAGTATCGTCTTTGCGACTTCATAAATAAAAAATTGAAATTCGACACACAGAAAGTGCTTACGGGCTTGAAAAAATTCAGGTTTATATAATTGGAATGAAAGCCCAGGGAAAAATTGTTGGGTTTCGTGAAAGGAAATACTTTTAAACAGTAAACAAGATTTTTGTTAACAAACGTAAATAAGATAATTCGTTTTTGGTGTTATATTTTCTTTTTTTTTTGTTTGTTTGGGTACTCAAAAACCTTCGTAACTCGCGTATTATTAAAAATAAATACATCAAAAACCTTACATATTTGAAATGACAAAAATATAAGGAATTTAAATAAGTCATAGCCAACTATGGATTCCATTTAAAAAATACAATTTTATGTCACATCTCGAATTTGTTTTTTTTTTTGAAAAATTGTCTACGCCACTGCATTTTTTTTCAAAAAGTGCCTGTAGAACGTCAAAATTATTTTTGTTTATTTTAATAAATAAGCGAAATATGGTCATAAAACGAAAAGTCGAAAAATCGAGTTATCGGCGATTACTCGAAAACAAAAGACGATAACCAGTTTTAGTTTTCACCATTAACTTTTTCTCGAAAAAAGAGATCGATGATGCGCGGTCCGTTTTTTTCTTATTGTTATCGAGATTCCCTATGAAAACATTGAAATTTGCCCACCCTGTACGTTATAATAGGAACGTACAGTTCAGCTCCTTACATATGAAACATTTATTTTATTTAATAATTTAAGAAACCTTCACCAATTATAACATTTAATTTATTTTAAATGCTGTTTTTGAATGACATAATCTAAAGATTCCAATTTTACCAATCATAGTCATGGTACTGTCAAAATGTTTTCAAAATCCGCAGCCGTTTTGGAGTCAACCAATATCGATGATAATGTGTCCCAAAACAAACATGCTTTACTTGGTTTGTGGCCCGAAAAACCGACGTCTAAGCCGGTCCTGGTTCTGTATACCATCAAGGACACTGTTGAAGCTTTGAAAGTGTCTCAATTCGGTTCGCACATCCTTAAAATCTGAAATCGAGATTCTCGAGGCCAAGAAAGCACGTTCGAGAATTTTTGGGTTTGAGATCGAGAATCAACTTTCAAGGATTTTTGAGATCGAGATCGAGAATGGATAAAATCTCTTCTCGTCTCGTGGCAACACTAGATATAAGGGTTGAGCAACATCTATAGTCTATACTCTATACCTTGTGCAAAAAATTTTTAAATTTGTTTTTGAATGAAAAAAGTATTTTTTATATAATCTAATTATTGCTTTACATTTTATTATTGATAAAAACGACAGAAGTAGCTTTTGTAAAAAGAGTTTAGGGGCATTTTAAGTATGTACGAGCGCGCTTTTAAAACGTGACAATTTATGTCAAAATTTCATTTTTAATATTCACTCAACAGATAAAATTCGATAGTAACAGCGGATGTGCGAAATATAAAACAAAATTTACACTTGTGTAAAATTTGCATAATGGGTAAAAGCGTGTAGGTGAACACTGAACATGTTATGTAAAATACATGCCAGCCGATGGGGTAGGAGTTTTCGTAAGGGTATATGAAATAGATTCATTTATCGGGTCGTTGTTAGTCGTATTTCTGTGTTGGAAAATTGAAAGGAGGCTTCAATATGAGAACGGGTCCGTTCGAATAAATTGGTAAAGGTTTGAGCCGCGGGCCAGGTGAACTCATAAACGGAATGAAAAGAGTTACGCGGCGAGGGCTGCGGCTGAATGGCAAATGTAGAGAAAAGTGGCGCACTGCTGACGGAGGGCGCCCCACGGGCGTATTCATCGAACCTACCCAATTCCAACGTGACTTAAATATACGGGGTGAGTTGGCGCATTTGTGACACTCCAGACGCTCACTATTTTTCTCCTCTCTCTTACCACAATTCTCGTGTCTTTATTTTATTATTACGCTTGGAAAAATCTACGCTAATACCAGATATATTTTAGTTTATCTTGCTTTTAAGTTTCAAGAACAAAAACGACTGCTTATGCAAACTTGTTTACTTGTAAAAATAAAAAATGTTTTTCTGTTTTTGAAAATCTCCTTCGCCTGTCAAATTTGCGTTTTCAACCAATCACTAATCTTCAATCTTGTAGATACTACCAATAGGAGCATTATTTACAGGGTAATAATTTATCATTTTCCTGTCAGATGTTGATCCTCCTGTCAAATTTGCGTTTTTGACCAATAACAAACTCAGATTTCCTAGAAACGACCAATAAACGTAATCATAAACTAATAATATACTTTTCGCATATAACAGATTTTCATGCGTTTATTGGTCGTTTCTAAAGTTCGTGATAGGGCGAAAATATAAATTTGGAGAGGGAATCAAATATTTTGGTCTTGATATGTTTTTGACGAATTTCGGCGACCAGTAGCGTTATTTAATATAAATTAAACCACACTCCTAACGCACCACTCTGACAGTACTCGTAAAATTGACATAACATACATTTAACTTGACAGGTAGGTTAGGTAAAGGCAATTTTCAGACAAAATATAATTCGTGCATTGCAAGTAATCTATAATTTTTGACAAATCTTCACTCATGCAAGTTGAATCAGAAAAAATCACCCGTGCACTTTGTGCACTCATGTTTTTTTTCCAGCTCAACTTGCATTCGGGCATATTTACCATAAATTATCGATAATTTTTTATTGACTTGTTATATTACTACTGATAATTTTTAATTCCCAAACAGTTATATCTTCGCCCTGCATAGTCAGTACTAAAACTTCATTGCTCTGCTGAATTATCCTGCAACATTAGTTTTAACTAATGCTGGTTTCATGTAACTCCTTAAAAATAAAACACAGTTTTACAATTAATATTATTATTATTATATTATATTAATAACAATTCAAAATAATTAACATTTTAAATTTTAATGTTAAATTAAAAAAACAAAACAATGTGTTTTAAAAGCCAATTATTATTGAAATTAATTTTATATTCTACACTTTTTGGTCTAGACTATAATTTTAAAAGAAATCTATGAATAGTGTTTTAATGTGTAAATTAATCCTAATTGTAAACTCTAAATTTGTATATAAGTAATTACATTTAACGAAGAAACTACGTTTAAAAACGTATCTACTGTCTTTTTCGAGTGTTCACTACAGATTAAATGAAGCACTTCCGCTGTTAATTTCTAGCGTTATTAGCTGTGTTGAACATGCTCTAGTCTGATGCATCAATTAAAATTTCATCACCATGACTTGTTACAGTTAAATGGAATTATTACACGCGGTGGTTTGTTTCAGCGTGCGCACAACTCGAAATTCTTCGAAAACGTTTTTAAAGTGGTTTTCAGGTATCAGACCTTAATACATGCGCTACAGAAAACTAAATTAGCGACATAGATTAGCAATATAATGTGACGTAGGGGACCCGTTTGAACACCTAACGACGATATCTATGCAATTCCCGTTGCGACTGCAGAGGATATCTGGCAAACAAAACTTATGGAACCGGATTTGGGCTAGGTAGGAGGGAAGTGCCGGCAATTTATGAGCCACTGGGCTTAGCCCCAAAATTTATCCATCCCAAAGCGGGGGTGTTTTAACCCTCACCTTAATCTTGATTATTATCCCCCTTTCTCGTATTTTTTATTTGTTATGTGTAAGTGTGTGCTATTTAGTTCATGGCCGCTATCTGTTCTGTCAAGAAACAGTTAATAAAAAGAACCGTTGCATTCTTTTTACTAAAGAAAAACTTGCTTCCCTTGTATGTAAGAAAAATCTTTTCTTAAATAAGAAAATCAGTAATAATACAAAAATGCGAATCTATGAAACAGCGATACGACATGTGGTGATATACGGAGCAGAAACGATGTATGACAAGGAAGGAAGAAAATTTAAAAATTTTTAAAAGAAAAATAGTGAGGAAAATTTATGGGGTGAGAAAAATGGAGAGAAAATACATAACATTAACAAATAACGAAATTAAAACAATAGTAAAAGGGGAAGATATAGTCAAAGTAATAGAAGCTGCAAGAATTTGATCGTATGGACATAAGTAGAAAAGAGGGACAGTCAATACTAAAAAGGATTTCAAAATGGAAACCACAAAGAACAAGATCGAGAGGAAGACCAAAAATACGCTGGGAAGACCAAGTGGTAGCTGAAATTAGGAAAAATAGAAATAACAGAATGGAAAAGGAAAATGCTTGATAGGAAATCATGGAATCAAGTCGTACAAGATGCAAAGACACACAATAACCTATAGGAAGTGAAAGAGCAGAAATAGTGGAGTGACTAACCCAAAAATAATAGTCAGTGGGGCACCAAAGGGAGGCTATAATCCCAATATGGAATCCACAGCCTACTATAATAATAATATTTTCTTAAATAATGTCTGTATTTACGGTATTTTACGATGAAGAGACGAGAATCTCAAAACATCTAGATATTTTTCAAGACAATTTTATAGTCGTCAAAATCTAAGATACGTGATTCCAAACTTATTAGTGTATATTTTGATTGCTTTCTATAAATATTGTAGAAAGTATTTTTTAAAAATTCTTATCTTATATATTTAATTTATCTTCTCTTCGAGAAAATCTATCTAAACTTCAAGACAATCGTCCTTTAGATTAAAATCTTGAAATTATTGTACATTTTAGAAAGGATATTTTTAAAAAACTAAATAAGTGTGTTTATTTAAAATCAATTATGTTGACAATAAAAAAAAATCCCCGCACATTTTTTAATGTTTTTGTCGTTCAATTAGATAACAATTGGTAAAATGCAGTCTTTTTTAGTGCCCTAAAGGTCTTACATAATTAAGTAAATATCTATTAATCTAACAATAAGAGCATTGATTTTGTGCTACTTATTCCCGTATATTTTTAGCTTACTTGTTGATCGTACAAAATTTTATTGTTGAGGTTTCTACTATAGGGGTTTAATTTTTCTTTAAAAAAAAATACAATATTAGGCATTATGTATAGCATGATTAATTAAGGAAACAAGTAGAGTGCAAAAACTTCACTATCAACAAACTATCTTACAATTCTTTGCATTTGCAATTCATTCTGACATTGTATTACATAAAAATAAACTCAGTGATGTGTATTTGCGGTTTTATACTACTCTTTGTCTATTAAAAAGTGGTTTTAATTTTAATTGTTTTACTAACAAATACATTTGTAGCTCTATTTTATTCCACCCTTTTTCAATTTCATTTGGTGATATACTTTGTCAATGCTGTCTTACAACTTAAAATACTGCGGGAGTAACCGGTAGGAAAAAAACTGTCACCCGCACAAAGAAAGATTTTAAATGGCCCTATAGATAAAAGTCTAAGGGGTGCTGGTCCTGTGAGCGATGCGACCATGCAACAGGACGGACGCCCCCCATCTATTGTGGCCGATATCCATTGTTATTCAAGGGTCTTGAAAAAGAGAGTTCAAGATGTTACTAACAGAGTTCATGTTATTTTAGTCATTTTTCACTACGACCGGATCTCGGTTAAAACAACTACAATATTCAGATATAAAAGTAAACTTGTCTTTTTCCTTAAAAAACATTTTTTGCTTCACTTTTTAATTTTAGGTTTAAAATGTTTTTTATTAGCTGGGTCCTTCTGCATTTATCTTTTTACTTTTGTCAGGTAATTTTTTTTTAATGAAATCGATAAATCTTGAAAATTTTAGTTTTAAAACCAGTTTCATGATATCTTTTTGTACGTTCGGGCCTAGTGGGATATTAAAATGTTATATTTTGTTGTTAAAGTTATGTTATGTGCATTTTTTAACCTTTTTTAAATAATAACTGAAGTAGGCTTTGTTAAATATCTTAATCCAAAATGGCAGAAAAACGATAAGAAATATATTATGTATAGGTACACAGTGTGACGTAAAAGTTTTGAGACTACTTAAATTTTCCCATACGTATCACAAAAAATGTTCTGTGGCCCTTCAACCTAATCCTCTTTTTGATTCATTCTGACTCGTTCAGTGAATAAAATGCTCTTACAAATGCTTCTTTTGAAACAGTTATCTACTTTTTCTAGAAAAGGTTTGCACAATAGGTTATGAAAAAACTTGTAGTCGAAAAACGAAGTTTGCTTATATATTCGTCGACCGATTTTTTGTGGAAACTTTATTGTCAAATATCTTGTAATATTGTAAAGAAATGCAGGCAATATTGTGGTGTATAAAATTTTCTTTGAACGCTTACGTAAATTTTTAAAATGTTACTCTGTATTTTTCAACATTTTTTTTTTTAATTTTAATATCTTAACCCAGTGGTTTCCAACCTTTTTGTACGTCAGTCCCCCTTTTTCACAAAAAAAAAATTGCGCCTCCCTCACTTTTTGTAACAATCTAATTTCATGAATATTGCTCTGATATAATAATAATTGTTTAATGGGCTTCAAAACAATATACCATATTCTGTATAAATAAAGTTTTTTTTGTTTGTTTTTATTCAAAGATGATATTTTGGTAACAGTTGCGCGTCCTCCTTGCAATAGTCACGCGCCCCTCTAGTGGGGTGTGCCCCACAGGTTGGAAGCCACTGTCTTAACCATTTCACTCCCACGGGCGACTATAGTCACCCTTTGTCAAAATCCGTGCATTTATTTTTCATTTGCCGTTCTTAAACTTTATTTAAAACTGTTGTTACAAAACAAAGATTCCCCCACCTAGGGATAAAATGCAAACCAATATTTAAATCCAAGACATTTTTTTTAATGTAAAACGAGTTATTTTTGAAGTAAATATACCAAATTTTTATAAAATCAGTCACTTAAATATTAACGATCATGGAAAATTCTAAAAAAAAAGAATATGTTTAACCATCTGGGCGTAGGTATGTAATTGCAGCGTTTCGCATCCAAGAATACAACTTAATTTTGCTATTATTTAGAACTATTTTTGCCGTAATTCAAACATTTTTAAGAAAACAGGAATTTTAACTAGAATACATCACTTTACTTTCGTAAAATAACCGTTTTCGGTGCTCAAAACTACTGCTTTTCGACAAACGTATTTGAGATAGATAATAAATACAGTAAAATGTAACTCTGGGATTGGTAAATTAAAAGATCATGGCGGAAAAAAAATATTTTGCGCTCTCTGTTTAACAATAATTATTTAGTTAAAAATAGATTTAGGCCGCCATGGGAGAGTGAGCACACCGGCGCGTCGTATCGTTCAGTGGGGATGTTTTAGCGGAGACGGGTTTTCGTTAAGCGGCGTGTTCTAGCGGAGAGAGCGCTTTGTTCGCCGGAGACGTGGTAACTAGGGATTCTGTCCCGGGACTTTCGTCCCGGGACTTTCTTAGTCTCGAGTCCCGGGACATTTAGTTCGAGACTCGAGACGAGACTTAATGTTACAGAACACTGAAATTAAATGTTTCTACTTTTTTTTTTAATTTACTGCCACGAGTTTAGCAAAAATATTTTTAGATATATTTTTATGTTTTAAAGTTTAAGGAAAATTGCTAAGTTTATTAGTAAAAATATATTTTACTTATGCCTGTTACGTTTTAAAGTTTATGGAAAATTGTTAAGTTTATTTAAAATAGGTATTTACTTGGAAATATATATTTTATTTACTGTAGAATGAAGACTAAATTAAAAATAATAATACAACTACTATTAATACTATACGTTATTCATGAAAAAATGCTTTAAAAAGAAAACCGTGAATATGGTTTGATTTTTTTAAAAATTATCATTCGTTGTTTATTGATGTGTGACTTATAAGTTCTGTCAACTGTCACCACCTATTCACAATCACGATACGTTGAAAGAAGCAATATTAAGTATGTAGCGGGTGCTTTCCGAAACTATGTCACTGTCAAGAAATAATTTATTTTTTACTGTGAAAATCGCCGTTGAATTTTCAGTATATGAATATTGCATCATATATCTTGTAATTTATGAAATCTTCCGTCATTTTTGACAGGTTGTACCACCATTTTCCAGTACGTAAATAACATTCGTAAAAATCTCGAAGTCCCGGGAATTCCCGGGACTTTGATAAAAAAAGTCTCGAGTCCCGGGACTTCGAAAATTGTCGAGACTCAGAATCCCTAGTTGTAACGTATATGAACGTCGCGTCGAAGCGGAAGGGTTAAATATCATAGTTTGTTGCAATTTGATTAATTTTTGTTGTTTTGGAATATTTATGTTGCGGCCTTTTATTTTTTGGTAAACAAATCTTTATAGCGTTGTCGTTTTTGATAAACTCGATTTCTCCTGGATTTTTCCTACTGCTGGGATGTCTATCTGACTTTTAGTGACATTTTAACGTTTAACAATCGTTGTAAGCGTTCGTAATGCAGTCATAAATATAATTTTACGAGAACAAGCATATGTTCCTGAACTTTGTCTTCGCTTCCAATTCCCCAACATCACATGTCGTAAAGTCAATGCGCAGATAACGGTTATCCATATCAATTTTCTCAAATGGCTGCCCGGTCAAAGAGTATGGACACTGTAAACCAGATCTACCGATATGATATTGATAGGATAAAACGGAAACCGTTAGCAAAGGGAGAGAAAATAATGACGTCAACAGAGGCTGCGAACGTTGTTAGCCATTGTTGTTCCACCCATTTCTGTTACGAAATACTCGCCTATAAAACACAAACAACAATATGAAGAAGCGATCAGGGCGAATGTTGAACCTGCTTTACACGGCTAGATAATGAGTTGCAGTTCAATCTGGATTTTCGTGCAATCCAGACTTCAATCGCAATGAGGTCGATAACGCACGCTCATGCTTCTAGACAGAAGTTTATAACATTCAAAGGAAATTTAATGAGCACAGTAGAAATCCCAGAGTTTGCATAAATCATCTAAATTATATTCACGTTAGAGAAGTTACATTAATTAATATTAAAACATCGTCATTGTATTCATGGTGGTCGCTGTGAATTCTAAAATACCTTACGTTAGCATTTATTATAAGATGAAAATCTTCGTTCGGATTTCATTTCGCCCCCTTAAAATTATGATTTAATTAATACAAAATACATGTATTGAAAACCTAAAATTTTCTACACGCTTATACATACAGGGTGTCCCATATTCCAGGTTAATCATTCAAATATCGCTTATGTTAAGAGCTGCAAAGTTGGCTAAATTTAAGGTAAGTAAGTTAATTTTTCGTAAAATTTCAAGCTGAATAAAAAATTACAATGGACCTCCTAATTCCGGAAATGATTAATTTTTTTTTAGAGATACAAAAAAGAGAAATTACACTTTCTAACATTTTATTTTCCTTACACTGTTTTTATTACATTTTGGGAGACGTTTTGTAAAATAACGTGTAGGTACGCGAAAATAAAAAACACCTCAAATATTTGGAAAAAGTTTTTCTTATTTACCTAATAATTTTTTACAAGTTTATTTATTAATTTGTTGTTTACGATTAATAAACCAGATAATATAAAAACACACCAGGGCCGGCGCAAGAGAATCTGGTGCCACTAGGCAAAGAAAATTTTGACGCTCCGATATATTGTCTAAATGTGCGTTTAAGTCCATATATGTCATAATTATGGCAAAAACTTCGCGAGGTAATTTCTTTTCAAAAAGTAAGGGGGGCTTTCGTATAAATTTTTTTCAAAAACGACTTCTGTCGGTGTTACACAACGGTAAATGTAGGTTTCATTTTATTTCTCAAATATGGAAAGATCTAGAGAAATTACTTTCTTATAGGGGAAGCGCAAAAGTATGGAAACAGACAAATATCTAAAACATCATTAAAGATGACATTTTATATCTAAGCGTTATCGTATTTTTCGGATTCGATGAGAATACTGAGGTTGCAATACTACTTCCGGTTTAACCGGAAACGGACTCAAACTTTGAAATTTTATATGGAACACCCTGTATAGTTTATAACTTTTGGATTCCTCTTTATATTTATTTTAAAAATATATTAAGGTTTACCGGTCAAAAGTCAACCGTTTTCATAAAATTTACATTTTTGAGAAAATTTTGAGCGATACTAGACTTTCAATTTTTTTTAACATTTAAGTTCTCTAAAAGGGCAGAAGAATTTTGTTTAAAAATTAAATAAACAGTAGACTAATTAACACGTTTAGCTGGCTTTATTTAAAAAATATTATATAGAGTGTTTTTTGGGGTTGGTAAACCTTGTGAAACTTTAAAAACATCGTTTACTCAATTTTCTTAAATACAACACCCTATATTTTTACATAGTCTTGTGGAAAATTTGAGTGTCTTTCAAAATTATTTACTATGCTTTATACCTAAAACTTATATTTTTCGAGATATCGCGATTTTATTGTAAATTATTAGGGCAGTAGGCTATGAAAGGGGGCAGCGGTAATTTTGGAACAATTAAAAGATAAAATCAAGAAATTTATAATTTTATCTTTTATTCGTAAATTTTTGACATTTTTTATCCTGAAGGTGTAAGTTAATCAGTTCTACGTTTAAAGCGGCGTTAAAGGTTTCACAAATTTGACTAACCGTAAAAAATCCTGTACAGGGTGGTCCAAATTCGATGGGATTGCATGGGTATCTCGGTTAATATTTAAGATAGAGAAACGGTTAAATTACCAAAAATGTGCAGTTTTTTGAGACAAACTCAGAACCGTTTTCAACAATATTCTATCATTTCCGGTTTTCGAGTTATCGAATAAAAAGTGTTTTTTTGTCATATTAATAATGTGTCATATCTCCGTTATTGTTGTAAATATCAAAAATATTTATTAAGATTATTTTTGGATATTTTTATGTTTAATTTGATTATACTAAAAAAAAAAAATTTACGCTCGCCGTTAAAAAGTTATGACACAAACTTACCTTTTTTTAAATGGAAACGATAGTTGGCTATGACCTATTTAAATTCCTAATTTTTTTCTCATTTCAAATATATAAGGGTTGATGTATTTATTTTCAACAATACGCAAGTTATGAAGGTTTTTTAGTTTTTTTTCTTTAAGAAAATCATAGTAGGTTGTTAAAACAAAAAAAAACAAAGTGTAAAACCGTATAAAACTGATGTGGTACAAGTTACCAAGGTTTTTTAATTTGTTATTGAGATAAATACGAAATTTTTTTAACATAAGATAAACAACAATATCCTACATTACTGCTGATACCGACTATATCGTTGTTTTCTTATTTTCAAATATTTACAATGTTTATCTCCACAACAAATTAAAAAACCTTGGTAACTTGTACCACATGAGTTTTGTAAGGTTTTACACCTTGTTTTACTTTTGTTTTCACAGCCTACTATGATTTTCTTAGAAAAAAAACCTAAAAAACCTTCATAACTTGCGTATTATTAAAAATAAATACATCGACCCTTATATATTTGATATGAGAAAAAAAAAGGAATTTAAATATGTCATAGCCAACTATCGCTTCCATTTAAAAAAAAGTAATTTTGTGTCATAACTTTTTAACAGCGAGCGTAAAATATTTTTTTTTAGTATAATTAAATTAAAACATAAAAATATCTAAAAATAATCTTAATAAATATTTTCGATATTTACAACAATAACGGAGATATGACACATTATTAATATGACAAAAAAACACTTTTTATTCGATAACTCGAAAACCGGAAATGATAGAATATTGTTGAAAACGGTTCTGAGTTTGTCTCAAAAAACTGCGCATTTTTGGTAATTTAACCGTTTCTCTATCTTAAATATTAACCGAGATACCCATGCAATCCCATCGAATTTGGACCACCCTGTATAATATAAAAGTAGCTATGTGAAAAGTGTTAATTAATCTATTGTCAATCTAATTCTCAAACGAAATGCTACTGCTCTTTTAAAGAACTTAAATGTTAAAAAAAAATTGCAAGTGCTGTATCTCTCAAAAATTTCATAAAAATATAAATTTTATGAAGATGGTTGACTTTAGACCGATAAAAGGATAAAACCTGATATATTTTTAACGTAAAACCCAAAAATATATAAATTTGTAGGGTGTTCTATTTAAAATTTCAAAGATTCAGTCCGTTTCCGGGTGAACAGAAAGTCGTATTTTAACCTCAGTGTTTTCATCTAATCCGAAAAATACGATACCGCTTAAATACAAAATTTTATTGTAATATCTATAATGTTGTTTTAGATATTTGTCTGTTGCTATACCTTTGCCCATCCCTGTATATTTCACAAAATTTTTAGCCATTCGCAAAAATTAAAGGTTTTATAATTTGTCTTTGTATTTAAAAAAAAATGAGGATGCGACATGCAGTTTTAATTACCTACCTGCTATGTAATAGAAAAGTGTTGCTGCCAACTAATTTATATAATTAAAAAAAATAAATGCATGAAATTGTAAAACTGCTTTGTTAAAAAGTAAATCGATTAACCCTCTAGTATAAAGCTTTTAAGTATACTTATAAAAACAAGCTTTTTTGAATTTAAATAAAAAGCTAGGGCTTTTGTTCTGATTATGTGTTTTATTATAAGCGTTAAGATCGACATAATTAAAAAATAGTTTGGTGGTTTTCTGAGGCACGTTTCACTTAAGCAGCTATCGATCTGTTTCAACACGCGACTGTGTTATTCTTCCACGAAAACAGCCCCTTATCAAAAATCTTGCATTCCGGAGAGTTCTTTTGTTTTGCTGCGTATACTTTGGTGTGTACTATAACTATCCCTGTTGAAATATCCACTCTTATTCTATTTATACTTATAACTTAATTAATCCTTAAATTTAGAGTAATTTAAGTTCGACGTGTTGTATATTTTCAACGACTTTTAATTTTGCTGACGGAAATTTATAAAAGAACATTGCATTAGTTAAATGATGTTTATTTCATTTTAATAAATAAGTGGACTACACAATACTGAAAATGAAAAGTTCATACTCGTAAGCCATTTGTTAATTTAATTAGTATAAAAGGTTTTTTAATGTTGGCTTCAAAATACTATAATTTTTAATTAAATATAATAAATAATTTAAAGTAATTAATTTAAATGGACTAACGTATTTTTCATGTAATAATAAACAACTTTTATTCAATATTTTAGAAGTCGGTAGTGCAATAAATTTATGTCACATTAGTTTGAAGACAATTTAAAAATGCTAATATGTCCTTGAATGATAATGCTGTGTAAAATTAATGGCTTAAGGTCGATTTTTATTGAAATTATATCATGTTTGTTAGTCACTTAGTAATTGAATTTTCGTGATAAGTTTCCTATGTGTTATAGTTTTATGCACTTTCTAAAGCACATTTTCCGACCCCAAAGCTGTATTATAAAATTCGTAATTAATTTTCGTTGGTTTTGTAAAGGTTGTATAACATTTATTCGTTAACATATTTTTTTACAAATTTTATTGATAAGAAAGTAGTTATTTGCAATTATTTGTGTTGTAGCTTATATGACAAACCCCTAAAGTGGATTTTAGTTGAAACATAATAAGTTTATGAATAACAAATGAGATCAAATGAGAGCAGCTAATGTTATTTTATATATAAAACATAAGGTTAGGCGCTGAAATGCAACTATCAGTTGCGCAACAGTTTGGTTACGGAAGTTATACCATTGGTTAATATGAGAACGCGCTCTCACTTGCAACTAACGAACAACCGTAAATTTCGGCAACTAAAGAGTGTATTTTGACACAAACTGAACGATTGCGCGACTTTGCACAACTTTCTGGTGTCGTATAAGTTTGAATTTCGTTCTCCTTATCCTCTTAAGATAGACTGGACATTTGTCTTCGTTCCAAGATATTTATTTCATATGTTTCGTAAAGGGCTAAAAACAAGAATGATCGGGATTAGTTGTGACGGAAAAATAGTGTACACAGCTTATAAGTAGTGAGTAAATATGTTAGTATTCATCAACAAAATTAATATTTGATTCCAAAATACACCTTAGCAAAATAGAAAAATTAAATAAAAATTCTTTGGTGCACTACAAAATTAATGGTAAGTGAACTTTTTTTTATATTCAAAAATGTAAAATAAAAAGATAACAAATTGGAAAATTAATCCGGCAAGTTTTGTATGTTCTCATCTACGATGAAAACCACCAATTATGTGGTAAGACTGAACATTTGCAATTGAAAACATTGATTGCGGTTGGTTGTAACACTGTTAATTTTGACCTCAAGTGTACGCAAAACAAATTAACCACGATTTCGACGTCAAATTCTATTGCACCCACCAATAGCCAACAAATATATATATAAATAAGCACTACAGGCCATTTAGGCCTAGGGCTTGGTTTGCTGTCTCCCTCCACTTTTTTCTATTTTTCGCTGCCTCTGTCCAGTTCGTCACTTTTAGTTTTTTTAAATCATCCTCGACCGCTTCCAACCATCTTTTCTTAGGTCTCCCTCTTTTTCTCACACCCATTCTACTTGCTTTAATCATTATCTTCGTGTTTCTTTGGTTGGAGAGGCGTTGTGCGTGCCCAAGCCATCTTATTCTCTGGGCTCTTACTACTTCGGTTATAGACGGTTCTTTGTACAATCTCATTACTTCCTCGTTTGTCCTTCTTCTCCATTCTCCGGTATTTGTTTTTATTCCCCCGTAGATCCTTCGCAATAATTTCCTTTCCCTCCTTTCAAGGTCTTCTTTTTCTTTTTTGTTGATTATCCAGGTTTCACAAGCGTATGTTACAGTGGGTCTTAATACTGTTTTGTACAATCTTACTTTGGCCTTTCTTGAGATAATGTTGGATCTTAGAATTGTAGCAAGAGATCCTGCGCATTTATTACCTTTTGAAAGCCTCGCGCTTATTTCCTTTCCGTTGTCGCAGTTGTCAGTAATTTGTACACCCAGATAAATGAAATTTCTTACTTTCTCAAAGCGTCTCTCCTTGTTTTGTTCGATTTTGATCGATAGATATTCATCCCCTTCTATGTCCTACCTTTTAGGTCCCATTATCATGTATTTGGTTTTCGATTCGTTGATGCTTAATCCCATATTTTTTGCTTTGTCCTCTAACTTCCTGAAAATGTTTTGGTTATCTTTTTTTGTTTTGCAGATGATCGCAAGGTCGTCTGCGAAGGCAATGCATTGGTGGTTGTCTGCGTATATGTTGCCATTTCTGTTAATTCCACTATCTCGAATTATCTTTTCTAAGGCTATATTAAATGACAATGCCGACAGCGGGTCTCCTTGTCTCAATCCTCTAGGTACTTTAAACACCTTTGACTTCATGCTTCTGTTTTTTATAAAATTTTCCGTGTTTTGGAGAGTCGCCTTTGTCATATTTATTAGTTTGTCAGGTATTTTAAATTCTTTCATGGCTATGTACAATTTTTCCCTAATTATTGTATCGTACGCTTGCTTAAAGTCTATAAATACTACATGCAGCTCTGTATTATACTCGTAATGGCTCGATTGAATTTGCTTTACCGTAAAAATTTGATCGATGGTGGATCTATTGGGCCTAAAACCGCATTGGTAATCCCCTGTGATGTTTTCAGTGTAGCTGGTGAGTTGTTCCTTTATTATTGTCGCTAATACCTTGTAGGTTGTGTTTAGGAGAGCTATGCCTCTGTAGTTATCGCATACTGTTCTGTCGCCTTTTTTATGTATTGGGCTAAGCATGGCCCTTGCCCAGCTTTTAGGGGTTTTTTCTTCGTGCCATATGTCTAGCAATAGTAGTAATTTTTAATAATCAAGTAAATACATTCAAGGACATGTTAGTACGGACGCCATTGGTAGAAACAAAACAATTTTTTTTTCTGAAAAAAATGTGTTTTTATACCTAGTTAGTAGGTACCTACCTACTGAAATTCAAAAAACACCCTGTATCTCAAAAATACGGCGGTTGCGGACCTACATTAATATGAACGTTTTTTCTTAAAATCATCCAAGGAATAACACCCTTAACGATCAGCATTCAATTATGAAACACCCTGTATGTAACTTTTTGCAGATGTAACCGACTCTCTATCTCTTATATGGAGTGAGATCCTCATAATAGTCCGATTCAAGTAGTGAACCTGTGAATAGACAATAAGTCTATAGGGATGCGGAATATTGCTGGAAAGAAAATTGCTAGAATACAATTGCTCGAAAAATTGTTCCTCAAATGGAAAATTCCTCGAAAGGAAAATTGCTCGAATTACAATTTCTGGAAAGGAAAATTGCTCGAATTACAATTTCTCGAAAGGAAAATTGCTCGAAATAATGGAATAGTCTATTTTAAAACAAGAGATAAAAGTCCAGTTTTTTCGTGAGGTGAGCGGGCGAGCGAGCAAATCTCTCGAACGAAAAAAACTGATTTTATCTCGAGTCGTAAATGACATTTTTTCTACGAAATTAAAATTATGTTATAGAACGAACGTTAATGTAAACGAACCAAATATTGGAACATAATAATCTAGGTACTTTTGTGTTCCTGTTTTAGAGATCGCCTAAAAGTCACTCGACCGGTGACACAACGCATTAACTTTTAGGCGAAAAATCGTGACTTTGGCTGGAAAAAATTTAAACTCTATGACAGATGAAAACTAGCAATGTAGGTAGGGAGATGGATGTAAATGAACATTGCACAAGCGCTTAGGACGACATATAACAAACATTAAAGAAACTATAGGGACGGTTACAACCTACCCTTGTTACTTTCATCCCCGGTCTCACCTATAATAATAATAATTAAACATATAACTTTCGACAAATTTAAAATATATCGGTAATAATAAGCCAGGTCTCATCAGATAACTTTAAACCATCCTGTATATTTTAAAAACCAAATAATATTTAAACTTTTTGTTTTTCCAAAAGTCTTCATTTTCTATTCATTCATATTGATTATTGCAGCAGGAATTTGCCCCACGATTGTGTTATTCCATTTTTATTTATTTTTGTAATACAAAGCAAATTATATTATTAGCTTAATACCACATAATTCTTCTTACGTGACTTATAAAACAGTGAACTTGTGTCTCAACCAATATTGAACTGAGTTAGTAGTGGACGAGGAAGGGTTTATTATTTCCCACAAAATCGTAAAATAATTTATGCCGCATTAAATTTGATCTATGAAATTGATAGCACACGCACTATTTATTTTAGTTATGAGAATGTTTAGGACCTTGTGCTCGGTGAAAATTACAGAGAACTGTCATTACATGAGTCGATAAATAACAAGCGCAGAAAAATTACAGTCTATTTCAAATTGGAAGGAAAATAACTTTCGGGGCAGGTGAAATTAAACACAGAGACCAGTGAATAATTGAGTATAGATTTACAAAATTACGGGTTATCCTTCGTAATTTTTATCTTGACGATCTAATTTTGTACAAATTATGATTTATTAAGTACGACATTATTTATTTAGTTTTTTTTTTGTAGACTAGTACAGGAATTGGAAATTATAAGACACTAGCGTAGTGACCCGGCTTCGCTCGGTGATTTTTTTTATCAATCACAGACTACTCGCGCTTCGCGCTCGCGCCCGGTTTACGTTTTTGACCTTTTGAGAATTTTGGATCTTTTGGGAATTTTTGTATCTATTGAGAAATTTTGTATCTATTGAGAATTTTGAAACTTTTGTGATATTTGGATCTTTTGGGAATTTTGGTTCTTTTGGGAATTTTTGGAACTTCTGGGAATTCTCATATAGCCTATGTTCTTTCCATGGTCCTATAGATTGTCTGTGCCAAATTTGGTCAGGATCGGATAAGTGGTATAGGAATGCATAAAGGACAAACATACATACATACATTCATTTTTATATATATAGATGGAGTAATGGTCAAAAGAGAAGTCAGTGCAGAATTTAAAGTAATAGTTTACAAAACCTTGGAATTAAAAAAATAATAATAAAATTATTACCTACATGCGAAAATGTAGCATTCTATTGAAAGCGACTTTATTCTTTTTGTTAAGGATGCAGATAATTAGAATAAAAAACGCATTTTGTTTTCAATTTATTTATTTATTTAGTCATGAGTCCTTCTACTGTTAGGTGTAGGACTATTGAGTTGTGTTGCCCTGAGTTTTTTTCACGTTTTTCTGTCTTGTGCTAGCTTTTTTTATGTCTTTCCATTTGATGTTTCTATCCGCTGCTGCTTTTTTACCTTCGTCTTGCCAAGTTTTTCTCGGTCAACCCTTTTGTTTTTTCCCTGGGATCTTGCTTTATAGGCTTTCCTGGTTAACCTTTCTTCTTTCATTTTATAAATGTGTCCCAACCATCCCAGCTGCCTTTCTTGTATTTTTGTTTCAACTGATTTTACCGTTAATTGTTCTCTATATGTGACATTTCTGATTCTCTTTTTTGGTTTTTCTTTGGATTTTCCTTAAAAATCACATTTCAGCTGCATTTACTCGGCTACTATTTTTATTTGTGATTGTCCACGTTGTACTTCCGTTTAAAAGTGCTGGAGTTGCTACCTTTTTTACTACTTCCACTTTTCTTCGTTTTGGGACTTCTCTATTTCCAAAAAATTTTGTTCTTAAACTGTTAAATATTCTTCCCACATTTTCTATCTTTTTGCTTATTTCTTTGTCAATTCCTCCTTTATCTATGATATTTCCTAAATATTCAAAGCTTTATATCTGTTCCAACTAGGGTTTCTTTCCCGGGATCCCGGGATCCCGGTTTCCCGGGATCCCGGTCCATTTTAAGCTATTTTATATTTCCCGGGAAATGCTTTTTGTCCCGGGAATTCCCGGGATTTTAAAAAAGTGTTATTTTCGTTTATTTTGTGCTAAGATCTTTGTAATACTATCATAACTTATCAGAATTTTATACTTAAAATATCTTTACTAACAGTAAATTATGGAAAAACTTTATTTTTATTTCAAAATAATTTTTCTCTTTTAGTATGGCGCAAAGAAGTCCGGTCTACATGACAAAGTTAATATCTTCAAAATACTTTTACAGTTTTATTTTTGTGTACCCTGATAATTCAAAGCAAAATAGCTTATAAATGAAATTTTATTGATGAGAACGATGTTTCTTTGGTGCTAGATGCTCTTAAGACAATTTCACCTACGTCAATAGAGACTGAGAGAGCATTTTATGCAGCAGAACTTTTTCTTATAAATTAAGAAAAATACTAATTGACTGAAGCACAGATCACCTTTGTTTTCTTAAATCACATTACAAAAATTCATTGTAAAAATTATATTATTGTATTCATAAATATGAAATTGCAATATAAAGGGTATAATTCCCAAATGTATGATTCTCTCACCAATATTATTGAATTATTTATAATAATCATGGAGCAAAATGTATTACATATATGATTTGGAGTTGTTTTTAAGTAATAAACCGTTCCCTTAATTTTTTGGGTTATTTATTTAAAAATATATTGACATAATTTATTACATCCCGGGATCCCGGGAAATCCCGGGACAAAGGCCGATTTCCTCCCGGAATCCCGGGACAAGCAAAATGGTCAGATATGAGAAACCCTAGTTCCAACCTAAGTCCAAAATAATATTAATAAGACTTAACATTTATTTAATTTATTATTTTTTTCCCCAGCTAATAGACTATTTACGAGGTATTGCTTTAACATCAATTAATAAATTAAAATTAGTTATGTTGTTTGCATGTTATATACTTTTTTGTTTTAATGTAAATATGTTTGTTAATTACAAAATAATATTATAAATGACTAAGAAACTGTATTTTTTGTCTTTATTTTAATGCAGTGCAACTTACCTATTCATTTTTAAAATATTTTCGGACCACTTGTTTTAATCATATCTTTTTCTTAAGTGATTTTACAAATTTTGATGGATGATATAATTCTTTAAAAGTAAGTAAGTATATTTTACCAATATCTACAAAAACAATCCGCAACATCGTGTGCTAACATGAGCGTGCAAAAATGTTTCAAGTTCGTTTCGCCCAGTTGACCGTCGCCCAGTTGTCGCGTACTGTAAAGGTACGTCCAAACCACGGTCTACTACACAGGTTGGGAAACTCCCATATAAAACCGACTGAGGCCGGTAACTAGTTCCGTAAATTATCCCACAGAGGCGATAAGTCTAAGAACCATTCGCTATAAATGATCACTAGATGGCGATACGTCTAAGAACCGGTTTGTGCACAAGATTTTGACATAATCAGCGAGATTTATAAGCTTTCGCTTAAAAAATTCGAATTTAATCAATCAGATAATGTATATAAAAATGTTTTAATTGAATTTTTAAGTCAGGTTTGTTTAAAATAGGTTCTTAAACTTAATCGCCATCTAACGGATTTTTATGGCGAATGGTTCTTAGGCTTATCGCCGTCTAGCGGAAATTTATGTCGAAAAGTTCCAGATTTTTTGACAGGCTTCCTAACCTGTGTAGTAGACCGTGGTCCAAACCAAGCGCGCCAAACTGGGCCGCACCGCTTGAAACAGCGCAAAACGTATCTGCTCGTCTGATTTGGAAGGCAAACCACGTACATTTTAGGTTAGGTTAGGTTAGGTTTGGTTAGGGTAGGTTTTGGACTACGCTTCTTGTTAGTTTTTCACCTATTTAAAATGGCGCACTTGTGTTTTCATAAATTATTTTGGCAAATTTTAGCCATTTTTTCTTTACCCCAATTTTTTATATTGCCTCCACAATTTGTTTCTTGGCCCGTTATCGTATATCTTTTCTAGGTCGACGTGTGTTTCGATATTCATCGCCATGTTTTGTTCAAGTACATGTTTTTTTTTTTTACAAAAAAAATGTCTAAAGCACAATTAACTGTGATATCCATGTTTTCTTATGGCGTCCTATTTATTATTTATATCATGAGCTTATAACACGCACTAAAAACAAACATCCAAGCTACCCCTGTGGATAACAACCATGTGATTAAAAAATTTTGTAATTATATAAGACGCTTTTACTGCACGTATCTTACCTTGGTTTATTTAAGCTGTAATGTAGGTATACACTTGTTTATTTTTTTTTATAACTAAAATTGGGTTTAAAGTATCTAGACAATATGCATATTCAATTATGTTACAACAAAATAGCTTTGAACATGTTCGCCATTGCGTGCTTAAAGTTGAAAATAGAGCGTTTACACTAAATTATAATTTTGTTAAAAAACTGTAATAACAAGTTGTTGGTTAACCATATACTTTTATAGGCAAATTGTTCATCATCATTTATTAATTTGGCCCTATTTGGCTGAGACATTAAAAAATGTCACATGAGCGCCGAGCATTAGCACAAAATCAATAAATTCTCTTTATTATTTCATGTTTTTTGTTAAATATCCAATAGCGTTTACAAAATACACGCGTTAGCGTTTTTCTTAATAAAATATTCATCGGTGTTGTGAAGTAATGTGCTTGACATAAAGACATATTAAATCCACATTTTGTTTTGACTAGAAACATTTTATTATAAAAAACGTTTTGCTCGCTTTCTGTCCGTCATTGATTTATTTCTATTAAAAATTCATAAATTTCGTTTCATATTAAGTTTCTTGCAACTGTATAAAATGAACGAGTTAATTAGGGGTATTCTATTTTTAGCCTTGAAAACAATGGCTTTTAGAACAATTAACCTTTATAAGGAAGGGTCAAAAAGAGTTATTCATTCACACTAACATTGAGGAATTCAACAAGATATAATTACTTAATTGCATTAAATAACTGTCTGACTTACCACTCATTTACTTCAAAATTTGCTCGTTAAATACCATTGTTCGTATAATATTACTTACGTTGTAGCGTTCAATGTGGAATGTAAAAAAAAAAATAAAGTAGAGGAATTGTTTTAGAAACTGAATGTTAAATTATTGCAATTGTTAGCCATTGTTTTGAATTTTGTACGCAAGTTGTTGGGCTTGTTCTCGAAGGCATGTTGCCCATTATTCAGAGAATATAAGTTAAAACGAACAAGATGTTTTAAAACAAAACGTTTTTGTGTACAACCGTTTTATAGAGCTAACTAGCGTGCTGCATTCAAGTGTTTTGAGCAAAATCAAAACAAGGAAACACAATGAAACGTTTTTGTTTCTTGGGAAATGCTGCGTTTTCCAATTTTTTAATTTACCTAAATGTTTTTATTTTTGCATCGATTTTTGAGATTTATTGCAGTAAGTTTTAGCTAGTACAGAAACCATTTATCCATTATGTAGTTCACGAATGTATATTTTCGTACACTTTAAACCTGCAAAATATACAGGGTGAGTCACGACGGACGCGTCGGAGTTTTATGGCGAAACGGTTTATATTTACCAATTTTTGTCGCTGTTAGATCATGTAAGTCAATAAGGGCTACATTTTAAAAATATTTTCAAACATACAGGATGCTCCAAAAAAGAGTGGCATATCAAAGTTATACTTTTTCTTATGGAACACCCTGTATATTTTTACATTTTTGGATTCCTCTTTAAATTTAATTCAAAAAATGTATAAGGTTATATGGGTCTAAAGTCAACCGTTCTCGTGAAAATTGCATTTTCATGAAAATACAGTATTTTCAAAAATTTTCAACATTTAAAAATTTTCAACATTTAAAAACTTTGAGAAGCCTGAAGAAATTCGCTTGGAGATAAGATTGACAATAGATTATGTAACACTTTGCACCACCTACATTTTTAAAATATTGTACAGGGCGTTTTTTACGCTCGGTCAAACTTGTGAAACTTTAAACATCGATAACTCTATTTTTTTAAATACAACACCCTATATTTTTTTACACCGTCTTATAGAAAATTGAATTCTCTTTCGAAAACATTCAGGCTGTTTTTTACCAAACATATTGTGACCCTATATTTAAACGTAAAAATGGTAAATCTACAACTTTCTTATAAAAAAATGTCAAAAATGTGTAGGCAAACGACGAAATTATAAGTTTCTTGTTTTTTTCTTTCAATTGTTTCAAATTACCGCTGTCTACCTTCATAAACTACTTGAAAATATTACTTTGCCCTAATAATTAACAATAAAATCGCGATATCTCGGAAAATATCAACTTTAGGTAAAAAACAGCCTGAATGTTTTCGAAAGAGAATTCAATTTTCTATAAGACGGTGTAAAAAAATATAGGGTGTTGTATTTAAAAAAATAGAGTTATCGATGTTTAAAGTTTCACAAGTTTGACCGAGCGTAAAAAACGCCCTGTACAATATTTTAAAAATGTAGGTGGTGCAAAGTGTTACATAATCTATTGTCAATCTTATCTCCAAGCGAATTTCTTCAGGCTTCTCAAAGTTTTTAAATGTTGAAAATTTTTGAAAATACTGTATTTTCATGAAAATGCAATTTTCACGAGAACGGTTGACTTAAGACCCATATGACCTTACACATTTTTTTAATTAAATTTAAAGAGGAATCCAAAAATGTAAAAATATACAGGGTGTTCCATAAGAAAAAGTATAACTTTGATATGCTACTCTTTTTTGGAGCACCCTGTATGTTTGAAAATATTTTTAAAATGTAGCCCTTATTGACTTACATAATCTAACACCGACAGAAATTGGAAAATATATACCGTTTCGCCATAAAACTCCGACGCGTCCGTCGTGACTCACCCTGTATACAAAGTGGTCGACATAGAAGAACCACTATTGGGATCCCGTAAACGGTAAGAGCTACAAAGAAGTTTAAATTAGACAAATTTTCTTTTTGCGACTTATTCTGTGATGGTTTAATATTTTAAAAAAGTTCATTGGCACGCCAGATAATAAACAAAAGTCAAAATGGACGTTTTGTTTTAATCATTAATAGGTAACTCGGTTATACTTGATGGCACAAAAATAGTCTTTGGAAAAAAGTTGTACAGTTGTTTACGTCATGTAAAATAAAAGCATTCACTTTCCACGAAAATATTTTTGTATCCTTAAGTATTATCCGAGTATTAACGATTTAAAAAAAAATATCCATTTTGATTTTGGTTTATGATCTAGCGTACCATGGAACTTTTTTAAAGCATCACTGAATAGGGCTTAGAAGGGGGAACAATTTGTCTAATTTAAACTTTTTTGTAACTCTTACAGTTTACGAGATCCCAAGAGTGACCTTTCAATGTGGACCACCCTGTATATATAAATTATTTCAAGCTTTCTGTCTGAGTTAAATTTTTTGGCAATTATTTGTAGTTTGTCAATTAAAATCACCAAAATAGGTTTAGTAATTCAAAAGATGTATACAAAACAATCAACCTGTGGAAATGGATGTTTTTGGGAAGTCAGTACCACTTGAAATAATTCGTCCTGGAAGTTTTCTGCAGCATGGCTAGAGATTATCGAGCGGTATGGCTTGTCGCCCCGTCCTGTTGATACCACAGCCTATTCATTTTAAGGCTCTTTGCTGACAGAACATTTTCAAATCCTAAAGAATTGGTCCGATCAACATGTCCCTGTAACCTTCTTGGGTGACCGTAGAACATTAACTTTCTCCTCCTCAATGAAATAGGGGCTCAATATACTTTAAGTTTCAAACTTGGTCCTCTTTTATAACCACTTCCATGTGAGCGGTAATAATACTTAACTATGAATACTTTTTGCTCCGTCTGAAGACCCATTTCTATTGCACAACATAACTTATTTTTCACTGCTGGGAAAGTGGGAACACGTACAACTGGAGCTATGGCCCGTCGACAAACACACGTTCCAGTACTGTATATTTTGGCGCAAACCGTATTAACAAAATAAATAATAATGAAAAATTGTTAGCGAAAGCTACGCCTAAACTTTGGACATGAATAATATTGAAAATAGCCAATTGTATGTTTTTTATACTTGGTACACCTTTATTAATCAAAAAATAATATTTTTAAAAAAATCATGTTAAGTATGGAATTTTATTAATTTAAAAAAACCTTTGTTTTCGTATATTTAGCAAGTACTTAACGTAGTAGCCATTTGGACCAGTTTTATGGTTGTAGAAATGAAAGCTTTAATTGTTTTATAATTGTCCTCATTTAATTTTTTTAACATTATGCAAAATTCGTAGGTTTAAAAGCTCATTTTATAAAAGCTCATTTTTATGCTATAAAAATTGTAATATTTTTTATCAATGTATATCACTGAAGCAAATCATTTACAACACTAGATATTGTTTCATGTTGTATATTTTATCATTCAGTATTGTTTATTATAGTCATTTGTTATTACTGGGACAAAAGTAGTGTAAATGATTTAATAACTGCAAACAATTGAAGGCTATAATCCAGTACAACGTGACAAAAACAGCAGTGCAGTTTTATTTTCTGTTCATTTAGGTTAATCTAAATGTATTGTGTGCGTGTACAGTAATTGATGCATTTATATTCTAGTAAATTACAGGTAAGTGTAAATATTCACACGGATTATGCCTGTGTTTAAACTGCAGGTGTATTTCAGTTTTCATCAACAATTTCGCTTATGTAATTATTGCAATAGTAATTATGTATTTAGTTTAAGGTGGGTGAAATGGGTTAATTAGCCGATATTAGTGCTATTACCTGCTATTACTGAGCACTTGATATACAGCTTAACAAGATGTGTTGTTCTTCCAGGGCTTTTTTATTACTTAGCTGTTGTAAGAGTAATTACTTTTAAATTGTTTCTTCAGAAGTTGTCAAAATTGCTATTACCACAGGTGCAACCACTATTACTTGATTGATACATCTGTAACTCGATTTACAAACAAACATAATACATTCACTATTTTTACCCTCCCTGTATGTTTAACTAAAATTAAGTTGCAACAACTTAAACTTTTTAGGAGGTTAATCTCTGCTCTCAAAATGTGAAAAGTTGAGATTTAATATACGAACAGAAAACTTTTTCAATGATGGGGTTCTTCGTGCAAAGAATTTTTCTATAGAACTTGTTACATAGGAATATCAGTGCAAGGTTAATTACCCTACGATTATATTTTGGTGACCTTGGCCACGTGTAATACCTAAAACCACACGCAAAAAAAATGCTTTCCGACAACATGCGATATGCTAATTTATCTGTTGGTGTGGAAATTAATATTGTGATTAATGCTTTGCAGTCTACCGTGTTTAATAAAATATGCACTTGGCTTCCGTTTTATTAACAGCATACAAATCTTTGATAAAAAAAAACAACTAGAGTAAAACAACCAAATCGTACAATACATAATTTTCCACGTTATTCAGCCGGACTGGAAATTGCAGAAACTTATGGTAATTCAATTAAAGTTATAGTTTGCATGAGAATTTGCTACGCCCTTCGTACAGGTCGCTTTAACTGATGATGTCACCAAAGTGAAAGCCCCAAAGCACAATTTAAATTATTGATTCATAATATGCATCTAGCTAGGTTTAATATTAAACAAATGGAAACATAATTGAAAACGAATGGATTTAACAATTAAGAACAAAAGGATTTGTATATTCTGTTTGAAAACATAATCAAACGGCTGGAGTGCGTTATTTATTAAAGAACAAGTGTTTTTTGTAATATTAATGCACGCACAAACGACGTTTCTCCGACAGTTTGACCAACATTACAAACAAAGATATTTTATCAAAGTTTAATGTCAAATCGTTTTTCTTATTACATAGTCGACCCCACCTATTTTAAAATGTATATAGGCATTTAATTTGTTAGGGGACTTCGTATTAAGTCTGCACCAATAAGCAAATTGGTCGATAACCGATTACCGATGTATAGGCCATTGCTTATCGGCCGATTAATCGGTTATCGACCAATAATTTATATTCACATTTAATTCATTGGGTTATACAGTGCCGGTTAAATATGGAAACAGGCAAATATCTAGAATACTATTAGAGATGATACAATAAAATTTAATTTCTTACCATCATTGTATGTTCCGACTTCCATGTGACAACAAAAACTATTGACTTTTGGATAATATAACCCCATACAATTTTCTGATGTAAATTTAAGGAAAAGTCTAAAAATATAAAGATATGCAGGAAGTACGTACCATTTAAAATATAAAAGTTTTGGTCCGTCTCTGGTTGAACCGTAATTCGCGTTGCAACATAGACACTTGCCAGAGGCGACGAGTGACACTACCGGGACCGTGGGAAAAATGTACATGGACCGCAAGTTAATAAATTATTTGATAATTTATTTATTAAAAAACAAATTGTTGGTAAAGTCCGGCCACTGTGAATACCGGGCCGGGGTAATTTTACCCCATCGCCAATTCTCTACACGGCCCTGACACACGCATTAAATTCATAATGTACAACATTGGTTAGATTCCAAATTTCACTGTAATATCTTGAATACTTACACTAGATGTGCGCCTGTTTCCATACTTTTTGCGCACTGTATACAGGGTGCTCATTTTTCTAACCTGTTGTATGGGTAACTCCGTTAATATTAGAGATACGGAAACGTATAAACTAACAAATTTGTTCAGAATTTGAAGAGAAATTTGATGCCATTTTCAAGTTTGACCTACGTCATCAACTTTTTGATATATTTTGAAAAAACTGAAAAAGTCGATTATTTCAAACTTGAAGAATTCCGTAACCGTATGAGCTAGAACAAAAATAAAAATTCCCTTTTATAGATATTTTTACGTAGATTTTGAATATTTTAACGAAATGTTCATAACACTCTTGATTTCCGAGTTGTAACATAAACTTGCATTTTCTTAAATGGAAGTCATCGTTGGCTGTGATCTTATTAAAAATGTAATTTTTTCTTTCTTTTCAATGAAATAAGGGTTTGTTATACTTTTCTTTTGTAGTTTTTTTTTTAAATAACCAAAAATTATTTTACATGTTGACTGCCTACTAATAGATAGGAGTTATCCCGTGTTCATATTTCTTTTTACGATGTGATACTTAGGAGTTGTCTCTTATTGTTAGTGTAGCAGTTATTAGCCAGTTACAAATTTTAAAAACATAATCTCAGAGTTTGCGAAACAAAATTTATTGTTTGTTGTACGTATAAATCTCTGTCTCGTGTTGATAAAAAAATTTTGATTGAGTTTATTGTAAATTAAAAAGACAATGTTTTCTAAGGGAAAAAAAAAACGACATGCTTTTTTGTTACTACGCTTGTAATAGAAATAGTAGCAATGCAAGTGTATTTGCAAAGATTTGAGGATAGGAGGCAACCAGGAAAGAAATTATATTCGTTATTAGAAATCTATTTTAAAAAAATACGGGTCATTTACTAAACTCAAAGGTTTGAAAATTAAATTTAAGGAAGAAGATGAAGAGAGAGTCCTGGCATACGTAAATTATAAACCAAGAGTATCTAGCCGGGAGTTGCCCCTTAAATGTGGTGTGTCAACTGAAAAGGCTCGACTGATTTTTAAAACATAATTAATTTAAGCCATATAATCAATTTAAGCCATATAAACATTGGCATGACTTCCATTTTTCTAAAAATGCAAGTTTGTGCTATAGCTTAAAAATCCAGAGTGCTGTGAAAATATAAAAGCCAATTTTTATTTTTGTTCTAGCTCGTATGGTTACCGACGTCTTCAAGTTTGAAAAAATCGACTTTTTTCAGTTTTTTCTAAATATTTCAAAAAGTTGATGACGTGAGTCAAACTTGAAAATGGCATCACATTTCTCTTTAAAGTTAGCACAAATTTGCTATTTTAAACGTTTCTGTATCTTGAATATTAACGGAGTTATCCATACAACAGGTTAGAAAAATTGCCACCCTGTATACGTAAAATTCCTTTTTTTTATTCACAAAAGTTCATGTTCTAATTTGTAAATTTATTGGATGGCCATACGTTTCAAAATGGTTATGTATATCTGAAATGTCCTTACGTTAATTAAAAACATAAAATTTTGCAACTGAATTAAATTTAAACTTGATAAAATCCTCATGTTAAAGCTTGAATTTCAAATAACCTATATAGGTATCGATTTTTATATTTTATTTGTAAAAAAACGCTATTTGTTTCCAGGGATTTGAATTTCTAAATAGTGCATTATTTTAGATAGACGTATATTTAAACTTTTCACATCATAATCTTAACCAGCTTTTGATTGGAGTTCATTTATCGGAGATAAATCGTGTAATCTGAAATTTGTTACGCAAAATAAGTTTGAGAACGGTGTTGTAACGTTGTAAAAACAATATTGTACAAAATATTTTTGCCTTCCAAAGATTTTCTGAGTGTTGTGCTGTTGGCACTAACGATATTAATGGCGTTAAGGTAATCGGTTGTTAATGATTTCATTATATTGATGAGTGGCGCGTACATTGAAAATCGAGCTTATAATTAATTAGCTGATGGATCAGTTGCAAAGCTTTCAAAGATCCCAACACCTTTTGTTAGAGCAAAAGCCACCGGTAAAATTGATCTTATGCGATATATATTTTGTTTTATAAACCCTTAGGTATAGTTAAAACATTCCGTTAATAAATATTTACATTTATTTAATTTTGTTAAACATTTTGATTGATTACACAGCTTAGCTGTTGGGTAACAGGGACTGCAGGGTAATAAATATTAAACGAGTTTTACCTGCGTAACAATACAAAAATTTGGAAAGATTAACGTGATATAAAACGTCAAGAAGAAAAATATAATCGCTTGTGACTGATGTTATTTTTAACGTTTATATTAGCTTATTTGTAGTTGATATTCATTTACAGTTTTTACGACTAAGCAAAATAATTCGCCTATTTTTATTGCTATATGATTACACCATCAAATTTCTTTAAAAATTTTGAGGAACCAGGGCTAGAAATTATCACAAAACTAATTTACCAAGAACTATACTGTTTAAAAAAAGAACGAAGCAATGGAGTAAAATTAAATGCTGTATAATCTTTAATTTTTACTTTTAAGAACATCCTATTAAATAAAATCATACTCCTACAAACCATTGGTTCATACTATATTGTTATTATACAGGGTGGTCCACGCAAAAGGGCCACTATTGGGATATCGTAAACGGTAAGAGCTACATGAAAGTTTAAATTAGACAAATTGTTCCTCTTTCTGAGACTTATTCAGTGATGCTTTAATGTTTTAAAAAGTTCCATAGCGCGCTAGATAATACACAAAAATCAAAATGGCATTTTTTTTAAATCGTTAATAACTCGGTTATACTTGATGGTACAAAAATATTTTTGGGTAAAAAGTTGTAGTTTTTTACGCGCTGTAAAATGAAAACATTTATTTGTATCAATATTGTTTAAATTCTTGGATAAACTACGAACTTGCACTCTTTTTCATGGAAAGCATAGTTGACTATGACTTCATAAATAAGCTTTATTTTCCCTCTTTTCAAGAATATAAGCTTTAATGTATTTATTCTGATATTTAGGCTCAAAACAAATAAAATTCATCAAAAAGTCCCTATGAAGCTAGAGAGTGCAATGAATTTAAGCAATATTGAAACATGTGAATGTTTTCATTTTACAGTGGGTAAAAAAATCTACAAATTTTTCCCCAAAAATATTGTTGTGCCATGAAGTATAACCGAGCTATTAACGATTTAAAAAAAATGCCATTTTGATTTTTGTGTATTATCTAGCGCGCTATGGAACTTTTTTAGCAGTCATATTAAATTTTTGCTGTATTGGTTTTAGAAAGGGGAACAATTTGTCTTCATTTAAACTTTTTTGTATCTCTTACCGTTAACGATTTGCCAACAGTGGTCTTTCTATGTGGACCATCCGACCCAGTATGTTATTTATCGGTATTACGCTAAAAAAAATGTAAAAGTGATAACTTACGTAATAACTTCATCTAAACGATACATTTTTAATCGGTTGTAAAGCAAAACTTTCCCGAACACAAAAATTTCACAGTATATAATCTCATTTCATAAAAATAAGCCAATAAAAAAGTTATTGTCGTAATTTTATTATGCAATTTAATGCCTCACAGAGTTTTGTTTGACAATTAAGTTTTGTTTTAAAGTTTTTTTTAAAAAACCAACACATAATTGAAATATAAAAGCAAGTTTAAGCCACGCCCAATCTTTATTTATTTGACTTTCGTGTACTTTTAAATATAATTGTATTATTAATGTTGTTATTGTCTGTGTATATAACTAAATAATTTTTTTTATTTGCAGGTAAATTTTGCTGATTCTTGGTATGCTTAAACATGGTGTAATTTGTAAGTAATTTAATTTTTAATAATAATTACGCTCATATTTGATAATATTTAACAGTTTTACCCAATTCAGATTTTTGTATACAGGGTGTTTCTTAAATATTGCGAAAAAATTCTGGAGGTGATTCCTTATCGAAAATTAAGGGGGGTCTTTTATATAAATTTTTTCCTTAGACGTCTCCTTTCGGAGTTATATCCCCCTAAAGGGCAGCGGCAAAATTAGTTTTTTATTTTATTTCTCAAATTTGGATAAATGTAGGAGCATAATATTTGGTAGATTATTTGTACACATTAAAAAGTTCCCTATATTAATATTTTCAATCATCTCCCACCTTCACAGGTAGCTGAAAAGTGCGACCCCTGTTGGTTTCTTAATCAAAACTTTTTTGTTGGTTAAATTTTCGCGATTAAAAAAATTGTTGAAAAGTTTGATTAATTTAAGAACTTTTATTCTTTAGTTTTTTCTGGGAAACCTAAATTTTTTGAGAAAAAAATAAAATAGGTAAACATGCAATATTAAATATAAAACGATTCATTTTTGTGGTTACCATCCATGGTTTATTTATGTTCATATTGGGTAGATTTGATGGGCGTTTTCGTGTTTTCACCTCTTAAACTTCAAAATTATTAACATCTGTCAATTTTATTCAATATGAACATAAACAAGCCATGGTAACCACCAAAATGAATCGTTTTGTATTGGAATATTTAATGGTGCATGTCTAATTATTTTATTTTTTACTCAAAAACTGTAAGCTTTTCAGAAAAAAACTAAAAAGTAATAAAACTTTATAAATAAGACAACCTTTCAAAACAAAACTTTTTAATTGCAAAATTTTAACCGACCAAAAAGTTCTGATTAAAAACCAACATAGATCGCACCTTTCAGCGACCTGTAAAGTTTTTAGGGAGCTGATTGAAAAAACTACTATGGGAAACCTTTTAATAGTACAATACATGTACCAAATATTATTCTCCTACATTTATCCAAATTAGAGAAATAAAATAAAAACCGAATTTTACCGCTCCCCTTTAGGGGGGTGTAACACCGAAAGGAAACGTCTGAGGAAAAAATTTTATATCCAAGTCTTCCCTTAATTTTTTTAACCAATCACCTCCCAAATTTTTTCGCAATATTTAAGAAACATCCTGTATAAAAAATAAGGATGTACTTAGAATGGTACAAATGGTGATCAAAGAATAATTCGCTTTTAACTTTTTTTTACTAATTTAAGTGTCCTTTCAAGTCCTTATCCTGTATAATCTATAACTCTAATTTAATACCGCCTTAATTCAGTTATTGAATTAATGAATTTAATGAATTAACTTTCTACATAACTAAACCTGCTATAGTTCCAGTATTTCTACATTTCGATAAAACTTTTGCAAATTACTATTCCGCTGCTTAAAAAAGATTTAATTAAATCCGGTGTAGTACAATAGTTTATGATGTATGTGCGTTATTACACTTTTTGCAGCCACTATACGCTTGTAAACAATATATTAACTTGTGTTTTGCTTGTTTAGTGGTAGCATGTATTTCGTTCACGCTCGTAATAAACTTATGCAGTTTGTTTTATCTAAAACTCGAAGAGTCCACTCATAAAAACTAATTTATTCAGGCTCTTTTACAAAATTGTATCACAGTAATGGTTTCAATGTAGAACAGCTTTAAAGTAACACCGTTTTTGCTATTGCTGTAAATAGTGCTGATTGAATCACATAACTTTACGTAAAGCGCATGTGGTTAGAGCAGTTTAGTGTGATTTTTTGCGTATTTAAAATTGCTTGCGCTTTTCACATTTCCTATTTATTGCCCTGGCAATAAATTGCAAATCCAGCTGACGTATTTGAGAAACAGGAAGAAGTTAAATCGGAAATTGGCAACGGGATATATTTTGCTTGTGTTGTAAAAACATAAAACTGATGTGACAAATGCAATAGAACTCGTTGTTTATTTTAAAATGTACGACAGCGATTTTATGTAAAAAGAAGTATGCTTCTACGTTTTTGGATAGATTTCGATATTCGATTTCGCTCCTGTTTTATTCGTAAAATAAATCTGTCAAATGGCGTTAAAGTTTAAAAAAAAAACTGAACCCATGGTAAAAACGGATTTTCTTTGTTCTTTTTAATCTATATTTTAATCTGATTAAACAACTATTTTAATAGATTGATAGATAAAATGTCGCAATATAGTGAATCCCTAGCTCAGCTTAGTATAGGGAAGTTTTCATTAGCTTCTTTGATCAGATAACTTCGAAGAACAAGCCCTACTCTCCAGCAAATTGAAACCGAAACACTGGTTCCGATACGTAGACGACACCTTCGTCATCTGGGAACATGGAAAAGAACCACTTCAAGATTTTCTAACACACCTGAACAACCTACACAAGAACATAAAATTTACGATGGAGGAAGAGAAGAATGGCGCGTTACCCTTTCTGGACATACTGGTCAAAAGAGAAGCAAACGGAACACTTAGCCACAGCGTTTACCGTAAACCGACCCATACCAACCGATATCTAAATGCTGCATCACATCACCACCCGGCCCAAAAACAATCGGTGATCAACACATTAATACATAGGGCTAAAGAGATATGCACACCAGAAAACATCAAAGAAGAACTGAACATGGTCACGAGAGCCCTGCAAGAAAACGGTTACCAGCGTAAACAAATACTGCGTACCATACAAAAACATGCCACGCCAAAAGAAGGAAAAGAAAAGAAAGAATACATCGCTACGACTTACTTGCCCTACATCAGCGGAGTGACTAACAAAATATCAAAGCTTCTACAAAAACATAAAATCAAAACCGTTTTCAACGCTCCTTTGAAGCTCTCGAATAAATTAAGAAGAACACACGACACAGGACTACACCACGCGGGAATATATAGCATACCTTGCTCCTGTGGAAAAGTATACATAGGACAAACTGGCAGGAGTATACAAACGCGTCTCAAAGAACACGAAGGACAAACAACAAGAAAACAAGTCGATAAATCAGCGGTAGCAGAACACGCCCAGGGTACAGGACACAACATCCTCTTCAGAGAAACAAAACTACTGGCCCGCGCAAACCATTTCTGGCCAAGATTATATCGAGAATCATTGGAAATCATCAAGAACCCAAACAACTACAACAGAGACACAGGCATACAACTCCCCAACATCTGGAAACCAGTCATCACAAAATCACTGAGGCAGAACAAATCCATCAAGCGGAACGCCACGCCTCCACAAGCTGGATATATAAACCCAGCAACATCCCTCACAAATTAGTCGTTTTGAAAAAGACCAAGACACAATGGTCGAAACGTCAACTACTTCTAAATATAGAAGACGCGGTTCCAAACCCGGAAACCAAGATTGTATTACCGTTTGAGATATTTCCAATTTCTCTTGGAATATTAATAACCACTGAATTTAGCAGCTTTAAACCTATACTCAAACTATTATAATAAGCGAGATTCCAATGCCTAAGCTCGTATTTCAAACACCCTGTATTATAAATAAAAGTAAGATAAACTGTTTTTAAAATTGTTGACGGCACTTAGTTTTTCATTTAAAATATTGTAATCCTTCCACCAGTATTAAAGCTAAATTTATAGAAATGGTAAAAATTAATACATGAAAAAACTTCTTACGTAACAATTGAAACAAAGATATTTTATATTAACAAAGTATTCTTTTTTAATATGCGTTTTAATGTGTTTAAATTATTTAAAAAAATTATCTGTGCAGGTATTAAATATTAAAATTGATTTTTTACAAGAATATTTATACATCACTTTATTTATTAGAGGTAATAAAATTGAAATATCAATTGTTGATTAGAGATATATAATAATTTTTCTGTTTTAAAACATAATCACGACGGACGCCAGGGAGTTTTATTGCGAAAGGACATATTATACTTTTCAACTTCTGTCGCACTTAGATTATGTAAATCAATAAGGGCTACATTTTAAAAATACTTTCAAACATACAGGGTGCTCCAAAAAGAGTGGCATATCAAAGTTATACTTTTTCTTTTGGAAGACCCTATATATTTTTAAATTTTTGTATTCCTCTTTAAATTTACTTCAAACAATGTATATGGGTCTAAAGCCAACCGTTTTCGTAAAAATTGTATTTTCATGAAAATACAGTAATTTTTAAAATATTTAACATTTTAACACTTTAAAAAGTCCCTTGAAGATTAGATTGACAATAGATTACCTATTTAACACTTTGCACGACCAACATTTTTAAATTATTGTACAGGACGTTTTTACGCTAGGTCAAACTTGTGAAACTTTAAACATTGATAACTAATTTTTTTTAATACAACACTCTTTATTTTTTGCACTAAGAAAACTTCAGATGGTTGAAAAAAAAAGTATGAAATTTTAAAAAAACCACAATCGCCTGTCAGTTGCACAAGCTTGGCCGAAAAAAACTTGAAGACGTCAAAATATAGCTAACAGTTTGCCATACGCTGTTTGTACAAAACATTTTTTCATTAAACTTGTATTTGCGCAGTTACAGGAGCGTTTCCATACTTTTGGCCTACCTTGTATTTGTAGATCATCGTAAAATCAGCATACAAGTCCAGTTTCCATAAAGAAGCAATTTTCTCAATTATCAATAGCCACCTATGAAAAACTCAAAATTTGAAATGATTCATGTAGATAAATGTTTTCAAAGAATTGGAAAAAAATATCTAAAAAATCATAGAACACTTGATTTTTGAGATACAAGGCAACTAGTCTTTTTAAAAGGGCAATCATAGTTGGCTATGGGTTCAATAGCAAGTTATGACAATGTTATTGTATTTATTGTCTAATCTAAGTGGCAAAAAAAACAGAAGATCACATAAATAAGCTAGCTGTATTTAATTGATTACAAAAAATTTAAAACTGAAACAATAAGAAGATATTTCTTACATTTTACAATAGTTTATTACTATTACATCCAAATTATAGCATGAATTAAAGGTGTAGCCCTCTCTCTATGGGTAATACAAATTCGAGATCTGCACCTTTTAGATAATAATGGTTTTCTAGGCATATCTCTAGTTATTTGATAAACTGTCCTTGAAACATCTTAAATCATTAATTATGTTCAACTGTCTTTTTTAGTTTTAAACATCGTAACGATATATCAGAAAAACTGAATTCTAATATGTCCGCCGTGTGTTACTGATAACAAGAAAAATCAAGGATGATGGGTCCTTTCAAGTTTTCTTGTACGCTCAGTCCATCAATCTCTTGCGCGCCGCCATGAGTCACTTTTCTTTTGATTCTCGTGTCTGAAGGATAAAGGACTAGACATTGATATATAAATCTAGGCCATATAAAATCTACTGAAAAACTATCAGTTCTGAAGGAACAGACCAGTTTTTGTGTTCTAAAATACTCTCAAAAGTTGCAGCGTGAATATATCAAAACAACTTTGGTAAATAAATGAACCGGGAATAATATCTGAACCAGTACAAACTACTTCCGATATTTTTATTTACTTTGGTAGTTTGTTGAAAACGCTTTGCAAATTATTAATTAATATTTATCCAATCGCGGTGGGAAAGATTTTGATAAAGTGCAGTTTCGTTAGTGTTTAAACAATGATACTTGCTACTATTGTTACCAGAAATCGAAGAGAATTGAAATTTCGGTTGAAATGCATTAAAACGGTTTGTGTCTGGCTTATACTTAATCATAACACCATGTCCTGAAGATGCGTTTCGTCATTACAATATTTAGAATGCCTACAGTTAATATTTTATAAGCAACTTAAACGTCAAATCAAGTTTTGTTTGGGTCCCAGGTAAAATAAAAATTACCATTCTTCTTTTTTGACACATTAATTATAATAAATTCAAAAGTTATCGCTATTTATTATAAAATTAGATTTCACCCCATTTATATAAATATATTAACGTTAGTCATTTTCTCTTTATACCGGAAGTTGTTTGCAGTGTAACTTTGCTCTGAACTGAGCATCAGATTAATTTCATATGACAGCTCCATTTGCAGCCGCTTGAGTGGGTTAAATTGAAGGATATATTTCAATTAAGTGTATACGGTAAAATTGAATTTGCAATAAGTTTTTATATGTTATTAATATTAATGCCCCAATAAAGTATGCACAAACATTTGTGATTGGCTATGTGTTTTACGGTAATAATAATAATTGTTTATTTAATTAGTAATCGTAAGAAAGTTCTGAAATTATACATAAACTGAAAGTCGTTATGCAAAAATTGTACTTTAGAAATGAAATAAACACATGCTTATAACTTATTACGCTGCACAAGTATTTGTGGTGATATATTTGCGAAGACAAAATACAAAAAATTGGTTGAAAAATTATTTTATTTTTAGATGTAGCCTGTGACTCATTTCAGTAATGTTCAAGAGAAGGGTTTCCAAATTCCCAAAATTTTAGAACCATCGGAAATAGTAAACGAGAAATCGTGTTTATAATTTTTCTTCATCCTTTTTTTTGATGTCATCTGTTGATTAAATATTCGTGGAATACCAGTTATAAAACATAAATTATTGATACAGTAGAGTTAAAATCAGCTGTTCATGTAATAGCTGATTCTGGTCCCGCGTCTGCATTTCTGGCTGCGTTGTTTGACACTATTCCTCGGATTTTTTTCCTGCAGTGCTGGCAAAGTAACTGTTGGATCGCGATAATTGGAAAAAATTTAACTGATGCATCGCGAGTAGTACGTTTATTTTCCATTGTGGCTACCAGGGATGAGGAGTCGGGAGTCGCGCGTCGGGAGTCAAGGAGTCAACGGTTTTTGGAGGAGTCAGAGATCGGAAAAACGATTGACTCCCCACTCATTGTTTTAGTCTTTGTAAAGTATGAACACAAAACGAAAACATAATAACGATAATAATCGACATTTTTGGCGAACAGAAACGCCAACGACATTTTTTATTTGGTTCAACAACGGAAACGAAAATGAAAAGACCGGTTTTCCTAATGTTCTCCAGTGTAGTGCATTAAAAAAATGAGTGAAGAGTCGGAGTGAGTTTTAAAAATACTGATCGGGAGTCAAGAGTCGGAAGTCGTTTTTTTTTCGGTTTCCCGTCCTTAGTGGCTACTCATGTGTTCAAATTTTCCTGTTAAACGAAAATTACAATTTTTTTCGGGATTCTAGAACGGAAAATCGTAAAATAATTTCGAGAACGGGTTGGAAGATATTTTTTTACTTTGTTTTAAATATTTGATGTAACTATGGCAATTAAGGGGTAAATAGAAAAGCAAATTCATTGGAATGCCATTTTTAAAATATATGTACTTACTTATTTGTACTTGTGTTTAAAAATAAAATTTCTATGACAAAAAAAGTAGAGGAAAGTCGCCTATCATGGGGACTTTTTGTTATGTGTCAAACAAAAGATCAACAGTTTCATTTGTGGTAATAATATTAAGAATAATATATTTAATTATATTTCAAAAACTTAATTTTAATAGCAGATTATATGTATGATGACAGAATGTTTATTAAAAACATACTTTTATTGTGGCAGCATAAGAAAAAAGTAGAAAAATCAGTAAAATAGATACTTTATTTCATTTGAACATTATAAATTAAAATTTCAAAGAATTCTTCTGGGTATTTTATTTTCAAGCTATATGGGGTATCCCAAATAAAGCATTTTTTCTGTTTGATGCAAAAATAAACTTGATAACTTACCGTTGAAACAATAACAATAACAATTTCTCTGGAATCACCAGAAATATTCAACAGCGCGGGAATAATTAATGGTAATGTTTCTTGATAGTGAAGTTACCTATCAAATTCAAACTACGTCAGAAAACTTCATAACGTATGTTCATTGTTTAATTAATATTGACCACAGATAAAGAATTAAAGCAAGCGCAGAAATAGAGGTACTCCATATTAGGAGCTATCCTCATATTAGGCGACTTTCCTCTAATGATTTTAAACGAAATTGCGAGTAGAATGTTTAAGGATAAAAAACATACGTTTTTGTAATCGTAAACAGCTACAGCTTTAGGTATCTCATTTATTACAAAAAGTGACTTATACCACTTAATATAATCGGTTCAATTCATAAACATTTTTGCCGTATATGTATAGCGGGAAACTATTCATTGCATTGAGCAATACACAATAATTTTAGTTAAGAGTAAATATAGTTACTTTCTTTCTGTAAATTTTTAAGCAAACATTGCCGGCATTAAAGAGTTAAATAATTTATAGTATACTATTTTCCGCTTTATTTTTTTCTAAAATAACTGTTAGAAAAAAGTAACTTAAGTGTCAAAAACGAATAATATTTAGGTGCCTGGCAATAAACGAAGAGTTGCTTGTATAAGCCTTTAATTTAAAATGAAATTATGTTGCTAAATTGATAGTGTTAGATCTGTTAATAACTCGCTAGCAACAAAACTTTAAAAAAATCATAGTTAATAATAAACGTTAAATATAACTTTAATGACCTAACTTTTGTTACTTTAGATATAAAAGTTATTTTGCAATAACTTGTAGTTTGATTGATTAATTGTATTTTTTAACATGTTTTTTGCCATAATATTGTTAAACAGAAGTCGAGCAGTCCGTCTGTTCGGAAAATACATACAGGGATGCGCAAAAGTATGGAAACAGACAAATATCTAGAACACTATTGCAGATATAACAATGAAATTTTGTATCTGAGCGTTATGGTATTTTTCGGATTCGATGAAAATATTAAGGTAGCAATACGACTTCCGGTTCAACCGGAAACGGACTCAAACTTTGATATTTTAAATAGAACACCCTGTATATTTTTACATTTTTGGATTCCTCTTAAAATTTACTTTAAAAAATGTGAAAGGTTATGTGGGTCTAAAGTCAACCGTTTTCGTAAAATTTACATTTTTGTGAAAATTTTGAGCGATACAGCACTTTCAATTTTTTCTAACATTAAAGTTATTTAAAAAAGCAGTAGAATTTCGTTTGAGAATTAGATTAACAATTGATTATTTAACACTTTGCGCTAGCTACACTTTCAAAACATTATACAGGGTGTTTTTTACACTAGGTCAAACTTGTGTAACTTTAAACATTGATAACTCATTTTTCTTAAATACAACATCCTGTATATTTTTACGCATTCTTGTAGAAAATTTGATTGTCTTTCAAAAACATTTAACAATGTTTTATACCTAAAACTGATATTTTTCGAGTTATCGCGATTTTATTGTAATTTATTCCGGCAACGTAATATTTTCGAGTAGGCTATGAAGGTTGACAGCGGTAATTTTGAAACAATTAAAAGATAAAAACAAGAAAACTGTAATATTATCTTTTCCTTTCGAATTTTCGACATTTTTTGTAATGTAGATGTAATTTTACCCATCTTACTTTTATATCGAGATTTCTTATCAGGACCACAATATTTTTCATATAATTGATTTTGATCGTTTGCAAAAAACCGATTGATAATGTATTGGGTACGCGAAAAGAACGCTGATTAAACAAAAGTCACTGACCAATCTTATCTTTAAATTTAAAAAAAAAAACGGTTTGTGTTGAAACCGTTTCCGATTCAACCGAAAATCATACTGTTAAAACACAAAAAATTAGTTTATACGATTTAGTAATTGTCCCATCACACTAGTCCAATGAATAAATGCATAATTTTAAGAAACCTCGATTTAAACGTAAAAATGGTAGAATTACATCTACATTTTTAGAATGTCGAAAATAAGTGAGGAAAAGGTAATATTATAACTTCCTTGTATTTATCTTTCAATTGTCTCAAAAATACCTTTACAGCCTACTCGAAAATATTACGTTGCCGGAATAATTTACAATAAAATCGCGATAACTCGAAAAATATCAGTTTTAGGTATAAAACATTGTTAATGTTTTTGAAAGACAATCAAATTTTCTACAAGAATGTGTATAAATATACAGGATGTTGTATTTAAGAAAAATGAGTTATCAATGTTTAAAGTTACACAAGTTTGACCTAGTGTAAAAAACACCCTGTATAATATTTTGAAAGTGTAGCTAGCGCAAAGTGTTAAATAATCAATTGTTAATTTAATTCTCAAACGAAATTCTACTGCTTTTTTAAATAACTTTAATGTTAGAAAAAATTAAAAGTGCTGTATCGCTCAAAATTTTCACAAAAATGTAAATTTTACGAAAACGGTTGACTTTAGACCCACATAACCTTTCACATTTTTTAAAGTAAATTTTAAGAGGAATCCAAAAATGTAAAAATATACAGGGGGTTCTATTTAAAATATCAAAGTTTGAGTCCGTTTCCGGTTGAACAGGAAGTCGTATTGCTACCTTAATATTTTCATCGAATCCGAAAAATACCATAACGCTCAGATACAAAATTTCATTGTTATATCTGCAATAGTGTTCTAGATATTTGTCTGTTTCCATACTTTTGCGCATCCCTGTATACGGAATGAATACACAGGCTCGTAAATATATTCTTCGTTTTCAAGCTTTAGTTAAAATAAAATGGTTGATATTTTTCCTTCCAGAAATACATCATGGAAGTCCTTACCGTCCTATTTCTATTCAAATTTTCGATTTAGATTCAGTACACTACGATTTTCCTTGCCACTTACAACAAACCTGAATTTGACGTCAAAGCCAATGTTGATGAATAAGGAACAAAATAACCGGAAACCATAAAATACTTCAGTCGAACTATGTATGCACTTAAGCATTAATGGAAAATATTATTCTGCTTTGTGAACACTGTATAACTTATTTTCTGCATAAGAGATTTTAATGAACTCAATCTGTATAATGACTCCATTGCTTTGTAAACGCAATCTGGCGCGAGTTAGTAGTATTTAAAGAAAGTAATTATAAAAACAGACCAAAAATTAACGTGGATTAAGATTCATAGCACTAAAGCAGTTTAAATAATCATTTAAATCGTTTATAGAACTTTTTAAAAGTTGAAGTACCTAAAAACATTGAAATAAATTATTCTGCTTAAAACAATTTGAGCTATTGGGGGTTTGGTAGTGCAAATAAGTTTTATTGTCACAATCAATGAAGGCAAAAAGAGATATATCTTAAAAGGATTTATCAGAAACAATAGTACCTAAAGGAAATAGTTATTTATATTTGGCAATTTTTTATATAGGGAGCTTCTCCATTGCGTATTTCTTTTAAATCAAGTTTATCAACCCTTCGTCAGGCGCAATTTATCTGTGGGATACGTTGCACTGAATTTTTTAAATATCTCTTAAGCTGATTCTTGTAAAAACTTAAGCGTTCTGCTAATCCTCTTTTTACCTTTCCTGACTTGTCGGAATAGTTTTGACTGTTAAAGCTTGCGCATCTTTTGCTGCATGAGTGAAAAGAAATTAGCAACTATTACATTGTACATTGTAATGAATAATTTTGCTTGGAACATGCATTCATGGTTTACAAAACCCGATTCCGATGCTAAAATGATTACTTATAGCTGATAAGTATGAATTAATGTTTGCTATTTATTGTATCATAAAATTCCTCTTTGACTAATTTTGTTAAAGTGTTTAATTTTTTGTTAGCGTCTTTAATAGGTTATTAAAATTAATCCCCCTAAAAACGTCCAAAGAGAGTTTTAGTTACATGTTTGAGAGCGTTTTATTTTTTTTTGTAAATGTGTAAATCAATTATTATACTTTATAAAGCCCAAGGTATCTACCAAATACATTGCACCATTTTACTACCACACGAAATGCAGGGTGTCCCAGTTATCGCAAACAGCATGAGAATCTCTCAAACGGTAAGAGATACAAGGATGATGTTAAAATGTGTTAAAATGATCTATGATTTAAAGGCCTCTACTCATAATCCAACTTATCGGAGCCGACCGTCGGGAACTCCGTGTTGGGTGTTGTCTACACACCTCCCGACCAGTCCAACCAACACAGCATAAACGTCATAACTTTTTTTATTATTTTGGCTCTGATGCCATTTTGTCGATAACAAATTTATAAATAGCGTCAAATTTTCGGTTTATTAGTCCTTATCTAGAGGAATGTGGTGGAGTGGTTGGCTTCATGGATGGTCTGGCCACCCGACCGTTCCAACTTGTTTAACTGTCGGGTTGGTCGGGTAACTGACTACACATTAAACAATTTATCGGAATGGTCGTTCGGTGGTACCGACAAATTGGCAGGTGAGTAGAGGCCTTATGAGCAACTATTCTATGAAAAAACACCTCCAAAAAGTTAATAATTTTTGCGCTATTTATGCAAAAAACAGAATAATGACGTTTTCGATTTTTGCTTTTAACTTGCTTATTTAAAATCATACTCAAAATATTTTTCGACATTATTAGGACAGTTTTTTTAGTAAATTTAAAATTTTATAATAAATTTTACGCATCTCCATTTGTTTTTGTTATTTTAACAACAGCATTCCTATTGTAAATAAGGGTTGTAGTTGGCTGTGACACCATTAAGAAGATAAATAATTTGTTCTCGTTTTATTGATGTATAGGTTAGGTTTATCTTTAAAATAAACAAAGTTATTACAATGTTATTGTGTTTATTATGTTTAATCAAAGTGGTCAATAAAAAACAAAACAAAACATTAAATAAATAAAGTAACTGTACTTAATAAAACATAAAAGAAAATAAAAAAGTAAATGTTTGTTAACAAAATTATTATTACCTACTGGCATAAACAAGAGCTTTGCTTTATTTTTGTTTTTTCAGGTGGTCGCTTTGACATTTCAAAGCTATTACTAGGTTTTTATTCACCAATCATTAATATCTTATTAAAGTAAGTGTATGTAGTTATCATTTTTTTTTATCATTTGTATTCTCACACTTTTTTTAAATTTATTAATAATCATAAATGTAAAAATTTAATAACCTACGGTAAACTTTTATGTAACGAACAAACAACTCTAACGTTTTCATATTTATTTACTTCAGTTTTTAAATAAATATTAATTTTTTGAGGGCGGTTGTTTCAATAAACATTTGAGAGTAGTCAAATGCAGTTCATTTGCGAGATTATATTTATTTAGCAATAACGTACTAGCAATGTTCCTGTTATATTTAATTTAGACGAGCATGTCATCCTCAGGTCTTTGTCGTTGTTTTAAAATGCATATGCAAGCAGTCCGGGTAATACGCAGAGGGATTTTTATCCAAACAACTTTGCTTGTATAAATGCAAATGGCAATAACAAAATAATAAAAATAATAATGCCATTTCACAAAGCATACGTATAATATGAGCGCTATCGAGAAGTTTATTGTACTTTTATTGCTACAAAAGTGGCATTCACAAAACCTTACGATCATACATAAATATATAACAATATATGGGCATTTGTTTGCAATAAAAATCGTATCTTGTTTGTCCTAAATATATTTTTTTGGGCTTCCGTTCATTACGAGTCTCGCGACACAAGCGTGTTTCTTTTTAACGAAATAAAAAAATGTCTGAATATATTTTCATTAATTTATTTTGCGTGTTGTACAAAATTCTCAAGAGAATACATAAATGGCCTAATTACACCATCACGCAGGTGCTTATGCAAACATATAAATTGAATTATGGCTACTATACGCCAATCCAATGAACTCGAACCTATGTGCAGCAGTGGAGCTATATGGACTATGGAATAAGCCGCCACGGCCTCAATTGTATCTGATAAATTACACAGTATTACCTAATAAACGTCGGAACTTATTAGTTGATATAATTTATGCAATCGTGCATTACAATTACACTAATATTAAAGCGATGCTTTGGTGGAGGGGCCGGGACATGTGCATTAAGTCAGTGGTGGCGACCTAAGGCGTTCTAGATGGACGTGGCACGTAGGAACTTCAGAATAATATCTCAAATGTACTAGTAAGTCGTAAAAAAATCGCCCCATTATTCTATTTAGTTTTTTTTTCTGTCATTTAAGGATCAGTTGTCATAGACAAACCGCTGAGAATCTAATTTATTAATCTCATTAATTGCCTAGCAGTAAAAATCTTAGGTAACAGTATGTATAATACGATTTATAAAATGGTTTTAAGCGCGCTTATGATTGCAAAGAAAGTTTGGATAAAGCTTTTATTGAACGAACGCTCTCCTTAGCTACAATTTACTGCTGCTAGAAAGAATTTAAAAGCAAAAGAAATTCTATGTAGCATCAAAAAGGTGCAGGACGTCGTCTTACAGTTGTACTGAAAACAAACTTTGTTGTATTTTAAAAGTTATTTTAAGATAATAACAGAGCGACATGTGCGGTATACAAGGTCCTGCAACAGGCTTTCATAGCGCCCCACCCGTAGGAGATAGAAAAAAAACTTTAGAATATGAAATTATTGGTTTGAAAAGATCTACAGCGTAAAATTATTTTCAGCAATACAGGGTTTCCCAATTTTGCGCTACAACAACGACAAAGATTTTTTTAAATGGAACACCCTGTAAATTTTTAGGTCTTCGGATATCATTTTTTAACCTCTACAATGGGCCGTTTGCATAAAAATAAGTAAATACTTATAAGTATTAAGTATAAGTAAAAGTAAATGCTAGATATCATATGCATAATCTTTTACTAGTACTAGGTAGCAAATGCTGGAAAATCTTAAGTAAATACTATTAGCTTTTACTCAATGATTCGAATATTGTCATGGTTAATCACAAGAGAAGAATAACGTTTGTAACAGTCCATATTAAAATCATAATTTGATTGATATTAAATTTTTTTATAATTTTAGTTTCTAAACAATAAATAGTGTCTTTTTAGAATTTACTAGGAGTATTATAAACTTTTAGATCAATTTTTTTCCCCAACTAAGTACCGATTAGTAATTGTGCGATGTTTTCTCTTTTCCTTATGCCAGCTCGCCTGATGTTATTTTCAACGTCTTCTTGGCCTTCCTCCTCTTCGGCACTAAGATTATAGTTAACTTGATCTTCCTCACCGAATGTGTTATCACCTGGGTAGGTGCTTTGCTACGTTGTGGAATACAAAACAACTTACGATAACTGACGGAATTATAGCAAAGTCAAGCCGAATTTAAGAGTGGAAACCGTCGCTTAACTCATCCAAAGAGTCTTTCAATAACACCTCTGTTTTTTGCATGTACTTTGTTGCAATGCTTTTGGACATCATTATCAGGATTCCTGTATGGTGTCATAATCCACGGAGCGATCCCATATCCCGCGTCGGAAATTATGACCGCATTTCCGTTATAACAGGCAATCTTTTCAACTAATCCAGATTTTCGTAACACCCGACTGTCATGAGTATAGCCTGGATTGGTAGCATCAACACTCGTAAATAATTCGTTGCTATCACAAGTAACTTGAACGTTAATAGAAGACTTGGATTTTCTATCGATATATTTGTCGGCGTGCTCTGGTGGTCTGAGTATTTCGACGTGTGTACAGTCTAAAGCTCCTATACAACACGGAAAATTAAATTTTATCTGACAATTTTTTTTTGCTTTATCTACTTCACCCAAATTTTTTGGAAATTTGATCCAGCCGGCGTTTGGTATAGATTTTGCACGCAACTTCTGTTACAGTTCGGCTAACTGTACTTTGATTAACACCTACATCCTCACCAACGCCTATCTGAAATCCGGGATCACCTACGTATCTTAAAAATATTTCAACTTTTTCCTTCCGTGAAAGAGCACCACCTCTGGTTTCGTCCACGTTGCCCAAGAATGTTTCTGCCAGGTACTCGACATGACGTTCTTCGAACCTAAATAGTGCACGATACTGTCGAGAATCGTGATTTCGTCGATTTTTATAGATTTTAAGAGCTTTACCTCTCATGAACGACGCCATGATTAAGACTGATGCGAAAATAAGTACGGTGAGAGGCAGACTTGAGATTGTACTAGTATTTACTTAAAGTTTTAAGTGAATACTCCATGTTATGCATACGGTTTTTAAGTATTTACTGAAAATTAAGTAAATACTACTCCTAGTAAATGCTTAAACTTTTTATGCATACGGAACCGAGTATTTACTTGCAAAATCACTAGTAAAAGCTTTTACTTGCTTTTATGCATACGACCCAATAAAGTCTGTTCACTTTTTGATTTTGTGTCAGTATTGCCGACTTATAATTTTTTTTCTGTAAAATCTTACATAAGCTGGCTCCACATTAAAAAATCGTAGCGACCTCGTTTTTTGATGTTGAGAAACAAGGTTTAGCAATAATGTTAGTCCGGTTGTAAAGCAACATTTTAAAAATAAAAAATTTAAATTAGCTTATTTTTTTCGCTAGTCGATAGCTTTTTTTCTCCCCTTCAATTTTTATAAGGATTGTCCTATGTCTAAACCCCGTAGTTGTTGAGATATTCAATACTTTTCACAAAAGTAGCCATTTAATTGCATTTTTATGCACCGAAGTAGGCCGAACTGATACAAAACAAATGCCAAATTGTAAGCGAGTCAACTTGACATTTGAATAAGTTTTCCTATTGAAACGTAAAACGGTTATTATTCCGAATTTATAAAAAGTTAAAAAAAAAACTAGCGCCGTACGCACCAAAAACGAGAAAGGCTTCGAAAGTGATTTGTGTTTTTCTGCTGTTATTGGTTATATTTTACGATAGTTCTAAAAGTCTTACCGATTAATACTTGCTGCAATAGTACATTTCTGATCATCAACAACTGCCTATCTTCATCTCTTCTTCGGTCTGCTAATATTTTTTTCCTCTGGTATCCTCTAGCCCACACAATTTACATTCTTGTCATCTTCCATTCGCTCAGGCTACTGCAATCGTCGAGCTTTGATGAATGGAGTTATGTTTGGTTATTGATATAAGTCGTAAACGTCTGCATTTGTTATTCGTTGCCAATTTTTATCAACGCATCCACTGTAATCACCTGACTTGGCAATGTAGGTAATTTTTTTAGTCGTAAAACAAGACAAGACAAACCATTTTTGTCTGTGGAGCAAATTGATCCTTCCGCTTAAGATTATTTTGCAAGTAGTCCGATAGAATTATGATTGGCAGCTTTTAAAAATTACATAGGTCTTCCTGTATCGTAAAGAATTTGAGTTATTTGTTTACGGTATGTCGGCTGTATAAAATCAATTATAGTACTGGTCCAAGGTCGCTACCCTGCTACTCTTCAGCTTTAACTTTTTGTTTGCCACTTAATATACCGTTAAAGACATTTGATTTAAATAGCATATTTATTTGACTAACTTAGTTTAATTTTCACCAACTTAAATAATATGTAGTATATTACATACCGAGCGGGGAAGTGGATCATTACAGCCGAGTGCTAGGTTAGTTGCACGAGGCCCGAAGGGCCGAGGGCATCTATAGCACGAGGCTGGAATGATCCTTCCCATGAGGTATGTATACTATTTTACTCACAATCGGTTAGTAACTCTAGATAAGTGTCAAATAATATTAATTTTGATCGTAATTTGATATATTATTTCAACAACAAAATCTGTAAGACCGTTGCTAGGGAATATAATAGGTTTGTTGCCGTTGTTAGGAAATATAACAAGTTTGTTGATTCTGACAGATAGATAATTATTTTGTCAGTTTATACGGCATTTTTAATAATTGTCTCAGTATTTTTACAAATATTATGTCCGCTAATGAATTTGAATATACTCCACCAGAACTGCGAGAAGCTGCAGAAAAAGCTACTGAAGGCATGATTCCAAAACAAAATGCAGGGCGAGATACGAAAACACTTACGAAGTATACCTACAGTAAATGGTGCGTGAATAAAGGTGTGCAGCATACCTCTGAAACGGTACTCTTTGCGTATTTTTCTGAATTAGCTAAACAAAATAAAGCCTCCATAAATACGAGTTGTTTGTTCTTTATTTATTTTAAAAATCATGTTTTAATGCAATTTGATTTACAAAAATGACAGTGACATTTGCTGGTAAGAAAAGTGACAGATAAACTAGCCGGGAATGATCATTCCCGGCTAGTTTATCTGTCACTTTCCCAGCTAGCCGGGAATGGGTCGTTTCCTGACTGTTTTAAAGGGTACAAATGCACACATTACTTACCGATTGTGAGTAAACGTTTTTTAAATTAGTTCCTTTTAGAATTAGCCAAAAGCTAAGGGAATAAATTTAAAAAATATGTACTTATTTATTGATATTTGTCTTTAACTTACAATTGTTTTATATTCATTCAACACATTGTTTAATTCAATGTCGTATACTTGTGTTAAATTTTTTTGTATTAATGCATTTTTTGCAGACAGGCATTTATTTTTAGAACGACAGGCGATTTACTCAATTATGTAAATTAACCAACTCTCCAAGTTTTTAAAAACAAAGTTACGCACGTAACGTATTTGTCACCCTAGTAAGCAAACATATCGATTATTAGGTTTTGAAGCTTCTGTATATTCCAATGTTTTATCTTTCACTTCTGGTTGAAGCTAATACTATGTTATTTGAAAACATATACGCGATGAATGCTCCCGATATGCTCTTCGTTGTGGTGAACGTTTCCGAGAACAATAGCGCGACGCCGCAATTTCGATTGACTATAAGAGTTAAGTAAAGTGTATATTGCATCGCCCTGTAGATCACAGATGTAGCGCTCTCCGCCATCTTGATAACGTCAAATAGCACCACGGGGACAGATAAATAGTAAATAGGGCTGCATACTGGCCGCTCTACTTCTGCAAACAGCGCTATAAATATCTAGACGACTAAACTAATACGGAAACATTTTTATTTTAAAAATAACTTCATTTAGCTTTTAGTTTTAAAGTTAATAGGTTGATTATGCAGTTTGAAACAGGCTTGTCGGTGTTTTAGAATACTTAAGGAGAATTGTGTTAGCAGCAGGAACTAAAAACGAAAAAAATTCCGTTCGTTTCTGTTCGGAACGAAAACGAAATATATCGTTTTCGTTCTTTTCGTTCTAACCGAAAAAATTCTTTTTTCGTTTTCGTGAACCGAAACAATAACGGACCGGTTTTACAATATTTGTTTTGTCGTCAAAAAATTAATTTTTTTTCTAATCACCACAACCCTTTATAAATACGATAACAATATTTGCGTCTCAACTAAAATATAAACGATGACGATGGGGTTTGACGCTCACGGACAGCATATTTTAGACTGGCGAACCATTGCCATATTAAATTTACCAAATCGTTAAACACAATAACATTTAACCATTTTATTAAGTTTAACAACCGTAAGGTGCAAAAACACAACGTGGTTAGGTTAAATTAGACACACGATCTTTATCTAAAAATATGAAAAGATAGCAAGTGCTGTTTTAAATTTGTTTTAGTACTAAAATTCTATGCATTTAAATTAAATAAGATCCTGCTGTAATTATTTAAAAAGACAAAAGAATGAATTCAAGTGGGTAATTTACTAAATGTTATAAATAAAAAAGATATTAAAAAAAAACTTATATTAACTTGAAACATACTTTAACTTTATAGTTTGTACATACCATACAAATATACATTTTCACATTCCGTTAAATCTTACTAGCAACACATCTTCCAATAAATTTTCTTTTACATTAGTCCTTTTCGAAGTAAGAATAAATTTTACTATTATTATGTCTAAACGCAAATAAAAGATACACATTGATAATATATATCCAATCAATTGTATATTCTATATTGAAGATCTAAAAAACAAATTAGAAATAGAGAATATCTGTACCGTTAATTGTGTTACTCGAAATTGCAAGTATAAACAATAAAGTTGTTAATACATATTCATGTAAATATATGGAGAAAAGTGAAGCTCACTTATTTCAAGTGAGATTTTTTTACTGCCTCGTAGAGTCTTCCCAGCACAGAAGGTAAATTCGCGTTTTTGTTTAACAAATAAAATTGAAATAGTGACAAAACCGGTTAAAAACCGGTTTTGGAAAATATTTATTTCGTTTTCGTTCTTGAACGAAAAATAATAATTTCGTTTTCGGTTTCGTTTAAGTTCTTAAAAAAAATCGCTTAATTTCGTTTAACGTTTTCGTTCCGTTCTCAGTCCCTGGTTAGCAGTTGCTGTAATTTCATCAGTAGGTAAATTATAATCCAGGTAAAAAAAATTGGAAATTAAAATTAAAACTACAAATTAACAATAGGTACTGTTTTTATTTGTAGTAAATATAGATGAAATTGAAGATTATTTTACAAAAATCAGAATTTAAAACTAATGTACAAGGTGAACCAAATTCGAATGTTTTGCGGGGTATCTCGGTTACCGCAATAGATAGCGAAATCTGATATCGGTCTCTTGGGCTATTTTTTTGAGAAAATAACGCTTATGCAATCAGATTTTTTCTATCTATCTACTTCATTAATTGCACTTGGCTAAAACAATGGTATATCGGCTTAAGCAATATTTTTTATATCTGAAATGTGTGACATCAGTAGTCCATTTTTTTTTAAACAGCCCCATTCGTTGCAGGAAGTTTTGAGCATCATACTGAATATTATGCTGTAATTTCTTCTGTGAGTAAATAACATCCATACCGTAGGTTCATCACACATGTATGTATGTATATCCATCTAAGTTTCTAGATAAAACCCTACGATGAAACTCATTTAAAGAAAAATGCAGTAGAAATACTGATATACTTTGTGGCGGATGTGGAAGAAATTCAATTCAAGCTTCTGCTGTTTGTGCGATCGTTGTCCTAGCAAGACATTTTCATCGAGACTCCTGTAACGTCAAAGATACAGAAATGTGCAAACACGCTTTACAAATATTGTTGTTTGCAGAGATTATTATCATTTTTATATTGCAAAAGAGTTTGTTTTGCTGCGAAATTTAGCAATATCGGACAATCTTACCAAGATAATTGGGGTTTTTGTGGACATGTAGCGCAGAGAAGTGGCAGTTTTTTAAACCGAAAATTATTTTGCACTGTATTGCAATTGGATATTTTTGTTTGCTCTGAATAATAGTTTAATTTATCACAAATTCAAATGTAACAATTATAAACTAAAAGTTACTATTTAAGTAAAGTCAAATATAAACGAGAAAGCGACACCACAGAATAATATAAAAAATTACTAGATTAATTTGTTCCAGATCTCTGATTTTTTCATTGCATTGTAATATCTGACGAGGAGTATACTTTGTAGTGGAGTTGCTTATTTACCAATCTTATCTAAAAGAATTTAATATTATGATCAGGGCCGGCGCAAGAGTATCTGACGCCCCTAGACAAGGAAAACATCGGCGCCCCCATACATTAACGTGTAATATAAAATTGGGGTTTACCCAAACGTCGAGCAGCAAATGAACAAATTTTAATACACAAACTGATTTTTTGAAGTCGAATTTTTCTTGTTCAAAATCAGGCATTACACCTCAGACCTCAACGATTTTTCCCGCATCTGTTAACAGTTTCTCAAATTCATTTTTTTTTTAGGAGTATGGTTGGCGCCCCCGTATTTTGATTCCGCCCCTAGGCAATTGCCTAGAGGCGCCTTAGGTTAAACCGGCCCTGATTATAATGTCGATTGCTGTTTAAATCTGTTGCGTATGTTGCAAAACTCATATTTTTTGTTGTTGATGGCACCTACAGCAATAATTTTTTTTACTACTTACTTAATCCTAAAGCCTGTCTACATAATTATGAAGGTGTAAGGCGTGAGATGGAGTTGACATGATCTGATGGTGATCTTTTCCAAATTTCTCTCCACCTCTTTCTATCTTTTTTCTTCTTCTGGAGTTGTTCTTTTTTTCTTTTCCTTTTTTCTTTTTATTTCCTTTTGTATATCCTTTTTCATTGCTTGTGTCATTCAGGATGTCCTCTTGTTATCTTTTCTTATTTCTAATTTTTTTAAATTAATTTTTTTTTCGTGTCCTTTTTCATTGTATCGTGGACCAAGTGGCGTAGCTAGAGTTAGTGCCGCCCGGGGCGGTCCCTGAATTTGCCGCCTCTAAAAATAAGGGTCGCTAACTTTTTCCAAAACCTAGCAGAGATCGACAGAAAAATGTGGGGAGGGGGTAAAAAAATGCGCCGCAGGCGAATTTTTTTTAATTGTAGACGTTCAAACGTGTTTTACTGCATAGCTAGATAATGTAGAATACTTAACCATCTTCCAAAATTACAGTTTTACAGTAGAACCTTTTCTGATTTTTATTTTCCTTAATCAGATAGCCCCCACTCCCACGAAATTATTTTTAATAAGGGGGAAAAATCCCTGTTACAATAGAGTTTAAAACTGCATGGAATTTAATGGCTTAAATAAATAAATTGTTTCATAATTTTATTGAATGGTTGGCACCGTATAATAAATTTTATTAGGTACTTGGAATTTCTGTCGTTACAAGGGGACGGATTTTCAGTGAAGCAAGGTCAAGTAGCCCGTTTTATCCTCTAGCTTCGATAAGAATTCCTTTTTTAAAAATTTATTTTTTGAATTTAATAGCGCCAGTGCCGGTACTGATTATTATATCTACTACCTATTCCTTCAGTACCCCGAGAATTTTATTTTGACCCCATTTGGTTAGACTAAAAGTGCCGCCCGGGGCGGACCGCAACCCCGCCGCCCCCCTCTTGCTACGCTACTGCGTGGACCCTAATATTTCTGTTATTCTTTACTATCAGTTTTTTGGAGGTTGATGGTTTGTTGTTGTTTTATTTTCTTTTAACTTTTTCTGCTCCCTGTCTCATCTCCATTCTTTCATCAATTGTGATCTTTTGATATCCTATTTTCGTTGTTTTTCCTTTTTGTCTATTTTCTTCCGCTATTTGTTTTTGCTTCTTTTGAATTTCCAGTTCCTCTGTTTCATTTTTTTACTATAACTTTTGATAATCAGAAAAAAGCAATGCAGGTTACATTTGCATTAAATACAGCTGTTAAATATTTAACACAAATTACTGTTTCTTCTTTCTTTTGTATACGGCTTAAAGCTTGTTCCTTTACAGAAGTTGTTTTATATCGAAGGGCGGCTTTCCATACTTTTGTGATAGTTTTGTTTTACCAAATAATCTCGTTTAAAACATCCATTGGAACTTCTTTAAACAGTTGCTGTCTATTTATTCAATAATCAATAATTTTACTAGAAAGATAAATACATTCTAAAACCTGTTTTCTCATCTTTGATTTGATTGCTAATTTGATCCTTACTGGTTCCTTACTAATCGTCATACATTTGGTTTACTAAATGATACTTTCATCGCGTATTTTTTAACTATTTTATTATGATCAACTTCTGTTTTAGCCACTAAAGCCGCATCGTCGACGTAGTATGTTATATTTATTGCGGTTTTTTTCTCATTGAGTGGCCTATTTTTTCACATCTTGTCCATTATTGTCAAACGTAATCTGAAAGCTGTATCTGACAAAAAAAAAACGTATGTGTATAATAGAAGAGCCCAGAAAAAAGATGACAACGTATTACACAAAAATGAGGTCTTTAATGTCCTATCATCCTCAAAATAAAAATTTGTTAACCCGGATTTGTTTCATAACAAAATACTAATTTTTTCACTGCAAAGGCTTTAGCTTGTCTGAATTCAGCGTGAAATATTCCGTTTTCTTTTGCGGAGAGCTTGAATTCCAAACCTTTGCAGATCTGCTCGGCAAGCAAATCAAAAGGGCTATAGTAAACGTTATTATTACGGACCTATACAAGAGGAAGGTTCTGTATACACAGACTCAACCCTTATCTACCCTTGGAGGAAATTGTATTCCTGAATGGTTTTACATATTACCGTATACTTCAAAATCTCGCGTCAGACTGATGAGGAAAAAAATCGAGCCCATTAGTGTTAACGCACGAAAAAATTCCTAAATAACAACAAAGACATTCACAAACTGTAACAGAAAAAATGCCATATGGTGTTAAATTAATTTTGTGTCGTACGATTTTCTTTGAATATTTCTAACAATGCATTCACAAATATTTTAGGTATGGAGAAACTTGGCAAAGGATTTGTAAACATATTTTATTAAAACAATTTAATTGTTAATGTACTTTTTATATCGTAAAAATATTAACGTAAAATTGTTGTACATTTTTAATGCCTAAGCAAACGAAACACCCCACAAAACTCATCCCCACTACAAAAGAAAATCTGCAATGACCTAGATAAACTAAACATACAATTACCACCACAAATTGAACAGAACTACACGTACAACATTCCACCATGGACAATAAGAAAACCCAAAATAAATTTAAAACTAGCTTATTTAAATAGAGAAAATACACATCCAACCATATACATTCACGAGTTTAATAAATTAATAACACAGTACCAAAACTTTACAAAAATATATACGGATGACTCAAAAATAAATAAAAACACAGGAGCAGCCATAATATTCGACAAAACCAGCTACACATATCACCTACCACCTCTAACAAGTAATAACACAGCCGAAAGCTTTGCCATCCTAAAAACAACGGAGAAAATAAAAGAAAAAGGCGGCACAAAGTACATCATACTAACGGACTCTCTAAACACGGTCAAAAACATACAGACATATACACAAGTAGCAAAATCATTCAAAAGATCCAGGAGAATATCCACCAAATTTTAAACTCCAACATCGATATAACTATCATGTGGGTCCCTGCCCATATGGGAATCATAGGAAATGAACAAGCAGACCAAGAGGCTAAAAAAGCAACAACAAAAGAAGAGATACAAAACATCCCCATACCAGCTTCAGACATTACATCGATCATTAAAATCAAAACAAAGATCTCGTGGAATACGGACTGGTATAACACTGAAAATAACAAACTAAGAGAAATAAAAGAAAACACCGAAAAGAGAATAAAATACTTCAACCGAAAGTACGAAACAATAATCACTCGACTAAGAATAGGACATACAAGGCTGGCACATCAACATCTACTAAATGGAACGAACCCGGACCTTTGCAAAAACTGTGCGCTTCCCCTTACCGTCAAACATATCCTGATGGACTGCCCAAAGTACGAGGATGAAAGGAAAATACAGCTAATAGCGAGTACGCTTGGATCAGCTTTAAAGGACACAAAGGAGAACCTAAAGAAAACAATCGATTTTTTAAAACAAATAAATATGCATAACAAGATGTAATATATGTCTACTGACACTAATAACCTAAGCTGTTGAAGTGTCAATAAACCACAAATTTAAAAAAAAAAAAAAAAAGCGAACAAACACACAGGTTTATGTCACGTAGTAGTAAAAATATTTAAATAAACATGCAGGGTCAACAGTTAAGCATGCAAGCTAACGTTTCATTACTAAAAATCTTTAAATGTTGGAAAAACGTTAAATGGAAAACCAAATAACCTGTTATTTAAATTAATAGTGTGCACAGCCTAAAATAAACGAATTATTGTTACACCATTATCGATAAAAGTGATTTATAAATATGAATGCACAAACTCGTGCACGGTGAATGATCACAGTTGCCATGAAATTTTTAAAACGAATTTTGTTATTCGTTATTCAGTATCTCGCTGTATGCAGCTATATTTTTTTGGAATGCTCACGATATCTGGCATATTCTTTTCATAAAAACTGCATAAATATTCTGTTTAGCACGCTCTCTTAGAACTTCGAAAACGATGCTGAAATGTTTTGGAAATTCTCAAATATATAATTTATGAATTCGCCCTTGTGTAGAGCACACAATAGATGTATAAAATATGATCGTCACGCATTGATATATACACATAGACGGGGCATTATTTTTCTGTAGGGCTCGTATACCTGAGGGTACAATTGAAACCGGCATTAAGAGTTAGCATTGAGGTCAACTTTGAGACAAATGGCCGTTTCCGCCACTTGACCCTCTACAAAACGCTCTTCTGTACAGTTCAAATGTATAGTTTTACAGCTGTTGTAAAGGTACAAACACCAAGTTACAAAGCCAAGGGCTAAGAACAGCTTAGAAATGAGATTATTAACTCTTGAATAACAAAAATGGTTGCCTTTACAACCCGCAAACTTACAAGCTAATTTTAATTGTGGAGAAATCTTTTCCATCTTCATTGTTTCAGGAGGCAGTACTCTATATTGATTTACTACATGAAAATGTTAAAGTTGCCGCCTCTGTAACATTATATCGTTTAGTAGCAAAAGATGAATAATTTAGATACGGCTGTATAATTTATATGTTGAAGCAAAATTTGTCCAAAATACCTCTTGAAATACATTTTTTATAAAGAAACGCATTAATATTAAAATATTACCTTTTTTAATATTCGTACAAAAAAATATACGGGTGGTAAGTTTTGTTTTATTCATTGAAATGGCTTTTCTTAAACTAGATTTAAAACATGCTTCAGGCGTTTTCGCAAAAAAAAATGGTCTCAAAATCTTTGCCTTTTGAAATATTTTAAGTTTATTTTAATCTATTTAGAGATCTAATTAAAACTAAAATTAATACACATTATTAAATTGGTTAGAATTATCTATCATTTTGTAAAGACGATAATATTTGCAAGTCAGACAATCCAAGCAACATTTCCCAATGAAATCGTTGCAAAGCATTTTTCTTATTTTTTTTTTTAAATTTTTGAGAAAGGTTAATTTAATCACAAATTTCCTTCCTTTTAAATATTTTCGAAAAATTAAATTTTAATTTGTTATTTGAATTTAATAAGAAATCTTTTTTTGGTTTGCAATTTACTTTGTCTTGTATTATTATTTAGAATTTGTGGGGTCATGTTTTCATGCAAAAACGCGATACAGATCGTATAAACAGGGCCTATCACAGGGGGGGGGGTAGACGGAATTAATTGCTGGGGCCCGGTGTTGCAAAGGGGGCCCGAATTCGGTGTAATACACAAAGTTTTGTGTACAAATACTGTTAGAATTTATGAGATCAGCGATGAATAAAAAATCTTTTTTTGTCTGCTGCAGTACAACACGTACTGCGGCGTTGGATCGTGAGTGTGAGTGGCCAGCATAATATAAACAAAATCTACAAAAAAATTGTCTAGATCAAAGTAAATAAGATACCTTTAATTTAGGGAAATAAAGCACATGAATGAAAATTAGTATTTTGTCTTTTCTTAGTATCTAACTGATACTGCTTTTTCAGAATCATATTAAGCACCAAATTTTGCAACTTTTCATCAATTTAACCGATTTTGTCGGTCTTAAAATAACGATATTTCAAAGTTGATCATTGAAATTGGAACGCAATGTATATGTGTATGATATACAGGGTGTCCCAGATAACATTTTCAGCATGGGCATCTCGCTTATTATAAGAGATACAAGCTAGCTTAAATTAAATGAATTGTTCCTAATTATGAGAGGAGCTAACAATCTGTTTCTTTCCTCCTTATTCAGAAGTTATAGCAAAAATATGAAATGTTGAATTTCTTTTTGTATCATAACTTTATTGTCTTGATCATTACGTCACTTTAAATGTTACCTACTTTTTAGATAACTTTTTATATAGACACTGAAACTATTATAGATTTTTTTTAATACTTTGCATTTTGGAGATATTACTTACTCCTAATTTCATTTTTGCTTATAGGCCAACAAGTTGGCTTTGGAATAGTAAGATGTGCTTCTTTCTATCTTTCTAACTAGATATTATTTGGCATGTGTTTTTTATAAATAACTCAAAAAATTCGGAAAAATCGTATTTAACCAATCACCTATCGAGCTATCTAAATAAATGTAAGAAAACAGTATCATTTGGCTGCGGTATCATTTATTTTAATTTTATAACATTTAGAGGTGCTACTTTCTTTTTAAAGTTTTAAATGTCGAAAACTTTTGAAAGTGCTTTATCCCTCAGGGTTTAAGTTTTACAAAAACGGTTAACTAAAGACCCATTTAATGATTCATTTTTTGAAACAAATTTAAAAGAAAGTTCCAAAAAATTAAAATATACAGGTTGTTTTTTTTAACTTTCAAAGTTTGAGTCTGTTTTCGATTGAGCCGGAAGTCGTACTGTCATCGAATCTGAAACGTAAGTTAACACTTACTGAATTTCATTGTAATATCTTTAAAAGTGTTCTAGTCTAGATATTAAGCTCTTTCCAAACTTTTGCGCAGCACTGTATAATCAATATATATTTGGTTGTACATTTGCGAAATGTATCTACTGTATTTTGGCCATGCATATAATAAGAATCAAGGGTCTTTGCTCAGATGCAAATGGAATAAATAATTATCTGTGTTTACTTTAACATCATTCATCGTAATTAGCAAACGCAAATGGAATATAGTATAACTTAGAAATTAACTGTCTTCTTTTTATAAAACGACTGCTACATAAAACGAAATTCATTTAATTTGCTTTGATGTTTCGGATAGATATAATATTGCGCACGACTTTGCCATTTGGCTGTCTCTAATTTATACGAAATTGAGATCCAGTTGGCTGAGATCGTTGTGGAAAGGCAAATTTAATGGTAAACAAATTTCAGGTAATATTAGGAATAAATGTTATTTGCACAGAGTGATCGTGATTTTTATGTAGCGCTGTACAAATGTCAATAAATGAAGTCTATTATTTGCAGGGTAAAAATTGTAGGCAGCGTCAAAGTGTCTTTTAAGCACCAACATGCATTAAAGCTTTAAAAATGCAAAAGCTATTGACAGTTATAAAAACGTTCCGTGCTTTTACAGTTAACTTAAGTCTATTCCATAAATACTACATGAATTTTAAAATAAAAATTGTATTTAAAAAAATAACAACAATGCTGTGATAGTCTTCTATTTTTTGTGGTTTCTAGGAAGTGTTCTTCCTAATATCTTACTTTTTTTCAATATTCCTTGTTCTTCGAGCGGCGTCGTGTTCTGGTTTGTTTCTCTTGCTACTCATGCATTTAGGCCTTCTTTCTTTTATAACCCAGCAAGTCGCGTGTCACGTGTCCAGTTTTAAAGGAAAACCAACTTATTTCATCTCTCTACCCGTAACACAGGCTGACTATACTCACTGTGTAGGCTATTTCTTCGCCTTAGCTCTCCATATTTTCTTAAGCTTTATGGTATCCTGATATTGGTGCAACTTTTGGTCTTGTTCTTACAGTACCATTCCCAATTAAAATAAGGCATATAATAAATAAAAATATAAATGTAATATTTAATTTACATTAAGAGAAAGCAAGAGAAAAAAATATTCATTCAGAATTATTTATTCAGAGAAGATCGGGAAATACAAAGACAAATTAGAATCAGACTAAATGAAGAAAGGAAAAACGGGAAAGAGACCTACACGGAGTACAGGAAGTTATATGTAGGAATGGAAGAGTGGAAATGAGATAGTGAGGAGGGAAAATTGGTGAAAATTAAAAAAACAGACTCAAAAAATAAGAACGGAAAACGAGTTACGGAACAAACGGCACGAAATCAACGTGAAAAGCTTATGAAGCAAGGCCACACGGAAGAAAACCTGAAAAAACAAAAGGCGTAGACCGACAACAACCTGGAAAGACGAAGGTAAAACAGTGGCAACGGATAGAAAAATCAAATGGAAAGATATAAAAAAGCTAGCACAAGACAAAAAGATGTGGAAAAAAGTAAGCACAACACAACTCAACAGTCCTACACCTGGCAGTTGAAGGATTTATGATTATACAGGGTGTGTAAAAATTGGCGGAAGGCCTACACGGGACGATGTTCTTCGTAAAATTCCAAGTCGAAAATCTTAATACGAAAATGTTGTACCACGCTTGCTGTGTCTGCAAGAGGTCCTCAAAGCTTTGACATTTAGTCCTTTAATAGGCGTTATTATTTAATACTTGCAAATGAAAAAGCTGCGATTAGGAATAAAAATAGATTTCGAATAGTATTTTTTCCTAGATATTGTGTTCTTCCTTTCAAAAATTGGTGTTGAAAATATGTAAATCACTGACTTGAATGAAAATAATACATATGGCAACATTGTCAGTAGCTGTCATCTCTGTTTTTCTCGTAATTATTTCTTGTTTGTGTTTTACGATACCCAAACGTTTGCAGCTATGTTTACGAACTGAAGGCTTTCAGTTCGAACAAAAAATGTAAATACCTAAGTAAAAATTGCTGATAAAAAAATGTCCAAACGCAAATCAATGTATGCAATGTTGCCAATTTTTTTTTTCTTTAAATGGTTCCTGAGGCCATAGGAAGCATGGTACAACATTTTCGTATTAAGATTTTCGACTTAGAATTTTACGAAGAACATCGCTGCGTGTAGCCCTTCCGCCAATTTTTACATACCCTGTATAAATAAAAAATAAAGATCTTACATTAAAACGAATTTATTATTTTAATTACTTTATCTAATTTTTTTAATTACTTAGCTTCACCTTGATAGTGCTCGTTACCTGTAACGTTTTTTCTTTGAGAATATTTAGAAGCGGAAGTTTTGGATCTTAATTCGTTTTGAAATCGATCTCTGTAATTCTTCTGAAAACGTAATGATGCTCACGAGCCCAAATGCGAGGTACTTAGGTACTTGCTTTTATGCTAGTACGGTTAAGATTCCCAAATGCGTGTTTTTACTGAGAAGCTCCATAAAATGAGTGTGTGTGTGCTTATGGCAATTTTTTTTTGTGTATTTTAATAATGTAAAGAAGTGGATCAAAGAATTGATAAATCAAAATGTTTACAATCAGGGGTTTGGAGCAATACAATTTTTTAATCACTCCGCTCCAGCTCCGCTCCAACATTAATCTGCTTGCTCCAGCTCCAGCTTCAGCTCCAGCTCCACTCCATGCTCCAAATATTGATAAAATGTTTAAAATAAGTTTTTTAATTAAAAACAACGCTTTGATTTTATCGGATATGTGTAAATTGGTCAAAAATTACGGTTTGTCCCTGACCAACAAGTTAAGTTAAATAAATGTTTCTTCTTCTTCTTCTTCCTTCTTGACTATAGGCGATTCGCCTGTTTATTCTTCGTCCACTTGCCTATTGCTCTACGTTGAGGTTGTCGCTCCATCTTTTCCTAGGGCGTCCAACGCTCCTGCGTCCCAGTGGAGACTTATCGCGGGCGATTTTTACTATTCTCCCGTCGTCCATTCTATTAATATGTTCATTCCATTCTTTTCTTCTGTCTGTTACCCAGTTATTAATATCGTCTACTTTGCACGTTTTTCTTATTTCTTCATTTCTCTCCCTGTGTAGAAGTGTTTTACCCGTAATTCTGCGCAATACTTTCATTTCTGTTGTTTCTAGTTGTCTTTTAGTTTTTGACGTTTCTGGCCTGGTCTCCGCTGTATATGTCATGATAGGTCTAATTGTTGCTTTGTAGATTCTAGACTTGGCCTCAATTCCCAAGTTTTTGTTGCACCATATTGTATTATTTAGACATCCTGCTATCCTTGTTGCTTTAGTTGTTTGTTCCCTTACCTCTGCTTCCACATCGCCAAAGCCCGAAAGTTCTATCCCGAGATATTTGAATTTCATTTGCTGTTGGATAACCTCTCCATCGACTTCTAGTTTGCACCTCAAGGGTGTTTTTGAAGTTGTCATACATTTTGTTTTTGTGGAAGATATTGTCATGTTAAGTGATTTAGCTGTACAGTTGAACGAGTGTAAGAGTCTTTGTAAGTCGTCTTCACTCTCTGCAACGAGTGCAGCATCGTCGGCATAGCATACAATTTTTACCTCTCTATCTCCCATTTTGTATCCTCTCAATGATCGGACCTTCTGTATAATTTCGTCCATTATGATGTTGAAGAGAAGTGGGCTTAATGACTCCCCCTGGCGGATACCGCTACCAACTGGTATTGGTTCGGTAAGTCCTTCATCTAATTTTGCCTGTATTTGGTTTGCTGCATACATGTTCTCTATAGTCTTAATTATATTGTATGGGATTTGTCTATTATAAAGTATGTGTAGAACATCTTTTAGTTGGACTCGGTCAAACGCTTTGGTCAAGTCAATAAAGCACATATAGGCTGGCTTGTTGTATTCAATTGACTTTTCTGTTATTTGTCTTATGACAAAGACGGCATCCGTGCAGGATCTTCCTGATCTAAATCCTTGTTGTTCATCTGCCAGCGAAGTGAAACTGTTAATTTTGTTCGTTAACACTTTTGTTGTTAGCTTTAATGTTGTGCTCAGCAGATTTATACCTCTGTAGTTCGAGGGTACTTTCTTATCTCCTTTTTTAAACATAAGAATGGTGGTGCTGGTTCGCCATTCATCTGGGATTCTGTGTCGATATAGTATCTTCTGAATTAGAGTTGTTAATTCTTGTGTTAGTTCTCGTCCGCCGTATTTAAGTAGTTCGTTTGGTATTCCGTCTTGTCCAGCGCTCTTCCTGTTTTTTAACTTCTGCAGAGCTAGTTGTACGTCGGATTTACAAATTTGGGCGTTTTCATTAATAGCTATTTCTGGTGTGTTTAGTTCCTCTTCTTCGTTTTGTGCTCTGTATAGATCCGTTAGATAGTTGACCCAATCCTCTTTTTTTATGTGGTTTATTTCAATCAACTCGTTAACCTCTCTCCTCTGTGATCTGATGAGCCGCCAAATCTGCTTTTGAAGTCCATAAAAGTCCTTTTCCAAGCGTTTTGAGAAGATTTCCCAGTATTGATTTTTGGTCTGTCTTACTAATTCATTGGTTTCATTCCTGATCCGTCGATACTTGTTGTATGATTGTGGCGTACCTAGCGTTCGATATGTGAGGTAAGCTTGTTTCTTCTCCTTGCATTTCTCCTTGACTTCTGGACAAAACCATGGTGTTTTCTTTGTGTTTATGTGGTTCTTTTTTACGGTTCTAGTTCCCAGTGCCTCATGTGCAGCAGTTTTAATGTTGTTTTTTATTTTTTCCCACGCTAGATTGACGTCATCCCTGTCTGTGATTGAGTTTACCTTGATTTTTTCTTGTAGTCTTCTATCATAGAGTTCTTTTATTGTTGAGTCCCATAATGACTCTACATTGATTTTATGTTCTTGTATCGTAGATCTTGATTTTTTTGGTGGCTTAAAGTTCATTCTTATTCTTCCAAGTAGAAGACTATGGTCGCTCCCTATGTCTGCTGAATTTAGCGTTCTAACCTCCAGTATTTGAAGCGGGTGAAAGTGTCTATTAGTGACAATATAATCAATTGTTGATTTATGGCCCCTGGTGTTTGCGAATGTGTACTTATATTGATTTTTGAGGTCAAAAAAGGTGTTGTTGATACGCAATTCGTTATAGGCACACAGATTTATCATCATTTCTCCATTATCGTTAAGCACATTTTCGTTAAATCTTTGTTTAACTCCTGGCACTATTTCAGTTCCGATACGGGCGTTAAAGTCTCCAAGAATGATGATCGGTTGATCGTTTGGTAATGAGTCCATTGCGGCTTGAAGTTGGTCAAAAAAAAATTCTCTTTGATGTTGCGGTTTATTATCTTCAGGTGCATATATTGACAATATGTTTATTCTTCGATCTTCTGATTTCATTCTAACAACTAGTATTCGTGAGGATATGTATTTACATTCCTGTATGCAGTTTTGGTATTTCTTATGGATTGCCAAGGCAACTCCTTCTTTTGCCCTTTCATGCTTCTCTACTCCGCTATAGATTACTATGTATTCTGCATACATTCTTTGGCCTCTCCCTTTTCTTTTTGGTTTCTTGTAGTGCGCAGACATCGATTTTGTTCTCCGTTAGTTCTTTTATTATTTCTTGGTCTTTATTGTTAAATGATTTTACGTTCCAAGTAGCAAAGCGCAATAGATTTCTCTTTTTCCATCTCGCTATCCGTTTTCTCGCGTGGGTCGTCATAGGTATATCAGTCCTGGTCCGAGGCAAGTTTCCGGTTCTGTGAGCATATTTAACCTTTTTACCTCAGGTAGGGAGCTAACCTGACCTAAGAACCTTCCTCCTTTATCCGGGCTTAGGACCGGCAACATAACCGCTGAGCTACTCAATCCACCCAACGATCATGCAGGCGGAGTTAAAAAAATAAATGTTTGTAAGAACAAATTACTGATCTCCAAATGTTGAATAAACGAAAAAAAGTGTACTTTTTCAAATTGTACATAATTAACTGGAGCAGTGGAGCAATCAAAATTATTTGCTCCGTTCTCCGTCCTGCTGGAGCAGCTCGGGGAAAAAACCCTTTGCTCCACTGCTCCGTGCTCCGCTCCAGACCCCTGTTTACAATAAAATAAATCGATTATAGTGTTACTTACGGAATGGTCTCATAGAATAAATAATAATGGATCGGAAGATGCAATAGCAAGGTGTGTACAAAACATGAACAACTAAATGTTTGTAGGGTTTGTTACTAGTATAGAAGTTATGATAGTGTATAATTCCCTTTAAAAATCTGCAATATTTTAGTTTATTGTCAGTCATTGTTTAAGTTAATGTAATAAAAAAAACTATTGATTTATTGCGAAAGGCGTATCCAAATCACATGACTGCTCATTATATTTTATGTTGCTCATTGTTCGTTGCTAAATATCAAACATTATCCTAAAGAAAATGATATACCATGCATCGTGATCGCCTTGCGGCTTTTATAAATACAATCACCTGAATCTCAAATTTCTTATACGTCGTCTTATAAATACATTGTTGTAAGAAATAACACAATTCGGTTCGTTATATCAGTTTTCCACGCTCCCTGATATAATCTAGACTCATAATTACTTGCAATAGTATAAAGCGAATCGTCAATAATTTAGCTAATGAAGATTATTAATAATAACTCGGGGCGGATACGACTGTCTCATTAAACTGCGAATCGCACGAAATATAGGAAAACGCGTAAAAACGTTGTATTTCATCACGAAATGTTGGGGAAAGATGTGAAGGGCAATTTTGAAAGCACTTCCTAACAAAACCGCCGGATTGATTGAGATTTCAACCCTAACGAAAATTATTTTTAGTATTTGAGAGGGACAATATTTCACGTACCTACAGCTAAACGAGGTTTTAGAGAAGTCTACGACTGCATATTTCAGCGATGATTATCCTGTAGAAATCTTAGATTATGTATGTCAATTCCAGCATTAAATAAACTGGTGTTGCCACTAGGGTTTCTGAGTCGCAATTTTTTTATTCCCTGGACTCGAGATTAAAAAACCTAAATTTAGGGCGTTCCTGGGACTTTTGTTGCCCAGACATTGCTTGTAATTTAATAACTTTGTGAGAGAGGAAAACTTCTTATTTTCGTAACAAAATTGTCTGCTACCGAAAAATGTTCTTTCGCAGTCGGTGCTACAAGATTTAATTTTCAACAAAGCTTTAAATAGTAATTGTAGTAATTCTTCGTACTTATTACGAGTACAATCGTTTTTTTTTTTGTTATTGTAACTTAATTGAAATTTTGTTTTTTATTTGAACCTGTACTATGGCGCTGTTACTTTCTTTCTTTACTGATGTTATTATTATTTATTTATCACTTAGCTTACTTTCATTGTACCCATCACATTCCATATTCTGAACTGGGTAAACGAGCTTCATTACATTTTCTGCAATAGAAAATCATCACCTTTTGTACTTTGAATTATGTTAATCTTTACAAAAACCACCAATTCTTTTATTTCTACATTTTTTTAATCCTTTTCAAAAGTGCTTTGTACAAGTTATTCCCCAATTTCGATTCTGCAACCTTCAAAGCCGATTAAAGTAACCTTAAGTACAATTATTTAATTTACAAAAATGTTTTTTGATCAATTTTTACCATAATAAAATTTAATTTACGCAGGCCACGGCACACTTAACAACAACAAAAAAAAACATTTTCTTTCAAAACTTATTAGAGGTTATAAAAATTAACCAAATAGTTGTATTTAAAATTGCTTCTTTTTCCAAAAATGTAAAAATATATAGGGTGTTCCATTTGAAATAACAATGTTAGGGTAATTCCTGCGAAACCGGAAGTGAATCGAAAATCCGAATACATCACATATCACATGTTTAAAATTTCGTTTGTATAAAATCAAAACTAAAGAAAAAAAGAGAGTGAGCCTGATTTCAGTTGCACCCAGTAAACCTACCTACTGTAAAATTTACACATTACATATTATAAAATTACTATCATTTTTATCAGGGAAGGACACTTAACTGAACAGGATGGCCCATTCTCATAAGACTAAAATGTATTACTGAGCTATCCGGAAGTGACGTCATTAATAACGCTAAAATCTTTAATCCGATTGCTTAAAATTTGTATTGAGTTACTAATTTTAAAGAAAAGCTAGATGACATTAATTGAATAGCTATCAAAATAGTTTTTTAATGTTTTTGTTAATTCAATTTTCATGACCTATTTCGCTACTCCCAATAGTGTCAAAATTAATCGAAAAACTGCTCCTGAAGCGATTAAAGCCAATTATTGAAAGTAAAAATCTAATTCCTAATCACCAGTTAGGATTGAGGAACAGGCACTCGACAATCGATCAGATTCATCTAATAACGCACATAATTAAAAAAACGTATAAAGAAAAGAAAATATGCTCAGCTATAGTATATCTCAAATAAAATTGCTCATATCGGCTTAAGCAGTTAGGACATCCCAGGTACATGCACAATCTTGGATTATAAACCTTAAATGATTTGTATGGCACAACACCTTAAATCATAATCGTATACCACATCTTCTTAATTGCTTATGGTCATTATGCTCAAAGAAAAGCAATTAAGAAGATGTGGTATACGATTATGATTTAAGGTGTTGTGCCATACAAATCATTTAAGGTTTATAATCCAAGATTGTGCATGTACCTGGGATGTCCTAACTGCTTAAGCCGATATGAGCAATTTTATTTGAGATATACTATATATACCTAGACGTAGCCCAGGCGTTTGACAAAGTCTGGCATAAAGAACTAGAGTAGAGGCTAAAGAACATGTTGCCAAAACAATATCCCAAAATATTAAAATCTTACATATCCGATCGAATGTTTCGTGTGAAGCAAGAGAGAGATTACTCGAACATGAGAAATATAAATGCAGGAGAATCCCAATGCAGTGTTTTGGGACCTATTTTATACTGTACACTTGCGACATTCCACAGATTCAAAACTCACAATAATTGTAACTTCTGCTGACCATACAGCCATCTTTGAAATTGGTAATGACAATGTAGAAGCATGTTCAAGAAGCATGTAACAGAGTAACCGTTTGGTCTAAGAGGTGGAGAGTAAGAATCAACGAGAGCGCTATAAATGATCCTTCTGCGCATACAAAATATTTTTAGATGAAACCTTTTTTTTTTTGTAGTTTTGGATTAACTTGTACACCTTAACAACCCTGTGTATAAGGTAGAGGAGAAGGTGGTAATATGGAACCCTGCTAGTAATATGGAACGCCCAGTTAACTAATAAACTAGTATCGACATCTATTACGAAATACATACATGTCAAGTAACACCTATGGCGAAAACCATATACGAAACTTCAGCACAAAAAAAAACTCTGTAAAAATCGAATACTTTGAGTTTATGCGAATGAGCACAAAACAAAAGTTTATTTTGTCAATTTCTGCCAGAATAAAGATCAATTAAATGCAAACTTTTAATGGTTTTTTGGCTTTGCCAGGCTGTATACTGCCGTTTCATCAAAAACTAATAAGTAAGTTTCCATTTAATTAACTGGTAGAAATTATACTAAGCGATATAAAATAGCATGCGATTTTGTTAATATGGAACACACTGGCGTTGGTAATATGGAACCGGGTTCCATATTATATTTAGGAGTTCCATATTACGAATTCGAATGTGGCTGCGTCGGGGTGAACGTCCTCTAGGCCCTTATGATATTTTTGAACTTTTTGGCCAAGCCTATGTGAAGTGCCAAACAGCAAGTATAGCAATAAATGGTTTTCCGAAGACCAAAAAAGAGAACTATGGATTCAATGAATTATGTGCAACTTATGAGCAACTTATGAGCACATAGTATTGTTTATGGACATGTGAAAATACGCTTATGTTTGTGACTTTTGTCGTAGAGCAATTTATTTTTCTAATGATTATGTTAATGTAGGTGTTTTTATTCGAATATAGTGACTTTTTTAGGGGTTCCATATTACCTGCATAGTTTCTTGAGTATACAGATACACATTTGACCTTTTTACGAAAACTACATGTTACATGCAACTTGGCAATGTTATTCTAAATTTGTCCATATATATGATTATTTAATATATATAGAGCCTATTAATCAAAAAAGTTCAAAGATAATCCTACGACTCTTCGATTTACCAAAGAAAAACAAACTGGGGTTCCATATTACCACCTTCTCCTCTATTATTTAAAATATCAAATACACGCAATCGATTTGTAGCATACTTTGTAAAGCTCTATCGATAACTAAACCGTCTAAATCCCAAAAACTAAAATTTTCGCGTTTGCAAAACTTTTCTAGTAGACTACGTACGTAAAGCAAAATAAAAAATTCAGAGCTTGGCACAATTTGATTCTTATTTTGACGCAAGCTAAGCAACAACTTCGTCACTACTGTAATATGACACTTGTTTGTTGCTTTTTATAGTTTATCTTTTTTTGTGTAAAGTTTTCTAAAGGAATTACTTTTTCTCGGTTTGTCTCAAACTGTTTTCTGTAAATTCCTTTACTTAGTTCCAATAACACACATAGTTGTTGTGCTATTTCTTGTTTGCCGCATTCTTTTCTCATTTCTTGAAAGTATTGTATCATAGACCGGCTTTACGAGAGACTTGTTTGATATTTCTTATTACTTCGTACCGCTGTATCCGTGCTGCTGAACACTAGCTCTGTTTATTTTGTTAACTTCTGTTATTTTAAAGTGCAAAAGTTTGTTATATTGAAAGAATATATGAATAACGCAGTGCATTTCTAAAAGTTGTGGATATTTGACTTTCAAAATCCATCGTAAAAAAAACAAGAAGATGGTGGGCTCGAAATATGGATATTTTTTCTGTAAAAAATTGAAAGTGTTACATGTGCTTGAAATATTTGTGTGATTTATTAATCAATGTTATAAAATTTTATTAAAAATTACTTGTCTTTTACATTCAGCTAGTTTTGTGCGAATGCTAGACCAGTTTCGAAACTCTCGTATCTTCGTCAGGGCAAATATTATTTATTTATTTATAAAAGGTGATTCATTGGGACCGTGCATTAGAAATACCTATATGAAGAATGAAAAAGGATATTGATGTGAAATTTTGGTTATGACCATATAATGGCATACTTATGCTCCGTTTAATGAAAATATTTTTAAGATGGCGACACTTCCAGGAATACCGAAAACACTGTTATTTCATATAAGGTGGAATGGGGTAAGATCGTAAACGGGGCAAGATCGTAAACGGCCTGAATTTATTCCAATAGAAGTTAAATTGTAATAACTAATTGGTAGAAAGCTGTATTAGGTTATTATGAAGTGATCGACATAGATGTCTATCATTTACGAGGGAAATTTCTTGTTTATATGTCAATTATAAAGTGCAACTCCTTGTGCAGTACACATCTACACTTGAGTCGTCCAACAAAGTGCCGTCATTTTTAAGCAAAAGTTTGTGTCTTGTGCGCTTATATTTGGTAAGTATGAAGAACATTGTTTAAAGTTTACATAAATAAATTCTATTAATTTTTTAAAATATACTGAGAAATACACTACTCTGGTCTTGCCCCGAAAATATTTGTGCACGAGGCAAGTTCGGAGCATGCAGCGGGGTAAGACCGCAGTTGTATAGCTTAAATGAAGAAAGATCTCCTGCAATGTTACCACAATCTTCAAGAAACAGTTCTCCTTTTGAAGTATGTGATAGTCCTCAACCTTCAACATCAGTCCCATTCGAAAATCTACTATTGGAAACTGTAAAAACAAACTTTAAACCAAACACTCAAAAGAAAAAGAATTGCGAAAGGAGCTGAAGTGATTACCGCAGAAGAAGTGAAGAATAGGTTGATTACAGAAAAGCAGCTTAAATAAAAATCCGTAACTGTATCAAACACAGCGAGAACCTCTTAAAAAAAAAAAAAAAAAACTTATGTACAATCTGCCATTGTGATTTCAAATATTACATTGATAAAAGAGAATGAATTCAATGCATAACTTGTATGGAGTGGGTGTGTGGAATCTGTAACAAAGGGTCAAAGAAGATGCGATATGAATGCGAACGATGTAGTGATGAGTAATAATGTGAAAAATAACATTACCAATTTAAAAAATTTATTTTTTTATATTTCAAACTTGTAGCATTTATTATAAATATTTAGTTGATTTATTTATGGTTCTTTTATTTGAATAAACTTCTTTTTCTACACAAGTAAAAATCTTTTTATCTTTATAAATGTGTAACTTTTAAGCAAAGCAACTTATTTTAATTCCGTAAAAAGCATTTTGTAGCTGGTTTGATTCTAATTCCGATCTTGCCCCATAACATGAGAAGTAAGACTTCAACGCGTTTTAAACAACTGGTTACGATCTTGCCCCATGTGCGGGGCAAGTTCGGAGTAGTTGACATTTTTTACAATTTTCTATAAAAATGAAAATTTCCAAGAAAAATTGGGGTTTTTGTCAATACAAATGAGAGTAAACACTCCACTCCGCGTTGATACCAATACATGTTAATTATTTATAAAAGAACTTAAAAATAAATGGGTTTAAAGTCGAACTTAGCAAAAACCGGTCCGAACTTTCCCCACTCCACCTTACAATGGTCTATTTTATATTTCATTTTTGAATTTAACACGTTAGTTTATCCGTGTTTAAACTCTCGATTATGAACACAACAGACAAAAAAATTGGAAGCCTATCGCGATTTTCTTTGTTATTAAAGCTCATTGTTACGAATTTATTAATGTGAGAAGTAATAGGCTTTCAAAACTTTTGGTTTTTATTGGTTGTCATGGAAACAACATAAACTACAACGACCGACCTACCTGATTTATAATGGTTTTTGTTTAAGACTCTGTTTCTATATTTGACAATAAATAAAGAAGTAAAATACCATGTGTGACACATCAATGGATTCAGAAAAATAAATGCTATTAGATTATGTAAATAGTAAAAATTGCGCCCATAAACAAAATAAAGTTGGTTGTCATAAAACAACGAATCGATCTAGGAAAAAGTTGTCAGCCCTAGCCTAAAAAGTTGCTTCGGCAATGTTTTAACACATTTAACCTATTTTATACCTACTCCAAAGGATTTATAGACGATTTTATAAAAACGTATTTTCTGGGTTTTCCTAATTTTCTCGGATACCGTTTGAGGTATTTCCAATTTCTCTTTAGGTTATTACAGAGAACAAAATTTTGCAACTTTGCCAAATTTAAACCTATACTCTAGCTCAGAGGTCGCCAAAGTGGTCTATATAGACCTCCAGGGGTCTATTTAACAAAAGTAGTGGTCGATCTGAGCCAGGGGGTGGATTGGGGGTCGAAGGAAAAAATTATTAATACGCAAATCACACATACCTAACTGCGTATGTAAAATTTGTGAATGTTTTTATAATTGACTTAAAATCAGTTTCTTTATAGAAAATAAATTAATATAATATAATAAATATTATTCGGGTGAAACAAGTATTTACGTACCAGCGCGCAGTGGCGCGAACTCTGCACTTCTGGCTGTAATTACTTTACTTATTATTTTTACTTATTTATAATTACATACTTATTATTTAATAAATATTAAGGTATTTAAATATCAACATTAAGATATTTTTCATAAAACTATTGTTACACAATGTAAAATTACTTTAATAAATGTTTAAAATCATAAAATAAATGTACAAACACAGCACCTAATAGATAGTTTTATTTTAATTAACTGAAAATTACTTTTATGGGGGTCGATGGAGATTTTGAAAAATTATATAGGGGTCGATGATCAAAAAAGTTTGGCGAGCCACGTAAAAGCTACTATATTAAGCGAGATCTCCCTGCTTAAACTCGAATTTCAATCACCCTGTTTAACTACCAATTTTTAATTTTTTTTGGACAAATTTCTGCATTCATTGCATATCACAAGATAATTTTTAATTGACTGATTCTAAAACGTTGGATGTTATGTTAAAATTTTTAAAAGATTATTAAAAAATTCTCCTCAAAAACATCTAAAAAGAGTTTCACCTACATTATTAGATACGTTTTTGTTTTGTAAACATATAAATCATGATTAAAATACCATACAAAACGTGAATTCGTTTATGCTACTAGCCCGACTTAGGATTACGTTAAATAATTCTTGGTTAATATTGATGAGCATCGGTTAACATTTTTGGCACCATAGACACATTTACTTATAGGGGCAAATTTTTTTGTCATACGGTCATAAATTACTGAGTGTGAAACTTGTGTAAATTTAATAGCTAGCCTTGAAATCGTAAAACCACGATTCCACGAATTTAAAAATCGGTGTCAAAATCTTCTGTTACTGCATTTAGTATGCCAATGCTTTCTTGATTTTAAAAGTCCCTTTGTGCACGGTTAAAAATTTATACTGTTCCGAATTTGATGATTTTCAAAGTAACATAATTTTTTTAAGTTATTAAACACATTTTTTAGTACTTTCATTGCATATCTTGAGTCTTAGCCCATTGTTATTAACACTTGGGGTATTAAGTTGTTTTTATTTTAAAATGATAATATGTAGTTCTTTAGGAAAGTGTTTGAGGATAAGTACTCAATGTCGAAGTCAGATAAAACATTTTTAATGCTTGTTTATGCTGTCATAATTCTTTTTAATGGCCCAGGATCTATAGCATCTCTTCGAAACCTGTATGTTATTGTAAAACTTTGACTTACTCGTAAAATATTTATCGCCAATTAAACGTTTCTGTGAGACATTTGCCATTATTTGCAATCTGCGCTATATTTCATCAATATTGAGAATAAATCTTATTGTAACATAGAAATTCGAATTTACAGGATAAGGTGAAAGAAATAGTGAAATAAAAAGTGATTTTAACGAAATATAAACGGTGTACATTTCATTTAAAATATTTAAAAAAAATCGTTTTAAGTAGGAGGACTTTAACATCGTTTCTTTCATCTGTCTGTAATTATAATTTCATAATGGCTTTTGTGTAACTGTTTTAATGGCTTTTGTGTGACTGTTTTAGTTGTTATAAAAGCCCATCAATTTTAGCAGCTTTGAAAATCATTTTGGTTGTATAAGATTAAGATGTGTTATCAAAGTTTGGTAATGCACTTGATTGTAAGGGTAAATAATTTTTCGTTTTCTATGCTTTTATCTAATATTTTTCTTTTTTTTTGCAGGTAAATATCAAAATCTTTTCTAAAGCATCGTAGTTCTGGATAGCCCAGATTATTCGTAAGTAGTACATTTATATAAAAATAAAAATAATTGTTTTATCAAATAATTACTGTTGTTATGTTATTATCTAACGGGTTTTATTAAAATATAAATGCCCGATACTTTTATCGTTAATATTTGTCTTAATGTTTGGTAGTTCAATGGTTCAGTTATATTTTAGGTTAAAATTTTAATCAATACTTTGATTTTTTCGGCCTTAAACCTTGCATGTTTTGTTTTTTAATTAATTCTCTGTTTGCAGCCTAATTAAAATATGAGGTTTAATGTAAAGCTTTGACTAAATATAAAAGCTAGCTCTTAGCATTAAATTTGACAAAGCTTGTAATTTTTACGGGGATTAAAAATACAGTAATCCTCCCATTTACGCGGTCTCCATTTACGCGATTTCAATTTAGAGCGGTAGAACGCTTTTTAATATTTAAATAAATAACTTGACGCTGGATTGAATTATGTCTCTGAAAATTAAATTAGGGTGAACGCCATGTAATCCAGAGTTCGAGAATATTTATTTATATGCAATTAGAGTGGAGGATTAACGCAGCGTCATTAAGGCTAATAAGAATGTTATTAGAATTTTTACAGTTCGTGTGCATTGATTTTAACGGACTCTTTCTAAATTCGAGCAAGTGAAATCTTTATAAAAATAAATGATGGTTAAGTACATACGTCAAAAAGTGTGTTTCTGCGGTAACCTGTTACATGAACATACGTATATTAAAAAGAAAAACAATATTTGTAGCGCAGCAAGAGTAAAACATTTGAAAATATGGAACAGATCCCTTTTATAAACATGCTTTTCGTGACTACATTTACGCGGTTTTCACATACACGCTGTTTTTGTGGGACCAATTTTTTGTGTAAATGGAGGGATTACTGTACGTCATATTTCTACAACCAATATTTAAAAAAAGTGGAAACTTGTAGAAAATTGCACCGTCTTCAATTTAGAAATTTTTATGATTTTAAGAACTTGTGTGAATTTAAGTATACCATGTTCATAAATACTAATCCGTCAATGTTTAAAAAACTTTATACAGTGTGTCTAAAACGTAGGAGTATGCTATATATCACAGTAAATATTCACTTTAGGGAAAATGTTTTGAATAAAAGTTGTTTGGTACTTAGTTTTCCACCATAAGACAAAAGTTAAATTTTTTTTCGAATAACAAAAGCGCAATGAAAAATTGTTGTTTTTTTTTAGCGACAAGGTACCTACCCCTACATTATAGGTATTATACTTATTTGATAGAATTTTTTTTCTCATTTTTATGATGGGTTCACCTTAAAAATGAAGGTAAGCTAAGAGGCTGGAGAATATCGGAAATTTAAAAGATCGTATTAGAGAAGACATGAGGTCTATTACACCTGAAATGGTTGAGAATGTTATTATTGGGTAAAAACCGAGTTTATCAATTCCAAGCTGTAAATCGTTCAGTTTGAACACCTATTGCAGATTTCGTCAAAAACATTTAGTTCTTATGCTGTATTGGTTAGAAATAAATACTAAACAATTAAAATAATTTGAGAGTGTTTTTACGTTTTTCTCAAAAAGTTGCTTGAGTAAGGGTGCTAGAGTTTTGCTTCATTGAAAAGAGAAAAAATTTCTCTATCAAATGAGGATAATATATGGGTATATTGTCATTTTCAAATTCTGTAGTTTTTCATTGCGCTTTTGTTAATCAAAAAAATGGAATTTAAATTTTGTCTTATGGTGAAAAACTAAGTACCAAACAACTTTTATTTAAAACATTTTTCTCTAAAGTGAATATACAGGGATGCGCAAAAGTATGGAAACAAACAAATATCTAGAACACTATTAAAAATATTTCAATGAAATTTAATATTTAACCGTTATCGTATATTCCGGATTCGATAAAAATATTGAGGTTGTGATACGACTTCCGGTTCAACCGGAAACGGACTCAAACTTTGAAATTTTAAATGGAACACCCTGTATATTTTTATATTTTTGGATTCCTCTTTAAATTTACTTCAAAAAATGTTTAAGGTTGTATGGGGCTTAAGTCGACCGTTTTCGTTAAAATCACATTTTTGTAAAAATTTTGAGCTATACAGCATTGTTAAAAATTTTCAACATTTAAGAACTTTGAAATTGCAAGTAATTTTTTTTTTTAAGTTTATGTTGACAATAAACTTACTAACACTTTGCACAACGTACACTTAAAAAATATTATACAGGGCGTTTTTTACGCTTGTTTAAACTTGTACAACTTTAAACATCGATAACTCATTTTTTTTAAATACAACACACTGTATATTTTTACACATTCTTATAGAAAATTGATTTCTCTTTCGAAAACATCAAGGCTGTTTTTCACCTAAAATTGATATTTTCCGAGATATCGCGATTTTTTTGTTAATTATTAGGGCAACGTAATATTTTCAAGTAGGCTATGAAGGAAGACAGTGTTAATTTAAACAATTGAAAGAAAAAAAAAGAAGAAACCTATAAATTTATCTTTTCCGTACAAATTTTTGACATTTTTGATAACGAATTTAACTCCATTAGCATTCTTTTTTAAAATCTAATGTTTATGCACACCCACTTGGTGATTTAGGCGAACTGAGAAACCGAATAACAAAAGAACTTGGAAGAATCTCGCCAGATGTGGTTTTAAACATTCTTACGGAATTTCGGCATAGGTTAGCCTACTGCCAAGAAGTAAATGGTGGTCATTTCGAGCATCGTATCCATTAAATTTTTGTATTCCCTATTTTGTTAATTTTTATAAATTCGCAATATTTTCTGTTCTGCGTCCTCTTGCCCAAGAAGACCGAGAAGAAACCTTGAGCGCTTCGTATCACACGACTTGGCAAAAATTAATCGGTCCTTATCAGGGCCAAAATATTGTTCATACAATTGAGTTTGATCGTTTACAAAGTCATAATAAAACCAATAGATAAAGTATTAGGTACGCGAAAAAAAAAACGCTGATTAAAAAAAATAATAACTGACCTGCCTTATGTTTAAATTTAAAAAAAGGTTAGGGTTGGAGCGGTTAAACCAAAAGTCGTATTGCAAACACGCAAAAAATAGTTTATAGGATTTAGTATTTGTCATCACACTGGTCCAACAAAAAAATGCATAAATAATTTAAAAAAATCCTAATTTAAAAGTAATAATGGTAAAATTCGTTAACAAAAATGTCAAAAATTTGTACGGAAAAGATAAATTTATAACTTTCTTGTTTTTTTTTCTTTCAATTGTTTAAATTAACACTGTCTTTCTTCATAGCCTACTTGAAAATATTACGTTGCCCTAATAATTAACAATAAAATCGCGATATCTCGGAAAATATCAATTTTAGGTGAAAAACAGCCTTGATGTTTTCGAAAGAGAAATCAATTTTCTATAAGAATGTGTAAAAATATACAGGGTGTTGTATTTAAGAAAAATGAGTTATCGATGTTTAAAGTTGTACAAGTTTGAACAAGCGTAAAAAACGCCCTGTATAATATTTTTTAAATGAACGTTGTGCAAAGTGTTAGTAAGCTTATTGTCAACATAAACTTAAAAAAAAAATTACTTGCAATTTCAAAGTTCTTAAATGTTGAAAATTTTTAACAATGCTGTATAGCTCAAAATTTTCACAAAAATGTGATTTTAACGAAAACGGTCGACTTAAACCCCATACAACCTCAAACATTTTTTGAAGTAAATTTAAAGAGGAATCCAAAAATATAAAAATATACAAGGTGTTCCATTTAAAATTTCAAAGTTTGAGTCCGTTTCCGGTTGAACCGGAAGTCGTATCGCAACCTCAATATTTTTATCGAATCCGGAATATACGATTACGGTCAAATACCAAATTTCATTGAAATATTTTTAATAGTGTTCTAGATATTTGTTTGTTTCCATACTTTTGCGCATCACTGTATACTGAGATATATGGCATATTTTATACCTATTGGACACACTGTATTAACCAAAAAAATAAACAAAGCGGATTTTAGCAAGATCTTGCCGTCAGTTTATGTAGTAATAAAAAATGTAGTCTTTAATTATGCAAACGACCCATAATTTAATAGCTATTTTTATACACGGTATATTTTAACGTTTTTCGTTTTTGCTAACTTTTATTATTTAGTTACATTGGTTAAACTGGGTAAGGGTACGACAAAATAACACCTTAACCTAAACAGAGTTAATTGAATATTTAAAAAATTCATTTAAGGCGCTGAAACCTTAGGTAATTATTTTCGCACATACCCCAGAACGTTATTGTCTATGTCTACCGTGCGTGTTATTTCGTTTTAATTTTCAGGTTTTTCTAATTAGTTTACGAAAAGTGTGAATCCGCGAAATGTTTTGCATATCTCGTGATTTAGTCCGACGAGTTACAAAGCTAATGAAGGTGAATTATCTGGATCTACCGCAAAAGTAATTTATGGCGCCACATTTAATTTGTTTCTCAAGTGAAAAGGTGAGGCATCACGCACACGATAATTAAAAGCATGACCACTTGAGTATGTGCAGATCTATCAAAAAAATTGTTGCCTGTGCAGTAGAGGGTTGTCCAAATTTAAAGAATGTATAAAATATCTGGGTAATTATAATAATATGCAAACATTTAGGTGACTGACTTTTGACGTACCTCCTGGAGATAAATTCATAATGGTTTCAAATTTGTAGTAATGGTTTTCGTTTTGCTAGAAACAAAAAATTAAATCATCATTTTTTACAATAAAATGTTACAATCCTCGTTCCCGTGTTTGAAACCGCGTCTTCTTTGTTTATGTGATCTTTCGACCATTTTGTCTTGGTCTTTTTCAAACGACTGATTTGGTAGATTTGTTGTTGGGTTTATACATCTGGCTGTGGAGGCGTGGCATTCCGCTTGATGAGTTCGGTTATCCTCAGCGATTTTATGATGACCGATTTCCAGATGTTTGGTAGTTGCAATCATGTGTCTCTATTAAAGTTGTTGGGGTTCTTGACAATTTCCATGGATTCCCTGTATAGTCTCGGCCAGAAGTGGTTGACGCGACCCAGTAATGTTGTTCCGTCAAACAATACAACACCTATGCCCCGTGCCCTGGGTATCTTCTTCTCCGGCCGATTTTTCTGCTTGTCTTTTTGTTTGCTATGCTCCTTGAGGCGCGTTCGGATGCTTCTGCGAGTCTCCTACGTATAATTATCCACAGAAGCAGGGTATGTTGTATATACCCGGGCGATGTAGTCCTGTGCCAAAAGTTATTTTTAGTTCATTGAAAAGCGTCACTGGAGCGTTGAAGATGTTGTGTATCTAGAGTATTTTCGATATTTTTTTGTTTACTTCTCCGATGTAGGGTAGATAAGTGGTAGCGAAGTAGTCCTTCTTGTCTTTTTCGGAACCGCTTGTAAAGTTGAAACATTTAAATATGGAATGTTCAACTCTGGAAACTGCACCGGTAGAATTATTCAAATCTTGAATCGTTCAACGTTGGAATCACTCAACGCAGGAATCATGCAACGATGGAAACTTGAGAATCGTTCACCGCTGGAACGCTCAAATCTGGAACCCAGAAATTAAAAGTTTTTGCTGCCCTCTATATTACAACATCCAAAGTATGTATAATATAACTACAGAAAACTTCGTTTTATATTTTGTGAAAAAAAGGCCAACGGATGACTGGGCCACAGCGGTCACCGCAAATTAAGCCACACCAACCAGTATTTGAACGCTGCATCACACGACCACCCGGCTTAAAAACCATCAGTGATCAACACGTTAATCCACAGAGTCAAAGAAATTTGTACCTCAGTGACCATTCAAGAAGAATTACGCATGGTTAGAAGAGCTCTGCAGGAAAACAGTTACCAACATAGACATATACTTTGAGCCATACAGAAAAGAGCCACGCCGTAAGAAAAAAAAGAAGGACTAATTCGCTACAACTTATCTATCCTACATCGGAGGAGTAAACAACAAAATATGGAAAATACTTCAGTAACACAACATCAAAACAGTCTTCAAACGCTTCAGTGACGCTCATCTATAAACTAACAAAAGCTTCTGGATCAACACTTAATCATCCGGGCATATACTTATACAGCATACCCTGCTTCTGTGAAAAGTATACGTAGGACAGAGTGACACGAGAACATGCCCAGGACACGGAGCATACCGTATCCTGTATCATTTGACGAAACAAAATTACTGGCCCGCGCCAGCCACTTTTGGGCGAGACTATACAAGAAATCCATGGAAATGGTCAAGAACCCCAACCTTATAAATTTACAATAATATACTGTTAAAAATCATTACAAAATTTGGTCAGTTTTAGGAATCAAGAAAATGATCAAGGTTTAAAATCATTTAAGTTTGAAATTAGGTCTTTAAAAGAAAAACAAAAACCAATACCTACTTCAAATCTGATAACGGAGGTGTACCGTATTGCTTAAAACTAGACTTATAAATCTTTATTACATTTTTGCTAACTATTGCTAATGCAGCATTAATAATTACACCATATTGCGTGATAACACAACGTTATTAGCAGTTTGCTACAATAAAAATTATCACAGATGAAATCAGAATTTGAGTTTATTCGTAGTAGCATGTTCAAGTAAAATTGTAATTCAAATAATTTTATGTTGAAAAAGAGGCGAAAGTGTTTGAAACTGGGTCACAAATTACTCAGTGCACAGCTTTATAATAGCTTTAACCATTTGAGAAAATTAAGTTATCTAATGTTAAGCTGTTGGTGATACGCGAAATATAATATGTGTACATGCAATTTATAAACAATAATTACAGGAAGTTAGTAATTTGGAAATGTACTCACTATAAGAACATTAAAAGGAAATTTTTGTTTAAAAGTCCAATATTCTTTGTACGTTTGAATTTGCATAACTCTGATTGTAATAAAAGGAATTTTGAAATAATGGAAATATATTTTTAAAACTGCTCTTACAGCTTCGATTTTTTGTCTTTATTCATTAAGTCTAACTGCAATCAGCGAAATAATTTTACAGAAGCTTGCACATTTACGATTAAAACACTTTTTTCATCGTTTTCTTTGCTTTTATGCTACCCACACAAATTCTTATTGTTTGGTGCTAACTCCAAAGCATCTACTTCACTTTAATTTGTTGAAACTTTTTTCTGAGATGAGACAGCGTTGTGAACAATAATATGGAAAATCTGTATTAAGAGACTCCTTTTAATCACCCGTAAACTTTTAACTTCCTTAATTAACTATTTAGTAAATACCTAATAGCTAAATTCGATGAAACTATTATAAAATTACAGACAATTGCTCGCCTGCGACAATAAATATTTACATTTATTGCGATTTTTTATACGACTGTAAATGTTAAAAAAAAATTAAATTAATTAATCGAAGTGTAAAAGGTTCCATTTGCTCAGTATTTATATTTTTATGGTGTCGAAAAACTTATAAAAATGCACTTAAAACCAAAACGTGATGGGCACAATTTGACAAAAAAAACGCAATTTAATAAATACGACGCTTGAAAATATAAGTAGCTCGTTAATGTGACCTGCCCAGGCATTTAAGTTTTAATTAGTGTTCTTGAAAGTTGGAATTAAAATATTGCTGTTTGAAACCACGACCTAAGAAGTATTTAGACTAATTAGCAGCACGAACCCAAGACGTATTTTAAGCGCTCGTTCAAATAAGGGGTATTATAAACAATCCCTTATGTATTTGAATGCAAAAATATGTCAACACAACGTTAACAACAATATAATTATGAAAGTGTGTAGATCTTGGTACGTACCAAAAGTTATTTAGTTATACTAGATTGTACTTAAAAAATATAAATAGGAACACTTTAAGATTTTAGCAGACTAAATGGACTTTTTTTTCTGTGATTTCTGAAAATAACTTCTGGTAAAATACAGGACTAAATTTAAAAGGCTGTCGACATTTTGACTGGTTAATTGTCAAGAAGATTTTTAATAGGTTTTTTCGAAGATCTTAGAAATTAAATTGTATGCGGCAAATAAGATATCCCCTTAAAATCTAGCAGCGAATGACGAGGCAAAATAAGATAAATTTGCCGCCTCTGTCTACCTTCATGTCAGTCCGATGTTTTGGCGCCCCGGGCTGTCGTACTTGCAACGACACAGTCCTGATGCTTTTATCGCCACCGAAAAATGCTTGCCCTGACAGCTACCCCTTATCTTCTCCAAGACACTTCGCTGTCAGTATTTGACACAGGGAATTTGCACAGAGTATTCCTATTTATTCTGCTGATGGTAATTTTTTGATAACGTATGTAGTACTTCAGTGAATAGCGTTCAACCGTGAGCGTTTCGTATAAATTGTATTGCTGCAGTTTCAGAAGGGTGGTTGGCTTTAAACGAAGCGTGTTACTGTCTCACTAAAACTTGGCTCAAAAAGTTTCAGGGAAACAAGTTTGTAGTAGAATACTGCAGACAAAAATTTGTTTTCCAACAGGGTGTTGGGAAATTTGCAGCAAAACCCTTCTTTTCCAAAACCTCATTTTGCCTTAACAATTATTTAAGCTGGTATAATAATACTTCAGCACGCAACCTATGGTTTATTAATTTGATACCAGGAGCAACTCATCCATAGGGGCTGCAGGGCTGCAACCCCTCCAGATTTTAATGCAATTGTTTATGTTTTTCAAACTTAGTTACCTACATGTTAACTCAAATTCTTTTTTTTTCACGTTTCTCGTGCAATTACGCTCAATAGTTCACATTTTGTAACGGTGGCTGTGATTCATAAATTAAATACGCGGGCCGCAAAAATTGCAGCCCCGACAACGCTTTTATAACATATGAAACGGCAAGTAGTCATGGAGTGGGGGTGATGTGTGATAACATGCTTCTGGAGCTGCCTGCAGTTGCTGTCATTGCAGTCTGAGCTAATGTGCAAGTTGTGCGTATTGCCTTCATATCTGGTTTATTTAACAGACTAGCAAAAAAAAAACAACACACTTGTGAGAGATCATGATTCATGACTTATATAAACTAAAACTGTTCTTAACTAAACTGAGTGTTTTGATTTTGCGCAACCATATGTAGTTTTTTTACTTTAAATACAACACCCAATACATTTTTAAATTTAAATATTTCAAATTCAATTTTCTTTTAAAAATTTAAAAGGTTCTTTGTACCGAAAATCAATCGTTTTTGAGTTATTAAAGTTTTTGGAAAATACATACAGGGTGTCCCACAAGGTATGCCTTCTCTGATTTAAAAAAAATCGAATGTGTAGGACATAAATAAAAAGTTTTTAGAAAAAAAATGATGTGTCGCTTCATATACAATACAGGGTGTACCAGTTTTGGTGAACAGCATAGGGATTTCGTAAACGGTAAGGGATACAGAGTTGGTTAAATGGATGAAAATGATCAATGATTTTAAAGCAATTGATCTATGAAAAAATCTTGAAAAAAATGTACCTATAGTTTTTGCGCTATTGACAAAAATGAAAACACATTAGGTTTTTAATTTTTGCTTATAATTTGCTTATTTGAAAGCCCACTTAAAATATTTTTCGACATTATTGGGGCACTTTTTTGCGCAAATTTGAAATTTGTCGACAAATTTTACCAACCTTTACTGGTTTCTGTTTTTTAGCATAAACTTTTTTATTTTAATACGGTTGATGTTAAAATAACAACTAAAGGTAAAATTTATTGACACAATCTACGCAAAAAAGTGCTTCAATAATGTCGTACATTATTTTTAGTGGAATTTTAAATAAGCAAGTTGTAAGTAAAAATTAAAAACCGAATGTGTTCGGTTTTTCATTAACAGCGCAAAAACTATTTTTTTTTCAATATTATTTTTTAGATCAGTTGGTCTTGAATCATAAATCATTTTGACCCATTTAACCAACTCTGTATTTCTTGCCGTTAACGAGATTCTCATGCTGTTCACCTTAACTGGAACACCCTGTATACGAAGGGTCACCTAATAATATTTTTTTTGCTCAAAACGTTTCATTTAGGTTTTGAATATTTGATTTATGTAAAACTTTACGAAGGCATAAATTGTAGGACACCTAGTATATACAGATTCAGATCTTTAACAAAATATTAATAATAATCGATTTAACAATGCCAGTGTAAAACATTTTAACATTTTGAGTTAATTTTTTTTTATAGTAGCGTTCGAATAGTTGAATTTAAAAAAAAAACACAGGGGTGTTGTTTCGTGCTATTAGCTAATTTATGAACATTAGTAAGTCATTTTTGTAAATTAAATGCCCCTAAACTTAAAACCTTATCTTGTAGATAATTAAATACTCCTAGTTTTTGAAAAATTGGCATTTTTTCTCTCTAAGATAATATTTTTCGAGATATAGCATATTTAATGATAATTTATAGAGAAACGTACAATATTTTTGATAGAACGAAAATAGTAGGCTTTGAAATATAAAATCATTGCAAAATTTTAAACCAGATATAAGAAAAAATAGAATTTTAGTATAAAAAAGTAATCAATAGTTTTATAAATAAATGATATATTTGTTTTTATTTTTACTGGTACCGTGACTATTTAAATCCCGCCCAAGGTGAAAATTTTAGTCACGTTCATCACTACAGCCCTCCATTGCAAATTATTACGAGTCGCAACTGTTTGATAGCATTCATGTTCCTTAATTATTTTTTTTTGGTTAAAAAGTAGTTACGGCTATGTACATTTTTCATCTGTAGATTTGAGTTTTTGTTATTATTTTGTTTTGTCTTTCATACTCTTATTTCCGTTTCTTTTACTATAACAAAAAAAGACAATTACGCACAACTGATTTATTTTTATGAATAGTTTGCCACAAGGTTATTTCTTTACATGATAATAACACCCTTATTTCAAAACAAATTGTATCCAACTGGCAAGGAAACAGAAATTAAGTTTGTTTTATTGCCTGCTCGAATAAACTTGGTAATTTTACAACATAAAGATGAGCTTCTTGCATGCTTGTGGCAGCTTGATCCTTATCATCTAGCAATAACACGATAATCCAACAAATGCACAAGCGAAATTAATATATAATTACACGAGATAATCGTGGCTTAAGGGCAAATCGCAGGTAATTAATAATACTGTAATTACGATTAAATTTACCACTGTAGAAACGAATTTATCGCGATATAGTGGCGGTATAAATAGTGAACTGATGGAGAACAATGCCATTCATATTCTCAGTTGTGTCATTGTTGGAGCTGTGCTATTTCAAACGGTAGTATATTCTGGAATAGTTGGAATTGTGGGGGCTATTCGATCGATGCAGGTTTACAACTAACCCTTTATTAATACGACAATGGGATATGGGTCAAAAGTCTTTGGAACTTAATAATTTAATTCGGCTTAAGTCCCATTTTCATTAAATTTACATACACTCTTTGCATATGTATTAATTGAATTTTTTGCTAAAGAAAAGAGAAATGGATGCTGACCAGCTTATCTGTGGAGTTTTGTTTATTTTATATTGTATACACTCTTATGTGCATCCCTTGCAATTAGACTAAAAAATGTTATCCTTCCAACTTAATATTCTCTTCTTAGACGGTCTCCTTTGTATCTTCTCTTCGTACTTAATAATATATCATAACAAGAGTTGTAAGGAGTATATTACCCACAATGGAAATGTTGCGCATGCAGCCGCGTAGCGAAGAGTGCGCATTTTTACGAGTGCGCAATTGCTTTACAACTCGAGTTTTGTACTATACTTGTTCTACGACCATATAATATACAGGGTCAGTCACGACGGACGCCACGGAGTTTTATGGCGAAATGGTTTATATTTTTAAACTTCTGTAACGATCAGATTAAGTAAGTCAATAAGGGCTATATTTTAAAAATATTTTCAAACATACAGGGTGCTCCAAAAAAGAGTGGCATATCAAAGTTATAATTTTTCTTATGGAACACTCTGTATATTTTTACATTTTTGGATTCCTCTTTAAATTTACTTCAAATAATGTATGAGCTTATATTGGTCTAATCTAAAGTCAACCGTTTTCGTGAAAACTGCATATTTATGAAAATACAGTACTTTCAAAAATTTTCAACATTTAAAAACTTTGAAAGGTCTAAAAAAATCGCTTATAGATTAGATTGACAATAGATTATGTAACACTTTGCACCACCTATATTTTAAAAATATTATACAACTAATACAGTTCAACAAAACATCGTATAGCATGTAAACATCTTGTCCCAGATAACATTTCCAGCATGCGATCTCGCTTATTATAAGAGATAAAAGTTTAAAACAAAAACGATATGAGAGAAAAAATTAATTCAACATTTTTATATTTTTTGCTATAGGTACATCTGAAATACGAGGAATTTTGTACTTTTAAGCTCCTCTCACACTTAAGAATAATTTATCTAATTAAAGCAAATGTGTTTCTCTTATATTAAGCGAGATCACCATACTGGAAATGTTATCTGAGACACCCTGTATATGTCGCTAAAATTCTCTGTACTGCATGTCCCATATTCTTGGTTTTCCATAAAAGGATATTTTTCGTTATTTATTTATTATCCTATATTAAGGCTAAATTAAAAAAATATTACGCATTTTTAAACATGTTCATGCACAGTCTTGTTTATGTTTAGAGAAAACCCAAAAAAACCTGGTGTACATTTTGAAATGCTTAAATAGGTCCATTTTTTATTTCAAAAAGTAATGCGACTTAAAACTGGGATGACAATACATTTTAAAGTATTCTACTTAAGACACCTTTGTTCATAATTGACTGTATCTCGCTTTAAATATACTTTTACCAGAACACGTATTAACACTGTTCCTTTGAAAGATAAATTACCGTCGAAAACATTAGAGGCAAAGATTTATAATCTTGACTGCAACGTTCAAATATTTCAAGCTCTTTAAGTTAATTCCACGTGCATTCAGCTGCCTTAAAAGCTCCTTAGGTTTCGTTGCGGCTTACTATAATATACTCATAAATCTTAAAACACCAGAATGTGGAAAATCAAAATGTAATTTCCAGAAGAGAATTTGCCCGAATACGAAACATCGTTTTTAAAGTATTTGCTCAGCGTTTATTAAAAATTATTTCCGAGACTAGTTAATCAGAAACGACACGTTAAGTTAATTATTATATAAAAGCTTTGAAATTTGTTTCTTTGGTTAATTAAAGGGCTATGACTTCTGAATTGTTTGACTAGATTAGCAATAAACGGAAGGAAAAAGCGTTTTGGATTTTACTTGAAAGATATAATAATATTAGAAAGAAGGTTTTGAATTTACATATATTGGTATTTGGTTGATTGATTGTGTAAATTTTTAATGGCAATTATATTAAGACATCGAATAATTTTTAATTTTAAAGAAAATTTAATCAAATAAACTTTTAGCGAATAAAGTAACAACTTAATTAAGAAAATGATGATTATTATACATTTTTCTATTACTTTAAAGTGCTTTCTTTGAATGGATTAATACGTTTGTCAATAATAAGTATGTTTATATCCAACCCAAAACAAATATTTTACTGGCAAGTTTTTTCAACTATCTAATATTGGCAGTGTAGAAGTTTGATGATTTGCTATTTGACAACAAATTGAAAAACCATGGCAACTTGTATCATACGAGTTTTAAAAATTTTATGGAACATAAAAATGAAGGGAAAAAGAAGTAGAAGAAGACCAAGAATAAAATGGGAAATCGAAGTAGGGCAGAGACTAGAAGAATAAAAAAGTCAGCTGGAGATTTATATAACAGTGGAGAACCTAATCCAGAAATAAAAAGCATACCTCGACACCAAAAGGTCACTACAAATTATCAATGCAATTGTTAAAAATTATTTTACTGTGTCTCGGGCACACATTTTTTTTACAGAAATTAAATTAATTTGTGATAATGGAATGTCTTCCTGACTACTAGACAGATCTTCATGTTCCGAAATGTACTCTTTTTCTGTCTCCGTATCATGCTCGGTATCATGTGAGTTATTTTGCGTTATTTCTTCATCACCGCCATCCTCCTCGTCTTCTTTACCCCCAACTATTTCTTCTTCATCACTAACCTCTTCTAACCACTTCAATAGACGGATTTCTTGTCGAGAATTTATTTTTCAAAAACACAAACATAAACTATTTTCTAACGCAAACGGTCGCGTGGGGTCAATTGACGCCTCTTCGTGTGACAAATGTCCACTGTGCATCAAACGCAAAGTGCGAACTGAGGGGTGTTGTGCATAAACAGTGGCGCCTATCGATGTATGAAGGTAGACGAAGCGGCGTATCTTAATATTTATTAATTTAAAAAATATTGAGAATTTTTAATATCGCTGGGCGTTCATTCGCCCCACGCGACCGATGGCGGGTTAAAAGAGGTCTACAAAGTCTGTCAAAGGACAGCAGTTCGCTTATCTTGATTTATAAGCCTGTCTTGAATTGTATACACGGCTATTGCCTAGGGGTGCCAATATAAGGGAGTTCTAGACTCATAAAAAAAAACTAAATGATGCATTTGAAAAAAATGTTAATTGATGCAGAAAACATTGCTGAGTTCTAACGTGGAACCCACTGAATTGCCATTTATGTTATTATTTTCTATTAATTTTTAAGTTTGTGAAAAAAAATTATGTTATTAGACAATTTTGTGTTGAATCTTAATTTTCACAAAATGTTATTGTTATTTTTCGCGAATAGGAAACATAAAAAAATACTTGAAAATTTATTTTAGGAAAATTTTATTATTTCTGTTATTTAGGTTTATGAATCAATTGACAATACTATTTTTTAGAAAAATTTTTGTACATCACCAGTGATAACGTAATTATTTACCGTCTTGTCACGTTTTACTTTTTCGGAATATTTTTGCCACAGCTGGAACATACGCAATTATTATATTTGTTGCAAATTGAGCCGGAACATCCGTTATCTCTACAATCTATTCTACATTCCAATGCATCACACGAGGTTGCTTAAAAAACAAAAAAAGTTCTTTAATTCATACATTAATATCGCAAAAATTTACCTTGAGGATCGGCTATCGTCAAAGAAACCAAAAACATTATGGAAAGAGCAAAAAACAAGAAGTTCATGGTCTGAAAAAAATTTGTTGTTCAAATCGAGTTAAATATTTTTTGTATATTCGTTGCAATATAATATCTTTAATGAAAACAAGGTCCTACACCTAACAGTAGAAGGACTCATGACTAAATAAATAAATAATCAAAACAACCCCTACAGAATGGTTTATCGAACATTTATTTGGAAAATGATATTTGGTGTTTGAAAATCTAATACAAAAACGCGAAATATTTGTTATAAGTCTAAGTACATATAAGTTAAAGAACTAATAAAATAAAATAAAAATAAGTAACATGTTACCTCTAAATGTAACGACTTCTGCAAACAAAATTCGTATGTAAACTGTAACACAATTCCAGTTTTTTGTGGTTTTTGTACTACCTACTAAATATAAGTGTGCTAATATTAGCACTGTTTGTGAAAAATACTTTAATTAGCTTTTTTTTTTGTAAGTAATATTATTCGTATTACTTAAGGACAAGGTCAGTTACTACTTCCGTTTAGTTTTATGTTTATTTATATACACCTATCCACACAGTTTTTTATGCTCAACAAATTCTTTTAGCAAAATTAAAACACACAAGTTTAAGATCTCATGGCTTGTAATATATGTGTTATGAATGTTTTTATATAATGTGTAACAAATACAAAGACCTCTTAGTATGCCAATGTAAAAATTGTTTTAGTAACAATCACTACTTTTGAACAAAATAGCAAAGGTTAAATGCTAAATTTTTAAGGGCCAAAAGCAAGAACCGCATTTTCTGAAATACGAAAAAATTTGTTGATTTACAAAACTGCATTGTCTTAGTTGCATTTTAAATCAACATCAACATTTTCTCCTTAAAAAATATTTTTAAAGTAATAAAAAAATTTTAACATGTAACCAACGCCAAACAATTTTAATCATAATATTTATAAAAGTGAATTAAATTAGTCGAAAAATCTATTTTATTTTAACTCATATTGACGTTTACGCGGCGACAACGCCAATTCTACCCAATATGAAATAAACAAACCATGGTAACCACCAAAATAAATCGATTTATCTTGGACTATTTGATGGTTCATGTTTACTTATTTTATTTTTTACTTAAAAACTGAGAAAAACTACAGACTAAAAAAAAGTTTCTAAATAAATCAAGCTTTAAAAAGCTTTAATTGCAAAATTTTAACACACCAAAAAGTTCTGATAAAAATACCCACTTTTCAGCCCTTTGTGAAGGTGGGAGATGATTAAAAATATTACTATGGGGAACCTTTTAATAAGAACAACAGACCAAGGCTTCTCAATTTTTTTTCTACTGACTCCTTGGAATAGTGGATTAGTTGGAATCATAAACGTTTTGATGACAATATTTTAGCCACCTTTATTTTTAAAGCGTGATCGGAAGTTGCAAAGTATTGTAGGCATGTTCTGTCACAGACTGTACACGATGTATAAAAAACAAATAAAAATGTTACAAATTGTTAGAAATACCATTTATTTTTATTAGGAAATATTTACATCATATTGACTTTGCATTTCCTGGTGTAGTGCTTATAAGTGAAATGCCATACATAAGCTTTTTAAAAATGTGTAGTACTAAACATTTTTTATGGAATAGCGCCAATGCATTTACTACATGCACAGACCCCAGTAGAACAAGAATATACTGAACACCCTTGATTTAAGCATTCGAATCTGCACAGCTTTGAACTGCAGACGGAAGGATCAATTAATGCTGGAATCAAACAAAACAAAATGTATCCGCTTTTTATTTATATTATACCACATTGTCGCATGGCAAATTACCTTCAGGTTCCATCGGTTCGGCATACGCCAAAGTAGCTAGGAACACAGCAAAAAGTACAAACGCGAAGGACTTCATTTCCTAGAAGCAAAAATTTCAATCGATTAATAGATTTTAGTTGTTTACTAGTTGTAACTAGGGGTTTCGCATGTTTGACATTTTCCACCCATAATTCTGGGGAGAAATCGGTCTTCTTCCAGGAAAATCCTGGGATTCCGGGTTGTAATAAACTATGTCTACCTTTTGAAATAAATAACCCGAAAACGAATGAATAGTGCTTTGTTACTTAAAAGCAACTCCAAGTCATATATGTAATACCATTTGCTCCAGGTTTATTATAAATAATAAAATGATAGTGGTGAAAAAAAAAACAAACATTTCAGAAAGATTAACCTTTCTATTGCAAAATTTATATTGATGAAATATAAATTTTAGGTAGGTACGTAATACAACAAAAATGTAACAAAATAAGAGATATTTATTTTACTTACTCTTGTGAAATGTTTTGTCGTTTAAAGTTGAAATATTTTTTTAAGTGATCACATCTCGACTCAATTGTGGCTTTTATACTGGTGCCAAGTCGAAAATGTTTGCAACATACATGAGGGGATTTAAATGTTATACCGGTGACAATAGATTTGCATATTTTAAAATTGATAACAATTGCAAATTATTTCCTGTTTTTTTCCGCAAAAAATAAGTTTTACATACAAAGTAACCCATGAATGACAAACAGCTTAGAAATTTTATTTTAATGTACCAAAACATTTTTTTAAAATTAAATACTGTAACAGAATAATAAAACCATATTACAAATAGAAGTAGCTATGTAATTTAATCATTTCGATATCAAACATTTTAATTTTTTAAGTTAACTCAGACAGTTAAATATACCCCAAAGTGTGATAATTAAACTAATTAAATAAAGTCATAAATGTTTGCATTGTCAAAAAAGCCTAGCTTCGAACTTGAATTGTGGTCACAAATAATGGATTTGCTATAATTGTGTTGTTGCTTTTAAATTTTGTTAATAGCTGCTTGTAATAGTTTGATATCATAGTCCTACTCGATAAAATTGTTTTTTAATTGCCGAAAAATAGTTGTTTGCCGCAAAACATTATGTAAAATGCAATACAAAACAATAAATAATGCATACAAATATTTAAAAATAATGCGATATTTATTCAAACTAAAAACTAATTTTTTTGTTAAATATTCCTTATTTTCCAGTAATTTAGTTTTTTGATTTAGCTGTGCATTTTAATTTTTACTCTGATGTACATAAAGGCAAGGTTTCAACAAAAAAAAAACGCTGTTATCCCGCGAAAATTGTTTTAACTTACCAAAAAAATCACGATAATTTTTTATCCTAAACAGTTCTCACCTTGTACTATGATTTTTCAATACGAAACAACTAAATAAAACTGTGTCTGACTTGGTTCACGACTAGTGGGCATAATATAAAATCTCATGTTTGTTTTCATGCTAATTTATTTGGTCAGTTAAGAGGGTCAGCATAAAAGTTGTCTTTCCAAAAATAATTATTAAAAATGATACTATTAAGTTGGTTTTAATTAAAAAAAATCTCTCTTCACTTTATTACTTGCCTAGTCAAAACTCGAAAAGCTAATGTTGCTTAACCGCTCTGGAACTGCATATGCTTATGTACTTTCTAAATTGTAAATTTTCTGTGTTACATACATTTTTATATAAATTTTTTGTTTTATTTAAAAAAATATACAAACTTGATTTTTGAGAGATGAACTTATTTTTTTTAAATCTAAGAGTTCCTAAACATTTTTTTTTAGGACATAACACTTAAATAAAACTATCTGTCGTGTGTATAATAATTCGGCAAAACTAATAAATTATAGCTTTCTCAGAACCTCAAATGTTTGTTTTCATATAAAAAAGCTGTGACCATCTTTAAAACTGACCCCCATGCATTTGGTCAGTAATGGAAGGTCAGTTTAGAGGGTGGCTTTTAAAAAATTAATTATAAAAATGAGATTCCTAATTTTTTTATTCCTTTAAGAACAATTCTATCATCGTAATATATACTTTACTGGGCATGTACGAGAAGCTCGTGTTGCTTAACCGCTGTGCATATGCTCATTCACTTCCTATGATGTTTTATTGTAAATCTTATGTGAAAAACAAATTAATTTAAACGTCAGTACTACCCTTCAGTAAATAGTTGTTAATATTACTATACCATAACTATTATTTAATTAAAAATAACAATGTTTTTATGAAAAAATATTTTATCAATTGCTGCCTTTATAATAAATTGTTTTCAAAATTTTGCTCACGTGATATATTATAAGCAATTTGAACTGTTTAAGAAGTATACATATCCCCAAATATTTACCTACAGTACCTACCTGGCTAAATTATTAGACTTATTCAGAAAACTTAACGATTCGCTTTTTAACATGATTGTTGAATATCTGCTCTACTATTGATACGGATTTGTAATATTTACACGCATTGATTTTTTAGGAAGTAAAAACTATAGTATTAAAAAAATCATTATAATTATATTTATTGTGCATACAGCAGTGCTTGAATTCTGCGAGATACTTTCAATGGTATTTTTAATTTTTTGTTATATTTTAAGATGCACCACATATTTATGAGAGCTTCCATATAGTGCTCGCTTGGTCAAAGGGAACGAACTCCCAGATATTTTCCATTTTCTGGTCAATAGAGTACCTACCGCGACATTTTCTTCTTTTAAATATAACAGAGAACGAAGAATAAGTAGCATTTTATTTACCAAACTAATAATAGGTACTCCTAACACAAACGAAAGCAATACAAGAAATGTAAATTCCGAAAATGGAACTGATAATTTGGCCAGGTACTGTACATCATTAAAACACCGAAATAGCAAGTAAAAAGTCGTGTGTTGAATGTTGAATACTTTTAAAACAATTCTATGTTGTTAAGTGCACTAGTTTTCTAATTTTCTTAGTCTTCTAGACACAAAACTCACAAAGTTGAGAAAATAGTGATTATTAGTGGGAGTTCTGAACGTATTAATGACAATTGGTTTTAGTTTAAGAATCTTTGTTTCTTAAAAACGTGCTCAGAGGTCGTAATGTATTATTTTTAAGATTTGATCGTTTTTTGTTATGTTAAATAGACTGTTTGCTATGATTTGAATAAACTTTGAACTGATTTCTTTCGAAAAATTTCTTATTTAAGCATACTTTTTTAATACCTGGTCATATTCAGAATTAATTCTCTATCAGAATCAATAAAAAAATTTGTATTATGTAATTTAAAAAAAAAATTGTTGCCTATCGCGGATTTGACATACGTCATCGGAGAGGTAATAAATGCACATCACTTATAGAGAATTTGTCGCCGTTTCCAAAAATATAAGGTTTGTTGGTGTTATTTTCAATAATTAAAAAGTTAGAGGGGCGCGACAGTCAAACTGAATCACCCGGTATAAGAGGACCTTTAATGAAAAAGTTGTTTCTGGACTTTGCCTTGCTATAGTTTGTTGTTTACTATACAGGGTGATTGATTGAGACCGGGCATTAAAAATATATGAAGAATGAAAAAGGGTATGGATCTAAAATTTTGGTTATGACCATAATGGCATCTGATCTGTTTAATGAAAATATTTTCAATATGGCGACACTTCCGGAAACACCGGAAGTTGACGTCTAATTTCTTATTTCAAATACAATGGTCTATTTTTTATTGCGTATTTGGATTCAAAACGTTATTTTAGAGGGACTATTATTAGCATTCCCTATACCTAAGTGCAGCCATTTTTGAGATTTTTGGACTTTTTTGAAAATTTTTCGATTTTCATCGTAATGCTTAATATTATCTACCACCGCCATTTTTGAAGAAAAAAAGCTTAAATTTAGACCATGCCTAGAAGAAACCTTGGACTACATCCTGGATATTTTGCAATCGATGCATTACTTACAGGGTGTCCAAAATTTAATTTTCTTTTAATACAACTTCAGACCACCAAAACTCGTTTTTTTCAAATACAATGCCCAAACTTTTTTTTCATTTTCTAATGCAAAATTACATTCTGCATCAATCTGTGTTAGCGTTTCCTATACCTATCTGCAACAATTTTCGAGTTATTAAGAATTTTTGATAAAGTTAAGAGAAATTGCAACATTTTTAAATAGTAGGCCTTGGAAATGACAACAAATGCCAATACTTAATAACCGTCAACCACTTTTATCGCGTTTGTCTGAAGTATCCATAAAAATGGATTACCAAGAGTATTCAAACACGGATATTTTGAATTTATTTTACATTCTTGGACAAATTCAGAAGATTATTGAAAGTGTGAACGAATAGTTGTGTATTTTTAATGTAGCTTGTACAGCATAGTATGTTAAACCCGAGTCTTGCGCTACCAATCGAATTGATCGCTGAGGATGGTCATTAAAATATCTCAGGATGTTAACTTTGTTAGTTTCATCATTTGTCACACGCTTAGGTCGAATACAAGCAGATTTCACTCTTCTAAATTGAGAAAAAATTGATTCTATTCATTAAAATTTCTGTCTGGTCATTACAGTCAAATAAGGATAACTCTCACTGAACATGCGGCAAGTTCTTTCAATAATCTTGTTACATTCTTCATAAATATAAAATAAGTTCAAAATATTCGTGTTTGAATACTCTTGATTATACATTTTCATGGATGCTTCAGACAAACGCAATAAAAGTGGTTTACAGTTATTAATATTGGCATTTGCTGTCATTTCCAAGGCTTACTATTTAAAAATGTTGCAATTTCTTCTAACTTTATCAAAAATTCTTAATAACTCGAAAACTGTTGCAGATAGGTATAGGAAACGCTAATACAGGTTGATGCAGAGTGTAATTTTGCATTAGAAAATGAAAAAAAAATTTGGGCATTGTATTTGAAAAAAACGAGTTTTAGTAGTCTGAAGTTGTATTAAAAGAAAATTAAATTTTGGACACCCTGTAAGTAATTCATGGATTGCAAAAATTCCAGGATGTAGTCCAAGGTTTCTTCTAGGCATGGTCCAAATTTAAGCGTTTTTTCTTTAAAAATGGCCATGTTAGATAATATTAAGCATCACGGTGAAAATCAAAAAATTTTCAAAAAAGTCCAAAAATCTAAAAAATGACTGCACTTAGGTATAGGGAATGCTAATAAAAGTCCCTCTAAAATAACGTTTTGAATCCAAAAATGCACTAAAAAATAGACCATTGTATTTGAAATAAAAAAGTAGACGCCAACTTCCGGTATTTGCGGAAGTGTCGCCATCTTGAAAATATTTTCAATAAACAGATCAGATGCCATTATTGTCATAACCAAAATTTCAGATCCATACCCTTTTTCATTCCTCATATATTTTTAATGCCCGGTCTCAATCAATCACCCTGTATAAATATGTTCCGTCAATTTATCTCGATATATCATATTTTAAATAATTTTACAATGTCAAACGTTTCTTAAGCAGTTCTGCTGAAGTATTTTTTTTATAAATCTAGTATAGCTAGGTATTTACAAAAATATCAAAATACATACAAACTATTGTTTTTGAAATTTTGTTCAAAATTAGGAATAACACCTTAGATCTTAGCGATGTTCCCCGCCTCTGCTAAAATTTTTTTCAAATTGATTATCATTACGTTTTTTTTATGAATCAAGCTGGCGCCCCCATATCTTGGCGTCCCTAGGCAATTAATTGCCTAGAGTCGCCCTATGGCAAAACCGGATCAGAGATCGTAAAGTAAGGTAGGTCTAGACACAATGTATAAACACATAAAAAAGTTGCAAATAGGTTAAAATGTAATTTATTTTTATCAGGAAACGGTTACATACATTTTATTTTGCATTTCCTTGCATAGTGCTTGTAAGTAAAATGTCATACACAAACTTTTATGGAATAGGATATTTGCAGTTACTACAGGCACATCCCCAATATTTACAAGCAGATCCTAAACAGCCTTCGTCTCTGCATTCAATTCTGCACTGAACTGGATTACAGTCAGATTTTTCGGGTAGAATCATTGCTGTAATAAAATAAAACAAAATCTTTAGTCTATGTTTTTTTATATTGTGTCACATTGCCACATAGCAAATTTACCTTTTGGTGCCCTTGTAGCAGAATGCGCCAAGGTAGCAAGGGACACAGCAAAAAGTATAAACACGAAGAACTTCATTTTCTGTAAGCAAATTATTTTATTGTTTAAAAATATTAGGTTGTGTATAAGTTGTTACGTATACAATATAAATTATTAAACTGATTCGTACCATACGAGTACGCTTTAGTTTTATAAAGTTTGCATTCGGGTTTGTCTTAGTTAGATACTAATTATTTTTTATGTTTTTTAAATCGTTCATTAAAAAAAATTCCTTATCCTATTTGTTAAAAAACAATTTTCAGTTACTGTTTAAAAGATACCTATAATTGATTATGGGTTTAATTGTACATAAACAATTAATTTTTAAATTCGGTTACAAGTTGCAATAGCTTTATCAGTAAAACTAACTAAAAATAAAAACCGGTTCTTGAGAAACTAATTTCACTTCCCTTAATTATTTTTTTAAATTATGAATATTATTTCACTTTAACTAATTTGATCATTACCTTGTGTTATACGTTTCAATGAAGTTCGTTTTTGTATATATGCCTAGTATAATATACTTGTCCAATGTCCATATTGTGCGCGTCAAAAGTATAAAATAAATTCATTCAATTTAAAACAATAATTTTTTTGCTTAAAATCTTTCTATACTTCGATATTATTTTTTAGGAACAGACATCTTTTATTTTTGATATTAATTGGTTTTCGAGTAAAACCGTCTTTGACATTTTTTAATTGGTAAGTCTCATAATTGTCTTAATTCTGGTAGGGCTTTTAATTCTACAAATTTTAACACATTATACAGTTTCCCAGATAGCATTTCCAGGATGAAGATGTTGCTTATTATAAGAGATGCAGGGTTGTTTAAATTAAATGAATTAATCCTAACATTAAGTATGGAGGAGCTACAATCTATTTTTGAAAGTAGGAAATTCGTCGTACTTAAGTCATTTAACACGTAATTAGTTGTTTTTTGTGTTTATTTTCATAGACAGCTTGATAAGTGATTTGTAAAACACGTTTTTTCTTGGTTTTGTGACTTATTTATTAAAATAGATGTAGCAAGTAATATTTCGTTAGATAAAAAAATATCGCGGTCCATAAAAAATTAAGTTAACGGTAAGATCTCGAAAATGGATAGTCACAAAAAAAAACTGAAATAATAGGTAGGTACATTCTCCAGTAAAAAGTACCTTAATAAAGTACTAATTAAATTGATCCAACGGATTAAACAAAAAATTTGGGCGAGAAAAAAGAAATTCAACATTTTTATATTTTTTGCTGTATCTGAAGTACGAGAAATTTTGTACTTTTAAAAATTGGTTGTAGCCCTCTCATACTTAGGAATATATCATCTAATTTAAAAAAACTTGTATATTAATAATAGGTAAGCCATTTTCATATGTTGGAAACGTTATGTGGGAAACATATTTTTTTTTAAATAAAACACAATTGAAAATTAAAAAAACCTAAAACTTATATTAACAAAAATAAATCAAAATCGCTGTTGCTAAACAAATTAAATATTTAGTCGAAAATTGTCTTATAAACGTCTCAACATTTTTACACTGTTATTTTAAGACAATTAGGGCCTTTTCTGAATTAAAAAAATGTGTAAGGGCTACAGTAAAAATATGTTGAGGATGTCATTACTTGAAAAAAAATAATTAAGATCAAAAATGAAATCTATTTAAAAAATCGTTTTAAAAAAATATATTTAGTCCGTGTCCGAGGACTAAAAAAAAATATGATTCGATCGTATCAATTTATTCCATACTTTTGACGCGAACTGTATGCATATAATTAATAAAAACTATAACAATTAAAAAAGTTCAGTCTTTTGACGAAGTTTTTTTTATTGTTTCGTAAGCTGTGCCCTACTAGTTGTGATTTTTTTAAAACAATTTTATGAAATTTCAGTTTATTTTTACCATCATTTTGCATTATATCGCTTAATAGGCTTATTGCAAATATTTACGATAAACAGTTTTTGCAACTGATTTTACACTTCTAAGAGCTATGATACAAACAAATACAGCAAAGTTTAGTTACCTACCTATATAAAACACAAGTTAAAAAAAAATAGAATAAGAGGTATTTATTTTACTTACTTTTGTAAAATGTATAAAGTTGTTGGCGATTGAAATGCTTTTTTAACTGAATAATCTCGACCCAATTGTAGCCTTTTGTACAGATGCCAAATCTAAAAGTTTGCAACATGCATGAGACTATCTTAATTTTATACCGAATGCATAAATAACAATATTTTTGCATTAGTTTTAAATTAGTAATAATTTTAAATTTTCGTTGTTTTTTTCACCTAGAATTTCTTTTACCTACGAAATATCTCGTATACATCAAATAGCTAAATAGTTTTAATTTAATATACCAAAAGACTTTTATATTTAGTAAAATCATGTAAGAAAATAAAATAATATTTATAATAAAATATGTGTAGATGTTTACGGCCAGATGCTGTGATCTGGTGTAAATTTGTAGTGTATTTTGTAAAAAGTGCGGATGTGTAAGTGTGTGTGTTGTGTGTGTTGGAGTGCAGCCTCACCCCTATAATTGTGGCTTAGGTAATGGTAACTTGTAATAGTGTGTTGGAGTGCAGCCTCACACCCCTGTAATTGTGGCTTAGGTAGTTGTTGAATGAGTAAGACTATTAATCTGTACTGATTTATTAAAAATAATTAACGGTTTATATACAAAAAATACATGCTGAATAAACATTAAAAATTACATAAAAAATATTCCTATCGGACTAAGATTGTGTATTACCTTACTTTGCAATTTACTAATTGTGAAATCGACAGGTAGTCGATTTGCACATGTAGCAAATTGCAAAGTAAGATGTTTGTCGGCACGTGTGGTCGCTGCAGGAAATGAAATGTGATATTAAGTTAAGTAATTGAATTAAAATTAAAATATTAAAAGTATTTGAAATACAATTTAAATATTAATGAAATAAGAAAAAATGTTCAGATGATCTGAACATTACTGCCGGGACTCGGGTTGAGTGGCTGTAGGTGGAAGACCTCCTCAGTGCCCAAGAATAAGGCAGCCGTCCTGGATCCTGGAGCTGGAATAATAGGTTGATCGGATGCTCCTCCAGAACGTGGTTGTTGATTCCTGCATCTTTTTCTAATGTGGTACACCAGTACGCACGTTGCAAGGATGACGACTGTTGTTATACTGCTTATTACAGTCGATCGATTATGGATGGTGTGCCAGTGGTTGTTTGGACGTAGATGACTGACGAAGGCGTGTGCTCCACCAGGTTATTTGGACGTAGATCACTGATGAAGGCGTGTTCTCCACCAGGTTATTTGGACGTAGATCACTGATGAAGGCGTGTTCTCCACCAGGTTGTTTGAACGAAGATGACTGATAGAGGCTGTGCTCCACCAGTTGTTTGGACGTAGATGACTGACGAAGGCTGTGCTCCACCAGCTTGTTTGGACGAAGATGACTGACGAAGGCTGTGCTCCACCAGCTTGTTTGGACGTAAAGGACTGACGAAGGCTTGTGCTCCACCAGGTTGTTTGGACGAAGATGACTGACGAAGGCGTGTGCTCCACCAGGTTATTTGGACAAAGATGACTGACGAAGGCGTCTGCTCCACCAGCTTGTTTGGAAGTAGATGACTGACGAAGGCTTGTGCTCCACCAGCTTGTAGATGGTCGACGACGGTGTGAACTCCACCAGGGTTGTTTGGTTCACTAGCAAGGGTGTGAAGCTGGCGATGGCGTGGACTCCACCAGGATTGGTTTGGACTTCGGTAGCTGTGATGGATGTCACCTCCAGTCCGGCTCGAAGGACCAATGTTTACGGCCAGATGCTGTGATCTGTTATAAATTTGTAGTGTATTTTGTATAAAGTGCGGATGTGTAAGTGTGTGTGTTGGAGTAACCCCTGTAATTGTGGCTTAGGTAGTTGTTGAATGAGTAAGACTATTAATCTGTACTGATTTATTAAAAATAATTAACGGTTTATATACAAAAAATACATGCTGAATAAACATTAAAAATTACATAAAAAATATTCCTATCGGACTTCAGGATTGTGTATTACCTTACTTTGCAATTTACTAATTGTAAAATCGCCAGGTAATCGATTCGCACATGTAGCAAATTGCAAAGTAAGATGTTTGTCGGCACGTGTGTTCGCTGCAGGAAATGAAATGTGAGATATTAAATTAAGTAATTGAATTAAAATTTAAATACTAAAGGTATTTGAAATTAAATTAAAATATTAATGAAATAAGAAAAAATGTTCAGATGATCTGAACAGTAGAAGTAGCTATGTTAATAATTATGCCAATCAATAATAAACCTTTTACTCTATGATTAATCTAACTTAGACCGTTAAATATTCTTAAAAATAATTAAACTGACCTAAAAATTCTGAATTATTTTAATTGTAAAATTTTAAATTTTATCTAGGATTATAGTCTCTAATAATTGACGTGCTAAGAATATGTTGTCACTTCTAGAATACAATTTTTATTACCTGCTTTGCATGTGAAACTGTAGCACCATAGCCAGTGGCGTAGCGAGGGTAAGTGGCGCCCGGGGCATATTATTTTTTGGCGCCCCCCCTCATCCTTATTTTTGTTGTAGATTTAAGTTTCAAGTAAAATAATGTTCTAATATTAATTTAAATACACTGTAATGAACATTCGAACAAATGTTAAAACTATAATGGCATTTTAGTTTTCTGGCTTTATAAAAGTAACATAAACGCAACAATATCTTTGTCTTCGCGGCGCTCTCCACGACTGGCGCCCGGGACAACGATACCCCCTTGCCCCCCCGTCGCTCCGCCTCTGACCATAGTTTTTCTATAAAAACGTGATTCTTCATTGTAAAAAGAATAATTTTCTGACGCGAAACATAATGTAAAATACATCTGGCAATAATATATGAAGCATATAAATGTTATGGTAATGTTTATTGAACTTCAAAACAAATTTAAATTTTTTAGTCAAATATTCCTCATTATACAGTACTTTAGTTTTCAATTTAGCTGTGCATTTTAATGTACTCTGATATGCATAAAGGCAAGGTTTTTTTTTTAAATAACCGCTGACCTTCTGCAGAAACTGTTTTAACTTAAGATAGGAAAAATTACAATAAACTATTGTCGAAAACAGTTCCAACCTCCTATGTATATTACATCTAAATAAATATGTATCTGTCGTAGACATTATGTAACAACAAATACAAAGCCAGCAAAACGAGCTTTTCGTGTTTTTCTAGGCAAATAGACACATTAGCCGGCAGAAGTGTTTTTCATGAAAACAATCCCATTCTCCTCATTTTCTTAATTTATTCGACCAAATGAATGAGGGTCAGATTAAAGGTTGGATTTTTAAAAACAAACTTTTGAGGTTATGAGCATAGTTTGCTTGTTTTTCCGGCATGTTTAAAAATGCGTGGACCAGTGCTTCCCAATTTATTTTACTTATTATTTTATTAACAAGATGGGGCTATGTTTAATAGAACATTTAAACCCAAATTGATTTTAATAAAACGTTGTGAAACTGTATCATGTTCCGGGACGACTTGCATTTTTAATGAAAAGGAAACTTCAAAATAACGTTAAAATGGGTACCTATATAAATATTGCACATACAAAAAAATATATAAAACGGACTCATACATCTATAAAAACAAAGAATTGCAACTTGTTAAAGAAACGTTTATTATTTTCATTACATTTTAATGCACATAACTTACTATAGTTTAGTTTACTGTGGAAGGCTTGTGTAGTGATAATATTTTAACGAACGCGCAATACATTTACTAAAATATGTATTAGCATTATCATAGTTTTATCTTCAGCTTTTCCTATTCTACTGCACACATAGAACACAAGCATTTTCCATTAGGACAACTAGATGCTTGGCAGCCCTGGGATTTGCAACGGTTTGCACATTTTACTGTATCACAAAGTGTTGGTACAGTTTGAGGAAAAGCTGTATAAAAAAAAATTAATTTAAACTTTTTAAGTACAATAAAACATTATCAATATTAACACAAATGTAAATGTTTTAAGTAAAGTTTAAAAATACCTTGAATATTGATATAACTTGTATACATACAGTGTGTCCAAAAAGTAACGTAACGGATCAATATCTCGTCTTGTAACAATTTCACAAAAAAAAGTTTCATACAAAAGTTGTTTGTGGTAATTTACTACATGACCTTAAATTATTTTCAACTATACAGGGTGTTCCATTTTCGCGCTAAAGCAAAAACCAAGATTTTTTTAATGGAACACCCTGTATATTTTTAGGTCTTCCAATGTCATTTTTTAACCTCTACATGAATGTCTTTTCATTTTTTGATTTTGTGACAGTGTTGCCAACTTATTAATTTTTTTCCGAGAAATCTGACATAAGCAGGCTTAACTTTAAAAAATCGTAGCGACCTCGTTTCTTAAACTTTAGAAATAAGTTTTAACAATAATGTTAGTCCGGTTAGGGAGCAACATTTTAAAAATAAAAAATTTAAATTCATTGATACAGGGTGTTCACAAAAAAATGCCAAACTTTCCAAACTTCAAAGTGACATAACTAATTTTTTTCAAATGTAAATACCCTAGTTTTATTATCCTATTCGATAGCATTTTTTCTCCCCTTCAATTTTTATTAAGGGTGTCCTATGTCTAAACCCCGTAGTTGTTGAGATATTCAATACTTTTCAAAAAAGTAGCCATTTAATTGCATTTTTATGCACCGAAGTAGGCCGTGCTTATGCAAAACAAGTGCCAAAATGTAAGTTAGTTTTTGGACACACTGTATAAACAAAACTATTATAGCAATGAAACTAGCACTGTTAGCAACGAATTCATAGCAGTCTTTTATTGTCATTCAATTAAAATATGTTTTTGTCTACAATTCTTAATTTTAATATTTTTGAATAAAAAAAAAAACGATGCATTTAAACCGGTAACTTGATTAAACGAAAGGCAAAATTAAGTAAATGCAAAATATTCCTATTCTCATTACATCGTACAAACTACAGTTTTTTATATATTGACTGACACTTTCGTATGTATGACTAACATGCAAATAAATTAAATAAATATGTAATTATAAAAGTTGTTGAGAATCAAAAACTACATAAGATTCTATACTTGCATTTTTATTTGGTTAGCATGTTTGCTTCCTTTGGGAAAAGTAAAAAAATATCGCGGTTGTCTGATTTCCTATAGTTTTTAAATGGATTTTATAAAACTTGCATCTTGCATCTTAAACTAAGGGTAACTATAGCAGAATCATATTTTGGATCCCAATTCAAGATGCTCGAAGTAGTGCATTGTTGCCGAAATTAAGAAAAAGGGACTTTTATGAATATTTTTTTTTAAGTGTAAAACTTGGATAATAACTTTCTTATTTCTTATCGTATCTCGGCAATTTTTTTTTAAGTTATTCTCTTCAATTGGCATAATCCCGCTGTGTGAAAAATTATTCTTTACGAAATTTAAATACTCTTGTCAAATGAGTTTAAGCGCGACCTCACAAATTTTGGAAAGGGCGTGCAGCGAAAAATGTCACAAAGAACTTTTTTTTAATAAATAGGTCACTACTACATCGAGACAAAATTGTAACAACTTCATTAATATTTGGCTACTTTTACTAGATTTATAATTTTGTACTTTAGTCTTACCTTCAGGTTCCATAGGAAATGCTTCCGAAAAAGCAATAAACGACATGGCGAATAAGAAGAACACGAATAATAATTTCATTTTCTAAAACAAAAATGTTAAGTACTTCACAATATGGGTTTAAATATACATACACAAGTTTAATTAAGAAACCATATGCAAAGTTTTAATATTTTGTTAAAAAATCGAGGAACATTGAAAGTATTTGTTATTGTGCACGTTTTGAAATATAAAAACCTTGGCTAATATTTAATTCTACCACAATAAACAATACCATTAATGTATTTGTCATTACTTACTTCTAGTAGTTTGTTGTTTATATGTGTTTAAACTGAATTTTCCTTGTCTCTTATTGTCTTTTATACATAAACTAAATCTAATTCATGTAAAATATTCATACACAAATTTACATGCTGCATAATTTTTTGAAGCCTTACAAAAATAAGTAATTTTAAATAACAATGGTAAGTTTTGAGTTTTATGTTGTTTTAGTTTAAACTAATTACTTATTTGTGTTGTAGTCTAAGGTTATGTAGCATATGTGTTCACAATTACAAATAAAGTCACCCCTTTAATGGTCTAATGTTATGCAATTAGATTAATTTCTTTGTCTACAGGGTGTCCCAGTTATCGTGCCCAAAATGGGAATCTTGTAAAGGGTAAGAGATACAGAGTTGGTTAAGTGAGTCAAAATGATATATGTTTTAAAAGCAACTATTTTATTAAATAATAGTTTTAGTGCTTTTGATTAAAAAATAAAAACAAATTAAGACGCTTTTAAGTTTTGTTTATAACTTGCTTACTTGAAATCATACTGAATTTTTCGACATTATTGGGACACTTTTGCGTAGAATTCAAATCTTACCCTTATCTTAATTTGTTTTGCTATTTTAACATCAACTTTTTGTTTTTAAATACGCTCGTATTTCGATATGTAACCATTAAAAACGGATTGTTTTCCGTTTCATTGATGTACGGGTTGTATCTTTAAAAATAGGTAGGTTATTACAGCATTATTGTATATATTAGGTTTAACAGTTCAACAGCCGGTTTATATAATAAATCGGTTCTTTACCAAAAAAAAAAAAACGGTTTCTAGCCAAAAATCGCGACAAAAATAAAGGTATCGATTTCAGTTAACCGTTAACCAATTTTTTTTTCGGTTTCGAGGTCTAAATAAAACTAATAAATACTATTAGGTATATTGTAATAACTTACTTATTTTAAAAGATAAAACCAAAAACACATACATCAATAAAAGGAGGAAAAAAAACATTTTTAATGGTGTTACAACCAAATAAAATCCGTGTTTAATGTAAGACAGGTGTTGTTAAAATAACAAAAAAAAAGAAGATAGTTTCTTAACAAATCTTAAATGAACTACTCCAAAAAGTGTCCTGATAATGTTAAAAGTATATTGAGCATGATCTAAAATAAGCCAGTTGTAAGCAATTATTAAAAACATGTTTTTTTTCTGTTTTTTAACAAAAACGTAAAAAGTATTACTGTTTTAAAGATTTTTCATTTTTGAATAGTTGCTCTTAAATCATAGATCATTTTGACCCACTTTGCCAACTCTGTATCCCTTTTACCCCTACGAGATTTTCATGCTATGTACGATAACTGGAACACTGAATGTAGAACGCAACGTTTTTTAGTAACAGACAATTCAGGGCTGCTGCGTTTTTGTTATGCAGTGTAATTTAACTTTGCTAACATTTAAAATATTTGTTTAAGAAACTAATTTTTAATTGTTTGGGGTGATTAATCAATAATTACTAATTTTTTTGACGAACCTTTGCAAACTAGATCGATATTCTAAAGAACTTTTTAACATTAAATAATCCCAAGAAAACGTTGAAAACCTATACACATTATGTTTTGAGTACAGGCTGAATTGTTTGCTAACAACTTTAATTGAACTTATAACAAATTATTGCACGTGTAAACAATACAAAACACACTTATAACTCAATAAAAACCCACTATAACGACTTGTTTATAGTAACTTTTATTTTATTTTTATAACATTTTAACAAAAACATTTACTAGTTAATTGGGCTTTGTATAATATATTTTACACAAATCAATATTATTGTTCTTATATATTTACCTCAATTTATTGATTATTTAATTAGAGGAGTTATAGTTACAGGACTCTTTTGACAAAAATCGCATATACATATTCCAGTAGCACAACTACCTTTCTTGCAATTTTTTAGTAAGCAACCATTTTGACATTTAAGTTCATTGCAAAATGGCGCTGGAGGAAGTGTAGCAATGATAATATCCGACGGAGGAATAGCTGTATAAAACAGAAACAAAATAAAGTTATTAAATACTATTAAGCATTTTAAATATTAAGCACAATTAAAGCAAAATTAAAAAACATGGTTAATTTTAAAATAGCTCAATAAACATTAAAGTCATATTTATTGGTAAAGTAGATAACAGTTTTATTTTGACGTATTTTTTAAAATGAATAACTTTATATTAATACCTATATTAGTTATTTTGTTAAATAGGAAACACGAAAACTGTATTAGTAACATCTAAATATATCCATGTTCATAAAGTACTTCAAACCACAATTTTTTTAATTATTAATAATAGGTTTATAATTCTTGATTTTATGGTTTACCTTCAGGCTCCAGAGGAATGGCTTCCGAAAAAGCTACAAGGAACATTGCAAAAAATAAAAATATGTACTTCATTTTCTGAAACAAAAACTTTTTTAATGCACATAATAGGTTCTAATATAATTATACGAAGTTAATTTAAAAAAAAAAAAACGATTTGCAAGTATTTTTTGAGGAAATCTAAACTGCTTTTCTGACTCTTATCTGATAGTATTTTAATGAGGAAGAGTGGAGTTCTACATTTTTTTATTTTTAATCTAACATTTGAAATTCAGATATTTTAACTCATACGTGTGATGAACAATAATATTAATATATGTTGGTAACTTACTTCTATTCGTTTCTGGCTAGATGTGTTTAAACTGAGTATACTTTGTGTTTTTGTGCCTTTATATACTTATAGGTACCTATAGGAAAATACATTTAAATGTTCAGAAAATAATTTACATTTTACGTATTTGCTTCTATTTTGTTAAACTAAATAGCATCTAATTATATTTTCAAATTTTTTTAGTTTGAATTTTTTCAGGGTTAAACCAAGGTTTTGCTTTGCGTTCGTATGTTAGTTACTCTACTTCCTTAAAAAAGTAAATATGATTGATATAATATCATTTAAATTGCATATCAAGCTTATAAAAACCTTTTGTGTATTGTCCATTAGTTGTAAACATTTTGTAGTCCATACAAATTAACGTTAAGCAGTTGAAAATTTCGCCTTTTGAGGCGATGCAAGTAGCCGTAACGTGACGATTGCTTTTAGAACTGCCTTCACGTGTTGCTATTCAGACGTATAAGTGTAATCGATACGATTCATTCCGACATTTATTGACAGCACGCTTAATTCTACCTGAAGCTAAATCCGCTTTTTGATCAAAATTACTCGATAAATATAAATAAGCCAACAACAAGCTGCGCAATATTAAGGATAATCTCGAAGAAATTTTCTTTACAAACAGAGAAATTGCTCGCTGAATGCAGACTAATATAAAGTGTCCCATATTTGATGGAAATGTAGGAAAATTATTGGTTAAACAAATTATTATACACTATTGGGCTAACTTGTGGAGGATTTTATGATGAATATGTGATTTATTTTACTTAATTCTCATACCTACAGCTTTAACCTTTCAGGTGTAATATTGGTAGGGTAGTTTAGTTTTTTCTTTATATTATGTTGCGTATTTCTTGCTATTTTTTCTTGTCCTGCGTATATTTCACTATATCTTTCCATTTTCTTCTCTTCTCTCTGCTGCTTTACTGCTTCTGCTTGGTCTACGTCTTGCTTTTTTATTCTTCTTGACTCAAAACTTCCTTCGTTATTTTACTGTCGGCAGTTCTTTTCGCGTGTCTAAACCGTAAAAGTTTTTTTAAATTTTATCTGTCATTCCCTTAAACATTAACATTTAACCATTTTATTTAGTATAACACCCGTAAGGTGCAAAAATACAACTTGATTCGTTTAAATTGTACACACGATTTTTAATTAAAAACATAAAAATATAGCAGTGCTGTTTTAAAATTTGTTTAGTACTGAAAATCTATGAATTTGAATTAAATTAGATCCTGCTGTAATTATTTTAAAAGAAAAGAATTAATTCAAGTGGATAATTCACTAAATGTTTCCATGAATGTTATAAATTTAAAAAAAAGATATTAGAAAAAAATTCATATTAACTCTAAACGCAAATAAAACAAACACATTAATAATATATGAAAAATTAACTTGAAATAAACTCTAACTTAAAAGTTTGTACATATCATACAATGTAAATTTTCACAATCCATTCAATCTTACTAGCAACACATCATCCAATAAATCTTCTTTTACATTAGTAGTCCATTTCGAAGGAAGAATAAATTTTACTTTTATTAACTCTTTAAACGCAAATAAAACATACACATTAATAATATATATCCAATCAAGTGTACAGAGAATATCTGTACCGTTTCTTGTGTTACACGAAACTGCAAGTATAAACAATCAATTTCAAGTGAGATTTTTTACTGCCTCGTGGAGTCTCCCCAGCATAGAAGGTGAATTCGGGTTTGTGTTTAACAAATAAAATTTAAATTGATAAAACCGGTTTTGGAAAATATTTATTTCGTTTTCGTTCTTGAACAAAAAATAATAATTTCGTTTTAGGTTTCGTTTTCGTTCTTAAAAAAATTTCGGTTAATTTCGTTTAACGTTTTCGTTCCGTTCTCAGTCCCTGATTTAAATACCAATGAATGATCTTTCTTCTGTCGCTATTCTTTTTCTTTTACCTCATCCTCTATTCCTTATCCTTTGATATCATTTTTTACAGGGCCCTTCACAGAAAATTCGGGCCCCGGGGAAGCAATAGACAACGGGCCCCCCATTACTCTAAGAAAGGTTTAAATTTAATTTTAATAGTATTTGTAAACAAAATATTGTGTGTTAGCTCGAATCCGGACCCCCTTGGCAACACCGGGCCCCGGTAATTAGTTCCGTAACCCCCCCCCTCCTGTGATAGGCCCTGATTGTTTATAAGTATTAACATTTTTGTATCAGTTGTAACCTTTCTGGTGCCAGTTGAATTGTATGTTGTGTCTCGTCTTTACTTATTATTTTGGTTTTCGTCTTTTCGTGATTATTCTTTTTATTTATCTTCTGCAGTGCTTAAAAAAAATATTAAATTTTAATTTTGCGCAACATTTTCGAAACTGTTGAGAAGGTTTCATTTCGGTTTGCATCAATATATTCTTACTTTAAAATAATTGTCCAAAGTATGTGTACTTATTTTTGCGTATCACCATTACTAACCAAAGTTTTCCCATAATCCTGCACTGCAAGGAACATTATTTAGTAGCAATCTTATATGAATACACATTTTATATTCATGAAGTCATTGCATGATATTGCAATCTTACGACCGTTTAAAAATACATCAACTTTGTAGCGATGCAACAAAATCAATATAGCCAAGAATCTTTATATTTCATAAGAAGTGACGGTAGTGCTTTTCCCTGCCTCGTATAAAAATATATATAAACACATCCTCCCTTCGTAAGTTTTAGTCTATAAAGCCCTAAGGTAACATTTGCAGAGTCTACGTACCAGAGGGTGTGTTAATACGTTAATGTATTCATTGTACCAACTGTGGATGGAGATACACCACAATGTGATTAAGACATCAAAAGTTAACTATTTACTTTTATAAAAGCTCCGCAGGGTGCAGCGGCAAATGCCATTGTTATTATAAATCAAATTATCAGAATAGGGGATGCATAAGATCACCGGAGGGTTCGGTAGTGAACAAAAACGATATTTCCTACAATGAACCGACCATTGTAATTTTTTTTTGTGTTCAGGAAACCCTTTTAAGACTTGTTACGCTGCTTTGTATGTAAACTGGGCATAATAAATTAGATGCCAACGAATCCCAATCAAATTGAATAATAGATGCAGGAATATAATTGGAATATATTTTGTATTTAAATGGTATGTACTGAACGGTTGTTAAATTAAAAGATAAATATCTTAAAAGATGGGATTTTGAGACAATATTAAAAATGATGGGATTAACTTAAAAATAAACTACTAAAAACTTACATTAAATAAGTAACTATTGGAATACCAAAAGGTTGTGGCTATTTGCACCTACAGTAGGTACGAATAATTGGCTATTTGCACCTACAGTAGGTACGAATAATTGGCTATTTGCACCTACAGCATTTACGAATAATTGGCTATTTGCACCTACAGTAGGTACGAATAATCGGCTATTTGCACCTACAGTAGGTACGAATAATTGGCTATTTGCTTTTACAGTAGGTACGAATAATTGGCTATTTGCACCTACAGTAGGTACGAATAATTGGCTATTTGCACCTACAGTAGGTACAAATAATTGGCTATTTGCACCTACAGTAGGTACGAATAATTGACTATTTGCACCTACAGTAGCTACGAATAATTGACTATTTACACCTACAGTAGGTACGAATAATTGGCTATTTGCACCTACAGTAGGTACGAATAATTGGCTATTTGCACCTACAGTAGGTACGAATAATTGGCTATTTGCACCTACAGTAAGTACGAATAATTGGCTATTTGCACCTACAGTAGGTACGAATAATTGGCTATTTGCACCTACAGTAGGTACGAATAATTGGCTATTTGCACCTACAGTAGGTACGAATAATTGGCTATTTGCACCTACTGTACGTAGATACGAATAATGGGCTATTTGCATCTACTGTATAGGCGTATACCGCTTGTAACTGAGTTCTGGTACACCCCTTTTTTTACTTTAGTTTTAATTTTTCATAAATAAACTTTTATACAGATGATATGTGTAAATACTCGGTTACATGAACACATGTACACGATTATTTTAATTCCGGTTTTGTCGGAAATTACCCTAACTTTGTTATTTCAAATGGAACAACCTGTATATTTTATACTTTTGGAAAGAAGAGGCAACTTTGAATACAACTGCATCATTTTGATTAATTTTAAGGTAATTTATGCTTGTAAGAGACCGGCGCGGCTTTCAGGTATTAACGCTATGTCCTCGTGTTTAAACGCTACGTTCACATGTAAGCGTTTGGGCGTAAATTTCATCATAAAGGTTTTTGCAACCCATTAAAAATTACAATTAAAAACAACTTTCACCGACCTTTAGCCTCATCCTCGTTCGCTTGGTCAATAATAAAGGGTCCAGGTTAAAGGTTGGTTAAGGTTTTCTGTTTTTCAAATGCATAGGATAAATGAAATGTAGGCCATAAATGTGTAATGCAGTGGTTTCCAACCTTTTTGTACCTACGCCCCCCTTTTTAAAAAAAATTTTTTTGCGCCCCCCTCACTTTTTGTTACAATCTATTTTCATAAATACGGTTCTGATAAATAAGAATTATTTAATGGACTACAAAACAATACACCATATTCTGTATAAACAAAGTTCGTTTTGTTTGTTTGTATTAAAAAGTTATATTTTGGTAACAGCTGCGCGCCCCCCTAGCAATAGCCTCGCGACCCCCTAGGGGGGCGCGCCCCACAGGTTGGAAACCACTGTGTAATGGGTTACAACCTTCATAAATACTTTTACGCACAAACGCTTACAAGTGAACACAGCGTTCATATGACACCCACGCCGGTCTCTTACAAGCATAAATTAACACCTTATTTAGATATTCTATTAATCGTAGTAAGTATACTGTTCATAATTGCAACAAATTATCACAAAATTTTTTTATTAAATAACTATATTAGTTACAACTATAATTTGTTTTGTTGTACTTAAGCACAGTGTCCTGTGTCTGTGTCTGTGAAGCAGCAATCCAACACAAATATGTTATTGGTATTGTTAAATTCGTCAGGAAATACTCTATTTAAACAAGTTCATGTACTACTGCATTTGCATTTGTCAAAAAACCGATTTGCAATCTTCAAAGCCGATTAAAGAATGGCAATTAAAATTTACAAAAACATTTGTCGGACACTTGTTGACAAAATAAAATTCATTGTATGCAGGTCACGGCTCACTTAATAAAAAAATAAATTATTGTTCAAAAATTATTTAAGGTTATTTAAATTAACCAAAGTCTACACGGTAGAAGACATGACTAAATAAAAATAAAAAAGTAACCAAACCAGTGCAGTTGAATTCATAATTGCCTCCTCTTTCTAAAAATGTAAATATGTATAGGGTGTTCCATGTGAAATAACAAAGTTAGGGCAATTTCCGGCGAAACCGAAAGTGAGATAATAGTGTGTGTACATTCATGTTCCAATATTCCGGTTATTTACACATATCATATGTCTAAAAGTTTATTTATGTACAATTAAAACTAAAGAAATAAAGGAGGTGTACCAGGCCTTAGTTACATATGGTATATACCTATACAGTAGGTGCAAATAGCCGATTATTCGTACCTACTGTAGGTGCAAATAGCCAATTATTCGTACCTACTGTAGGTGCAAATAGCCAATTATTCGTACCTACTGTAGGTGCAAATAGCCAATTTTTCGTACCTACTGTAGGTGCAAATAGCCAATTATTCGTACCTACTTTAGGTTCAAATAGCCAATTATTCGTACCTACTGTAGGTGCAAATAGCCAATTATTCGTACCTACTGTAGGTGCAAATAGCCACAACCATACCAAAAACGATAATCTATATCTTTACCTATACATATAGGAGTGATAGCAAATTAAAAACTTTTCGCGTAACAAAATCATAAAAATCATTTTACCACTTGCCATGATGCAAATATTTCTGATAAAGTGGCACAATAATTGTACATTATTAATTTTCTTTCGGTTTAATATAATGCTTAAAAAAATAACTTAAAAATATTTAATGTTTTATTTTGGTCGATCCATTTCTGAAGTTATTTCGCTAGTATTTGTTTTGTAATTTATCATCTTTGGAGCAAAGCATGTTTTAAAATGTTTATGTTTTGATAGCTGTATGGTCTAAAATTAATGATTTTCGATGAAAATAAAATCTCACTCGATTATAAAAAAAACAACTTTTGTAATAAAACTGATTTTGTTTATGTTAGAGAAATAATTTGGTAGTCTTAGCCATAACTATACTATACAGTTGTACAAATACACATTCTCATTTCGTTTGTTCTTGTCTACTGTCGTCCTAAATTTCATAAATTTGTACACAGCCATGGTATGGGGAAATCTAAAGAATTAATTTTTGTTTTTGAAAACTCCATTCAATTAGAATTTAGATGGCTTTAAGATTAATCCAAAATTGTGTTAATTAAAAACGTATGCCCGAATTTGATTGTAATGTTTTATCCTTGGACCATCAACAATTCATTGTAATTTTATTATAAAATTGTTACTTTTTACATTTTAAAACACAAATAGTTTTACCGTAGAAAAAATAATATTGCTTTTTTTAATACTACTAATTTAAATGACTCTTTTAGGTTAGGTTGGGTTAGGCTAGGCTAGGCTAGGATATGTTAGGTAAGGTTAGGTTAGGTTAGGTTAGGTTACCGTACAGCCTGCATGCATAATAAGTGAGTCCTAACGCACGGTAAGCAAAACGCACACTTGTCTAGAAACGTCAAAGTAGGCTTACGTCAAAATTGACAAGACAACGTAATTACATGTGTGTAGGTATTAGCCAAAAAGCTGTTAAAATCGTAGGTATTACGTGATCGTAGAAAAAGTAAGCTATATAACACGAGTTGTAAAGCAATGACGCACTTTTGGAAATACGCACGAAGCCGCGTCACTCGTGCGTAATATGCTCCTTTCAACTCTTGTTATGTAATATACTATTTTGTATTTGTATTTTATTATTGTTAATTTGTTTATTTATTAATATTTTCAACGTATATTGCCAAAGACACGGATTTTTTATCTAAACAAAAATGTATCTGCTGCAGGAAGATACAAATAAAATTTAATTTAACGATTATTTTCCCAATGAAATATTTCAATCATCGTCTTATTTTCTTGGTCACACTGTCTATAGGAGGTATACGTATGTGTACCAAGGTGTATAATTAAATACATTTTATTAAAATATTTTTTTGTCATGAATAAGTGTCTCTTTGTAAGAGCATCACAAAGATGATGAGCGTTCCATCATAATTCCTTATAAAATTGTTTCCTACACTACCGTCTATGTAGGTTACGTGCTATAACCCCAGAAATTTCTGTTCGTGTGCTTCAGTTTCATGCTCGGCCGTCAAAGGCGACTGTCCATTATCCACAAGAATTCTGAATCTGATTTATGTCCCATACCTCGGTGATATTGGACTTTTCGAACATGTCCGACGGAAGTGTTTGGATTTTGGTTCCTTGACCCTAGCATCATTTATTTTTCCCAGATATATTTTATGAAAAAAGTTGTAAAATATGCCGGATAACGTAATATATAATTTATGGGGCCGTAAAAATTGAACAGTGGAACATTTTTTTCGTAAATGGATTGAACAAAAATGTTAAAAATGTATATTGCTTTTGAAGGTATGCCCGCAAAATATGTGAAGATAAATAGTCCCGATTAAAAGTCTACTTCGTAGGTATTCTAGGATCATTTCTAATTCATTGTGAACTTTGTTGATAGTCGCTGTACACAAACGTAAATAATTATTTAAAAAAAATAAAAAACAAGGTCTTTTAAAGACATTTTATAAGTAATTAAATTTCCTAATTTGTCAATTATCATTTCTAATTTTTTGTTGTTCTAAAGGATTGAAATATTTTAATATTATTCAAGACTACGGAGCAAATTGTTTATGGGCACTAAGTAACAAAAATAAATACTTAATTATGTAATGTATGAGTAAATTTTTGCTCGCCTTTATTGAACATAATGTTCTTGTTAAAATATTATAAAAGCATTTACAAATCAACGCTTTTTCTTCCAATGTTTATTGAAAAATTTGCTAAGAAAAATGTGATAAATTGTTTTTTCCTACTGATGGTTTATTATTGGATTTAACAGGGCGACTAATTTTAAATTTAATTAAAGATAAAAATACTGAGTAAAATATCGAACCATTTTTCTTTTTAATTAGAATTTGTAACGCCTAATAACCAGAAAAAGCAGAGGAAGAGAAGCAGTGAATAATCAGTAAAACTAGGAGCTCTGCGTGTGTAGCACAATATGGTTTCGAGTTATTTTAACATTAAAAAAGAACAGTCTGAATTTTCACAGCTAACTCGTTATATATTTCACTAATATATTTGTGCAAGGACTGTTAAATTTTGTTCCCTGGACAGATAACAATTTTGATTGGCTATTGCCTAGTAAAAGCAGAGTGGGTCAAAAACCTTTCCCTAAATTGGTTTTTGTTTTATTGGCAAAACGGCGACTGGAAAAACACATTATTTTGTTGCGTTCAATTTGTGAACGAACAAGATCATGTAATGATTTCGGTATATTATTAGATTACTTGCGATTTCAAAGTCGTTTCTTTGCCGCAAATGCTTGTACGCATAACATGTCGAAGTCTGAGAAACACATCGGGTATTGTATGCTATGTATGTAGTAATTATTAAACTTCATTTGAAAATGCTGATTTTGTCAATACTGGTTTCCAAATTTAAATCTGGTAATAAAAATTTGGAGGACGCTATCAAGTTGGGAAGAATGTCTTAATCGTAAGAGACATTAATGGTCCACACAATAGGCGTCCATAGAATACACCTGAGTTATCACCTGCTAACAAAATGTATCGGATAAATACATGTAATTCTCTATCGTACAGGCAAAAATTTCAAGTTTTTTTTTGCATCGCGTTGTTACTGTTTATGAAAAGGATGGCATATAATTAAATTAACCATAAATATTGGCTTTGTGCAACTAGTGGAATATCTCAAGTATTATTCACTACGAATTACTACGCCCGGATAAGTTTGTTACTAGAAGAGCTTCTCGACAAATAAATAGGCTAGACACGTAAAAAAACGCTTTAAATAATTATTAAGGAACCTACGATCAAATACCTACTTCATAAAACGTCTGTAAAAAAAAATAATACCCAAATCTGGTTTTCTATCAAACGTCTTATTTAAGCCTTTGGTGTATTCTATATAGAAAAGTTGATTCCTTAATTTGACTTGAGTAGTAAGTTTTTAAGTCAAACTACATTTTTACAAAGCGTTTAAAAACTAAACGTTTTTCTTACCCTAATAAATTGTAGATTATTTTCCAGCCCTCTTCAAATTAAGGAAGATAATGCGGTAATTACAAAAACTGTACAAACTTTGAAAACTAAAAGTTGTTAAGAAATAAGATTTACAAAATGTTATTGAAGTATTTTTCTATTTTCTTTGTTTTGATTTATTAAAACTGTATCGTTAATTAAAAGCCAACGTTTTCCAGCGAAGTATCCCTGTACTGCAAAAACTTCTGCGCAATAAAAATCTCTTTGACATTAAACATTTTTAAAAAGCTTGTGTGTTTTCTTGTTATTGCAGTTGCAGAAACGCAATGTTTTACAAAGATCATTGTTTCTTGCTTTTGTAGTAACGTAGCGTACGCCACATAAATGGTGGAACGCTTTCTTTTAACTGTATAAGATCGCGCTAGTATTTTGTGCACGTCCTAGAACATACGATGAACCATCTTTGAACAACTAAACCGATTTGCATGAATTATTAACTGGATGTGGTCTCCATATGATTGAATTTTATTTCATATTGGGGAGAACGAAGGAGCAATTCAGTATGGGACCAGCTTTGCTGTGTCTGGATATTCTTACATTGTCGATCTAACTTGCTGAGGAGTTTTAGTACAATTAAACGTACAGGGTGGTTCAAATTTGTAGAATATTTCAATAATTACAATAGCTGGAAAAATTTAGGTGTATAAGAATATTTTATAACATTTTGTTAAAAGTTAAAATAAAAAGATATTCCCGATTATTACAAGATAAGTCTAACAACTTATTGGCTGCTTCAATGTCAATAGTAGTTCGAAATACTAATAAAGTTGGTCATGCAAGATTGGGTGGCGAATCTGTTGGATAACTAAAAAACCTAAAAAAATTGGTCAATGCAAACGCGGCCAAAACTGCATATCATGCATATGTCGAATCTAGGTTACGCTATGCTGTAATTTTTTGGGGTAACGCTAGTGACTCAGAACGCCTCTTCATTATACAAAAGCGATGTATAAGAAATATATTTGGCCTGAACTACCGAGATCACTGCAAAAAAACTTTTCGTGACAACGAAATATTAACCTTTTACGGTCTATTTATCCTCGAAGCCATCATGTTCGTAAAAAATAATGTAGATCTGTTCGAAGAGAATATAAGAAATCATGCAGCCAATACGCGACATAAAAAAAACCTAAAACCCGATTGTTTCAAATATACCTATCTTCAAAAAAATGTAGCCTCCACAATTATTGCTATATATAATAAATTTAACACATCACCTGAGAGTATAATAAATCTTCCCACCCGCGAATTGAAGAAGAAATTAAGAAAAGTTCTGATTTCTAAAGCTTACTATGGAGTAAGCGAATATTTAAATGATGCTGACTTTGTAAAATGTTATATTTAAATATCATTTTTCTGTGTTTTTTTCTTTTTTATTAACTATGTATATTATTTGTAATGTACGTAAATTATTATTGTGACAAGTTCTACACCTTTTTTGGGATATTCAGAACAAATAAAGATTATTATTATAATTCATGGAAGTAGTTACCGATCTCAATTGATTTTTATGGAAGTTGTTTTTAACATGTGCAGTTGAATGTTCTTTTGCCAGACGTCATGTTAATAATAGTCATTTCCGACAATAACTCTTTCGTGATCAATTAAAATTAAATTAGGTTTTTTTTGAATGAAAATTAAAAAACTGTTTTTATGATGAAAATCATTTATTCTACTTTTACTCAAGTTGTAAATACAAATAATTAAATTTTTGAGGAAACATGTCGAAGAATGTTTACAAACTTAATGGCACAATATAGATTATAGCCTTTACAAAGGCATTTTGTGCTCTCCTTTCCTTGGGTGCTGCAAAGTGTACATCTCCTGTAGACCAGCTTTTAGAGGCATATGTTTGCCTATAGATTCTAGGCGAAATTCTTCAGATATTCGGGCTTTGTTGGCTAAGAAATTTGAAGGTCTACCATGGCGTTTTCTTGGGGAAAAGTGGCCAATTAACTGTTTTGCTAATGATAATTCTAATGACAATTGCTTGAATTGTCCTCTTGTATATTTTATATAATAAATATCCATTAACAATAGCCATATCCCATGTCTATCAAATACTCCTAATATTTTATGCACCATTTCACAGGTCTTTTGCCAATAGAACATCTTTTCCGGTACTGACCGTACAAATCTATTCTACTATTATTTTATTGTATTTGTCCACCATAAGCGGACGAGAAAATTTGCTTTTTTTTCCTCAATACAGTTGTGGTATCACTTGGATCGTTAATTGTTGACAAAAATTTACAGGTTAATTGTCCATTAATCGGACAGCAGCTAGTGGTCCTCTTGTTTGGAACTGAAATTGTCCTCTTTCCAATTTGGCGTAATTGTTTAGTATTGGAGCCACATCTTTTTTAGTTGCCCGTACAGTTCCACAAGCAAAAATTCGCACTGACCACGAAATGGTTAAAAAAAAATGATAATTACATTACCTGGAGTGGCACCTTAGCGTACAGAACAAGTTTGTGAGCCGTTCTAGAACAGTTAGCGAACAGATCACGAAAAATGTGCGAACCTGGTTTAGACTGGAGTTCGCGAACAGTACGCGAGCAGCTCGCTAGTTCGAAGAAAGTTTGCTATTGAAGCGGTACCTCAAAAAAAGTTTGTTTGAGAACAGGTGTCTGACACAATTTTTTGGTGCAGACGTTTTGCTCGCTAACGGCTTTTAAAAAGTACACGAGTTTCTAATTTTGGTATGTACGCTGCTTTAAAGTTTTTATACACATCAATACACATCCACGAGATATGGAAATAGTCATTTGATGGCCACAACCGTGTCCGGAACATTCTTCGCCCACAATTCTTCTCCCACAATTCTTCTCCCACAATCCTTCTCCCACAATTCTTCGTCCACAATTCTTCGCCTCCACAATTCTTCGCCCACAAATCTTCGCCGACAATTCTTCGCCCACGATTCTTCGCCCACAATTCTTCGCCTACACAATTCTTCGCCTACACAATTCTTCGCCTACACAATTCTTCGCCGCCACAATTCTTCGCCGAATTGTGGGCGAAGAATTGTGGTGGCGAAGAATTTTGCAGGCGAAGAATTGTGGCGGCGAAGAATTGTGGAGGCGAAGAATTGTGAGCGAAGAATGTTCCTAGACCCGGCCACACCAGCCTAATTTTGCGTAATTTTAATTTTATTTTGCCTTTTCGGTAATGATTTAAACTTCCAATAATGTTTGTAAATATTTTGTCCCGACATGTCCAAGCCGTGCTCATGCAAAATATTAGGGTTTGTTTCGGTGTTGTGCGACATAATTTACAAAACCGTATAATTATATTTTTCGGTTGGTAACTAAGCACAAAGCCATAAAAGGGACAGTATTAAGCCCTTTACGTCGGCCCATACCGCAGAGAGGGTGTCACCTATTTAAATGTAATCGGGTGCGATCCACAACACGAAGAGTTCTCAAGTGCTGGTAATGCCGGTACGAATGAGAGGCGTCACAGATGGGGTAACCTGAACAACGGACTGTAGCCATGCGGAAGATGAAACATAAAGTATAATTGAAATGCTAGGAGGCGACACAATGTCGAGCGAAGGGCGCAGGGTGCGGTGACGATTGTCGCAACTACGCTAAACTCGATTAAAATTTACTCACGTCGTTTGCCGTTCGCCTATATTTAATTTATTGGTTGTTGGGAGACAGCGAGCGTTATAGGTGAGCATTTCGCCGCCCTAACTCTAGCACAATATGTGAAAGGTACAGTAACAAAGGCACAGCCGGTCCATTTTGTATGTTTGCTTTTGTTCTGTTGCAGATCTGCAGTTCTGAACTTGGCATTCTGTTTAATTAATGTACAGTTTTTGTAAACATAATGTTTTTGCTGAAGTGGCAGCGCTTCGTATCAAAACGTAATTTGTTCATTATTGCTCTATTCATTTCTTATTTTAGTTGCAAATATAATACAGCTTGCATTTGATTTAAACGTACGATTTATTTTTGTATCGGTATATTTATCTCATTGTGTTCGGATTGAATGATTATCTTCACTTGAAAAAATCGACGCAGTATTTTTTTTTCTTCTTTAACTGCTTCAAGGAAGGTTGTAACCTTTTGTGACACCTTAATAAATTACCTTGATTCATTGCTATAAATTTATCACCACAGGATTTATCAAGAACCCTTGCTACCTCTTTTAATTAAGCTGGGTTGAAAAAATGGTCACTACACGTTATGTCTCTGAAATATCAGAAACTGAGTAAGAAAAACCGTTTTGGTCGCTATCTCCAATTCATTTTCGTTTTAAGAAATATAAAATCTAGCTCAGCTTCAAACGGCGTTTACAAAAATTTTGTTGAGATAATATATTCTCTTAATTAGCCGACACTATTTTAAACTAAACTTACCAAAAAGAAAAAGATATAATACATAAGTTTATTTGAAATATTTATATTTATAAAGTAATATTGTTTACCTATTTATTAATTATACAGGGTGAGTCAATAGTTGCGGATCGCTCGATTGTAGCTAAACAATTTGAGATAGAAAGTTGATTCAAACGGTATATGATACAGTTTTTTTTTCCAAACACAATAAAAATATTTTTAAATATACAGGGTGAGTCACCTCTCTGGAACCAATGGCAACTTTTATATATTTTAAATACAACACCATTTTTTATTTAATATTGTTGGCCGCCTTCAGTTTAGCTTTAAATTGATATAAATTACTACAGGTTTTTATGCAGCCCTGTCACTAAAAAAAAAAATGTTAAAAATTTTTCAATATTTTAAGTCTTTATTTAAAAATTCTCCTGAAGTCATTTATCGAAGCACAGAGTTGTAATTTGGTAAGGACATGCAGAAAACATTGCTCTATTACAGTGTTTCCCAAACTTTCGCCATCTGTGTACCCCTTCTATAATTATCGTAACACTGAGTACCCCTCGTTAAAAAAATTAAAATAATAAACGAAAACTAAAATTTATTCATAATAAAATACAAATAAAATAAGTAAAAGGTATATATTATAAATAACATTCATTATAATCGCGTACCCCCACCAAACTCTTCCCGTACCCCCAGTGGTACGCGTACCACACTTTGGGAAACACTGCTCTATTAGCTCGATACGAAAAAGTTTGAATCACGCATACAGGATGTTCATAAATAGGTGGAAAATTCCATGATTTTTAAAAGCTCGTAACTCAATTTTTTCAAATGCAAACCCCTGCATTTTCTTATGTCATCGAATTCGTCTAAGAGAGCTTCATATTTTGTTAAGTATGTCCTATACTCATACTTTTCGACATATTCGACATTTTTGCTTCTAATCGTTATTGAAGCAAATAAGAGTCCCGTGGAAATCGAAAAAACTGACTTTTCACTTTACTAACGACAAAAACTTGTCATTTATATCTTATATTATGTACTTTACAAGGGCAAAACAAAACACCCTGTGCATTTTTTTAAATGTAAACATTCGTTCTCTTTCAAAAATATATAGTTTTTTTTTTTTAACCAAAATTAATAGTTCTTGAGGTATATGGGTTTTACAAAAATATTAAGAGGAACAGGAAACAAATAATCTTTGTATTCAACAACTTTCCAATGTCAACAAATTTCTTTCAAACCTTTTTGTTTCGACAACGGGGTTATAGTAATTACCGACAATTCAAAAATTTAAAATAATACACAGGGTATTTCTTATGCGCGGTCTAATTGGCTAATTTTTAACCATTAATTAATTTCGTTTTGATTGGAGCACCCTCTTATAATTTTAGATGTTCTTCTCAATAGCTTAATTATTATCTTAAATATTATAAAAGATCAATTATGGTCTAAAACTAATATATCTCGAGTCATTGCGGTTTTCATGATAATTTGCGGGCAGAAACAAAATACTTTATAAAACTAAACTAGTAGGCTTTGGAACACGCTCGAAAATTGGTTTTGAATATTAAAAACAGTTTTATATTTATCTTTAAGCTGTATTTTTCATTAAATTTATAACTAATTAAAAAAATACATTTGTAACTCTACCTAGTTACAGATATTGTGCTTAAATTTGTCCATTCATCTGCGCTTTGCATCAGCAAATAATGTACTTGTTTAAGTTTCTATTTTTAGTAATATTGCTATTAACATAAAAAAGCATATTCAGCTATCCATCATTATAAAATTACTATAAAAACGCCACTACAGAACATTTTTCCTTTGGTTTCGTTCGTTTTCATTGACTTAGTTAATGTTGAATTTAATTAAAAGACAATCATTTAAACAAATGAACACAGAAATTCTACACCATGCAAATGGAAATGTTCAATTGTTCTTTAAATAAACATTTAATTAAAGTTATGCAAAACAATTTAACTAAATTGCCTGCTGCTATCGCCTACGTATAGCATTACATTAACGTTTTCTTTGTTTCTCTTAATATATTATGTAAAAAATATCGGACTGCACACAAAAATAAAGAGAGCTTAGCGGTCTGGTAGTTGACATGAAGTTTCCATTATTGGCAAACTCTTTCCTTTAAATATTTCTTGATCGTATCGACTGAAGTTTTGTTTGCTATATGAATAGAGCCAAAAATAAAACAGTGTAATTATGAAGTTTAGTTTTAAAAAAAAGTTTTTGAAACATTGTGCCATCTGGATTCATTCACTGATTACAAAACTTTTGCTTGTTGTAGTGCTGTTTTTTTTTATTTCTCACTTCTTACTTTTTTGTTGTATGATAATATCAAGGGATGGCGGATTCTAAGGAAAGACATGACACAGGGCTATTGTGATCCTATCAAGTCAAACCACTTAAAGATAGTACAACTCCATCGAGCTTACATTATCCCCGCAGAAGCTGTAGGTAATTTTCGCGCTTGGATTGGTAGCGAGCATCCTGAAACTTGATGGAATCTCACGGCCCACTTGCTTTATTTAAATACATTTAAGATAAATCGCTATGTATGCCCGTCCGCATGGGTAAATGTCTGTTGTATCAGGCAGTGATTGATTTATATGGAAATTTGAGTGAACTGAAACCTACAATATTGCGAACTACATTTGCATAGTAAAAAATTTCCGGGAAGGAAGAAGCTTTTAGTTTCGTTTCGTGCGGCCCAGCCAGCTGCTATCGTTATATGACTGGATAAATGGCATTTTGCAAGCGATTTTTAAAAATGTTTAACTGTTTTACCAGTTATTATTGAAAAGTTATATATCTACATTTGTCTGAATAACACTTTTTTTTTTTTTAACGAAATTACAAATTAGCATGTCGGTTTTTATCATTCAAGCACGTTTGACGACAATAGTATTCCGTGTGTTTTACTTTCTATTTTTAGAAATAACCAATTTAAGCAATTTGGGACACAACTTGAAATAAATTAATTGTATAAAAACAGCCGGTATTTCAGCGTTTCCTTTGCAACATTTAATACTACATTGCGAGCAAAGAGATAACAAAAAATTCGTTTAGTAAACAGCGATATTGTCACTGCTTTGTCCTGAAATCTGCAATATAAAACCAACATTAATTAGACACTTGACTTAATCGTTACATCGCAATGCTCAATAAACCGTTATATCGGATATTTGTAACTTTGTCGTTTGAACGGCACTGCAATTGTTCTGTTTTCAAGCGCGAAATTCCAACTCACAAAAGCTTTGTTCTCGCCACAATCGCTGGACGTTTAGTGACTTAAAAATTTTAAATAAGGTAATTTTTCACAGCATGATCGTTAACATTCTTTCGGACTTCTTTTAGAATTCCCTAATGTAACATTACACTTCGAAACTTAATTGAATACGTGTTGTACGTTTACTGAGAGAATTCTTTACACAAAAAATTACTTGTTTAATGAATGAGGTTGTATTTATCAGTGTAAAGTAATTTGTTTAACTTTTTCAATTATCTGAGTGTATGATTTGGGTTACTTCTTTTTTTTTAAATTGTTTAAGGTTCAATTGTTTACAAAGAGTTTTTTTCTGGTATTTAAACAGGTTTTTATTGATTTTAAGTTTTCATAAAACCTACATATTTCGCTGACTTAATTTTGTCAGCATATTCAGGGAAGTTTGAATAATAATGAAATATCGATAATGTCAAAGTATTGATGTAATATTTATAATTTTATTAAAGAAGATCATCATCAACGACTATCCATATCACGTAGGTAGATCAAGTTGAGAAAATCAACTTTAAAGTTATCACTCTGTTAACAATAAATCAGTGGTTTTCAACCGTTTTGTATCTCCGCCCCCTCTCCATAAAAAAAAATATTTGCGACCTCCCCTGCTTTTCTAATTTCATATATACTGTCCTGATAGGTATAATAATTGTTTAATGAGCAACAAAACAATATACCATATTCTGTATAAATAAAGTTGTTTTTGTTTGTTTGTCTTTAAAAATGATATTTTGGTAACATCTGCGGGCCCCCATGCAATAGTCTCGCCCCCCCCCAGGGCGGCTCGCCCTACAGGTAATTTCAATGAAATTTTGACACTACCAATTTTAAAATGGATATGGAACAACCTACTAGGATGTTTATATTTATTTTTTTGAGTATGTTCCATGTGCATGATATTTTAATAGTATTTGGTTAAAAAGTTTATTTAGAAAACAATAATTTTAATTGTGATGATGAAAGTTTGGCTTTCATTTTTTGTTGAGGAAACACCATTTTTTTTTAAATGCAATTATTAACCTTTTTTTTTTGAATAAAAACAACATAAAAGTTTTAACTTTCTCTTAATAAAGAAATGTATAAACTATTATAAAAAGTAAAATAGTATTGTAAACAAGTAAATTAACGCAATTAATTCTTAAAAACTTGAAACAAAACTATACTTTAGAATTGTATTATAAAAGTCTTTAGATATCACTATCTGGCATATACTTTAAAATAGACAATATATCCATGTTTTTCATCCCTTAAAATAAATTTATTCCAGCAGTATCTTCGGTAGATAAAACGTTACTTAATTCTCCATCAAATGTTTTTTTTTAAAGTTAACAAAGTAGTTGTCTTTTGAGTAAATTATCCGTTAAATTAGTGAACTTTAGAATTTAAGTTATTAGTTCTAAGATCTAAGAAATAAATTAATGTTTGGTCACTCATAGACCAGTTTTAATATTTCAGAACGCTACAAGCGTATTAAAAAAAAATATATATATTTTTTTTTAAGTTAACAAAGTAGTTGTCTTTTGAGTAAATTATCCGTTAAATTAGCATGTAAGGTATTTTATTAAAACAAAGGGACTACGCAGCTTTTTGATAGTTTAAAATAAAACACATAAATCTGACAAGAAAATAATATGATTGATGTGTGGAAATTTTGAAATCAAAGTTTTCAAAATTTTTATTAGAGCACTAGTAATAATGTTACAAATTCTTCGTTTTGTGGCTATTTGCCATAATGCTCAATAAATGATCTAATTAAAAGACAATGGGCCCTAAAATTGTAGCAGTTATATTTACGTTTTTAGAAAAAAATTATTAAATTTCCGCTTAAAGTAAAGCAAACACATTCTGTAAACCAAAACAAATAACACAAATACTGTTTCAATGTTGAACCTTAACTATTTTTCTGTTTATATTTATAGGTGTATTTATAGTTATATTTTGAATAGGGAACTAATAACATGTAGTGTATGAACATGGAACTAATAAAACCGCTTTTCGTTAATTGATTTTTTGATATGGAACAAAGTTAACACCCAGAACTTCGTTATTAGGTAACGAATTTAATTTTTGATTATGTTGAAGGATAGGGAAATTATTAAACATAATCTTGATATTCATAAGTCAATTTGCCGCAAAATGGCGTATGGAACAAAATATTTCTCAGTCGACATTATGTATACCATTTCGAAAATTATTGAAAATATTAGTAGTGCATCATAACATTCTTTCAGAGTTAAAAATGAAATAAAATTTTAATTTGATTTCCGGTACTTTATGCAGTTTAGTCTTTTAAGCATTTACTTGTTTTAGTCGTTTTAAAGTACAAGATAATTCCACCTCTTGTATCATTCATTTCTATTATCGAACATTAATTTAATTAATAAAGTTAAACAAGTCATTATGAAGTCCATGCTCATTTCCGGTAGTAATTTAGAACATGTTGTACTCATATTAATTATGAATCCCAATCATTATGGAGCTATGCTTTGTATTCCACTCCGTTTTGTTTTCCAATTAATTGTATTCCATACAAGGAACGAATCAGAATTTGTAACGCCGGCCTATTTTACATCAAAGCAAACTAACAACATTTGTGATGTAATTTTTATATCGTTAGCGGCGTAAGAGGATGCTGCTACTGGTGTTTTTTCTACTTCATTTTCTAAATGTAAAGTTTATTGACTATTTAAAATGATTTATAATTTATATGAATTGCGCTAGTGCGTGTTTGCTTTTGAAAGGTGTATGATTACCTCAGGGACAAAGCCCCAAGAGAAAACATGTGCAAGAGTGATAATGTTAGTGACGATTTTGTTGCTTATAAATGGCGTGGCGTTACGGTCAATGATCACCGAATGGTAAATTGTGACATATACACAATTAAACGTAATACGTAGGCTAGGCATCCCAATGCATCTGTCGCCTACCCATTGTGCGCAAAATATCGGTTACACTATTAAACTGAATGTAAATTGGAGCTTTCATAGGATGAATAGGGAGGATAATGATTGTGAGGGAGTTTGGTTTTCGGATTTTAGCTCGTGTTTTGTTTGTATCTTTAGGGAATTTTCCCTGATGCCCTTGTTATAGATGGCTAAACTGCTGTATGTGTTGGTTGTTGCTAAACAAGATTATTTGTCTTGTAACACATACGCTCCCCAAGGATCTATCTACCTGCGCATCTAACTAAGAGGAGAACAACAACAATTCTATGTAGAATCGTATTAGTCTATTTTTGTGTTCATTATGTTGCATAATCTGAATTAGTTTAGTGGTTATGTTTCAAATATACATATTTGTTTTACTTAACATTAATCACAGACTTGCATACGCCAATTTTTCATTATATTTAACGATTTTTTATTCTTAACAGTCTTTTTGTCTTTCTTTCTCTTCCATTCGTCATCAGTACGCTGTAGGTTTGTTTATTTCATCGTTTAAAGATTCAGCCACTTCCAATATGTTTTGATCTTTCATGAGTAAATCATTATCCAGGTGTTCTTTATCTGTTATTTCATTTACGCAATATACATCGGCTAATTCAATAGCAACAATACACTGTAAAAAATTTATAGAAAATACCCCCAAGTTACATTCGCCAGTGTGTAGGTTTACATAACAATTACCAAAAAACAATGTAACTGCTTTATTCCATTCGTTTAATGGTATAAAAACAAAGTTTTCATAAACTCGACCTGCATTTTACAGGGTGAAAGTAATATTACAATAAAATTATGAAAAGCACTGTAAATTTACTCAATGTTTACAGTCTTACATTGTACTTGCACTTAAAGAAATAAATATTTGACTTTGGGTGAAGTCTTTTTTTTTTTTTTTTTTTTTTTTTGGGGTTGTTTGGCATCAGCCACAGATATTTTATATTATCGATACTTTAAATATTTATATTAGCAAGTCGAGCAAAATTAACGAGAACGTCACAAATGTCCCTTGATATTACAGATAGAACCGATACTATGTTAACAGGGAGGTGCACCCCCAACGATATCAGATCTTTGTAGAGCTTTTCTGTTAAAATTGTATTATGACTACACGAAAAGAATACATGATTTAAGTCCCCGTAAGACTGCCCATCACATGGGCATGCTGGGCTATCCTTTATGCAAATTTTATACAGATGGGAGGGGAAGTTGCCATGATTTAATTTTAAACGGGTGATAGTTGTTGAATATGATTTGCTGACATTAAAAGATGTTATGTGTGGAATTATTTGCGGTAAAGTGGGATGTATTAAAGTATATTGTGTAGGTGAAGTCTGTGTAAACCGATCCCAACTTTGTCTCCACAGAGTCCTGGCGTGAAATTTGAATTGATTATTGACATCGTCAAGTAAGGCAATATTCTTGTTGACTGGCAGAAAGTTAGCTTCTCTAGCCAGTTTGTCTACAGTCTCATTACCAACGATTCCTGCATGGCCCTTTGTCCACACGAAGTCCACTAAGCATTGTACTTTCGTTAGATCCAGAAGATGTTTATTAGATATTACATGTGGGAGTTTTTTTGTTAAGGACGTACTTTGAATCGAGTTTAATACAGATCTCGAATCGGAAAGTATAACGATGTTTCTAGCATTATAGTTAGTTTTACTGTATTTCAAAACTCGCTCGATCGCATATGCCTCAGCAGTGTAAATTGAGCAGATCTTAGGAATGCTGTATGTTTTCGAAATATTGTCATTTTTAATAAAAAATGCACTACCAACACCGTCAATCGTTTTGGAGCCATCAGTATATACAACAACTGGGTTGTTGTAACAGTTTATAAAAGGTTTTATAATGTTGTTGTTTAACACTTGAATATCAGAATAGACAGGATAAATGACACGAGGCTTATAAAACAACATATTGTTGTCGAAATCAAAAATTGACCCCTTATGGTTATTTTCTATTAATTCTGCGTATGGGTTGGTATCGTAAAAAGCCTCGACTAGTGGGGGGCTGTTTTTGTTTTTCCAGTATCTGTTTGTAAGATTTTCAATGCTTAAATAATAAAGTTTATTGGAAATTTTATTTGGTTGAGAGCTGCGAATTTTGACGAGCATTTTAAAAGCCAGACACTTTCGTCTAATCCAAAGCGGTGGTTCTTGAGTTTCTGCTAGTAAGGCTTGACATGGTGAACTTTTCATTGCACCAATACAGGTTCTAAGAGCTTTAAACTGGATACGGTCTAGCGCCAAAAGGTTTGTTTTGGATGCAGAACCGTACAACATCGATCCATAATCCAGAATTGAGCGAATATAGGTTCTATAGAGCATTATTGCTGTTTTGGGATCGGCTCCCCACTTACATCTACTTACACATTTAAGTAGGTTGATACCTCTTTCGCACTTGGTTTTTATGTATTTTATGTGTTTTGCCCACGTCAGAGTTTTGTCTAATATCATTCCTAAGTATTTAAATTAATTTTTAACTGGTATAAAATTATTTCCCACACGGATGTTGTTGGGGGGTTGTATGCTATGTCTGGTAAAGAACATCACAGCAGATTTTTCAAGTGATAAATTCAGTCCATTTTGGAGTAACCACGGTTGTAGCTGGTTTATAATGTATTCTATATCGGTGGTGCAATCTTCAAGTTTTCTGCATGAAGTGTAAATGCATATATCATCTGCGTATTGTATGCATTTAATGTTGGTGGTGTCAAAAATTGTGTGCAGATCAATAGTGTATATATTAAATAAAGTAGGGCTAAGCACAGAGCCTTGGGGTATTCCTTGGGATACTAATCTTGAGCCATGCAGTTGGTTGTTATGGTCCCTAATAAAGATTTTTCTGTTTTTATACAACTCCGTTATATTAGTCGATATTTGTGGGTTTATGCCAAGATTTGTAATTTTTTGGTTAAGCACATCTAAATTAACGGAGTCGTATGCTCCGGTAAGATGCAAAAAAGTAAAGTGAAGTGAAGTCTTAAACACATCAAAAAGCCACAAAAGCTACATTTTTCCTTTAATTATAAGCTGTTACTTCGTCAGTGGCAATCTTATACTAGTATATCTTAGTTAATGTAGTTCGGATGGTCCAGAAAATGCCGATACAACTCTGGTTTATTAAAAATTCCTGAGTACTCCTCCGTCTATCAACACGGCCTTGTATCTCGAGATACAACCGCTATGCGCACTTTTTAGCTAAATTTCGAACTACATTTGAAGAGTTTTTATTAAATTTTAGGTAACATGTGTTTGATAAGCATTAAAGTCGTTCAACATTTCTTTTAAAGTATGTCGTTATACAGTGTAGTTGTATTATTGCATATTAAGCTGGATCCACACCAATAAAAATTTGCGTTGTGCGTTGTATTTGACACAAATTTGCTCGTGCGCGTCGAAATTTTTGTTGGTGTGGACTGTGCGCCGCATAGAAATGCACGCAAATAATTTCGTGACGAACAACGCACGCTATCCATCGGGCTGTCGGTTTTTAGCCAACTTGAAAGAGATTTGCGCCGCACAGTCTTGTCAATGTGGACTTGATTTTGAGTGCATTGTTCTGCATAAACAAACGTGCACAAGTGGATTCGGCCGTTCAACGCACAAGATAACTATTTACGTGGTAAAATACTTAACCAGATTTAAATTTGCGCCGCAAATGTTTGTGTTGAATTTGAAATACAAAATACAACATAAATTGTTATTGATGTGGATCCAGCTTTACAAAACGACTGTTAAATAATTTTACAATTACTGTAGTGTTGTGTTGGTGTTGGTCACCAAAAAATATAATTTTTGATTTTTAATTCATTGTAAGTAGGTAAATGGAATAGTATAAGATCAGTTTTAGTATGCTTTTTATTTCGTTAACTTAATCTCTATGAAATTGTATGTAAATGGAATAGTATAAGATCAGTTTTAGTATGCTTTTTGTTTTGTTAACTTGTTATCTATGTAATTGTATGTATTAATAAAAAAATTGTGATTTTTAAAAGTTGAAAAAGATCAATTTAGGCAAGTATTAGTTTAAATCCATATAAAAATACGGATCATCTGCACTTATGAGGTTGTTTTTGAAGAAAAACGTGTATAGCTATATTGTAGATTACACTTATAACTGTGTGTTTTTGTGTTTAAAAACTCTTTTTTGTTTTAGGTAAGTGTGAGGAGTGCGAAGTTAGGATTACTTGTTGATTTTTGGTGAGTCAATTTTTTTACTATTCGGTAGGTTTCGAGTTAGGCATTTTTGTAATTTATCGGATCTTCTGATTGCAATTTGCGCAACAGATTTCTAGAGGCACCTTGGGCTCCTCTACGATCAATCCATTGTTTCACCCAAACCCGCGGTTTTTGGTCTTTCTTCTTAGGCAATTTCTTTATTAATTTACTAACTACAATTGTTACAGATTGAAGAACTGCTTTGTGTACTTCCACTTTCGCCATCTTGAATCATCTAATACAATGCAATTCAAATGAAGCGTGTAAACATGCAATTGCTTTCATGTCACATGAATTCATGTGAGTTGATCCACTCACATGACTAATGTAAACCCAACTTTACTGTCATAATTATCTGTAGTTAGGTAACATAAGTATGTGTTTATTACTTGATATCACTTAATTTTTTAAGACGCGATATTACTTGGTACGTGATGTTTGCATGATTTTGTTTTCGAAATTTTCTTGTTTTTTACAATAAAACCCAAAACAACAAATAATTAAGAACCTACAGATAATACGCAATGAATTAAACTAACATTTTCTAACTTTTAGTACGTATTAGACATATCATTAGGTACAAATTTTTACACTTTATGCCAGTGGTTTCCAACCTGTGGAGCGCGCCCCCCTAGGGGGGCGCGAGACCATTGCAAGGGGGGCGCGCAGCTGTTACCAAATTATCATTTTTTAATGTAAACAAACAAAAAGAACTTTTTTATACAGAATATGGTATATTGTTTTGCAGCCCATTAAATAATTATTATATCAGGACAGTGTTTATGAAATTGTATTGTTACGAAAAGTGAGGGAGGCGCGAAAATTTTTTTTATAAAAAAGGGGGGCGGAGGTCCAAAAAGGTTGGAAACCACTGCTTTATGCTAAAGATCCCAAAGCTGCAAAAACGCAACATTATTATACATTTTATAAAACTTAAACTGTTACAGTTTTGTTTTTATTAAATTAAAATCGGGATAACATGCGTTAATATTTATTGTTTAAAAATATATTTTTTCAAATTTTAAAATAGTTTTTTTAATCCTATTTTAAAAACATTGCAAAAAGTACTCAAGTTTAAAATTTGGTTTCTTTGAAAAATTGTGTTCAACATTATTAACTTTGAGGAAAAACATATTTTTGGCGTCTTTTGCATCTTGTTTACTAACCTCAATCTAAAAAACAGTTAATATAAAGTTCTTTCATAGCGTTAAATTTTTTTTGGATAAGTGTTGCGTTTTTGCAACGTTGGTCCTTATAATGGGTTAATAAAGTGTTGTACTGGTTACGAGTGTGTCTTTCTAATGTTTATTAAAAACATTTTTAAGTTGTATTAATTGTTTTTTGTCTAAGCACAGCACACGTATTTGCTCTTCTAAACGTCTTTGCAGAAACTGAACAGAGTAGCTGCTGTTATTTACATTTTTTTTTTTAAATTCGCGTTTTGTTTCATATTGCTCTTTACTGTCGTGCTGTTGCTCTACGTTTGTCATGTTTTACGTTCCAAAACAATCTTCAATTTTGGTTAACCTTACTTTATTGTCTACTTAATTAGACCTTTTTCGTACGGTGTAAACAAATTTTATTATAAAGCGGAATTTTAAAGGTATAAGTAAGTGCAAATGTCTAAAAACTACCCAGACGGTATAAACGACGGCGATTCTGTCTGCTGCTTTTGTATTGTCCGGTGATGTCGCCTTCAGCTAAAATAAATTGGACGATCCCTTGCATTCATACATTTTTCTTTGAAAATGTTGTCTATACCGTTGGATTGCATCACAATGCTTTTTGAATCACGTCACTCATGAAATTCTGCATCTCATACGTAATGTATTGTTATAACAAACAGTGCAAGTGAAATATAAATAAATATAAATTTAATCAAAATTCGCTTCACTTATATCTACGGTGATCAACTTCACACCATATCTATATCAATTTCAAGACTCCTGTTTGATCAGTAGATGGTTGTTTTTAAAATGATTTTTAATCTAACTTACATATACAAGTCTTTAAAACTAGTCTCTTAAATAGTTAAAACATTTATTTCTATATTTTAAATTAAATCTGAAATGTTTCACATTAATATAATTTTATTGTGAGTAATAATCAATATTCTTGCACTTAAATACTCCATAATAACTGGTCGATCTACTTCCGTAATTTTTTTCAAACAATATTGTACAATTTATAATACCGCATATCATTTGCATCGATAAGGAAGCAAAACTTCACACAACACAAAACATATCTGGAAGAAGTCAAGCTAAATGTACGCTGAGGTTCCTACTATCCCAGCGGGAAATATCTGCTATCCCGAAAGACTAACAGTTTTCTTCCCTCATATAATCTTATACGTCTTGAGTATATTTTTCATGTAAAACTGGAAATCATTTGCATAGATCGGTTTAGTCGTAAGATTTTGATACACACATGAACTGCGACTCAATTCCGAGACCTAACATGGGGATCTCTTTTATCTTAAGCTAAGAAAACAAATAAATTGTCTATTTTATACATCTCATGGTACATAGTAATAGAAGTTTGAAATACAATAGTATATGAATGATCTAAAATGTTTTTTTCATGATTTAAAAATCTAGATAGATCAATATAAAAGGTTTCATTTACAAAAAAAAATGTAAGTGCATTATTAGCTCCTAAAATGAGCGGAGTTCACTATAGTATGTATTGCTTTAAGATTTTAAAGTAGAAAAAAAAAAGATTATGGTTCAATGTATTACTTTTTTTTAAATTGTACATAACCGATTGGAGTTCCGTTTTAGTCAGAATACAAAATGTAACTGTAACTGCATTCTGATCGTACGTTTTACTGCAAACGCCAACCATTCGGCAAAACTATAATTAACTCCCTTTAATTTAGACAGCATTTGTGCTGTTTTAATGCCAGCATCCAATTAACTTTGAACTAAAATTAAAATTGAGTTAACAACCTTTAAGCAGTAAAGGATGTTGGTGTGACAGTTTTTTTATGATTTTTATTTAATAGTATCAAAGTTGTACTAAAAACGTACCTTTTAAACCAGGACTAATAAAATATATTGAGAAAAAATAATTTACGTTTTGCCCGTTTTGAAGAACGAGAATTAAATTTAAAAACGTGATCTTTTATCGGGCTCACCATACCTTAACCTACTCGCTTTCCTCATATTTTTCGCAAATTTCAAGAAGTGTTGATTGCGAAAGTGTAGCAGATTTTTTGAATGTTCGTAAGTTGTGCTCACGCTGAGTGCCAAAGATGCCCTTTGAAGGTCTCACACAGCTACTCACAATCATGATCTTATGAGTTCATTCTGCTGGAAACAAACCTATCCCCTTCCTTAAGGGGACTACACACCTTCCGTTTATCTGTGCAGTTTATCACGTGTGACGTCGTCTGAGCGATAAACTGTGTGAACTGCGCAGTTTAGACCGGTTTTCACGCAGATAAAAAATCTGTGCATTCGAACCCTCTTTTGCAACGATAACCTGCACAATTTATGCAGTTTATCGTACAGTTTGTTCAGTTGGTTTTGATTCTGTGCCTACACGATGATTACGGTCTCAAAAAAAGATTCGCTAATAGCATTTATCGACGGCTACCGGTCCTTTCCCGAACTTTGGGATATCGAATGCGTATCTTATTCCAACCGTGTTAAAAAAGCGGCAGCCTACGATGTTTTAATTGAAAAACTTCTTCTTTTAGCAACACAGCTGCAATTATGCAACAAACTGCGGCTCTTCTTTTTCTGTCAACCATTGAACTTTATTCATTTAAGAATACACTTAGAACCAAACCTGTCGAAGGTAAAGAGAGAACTGAGGAAAAATCTGACGGAACTGAGCCGAAAACTGAAGGTATCCTACACACCTTCAGTTCAGATAAATGTACAGATTTTCACACAGCTATTTACGACAGATAACTGCGCAGATAAACGGAAGGTGTCCCCTTTACAGACCAGTACCAAGTCGCTTTCATCCTGTTTCTGATTATGAAGAATTACTTGATGGTCAAGGTTTTTCAATAAAGAGAACGTCAAAGGATCAGTACAAACGTGGCGATCCTGTTCTGTGAAGCAGGTAAGTAGAAGATGGTCCTTCGATGTGATAAATGTCTTGATAATGGTGTAAACTTTGTAGGGATGTAGGTTTAAGGTAAACCGGATCGTATACAGGGTGACAATAAATACAGTTGTTGTATGGGTAATTTTGTTATTATAAGAGTTACATAGTCGGTTAAATGAGCAGAGTTGGGCGGAATTTTAAGGCGAATCTAAAGCCATTTTGACATTTGACCTACATCTTCAACTTTTTTAAATATTGAGAAAAAACTTAAAAACCGATACTTTTTTTAATGGTAAATAAATCCATGTCAAAACCAAAATGTGAAATAATTCCCGCATATTTTTACGTTTAATTAAAAAAAAAACTAAAAAGTCGTGTCACACTCTCTTTTTAAAATATGGATTACAAGATGGTTTACCCGGCGTTGCACGGGCAATTACAATTTTAATTACTGTTTTAACTTGAATAAGCCCAATAATTCCAAATCATACACAAATGACATACTCTGATTAATCATCTTTTCATTTTTTTATAATTCCTTAAAAAATAACTATTTATTGCTTAAAAATTGAATAATAACTCAAATTTATTTTCTTTCGTCTTGTTTCAATTAAAAATGTACTAATAAAAATAATACTTCATGTACATTTATTACTTATTGTATACAAAACAATCTTTACTTGTGAAATACACCGCGCCGTATCGTGTTATGACCAGGTATTTGCCGACTTAAGATCGAATCCCGTCCAAGTAATTTTTTTTTTTTTTAAATTGGTAATATGTGCTTGTACTTAAAGTTTGGCGTTAGATCTGCAAGGTCCTAAATAGTAACTGTGCAAAATTTGGTCCCGATCGGTCAACGGACCTAGGATTGTATAGCGAACAAACAAACAAACAAACACACAAAAGCTCTTTTATATATATAGATGTATAAGCCAAACCGTGGTTTGCTAAAAAGTTGTTTTTTTCTGATTTTCAAAGTATATGGGTTGTCGTATCTATTTGCATTACTTTTCTTAAAATTTTCAAATAAACTAAAATATTACTACATAGTCTAGTAGTACCTTAGACTTATACAAAAATTTCATGTTTTCTTGATTTGCAAGTATATTTCATCATTGGAAATACAAATTTTAAAAAAAACATTTCAATTAGTTTCTGCAAACTTAAAATTTCAACAAGTTTTTTGAAAGAGAAAACGTATGTTGGTTACCTATCCGAAAAGCTAATTTTTTTGTCTATCTGATGGTCTGATGGATCCAATATGGCGGCCATAAGAAATAAAAAAGTTGACTATCGTAACTTGAAATCTAGAAGGTTTAGAAAATTTCTGTTGACGTCATCAAACCCAGGACAGTCAAAAACATGCAGTTACCAAGTTTAAATGAAATTGCGTTAATGGTAGGGAAGATAATAATATTTTCCTAATATCACAGTTTTCAGTTTTTTTGTAATAAATCAAAAACGAATCAAAATATTCAGGATTTCTGTTCAGATACTTAATCGCCATAAAAGTATGCAACTTTTTTCTAATTTAACCGACCTTGTATCTCTTACCGTTTCCAAGATAGCAATGGTGAGCATCGAAAAAAACACCACCCTGTATAGATAGTCTGATGAACATGAACATATAATTAGTCAACTTTTCAATATTTTTGAGTCCACATAATGTTAGGTAAAAAAGTTAATAAAAAACATAAAAATGCAGTTTAAAATAATTGTATTCTGAAATAAAAAACTGTGTGATGATTCATAGAGCATGGTGAAAATGTCATACTTTGAATGCAAAAATTAGCTAATTTACTGCCAAATTAGTAATTTTGAGCGTCAAACGTTTTTCGTTTATATTAACAGAACATAATTATGTTCCTGTTTTTCCGCTGTTTTTGAAGCCTTTGTCGATGTTATTTTGATTTCTGTTTTCAACTTCATTTTTATCTCAGTTTAGATATTTATATCTCCGTAAATACCACCTGTTAAATAATTGCTTTTAAAGCGACACGTGCCTGCTCGTTGGATGATTTTCGTATTTTTTATTTAAAAAAAAAAAAGTCTTATGTTTCGTAACATTCGTAACGCGATACTTCTTTATTATCGCATTAATAAATAAACGTAATGAAATGTTCGCCCACGCTGCTTCTGGAAATTACACAAGTCAATAACTTGTTTTATTCATACAAAGCAGATTTTTTTTTCCTTTATCAAATTACTACCTGCGAGTACAAATTATTAACGAAAAAGAATTGATACGATTATTATCGACCAAATTATTCACTTCAGCACGTCAAACATGTTCAGATATTTATTTAATTAACCGTAATGATTACAGTTCGTTCAGTTTTTTTTAGGTTTTATATATAATTTCCAGAAAAGCAAATGATTGTAATGTTACTTATTGATTAATGAAATTAAAAACAGCAATATTATATTGCAATATTAATCAATGTTTAATTTTAGTACATTCATGATGCCAATGTCCTCAATCAATAAAAATAATTTTTGTTTTAAATTGCTCTGTTTTTTATTGGTTAGCTAATCTAATAAAAAATGTATACCAGGTGAGTTTTGGTTCACCCCCTTTTTTGCTTTAATTTTGATTTTAAATATATGAAAATTTAGGCATATGATTCGTGTAAGAAACCGGATGCGGTTACGACCCTAACGTTACTATTTTAAAAAGAACACCCTGTATATTTTTTAATTTTTGGAAAGAAGAAGCATTTTTGGTTGCAATTGCACCATTTTGGTTAATTTTTAGAACCTCAAATAATTTTTGGACGAAAATTTATTTTTTATTAAGTGTGTCGTGACCTGCATAAATAGAATTGTATGTTGTTAACAAGTGTCTGAAAAACATTTTTGTAAATTTTAATTGACATTACTTTAATCGGTTTTAAACGATGCAGAATCGGTTTTTTGACAAAATGTGTGTTTTTTTTTAATGGTATGTTAGTGGCACGTGCGGTTATTTAAATAGAGTATTCTCTGACGAATATAACAATACCAATAGTTTGTAATTGTGTTGGAGGGCCGCTTGAAAGATTTAAAATATTACAAAAACTTTTTAATCGCAGTACATTGTGGTTTAAAAACATTCCTAATATTTTCTAGATCGATTGATTTTAGTTCCGCCCATTAAAAAAAATTGTTTTTGCGTTAACATTACTTCTTATAAGTATTAATAGATAAAAAATTATTTATAAGTTGTATTTTCAACACTCTAATAATAACTGTTGTATAAGTAATTTTTCTTTAAATGAAAGTGTTATCAAATATTATTCCTTTTAATAGATAATTTTATTTATTTTTATTATGGAAATATGGAAATGAATTAGTTGTTGTCATAAAATAATTATTCAAAATGTTATTTATACACAGTTTACACTTTTAACTTCTGGTCTTTATGTTTTTACAGTTAACCAAATTAATTTAAAAACGAATTGTGTGTTTTGTTAAACTTTATTAAATGAAGACGTAGATAATTTATACACGGTTAATTTTGGAACAAAAAACCTAACAGGATTTTAATATTATATAATAATGAATTTTGATACGGAAGAAGAAGATATTAAAAGAAAGGAAGACGCGAATGCAGTGTACGTACCCATTCTCACGTACAGTTTAGAAACTTGGACACTAACACAAAAACAAAGAATACAGGCACAGAAAATGAGATTTGTGAGAAGCATAGAAGGATGTAGACTGATCGATAAAATCAATAACGAAAAAATTTCAAAAAAACCTAGGAGTAACAGATATTAAGAAAAACATAGAGACGAATTAATTACGATGGTTTGGACATCCACTAAGCACGCCAGAAAGTAGATTCGCGTAAATAGGGTGGAAAATGAGGATGGAGGGAAAACGAAATAGAGGAAGACTAAGAATAAAATAAGAAAAAGAAGTGAGGCAAAGACTAGAAGAAAAAAGAGTTAGCTGGAGAGATGTGCCACAATTAGCTAATGATAGGCAGGAGTAACGAAACATAATCAAGAATTTGAAAAGCACACCTCGACACCGAAAGGTACAAGAGGAATCGATTAAGAAGAAGAAGTAGAAGAAAACCTGAAAAGGAAGTTATACAAGGTGTTCAAATCAAAGTAAAATAGTAAGGTAATGGCACGCGGAAACAAAACACTCATTATAATAGTAAACAACTTAATGCTTTTATGAAACTTTTTTCCTTTATTTACATATGAGATGTTACGGGAATACCCACTACAGTTGGAGAACCTAAATACTAAATCTGAATATTTTATGTTTAATAAAAACATTTGGCTAAAACAAAAAAAATTTCATTACATGAATTCGGAAATATTTCAATTGCAACGACCGAGTTATAAATATTCAAAAGAGGTTTCTGTTGCTACCGCTAGCACCCTCTCAGAACATATGGCGATATCGTATTTTATCTACCGGTATATTCAGCATTCAAACTTTATAGCATTCATTAATCAACGGTTTCGAATAGATCTATTACTTGCTTGCTCAACTTCTGTTCGCTTTTACTTTTTCGAACGTGCGAGCACAAAAAAAACATTATTTATGGTATTAAAATTACGGTTAGACAGAGTAATGGTGCATTACGCTTTGCCTAGTTTTTTTTTTATGGTGGTTTACCGTCATTCAAAAATTATTGATTGTGTAAAAAGCCACGTACAGACCAGACTCGCTAGCTGTTCTCGAATAGTTAGCAAATAGCTCGCGAACAATGTGCGAACCTGGTGTAGAGGGGTGTTCGCAAACAGTTCGCGAGCAGCTCGCTAGCTCAAACGAAGTTCGCTCTTGAGGCGACGTCTGACAAAGATGAGGAAAACAATTTTATGACAAAAGTGCATATGCAGAATTGACTGACGCTATAGCGGTTTTCGTGATTAAACCGGAAGTGGCCAAATCCGGAAGTAACTTTAAAAACTTAAAATGAACCATCCAGTTTTTATTGCATAATTAGAAAGATATTTGATAAAAAAACACTTTTTAATTAAAAAATCTATTGATTATCAGTATAGTTTGTAATCCATTGGACCTATATCATAACAGCATTTAAAACCCATATCGCATGCAACTGAGTTCTGGACACCCCCTTTATTTCTTAAGTTCTGTATTTAATTAAACGAAATTTTAGACATATCATTCGTGCAAAAAACCGGATTTTTTGAGCACATGCACATAATTGTTTCACTTCCTGTTTCGCCGGAAATGACCCTAACTTTGTTATTTCAAATGGAACACCCTGTATATTTTTACATTTTTGGACCAAAATAGTGCAGTTGCATTCAAAAAGTTGGGAGTATTATGGCGCAATATTGAAAATGTAAAGGTAAGTTGAAACCCTTTTCACAATCGTAAAAGGAGCACAAGCAGTCATCACATCGTCGCTTGATGACATATTTATTTACAAAAGGTAACTGTTTAGTATGTTCAGGGAGCTGTTGACGAATGTACTATCTTTCAGTGTAGACGTTGTGTTCGCGAATAGCTCTCGCGAACTTCTAATTTTAGTCTATACGCGGCTAAATAGATTCTTTCGAACTATAGAGTTAGTTGTCATGTTGGCACTGCTATGTGCCCTAATGGCCAAGGTTATGTTGCATTCTTTATGACATAGTAAAATATAAATATAAAACTACACAATTTCAAACTGTTGTTGTGGTTAATATCTGCAATAAACTTTGAATATTTTATGTTTTAGCCTTGTAGGATGCATATCACTACAAATTAGTTTGCGTGTCGCTATGTTACATGCATGGCACAGTTTATCCATAAAAGTCTATATTGATGTTTATTGCAAATATCAATCAATGTTTAAAAAACGACGTGCAAAAATGTTTTGAAATCCTTCAATATTTAAATTTTACAAGTCATAAGGCCAAATATTGAACGAAATAGTCTGTTGAAACTACAAAGAAAACGAAAAACACAACTTATTTTCACAACGTGTGAAAACTTCGCATGCTGATAAACTTTTGTGCTTTTAATTTTAAAGGTAAAGTTTTAAAAAGTTTAGTTCTTGTCTTCGAAACTTATAATGACATAATATAATATTTATAAACTGAATTTTAAAAGTAGTTTTGTACAAGGGCGGTTTATAATAACGTTGATAAAATTTTTAAACACGTTTTAAGGTTTGCATTATTAAAAACGTTTGCTTTCAAAATGTTGCGCTACATGATATGTATCAATCACTCCAAATATAAATGAAAGTGTAATTCATTTATTCCAGGCAGTGTGCTGTAGAATTAAATCCACCCAAAACAATATATAAATTTTGCCTATAGTGGCGGTATTAACCTTTCAGGGCTAACGTTTTTAATTTGAACATAAAGGCTAACGTCGGTCTTACCGACCGAAAATAAAATATAACAGAAAAATATGTTTTTTAAATAATTTTAATCTGAAATCTATAAGACATGTAGTAGACTGTATATAAAAACAATTTAAAATTTAAAAAAAAATTATTTCGCTCGTTTTTTACAAAAAAAAACTATTTAAAAAAACCCTTACAAAAACGTATACATATTTTTTAAATGAAACAAAAACGAACAAAAAATTAAAAAAATTAAGAAAAAACATCTGAAATAGGTTATTTACATTACAAATTAAGTAAAATTCAGGTTTAGCACAAAAAAGTATTTATAGTATAACGTAACTTTTCACTATAAAAAGTACTATATATTTGCAGAGCATTCTACACATAATATGCCTTTTATGTGTTCCATACACCTAAACTTATTGCATATATAGCACTTATATTTGGTTTTTCTACTTTTTTTACTACTGCAGTAAAAGCAGCGTCCATGTGCCTGTTCATTATTTGAAACATTCAGTGTTATTTGAAAAATTTCTTGAAGGCGTCCTGGGTAGATATTTTGCAAGTGCTCTGCGTCTTGCGTGTGGCTTAAGTAACTCCATACCTAGTGTCTCTAAAACAATTCTTTAAAAAGTCTTTGCAAGTAATTTTGTTGTTGTTCGTAATCGATTTTTACACTATTAGGATAATTATTACTTAAAATAAAACACTAAACCAGCAGATCCATTACCTTTACTTTAATTACACCAAGGCTAACGTCGGTCTCTGAGACCGAAATTTGATGTAGTTAAAAAACTATACACGCATTTCTGCTGCCGTTTTGGCACAAGCAACATCTACATATAATATGAAGCTACTGAACGACCGAGCACGATATTCGAATCCATCTGTCATTTATCAGAATAATTCGGTTCCGTCGATCTCTGAGACCGCACGTTAGCTCTTAAAGGTTAAGATTCCCTAATCTTAGTTGGTTGAAGATGCATGTACTCCTTAGGCCTTACCGTGTTAGTAATACTTTGGTGATATACACTACTTCATGTACTTGTGTTACATTATTAATCACCCTGCCACACTGCTAATTTTACTTTAATAAAACTTAAAGTAAAATCGAAGTTTTTTTTGCAACGGTCGCTCATCAGCATATTCATAATAAGCTACGAAGAAAAACAGAAAGAGCTGCTTACTTTATGAGTAAAGTCTGGCGACGCTGATTAAAAATTATTAAACAAAAAGGAATGTAAAGGAGATCAACTACATGGAATTAAAAGTTAGTCTAGTTTAGAAGAATTGGGTAACCAATTAGAAAGAACGCTCTCTAGAAATGCCAATCCATAATCAAACAATGCTGCTCTGAATGCTTATCGTACTTCTACTGCGAATTTTGGCTACTAATTAAACAAGTAATTAAATAAATAGGTTTGATTAAAACCCTTATTCTGTTTTTTTGAGGAATATCTTGTATCAACTGTGTAAGACTTTGCTTTCTTCGTCAGTAAGACTTTTATATCGAATTATAGCTACTGATAAAGAGACGATTATCTTGAACCTGTTATTTATCTGTAACGGGTTTGTCATCTACTACAATTTTCAAATGCAAACGCTTTTCTTCTCTAAAATCCATCATTTTTGTCTTTAATTTCGATATATTTTACTATACAATAACATAAAGTAACAATATGTGAACTTAGTAGTATTTATGCCAAAGCATTGAATTTTGAAAGTTTTTTAATCATGCAAAATTAATAAAACATTGACATTTTACCACTACAGTTTAAAGTTAAATAAACTTATGTTTTAAATAAGTAAAGTTAGTGCATTTCATGTATCAAAAGCTACTCTTATTGACAGATAACTTTAGAGGATGCATGCTGTATTACGAAATTTCGGTAACGATATTTCGTGCACAACCAGGAATGATAATGACCGTTTCGAAATTAATCAAAGCTTAAATATGTTGCAGGGTATTCACTCGTCGGTAGTTAATATGTTTTTGATTAAATAATAAACGTTGTATATTAGGCTTACGTTTGTTACATATTCGAATGGATTGATCCTACCCATCTGCTGATTTAGTATAATACGTTTCCTCAAATTGATTGCATATCATAAGGGCTTTTACACTATTTGACAAAATTGGATTTGCACCCCTTGTTGATTGTTTCGTTTTTATTATATTTAAAAACCAAAGTGTACATATTGTTTGATGTTCATTCTAAGGTAACCTCTATGGCGCTGCACAGTTTTTAATTTATTTTTGACGTTGGTCGACTATCACACGGTGCAACAAGTCTACTGGAATTTGAGACATTTTGTGGCAAGTTCTTTGCTTGAGCACCTCGATGTCCCGTGGGGGAGCTTTTCAAAAGACTTCGCCTTTCAAGTATATCCACAAGAAGAAATTGTATGTTGTCAGATCTGGCGATCTCGTAGACCTTCCAATACCCCTACCTCGAGATGATGCGCTTTGAAAACAAACGTCGTATATACCGAGTGATTCAGTTTGACTCGCACCCCCATAACTTTTTTTATTTTATTGGAAAACCCATATAACCTTATATTTTTGTAAATCACACAAAAAAAATATCAAACGACGTGAAAATGCTTTTTTCTAGGAAAAACCAATATTTTGTGAGCATTAAATTGAAAATAAAACTTCTATCTAATTGCTTCCTTAAGTGTGTATTTAAGGCGTTCCAATTTAATGCGCAAAAAATAATAAAACACTTTTACACACGTCATATCTGCCAATTAATCGATCGTGTTTTATCTAGTAAAATATTGTATTGGACAAAAAGTCCGTTCGGTTTTTGTAACACTAAACTTTAAACACTCTAAAAAGTAACTTACTTCATTCTGTCCCTTGCGACTCCTCCTTCGTTAGATATTTGACAGTTCAACGTAGTTCTATGCGAAGTTTTACCACCGGCATCAACTTGGATACGTCAGAAAGCTTGATGGTTAGGTTCCACGTCAGCTGAATAAGGTTAACATCGCCCAAAAATTTCCATATGCGATTCTTTGCAGAAACGTGATAAAAACGATCCTTTTTTGAAGGGAACGGTGACGGGACAAAACGTGAATCGTCTATGACAACGTGGAGCGCAAAAGGTCATAGAAGAAGAGCGGCGAATTACTATAAACAACTTCCAAAGCAGATCGCGAAGAAGGTTATGCCTTTAATTTGATAGGATGCCACGGTGTTCTTTTATAAGCTTCTTTTCGTGTACAGGACCATCAATTTGGATGTGTTCTGTGATCGGCTGGACAAATTAAATGCAACAATATACCAGAAGCGTCCAGAACAACAGAATCATAGGAACATTGTATTTCATCATGACAATGCTAGACCGCACACCTCTTTACAGACGCGGTAGAAGTTACTAGAGCTTGGCTGGGAGATTTTACCTCACCCTCCATATTCGCCTGACCTTGTACTTTCAAATTTTTGCTTGTATCGGTCTCTTCACAATTTATTGAAGTAATAGACCTTCAACTCTTAACACAGTGGTCTCTAACCCGTCGATCGCGATCGACCGGTCGATCGCAACGTCCTCACTGGTCGATCTCAAGGATTTTTTATTTTTAACAGTTAATTTTTACCCATATTTACCTTTGTTTTGCTTTGCAATACTCTAACAATACAGTTTTGCGTCATTAAATTTATAACTTTTTAAAAGTGGATCTCGGGTACGAATTTGAAATAAAAATGATCCTAGACCCCAAAAGGTTAGAAAGCACTGTGTAAGAGGATGTAAAGATTCTTCTGGAAGAGTTTTTCGCCAGTAATCACAGAAAATTTCGCCGTAGATCTCTTGGTGCTTGGCGTTCTAAAGCGTCAAAAACAGCTCGATTATTTGAACATCTTGCCCTGTTCTTCCTAACCTACTTACTTAAACCTAAGGCCGCTCAACCTTTTCTGTTGTACGGCTTGTTAGAGTTCAACTATTGCTTGGTCTTTTTTTTCCATATCTGTCTCCATTCTCCTCTTTTTTACTTTTTTTGTTTTATTTCCTGCCACTTAAGTCCTCGTTTCTGTGCCGCTGTTTTTACCTGTTCCGTTTAGGTTCTTCTTGGTCTACCCCTCCACCTTTTAACTACCCTTGCCATGTACCTATATCCGTCTTGCGGTTCTTTCTTCTCTCATTCTCATTATGTGCCAATACCATCTTATCTGCCCTTCTTCGATTCTGTGCTGCACAGTTTCCAAGTTCAAGTTTTCTCTGAAGGTTTTATTCCTTATTTGGTCCTTCCTTGCTTTTCCGTCGGTCTTCCTTAAAACCTCATTTCAGTAATTTGTATTTTGCTTTTTTGTTTATTCGATACGCCCTCGTCTCTGCAATATAGGGATGGCCACCTTATTGAATATTTCCGTTTTTTTTCGCTTTGTGTTTCTCTTTTGGCCAGAAATTAAGTTTTTTTTTGCGTTAAATAATCTTCGTTAATAATAGTAGACGTAGGATGCAGCCCTGTCTTACCCCTTTCGTTGTTTCGAACCCTATTGAACATTCTTGTCTTACTCTTACCAAGTTTTTCGTTTGTTTGTATAGGGCTTTTACTCCTTTTATCAACTTTTCTTTAATTTCTCTTTCCTCTTATATTCTTTAATGTCATTTTTGTTTACTTTATCGAATGCTTTTTCGAGGTCTATAAGGCATAGATGTTTTTCTCCGTTCTCGATTATTTGCTGAATTGTAAAATTTGCTTCCGTCTCTGTTTTTTAAATCCTTGCTGTGGATTCGATTGTTCCTTCCAATTTTTCTCTTAGTCCGTACTTCACTATTCTTACGTATACTTTATTTACTGTACTTAATAAGGTAATGCCCTTATAATTACTACAATTTTTAGCGTCTCCCTTCTTGTACATAGGGGTTCTTATACCTAATTGCACTGTTCTTTCTGATTTTTAATTTCCATTGACGTCTTGGATAATTGAAGAATGAACCAATGGTCAATGGACTCATACAACTCTGCGAACTGTCTCAGATTCCTGTGAATATGTTGCACCCCAAATGTTATTACATTATAACAACGCTTGTAAACAATGCATCTACAAGCTGCAATAATGCAATAGTTAGTACCCTATAGAAGTATTACGCAGGAATTAATAGCACAATACGCCGTAGTACTAAATAAAACATAGATAACTCTCATGGTTTATAAACGTTAGAATATTTCGATAACATTGGAACTCTTTACCTTGTTTAAGTTAGCTGTGTTAACGCCAATACAAGCATACTTTAACCTTGTGTAATTACCGCAGAATTTTTATTAGAATAACATCGGGCAATTTTGTCAAAATTACCCACGTGCTAGATAAATTCCTATGTATGAACGTTAATAATTAAGCAATATATTATACAATTTTTGAATTTGGTTGTACAAGATGATGAACAAAAGTTGAATGAGATAGCGTGATTAATTTTTTAAAGATTTATTAATTTTTAAAACAGATTCACTTCAATAAATTATGAGAAAAAATTAAAATAGATACAGGAAGACGTATATTCTTGGAAACAAAACAAAGATTCTTTTTAAGTAGGTCAAAGCCAATTATGAATTTATTTATTTATTTTATTGCTAATTATTACTTCGAACTTTGTTCTTTGTAAGTTATATCTGTCACAACGGCAACGAATGCTTTTATTTTTTTAAATCTATTGTTAGGTTAAAAAATATTGTTGATTACATCTGTAAATAAATTCGCACTGGTTGTCCTAGTACTTGGCCCACTTATAACGTTATTATATACTGATGTTGCTGCACGAACGCACAGTGTCATATCAACTGCACAAGAAATTTTTCTATCAAAACTTTAAAAAAAAAAACGCGCCCGTTTGATGTATATATATTTGTTTACCATTCGTTTTTTGCCTGTTTCCATAGAAAGCAAAGTAAATATACCCCTAATGTGATTTTCTCGGAATATAGGGAGCAAATATAGCAACAGTTTCGCAAACATTTTCTCATCTCCGATAAAAAACTGAGTACACGCAAAGTAGTAATTTTTCTTCGCAATCTTTCCCGTCATAAATTGTGCCGTCTTTTTATAATAAATGATGAATTAGCCGCTTTTTTTGTTTCAACTGAACCCGACTCTCACCTCTGTTGATTACGTTTAACATTTGAATCGCGACCAAAACAAAACTTTTAATCATTCTGTTATGTGAAAACATGTTCCATAAGCGGTATCATCTTTCACAGCGACATGTATTAATTGACCCCAATTATTTATTAAAAAATATTTGTTAGTGGTGCGTGGTTTTTATCGCGGTGAAGTTAGGGGTTAATTAAATAACAGTTTATTTATTCGAGATAATAATACAAATATAAATTAACCTGACAACCACGCGTGGGCTTGATGGCGTGCGTGTGTGAAATAAAAATAATTTAGTTAGTATCGTACTTTGTCGTTAATGCCAATAACAAAAATAATGTCTATAATAAAGCAATTGTATGCAAATCATTGAGTTGCCTTAGTTAATTTAGATAGCGCCTGTAACTATTTCATTTTCTTGCGTCGAAATAGATTAAGACATTTGATAAAAAATAAAGTTAATGTTGTTTGTTATTTAAACTTGCATTTTGAGTCAAAATTGGTAGGTAGTTTGCATTTTATTAATGTAATCAAGACCAACGTTGATTTGATTTTTATGATTTATAATGTATTAGTTGATGCACAATTCTTTGTGTATACATCATCAGAAGAGCTCAAACTACATCCTGCCGGCTTGCGAACTGAAAACGTCTTAAAAAATATTTTGATATATGTACTAGGCGTATGTCAAAAGAAAGGGCTGGTTGGTCATAGAGAAAACGCAAATTTATAAAAAATAAAAGCCAAAGCTGTTTTTATACAGGGTGTTTCAGATTACCCGTATCAGCACTTTTATTCGAAAATGCGACATTTGACACAGATGGGGATAAAATTTTTATCACAAAAATGCATATGCAGAATTGACTGACGCTATAGCGGTTTTCGTGATTAAACCGGAAGTGACCAAATCCGGAAGTAACTTAAAAAACCTAAATGGAACCATCCGGTTTTTATTGCATAAATTATAAAGATTTTTGATTAAAAAAAAAAACTTTTTCTTGGATTTTGTTTTTTATTATGAGTATAGTTTGTAATCCATTGGACCTAAATCATAACAACGTCTAAAACCATATTCGCATGTAACTGAGTTCTGGACGTCTCCTTTTTTTCTTTAGTTTTGTATTTAATTCAATGAAATTTTAGACGTATGACATGTGTAAAAAACCCGATTATTTGAACATATGTACACTTGTTTTAATTCCGGTTTCGCCGGAAATGTCCCTAAGTTTGTTAATTTAAATGGAACATCCTGTATATTTCAAAATTTTTGGACATAGGGAGCAATTTTGAATACAACTGCACTATTTGGGTTAATGTACTCTCACCATTTTGTTTAAAAAAAATTGACTTACACTCTGTTTAAAAAAATATTTTCGTCCAAAAAATATTTAAGGTTATAAACATTATACAAAACAGTGCAGTTGTATTTCAAATTGCTTCCGATTTCCAAAAATGTAAAAATATACCGGGTGTTCCCTTTGAAATAACAAAGTTAGGTTAATTTCCGGCGAAACCGAAAGTTTAACAATAGTGTAGGGGAAAGTACCCATGAATGGGACAGTCCTTGGATGGGACATTCTTAATAAACTATAGTTAAACACAAATTTTTATGTACGTGCATAGATGGTAAATCGCGTACTTAATGTACAACCACATTTCGAAGTTCTCATGTTGTATACAACACGATTGTATTACATACATTAGGTACGCGATTTACCATCTATGCACGTACATAAAGATTTGTGTTTAACTATAGTTTATTAAGAATGTCCCATCCAAGGACTGTCCCATTCATGGGTACTTTCCCCTACATTATGTTCAAATAATCGGGTGTCTTACACATATCATAAGTCTAAAATTTCATTGAATTAAATACAACCCTAAAAAAAAAATTTATGGTGTTATGATTTAGATCCAATGGATTACAATGTATACTCATATTCAAAAAACATTTTTTGTAAAAAGTGTTTATTAACTAAATATTTTTTTAATTATGCAGTAAAAACCGGATGGTTCTATTTAAGTTTTAAAAGTTTTTTTCCGGATTTGGCCACTTTCGGTTTAATTACGAAAACCGCTAGAGCGTCAGTTATTTCTGCTTCTCCAAGATACACACCCTTAAGGTGTAGAGAGACGTAGAGGTCTTTGAAGATAAACTGAACTGGAAATGCGCAAAGAGAGGGGATGGCGGTTGAAATGTAGACCTTTCTAAAAACGTTATATTATTATAGGCTATACCCTTGTTGTTGAAATGGATGTATGTTTTTAGGTGGACCAGTAATTAAGCTTTAGACGAGTTTTGGTTTCTGTGTAACAGTTCAGTTTATCTTGAAAGACCTCTAGGAGTCACTAAGTTGAGGTCTGGGCTGTAAGAAAGGTAAAATAAATGAATTTGAATTGCCAAATCTTTTTAGCACTGCGTCTTTCTTTATTATAAACGTTTGTACGCTGTTTTAACTATAGGTATCACCTCTTCTACAATCTTTATTGAAGCCCCATAAACTTCACACAATTTTTGGCATATTTCAGCAGCATTGCACTCTTTCGCGTGGAGTTACATATTAGACTTCACAAATGGCGGGACTATCAATTTTGGCAGCCAACAATAATCACTATCACGCGAAGGCAAGCAGCAACAGAGTAATGACAAAGGTGTCGATAGCTGTGAAATGAATCAACTGAGCTACGGAGCAGGCACGATTTATATTCCTATTTTTAATCACAAGCAATTTGCGATCGGCCCTTACTTTTGACATAGGCCTCGTATACACAGTGCATTCAAAAAGTTCCGGGACTGATCCTATTAAAACGCAATTTTTTAGACTAATCAAATTTTATTTTTCTCATTTTCAACATACATCTCTTCCCTTGCAATATACAGGGTGAGTCACGACGGACGCGTCGGAGTTTTATTGCGAAACGGTTTATATTTTCTAATTTCTGTCGCTTTTAGATTATGTAAGTCAATAAGGGCTACATTTTAAAAATATTTTCAAATATACAGGGTGCTCCAAAAAAGAGTGGCATATCAAAGTTATACTTTTTCTTATGGAACACCCTGTATATTTTTATATTTCTAAATTCCTCTTTAAATTTACTTCAAAAAATGTATAAGGTTATATGGGTCTTAAGTCAACCGTTCTCGTGAAAATTGCATTTTCATGAAAATACAGTATTTTCAAAAATTTTCAACATTTGAAAAATTTGACAAGTCTGAAGAAATTCGCTTGGAGATAAGATTGACAATATATTATGTAACACTTTGCACCACCTACATTTTTAAAATATTATACAGGGCGTTTTTTACGCTTGGTCAAACTTGTGCAAGTTTAAACATCGATAACTCATTTTTTTTAAATACAACACCCTATATTTTTTTACACCGTCATATAGAAAATTTAATTCTCTTTCGAAAACATTCAGGCTGTTTTTCACCTAAAATTGATATTTTCCGAGATATCGCGATTTTATTGTTAATTATTAGGGCAAAGTAATATCTTCAAGTAGGCCATGAAGGTAGACAGCGGTAATTTGAAACAATTGAAAGAAAAAACAAGAAACTTATAATTTTATCGTTTGCCTACACATTTTTGACATTTTTTTATAAGAAAGTTGTAGTTTTACCATTTTTACGTTTAAATAGAGGTTTCTGATCAGGGCCACAATATTTTTCTTATAATTGAGTTTGATCGTTTGCCAAGTCCTAAAAACCGATTGATAATGTATTAGGTACCCGAACGGAACGCTGATTTAAAAAAAAAAGTAATATTGACTTGTCTAATTTTACATTTAAAAAAAAAACATGGTTGGTACTGTTTTCGGTAGAGTGTCGTAGTGTCGTATAGTAAACAGACAAAAAATGGTTTATAGGATTTAGTAATTATCTTATAACACTGGTCCAATAAATAAATGCATAAATAATTTTAAAAAATCTCTATTTAAACGTAAGTATGGTAAAACTACAACTTTCCTATAAAAATATGTTAAAATATGTGTAGGCAAACGATAAAATTATAAGTTTCTTGTTTTTTCTTTCAATTTTTTCAAATTACCGCTGTCTACCTTCATAGCATACTTGAAAATATTACATTGCCCTAATAATTAACAATAAAATCGCGATATCTCGGAAAATATCAATTTTAGGTAAAAAACAGCCTTAGTATTTTCGAAAGAGAATAAAATTTTCTATAAGACGGTGTAAAAAAATATAGGGTGTTGTATTTAAAAAAAATGAGTTATCGATGTTTAAACTTTCACAAGTTTGATCAAGCGTAAAAAACGCCCTGTATAATATTTTAAAAATGTAGGTGGTGCAAAGTGTTACATAATATATTGTCAATCTTATCTCCAAGCGAATTTCTTCAGACTTGTCAAATTTTTCAAATGTTGAAAATTTTTGAAAATACTGTATTTTCATGAAAATGCAATTTTCACGAAAACGGTTGACTTTAGACCCGTATAACCTTATACATTTTTTGAAGTAAATTTAAAAAGGAATCCAAAAATGTAAAAATATACAGGGTGTTCCATAAGAAAAAGTATAACTTTGATATGCCACACTTTTTCGGAGCACCCTGTATATTTGAAAATATTTTTAAAATGTAACCCTTATTGACTTACATAATCTAACAGCGACAGAAATTGGAAAATATATAACGTTTGGCCATAAAACTCCGACGCGTCAGTCGTGACTCACCCTGTATTGTTGGCAGCGCTCGTATAAGCTCTGAAAAGCGTGATAATAATTTTATTGTGGTATTGTCTTCAGGAGGGTGGTCACATTTCGTTGAATCGCCTTTATGCCATCTAACTAATCTGCCGGAGCTAGATCGGGTGAGTAGGGTGGATGATTGACCACGGTGACAATTTTTTTCGCCAAAATCTGCGACACGATAAGCGAGGAATGTAAAGGTGCATTGTCATGCAAAAGGAACCAATCGCTTGATTCATACAATTCTGGTCTAACTCTTCGAATTCTTTTCAAAAGTCGTTCCAATACCTGTTGGTAGAATGCTCCAGTCACTGTTTGTTCTGGTGGCACAAATTGACTATGAATTCCCCGTGAATCGAAAAAGGCGATGAGCAGTCGTGAGTGGACATCTCTTTCTCTCGGATCGTCCTCCAGCGATTCACAACCGTTCTTAAAACGTGAAAACCATTCGAATACCTTGCAATCAATTCCTTATGCAATCTGCATCTGGTGAACGGTTTCTTTGGCTGTTTTTCCACATTTAAAACAAAACTTTATTGCTGCTTTCTGTTCCATCTTAAAAATAATAGGTAACGATGTTAAAAATCGTACGAATTTGAAATCAATGTCAAATATCATAGATTAAGCTCGCTTAATGCGATAAAATTCATGTGACAGTTAGAGTAGGGAGTATATTAACTAGTTCCAACGATGGAAAACATACCTATAACGTCACTTTTACGTATTTCTCAGCGTTGTCCCGTAACTTTTTGAATGCACTGTTTATAACAATGCTAATTAGAATACAGCAATGGCGATTTGTGTACTTCTCTGACGTGCGATTCATAGAGTTAAGCCGCGAAAAAACGCTTTTACGTTAAAAGATGACATCCAAATGTTCATGATAGCGAAAGAGAAACCAGAACCAGAAATCAACGACCCAAAGTGATTGCTCGGCTTTGCCTTTCGTATGGAAATTTCTTAAATTTGAAGCTTCAGTCGAAAGATTAACTGTTGCATGTCCTGTTTTAGCACTTCAAAACGTATCAGATGTAATTAAATCTCTTCAAGACACTTTAGGACCCGAATTTCACTCGTTTCCAAACAATGAAATTAAGCTATATGGTTGCAATGTTTTAGTTCTAGACCGAGTTCCAGCACAGATTGTAAGATGTTCGCGCTCAAGAAAGGATACCGAACGTGGTAAACTAACAACTTTGTTTGAAATATGATGGGAAATTTAGGAGACCTCCATATACAAAGTTAGAAAAAAGTTTCTAAACTCTCGATTTTTTTAGTTAGATTTAACTTTTTTTTTATGAAATCGAAATTGCACTTTAAAGATGTGGTCAAAGTTTATTGAATGGCCTTTTAATTTTTTTACATATCCGGTTTAGCAGGAACTAGGGTTTCTTTCCCGGGATCCCGGTCCATTTTAAGCTATTTAATATTTCCCGGTAAATGCTTTTTGTCCCGGGAATCCCCGGGATTTTAAAAAAGTGTTGTTTTCGTTTATTTTATGCTAATATCTTTGTAATACTATCATAACTTATCAGAATTTTATGCTTAAAATGTCTTTACTAACAGTACATTATGGAAAAACTTCAAAATAATTTTTCTCTTTAAGTATGGCGCAAAGAAGCCCGGACTCCATTACAAAGTTAATATCTTCAAAATACTTTTACAGTTTTATTTTTGTGTACCCTGATAATTCAAAGCAAAATAGCTTATAAATGAAATTTTATTGATAATAACGATGTTTCTTTGCTGCTAGATGCTCTCAAGACAATTTCACCTACATCAATAGAGACTGAGAGAGCATTTTATGCAGCAGGACTTTTTGTTAATAAATTAAGAAAAAGACTAATTGACTGAAGCACAGATCACCTGTTTTTTTTAAATCACATTACAAAAATTCATTGTAAAAATTATATTATTCTATTCATAAATATGAAATTGCAATAGAAAGATTATAATTCCCAAATGTATGTTTCTCTTACCAATATTATTAAATTATTTGTAATAATCATGGTGCAAAATGTACATATATGACTTGGAGTTGTTTTTAAGTAATAAACCGCTCCCTTAATTTTTTGGGTTATTTATTTAAAAATATTGACATAATTTATTACATCCCGGGATCCCGGGAAATCCCGGGACAAAAGCCGATTTTTTCCCGGAATCCCGGGAAAAGCAAAATGGTCAACTATGAGAAACCCTAGCAGGAACTAATCCCAATTTATTTTTTCAAATGGAACAATCTATATTATTAAAATTTAGGATGAACAATAAGAAACTTAGAGCTTTAATCATGACATTTCTGACTTTCTCCTAATACTTTTAACCCTAGGTTTACCGTTAAAATTTTCACCCTTCGTTTACCGTTAAGTTATCCGGGTACTTTCATTTATTTTGTGATAAAAATATAGTATTATTCAAATCATACTATAATTGTCTCGATTTTCATTTAGAAAAATATTTATTATTGTATAAAATTTATTAATCTGCAACATTTATTATTCAAAAACATTTGTTATTCATAAACGTTTATTATTCAACTCATTATTCAAAAACATTTTCATTCAAAAAAATTTATCATTCTAAAATATTACACAGACTTTACGTGTTTTACGTTGTTTTTTGTCAGTTTTGCTAAGACAAATGTAACAACTTCCTTTTATCAATTTCCGGCCAGTAGCATCTCTAGATTCTATCTTTGCTATATTCTGTGCAGCAATGGTAATCTGATGTCCCAAGCACTGTTGATGGCAGTTTTTACGAAATAAGATCTTTGAACGAATGGCTGCCGGCTACGCTCAACAATGAGGGATAGGCAGAGTTCTTTGATCAAGTTTTTTAAAAAACATCTTCTTTTTTCCCTTTGCTGATCATCGAAATTATTTTCGGCGTAAATATATTGCGACGCAAGTCCAGCAATGTCCAACATATTGAAAAACAATGCTAAAGGCCAATGGTTTGTTCATCTTTTGCAAGTGTAACCCGAAACCATCTGATCTGCAAAGTCCACTCCTCCTTTGGTATTGTTACAGTACAAAATTATTTGTGGGTTTTTGGACGCTCCGTCGTCAACAGTCCCTGTAAAGTGCATGGAAGACAAGAGCGTTACATTTCTTTTCGGCTGCGTTTTAGTAACATAATTAACTATAGTAGCATCTTTTCTAAAGCCAAAAAGACTGGAATGTAATGGTCTGTCGCCGATACCAGAATCCTTGAACTGTGTTGGCAGATATGGTTTATCTTTGCGCAGTGTACCAACCAAAGTATGTTTTTTTTTTGGTTAAGTGCACGAGATAGAGGAAAAGATGTAAAAAAAATATCTGTAGTGATATTCCGCCCAGACCCAACGAAAAGTGCGTCCGACAGCTCAAATACCAAGCCACGCGACTCGGCGCCTTGTACATAACGTTTAGTACCCGGGTACCCTAACGGTAAACGGCGTATAAAAATAATTCAAAATGATTTTACTAAAAATCTAAAAATGCAATTCATTTTAATTTTTTACATTATGTGTACAACATGTAGATTTAAGATGTCAGAGACGTTCAGGGTCCCAAATCGCCCCGAACACAAAAAATCAAATCAGTTAAATCGAAAAAGTTACCCGGGTACCTCAATGGTAAACCTAGGGTTAATGTGACTCGGAATTAAAAATCAAATTTAATCGATATTATTTACAGGAAGGCAGAATACAGTATACTTGTTGTATAACCCGCTTCTTGTATTTTTAAATTTTTAAATTGGCGCTAGTCTTCTAAAATATTGAACATGAAATACGTAAAAGATATTATCGTAGGTATATTACAGTTTTTAATATGCCTGAGATATGCATTTTTGCAGTCTATGCAGGTTTACCTATAGCACGTTTGCTAAATTAGTAATTTAAACAAAAATACATTGTATGTTTGTATTTTTGTATTAGTAAATAAAATTTATTTTACTATAAAAACTTTGTCGGGAAGGTGCTTTATTATGTTTGTTATTATCATAAACAAAACTAAATTAACACAAAGTAATTACACGTCCTACAATTTTTTTTTGTAAAAGTCCGAACGGTACCAGCACCATTTCCATACAAGTACGTTCAGCTGAATATCCTACGGGCGGTCCTTTTTTAACGTTTTTAAACCTTTAACGTGGGAAGCAGCGAAACTCGAGTAAATATGTTTTTCACCTGGTTTAAAAACTTCATTTAAAAAAATTAACGTTTAACATCATCAGAATTATTTTAGTTTTAGTAATGAGTACCGTGAGTCCTGAAAACATGGGATAACAGCAAAATATTCCAACCACGACGACGCACGCATGATTGGATAACGAGAGAATGTGCTCGCTCGTGCGCACATTTGCTTTTGCGTGGGTATGTGCGCATTTAAATAAGTTTTTGTAGGTCAGCAGCTCTCAAAATGTACTTCACACGGCCATATGTTTTTTAAAGATTGGCTATACTATAAATAAGCTTCAAATAATATGACCCATTAGAAGTAACGCAATAATTATATTTTCATTATTAATTTATCTCTATGATTATCGTACATCATATACAGTATGATCCTCCCTACAACCCAGGCTTAGCGCCTATACACTTTTATATGTTCATGTATTTAAAGAGGTTTCTTGATGGCCAACTACCAATCTAATATAATTTTTCGAAATAATTTATTGGTAGCTAAACGGTACATACTTTAAGAATATGCCCTGTTTAAAACAAGGTTTTTAAAACATAAATTTATTGTATTTTAACGAAATGATCTTGGAAATCAACTTTTTGCATTCAAAAATAAGATTCTAAACCCATTGTAATTCAACATATTGTACTGGTTTTCCCAATATTAATGAAGTAGTTGATTCTAATCTTATACTATTCCTCGTCTTCTGTACTGGCTTCTTATTCATCGGGTATAATAAGTGTTTTACAAGGTTTTCTATTAAAGTTTTGTATGCATAACTCATTTATGCCCGGTTTCTCCGACACATCTTAAGATCTAGCTGAATCTTAAGTTCGCCTTAACGGTATAAAGTGTTGCACCAAGCAATTTTAAGAACATATTCGACTTGAGCTGAGCTCACATCTTGAGTCGCTGTTTACTAGAACTTGAGCTGGAGTACATAACCTAAAATTATCTTGTATTTGCTTTTTTTGTAGTTAAATGTTTGTTTAAATTGTGGTTTAAGTTTAAATATGGATATTGACTTTATAAATATGATAGATGATGCAGATGATGACTAGTACGACCCTGTAATTCCTCGAAGGCGATTTGTTCGCGCAAATCCATTTACGGATTTCGAATACGATCGTTTTTTTATGCGTTTTCGCCTCACAAAAGAGACAGTTATTGTGATCTTAGATCAAATTGAGCCTCAATTGGAGTATACAGGGTGTTTGAAATTCGAGTTTAAGCATGGGGATCTCGCGTATTATAATAGCTAGAGTATAGGTTTAAAATTGGCAAAGTTGATAAATTGGGTGCTCATTAATAATCCAAAGAGAAATTGGAAATATCTCAAACAGTATCCGAGAAAATTAGGAAAAACTGGAAAATACGATTTTTAAAAATCGTTTATATCTCCTTTGGAGTTTGAAATATTTTAAATGTGTAAAAAAGTTGCCCAAGCAACTTTTTAAGGCGAATCGGATGGTGGTCACAAATTTTTTTTAGGTCGATTCGTTTTTGTTTTAGACAACCAACTTTGTTTTTTCTGATGGGCAACATATCGCGTTTTTCTTCGTTATTAAAGTTCATTTTTACGACTAACAGGCCTTTAAAACTTTTAGATTGTTGATTGGTTGTCATGGAAACAACATAAACTACAATACAATAAAAGAAAAAGGAAAATACCATGTGTGATACATCAATGGATTTAGAAAAATAAATGCTATTTGATAATGTAAATAGCAAAACTTGCGCCCATAAGCAAAAACAAAGTTGGTTGTCATAAAACCAAAACGAATCGATCTAAGAAAAATTTGTGACTACCATCCGATTCGGCTTAAAAAGTTGCTTCGGCAATGTTTTTACACATTTGAAATATTTCATACTCCAAAGGAGTTATAGACGATTTTCAAAAATCGTATTTTCCAGTTTTTCCTAATTTTCTCGGACACCGTTTGAGATATTTCCAATTTCTCTTTGGATTATTAATGAGCACCAAATTTAGCAACTTTGCCAAATTTAAACCTATACTCTAGCTATTATAATAAGCGAGAACCCCATGCTTAAACTCGAATTTCAAACACCCTGTATACATAATCTATTTATTTTATTTTCTTCCACCAAGCTAACTAATAATTGTTTTTCCTCCATGGTATAATTTATTCTTTTTTTTCCGCCATTTCAACACAAAATAAAATAATAAACACCGAACTGTACCTTTATATGTGACTAACAGCTGATAGCAACAACAAGATGTCACAGGGAGCCGTTTTAACAGCTGTGATGTAAATGGCCAATGAAAATTAGCCATTTCAATCTGCCGCTAAAATGTGCCGACTTCTTGCAACGTTGCCAAACCGAGTTCTAACTTAGCTGAGATGTCTAACAAATTCCGGAATATGTTTTCGGTGCAACGCATTGGTATCTTAAGACGGTCTTAAATATAAGGCTGGCTTATATAAGTTCGATCTTGAGATGTCTCGGAGAAACCGGGCATTAGTAGCTAGTTCTGACGATTGCAAATAATCTTTTTTGCTTTTAACGGCATTGACATTTTTGTAAAATTATCTACTCTAGCATAAATTTCCTATAATTTCTAATTTTAGAAGTTTGATTTTAATGAAATTATTTATTAATTATTTAGAAATATAAATTGGTCTTACCTTTTTTTAAAGATTAATTTTGAGACGTTTTTAATTCACTAATTTATAAAAAAAAAACTACCTAAAAAGTTTACATCAAACGTTTTTAGATGGAAATGCTGGATACAGAATATTGATTTGAAGAATGCAAATAGCGTCAAACCAAGACGAATATTCGCTTCACCTGCTTAAACAAAAGTTTGTGACCAGTTTAATTTTTAAACAAAAGCTGAAAGAAAACATAATAAAAATAAATAACAGGTGTGAGTCCATAACACGTGGTTTTCTGCTAATGGCACACGGACAATAGCAAGCTGGTTCCCTAGAATTTTATTATCAGCCACTTTAATTCAAGTAATGGAGTTCGTAAGCTCCACTTTTTCAAATGACGTCTAACGTACCGCTAAGTTAGCTCGGACTCAGCAAGGAACTCGGCGGGTTCATTAATTTCGAACAAATAAAGGTAGTTGAAACTCTCCGAGGTTGAATCTAAATTAAAGATTAAGCTTGTTCGACAATATCGGTTTTGTTTGAACTATTAAGTGGTTGAGGATGTTACAAAATTGATTATAAAGTGTCGATTCGTTGTCTTGCATATTCACTTCTGCATATGCATTTATATATTGATAGCCATAAAATACGTCACTTAATACATGTAACAAAATTTGCATTTTATTTACTACTATCTTAATTGGGTATTAAATAGTTATTTACGTAACAAGACCGGAGAGCGGCACTTTACTGGACGGGTTAGCTGTTCTGGGGCGAGCCGTAGACGAGTCCTGGAATCGTACAAGTACAGGGTGGTCCAAATTCGATGGGATTACACGGGTATCTCGCTTAATAGTCAAGATAGAGAAACGGTTAAATTACCAAAAATGTGCGGTTTTTCGGAACACACTCAAAAAAATTGTCGAATACATTTTATCATTTCCGGTTCATCTTGTTTTTTTTTTGTTTTCACAGGCTACTTTTTGTTCTTCATCTGTAAAAAAATTGAAAAACCTTTGTTACTTTCGTATTATTGAATATAACTACATCCACCCTTCTATATTTGGAATGGAAAAAAATAAGGAATTTAAATAGGCCATAGCCAACTATAGCTTCTATTTTAAAAAAGTAAATTTGTGTCATAACTTTTTAAGGGCGAGCGTAAAAAATATTTCTGTATTACTATCAAAATCTACATAAAAATATCTAAAAATAATCTACATAAACTTTTTCAATATTTGCAACAATAAGAGAGATAATTATGACATATTATAAATATAATGAAAAAACAGTTTTTCTCTAATAACTCAAAAACTGAAAATGATAAAATATATGAAAAGGTTTCTGAGTTTGTTCCAAAAAACTGCATGTTTTTGGTACTGTAACCATTTCTCTATCGTACCTATTAAGCGAAATACCCATGTAATCCCATCGAATTTGGACCAACCTGTACAGTAAAGACACATTCCGGGTATATTAGTCCGCGTTCACAATGAACGTAGTAGATAGCAGATAGTGGTTAATGCGTAATACGTAAGAAATCCGTAACGAAATGTTTACTTGGATACGGTTAGCAACTGACTTGTTTGTAGCATAGCACATAACCTCAATTTAAACGCGGAAGGGTGTTTATCAAATTGACACTTCATGTATTCTACGTATTGATGATTTGTGGAGGATTATAAAGGTAATAAGTAGTATTAAACATCGTTTAACATTGTAGTTTCAATTAATTTAAAACATTAAAAACATAGATACTTCACTTTAGTTACCATAGTTACTACGTAAATCTTACGTCCATTGTGTACACTTGCATTTGATTCAATGCATTTCAACTTAAGCTACTAACAACTATCTGCTATCTACTACGTTCATTGTGAACGCGGACTTATGAACAATTTTCTGCATCTACCAATGTCACCGAAATCACCAATCGTCATCATCCATAATAAAACAATAACTTCAAAAACTACAGGTGAAAATTCGCTTGGTGGTATTACGACGCTTTTTGACAGCGCAAATCAACAAGTCAACTCATCACCACGGCAATCAGCTACTTTCCGGCCTAGACCGGTAATGAAAACTTATTACCATGGCAACCAAGTACCTTCCGGCATAGGACGGTAAAGCTGTATTTTTTAGCCTAAAAAATGATTGGAAACAAGTGAGTTTTTTGATGAATGCAGAAAAATGCATTTTTGAGATTACATTTTCAGCGCAAATAAAATAAAACAATAAGCAGACTTAAAAAAACAGAAAAATAAAATAGTTATTTATGTATCAAGGCCAAAAAGTGTAACTTTTACGGCCGCGTCTGGTTTGCAGCAAAGAGGCAAGGCCGAAAAAGTACGTTTTGGTCGAGGTGCATCTTACATTTTTTGTGCGATCGAATTAAAAACAATTTAAATTTTTAGTAATTTTCAATATTATAGGTTAGAAACTACGTGACATTCTGTCACTGACAGATGACGGCGTATGTACTGCATTACCGGCCCTCTCCTTAGCAACGGCCGTAAAAGTTACTTTTTTGGCCGTTGCTAAGGGTAACGACCTGAAAAGTAACTTTTACGGCCGTTGCTAAGGATAGGGCCGGTAATGCAGTACTTTATGGTTGCTAACGCGTCTGTCACAGCTGTTACTAGTACGATCGCACAAAAAAATATTTGTAATAGTGCTTATCTAGTTAAATTAACATAATTTTTGTGCGTCCGTCCAGAAAATCAGTAGTTTCCGAAAAACATATATTTACTGGCCTAGGCTAGAAAGTAATTGTCTGCCGTGGTAATGGTGTAGGCCTAAAAGTAGCTGGTTGCTGTTGCTATGGTGATGAATTATTTTGTTTATTTGCGCTGTCAAACAAGCGTCAATATACCACCAAGCGAGTTTTCATCTGTAGTTTATTAAGTGATTGTTTAATTGTGTATGGTGATAATAGTGATTTTGGTTACAGTGGCGGACGTAGAAAAATTATTGTAGGTACGTCACATATCCGTAAAATGTCTTTACTGGACTCGTTACGGCCCTCTAAAAACTGCCTTCTCGTCCAGTAAACTATTACTTTGCTCAGTTAAAATATTTTTAAATTTATCTAAACCATTTTGTCGTAAATAATAGCAACCTTAAACTAGGTATATTAGGTTTGTTCAATCTGTTCCGGCTGTGTACGATCCGATAAAAGATCAAAGTATGCTCAGATCAAAATTGCATTCCAGAAGAATCTTTGATAATTCATCGGATGGTTAGTTATCGGATTAACTTAGGAACTAATCTGAGGACTGTAATTAATTTTTCTTAGTAAGCCCATTTTAATGCTCCAGTCAAGTTCTTTTTTAATTTATACTACCTATAGTAAATCTAAAACGTTTTGCACATAAAATATGGACCTGTTGCAAATAACTTTATCAAAACTTAAGGAAACATTAAACTTTAGTAAATTGTAGTATATTCGTGAATATCGGTATATTTTGTGTGTCTAAAACTTAAATTTTGTGTATGCGATGAAGTAGATTGATAATAGTGTGGATTCGGCTAGTAAAGTGCTTAATGATGTGTGTTGTGGGCAATCCCGATAGATATTTACTGCACAGTTGTGGAACTAATCACCGTAATTAGCACGAGACTTGTAATTATTTCAGTCGAGACTTATTAGTGTTTAACATGCAGCTTTCTTCGATTTTTTACAGAAAAACATTGCAAATTATCACTAATTTTGTACCGAACTTGGTCGAGTTGTTTTATGTTGGCAACGTTAGGATAATAGCCGATGTTGTAAATAACGTTTGGAGTTTTCTGTTTGACGTGAAACAAGAGTATATCAGATATTTTGAATAAAATGAAATCCTGATAGCGTCTGATTCTAGAGTGTTCAGTTACATTTATTTGAATTTATTTTCCATCAATTTGATTTCACTCTGACTGCACAAAGGCTTAGAATATGGTAACAAACAAGAACTTCAATTCTGTAGAGCATCCTGAAATGGCGGTGTGTAATTTGTGATGTCGAAAAATTCTGTTCTTGCCTTTATATCTTCGAAATAGATTTATACTGAAAACGACTCCTACTGAGGCATAATTAGGGTTTTCATGTTACAAAGTAAATCAGCCTTTTTTTGACGCTTTTATGAGTTTTCTTGATAAAAACATACTCCTATTTGGCAAGTAATATGCGTAGCTCCAATAACCAAATAAAATTTATTGCAGTGTTTAACGTAAAAAAAAAACACGAATGACAAGAGTAACTTTGTAGTTTTAAGGCTGCTCTGTTATAAAGATGATATTCTGTAGGTATCAGTCTTGATTATTGCTTTGTATGAGCTTTGTCCATCATCACAGTTTTATTTTGTATCCGATTACAGTTGTGTATCATCAGTTTAAGTTTAAATACGTTTGCATTGTTATCATTAAATAATCAGATACTATGCAAGTTTTTATTGCTTAAGTTGTAGTTATCAAAATAATGTTTCAAGTTGTCCAGATCGCATTAGGTAAAAAGATTAAAGTTTTAAATCTGATGTGTTCATCATTATCTCGTCGAGTCCTTTAACTGCTACGAAAAAGAATAAATGCATATTATGTATTTACAAAACAGGAATAAATAGCATACCCTCTCGATAAATAATTATTTTTATTTTGCCGTATGAAACACATTGCTCGTTTATTCTGTTAAAATAAAAAAATAAAAAGTTGCATCTATAGTCCTACATTTTTACACACATAATTTAATTAGTTTATAAGCCAGGATTTTTTAACATTACAGCGAATGACGGTGGTCATGGCACAATATGGTAAGGAAATTAGAAAAAGTATCAAAAAGAATAGCTTAAAAATTAATTTCAATGAAACATAAAAAAAGGATGAGGCTATTTATACATACAGTATGTGTAAGTAATTGACTATTTATACATGCTTTTTTTTAAATAATTGGGATAAACCAATGAAACTAAGAAATAGTTTTTCTTTAAAAAAACTCTTACCTGACCTTTAACTTAATGTAAAAAATATATATAAATAAAAAGTTGGGCCTTAGAAACAAGTTTATTGTATGTATAAATAGCTAATTTGTCATACATACCTACGTATGTATAAATAGTCACATTCTAAAAAAAAACCCAAGATGAAATAAAACATTTATAATGGACAACGCCCAACAAATAAAAGGAACAGGTTAATTTAAATTTTTGGGGGTTATAATATCAAAAACGGAGCAACGAAAGAAATAAAAAAATTATCCCAAGTGACATTTTCCAAGCTGTATATTTTACAACAGTAGATGGAAGTCCAGTTTTTTTCGTGAGGTGAGATTTATTCACGAGCCGCGAAGCGGTGAGTGAGCAAATCTCCCGTACGAAAAAAACTGATTTCATCTCGTGTCGAAAATGCTATTTTTACTACGAAATTAAAATTATATTATAGACCGAACGTAAATGTAAACGAACTAAATGACAATTAATATTATGTATAAAGTGTTAATTAATCATTTCAGTTCCATAGCGACACCACCACACTGACATTGACATAAATAAAATTATAACCTGCAAACGAAATATATTTAATATTAATTTTTTTACCATTCTTGGGCTTTTATATGAAATGCTACATAAAAATTAAATTATTTAATAAGAATATTAACGCAATTTTATTTTACGATGAGTTTAAGCTAAAAAACATCGTCAATTTTACAATTTGATTGTCACGGCAGTTGAACGAGAAAAGGTACCTTGCTCACGAGTGATGTATTACATTTTTCTCACAATCGTTGAAAAATTCGATTAAGATTAAAAGCAAAACGTCAATATTAAACATAACCTTAAAATGTTAGTTGTGCATTCGACACGATCACGGTGGACACGATTGACAGTTTCGCTGTCCAAAAACGCTATTACCCAACGTTACCATGACATTACAATTCATTTTGCTCTCTAGAGAGCAATGTGATTACTTTGCTCCCTAGAGAGCAAAATGTTTTCTCTACTATTATTGATAAGGTAATGAGAACATTTTTCAACGGTTGTAAGAAAAACTTATTTGACAGTTATTAAATTTCGTGAAGAAAATTTTTTTACGCATTGCGATAAGGCCAATCGATGAGAATAATGTAAAACAAAAAACGCCGATAAAGGATAATAAATAAGCAATTTTTACGCATAAAAAATCTAAAAAGGCATACTTTACAAATCCCATAAAATTAGCTTTTACTTTGTTTTGACACTACTTCAAGCATGTGAAATTCGGATCCGAAGAGCTATTCTGCTGTAGGAACCCTCAATTTAGGCCGCATATTGTTAAGTTGCATGAAATCAATAAAAAAACATTTGGAAACCGCAATATTTTTTAAGTTTCTTCAATGGAAGCGGAAATGTTAACCAAATTAAATATGTAAGTAAAGAATCTTAGGCAGTTTTTCATTCCGAACAACTTTTATATTTACATTTTTATCGTAAAATAATGGGGGGAGTCAATGTTTGTAACTATTTACTTTTCCATGGTAAAGTCCCAAGTACGATACTCTTAGTCAACATCCTGTTTACACATATAAAGCCTTTTATAAAAGTTAGAACATAAACTTGAGTATTAAGTCTACCTTTAAAATTATTTAAGAATATAGGCTCACCTATATAATCTATCTTTGAAGTGTTTTTTAGAATGTTCGTTTAACTAGAATTTGCATTAACAAAGAACTTAGTTAAACCAGTTGATTCGTAGATTAAGAAAGAGAGGTAGGTACGTACATAAAGTAAAGGAAATTAGCTAGAGAATTAGCAAATTTACTTTGCAATTAAGTAAATATGCGAATGTACAATTACAGTATTTTGTTGAAACCTTCTTAGGCATTATATTTACATTTTTATCGTAAAATAATGGGGGGAGTCAATGTTTGTAACTATTTACTTTTCCATGGTAAAGTCCCAAGTACGATATTCTTAGTCAACATCCTGTTTACACATATAAAGCCTTTTATAAAAGTTAGAACATAAACTTGAGTATTAAGTCTACCTTTAAAATTATTTAAGAATATAGGCTCACCTATATAATCTATCTTTGAAGTGTTTTTTAGAATGTTCGTTTAACTAGAATTTGCATTAACAAAGAACTTAGTTAAACCAGTTGATTCGTAGATTAAGAAAGAGAGGTAGGTACGTACATAAAGTAAAGGAAATTAGCTAGAGAATTAGCAAATTTACTTTGCAATTAAGTAAATATGCGAATGTACAATTACAGTATTTTGTTGAAACCTTCTTAGGCACCCTAACGTTTCGAGATTAGCATAATTACATAATCTATGACGTACGCATTGTAATTCTCATGTAACCGGAAGCGAGACAGATCTTAAATATCATGTTTCCTGTCTCCTTGCGGAGACTGCAAGATGAATGGCTTCTTGAGAAATATTCCACAAAAACTTGCCTCCCCGGCTTATGCTTCAACTTACAGAGCTTTTAAAAGGCGATTTATGATGTAAAAAGTTTAATACGATTTTATACTTTGTGGCCCTTATTATGAAATGATTTTATTGGACATTTGTTTGCGACTATATAAATCTACAATGAAATTCTCATCATTTGATATTAATTTGAGAGTAAAAAAAAAATCACAAAAATAAAAGTTTGCGCCGTCCATTACCGAAAATAATAATACAGTTATAAATAAAATTTGATAAAATCTGAAAACTAGACATAAACAGTTAAAAGATAGATTTTTTTTTAAGCACATGAAAAACATTTTGTGACAACGTTTTATTTTGCACATTAATTATAATATAAAAGTCAAACATTTGTCAAGTTGATGGGATTTGGTTTCTTTGACATTACTGACTTGATAATATAGTTTGAAATTAGGAAAAAAGTTCCAGAAAGTTTTAAAAAGATCAAATATAACACGTGTAGAAAACAATAAAAATGAATTGACTTAGCAAAAAGTTCCTTAGACTGTTGTATGCTAAATAAAAAATTTCCTTAACACATATCCGACCGGCAGCAATTACCTGAAATATGTGCAAAGCAACGGTAAATTTAATGGACTTTTAGGTTGGGACCAGTGGCGTAGATTAACTTTATACCTGCCATGCATATTGGACCGGTTACGCGCGTTAATTGCGTTAAAATAATACTGTTGTCATTATTAGTTTACGTTTGGCCTGATACACATCATATTGCCAAGTTAACGTAATTTTTGCGGATATTCTTAGTTTAATTATTTAGATAAAATTCATACTTAAAATTATTAAAATGACCTTGCAAAATAACAGTTTTGGAGTGGAAGTGATGTGTTTGCTGACAACTTATCAAATCCTCCAAGTGATTTGGACACAAACTTTGACAGTAATAGTGACGAATATATTGTTGAAACTAGAAAACGACCTGCAAAGAAACTTGACTCTTCCGAAAGTGAATGTAGTTCCGAAGCTAGTGATAATGAAGAGGAAGATACATGGTTAGATATAGACGAATTTCCAACAGTAGAATCTTTTGCCGGCGATTGTGGAGTAAAACTTATACCAGATAATCCAAGTAGTGTGGAAAGTATACTCAATTTGTTTATCGGAGAAGATTTTTTTGATATGTTAACATATCATAGCAACTTATATTACAATCAAAATAAAGATACATTTAAAGTGTTTGCAAAAACGGCAAAATTTACAGATATTACCACTATAGACATGAAGAATTTTTTTTGGACTAATTATTCTTATGGGTCAAATTAAAAAAGACCACATTAAAGATTACTGGTCGAGGGATCTTTTAATTGAAACGCCGATTTTTTCACGCTCTATGAGCAGGAATAAATTTTCGCAAATATGGCGAGCATGGCATTTCAATGATAACACAGCACAAAGTATTGACATCGGAAGATTAGTAAAAATATAAGCAGTGTTGGAATATTTTAAAAACAAATTTACACAAGTCTACAAACTCAAACAACATATTTCTTAAGATGAGGCAATGATTCCATGGAGAGGTCGACTATTGTTTAGGACGTACAATCCCGGAAAATTAAATAAATATGGCCTGTTAGTGAGAATGCTTTCCGAAAGCGATACAGGCTATATAATAAATTTGGAAATATATTCTGGAACTGGCAAAAAATTAGAAGAAACGATATTTTCTTTATTACAACCATGCGTAGGAGTGTGGCATCATGTTTACCAAGTCAACTATTGCAATAGTGTACATATCGCAGAAGCTATGAGTGTGTGGGACAATACGGACTAACAGAGGTTTACCAGTTGCTTTCAAAGCAAAAGAAAAATTATTAAAAAAAGGTGAATTTGCTTTCACCAGAAAAGGTGATGTATTATTACAAGCATGGAGAGATAAACGTTTAGTCAATATGATATCCACGATTACTTAAAAAACTTTGACAATTAAAAAAGTTACAGTCAAAGAACAAAAAGGAAATTTTTCAGATTTTTTTATTTCTTATAACGATTGCACGCACCTAAAATATGTTGAATATCTTCAATCGGTATGAACATATCGCATGCAGCATTGCAAAATCCAAACTATAGTTTATCTTTAACATTAGACGAGATCTTATGTTCGCTTTCAAATTTAAATCAGCTGCATACAGCGCCCGGCAAAAGTATAGATTACATTCATAAAAATCGGAACTTTTTTCAACTCTGTATATCGCTACTCATGTACAAATTTGAAGTAAAAAGCGACTTATTTATATCTGTGAAAATATAAGCATATAATCTCTAAAAAGTTGCTCTAGATTTAGTTAGCTTCGCAACATGTTGTTATTCTGCTGCAGTGCCTCCTGGCTTGCTTGAATTGCCAGGTATTTTGTTTGTTTACTAAAGAAAACCCCATCATTTGCCAATTTACATCGAATAAGCTGTTTCAATGTAGTTATCGATTTTGTTGTTTCTGTAGTACAAAGCTCTCAAAACATTTCAATAGAAACTTTATAGGTCATCTTCAGGTGGAATTTAGCACAGCGCCTCGGATTGTGAAGTCTTTGCTCCTTAGCTTTTATTTTGTTTTCCTCGTTCTTTGTGTTTATGTTTCTTGCAATATGAAATAAATTCATTGCATAAATTTGTTTCCAGGAAGACATTTTCTTAATCATTTATTGATCTTGCGTGGGAAGCAGTCGGGTTTTATTTTCGCTTTCGTAGCTAATTGTTGTTTCCCTTTCATTAAAAATTTAATACTTGTAATTTCTTAATGCTTCACGAATGTACTTGGAGGAGCTTGCGTAAGCTCAAAGCAAACATTTAGGAGATAATTTAGCCTTTAAAATATATTAATGTTATACCACAAGATGTGAAAATGTTTTATAAGCATTGCTTTGTGGTTTTCATGAATAATTACAAAATTTTCACGACATGTAACATCACCTGAAAACTACGTTTTGAGGAATTAGCTGTGACTTTTTGTGGATATAAATTGGTCAATGTTTCCGAGGTTAAAAAAGCAATTTTTTAAAAGAAAAGTAATCTCGTTTGCTATCAAGGAACACTAAATTCATAAGTAAAAAGTAGGGAAAAGAATATCTCAAACCTATTTAATTTTTGAAAGTTATAATAAAGTACTTATTTTATTCCAAAAAACTTAATTTTTATTTATTCACATGTTGTATTATACAGTGTGTCCAGAAATCGAGGCTAACCATGGGTAACTTTTAAACCGTAATAGATACAAGGTCGGTCAAATGGGACAAAAGTTACCTACTTCATAGAGCAATACAGAGATGCTTTTGTTTTTGAAAAAACATTCGAGGCTACATTGATATTGATGAAAACAAAAAATGTGTCACATTTTTATCTGAATTGATCTCAGTTGCTGAGATATAGCAAAAATTTTTTTTTTACAAAAGTGGTAAATATTTTTGGCAACCTCAATTTTTTTATTGTTAGATACATATTTTACGAGATACAGCATAAACTTGCATTTTTTTAATGCAAACCATAGTTGATTTTAGTTCTTTTGCTTCTTATCAGCTAATAGGTGAAACCCGACGTTATTAATTCCTGGCTTGCTAAACTTTTTTTCATCAAAAGCGGTTTTTTTAAATGTCAGAGCCGTCAAATTTCAAAATAAATGTATCATGTGGCACATCATGAAAAGAGAAAAAAAAGAAGCTCTCGCTTGACACTAACACCAACTATGGTTTGCATATAAAAAAATGCAAGTATGCAAGTTTATGCTGTATCTCGTAAAAAAAAATATGCAATAATAAACAAAAATTATTGCCGCCATTTTATGGCAATCAAAAATATCTACCACTTTTGTTAAAAACTTTTTTTGCTATATCTCATAGCAACTGAGATAAATTCATGTAAAGATATGGCCATTTTTTGTTTTTCATCAATATCAAACTACCCTTAAATTTTTTTTTAAAAACAAAAGCATCGCTGTATTGCTCTACGAAGTAGTTACTTTTGTCCCATTTGACCGACCTTGTATCTATTACGGTTTAAAAGTTACCCATGGTGAGCCTCGAATTCTGAACACACTGTATACCATTTTACAGCTACTTTGTAATCTGTATAATCAACATTCGTTGGTTGATTTTTCGATTGGTTGATTTTTTTGCGTATAAATATGTATAAATTGGTCGAGTTTAGTGGCGTATAGTTTGCGTCAAGTCTAATGGAGAGCGGCGGGGGTGTTTTCACGCAGTAGACGCTACAATATGGCCCATGGACCTTAAAGGTCCACACACACCGGCGCGATTTCGACGCGGGCGCGGTCACGATAATTGGTAACCAAGGTTACTTATTATCGTGACCGCGACCGCGTCGAAATCGCTCCGGTGTGAGTTGACCTTAAAGCCATTGGCAGATATACCAATACAACTAATGGTAGTTCACACGGTAACATTTGATGTCGCGACATTAGATGTTACTACACTATCGATGTCGTGACATCGAGACACTAGCGTCGTGACATCGTGGCATAGCGACATCAGGCTGTTCACACGGTGTCTTCAATTCCAATTGTGTTTGTTGCGCACCCCCACCGCTGGCCATTAACCTTGACGCGGACTGTAGCAATAAGAGACTAGGCCCGTGTGCAAGCAGAGTTAACGGGCCCATCGCATAAAGTTTTCTCCTAGCGTAGATGCGAAGTGTAAATGTTTACTGGGTAGTCCAAAGAAAAAATGATTACAAAGCGAGTTGTTGTTTGCATCCTATGGGCCACCTTGGCTCGTGGGCTCGTGTCTGCCGCACCCTCTGCCTTACCTATTCTTACGCCACTGACTGATTGGTGTTCTTATTTTTGGCAAAATATTATGAACTGCTTCTAAATGTATTTTTGTTAACATTGTAAAAATCAGCTTGATTATCTTTATTTTATTGAGAATATTTTGCAGCTAAAACGCGATTTATGGCTCATTTCTCGAGTAAATTTGCTTTTTTATCACATTAAAGCACTGAAATATGAAAAGTTTGTTGTTGATTGGTAACATAACTAATTTCACTATAGCAACGAACTAAAAACGGCTGCATCATCTATTTCCACTCCAATGAGATTATAATATAGGTTTAAAATGACTAAACCGCATTATTGGTAGGCTGTGCGTAAAATAATCCATAAAACTTGTAACTATAGTAAATAAATTTTATAAATATGTCTTATGTTTGATTCGAATAAACCAGTTAAGAGTCGTACATAACCCTAAGTGTGTTTGCTCTCAAAATGCATTATTCCTTTATAGATTTAAAAGCCTAATTTACAGCTACTAATTACAATGATTTGCTTGTTTTAAAGCGGGGTAATTTAGAGGTAAAATTAGGTAGAAGAAATTATCTTAACACCACTTAATGCTCTAAGAATAGGGCGTGCTTACGACTAAAATAACAACTGGCAGTTAAAGAAAATACTATGTAAATTAGTTAATTCTACCGTGTTTAGCACTGTAAATATTTAAGTAGGCGCTGGGACTAAACTGTCTGCAAAAATATTATTCTTACAATAAGCCAAGAATTAGGAATATTAAAAAAAATCATATTCCCATATTGCATGTCAGAGACCCTTTAGCTGATTTTAAGGAAGTAATTCGAAAATTGGTTACATAGTTTTATATTTATCTACATGCGATTTATTATCCTAAATTAGTGTATCATAGTAACAAAATTTATTTTTTAAATCAACTCAGGTTACTTTAATAAATACCTTATTCATACAAACAACACGAGCTGTAGCAAATTAAATTCATTTGATGAAGAACATAGATGGTATTTATTTATTTTTTATTTTACCAATCTGATTTTTCACAAATTTTTAATAATTTAAAAAAGACGAAATATCATTAAAGTATTAGGGTGATCCAATGAAGACAGCATAAAATGATTTATTTAAATGTTTAAAACTCCAGGATTTGCTTTTATTTTCATATAGCGCGAGATGATTCGCTTTTCGAAAATCTTCCGTTTGTTTATTGTTTGTCGAACAAAATGATTGACGGATTTTTACTTGTTCGTGTTACGAAAGGCATTCTTTTTTACGTCTGACACAATCCTGGAATGAAAATTTGATCCAAGCATTTTGTTGATCCCTTTTATCGTTCGTCCCTGACAGAATTTCTTTGAATTTCTCTCGCCCCCTGTTGGATCATATCTCATTCAGTGGAGTTTATTAACACTCTAACACGGTGTGAAAGGGCACGGTGCTGTTTAATCAACTAATCAATATCTCATAAAGGCTGGCCTCGGATAAACTCCTAAATAATAGTTAAACTTTGCTCCTTCCTTCCTTACCTGCAAATTTATTTAAAGTGTCTTCTTCTTCATTAACTTCGCTGATGAAATCTTGCATAAAACGCGCCTTATGGCAACTCGACTAACAATATCCCTTTTGCGTTCGATAAAGTCGTAAATAGAAGGGAGTTCTTTTGTTGTTTATCTTTATCGATTGTTTGATGTCGGTGATATAGTGTCCGTTCCTGTCACTATCATGAAGCAGCAGACATGTTTGCTATTCAAACATAGGATGCAATGTATACCTACTCGCAATTGCCCCTTGAAAAATGGAAGCGATCAATTTCAGGATAGCATACGAGAACTTCCTGCTGTTTGTATGAAATATGGATATGGTCCGAGTTTTTCAGCAAATTTTTCGCTTGCAACCCCACGCATAACTAAATTCCCAAATAAATTTATAGATTTTTGTTAACGTACCCTTTTAAAATATTTGATGTAATTGACTGTCCATTTTTAACAAAAGATCCACATTGTTTATTGCACGATATATCAAAGGTTTGTATTTTGAAGCTAATTACTTTGAGATAAATTATTTGTTTAGCCATAAACGTTGTATATTAAACCATAAAAATCTACTTATCGTTTATTGAGAATAAATTGTAAATGAAGCATAGATGCCTTAAGATTGTGTTTTTGTTTTATAATGAAACGTTGTTGTTTACAACAATTGTTCCAACAGTTCATTTTGTATTAATTCACGTACAGATACAATCAGTTGTTTATGCACTTGCGGCAACCGTGAACTAATAAATGTTTAATCCAAGTTATCCGCTGCTAGAACGTTTTAGCGACATGACTATTTGTAAATATGATGTTTGTGTCCATTGCGTTTATGAAATTTAAGCAACGCAGGTGTAAAAAAGTATACTCAGTTATCAGAGGCCTTTGTTGTAAACAACGCATGCTTGTAAAAATCCATTGATAGTTTTAGCCTTCCTGCAAGCGGTACTATGTTTACCGTCCACAAACTAGTTCATGAATTGATCCGATAGCTGCTGGAACAGCCGACTTTCTGCCCGATGAACAATCAAAGATACCTATTCGTTCTTCGGATCGTACATAACTTTTTGCATTAATTTTAAACAGTTCAATGAATAATAATCTCTACTTTTTCGAATTATTAGGTTTTAGTTGGCGCATATTAAACTATGATGAAGTGATACTAATAAAACTTATTTTGCTTTTGAATGAATGAAGGGCATCCTACACTAGATTATATTAATTTATAAGAAAGTTGCTTCTAGTTTTACTTTTAGCTTCCGTCATTATTTTTACAGAGGTAAAATTAGGTTAAGGGGACTGAAGTTTTTGACAAAAAATATTACCTATTTGAAACAATAGTTTGTGAATTCTATCTATAATTTTTAATGATTATTGAACAGTTTCTATAAAAGTCATTAATCACCAATCCGTACGACATAAGAAGACATTTTTTTGTTGTTAAAGCGTAAGCAGTTTAGCGAAATCAATTTATTTGTAGAATCCAAAATTCTAAATTTTAAAAAGTTATTATAAATGGAACTATTGCAGTCTTAAATTTTTTAAATAAGTAATTTACATCGTTACATCACTGAAATTCTCTTGCTTACTTACTTCCTAGCTTCGTTCTGGATGCTTTTACTTTTTGGTGTTACGTTTAAAGTTAAGGTTTAGCTTGTGATAGTGTCCAGAGCATTCTTCGCCCACAATTCTTTGCTTTCACAATTCTTCACCCACAATTCTTCGCCTACACAATTCTTCGCCTACACAATTCTTCGCCGCCACAATTCTTCGCCGCCTCAATTTTTCGCCGCATACAAGCATATCACAAATTTTGTTTGTAAATGTGATTGTTTTGATTAATAACGTTATTTTTACAGATTATGTTTCCTTTGGTTGAGATAGTTCAGGTCAGGTCAGGTTAATTTAATTTTTATTCATACTATAATCACATAAAAAATATTAAAAATCACAACATACACTATTTATGTAGCAATTTTTAAACATAATATTAAAAGAAGAAGTATTAATATACAAGAAACAATTTTAGGCTGATGTAAAATAATCTGTAAAAATTAAGTTATAAATAAAAACAATCACATTTACAAATAAAATTTGTGATATGCTTGTATGCGGCGAAAAATTGTGGCGGCGAAGAATTGTGCAGGCGAAGAATTGTGGAGACGAAGAATTGTGGGCAAAGAATGTTCCCAGACCAGCTTGTGATAGGCTTTCTCCATTTTTTCCCCAATGTCTTTTGTTAGCTTCAACTTTTTTTCTAACTAATTTTCTTATTCCTGCAGTTGCCTTAGTTTCTTTCCGTTTTTTTTTAATTTCACTATTTCTTCTCTTGTTTCATAGAATTTTTCTATTTTTAGATACTGTAAATCTCTACCACTTTTAAATTAGTCGATCACAATTAGATAAGCATTATTTCTTTTTAACTACATGGCACCATTAACAGGCAGCAAACCATCAAAACAAAGTCATTTTAGTTTTAGCAAAATTAATACTGATACCGATGACGAATCATTTTAGATACATTTGTCATGTATTCAATCAAGTTGTGCGTTTCAAAAATGTTTTTGTTTATTTTGTCGTCATTGATTAATTTATTGTGTATGATATACGGTGTGTAATTTACTTATTTAACGGTTTAACCATTGTTGCAAATTATAACAAAAGCCGTGAGTTATTCTTGATGTAGAAATTTAATAGTAGCGATTTCTTCGTTGTCGAGTAATAATAATTAATTACAGTATTGTTCAACTAGGTTTAATCTTCTACACATATCAAGTGGCATTATTCATAGCCCCAGGTATCGGTATGAAAATTTGTGGAAAACGTGGTTCGCGTTAATAACCGATGCTTTTCATTAGCGTTGCGTGACGCCGTTGCGTGCGTTTGGAAAACTCCAGCGGCGCACGCGTCATGAACCAGACAATTATTTTCTCAAAAGATTCAATAAATTATAAAAGGGCCAATTAGTTTGTTTATCATATTGAGTTTTTAATTTTAATTTAGTGTCGTTTAATTGCTTACTTTAAAAGCTTTTACGTGTACGTTTCATCGCGGATATTAGCTTTCAGTTAGTAATTACAAAGTTAAACGTGAATTATGTGAGTGAGGAGACGCATTTTTCTGTTTATGTATGTGTGCTAATGACCCGGTGTGCGGTCTGTTTCTGCGAGGCGGAATTTGGCGTAATGTATTTTTGTTTTTCAAACATTTTCTAAATTTAAATGTTGTTTCAGGAAAATTCATCAATCACTATGGTAGTCAGGCCGGCGAGTTCAAGACGAACCGTGAGTAAAATTTAGTTCTTTTTTTCTTGTTAGTGTACCGCCGTAAAACCGGTGGATATGCAGTAAAGCGTTGGAACCTCCAGCTCAGCTTATGGAGGCGAGCGAGCTATTTATATAGCGTATAACGTATATGATATATGAAACACGCTATATTGATTTAGCTAAAGCTAATAAATCAAAACTGTCAATAACTTTATTATTTTAGCAACAGGATAACTTTTATGATATTGTACAAGTTTTGGTTAATATTTCGTTTAATAAATTCTCTAACGTTAGAAACGAGTTAAGCGAATAATGTATTATTTGTTGTGCCTTTAAATATCCTTTCATTTCTCAATATTTTTGTTACATGGCACAAGAAAGTTGAGATTTGAAAGAATACCTAAGAGATTTAGTGATAAAATATTTAACCCTTCTAGACACTTTAAAACTGAATTTATAAGTTTGCTTTAATAATAGATTAAAATAAGACTGCTTCTCTCTCAAACAAAGTAAGCTATCAATTACTTAGCAGACTAAAGGTAAATTTATAATTTATCTAGATATTTTAATCTAAAATAACGTTAAATTTAATATTCCAAGTGTAAACGAAATAAAGCTCACCTTTTTAAAAGTTTTTAAGTTAAACAAATAAAATAGTAGGCGTGTAATACCTATGTGAATAAACCCAGTTATCTGTGTTTCATGGGATGCTAGATACTGAACAAAAATTAAAATGAGCATATTTTTTAAAGCGTTAGTAACTCGATGGTACTTGATGTACAAAAATATATTTGGGGAAAAAGTTGTAGATTTTTACGCACTGTAAAATGAGAACATTCATTTGTATCAGTGTTGTTTTTTAAAACAAATGATTTTCCCCAAAAATATTATTGTAAGTACTATCAAGTATAACCGAGTTATAAACGATTTAAATAATATTCCATTTTTTTTTTATTATCTAGCGTGCCATTGAATTTTTTTAGAATATTGAAGCATCCCTGAATAGGTCATAGAAAGGGAAAACATTTGTCAAATTGATTTTTTTTTCTAGCTCTTACCGTTTACGAGATCTCAATAGTGGCCCTTTTATGTGGACCACCCTGTATATTATATTTTAAAAACTTTAAGACCTAGAAACATCGTTTGACCTAAATTTATTTTTTATAAAGTGTGCTGAGATCGCATAAATAAAATTTTATTATTTCAACGACTGCCCAATAATATTTTTGTACTTTTTAATTAACATTTAGATTTCATAATCGGCCTTAAGTAGTGAAAAGTCGTTGTTTTTAGATATGGTAATAATGTTTTTAATTGCACTTAATAAGAGTTTTTCTATTTGTTTAGCTTTACCAATAACAATTTTTTTAAAGTAATTTCAAATTATTTTAAAGAGAAGGTATTTGCTTAATCGTAATAGGTAACTATGCTTAACATATATGTTCAAACTCATGTCCAATAAAACAAACTATTTTTTTTAGTTATATCCTTATAACTATTATAATGTACAGCGATTTTTTTTTTAAAACACCACCTTCAAAAATTCGTCCTTTTTATTAGGTACATTAAAAAATAATTTTTCTTTTATTTACGAAAAGTGTATAATTTAAGTTGTTATCGTGTTGATTTGAAAATCCTAACTAGTAACGACTACTGAATTTATGTTCTTCGCTGTTTTATTCAAATTAAATTAGTGCAATTTTCGCTGAATTTAATCCCCCTATTTTAATTCATCTTGGGGTGAGCATCAAAGAATGAACTGTAAAGTATAGTTTCATCAGCATTTTTGCAGACATTTTACATTGAATTTTACGTTGCAGTCGCATTCTCCCTTAACTTACCTGTTCATGGAGGGCGTTCCCTTACTTATAAAGCGCAATTACTTTTTCGAACATTTTTCCACTTCTTATTGTCTCATATTTTTAAACGAAACTTTCTGGGGAATTTTTTAATTAAATTTCGAAGAAATTATACTACTAGAAATATTTGCTTAAGTGAAAAAACACAACTTGATTAAAAAAGTAACAAAAAAAATTGAATTTTAAAAAATTCGTGTGTGTACATCCAATATGATCGCAATAAAATAAGTTTAAAAGCCTTAAGTAGTTTTTGAAACCGGTTGTCCAAAACTCGAGATCCAACATGTGGGAATCGCTTATCTTAACACTTGAGATGTCGTTTAAATTAAAGCTAAATTGCATAATTTGGGAGTAGTAATACTCGCTTTTTTCAAAATATTAACGAAAAATTTTACCAGCGCCAGCGTCTTAAATAATTATACATTAGAATAGTGAGAAATATCTAATCATATGAGTACATGAATGGTATTTTATACGTGGTTTTGACTGATGGTATCGTACAGGGGACTTTAAAATGAAATGGTTGCAAATATTGCCTCCCTGATTATTTTACTACAAAATTGTTGATATAGGTAAAAGTTTTTAAGAATCAAAAATTACTCGCGATTTTAGTTTTTGTAGAGATTTTGCTTGCTCTGGGAACACTTAAAAGTATAGCGGTTGTCTGGTTTCCTACAGTTTCATACAAGTTTTATGCAACTTATATGCATCTTAAACTAACGCTTTCTGTAGCAGAGTTATTTTCAAAGTCCGAAATTTAGTTGCTGGAAGTTATGCAGTGTTGCCAAAATAAAGAAAAAAGTTATATAGGTACATTAGGTAGATAAAGTTGGTTTCTCCTGTTTTTGATTATAGGTTAAATAAACGTCATTTTGTGTTTTGTTAAAAAGTATCGTCCAAAATTTAGTTAAGAACAATTTTTAATATGTTTTAAAATTAAGAATACCTAAGCTAATCTTCGTAATACAATATAAGAATAATTTCAAGTTACTTCTCAACGTTTTTAAAAAATCAAATGATATTTCAATTTTTCACAATTTCAACATGGTATTTTAACTTATTCAACATTTTTCAACAATATTTCAACAATTTTCAACAATTTTAGAAATATCCCTGAGGATGCAGATAAAATTACATCTGCGAAACATGTAGGATCTTTTTAAAAATTGCAACGTAATAAACCTGTTTAAAAACCAGAAACTTTTTCGTTTATTTTACATATATAGGTAGTTATATAATTATATGAAATTTAAAAAATATGTTTTAAATTTTTTTTACGTAGAAAACTTAATGACTTATTCATTAACTTACCTCGGTGGTTTAGTGGAAAATAATTTTTTTTTTGGTTGCCCGAATCGGACTGTCAAAATTTATTTTTCACGAGATTTACTAAGTCAAATGAGTTTAAAGCGTGACCTCGCGAATTTTTGAAAGCGGGTTTAGCGTAAAATGTGACAATGAAGAAGTTTTTTTATTTTATAAACAGGTCTCTACTATATCAGGACCAAACTGTAACAAAATATTAGTTTTTGCCACAAACACTCAGATATTCCTAACGGTTTAAGAGATACGCCCTTTTAAGTAGATATTTAAACAAAAATTTCAAATAATATACTTAGTACAAAATTAAAAGCTAATATTTAAAATACCGCGATATTTCTAAAGTTTTTTCAAGAACGCGGAATATCCCACCAAATTAATAATACAAAATAAAAACCTTACACAGAATTAATTCTGTACAACTTTTAATTTTATGTTTTTTTCGTAAAATAACCAGGGGGCCAAAATGTGCAACTATTTAATTTTGAACGGTGGATTCCTATGTACGATACTCTCATTCAACACCGTGTGTGTTACATTAGGGATTGTAAATTTACCGGTAGTTGGGTAAAATTGTCAATCAAAACCGGTTTACCGGTAATTTACCGGTAAACCATATTATTATATACATATATTTATTTTATATTGTTTCTTTTTAGATGTTTGCGGTTACTAACATTTTTAATATAGTTTTCGGAGTTTATCCGCGTCTCCTCTACAGTGAGAGCTTACCGAAACGTCGAGCCAATTTAAATATTACCCGAATAAACTCCGAAAACCATATTAAAAATAAATTATACATTTATTTATTATGGAACTGATTGAGATAGGTGAAGCCTAAACTATCCCAATCAGTTTCATACAATATATTAGTTAACAGCTATCAACGTAATATTTTTTTATGTAATAGTAATATGATACAATATAAAATAACAATATATAATATATAACATAAAAATATCACAAAAAATATAATCCAGCATTACAAAAAACACCTGAAAATAAAAGTATTCTGAACATAAAATATAAAATGATATAACATAAAATATGTTGTCAAACTATTAACAATATTTTTTATTTTAAACTTTTCTTAAAAAATAAGCGCGTAGAAAACATAATTTATCTAAACTATCGTCTCCTAATTGCGACCTAATTTTTGTACAAAATAATTCAACCGCCGAAAAAGCTCTTTCGGATTCTACTACACTTGTTGGTCGAGTAGTGAGTAAACAATCACATGCTATTTGTATTTTTTCCCTTATTATTTCTCTTTGAAAATACGTCAATTTTTTTTGATTATTTGATTTAGATTTTTATCATAATTAGAAAGATATTGTAAAATTACCGGAATTACCGGTAAAAACTGGCAAATTACCGGTAAAATTTGAAGAGCATTTTTTGCGATTTACCTGTAAACCGATTTACTGGTATTACAATCCCTATGTTACATGCAGTGCTTTATTCAACTTTATTAATGTGTCATATTTAATATGCATTTTCCCCCTGAATTCAACAGATTTTTTTTTTTACAATCCGTATATTCAGCGCAATTTGTTTAAGGTTTTGTGAGGAATATGTTTTTAAAATCGGTCATAAAATTTGTTGGAGCTATCTTTGTTAACGAATATTAAAATCAAAGTTGGCAATTAGGACCTCAAAATTTATGCGCGGCGTTCTAAATTCAAACCGTCAAAATGAAATTGAATCCGATATTAAAATTTGCCCTATCTATAATGAAATCTTGATTGAGGAAAGTATATCGCTGGTGTAATAAAAATCTGACGTTGCAAAAGCTCGAGATATGAAAGCATGACCTCACTGTGATAGCGGACATCTCCGTAGATTGGAGGGTTGGAATTGTTAGCCGTCTCCGTCGTCGTCGTAAGTCTGTAGAGGACGCTGTAGTAAATTCCTCTTCGATTTAGCGATATCCAAGGGTCATATTGGTCCAGTAATCTAATATGGGATCGCATCAAGTCACCCTTCATCATAACACTCGTCCGTCCGTATCCCATTTCACCCTAAATTCCGCTATGACACCGACCAACATCCGCTTTTCCCGTATTTCCTTTATGGAGTAACGCATGGCCCAAACTAGTCAAATTATTACTGCGGATAAGTCGAATTAGCTTTTCGTAATGAATTACGTGACGCCGTTTTGCGCCTAACAGGTTCATTCCGCGCCGTCGACGTCTTTTTCCAACTCAAACCCGAAACAACTGGTCGGATCTTTACGGGTTTTTTTACGAGCTCTGTAATTTTCTGCTCGTTAAATATGTACTCTACGCTGTGATTATGGATAATCAAGGAATTTGGAGTAAACCAACACACGCCTCTTTTTAAATTCCAAGTTAAGCGATATACGAAAGAGTTAAATTATTCACATATGTTTATTTAATGTGCGTTGCGTGCTCGTCCTAAATCGTACCATGTATCGACCAGTTTACGCTCAAACACAATTAACGGATGTATTACAAAAACTAGATTTATTTGTTCAAAATGCACTTTATTCGTTTTATTGCTGGTTTGAATACAAGTTGCAAAATCGCTGTTTTATCTACATTGTTTTAATCGCGTTTAATTTGTAATTTATTAACTGGTATTGCGAATTGTGTAAAAAAAGTAGAATTTGTGATGTGAATACGGATTATTGCGATTGTTTGAACACTGTTTTTATTAAAATATAAGCGAGATATTAAATTGTATGAATCGTGTTATACTAAAATATGGAATAGACATTTACGGTAATATTAATTTGCCCTAAAATGTCTTTGTTGGACATTTCATAACTTATATATTTTATAATGGTTAATAAAAACTTTGAGGTTCATCAGTAAAAATAAGCCAACTTCTAATTAACAACTGGAACATATTGAGACTTGATCACTTTAACCCTCTGACTACCAAACGGGTAATGTTGTGTGTATTTAAACTCTTAACATTTTGGGAGTTTTGCCGTCACTTGACATTGTTCATTTTCACTTGTTTTCTTAATTTTCATTGAAAGTTTTTTTTTGCAATTATTAATTTTTTTAATAAGAAATTTCTACCGCCAACTACTACGCGGGTCCACTGGACCCACATGTTTAGGCATAGCACGTATCGCACGCATTTAGGGGATTCCCAGATGTTTTGGATTTTCTTATCTTTTTGCAGAATATATTTTATTGATGCAGCCAGTATAGATTGTGAAACGAGAGAAAAAATCAAGGCAAAAATGTAGTAAAACGATTGGTAAGAGATATTGAGAATTCAGGACGAAATATTTCCCGTGACAATTTTTTCACCTATTCACCTATTTATCATCAAAAAATGTAACCATGATCGGAACGATTCGTAAAAACAAACAAGAGCTGCCTAATTGCTTTACAAACCCAAAAAATCGTAAAACTTATTCTACACTTTTTGGTTTTCAAAATAGAATGATTCTTTCACTGTGACACTTCTTAGTACCCTTCACAGTAATAAGATAATAGTCAATGGGACCAAGAAGAAAACTGAGATGATTCTGGATTACAACCAAACTAAAGGTGGTGTAGACACTATGTACCAGATGACTAGAGCATACAGTGTGAAAAGAAAGACAAGAAGATGGCCACTTACTGTTTTTTACAACATGATCGACATGTGTAATGAATGCTTTCATAGTTTGGTTATCTCTAAACAGAAATTGTGACAAAAAATTACGTAAGAGGAGAAATTTTATTATAGCATTAGGTAAGGGCCTAGCTGGGACCCTTGGAGAAAAAAAAATTAGAAAGTCCTCAAGCATCTACCAGCGGTCAACTTCAGCCTCCTAAAAAGAAGAACCGTTGCAGCATTTGTCCATCGAAAAAAGATAGAAAAACTAGAACAATTTGTCAGAAATGTAAAAAACATGTGTGTGGCGAACATTCTGTAATTATTGTATGTAATAACTGCATGGGATAAATTTACTTTTCAAAATTACACAAAATTTTTTATTCTCATAAAGTGCAATAACTAAACAAAATAAATTAATATGTAAAAACAATATGTAAATTATATAACAATATATAACGTACAGGAGGGTAACAGGTAAAGAAAGTACCATTGGACCCAGAACGGTAGTTATGCATAGTTTTTGCGGTAGACAGAGAGTTAACCGAATGAAACTGCAGCCCCAATAGGGCGAAAGCGCAGTTTTTGTAAAAAAAAAACGCAAACAGACACAACCACCTTGCGGCGCTTTTTCACAATACCTATCCCAAATAGGCGGAAAAATTTTAGACTTTGATTGGTTTTTGTTCTTTAACTTTAAACGCCAGAAGAAATATTTGAAGAGCTTAAAGAGAAATACATAAAGCAGCATTAAAAGCTCTTGGAACTAGAGGAAAAAGACAAAAAAAATCTGGTGGACAGACGAACTAAGCTATATTTTAAGTACTAACCACAAAGCATGAAGAGAATCGCAAACAATATGACCGATATAGATACAAAGTCAAAAGAGAAATAAGAAAGATAAAAAATACAGGATGGAACAGTAAATGCGCACAAATAAACTTTATGATAGGAGAGTCTAGTCTAGATCAAAAGAAGCTTGGAAAACTTTAAACAGCCTGAGAAAAATTCAAATGAAGCAACAAAAAAAAACAATAAGAACGGAGACATGGAAAGAATACTATAGTGACTAATAAAAAAACGAATAGAATATTTGGACACACGATTAGATGTAGATGAAGTAGAGGAAAATGAAATAAAACAGATTACGGTAGAAGAGTAAAGAAAGCGCTACAGAAAATGAAAAATAATTAAGCTCCAGGACCAGGTGATCTGCCTATCGAGTTACTGAAACATGCCACACAAGAACGTTGGAATATAATATTCCTGAAACAAACGACGTTCCAGTTACCTGGAATCTACTATATATTGAAAAATCAAAAAAGTTGTAATTGGTAGAATCATTTAAATACTTATAAAACTTTGTTGTAACTTGAATTTTGCAAATAAACGTCAGTATTTCAATTTATGATTTTAAAATATCCTTTTACTTAGTGTGTCCAAAGAACATGATACAAAGCAGATATTGGAAAACAGATATGCTCGATGTAATTAAAATTGATTTAGCCATTAAATTAACGCACATGATTTAAATAATATGATTGATTAAATATCCATTTAACATGTGTGAAATTTTATAAATCAATATTTGCACAGAATTTGCGTTTACAAAATTTATTTAGTCTCACCAATTATAATTTTGATTGTCATACATCCTCTTTTAGAAATAAAGCTGCATTTTTTAATTTTGTTTTAAAAGCGTACGCTATTAACTAATTTATATTAGTAGGCGTTGAAAATGATACAGAACGGTAAAAAATGTATTACAGTAGTTTTGCGTTAACCGTTGTAACCTTATTAACTTCTTTCAAAATCTTTTGCCATTTGGTATCATTTTCAAAGCTTTAAATAAGTAAGTCAATTAATTAATACCGTACGCTCTTAGAACAAAAATGTTCTTTTCTTAAAAATTTTGTTATGTAAGGGTATAAAAGTTTTAGTGCGTTGAAAAGAGGAAGAAAATGTCTTTCAAACCGTATAAAAAAATATGTATGGTGCCATTTACAAAAAACAAGTATGGTGCCGTAACTCCTAAAAAACAAAAGAAAATAAATAATTGACATGACAATATTTTGGGAAATACTATATCCAACAACTTTTATTTGAAACTTTTTTTAATAATTCTTTCCAATAACAAAATAAGTGGGGGTGTCATAAGTGATGCCTCATCCTGTATATAAATACTTTAAAAAACCAGTATATATATATTTTTTTTGATATTTGTTTTGACAATTAATTTGCACCAGCCAGATTTTTTAAATAATATACTAAACGTTTTTTTACTCTTGTCCAAACCTGACCAAAGCTTAGACATCGATAACTCATTGTTTTTAGCCTTCTCATAGTGTCTTATTGTAAATAAATGGTCCTTAAAAAAAAATTAAGTGGTTTTTACGTAAAATTAATATTTTTCCGAAATTTCGCGATTTAATTTTTAAATTTTAGGGTAACAATATATTTTCAAGTAGGCTATGAATGTAGACGGCGGAAATTTTAAAACAATGAAAAAAAATTATGATCTTTCTTTACAAAGATTAATTTTTTATATTTTGAATAATGAATGCTGTAAAAGTCTAGGCTGCCATAAAAAATAAAAAAGTTAACTATCACAGCTTGAAATATAGAAGGCCTAGAAAATTTTTATCACGTCATTTAACCCAAAATGATCAAAAACAGGGTTACCAAGTTTAATTTTAAAAAAAGCGTCAATGGTACGGAAGTTAATACTTTTGTTCAAAAATCACATTTTTAGTTTTTTTGTTATAAATCTGCAAAGAATTAATAGACACAGGATATTTCTTAGATTCTCAATCGCCATAAAAGTGCGCAACTTTTCTCTAATTTAACTGATCTGGTATCTCTTACCGTTTCCAAGATATCAATGGTGAGCATCGAAAACTCCATATAGTAATATAGACGAAGTACCCATGCGTAAATTTTAAATTTTTTGTTACGACTTTGTTGTTGTTTACAAAACGCTGTTGTATAGTTAATCGTTCTTTAGTTACAAATAATTCTTACTACCGAGCTTAACTTCCAAGTAAATATTTTGGCTAAACGTTCATTCGTATAAAAGCAACCCCAATACAATTACAACAATAATAGGCCTAGCTCGAGATAACTAAAGGTCAAAAGTCCCGGAAATCTAATTCGTTATTCTGTAAGGAAGCCGCATTATTATAAATATTAATACGGCAGGTGAGACATGTTCTTGTGTAATATTTAACACGAAATTTTGGTAAAACAAAATAATACCCGTATTAAAGGGAAACAGTCCCAATCTTTTGAAGTGAAAATTCGCTTTAACTACGACCAAAATCTATTTAATAGGATGCTTAAAGGTCGCTAGACGACTGCGTTCAGGTAATATGCGACAATAAAGACTGTATTGAAACCAAAATCGATATCACGAATAGAGTGTTTAAGTGCAGATGAATGTGGCACCAATGCAGCGTAAATACTTAAATGGCTTCGCTAATTTTCGTAAAATAATTAATTCCAGTATTTACAGATGTAATTAAAACTGAAGTAGTGCTAATCAATAAATACTTGTGTTGTGAAGTTATAGATTCAATATTGTTAATAAAACCAATTAAAAATCACTTATCTTCTTCGAAATTTAAGATCAGTGTTCTATAGGTAGATTACCGCCGTTATATTCTTTCTACAAAAAAAAATTCTTCATGCCCTTGTTAATAACGCAGATAAACAGGGGTCACATTTTGCAATTGGAAGTATTATCGTGTGAAAAACATCATAAATATAATACCTTTGACGCCATTTAAGCTCGAGTATAACAACTCGGTTGATGTATTGGGTACACGAACATCACTACAAGTACACTAAAACGTGTCAGTGATAACAACATTGTAAGACCCATGTCACATTATCGGAGAAACCCCCACGGAACGGAGTAGGATATGTAAGAAAAGCACCCTGGCAAACTCCTCAGGAAATAAACATTTTTTACACTGACAAACGCACCGTCAAAAAAATGTTTCATGCAGAATTTTATTTTTGTATAATCGCATACGGATATTGAATATTTTCTAAAGATTACTTTAATTTTTAAAACGATTTTGGAACTTAGCTTGATGTAGCCTGATCCGTCAAAATTTTCCTGATAGCGTGATATAGGCCGGCAGAATAATAAAGATTGTATCTCATTTGAAATTTAACATTTAACGTAAAATAAAAATGTCTACGAACGCAGTATTCGCAGCTTTATTTTTAATATACCCCCAAGTTTTAAATTTATTTCCACCTAAAACCATTTTTATGGCTTAGCATAAAAGTAATTCGACTATTTGGAGATAAAAAACGAAATTCAAGAGCTATTTTGGTAATAACGTTCACGTGTAGTATGTGGAACATTTTGATTGAAATGATGTTCATAGCTTTAAACTTTAACCAACATGGCGGTGTACGTTTTAAACCGTTAAGGGAGTTATTTTTGTGAGTGCACCTTTAATTCTAGTACGTAGGTCAAACGGATCTCTAAGCCTTTAGCGATAAACTTTTTATTTGGTAAAGTCCCGTAAAAAGAAATCCAATTGCTCGAGATACAATCGCCTACAGGCCTTTACCTTCACGTTCAATATCTCTTTATGCTGACTCCTACTCTATTTCTGTATAAAAAAGATACCGATAGTGCTGGTGTAGAACGGTGTGCTTTAATATTATTTAAATAATCCATTGTATGGAAGCATGTATATAGATTTTTACGTATCTATAAAGAAAAAGTTAAAACTTTTAAAGGTATGTGGTTCTCATTGCTTAAATACAATCATTATACAGCGTCATTCAAAAGTCTGCAACAAAGGGAAAAGTTTTTTATTATTAATTTCTCAGAAAATTTTATCCTTGATAAAAATTGGTGCATGACCAAAAACTAATTTTAAAAAAAAGGTAAATGAAAAGTCATAGGACACTATATTTTAGCGATTTTTGAAATAATCCCAAGAGTAAAGTGCCCTTATTTTAAGAGATAAAAAAATAATATGGGAAGGAGTTATGAAGAATCTAAAAATAAAGGTCGATTTAAATTTTGACAGCCAAATTCCAATAATTATTTTTAAAGAAATTTTAACATTCCAAGTCTGCAACAAATGGAAAAGTTTTTTATTATTGATTTCTCAGCAAATTTTATTCTTGATAAAAGTTAATGCATGGTCTAAAACTGATTTTAAGATGAAAAAAGTTTAATAAAAAGTCATAGGACACTAGATTTTAGCGAATTTTGAAATATTCGCAAGAATAAAGTGCTTAAAATTTCTTAAAAAATCAAAATTGCAATTTGACTGTCAAAATTTAAATCTTGCTTCATTTTTACATTCTTAATCACTCTTTTTGGCTAGAATCTACTGTGCTATGACTTTTAAGTGAACTTTTTTAAATCTTAGTATTGGTTTTAGACCATGCACCAACTTTAATCAAGAATAAAATTTTCTGAGAAATCAATAATAAAAAACTTTTCCATTTGATGCAGACTTTTTGAATGACGCTGTAGATTCCTCGATTTTGGCATTTCCATTTTTTTACAGAAGTTCCTTGAAACAAGCGTAACAGGGTTTGTTATACATCTAACATTGTGTTAATATTACGTACTGCAAATACAAATATCAACAAAAAGTTTATCCTTAGTTCTTTAGAAATATTATTTTGCTAAGAAGTAAACGTTTTAAAAGGAATATAAATTAGAAGCAACACATATATTTCATACACTTTTAATGTAATATTTAGTAAAACAATACCTATTTCTCAAAGTTTGGTATGCCCACCAAATGACTATTGTCATACATTCTGTGTATGGGTGTATTTGGGTGTATAATAATAATCATCAGAAGAAAAAGTTGTACTTTAAAATTTTACATAAATACACGCGATTTGTAATTTACTCTTTAAAGCTCTGTCGATAAATGATTTTAAAATTAACGTAGACACACTGCACTTACCTCATCGCAAAAACAACCACACCAGTTAGTGACCTCTACAAAAGCAAAAATTAGATTAAACTACTCAAAGTAAACTAATAATATTTCTAAATTCTTTCTCAGATGTGGTGAAATATATTGACATAATATGCTTTCAAACATACATTAATTTTGATATGATGGTAAACTGTCGTATCGTGATACAAGCATCTTTTGAATCGATGCTGTTTTATATGTATCCAAATTTTCACCAAAGTAGCCACATCTTAGTATTTTGTGTATAACATATTCTACTCTACTGCGTATAGCGAAAGTAAAAATTTTAAATCATTTATCAAATTTTCATTCCAACCCATGTCATAATTTATCTTACTTTTGGTTTAATTTTTAAAAATGAAGTTTGGCAACTTTTTAAAATCGTGGTTTAAATTTGGGCTAATCGGGAAAAACGAAAAAAACAATCTGTTTTTAAAACAGTCTTAAACAAACCGATCCATAATTTATTTCGTTATTCCAGTAGAAAATTCACTTGTTAATACAAAAGTTAGTAATGGCATATATTGCACCCGACAAAAAAAGTGGCACAACTCGAAAAGCTTTACCTGTCTCTGTCCCCAACAGTGGTGAGAAGTGACTGTCAAGGGAGGGTCACGATACGTTGTCGGTAGAATTTGATTAAGGCTGTGGTTATTGCATCAAGAACATCAAAACTAAATGTTTTCCAGAGTTATACGTGCCACTGGCCATTTCCTTCGAAAATATAGGGAAAAAACTAAAAAACTGGTACAAAAAGGTCATTTTTGCGATCGCGTTGGCCATAAAACCGTCAGAGAAAAAATCGAAGTTCTTCTATTTAGCAATGCGCGCTATCTTTGCAAGTAAAATGGTGCAAAGTTTTTGAAAATACCTTGAACTGTTACGGAGCAAAACGCAAAAAACGAAACCCCTGCAGGAGCGCTATGATTTGAGAAGATGTGGTATAGGTGTAATTAATTATATCTATGCGACTTGCATAGGCGTTTAACATGAGGAAACCATTTGTACAAAGGACTCGTTTTTTTGCGTTTTTCTCCGGAACCGTTAAAGATTTTTTCAAAAACTTTGCACCATTTTAATTGCAAAGGATGCGCGCACTGGTAAATAGAAGAACGGAATCGCAAAAATTGTTTTTATTATTCAACTTTTCAGTTTATCCCCTATTTTTCCGAAGAAAATGGCCAGTGGCACGTATAACTCTGCAAAACATTTAGTTTTGATGTTCTTGATGCAATAAACACAACCTTGATCAGATTCTAGCAACAATATATCGTGACCTTTCCTAGTGAGGCATTAAAAATATTTTTCTGTAAAGCATAAGCCAAATAAACGCTATTGTTAAATTTTCCTTACACCTGTGAGGGTAGATAGGCCATGAATTTAGTAAGTAAGTAAGTTAAATTTTCTATAAAACTGTAAAAAATATAGGTTGATGTACATATTTAGGAAAATTGAGTTTGAAGTTTTACACTTTTGACCAAGCGTAGAAAACGCACTGTTAAATATTTTCAAAATATAGCTAGTGCAAAGTGGTAATTGTGCAAAATAAATTTTGAACGAATTTCTAATGCATTTTCAAAGTTTTTAAATGTTGAAAATTTTCTAAAGTGCTGTTTCGCCCAAAATGTTCATAAACATTTAAAATTCTTGATCTCCGTTGACTTAAGAAGCATATAAACTTATATATTTTTTTAGTAAATTTAAAGAGTAGGTAATCCAAAAATGTAAAAATATTCAGAATTTTCTATTGTTTTAAGTCTGATAGTCTGATGAGTCCGTTTCGGGTTGAACCAGAAGTCGTATTGCAAGTTTAATATTTTTATCGAATGTGGATTATATAACGGTCAGAAACCAAATTTTATTGTAATATCCTTAACAGTATTCTAGATATTTGTCTGTTCCCATACTTTTGCGCAGCACTGTAGTTGGTTAATGGAGTTAGTTGGAAAACAAATGAAAGGGAAAAGCCTAATAACAAAAGAATAAAAGCCGGTAAAAATTAAATCTATTTACAAAACACTAAAAATAGCTAACATTTTTCATGATATGTAGGTAGTGTACCAATATAATCGCTTAAAAGTGTTATCAATCAAACATGTTTTTCAGATTGACATCACTATGCATTAAACATGTAACTATGCATATTTTTTTGTAGTATTTTTGCGTGATACGTACCTGATATATTAGCATGTTCCGTGAGATAAAAATTCCGTTTTGTGTGCTGTAATTTAAATGGCGGTGTGTGTTATTAGTAATTATTTTGTAGCATTACTTATCGCGGCAGAAAAATTGTGAAATATTCTGATATCTAAATTCCATTACTGAAAAGGTTGCATTTTTTGTGCGCATAAAAAGCTAACCAAACCCCAATTTAGTCGATTCATCTTAGGTAAAGTTCAGCAATTTCAGCCCCAGCAGCCGCCGGAATCAATTTACATCTCGTTATTCCCACAATTCTCTACAAACCACAGATTTAAGGAAGTGTGCAGAATCCACAATATTCGACACTATTTTTATGGAATGTTAAATTGCGCAGCAGGAAACGTATATATGAGAAACAAAACCTAATACCGAAAGTCGTCCTGTGTAAAAAATCGGTGTAATTAACGCATTAACATCGTAAAACAGGTTTTCGTTCCAGTTTAAATCTTTAAATTTTTCGTATCATTACTTTCGGAACCTCTGCTTCATTCCGTGCCGCAATATATATTTCAAAGGATCTTATCTGTAAAATTATCCTAGTTGTCCCTGTCTCTGTGCTAATGAACAAAATTACTTTAAAACTTTCTTCGTCGCGAAGATGCTACGAATGCTGCATATTTACGAATTCGAGGAAAAACAAAAGAAACTGGAAATTGAGCTAAATCAAAAGTACACATTTATTAGCGTTCTAAATATAAATACTACAAAATGTTGTTTATAACTTTAAAAGAGCCTTAATATCACTTGCATTAATATTAAATCAATAAAACATTTTGTTAGGTAATAGTTGTTGTAACAATACAGTAAAACCTCGATTTAATGGACTAATGCGTGGGTGCCCGTAAAAGCTAAAGGTCCGTTAAAGCCAAAAGTTATTTATATAAAGCAAATTTTCGAATTGCGTATGTTTAAAAAAACAATTACTTAGTTTACTTGTTTTTACGTTTTTAGATACCTTTGTGTAATTAAATTTTAGTATGTTTGTATGATTATTCCCCACATGTCATATAAACCAATCACTTTAGTCAAATTATGGTCACGCCTTAATGTTATGACCAATCACATACATTTTTAAGCGGCAATAACGCCAAATCGTCCTTAGGGACGTTTTCACCAGCAAAAAAGCGAAAACATCCCGTTTCCATAGCAACCTGGTTGCTTGTTTTGCTTGTTTACAGATGTTTGACATTTGTAAAGTGTATTGAAAATTACAGTACATATTTAAATAATAAACAAAAATTGTAATTATTTTTGGTATCTCATTTGGGAAATAGTCTAATCAAATATATTTCGGAACATTATTTTGCAGGAAACATTTTAGCTTAAATTTGTTGCTTATAGGTTATAGGTAACATCCTTCGACAAAAAATGTCATTTTGTCTCAGGATGTTACCAAAGCAACGAAATTTTGTCAATAATGTGTCTCGTGTCCGGCAAAATAATGTTTCATCGTTATATTACAGCCAATCAATGCACATAGCTGGTTGGTAACGTGCTAATTATGCGCCGGAAATAGTTTTTGAGCTGTTAAATTAAAGTCTTTAAAGCAAAAGTCTGTTAAATCGTAGTTTTACTGTATATTTAAAATATTGTTTTAATATAATATAAATTAACAAAATTTAAAAAAAAATATGAAAGTGGGTTTGGTTTTAGTAAATAAAAAAAAAACAGTTTGATTTAAAAAAAATATATTGCTCTAGTTTGGTTCAACATTGGTTAGAGCGGTAGACAAAGAAAAACACTGCTCACCTATGGGACTCATACAAGTTCATAACTGATGAATCCGCACTGATTTTTTGGTTCATTTTATTTGGGTTTCGACCTATTTTTATTTTTTTTTTAATTCTGCGCAGGTAGTCCCCTTTCGGGTTTGTGTACTACGTTCCATTGGTCCATTGCACCCTTAGGTAATAGGTCTTTAAAGAAATCCTGTGTTTTTGTAAAACTCCAATACTTTCGTTGAGGGTGTTTTTCTTAACCCTTCATGGTTGGTTTTTTTCTTCCCCAGAAGTCTACGCCGATAAGGTGTGAATCCTGTACCCTGGCATAGTAGGTAAAGATGAGTTTCTTCTTCTTCACCACATCCTCTGCACATATCGGTCTGTGAGAGCCCTATTATGTAGAAGTGTTTGTTTAGACCACAGTGTCCTGTAAATGGGTCCTCTGATGTCTACTCTGCTTATCCTGAGCATATCTCATGGCCTTTCTTTAGACACATTTGACAGGATAGCTGTTAAACGAGCTTGTCCTGCTACTTTTTTTCCGACGAGCATTACGCCCCTGTATTACTATATCATTAATACACCGCTTAGCTGTTTTATAAGATGGACCAACTGCGGGTTCTGATCCGAAGAAAGGTGTGGCGCTGTCAATTTAGACTAGACGATCTCCTTTCTAGTTCCCTAGTATATTGATATTGGTGTGCTCTGGACACCATACCAGTTTAACATTATTTCTGCTTCCTAGCACGTTAAGTGCGCAGTTTATAACAAGTCATGAGTTTACTTCCAACAAACCAAGAGCTAGGGTTCAGACTTATTCTAGTAAGTTTATTCAAAATGGTGAAGTAAAATATTAGCGTCGTTTGAATTTAACCCATTAGCGCCCAGCGTCCTCTTTTGAGGACAAGCGGATATTTACTCCAAAACTTTTTTTTTTCTTCGTAATTTCTATTACTTTTCATTTTATTCTTTAAATGGAGTACCAACGATGACAGGTAATCATATTAGATACATTTAGTTTGAATACTTGTTGAGCAGCACTGGTTCAAATCAGACCGATTTTAAGTAGTCAGATACCGTTCGTTACGTTTTTCTTTTTCGAGTCTCAAAACTTCAAGTAAGTGACTATTTTTGTTATAGTTATAATCAAAAACGATACTAAATTATATTAAGACAAATTTTGCATAGTCTGTTCATATTGTTTTTAAATTATACACCCTCTAATCTCCCTGTCCTCAAATGAGGACGCTGGGCATTGTGACATCTTTTTAAATTATAGCTTTATATTTTGAGGACACTTTCATTGCAGTGTACATGTTTGTGCTAAAATATTTGAATGACTTATAGTGCTTACATGTATATTTTGATCTTGCATCGTACTTTTCAACCCATAGAAAATATGAATAAAAATATATTCAAAACTGTCCAAGAAGCATTTGAATATCTTATCTCTGAAGAAATAGAATGTGACATTGTTGCTTTACCGCCAGAAGTAGATGAACTAACCGACGAATAAGGTATAGAATTATAGATGATGACCAACTCTATCTAAATATATCTAAGGGAGAAAAAAATTTGCGCAGCGGAACAATAAGGGATAATAATAGATTTGCAAAATGTACTCTTATAACACCTAAAGAAATGCAAAAACAAGCTAGAGGATTTATAGACTATCAATTCGATAAAAAAAAAATGATATTCTAATAATAAGATGGAATAATAACAATTCAGTAACACTAGCAACCAATTTTGATAAAGTAAAGCCAATGGTGAAAGTCCAGCGTTAGAGTCGCGAACAAAAAACAACTATAAACGTTCAGCAGCCTGCGGCCATTCAAGCTTACAACAAATTCATGGGAGGGGTGGATCACCATGAACGGCTATTAGAAAAACATACCATTGCTATCAGAGGTAAAAAAAATGGTATTGGCCTTTGTTCACCCGTTTGATAGGCATGGTTGTTGTACAAACTAGTGCACGGCAGTATCTCAATATCCGTCAAGGATTTTCGAAGACAAATAGCTGTGACAGTGGCGTGCAGTCCATGAATGCGTTGGATGCGGCGCATCCCTTAAAATTTTGAAATATTTCATACATTAATGTAAGGTCCAATTTGTTTTTCTAAAATTAATTTGTAAAGAGTAATTGTTCAACTATTATGTCCATAAAAAGTTACGTTTTAAAGTTAAGGGGAAAAAAATCTTATAATATTTCCCATTTGTCTGACTGCCTCATTTAATGCCGTGAATGCGGTGTAGCGCTCAGCATCTAGGGCTGGACTCGTAGCATCAGCAGCTGGATTCTGTAACTTTGGATTTAACGGAAATGCAAGTTCATTACTACCTTGTTAATATGACCCACTTCTACGAAAAGCGATGCTCTAACCCACCGGTGGTAACTCACGGCGGGTTTACCCAAGTAAAAACCTGTATCTACTATTTTAGGAAAGTTAGTACAGAAAATCCTACTGCGCACGTTCACAACTGAAATATGCTTAACGCGTATTTGTTTAAAAATTACCGCCATGTAACTTTGTACACTCTGTCTTACATTAAAGAATTTATGGTAGTTTTTTTTTTAAGTTTTGATGCGTTTTGTTCCTATTTTTATATTACACAACGATTTTGTTAAGTTTTCTTATTTTATAGTTTGTTTACTGAATTAATTTTGTTTCAATGGTCGTCAGCACTTTGGGTGGGTATTTTTTAAATTCGGCCAGTGATGTGGTAAAGTAATTCTATTTTGTTTAGTTGATTTCATTTATTTATTGCACTATGTACGTTACAAACAAATATACCATGTTATTTATATATTAAGCTGGACTGTGAAATTAAAATTGGCGAATGATACACAAAGATATGACAAAACTTAATTTTGATATAATTTTGTGCATCTCGCAAGTTACGTTTGCATATTTCTTAATGTTGCGTTTATTCTTTTCTTCGTTCCACCATAAAATATGTGTTAGATGGGCCATCATTCTGAAAGAATGTAAAAATACCAATATACTGTCATGCGAGTAATATACATTACTAGTTTACATGAGGTATTTATTTACTTGTTGAATGAACACAATATAATATTACGGATTTAAAAATGTAACAAAATTAATATCAATTTGTAAAATAAAAGATTTACTGTACTTACCAAAGCGCTATTTCGTCGCTTCGTTCCTAAATTTACTTATATCCAACACACTTAATTATTGTTAAAAATAGTTTCTTTCTTAATTCAACACAAATACAACACTCCAAAAATTTACTTAAATATAACATTTCACCCCCAATCATTAAATGTTATTGAGTATTGAGTAAACAAGTCGAAATGACAGGGTTTTAGCCTTAAACGCGGCTGTCGAGCCGGTTTCACACGAATTACGTCTAGCATTTACGGTTAGGGTTCATCCTTGGTCCTCAGAAGAAACGGAATATCAACTACCCGAATTGGGAAGTCACCACTAACGCGTGGTGTTTACGCTGGTGTTTAAAAGTTACGGAATAAGGGGGCAGAGATATAGAAGTTAACGCATGCGCATTGTGTCAGTTGATGGAGCTATATACTAGCTGTAGATGCTGTTTTCAAAACAGCATCTACAGCTACAAACGCATTCACCGAACACCGGTAATGTGGTAGTATTGTTTTCGCGCTTAGCGTTTATTGTTGGATACGATCTAATTAAACGTGAAAGCAACATGCAACTACATAGTGGGGAGTTTGTTAAAACAGTCATAGTTCTTAAATTTTTAATGTCGGTCTGTAAAAGAAAAGTATTTTTATATTAATAAGTTGCAGAGCTCCAGTATCTTAATTTTATTTTTTTATTTTTCAAATTATCAGTTACAATTTTGTTTAGCTTTGTTAAAAATATGAGAGTTTCTCTTGCAGTAATGTAGGTACATCACGAATTATAACAGATTAGTAAAAAGTTGAATTTTTTTTTTATATTAAAACTTTTTCTGATTATTAAAGTTATTAGTAGTACAAGTTAATAATAGGTAATACGTTGTCATGATTTTTTACGGGATTTAAGATTGTATATGTAGGTGATGAAGATGAAGATTTACTTAAATTTAGAAGAAAAAACTATTTTTTTTATATATTCGACAGCATCCCTTACAGTAAAACCCACTGCACGCCACTGGCTGTGACATATTTGAAAAAAGGACATGAAGCACGGTTGGCACATGGTCGACCTATTTGCTTACCAGTTACTTCTGCAGCTAACACTTACTGGAACAGCGAACTCTCTAAAGCTCAATGTTGTTATATTTGTTATACATCGTTATCGGCTATCGCAAGTACTCTCAGCGGCCAGCGTCCTCATATGAGGATGGACTATATCTCCGCAACTATTATTCTGTTTTTTTTTTATTATTTTAATATGCTCATATAGACCATAGAAGTAAGTTACTAAAATATCTTTAAAAAAACAAAAAAAAATAATGTGGGCCTTAATGGGTTAAAGCAAATCTTATTTTGACAGACTTTTTTTATGACTAATTTATGTTATTTAATAGTGATTTTTCCTTCTTCTTCTCCTAATACTGTCTCTTATCTGAGGTTTACTCTTATGATGGCTATTCTTATTTTAAACACGACACCTTTTAAGTAGCCAAAAGAGCTACATCTAGCTAGACCATTTTCTCAGGTGTCTCCACCAAGACATTTCCTCCTACAAAGACTCCTTTGTGTGGTATTTTGCCTTGCGTGATGACTGGAAACAACTTATATTTCTCTCCTCTTACAACATACCCTTGAATTTCTCTATAAAGAGGATATATACAAGCTGTTGCCCTGTCATAAAAAGTGTCTCAACAACAGTGGCAACTGTGTAGAAAAGTTCTGCTTTTTTTAATAGCTAAACAGTTTTTACTTTTAATTACGTATGTGTGAGTAGCCTGATCGAATCTTTCTTGCCTTTGTTCAATAAATTAGTTATTTTTTGCTTTTGAACTATCCAATTATTGCATAACTTCAGGATTCAGTGTAGCTGCGGAATGTGAATGTAGTAACTTAATTAAATCAGTTTCGACGTTTGTGGTTTTTGCACCTGCTTTGGTTCATGCACAATTCTAAAATGAGAAATTTAAACTTTGTGGTATAATTTCAAGTGGAATTGGGTATGTGCATCACGCAGGCCAGGGACACGCAGTCCTAGCTAATTTGCATAATAACATACCGCGTTCTTGAAAATCCGCCAAATTTGCAAAAACGTTTATTCAAATGACCCAGCAGACTCCCCTGCGAATATATCCTACTTAAATGATACTTGGAAAATAAAATTAAACTTAAATTCCTGTATAATAATGTAAAGTGACGAAAAACGTGACCAGGAAACTGAATCCGAAAGGATTTTGGTGTCTGTTCTACTTTATTACGATGATTTTCACCCAAATGAGGCTGTAAAATCCGAAGGGATATATTGCGTTTGTAAATAAATTTAAATTCATATCGCATTTTGGCTGCGTTTTTTGTTACGTCAATGAACGAAAACGGAGACGAGATGTAAGACCAGGGGCTTAACTTGTCGTTCTATTCAGAAAAATTTCTCGTTGAAAAGTTGTTGAGAGAACAGAAAATATTTTATTTTAAGTATGTAAAAAGGAAAACTTCGGCCGTTGTTTGGGGAAGATAATTTTATTTGCAAACTAAGTGCCGTTCGGGTTTACAGGGAGTTTAACAAGGAATGCTGAATTAATGTAGGGTTACTTTATATTTATATTTTTACAGTTTTTAAAGTTAAATGTACGTACCTACTTCAATATTAATTTTTTTTTTACAATTAAGTATTATATTAAACGCGTTGCGTTTCTCCTATATCAGTATTAAATTATGCGGTATTTTCCAATTATGTAAAAATAACTAAATATCTTCAATTATACTAGTAAATAAATTTGTGAAAATTCGTGCCTTTGATGAAAAATACGCAGCAGTTTTCATAGGAAAAGCAATCTCTGCACGGAGTTTTTTTTACTGAAGTCGTATATTTAAAAATTATTAAATTGTGCCTCATCTGATTACAGTTTTTATGCGAAACGATAACGTCTTTGGCTGTAATCGAAAAACTAAAAACGATTTTCCCAGTCTGTAGATGTTAATACATTTTGTGAATGCGATTTTTATCAAAGTTTTTTCAACGAACAAATATTACATGCTAGTCTCAGTAGTATTTGAAATATTGATAATTATGGGAATGTACAAAAACTCAGACTTACAAGTAGATAGAGCAAAACTGTTCAGTTCTTGCAGTCTTAGATTTTAAAACAGATCTTATACTTCCAAAACATGCAAATGTAGCTAAATTTTTTGACAGTCGCCCAAACATGTTATCCGACCGCACCGACAATTATGTTAGTTTAAGGTTTTTGTACTCCTGTGAAGTTTTATTTTAGATTAATTTTTAGCAAATAATAGTTATACTATCATTTATAAAAGCGATAGCTATTTATTTGTCGAATACATAGATTGCTTAAATTACAAAAAGATTTTGAAAGTTTTTTTTAAAGTGATATTAAAGATGACACAGTCACATTTAAAATGAAAATCTCACAAAAAAATATAAAAACAACTTTATTATTGTGACAAACCGCCCTGTGCATAAGCTTGTATTTGTTAGGAAAATGTATTTATTTATAATTTTATAAGGTATCTATAATATGTACTATGAAGCGTTCAGTAATGACTGTTGGTAAACTAAACGCATTTAATACAGATTTTGTATTTATCTAAAGTAATTTTTATTTTTAACGCTTTCTAATGATTAAGGTTAAAGGTAACCTTTTTTTTGCCATTAAAAATTACGGTTTCGGTTAAAAACCAAATTTACCGACAAAAACTAACGTTTAACCGGTTTAAAAAAGCGGTTTTAGGTCCTGATTTAAACACCTTTTATTTTCCACTGGTACCGAATAGGGATTGTAAATTTACCGACTTTTTGAATTACCGGTAATTCGGTAAAACTGTCAATCAAAACCGTTTTACCAGTAATTTACCGGTAAACCATATTATTATATATATTTATATTATATTGTTTCTTTTTAGATTTTTGCGGTTACTAACAATTTAATATAGTTTTCAAAGTTTATCCGCGTCTCCCCTATAGTGAGAACTTGCCGAAACGTCGAGTCAATTTAAATATTACCCGGATAAACTCCGAAAACCATATTAAAAATAAATATATTTATATAAATTTATTTATTATGGAACTGATTGAGATAGTTGAAGCCTAAACTATCCCAATCAGTTTCACACAATATATTAGTTAACAGCCATCAACGCAATATTTTTTTATGTAATATTTATATAATACAATATAAAATAACAATATTTAATATAAAAAATAAAAATATTACAAAAAATATAATCCAGCATTACAAAAAACACATGAAAATAAAACTATTCTGAACATAAAATATAAAATGATATAACATAAAATATCTTGTCAAATTATTAACAGTATTTTTTATTTTAAACTTTTCTTAAAAAATAAGCACGTAGAAAACAGAATTTATCTTTATCGTCTCCTAATTGCGACCTAATTTTTGTACAAAATAATCCAGCCGCGGAAAAAGCTCTTTCGGCTTCTACTCTACATTTGTTGGTCAAGTAGTGAGTAAACAATCATAATTATGCCATTTGTATGTTTTCCCCTTATTTTTCTCTTTGAAAATACGTCAATTTTTTTTTCGATTATTTGATTTAGATTTTTATCATGATTAGAAAGACATTGTAAAATTACCGGAATTACCGGTAAAAAACTGGCAAATTACCGGTAAAATTTGAAGAGCATTTTTTACGATTTACTATTTCACTAAGTGTACAGAACCGTTTGAATTGGTCATACATTCAGTCATATCTTGTAACTAGCAATTTCAGCGACAAGAATATGCAAATATTACAGTTAATCTTTCGTTTCGCTATTACGTAAAAATATTACATGTTTCGATTATAACCTCCTAAATAACGTTATCCGCCTTTTGTCACCTGCTCCATAAGCTTTTTGCAATATAGCATATCCGCCGCTGCACACAAACCTTGTTAAATACTAAATGGTAATAATAAAGCGACCACAAAAAAGGAAACGGTTCATCACAGCAGAAAACATAGAAACACAGAAAACGGGAACAAAAAATAGGATAATCCACAAACAAACCAACGCTCATACTCGAAGCTTAACCCATTTTGATTCTGCACAAATATATCCCATTTTGCTACAAAATGTATGCAATAAAAAATTTATAATCTCTATTAACGCACGACAGATATTATTCTGGTCCAAATTTGTTTAATCAGTCACAATGTTTTTTTTATTGTTGTATGGATCTGGACAACAAAAGGATTGTATAGACTGAGATATTATTGGCAAAAATTTCCACCATAAAACTGTTCCTACCTAAAATAAAATCTACGTATTTAAGTTTACTTAATAATTATTAGACTTTTTGATGTTATACACGCACAGGCTACATCTAAATTGTACATATTAATAAGGTACTGCAAAACAAAGGAATGTGTAAGAAACAGTTGCCTATGCCCATTGATTTTGGAGGTCGATAAACGTATTCAATGCAAAGATTGTCACACCAAAGTTTTATGTTTAATGTGTATAGTTGTTCGCTTTAAACTGTTATAGTCCATCTTACACTCACTTTAATCGAGGAAGTATTGATAACTAGTTATTCTTGCTCATTTAATTAAAAAGCAAATATTGTTGACGCAAATGCAAGAACAAACTTTGGCAAAACTAAATGCACAATTTGAGCGCAAAAAGTTCAGACATTTTTGAACTGTAATTTTTATAAAAAGGCATGCCGGTTTAAAATTGGAATTTTGACCAAATCAATTACCGTTCAGCGATTAAGTTCCTATGAAGGAATTTTCCGTTCAATTCTATGTCGTAAGAAGGCAAATATGGGCAATTTGTGTTAAGCCGGCGAAATGGGGGGTAATGTATGCTAAGCTCGGACTCTATACATGTTAGCGTGCAGCGCTTGCGTTCAACTATCCATGCAAGGTTTGCAATACATTATACACTTACATGTATTAACTCCTATATGGATCATTTTAAACGTATTTATTAACAAAAAAAACTTGTTGGCGTTTTATCCCATGCCTTTTTATGTTTCGTAAAATGTAAACTTGTACTTTTTTTTCTAAAAATTACCTTTACCTTTCAACCAATCACTAATCTTAAATCTTCCAGAGACTACCAACAGGAGCGTTATTACACGGTAATAATTTTACATTCTTGTCAGAAGTTGATCCTCTCGTCAAATTTGCGTTTTCGACCAATAACAAACTCGGATTTCCTAGAAACGACCAGAAAATATAATCATACACTGATAATTTTCTTTTCGCAATTAACAAATTTTCATGCGTTTATTGGTCGTTTCTAAGAAATCTGAGTTGATGATTGGTCGAAAATATAAATTTGGAAGGAATTCAATATTTTGGTCTTGATAATTTTTTGACGAATTTCGGCGACCCGTAGCGTTACTTTCATATAGATTATACCACAGCCCCGACGCGTCACTCTGACAGTCCTTGTAAAATTTGACATAACATACATTTAATTTGACAGGTAGGCAAGGTGAAGTAAATTTTTTGACAAAATATAACACGTGCATTGCAAATAATCTATAATTTTTGACAAATCTTCACTCATGCAAGTCAAATCAGAAACAAAATCACTCGTGTTTTTTTCAGCTCAACTTGCATTCAGGCATATCTACCAAAAATTATCGATAATTTTCAATGCGCTTGTTATATTACTACTAATAATTTGCAACAAAAGACTAATACTTATCCATATAGGATTTTATAAATGTAAACGTATAGTGAGTTGCAAACCTGTCTGGATAGTCGAACGCAAACGCTGAACGCTAATATGTAAACATAGTGGCATCCATGACAATCCGCGCTTAGATAGATCACCATAAAAATTGTTTTGTATTAAGTTATATGTTTTTATTAATCCTGTTATCGCTGGTCACCGGTACTCCCATGGCGCTATTGGCAAGTTAAATGCCGGTCACCGGTGACTCCCCAAAGTGCATGGACTTAAAGAGTGACCGTAACTTGTCAATAGTACCTACTACCTATATTTAAAAAATAACATTGTCAGTGTTTATGGGCGCATTGTTACATATAAAATGGTAATACTACGATCTTATGAAAAAAAAATTTAGGCTGTAACTATATTTTGTCAAGGTAAAATTTGCCTTGTCATATTTTAAAACGAACAAATTGTTTAAATATTCAAAGCGTGCTTTTAGTCCGCTTCTTTTAAGCCTTTTATAAAAGCCCAAATTTGTATGGTTAAAATAAACTTATGTTTAATGCAAAGCCTAATTTATAACCGAAAAAATTTAAGCTGACTTATTTCGCGAAGCTAAGTTTAAAGCTGTTCGGATAGAATGGAAATAATATTATCACAATACATTTTCGCTACTCCTTTGAAATTATAGCAGACTATAAAGCTGATCGCAAAACCAAATTCCGTTAAATATTAAGTAACTGTTTTATTGCGAATTTGTTGCATTCGTATCGATTAACTGGTGGCATTTAAATGTGTCCAAAGTATATTTTATCCCGCAGATTATAGGATGGAATATTTTTATTATTTACTCGCTTGCATGCAATGCTCTCTAGGATAATTGCAGCCGCCACAAAAAATATTTTGTTTATTCATATACCGCTGGGATATCTATGCAACCCGAAAGGATCATTTTGAAACACGCGAAATAAGCACGATGTAAAAATTATCGAGCGAAATAATTTTAATATGCAAATGAAAGAGAGTTTTCAACATGGGACTTTCGTGTATGTGCGGTAGTTCCATTAAAAACTTTTAATGTGCCTTTTGCGAGGCGGTAAAAAATATTCGGATAACTTGTTTAGTTTTTCAGTTACTTTATATTATAACTTGGTGAAGTAATTTTTTTGTGCGGGAATAGCTAACTAGGTATTTAGACCATAATATACTTTGGAATTTTAAATTTACATTTACCGTAGTCGTTAAACGAAGTTATCCCTCAACTTTTTTGAAAACTATTCGCTTAGTACCGATTTCGGGAAGTTGTTGGCAATTATTAGTACTGCCAGTTTAAAATTTGTTGTTTAATATAGAATTTTCTCAGTTTGGTGTTCGTAAACCTATAGGTACTAAACCGATTAACTTGCGATAATGGAAATTGGTAAGCTTATATTACAAAGTTTTGCCACTACTGCGACTCATTGTAAGGATATCTTCATTCTTAATACAGTAGTGCACAAATGTCAATATGTCTCATAGGGAAAGTTTCAAAATAGCATATAACATAGCAAGATTTTGCAACGGGTCCACTAACTACGTCTTATCTTCCCAACTAATTACTGCAGCAAATCCTTATTGGACGATGGGTTCACCACCGGGATGCGCCATGTGGGGTGGTTAAGCTTAATCTTAGGGCGTGGAAGTTTTGCTTACTTCCACCCACACACATACTCTTTGAAGCAGTAACTCAGGTGCAGAAACTTTTATAAATATAATAAAGAAATATTGATATATTATCTAGTTTCGAACAATATTTAATGATTTACACAATGTAACAGTTTAAGCGCTGTTGACTCACAGCTTTTTTATTAGTTAACCAAAACACCTTATGTAACCTAAATACAACAACCACAGAGAAATCTGTGGTATGACATGATAACAATAAACGAAAATTATTTTATCATAATGCAACATACTCATACAGAAAATGTGTTGTACAACGCGATAACATTAAACTACATGATTTTAACGCAACATAACATATACAGAAAATGTATTGTACAACATGATAACATTAAACGAAAATTGTTTTATCGTACTACCGATCAAGTCCCTGGTTCGCTGGTACATATGCCCTTAATGGTAACGATGGTTTGATGTTATTTCAATTTGTTGTTTGCTTAAGGAAATTGACGTCCGTGGGTGTGACGGTGGTCTTGTTTCGTAGTTTACCAAGTTGCACGAACACTACACCTTGAACACGTGGACTTATTTCTCCGGTGTTGCCGGGTATCGCCTTTTAACAATTTAGGAACTTTCCACGTTGTTTCGTATTCTCAATTTGTACTTTAGACCATACTTTTTATCTGTTTCAGGTCTTGTTTTATTGACGAATGCCAAACTATGTGCGTTGCACTTTTGCGTAGCAAAATGAACACCTATTACTATGTCGAGTTCATTTACTGTACATTTCGCTAGACGCACTCGTAGATACGCGGTTCACTTTTCGTAGGTATCTATATACATCGGTGTTCACGGCACTTCTCTATACCAGATTAATGACGCACAGGTAAAACAACAAACCGATGTCTTGAAATCACCCTTTCGTTTCGCCAGTAACTCACTAACTTAACCTACAATACAACCTCCGTTTCGCGGCTAATTCTGTCTACTCTACGCAGGTGTCTCGCAACCACACTAATGGCTGCCCTCTAACTTCTGCCCCCTGCGTTACTGCCAACTTTTCTTAATCTTAGCAACTAAAAATTTCCCCAGATAGCGCACCCTGGCGGCCATCTCGGTAACAAAACTTAAAGGAAACAACCAGTAGGTCAAAATGCACCCATTACAATTTGTAAGAAGCATATTAAGCAGGAGTGGAAAAGTTGTGCACGAAGCGGCGTAGCGGCGTGTGCGTAATTGCCTTACAGCTCGTGTTATGTAGCTTACTTTTTCTACGATTACATAATACCTTCGATTTTAACGGCTTTTTGGCTAATATACACCCAGTAATTACGTTGTCTTGTCAATTGTGACCTAACAACAAAGGTCTTCAAACTTGTTTTTTTTTTACAACCACCTGATTGATTTACTCCTAGGAAGGCAAAAATATCAAATTCTTATTTTGCCTGAAAAATTGAGTGATTCACTTTTTTTTATATTTGGCTTACCGAGAAATAAGTAGATACAGTAGTATACAGGGTTCTCGTTTTTTGCGAGCCACTATGGGGATCTCGTAAACGGTAAGAGTTACGACTTCGGTTAAATTGGGGCAAAGTTGTATATTCAGGTGCTTAAAAATTTGACGCAAACAGAACTTATCTAGCTCTTCTAGTTTTTGAGATATAGGGGAAAAAGTAAAAAAATGGATTTTTGTTTTTTGCCTGTAACTTTTTCATTTGATGTCAAATTTAATTTTTGTAAAAACATTTTTATGGCCTCTTTTTGCAAGGAATCAAATTCCCCAATTATATTTTCCATGCGACGTTTCGTTTTTTTAAAACCATCATCAGGTCAATTTTTTCTTATGGACACTATATCTGATTTTAACGCCAATTTGTAGAGCATTTTATTCTGAATTCGACAATGTATAACAGTTGGCACTTTTTTGAAACAATTGTTGTTAAAAATGGCAAAAACAACTATTTTATTTAAAACAAATTCTAATCGGCATGATAAATAATTGGCTTTGTGCCTTTTTCCTTGGTGAGTAAACCGTATGAAATTACTATTGAAGGAATTTAATTTAAAAAAATCGGTATTAATAAATATCTTAGGAATGCATTAACATTGTTCACTTATTAGCAAATATTTTTAAAATATTTTCTTCGGTTAATTAATAAATGTCTTTAAAATGTGTATTTAATCCCTTATTTGACATGCAATTATTTGTAACAAAATGTTCGTAATCAAATAATATGTGGTCATAGTTTACAAAAAACGTCTAGAAATCTGTTTACGCTTTTTGCTTATTAGAAATCATTAACGCAGATAAAAGGCATAACTCGTTATTTTTTGTTACAAATAATTGTATGTCAAATAAGAATTAAATACACATTTTAGAGAAATTTATTACTTAACCGAAGAAAATATTCTAAAAATATTTGTTAATAAGTGAACAATGTTAATGCATTCCTAACATATTTATTAGTACCTATTTTTTAATTAGTAATTTTATGCAGTTTACTTACCTGTTTCCAAGGAAAAAGTGACAAAGACAATTATTTATTTCTGTTAAGAAACCTGTGAAAATCTCTTTGCTTGCAACGTAAGCAATAATTTTGTAAGAACTTTTCATGTAAAATGTATTTTTGTCGAAGTAAATGAAGTAAAAATTAATATTAATGTTATGTAAGAATAATTTTGCATAGGAAATACTTAGTGTAATGGCCTTATTATAATTGAACAACGAACATTACCAGACTTTGCTGTTCAATTTAGGCAAATATAATCTTTTAGAAAGTACTAGAGAACACATTTTGTGGTGTTGGATATACAAAGGAACGTGTAACGTAGAAGAAATTATTTAGCGAACGGGATAGTTTCCGTTTTAGCGCTGTAACGCGGTATTATGAGATTGTAAGGATAACTAACTCCAGCCGTGTTTATATCAAATTTAGGATTAAATTTAGTTTGGGTTACATTATACAAGGAACTATATGCCTAAATGAATTGAATTTGCAATTCCTTAGAGATTCCAAACTCCCATTTAGAGTCCTGTATTGGACTTGTGTGGAGGTCCTGAATAAAATCTTTCCGTATTCGCCTTTATTTTAATCGGATGCGACATGATTTCATCAATTGTTTTTCAGTTAGGTTGCGTGCTATGTGTTATCATTTCATAAAGTAATTAATGATCAAGTTGCAGTGTACCATTAACATTTTTTACACCAATTCAGACATATTTAGGGGAGTTCTGTAATGGAATGATTAATTGTTTGGCTTGAACCCGTCTGTCCCTACACATACAATGATAAAACAATATGCTAGCAGTAACTACGGTATGCTATATTAATTTCATTTTAATGAAATTGTTAATATGAAGTAAAATGAAAAGCATCAAATTTTTTTTTTAATGCAGCAAAAAATTAATACATGGTGGTCCCAAAACAGCTGATTCGTAAATTTCCTTTAAATTTTTCTTCCTCCAAATTCGATTTTTTCCGATTTGTTGCTTAAATTATAGTCAAGGCTATAATCTGTTACATAAAAGACTCCAGTGTGAGGTGTACTATTAAAAAAAAAAAGAAGAAATAAACACGTTGATCGTTAAAGTAATTAAATTTTTGTTATATTTTTTAACTTTGTAATATTGTCATTATTTATGAATATAGGTTAGGTTGTTGCAAAAGTCTGTTTTAGATACAATAATAAACTAAACAGTGAGATGGGGCACAAACGTTAACATTTTCGGTGCTCTGGACGAGTATACTCGCCAAAATTTTACGCGGCCCAAGGTGCTCGAGACGAGTTAACTCGCCCGAACGTTACCGCATTTGAAAGATAGGCGCACTGCAGGCACAGAAAAACTACAAGCATTGCGCACCGAAAAGGTTAACTAATTTAGTTATAAAAGTATTATCCTGTCTATCTGACAGTGACAACGATTTTTATTAAACTAATAACTAAAAAGTAGGAATTTGTCTGGTTACCTTGAGTAACTCAATTTTAGATAACTGTTTCTATCACACATTTCCCAATGCATTCGCCTAGATTTGTTTACGAATCATTCGTGATTAGGGTTGCTAACCGTACCGAATTGACAGAGATTATCCCAAAATAAAAGTTCCTCTTTAGAATTCCGATTGGAGATGTACTGCCTGCTGATCAATAGCATCCCCATTTTTTGAAATAAATCTCCAAATAGCCCCCAAAAAATTGTTTTTCTACTCATGTAGGTATATGAAAGTTGTCATTTTCTGACTGCCTACCCTACATGAAAGTTTTACTTTTGCCACTAGTGTCGAAAATAATGTCAATGTCAAAGTCAGTACCTAATTGTAAAATTTACGATTTTTTTTTAGCTTTAATTCATAATAAACTAAAATTGCGTTAATATTCTTATCAAATAATTTAATTTTAATGTAGCATTTTATATAGAAGCCCAAGAATGGTACAAAAATTAATATTAAATGTATTTCGTTTTCAGGTTATAATTTTATTCATGTCAATGTCAGTGTGGTGGTGTCGCTATGGAAATAAAATGATTAATTAAAACTTTATACATAATAATTGTCATTTGGTTTGTTTATATTAACGTTCGTTCTATAATATAGGTAATTTTAATTTCTTAGAAAAAATAGCATCGAATTTCGCATCCCACCCAATTTAACCAACATTATACCTCCAAAGATAAGTGAAATCACCAGGTTGGCCTTGGATTCGGGACGCCCTGTATACTAAATATTCTCTTTAGGAGACTGCCGACATAATACAAATCCATTAAATCGTATAATGCACCTTTGGATCAAATAAACCTGCAAACTCCATGCAAGTTATAGAAAACCAATAACGAAACCAGTTGTGTCCACATTATGTTGCTTTTAAGCGTTCAAAATAATGTATTATTGCGATTTCATTTAACGATTATTCCATACACAGCAGTTCTGGCTATCGTTTAAACTTATATGCAGTTAAACACAAAAGCAATTTTGTACATCTGATTCATTCCGTATCAAGAATAGTTGGACGACATACATATAGCAGTTGGGAAAGTTCTGTTTCCATGTCTGGCAAAGTTTCAGCGGTTATCCAGCAGCAAATACAATGTAGCTAAATACTGTTTATTTTCGCTTGAGCTTATTAAATTTCTCGCTTAATTTATGTAGACTCAAGAAACAAAATTGGAAATTAAAATCGTCGTACGCCGCCCTAACTTATATACCAGTTCATCATCGTGGAAACGCAAATCATGAAATATATTCTAAAGGAGATTTTGTGTTGGTTTACAACGGCAAGATTTGACATTTGAGCAAATCATGTATCAAAATTATGGTTAGACATGTACAACAACACTTCAATAAGGTAATGAACCGGAAGTATGTAAAAAAGAAACAGCAGTTAATTAGAATAATGGACTATAAAATGTTAAGAGTCGTGTAATATTTTCATTACTATTTAAACGAGGTACTTATCCTATTGTACACAGCATTTAAATGAGATAATGATTTGTGTGATCGTCATTTCTGAACCTCTAAACAATTTAATGATTGTGTATCTTGTAAAAGACCGCATATAATCGGATTTTTTTTTGGTAAAGTTAAAATAAATTTTATTTTGTTACCAGGGTTTACTAAAATACATACTAAAGGTTTGTGATGATAACAAGACTCTACAATTAAAATACTCATTTTATTTACGTAATTACTGCATTTTGGAGCCTGTTAAATTAAAACCTTTGTCTTAAAACCAAAGGTACGTGTTATAACATCAATATGCGAAAAACTAAGTACCGTTTGGCTCTTAAAAAAACTCGTATATCAAAGCTAAATGTAGAGTTTTGATCGGTCAATGTCTACTAGTCTAGTTTTAATTAAGAATTAAAGTTTTTTAGTTGATTCAACACTTTAAAACACACGTCCGCTAATTAAACCATCCTGCTATATCTAACGGTTTCTGAAATTACCTAGCTTTTCATCTGAATACATTTATAACACAAAAAGCATTAAAAATTAATCTATAAAACCTCCTCCTTCTTTTAATCGGGTTCTCTTGTACTTTTGGGTGTCACAATAAGGTTTCCAGTTCTTGATTATGTTTCGCCATCTCTGTCTTCCATTGGCTAAGCGTAGCACATCTCTCCAGCTGACCCCTATTTCTTCTAGACTAGGCCTGACTTCGTTTTGTTATTTTGTTCTTAGTCTTTCTCTACTTCTTTTTCCCTCAAACTTTGTTTGTCATCCAATTTTTGCTTACCTTTCTTCCGGCATGTGTAATAAGTGTTCCACCAGCTATTTTAATTGGTTTTTCTCCATATTTTTCTTTTTGTCTTTTACTGCTAGAATTATTTTTTTTTGATTTTGTCGTTGCTTATCTTATCAATTCTAATTGTCTAAAGAATCTCATCTCCTGCGTCTATATTCTTTGTTTTTGCTATCTAGCCCAAGTTTTTTAACTACCTATAAGTAATAATTGGTACGTACGCTGCATTAGGGGTGTTTTTCTTCATTGTCTTAGTTGGTTGTTTTCATTCCCAGAAGTTTACGGCGATAGTGTGTTGATCCTTCACACTGGCATAGTACGTAAAGAGAAGTTTCTTTTTCTTCATTACATCCTCTGCATATATCGGTCCCTGAGAGTCCTATTATGCAGAAGTTTTTGTTTAGCCCATAGGGCCGCAGCGAAAGGGTTAAACACTCGCGTCTTATTTTTCTTATTTATCAGGGATTTATAAGTGGTGTGGTAAAATTTTGTCGCAGTGGCTATTCTGTTATTCAGCTCTTTTCCCAATTTACCGCTTTCTGGAATTATCGGTCCTCAATATTCAAAAGTTGATTCCTGCTCTATCATTTCTTAGTCAACCATATATTTTTTTATCTTATTTATTTTACTTCGGTATATTTTCGTTCACCGAAGTGGAGGGAGAGGGTACAAGATGAGGTGGATAAGGGTAGAGGGTAGGTGGAAGAACTGTCACAGCATTTGCTTATAGTAGGTAGGGGAAACCACCTGAATTCTCCAAAATGACAGGCGGCCTAGGGATTCGAACCCGTGACCTCCCGAGTGCTCGCTAGGTTGCTTACCAACCATCCACCGAGCTCGGTCGAGCATGGTTGAAATTGTAACCAAGCGGCTTTGTTATAACCAGTGACGTAGCCAAGGGGGGAGGAGGGGTCCAGACCCCTCCCGAAATCGATTTTAATTCAAAATAATTTTGTATTTGAAACACTTTTGCTTGGTGCTTTAACAGCTCTAATTTTTTATGAAAGTTTGCACCTTATAAAAAAACAAGAAATGTGTATATTTAAAATCATGAAGTTTTTCCACGATTTTTGTATACCAACATACTCTTAATAAATGTTTGAACCCCCTCCGAATAAAAATCCTGGTTACGTAACTGGTTATAACCATTGTCTTTATTTGTATATCGATGCTTATAACGTATTTTCTTAATGTACCTGTCCATACCCCCAGATTATATTGCGTCCTCTTGGTTTTTAGCTTATAGCATAACATTATCTGGAAAGGCCAGTTCTGTTAAATATATTGGTTTCAGTTTATTTTATCTCCAGTAGTTTTTTTTTGTATTTTTTTTTTACTCCTTTATCTTTAATCTAATAATTAATTTATGCTTATTCGCCTGCTTGTTATTCTTTAGGTTAATGTATAAGCATTTAGCATATAACGGATTTTAATAAATTTGTTTTGTACCTTGGTTTTTTATGTATTGCCAATACTTAAATTTCCACTATTATTTAAATATTTTAATTGGTAGAAGCACCGCCTTAAAGTGCTAAGTATATCGTCCTATTTTTAATAACATTAAATTTTTTTAAGTGAACAACATTTTTTGTGTTTCGTAATCTCGAATTATTTTATTATTTTATTAAATCAACGTTGCAATTTTTAAAATTAGTACATCAAAACTTTTTCTAATTTTAATCATTTATGTATTAATCAGGTACTCTATAAAAATGAAACCATGTTTGGTGTGATACACATTAATTTCGTAATGTAATCCGTTGCGATGGAGCTCTGTGCACACGGATTGTGCGGTAGTTGCTCTTAATAATCCAGTTGCCGTGTGTTCTGGCGTATGTTCTGCTTAGGATCAGGACTACATGAACCTGGATATTGACTTGCGCTGTGAAACAGGACAAGACAAGATGTTCCGATGTCCCATCTCCCAACCCTTTATCTGCAGGCACGTCGTTAATAATGAACATGCCAACTAAGTTTCCAGAATAAATGTACATGCTGCAGAATGTGAAATAAAATGAATTTTGCATTTTGTGATTTATTTGGGTTGGTATAACGAGAATACCTCATATTTGTCATGTGAGGTCGTTACTTTTAAACAATGGCCATAAAATATAATAAAAACTTTACAAGTCACAAACGCTGGCTGGTTGTTCTTGTCTCTAAAAAATTATTTTAAGCGGTCCTATTGTATTAAACCGTGTTTAATTAAACCAAATTTTAAAAATGTCATTAATGCAACAAAAAAAAAACAATATACAGGGTGCGTTTTATGTTCCAGGCCGATGTTTTTTTTTAATAACTTTTAAAAGAAACACAATTTTATAATTTATATTTTATTGATTGATTATTATGGTCTTTAACATTATGTATGGAATATAATGTTGGTCAGGTGGCCGCCTCTGACCGTGGCGCAAACGCGAGCTCTTTCGAGCATATTTTTCATAACATTTTCGAAGACTTCTGGTGTTATTTCAGCAATTTATTTTCGAATGTTGTCCTTAAGCATCGGGATTGTGGTTGGTTTGTTGGTGTACACCTTTCCCTTCAAGTACCCCCATAGAAAATAATCGGGGGCGGTCAAATCAGGGGATCGTGGAGGCCAGTCGATATCACCACTTTTTGACATTATTCGGCCGGGGAAAGTTTCTCGCAAAATTTGCATCGTAGCACGAGATGTGTGTGATGTGGCACCGTCCTGTTGAAACCACATGTGCTGTAGGCCCAATCGATCCAATTCGGGCATAAGAAAGTTTACCAACATGTCACGATAGCGATCTCCAGTTACTGTTAAACCATTGCCTCTAGCATCCTCAAAAAAATATGGTCCAATGATGCCACCGGCCCAAATGGCGCAACATACAGTCTTTGGCTTTATCTCCCAGTGTATACAAACTTTTAAAATTATTTATTACACGCTGAATGGTTGACTTGCTTGGCACATGATTAACACCAAAAAAAATCAGGCAGTTTTCTTCGCGTATTTACAATTGAACAATTATTTAAAAAAAAAATGTTTTAATAACTTCAACACGTTGTTGCGGAGATAGATGTTCCATAATAAATTGTTATCGCCCACTCTACACGCCGGTCAAATATGAACTGTCAAATGACAGCCAAATTAAAATGGCGGCCGAACAAAATCGGCCTGGAACATAAAACGCACCCTGTACAAGCACATTTTTAACTACATTTAGGTTTAATCTTTGTGCTATATCCCGGTAACAAATTTGTATGAAAAAATTATGGTTTTTGTTTAAAAGTGATTTTATATAAAAACCGTTGAAGACTATTATTAGCTGTTTGTCATACTTTTACGTACATTTAAATTAATTATTGTGTACTTTACTTGTTTGTAACCTTCTAAGCAGTTTTATTTATACTCATTCCTTTATATTTTTCCTAAGTAGGTACATTTTAGAATATGAAAGTTTCTGATGAGATAACCCATTAAAAATCCCCAAAAAAACTCTTTTACGTATTCAATTTAAATTGTTAAATACTTGCCAAAACTTGTAATCGAAAATATAATGTTCCTCTACTTGAGCTTTATTTTAAAGGCAAAATTTACTTATCTGGTTCAAAGTTTACATTTGGCAGTTTAATAATTGAAACTTTTCTGATGTTCAGTCGATAATTGACTATTGTACTCTGCTTTAACGAAACTTTTCTTCTTCGATTTTAAGGGCAAGGGGTGCTTAAAAACACTTAAAAACTGACAAAAACAAGACAATGAGTTTGATAATGGATCAGAAAATTTAGAACAATGTGTTTAAACTATAACTTTGTTCATTTTAAATATGGAATGATTAGGTTAACACTCCGTTGCTCGCGCTCACTTTTGTTACGTTAGTGATCGTGTGGGATACTATGGTATCCCACTCGAAATAATGGTTTTTAACGACTTTTAAAAAATTATTTTTGATTGTTTGTAATATATAACATAAACATTACAATTATGACAGAAATGCATTACAAAAAAAGTAGCGTTAATGTTTATTACAATTTTCTAAATAGGTAGTCGCATTTTTCGCCTCACTTCTGGTTTCTGGCAATTCAGCGATTATATTACGTGCAGCTGTTGTTTTATTTTTTCGAAAACATTCTTTCTCTAGTGAGTAAAGTTATCTTTGCAAGTATCTACATTGTATGAATCGTTCTTTCTACGAGAACTCATGTCTTGCTCTGTTTCCGATTTATGTTCGCTAAGATTTTCTCCTCCGTCTTCATAGTCTTCAAATCACCTTCGAATTCTTCATCTTCACTGTCTTCAATATATTCTTCGTTCTCCTCAATTTCCTCTAACCACTTACACCACTGCTCTGGATTTTTTGCTTTGGGACATGGTCTAAGTTTCACGAAAATGAATATATAATTGCAAACAAAAACAAAAACAAACAAAAAGCATACCTAGGAATTTAAAATGTTCAAATCGGAAGATATTATTTTAAAGAATTCAAATTATCAATAACAATCGTTTATACAAACAAGGAAGCATTAATATAATAGTAAAAACAAAAATAACATGAAAAATACCTTACGAACAAAACTCGAGCTATAAAAATAAAAATCACGTTAGTGATCGCGCGGGATACTGAGGTATCCCATGCGTAATTTTTTTAAGTTGTCAGCTTTTATAGCACTGGTCACTGATAAGCAATAAGGCTTACTAAGTCTACAAGATAAGATGAAAAAGTACTGAAATGACGAAGGCATAATATTGTGCCATTTGACAAAAATTTGCAGAAATACATCACTGGGATACTATAGTATCCCGCTCGAGCACTGGAGTGTTATGTTAAGCTTGTTCCATTTAAGTTTTATGTTAAATAGAACAGTGTTTTTATTTTATTTTAAATGTTTAATAGATTGTTTTTACAGCAGTTCAAGACCAATAATCCAAACTCACTTTAAAATTGTCTAATAATGTAAACAACTAGCATATTTAATAATCTAGCTATAAATGAAAGACAAAACTTTTTAATTTCTGTTCTTCAATCATTTTACAAACAATAACTAAACTATGGAAATTTTCACAGTGTTTATTTTTAATAACTGTTTTTTTGGACCTTAATTAAATGGTTATCTTACTCTTTAATAGATTCCAATCTACACAAAATGTTATTTGAATTTAAAAATAGAACATTTTCTACAGGGAGTCCCACAAGGTATGCCTTCGCCAATTTTTGCATAAATGAAATGTTTAGGACCTAAATAAAACGTTTTTACCAATTATAATTTTTTTTATGTGTCCCAAATATAGTGAACAGCCTGCTGATTTCGTAAACGGTAGAAATACAGAGTTGTTTAAATGGGTCAAAATGATCAATGATTTAAGAGCGACTGTTCTAAAGAAATTTCTAGTTTTTGCGCTATTGATATAAAACAAAACACATCAGGTTTTTTAATTTTTGCTTAGGTTTAACATGCTTATTTAAAATCATACCTACTCAAAATATTATTTGACATTGTTTGGGCACTTTTTTGCTTAGATTTGAAATTTGCCAACAAATTTTATCTATCTTCATTTGTTTTTGTTATTTTAAGATCACCCGTATTTAAATATTTAAAATAAGTAACTTGATGTTAAAAAAACAAAAACAAAAATTAAGATAGGTTAAAATGGTTGACAAATTTCAAACCTACGCAAAAAAGTGCCCAGATAATGTCAAATAATATTTTGAGTGTGATTTCAAATAAGCAAGTTATAAGCAAAAATTAAAAACCTGGTGTATTTTGTTTTTATCGATAAAGCAAAGACAAGAATTTTTTTCAAATTTTTCTTTTCATAGAACAGTCGCTCTTAAATCATAGATCATTTTGACCCGTTTAACTAACTCTGTAACTCTTACCGTTTACGAGATTCCCATGCTGTTCACTATATTTGGGACACCCTGTATATGAAGGGACACATAAAAAAAATTATAATCGGTAAAAACGTTTTATTTAGGTCTTAAACATTCGATTTATGCAAAAATTAGCGACACCCTGTATCTCCTATCATATATTGTGAACTGTTCTGTATCTTTTGTGGGTCTCAAATAATTTAAAATTTTTATCTTGCAAGAGAAAAATGATTTTAATGTATTGCCCTAAAATGTAATAAATTTTACAGTGGCTTAGACGAATGTTCTCCGGGCAATTTCAGGAGTTACACTTTGTCCATGCCTATTTATATTCAGTAGCTTTTATATATTGCAGGACTATCGGGGATGAGTTAGTTGAGTGGAACAGTTTTCAGTAGAATATGAAGGTTCTGCTTTTAAAGCCGACTGCACGAACATCCGTTTTTGTTGAAAATAGTTCTGGAACGTGCGCAAAGTATGACTTAGGTCCAGTGCACAAGGGAAAGATATGAATGGAACCTGCTATAGCGGAAATTACCGCAACTAGGTCAGGTTTTAACATTAAATAACGATCAGAGAGATTCGTTTGAGTCTTGCATGTGCTTGAAGTACTTTGCATGTAGCCAGGTGTTGCAGTACTTACGATCGGCTTGTCTGCTATCTTGTAACGTCTTAATTACCGCGAATACGTTTAAAGTAATAGTTTGTTTCACTTAAAGATCCTTGTCAGGTTTATTGCTCATTATTTAGTCGCTAAACTACTGTTTCTTTGTAGTAACAGTGCTCTAATTGTTAAAGTTTTATGAAATTTTAAGGATAATAGAATTGCAATTTAATATAAAATCCTAAATTACTCTTACTTGCAATCATCATGAATTATGTTTTTTAAATGCTAGAAAACTAATTTTTTATCTATAATAATTGCTATTGAAACTCGTTTTAAAGCATAAGTAATAACAATGATGACAATAATTTACAGCGTCATATACGTAACGGCGTTATCGTTATCGAGTTGGAGTCGATTAACTTCAAAGACTCGAATATAATTGCAAAAGAATTTAAATGGCGTTTAAGAAACTAGCGGTGATACAAACTTTTATAGAAAACGGTAAAAAGGTAATTTTAATTGACAAAAACTTTTTTTTTTTACAAACAATAAAAAATTAAGTAATTCATACCCAGGTAATTTTACTTAAATTATGATAAGGATGCTACAGGTTCAACACCGATAATCCGGCAGCCTATGCTTCAGCACCTCCTTTAAACCGGACTAATGACGCCCGGCAACCAGACTAGTTTACTTGGTGACCACACATGGCGCATTAATTTACATTATTTACACTGCACGGTGGTGATACCAAAAATTTGTAAAATTCAGTACTTATTTTGCATAAATTTAACCCCAATTTAGCTTTGCGGTTGGTCCTACGAAATGGCTAATCCGGTAAGGCTTTGGAAAGAAAGGGTTCAGAAAATCGGTGTTGTACCTTTAGTATATTTTAAAGTTATGTGGATACCATGGTATAGATAGACCATATTTAAATGATTTTAAATGACAACATAAGCGTGGTGAATTTTCCGATGCTCACCATTGGTATCTAGGAAACGGTAAGAGATAATAAAACAGTTAAATTAGCGAAAAGTTGCACGTTTTTATGGCGATTAAGAACTTAACAAAAATCGTGGATATACCTAAGGTTGTTTTCAGATTTATAACAGAAAAACTAAAAAAAAGTGATTTTAGAAAAAGATTGATATCTTTCGTACAAGTACCATTAACGCTTTTTTTTTTATCAAACTTGGTAATTGTATGTTTTTGACCATTCTGGATTGAATGATCACAACAGAAACTTTCCAGGCCTTCTAGAATTAAAGCTGCCTAGTCAACTTTTTTATTCTTTTTGACCGCCGTATTGGATTTTGACACAATTAGACAGAAGCAAAAATAAGATTTTTAAATTGATAAAAAATTTGCGGATTTTGTTTAAATTATTTTTTTGAAATTAGAAAATATTTGTTACGAATTTATAAAATCGTAAATGCTCTGAATAACAACTGAAACTATAATAAAAGTCTTTTGCTAATAGGGGTGGGCGATATCGAAATTATATAAAAAAAAAGTTCATCGGCTGTGATTTTGGTACTAAAGCAAACACAAGTTTTTATATTTCAAGTTTTTTTGAAGGAAAAAGTTATGTTGGTTATCAATCTGAAAATTTCAATTCTTTGTCTAACTGTGTAGAAATTCAATATGGCGGCTATAATGACTAAAAATAGCTTATTATCGCACTTTAAATCTAGAAGGTTAGGTAAATTTATGTGTACGTCATTCATAAAGTTACCAAGTTTGACTAGGCGTCAATGGTACGGAAGATTTTTTTTTTTCTAAAATCACATTTTTCAGTTTCTTTGTTATAAATCTTAAAAAAACAAAATATCCACGACTTTCTTTCAAATTCTGAATCGTCATAAAAATGTGCAACTTTTCTCTACTTTACCTGTCTTCTTATCTCTTACCGTTTTCAAGATACTAATGGTGAGCATCGAAAAATTCAGGACCCTGTGTAGCTTAATACAGCAAATTTTTTTACGCGTTTCATTGCTATTAAAGATTTTACAAGTATTGTCAGTAGTAAATAAAATAAAACTGTGTGAAAATATAATGGTTTTACAATACTTAAAACTAAGACTAATAATTTTGTAATAAAAACAAAGCTTATCTGTTTATCAACTTTCCACATATTCTTGGATAAATAGTGTAGTAGTTTTATGTATTACCATAAAACATAGGAACATAATAGCATGTAATTTTCTGTTTATGAAGTAGGCCATGAATTTTAATATTTTTTGCATGTTTTACATACATCGTAAACTATGGGTGGTAAGTAATTAAGTTAATGCTCACGTTAATTTTCTAAAAACATTTTTACATTTACATATAGGGTGTTTCATAATTGAATGCTAATCCTTAAGGGTGTTATTCCTTGGATGATTTTAAGAAAAAAAGTTCATATAGGTCCGCAAACGCCGTATTTTTGAGATACAGGGTGTTAAAAGTTGAAAGAAACGGTTTTTTCGTAATATTTTTGATACCGCTTTAGATATTTTTTTTTGAATTTTAGTCGGTACTAACTAGGCATAAAAACGCATTATTTTCAGAAAAAAAAATTGTTCTATTTCAGATATGACAATGAGCTTATAAAATAAACAAATTCTGTTTCTGGCCTACTACAACTAGATATGTACTCTTTTACTCTTCAAGAGTAATAGCCTTTTATTTTTTTACTCGAAAACCGTTCGTCGGACAAACAAGTTAAGAGGCCAGTTTTACTAAGAGATAAAGCAAAATTATAAAAATGACATTTATTTTGATAAAAACAGTGGCGTATAATTTTTTTCATTAAAAATATTCAAGGACATGTTAATACGGACGCCATTGGTAGAAATAGAACAATTTTTTTTTCTGAAAAAAATGTGTTTTTATGCCTAGTTAGTACCTACTTAAATTCAAAAAAAGATCTAATGCGGTATAAAAAATATTACGAAAAAACCGATATTTGTTTCAACTTTTAACACCCTGTATCTCAAAAATACGGCGGTTGCGGACCTACATTGATATGAACTTTTTTTTTTTAAATCATTCAAGGAATAATACCCTTAAGGATCAGCATTCAATTATGAAACACCCTGTATATCTTTTAACTAAAAACTGCTTTACAATCTATTATCTCATTCTTATCTATTAATTAAATCAGTAAAAAAACGTACGGTTTTTAAGGTTTCAGATGGGGTCGTCGCCAAACTATTTAGTACCTCTGCAAGACACAAGACAGCTGAAAATAAATTATTTTTCAGATTTTGTGTTTCACTCAAGGAGTGCACATTTTTAAATTTACAAAAATTTACAATTAGTAACTGAAATAACTTACGGCAAGATATATTTTTATCACTATATTTGTAAAAAATTAATCACTTCATATTTACCTATTACCAACAATACAACAAAATAATCACGTGTTATTTATTTTGCTTGCTTTTTTATTTGCAAAATCAGCCACTGTAGTTTCTTAGTTCAACCTCTTAGACAAAGAATTTTTTATTGACAGTCTGGCAAATTAAATTAAACAATGTTCAGTATTTCTTAGTTTTATTTTTAAATAACTAATACTGCATTTTTAAACTTCAACAAATATACAATAACTGCTTAATAACTACAGTTTCTCTAATAAATAGATGATGTATTGCGTTTTTAACTTACTTCAATTTTTAAAAACTTATTTTCTTTTAAATTGCTTTATTAAACGCAATGAAACATACAACATAGAGAACAACAGAACTCTGGTGTGGCGCTTCCTTGCCTATGCCTTGCTTATGCTTATTGCCTGTAACCTGGTTACAGCCAAAGACCGTCGGCATTCAAAAAATTTCGGTTTAGTTTGCATTTCGATACAGAATCAATTTAAAAAAATATATATTTCAAATACTTTACAATTAATATAAAATAAATATAAAATTATTTATAAGTGAACTATTTAAGTACAGGTTTGTTTCATTTTCTGTATTTAAAAAAAAAAGGTTTGAACTTTTTAATACGTTTACTTTAAAGAGTTGGCAACATTTTTTACAATTTTTAATCGCAATTTAGTTCAATTCGTGTCGTGTGGGTATTAACATTATAACTGTAAATTTTTTAGAAGTTTTTGATAAAGCCTAAGCTTCGTATTACAAATCGCGTGCGTTTAAATGGTTTTTCAAATTATATCTAATATACAGGGTGTTACTAATTTAGTACGGTAATAGATATTTTTTTTAAATTCTTATTATAATATAGTTTATATTGGTTAAATCAATCATCAGAAGAGTTTTGTGTACAGGTTTAAATTACGGATTTATTTAATTCAAAAATAATATAACTTTCAAAATTTTTAATTTTTTAATCTTAAAGACCGCTTTCGCATATTTTTTTTTGTAATTACGTTGCAGAGTAAATAGTTTACTCTTTAGAATTTTAATAAAAGAAGTTATAATTGGTTCAAAAATGTTTTCAAATATTTTTAAGGATACTGTGGAAATTTGTAAATCGTAAATGTTCACGTAAAACGTCATTTTAACAACCTCATTCTCGCCATTTACCAAACAGAATAATTAGAATGGATTGAGCGGCCTCTTAAACTTTTTATTCACAAAAATGCACAAACCACAAACGTGCGAATTTTAAAGCGAAAATCAGCTGTTGCTACACCAGTTTAATTACTCTTCCTATATTGATTCCTAAAATCTGCAGCGATCAAATCCTGAGGCTTCAGTAGATATTAAATCGTTACTCTGAAAGCAATAAAGATTTAACTGTATTAGCTGGTACGTGATCTGTGCAATAAAAAGGATCAAAATTGGCAACAAGGATTTTACTTGTTAAAATTTGTTACATTACCTAAGCATCCCTGATGTTTAACCACTAACCTGTTTTGGAACGAAATTAATTGAAACAAGGAGAGATGATATTATAATTATTATACCACTAATAATATAACAGAATTAAACTGTCATAAGTCGATTGTTTAATTGGTTGTAATTGAGTTATAGATGTTATTTAGTTGTATTATTGGCAATATTTGTATAAGTTTTAGCCAACGCGCCATGGGTTGATTATACGTGTGAATTGTTTCAGGGAGGTCTTCAGATGATAAATAAACACTGATAATCCAAACCTGTTTGTCAACAATTGTTGGAACAACAGAAATGTATTAGGGAAAATAGAATTTAAACAGTATTGTTTTATGCACGCACGTGTGCAGTAAACAAGTGACGAACAACTTTGACACGGATAATCTGCTACGCGCACCAGGATAATCGGTGTGTTATTGTTCTCGTTGGTGGGTTGATTCTGTCGACATCCACAATTGCGGTTTTTGACAAGAAAACGTTAGTGTTAGCAACACGTTTATTGTTTATGGTATAAAGTAATGAAATAGGACGTATGTTTAATGTAAATACTTAATTATCTGCTTTTTTAAAATATGTTTGCTTTTCATGTCGTATTTTGGAAAATTCTAATACTTCAGTTATATACTTAAACCTTAGTCACGTTTGAATATATTTCATAAAACATTTCTCGGAAATTGGATTATTGGAATTTTTTTATCCAAACAATATGTACCTAGATTTAAAACAAAAACTTTTTTCACAACTTTTTAACGTACTTCCATTTCTTTGTTTTAATAGCAACCTACTTAATACTTTAATTTTAATTGATAAAGATTTTTTTTCTACCATTTTTTGCTGCTGTTTTAATAAAAAATTTAAAATGTTGTGGGTTGACTGAAAATACCTCGTTGGATTTTCCAATCGTATGAAAATTATTTGTCTATAGTCCAATCAGCACTTTATAAAAAAAAATGTATATTTATTCCGTTTTGATATTTAAAACTAAAAGAATGCTACCTTATCCATATTGCAGAATACCCGTATCATATTTATCTAATAGACACTTTTTAGTTAAACACAGTGAAACACATACAAGTCTTGGTCCAAGTCTGGTGTTCCACAAGGAAGCGTTCTTGGCCCAGCCCTATATTTACACTTCTGACGTGCCTGTAACCAACAATAGAGAGACTGCTACCTTTGCAAATGACACTGCTATAATGGCGTCACATAGTGACCCAAAATTGGCATCTCACTTCCTCCAGAACCATCTTAACGAAATAGAAAAGTGGATTAAGCTATGGCCCATCAAAGCCAATAATACAAAGTCTGTATACATTACCTTCACTCTCAAGAAGCAGATGTGTCCCAGGGTAACTCCAAACGGTAATCCGCTCCTACAAAAAGATGAAGTGAAATATCTGGGAATCCACCTAGATAAAAGACTGACGGGCTAAATATATCTGGCTTTAAGCGACTCCAACTTGGACACACCTACCGAAACATGTACTGACTGATGAGCCGACAATCTCACCTGTCATTGGAAAATAAGCTCTTGTTGTTTAAAGCCATATTTAAACCTGTATGGACTTACGTCTTACAGCTGTGGCGATCTGCCAGCGAAACTAACATGTCGAGAATTCAACGATTTCAATCAAAAATTTTGCGCAATATCTGTAATGCTCCAGGATACATACCAAACCGAGTTAGCCATCGCGACTTAGAAATCAATACTGTCAAAGAAGAATTCTCATCTTTCAGCACCAAGTACAAGTCACGACTAAGAAGCCACCCAAACATATTAGCTGTGGATCTCTTAACTGCGCCATCAACGAAAAGACAAGCGGTTTGACCCACTGGATTTGCCTTGACGTGATTAAGTAGTAACAGATAAACCATGTGGACATGAATAACAATGAAAAGTGTTAAGGGTAACTTATGGAAGCACTCCTCTGGGTTGGCTTCCACTATATCTTTGTGCTCGTGAGTTCGTAACAATTATATTTCTTATTGTCATCTACGATAGCTTGCAATAATTCATGGATGTAAATAAAAAACCACAAAAAAATCTATGCCGTTATGTATTCTACGCGAAATTAAAAACATTAACAATATAGGAGGTTTTACATTTAAAACTCTATGCACAATTCTTGTTATCGCAGGAAGAGAGAAGCAGCCAGCATTGAACGATATTTTGTTTTCGAAAGAAGAGGGAGGCAATTATGTTAAGTTTTTGTAAATCAAATACGCTTCTCTATTTGAAATGATTTGCATCGGATTCGACATTGCCATAATCTCTAGAAACTTGAATGCGTAGTTTTAATTTCACGGAGATATAGAAACGCTTTTAACTTAATAACTCTGATAGTTTCATTTGAAATAAGTGGAAATTTGTAGAACTATATTATCCTACTATGCATTAAAACAATGTAGAACTGAGGGAAGTTTAATTCACTTGCGATAATTTCTGCTGACGCTTAGCTTTGCATTATAAATGCAAGCTTAAATCAAAATGCAAAGCTGCAGGTCCTGAACGTGTCCCCTTAATGCATTCGCTCGCGTAATGACACTGCGTTACCAAATTTAATGGCAGGAGGCTCTTACAAGATGTACTTTAGGGGACTCCGTCCTGCTAGCATTAAATTAAATATATGTTATTAGACTTATCTTTATGTTTAGAAGTACATCAGTTATGGCAGTGGTCGGCTTAAGTCTCATTTGCTGTTACGGTTTACATGCCGGTTGTAGGCGATATAACGTAATTAAGTCAACAAAGACACACCATAACTAAAGGGGGAGCAGTAATCACAGTTCGCTACTAATTTACAACAACATTTTATGTGGCTATGTAAATTACTTATTTTAATATTAAGCGCTAAACTTAAGTAATTCTATTTTAAAACGAGTCAATAAGAAAACTATTAAATGTATGTATTATTATTCTACGGCACCCTAAAGCAACTAAGAAAGAAGAAATAATATTAAATAAAATATACAAAACATAAAAATGGGAATATTATTACGGAGGAGGATAAAACAATGGAAAGATGGAGACAATACTTAAAAGAACTATCGGAGACAGAAGAAATATACGAAAGATACGAAGTAACAAATGTAAAATACAACAGAGTTGGTCAAGAGATAACAAAGATTACTATAGAAAAATTAGAAAAAGCCATAACAAAATTAAAGGTAAGAAAAGCAGCAGGCAAATATGGTAATACACCGGAAATGATTAAATACATGGAAGAATTAGGAAAAGAAGCACTAAGGGCGCTATTGAACGAAGTAGTGAAATCAAGAATAAAAAAAACAGGGATTGCAACACTGGAATCAACCTTCCACTATACAAAATAGGAGACAAAAGAGAATATAACAACTATATCGAGTGTTTCATAATTGAATGCTGATCCTTAGGGGTATTATTCCTTGGATGATTTTAAGAAAAAAAGTTCATATCAATGTAGGTCCGCAACCGCCGTATTTTTGAGATAATATATGTAAATATATGTCTAAAACAGAAACCAAACATCTACATACTTTTTAGAAATTGTATTTATCAACTGTTAGCACATATTGTAAAATAGTTGACTATCGTATCCTAAAAACTAAGCAGACTGGTTTAATTATAGGAACAGACTGCAGTAATTACCTTGTACACTTAATTTTAAACGTCTAAGTTTGATAAAATAGTAAAATAGAAAATGTAGTCTAATTTAGCATAAATTAGAAACTGCATACCATACAATATGCATATTTTTTGTTTATACTCTTAAAAAAACACACATATTTGCTAATTTAACCATCTTTTCATTTCCAGCGGTTTCAGATTTCCCATCGTGTTGAAACGTAACTCATAAGAAACTCTCTCAATTTCAATTACATATTGGGAAACTCTTTAAAAAAAAATGTCTTGTGCTGTTTCGGATGTATTTCACTAATACAAAGTTAATAATTTTCGAAATTTTGCGTAGTAAAAATTATATCAAAGAATAGTTTTAAAATTTATCTTGTTATGTCTTTAAAATTATTACCAGGTGTAATTCAAACTCTTACGTTTAAAGTTTAATCTAATATTATTTTTTTTACATTTTATATCATTGCCGTTTTGTTTCTTTATTGATACATCATTGGACGTCATTTTGAGCTGTATTCTTAAAAGAACTAAGTTTTTAATACAAGAATGATATCTCATAGCATTAAGTTTCTCGGCGAAAACTTATTGGAAATTTTGGATGTTCAACATAAAAATCATGAAAGTTTGTTAACTCTTCTTTTAATGCACTAGTTCTGTAAAAATGTAATATTTTTTTAAACTAACTAAATGAAAGGAAAAAGCTCAAAAAACATTTCTTTTATGCACATTTTGTTGTACTAAGTTTTTTCGATTAGATCTCTTTAAAATATAGCGATATGTAGCCAACTATTTAGATTTTTAAACTATATTGATTACGGAATTTTAATCTATTTCATAAGTGTATAAATAGACACAACCTGAGAAATTTTTTTCTAAAATAAAGCAAAACTTACTGGTACCTATACTTTACCACCGCTGTGGTTTATTCTCATTCAGAATTCCACGAGGTTTTCTAGTTCAGTAGTGAATAGGTAGTTGTGCGGAGATTACCAATTCGATGCATTCTAGCACACTTTATACTGCATTCTTTGCCATACCACAGAATAAAGGTATGCTGTGTATTGGACGGATAACGAGATTCAGCGTCAAACATGTCAATTCTGTTGAATTTGCTCACAATCTAATTTTCAACAACAAACTGATTGAACGCATTATTGGCTTGGAGCAAAATTGACTTTGTTGATTCACGCGGAACTACTATTTAGTTATTAAATGTTGTACATGAAAATTTAGCTTTCACGTAGACCGGAAAAGGTTGACCGCAATAAAAGTTACGCAATTTGCAATAACCGAGGATTTATCCAGCCGCTTAAAGTCTTTAAAAATATTTGCCTCTCTTAAACTGCCCGAATTTTACTTAATAGCCAAATTATCAGAAGATCTTCAGATAAATATCTGAAAACTTGGCGAAAATTATCACTTCTGCTGTCTTAATATTGTTCTTACAGCTAGTTAAGCAGCTGAGAAAATATTTTCAAAGGAATAAAGAGGGCTCAGTTCGACAGATCTATAAACGAGTCTTTCGCGACTGACACCTGTGACGATCGATTTGGTATGATGGAATATATGGGGACGGCAAGAATTTTTGTTTCAGTGAAAAATCAACGGCCACAATCGCATCATTATTCATACAGCTACTGAAAGCGCAATTTGTCTATGTGCAACGGCATATTTCATGCTCAGCAAGCGTTGATGTGAACGGAGATGCATGCGCCCTCCTCGAATGCAGTTGTCTAGAAGATGAATAAGAAAATATTCTTTGGTGGCGTTTAAAAATTACTGGAATTACCCTCGCAACAAAGCGATAACCTGTCCAATACTAAAGTAAAAACTTTCAATATATCACTTTGGACACGTAATAAATTTTCGATTTAAAGAAAGCTCTAATTTTTCTTTAAACATAAACTTAATCAGTCAACTTACAAATTGGTGTACAGGGTGGTCCAAATTCGATGGGATTACATGGGTATCTCGCTTAATAGTCAAGATAGAAAAACGTCTAAATTACTAAAAATGTGCAGATTTTTAGACAAACTCAGAACCGTTTTCAAAAATAATTTATCATTTCCGGTTTTGGAGTTATTAAGGAAAACCTGTTTTTTTTTTGTTATATTTATAATGTGTCATATCTTCCTTATTGTTTTAAATATCAAAAAAGTTTATAGGGATTTTTTTAGATATTTTTATGTAGAATTTGATAGTACTAAAAAAAATTACGCTCGATGTTAAAAAGTTATGACACAAACTTACCTTTTTTTAATGGAAGCTATAGTTGGCTATGACCTATTTTAATTCCTTATTTCTTTCCCATTTCAAATATATAAAAGCTGATCCATTTATTTTCAATAATATGCAAGTTACAAAGGTTTTTTGCATTTTTTTTAAATATGAAAAAGAAAAAGTAGGCTGTGAAAATAAAAAAAAAACAAGATAAACCGAAAATGATAGAATATGTATATTTGACAACTGTTCTGAGTTTGTTGCAAAAAACTGCACATTTTTGGTAATTTAACCGTTTCTCTATCTTGACTATTAAGCGAGATACCCATGTAATCTCATCGAATTTGGATCACCCTGTACTTTTATGCCAATTTTTTTTTCAAGATTTCTTCTCGAAATGCAATGCCAGTTTCAACATTCCTGTCTCTTTATTATTTGCTATTTTAATTACTTAGGGGCGCTCCAACTTAGAACACATCCGTTCTAAGAGACGATTCAACTTTCAAGTTGTTGGACTTTCGAATTATATTACCCCATAAAAAATAAATCTATTTCAGACCCATCAAATAAATGTTCCCTACCTAAAATATCTTAGGTATTTATTTTAAAAGATTATATTGGTACATGTTAATGAATTTTTTTTAAAATCTATAATATGTACATGTATAGAAAGTATTGTATAAAAGTCAATTAATAATAATAATACCGGAGGGATATTACAGAATGGGTAATATTAACCCTTTTACTACGACGGGCGACTATAGTCGCAGTCGTCTTTCGCGAAACCCCTTGAATTTATTCCTAACTTGCCGTTTTGATATATTGTTACATATTGCACATGTCATCACGTAAAAATTCTTAAAGTTTATCTAAAAATGTCACAAAACTAACATTCTTATACCTAGGGATAAAATGCAAACCATAAATCAAACCCAAAGCATTTTGTTTATGTAAAATGAGTGGCTTTTAAAGCAAATATAGCAAAGTGTTATAAATTTTTAATCACTAAAATATTAACGATTATGTATTGTTTACACGAATTCCAAACAAGAGCATATATTTGATCATCTGGGGTTAGGTAAATGCCGCGTTTCGCATCCAGGAACACAATTTAGTTATTATGGATTACTATTTTTGCAGTGATTCAAACAATTTTAGGGATACTTGATCTGTGCACTAGTACCTATATTTATTACTTCACTTTCATAAAATAAAAGTTTTTAATGCTCAAAATTACTGTACATGGACAAACGTATTTGAGACAGATAATAAATACGGTAAAATATAACTTTGTGATTCACAGAACATGGCGGAATTTCAGGACTGTACTGCTATATCTATAATTTTTTTTAAACAACAACCCTTTCAATATTTAGTTTGCAGTTTAATTCATGTAAAAAAAAAAAGATTATCCGCCTTAGGTTTTACTATTTTATTTTTTATTTAATCATGTGTCTTACTGTTATGTTTAGGACTGCTTAACTATTACCTAATTAAAAATAGATTTCTGCCACCATGGAAGAGTGAGCATACCGGCGCGTCGTACCCTGTCTTCAGTGGGGATGTTTTAGCGGAGACGGCGTTTTGTTCAGCGGCGTGTTCTAGCCGCTAGAATCTAGCGGATAGAGTGCCTCGTTTGGCGAAGAAGTTGTAACGGATAGGAGGACTGTCGTAGGGAAAGGGTTAACGATAATCATTTTTCTCATCGAATCAAATTTGTTTGTGACATCAATGTTTCAATAAAGAAAACATGGGCGCAACAAAATTAAAATTTTTTCATGTATTACATCTATCCAAGAATATGGAGTCGGTCCGTTGTCGAGGAGTCGATGCTGTTGGGAGGAGTTGAAAGTCGGGGTCAGGAGTCGAAAAAGTGTCGATCGCCGACTCTGATTCAGTTTTTTTAAGGATAAGAATATAACGAAACAAAAACATAATAAAGATATTAACCGATTTTTCTTAAAGAACGGAAACCGGAACGACATTTTGTTTTGTTTTTCAATAACGAAAATGTATAATACTGGTTTAAACCGGTTTTTCTTAATATTTTTTAGTATAGCGCATAATTATTAAAAGGAGTCGGGAGTCGGAGTTGGTTTTAAAAATTACGACTAGGGAGTCGAGAGTAGGGAGTCTTTAATTTTTCTCCCCATCCCTGCAACTATAAATAACAATAGGTTCGGAATTAACTTGGAGACTGTACATTACTTTTCATTACTGACAATGAGTATTTAAACATAGCATTGAATGATTAAAGTGCTGAATACTTACAACCTAGTAAAAGCTCTGCGCTTAAAACGGTAGTAATAATATATAAAAAATTATCACAAAATCTAGACTTACAGATGCAATGATCAGTTTCTATGCCATGCAGATTTTTATTGTGGTGGTTGTTGCTACGGTACTTTTTATAAATAGAATTAAACATTGGCCGGGTCGTAGGAATAAATCTGAAATGGAAATAAATGAAAACAGAAATGAACCTTTGCAAAAGCACTTTACGTTAAAGAGAAATTTCAGAAATTTATGGCTTTATTTTATATTCCTCCAAAGGTATATTTAAATTTTATTGCTCTTAGCTTCTACCGTAAAAATATTTTTAATCTATATAGGCAAATAAATCTACCTCGAGTCAAAGAAAATAACAAGTATCTTTCAGAACATTTTAAATTTAATGGGAGCAATAAATGTAAAAGGAAATTGTGTTAATTATATCGTATTAAGTAGATGCTATTACCTTATGTTTCATGTTTGTAAATAGGTTCGTAAATATAATTGTCTTCCAGCTACAAAAAATTTAATTTTTGATCGTGTTTTGAATTTAGAACTATTGTTGTAAAAGTAATTAAGGATACCTTTAAAGTCACTTGGATTTAATTACTTTCAAAGTTGACAAGGTATATTACATACAATATTTTTGCCTAAGTATAAACTTACATGTATACAGAGAGAGTCACAGGAGTGATGACACTTTTGTCTAACAAGGTTTCAAAGGAATTCGTTCTGACATAGCCAAGTTGTAAAATATTCTAATTTTTTTAGACTCCTGTTCCTGTCAATATATTTATAAAAACTTAAATAACTCAACAACGATTTATTTTAGACAGATAAAACCCTATACATTTTGAAAGACAATTTAATTTTACATCTAAAAATTATAAAATATACTGGGGTTCTATTTAAAAAAACAAAGTGACGTATCAATGCTCAAAAACAAAACACTGTGTATAGTTGAAAATAATTTAAGGTTATGTAGTAAATTACGATAAACAACTTTTGTATAAACGTCATAAGCAATGAACTATTACCTAATTAACATATTTATATAAGATGAGTTACCCTTAGAACGTTAGAAAGTCCATTAAGAGGTGCGCGAATTAGGTTAGGCGATTGTTTTATATTTATCGATCTTCGATTGTTATAGAAATATCGATATTCAATATATATCAATATTTCGATATACACTTACTTAGAAGGGCCACTATTAGGATCTCGTAAACGATAAGAGCTACAAAGAAGTTTAAATTAGATAAACTGTTTTTTTCTCTAGGACCTATTCAGTGATGCTTTAATGTTTTAAAAACGTTTAATGGCACGCTAGATAATGTATACAAAAAAAAAATTAAATCTAACTAACTCGGTAGTAGGCTATTTGATGGTACAAAAATTGTTTTCGGGAAAAAGATGTAGATTTTTTCATCTCTATTAAATAATGATTCAGAAACACTAAAACAATCGAAAAAATATATAATAAGTGAGAAAACTTGAAGAATCATATACCAAATATATACTGGTCCAGCCAGACCAGTGGTGCACAGCTTGGGACTACCAACCTTACAAGTATAACCCTTCACGCCGCCATTTTTTTAAATTATTTTTTTTGTTTCGAAATACATTAAAACATGAAATATGAGGTCCTTACGAGATTTTTTTTCATAAGAAAAATACATTCAAACTTGAAATTGGTCCAGCCAGACCATGGTGAGCACATAAGGGCAGAAAAAAATATAATAAAAGTGTAAGAAACGCTGAAGGCATTGTAAAGTTGTCACAAGCCGAGATATTAATCCGTTACGTTAATTTTTGTACACACTGTATTTGCTTTTCATGATACTTTTTTTATTTAGGCGTCGTTGTTGGAGCTTCAGCACTTTACTTTATTTGGCACACCTTTTTAAGTTTTTGTAAAATGTATAAAAAAAAAGCTTTTTCATTTTTACAGCCAACTTGCCTAAACTAGTCCAACTTGATTCATCTTAAATTTATTCTTATTTGGATTAATCTTTATGCAACACCACCATATTTATTAATTACAATTTTTGTAGGCATAAAATGTATCTCATATTTATGGATTTTTGTTCGTCATATTTCGTCTCTATATTCACCAATAAATTTTTGAAACTCATGTTTTATTAAATTCTTGAAATTATTAAACTTGTGACATGTTTTTATCGCTAAATTATTACTTTTTTAATGTAAACAATTTTACTGGAATTTTATATTCATAAGCATTGATTAAACGTGTCAATACATCATAATATATTTATGGTATTGACTCGTATTCTCAGATTTCAAACGAATTCCAGCCATTTTACTGTTTATTGTGTAACTCGGCGATCGTTGGAGTGGAATTTAATAAAAATCTTTCAAATCTGATGGTCATTAAATATGCAAATTCGCTTAAAGATATGTATCAACCACATTTATTACAAAATATACTATTTTATTGGTTGGAAATAATTAAATGGAAGCTATACTGCATAAGTATAGTTATTTCATATTTTACTATTATTGGTATCTATTCATCTTTGCTTTAGTTTAATACTCACACTTTATTGTACCTACCGTAAAGGTTGATGATTGAGTATAGGTTTTATTGAAGAGTTTTATGTGCTTTTAGATCGATTATCTACGCTTACATTATAATTTTCTGTCTGTTTTCAAATGTTTTTGAAACTTTGCCAGTGCATGCCAAATTATTTCTCTCTATATGCTGCAGTATTAGATTGGAATATGGTTTTTTATTGTTTTATTACAATTTTTATTCCTATCTGCGACCGTTCAAGCTACAATTTTTTTGAGCTGTTGGTTTTTAATATCTAAAGTAGGCATTTTTGAGCGGCTATACAGGTTATATACAGTATATATATACTTATATTCCACCTCTGACAGGTCATTCTACTTACAAGGGAGGGTCACGATACGTTGTCGCCAGAATTTTATTTTGGCTGTGTTTATTGCATCAAGTACATCAAACCTAAATGTTTTCCAGAATTATACGTGCCACTGGCCATTTCCTTCGGAAAAATAGGAAAATAACTTAAAAATTGGCATAAAAAGGTCGTTTTTGCGATCGCGTTGCCCATAAAACCGTCAGAGACATATTCAAAATTCTTCTATTTACCAATGCGTGCATCCTGTGCAAGTAAAATGGTGCAAAGATTTTGAAAAAATCATGTACGGTTCCGGAGAAAAACGCCCAAAACGAAATCCTTGCATAGGAGCTATGATTTGAGAAGTTGTGGAACCTATATCTACTACGCTACTTGCATAAGCGTTTAACATAGGAAAAACCGTTTTTACAAAGGCCTCTTTTTTCGCGTTTTTCTCTGGAACCGTTAAAGATTTTTAAAAAACTTTGCACTATTTTACTTGCAAAGGATGCACGCATTGGTAAATTAAAAAAATTTGATTTTGTCTTTGACGATTTCATGGCCAAAGTGATCGCAAAAATTATTTTATTATTCAACTTTTCAGTTTTTCCCCTATTTTTCCGAAGAAAATGGCCAGTGGCCCGTATAACTCTTCCAAACATTTAGTTTTGATGATCTTGATGCAATAAACACAGCCTTAATCAAATTTTAGCGACAACGTATCGTGGCCTTCCCTGGTTAGAAACACATGGCCCGATTGTATAAACGTTGAACCTGGGTTTAACCCCGGGATTAAACCATGATAACCCTAGAACTAGGCAAAATCGCAGCATAGTTGGCGCTGATATTTTTGATTTTAGGGATTCATTTATATTTTAACACTGTGTTACTTTTTGCAGTCGGGCCTATATTTAAGTGTCTTCATCATAATCCGAATTTGTTTGCCAATTGCCTATATAACTTCGTATTTTATTCAATTCCTCGTTTAATTTAATGACTTAAATCTAAAAATAACCCAAAATGACCACTAGGTATAAAAATGCAAAACCAACGAATTGAGACAGCTGTAGGCTCTGTTGTATAAAACGCTTTATATCGCATTTTAATGTTATCTTTGATACCCAATACTGCAACTAGGTTAACCCAAACATGCAATATGAAGCGTTATCCAACCGGGCTAGTATGCAAGTAACATATTTTGTTTATTTTAACCCTGTGTTACTACTCAAAATAAATTTTACACTGAGACTATTCAAGGGTCAGTCTGACCCTCTCATAAATTAATTAATAAATAAATAAAATAATAAATTAATAAATTAAAACACAACACATATGAAAAAGGATATATTTAGGAATAAAATTATACATTTACCTATTTTCTGAACAGTTTTGACATACAATTATTGAGCAAGTATTGCAAATCGGGATTTTACAAGAAGAACAAACACTGTTCGTTTTGCGATCTTTTATATAGGGTTTATAGGGACAAATGCCGCAACGCTTTCTTTTAGAATGCTGTAATGGCGCGAAACAAACACAAAGCGGCTGAAAACACCCACAACACGCAAGCTCGAGTGCAATACTGAAAATACACGGACGGGGGGACCGGGTTGGTTAAGAATTATTGTTTGAAAATTTTATTTTTAAACTTAACAGGGCCGTAGAGACCCATGAGTAGTAACGAAGGCTTAAGCATGTTTTTTGCACAGCGGATTTTTACAGTGCTGCTAAGCGTTTGTCTGACAACGATTTATTATTCTGATCGCCCTTGATTACAGGTACAACTGTATGTAGATAAGGTCAGGTATATCACTGTCTTTTGTAAAACAGGTACTTATGTTATGTAGTATGTTTATCAAGATATGTAACAGAAAATTAAAGTATATATTTGTCACTCCAGATAGATCGTCTTAGTATTTCATAACGAACATATTATTTATGTTTGTTGCTAACAGTAGTTTTTTTTACACTTGAAGCAAATATAAAATACGTTACAATATTGTAGAGCTTGTAAATTAACGACCTTACAAATGTTTATGAATATTTCATAACTGATGTATGCGGTTTGAATTACTTGTAAATTAAGCATTATCCTTACATATTAATGGTGTTGGAGTGCTGCGATTTAGCGAGTTGGGAGTTTAAAATATAGAATAGTTATAAAAAGTGGCACTTTGGCGCGTGTGTAGCGTCTCCCAGGAACGCTAACTCATCTACCGGGTTAATCCTGGTGCATTAATATTCATACGCGTGGATGGAACCCGCTAAACAGCTCTGTTACTCGAGATGTGTCATGTTTTACCTCGCCCTGCTAAATTATACTCATCTAAACGGATGCTGGAGAAGAAAATTCTGTCACCATTTCGCCAACGTTCTCAATATTTTGTTCTCGTTGGACGAAAAAAAAAACGTAGAGAAGCCAGATTTTATATGTCATAATTTCATTGCGTATGGATTATATTAGCGAACGGAAACATGTGAAATAAACATAATATTAAGCTGCTTGGTTTATAAATCATAATTTTAATGTTTTTCCCGCTTTTTGTATTCAAGTATTAATTTTAATTAAATTGAAATTCATACAATTAGTTTCAACCAAATGATTTATTGCGTTAAAGTGAATTTTAAAACAATTAAATGCTATTTACACCCTTGCAAAAATCAAAGTGTAAGTTCTTTTTTGTCCGTCCTATGGTCAAATAATTTCATTTAAATTATTTTTTGTTTAGGTAGGTATACAGGGTGGTGCTTTTTTCGATGCTCACCATTGCTATCTTGGAAACGGTAAGAAATACAAGGTCGGTTAAATTAGAGAAAAGTTGCACATTTTTATGGCGATTAAGAATCTGAAAAGAAATCCTGGATATTTTGATTCGTTTTTGATTTATTACAAAAAAACTGAAAAATGTGATTTTAGAAAAATATTATTATCTTCCCTACCATTGACGCTATTTCATTTAAACTTGGTAACTTTATGTTTTTGACCGTTCTGGGTTTGATGACGTCAACAGAAATTTTCTAAGCCTTCTAGATTTCAAGTTGCGATAGTCAACTTTTTTATTTTTTATGGCCGCCATATTGGATTTTTACACCATCAGACAGACAAAAAAATTAGCTTTTCAGATTGGTAACCAACATACCTTTTTTCTTTCAAAAAACTTGTTGAAATTTTAAAATTTGTGTAAATAATTCATAAAATCGAGAATGCTCTGAAAAACAATTGAAATTATAAGATAAATCAAAGTGACACAACATTTTATAGGTCTAACAAAATAACGAAAGGACAATAAATTTAAAACACAAGATAAATAATTATTTAAATTGTTTAAAGTGCGCGCCGTTATGTACCTATGAAGTAGTGGTTAGTCCTCAGATTCATTTCGTCCACTGCCTTTAGGATAGTTTGTCTCGAAATAGAGTCGAAAGCATTTTTGATTTTATGGCGAAAAAGTTCAATATTTTCCGTTGGGGTTGCATAAACAACATCAATGTAAAAGTAATCCATAGGCATTAAACATGGCGATCGCGGAGGCCAATAAACAGGACCAAACGTACCAAGTCATGAATTTTGAAACCGTACATCTAAATTAATATCATTTTACAATGCGGGCGTTGTGAGGACCAGCTCCTTCATGCTGAAACTACTGATGATTTTGAATTGTTAATAATGGCAATTCGCCTAACATATCTTCTAAATATGTTTCCAACAATCTTAATTTCGTTATCATTAGACCTATAAAATGTGTCACTTTGATTTATATTATAATTTCAATTGTTTTTCAGAGCATTCTCGATTTTATGAATTATTTACACAAATTTTAAAATTTCAACAAGTTTTTTGAAAGAAAAAAGGTATGTTGGTTACCAATCTGAAAAGCTAATTTTTTTGTCTGTCTGATGGTGTAAAAATCCAATATGGCGGCCATAAGAAATAAAAAAGTTGACTATCGCAACTTGAAATCTAGAAGGTTTAGAAAATTTCTGTTGACGTCATCAAACCCAGGACGGTCAAAAACATAAAGTTACCAAGTTTAAATGAAATAGCGTCAATGGTAGGGAAGATAATAATATTTTTCTAAAATCACATTTTTTAGTTTTTTTGTAATAAATCAAAAACGAATCAAAATATCCAGGATTTCTTTTCAGATTCTCAATCGCCATAAAAATGTGCAACTTTTCTCTAATTTAACCGACCTTGTATCTCTTACCGTTTCCAAGATAGCAATGGTGAGCATCGAAAAAAGCACCACCCTGTATATGTTATTTCATGATTTATTTTATAGAATACTCATTACAAATAGTTGAATTATGAAATATCGCTAAACTATACTTCTTCTCGTTACCAACTACGATCTGCGTCAAGTGTGAAATGAAATATACTTTGGGTTTGGAGTGAAAAACGAATGCTACAATCACAAATATATAATATAATTCTTTGCATCAGTAATAGGGGCTTAGGTTAAAGATTGGTTATACGTTGATTATACGTAGGTTTATATTTAACCAAAAAAAGTTTGACCAACATTTAGTTTGACGCGCTTATTCATTTGGTGAGTCAAGACAGACCCCACGGAGTTTTATGGCGAAACGGTAAATAGTCTCAAAATTCTGTTGCAGTTAGATTATGTAAGACAAAGGGCTATATTTTAAAAATATTTTTAAACATACAGGATGCTTCAAAGAAGAGTATAATATCAAAGTTATCCTTTAACCTATAAAAAACCCTGTATTTTTTAAATTTTTTTTCAAATTGACTTAAAATGTGTATGGTTATATGGGTATAAAGTCAACTGTTCTCGTGAAAATTGCATTTTCATGAAAATAGAGCACTTTCAAAAATTGTCCACATTTGTAAACTTTAAAAAGTCTGAAGAAATTCGCTTGGATACAAGATTGACAATAGATTATTTAACCCTTTGCACTACCTACATTTTTAAAATATTATACAGGGCGTTTTTTACGCTTCGTCCAATTTGCGAAACTTTAAAAATAGATAACTGATTTTCTTTAAATACGACACTATATTTTTTTTACACAGTCCTATAGAAAATTCAATGGTCCTTCCAAAAAATAAAGCCTGTTTTATACCTAAAATTGCAATTTTTTGTGATATCGCGATTTTATTGTTAATTATTAGGGCAAAGTAATATTTTCTAGTAGACTATGTAGGTAGACAGAGCCAATTTGAAACAATTGAAACAAAAAAAAAAACTTGAAAAATATAATTTTATCTTTTGCCCACGCATTTTTGACAGTTTTTTATAATGAAGATCTAGTTTTACTATTCCTCCGTTTAAATAGAGGAAAATGCTTTTTTTAGTTGGAATTGTTGTGTCGTCTTATATCATTATATTCCAGTATTTAAAGATCTTTTTACTAAGTTATTTGTATTTGGAGTAAAAACATCGTAATAAAGTACTAAACTATAAAGTATTAAAAGAACTTGAAATAAGTTGTTTTTTTACTGATAAAGCCATTTACATCGGGATCTAAGTTTTGCATTTTGCATAAATGTATGTTTAACCCTTTCGTCCCGAGTGGTACACATATGTACCACACATGTTTTAAAACACCTGAAAGCCAAATTAAACGTTTTAGAGATGCGAGAATTGTACCATGCCGTTATTTAGACTTGCAGTTATGTGTCTCGATGTAAATATACTGCAGATTTTGACAAAAAAATAATACTTGCAGGTTTTATTACGTTATTTGGTATCTGATGGTGTGTACCAACAGGGTTTTAGTGTGGTACGTATGTGTACCATCAGGTACCAAATAACGTTAAAAAAAAGTATGGTACACAGCCGCAACAAATAATTTAATTTTTAGTCGCGAAATACTATAAGTTGACACTAAGGGCCGTTCTTACCACCGCCTGTTATTTTGGCTGTTAGCTAACTGGCAGTTTAGAAATAACTTCCAGTTATAGACAAATTTAACAGGCACCTTTCCTACCACCTTCCAGTTGTTCATTTTCTTCGGCAAGAAAATTTTCAAAATCTGGCTCTTCATCTACATCATCGTCGTCTCTTGGTAATGTCTCTCCCATATCGATTGCAATATTGTGCATGATTGCTGTGGCCACAATAACTGCTTGTACCCTAGTCAGTTCTATTCGCATCTCAAAATGTAGTATGGGAAATCTTCTTTTCCATACTCCATATTGCCTTTCTACTACGTTGCGTGTTCTTATTTGCGATTCATTGTAAAGTTGTTGAGCTCTACTGTTGGGTGCTTGTAATGGGGTTAAAATATAACACCTAAAATTAATGTTCATTTATATTGTAGTATCAATTTTATTCATGGTTATTGGTTATCAGTACATCATATGAATGAATACCTATTTTGATAGCCACTGTCACCTAAAAGAATTGCAGAACCAAATTCAACTTCCTCAAATCTTCTTCTAATTGTAGAATTGTTAAATATTGTTTGGTCATGATTTGCCCCAGGCCACCGAGCCACAATATCCACAATTTTGAGTTTTGCATCACTAACTGTTTGCACATTCAATGAAAAATATCCTTTCCGGTTTCTGAATGTCTCTGCTTGATCTCCACCTGGAGATTGAATTCATACATGCGTACAATCAATTGCACCAATAACCAATGGGAATTTTGCAATATCATAAAAAAGGACTTGGGATGCTCTGATTTCTGCTGCATTTGCTGGCATTTTTATAATTTCTTTTCGTAAAGTACATATTGCACGACTCACTAACCACACAAACTCAGATGCAGACTGGACTGACATACCACTGAAATCCGCAACGGTTAATAACATATTGCCTGTTGCAAAAAATCTCAATGTTAAAAGCAATCTATTCATTGCAGACACAGCTTGGTTTCTTTCACTAGATGGTTTGATCAAGCCATTTATTTTTTGAAGCAAATTCATTACATATTCTTTTGAAATGCGGAATCTTTTTATAAACTCCTCATCACTGTTTAAAATAAAATGATCTTTCCTACTTCTCAAAATGCGTTCTCCTCTAATAGGAAATAAAAAGACTAAATCTCCAATCTCCTCTATTTCTTGCATTTCATTAATTTCTTTGTCCTCACTTTTAATTTTGTTTTCACCCTGTACACGACACACAAAATAAACTGCACAACGCTTGTGCAACGCCACAAAATAAATAGATTTTGAGGTTAGATTTCTGCACTAAACTGGCAGTTAGACATTAACGGCAAGGAAAAGTACCGGTTGCCGTTAGGACCATTTTAACCGACAGTTAATACATAACAGGAGGTGGTAGGAACAAAATTCTTGTTAACTGCCGCTTACCGCTAACAGCAACTTAACAGGCGGTGGTAAGAACGGCCCTAAACTGACAAAATTATATGCAATTTTTAATCCAAAAGACATTATTTATATTCAAGGACGAAAGGGTTAACTTTTTCCTTTATAATGTTTTTTTTGTGAATCGTCAATATGAGGACATTTAAAATGTAAAATATTTTTGTGTCTAGTGTACCATAAAACTCTTAGCATCTCTGAGATGCTCTATGAAACAGGTAACAGGTAAGTTATTTTCAATTTAAACGAATTAAAAGTTGTCTTCGGTAAGCTTTGAATTTGGAATACCCTGTATGCAATTTTATATCTTTAAGCAGTACTTTGTGTAGTCACAAAAAAAAGTATTTACTGTACACTTTTTATTAAAAATTTCGTGCCTAAATACAGATTTAAAATGGTTTTTATTGGCTCAAATCCAATTTTGTAACTCTCTCCTTATTTCTTGATGCATATTAAAATTTTTATTTACTTCTACAAGCACTTTTTAGTTAAAATTTCGTTATATAAAAAAATACAATTTGTTACTCATAAACGCAAAGTATTTGATGAAATTTTATGTTTTTGAAATAATTAAATAGGTCTATTGTTATCACTCTTTTTTAAAAACTCAAACTCTATTTGTGGTTAATTTACATCGATTATACACATCACTTGTGAAATAAAGTACCCATTGAACGTGTTAATTGCGGTTGCTGTACTTAATAACTATATGAGTCAATTTCTATAGAAAATTTGCTGGATCATGTCAATTTTAGCACCAATTCGAAATTAATTACCAAAAAATACTACACAGTAATCAACTTCGTAAAATCTATTACTTTCATTTCTAACATTTTTATATTAAGAAATTAAACATTTTGTGGTAAGTAAGCTATAATTAGTAGGTAAACTATAATTGGTATAGGTACTTTCATGTAGGTGCTCTTAAGTTTTATTTTTAACAAGTCGATGAAATTGCTCTCAAATTTACTTACCATCTAATTATTTAAAAATGTTCGCGTGTTACTGAAACATGAAGTCTTATTATGTGGGTTTTTCAGTCTTTATTTTTGCAATCTAAATTGAAAAGCTATATTAAGCTTGTTGCATCAATAATAAATAAAGTTTAATCCGAAAATCAAACCAATATAATTTTACGCCAATATTGAGTTATAAAAATTTGTTTAAAAACGATCCTATTAAACTTGGCGGTTTTAGTGATACCGTCGCGCGGGGTGACTTGAGCCACCGGATGTGTCTTAGGCTGCGGTTACAGTACAGCCGTATTCGCGCGATGGGCTTCGCGCGTATGCGACCGTATACGCGCGAATCAAAGAAACCAATGCAAGCATATGAGAGTGGTTTCGAGCGAATTCTCGCTTGTAGTGTAACCACTCTTATATGCTTGCATTGGTTTATTTCAGTCGCGCGAATACGGACGCGTGCGCGCGAAGTTAATTCGCTTGTAATAAAAACGCACACTTAAACCACTTGACAAGAAATTTGTTTGATTAATAATTGTATATATTAATACTTTCTAATAAAGCATTTCTGGGACAACTTTTCACCCTCTTGTTAATAAATGGGTTAGAATTCACCAAATTTATTTCTACCTATGCTATGTCTGCTTATTATGTATGGTGCAAATTTTTGAAAAAAATGCCAGTGATTTATATATTTTTTGATATTCTATAGGTAAAGAGTCGCAGTTTTTTTTTAAACTAAGGGTGGCTCATTGTACCTGGGTCTAGAAAAATTCTTCGCCCACAATTCGTCGCCCACAATTCTTTGCCCACAATTTTTCGCCTCCACAATTCTTCGCCCACAATTCTTCGCCCACAATTCTTTGCCCACAATTCTTCGCCCACAATTTTCGCCCACAATTCTTTGCCCACAATTGTTCGCCTCCACAATTCTTCGCTCACAATTCTTTGCCTACACAATTCTTCGCCACCACAATTCTTCGCCGCCTCAATTTTTGCCGCCTAGAAGCATATCACAAACTTTATTTGTAAATGTGATTGTTTTTATTTATAACGTATTTTTTACAGATTATTTTACATTAGCCTAAAGCAGGGCATGAAACCGGTTTTTTAAACCGGTTTAAAAAACCGGTTAACCTTTATTTTTTATCCAAAATTGTGATTTTTAACCGAAACCGAAACCGTTATTTTTAAAGGCAAAAAAAACGGTAACCTTTAACCAAAATAATAAAAAACCGGTTTTTTAACATCTCTTTTTAATAAAAATTATTTTGAAAAAATACAAAATCTGTATTAAATGTGATTAGTTCACCAAAAGTAATTACTAAATGCTTGATTGTACATATATTATAAAATTATAAATAGATAATATCTTTTTATACTTTGCATTCCAAATCTGAATAATGTTAAAAACCGGTTAAATTAACCGGTTTTTTCAAAACCGGTTTTTTACGGAAAAAACCGGTTTTTCAACAGAAACCGTTATAAAAATAAAGTTCTTGAATTCGGTTAACCGTTGACCCAAATTTTTTTCGGTTTCTAGCCCTGGCCTAAAGTTGTTTCCTGTATATTAATTTCTTCTTTTAATATTATGTATAAAAATTGCTACATAAATAGCGTATTTTGTGATTTTTAATCTTGTGTATGTTATAATAGTATGAATAAAAATTAAATTAACCTGACCTAACCTAACTTAACCTAATGATATGCTTGTATGTGGCAAAAAATTGTGACGGCGAAGAATTGTGGCGGCGAAGAATTGTGTAGGCGAAGAATTCTGGGCGAAGGGTGTTCCGGACACGCATTTTACCTCACTTGGGGGCTAAATTTGCAGTAGAGCATCAAATATGAAGTGTCATGAGCCACCCCCTGAATTAAAAAAATTCAAAATGTTTATGATAATTGGGGTTCTGCGCTTTTGTCAATCTATACGACATGCAGTATGTATAATTTCCTCGAATTTTCAAACACTGAACCTTTCAAGTTGTGTAATTACATGAAAAAATGTAAAAAACTTTGTGGTAAAATGGCTCAATCGCCCCGCGCGACGGTACATAAGAGTTTTCTAAGTTTCAAACAGTTATATTACCTACATGTATTTAAGCAAATTTTAAGTTTTATTGTTGTGCTTTTGGTAAAATATAATTTAAATGTATTACATATTCAGTTACTTATGTAGCTTTTGTTAAATTGGGTGCGTCCGTGCTTCATGTGATGACAATTCTGATGTTAGGTGGCGCGTGTGGTCCTGTACGACTGACTTGTTTGCACGTAATTATGGCGACGCATTTGGCTGAAGTTCATTATAGCGAGGGACGCAAAGGGACGAGGGTTTAATTACACTGTAATTTACAACTCTCTGCATTTTAAATTCGTTACTATAAAATTGGAGTTGCGAATAAGTTGTGTAATCATATGCTACGCACAGTGCGATTTAATTCAAAAGTTCGTCGCAAAGTAAAGAGAGGGTGCGGGTTTTCATTGTAGGAATCAGTTGGGGTTTTCAAACACCTAAGTCACACGTAATTAGATCATTAGCCTGTCGGGTACGCATATCCTTGGAAGTTCATAGTGGTCTATAGGAAGATAATAATCATCATGACCAAACTTGAGTGTTCCCTTAAATCAGATATCGTGGTGATCTGCTAAATATTTGGTACATGATCCTAAGTCAATTAAATTGACGCATTACTACATATTTTAGTTTTTTAGCATTGTTTATCGTAAAAGCTTGGTCCAAAAATATGCTATTATAAGATTATTGTAGCTTTTAAAAGACTTTTTTTATATTTAAATCATTTTTGTACTCGTATATTTCATAATATTTATTAAATGATGTTAATCGAAGCGTTTTTATAACTTTTACTGCTTTTTGTTGTTTCATAATATTTTTACTAGCTAATTTTAGTGATTAAATGCATCTTTTATAAAAGACTTTCTGGCAAAAGATTTCTAAAATATACAACACCGGATAAGGAATTACAATAGATTTTAAATAGTGCATTTAAGAAAATATATAATATGATATTTTCATGTACAGGGTGGTCCAAATTCGATGCAATTACTTATATGGTTATCTCGCTTTAATATTCAAGAAAGAGAAGCTGTTAAATTAATAAACAATAATGTGCAGTGTTTGAGACAGAGTCAGAACCGTTTTCAAAAATATTCTATCATTTTTGGTTTTTGAGCTATAAGAAAAAAAGTGTTTTTTTTTGGTGTCATGTCTACGTTATTGTTGTAAATATCAAAAAAAGTGTAAGGAAATTTTGTAGATATCTTTATGTTGTATCCGATGGTCCTAAAAAAATGTTTTTATGCTTGATGTTAAAAATTATTGCACAAACTTACCTTTTTTAAAAAGAAGCTGTAGTTGGCTATGGCCTATTTATATATCTAATTTTTTTCTAATTTCTAATATACCGGGTGTTAACCACCAGCCGTGAACATAGGGAATCAACATTGGTTTTAACTGTTTTTCGGATTCCTGCTCCCCAATTGAATTTATATTAAAATTAATGGCAACAATAGAAAGATAAAATTATTACGCATCATTTGAGACCATTAATAAGCTTAAATGTTTAATATTTAGTTTATAATTATTATTTTAAAATTGGATTAATTTTACAAATATAAGTAGCCATGACTGTCAATCTGACATTAGTTTTCATTAATTTGTTTTATTATCTGTCAATTTTTAAATCAGCGAGTTATTTCTTTAACGATTTTGATTAAAATGAAGAAAAAAAACTATAATAGAGGAAGAGTTTTAATGGCCAATCTCAACAAATTAAAAAAACCTTAGTTACTTAATCCAAATGAATTTTAAAAGGTCCTACTCTATGTTTTTTTTTCACAACCTAGCTTATCTTAAAAAAAAACATTCTTAACTTGCCCATTATTAAAAATAACTACACCAACCCTGATATATTTGGAATAAGAACAAATAAAGAATTTAAATGAGCCTTATCCAACTATAGCTTCCATTTAAAAAATTTGTGTCATAACTTTTTAACGGCAAGCGTTTTTTTTTAAGGTTTATTGAATTTATCATAAAAATATCTAAGAATTGTCTTCAATTTTTTTCGATATTTGCAACAATAAAGGAGATATGACCCATTATTAATATGAGAAATCCACTTTTTTCTAATAACTTAAAAACCGGAATTGATCAAATATTTTTGAAAACGGTTTTGAGTTTGCCTCAAAAAACTGCACATTTTCGGTATTTTAACCGTTTTTCTATCTTATATAGTAAGCGAGATATCCATGTAATTCCATTGAATTTTGACCACCATGTACAATAACCCAAGATATTTATTAAAGTCAACAAAAATGATGTATTTTCACAGTCAAATAATTCGAAAACATTTGTTGGCCTAAATTGACCTAATGTGTTGTACATTTTGGCCCATTAAAGTGTCTACCATGAATTTTGTTACACCCTGTATGATTTCAGAGAGAGGGTTAGCGATTATATTATGTTGAGGGGTTTGCGAATCGAAAAAGTTAAAAAACACTGCTTTAGGGCCATTAATATTAATACAATTGAATTTATGTACCTATATGAATTCTAATATCATTTAAAAAGGTATTTGAAATCCTTTGATATTTTGAAATAAACGAAAAAGTTCTGTCTCTTAATATGAATAAGAAAAGGGCTAGCAATTTTTTAAACAAACCAAACGTATAAAATAAATATTTAGGCCGCCCACAATCAAGCCACTTCAATAAATTAAACTAAACTACTATAGACTAAAATGACTCACAATTAAATATGCAAAACTTGGTTAAAAAATCACCTATTTGGATAAACAATCTATTTTAACGAACATCGGAAATAATTTCTGGACCATTTGATTCGTTGGTACATTGACTGTAGGTGTAGCTATCCATATTTTTGTCATAAATACGATAAGCGTTTTTTTAAATAATAATCTCATCTACTTTTTTATTTACCATGAATGAATAAATTATACAATTCAAACATTTATCCGCTATCAAGTTTTATTCAAAATTAATTAAACCTGAATCAACTCTGCAATACGTAAAATGTAAACTAAGTGAAGCAGATACATAACTCTAGATATTTAAAATAACTATAAAGTTGTAAAAGATGCTACTAAAACCTGCTATAGCAATAATGAAATAACACAAAATGTCTTTAATTTGCTAGGTCTTATTTGAAGTAAAAGTAAACTTTTTATTATCTCGGTTTTGTATCATTATATATCTACATAACGCGGAAAAGTATCAGGGGAAATAATTTGCGTTCATTACTGTTTTAATATTTATAAAACGATCTGCCCGATTTTAGACTAATTTAACTTTTGGTATTGCAAAGTCTGAAACTTTATAACATAATTCATGGATATTATACGCCCGTAAAATTCAAAAATGTATTCGAAATGAAATCAAAATAGGTACAGATGTTAACATAAAATTTCGACATTACTTTTATATTACAATAAAGATGGAAATATTTTAGCTGGGAATTAAATATATATATTACAACTAATTAAGCTACTAACATACTTTTTTAGCGTTTTAAAATACAAAACCAGAAATGTTTTAATTAAGTCGGGCCTTTTATAACTGTGCGGTATTTTATGCACGGTTGCCGGAATTAACTTTGATAATTAGCTAATATTACTTTAAATCTACAATTTTAAAATTGTTATCGAAACTTTGGAAATTCTTTATCAATTTTATTTTTTCTGCAAGAAAGTGTAACATGGTATTCCAGTAAAAATTTATTAAACTGCAAAGGTATTTTTCTTAAGTACGATGATGGTATAAATACTTTTTGGCCTAGCCTAAAGACGTTGCAAATTTTAATTGATTCTTGAAGGTTTTTCCAGTGTCCCTATTGTGTGGTTTGACTTTTGAAGTTTCATTAGGTATGCCAAGTAGTTTGTCTTTGACTGTACGCCAAACTGAACAAATTCTGCGTTTTGTAAACAATAGAAAACGCAGTCTTAATAAAAAATGCCTGAATATTAAGAATTTATACCCAACCCAAACAAATAACAAGCTAAGTTCTACTTACAGTTAGTGTTTTCCATCGTATTAAACAATTAAAACATGGGTTGCGGATTTTAAACGTTGTAGTTTTAACAGTAAAAATAAACAACGTGCGGAAACGCCAAAAACGGCTACTACTGAATAAGTTGTCCAAAAAGTATACATAAAATTGCATTGACTAGCAGTCGATTGTAGATAATCGAAATAGTATATCGAAAGAGCGAGCACATCACATATTATGTGGTTTTGAACATAAAAGGCTATCCGCGCGAAGGTTACCGCGATTGGTTGACCGAAAAGGCTATGGTGGCAGTATAAACCCTTGCATAAGCGCTATGATTTGAGAAGTTGTGGTATATCTGTATAACTATATCTATGCGACTTGCATGGGCGTTTAACATAGGGAAAACCGTTTTTACAAATGCCTCGTTTTTTGCGTTTTTTTTTCTCCGGAACCATTTAAGATTTTTTTAAAAACTTTGCACCATTTTACTTGCAAAGGATGCGCGTATTGATAAATAGATGAATTTCGATTTTATCCCTGACGGTTTCATGGCCAACGCGATCGCAAAAATTACTTTAATTTTCAGCTTTTCAGTTTTTTCTCTATTTTTCCAAAGAAAATGGCCAGTGGCACGTATAACTCTGCAAAACATTTAGTGTTGATGTTCTTGTTGCAATAAACAGCCTTAACCCTTTCAGCCCGAAGACCGTATATTTCCGCAATAAAATTTTGTGACCAACTGCCGAAGGCCGTGTTTTTTCGAACTTATTATATTTAGACGACGAACACCGTACGCGTCCGTTTGATAGGTTAAAATACGTTTATTAGGCTCTATAGATTCGTGTAAAATCGTTTAAACTCGCGTGCATATCAGTGCATTAGTCAGTCTCAGATTTAACGTGTTTATTGTGCTTATAGTTGATTTTATTTTAAAATACAAAGGTAATTATTATATTTTATATAACAGTTTAGTAAAATTCCAACGGAAGAAGAAAGTAAACAAAAAGTTAGGAGATGCGTTGTTTGTAGTAAGCATGATAAAAGAAAAGAAACGTCGTATTATTGCAAGGATTGCAATGCTCCTCTTTGCATAATTCCTGTTTCGAAATTTATCATTGTAAACGTAATTACTAACAAACATATTTAATTATAATTTTTTGAAAATAAACAGAAAAAATTAAATATGTATTTTGATTTCTAACAGTGTTGATCATTACGTATAATATTCGAGTAGTGAGACCGCGGAACGTAGTTTGCCGAAGACAATTTGATAATTTCCTGTTTCGAAATTTATCATTGTAAACGTAATTACTAACAAACATTTTTGATTACAATTTTTTGAAAATAAACAGATGAAATTGAATATGCGTTTTTATTTCTAACAGTGTTGATAATTACGTATAATATTCGAGTAGTGAGACCGAGGAACGTATTTTGCCGAAGACAATTTGGTACAATGACGAAGGCCGTACGATTCCGCAAACGTCTAAAATAGCCCGTCATACGGGCATTTCTAATAAAAAAGTAGTCAGGGCTGAAAGGGTTAATCTAATTCTAGCGACAGCATATCGTGACGTTCCCTGGTAAGTCAACCTAATTGACCAGCTGTACTTGTAAATTGTGAGGAACGGTACGCATTAGCTAACAAAAAAGTTCTGTTTTATCTAAATAATGCACCATTTTACAAGTCTGCTATTGCTATGGCCAAAACCTATCATTGCACTTTACATTGCCACCTTGTGCACCTTTCTCGCCAGACTTGACCCCGTTGGATTTTATGCTGGTAAAAAGTACGGTCGGATTTCGAAGTAACTGATGCCACAAACGCCAATTTTAAGGAGTTGGACAAATCGCCTTATAGAAACTGCAAAAAAGTATTTGAATATTGCTGAAATAAGTGAAGGGAGCTAAAAGAAACTGTCGTAAAATCAAATAATTTTTCATGCAATGTTTTGTTGTTTTTTTAGGCTGGAAACTATTCATTGCATCCTCGTTATTCAAAGTAACAGAAGTTTATCAATATTTGTCCGAATTAGAAAAGTTAAGGAGTTATAGAATATCTAACTAAAGCAAAAAATATTTCTTTAACAAGTATTTTATTAAAAAGATCTGTTAAGCTTGTAGCAGCCAAATGAACAATTTTTTTTAATTGGCCATCTACAACTTTAATACAGAATTAAGCACGGTCAAATAAAAAATTTTTTGTTTTGACATTGTAATTGAGATTTATCACAAATTTTGCCTAACGTATTGGTTTTCTTTTAAATTGGTCTGTGTTATTTTCCTTCCCCGCCTAGACAAAATCTTTCATGTGTCCCCAAAGCAATAATCTAAAGGAGTTCAGTCAGGGGATCGTGTTATATCCTATCGGCCGATTCAACAGTTTGGGCAGACATTTTGTGAACGCTAAAACCAAGTTTCATAATAATTATGTTATTCCTAACATATTGATAAACTTTTTTAACAACAAAATACCAAGCCTACATTTTTAAGGAGTAAACATACTTTACCATTTACCATTATTAAATTTACAAAAAATATTACCCTGCTGTTATTAATTGAATGGTACTTTGATGTTCACAAAATATAATAACAATTAGGTACTGTTGGGGATATCGTCACAGGTTTTTTATTAAAAATCGTACATCATAAATGCTGCAAACTCCATGTTGATTACAACTGTAATTAAACGTTCATTATCTGTCAGCAAAATTAATTTAATGTTGTATACGAAAAGTGAGGCTACCGCGTGTTATCGTGATATATCGTTGTATATCAATATCATTTTAACTTCAAACTAAACCCGCCCTTGTATCGATTTAATTTAAACAGCACAAAGTTCTTAATTTAACGGTCGCTGCTCCTAGTTGAGCTTGACTGATTACTTTCCGAATTTTATTTTGAACAGAAAGTAAATTTTTAATGTAATTTGTCTTAAGCGCTGAGTTGTTTTTTTCCTTAACATTCAATATTGCTTTACGTAAGACTTGTTTTAGTATTAACTAGCAACTTAGTTATAGCGAGTTTTTTTAGTTTTGTAAAGCTTTTTGTTTAGGTTGGGCTTTTTTTTACCACTTTTGCCAGACAGATCTACAATTTCAATTTGCAATGTGTTTTTACTGTTTTTAAATCTTTTTAATTTAGTTTTGCAATTTGATAATTTCAATTGAAAAGATTTTAAAATGGTTTTTCATCTTTCAATTAAAGAATTTAACTTTTGTTTTAACAGTGCATTTTGTATTAATTCATGAACTGACTTATGAACATGCGTCAACTATGGACTGATAAACCTATGAAGTCAGCCGCCGCTGGTTCTCTTTAAAGGCATGCGTTTTTATAAATGCCGTTTATGTCTATTGTATTTATATCATATATTCACAGGTATAAAAGTTTTAAAAAAACAGTAAGTACTAATATGGGATTAGGACGGCGATGCCTAGCTACCCGGAGGTCACGTTAGTTTTAAACAACGCATGCGTGTAAAAATCCAGCGATAGTTCTTGTCTTCGTTTATGTACCGTTTGCTTACCGTGCATAAAGTCCCACTTACTATGCATGCAGGTTTGGTTTGACGTGAACCTACTTTGATGATTTCCAAAAAAAAAACTGCTTTTTGCTTGCCGTGCGTATAGATCCACTTACTATTTATGCAAGCTGTACAATATTATTCATTTTTTTATGACCACTATTGTAAGTGACTATTACTGTACAACCTGCATGCATAGTAAATAGGACTTTACGCACGGTAAGCAAAAAGCACAGTTTTTTTTTTGAAATTATCAAAGTATGCTCACGTAAAACACAACCTGTATGCATAGTAAGTGAGTCTTTACGCACGGTAAAAAAAACCCTCTCTTTTCTAGAAATGTCAAGTAGACTCACGCCGAAGACTTTTAACAGTGTACGTACAAGTGCGTTTACTATTAGTCAAAAAACCGATATCGTATATATTCTGTGATCGTAGAAAAAGTATAGTACTAAACTCGAGTTGCAAAGCAATTACGTACTAGTAAAAATACGAACTCGCCGTTACGCGGCTCCTACAGCAACGTTTCCGCTCGTGTGTAATATGCTTCCTACAATTCTTGTTATGTAAATAGTTGTAGTAGAAAATTAGTATATTACATAGCAAGTGTTGTAAGAAGCATATAACGCACGAGTGGAAAAGGTGCGCACGCAGTCGCGTAGCGGCGAGTGCCTTATTGCTTTAGCGTTCGTGTTATGTAGCATACTTTTTCTACGATCACTAATACATAGAATTCTACCGGTTTTTGTCTAATGGTACGCACACTTGTACGTACGATGTTAACTGTCAAGTTTGGTGTAAGTCTACTTTGAAATTTCTAGACAAGTGTGCTTTTTTGTTCATAGTGCGTAAGGACTCATTTACTATGCATGCTGGAAGGTGAATTATATGTTTACTAAAGCTTTTGTACTTTTAAATGCTGTTTTAACCCAAAATTTTGCAAATAATTGGTGTATGTTTGTTTGTTCGCTATAGAATCCTAGGTCCGTTGGCCGATCGCGACCAAATTTTGCACAGCTACTGTTTAGGACCTAACGGATCAAACGTCGTATAAAGAACGGCCGGAAATGCCCGGGAACCGCCGGAAACGTCCGCCGAGCGCGAGCGCGGAGCGCGAGTAGTCTGTGATTGATAAAAGAGAATTGTTATCACCCGTACAACGCCGGGTAAATCGACTAGTATACTATATTTTTATAGAATATTTATTTCTGTGATATTACCTACACATTTTTTAATTTTGAATATTTGCTTTAATTTGTTTTAAATTTTATGTTGTAGCTAAACATTTTAATTTAAAAAATAAAACTCCTAAGGCTTTTCATGTCAAAAATACGAGGTAATTTGTAATTTCAGGGTAAAACTATTAAATAAAACTTTCCATTAACGCACGAGAAAGGATTATTTAATATTTTAACGAGGTAGTGAAGGTAACAGCGCCATAAACGTCCCATTCATTATTATATTGCTTCCATTTGATAAGTAAAATACAAAGCAAACGCGACATAAAATTAAACATCATTAGTCAGAAGTACACAAAGTCAGACAAACAAAGGCTTTCAATTTATCAGGGCGGCTCAAGAACTGATGAATTGGAGTATGTAATTGTTTCGGTGGATTGTAGAGGAGCTCGTTTATATTTTATTCGCTAGCAGGCATGAATTACCTTACGATCGAGAAAGCTTTCTTCGAAGTAAATGAAAATTAATATTGCAAAATGCTTAACAAATATGGATAAACGGGTTTTTCTTCGCTGATTGCTTTTTCTTTACCACAGAGGAAATCAGCTCCTAAATTAATTGCGATTAATAAATAATGAAAGCTAATTTTAGTTGCAGATTTTTGTGATTGTGTAGAAACTTAAAACAAAAACATATTTGTTTCGTCGGAGGGCTTATCCAAGACACAGATTAAAAGTAATACACTATTGCGGAAATGCACTAAGATAAAAACTGAATATTAAAGGAAGGTTTTTTGTGTAGTAAACTAAATGCTGTTGTTTTGTCAACAAAATACTTTTTCTTTAACGGTTCGATGACTTTGTACTTTTATTCTGTTAGGTATATTAAAGGATTTCTTCCCTGTATTTGTACGAAAGAAAGTCGATAAGCTATAAAACGTAAAACAAGTGACAAAACAAGGAAATTAAAAAAAATATTACTCAACTTAGCCCCCGTCCAAAATAAAAGACTAACTACGATCCGATGAACGATCAACAGTTACGTGTCGTAGGCAAGATGCTTCCTTGGCGGGTGGTTAATAAACGCAAAAAGAGCTGAGGACCTATTCTTTTAGGTCACCACTCTCTTTTTAAATTTTTTACCAGTAGGATGTTTGATGGTTTCATCATAGGGGGGTTAATAAACGGTAAAAAGAGCCGAAGGCCTTTTTTTTAGCACAAAATTTACAGTTTTCCAGCTCTATAACGACTTATTACGAACCTATGGGGGTTCTGACCCCCCCTCTGACCCCCTCCTTCCTACGCCACTGACAGTTACGCAGTGTCTATATCGCGTTCTAACACAGTCTTCATTAGTTCATCGAGCGGTTAGTCGTCTGTTCCAGCAGTTATCGAATCAATTCATGAACTAGTTTGTGAACGGTAATAACAACACATGAGCGGGGTCAACAATTATTGCATTTACAGTTGGACATGCCGTTACAGCGTTTCAGCAGCGACTTATAGTTTATAAGTCCATAGTTGACCCATCTGCATAAACCAGTTTTTGTAACAGTTCATAAATTAGTACGAAATGTATTGTTAAAAGTTAAAACAAACCCAATATATTGGTCCCATAGACTGTTAAACATCTCGAAACCAGCGGTTTAGAAGTTTTTTTTCTCTTTTCACTGTCAACTCTGCATCTATTTGTTTTTTAATGTTTACCAGTAACTTCTGTGATAAAGAGGTATTTTTTAAAATGGTAAAACAGTTTTATAGTCGCTTTAGATAAAACACTCCATTTGATTTTAAAAATTATGCTTTCTTGGTTAACCAAGACGGTTGAGACAGTGAAGAAAATAATTCTATGCGTCTACTAGAAGGGTGGTGTAATACCGATGAGACAAAAAGTATTAAAATGAAAGGTATATCGTCAAATACTTAATACAGGTGTTTTTAATCCTCACATCTCACTTGTATTACTTTTTACGGCCATTTAGAAATTATTTATGCCCGGTTTCTCCGACACATCTCAAGATCGAACTTATATAAGACCGCCTTATATTTAAGATCGTCTCAAGATGACAATGCGTTGCACAGTAAACATATTCCGGAATCTGTTAGACATCTCAGCTAAGTTAGAACTCGGTTTGGCAACGTTGCAAGAAGTCGGCACATTATAACGGCAGATTTGAATGGCAAATTTTCATTGGCCATTCACATCATAGCTGTTAAAACGGCTCCCTGTGACATCCTGTTGTTGCTATCAGCTGTTCGCACATAAAGTTACAGTTCGGTGTTTATTATTTTATTTTGTGTTGAAATGGCGGACAAAAAAAGAATAAATTATACCATGGAGTAAAAACAATTATTAATTAGCTTGGTGGAAGAAAATAAGTGTGTTTTAGAGAACAAATCTACCAATGCTGTTCAGGGCCCGATCTAGCTTTTCCGCCGCTCTGGGCAAATATTATTTTTGCCGCCCTTTATATTTAATGATATAAAATACTTATACATAAAATACATTTTTTAAATATAATTTTTGACAGTGAGTGTAATTTTTGCGGGTATTTGTTGAATAACTAGTCTTTTGTTTTATAAAAAAAAGTTAATTCATAAGAAAACAGTAACATAACAAAATGAAATATACCTATAAGTAGGAAGTACGTACATTTATCTTTTTTCTCAAAAAAAAACAATTTTTTTTTAAATTTTAAAAAAACGTAAACACCAAATATTTTACTGCTTTCGGAGGAACTGTTTTGCAAGGAAAATTTAAATTATTATATGCAACGACAAATAAAGGCGTTCTTTGCATAAACAACACTTGTAAATTTTTTTTCAAATCTGGGAACACACTTTCAATGGATAATTGGCGCTATATCCGACATCCCTTATGCAAAATAATTCCGTAATAACCCCAGTAATTCATAATATAAGCGCGAAAACTAATGATCTTCCTTCTTTTTACAAACAAAGCAAATACAAGATACTTTTAGGTTATGTACTCCAGCTCAAGTTCTAGTAAACAGCGACTCAAGATGTGAGCTCAGCTCAAGTCGAATATGTTCTTAAAATTGCTTGATGCAACACTTTATAACGTTAAGGCGAACTTAAGATTCAGCTAGATCTTAAGATGTGTCGGAGAAACCGGGCATTACTGACTTTTCCTCGTACTATTTTTAATAAATATTTTTTTACCCTATTACTTTCCATTATTTTTAATTTATCAAGTTTCATTTTCATATATTTAAATTTAGTTTTAAATTAATCGATTGTTTCATACATTTTTTAGCTGTTTATTTTTTAGATTTTTTCCAGTTTTGTACGTTTTTTATTCCACAATCTGGTTACGTATTATTTTCTCAGTACCAAATTAGTAGGCAAAAACCTTAACGTAAAAGGCATGAATAAAATACAAAGAGCTCTTTGTGGAATAAAGAGAGTGATCCTAGGATTACAGTCGACGACAAAAACAGAGGCGTATGCGTGTGAAGAAAAACTTTCCTAGTCTGTTTTAGCTTTCTTTGTAATTATCTGCCCTAAGTATTTGTAATCCTGTATCTCAACTATTTCTTTTTCAACTGCTTCTGGTTATTTTTCTGTTAAAATGTTTTCCAGTGCTTTTGTTAGATATAACGAAATATAAATGCAATAAAATTCATTTATCGTAACACTTATTTCGTTTTTTTTAAGTATAATATCTTATTAGATACTAAGTATTACCATTTTCACTAACTCTTCGGCATTAAAATACAGTTGTATGTTTCTGAAATATTAAAAATGCAGTCGTGGCTCTATTAGTAGTTTTTTTTTCGAAAGTAGGGGTAGTTTACAAATGCTGTTGTAATATATACGTATGTATACCTGTAAATGGACAGTGTCCCGTGTTTACGTACAATATTCAGTGACAGTTTATTTGTATCTACATATATTTAAACGCAAAACATGACTGCAAATGCAGTCATGCTTCTCCTGGACTGATTCACTCTGACTGCATATGCAGACGTGTCCAAGTTTATCACTACAAAATAACTACATATGCAGCCGCTGTCCGCTAAGTTGTTAATGACGCTACTCCGAGTATTATTTGATCAAACCACGTATGTGTAGAGTTTTTTCTGTGCTCTTAAGATATAAATTAGTTGTTTAGATACAGTGACTTAACAAATGAAATAGTTGTGTGTTTTCTTTGACTAAGAGCATCTTAAATAATTTACAGATGAGAATGTCGGGGACACATCTATGCTAAAATATGCCTTAAATTTATCATCACAATTAATAATGTAGCAATGTCATATCTTTGTGTTTTATTCAGTTTAATTCTGAATCTTTCATCCTTTGCATTTTGCAAGGCAGGTCGTCGAAACTTAAACACTCCATGAAATTAATGTCTCACTGTGTCGTATTAATAATGTGTTCATAAAATTACTCTATCTGCGACATAAACTCTCAGCTTGATAAGAAATTTCCTGTAACACAGTTTTACAGCTCGCATACGTTATGGAACTACCATGATTTTATAGTCTGAATAGTTGAAAACTGCGAACCTAATTAATTTTGGGATTTAATTAACGAAGTCTAAGCTGTTTTCACACTGTTTTATGTCAGCCGCATATTTGGACTCCTTTCCATTACCGGTTTGCTTGCATGAAGTCGCTTCGTGAATTCTGCTCCCGTAATATTACTTAACTTTAATCATTCCACAAATAGTGAATGCTGTTCCTCAAACAATTACCTGGGTAAAGTATACAATTCAAAGCATTTAGCATTGTTTTTGGCATTCTTGAGGTAACTTATATTCGCTTACAACAAGCTTCAGGATGAATTGCTAAAGCTTTTAAGATATTATATTACAAAGCTACCTACAAACTTGTTCCTGCGAGTATGTGCAATGTTATATAACTTTGTTACGGTTGGAAATTTTGGTTTAGTTGAGAAATATGATTTGGGCCTAATTCTGGAGCTACTCCTTTTTCAAAAATAATCTAAACAGTATTTCAAAAATATGTCACCAAAAAAATGCATATGGTGAACAAATTAGTAGTAGTTTGATTATTAATTTTTATTTTCATTTTATTTTTCATGTACTTAAATGCAAAATTCATTACGTGATTCACATACTTTGCAAATTAGTTAAAAGCTTCCAACAAAAAACAATACAAAGTAAATACTTGACAATGTAATCCGAGATATAAACAGAAAAACAAAATCGTCAGAAAATGAAGTGGGTGGAAATGTTGAAGCATAATTCAGAAAATTTATTTCGGTAAAAATGTAGGTATATTGTGAATATAATTGAGTTTGTTGGTAATTTGTTTTGTTTTGCATTGAATTATTTTCCTGTTTTTCATGTTATTAATAAGTGTGATAAGCTTGTCGATGACAAAGTATTTTTTTCAATGTTTCAATATTTTTACACTATTAAATGCTGTATAGTGTCTAATATTAAACAATTTGGGGTTTGTATCATGAGAATAAATCACGTCTTTTAGAAGTTTTAAAATGATCACTGCAAATTTACAAACATCTTGATTTTCATTTTAAATTCAATATTTTAACTATTATTTACGGCCAGTGATTCTCGGCCTGTGGAGTGCACCTCCCCTGGAAGAAGAAGGTGCGTGAATTTACTGAAAGGAGGGGGCGCAAAAAAGTGAAAACAAGCAGAAAAAATTGAACAACATAAAACATTAATTATAAATTGTTGAACGTCCGTTGTTTTAAGGTTTAGAAATTAAAAACTCTGGATTTACAGGACGGTTTTATTGATTTTGGTTAAAAATCCGACGTTTTGCACTTAATGTTTTTAAGGCTTCTTCAAGGGCTGAAAACAAATGTGATTACAAATTTCATTTATAAAACTATTCTTAACATGACTTGAAACGATTAAATATAAATAACATAAATTTTAAATACTAGATACAAGTTACAAATTATATTGAAACAATTATACAATAAAAATACTTACAATTTTAACAATATTCATTGATAATTGACAAGGCTAACACGGTGCACAAAACCATTTGTTTTTTGAATGTGTAGAACAATTCGAAAGTCAAAAATAACAGTAATACAGTCGCACTAATTTATTGTAAAATGTAAACAGTCTTTTCATTAAAAGGATTTTATGTGTAAAAATGTAAATTAAAACGGATAACATAAAATTTTAAAAAAGACAGACACAAAAGCAACACTTTAAAAATTTTTACGTACAATAGTCGGGTTCAACACCAGTAACATTTTATAACAGTTTTACAGAAAGGGGGGAAACTGAACTATGTGGACCAATAATTTTTTAATTAATTAGTAGATGTCCTAAGTTGGTTTAACACAACTTCAAATTTTATTGAAAACTACTTTTGAAATTAAGATTATTTGGAGTAATATTATTAAAGGAATAATTAAATAATACATTCCGATAACTTGACTATATCCATCGGTTCTTGAAGCCAGCGGAAAAACGTTTGATTTTTTTGTAACAATGTTTTTTGGATTTTGCAAATGAAGCAGAAGTGTACAGATTTTTATGTAGATATTTATTTTTTACGTGTTAAATCTAGGCTTAAAAACCGGTTTTTTAGTTAAAAAAACCGGTTTTTCGAATACATAATTTTTTTCAAAAAAACCGGTTTTTCAAAACCGATTTTTAAAAACCGACAAACCCTAGTTTCTAACACAGTCGTATGTTGCTATAATGTTTTTGTCAGTTGTTATAAAATAGGTCCTAAAACTCTTTGGCAGTATTGTTAAATGATTTTCAATGGGGGTAAATAAACTTTTTACGTGCTACTCTCTTGCGTTGTAGGTCTTGACAAATTTATCAAAATTTGTAAACATTATTAATTTAATTTTGCTTTACGTTTGTATTCCATAACTCTAGGTAGTTTTCTTCAAAACGCCTTTGCTTTGTCACTCATTTCTTAAGATATGTGTATTGACGCAAAATTATTACAAACGAGTCCGTGATAACCCTTTTAAACTAATAAATCTATTCTTATAACAAGCAACATTACAAATAAAATTCGCGTTGTCAACTCCTATTTTGGCTCTCACTTTATATTTATATCAAATAGGGTGTTTGGCAGGATCCCAAAAAAAATTAGAAGGGGAGGGGCGCAATTAAAATTTACATTAAAAATTCAAAAAGTGTGAAAAACACTTATTTACGAAAAAGCAAGGAAGAACTCACATCAGTCGCAAAATTTTTATAAATGCTTTATTACTCTTTTTTAATTTATTGATTACGATGACTGTTGGTAGTTGCCATAATTACATAATACGAGTACACAATAACAATTGAAATATAAAAAAAAAATGTATTTGTTTTATGTTAAAATCATTAAAGGAGTAACATATTAAATTTTATATGAGAACATATTTTTTAATTTGAGTAGAATGACGGGATAATGGTCCTTAGGTTTATAAAGAAAACTCTTTACATCAGCTAAATATTTCGGATCTTTATTTGATCCTTCATCAGAAGCTATAAATAAATTACATAGTGTCCTTAAAATTATAATTTATAAGTCTTATAAGGTGCTACTCACCGATGAGGGAGGATGTTCGAAAGCAACAATATGGTGAACATTAAAATTTTTTTCGAGGATGAAATGGTTGACATTGATAGAAGTACTTCATTAAAATTTTTTTGAATTTATAGTCGTCGACACATGTGTTATCTCTGAACCAAAAATAAATTGAAATTTGACAAATTGAACAATGAAGCTAAAAGAGAAAAACAACATGTGGATTCGTAGAAAATTTGTCACTCTACTCACTAGGATAGATCCACATCCAATAAATAAAAGTTAAAAAGGATGATGCTGAACATATTAAAAGTTTACGACGGCACAATCAAAAAAGTTTACATAAAATAAATTGAATTAAAACAGATTCATTTTAGCGAAGCAACCATCACTACTTGATGTGCAGAATCAGAATGTCACATATGGACGAACGACAAAGTGACGTATAAATATGTGTCTAAACTACCTACAACGTGAACATCTAATATGAAAAACTTAATTATTGTAGTGGTAACAATTACAATGGTAATACAGTAGAAAAAGATTTACGATGTAACAAGTATCCTTAAGATATTATTACAGAATAATAACTTGACTTATAACATACTAACATGGTGTAGTTTATATATTAGAAAAATTATTGTAATGTAATCTAATTTAAATACACAGTAGTGAAGATTATAGCTATATATGATGTGGTGTACAATACCATATGTGGAACTTTAAACACACCCCAAAACGGATCATATCTACGTAAAATGGAAAAAAAGGGGGGGGTAAGGAAAATTAATGTGGTGAGCAATAAACCAACCAAAAATATGAAAGTTAAATGCTTGAGGAGCGAAGTAAATAAGTATATATCAAGCTCAAATTACTAGCACCTTATAAGACTTATAAATTATAATTTTAAGGACACTATGTAATTTATTTATAGCTTCTGATGAAGGATCAAATAAAGATCCGAAATATTTAGCTGATGTAAAGAGTTTTCTTTATAAACCTAAGGACCATTATCCCGTCATTTTACTCAAACTACTACATGGTCGTAATTCTTGGTTAATATTTTTTAATTTTTAAATCTTTTTTTTTTTAATGTAATGTATGTATCTTAAACAATAAGGGCTTTTATTTTGGGAAACATTTGTTAAATCGCTTATTAAATCTGGTGTCAGATAAATTTCTACAGACCTTTTTTATCTTGAAATTGAATTTGGATACTGTACCAACAAAACTTTTTTAAGAAATCAATAATAAAAAATCTACTTTTTGATTGATAGACGTAACAAAACATTTAGAAATAGAAATTTAGTTTTAGATTTGATATTCAAGTATACTGTTTAGTTTTAAACAACTTTTTGTGATAAATAATTTTATTTTTATTTTCGGATGAAATTGTAATTACATTTGCTGTCGACTGAAAATTATTTCTGTATTTGTATAACTATAAACTCTACTGTTGAAAAATAACTTTTAACTGATGGGTAACAACATAAAAAATAAAGAAGATTTTAAAACCAGACAACACTCGACAATATTGCGGTTTTGTTTGCTGCAAGAATGTTGTACGGTTATGCTTTACTCTTTGTTCTCTGTAATTTCAAACGCGACTCGAAAACTTGGTTTGTGGCAGGTGCATGAGAAATTGCAATAAAAAAATTCTGTTACAACGTTGTACTTTATGCAAAAATTTTAAAGCTACGAAAAATTTGCTTGGAATTTTACTTTATGGTGTAATGTATAATACAGTAAGCGTAACGAAGTAGCTTATTTTTAATTTTTTTTTTTTTTCATGTTTGTTTTCATGGTAGTAACAAATTATATTTTATTACATGTTGTGTCAAACATTCTACGAAAAAAGGTATATTCATTTTATTATATACGTTGCAATTTTGGAACGATCTCAAGTTTTTACGTAATCAAGAATCTGGAATCCTTCAGAAAATTGAAAAAGGGCTTTATTTAAACAACCTGCTTATTTCGTTAATTGATGTTTTAAAATTTAAGAAGTTAGTCAAGCCTTTTTGTACAGTTTGTAAAAAAGCTAAATTTTTGCAATGGCTGTACAAATATTTTAAGGATAAAATTAGGTTTTACCTTAATAAAAGCTGTACTTGTGTAAAATTTTTAACCAAATAAATCAAAAACATTCTTATAAGGTCGTTTATTAAATATTTTTAACAGTTTCATTTTAGGTATCTAGGGGAAGGTCGGGTTATATCGGACGGTTAAGCTTTTTTGTTATTTGTGAATTTGTTAAAGGCTCAATTTGACCATACTATGCATCAAAGCATACTTAGATATGTTGTACAAACACCCATAAAAGCAATTAGCCCTAGGGGAAATTTTTTTACCATTCTTAGGTACTCGAAAAAGACCCTACTTTTTTGCCCATACAGAAAGTTGGAGGGTTATATCTAGGGATTGCAATCGCGGGATTCGTGATCCCGGGATCCCGGGATCCCGGTCGCTTTTTAGTCTCGAAAATGATGGTTTTGAAGAGACGAAACGTTGTTGTAAATTCTGTGAGAAACCCTACTAGTGACATACAACAAAGTTTTAAACAATGGTTACCAACTTTTAAATAGTGTTTGGTATAAAGTATAAGATGTATCTTGTGTGTATTGAGTGTTACTAAACTGTTTTTTGTTTTGTTTTAGGTAAGTGCCATTCCCTCATGTTGATCAACGAGTAAGGTCAGATTACAACTGCAGAATATTTTTTTTTGACAAAACTTAATTGATAGTCAATGTAACGATTTTCTATGCTTAAGGACCAAACGTCGTTTTTTTATGCCCTACACCGATGCCCCGCCCTTAGAGGGATTCTGCATTTTTAAATTTTTTAGAACATTTAATAAAAATTTTAATGAATTACAAATTATTTGATTTTTTCATTAAAAAAATCTTTTTAGCAAATATTTTGGGTCTCACTAATAACTTTTTTACGAGGCCCTGCAAAACCTTTAGCCGGCATTTGTGCTAGTATAGTTAAGGTAAACAATAATTTTACAGAATAGACCCATTAATCACTATTTATTAGTAAAGAGTAGTTTTTATGACATTTATTTAAACCCTTAATTTTTTATAGAGGCAATTTTACAGATTATTTTATTTGCAAGAAATGCCATTTGCACGTGTTTACTCAGTTTACTGAAAGAGCACAAAAAAAGCGATTTTAAATAGGTCGAGGCAGTTTTAAAATCGTTTAAATAGTATTAGTAAAAAGCTATATAATTTTTTGCTACTTCAATATAAAGGCAGAATATCCTAAAAAAGGACATTTGGTTGTATGTCATGCGTGTGTACAAAAAGTTCCTTTTGATGTTCATCTATATTAAAAATTGTATTTACTCAGAGCTGCTCCAATATGTATAGGGGAAGGTCGGGTTATATCGGACGGTTAAGCTTTTTTACTATTTGTGAATTTGTTAAAGGCTCAATTTGACCATACTATGCATCAAAGCATACTTAGATATGTTTGTACAAACACCCATAAAAGCAATTACTCCTGGGGAGAAATTTTTTACCATTTTTAGGCAATCGAAAAAGACCTTACTTTTTGCCCATACAAAAAGTTGGAGGGTTATATCGGACATGATTTAATGTTTAGAAAATTACATATTTGTGGTTATCCAAACAAGTTTTTATTACTGCCAAGGCCTGATCAGATTTAAGGGTAAAACATAAAAAAAATAATTTCTTGTTGCTACCAAAACACTTAGAAAGTGATTGTACTTATAAGTTTAAGCAGGATCAGCACTCCAAACTTAGCTTCTTGCACAAAAAAAACACTCTCTAAACAGAAAAAACTCTATTACTTTGACACACGGAAACGACGCAATCTAATATAGTGTCCGTTTTCCTTCTACTAGTTCCTGTCAACAGCCAATATCGCGACAGGTGCCTCTGTGCATGGCAAGTGCCGGAAAAAACACTTGTCCGATATTACCCGCTGTCCGATATTACCCGTCTTTCCCCTACCTGTTTTACTTTTGCACTCGTATTTTAGTTTTAACCGAAGAAAAAAAAACCTATAAGTTCGTTCGTCTGTTGGCTTATTTCATTAACATTTGATATACTAAATCCAGTAAATATATTTTATTTTTACGTTGTTGTAGTATGTATTACAATGTCTGTGAGTAAAAAATTAGGAAAACCAGATGAACATAGTGTAATTGTTTGTAAAATTGTAAAGGTAAGCACTGAACCAAACTTGTGCATGCGGCCCGTCCAGCGCCATAGCAATGTTTTTGGCGCCCCTGACAAATACATAAAATGTCGCCCCTTTTCAACTTATTTTATTTAAAGTAGCAGAATGATGCAGACATGTAATATAATGTAAAAGAAATAATCTATTTATAAATAATAAACTGTTCTAAAAAAAACACAACTTTAAAATAAAAAATTATTTTTGCTATCGGTACCAAGAAATATCGAGAAAATATCGAATATCGGTGTGTCGATATTAAAATATCGGTGTGTCGATATTAAAATATCGACATACGACATCGATATGTCGAAATCCGTTATCGATATATCGATATCGATATATCAACATATCGCCCAGCGCCCACCCCTAATATACCTACATGTTCTGCTCATCTGTTGCAAAATATTTAAAGATGATTGAATTAAAATATTGTGAGTGTGACTCAATCTATATCTGAAAATCGGTAATGTAGCTAAATTATTCAGATGATTCTTTAAACAGACGACTTGAATTTGATGCGTGATTTTAATCACTTGTTGATCGTAAATATTTTTTTATAAGTTCCAGTTTGCTAAATCTTCTTTCAGCATAGTGAGGAATATGCGAATAACTAGTTTGATGTTTGTATAACTTTCTTGTAAATCCTATTTATTAAATACCTTTAAAATATCTCTACAGGGTTCTCGTTTTTCGAGGGCCACTATGGGGATCTCGTAAACGGTAAGAGTTACGACTTCGGTTAAATTAGGGCAAAGTTGTATATTCAGAGGCTTAATAATTTGAAGCAAACAGAACTTATCTAGCTCTTTTAGTTTTTAAGATATAAGGAAAAAAGTAAAAAAGTGGATTTTAGTTTTTTGCCCGTAACTTTTTCATTTGATATCGAATTTCATTTCTGTATAAACTTTTTCATGGCCACTTTTTGCAAGAAATCAGAATCCCTAATTATATTTTCCGTGCGACGTTTCGTTTTTTTTTTAAACCATCATCAGTTCAATTGTTTTTAATAGTAACTTAATGCGGTTTACTTACGTGCTTCCAAGGAAAAAGGGACAAAGACAATTATTTACTATGCCGATTAGGATTTGTTTTAAATAAAATATTACTTTTTGCCATTTTTAACAACAATTGTTTCAAGAAAGTCCCAAGAGTTATACATTATCAAATTCAGAAAAAAATGCTCCACAAATTGGCGTTAAAATCAGATATAGCGTCCATAAGAAAAAATTGACCTGATGATCGTTTAAAAAAAAAAACGAAACGTCGTACGGAAAATAAAATTAGGGATTCTGATTCCTTGCAAAAAGTGGCCATGCAAAAGTTTTTACAGAAATGAAATTCGACATCAAATGAAAAAGTTACGGCAAAAAACAAAAGTCCACTTTTTTACTTTTTTCCCTATATCTCAAAAACCAAAAGAGCTAGATAAGTTCTGTTTGCTTCAAATTATTAAGCACCTGATTGTACAACTTTGCCCTAATTTCACGGAAGTCGTAACTCTTACCGTTTACGAGATCCCCATAGTGGCCCTTTAAAGACGAGAACCCTGTGTATGGTGATAGCATCTTCATTTATTAAAAAAATTCTTCACTTCGTGGTTAAAATATTTAAATTCTATAATAAATTAATCCTTATTTATTTTGGTTGCTTTTTGGTTTTTAATTCTTTACAAGACAATGACATAAAAACTTTTTCGGTTAAACAATGAAATTCGTCTGCTATATTTGTAGTGCAGTGAAATCAGTCTTCCTTGCATAAAAATAGTATCTTTAACATTATAACATAACTTCTTTACTAAATCCATGCCTGGCGATTATTCTTCAGCAAGTCCATCTAGGTTTTAGAAAACAAGTAGGAAATACTTTTTGAAGATATAAGTAACAGCATTTAATAATTAGTGCGCTTTTTTAAAGGTTTGTACCGGTAATTTTGTAATGTAAGAAAGGTCGATAAGTAGAAATTTTTTGAAGTTGTGCAAAGTACTTACATAGTTTACATTTTGTTTCGTGGCATACATGAAAAACGGTAAGAATTAAAAATCATTTGTAATTATGCGTTTACTTAAAGTATCGATTTGCAATATAAGTAGGTACATGAATACAAACTCTTTTTCCCTATTTAGCGAGTACTAGTTATATGCCCCTAAAATTGTCGACCCATTGTTTATCCTTTTGTTCTCTTTATTAAATACTCTTTCCTTACATACGTTGGCGTGTTTTAAAAAGACGTTTTTGCTGGTAACATTCAAAGGAGAAAAATACGTGCTACCATCCAAACACTAAAGTTTAAACAACCTACATACGATGCTGTTAAACAGGTAACTCGACCGGAAAGATAAACATTGGCCGCAAAGTAGGATAGAGCGAGCAAAAGCCGAGAACAAACGGAGAAATTTAATAAATTCCTTTGTTCACGACAAAACGAAAATGCGTTACCTGGTAAACGAGGAATATTTTGTTTCCAAGTTTTTAATTCCTGGTTACTTTATTATCGTTTAATAAAAAGTGTAACCACAGAAAATGCTCGAATCGTGCAATCTGAGAAAATTAAATTTAACTTGCGAGCTTGCAAATTACTTCATGTTTTATATCTTTGAAAATAACTTTTATTTCGTAACCTGGAGTAGAGTGGTTTGTTTCACGTTAATTTGTATACGACAAAGTATGGTTTTAACCAGATATCTACTGAACGCATTATATTAATTTACAACGACAAATATTTGTCAAAATTTTAATTAAAATCGTTAAATACAATGCAGTGCATTTATTGATAACATCGAGTGCGGAAAATTTTGAATAATAGTTCAATATTTGCTGTAACAAAGGCAATTTAATATAGATAAATGACAAACAGTTGTGTATATGAAACATTTTGTTCATCATGTTTTTAATATTTCAATTTATTGTTACATCTGTCTCAAAAATTTTTAATGGGTCGGTATGAAACTTAATATCAGTGATTTTGTATTATAAATCGTACCCTTACGGTATTGATTTATTTTAACAAATATTATCTATTGGGCGCGGGTGTACCCTGGATCAGGGCCCCATTTTTTTGTAGGCCCTAGGCAATTTTTAATTTCTTAAACATTACCTTTAAGTTAAAGTTTTTAGGAACCTTCTAAATAATTTAATGCATTTAAATGTTTCATGAATGAATTTTTGCCATTTTCAAAATTATTTCCGGATAGCAAAACAGTTCCCTCTACCTACTACAAGCAAATGCTATGACAGTTCTTCCACCTACCCTTACCTTACTCACCCTTTGCTTGTTTCCCGCCCCCTCTTCCCGGACGCTAATGGTCAAAGTAGTTAAAGCGTCCTTAAACCAACAATTAAAAAAAAAAAGAGCTCAGTTTAGTATCAAGTTTTCCTAATATTGCTCTTAGAATGTATATGTCAATCCATAATCCATAATTTCGGCTACACTCAAAAATCTAAGGACAAATAGGGTATGTTAGTACATGCATTCTCCTAGCGTCGTCATATGACGACAATCAAATTTATAGCGAAATAACTCCCTTATAAATGTTATTATAAATAATTACATTTTATATAAAAAACACTTGACTATTATATATTCAAAATATGTAAACAAATAAAATATTTTTACCGTAATTATATTATTTAGTACTTACTTTTTTGACGAGGTCATGGTTTTCGTGTTCTCTCGTAAATTGGTCACTTTTAACAATTAAATATGTTCGAAGTCTGCAACTTACTGCGATGCAATGGCAACATTTATGAAAACAATTGTTTACCTGAGTAATGAAACTTAAGCTGACAGCTTTAAAATCATCAGGTACCTGACAATACACCGTTATTACAGAACAGGTAAACGTCGTCATTTGACGACGCTAGGAGAATAAGGGTTAAGGTTCAACATAAGTTTCTTGCTTATCTTCACATTACGAAGTCGCTTAAGGTAAATAAAAAAGATTTTCGTTTTTGTTACTTTTTTAACTTTTAAAGACATCACAGAAGGAAGTACCCTTTGTCAAAGTTATTTTTAATTCTCTAACGCGAGTTTAATTAAAATTCATTATCAGACGTCTCGTTTGTTAAGGACCATCATCGCCTTCGCTACTTCTTATAAGCGTCATATTAAATTTTTCCTATGGTAATCCCTCTATGCATTTTTTTCCAGTATTATTTTATTGTGCAATATGATGTAGCACCACACATGGATGGTGTGTCCGCAAAAATTTTAATGAGCACAGACTCCACCTCCCTAGTCAGTATATTTTGCAGTCTACTCCGACTCCTGACCTTTTTCTTTAATGCACTACACTGAAAAACATTAAGGAAAACTTTCTTCTTCTTTTTCAATCGCCTTTTGCCTTATGGCGTCAGCTTTTGAGGGTTCTCCACCCATTCTTTCTTGACTGCCGTCATCGCCCTAATCTCTTTGACTGTTCTCCCTCGTTGCTCAATTCTTTTTTCCATATTGTTTGTTGGTCTATCTGTCCTCTTTCTATACGTACTTGATTCCGTTCTCTTTCTGTCAATACGTGCCGTTAGTCTCATCTCGTGTTTAGTTGTTAGGGGTCATGTCTCGCTACCATACAACATAGTTGGTATTGCAACCGTGATGTAGATTCTGGTTTTTGTCTCTATACTGATTTCTTTTTTCCCAAGAATTGTTTTATTTAATTGGAAGTATATTCTCGAGGTTTTTCCAGTTCTGCTTAGAATTTCCGTGTCTATTTTCCCGTCTCCGCTTATTTTGGTTCTAAGGTACTTCATTGTTGTGACTTGTTCCAGTACGTCATCTCCGCACCTAATGTGTTGCTGGTCTTCTGCATCATTTATTTTCATTATTTTTGTTTTCCGTGTGTTTATGTCCATTCCCATTTGTTGCATTGTTTTGTTCCACGGGTTCAATGGCTTTTGCTATAGGTTTGTTCCAGCACCTTTACGTACTAACCGATAAACTATCAGGAGTCTGCGCAGTATCGATATCGCGTTCCAGCACAGTTTCTGATAGTCAATCTGATGGTGTTAGACAGCTGTTTTAGCAAAAGTCGGACTAGCTCATTAAATAGTTTGCGGACGGTACAAACAGTACATGTACGAAGGCAAGATTTAGCGCCGGGATTTTTACACGCATGCGCTGTTCACAATTAAGGTGACCTTTGGTACCTATGCAACGCCCACCCAATCCTATTTTAGTACCGATTTCTTAAGATGTTGACACTTGCGATGCGTAAATTTCTATAAACCCAATAAGTACAAATCTTGTTTGTAGTCGAGGATGTTGTTAAAGAATTCCAGCAGGGACTAGTTCATTTAATAATCCAAATTTGACGCATGTGCATAAACCAGTACATGTACTAGTTCATGAATTGGTAAATTTTGACTGTAGGAACAAACCTTTTTTAAAATTAAAAATAATTAAAACTCTAGTATTAGGTAATTAACGTTATTATATTGGTTTACTTCTAAATATACGCTATGTTGTCCCGATTTTTGTACGAAGTGAAAGAATTTTAAACGCTTTCCGATACTGACGCACTCACGCAGTTTCAATCCATATCCCAAACTAGACATTAAATTTGCACGAACAGCGAAATAAAATCTTCTTTCTTGTAACAGACATTCAATTTCATATTAATCTTAAAGGCGCTTTGCATATTAAATCAAAAACAAGGACCGAGAGACTTTAATGCGGAATTACGGCTTCAAAGTTTCATAAGCGTTTCTTGTTGAGCCGAGATCTGCTTCCGAACTTGTTTATAGCCCGTAGCAATACTACTTACTGGTCTAAAGAATACCAATTGAAAATTTATTTCTGAAACCGGGATTGGTTCACAACAGTTGCCTTGCTGATTAATTATTAAGGACGTAATTTAAAACAAAATATTAATTAGCAATTTCTGCTGTTCCATTCTCCACAACTTGATTAAAAGTGGTTGAAAATCATTCCAAATTGTTTTGTCTATTATTAAACATTTTTGATGATGAGGTTCATTCATTGAAAGGAACAATTTTAATAATAATATTTTGACGAAATCCAAGATGACTGATTTTAATAAATTATGTATTATGATTAACTCATAACTTAAGTGGGAGTATCTAGTTTCTTAATAATTTTCCCGAAAAATGTAGTTGGAAAAATTTGGAGCGATTTGAAATTAAGCATTAATTATAAACGTAACATTTTTCTATAATAAATTAGCAAACAAATGGGCGTACCGTACACAGTGATCGAACTAACGGACTATAGCAAAAATAAAAAAATGGTGAAATTATTATAGTAAGTAATGGTCCAAGGACGCTGCCTTGTTGTACTCCGGATCGTATTTGTACTAGAGCAGTTTGGTGATCTTGATACCAATAGGTTTGTGTCGGCAGCTAGTTTGAAACTAATTTATTGTTCATGAATTGGTTTTTACACATGCGTCAACTATGTCCTAAGAATTATTTTATTAGCCGCTGCTGGAACCCTTTAACGATATGCCTAACTGTAAATGACATTTGTGTCTGTTGAGTGCGTAGAAGTTTGCGTCAACATCTTAAGAAATCAGTACTACATAGGGTTGGGAGGGCGATGGGCGATGCATAGCTAGGGGTCTTTCAAGATAAACTGAACTGTGACGCAGAAACCAAAACTCATCTAAAACGTTAATTACTGCGCCACCTCAAAACATACGTCTATTTTAAAAACGGGGTTATAACCTATAATAATATAAAGTTTTAGAAAGTTTTAAATTTCAACCGCCAACCCCTCTCTTTGCGAATTTCGCGGTTCAATTTATCTTGAAAGACCTTTACCAGAGGCCACGTTAGTTGTAAACAACGCTTGCGTGTAATAATCCCAGCGTAGTTCTTGTCATGAACCATGTACTCTTTTGACCGTCCGCAAAATAGTCCAAAAGTAGTTGGAGCACAGCTGGAACAGCCGAATAACCATCCGGTGAACTATTAGAAACGCTGCTGGAACGCGATATAGATATTGCGCAGAATCCTGATAGTTCATGGGATAGTAAATAGCGCTGCTTGAACAAACCCTCCAGCTTTAAGAAAAGTACCTGCTCATAAAGTAATGTTTCTCATGCCCAAAACAGCTATGTGTTAATAATTATAAATCAGGCATATTCGAATTACTTTATCATAAAATTTATTTTCTTATGATTAAACCTTAAACCTGTCCTTGTAGAAAATCTTGTATGCGCGCCTAAGTACATGAAATATTAAAACAGCTTGAAGTAAAAAATATTTTGCGGTTAAGTGCCTGCAAAATACAATAATTTTATAAACTGATTTTGTGATTTTGACCTCTTCACTTGCCAATTAATAATGTTTAATGGATTTCCAAAACGACCGGATTACCGGATTAGTTTATATGTACCAAGAACCTATCTATTTCTAAATTTTACACTGACTGCTAGACTTAAGCCGCGTTCACAGAAAAGTATTGTATTGTATTGTAACGTAAGCAAAGTTAAGTATACGAATGTCAAATGATTGCATTCACATAAGCAAAGTAGTGTAATTGCGTTGTAAGCGGCTAGGTACGAGCTCGCAAGGTCCAAGCTTCTTGCAATATCCCCATAACAAGAGCCTATCAGTGATATACGGATTAACCCTGCGTATGTGCGTGGGAATCGCCATTAGTGTACTACAAACTCTACAATACCTTTATATGAACGCAACTCCTGCAGGCACGTTACAATACAATTTACTACGCTACAATACATGCAATACTTTTCTATGTGAACGCAGTTTAAAGCAAAATAAAATTAAATCAATAATTGAGCTTGAATTTTCACTATTAAATTTTGAGTGTGTACTGCACTACAACGAAGGATATAATATCCAATTGCCTCTTAATTTAACAAATCGTTTCCGTTGGTCTTATGCCACATCCAAAGAATTTTAAAGTATTTAGGCGAACGTTGTATGTTGTGACAAGCGATTAGCTTGTAATTTATTTTAAGATCATTTGTTTTAGTGATTGATTGTTTTAAGTTTTGGATTTGTTTTTGATTACATTGCACCTGTTTCTATTAAAGTTGTTTAAATATTTTCCCTTTTTCGTAATTTTAAATTGTCTTAAACATTGGGGGGAAATAAAACTTACAACAATCTGAGTGGAAAAATCAAGCCAATAGATGTATGCAGATATAAAATGATAATATGTGCTTAAAATTTTGGATGGTAAATAAAAAGGTTAAAATGTAATGAATCAGTTATCAGAAAATAATAATTAGCTACTTGAAGTCCTACTATAATCAATTTAAACAAAAAGTCGTACCTATACATTAAAATGGCTGTTTAAACCAATACTTGTGATAAGTCGTGTTGAGGATTTAAAAAAAAACATGTGATTAATTTTTGTATGATTTATTGGTGTTATTAACTGTTTTCGCGCCTTTTCTGTTACAGTGGTTAATCCTGTTATACTTATTTGGATGCTTATACTGTTAAAAATTTGGGTATTTTTCTTTAATATACTGTGACATTGTTACATGAAAACGCTTAACACGAAATCGTTTTAATGAAATAAAATCGTTGTCTTGGCAAAATGTTATTTATTATCATACATTTTATTTTCTTTTAACACGAAAAAAACTTGCAAAAATTAATAAAAACTCTGCGCTTGTTTAAATGTACATTCCAGTGGTGAAGTTAATCTGATGGTCGACGAAAATAAACAGATAGTTAGTTATATGGTGATGAAACACAGTGAGATGACAGTTTTTATGCTGCGAAAACAAATGACTTTTTCACTCCTTTTTTTAATCTGATCAAGTTATTGAACAAAACTGTTAGTATGCAACTCTCCGGCGACCGGACGGCAGAAAAACGTACGTGTGCATTGAGCCTTAGGCGATCTCTAAAAGAGGAACAAAAAATTATCTAGATTATTATGTTCTAAATTTTATTGGCTAACCAAATACAATTTGACGTTGGAATCGTGGTTAATTGTGGATTCTCTCCAATTTGTTTTGTGTACACTTGGAGTCAAAAGTAACAATGTAAAAGTTACAACCAACTCCAGTCAATGTTTTTACTTGCAAATGGTCAGTCTTACCCCATAATTAGTGGTTTTCTACGTAGATAAAAACAAACAAAACTTGTGGGAATTATTTTCCAATTTGTTGCATTTTTCGGTTTCACATTTTTAAATATTGATGTTCAATATTTATTTTCTATTGAACCAAACTTTTTATTTTTTTTGCTAATGTGTATTTTAGAAGTAAATATTAATTTTGTTGATAAATACTAATATATTTACCCACTACTTATGAGCTGTGTAAATTATTTTGCTGTTACAACTCACAAATGCCTTACAAAACACATGAAATAAATATCTTGGAAGGAAGACAATTGTCCAATCTATCATTAAATAAACTTGGATGTAATAAGTTTGTTATAGCTACTCTATGAGAAATTGCGTAAAAACAAAAAAAAAGTTACTTTTATCCCCGGTCTTTCCTACTTCTTTTAACACGAAATTCATTTACACAAAATTCTTTTACACGCAAATATATTACAGTCCTTATGGTTTTGTGTTAAACAATTTCGAATGTATGTGGTTTAGACATTGACATATTTACGAGTTTTTTTTGTTTGGGCCATCTTGCTCAGTGTATAATTCTTAGGAACACCAACCATCAATATTGTCACAGCTGTACTTTTTGGAATTATTGTCAAACGCGGCAAGATGAGTGCTTGTCGGTTCGAGCACATTGGTGCGTAATTGGACCTACAATAAACCCCCAGGAGCGCAGGGCGTGCTCAGGATGTACTTGAAGATTACTTTATTGATGTCATTTGGACTTTCCTACGCTTTGGGCGAAATGTGCCGCCCAGGTTTGTAACGGTCGCGCGGGAAAGCGTCTTCAACGTGGGGGTGGTTTTTGCGAAAACCTGGACAGTCATTCAAGATTCGTTGGTCGGACGCCGTGGTCCGAGGGTCAGTTGGACTCCTCTTCCAACGATTCCCGTCTTTCGGGGCTTGGAGGATATTCGTGGCGCGGATCTCGAGACTTACGGTCGAGCTTCTAGCGGTTTTCCGGTTGCGAAGTAAGTTTTCTAGTTGCGTTCGGTTTAAATATTTAGAGTTGCGCCCCGCGTTTGTTTTAATTATCTACATTAGTTGTATCAGTTTTTGTAGTTAGGAGTTTAAAGTGTTTGTTTATCTAATAAATATATTTTACGCCAAGCGAGTGTCTCATTTCATTGAGCGAGTGAGTCTCTTATAGCTTAGCCCCCATAATTCAGCATTTTGGCCCGATTTCAATAAGAGCCGCGACAATATTTAAAATAATATTGTATTTTGTTGATATATCTCTGCTAAGACTTTCGTCGATGGTTTACTCACTTTGTTTCGATATTTCAGAAATGTATTGCATTTACTTGAACTAACCCTTGCGTATTTTATATGCTTTAATAACTACCTGTTTCTGTTTAACAAACATCATTGTTTCCTTTGAATTACATTTACCACAATCATGTTGTTTCTTTATGTTATCTGTTTAGAGCCGGAACTATTACTAATATTATCTTTGAAGTCTTGGGCGCACGAGAGGTAAACGTTGGGGAAGGAGTTTGTGTTAAAATATTCGAATTCCGTGCCGGCATGTCTTGGGGCAACATCAGGCAGCCGACTTAAACGAGGTGTTCCACAATGGCCATCCTGATTGCCCTCGAGCGAGCTGTTGCTTTGGACGTGCTGCCTTGCCATTGTTAGATGACCATTGACGTGTTTTCCGTTTCCGGAAATGTGGTATATTTTCTCAAATACGTGTTAAAGTTCGAATTTTTTATATTTTATGTAAGGAGGAAAATTCTTTTATGCCGCAAGAAAGCTTTGATTTAGTTGTAAATATCGTTAAAGGGCAAACGGACCGTACTCCCCCAAATGCGGTTGCGTGTGTATTAAATTGAATCGCATTAGCACTGCTGTTGAATTCCAGAGTGTATTATGCTTTTTGATGTAAGTATATTAATCTTGCGCTTTTTTTTTGTGGTGCGGTACTATTCTTTTTATTAATCAGCAGCTGAAATTGCGCAATTAAACTGTGTAACGATAACATTAAATCAGTGTAGAGCCTTATCTTAAGCAAACTTGAGTTGTTTGGATCTATCTGGGTACTAAACAAGTGGTTACTCTGATATATCTATATATATATAAGAGCTTGTTTGTTTGTTTGTTTGTTTGTTCGCTATACAATCCTAGGTCCGTTGACCGATCGGGACCAAATTTTGCACAGTTACTATTTAGGACCTTGCAGATCTAACGCCAAACTTTAAGTACAAGCACATATTACCAATTAAAAAAAAAAAAAAATTACTTGGACGGGATTCGATCTTACGTCGGCAAATACCTGGTCATAGCAGGATACGTCGCGGTGTATTTCACAAGTAAAGATTGTTTTGTATACAATTAGTAATAAATGTACATGAAGTATTATTTTTATTTGTACATTTTTAATTGAAACAAGAAAGAAAATAAATTTGAGTTATTATTCAATTTTTAAGCAATAAATAATTATTTTTTAAGGAATTATAAGAAGATGAAAAGATGATTGATCAGAGTATGTCATTTGTGTATGATTTGGAATTATTGGGCTTATTCAAGTTAAAACAGTAATTAAAATTGTAATCGCCCGTGCAACGCCGGGTAAATCATCTTGTCCAATATAAATTCCTGAAGGAAGCAACTAGTGAAATTTAATTTAATGATGCTAAAAAAACTATTTTAGTTTTAATATTGGTTTATATTTTTACTGTTATACAGAGTTCTCGTTTTTCGAGGGCCACTATGGGGTATCGTAAACGGTAAGAGTTACGACTTCCGTTAAATTAGGGCTAAGTTGTATGTTCAGAGGCTTAATAATTTGACCCAAACAGAACTTATCTAGCTTTTTTAGTTTTTGAGATTTAGGGGGAAAAAAGAGTAGATTTTTTTTTTAGCTGTAACTTTTTTATTTGATGTCGAATTTCATTTCTGTAAAAACTTTTTTATGGCCACTTTTTGGAAGGAATCAAACTCTCTTGTTATATTATCTATCCGAAGTGTCGTTTTTTTTTTAACCATCATCAGGTAAATTTTTTCTTATTGACGGTATATCTGATTTTAACACTAATTTGTAGAGCATTTTATTCTGAATTCGACAATGTATAACACTTAGCACTTTTTTGGTAAAATAGCAAAAACAAATGTTTCATATTGAAAAATTCCTAATCGGTATGGTAAATAATTGTCTTTGTCCCTTTTTCCTTGGAAGCAGATAAGTAAACTGCATGAAATTATTATTAAAGGGATTTAATTGAACATTTAACACACAACGAAAATCGTAGGTATTTATTTGCTTATTAAAGGAAGAAAAAAAAGCTATGCTGTCCATACACGGTCACCCAAACAAAAACTAACCTTACTTGTCAAAGGAAGGCATTGGTTACATTTTCAACGAGTTAATGACTTCTAATAAGTAAAAAGCGCAAACAGATTTGTGGACATTTTTTGTAAACTATGAACACATACTATTTGATTACAAAAAATTTTGTTACAAACAATTGTATTCCAAATAAGGGATTAAATACACATATTAGTGAAATTTATTACTTAACTGAAAAAAATATTCCAAAAATATTTGCAAATAAGTGGACAATGTTCTATCCTAACATATTATTTATTAATACGTATTTTTTTAATCACATTCCTTTAATAGTAATTTCATGCGGTTTATATAGCTGCTTCCAAGAAAAAAGGGACAAGGACAATTATTTACCATGCCGATTAAGGATTTTTGAAAATGAAATATTTGTTTTTGCCATTTTCCAACAATTGTTTTAAAAAAGTGCTAAGGGTTATACATTGTCGAATTCAGAATAAAATGCTCTACAAATTGGAGTTAAAATCAGATATAGCGAAAAAATTGACCTGATGATGGTTTTAAAAAAGTGAAACGTAGCAAGGCAAATATATCTGGGGATTTTGATTCCTTGCAAAAAGTGGCCATCAAAAAGTTTTTACAGAAATGAAATTCGACATCAAATGAAAAAGGTACGGGCAAAAAACAAAAATCCACTTTTTTACTTTTTCCCATATATCTCAAAAACAAAAAAAGCTAGATAAGTTCTGTTTGCTTCAAATTATTAAGCCTCTGAATATACAACTTTACCTAATTTAACCGGTCGTAACTCTTACTGTTTCCGAGATCCCCATAGCGGCCCTCGAAAAACGAGAACCCTGTTTAAGTAGGTATCAAAAGCAGAAGAATTTATATCTTCTTAATTTTGCAGAGGTTACTTTATTGTGAAGAGCGCATGCGTGCAAAATCCAACGATAGTTCTTGCCTTCGTTAATGAACCGTTTTTACCGTTCACAAATAAGTTCGTGAATTGATCCGATAACTGCTGGAACAGACGACTAACCGTTACGTGAATTATCCGGGATTGCAATATAGGTACTGCGTACATACTGAACGTTCATCGGACCGTACATAGCGCTGCTGAAACAAAGCTTTAGTGTCCATAGAAACGTGCGGTGGTAATGAGTAAAAGTTGATCAATTAGCTAGGAACTCTATAATCAAATATCATAGAGCCTTTTAACTTTTCCAAAAGGATCTTTTCGCTTGATATAGCATTTGGTTATTTTAGATAGACAATATTTAAATTTATTATATATTTATTGCGTTTTAAGAGTGTTTTAACAACCTATATCGCATTTGAATTTTATCTTAATAAGTTTCATATAGTAGTTGGATTTTTCTACCAATTAAGTACTTTGCTCTCTTCTAATAGTATGCCAATTTACTTCGGTTTTACTGACGGAATACACTTATAGGTATACATCTAGTATTGTAAATCCTAAAACAAATGTTCTATACTTATCAAGACGAATGTACTTGTGAAATTCAATTTAGTTGCAAAATAGTGCAACGAATTTGTGTTATTTGTTTCATCAAGTTTCATTGAACTTTTAACCTTTTTTTTCCTTAAACTTGTTAATACCAAAATTGCTGTATTTAATTTGGATTTTATTGGATTATTAAAATTTGGTGGGAAACAAAACGTGTTTATTTATGGTTCTCTTCTAAAACCATCTATTTGCTTGATAAATTACGGCGGAAAAATGTTGAGTGGTACTGCTAGTAGCTCAAATATTTCGAAAAAGTTTTATAAAAGTTAGATAAATCGTATTTAAAAAGTTTAAATTACGAACAGTAAAAATCAGTCCAAATGTGGGGTAAAATATTATTACAGTTTGTGAGGCATAAAACAATGTTTCGTAACTTTAAATTTGCGTATTTTACCTTCGGTATTATTCAACAAGAAATAACGAAAATACAGAGAAAGTTATTCCAGTTTGTTTTATTAAAATACATAAAAATTAACCATTTATTTGTACCTATATAAAACCCACCGCTCTGTCGATGCTAAATTTATTTTCGTACTGTATTTAATGCAAAAAGCAATTGTTTTTGTTACCGCCCAGAAAAAGCTTTACAGAATTCATTCACCGTTCCAAATTGAATGTGATCTTTTGACCTTTCGAACTCCAAAACTTGAAATTAAATTAAGGCTGTAGACATTTTGAGACCAGCGGTAATTTTAATCTTTTACAATCAAGTTAAATGCTTCTTAAGGACAATTTTATTTAATCGCAGTTGATTTTAAGGCTTTCGATTATTTATCGAGCAAATATTTTTAATTCAAGTTAAATGTTGTCCCGCTAAAAATAATCGCGTCCCGTTCCTACTTTTGGATTCGAGTAATTTATTTGTCTGCGAGATAAAAACGTTTTTTCTTATAATGACAGTTAAATCGGCCGATTTTATACAGAAAAACAGGTGGGCGATTTATAGTAGCTTAGGGATTATATATTGAGAAGTTTTTTACACTGGTAAAAAGTTTCGGAGTTTTCTAGAAGTTCAGTCTAGCGAAAAAGCACTGTTGAAGAGCGGAATGGGTAAAAAGAGTTACACGGTTGCTGGGATAAGTGAGGGTGTGTTGTAGGTTTCACAGAGTCCGTGTCTACGGAAAATAAAAGCTGACTTAAGAGAAATTAATGGAGAAATTCAGATTGTACTTGTCGTGTAATGGACTTTTCAAGTAAATACGATAAAAATTTAAATAAACAAGTTTAAAATATTCTTAAGTAAACCGATAAGCGTACGGTGTCAATGTTAACACCAAAATGACCTATGTAAGTCCAATTGAAAATGGGGTTTTTTGCGTAAAGAAAAATTGGATATTATTTGCCTCAGATTATATTTAAAACTTGAAACAAACATTTTTATTATTAATAAGTCAATTTTAATAATTTTTGTAGAACAATTACCCCTGGATTTATTGAATCTGTTAAAATAAATGTGTTCTTTCTTACTTGTTTTGCCTAATACTTAAGACATATTAATTAAAATGCAGATACATTTCTTTATCTTTATCTAATAAATAACGTAGAGAAATTTCTTTAATTCAGTGAAATTTGCAGCTAATATCGATCGAGTTGACTGCGCTCTTTGTCATCACAAATTTATTCAATGTTCGGTGTTATTCTTTGGAAAACTAACACGCCACATTATTTTTATACTGCTAAGAGTGACAGTGTCAAATGAAAACAAAGTTTAGAATAAAATTGATACCAACATTGTGTCCAAGTACAGGCTGAACCAAATCCGAATATTTTGCGGGGTATCTCGGTTACCGTAATAGTTAGCGAAAAAGCTAAAATTGGTCTCTTTGGTTATTTTTTTGACAGAAGAACGCCTTTAAAATCAGATATTTTATATCGATTTTTATTTTGGCAGACCTGACCTACAGACGACCAATTGCATCGTTTTTAATATTTTGCTATAAATTTTAAAAAATTAAACAAAGTTGTAAAGCTTTTTATATTTAATTTAAAAACAATATTTCTTAGCGATCTACACTTTCGAGACGATGTAATTTTTTTTTTTTTTTAATAAATAGAAACTCTAGTTGGCCATGACTTGAGCTGTAAGATAGTTTTTTAACTTTTTTAAAATACATAGTTTTATATATTTGTGGCAAAAATAACCGAGATATGGCTAATTTTGTAAACATTTTCCTATCAAATTTAGCCATGATTTCGTAAACAGGTGATGTTTGCAATTAATAAACACTAAACGTTATTTCCAAGTGGTGTTTCCCAGAAAATCCTTAAGGCGCATCCCCATTATGCCGATATATGCCAGTTGGCACTGCCAAGAGTAATGTGGACGTGTTGGTTGGCCAATGCCAGTTGGCAAAATTGGGCCAACTGGCATGCCAAGCGGAACTGTGGACGCAGTGAACTGCGTGCGGTAGCGGAACTGGCTTTGCCAATTGGCATTGCCAGTTGGCATATACCTATCGGCATAATGGGGATGCGCCTTTACATAACACACCTGCTGTATCCCAAAAGACGGTAGCCATAATCTTCTTGGCTGAAGGAATGACTTTTAATTTTTTTAGTTTTGGGGAACTTGTGTGCCGCCAATCCATGTTTGACCGTTTAAACTCTGGAATAAAATGATAATTCAAGTTTCACCACATGTAAGCAAGTGGATCAGAAACGCTTCGCCTGCTTATTTAAATCGGTTAAAAGCTTTTTTGATAATTGAACTCGTCTTTGTTTTTGTTTCAAAGACAGCAGTCTTCGGTCTTATCTGACAGAAACTGTTTTGTACTTAAGTTCTTTTTGAATATTTTTTTTTACGCTACTCACTTTTATTTGTATTGTGCTTGCCATTTTACGTACACATATTCGTCGATCATTAAAATAAGCTCGTCTTCGCTGAATATTCTCAACGGTAACGCAAGATCGTGCTCTTCTCACATAAGTCAGATTTTCGACGGGATGTTGACCTTCCCGGAAACTTTGATAGGTACCAGTGATACACTTTAATCTTTGAAAGGGTGTTTTCTCCATATTGTTGACAAAGTCCTGCAAATATATCAGCGGGCTTAACGATTTCGTTGCAAAGTAGTTTGATAACAATGCGTTGCCCAATAGAGTTATGAACTGGTTGTTCTGTCATAGTTGACAAGACTAAACAAAAACAATTGGAACAACAATGACGGCTTCTAGATAGTCTTTACATCGATTTTCATTTGATCAATTTTCCTGGCTTTAGGAGCAAAATTTTGGGATAAATTTGAATCATTCTTGTATTTCAAAAATTAAGATATTTAATTTTTCGTATGTAGTGCAAAAATGGAAAGCAAAATACAAAATCTAATTAAATAGATGTTATTTTCTTAAAAAAACAGTCCAAGAGACCAATGTCAGTTTTTGCCATGATACTCCGTAAAACATTGTAATTTGGTCCACCCTGTACAACAACCGGATTAACATCAGTCATTTTTTATTTGTGTACTTACAGGTACAATTAACTGAAATATATATCTGCTGGTAAAAAGTTGTAATCGCTTTCTTTATTACAAACTTCGCCTTGTTTTGATTTCTTTTAAAAATTTTAAATGTTAAACCTATAGGTTTCTTTTTATTAATAAAAAAAAGGGTTTTAGCATTTTGCAACCCTACCGTTATGTAGTGTTCTGTGAGCATAGCACTAGGTACCTACATATTAAGCCAACCTTAAACAGTTTACTGACACCTAAAGTTATAATCTTTGGTCTGTATCTATTTATTTCATACTTTATTTTGTACAAATACGTTGTTTCATGTAATAACTAGCTATTGTAGGTATATAGTCAAACAATGTAAAATATTCTATGTCTTATCTTGGAAGTACATTGACAAGTAAAAGGTTGCTCATTGGCGAGTTCCTTTAGTTACTTTACTACCGGTTAATGATTAACTACTGGGGTTTCATTGCAAAATTAACAAAAATAATTATTACTATGTAAACGAGTTAAAAATTCAATAATTTATCTATCTCCCATATCTTGCAAATTATTAAGTGAATATTTGATTCACATTTTTTCATAAATTTATTGCAGTTTAGGATGACAACAACGATAATAAAAATAGCTGTTATAATAAAAAAAAATTTATTAGCAATTTCCAATACAATTTATTTTGTTAAAAATTATTTTACATGTTATGCAGTATTTTTTGCTTCTTGTCTTTATAAATGCACGCTTAGGTACTGAATATTACAAAGGCGCGTTGTTCAAGTTTTAATATAAGGTAATTTATCTGCTGCTATACTTTACTTGAAATAGGGCTAATTGATGAAGGTTTTTACGGATGTTACCTTGATTTCAAGAAAATATTGCGCATATTATTTTTCAACCTTTATATATTGTTGTTTTGATTCTTCTTCGCCTCGTTACTTTTTTTTTAAATTTTCTTAGCAATAGCTTTTTTGGCGATTTTCTATTTATACTTGTTATTATTGCAATATCGCAGATGGTCCTCCTAAAATTAATTTATAACAATGGAAAGTTATGATTACATGATACAAAGTAGTCTGTTTTTCTTTTTTTAAATCTGTAATAGCACATTCCTGGAGTATTAAACTGCCACTACTGCAACTTTTAAATTTGTTGAGATCGCTTAACGATATTAAAACTGACATATCGATTTGATTTTACTTCAACTTTTAAATCGCAATTTATGATTCGATGGATTTTTTGTTCATAATTAGTACCAGATGCTTACCAGGGAACTTAATCTTGCTTCATAAAATTTCAAATACATCTATAGTTAAGCAGTTAATTAAATTTATCTGTGCTAAAGTATTGTTTTAATACCTGCATATTTAATGTTGTTTTGTAGCGTGCATTACAGCGTCGATAGACGGAAAATGCAGCGACAGGTGACACTTTCGCTTAAAAATTTATAATATGCCTAGTGCCTGCATCTGGGGCAGCTATTAATTTGTATTTGACACTTGTTAAATATAATTTAATTGACATATGTTCATATGTACATGACTGTGATTTTTCTGTGCAAAATACAAATCAATTATTCAGAGCATTTTACATGTTGACAGTGATTACCTGGTACACAGATTTGGTGGATTAATTTAACTTTTGCATTATTAATTAAAGACAAATATGGGATCAGATTTGTTGCTAAACATAGATCACTTTACAATATGGTATCAAATGATCATCGCAGGTGTAGGTACATTTTGTTTCTTAATTATTAAAAAAAAAATGCATGTTAACCGCAAATATATGTTAGGTATACGAAAAAACTTCAACGACATTATAACGTATTAGGGATTAAAAGCCACCCTTATAATCTATGTGACATATTTTATAAACATCAGCATCTGCAAAATCTTTGATTTTTACTTGTAGCTTCTCTTATTAAGTATATTATTAACAAGTAAATTATTTAAATAATTGTTACAAAATTTCTGCAATTTTTTGTTATGATTTTGATTACAAAGAGTTGCAATAAGGACTTCTCAGACCTGCGCAACTTTTTCTATTTACTAGCTAGAGCTTAGGTGTTTTGATTTGTTTATGTAACTTATTTACACTAAAGTAAATTAGGGAACGCCAACATTACAGATTTATGAAAAATGTCATTTTACATTTTGTTTTTAAATTGTTGCAAAAGTAGCAAAAATTTATGTGGAAAAGTTTATCTTCAGTAAAAAAAAAAATATAACACTGATAAATAAAGCATATCCTGATTATCGACGTCAAGTATACGTAGCTACAAACCGATCACATTTACCACCAAACTAGGGAATAACCAAAAATATTCATATCTGGTTTTTGCGTGTATGTTAATTTTATCGATTTCCTTGTATTGTGTTTGAAATTTGCGTCTGTTGCGTTATTAACCAAACACGCAATCGAAATCGAAGACTATTAGGCTTTGTTCATGTTTTATTGATGTATAATCAATTGTACAATGGTCCAGCATGGCGAAACATTAATACCATTTGAAAGAACAACAACGTTAACAACGGCATTTTATTTTGATAATTGATTGAACTATAACGTTATGTTTACGAATGATTAGTGTTTAATAAAGGTTGCAAGAAAAAATCCAGGATTAATACAGAAAACAGTTTTAATTTCGATTTAGAGATAAATATAAAAACGTTATTTTAATGATAAAATGTAATTAAAAAATGTCTATGTAGTTTTATACTAGCATCGTTTTCTATGCTAATGGTTGCCACGACTGATTGATGTATGGAATAAATAAATGAAGAAAACTGCTGATGCAGAAACGAAAGTCTCAAAACTAGTTTGATTCCTCAACTTAACTAATCGTTCATTGATATTAAGGTACGTTATTTTAACAAAACTTACTTTTGTCTTCTGGTCATCCCAGCATCGCAAACATTTCAAGGCCAACTCAACCCTTCTTGAAATCTTCTTTACGTGTATTGAATTCACTCAAATACGAAATATTGTTTGCTTGCAGGCAAAATTCATCGCTTGTTACAAGTATTGAATATAAGGTTCGGGTGTAAAATAAACAAACGAGTATGAGCGCATCAAATTGGAGCCTGGAGGTGCATCAATATCGATCTGAGAGATAAAGGCTTTTAATCTACACCTGCACATAGTTTAAAATGAACGGTGAGATTGCATGTGCACTTGACCTCATTGCAACTTTTTTTATTATCTTTGGATCGTTTTATAAAATGTTATTTTGATTTTAATAGCGTATGTTTGTGTTTATTTTACTACTAAGAATTGCATTATAGTTATGATTGGCGAATCTTACTTTAAAGCCCAATTGCATAGAAACAACCTGGAATTAAACATCGTATACGCCTAAAACCAAGCATTATCACCGCGATTAAGTCGGTCGCTATGAAACGTTTTAGCTAACATCACAAAAATCCTAGATTAAACAAAACTGACGGTAGCATAATATATGTCATTTTCTTGCCACATTACAACAAAATTTCATTAAAACTAAACGGGTTGCTGAGACACTTGAACCGGTGTTAATTTCTTTATGAAAACCGCCCAGTGTTTATTATTTGATCCAATGTTAGGGCTCAGGGGTTAACCCAACTTTCATGGAACGGCTCTAAGAGTTATAATAGTGCGAGTTATTACAAGTTCTCGAACTAAAAAAAAAAAAAAAAAAAACTACTTTTATACATGTGACAACGATATTTAAATGAAATTTTAAACAGTTAAATTGTAATATGTTGTGTTGTAAATTTTTATTTTTATTCAACTGCTAAACCTAATCGCTTCTCTTTGCTTTACAATGGAAACTGTGGTATACATATAAGGTATAATCAAAACTTTTGCACGCTATGAAATTTTGGTCACTTAAGTAATATAACTTTAATTAATGCATGTTAAAAGTTATAAACTGTTTAAAATATATACTATTTTAAATCCTTACTGCCATAACGCGCCAGTGTTACTTACAAAAAAAAAACTGTCTGTAAACTTTATTGCTACAATTTTTAAGTGTAGGTATGTTATGCACGTTATGCTGAATAACCAGCAATCTGTGTGGAAAATCTACTAACCCCACAGAACCTTCATGTAATAATCAAGGTGAAACTGGAAATTATCGACTTAACCTATTTATTAGAAAACGCAGGTTTTATTAGCGGTGCAATTTTCTTGTGATATTTTATTATTATGTTTAATATAGTCAAACATACAACTAGTTGTGTATTTCGTGAGTAAGACTTCAAAACATTATAAGAATTTTTGGTTAAAATAAAATATTTGGAATACTAGCTTGGATGAAGGATATATACGAATTACACAATATTTTTAAAAATAATTATCACCTTTACTACAAATAGCAATTGATATAAAATTTGTTTCAAGTAGAGCAAATCCTAAAACTTGTTAAAGGTATGGAATAAATGTGTAGTGATCTGTAATTAATGTTAAACAATTTGTAGGATACGAACGACATTAGTAAATAATTTTTGATAAAATTCGTAAATAACCAATACCAGCTAAATTCATAAAATACAAGAAATTTTAGATCGTGAAAATTAAAATCCGCACCTTCATAACACGATATTTAATTTCTTACGTTTCATTTTGTCAAAGTCAAGTTGGTTAGAAACTAGTGTAATGAATGCTTAAAATATTTAAAATTGTGAAAAAGTTATTAAACTTCAGCACACTCCGATAATATCCAAAATGCAGCGAATAATTAAAAAGTAATGCATGCACTTTATCTCAGAGGTACTGGCCTGGTCAGTGCAATTAAGCTAGATGGACATAAAATAGGTTTAGCAAAATGGCACACAAAATCATTTGAAGTACTCAATAGAGAATTAGAGAAGGGGATTGATAATGCTCTATTACAATAATGCGTCTTCTTAAACGACAGCTTTACCCCCAGTTTTTGATTGAAAAAAAAAGAAGTATTACAGCGTCCATCGTACTCACCTGACTTGGCAATGTGCGACTTTTAATTGTTTTTTGTATTCTCGTTAGTACTAATATTTACCGTTTAGTATTTTTAAAGCAAATTGGTTGGGAACTGTATACAGGGTGGTGAATTTTTCGATGCTTACCATTTGTATCTTGGAAACGGTAAGAGATCAGTTAAATTAGAGAAAAGTTGGACATTATTATGGCGATTAAGAATATAAACTGGATATTTTGATTCTTGTCAAATTTATAACAGAAAAAATAAAAATTGTACTTAATTTAAGAAAACAATTAGGTATTATCTACAATACTATTGACTCTTTTTTAATTAAATTTGGTAACTTTATGGTTTTGACCATTGGGGTTGAATGGGTTGAATGACTCGGATAGAAATTTTTTAGACCTAGATTTAAGCTTGCGATAGTCAACTCTTATATTCCTTATGGCCGCCATATTGTATTTTACACCATTAGACAAAAAAAAAATTAGCTTTTGCTTGATAACCAACAGAACTTAAAAACAAAAATTGTTAAGATTTAAAAATTGTTTAACAAATTTATTAAATCATAAAAGCTCTGAATAACAATTGAAACTATAATAAAAGTCACACAATGTATTGCTAATAAGGGTATGCGATATCAAATTTATATCGAAAAAAAGTTCGTCGGCTGTGAATTGTGTATCCTAAAAAAATTCAAATTTTAACAAAATATTTTGAAAGGAAAATTTATGTTGTTATCAATCTGGAAAACTTTTTTTTCCGCATAATGGTGTAAAAATCATACTTAGCGGCCATTAGGAGTAAAAAAGTTGACTATCGCAGCTTGAAGTCTAGAAGGCTTGGAAAATTTCCATCCACGTCATCTAACGCAGAGTAGTCAAAAACATAAATTTACCAAGTGTGATTAATAAAAGTGTTAATGATAACAATTTTTTCTGTAATAAAATTTTTCAGTTTTTTTTTTGGTTATAAATCTGGAAAGAATCAAAATATCAACAAAAAAAAACTATATTCTCAATCGTTGTAAAAATGTGCAATTTTTCTTTAAATTAACAGATCTCGTATCTCTTACCGTTTCCAAAATAGCTATGGTGAGCATCGAAAAATTCACCACCCTGTACACATAATGCGCCAGTTTATTTGGTTTGGCTTAATAGAACACACAGAGATTCATTAATTATTAGAAATGGGACGGATGGGTCGCCATAAGTATGCTCATATTTTAAAAATAAACAGCTTTCTATCCCTTGAGCTTATAATAATGTTCGTGTTCATGCGAATTTGCGCTTTTAACCCAACCCATTTAGGTGTTTTTTTATTGCAAAAAATTCGCCACTTAAAAGTTTTCAGGCATATTACTAATAAAATAACATACTGTTACCGCGTTACTCCAGGCAACAGGGCGAAATATAAACAACTTTATTATCAAAGGTATTTTACTAATGTATTGTGGAAAATAATTAAATACGGGGCTATTAATTTGCAGGAAATTAAAAATTTTCAAATGAGACTGATGATCAAGAAAGAAATTAGGGACTTTTCTTTTGGTTAATAATACAAGGTTTAAACAACATTATCAAGTATTTATTTTTTAATATTTAATTAGCTAAGGTTTGATATTAAAATAAGGTGAAATTTGCCTCGAAATAATAAATTAGATCGATTTTTTTAAATCATGTCATGGTAAAATGCAATGGCTAATTTAATAGAAATTGGAAATTCAAACCATTTTCCGTAGTAACATTTCTATCGTACAATTTCAAAAGCATTCTATGGACAATTTAATAAATTCTTTAAGACATAAACAACTTTTAATAAAATTTTCATTGTACGTGTTGTTTTTTTGAACAAAAGAGCTTATAAAAATTCAATCTTCGTCTACCGCGTTCTTTATTAGGGTGTTATTTATTAGATGTTTATACGAAATCGCTTAAAAAACAATACAGTTGATGAAAGCAGACGAGACTGTTTTTATGAAGATTATCTTTATTGATTTTGGTATCCATTGTGATAAATAGCCCGACCTTCCACTCATTTATTGGGATCGCGTGTAGAAGTTGCGTGCTAGAACCGATTCTAAACTGTTTCATAGAAGCACGTACCTCGGCCACCTACTCCTTAATGGACACCAGAGTTAACCTGCAAACAGGAAAAATTGCTAATGAAAGGGTTCAGTTTTTATTTCCGCTAGCGAATGTAGCGATGTGTAATTATTATCATTAAAGGTTCTAATTAGTAATTACATACCTACGTTAATATACATAAAGTAAAAAATTAACGCCTTGACACCTCCTTGATTTTTGAACAGGACTTTTCCACTTAAACTTGGATATTTCTTACATTTTCAAACTATTTTTGCTGTTGTAACATTCTAACGTATTAATTTTGTCTGCTATATTTGTTGCAATCAGCCAAATATTAAAAAATTATTTTTTTGCAGTTGAAAAATAGAGTAATCCCATTTAATATGAATAACAAAGAAGTATAGAGCACAACCAACAAAATCACAAATTTTGAGTTATAGTATCACTGTGTAGTACATATTTTATAAGTACTATCTTCTTTTTTATTTTCCCTTGTAAAGTATAGATTGACGCAAAAGTTTGTTACTGCATCCGAATAATTTATTCTTTTTCTGAAAGCTATTGTGGCCTAAACACAACTCTTTTGCTTTGGTACAACTGCGTGCGTTCAAACGTGGAAGATTTAAAATACAACCAACTCTAAAAGTGTATGATTTGTAAGAATAAGTTTTAAAATACGCCGAAACTTCAAATGCCATTTTCTCATTTTTTACTGTGATGGGTTTGGGCGAATAAAACCTGAAATTGTAAATAGAAAGCAGTACAGGACAGGTGGAGCACTTTTTTGGACCTACGTGCTAAAAAAAGACGTTAAAAATTTCGTTTTTATTTAAAATTGAACTTAATTTTACTTACTGCAAATTAAAATATCCCAGTTTACATGTGTTTGTATATTCTTTAAATTCACTAAACTTATACACAATCCGTCCTACGAAGTAGAGTGTGTGAAGATGTAAGAAAATTGTCCACCCCCGCTAGCGTTTTCATTCCAGGTTCGTCTGGGCCTCCTGCTTTTTCTTCGTTTTCTTTAAACCTTTTTCAAATTTGTTTCACCATTCTATGATACCATTCACCTAACCTGGCTTTTTTTTAAATTTAGCTCTAACAAAATGTACACAATGATAAAATGTTTTGGAAAACTAGCTAAATCAGATTTTTTATTAATTTTAAGTTCTACATTGATTTTGTCATGTCTGAAAAAATTCTTTCAAATGCAAAATACTTCACAAATAAATATTATTTAGGAGACCTTAAAAGCTTTAATAGCATCAATATATTTTTAAATTAAAATGATAATCGTATTTGTAACTGTTAAAAAAAACATTATAGTGTGAATTTATGCAGTCAAAATATAGTCTTGAAGTATAATAGATTCGCTAGGTTTACCTAGAAAAATGTTTCTAATAAAAAACAGTTTCATACAAGCTTGCTACCTAATGCAGTGTTTCTTAACCTTTCTTAACTGGCTCCCTCTTTTCATTTCAATTTTAATTGGGCCTCTCTTTCAGTTAACCAAAAAAGGTCTTCAAATTGTTTTGAGAAATCCAACTCGTTTTACTTTGATGACTAAAAAATAGGTTTTTTGATTCTTTTTAAATTCGCTCCGTTTCACATTGGTGAGTTGTAGTATTAATAAATACATAGTTTCCCCTTAGTATTTCTAGACATATAACTTTATCTTTAATTGAGTGTTATGGTTCTTTACTTAATTTTTTTTAAACTGAATTCTTTGGCCTATATTTAGGACGTTTTAAACGAATGAATTTCTGTTATTTAGTAGAGCTTAGGATTTTTGTTTGTCAAGTAATTAACTTTATTAATTAATTGTAATATTTTATCCTTCTTACTCTCACCATAAATATTCAATATACAGGGTGTCCCAGTTAACTTGAACAGCATGGGGATCTCGTAAACGGTAAGAGATACAGAGTTGGTTAAATGGGTCAAAATGATCTATGATTTAAGAGCAACTATTCTATGAAAAAAAAACTTAAAAAAAGTTTACAGTTTTTGGGCTATTCGTAAAAAACAAAAAAATGACGTTTTCGATTTTTGCTTATAACTTGCTTATTTAAAATCATACCCAAAATATTTTTCGACATTATTAGGACACTTTTTTGCGTAGAATTGAAATTAGTTAATAAATTTTACCTATCTTCATTTGTTTTTGTTATTTTAACATCAACTTTCTTATTTTAAATACGGGTCGTAGTTGGCTATGACGCCATTAAAAAGAGATTTTTTCTCTCGTTTCATTGATGTATGGGTTGTTAGGTTTATTTTTAAAAATAAGCAAGTTATAGCAATATTATTGTATTTGTTAAGTTTAATCAAAGTGGCCATTGGAAAACAAAACAAAACATCACGTAAATAAACTAGCTGTACTTAATTAAACACAAATAAACCTAAATAATTTAAGATATTTTTCAAATTACATAATAATTTATGTTTTTCCAATTACTATTACTATTGAATCTAAATTATAACATGCGTTCAAAGTGCAGCCCACTCTCCATGAGCAATGCAAATTTGAGATCTGCACTTTGTAGATAACAATTATTTCTTATGCATATTACTTTCTGCTTGATAAAATGTTCTTAAAACAGCTAATCATAAAAAGACAGCTGAACACAATTACAAAATTAAGATTGGATAGTTTAACAAAAGTTTATCAAATAAAAAGAAAAACATTATTACCTACAATGTGCAGATCTCAAATTTGTATTGCACATGGAGAGTGAGCTACACTTTGAACGCATGTTATAATTTAGATTCAATAGTGACAGTAATTGGAAAAACATAAATTATTATGTAATTTGAAAAATTCTTAAATTATTTAGGTTTATTTGTGTTTAATTAAGTTCAGCTAGTTTATTTATGTGATGTTTTGTTTTGTTTTCCAATGGCGGCTTTGATTAAACTTAACAAATACAATAATATTGCTATAACTTGCTTATTTTTAAAAATAAACCTAACAACCCATACATCAATGAAACGAGAAAAAAAATCTCTTTTTAATGGTGTCATAGCCAACTACGACCCGTATTTAAAATAAGAAAGTTGATGTTAAAATAACAAAAACAAATGAAGATAGGTAAAATTTATTAACTAATTTCAATTCTACGCAAAAAAGTGTCCTAATAATGTCGAAAAATATTTTGGGTATGATTTTAAATAAGCAAGTTATAAACAAAAATCGAAAACGTCATTTTTTTGTTTTTTACGAATAGCCCAAAAACTGTAAATTTTTTTAAGTTTTTTTTTCATAGAATAGTTGCTCTTGAATCATAGATCATTTTGACCCATTTAGCCAACTCTGTATCTCTTACCGTTTAAGAGATCCCCATGCTGTTCAAGTTAACTGGGACACCCTGTATATAAATTCGAATAACAAATATTTTTGTAAAAAAAAGTTGAAAGCCAATATGTTTCCTTATTGTAAAACTCTAGAAAAGAAACAATTAATTAATTTTTGATATTGTGATACGAAACACGATGCGCTGGGATTTAATAAAAACATGAAACAAACACTTCAAAAACAATGATGCGGAAAATGAGAATACATTTCTGCATGCTGAAATATATTAATAAATTATCATTCCCGACATGAATTTTATGTCTTTCTGTGCTTGCCTTTTTATACGTAAACTAAGTAATAATTTCGTCGACATTATATTATTGTGAAACGAATAATGCAAGTTGGAAATTTTAATATCAAGCCGTGTTTCCTTTATTCATTATCCTTCACTATATTGTTACACAGAAAATTTTAAATAAGGAATGTTTATTACCATAGATAAGTAAGATTTTTCACAATAACTCTCTATGTAGCAATTCTTCTTGGCAGGTGTAAAAATACTCGCTATTTTTGGAACGAGAATTTTAGGTTAATTAAAATGTGAGAGTATTAATAATTTGAAATTTCGTTCTGTGGTGGCCTGCACAAGAATATGAAATAAAATATTCTTTTTGAAACTTTTTTAGTATTGTCATTTACATTTTAAATTCAAATTAGCTAAATTAGAAAAACAAAACAACCTAACACGGAAAAGTAAAAAAATACTAAAAACTTATTTTTATGCTATATGTTTCGGTGTACATTTTCTATTTAGTTCTTTTGCCTTTTTTTGTAAACCACCTACTCAAATGTTTGATTTCTTTTGTTTCATGTCAGTTGGTGCAATTTTTTTTTTAAACTGATTTATCAACAATATTAGTATACAATACACACTAATTAAAAATCGAGTAGTACCTACCTACCTACCAACAAAATTTGGTCTGTTATAGGTTTAAATTTGGCAATGTAATTAAATTTAATATTTGTGAATTATCAAAAAAACGTCAGATATCCGCAATCTTGTTGCTTGATACTGAAAATATGAAAAACTAATTTTTAGTTTTTTTTGCTGAAATTTTATATTTTTGAAAATTTTAAGTTTCGTTGAACTTCCTTTTTTTTACTCTATTCTGCGTAATATCGTCTACATATTTCACTTTAACTACGATTAGAAGTTTTTTTTTCATTAAAATCTACCTAACGTTTAAGTTCTTGTGTAAATTGTTTTTACCTAACATTTCCCTGAAACAAACGGGCATTTTAATTAAATGATATTTTTTTTAACAGCAAATTATGATCAAAAGATTTTTAACCAGCAACAAAATATTGCAAGAGAAGCTTACTTGTGAGGTTATCGGTAAAGAAATACAACTAAATACAATATTTCACAGCCCAAAAAATTCCAGATAAAGTATTCCATGTGATATAAATGGCAACATTTTTAAGTGTGTATATAATTTTTAGAAATATCCTATGTTCGGTTTTTTTTTTGTAATAACTTTGTTATTCAGCTTTCGTAGTATATTTAACATTTCTAACTAATAGGTTTTCATAGTATTTTGTTGCATGCATCTCGAAATAAAATAAAATAAAAAAGTTGACTGTTGCATCTCAAAAACGAATCAGTTTATGTCTAGGCAATTAAGGCCTTTGGTGTGTTTTATGTTAATTATAAGAAAGTTGTAGAAAAAACTTAAAATTAAAGTTTTTCAGCATTTTTCCCAAAATATTCTTTTTAGTTCATAAAACTTTTTTCGCTGATTTTACTATCGCGTCGCTCTATTTGTAGCGGTTTTTGGGACACCCATTAACTTAGCTTTGCAACAAATATTCTATAAAATCGTAAAATTTACCATTTTTGTCAATTTTAAACGTATTCACTAGCTAAAAAATAATAATAATAATAATATGTCTTTTTATTTTAATTAGTAGTATTGATTACTTTGTCCAAAATATGGAATGCTAGGTATTTGTTCCTGGGTTATTAATTTGTATCATAAAAATAGCTGAATATAGCTGCTCGTAAATTTTAAAATTCAAGAATTAATAATCTGCAAATAAAGGGAAAAAACTCCAGTTGCAGGAAATCTGACAAGAAACACGCAACTACTGTTATGTGACTGGAAAATGAATGTTGATGCGACAGCGTACCGTGTATAACCTTGACCTGTATACTTGAACTTCAGCTGTACCTTAGAACACCTGCGTTTGTGAATTTGAAATGCACGAATTTGTTATAAGCCTACATACGTATATATACATATAAACGCGTGGTTTAAACTTTCAAAAGCTCGGTTGCATATAGCGCTTCCTTTTAACGTTAACCTAAAGGTTCATAGAGTTCTTGATGTTAAGTTTAAAGTTCTTTTCGAATGCCATGTAAAGCGCTCTATGAAACTGAAACAAAAAGTATTAACAGCGCTGTATATTGTGATGGGTTGATCGACAAAACGTGTATAGGAGCTAGCAAATCTAGAAATAAATTTTGCCCAAAGAATCGTATCATCGATAACCTTCGTTTATTTTCTTAATTAAATATTTTTTTAGTTTATATTTAATTGATTATTAGAAGGCGTTTTTCTAAACACATACCCTCTCTACTTGACATTTTTAAAAGTTATTCAGTAATTCCGAAACAGCATGCGGCCTGCAGAAACCTAGAATACGACTGAAAGCTTAAAGTTAATTTTATTAAAATAAGAAATTTGAATTAAAATATGTAAAATGTATTTTTAAAACATTGCAAATGATGAAACTGTATTGTAAGGAACACCAAACGTTTTATTGTGAGTAGCATTAAACGTTAAACTTCATAGTCTACCGGGTGTAACTGAAATCAGGCTCACCCCCTTTTTTTTCTTTAGTTTTGAATTTAGACAAATGAAATTTTAGACATATAACATTTGCAAAAAAACTGGATTATTTGGACATAGGTACACTTTGGTTTAACTTCCGGTTTCGCCGGAAATGGCCATAACTTTGTTATTTTAAATGGAACACCCTGTATATTTTTACATTTTTGGAAAGAGGAAACGATTTTGGATACAACTGTACCATTTTGGTTAATTTTTTAACCTCAAATAATTTTTTGATAAAAATTAAATTTTTTATTAAGTGTGCCGTGACCCGCATAAATTGAATTTTTCCGACGACCACTATGTAAAGCGAGTAATTTCGCACGGCTTGCTGCTACTGAAAATGACAAATTGCGCATGACACCGGAAATTGTGTGCAAAGTTCACTTTGCGTGTGTAAAGTGACGATTTCCGCTACATTACACACGCAAAACGCGCTATCTAGTTAACGTGAAGCAAATCTAACCTCACAAGTGTCAAGTGTCACCAACGTCAAAAAAATGTTATTTTCACAACTTTTTTGCAGAATTAATGATTATGTCTAAGTGGTCGTCGGAAAAGCATAGTGTACAACACGTGCTGAATTGAATATTTCACACTCGTATGACTGAGCCACTCGCCTGACGGCTCGTGGCTCAACTGTCATACTCGTGTGAAATATTCAACTTTCAGCACGTTGTACAATATACTATTATTATGTCAAAAAGTGTCAGAAAAATGATTTTGTAAATTTTAATTGACATTTGGGCTGCTTTAATAGACCTTAAAGGTTGCGAAATTGGTTTTTTGACAAAAAATCAATTTTTTTAAATGGAACGATAGTGGCGCATGCGGTTATTTAAATAGAGTATTTTCTGACGAATTCAACAATACCAATAACTTGGTATTTTTATTAGGAGCAGGCATTAAATATTTCAAATTATTGTAAGATTTTTGTAAGATATCCTAATAATCATAGTTGACTATGCCAAACGGCAACAAAATTAATGCTTTTTTTGTGTTTTTTTACAAAACCGTTTTTCGGACTCTTGTTGGCAAAATAAAATTTAATTTATGCCTTAATTTATACGGGTCACGGGCACACTTAATAAAAAATTTAATTTTTGTCAAAAAATTATTTTAGGTTATAAAAATTAACCAAAATGGTACAGTTGTATCCAAAATCGTTTCCTCTTTCCAAAAATGTAAAAATATACAGGGTGTTCCATTTAAAATAACAAAGTTATGGCCATTTCCGGCGAAACCGGAAGTGAAACAAAAGTGTACCCATGTTCAAATAATCCAGTTTTTTGCAAATGTTACATGTCTAAAATTTTATTTGTCTGAATTTAAAACTAAGGAAAAAAGGGGGTGAGCCTGATTTCAGTTACACCCGTATACTTGGTCACATTTATGCGCATTAAAGAATTGTTGTTGAAACTTGGAATTTGGGGTAAAAAAGCAAAAAAAAAAAATACTATTTTTGCAAGTAGATATGCTTTAAATATTTAAGAATCATCATTAAAATTAAAAACCTATCTAAATGAATCAGGGCAGGTGAACATGGGTTTTTATTATTTAGTGTTCCGTATTCTTTGTACTACAAAGAAAAAGCAAAAAGTAACATCCAAATAGAATTAATTTCAATCTAATGCAACTTGGTGCTAAAGGAGAGTATTTGATATTTCAGATTATTATTTGAACTGGCAAACACATTTTATTAAAATGCTTATATTTGTTGGAAGAATCTGGGCAATGTTTAATTGTATATTCCTATGTAAACAATTATTTTCTCTTTTAGAAGCTACTAAGTCATAACAAATGAGTAAGTACATTACTAAAAAGAGAAAAACCGCTATCCATTTGAGTAAATATATCTAATATGGCGTATACGTTAAAAAAATTAAGAAGTTGCCTTTTATAATTTAAAAAGGGCTAATGTAAAAGAAGATTTATTGGAAATTGGAAGATGTGTTGCTAGTAAAATTGAATGGAATGTGAAAATGTATAGTGTATGGTATGTACAAACTTTAAAGTAAAAGTATAGGTATTTCAAGTTATTTTTTATATATTATTAATGTGTTTGTTTTATTAGCGTTTAAAGTTATTATAAGTTTATATTCATATCTTTTTTATTTATAACACACATGGAAACAATTAGTGAATTATCCACTTAAATTAATTCTTTTGTCTTTTTAAATAATTGCTTCAGCATCTAATTAAATTTAAATGCTTACATTTTTAGTACTGAAACAAATTTAAAACAGCACTTGCAATTTTTTTATATTTTTAGGTAAAGATCGTGTATACAATTTAAACTAATTAAGTTGTGTTTTTGCACCTTGCGGATGTTATACCGAATAAAATTGTTAAATGTTAATGTGTTTAACGATTTGGTAAACTTAATATGGCGGCGGTTCGTCAGTCTAAAATATGCTGTCCGTGAACATCAAAACACTTCGTCATCGTTTATAATTTAGCGGAGACGCAAATATTGTTACCGTATTAATAGAGGGTTGTAGTGACTTGAAAAAAAAAGTCCTTGATTTTCTGACGACAAAAACAAAACTGTAAAACCGGTTTTAACCGTTGTAGATTTCGGTTTAGGAAAACGAAAAAAAATTTTTTTAGTGGGATCGGAAAGAACGAAAACAATATATGTACCTGTTTAGTTTTCGTTTCGAACATAAACAAACAAATTTGTTTTCGTTTTTAGTCCCTGGTCAAAACATCTGAAAGTCCACTTTAAACAAATCTTTATTTTGTGCAAGGTTTAACTAATTTAATCGAATCTTTACAAGTATAAAGAGAGATTTCCATAGAATCCCAAAATAAATGGTACACTCTTTACATTTTTAGCAAACCCCATCCGTGCATTAGTACTACTCGTTTTTCTCTTTCGCTGAAATGTATTATTCGCTTGAAAAATATGTTATTAAATTCAATCAATTGCGCTTTCATAGAGATTTTACGGCCATTCGACGCGTATCTAATAACCATCGATTTAAAATTTTCCAGTTAAAGCGATATGCGATTTCAGTGATCTCTGCTTCGCCGCTATTACAAACTAGTGTCGAAGGGATGTTGCTCACGCAACAGCTCGAATATTGATGAGCACGACCTGAATTTAGTTTCCTTCCAAGTTTTAAAGCTACATGTGATGCATGCAACACATTAGAACTAACTGGTGGCGGAACATATTGGTATAATAATGTATGGCCAAGCCTTAATTCTAAAGCCGAAAAGAAGTTTTAAAAACAACACACCATTAACTTTTTACGAGCGTCCCACCCTTCGCTGTAAAAGCGCTTTTTTATAGGTCGCCACACATTACCTTTATTGAGGGATGTCGTAACGCTACGTCGTCCAATTCTTATACGGCTCTGCCCATACATAATACAGAACTAATTTTACTTTATGGGTATATTTGATTTGCGATAAAATGAGATGACCTTTCGTATATACAGGGTCCGGCAAAATGATCTCCCACATTTTAATCTTTAATAAAAACGCCATTTTAAATGCTATTTAGATTTTATTTTTATTAACTAAAAATGTATGCTATGCCATTTGTTTTTATTAAGTTTTAAAAATTACAGAGTCCAAATGGCGACCATTTTTTTCGATACACATTCGAAGCTGATTTCTGAATGTTTCCATCACTCGAGCAGTAATTTGAGGCGACATTCCTGTAATTTCTTGGCGTATTGCTGCTTTCAATTCGTCAGTGGTTCGGGGATGGTGTTGAAAAACCTTCGCTTTCAGGTAGCCCCAAAGGAAAAAGTCGCATGGGGCAAGATCGGGTGAACGCGCAGGCCACCCAACGTCTCCACGTAACGAGATACGTGTCCTGGAAACATTTCCCTTAAAACGTCCATTGTCCTTCTTGCCGTATGAGCCGTAGCTCCAACCTGTTGAAACCATACATCCGGATGTTCAAGTTCTCTAAGTCTGGAGTGATATTGACCACAGTCTTTCCTCTTTTCAGAACAGATTTGTATACTCCAATGTTGCTTTTATAATGGATTTCACCTTTTATAGTTACACTTCCTGACTTATGTTTTTTAATAAAAAATCGCTTTGCCATGGAAAATTGAAAATGCCATTGACCAGGAGGCTTTATGCAAGATTCAACTGCCTTCTTCCAATCAAAAACAGTGAAATCCTTGGGCAGTTATAGAACAGTTGCATATTCAGCAAATATTTTTTTCTTGAATCCGGATGTTCAAGTTTTCTAAGTTTTGGATCGATGGTTTCAACAGGATGGAGCTACAGCTCATACGGCAAGAAGGACAATGGACGTTTTAAGGGAAATGTTTCCAGGACACGTATCTCGTTGTGGAGACGTTGGGTGGCCTGCGCGTTCACCGGATCTTGCCCCATGCGACTTTTTCCTTTGGGGCTACCTGAAAGCGAAGGTTTTTCAACACCATCCCCGAACCATTGACGAATTGAAAGCAGCAATACGCCAAGAAATTACAGGAATGTCGCCTCAAATTACTGCTCGAGTGATGGAAACATTCAGAAATCAGCTTCGAATGTGTAACGAAAAAAAATGGTCGCCATTTGGACTCTGTAATTTTTAAAACTTAATAAAAACAAATGGCATAGCATACATTTTCAGTTAATAAAAATAAAATCTAAATAGCATTTACAATGGCGTTTTTATTAAAGATTAAAATGTGGGAGATCATTTTGCCGGACACTGTATAAGCAGACCGTTTGGTTTGAGCCATTTTTTAAAACATCTATATGTGATACAAAAAAAGTAAGATCAAAACCGTTTATCAAAAAATGTAAGCACAAACTTAATGTATAATAACCTAAACCTACTTGCAGCTGAACATTGCTACTGTGCATTAATTTACTCCTATTAATTTGTCATTTATCTCCTGGAACGTGTTGCTTGGTAACAGCGCTGCGCTGAAGGCGAAGATTTGTTAACTTAAAACGACAAAATAATTGCGAAATTATCGGTGCTTTTGGATCATTTCAACCGAGAATATTAAGGTTAACATAATTAGTGCATTTTGTCAATGAAAGACAAATTTTTAAACAATGAAAGATATGAAAGAAACAAATCATTTCGAGAGCGACGAGTATACGTCGGAGGATTCAAAAAGAAAAAGAGAACAGGACATAGAAGACATATCAAAAGGGAGTAAAAAGAGTAAAAAGACTAGCAGGACACCTCAAAAAGAGAGAAAACAGAAAGAAGATAAAACGGTACGCTTTTGAACATGATCAAGGAAGTAATGAGAGATATAAAAGAAATCAAACATGACCAGAGGTCATATCAAGAGGAACTGAAGGAACTGAAACAGAAAAATGAATTGCTGAAAAATGAAAACAAGATCATAAAAGAGAAGATGAAATCTGTAGAAGATAGAGTTAAAAGACGACTGGAAAAAGATAGAACCAAAAATAATATCGTTGTGACAGGCTTGGAGATAAAAACTGATAACAAAGCAGACCTTATACGTGAATTTGAACACCTTATTAAAAGAGGAACAGGTATAAAAGTTCAGATTAAAAACTTCATACAGTTAAGAACAAAAGCATGTAAGTTAGAACCAGGGATGAAATAACGTTTTAAATCGTTACGTTATTGTATAACGTTATTTAGTATTTGTTTTCGTTACATAACGTTATAAATAACGTTAAAAAATGAATTGTTATGTTATATAACGTTATATAACGTTACATAAATTATGATATACAGGGTGTTTCTTAAATAATGCGAAAAAATTCGGAAGGTGATTCCTTATTGAAAATAAAGTGGGGTCTTTTATATAAATTTTTTTTCTTAGATGTCTCCTTTCGAAGTTACACCCCCCTAAAGGGGAGCGATAAAATTAAGTTTTTATTTTATTTCTCAAATTTAGATAAATGTAGGAGAATGATATTTGGTAGATGTTTTATACTTATTAAAAGGTTTCCCATAGTATTATTTTCAATCATCTTCCACCTTCTTAGGGGGCTGATAAGTGCGACCCCTGTTGGTTTTTTAATCAGAACTTTTTGGTGAGTTGAAATTTTGCAAAAAAATTTTTTTGTTAGATTGATTTATTTGGAACCTTTTTTTATTCTTTAGTTTTTCTCGTAAATCTTACAGTTTTGAGTAAAAAATTAAATGAGTGAATATGTTTATGTTCATATTGGGTAGAATTGACGGGCGTTTTAGCGTTGTCGCCGCGTAAACGTCAAAATGAATTACACCCGTCACTTCTATCCAATATCGTTTTATATTGGAATATTTGATGGTTCATGTTCATTCATATAATTTTTTACTCAAAAACTGTAGGTTTAACACAACAGTTAAAGAATAAAAAAAACTTCTAAATAAATCAAGTTTTTAAAGAAAATTTAAAATTGTTAGATTTCAACCCACCAAAAAGTCCTGATAAAAAAACCAACATGGGTCGCACTTTTCAGCCCCCTGTGAAGGTGGGAGATGATTAAAAATATTACTATGGGAAACCTTTTTATAAGTATAAATCTCCCACATTTATCCAAATTTGGGAAATAAAATAAAAACCCAATTTTACCGATCCCCTTTAGGGGGGTGTAACTCCGAAAGGAGACCCTAAGGAAAAAAAATATGAAAGACCCCTCTTAATTTTCGATTAAGTATCACCTCCCGAATTTTTTCACATTATTTAAAAAACATGCTGTATAAAAATAATTTTTATTTGTAACTCTGAAATTATTTTTGGAATCTGTAAATGTAAATTTTAAAAATAGTACCTTCAAAATTAGGTTGCGGTCGAGATATTTTATTTTCATTTTAATTTCTAAAATACAAACAAAATATTATATCTTCAGAAAATAAAAAGATCGCCATATAAAAATTTAATTTATAGAGAATAACGATACAAAATAACTTTTAACGAAACGTTATCGGTTATTATAACGTTATATAACGTTATAAAAATATCGTTACGTTATTGTATAAAAAGTTATAGTTGAATCGTTATTATAACGTTATCGGGTATCGTTACGTTACGTTTTCCATCCCTGGTTAGAACTAGGCAAACCACTAGAAAAAGAAAAGGTTATGAAAAACAAGTATAAGTTAAAACAACTCGAAGAATTAATATATATATAAACAATGAAATTACTAAGGAGAAACTGGAAATTCCGAAGCAGACAAAAAGGAAGAACAACGAAAATAGGATATCAAAAGATCACAATTGATAGAAAAGAATTGAGATGGGAAAGAGAGCAGGAAAAGTTGAAAGAAAATAAAACAAAAACAAACCATCAACCTCCAAAAAACAGGTGGTAAAGAATAACAGATATAAGTTCAACGATACAGGCAATGAAAAACGACACGAGAAAGAAAATAAATTTAAAAAAAATGTAATAAGAAAAGATAACAAGAGAACATCGGAAATGACTCAAGCAATGAAAAAGGATATGCGAAGGAAATGAAAAGAAAAGTGGAAAACACAAAAGAACTCTACTCCAGAAAAAACGCCAGCAAAAGAAAAGAAAAAAGATGCCTTACACGCGTGAGGGTAGATAGGCTATGCATTAAGTAAGTTAAAATTTAGTTAATTCGTCACACTCACAGTAAAGCTCTCTCATCCTTGTAACATAGGTATGTACAGGGTGGTCCAAATTCGATGGGATTGCATGGGTATCTTGGTTAATATTTAAGATAGAGAAACGGTTTAACAACCAAAAATGTGCAGTTTTTTGAGGCAAACTCAGAAGCGTTTTCAACAATAATCTATCATTTCCGGTTTTCGAGTTATGGAATAAAAAGTGTTTTTTTGTCATATTAATAATGTGTCATATCTCCATTATTGTTGTAAATATCAAAAATATTTATCAAGATTATTTTTGGATATTTTTATGTTTAATTTGATTATACTAAAAAAAAATGTTTACGCTCGCCGTTAAAAAGTTATGACACAAACTTACCTTTTTTTAAATGAAAACGATAGTTGGCTATGACCTATTTAAATTCCTCATTTTTTTCTCATTTCAAATATATAAGGGTTGATGTATTTATTTTCAACAATATGCAAGTTATGAAGGTTTTTTAGTTTTTTTTTTAAAGAAAATCATAGTAGGCTGTGAAAACAAAAAATAAACAAGGTGTAAAACCTTATAAAACTCATTTGGTACAAGTTTCCAAGGTTTTTTAATTTGTTATTGGGATAAATACGAAATTTTTTGAACATAAGATAAACAACAATATCTTACATTACTGCTGATACCGACTATATCGTTGTTTTCTTATTTTCAAATATTTACAATGTTTATCTCCACAACAAATTAAAAAAACCTTGGTAACTTGTACCACATGCGTTTTGTAAGGTTTTACACCTTGTTTGGTTTTTGTTTTCATAGCCTACTATGATTTTCTTAGAAAAAAACCTAAATAACCTTCATAACTTGCGTATTATTAAAAATAAATACATCGCCCCTTATATATTTGGAATGAGAAAAAAATAAGGAATTTAAATATTTCATAGCCAACTATCGCTTCCATTTAAAAAAAGGTAATTTTGTGTCATAACTTTTTAACAGCGAGCGTAAAACTATTTTTTTTAGTATAATTAAATTAAACATAAAAATATCTAAAAATAATCTTAATAAATATTTTCGATATTTACAACAATAACGGAGATATGACACATTATTGATATGACAAAAAAACTTTTTTTATTCGATAACTCGAAAACCGGAAATGATAGAATATTTTTGAAAACGGTTCTGAGTTTGTATAAAAAAAATGCACATTTTTGGTAATTTAACCGTTTCTCTATCTTAAATATTAACCGAGATACCCATGCAATCCCATCGAATTTGGACCACCCTGTACACAGTACACACTGCAAATGACAAATGCTTTACTTTATATTGCATTATGCAGGTTAATTCGCCTTTGAAGGTAATCGCTTATCTCAATTATTCGCATGGTTGTACAAAAATTTAAATTATTTAAACAAAATTGGTTACGTACCGCCCACTTGTTTACAAAATCCTAAAATCGAAAACCATACTTTACATTCCTGCACAAATTAATATTGCCCACATATTTGCGTGTATTTTATAATACCTGACATGCAACATTTATAAAGTAATTAAATTTTTTTAAGAAAAACATGTGCGACTTCGATTGGCATAGTCATTGATAAATTACGTTCGATAATAATTTACAACTTAATTAAAATTAATAAATAATCAATTCTAAGAAAACTTGCAAACAACGTAATGAAGCTATCTATGTGTATAGTTCAATAAAAAAATATTAGGTAGGTGTCTTATTTTTAATTAAATAACTACGTTATTAAAATAATTTACTGCATAATATGGCATAAATCATTGTTTGTAAAACATCTGTTTGTTTTAAACTACTGTATTTCGTAATTTTTGAATAACAAGAAGCTTATATTGTCGCTTGTTGCCAGCCAAAAAAAAACAAGATCAGAAATAACTAGTTGTACTAAGAGACACTTAAATAATAGATTAATTCCGTACTTTCCAGAAAAACGTTTGAGAATTTATAAGGCTCTGGTGCTAAAAATTGAAATATTCTTTTGGCACGTGTGTTGTACAGGGTGGCCTATTTTCGTTGCCCATACAGGGTATCTCGGTTATTATCAGAGATTGAAAAAAACTAAGTACGTAGTCTTGATTTATTTTTTAGAGAGAAATTCATTGCCGTAAACAGAATTTTGATATCTTTGTTAATTTTCGAAATAAAGCAAAAAACCGGTTTCTGGTAATTTTCAAAAATGTTAAATATCTCGCTAAAACGAAAAGATAGAGAAAAACTTTAAGGACATTTTTGGCATGGTTTTTTTGTTCTTATTAAGATAGCGATGTTCAATATTTTTTTAAGTCATACGAATATTGATATGTTACACCTAATTTTCTTATTTTAAGCAGCAACCATCAGCAAATTATATATTTTTGAAAAGCGCAAAAAAAAAACTCTCGATTCATGTCAAAGCCAACTATGGTTGCCATTTAAAACAAGAAAGTTAGGTGTAATATATCATAATTTGTATGAGTAAAAAAAATTGAACATCGCTATCTTATTAAAGACAAAAAACCATGCCAAAAATGTCCTTATTTTTGGCATAGTTTTTTGTTCTTAATAAGATAGCGATGTTAATTTTTTTTTAAGTCATACGAATATTGATATATTACACCTAATTTTCTTATTTTAAGTAGCAACCATAAGCAAATTATATATTTTTGAAAGGCGCAAAAAAAAACTTTTGATTCAAGTCAAAGCCAACTATGGTTGCCATTTAAAACAAGAAAGTTAGGTGTAATATATCATAATTTGTATGAGTAAAAAAATTGAACATCGCTATCTTATTAAAGACAAAAAACCATGCCAAAAATGTCTTAAAGTTTTTCTCTATCTTTTCGTTTAAGCGAGATATTACCAATTTTGATATCTTTTTTAATACTCGAAATATAGCCAATACCATTTTTGGCGAAATCACTCACTTTACATAATGGTCGTCGGAAAAATAATTTTACATAACTCCATAATCAGTGAAAACTATCCCAATGCAAAAAGTGAGATAATGGCACGATGTTTCATGATTTTCCCCCTTCTAATAAGTGTTATAGGCACTTTTAAAGAATACATAATTTGATTACTTACTGCTATACTTTTCGTGTGAAAGAAGAAATGTTTTAAAAAAAGCGACCCAAAAAAATTCTTAATATTACTATCAAATAACTTATTAAAAGCTAGCTGTTTTAATAAACTATGTATTGTTCTCGACTTTAAAACCTGGTAGGGTAAATTAACCGCGTAATATAGTAATCGAATGCCGTTTTGCCGCATTTGCTATTCAATTTAGATTTAGACACACCTACAAATCCAACAAAGAAGCACATCAATATACTACACCTGCCAATTTGGTTGCAAATCGAATTGATCGCAGCCTAATTTACAATTTAAAACTTTAAAGTCGAAGCCACCATAGTAAATAGCATTATCTAGTGGAATGCGATAAACGTTTGTTTGTCAAAAGCCGATAATTAACTCAATGAAAGAGAAGCAAACAAAAGGATGCAATGATCATTTGACTTTGGAGAAATGGTAGATATGAGTTTGCGATTCCTTTAATTATTGTTACATAATATGTAATTTCATTATTCAACATTTATTGTATTAGTGAAAATTTTCCACTTCTGATGTTTTTTTATGTAAAACTTTGTTGTTTAGGAAAATGACGCTTGTTATTCAATTTGTAACAATTTTTTTTGGTTTTATGTAGGTAGGTACATATTATGTTTTAAAATACCAGATTATATGAAGATCATATGGAAGAGTCCTTAAAGAAAGAATAGAGAAAGAAGCTAAAGAAATAGAAGAGCAAAGCGGCTTTAGACCAGGAAGGTCCTGTACAGATAATCTATTTACGTTAAAACACTTAGCAGAGAAGAATCTGGCTAAAGGAAGAGAACTCCACGTTACATTTATAGATCTAAAGAAAGCATTCGACTCCGTTCCCCTCCAAAAACTATGGATTACCTTGGAACAAGCTGGCATAAATAAAATATATTTAAACGCAGTTAAAAAGCTATACAGAGAAAACCAAGCCGTCGCAAAAGCCGGAAACCAAGTCTCTCAACCATTCTCGCCTTCGAAAGGAGTAAAACAAGGCTGCTGCCTTTCACCTACACTTTTTAAAATTTACCTATGTGCGGCCTTAAAACATTGGACCAGAAAATGCAGTCCGATGGGAGCACTGTTGGGCGAGAGCCCGATATACACGATCCTCTTTGCAGATGATCAAATAGTTATTGCAGAAGATCAGCAAGATATGACGTACATGCTAAATAAACTTATAGAGGAATACAAGAAGTGGGGACTGGAGGTAAATACAGAGAAAACACAGTATATGGTCATAGGTGGAAGAGGACATGACATACAGTTAGACAACGGAACGATAAAAAACGTTAGTCAGTACGAATATCTGGGAGTAACAATATGCGAAGATGGAAGAGACGACAAGGACATAATGAAGAAAATAGGCAGAGGAAAGAATATGATAAAAACATTACATCCAATCTTGTGGAATAAAAACCTAACTAGAAAAACAAAAATAAATATATTTAAAACGATAATAGAACCAGTATTGACATATGGGGCAGAGATATGGGTAAGGGACAAATCAATGAATCAAAGACTACTCTCGGTCGAGATGGCATATTGGAGAAGATGCTGCGGCCTATCCTTGTACGATCACGTTAGAAATGAGGACATCAGAGATAAAATGAAAATAAAAGGCAATATTATAGATCATATAAATGAAAAACAGTTAATAAGATGGTACGGACATCTGCGCAGAATGAAGGAAGAAAGAATACCAATAAAAGTATGGAACTGGACTCCAGCACAAAGAAATAAACGAGGGAGACCACGGAAGATGTGGAAAAACAACATAGATGAGGAAATGAAAAAGAGAGGTTTACGAGAAGATGACTGGAACGATAAGGATAAATGGCGATTAGGATGCGAGAAGCGGCAATAGCTGCAAATACTCGCTATATATATATATATATAAAATACCAGTAGTGTTTAATGTATTTATTTCTACTAAATATTTCTTTGTAGCATAGTTAGAGCAATATTAACAAAATTTTATTATGAGTTGTACTGGTACTTCTGTTTCTCTAACTTGATTTTTAGAGAACTTTTTCACGATTCAGCGGTTGTGCCGAAACGGTTTTTTCTTGTGTAGACCTTGAGAAATGCCCTTCCGATAAATTTATTTCTATAAATTATTGCTCCCGACATAAGCCAATTTGTATTTAATATGTTTCTCCCTGAATATATTAAATTTAAGTGTGTTATCCACTACCCTGTCCAGTGCCTGCTAGATTTATAGGTCGTTCTCTCAGAATACTAATACATCCTCGACGCAGTAATTTGCTGTATCTAATTTATTACATAATATTTTTGGATTATTCCTATTAAAAATTACACTAGCAGTGGCAATAAACCGCGCGACATGTAATAAAAATAATTTATCGTCACATATATTTTTAAAATTGTATTGTCGATAAAGAATATCGATTTTTCTTCAGGAAATCACGATCTATTTTATCCGAAGCCATTACTGAAACATATAACGGAACATAAATTCACCGATCCAATAAATGTTAAACAGATTTACTCTCTGTTGCAGCTACAAATTCGTACCGATACGATGCAAATAAATTTCGATAAAAGACGCAAAGAACCGAAAGAAACGTATTTTTTACGTACCGTTAAAAGTTAAAAGCTTTAATACTCTATTTAAAGATCTAAATAGAATCATTTAGTTAAAGCAGTGGTTCTTAACCAGATGCACGCGGGGTTGTGCCTTGCCTTTTAAACCCATCATTACAAAAAAATACCACTCTATTCACTACCAATTACAACGTTTTTTTTTATTTAAAAAAAAAATCTAACAGTGTGGATGGAAAAAGCCAGGGCAGATGAATACGATAGTTCTAGAAAAGATCATTTTTAATTTAAAGAAAGCAATTATTCAACGTCTTGCAACTTTATCAACAATATTTGATGAACATTATCCTGACGATTCAGAAATTGAAAATTATGGGTAGATAGCTAGCCCTTTTTCTAAAATACGTAATAATTCTGTCTTAACTACAAAAAAGAAGAGTAACTAATTGATATTTCTTGTGAGATGATATACCAAGAACATTTTTCTTGTATATCTTCTTCATGAGCTTGGGCTGGTCTACTGAAAACTTTTACAAATATAGCCGATAAAGCATTAAGAAGGCTTTAGCCTTTTGTAAGCATATACTGGTGCGAGTGTGATTGCCAAATATTACGACAGGAAAATCAAAATAAACGAATAAGCTTCACACTTCAGCAGATATACTCCTTGCCAATTAACTTCGTGGCAACCAAATTTTCCGTAAATCGCCAAAAATTCGTCACAAGTGTTTTATTAACTTTATTATTTTTAATGTAAAGGGTGTTTCAATAAGACGGAAATATGTTAACAGTAAATAAGACAATGTTAATTTTGATTTTTTAATTTTTTTTTTATTAAATCATGTTACTTGGCACATGGCAATTATGTGTGAAAGATAATATAGCCCAAATGTTCACCAAGGCTTCGGCAACACACCTCCACAAGATGGTCAAAATTTTTGATGACATCTCTGCATAATTGCTCCTCGATCTCACCAATATGCCTTATTATCTCATCTAGCTGTTGAATTGTTCTTGGCTTGTTGGCATAGACCTTGCTCTTGAGATAATCCCAAGAAATAAGTCCAAAGGCGTCAAATCGCACGGTCTTGGTGGCCAATTTACTTCGCTGTTTTGCTCTTGCATCCAATCGGCGAACGTACGGCGCTTCAAATGGTCCGCAGGCTTCAGTTCTTGAGTAAATTGAATTTTTTAAGCATCTAGAGACAAATCTTTCTTCAAAATTCGATGTAACGTGGTTGCGGAGAGGTTCAATTCCTGTGCGCGATTACGAATAGAGGTGTCTGTACTCTCGGCCACATTCTCGCGCACTGCAGCAATGTTTTCAACTGAACGACGTACACGAGCATGCAATGGTCTTTTTACATCTGTCACCGACCAATTTGTTTGAATTTTTGAACAATTTTTACAATTGCACTCTCGGTTGGCCGATTATACTGACCAAAAATATCGCGAAGTGCATTTATGTTTTGAAGTCCATTTTCGTAATAGGCTTCAATAACTTTAACACGTTGTTCGATTGTCAATCTTTCCATGGTTAAAATTGCCAAAGACTGAACTTGTCAAATGTCAAAACCAGATGCCAAAATCTTTTGACGTTAAAGCCTAATTCACATTTAACATCTTTTCGTTTTATTGAAACACCCTTTATATACAGGGTTGCATGACCAAACGGCCAAACTTAAGGAGCATGTTCCTTGAGTCAATTTAGGCAAAAAATGTTATATAAACCATAGTCCAAAACTCGATGGTTATCAAGTTATAGTCATTTTTGTTCTTTATAAAATGTGAAAGGTTATATGGACCTAAATTTCGAGTAATTCACTTGTTTTTGAAAATTTTGAGCGATGTAGTAATTTCAAAAATCTCCAATATTTAAGAAATGTGAGGTGACAACCGAAATTTGTTTGGAAGTTATGCTTATAACTTTGTTCACGATTTGTATTATTCAAAATTTTGAAATTTAACACAGCACATTTGTTACTTTTGATCGAATTCGTTGAATTCTTAAATACTTGATATTTTTGAATGTGCACCTACATTGTTCAAAGTTTTTGAGAAAAAAAATAATTACTCGAAAACGGTTAATTTTGGGCCTACATGACCTTTCACATTTTATAAAGTACATTTAAAGAGGGATCCAAAAATGTAATAATGTACAGGTTTTTTAAAATTTAAAATAACTAGGTTGGTTGCCATAGCAAATAAACCGTAAAAAAACAAAACAAAAGCGAGTATACCATAAAGCGCAAAAAAGATAGCGTTGCATCTTTTATAGAAAACACTTTGTTGTTAAATCAATATTTTAGAAGATAAAAGCAGTTTTTCATACTTTTTTATGTTAAAAGTGTTTTTTTTTTAAATAAACTTTAAAGGTCTATAACTCAATAACCATCGAGTTTTGGACTATGGTTTATTTAACATTTTTTGCTTAAATTCTTAAGAAACATGCTCCTTTAGTTTGGCCGTTTAGTCATGCAACACTCTGTATATTCTATAATTTTTGTGATTTTTTATACCAAAAACATAATTATGTGTTATTATTTTGCTTTTCTTTTCTACCTACATATTATAAAAATTTTCCCAATTCAATTTACTAAAAAAATACATTATCATGTTCATTTTACGAATATCTTTATTGTTAATGCTTTTCCTATTTAATTATAAGAAATTTGGTGATTTCATTTGCCCAAAAAATTATTTTATATGTACCTTTTCATGTTATTGTTATGTTTGTAAAATAACCGAACAATTAATAATATTTTTTTTTAATTTGCAATATTAAAGCTTTAAATATTATTATAAAGTATCTATTATTTAAGGGTAGTTGAGAAATAGTTAGCACGTTAGGGCGTACACCTTAAAAAAGGTAGAGAACCACTGAATAAGATTATCTTGTACTACATGGTATTATGTTACTTATATCTTACAAAACATTATTGTCCTCTTGCTTATTTTTTGTTATAGGTATTCGTAAGTACTCTCAAAATAATTGATAAACAGTATTATTTAAAAATTAAGCGTCAAGATTATATCATACAATACAATCATCTAATGCTTTAGGTATTTACAGAAAGCTATTAAACTTTGTAATATCAATATAGTGGCGGTTTCACACGCCGAGATGATGCGATATTCGCGGACGATAAATCGACGCGATATTTCAAAAGCAGTCTTGCACACGGTAACGATGCGATAAAAATTTATTGATATTGTGTGAACACACGCTGTAGCTCTAGGATATAGTGTGAGTATTTACTATACGTTTAATTTGATGTGTAGGAGAATTACACGTTGCTACACTTTCAAAATCGATGGGCAGTTTTTATCAACCAGAAAGTACCAGAGCCACTCCATGATTACAGAAATACGAAAAATGCTCTTGGTTTGCAAATTTTTTTAATGCACAGGCTTTTAATGTACGTTATATACGTGAACAGCGATTTCTATGCATCAATCTTATTCTTATAGCGGGCAATACATGAAGCGGCATGAAGTTAGTACAACAGCACTATACTGGTATGATTTTAAAGGAGGCATATTTGAAGAACACTGCGTGCAGCTGACCTTTAAAAGTAAAGCTTCACCTTGAGCCATTGTAATTTGCTGGTCTTTAGAACTGCGAAGGGGTTGTGGCTCTTTTAGTGGCAAAAAAAGCCTTGCTCAGCATTCTTTTCAAAAAAATTACTAAAAGGGTAGAGACTGCCTTATGTATTGAACCCGCAGCTATAAATATAGTTTTTCATAAAGAGCTACGCGTCAAAAAAACCGTTTCTCATTGGGTTTCGCATAATTAACCGCTAATCAGAAGGCAGAGCAGCAACAAAGTCTCAAATTACTTAACGATGGCAGCGACCTCATTATTTCTAAAATTATAACAGGTGACGAAATTGACTTACCCTTTTACGATGTCCTGGCACGTTAAGAAAGCAGAGCATGAGTGTTTGAAGACCACCTACAACTAGAAAAAGAACGCTGTCTTTTTCAGGAAAACGGGAATTGTAAAAGTTTTCGAGTTTGTTGGACGTAAGACTGTCATAGCTGACGTATACCCAACAAGGTCTACGTAAAAACCTTAAGTACCTTTGAAGAACAGGCCTAATGTCTAATCACGGTAACGCTTCCTTACATACGGCCGAGGTAACTTAAATTTTTTTAAGAAAAAATACAGTTAAACAAATTGAAAGTGCACTCTACTTCCCTGATCCCGCGATGTGTTACTTCTGGTTATTTATCAACCTTTAAATATCTTCGTGGTCGTGGTTTTACGATGAAGGATGAAATTGGTATTTTTATGAGAGAGTATTTTTCCGAAAGTAAGTGGGGCGAAGCTTTTTTTCTTTAAAAAATTTGTCTTTAACGTTGCATTAAAGCTCAACTTTTTTAAAGTTTAATGGTCCTAGCCAAAATGTTTTTTTTACTATCGCAATAATTATAAAACAGCCTGCATATCCACGGTTGGAATGCTTTCTTTCATCTAATTTTCAAACAGTTTTTACCATGGTGAAGCTTACTTACGTTAATTGGACTAAAGCCATTGTTATATTAATAATATGTAAAACACATTTTATTATTTCTTTACGATTTTTTTGTTCCAATTTTTTAAAATCAAGTCGAAACATTTTTTTTTCATAGAAGGCTGTTATAATTTTTTCAAACTTTTTCACCAACTTACTTAAATAAATTATAATATAAGCACAGCTCAATAGAGATGCTTTAATTTGTACCACACTGTGTGTATGAGTACCGGGTGTAAACAAAAAGTGGTACACCTCCTTTCTTCTTTAGTTTTGAATTTAGATTAACGACATTTTAGGCATATGATATGTGCAGATTTTTTAAGTACATGCAGTTAAGTCCAAAATTGTTTCCTCTCTACAAAAAATTTATAATATACAGGGTGTTTAATTTAAATAACAAAGTTTGGGTCATTACCGGCGAAACCGGAAACAAAACAATTGTGTGCGTGTGCTCAAAAAACCAGGTTTTTTGCACATATTATATGCGTAGAATTTCATTTATCTAAAATCAAAACTTTAAAAAAATGGAGTTTACCACGCTTCATTTGCACCCTGTATATACAAGGTGACAATAATCTACATGTGTTGCATGGGTAACTTTGTTATTTTAAGACTTACATGGTCGGTTAAATTAGCAAAGTTGGGCAGAATTTTAAGACGAATCTAATGCTATTTTGAGCTTTGGCTTACACTTTTAACATTTTTATATATTTTGAAAAAACTAAAAGCAGATGAAATTTTCAACGGTAAATTATCTCATAGAAACACCTACGTTAAATAAAATTAAATGTGAAATGATATCTGTAAATATTTTTGCGTAGAATTAGAAAAAAATATCTATAAGCTATAGCACACTTGATTTTGATATATAAGCCAAACTTGATTTTTTTTAAAGGGCAATAATAGTTGGCTGTGGGTTTATTATAATTATAAATATACTTTTTTTCTTATTTCATTGATGTATGGGTTGTTAGGTTAACCTTAAAACCAAGTAAGTTATTACAGTTTTATTGTTTTTGATAGGTTTAATCAAAGTGACCCTTGAAATAAAACTAAACATTAGGTACATAAACTAGCTGTACCTAATTAAACATAAAAAATACTCATAAAAAACACACAGAGTAAAATACAGATTTGTATAACAGAAACTACTTTTTTCATTAAGTTAAAACATGCTAAATTTTAATGTTAAAGTATTATTAACAAAGCACTGGGTGAGCTCAATTTTTGTATAATAAATAGTTATTTATGATGTTTTAACATCACAAAAATTTTAAGAGCATAAAGGAAAGTACAATGTCATGAATAATTACTCGCAATTACATTTTGTTAATAATTAGTGTTATTGAATAATTACTATCCTTAAGATCTTTTGTTTAGTAAAAGAAAAGTTAAAATAAATAAGAAATAATTTAGAGCAGCAGTAGATACACTATATAACGGCAAATTTAATGAGAAATATAACGATATATTGCTTCAAAATGTTAAAAAATACATGGCTTTTTCCAAAATGTAATCCTTACATCTTACAATTAGTGCATATTTTTAAATTTTTTTATGGATACAGAAATGTAATTATTTTTAATTAAGGTTTGCTTGAATTTTACATTTATGAGCTAAAATATATTTTCAATTATTACCCTTAGTAGTTTTAAAGATTGATAAGTGTGGTGGATTTTCTTTTTAAAATACAACCACCTCAAACGAAATACGTCTTCATATCCAAAACGTTTTGTATCCAATTAAGTTTTTGGGGGAATAAAACTGGAATTTTATTCCTCACTTGAAATGCAGTTTGTCGTCTAGTGTGACAAATAAAATAAATCTACGCTCTAGCAGTGGCGCAAATTTAAGAGAACCGTTTGTATCACCATATGTGTCGCATTCCGGGCGCGATATGTCCTCTCCCGGCGACATATCCAAGCTTCCTTGAATCTCTGCGACGTTGCTGAAATTTTATAACCTTGCTCTAGACATTCTGGAACTGGGGCATATATCCTTCAAGAGACATGTGTGATGTGTGCAGCGGAATTGGTGTCCGGGATTTATACTATTGAAAGATATTGTTGCTCGGCTGTCACCGTATTTTATACGATTATGTACTTTTCGGCTTCAACACACTTTACGATCGCTAGATGGACGTTTCCGTCAAGTTCTCAAACACTTTTAACTACTTTTATTATCTGAGGTAAACGAGGAGCAAGCGTTACATGAAACGCACTTCTAATGCATTTAACACTATGTCAGTGACAAAAGTTTGATTTTGATCAGTGCTCAAGTTAATTAACCACTATAAAACTTTTAAAATTTATAAAACAACTTTAACTAAATTTAATCTACAAATCATTACATTGTTTGCAAGTAGTGTTTCTTCTCGAGAATTCTTTCTCGAAAAACTCTTGAGAAAAAGTTACTTTTTTGATTTATTATTTCTCGAGAAATTTAGTTTTTTCTCGAGAAAAAAAAATAAAAAAGTTTTTTTTTTTCGTTCAAGTGAAACAGTATAAGGGCCATAACGCACTGGCGCGACCTGTCGCGACAGGTCGCGTTGAGTCGCGCGCGGCAAAATTTTCTATGTAATGGGTTGTTGCATAATTTCGTGCGGTTTTTTTAGATTCAAAATTGCGCACTTTAAATTAAATTTTTTTGTAATTTGTTTTGTGCTATTCGACGGAGAATGTTTTTCTCTACAAGTTGGCGTTTTCGTTTTTTTTCATATCATTTGTTTATTTCTATTATACAATTGTCAAAATGGAGTGTCAGGTTGACAAAAATGAGCATTTCCGACACTTCCTTCTTTTCGCGTATAATCAAGGTTTTAAAGCTTCTAAAGCTGCTCGCAATATTTGTGTTGTGTACGGCGATGATGAAGAACGGCTCAAAAATGGTTTTCGCGTTTTAAAAACGATCCAGCTTATCCACGAAAATTCGTGTCAAACAACAAGAGAATGGCCTAGCAGATGAATTTTGACCATTCAACGGTAGCTCGCGAATTGCAATCAATGGGTAAGGTCCAAAAACTCGGGGCATGGGTACCACATGTTTTAAGCCAAAACAACAAAAATCAACGTTCCATGATTGCCGCCAATTTGCTCGCCCGTCATCGATCAACACACGACCATAAGCATAAGCAACGCTTTCTATATCGCATACTGGTTCAAGCGCTCTTCGTCACACTGAGAGGGTCGGCCGGTATGAGTTTGGTCCCGGAGACCGAAATCTCCGTTTTTGAAACGCGAAAACCATTTTTGAGCCGTTCTTCATCATCGCCGTACACAACACAAATATCGCGAGCAGCTTTAGAAGCTTTAAAACCTTGATTATACGCGAAAAGTAGGAGGGGTCGGAAATGCTCATTTTTGTCAACCTGACACTCCATTTTGACAGTTGTATAATAAAAATAAACAAATGATATGAAAAAACAAAAACGCCAACTTGTAGAGAAAAACATTCTGCGTCGAATAGCACAACAAATTACCAAAAAATTTAATTTAAAGTGCGCAATTTTGAATCTAAAAAAACCGCACGAAATTATGCAACAACCCAATACTTATATGGTGCAACGCCCACTGACGCGACACGACTCGTTTGCCGCGCGCGACAGGATTTTGAGTAACGATTCCGCCGCGACAATTGTCGCGCGCGACTTAAGATTACACGTTCTTATATGGAGCAAAACCCACTGCTACTGCCAGTCGCGCGCGACTTGTCAACAAAACATCACGTCTCGGCATTGAACTGACGTTTTTGGATGTCAAAAATATTTCAACTTTCGGGTGTATTCGGCAAAATTCGAGGGTTAACTCCGCCCTTTCAATGCCGAGACGTGATGTTGTGGTTCTGAAGTAGTTCTCCGCGAACGAAGCTAATTTTATTGTCGCGTATAACTAGTCGCGCCTAAAAAAACGCGCGCGACAGGTCGCGCCAGTGGGTTATGGCCCTTAAATGACAAAAATAAAACTGTTAATCAAGAATTTAATATATTTCAATCATCAGGTACAAGAACCAAAAATTTAGAACTACTCAGGAATGCTTTATCCACAATAAAGCCTACATCGACACAAAACGAACGAAATTTTTCTGTTGCCAACGATTTTGTGACAAAAAAAAAAGAAATATATTGTCTAGTACTACTTAAGAAGCTCTGTGTTTTTCAAAAAAAATATTTTAAAACTGTCAAATGAAAAGATTTAATTTTGTTTATATATGTTTAAGTTTTAACCCTCGGGAGGTCGCGCCTGATCTGACAGATACATGGCAAGTTTATTCTTGAATATTTTTACTATCGAGTGTATACCTTTAACTACCTGACTAGCTGTGCATTGGTATAGTACTAGTGATATGCCGTACCGTTTATGTTAGCAGTTTTACAATAGCTCGTGTTTTATAAAGATGTGTGTAAATGCATGGGGATCTCGCTTATCTTAAGAGTTACGAGGTCGGTTAACTTAGGGCATAGTTGCGAAATTAGATGCTCGACAAATATTCGCAAAGAAAATTTTCATAGCTGTCTTAGTTCAAAAGTTATTCAAGACAAACTGAAAACATTGATTTTCGTTTTTTTTGCCCCGTTTCCTACATTTTTTAAGATATCGACAATCTGGAAGCACTTCTCCACGGCAACTTCTTACGCTTTATATTATGAGATAACATAGAATTTCCAACAACGTTTCGTCAAAATGGTATCCGACTAAAATTTTTTCACCGTAAATAAAAAAATTAGGTTGATGATGGTTTTGAAGAGACGAAACGTTGTTGGAAATTCTGTGAGAAACCCTACTAGTGACATACAACAAAGTTTTAAACAATGGTTACCAACTTTTAAATAGTGTTTGGTATAAAGTATAAGATATATTTCGTGTGTATTGAGTGTTACTAAACTGTTTTTTGTTTTGTTTTAGGTAAGTGCCACTCCCTCATGTTGATCAACGAGTAAGGTTAGATTACAACTGCAGAATATTTTTTTTTGACAAAACTGAATTGATAGTCAATGTAACGATTTTCTGTGCTAAAGGACCAAACGTCGTTTTTTTATGCCCCGCCCTTAGAGGGATTCTGCATTTTTAAATTTTTTAGAACATTTAATAAAAATTTAAATGAGTTACAAATTATTTGATTTTTTGATTAAAAAAATCTTTTTAGCAAATATTTTGGGTCTCACTGATAACTTTTTTACGAGGCCCTGCAAAACCTTTAGCCGGCCTGTGCTAGTATAGTTAAGGTAAACAATAATTTTACAGAATAGACCCATTAATCACTATTTATTAGTAAAGAGTAGTTTTTATGACATTTATTTAAACCCTCAATTTTTTATAGAGGCAATTTTACAGATTATTTTATTTGCAAGAAATGCCATTTGCACGTGTTTACTCACTTTACTGAAAGAGCACAAAAAAAGCGATTTTAAATAGGTCGAGGCAGTTTTAAAATCGTTTTAATAGTATTAGTAAAGAGCTATATAATTTTTTGCTACTTTAATATACCTTATAAAGGCAGAATATCCTAAAAAAGAACTTTTGGTTGTATGTCATGCGTGTGTACAAAAAGTTCCTTTTGATGTTCATATATATTAAAAATTGTGTTTACTCAGAGCTGCTCCAATATGTATATAGGCCGTCGGCAAATAAAAAGCTACAGCAAACACCTAATACTGGACCGTAAAATAAATAAAAGCTAATAAAGAACGAGTTCTACTAAACTACCTCTAACCATTTAAAAAAAAATCGCATTAACAAAAAGGGTTTCGCAATATAACACAACTTCATGAACAATTTTCAGTATCATTAAAAGTTTTACTTTCAATTACTCCAAAAATTAGCGATATTAAAATTTAAATTGGCACATTTTGTGCGGCTATCTGCACCAAAAGGCCATCCTGCAACGCCATGAAATTATTTTAATAAATGCCGGTAACGGTGAAGCTAGCATCCGCCACTTTATACGTCGCGCCAAAACTTTATTATTCTCTTGCATTAGTCTGCTCACAAATATGATTATCGTCACCTTTGTGCAGCTTAAATGCTACTTCATCATTAAATTTACACGAAAGTTTTTTTTTTACATAATTACGCGGAGCAGCAAAGAAAATTATAAAATTATTCATCAAAACGATATTGCATTTCTTTAACGCGGCGTTTACACAATATAACAAAGTTTTAACGCCAATCGCCCTGGGTTTTCGCAACTGTAGCTTCTTTAATTATTTTTCTGTTTTCATTTTATAGGTCATAAAATTTTTTAAACTTGTTCATAAAAGCAGAATGAAGTAGCTGAAGAAAGAGGTTTTTAATTTAGTCCGTGTTACCACAAAGAAATCTTGTTAACAAAAGTACGTGTGCAAACCCATCTTCCTTACTTCTTCTTCTTATTGTCGCCAAACAAAATATTCTACCGCGCAAAGTTTTATGTCCCGTATGGTATCTAGTTTTAATGATTATTTTAATCATTTAGAAATCGGTTTTCCAGAAAGAAAGAAATACAGCTTCTTTAAAAATGCCCTAGAAATTAGTGATTTTGAAAAGCAGATCCTTAAAAACCTCTTGAAAGCAATTACATAATAAAGTCTTTAAACCAATATTTTGTTGTAAATAATTCCAATTCAAACAGTACGATTTATTTACGTCTCAATGTAGAGAGAGTACTAAGGTCGTAAATCTTTCTATACAGAGTGTCCCAGGAAGAATTACCTATTCCTATAACCTTTTGATTTAAAAATATTAATTTGCTGTTAAATACACAATATTCAGAGGGAAGCTTTAGTACTTTTTATTATGTGCTAAATTCTTTGTTTTACTCGCACTTTCCCTATTTTCTTTAAGATTTTTCCCAGTGCGTTGTTCGTTTCGATAATATCAGTCCACTTCCATTTCCACATAATTTTTCATTTCTATAGCTATCCTTTCCTTTATTCGTGTTTACCTCTATTCGTTTTTTGATATTATTTACTTTTTTCAGTTTTTCAACTTTCTTATCTTATTTTCACTCCTCTGTTCTTATATACAATAAATAAATAAAATAATAAAATAAAAGGGTGCCAATTTTTCCAACCTGTTGTGTGGGTAACTCCGTTAATATTAAAAATACAGAAACGTTTAAATTATTAAATTTGTGCAGGATAACTGCTACACTAACAATAAGACCCAACTCTTAAATATCACATCGAAAGAAAAAAAAACATCAACACGTGATAACTCCAATCTATTAGTAGTCAGTGAACACTTAAAATTGTTTTTGGTTATTTAAATAAAAACTACAAGAGAACAGCGTAACAAACCTTATATCATTGAAACAAGAAAAAAATAACCTTTTTAATAAGGCCACAGCAAACTAAGACTTCCATTTAAAAAAATGCATGTTTGTTGTATATAAGATATAACTCGAAAATTAAGGGTGCTATTAAAATTTCGTTAACATAACTAAAATCTACGTAAAACTATCTATAAAAACCAATTTATATTTTTGTTCTAGCTCATATGCTTACGGAATTATTCAAGTTTAAAAAATCAACGTTTTTCAGTTTTTTTCTAATATTTCAAAAAGTTGATGACGTAGGTCAAATTTGAATGACTTTAGATTTCACTTTAGGTTCTGCACAAATTTGCTAATTTAAACGTTTCTGTCTCTTTAATACTACCGGAGTTACCAATACAACAGGCTAAAAAAATGGGCACCCTGTGTAGCTTTCTGTACCCTACTTTGAATATTTTTCCGGTTTTTCTTTCTTCGTTAGCTCTATTACTAAACTGCTTTTAAATATATCGATCTTTTTTTGGTAAGTCATCCTGTATAAATAGCTTCTTTTCTCTTCGTTTTTAAATTTGTTTTATTTTGCATTACTTTATTTTTTTATATTTGTTTTGCTAATTGGATAAAGCATGTTTTATCCCCTATTTTCAATGCGTTTGTAACTTCCACCTTTATCTGCAGTTCTTGTAGCATACAGTTCTCCATAGCTTTTTTTTTTAGATCTAGTACGTTTGTGTCTATCTTTAAAGCTTGTAGTACGACATTTTTTTTTTTTTTATCATTTTCCAGTCGCTCGATCCTATCATCCATATATGTTATCAATTTTTGTTTTTTTTTTGGTTCTCGTGCAATTATTGGTTTTCTTTTCTTTATTCTATAAATTCCTTTCTATATTCTTTTTGCTCTTCTCTCATCTTTTTAACCCATACTGACATATCATAAATTTTTTCTCTCATTATTCCTATAAAATTCATAATTGCTTCAATGTTTTCTCTCTTTTTCTTTGATTTTTATTCGGTGATCTTCCTATTTTCTTGCTTCTTTTGAATACATCATGCTCCTCTTCAATCCCCTTCTAACAGTTTTTGTTTTTTTATAATTTTCGTCTTCAATGTAGGTAAGTTTTTCTGCGTTTTGTCATAATTAAATGTTTCTTTTATTCTAAATCCGATCCTGTGCTTATTCACGACAAAAAAAGTATATTTGAAGGTTATGATAAAAATTATCTATAAATAATAAATAAAAGCTTGAAATAAATAAGAATAAAAAAAGTCGTATATTATTAATTTTTTTATATAAAAAAAATATATTCAAACGCATTGTTAAAAGCCCTAACATTGTCTTTCACGTAAAATATAATTTGAATTGATCCAAAAACGGTCTATGATAAGAATAGCATACTAAAAATGAACATTAAACATACATCGATTGAATCAAAATTAAAGTTTTAACCTTTAAGTTTTATTGTTAAATTTGCTGAATTTAATTTTAATTCTTTAAATGGATGTTCTTAACTATTTTTCAAATTTATTTTGTAAAAGACAATTACTTCTCACTACTTTATCTTGTTTCATAATTAAAATATACTTAATTATGTTGTGGAGAATTTTTAAGAAATAAAGCAACAACAAAAAATGCATGTTTCTCGTCTTGGCTTTTGTTTAAGTTTTTCTTAAATTTAAGTTATTTATCATGTTTTTGGATATTTTAAAAATTGTCGAAAGATATTAGCTATTCAAGGTAAAAAGTAAAATCTTAAAAGTACAAATAAATGCTTGTTAAATAAAATTATATTCTTAAAAAGAACTAAGGACTTTCTGAATATTTTGTAAGACACCAAAGCCTTAGTCTTAAAATTAAAAAGTTGCAGACCTGAAAAGTTTTTATTGAGACATCATACATGCGTTTGTTCTTTATGGAGTTATGCAATTTTTACCTTAAAAAAGGGTATTTTTCCCATTTATTTTTACTTATGCACGAAGCACAGAAATGAATTATTACAATCGAAAACACTCTTTGCTTACTCCATAATTTAGTACATGAAACAAAGTAAAGATTAATTTGTTATATTTTATTCATATATGGAGCTAAAATAATGTATACGACCCAAAATACCTCTATAATCAAAACAACGGTATTATTACCTTTATTACACCAGACGTGACCAATTACATTCAATGAAAATTACTTTTTGTTGAATATTTTAGTTGGCTTTTATTTGTAAATTTCCGATTATTGTATTGACTAAATAAATTATACAGTAGGTACATAAAGTAATTTTTTTAAATTGGAGCGATAAAATGATTTAAGCTAATAAATAATTTACTGGTGCATTATTTTCAAAAACTGGTGCATATGACTTGATTTAATAACTCACAATATTTTATTTAAAAAATGCAGTAATTAATTAATTTTGTAACTTTAAATTTGTTCTAAATTAATTAAAATGTTTTAAAATAAAAAAGCGGACTAATATTCATATCTTTAAATAAGCATTTAATATTAGTAACATGGCAACTTGTTTATGATGCTGAAATACCCATTCACGTCGGATTAGACAGACTTCGGTGTCGCGGGTAAAGTGAATTATAGTTTAAGAAATAATCTTGACTGTGTAAATAATTATTCAGTAGCTTAGGCGTCCTAATCCTTAATATTTCACCCATCACTGGATGGCTTTTATCATTCAGTTTATAACAATGTGGTATAAATGCAGTCACTGATAACAAATGCAAACAAGCTGGACTGACTGGCAAGTTAAATTGCCATTTCCATGATATTACATTGCCGGAGAAACAATCTGGCCATCCACTACAGTTCACTGCTGTGTCAGCCAAGATAGCATCAATCCGACCAGCTTTATTGCAAAGTTGTATTATGAATTGGCGTTGACGATGAAACTAGAAGCGCCACGATTAAATTCTGTACTATCAGATTGTGCATATTTGTTAAAGACGAACTGCTAAACTATAAAAGTAAAAAAAAAGAAAAACTGTTTATAATGTGTCTAAAAAGAACTTATTTAACGTACGGAGATACCGACTTAAATAGTACAAAGAAAAGTTTTATAGTGATGTGTTTGCCTATTTACACAATATGTAACATTTATACACGGCTGCAATACCAAACTTAGTCCATGTTTTAAAAATGTCCCTTAGACAGTTCTGCCACAGTTGGATTTGCGAATGGCTAACCCGCGCTTACATAAGCAAAACTAACTTAGGAGTCTCACAGATCCAAGCACAGAAACCACTAAACTATTTGGTTGCAACATGGATTTCTTCGAGTTAGCTACGGTGTGTGCTCTTGAGTTGAGATGATAAGAAGCACGAAATTTGAACCTATACGACACAAAACAGTTGTACGAAGTCTCGCAATCGTTTAGCTTGTGTCAAGACACAAACTATTTAGTTGCTCAAAGTTACAGTTGCACATCAGTTGCGTGTGAGCGCGTTGTCATCCAAATCAATGGTAATGGCTACCGAAACCAAACTGTTGCACAACTGATTATTGCGTGTCAGCGCCCAGCCTTACTTACACTATGAATGGAACAGATTTTACGCAGGAAGTATAAGATTATTGTCATAAAAGAAAAAATCTATTATTAAATATTTTTTACATTCCTAGAAGGTAAATTTAAAAAAAAGGACCCCAAATTGTTCACAAAATGTACAGGGTGATTCGAATGTTTGAAGAACAAAAAACTGATCAAGTAGTGGTTTACTTTTTTCTGCCATAGACGAAAATTAAGATTTTGAAAATTGTCATTAACTTCTATATGTTCAGATATTAAATAGAACGTTATGATGCCTTATTTGGGTATATTAAAAGCAGAAATTTATAAATAGTTCGTGTTTTAAAATTGTGCAAATTTTGGGTTTCGTCTGGAACGGGAAAACAGAAACAGATGATAAAAATCTGAAAACACAGGTGTATTATGTATTTATATCAGAAAAAGAGTCCTGTATGCGCTAAAAAAAATTTCACTATCTATAGTACCTACCAAAATAGCCTACAAATATTTTGAATTGCATTATATCGTTAGACAACCCAATTTATATTAAATCGATTCATTTTCCCAATACGTTGCTGTGAATGCAATTTTACTAATAACTTTTTTGTCACAATAGCATTTCCTTAGACAAGTATTGAAATAAAATTATTCAATCAATATTTATAGGGTGTTTTAAGTGTCCTTAAGCTTTTTTAATTCAAACATCAGTGTTTTCGCGCATCATGAAATAGAAATAGTTTTTTTGCTTCATATAAAATCAAAAGGTCAAGCAATGGTTTAAATTTCACTTATTTATTTGGTATTTTAATGTGCTGATCTTCATTAAAAAATTTTAATCAATATATGTGGAAGATGGAGCTTCAATGTAAAAAACAATTATTTCACTAGATATAAATAAAATAGTAATATTAATTGAAACCATGAACATGTGGTAACGTGAAAACTTGTGTCACCACAAAACATGTGTTTTTTATGTGATGAACTTTTATTGTGGGCACAAATTTTTAGATCAACGTGGAATTGTGCACTTGTACAAAAATGCCTGTTTGTGTATAACCCTAATTTTTTGAGTGGCATTAATTCTTTGCGATAAATGTAACAAGTCATTATTGATTATAAATGCATTTAGCAAGTCTTTTAATAAAACTACAAATAGTCAAAAAATTTAGATTAGAAGACGTTTTTGTGAACAAATTTTGACCGTATATTTGGTTCAGAAAGTGTTTCACAATAAGTTAATCATGAAGTAAAGCCTCATTGTAAACTACGTTTTTGGCTTTGAGTAAAAGCAACATCTTCTAAAATGTTCATGCAAAAAAAAGTGTATAGGGTGGACCAAATTTAAATGTTTTAAGGGGTAGGTGTCTCGGTTACCGTAATAGTTAGCGAAAATTTAAGATTGGTCTCTTGCGCTATTTATTTATTTTTTTTTTAAAAGAACGCCTGTAACAGATTTTTTATATCCCTTTTTATTTTGTCTCTACAGACTTTCCTTGACTTTCGAGATATTAAGTAAACTTTTTTTTATGGAAACCTTAGTTGGCCATGACTTTGTATAATGGGGTATTTTTAAGTTTCAAAAATATATAGTTTCATATATTTGTTGCAAAAAAACAAACGAGATATAGCTAATTTTGTAAAATTTTATTGTCAAAGTTTGCAATGATTTCGTAAAAAAGTGATGTTTGCAAGTACCAACTAGGGTTTCTATTTAAAAAAATATAAGCGTACTTCATATCTCGAAAGTCAAGCTCCCTAAAAATATTTTAATTTTGTTTTTAAATTAAGCATAAAAATATGTGTAAAAAACTTAATAACATTTTGTTCTATTTTAATAAATAAAGTTATAGGAAATTTTCAAAAATGATGATATTTAATGTTTTGTAGTGCCAAAATGTAAAGCGATATAAAAAAATCTGATATAGGTAACATAGGCGTTCTTTTCCCAAAAAAAAAATTGCCCAAGAGGCAAGAGACCGATTACAGATTATTGCTAACTATTACGGTAACCGAGATACCCTATAGAACTTTCGAATTTGGTCCACCCTGTATAGGTAATATGTTAAACTTTTTTTAAAATTTTAATAACTATATTATATACCCTCATAATTATTGCCTTTTTTAATTAACAAGATGAGTTGGTTTGTAGTACAAACATTTACGAAGTTTCTAAATTTCTGAAAGCTCCACCTCAAAATTGTTTAATACAACCTTAGTACTAACCTTCTTGGTGAATATTATATTCTTAAGTATTATAGATGCTGAACCTGGGGTGTCGTGTATTTTTATCTAAAGAATATGGTCAGCAGTCTCCACCCTTCACATTATCAGCCAATATGATATTATATCCAAAGAAAATATATTTTTATTCATGTACCTAGCAAATGTGTTTTTATTTCTGCTTTTTTGATACTTATTATTTTTTTTAATAATTATGTATAGTATTTTACAGTAAGTTACTGTAAAATTTTGTATTGTTCTATTCAATAAAAAAAACTATTATCTTTTACGTGAGTGGTATATTTTTATACAACTTTACTTTTTTAACTACTTAGTTTCACTAGGCCTTAAAGCCATTTTAATTTCACCTAATTGGCAAAAAACTGGGCGAGATTTAATTCAGCTTCGAACCGAGGCACGTAATTTTGTTCATGTGGAGTTACTGTTGACATATTAATTCCGCAGTCACTTTCATTGATCGATTGAACTGAGTAATAGACTTTCGTGCCTCCTTTTTTTGATTTGTTCGACTTTTTCATTTGGCTAATGTACAAAAGAGTTGTACACCTGTCCGCCACGGTTATTTGAATCATAAGTAATATTGCGATTTTGGTGTGGCGGAAGTACCTGTCCGTTTTTATTAAAGTCTTAGTTTCAGAAACCACCAACGGAAGCTTAACATGTGTGTAGATACAATTTTGGTCGATTTTGATTCTATTTGCGGTAGTTAAACATTAACTAAAGCCCGGAATTTCACCTTAAGTAATTAATGTTTCATCTTATTAATCAAAAAAGCTCAGTTTCGTTTTAACGTAGTTACGTTATTTATATCACACATTTTTGAGATTTAATAAAGTGTTTAAAAGTTTTAAGCAATAAACAAAAGTACTTTTCGTCGCTATGTTCAACAGGGTTTGCAATTCATATGTGTTTTAGATATTATAGTTATGCAATTTTTAATCGAAAAATAACTTAATATTAATAAAAAATTAAGGTGTTGATGTAATAATTATAGATTTGCTTTAGATTTTTAAAATTAAAATTACAGTCCTAGATGATACAGTACATTCTGTTTTATGTATATTCATCGCAACGTTCTATTTTTTATGTGGTGTAGTTAAATATTCTGTACTAAGGTTCATAGTAATTCGAGTTGTTAAATACCGGAATACCGTTATGTGCGCGCGTAATTTCTAAAAATCACGTTTCATATCATAACATCAACAATTTTCATGCAGGTTTTGTTAATAATCCTAGTTTTATTAGGTTTTTTATGATTACTGGCCAACTGTCTAAAGTACAAATGAGAAAGAGGAATATATATTTTCATTTGATTTTGTCAGCTTTAGTTGATAGGGAATGCACTGTATAGATGTGTGAATTTTTTTATATTATATTATATTATATTTATACAAAACGAAAATAAAGAAAAAAATTGCATTATGAACAAATTTTTACCTGTTTGGGTATTCCCTATTTCTTGCTAAAGATATGCTGTTTTTGTAAAAAGTGTTCCATGCAGTTTCTTGTACAGAAAATACAATAGAGCGTGTTCTATTTGCTAGCAAGTTTTGACACAGAAACTGCGTGCTACAGATGCGCATTCAGTTCGTTTAGGCGCATGGGCAGTAACTTGTAGGTACGTAAAATTGTATCAGTATTACACACATTTTCAAATGAATGGAATTCTGTACTGAAATCTGTACAAGAAGAATAATACAAGATATTTCATACAGAAATTTGCACCGTGTTTACTATTATTTTGTCTTTAATGTAAATTGTATAACCGTCATCTTTTCTTTAATATTCTATCGCTTCCTGGGTTTTCCTGAAGTCGTCTCCCTCTTGGTCTATAAATTCATTCCTATTTTAGCAGTCTTTTTCTTCCAATAGTCGCAGATGTACTGACCATTTCGTTCTATAATCTTTCATACGATCGTTATAAAATTGTTTTTCAGCTAATTTAAATGATCTAATTTTGCAAATTTTTTGAACGATCTAAAATCTTCATTTCAGGGACTTTATTCTGATAAGACTGCCATGGTTTTGTAAAAGTTGATTGTTTTCCAATTTCTTCTTTCTTTTCATACTGTCCTTCTTATTGATCCGCACATTAATTGGATTCTTTCTTTAGCATGTTTGTCATTTTCATAGTCATATAATAATAATAATAATAATAATAATATTTATTGTGCATTACAATACAATTAAATAAAATAATACACAAATGGACAAGGTTAGCTCGCGCTCTCTACCACCTTGCCATTAGAAATAAGCATTAACAAACAACAACAAAAATTACAATAATAAAAGACGTATTTACTGCTGAACAGCATTTTTTAACATATGTTTAAATTGAAAAGCAGATAAATGCAATTGATGCATAACAGTATTCAAGTACAACGGTGCTAAATAAGAAAAGCTTCCTCTAAATTTAAGTGAAGAGTGTCTTGGAATACAAAATGAATTAAATCTAATGTTGATATCGTGAACATCATTTCTACATGTTATAAGATTAAAAAGATATGGTGGATTGTGAGATTTTAAGATTCTATATAAAAAGACAGTATTTAGATAGCGTATGCGCTCCTTTACATTTAATTCGTTGAGGCTAAGACTAAATGGAGTAATATGACCTCTATACGGAATACAGCAAGCAAATCTTAAACATGCATTTTGCACTCGTTGTAGTTTTTGTTGTATGTGTGGCACCTCAAGCAAATTCATTTAAGTTTCTTGCTTAAACATTTTATATTTCGTGAAGATTTTAAATTGTTTGTTTTTTTCTATGAAAAACATGACCTATATTTTTACTTAGGAGTTTTACTTATAGTTAATAATTTATTAAAGTAAATTACTTATGGAAGCAGAACAAACGTATTGTCACGAAGGTTTTAATGGCTGATCCTTAAAGACAACGTGCTCTTTGGAGTGTACCTGGGGATCGATGAATTTGCTAAATAATATATAAATTAAGGACCAGTTGAATTGTTAAATAACTTGATGAAAACTTAAACAAGCACTTGAAGAATCTTACGTTATTATTGAGAGAACAGTGGATAGCTGAACCAGAGTAAATGCGGACATGTCCATTCTGAAGTAACCGATTACTGACCTTCTTCGCATAGTTAAAATATTATTTTTATTCCCATTTACACTGATTTAGCACTGAGGCGTTTCAGCAGAAAATGCATGATGTCGTACTGAGCACTATTCGCCTACTGTGCAGACACAACACACAATCTGCAAACACTACTAAGCTTGTAGTCTGAACCATGTCCTCTTGAAAAGACCTAAATAAACTTCATTTCATTAACTCTAAATAGTTACATTTACATGCAATTTTAGCGTAACAGTATTCAATACAAAATATTGCGCCCACAAGAAGTAAATAAATATTTTTTTTTTCTAAATTGTATTAATTTAACAATAAAATTATATTAATAAATGCAGATCTAAAAACTTCTTTTACACCGGTGTTATGCTCTATTTAGTAAATTTTTGCCACTTTAAAATTTGTATAACTTAACGTTTTCTAAAATGATCGTTTTATCATTATTTTTTCAAATTAGAATATGCAGTTTAGTTTATTTATTAGGTTTTTAATACTCTGCACCTTTACCTGCACCATCAACTGCGTATTAGGCAGTCACTATTTATTCCTGCCTGCGTAATGCTGTATCTTTTACTTTATTACATATTATTTATATTTGCTTAAACATTTTGATCGTATTTCATTTAAAAACTGTCACTGCACTTTTCTATATTTGTTTGTTTCTTTTTTACAACAGCCTTCCAGTATTTTTAGCTGTACATTTTTATATTTTTTTGTATGAAATACGGCAAAAAGGAGGACGAAAAAATGAATATTGATATGCGTTCTCAAAACCCTTGTTTACTCTCTGCAGGTCGAGCTTTTCGTAATGGTTTTCTGTCTTGGTTGTTTATTCAGCAATTAGTGTTTTTAAAGTCAACATAATATTATTACTATTGAAGCCTCCATAGTATCCATCGAGTCAACTAGGGGTAATTAATGCACGCAGTCCTGTGTAATACATCATTCTGAATGACGTCGTTGAAACAATTTGTGGGGCGTTATGATTCAGAATTGATCGCGTACGTTGGAAGAGTATATACGTTGAAAGCCGGATTTTTTGGCGACAGTAACAGCTTGCGCTAATATTTTTACATTTTCCAGTTCTTTAAACAATAAATCTCAATCAGGCGACATATCCTAAGCTTTTAGCTACGTAAATCTCAATTTTAGCCGCTGTAATATTGTTAACATTCTAATTTGTTTCACAGAAATAGATTTTTTACTCAATTATACGCTTTGCTTAAGTAATAAAACATAATTAAGTTCAATTACATTCTTATCATTTTCGAATTTTCGGACAATTTAATGCCAATATTTTATTAATTTATTGTGTTTTATTGCTCCATTGATACTTTACTAATAGTTATTTATGTATCAAGGCCAAAAAGTACGTTTTGGCCGAGCATATTACATTTTTTGTGCGATCGAATTAAAAATTTAAATTTTTAGTAATTTTCAAAATTATAGGTTAGAAACTACATGACATTCTGTCACTGACAGATGACGGCGTATGTACTGCATTACCGGCCCTCTCTTTAGCAACGGCCGTAAAAGTTACTTTTTCGGCCGTTGCTATGGGTAACGGCCTGAAAAGTAACTTTTACAGCCGTTGCTAAGGATAGGGCTGGTAATGCAGTACTTTATGGTTGCTAACGCGTCCGTCAAACAGCTGTTTCTAGTACGATCGCACAAAAAATAAGTTTTGAAAAGAGTTAAGTAAATTACGTGTGACAATAAAAAAATTGGGTACCTATTAACTTAAGTAAGCTTAAAGAAAAATTTATTTTTTAGAAGCGTTTTTTGTCTACACGCGAAACCAATTATTTTAAAACTACCGTCTTTTTTACAGTGTTATTTATATACAGTGTGTACAAAAAGTAACGTACCTTAAATCCATAGTTTTTACTTTTTACGAAAATATTGACAGGAACAGGAAATATTAATATTTCACAACTTGGTAATATCTTCATCCTCTTTCCTAACGTATGTCTTTTCTATCCATCTTTTTGTTTTTTCATGTCAAGCCTTAATTAAGTTTGTTTGGTTCGAGGCAATAACTCGGTATTTGTTTTTCTTTTATATTTGGCCAGTAGATTTTCAGGGTCTTTCTTAAACATTTGCTGATTCATGGTTGCATTTTCCTAATTTCTCATTTCGATACTGTCCCGGTCTCACATCTATATAACAGTACTCGTTTGACGTTGCTATTAAAAATTCTTATCTTTGTGCTCTCACCAATCGATTAACGTACTAAAATTTTGTTACGTTTTTTTATACGTTGTTGAATGTCTTCTTTTATGCCTCCTTTCTTGATTAAGATGCTTTCTAAATAGCAAAATTCATCTACATGTATTTGTTTTGTTGTTTAAGCATATTTTTTTATTGTTGTCTATATCTTTCCTCATTTATTTTGTCCCTAATTCGTATTTATGTAAAGGACTAGTTTTTCCGAATATTTAACAAGTTTTCCCATGTCTAATGTTGTTGGTGATTGAACAAATATTTAAGGTCGGCTATTTTTTTATTATTTAGATTGTTCCATTTGATTCCTTTGTATCTGTCAATTATATACAATATAATTATAGTATATGGGCCAAGCAAATGTTAAAAATAATAGTGGTGATATTATGCAACCCTATTTTACGCATTTTTCTATTCTGATTTTTTCTATTTAATATCTCTTGTGCTATATCTGACATGTTGCTTCTTAGTACATCATTTTTATTAGTTGTATCTATGATTTTATACTGTATTCCTGGATTTGTAAAAAACTTTCGTAGTTGTTTTATATGCATTGCACATTATGTATTTCAGGCTCTCTTATTTTCACATATTATTATGTTTTGATGTGTTTTCCTTCCTTTCTAGTACGAATCAAATGTTCTGTTTGCTTTAAGCGGAAGCTTTACTGTTTACTGACATACAGACCCACATTTTCGGAAAAGTATTAGAATTTAAATGCATTTTTTAAATTTTGCGATGATCATCTTTTACCTTGTTCCAGTGCTCTCTAAAGATAACAAGTTTTGTATCGGCTGTGCCATTAAGTTTTGTATTTGCAGTTGCACATTTGTTTACTCCAAATTTATTCTCGTTCAGCGTAATATGACTTCAGGGAAAACCCAACAAAGTCGATGCTTTCTTGAAGTGTATCTCAAGTTAAAACTGTATTTTCCGTACAGAAAAGCACGTTGACATAATCACCTGCAAAATATAGGTACATAATAGTGAACTTACTTTAGATTTTAATCAAACATCGTGTGTTGTAAAAAGCTTTATATTACAATAAACTTTTCTTGAGTCTCTAAAATATTTTGATATTTGTTTAAATTAGAATATTCTTGTAATAATATTGCTACCACTGAAGATATAAGAGTCTTAAACATATCTTTTATTTTGACAAGTTCCATCGAAAAGAAAATATATGTTTTGTAAATAAACTTATAGAATAGAGGGTAGTCCACATAGAAGGCTCGTAAACGGTAAAAGCTACCAAGAAATTTAAATTTAAAAATTTGTACCCATTTTTAAGACCTATAGGTACAGTAATACCACGGTCCACTACACAGGTTAGGAAGCCTGTCAAAAAATCTGGAACTTTTCGTCATAAATTTTCGCTAGACGGCGATAAGTCTAAGAACCATTCGCCATAAGAATCCGTTAGATGGCGATTAAGTTTAAAAACCTATTTTAAACAAACCTGACTTAAAAATTCAATTAAAACATTTTTATATACATCATCTGATTGATTAAATTCGAATTTTTTAAGCGAAAGCTTTTAAATCTTGCTGACTGTCAAAATCTTGTGCACGAACCGGTTCTTAGACGTATCGCCATCTAGTGATCATTTATGGCGAATGGTTCTTAGACTTATCGCCTCTGTGGGATAATTTACGGAACTAGTTACCGGCCTCAGTCGGTTTTATATGGGAGTTTCCCAACCTGTGTAGTAGACCGTGAGTAATACCTTAATGTTTTAAAAAGTTCCGTGGCACGCTAGATAATAAACAAAAATTTATATAGGTATTTTATTAAATCGGTAATAACTCGGTTACCTATACTTGATGGTACAACAATACTTTCGGGAAAAAAGTTGGCATGCATTATAAAAAGAAAACATCTATTTATTTAAATATGCGTAAATTCTTTTTTATTCTTTAGTTTTTCTCGTACAACCCACCGTTTTTGTGTAAAAAATAAAATAAACATGCACCATTAAATATTGCAACACTAAACGATTCATTTTGATGTTACCATGGGTTGTTTATGTTCATATTGGATAGAATTGACAGATGTTATTCATTTGGACGTTTTAATGGCGACAATGCAAAAACGCCCGTCAATTCTACTTAATATGAACATAAACAAACCATGTTAACCACCAAAATGAATCGCTTAGTATTGGAATATTTAAATGGTGCATTTACTTATTTTACTTTTTACTCAAAAACGGTAGGTCCTAATAGAAAAGTTGAGGAATAAAAAAAGTTTTTAAATGAAACAAGCTTTCAAAAAAAATATTTTTTTGTGCGATTGTACTAGAAACAGCTGTTTGACGGACGCATTAGCAACCATAACGTACTGCATTACCGGCCCTATCCTTAGCAAGGACCGTAAAAGTTACTTTTCAGGCCGTTACCCTTAGCAACTGCCGAAAAAGTAACTTTTACGGCCGTTGCTAAGGAGAGGGCCGGTAATGCAGTACATACGCCGTCATCTGTCAGTGACAGAATGTCACGTAGTTTCTAACCTATAATTTTGAAAGTTACTAAAAATTTAAATTGTTTTTAATTCGATCGCACAAAAAATGTAATATGCACCTCGGCCAAAACGTACTTTTTCGGCCTTGCCTGTTTGCTGGCCTCGACTACGTCTCGGCCAGCAAACCAGACGCGGCCGAAAAAGTTACATAAATACCTAACTATTAAATACATTTTTTAATCCAGTAAAATGTTCTGATTAAAAACGTAACAGGGGTTGCACTTTTCATCCTCCTGTGGAGGTGGGAGATGAATATATATAAAATATCTACCAAATATCATTTTCCTACATTTACCAAAATGTAAGAAATAAAATAATTTTACCGCTTCCTTTAGGGGGTGCAACTCCGAAAGGAGACGTACAAGCAAACATTTTTATATAAAACACCCCCCTTAATTTTCGGTAAGAAATCACCTCCCGAATTTCTTCGCAATATTTAAGAAACACTCCGTCTGTGTTAAAAAAATCGCTTAAAAAACTCAAGCGTATATTAATAATGTGTATTTATACGCACTTGAAGCTTTTATGTTGAAACAGTGGTATTTATTAAATCCTGTAAATATTTAATGGTATACTTTGGTGAGCTCAAACCGTGTTTTACGGTATTAAATTCGCTTTCTCCGGTTGTGAACATAATATAGGGCGTAAATGTAATAATACTCGAAAAAGTGTGAGAAACACAAATTAAATAAACCGAGATCTAAGAGAAACTCGAGCAAAGAAGCCACTACTAAACAAACACATCATAGTAAGTCCTCCGTTTCGAACAAGAGCCGAAGCAGGGAACCGACATATATAGATCGCACTTGCAACGCTTTCTTGAGGGTTTATCCGCTGCTGCTTTTGAAAAGCCGTCGAATTGCGGGTGGTCTAACACGTCGTAAAACGGCAGAGGGTGTTACGACATCTTCTATCTGGGCTGACCGCATCGAGATTGCACCCGATATCAGAACGCAATCAATGTGTAGTATTAGGATTGCTGCCGGTGACATCTAACGCGGGAGGTCGAGTTTAAATTAAATCTTTCCGGTAATAACGTACCGTGCAGTCGCCGTTCAATTTTTTAGCAAGATTTTTTGCACACAATAAAGTCTGGCTAGCATTGTACAGAATGTGGCAAAATCATTACCACTTCGAATACCTCTTCTTTTTTTACATAAGAACGATATTTTAAATAGGTCTTGGAAGTTTTAAAAAAAAGTTAGTTTATTTCTCATTTTTTTTAAAGATTTATTTCTTAAGAATCGAAATTCGTCTTGTCTTTTATCAACAATTTGTGACTGTCCATCTTTACTGTTTCTATTGCAATAGCTAAAAAGTTACAATTATAATTTTGTTTTAAAGTTCTTAAGTAATTACATATTTTTTATGTAACATTTAGTAGTTATTTACGTAAAAAGTGCGGAAAGTGGCACTTTACTGGAAGTTGGAAGAGTAGGCAGTTTTGGGACGAGCCTAGGCGAGTCCTGAAGACATACGAGTCCAGTAAAAACGCTTTACGGGTATGTTTCGTACAATATTTTTTGTGCGATCGTACTAGAAACAGCTGTTTGACGGACGCGTTAGCAACAATAAAGTACTGCATTACCGGCCCTATCCTTAGCAACGGCCGTAAAAGTTACTTTTCAGGCCGTTACCCTTAGCAAGGGCCGGTAATGCAGTACATACGCCGTCATCTGTCAGTGACAGAATGTCACGTAGTTTCTAACCTATAATTTTGAAAATTACTAAAAATTTAAATTGTTTTTAATTCGATCGCACAAAAAATGTAATACGCATCTCAGCCAAAACGTACTTTTTCGGCCTTGTCTGTTTGCTGGCCTCGACTGCGGCCGAAAAAGTTACACTTTTTGGCCTTGATACATAAATAACTATTTTCTGCCTTCGTCACTGACACTAAAATCACTATCGTCACCATCCACAATTAAACAATAACTTAACAAACTACAGTTGAGAATTCACTTGGTCGTATAATGACGCTTGTTTGACAGCGCCAATCAACAAAACAACTCATCACCATGGCAACTAGTTACTTTCTGGCCTAGGCCAGTAAAGATGTATTTTTCAGCCTAAAAATTGATCGGAAACAACTGATTTTCTGGAGGGAAGATGAAAAATAATATTAATGTAAACTGTTAAATTTGTTGTTGAATATTATTAGAATATTAATTGAGGGTCTGAACCCAGAATATTTTAGATTGTTAGTTGCAAAACGAGACCATTAGCAATTATCTAAGTAGGGAGCTTGTTATTGCTATTAAAGAAGAAACAATAACTTCATATCTCTATATAAATTTTTACAAAGTCCCGCTTGCGATTTTTTAAACTAGCCGCGAAAAATTAAATTACAAAATTATTTAACATATATTTAAAAAAATCATTGCTAGTTTTCAACAGTTTGATTAAGACAAAAAAATTTATTAATAAGTTACAATCATTGAAAATTAAAGAATTGTGGTTTTAATATAATTAAATTTGTTTATAACAGAAATGTTGATAGAAATGACACCGGTGTTACTAACAAATAAATTAAACAAGAATTTCATATATCATCATAACGCGTACAGGAAATAGATAGATGCTTTGTCCACAAGAAAATCTATGGTTAGGTACTGAGAGAAACCATAAGTTTTTTATTACCAACTATTTTGTTACGAAGAAGAGAAATCGATTGTCCAATACTATTTTGGATGTGCTTTATTTTTAGAAACATTTATTTAAAGTTTAACAATAAACACGATAAGTTTTGTTTTAATTTTTTTTTTAATCCATATATTCAATTTTTTATTAAAATAATAAATATAATGTATGAATTCATTATTACAGAACGATACTTATTCCTACATAACCTATTAAAATTAATTTAAGCGGGCAACTATTATTTATATGATATATGTGAATTCTTGAGATTTCTCTAAAAATAGAAAGCAAACTTTTCTTTTCTTGAGAAGTTTAACTATCGAGAAATCTTAAACAATACAACCCTTTATTTTATTTAATTTTTAAGTATTTTAAAAAGTTCTCATTCAATCTATTCATTTTTAAATAGATTGAATGAAAACTTTTACTATAATATTGTTTTAACTTAAAATTTGCTTTTAAATTAAAAAAATTGCAAAAATTATTTTTGTTAATGTGTGTTTCTAAGTTTATTATCCGTCGGTCATGCAGGTAGTTTTTGTGCCTAAGATAATACGAGGTTTAAAAACTGATCAAAATAAACTTTGTTTGCTTTAATGAGTAAAGAAGTTTTGCTCTAAACTTCAGTTTCCAGACATATTAACACTCCGTTGGTCGCGCTCAATTTTGTTACGTTAGTGATCGCGTGGGATACTATGGTATCCCACTCGCAATAATAGTTTTTAACATTTAAAATATTATTTTTGATTGTTTGTAATAAATAACAAGAATATTACAATGATGACAGAAATGTATTACAAAAAAAAGTTGCGTTAATGTTTATTACAATTTTCTAAATAGGTAGTCGCATTTTTCGCCTCACTCCTGGTTTCTGGCAATTCAGCAATTATATTACGTGCAGCTGTTCTTTTATTTTTTTGAAAACATTATTTCTTCAGTGAGTAAAGTTATCTTTGTAAGTATCTACATTGTATGAATCGTTATTTCTACCAGAATTGATGACTTGCTCTGTTTCTGATTCATGTTTGCTAAGATTTTCTCCTGCGTCTTCATAGTCTTTCAAATCACCTTCGGATTCTTCATCTTCACTGTCTTCAATATATTCTTCGGTCTCCTCAATTTCCTCTAACTACTTACACCATTACTCTGGATTTTTACTTTGGGACATGGTCTAAGTTTTACGAAAATGAATATATAATTGCAAACAAAAAAAAATGCATACGTGGGAATTTAAAATGTTTAAATCGGAAGATATTATTTCAAAGATTTCAAATTACCAATAACAATCGTTTATACAAATAAGGAAGCATTAATATAATAGTAAAAACAAAAATAACACCAAAAATACCTTACGAACAAAACTCGAGCTATAAAAATAAAAATCACGTTAGTGATCGCGCGGGATACTCAGGTATCCCAAGCGTAATTTTTTTAAGTTGTCAGCTTTTGTAGCACTGGTCACTGATAAGCAATAAGGCTAACTAACTCTACAAAGTAAGATGAAAAGGTACTGAAATGACGAAGGCATAATATTGTGCCACTTGACAAAAATTTGCAGAAATACATCACTGCGATACTATAGTATCCCGCGCGAGCACTGGAGTGTTAATGTGTTATTAATTCCTCATAAATTTAAACGTTAAAAGATATTATATTAATTTGTTTATTAAACATATTGTAAAGCTTTAAGTAAGTTTTGTGAACTAATATTTTAATTTTTGAAAAAATACTAATACATAAGTCTTTTTTGCGATAGTTAATTTAATATAAAAAAGCCTAATTTTAAAATGGCTGCTGCTGATTAACAAACCTACAATTAAATTTATTTTATTTTGCAGTCAAGCTTTATTGTAAATGCAAAATGGGGGTTAAATAGTGTACCTACATTTCTTGTCTGTATTTATATCTTTAAAAAAAAAATGCGGCTGCGTTAAGTTGGAAAATACTTAAGTACATATCTTGTCCTTTGCTGGAAACAGAAAAAAGTGTTTTGTTGCATTAATTTTCTTTTAATTAAAATTGTATTTTATCTAAATCGCTTTGCAGCAATTATTAGCGGCCGAATTTTTACGTTATGCGCTCCTCTTACTGATTTGTGTGTCGCCATTTGGTTGAAACAGCCTTTGAAAAATACCTCTGAAATGAAATGGCACAGTCAAGGCAGGGATTTTTTGTGTTTCACAGAACATATTGGACAATCGCCAGCAGGCTGGAAACAATCTACTTCCGAGAATTCTCTTTTAGTTGATAGAATTAAAACCCTTTTATAACTGAAAATTTCCCAGGACAGTTGTTCTTCCAATTCAAGACCATTTGGGTAGTCATTCAAGGGATATTTTAGATTCTATATTCGTAATTTGTTTACTAAAATTTACTGTAATGCTTTTAATAAGTTCACTTTTAAAGTTGTTAACTTTGAAAGCTTTCGTTTGCCTCCCTTATTCAATTCTCCTACCTGTGCTGTATCCTAAAAGTTTATTTCAAACTCCTAATTGGCTATACTTTTGTGAGTTATTAAGAAGAGTTCAGTTTGTACCGGCTCTTAACTTCAACATTTTATATTTAAACTTGGCTGCCTCTTACAAGGACTTTTGCTGTATCATTGATGGGAATTTAATCTTGCAGCACTTAAATTCTGTGGGCGCTTATAATAAATTGTAATAGCTTCCCCAAGAATTAATTAATTAATTATTATTGTTTCTGTTGTTGTAAATTTACGTTTAAAACTTTTGTTAGCATTGCCTTAAACCTTGGCAATGTTTCATTTATTATATTATGCATTTTCCAGCTTTTTCTGTTATTGGTCTACAAATTTATTCAGTGCGTTTTTAAACAAATATTAAAGTTTATTAATAAAATAACTAAAAGAAATTTAATCATTAAAATAATCGCCATTGGTGTCGATGATTACTTATCAGGCATTTTTCGAATTCCATCACCATAAAAATTTGACAGGTTTGAGGTAAAAAAGGTCATTTTTTCACCTGTCAATGTGTATTTTATAAACCTTTTAAGTTGCATTACAAATCCTTAAAAAACCGAAAAATTTTAAATGCCTTTATTCAAAGGCTCCGAATTAATTTTTGGACAGAAATAAAAATCTAAATTGTGAACTTTACCCTCTTTAAAACTAGCCCCTAAACTCTATACCTATTTTTTATGAAATGCTTTAATAATTCCAACTGCAGAAGGGTTTTCTTAAAAGCCCAAAACTATGCTACTACTAAAATAAATTTTATTTTTTTGTGGTGGAGTCCAGCACACCTGCAGGCTGTATAAATGAACTAATCTGATCGTAAGTTCACAGTTCTTTATTTATCGTAAAGTAACGTACTCCCATTTAAGCTGAGATCGACAAACCCGATCAGTTTAAGCTCTTCCATCGACTTTTGTGAGATATGCGTCTAAATGCTGGAGGCGTCTTTTAATTTCTCCAGACTCATTCAACAACTCTCATGTTGTTTTTTCTTCTTGCAAACCTCTGCGCTAATTGTTCATTTGTGCACTAGACATGAATCATATCGCACTACAAAACTTTTTGACCTACTTTCATTTGTAGTTAGGACGAAGTTCTTTTTACTTTGGGATTCTACCCAAGGGATGGTATTTGTGCAGGATTTCAAAATATCTAAAAATGTCAATACTTTTTTACCGCTAACTTTTGCCACGATAGTTTCTAATTTTTATGGATATAATCCACTGTTCTAGCCACTATTGTTCAATAATAAATCAATATTGACTTATCTTAATTTTATAATAAGAAATTACTGCAAGTTTAAAAGTATTTTTATTTATTGTTAACAATTAGAGCAAGTTTATTCGTAAATTATTATATTTTACAATAAACAAAACAAATTATCAAATATAATTACATTTAATATTTACAGTGCTGCAATACTTGATGTTTTCGTAAACCATTAGTTTGTTTGTATTATTTCTTCATTGGCTTAGCTCATCCCTTAGCTTATACATTAATGCCAAACGGCAAAGTTTTTCCCCCGAAACCATCAACTCAATTTTAAGCTTGCCAGAATTGCCAAATCGTAGTATTTTTTAAATAAATAAGTGCTTTAAGCCAATTCAATAATATTCAGATTTAGAGATATGTAGAGTGATGCGTATAAGCATAATCAGTCAAACCCGAAGGACCATCTGTTGAATTCAATAATTAAAAACAAAAGGTTTGGTTAACCTACCAATGATTGTATTGATATGTCTTCTGGTCCTTTTTACGGGCATGCGCAAAGGCCATAAAACCAACCAAAAAGACGCGACAAAAATAAGAAGTTTTAAAATAAAACAAAACGCAGATTTAGCTCAACGAACGATACTTAACACAGAAGTAATCAGAACAAATATTTTTAACGCAGTTTCATAACAATTAATTGTTAGATTCACTACAATTTTACAATGAACGTTGCACGGCTATTTCACTTTTATACTAATGCTGTAGAAAACAAATTTTCCTCAGAAAATATAGTCTGTATTTGTAGCACTATTAACGAGTTTCCTTTCTGTGGTCGCGCATTTGTTTCTTTTAAGTTTGTCCTCATTCAGCGTAATATGACCCCAGGATAAAACAAACGAAGTCGATTCTTTTATAAAACTATACGTCAAGTAACAAGTATATTTCAGCACTTGAGTGCACCATGTTATTATTATAAATGCTAGTGAAACACAACCTTTATTTTAGATTTCAATCAAAACTCGTTCATAGTGCCAAGATTCATATTTATTTTAGCACAACTGTCCTTTAACAATGCTCTACACCAGCGGTGGGCAAACCGCGGCCCGCGGGCCGCATGCGGCCCTTGATAGTCTTACATGCGGCCCTCCATGAATTACTATATTAGTAAACATATATATGTTAAGCTTTTTTATACCTAAATATTTGTCGCTTCCAACTTACACATAATTAATAAGTTGTTATTATTATAATTTTTTTTTAGTGCGGCCCTTTTAGTCACAGTTTTTGCGAAAAGTGGCCCGCTTCAAAAAAAGTTTGCCCACCGCTGCTCTACACTGTACTACATGTTGTTGGAAGTATAATATTATCTCAAAATATAAAGCGTAAGAAGTTGCCATGGAAAAGTGCTTCCAGATTGTCGATATCTTAAAAAATGTAAGAAATGGGGCCAAAAAACCAAAATAAATTTTTTCTTGAATAACTTTTGATTTAAAGCAGCGATGAAAATTTTCTTTGCAGATATTTGATGATCATCTAATTTCGCAACTTTTCCCTAACGTAACCGATCTCGTAGCTCTTAAGATAAGCGAGATCCCCATGCATTTACTCGATATTGGGACACCCTGTATATGTTGGTGTATTTACAAAGGTATATAGTAATTTAGTAATCCAACTTTTAATTTTTTTAACAAAAAATGTTATCAAGTTTGATGTAAAGCATTATTCCTTAGCGGTAAAGCATTTGATAATTTTAACAGTTATTTTTTCGCTTGCTTTTAAAAAAAATTGGTTTAGGATAATTTTTATTACTTTTATGTTTAAAACTGGCTTCGCCTCTCACATACGTAACCAAATTTTACATTAAATAAAAACTTTTGTAAATACAATTACTATGAATGTACAGCGCTGCTGTTTTCACATTACTTGCTTTTTTTGTGTAAGCTTATTTGTATTTATCTTTTTCTCATTTGCTTATCTCTCAGCTCATATGTTGTATGACATAATTCACTGTAAAATATACATTATTTCACTAATGGACCTATGCTTATTACAGAGAACAGTGTAATCTCAAAACTTTTAGTTTTTATCTCCTCATAGTGCTTGCGTTTTAAGTTTTCGAACGCAAATTGCCTAATTGTTTTGTTACTACAAGCGCTTAATTCGCATAACATGGCTAAATTAAGTGCAAAATGTTAGTTTTATATTTTTGCGATAGTCCTAATGGCAGTGAATATATCAAGCGCGTCAGCTGCTACAAAAATTATAACAAATGGTTCAAAGCCCCTTATTAATTGCACCAATTTACAGGAATATGTCACTGTGTTAAAAAATATAGCAAATTTATAAATTAGTGTTTGATTTTTTAATATTAATAACCCTACTTAAAACCCACCTTTTTAAAAAATATTTTTTTTCTAATCCCAGTTTCAAGACTCTCGTCCTGCATTAGTATTATACCAGTCTTATTTATTGTAAATCGATGATTGGTTGATTCAGATGTTTCATGGGAATTAAATTAAAAATCACTTAATTTATTCTGTTTGTTTTTGTAGGTTTAATTATCAAAATAAAATCATATATTAGGCACTTTCGTAAAGAGAATAAAAAAAAAAACAATTGCGGAAAACTTAAAAACTATTTTACTGATTTTTTAACTTTAAATATACCGAGCTCGGTGGATGGTTGGGTTGGTAAACAACCTAGCGAGTAATCGGGAGGTCGTGGGTTCGAATCCCGCGACCGTCTGTCATCGTAGGGGTTTCAGGTGGTTTCCCCTACCTACTATAGGCAAATGCTGTGATAGTACTTCCACCTACCCCCCACCCTTACCAACTTTATCCTTGTTCACATCTTTACACTTCGGTGATTAGCCATAGCAGCAAAAACATGACAAAGCAAAATAAGTCAGATAAAAAAAAAAACTTTCAATATGTATTTTTCATTGCAGTGATTTGCTTTACAGTTGTCCATTTTCAAGTTTATAAAAGCACCTCATGTGACGGAAATTCTTATTATGAACATGACCCTAGAATGTTGACTAAGGCAATGTCTGCTGTGGATTAAGTCACAAAATTAAATTGTAGTAATTGCGTTAGCGGCAAGTCCTACGAAGACCTTTTCGTCAAAGATGAAGATTTTTTCACAAAGAACCTTACAAAGCTCGTTTTATTTAAAGGTAATTGGGTTGCCTTTTCTATTTTATCTGAAAAACAAATCCATTAGTTTAAATGGCTGGTAGGCCATTACTTTATTGGACTTGATTATTTTTCGGATTATCTATACAAAGCCAGATCGGCTTTTACAAACCTCGTTTATCTTAATTGTATCAACCAATTGCTCAATGTTTCATACCAAAGAAATTGTTCTTATTTTAAAATTGCTTATTTCAAATACTCAAATAGTATTCCCTTCTCAGTAAAAGTGAAATTCATGGTTATTGCTATTAGCTAGCAGTGTTGCCAATATAATGTTATATAGAAAAATTTTCTCGTTTAAAAAATCTAAAACATTGCATACCTTTACAACAAACTTTCAGATTTGTTTTTTGTAAAAATCAGCAGGCAAAACCATCACGTTAGAATTAAACTGTGAGGTTCATAATTCGATGTAGCTCGCTGTATGCATTTAAATGTACAACTGGGAGAAATGTTTCAGTTTATTTGCATTAAAATACTTTTGTTGTGGTGATTTTGTGCTCTTTCGCCTTAAATCTACTTCCTTTGTGCTCTGCGTTTGCCTTGACGTGGTTTTAAAATTACGTTTTGATATTTCCATAAATCGTTCAGTTGTTTGATGCATACGGACAGGCCTTTGTTGTTTGTTGTAATAACATTAATATTATAGTAAAATTAATAGTAATTGAATTATCCAACTATAATTCATTGCATACCTATAGCTATTATTATATGTGAATTTTAATACTGCGCTAAATTATGAACATAAGTTAATCACGTACCGGTCCTGATTAAATTTTGCGCGAAAATTTATTGCAAACGAAGTGTCAAAAATGTTTTACATCTTTATAAACTGATTACAAATTCATTGTATTGATCTTGCGTGTGTTTATCATTTAATTATAGAACGTAAACATGTATGCCATTAATGTTATTGTATATTTTGCTCGCCAATTAGCCTGTACAGGACAAATTGCATTATAACAAGCTTTTTGCCGCGCGATAATTTTAACATCGTGTATGTGTCACTTACTCCGTGCCGTAAAATGTGTTTAAATCGAAAAACAACAAAGAAAAAACATTAACTTTCCTGTTTCACGCCGGAAGCCAGAAACATTATTTAAAATTTATAATTTATTATACCCAAAGGCGTGTAGGCTCGTGACAAATCACTTTCTAGCAAAGTTAAGATTGATAGTGTTGCTGTTTTACACACTGAAAGTCTCTGTTATATTATGGATATGCTGCGAGCATACAAACTTTCGCTGCCACCTTCTGATATAAAAAGTTTTTGCAAACAAAATTTGGCAATGGTTTAGTTACTTTGGGTATAATATGGTATAAGAGAAAATTGAGATTTGTGGTGGTAAAAAATTTACTTTTGCAAGATATTTTATTACGGTATGACTTAAAATTAGTCACACAATAAAACTTATTTTCTAAAAACTAAACTTGATGAGTGTTTTTTATAACATTCTGGAACGAATTGTTCCTAAAGAACAATATATAACATTACGACACCGCTTTAGGAGACACAGCTGAGATTGGCCCACTGGCCAGTCTCCTCTACCAAACTACTACTTATTTACTATTGTTTTGGCCACTAATGCCCGGTTTCTCCGACACATCTTAAGATCTAGCTGAATCTTAAGTTCGCCTTAACGGTATAAAGTGTTGCACCAAGCAATTTTAAGAACATATTCGACTTGAGCTGAGCTCACATCTTGAGTCGCTGTTTACTAGAACTTGAGCTGGAGTACATAACCTAAAATTATCTTGTATTTGCTTTTTTTGTAGTTAAATGTTTGTTTAAATTGTGGTTTAAGTTTAAATATGGATATTGACTTTATAAATATGATAGATGATGCAGATGATGACTTGTACGACCCTGTAATTCCTCGAAGGCGATTTGTTCGCGCAAATCCATTTACGGATTTCGAATACGATCGTTTTTTTAATGCGTTTTCGCCTCACAAAAGAGACAGTTATTGTGATCTTAGATCAAATTGAGTCTCAATTGGAGTATACAGGGTGTTTGAAATTCGAGTATAAGCATGGGGATCTCGCGTGTTATAATAGCTAGAGTATAGGTTTAAAATTGGCAAAGTTGCTAAATTTGGTGCTCATTAATAATCCAAAGAGAAATTGGAAATATCTCAAACAGTATCCGAGAAAATTAGGAAAAACTGGAAAATACGATTTTTAAAAATCGTTTATATTTCCTTTGGAGTTTGAAATATTTTAAATGTGTAAAAAAGTTGCCCAAGCAACTTTTTAAGCCGAATCGGATGGTGGTCACAAATTTTTCCTAGGTCGATTCGTTTTTGTTTTAGACAACCAACTTTGTTTTTTCTGATGGGCAGCATATCGCGTTTTTCTTCGTTATTAAAGTTCATTTTTACGACTAACAGGCCTTTAAAACTTTTAGTTTGTTGATCGGTTGTCATGGAAACAACATAAACTACAATGACCGGCCAACCTGATTTATAATGGTTGTTTAAAACGTATTTTTTGAAATTTGACAATGAAAGAAAAAGTAAAATACCATGTGTGATACATCAATGGATTTAAAAAAATAAATGCTATTTGATAATGTAAATAGCAAAACTTGCGCCCATAAGCAAAAACAAAGTTGGTTGTCATAAAACAAAAACGAATCGATCTAAGAAAAATTTGTTACTACCATCCGATTCGGCTTAAAAAGTTGCTTCGGCAATGTTTATACACATTTAAAATATTTCATACTCCAAAGGAGTTATCGACGATTTTCAAAAATCGTATTTTCCAGTTTTTCCTAATTTTATCGGACACCGTTTGAGATATTTCCAATTTCTCTTTGGATTATTAATGAGCACCAAATTTAGCAACTTTGCCAATTTTAAACCTATACTCTAGCTATTATAATAAGCGAGAACCCCATGCTTAAACTCGAATTTCAAACACCCTGTATACATAATCTATTTATTTTATTTTCTTCCACCAAGCTAACTAATAATTGTTTTTCCTCCATGGTATAATTTACTCTTTTTTTCCCGCCATTTCAACACAAAATAAAATAATAAACACCGAACTGTAACTTTATATGTGACTAACAGCTGATAGCAACAACAAGATGCCACTTACAGGGAGCCGTTTTAACAGCTGTGATGCGAATGGCCAATGAAAATTAGCCATTTCAATCTGCCGCTAAAATGTGCCGACTTCTTACAACGTTGCCAAACCGAGTTCTAACTTAGCTTAGATGTCTAACAGATTCCGGAATATCTTTTCTGTGCAACGCATTGGTATCTTGAGACGATCTTAAATATAAGGCGGGCTTATATAAGTTCGATCTTGAGATGTGTCGGAGAAACCGGGCATAAGTCTTCGCAACTGCACTTCTGCTTTATCTACACTTATTACATTTTTTAAATAAAATTTTAAAAAATTACGATGATTAATTTTTTAAATTTTGTTATACCTATAATAGAGACATATAGATAATATAAGTAATAGCACATCATGCAAATGACCGTCTCAGCTTTGTTACGGACCGACACAGTTTTCTTGAAAATTTTTGTCATTTTTTCGCAATAGCGTCTTCGGTGTTGGCTTTGAGAGCGCGAATTGACTGTGGATTATTGGCAGATACTTTGCGTTTATTGAAAACCCAAAAAAAAAAGTCCAATGGTCTCAAATCGCATGATCTTGGTGGCTAATTGACGTCGCCATATCTCGAAATCAGACGACCTAGGAACTTGCAACGCAGTAAAGTGATTGTTTTGCCACTTTACCACCTACTTAGCATCTTATTAAAGTATAGGTTAGCTTTATCCTTATTTTCCAGCTAAGGTCACAAAAAGTTGGTCAACATGTCCTTATAGCGCACTCCATTGACCGAAATAGCCCTTCCAGCATCGTTTTCTAAGAATTGAGGAGTTTGAGCCTTCTTCGACACTTTTACTCACTGCATTAATATTTTTCATTGAACGGCAATTGTAAGTGCACTTTGGCGCCTTTAGAACTTGTAGTAAACTAGTTTCTTCCAATTAATTTTTAGGTGTCAAATAGCGGTTTCACTTAGTACACGATTATCTGGAAAAAATGCACATATTTTGCAAAGTATATTCGTGAAAGAACGTGCATTTTTGTCATAAAATTCAACGATTTGTATGCGTTCTGCAATTGTGTGCCGCTACATGATAAATTCTACTAGGATATAGATGAAATTAAAATAATCCTGTTTCTGTCGAACTAAATACCCATGAACTTCTCGCAACTAGCTTTTAGAAAAATGTAATTATTCTCTTTAGTAGATTTTAATAAAAGCTTATTATTAAAAACATTGTTTTATCTAAAAAAGCAGAGCTTTTAAAATATATCCTAAGCTTCTTATATAAGCATCATTCCAAAGGGCTGCAACAAATGGTACAGTTTTTTTATTAATGATTTCTCAGACAATTTTTTCTCGACAGAAGTTGGTGCATGACCTAAAACTAATTTCAAAATGAAAAAAAAATCATTTGTCACTAATTTCAGCGATCTAGATTATAGTGCACTTATTTTTACCATTAAAAAATAATATATAAAACGGAGTTTTGTGGAACACAAAAATATGACTTAAATACAAAATTTTACGTTAAAATTTCAGTTTAAAATTTTGTAGCAGTGTTAAATCAAAAAGTGCAAAAAAAATGTAATTTTTTTAGAAATGTAATTTTTGTTGGTGAATGGTTTAAAATCAAAAAAATATTTTTCTAGATTTTAACAATTTTCGGAATACTCACAAGGTAAAGAGCCCTTAATTTAAAAGTTATAAAACAGTTCAAAAGAGAACGATGTTTACAATAAGTATTATTCTTAAATTGTAAACAATTTTTTGTTTTACACTTTTTTTGAAACACTACTCACAATTAATGCACTCTTACGATTATTTTCAAAACCGCTTAAATTTACTGTCATATGAGTTATTATCGAACTTTTTTTAATTTAGAATGTAGTCTGCTATGCACTAACTTTTATCACGAACTAAGTGTTCCGAGAAATCAATAAAAAAAACTTTTTTTTGTTTGTTTATTTATAACTAAGAAGGTTAAAGGAATAATTTTTGTTTCATAAATATTATCAGAAGTTTGTGTATCAGTAAAGGTTTAAATATGTTTTGTTATTCGTTTAGAAACGTTGTAAACACAATAGAATATTAAAATTTAATATCGGTGTTGGTTATTTAACCACCCTTGTCAGTCATGAATCATGTATTGCTGATGGGTGATTATTTTGCTTTTCATTTTGGTTTAAATTATCAATTTTAATAGGGTGATTATTTGCGATATAGGCGTCAGTCAATAATAACACGATTATTTCTCAAAAATAATGTATAGTCATAAAATTGAAGTTCCCATCATAAACCAACAGTTAAATGTTATTTAAATTAGTTTGTTTTACGTTTATTCATGTAAATGTACCAATTTTATATTGAAAATGTTGATAAACTGCAGACATAATTTTCTTTCGATGTCGGCAGATACTATTACTTGTTAGCGAAATTAGTATGAGATCAGATGTCTTAAAAATTACTTAACTGCTCTAAAATGCATCTATTTTTGTTAAAAATCTGTTTACAACATTATTATTTTCTTTTACTGTTTACTGAACGAAAGCTATGTATTGAAATTTAGGGGGATAAAATATATTTTTTGTGCGATCGTACTAGAAACAGCTGTTTGACGGACGCGTTAGCAACCATAAAGTATTGCATTACCGGCCCTATCAGCAACGGCCGAAAAAGTTACTTTTACGGCCGTTGCTAAGGAGAGGGCCGGTAATGCAGTACATACGCCGTCATCTGTCAGTGACAGAATGTCACGTAGTTTCTAACCTATAATTTTAAAAATTACTAAAATTTTAAATTGTTTTTAATTCGATCGCACAAAAAATGAAATATGCACCTCGGCCAAAACGTACTTTTTGGCCTTGATACATAAATAACTATAATGTGCTTGTGCACTTTAATTCTTTTTTAAGCAATTTTACTTTGCTAAATGGATCCTTTCTTCCTTATTCTTAATCTAATTTTCCTGTGACTTGCAATGTGAATGTATGTTTTCCTAGTTCTTAATTATGTTTATTCACCGTGTTCTATCGTTGGCTTACTGTAGACTGTAGCACATATCAGCAGCTGGATCCTCTTTTTTTAAATCTCTGTGCCCTTCTGTGCTCATCGTTTTTGTTATATCTTTCACTCCTAATTTTTTCTAATTTTATTATTTACTCTACATCCTCTGTTCTTTTTAATAATCTTGTCTTCAAGGCCTTTATCCTTTGTTTTTCTTTTGGTGTTAGTACCTACCCAAGTTTCTGAACTGCAACTAAGAATTGTATTAATAGTGCAATCAATTTCAGATTCTTAGATTCTTTTAAGATCTTCTTGGTATCTGTTGAACACTAATAAGTAGAATGCTGACTTATAAGGTTACATTTTTAACTCAAAATAGTTTTTTTTTTTAAACGTTTTATTTACGATAAGCTGTAGTTTTGTGAACAGTAAATGGTAAATGAATAATATCCTAAATTGCTTTACCGTATTTTTTTAGGTCAACCATATTGATCAATGTCTTGATCACGCTAATCTATTTTGTATTATTATTTTGTTTTCGTCTCCCCAACTTCTACATTAAAAATTAATTATTTTTAACCTCCTAATTGATCAAATTGCCTCAATCGACTTTCAATTAAGTTTTGCTAACTGGAAATATTCTCAAGCTACATGCGGTTAATTTATTACAATCGTGTTTATATCTCATATTCATGGCTCACGCGATGGACGCTCTAATTTTATAAGTATCATAGTGCGTATGTTCCCTGAGAAAATAATCTACAAGAATTGTTTGAACTGCAGCAATCTAATCGCTTATGTTTCTAAACCACAGTTGGGGTTGTGTTATTATAGTTGTTGGGCGCCAGGTAATTATCAAGTTAATCCTCTATTTTAGCTAAAAACCACAAAGTGCTCTTAAAGGAAAGCAAACATAAGTGAAATATAAATCAGCTTACAAACACGAAGTTACGTGCTCCGGTATTTAGTTACTTTGAAAAATATTTCTTTGAATTTTTTTCGTCTAGTTTTTTTTTTAGTGAGAGATTATTTTATCAAGTAAGACTCAAGCTTAGCTTTTTGTAAATTATTAGGATTTTTATATAGGTACCAATTTTTAAATATTGGTGTGACTAATTTTAAATGTCTTGTAAATATCTTAAAATAAAAATAACAGATTTTATTCTTCATACAGAATCTCTCTTGTGTATAAATAAGATAATTGTGAAACGATCTATAATTTTAAAATTATTTTACACGTAAAGAAATTATTTAACCCTAAACCGGCCGGTAAGGTTTTGTAACGTAACTGCCCAGTAGTGTCCAATGGACACGCATATGAAAATCTTCAATATTTTATTAAAATAAAGTAGAAAAAAGTTTATTTTATTACACGTAGGTAATAAACATTATTATGTATTAAAACAATTGACACCAATAATGTTTTTTTTTTTTGGAATGTTCTGAACGGACATTTTGATTGCATTCATTGCAACACTGTTTTGTGTTGTGTGTATGTCACCGCTTTTTTTACCACAGATTCATCTTATTTTGGACTGAAACTTGTTGACTCGGCCCTGCAACATACTTCACAGCTTCAATGTGGTGTTTCGTTAACCCTTTTTGTCCTTGTGTCTGTATATGAGGCATTACCAATTTTTTAAAAATATGACATTGGTTTCGTGGCAAGAAAAAGCCGTGCTGTTATTTTTTGTCTACTATGCACCATACCAATCAAGTAGATATCGCAAACAAAAATAAATCTGATGTAAATCTATATTATAACGAGACAAAAGGCGGCGTCGATACGCTTGGTCAAACGGTGCATGAGTATACAGTTCGACGCAAAACAAATAGGTGGCCAATGGCATTTTTTCAAAATATTATTGATGTTGTTGGCGTTGCATCATTAATTTTATGGAAAAATTTACATCCCACTTGGAATCAGCGAAAAACAAATTCTAAAAGAAAACTATTTTTTTGCGAGATAATGCAACCCAATTGGTAACGCCTCATATACAGAGACAAGGACAAAAAGGTTTAACTAAATACCACATTGAAGCTGTGAAGAATGTTGCAGGGCCGAGTCAACAAGTTACAATAAAAAAAAAAAAGCTGAATCTGTTGTAAAAAAAAAGCGGTGCCATATTTGCCCGTCAAAAATACTAGAAACACAAGACAGTGTTGCAATGAATGCAATCAAAATGTCTGTTCGGAACATTCCAAAAAAAGCATTATCGGTGTCAATTGTTTTAATAAATATTAATGTTTATTACCTACGTGTAATAAAATAAAAATAAATAAACGTTTTTTTACTTTATTTTATACAATACTGCAGATTTTCAGATGCGTGTCCAATGGACACTACTGGGCAGTTACGATATTTTCATCAAAATTGTTAAATTAGAAAAAACTTACTTTCTTTTAGAAAACTTTGGTAAGAGAATTTGAGAGATAAAACATAGGGGATAAATTAGACAAAGTGATTTCGCAATAAAATAAACACTTTTGATTCTGTATGCAAATCAATTTTAAAATGTGTCCGTTGGACACTACTGGGCGGTTAAGGGTTAAACACCTGCAGAAAATTAATTGGACGTAGTTCATAGTTTTGAAAAAATAAACTAATTGTTTTTTAACCAAACTTATTTATCTTACAAGCTAAGACAGTTTTCTATCAATATATTTTTATCGTTTCACTGTTGTTTTAGTACTATTCCTTTAGCAACTGACTTACCGTACTTAAGAACCTTGCTACAAAAACTTTAAAGATTTTATTATTTTATTTATTATTAAGTAAAAGAATGTTGCTTCAGGCAACACAGAAAGAAGAAATTTGCAAAACGCTTTAATGAAAATTAATACTTTGCTGTTATGGAAATGAGCTGTTAACATATTCCTTTTAAAGTGACGTTAATTATCAGAAGTTTTCTGAAGTCGTTTTGTCTATTTAGTTCCTGGCGTTTAACCGGGCTTTCAATAAATTGTTTTTTAAGAAATGACTTTTTAAGACAAAGCAGTTGTTTAATGTAATATAACGTTTTATTTTTGTGCAATACTATTGACGTTCATAATTTATTTATTAATTTTTGATTATTATTGGAGTATGGAAAAAAAACAATATAAAAATTTGCTGTTATGTAAAAGATTATTATCCCTTGCAGCCTGTTTCTTTTTTTGACTGTGCCTTGCAACGTTCATATATCGTAAAGCCTCACGTACAACACGCTAAATATGTACTGATTTTACTCTCTAAAACTCGGGTGCGTATTATACGCGAAAAGCGAGTACTAAATAATACCTCACTTTCGATATTAAACATAACCTATATTGGGCCAAATCAAGCATGCGTGTTGTACGCGTGCGTATTAAAAGTGAGACTTTACGTTAAGTGTACCAACTTTTAAAGCAAGTTTCAAATAACGAGAGAAATAATTTGATGTATGCAGGGCATGAAACCGGTTTTTTAAACCGGTTTAAAAAACCGGTTAACCTTTATTTTTTGTCCAAAATTGTGATTTTTAACCGAAACCGAAACCGTTATTTTTAAAGGCAAAAAAAACGGTAACCTTTAACCAAAATAATAAAAAACCGGTTTTTTAAACATCTCTTGTCAATAAAAATTATTTTGAAAAAATACAAAATCTGTATTAAATGTGATTAGTTTACCAAAAGTAATTACTGAATGCTTGATTGTACATATATTACAAAATTATAAATAGATAATATCTTTTTATACTTTGCATTCCAAATCTGAATAATGTTAAAAACCGGTTAAATTAACCGGTTTTTTCAAAAACGGTTTTTCAACAAAAACCGTTATACAAATAAAGTTCTTGATTTCGGTTAACCGTTAACCAAAATTTTTTTCGGTTTCTAGCCCTGGATGTATGATAGATGCATAACAGACCCAACATTACACACCTTAATTTTGTACAGATACGTGACCACGTTTACATGTAGAACAACAAATAGATATCCCTTGATTTCGAATTACATAAGCGATGCCAAAACTTGTATTTCCGGTAAAATCCTGAGACTTATATGTTTTCTTAGTGATGAAGTACACTATTATCGCTAGAACCAACGTAGAACCATTTTTCTTAGTAAATTATTGAGCTGCGTCGTGTTAATGCAAAATAAGTGAACTTTTCTCGACAAAAATTGGGCAAGTCCTTATGTTTTACAACTTTTTTTACATGCAGGGTGATCTAAACGATGCATTCATAACTTTAAAGTGATAAATTATTCACATTCAAGTCAAAAATTGATGTTGGAGGGTTACAGAGTTATAAACAAAAATCCGTATTTATTATTAAATTAACATTTTACATACTTGATATTACAAACACATACCAAAGGATAATTGGCAATTACAAAAAGAGCTTAGCTACTTATACATGGTTTTGAATGTTAACAGAATACACATTTATTTGAACAACCTCAGAAATAAAAATCTAAAGGAGTTATGACAGGTGAATAAGGCGCCCTTACAATCGGCATCTTGGTCAGATCCAACGTTAAGAATACGTATATTCGTTATTCAACAAAGTGTTTACTGGACGTGCATTGTATGAACTCCTTTCCAAAGCCGTATAATTCTTTGCAGGAAACCACAATCTTTTACTTAAGAAATATCTTGTGTCAACCATGGAATGTAAGAGCGTATCAGTGGCGGATTACCGCACAGGCGCATGAGGCGCCTCGGCAAAAGGGGGCCTCAGAATCGTTGGGTTCGTCATCCTCAAAAACCAAAATTAAATTTTTATTGTCTGTTAATATGAGAATTATAAAATAATAATTGTAGGCAAATTGTAATATCTTCTAAAACCTATTTTCATAGTGGGTATGTGTAATAGCTATTGATGCCAATAAAAAAAAAAAAAAAGTTAAATTAAACAAAAATGATAGCCAATTTGGTACCAAATCACCAAAACTTGCAACCCTGCTTGCATCTGATTACAGTGCACTGCAAGCCGATGTACTGTACAGGGTGGTCCAAATTCGATGGGATAACATGGGCATCTCGCTTAATAGTCAACATAGAGAAACGGTTAATGTACCAAAAATGTGCAGTTTTCTGGGACAAACTCAGAATTGTTGTCAAATATATACTATCTTTTCCGATTTTCCTTTGTTTTCACAACCTGCTTTTTGTTTCTCATCTTTAAAAAATTTTAAAAACCTTTGTAACTTGCGTATTATTGAAAATAAATATATTAACCCTAATATATTTGGAAAGGGAAAAAATAAGGAATTTAAATAGGTCATAGCCAACTATAGCTTCCATTTAAAAAAAAGGTGAGTTTGTGTCATACCATTTTAAGGGCGAGCGTAAAATATTTTTTTTAGTACCTACTATCAAAATCCACATAAAAATATCTAAAAATATTCTTTATAAACTTTTTCGATATTTAAAACAATAAGGGATATATGACACATTATAAATATAACAAAAAAACAGTTTTTCATTAATAATTCAAAAACCGGAAATGATAAAATACTTTTGAAAACTGTTCTGAGTTTGTTCTAAAAAAACTGCACATTTTTAGTAATTTAACCGTTTCTCTATCTTGACTATTAATAAGGTGACCAACCGTCCTCCTTTAGGGAGGACAGTCCTCCTTTTTTCACTTCTGTCCTCCCTTGAAAAGTGTCCTCCTTTTTGCCCTCCTTTTTGTCCTTTTCGATATTTGAAGACTAAAATCTGTAAATCTCCAAAAGAAAATACTAGGAATAGGCTGTAATGTTCATATTTTGTCAAATGCAATCAACACGGCGTCATGTGCCATGCCAATTGATGTAGAATTAATAATAACTACAATTTATTTGTATTTTAGTCGTTTTACCGTTCGCGTGGCTACTTTAAAACAATTTTGTGAAGAAGCGAATGTTGAATACAAAAATCACCTGCTATAGAGCGTGTTCTACAATTATTCGAGCCTCTTCGCTTACATTTTTTGAGTTTAGACAAATGTCCTAAAATCCTGGAGTCGTTTTTCAATAATGAAATATCTGAGATAATAATGTATTTTGTACATAATCAAGCATCTATTTTTCACAAAACGATTCAAAAGATTGAAGGTGAACACATTTCAGCTACAGAAGTTAGCCTTATTTTGAATGACTTTATCCTTCAATATAAATCTCGATTTGAAGAAAAATTTCTTCCTTTATTTATAAAAAGAAAATTATCAGACTTAAAGGAATCAAATCCGGGCATAACGAAAAAGTTTATCAAAGAAGTGCAGAATTTTTACCGAACATGTTTTCAATATATCGAAGAATGGTCTAAAACAAACCTCAAATAACAGTTTTCAATGGTGTTTTTTGGCTTCATCGCCAGTATGTTGGACAGATATTGAATCTTGTGTTGAGTTTTGATCTAAAGAATTGCCAGATATTAAAATAGACGACAATTGTCTCTTTGAAGCAATTAGAAGACTGAATGTATATTTAAATTCTGAAAAATTAATACAATGGGAAAATCAACACGTTGAAATTGATAAAAGATGGGTGGAAATATTCAGCCATTTCAAAATGGACATATTCCATGTGAAAATTTATTTATTCTTGTTCAATTTGTGTTGTGCTGCCCTGGAACTAATGCAGCAGTTGAAAGAGTTTTTTCAATTGCTAATGATTTTTGGACAAGTGAGAAATCGAGATTGAATGTTGATACTCTAGCTGCAGCACTTGCCGTAAAATTCAATATGAAAGACATTTCTTGTTCAGATATTTCCAATATATTGTTAGAAGATAATACACTGCTAAAAAATATTCATTCAATGGAGAAGTTCTCCTTTAAATAGTTATAGGCATGTAAGCATAAAATTTCATGTTAGTGTTAGTTACAAATGTTTTTATTAAGCATTTATCATATTATAATGTTTGCAATGCATAAAATGTGTCTTTTATTTATTTACTTTTTTTTTGCTCTTTAATTTGTGTACTCCTTTTCATTGTAAGAAAGTTGGTCACCTTACTATTAAGTAAGATACCCATTGTAGACCCATCGAATTTGGACCACCTATACTGTATGATGCAGAATTTTACTGTGATTTTCTTACCTGAGATGGGATTTTTTCTTTTAAATGGGAATGTGATATTTTTTTTCTGGTACTGAGAATATTTTTTTGTTTCCGTATTTGATTTTTGTGTTTATGTTTTTGTTGGTTCTAAAAATAAAAAACGTTATGATTTTTCTGCATTGTTCATTTTAGTGAACTATCTTAATAGGGGGCCTCCAGATCAGGTTGCGCCTGGGGCCCCACAAAACCAAGATTCGCCACTGGAGCGTATGAAAGTAATGTGGACGAGTAATATTGTCTACTTTCTGTAGGTTTTGTACTCTACCTAAATGATTGGAATATAATCCATTTTCGTATCTTACTATCCAAAAGCCAACTAACAGAAGAAGGCTTTGCAATAATAGCATTTATGATATCAGCTGCAATATTTGTATTCCGACCAATAGACTCAGAGATATTGTAAACTCCAGTAAAAACATAAAGGTCAGGAAGTCTGCGATGCGAATATCGCTGCCAGCATTCTTCACCTGCTTTTGCCGCATTCCGTAAATAAAATGCATTTTAGCGTGTTAACGAGTTTTTTATTGCATTACTGCCTCTTGATAAATCACGAAACAATTAAACAGTGTGACAACTGAAGCCTGAAGCAATCAAACGGAAACCAATTTATTTGTTTTATTTTTTATTTTTATTGGTAGCTAAATATATACAAATACCGATTTTAAATATTGACTTTTCCGCACGACCCGTGATATATCAACGTTTTTAACTCAAAGTTGAATAATTGAGCACCCCCAAAATTATTTCCATACTTTTTGGATCATCCTGTATTTAACGTACTCGTCTTATTGCTTTTTTTTTTAATTCGTGGATTTTAGTTTTGACTTAACCATAAATCATTCGTTTTCCAGGGATCTACCCGCATTTTCCGTGGTAGTGCAATTTTAATATTACTGCATTCAGCGCCAACTGTATTTCTAAAGAGAACTGACTGTTTATTTTCTAATAGTAGGTTTTATCACATAATGCTTAGTTAGTTATGCAGTTGGCTGGTAATTTTAGAAGCAGCAATGTAACGCTTTAGTTATACGGAGGAAGTTATTATTAAATTTTGAATGTGATTTTAGTCTGTGTCAGTTGGGTTTGCCTTTCTATGCCACGTATTATCCTTCGTACATTGTTATACTAAGGCCGCCATCTACATAATACCACGTCTCGCTACAGCGGCGTATACAACACGTAATAAATAAATAGAGAACGTCTCTTGATTATAGTTTCATTATTTAGCTGCAATTACGATTATTTCAGTTACTGAAACTGCATTAAAGTTTTATAATGCGCTACAGTTTACTGGAGGCTTTGCAGCGTCGACTTTATTCCTTTGAAATGGAGCTAGCTGTAAGGATCTCGATTACGAAACAAGTCAGGATCGGGCTCGTAAACGTGGCACGATTTTTTATTTTAATAACACTATAACTAAGAGATTTAGGTATAAATCAATTTTTAGCCGCGCTGCTATAAATAATTCCTAAAACAATACGAGCCAATGTAGCGAATTCATTACATGATAAAAAGTATAAAAAAACATTATTGTATTAGGAATTATAGGCCATAAATAAATTGTTTGACATCTTGGGTATTTTCAAACGATGTATACTCTCATAGGATTGTAGCATATCTTAAAATAGGTAAAAAGTTGGTGTTACATAGTTTTAGGTAACGCTTCCCAATGTGACTATTTGTTTTCGTCATAAATGTTGTTATTTACAACTACGATCTACGATTATAAGCATTTTAAGTTGCTGATGTACGAAATTAAGCTGCATATAAACAGAAATATTCGGTAATCAAACAGTTTGTTCGTATTTTATTAATTGAATTGAGACACGAAACTATTAACCCTGCAGCGGTGGCGGCGGGTCTCTCAGACTCGAGCGTCTCAAGATTTTGTGTAGAAAGGGGAGGGGTGGAAGTACACTCTACCGCCTTTCAGTACCTTCCTAAAATTTACTATATTAGCGATTAGTGCAGAAAGAACAGTGCAAATTGTTTTTTTTTTCAAACTTTTTGAAGTCTTTTGGGTCTGTCATACCCGACGCCACCACTAAGCGAACGTTCATATCAAGTTCAATACTCCACGAATAGGCCTGTTTTTATCGCTTTTGGTAAGTAATAAGTGTACCATTTTCAGCGAATTGAATTATAAATTAATGTTAATCACAGAAACATGAGTTACGAAGCTGAACAGGCGCGATTATTGCGTTTATTAGAAGAAGTAGACATTGAAGCTGACGAACAATTTGACGACGAAGAATCCGAAAGAGAAGAAGATAATGTTGAGGCACGTTTGACTGATACAGATATAGAGCAAGAAGGAGAAAGCGATACCGAGAATTTACCACTATTAGCAAAAAAAAAACACGAATTCCCAGCTTCATCGGAAAAGACGAATGTATCTAGTGGACCAGCACATGAAGCGTCGTTCGTTATTGGAAAACATTGCTCCAGTAATTCGACGAAGACGTCAAAAAGTAGTAGGAACTTCAGCGGAAGTTTGCAGTGTTGCACTAGAGGTTCCAGTCGGCAGAAAAAGATGTCATTTGTGTAAAAACAACAACAACAACAACAACAAAAGACAAACATAAGTTTTTTTTTCATTTAAACTATTTTGTGGAGGTCCAAATAAATAGAAATCTGAAGTAGCCAGATCTTGTGAATAGGGATGCTGAAACAAAGACATCGTAATGAAAAATATTCCTTTTTTTCTCTTAATGTTTTTCTGCGAAACCTGACTTTAGGTCATTCATTTGAGAGGAGAATGGACATTTTTTTGTTTAGAAGGTCGCAGCAGATGATACCATGTTAACCCCACCAAATATAGAACAAAATGTTTTATACATGAAGAATGCCATTCGATCAATTCAACGGTAGTTATTTTCGTTTAACCATTATCTTCTTGTGTGACTGATGTACAACACCTATTTTTTCTATAATAACTATTCTCTTCAAAAACGGATTCTCTTAATGAATTGCAAGTTAATATCCGTACAAGCAAATTTGACTTAATTAATTCGTGTAATACCCACCCATCGTAGCCAAAAACGGTTCTAAGCCAAGAACACCATGGACAATAACCCCCGGACAATAACCACCGGACAATAACCCCCCGTACAAATAACCCCCGGACAAATAACCCTCTATGTAAAAAACCCAGACAGTTAAATATCGCAATGAAAAGTGTTAAAGTTGCAGTTAAAAAAAATATAAAGGCAGAATAACAATCGGGTGTTATCTTTGATAATGCGCACTCGAACTGCAAAAATATATGGCGATATTAATTCATAAGAAGTAGTTTTTATGTTTATCAAAGAATGCATAAATACGTGAAGGATAGGAATAATTTTTGGAAAATATTATAGTGCAATTATCAGACAAAGGATGATCATTGTTTGCCATATTGTTTACAAGTTTACCAATTATAATCCTAATCCTATGATGTTAACGTAATTTCAAATCGCTGCTTGATGGCCATAACAGTGAAAAATTGTGCGATCAAAGATACCCGAAGAAGATTAAATTGTTATTCTGCCTTAATTTTTTTTTTCCACTTTATCACTTTACATTGCGGCAATTATAATCTACCGATATTTCAAGTTAGTCATTTTTTTGCGCAGGGGCTTAATTGACTGGGATTTTTTACACGGGGGGTTATTTGTATGAGAATATATTGTCCAGTGGTTATTGTCCGGGGGTAATTGTCCAGGGGGTAATTGTCCTGTTACCCCAAAAATCCTTTTAAAAATAAAACTACATAATATGCCACAAGTGTAGCTTATTATCCATTTAAAGACTGTATATTTTAAATTTAAAAATATGGTGATAACGAAACAGTTCATTGAAAAAAGAGCAAAACTAAAAGAAACGGAGGTATAGATATATCACCAAGTGTTTAACCCCTTTCTAACTGTGGTTGCAAATCATGGAAGTATGGAAATGAGGTTTAAAAAAAAATGTAAAACGTATAGAGGTAAAATTGAAAACGAAATCCATAGAGAAAACCTATAAGTACAACCAATAGAACAAAACATTCAAGAGACACAACTAAGATGACTAGGTTATGTATATAAAGTGGAAGAAGACAGGATGCTCAAAAAGCACATGAAGTGTGTATGGAAGAAAAAATTCGAAAATAAAGACCAAAGAACATTTGGAATTAGGAGGTGAAAAAAGCTGGTACAAAGAGAGGAATTGAGTGGAGTAAGGTAAGAGAATTAACAAAAGATAGAAATGATAAAGGGAAGCATATAAAAAGAGGCCACATACATAAAAAGAAACAAAAGCCTTACACCTATCGGTATAGATGCGTAACAATAAGAAGAAGAAGATATTTTAAATTTAAGCTCAAAACCTACTCAATGGCATTCTAGCGACCTTTTACTCTTACTCGAATTTAGTAAGGTGTAAGGTAGTGTTATTATTCGTTGTGATAATATTCAACTACTGTTAAGGTCAACTCACACCGGCGCGGTGGCGGTGTCGATCGCGGGCGCGGGCATTGCGCGGGCGCGGTCGCGGTCACGATATCTCACACCGGCGCGGTGGCGATAACCATTTATATATAGATATATAATCTAGAAATGTTTATTAATAATAGCATTAGACATAATTTCAACGAAATTGAATCAAGAGTTAAAAAACTAACAAATAAAATATTTGAAGATGATCGCAAGCGAACAAGGAAGCTTTTTACATATGTAGGTACTCTACGTCATATGCGATCAATTATTAGCAGAACTAAACAGACGCAGGTAAATCTATGAAAATTTTATAAGTAATTTTAGAGTTTGTTTTGCGTTTACATTGTGTGTAGAAGAAAAGAAAAAATGCGTTAATAATTTAATAGAAATGTATAAAGATGACATTGATTCAAATAATTAAGATGAGTTGGAACAGTTTTTAATCTCTTTAGACTTAGAAGACAAGCGATCAATTAATAAAATATACAAAAAAGCATTAGATATGAAAGCAACTTTTCCAAATGTGGAATTTATTTTGTTTACCATGTCAATTTCAAACACATCGGTGGAACGCTCATTTTCTTGTCTAAAAAGAGTAAAAAATCATCTAAGAAATTAAATGTCAGAAGAAAGACTAAATAATATGGTTATTTTATATGTAGAGAGCGATTTACTTAAAATTGTTGATTGTGATGAAATAGTTAATAAGTTTGCAAAAATAACAAAAAAAATGATTTGAATGTTTCCACTTTTGTAAAAAAGTAAAATTATATGATTTTTGTTCAAACTTTTGATTGATATTTCTATTATACATATAATATCATTAATTATAATTATACTTTTACATTTGTTTATCTACTAGTTCATAACTTTTTGATTATTATTATGCTATTATTATTTATATTATACATATACCGGGTGTAACTGAAATCAGGCTCACCCCCTTTTTTCGTTTTAGTTTTGAATTTAGACAAAAGAAATTTTAGACATGTAATATGTGCAAAAAACTGGATTATTTGAACATGGGTACACTTTTGTTTCACTTCCGGTTTCGCCGGAAATGGTCATAACTTTGTTATTTTAAATGGAACACCCTGTATTTTTTTTACATTTTTGGAAAGAGGAAGTGATTTTGGACACAACTGGTGTCCTAATAAAAATACCAAGTTATTGGTATTGGTAAATTCGTCAGAAAATACTCTATTTAAATACCCGCATGAGCCACCATCGTTCCATTTAAAAAAATGGACTTTTTGTCAAAAAACCAATTTCGCAACCTTTAAGGTCTATTAAAGCAGCCCAAATGTCAATTAAAATTTACAAAAACGTTTTTTGGACAATTGTTGACACAATAAAAATTCATTTATGCCGGTCACGGCACACTTAATTAAAAACTATATTTTGTTTCAAAAATTATTTGAGGTTATAAAAATTAACCAAAATGGTACAGTTGTATCCAAAATCGTTTCCTCTTTTCAAAAATGTAAAAATATACAGAGTGTTCCATTTAAAATAACAAAGTTATGGCCATTTCCGGCGAAACCGGAAGTGAAACAAAAGTGTACCTATGTTCAAATAATCCAGTTTTTTGCAAATGTTAAATGTCTAAAATTTCATTTGTCTAAATTCAAAACTAAAGAAAAAAGAGGGGGTGAGCCTGATTTCAGTTACACCCGGTATATTATATTCTAATTTTATTGGAAATAGAACATTAATAGTACATAATATATTTTATTAATTTAAAAATATGCTTAACATGTATTTTAATTTAAATAAACCAACCAACGTATTTGTATTACCTACTTTCTATTCCTAGGATTTCTCCAATTTCTGTCCACACTTTATCTTTTTTTCTTATATTTTTATAATCATGGTCGGATAAATCGTATAGAATTTTGTAGTGTTGTACAATTTCTATTAATTCTTCAGACATTATGTAGTCATTATTACAGATTAGACAAAAATTGACAGATGTAAAAAAAAAAAAACATTACCGCGTCGTAGAACGCGACATGACCGCACTTTGATCGCTCCAGTGTGAAAGCGTACATTTATATTATTGGGTTACATTTGAACGCGATCGCGCCCGCGCCGCGCTTGCTTCGAGATCGCGCCGGTGTGAGTTGACCTTCTTCTTACTTGACATTTTCAAGGCAGCTTAATCCTTGTGTAATTTGGTAACCATGGTAGTATTAGAGACAGCGGTCGCTGAAACCTAAAACACAAAGTACTTCTACATTTTTCACAAAAAGTACTAATGAAAGTTAAATACTGGAGGCGTTAATTTCTTAAGTTTGTATTGCGTAATGAAAAAGTTATTTTAAAGTAAATCAATAAATGTTACATAACATTAACGCAAAATTAAGCTGTGTTTTAAATGTAGATGTAATCTTAAAGCTTTTCTTTAACTGCCTTACTAAACTTCACGCTATTAAAAAAAGCCTTGCGTGTACGTTGATGTTGTCTATATATTTTATACCTCACGATAATCGACGTTCAAGATAATTTTAACGGCCCTCGTCTTGCATATTTAAACATTTTTTTCGTATTTTTATATAAAAACAGTGCCTTTAATACAGGGTCCGGCAAAATGATCTCCCACATTTTGCACGATCACTGTGCCCGAATCACTGAAGAGAGGGAGAACTTAACGTAGTCGGTTGATAGCTCGCGCCTTGCCATTTAAGTTGTCGTCATGAATTGGACGGGCGAATTGGTTATCGAAACATTTATGAAAAGTAACGTTTTAAGGGAAATGTTTCCAGGACACGTAATCTCGTTACGTGGAGACGTTGGGTGGCCTGCGCGTTCACCCGATCTTGCCCCATGCGACTTTTTTCTACCTGAAAGCGAAGGTTTTGCAACACCATCCCCGAACCATTACGAATTGAAAGCAGCAATACGCCAAGAAATTACAGGAATATCGCCTCAAATTACTGCTCGAGTGATGGAAACTTTCAGAAATCAGCTTCGAATGTGTATCGAAAAAAATGGTCGCCATTTGGACTCTGTAATTTTTAAAACTTAATAAAAACAAATGGCATAGCATACATTTTCAGTTAATAAAAATAAAATCTAAATAGCATTTACAATGGCGTTTTTATTAAAGATTAAAATGTGGGAGATCATTTTGCCGGATCCTGTATTATGGTACAGTTTGTGTAAGTTATTCTGTTTAAAATGTTCGGCAAGTTAATTGTTGTTAACATTTTTTTCTCAAATTGCATGGATCTAATCTAATTGGTTTATGTGTATTGTTTAATCATTACGAAGTCGTTAATTCTAGTTAACTTGTGCGCGTATAGGTCGAAAACTTCTAGAAGTTTTTAAAACCGTTAAATTTGTAGAGTTTACGAAACAAGCCTCATGCTAACTAAATATACTCGCGAAACTCCGCGAAACAGGGAAAGCTAATCTTAAAGAGAGATATTAAGGTAATTACTTGGTAACTCTGCACATCATTATTTAATGTCTCTTTCGGTACGCATTAAATTTCAGAAGTTATTAGCTAAAATTTTTAATTAATATTAGCTTCAATTTATAATACACTGTCTCGCTAAATAAACCGTCTAAAAATTTAATTAAACGTGTAATTCTTCTTGCTCTACTCTCTGATGCAGATAAATTTATAGTGCTTTTCTGGAGGAACTTCTTTTTTCATTTTTGCTTAAGTCCTGAAAGTTATTTCCGAGCGATAAGAGGTTGCGCCGTAAAAAGTGTTTGCGTTTCGAAAATTGCGATAGGTTAACAACGCTTTGGGGCAAACTTTAAATTCAAATTCGTGACCTTATAGTGCACCAGATACTGGCGATGATTTAATGGTCTCTCTCAAATTAATAAGTTTTTTTAAGCTGATAAATCTTAACACATTTGTACTATAAATTACAGTGCTTATCGATAACCTAAACAAATATTTTAAAATATTGTTTAAAACGTCAAAGGAAATAAAATCTATACTTAGCTTAAAAAGAATGTTTAATTTTTAGCAATCTTTTTAAATAGAAGTATAACAAAGACAAAAATTAAAGTCATTTTTGCGTAGCATAAAGGGTGTCCCAGACTCCCAGATAACAATATTAATTCATTAAATTTAAGCAAACGCGTATCTCTTAAAATAAGCAAAATATCAAGCTGAAAATGTCACCTGGGACACTCTGTATATATTGACTAATGAAATAAGTCGGTTTGATCAATTTCGAGCAATTACATTTCGGTTATGGTGAAAATACTTGATGCAGCCTCGTTTCAAATCCCTTCTGTGGTAAAGATTGTTTCGTTAGCCACCGATCAACAACGAACAATTTATATTTTAGTACTTTAGTTCTTCAATAGAAGTCGCGTTTTAGCTGCAAAATCAGGCCGATTAAATACTGTTCGCCCACAAGAATTCGCCTGGGAGTAGTTTATGGCATTTTATTAAGAAATAGAATACCAGCTCAACCAATTTACTGACATCAATGCGATATATAAAATATTAACGGATTTGGGATTCAATTTGAGAAAAGTAGATGAAACAGATTTTAAGAAAGTTAATTACTCTCTTACATTTATGTGTAACAATGTGTTATTTTTTCATACCTTACTTTTTCTTAATTATGTAAATCGTAAAATATTATTCCTAAATACCACTCAAGATGAAAACTTGATAAATTGCTTATACTTTTAGTAAAACATTGGTCGATTTTCTTTAATAAAAGACCACAAAAAATTGCACTCAACTTCAACTCGTAGAATTTTCAGTTTCCAAGAAAACAGCAAAGAATTCTCAAAAGATGTCAACTCTTGTAGTAAATATTTGTAGACAATGTCTTAGACTACAAACATTTTTACTAATAATGTTTTATATTTTAAATATAAATAAACATACGGCAATAAAAAGTCACAAATTATTTAAGTAAAAATATTTTACGGTCATTGAAACCAGTTTTAAGACTCCCATCTCATTTTCAGTACTTTTTTTATTTATCTATATGCTCCATGTTCGTCAACCTCTTCATTCGTCAAATCCAATACTCTTTACATTTTTGCGACAAAACACTGTTCCGATATTCGTCCCAAAGTTTATTATTGGTCACGTAATTTTAAAATACAGACAGAAATTGATAACATCGATAACCAAAATTGGAGTTACCTGATGTTTTAATGGAAGGCGACTCCCCTTGTAAACATTTTTTTCCTCTTCTTTATTACTTGCCATCATCACTCCTCAGTAACAGTAAGGTTCTTCTTAATTTTTTCTTAAATTTATGTATCAAATTCGGGAAAAGGAGCAAGCTATTCCAATTTTAGTCAATTTCTGTAGAAAAAAATTATTTCTTATTTGCCCGATTCTGTATTCGTTAGTTCCTTAGTAACGAATTAAAAACTGTTCCTACTTGTTTTTACAGTTTTACAGATGAATGTTAAAACGGAGTTAATCAATGATATTAAACTACATTGTGTTCATCTACCTTTAATTTAATATACGTCAATTTATTGATGTTCAATTGTTTTTAAAAGTAATAATACAGATCCAACAAATGCCAATAACTAATAATTAAACCCTTAACAAGAACAAAGGAGCGAAATTGTTGTTGATCACATCCACTTTATACTAAAAATGAAGCGTTATTCAGTCACGGTTATCGAACAGGTTGTTATACAAAGCACAATACCAGATCATACAAGTGTATGGAACGGCGACGCAACTAATTACCAATCGGTGTAAAACAAACAATCGTGTCAAGTTGACGTTGGAGGACCATTATAAATGTTAACGCAATATCTACTAGGGCAAAATAGGACATAAACAAATATGTGTACAAGGGTAATCCAAAAGTTAGTACAAATAACAATACTTGTAATTTTGAAAAGTATTACAGACTGAAACACATTATTTCTACTGTTGCTAGGTTGCTACTGTTAAATGTAAAAAAAAAAAAATTAAAATCAAAAACAAATAGACTAGAACCTGTTTAATCCCCACTAGTTTTATCCTTGATATTTTTGTATCTTTAAAGTGTTTACATTGAAACAACAGTTTTAATATAATAAACCGAACGAACAAATTAAAGAAAACTTGTTTTAAAGTTATTTTTACAATATAGGTAACTCAAGGATTTCCAACTGGGTCGATATTGACCTCCCAGGGGTCGATGGAATTTTTTAAGGACCCGGTGGAACTTAATAAATCATTTGGGAGTCGATGGATGCTTATTTTACAGTTTTTGAAAGTTTCAGATAATTTTCCGATAATTAATGTAATAATAAAGTAATTTTTTTAACTGTCAACGTATGCAGGATGTCTCAAAAATATCGAAATTGCAAGTTATTTATTGACTGTTCAATTTATACGATTGTTCATTTGAAATTTTAGAACATAAAGCTATACACTGTGCCCCCAAATTGAATGAACAGTAAAAACACTATTTTAATTTTTATTTTTTAGCAAGGATGTTATTCCTTACTAAAAAATTCCAGTCTTCAAAATTTTGAAAAATAAAGCTATAATACATATTAATAAATTTTAATAATTCTTTTATTTTAATTATTCAATCTTTTGTTTTTTTAGGAGTTACGTACGGCACCCTATTTGTTTTTTTTTTAAATGGCACCATACATATTGTTTTATACTGTTTGAAAGACATTTTCTTTGTCTTTTCAACGTACTTAAACTTTTATACCCTTACATGACAAATTTTTTAAGAAAATCGCAAAAGAACAATTTGGTTTTAAAAGCGTACGGTATTAATAAATTTACGTTAGTAGGCTTTGAAAATGATACAAAGGGTAAAAAATGTATTACAGTAGTTTTGTGTTTACCGTTGCAACCTAATTAACTTATTTTTAATCTTTTACCATTTTGTATCATTTTCAAAGCCTACTAATGCAAATTAATTAATACCGTACGCTTTTAAAACCAAATTGTTCTTTTGCGATATTCTTAAAAATTTTGTTATGTAAGGGTATAAAAGTTTTAGTGCATTGAAAAGAGTAAAAAAAAATGTGTTTCAAACCGTATAAAAAAAAATGTATGGTGCCATATAAAAAAAAACAAATATGGTGCCGTAACTCCTAAAAGAACAAAAGAAAAAAAAAATTGACATGACAATATCTTGGGAAATACTGTATCAAACAACTTTTATTTGAAACTTTTTTTGATCATTCTTTCCAATAACAAAATAAGTGGGTGTCATTAGTGATGCCTCACCCTGTATAGCCATAATTGACAAAAATATACAAACATAAAACTGAACGAAAATAACAAACCTTGACACCGCAAGGTACAAGAGAACCCGATTTAAAAAAAAGAGGAACTTTTAGTAAAAAAACTTTTCAGCCATTATTATCACGTATTTTTATGTTACAACTTTTAATTCTTTTTAACGTTCTTTCAAGAACGTTAACTTTCTTATATGTATAGACTTGGTGACAATTTTTGTTAATATACACCTAGGTGCCCAGTTTGTTGAAATATTTTTGAGTTGTAACTTATATTGCTAATTTTTTTTTTAATTTCTTTGTCATTAAATGTGCTAAATGAGTTTGGGTTTGTTTTTCTTATATTCAACGATAAGCATCTGTATTACTGGAAAGAACAATTTTATGATCGTTAAAAGATTAACCATTTTTGGGCTTAGCTTTAGTTAAAACTTGTATTTTTTATGCGATGGGATTTTTTTAAAAATTTATTTAATAAATAAAAGTTTTCGTATTTTAAATATAAACTTTATATTTCGATAAAAATTGAAGCCCAAAATTGGTTTAAAAAGCGAGATAAAAATGTTTTAAAAAAACCTATTAGTCTGGAAGATGTAGATGATAGGAGCAGTTAAGTGTACCACAAAATCTAAATTAAATCAAAGATAGAATATTAACAACGAACCCGCACAAACTCCAATAATAAAATTGTGATCAAGCACTTTGTGAAAACAATGAATTTATGAAACGTTCGTTGCTTGTGTACAATTTATCCTTTTGAAAGAAATTTATCCGGGTATTTTGGTTCAGGGCATTTCGTACTGTAAAAGTTATTCTTATTTACTTTGTGTTCAAGTTTCACAATTATGTTGTAGTTTTCCGCAATATTTGAGCGAGCAATATTAAAGTTTGATACTTGAAAGTTTCCAAGTGCTGTTTGTTTTGCTTGCTTTCTGTGTGGTAATTAAAACTTAAATTTTTTGTTATGATCTTAAGCTTACTTTCGGTTAGCAATCATTGTTTCCACTTGTATATTCTTCATAAAACATTTAGTGATTAACTTTACTTATATTTTTAACTTGGGTTGCGAATAGGGCTGTGCAGTTTTATGCTTATTTTGGTTATCTGTTTCCAATCTTATGAAAACTGGACATGTATTTAAACTTTTTAAAACAATCACATGCAGATAGCCTACAACAACATAGGATAAATGTATAATATGTAGTTATTTATTTAATCAATAAGCTATTTTATTGGTAATTTTAAAGGCAATGTTGTTTTGGTATTCTAATTAACACAAATCATTTTTAATCTGTGAACTAATTTTACTCCTTTGCTTTAAGGAGATTTTGCAGGGGTGTATTGATTTATTAGCGTTCTTAAACTAGTAATGTATGGACCAATTTGTTTGGATTTAAAATTAACTTGTGCTGTTAAAATTTTTAAGGTGGAAGAACTAATTAATTGTATTATTATTAGTACAAATTGCATAATAAATGTCTTTTCAACACATACAAATTTTATGTATTAACAGCATTTAGCACATATTAAAGACTTCATTTCTCATGTAAATTAAAATAGTAGTTTTTTTTTTTGTATATTGTGCATATTTATTTTCCATTTTGCCGATGGCATTGTGACCAGGCGTCTATAAAGCTGTTTACAAGTTGCCAATTAAGACGAATTTATGATTCTGCACACACAATTATACCAATGGGTAAACATTTGCAAACATTTAATGTCCACCTCAGGTCGTAAACTAAGTCGACAATGAAACATTAGACAGAGCTCGTGCTAGGAAAGTGCATTGTGTCGATGGACGTCTGTTTTTAGTCGTCCATTGACGATATATTTATATCGCGGGTAATTTTGCAAAAAAAAAAACACCACACCATTTTAAAATGCAAGAACTACAAACAAATATTAGAGAAACAATTGAGTTTAGTTGATAAATATTAATTTGCAAAATTTGGCTACCACCTTATTTAAGAAAAATATGAGTCAGTAAGAAATGGAATAAGCCAGCACAAAAAAATTTAGCTACTGATATTGATCGAAGGCTATTTTGAGGACCAAGATCCTGCACAAAATTATGCTTTAAATTATAAATAATGTTACCTGAAACACATTTTGGTTTCATATGAAATATTCGATGTACCATTATAACAATTCATATAATACAATGGAGTAATCGAAAACGTTATATCAACGTTAAGTATGTACCTACCTAATTTAAGTTAGAGTGCTTCAGTTTTAATGCATCTGTTGTTGGCTACTATCATAGGAAGAGTTGTTAATTAACGTCGAGTGAGGCGAATACCAGATAATTCACATTATTTAATGCATTTTAACCAATACATGCAGTAATAGCTTATATGTACAACATAATTTTTTCAAAACTATATTAAATGCAACCCATTATTTTTATGATCTTATTCTAGGTAAGATTAATAGGCTAATGATATTTCGGAAATTAAAATTGCCTCCCCTTGTTTTAGAATTGTCCAAGATTTTATATCTGGAGTTTAACGTTATAAAATATTGTTTAGTCCGTCTTCGTCCATCCACTCTATATTGCCTATATTCTTCGAATTCCATTTTTTTATTAGCTATGTTGTACGTGTTACAATCTTCGTTCCCGGGTTTGGAACCGCGTCTTCTTGATTTGTGTGGCGTTTCGACCATTCTATGTTGGTCTTTATCAAACGACTGAATTTGTGGCTTTGTTGCAGGGTGTATATATCCGGCTGTGGAGGCGTGGTGTTCCGCCTGACGAGTTCGTTTCGCCTCAGCGATTTCTTGATGACCGGTTTCCAAATGCTTGGTAGTTGCAGGCCTGTGTCTCTGTTAAAGTTGTTGGGGTTCTTGGCAATTTCCATAGATTCCCTAAATAGTCTAGGCCAGAAGTGGTTGGCACGGGCCAGTAATTTTGTGTCGTCGAAAAGTATGGTATGCCCCATGTCCTGGGCATGTTCTGCTACGGCCGATTTTTCTATTTGTTTTCTTTTTGTTTGCCCTTCATGTTCTTTAAGGCGCGTTTGTATGCTTCTGCCAGTCTGTCATATATACACTTTTCCACAGGAGCAGGGTATGCTATATATGCCCGGGTGATTCAATCCTGAGCCAGGCGTTCTTCTTAGTTTACTGGAGAGCGTCACTGGAGCGTTGAAGACTGTATTGATGTTGTGTTTTTGGAGTATTTTCGATATTCTGTTGGTTACTCCTCCGATGTAGGGTAGATAAGTTGTAGCGATGTAGTCCTTCTTCGTTTTCTCCTTCGGCGTGGCACTTTTCTGTATGGCTCGAAGTATATGTCTTTGTTGATAACCGTTTTCCTGCAGAGCTCTTGTAAGCGTGTTTAATTCTTCTTGGATGGTCTCTGGGGTACATATTTCTTTAGCTCTGTGGATGAACGTGTTGATCACTGATTGTTTTTGGGCCGGATGGTGGTGTGATGCTGCGTTTAGATACCGATTGGTGTGGGTTGATTTGCGGTATACACTGTGGCCTAGTCTTCCGTTGGCTTCTCTTTTCACCAGTACGTCCAGGAAAGGTAAAGCTCTATTCTGCTCTTCCTCCATCGTGAATTTGATGTCCTTGTGCAAGTTGTTCAGATGTACTAAGAAGTTCTGGAGTGATTCTCTGCCGTGTTCCCAAATGACGAAGGTGTCATCTACATATCGAAACATCTGAACGAAATAATAGTGTACATGTGTTCAAATAATCGTTTTTTTTTACACATATATGTGTCTGAAATTTCATTTAACTAAATGCAAAACTAAAGAAAAAAAAAGGTGTCCAGAACTCAGTTCCATGCGTATAGGGTTTTAAATCTTGTTATGATTTAGGTCCAGTGGATTACAAATTATACTGATATTCTTAAAATTGTTTAAGTTAAAAGGGTTTATTTGTCAAATATCTTTCTAATTATGCAATAAAAACCGGATGGTTCCATTTAAGTTTTTAAAGTTACTTCTGGATTTGGCCACTTCTGGTTTAATCACGAAAACCGCTATAGCCTCAGTCAATTCAGCATATTATGCACTTTTGTTATAAAAATTCTTCCTCAACTTAGTCACACGTCGCATTTTCGAATAAAAGTGCTGGTACGGGTGGTCTGAAACACCCTGTATAACGCCCTGCCTGGTATCAATTTTTAAATTTTATCTTAGTGTTATTGCATTAGTTTTTTAAATAAATTACACAAAACAAACACTGACAAACCATTTACTTAAACTTGTAACACTTGCCAAATGCCAACAATGGAGGATTTCAACTTTAGTTCATCAAACTAACGTAAGAAGATTACGGTTATCCATTTTGGTGTACATGTGCGTTTGTTAATAAATTTGTACATCATTACTAGGACACACTACTTATACAATATGTGCTTATAGGTAAGATTGACAAGGATACACATGCAATTATTAAACAGGGCCATATGGTCCAAAATCTTAGGTAGCCACCAGTGGCGTATATTCCATAGGTGCTAGGTGTGCGCCGCACACCCTAGTGAAACCCCTAAAATTTATTTTTAATTGAGAGTATGTTTATTAAATTAAAAGATATATTATTTTCCAATTTTTCTGAAAATTTTAAAGAAAAAGTTGGCAATATTGTCTAAAAAAGTAATGTTTCATTGTTGAAATAAGCGAGTAATGAGCGCGGAGCTGTGCGTTTGCTAGCCATACATCTATCTGTTCGGCGGCGCTATAGAAAAATCGCACACATCTTATGCTACATTTGAAGCGTGAGGTTGGAGAGAGGGTAGTGGCGAGTTGGTGGGGACGAGCGTGATTATCGCTCGACCTGGTGCGCTAGTAGAATCGCACCCGTGAGTACATTTATAGCTCTAGAGCCTAGACTGTCGAGCTGCAAATCAGACAGTTTTTAAAATTTGTTACTTGTATTAATTATGGCAGAACACAATTGTATAATAGAAGATCTTTTATTATTTTCATTAATTTTTTAATTGTTGTTATTATTACAATTACTACATTAAAATGAACATGTAGGATATAGGTACTGAAAAAAGTCGTTCAAGAAACATTAATTAAATAATAAATAAATTATTAATTTCTCAAATTGTAGCACACCTTGTATCAGAGACCAGGATACGCCACTGGTAGCCACACTTAGGGAGTTACAATCCAACCGCTGAGAAATGTACAGCTATTAGAAAAATAAGGCAGTAGTGTTTTATTGTTGTGTTTTATTTGTTTCTTACTGTTTGATAATTGCTTCAGACCTGTGTTTTGTGTAAAAACTATAAAACAACGTTTAAGAGTTTAATCACATATCAAACAAGATACGACCCATAATTAAAAATAATAAACATAGGACTAATTATTACTCTTTAACAACTGTGCGAACCGATGTACAGTTTTTTTTTTGCAGTAATAAATATAGATTGTTGCAAATTATAAGCGTACTAGTAGCTTTAAAATACAAATGTGTAAACATTAATTATGATAAGATTTTTTTGATTAATGAATTGCATAACATTAATCGATTTACCATGCTAGTTTAAAGGTTTAAATTATTTCTTTAAATATTTAACAAATATTTAAGCTACTTTTTTACTTACGTGTACCCGTTGTATACGGATTTTAAGATAAAGTGTGTCGAATAATATCAAAAGACTGTAAAGGCAGAGGTATTCGCGAAGAAAAATAGCTCACGAACATAGAAAAAGACTTTCGGCGTATTTTTCTCGGAAAATATTAAAGGAGTGTGGTACGAGAATTGATTTTCTTCTACCTGCATGGCTAGCTTTCATAATATCGTCGGCGCCAAATTCAGCTTGAAAGTTATTGGACTTCTCAACGTTTTTACCCACTTTTTCGCACTAAAGAAGATAGCAACGGACGCAGAAATAGCAGGCTGTCGTGTATGAGTTTTTGCCTTCAACAAATTTTAGGAAGGATATAAAGAATCTTTCCTATTGAAAATGTGTAAAGCCTGAGCTGTTCACGGTCCAATACATCCAGGAAGCCGTGTTATTGCAGAAATATGCGGTAATACCTACATTTTATTTAAATACTTGAGCAACATATTTTAGTTTAACATGGGATAAAAGCGCACATGTTTGTCTAGTCAGAAATATAATTCATGTATCTTATGTTAAGGCTAAACGTTTAATTGAAGTGTTAAATTGGTTCCAAATATAAACAGATGACATAATTTAGGAAAACAATTTTTTATAAAATTATTCAGCAAAATTAAATTGTTTTAATTAGATACTTAATTTTGTCCATTCAAATCAAGTAAAAGAAAAGCTTAATTTTTGTATATTACTTACTATTTCACAGATAAAAGTTATTTCTTTTCATTTTTACATTTTTTATTTAAAAAAGATAAAATTAAACTTTATTTAAAAAATTTTTTTTAAAATATGGTTCGCGTGAACTTTATTGTATATTAAACAGCTATTGTACAATTTTTTGTATTTTTTAAATGGTTTTTTTTTTGCGCACTAAATTTTGCTTTCGTTTTATTTTTCACAAAGATGAAACAAGAATTAAAGAATTACCAATGTATAATACTTATTATAATTATCTTGCTCATTTCGCCAATTATCTTTGTCAAACGTTGGGCAAAATCAATGTTTTGAAAAGAGTAATCGAATTTTGCACGTTTTAGAAACAATGTTTTAGATAAAAGTGTATTTTAACCAGGGCTCAAAACCGAAAAAAAAATGGTTTACGGTTAACTGCAATCGAGAACTTTATTTTTGTAACGGTTTTTGTCTAATACAATTTTTTGTTTCGTAAAAAACCGGGTTCCTATGAAAACTTATAAACCGGTTTAACAAACCGATTTAACTTGTAAACCTATTTTACAAACTGGTTTTTGGCCTTATTTAGATTAGGAATGCAAAGTGTGAACAGATATTATCTATTTATAATTTTATAATATGTATATGTACAAACAAGCGTTTAGTAATGACTTCTGGTAAACTAATCGCATTTAATACAGATTTGTATTTTTTTGTATTTTTTTTTTAAGATAAAAAAACCGGTTTTTATTTATTTTGGTTGAAGGTTTCCATTTTTTTGCCGTTAAAAATAACAGTTTTGGTTAAAAATAACTTTTACGTACATAAATAACGGTTAAGCGGTTTAAAAAAAAAACGGTTTCTTGCCCTGATTTTAACCAAAACTATTATTGTTATACCTACAATAACTTGAGATATAATTATTCTTGACACAAACAATCTTAAATCTTTTTTAAATAAATACCAATTTACTGGTAAAAAAATGTTAAGTGTTTATAATGTCGTCTCTAAGCTTTATCAATATATGCACTCAGCCAAAGAAACACCCTGTGTAATATTTAACAAGCTTATCAAGTCCACAACCATTGTGACGCTACTGTCAAGTGAAGCTACAAAGGAATTGGTTCTGGCATTTGGGTACAAAAGTCGTTTTATATTTTTGGAAAAAAAAATTGATTTGGAATTCAAAACTGCGAGGTACGCAGATTCTTCCCTTTATTAGGTTACGTATTGGTGTCCAAAATGTAAACTTTCGAGAGTTGCAAATATTTTTTTTTAGGTTTAATTGTATCAAAGTATGATTACTGATATTTAAACAGGAGTAACGCAAATTATAATATAATCTCATCTGGTGTTGCAAATAAATTTAGATTTTGTTCATAATAATAATAACGTTAAATAAGGTTTACATAAAACTTATTTAAAATTTTACTAATAAGAAAGTGATCGATTATTTTTCTTGATTTAAACACTCTGTATAATTAAGTCAGAAGCTGTAGTCTATTCCTTTTGATAGAGTCGCCGTTGATTAGAATCAAATTAGAATGTACCAGTGCGATTACAATAAACAGCGCTTACTGAACATCCCTTCATAGGATCCCAAGTGTAATTGGTTAAAGCCCTGCTTTTTTCAGGGGTTTTATTATAATGAACATTGCCTTTTATACGCAGGGTTTTTCTCTACTAATGTAGGTATCATCCCTAATTTTTGATTTCGGAACGAATCAAGTATTAGAGTGGAGCTATAAACGAGAAGAAACTGAAATTGAAATAACTACTTTTTTCCAATAAATTATTGTTTATTAAACTAGTGCGTTGATGCTAAACTGTTAAAAACGAATTATGTTATAAAATTAATTCCATTTGTATTTTAAACCCTTAAAAACAGTTTATAATTACCATGTGGTGTAACATTATTAAAGCTCACAAAAATATTTATGTTAATTTGCTTTGTGCAAATTAATTCATATCACAGTAATATTTGCACGTTAATTGTTATTTTAAAATGCAATATATTATTTATTAAACAGGGTGGTCCACTTAGAAGCGTCACTATAGAGATCTCGTAAACGGTAAGAGCTACGAAGAAGTTTAAATTAGACAAATTGTTCCCCTTTCTGAGACCCTTTTAGTGATGATTTAATGTTTTGTAAAAGTTCCATGGCACCCTAAATATAAAACAAAAATCGAAATGGGCATTTTTTTATTGTTATTAACTCGTTTATACTTAATGGTACAAAAATATTTTTGGGGAAACAGTTGCAGAATTTTTTACGCATTGCAAAATGAAAACATTTATTTGTTTCAATATTGTTTAAATTCTGTAGCTTCATAGGAACTTTTTGATTAGTAATTTTATTAATTTTGAGCCTAAATATCAAAATGAACACATTAAACCTTATACAGTTATTATGAAGAAAAAACAGTGTTTTTTTCTTGAGGTCTCAACCAACTATGGTTTCATTTAAAAAAATTTAAGTTTATAATTTTACTAAGAATTTAAACAATATTTAAAAAAAATTAAGTTTTCATTTTACAGTGTGTAAAAAAATCCACAATTTCTCACGAAAAATATTTTGTGATATTTTATATAACCGAGTTATTAACGATTTAAAAAACTGCCCATTTGATTTTTGTTTTATATCTAGCGTGCCATGGAACTTTTTTTAAAACATTTAAGCATCACTGTATATGTCTCAGAAAAGTAAGCAATTTTTCCAATGTAACTTCTTTGAAGCTCTTACCGTTTACGAAATTCCAATAGTGGCCCTCCTTATGTGGACCACTTGTATGAAGTCCCAGATAATATTTTCAGCAGTGGATCTCGCTTATTATAAGAGATATAGGTTTGCTTAAATTAGTTGAATTATCTCCAAGAATTAGAAGCTTCAATTTATTAAATAAAATACAAAATTCCTGGCATTTTAGAAGTTATAGTAAACATTTTAAAAAGGTTGATTTTTTTTCTCTCATAACTTTTTTCTTTTAAACATTACATCAGTTTTGTTTGCATTTGTTTGTGGTTTTATTTATGTAAAATAGAACTACTGTTTTAGATTTTTGTATCATTTAAAATTTTTAAAATAACACCTCTAATTTAATTTATTTTAATCGATTATTAAGTTGGCCTTGAAATAATTAAATGTGACTTTTTTGATTTTTCGAATTATTTATAAACATAGAGATTGCATCAGAAGAACATTTAAGTATTTCAAAGCCAACAACAACTAGTTTAACATTTTTATATCTTTTGATTTAACTTTTAAATTACAAGGAATTTTGTACCCAAAAAAAATAATTCATCCAATTTAACCAAACTTGTATCTTTGATAATAAGCCAAATTTGTATGCCGCAAATGATATCAGGGAAACTCTGAACAAATTTGATTTTACTAAACAGATGAAACAGCAATGAAAAAAAATGTTTTTAACTTCTTTGGTGCACTTTGTTAAGTTAAATAAAACGCTCTAAAACCCTATTTACATTGCATCGTATTATAAAAATATTAAATAAGAAGTCTGGTCGCAACGTACAAAAATGTATTACAGAGTTGAAATGTAGCAGACATTTTCAGGCATCAAAACACAAAGCTCGGTGTTCCGTATATCCATAACGTCGTAAAGTCTCAGTAAGTCAAACATTTTAAGATAATTTACAGCTCAAGAAAGAGCAATTGTATACAGTTCAGAATTCACGGTTCAGAATGTTTACTACCATTTGTATTTTGTATGGAGTCTTGCGGTCTTCACAATTCCGGGCGAAGGATTTTACATAAATACTTACATTCTAAACGCGAAATTCCTTTTTATGTCTTATACGTGAATAGAAATAAAATTATATGAAATTCTGTTAAACCTTATTCACTGAGTCTTTTTTTTTACAAGTGGGGTATATGAGGGTTGTAGAAATGTAAAGACGTCTTTGTTGGTGTACACTTTAACCGGTGGAAATTTAATTGGATTTTTATATAGTCGCTTAAGAAAATAAATATTTATATGAGGTTTCTTAAACTAGAAAAATCAACTAAATTTATTGGGGATCATGAGCTACATAACCTTAAATTATTTTCAACTTTACCAAATGTTCTTTCCGCGCACCAATGAAAAACTTTTTTACTTGGAATAGAACAACCTGTACACTGATAATTTTTAAGATTTCAAATCGATTTATATTTTAAATTGGTAACATATTTCTTGTACCTCAACTGTTTTTGAGGTATTTAAGTTTTCATTTAATTGTTAAAAACCACACAAGACCCATAACAATACTTATAAAAAATCTTTTACATTGTGTTTAAATTTCAATAATTTTTAGGATCGCAGTTACTAATAGTTGGACAAAATCTGACTTAGATCTCCTGGTATGCCTTTTTAAGATAAATACATAATTATGTGTTATCAAATTTTTGTAGTGGGTAGTTTTCGCTAAACTAGAAAATTATATTTTTACAATTTTAAAAATTGGTCAAAACTTCCTTATTTTAAAGAATAAAATAAGTTTCTTTTTAGAATTTCGGTAGAAAGTTCAAAAAAAAACGGCAAAATTGCGTGAACAAATTAGTTATAGATACAGTTTAAAACATTTAGTAAATAGTACTTCCAAATATGTTTAAGGCAAGATAAGCAGCATTACTAGGAAACCAATTGGACTATTGTATATTTTTACTGTTTTTAGGATCCATATGCTATACCTAAATTTAACCTCAAGTTGTCATAGCTCTCTTATTTCTTTAATTTTTAGATGTTTCATAAAAACATCTTTTTAATAAAGTCATGGCCTGCAAATCTCCTGTAAACTACTTAAGTCTAGAATGATCTAAAACGTTGCACGTAGTCTCTATCCAAGTGTATATCGATCAACCATCGTACGAGACCGGGCTAAATCCAGTATACCATGCTCCAACACATGAATTTTCTGAATCGTATTCGTTTAAAAGTTCTTCAAAGCTACTGAAGTATTGATCTGTTTTTTTATAAAGGCTTTCGTTTTCTATTTTAGGTTCCACGTGATTTTTTTTCACTTAGGGTCAGGAATTCCACGAGATATTCTTTTTATCTTTTTTTTTACTTTTTTTCTATTGTGAATGTATTTTATTGTTTCAGACACTATTTATTTGCTCCCAACGTAAGAAACTACTGATACATTTTATTTTCTTGCTAAAAAATAAATGCTTATAGAGAAAAAAACCTTTTGCATAACTCTTCATTGCTAATGAATGTACACTTTACATAAATCAAAGCTGCGAGCTTTAATTAAAGAAAATAAAAACTAGAGTATTCTTTTTTTTTTCTATTAGTGGCGAAACAGTTGCGTTTTTCTTTAGACATGAAAACAAATTCTGTACATTTTGACCTATGTAACTAGCTGTAGTTTATATCCTTTAATGACTGTAGTAAGTCAATACAGTCTAGAAAAACTTTACGAACTTAATGTTTTATGAACAAAAAAAAGGTATGTTTAACCAACCTTGTTAAAATTTAACTTGTTTAACGTTAAATGTAAAGGTATTCTTGGGTGACCTATTGTTATTATTGCATCAGTACCAGTAAAATTACAAATATTATTATTCAGTTTGACATTAATCAAAAGTCTTAAAATAAAGCTAAAGTGGCATAGGGCATAGGTTTTTTACCATTTATTATATACAGTGTGTCCAAAAGTAATGGAATATGCTACATATCTCAGTAAATATCTCCTTTAGGGATAAATGTTTTAAATAAAAGTTGTTTGGTACTTAGTTTTCCACCATAAGCAAAATGTATTATTATTTTTTTAATAACAAACGCGCAATGAAAAACAATTGAATTTTTTTAAATGGCAAAGAAACCTATATTATACTCATTTATTAGAGAGTGTTTTTCTCTTTTCAATGATGGGGTCACCTTAAAAATTTAGTTTATGCTAAGTGGCCGGAGAATATCAAAAATTTAAAAGATCGTATAGAGAAATTACACCTGAAATAGTTGGGAATGTTGTAAACGGGTTTAAAAACCGAGTTTATCATTGCCAAGCTAAATGGTTCACAGTTTGAACACTTATTGTAGATTTCGTCAAAAAAATTTAGTTCTTATGATGTTTTTGTTAGAAATATATACTAATCAATTAAAATAATTTTTGCATTTTTTTCAAAAAGTTGCTTAAATAAGGGTACTAAAGTTTTGCATCATTAAAAAGAGAAAAAAATTCTCTATCAGATAAGTATAATATAGGGGTACCTTGTCATTTAAAAAAATTTAATTGGTTTTCATTGCGCTTTTGTTATTCAAAAAAAATATTTAAATTATGTCTTATGATGGAAAACTAAGTACCAAACAACTTTTATTCAAAACATTTTTTCCTGAAGTAGATATTTACTTAGATATATAGCATATTCCATTACTTTTGGACACACTGTCATAGGACACTAGATTTTAAGCGATTTTTGAAATATTCATGAGTGATGCTTAAAATTTCTCATGCACCAACTTTCTTATAGCAGGTAATGGTACACACTTTGACGCTTTTCTGTGACAGATTAAGCTTTTTTCTTTGTGGTGCAACTACAGGAACTTCTTCGCTGTTCATGATGTGTCTACACCGGTATTGTTTAAAATGGCAAGATGAAGTATGTTTTTAAAATAACGATCCAAAAGCCGAGCTAACGTGTTTAAACTTTCTGACTATGCACAAATGTCACTTTTGACATATTTTACTTGACGTTATAAACAATTACAATTTACGTTTTAAAATACAATTAAGATCCAGCAAATATAGTAATCGGACACTTATTTTGGGACAGAGGAAGTACATAAATTTATTTTAATTTAATACCACATAAAAAGGAGTAAAAAAAAGTGTTTATTTTCAAAAAAAAATTACTAAATCTTATGCTTAAGCTTACATATGTTCGTTAACTCGTATGCAATGATAAATTCAGTTTTTAATATCGCATTCTGTATTAACTGCAAGCACTGGATAGTGGATATTAATACCGGTTCAGAGAATATCGATAGTCTCTGGCGGATGCCTTTGATGTAAATGAAAAAATTGATTCATTCGTTGCAGAAAGGTTAATGAACATCAACTTGAACATGCGGTTTAGTTTTTATTTGTTTTCTGTTCCCACTTTTTACACTAATTGCTAGGGCTAGTTTTTTTTTAAAATAAAAAATAGAAAATAAAAAGTTTTAATCGAAACCAATAAAACAGTCAATTTTTAAGTAGCACTTATACACATGACGGTTCAAGAACAATTTAATCAACCAAAGGGTGAGTTCTTTTAACCCAATTAGGCTTGTCTTGATGCTTCCAACGTAAGCTGCATATAACACTTAGTTTATTATTAGGCCCAGTGAGACAAAACTTACTGAAACTTGGATCCCCACACAACGAGATATGATAAAGTTATAAACATCAGAAATAAATTTCTAAGAAGAATCTACGAATGTGTCAGAATAGATCAAATAAAAAATTTAAGGCATAAGAAATGGGCAAAAAATGTACAGCCTTAAAGACAAAAAAAAAAGAACACATTAACAGAATGGAACAACAAGGATTACCAATGATGGTAAGAGAGTAAAAGTCAAAAGGATAAATATAATTGTGAAGGCCCTTGTAGAGAAGAAAACAACTGTTATGATATATCGAAAAAGCGATATACAGCTAGAATACCTAAACCTTAAAAAGAAGAAGGGCAAGCCCCAAGTGCATTAAAAGATATCCATTTTTCTTGTTCTTCTTATTATACCCACACCTCCAGTGAGGCTTTTTTCAATGCTTTTCTCCATCTTTTTCTACTCTTGTTAGTTCTCTAACTACTTCACTCGATCCCTGTGGTTGTGCCAGCTTCTTTTATCTCCTCATTCCAAGTTTTTTCACGACTTATAATTTTAATTTTTACTAAAAGATATTTAAATCGATGAAAAATATTCGAAGTTTAGTAACTTTAGTAATGGTTTTGTTACGTTTTCTTAGATTACAATTAGTGGTTGAACGACACGTTTATCGTAACGGTCCTTGAGCTACTTTTTTTCCTTTAATGTTGGGCTCAGAGCCTGTTTTTTTTAGGTATATGTTATGTAACTTTGCTCACTTTTAGTGGTTTCCCTATACTTCGTCTGCCTTTATATTATTTTTATTTTGCCACTGTTACTATTTTATTTATTTTCATTCGATCGTTCCATTCTCTTCCCGTTTTCACCCACTCATGTATTGGTTGTATTTGACACTCATTTTTAATTTGAAGATTTGATGATTTATGTCTTAAGGTTTCGTTTGCAATTTTGGTAAGTATTTTCAGCTTAGTCGTATCCAGCAATTGTGTTGTTCGTGCTGTTTTTTTGAACTTGGCGGCTACACTTTTATATATTCAGGCTCTTGAGTTAAAGAGGTAAAGGTTTTTGTAAGGGAAGAAAGTTTGTATCTTTTGCAAATATGCTTAAAGCTAGCTACTTATTTATTAAAAAGGCACTTTTAATAACGTGATAAATATCGTCCAACCATGAAGTTTAAAGTTTTTAATCGTATTAACAACTTCCGTCAACGTTCGTTGATAATTCGAAGTGCTTTCTTGATGCTCGTTATAACTTGCCTGTGATAACTTCAACCTAGAATTATCCTTTTTATAATAGGAAGCTGTAGAACCGAAACTCTCTTGCAACTTTTACCTGAATGATGAATGAGGTAAACGAACATCCATTTATCTAAAACTTTATTCATCATTACATCGTTCAGAGTATTTAAAAGTAATTAAGGAAAGTTTCTAGGCACTTTGTAATCACTAACGTATTGTAAGCCACTGCAAGATCTCTTAAAATATCGCATGAGCACATCTAGTTGCACCGTAAATTCTTTAAAACGTGACTCGATTAAAGAAACGACCATTTGCAAGTACGATGTAATGAAATTCATTATCAAGAAAAAACTTTTTTCGTTGCAACAAGGGAAAATTTACATAAATTATTGTGATCATTTATCGACAGTGTTTCTAAGTTGTAAAGGTCAGACAAATTAATCAATACACGTCAAGGCATGTCGAATACACCTGCGTGTCACTGTGGGACATTAAAAAAAGTTGCAGTTGCATGGCCTGTAGACGAAGGGAATCGCTGATTATGTAAATGCGCGATATATTATATAAAGTTCCCTAAGATTGCATTTTGTGCGGTACTAAGGCTGCAATAAAATTTCGCTTTGCATAATTTTAGTAGAGTAAACTTTATTATTTACGAAAAAAGTCGTTTTACTTGTAGATTCAGCGGAATATTAACTGTAATAGAAAATTATTTTACTTCCCATTACAGGATGGTTCAAAAACAAAATAAAATTTTTTGTTGATAATAACTTTATTATTTACCATCCAATTTTTACATTTCTTAACTTAATCTGTAGATAAGTCATTGAACTATTAATTACTTTACCTTCTTAATTTACATTAAAAATAATGTATTTCAAAACGTTTCTAAATCATGAAAAGTTGTGTTGAAAACTTCGTATTTATAAATCTTATAAACCAAAGTTATTGCAATTTGGTTTCGAAAGGTAAACATATAATATTAATATATCACATGACTTACCTCTTGTGTTTGTCAAATAACTGGACGTCTCGGATTCGTTGTCAAACAGTAACACATCGTGGTTGATGACAGGATTATAAAAAATGTCAAGATTATCTTTCAAAGATTCCCAATGGACTAAAGCATGGGCGGCCAACTAGCAGGTTGTCGCGATCGACTTTTATATAGATTCTTAATTGCGACCTACCTACCAAATTCCTGAATTTTTAAACGAACTTCGAGGAAAAACAGCTGTTACGAAGTCTCGTTTCTTGCACTTTTGTCCAGAACCGTTAAAGATATTTTAAAAAACTTTACACCAATTTACTCGCCAAGGATGCCCGCATCGAAAACCGAAAGAGTTGTAATATTTTCTTGCATGGTTTCATAGACAATGCGATCGTAAAAATTACAATTTTGGGCATCATTTTTGGGTGGTCGTAAAGCATACTTCTAAAAAATGACCATTTCTACATCGTCAGATGCGGTCGTCTTTTGACTACCATTTGAGATCAAAAAGAAAAAAAAAAGATTATAACTTAATTCGTTCGTAATTATCCTATAAATTAATTAAGCAATCAAAACTTTATGCTTCATAGTTATTTAACTAATGATAATTATACAAAACATAGGAGTAGGTACATTAAAAGAACTTTAGTTTGCGTGTAGTTGAATCGTAAAAGGTTTTGGGTTAAAAATCGTGAATATTTTTCAGTTTCAATTAATGAAAGGCCGAAAAACAAAACATACTCTGTGTAAGTGAACAAACAAGTTCAATGTTTTTACATAAAATATGAAGCCCCATATTTATTGGGCAAATTGTATAGCAGTAAATTGTTTTATTTTATACCGCAGAAACATTTGACGTGCAAGATTAATTTTTGCCCCTAAATATCATTTTAGACCACGTTTATATGAAAAACGCAACCAATATCAGACAAAACGGTTTTGACACATGTGATAAAGCGTAGCACTTTGCAGTTAGTACTCAATTATATCTAGTTTTACACCTTTTAAGTTCAAGCAATTCACTTTAAGACATAGATTCGAAACGAACTCTTACAAGAATGTGTCGTGGTTGAATAATGTTCTAAAGCTCTTATAGGAAATGTCGCTGTGATTTAAACAGAAGTTATTCACTTTTTATTAACTGATATACAATAATTTTAGTGTTCTGTGATATAAATTATGTACGTTAGCAATTTTTGCACCAGTAAATATACAAGGCATCCAAGATACTCAAACAAAGATTGGACGACTCGTTAAATGTAAGAGATAAATATTTAGTTAAATTTAAAAAAACACAGTATTTGAGAACAACTAACAACACTACATTCCCAGGTTGTAAAATTTTTATAAATTATTCGTAAAAATTTACATAAGAAAAAAACTTTTTGATAAGTAAGTAAACCAGTCTTAAGTTTCATGTTCGTGACAGACACAGACAGTAATTGTTTGTAAATATTTTTTTTAAATATTTGATGTTTTGTTTTGTGTATTGCTTTGTTAGTAGTTATAAGAATAAAGTTGTTTACAAAATTTTTCACGGTTATAACTTGTATTAAAAGTTTAATGTAAGTTTGTGTGTAATATGTTCGAAAAGATTTATAATATTTTTAAAGATTGCTTTGTAAGTTTAAAATAAGTTCCATCTAGTCAACTTTGCTGTAAATAAAGAGGACCTTTTTTTATTTTTAAACCTCAGCTAATTTGTAGAAATTAAGCATTTAAATTGAAATAGAAATGTTGTCCTGAGAATCGGTTTTGACGAAAACTTTTTTAAAAAAAGAAGATAAAGAATGACATTTTCAATTTTATTCCAGAGAAAAAAATTCGGAAGATGGTAAGCGGATGACCTGACTATAAATCATACTTCCAATTAAGTGGTTTCTTTCTAATTATCCCACAAAGTCAATGGGAAACGCCTAAACATTTCGGCCAAGTTTGATAGCTCTAGCTTAAACGGCTAGGACGTATTCGATTTTTTTTTCTTGCAACTTTGGAGGTTTCTAACTTTAAAAGGAAGCATTTTCGGATAGCAAAATAATTGACAAATGGTCGTCATTTTCACTTAGGAATATGCACCTACTTTTTGACGGTGTATAATTGGGACACCCTGTATATTTGGAAAGGAAAAAAACAAGGAATTTAAATTGTTCATAGCCAACTATAGTTTCCCATTTAAAAAAGGTATGTTTGTGTTATAACTTTTTAACTTCGAGAGTAAATATTTTTTTTAGTACAGTCAAAATGTATATAAAATATCTAAAAATTATCATAATAAACTTTTTGGCATTTATAACAATAAGGGAGATATGACACATATAAATATTAAAAAAACAGTTTTTCTTTAATAACTCCAAAACCGGAAATGATAGAATATTTTTGAAAACCGTTCTGAGTTTGCCCCATAAAAAACTGTACCTTTTTGGCAATTTAACCGTTTCTCTATTTTAACTATTAAGCGAGATACCCATTGCCCATGTAATCCCATCGAATTTGGACCACCCTGTACGTACATTTTTCGTATATTAGAATAAACAAGCATTTACTCTCAAAAAAATTTAAAGATATCTAACTAAACCCAAGTAATTTTTTACTGGGAAGTATAATGCTGTTTCTTGTTTCGACCCGACATTTTGCTTTCGTGGCCCGGTGCCGGATCGCGACCATCATTTGGAATACGCTGTTTAATTTATGATCATGTTTTGCAGTCAAAGCGCGATTTATTTCATTGGTCAATATAACACAAAGTAAAATATTCTTTTAAATATTTTCGTCATTTGTTTATGTTTTAGTAACAATTACATCATCAGTTTTTTTTGTGCTAAAGTTATTTACCACTGCGCGTTATTTAAAGTAATATTTGTAAAACTAAACGACTACAAAACGTTACACACTAAATAAAACTAAGCTACAAAAACAAAACAAAGCAAAACAAATGAATTATTTATAGCAGCCACAGAAACGCCGCTTGTTCAGTTGCTGACATCACACCTGGGATTTGACGGTCGACAATAATGACCACACTATTTAAATATTAACGGCAATTGAACAGACGCGAAGAGAAAAATTGTGTAACAAATGAGCGTAAATCGATGCGAGCGCGGCGCACTTTCAATATTTTTCATTAATCTTCGTAATTCCAGAAGTAATTTATTCTCAGCCTGTACGAGAAATCAAAAAAGCGAAATTTCCAAAGCTTACGTGACAATTTTTCATTGTTAATTCTCAAAGATTGAGATGTAAGTAATGAGGATGAAGACGACGTTGTCTTTGGGGGATTCAGAACTTGCAGGTGGCTGCACTGTATTCAGCTGAATCAATAATATGCTGGAAACTCGCAGGTTATCAGTTAAATTCCATAGAGGGTCGCAAAGAAAAATGTGGAAACTAAAGTTAGTCAATTTTACACGTTTTAGCTGTAGTAAGTAAGGGGATCTAGGTCGGGAATATTGATTTTAGGTGTTCGAGCGACTTGATAGTGGGTATTATGGTACATAATACCTCTTTTGAAACACTGCTAAATTGGAACTCTTGAAGTGGACTGATGCTTCTTTGATTATACAAAACTCTAAAGTCTTTCAAAAACATAGTTGCAAATTAAATTCAAACTTTGAAGTCTTGGGTTGGTTGGTGAAATAGAGTTTGTTTTTTATCGTGTCGTTTTGTCGTTACAGCCACCAATTAAAATGACATCAAAAGAGTTTTGTAACAACTTAAACTCCCATTTATTCCGTTCTCTAATGACGCATAGAAGAACTTTCAATAGAATGTGATTTTAACTAAACTCGTTTGCAATGCATTTTAAACGGATAAAAACAATTAAAACAATCTAGTTTTTAAAATAATAAAGTATTAAGAAGGGTTTTGACTTGAAATCTACTCTTTGCCATTTTGTAAACATGTTTACCATTTTTGCCATGTGTGATTGTTCGTAATATTATAAGAATTGTTCCAACAAGGCTATGTGTGATCGAATGAACCAACGACCAGAGGAGATACGCAGTACGGATAGTGTTCCTGCATAGTATCTGATAGTTCATCGGACGGTTAGTTGGCTGTTCAAGCAGTTATCGAATCAATTTATGAACTAGTTTGTGGGCGGTAATACATACTGCTTGTGTGTCGACAAAGGCAAGAACTATCGCTGGATATATGAACGCATGTGTTGTTTAAAACTAACGTAGTCTCTGGTAACTAAGCATCGCCCACTTATATTTTACGCATTGTTGTTTTAGTCCTGCTTATTGAAGATGTTTACAAATTGCGAGACCATGGAAGAGAAAGTGCGAAAGGATGGAAGTACCGATCAAAAATAAACACCCCTACACTTAAAGTTTTTCGGACAGGATGAGGAAGATCAAGTTTTATGTTAAAGAAGTTAGAAAAAGAATTTACGAAAAATGACTTAGAAATTAAATTGTAAAACAAAATATTTAACAACAACGTAAGAAGAAATAGAAAATTTTGAAATAGACGAAGCTCAACTAATAAAAGGAACAGGAAAATTTAAATATTTGTGGTGCATAATATCAAAAAACGGAACAACAGATGAGAAAATAAAAGGCAGACTAGAGGTTACCAGAGCTGGCATAAAACAATTAAATTCAATTTTATGGGATAGACATATTACAAAAATAACTAAAACAATGATATGTAACACCATGGTATGAAGTATAATGTAATATGGAGCTGAAAACTGGGTGATAAATAAAAAGAAAAGAAGTAAAACTACTGCAACGGAGATGGAATATTGTAGAAGGAGATGCGGATTTACAAGGATAAACACACTTAGCAAGAAAGAGATCAAAAGAAGAATGGTAGTACAAAAAGACCTACTTAGTTAAATGGAAAAAAAGAGACTGATCTGGTATGAACTTGTTAGAAGAACCGATAAAAATAGATGGATAGCACGTGTCACTAAATAAAGTCCTATAGGCAGAAGGAAAATCGACTGACCCCGAAGACCATGGAGGGATGAATAGACGAAGCGATAGAAAGACTTTAGGACGGAGAATGGCAAGATCAAGACACATGGAGACGTTTTTTTTTTTTTTTTTTTTTTTAATATAAACACCTTAGGTGTTTGGGTTATTAATACTGGTCTAATAGACCAACCATCAATTTTTTTCTAGTGAATCTTAAAACTAAATACTTAACAACTAGTGTGCATCCATTGATGTCTTCTAGATTGTTCTGACTATATTCTATGCACTCTCACTCGCGCACTATGCTCAGCTTTTACACAGAAAACACACTACACGAGTTCAAACGGCTTGGTCCTGTTCAATCTTCGGACAAGGTGTTGGTTGTCCAGCAGTTGAAGAGCTTCTGCATTCTCATGATGGTGGAGTCTGGCTTCATGTTTACCAGCAAACCTTTTGATTTCTTCCTTAACCATTGGTATACCAAGGTCTCGATGAAGATCACTGTTGCGGACGTACCATGGAGCGTTTACCATATTACGTAGCACTTTGTTTTGGAAAGTCTGGATAGATGTAAAATTGCTGTCTTTGGTGCAACCCCAAAGTTGAATACCATAAAGCCACACCGGTTTCAGGACCTGTTTGTATATTAGGATCTTATTATAAATTGATAATTTGGAATATCTTCCAAGAAGCCAAAAGTACTGTCTGTATTTTAGATTAAGTTCATTTTTTTTCTTTTTAACATGTTCTTTCCATAGCAATTTTGCGTCAAAGGTCATGCCAAGATATTTCGCTTGATTTTCATATGGCACTATAGTCCCATTTATATTAAGTAGCGGTGGATCCGTTATCCTTTTATTTGTAAAATTGACGTGGATAGACTTTGACTCGTTAAGCTTAATTTTCCATTGTTTGGTCCAATTGAGCATTACGTTACTGGCTGTTTGCAACTCTCTAGTGGATGTTTGCTGATCTTTGCCTACTGCAAGTAATACAGTGTCGTCTGCAAATGTAGCTACAGTAACTTCTTCTAGTACTGGTATATCACTAGTGTATAACAAATAAAGGACAGGACCAAGGACGCTACCCTGTGGTACGCCTGCTTTTATCTCCTTTAAGTCGGAGTATTCGTCTTCTTGTTTTATTCTGTAGAGTCTGTCAGAGATGTATGATGTTAAGATATCTACGTATTGCTTAGGAAGCGTTTTGTTAATTTTATGTATCAATCCTTTGTGCCATACTTTATCGAAAGCTGCTGCAACGTCTATGGAGACAGTAGTTGAGAGAAAGAACACAGCGACAGCTGTAGAATCGTATTATTTATAATACAATACAATTATGCTTAAATTTCTATGAGCCCAGTAGACACAAATGTCATTTTTAATTAGGTATGTAGTAAAAGCGTTTCGGCAGTGGCTTCCACATTTATTGGTGCATAGTTGACGCATGTGCATGAACTGGTTTATGTTTTGGTACATGAAATAATACAAAATGCATTGCCTGAACAGATCTATTAAAAACGTCTATTAAAAAGACTAACAACGGGAAAAATGCATTCAATTAAAACAGCTTTATAGAGTTATTTTGTTGCTATTATAATCTAAAACTGTAGAGCATTGAAAGAACACAAAAAAAAATTAACTTCACAGTTTGAAAATTGCCAAAGCTAAATAGTGAGTAGCTTACAGATAGGTTTTACATTTTTCTGCTGGACTACAGGTTGACATTCGTGCCTAAAAAAAGGTAGATAAATGTTCATGCGCTACTTATAAAATTATTGACTTATGGGACTCGTAGATTGGAAAATGCATATTTTTCTACCTGGCAGCAGATTATTTATCGGACCAAAAGTACCGTATGAGGCTCCAAATTCTCTGGGCGACAATGCATCGTTCAGAGTTAGTGGTGCTTAAATCTGGAAACTGCAGCAATTCCTTCTAAAAATTCGATTTACTGCACTAACATGAAGTTACAAACCACATGCTTTGCTACTAGGTGCATTACCGTCTGGAGAAAACCACAGTCAGCAACTTTTGTCAAAGTGTCCGGACGTAAAAACATCTTTTTGTTTTATTTCTTGTTGTAAGTTGTGAAAGTGACAATTGCTTTTAGTGCTGTTCGTGCAACAGTAATTACTTTGAGTTTTCTTTAGTGTATTTTTGTTGTCAATAGGGATGACGATTGTGTAAAAAGCAAGACATATCTGATGAGATTTATTGATTTTAATCTATGATTATCTGAGATTGCTAATCGGTAGCAAAATTTATTTCTGTTGTCGCTTTTCTAATTATGTAAATTTTAGTGTGCAAAATCAAATCATATGTGTCAGGTCACCTTATTTTAAGATGATTAAACTTTAACATTTTATATCAAGTGGTACAAGACCTTTAATTGAAATTATAATTTACCTTACAATTATTGAAAACCTTTAGAGATGTATTACTGTTTTAAAATAACATCTTAAATTGTAACTTTACTTTAATAGTTGATTATTTATAATTAGTCTTCTAATTAGTCAAAATCCCATTTATTAAATCTGATTTTGCCCTACATTACTTTTTATTCTCATAGCCTGTTCATAATCATTGTTAGCTATCCTAAATTTACTCTTCAGTTTTTTATTTTTTCAACATTTTCTTTGCTTCATTTCCATTTTTTTCCTTTTATTATTAATCAAATTAAATTAAACCTTAACATTTTAAACTTCTTTTGCGTCTTTGCTCTTATTTGAATCTGCTTTTGCAATTTTTCCTTGTCTATTAAATCATTATTGATAAATGTTTGACTTCCGTTGACATTTTTAGTTTTACTTATTTGCCATGATCAATTATTTGTTTCTTTGACTACCTACTTAGTTTTACCTCCAAATTTATGTACCTGCTTATTTTGCGTCTCACCATTCAAACGATCTATAAATTTAGGAAATAAACCTTATACAACTGAAACCTTTATTACTTGATACATCTGTAACTCGATTTATATTACTTGCTCGATTTTAGCAAGAGCCCGTTGAAAACGGTGCACACGATCTGTAAGAATTCTAATAATATCATTACAGTATTAACCTTCATGAGCCTGCCTTAATCCTCCACTGTAATTGCATATTAACCAGCACCCTAAGTCAATATCCTCCATAACTCGATTTTTATAAGTTCCTCTTGAAAGTCGAGTAAGAAAAGTATCACCTGTACAACGAATTGGTTGCTATTTACGATTACAGTGAGTACAATAAAACCAATTCAAATAGAAAAAGAGTTTAAAAAGAACAAAATAGTATCAAACCACATTTTTAATTTTTATTAAAAAAAGCAGGTAAAGTTTCTAAGTGCTGCCTTATTTTATTTCAATATTTACTCCAAACTTAAAACTTTATGGATAATGGTTCAAATGCAAATTTATTAACTTGTTAGGTACTTTTAGGACGTTTTTTATACTAAGCTTTTCATTTAGCTTCTCTAGTTGTCTGAATGGCCGCATTAATGTTTTCAAGATTGCGCGAACCTTTTCCGCAAAATAAACTACTTTATACTCAACTGTTTCAACTGTATTTGTGTACATATGAAGCATATTAAAAATTGCTTTCTTTCGCTTTTGTTTGATTAAAAAGATCGTTTTGCAATTCGATGGCAAAATTCAATTTTAAATATAAGTTTTGAAGACCTATAGTCAAGCGGATATTGTTGTTTCAACGGTATACACCGCAAATTACTTTTATGTTTTGATTACTTGTTTCTGTATCATAGCAGAAACGATAACAATCACGTAAGTTCATACATTTTATAACAGTTGATAAGTTTACACTGTTAACATTGTTTAATTCAATTATATTGTAACGAACATGCCTACAGGGTAGGCAACCCTGCAGACGTCGCGGTTTACCTATATGGTGCCGGCAGCATGGTTCTAGAAGATGTTGCGTCATACTTATAGCGGGCTGTTATATGCTCGCCTGGAGTGTTTGAAGAATGGATGGTTCGCGAACGTTCAAGCGTTTATAAGGGGGCGCGCTACGGACAGTCAGTGAAAAAGAGTCGGCAATCAGTCACGTTAGTCGGAAGTCTGAGGACTCATGAAAATAAATGTTGTATATAGCGTAAATAGTTGGTCTAGTAGTGTATATAAATATTAGTGTTAAACTTGTGAATATAAATAGGGACTTGTACCGTTATGTCGGTTTATGTTAATTGTTGTATGTGTCTTTTGTTTAAATAAATAGTAAATGTAAGCTTGGTCGTATTTTATTGTTTGTGCAACTAAATTAGGAACCCCGTGAACGTTACAATATTAATCACTACAGTACCAATTTACGATAAATAGTATTCCATTACTGAAAGCAGTAGGTATATGGCACTGTCTTAGTGAAACATTCCAGAAATAAGAATTAAAATGCAGTGTTTGACTTGCTTAGGTTACCTATTACACAACAAAGGCTTACTATATTATGATTTATAAACAATATTCTGAAATAATGTTCTTAAATAAAGCATAATTCGATGTAGCTCGCGATCATCTTAGTAAAAGAAAGCAACCGATGTAGATGCCTTCCTGTTACAATCTTAAAAAAAAATCTTGAAAAAGTATCGACAGAAAGCATATACAGCGCTGCGCAAAAGTATGGAAATAGACGATTTTTTAGAATATTGTTTAAGACTTCTTACGAAATTTGGTATCTGATTATTATCGTATGTTCCAGAATTGATAAAAATATTGAAGTTGCAATACGACTTCCAATTCAAACAAAAGCTGACTCAAACTTGGATTTTAATAGAACACCCTGTATAATAATAATAATAATCTTTATTTGTTCTGAATATCCCAAAAAAGGTGTAGAACTTGTCACATATATACAGGGTGCCCATTTTTCTAACCTGTTGTATGGGTAACTCCGTTAATATTAGAGATACAGAAACGTTTAAATTCGCAAATTTGTGCAGAATTTAAAGGGAAATCTGATGCCATTTTCAAATTTGACCTACGTCATCAACTTTTTGAAATATTCTGAAAAAAACTAAAAAATGTCGATTTTTTCAAACTTGAATAATTCCGTAACCATATGAGTTAGAACCAAAATAAAAATTGGCTTTTGTAGATGTTTTTACGTAGATTTTAAATATGTTAACAGAATTTTCATAGCACTCTCGATTTCCGAGTTATAGCACAAACTTGCATTTTTTTAAATGGAAGTCATAGTTGGCTATGGTCTTATTAAAAAAGTTATTTTTTTCTCGTTTCAATGATATAAGGGTTGTTATGCTTTACTTTTGTAGTTTTTCTTTAAATAAGCAAAAATCATTTTACATGTTCACTGCCTACTAATAGATGGGAGTTATCCTGTGTTGCTGTTGATGTTCTTTTTTTTTTTGATGTGACATTTAAGAGTTGTCTCAATTATGTCGCAATCATTAGCCAGTTACGGCCTTTTCAGTTGACACCACATTCAAGGGACAACTCCCGGGTAGGGTAGATGATGTTGGTTTATAATTTACGTATTCTAGGACTCTCTCTTCATCTTCTTGCTTAAATTTAATTTTCAAACCTTTGGATTTTGTAAATGATCTGTATTTTTTTAAATTGGTTTCTAATAACGAAAAAAATTTCTTTCTTGGTTGCCTCCTTTCCATAAATCTTTGCAAATACATTTCACTGAAATTTCTACTATTTCTATTACAAGCCTAGTAATAAAAAAGCATGTCGTTTCTTTTTTCATTAGAAAACATTGTTTTTGAAATTTACAATAAAGTCAATCAAAATTTTTTATCAACACGAGAGAGAGATGTATACGTATAACAAACAATAAATCTTATTTGACAAACTCTGAGGTTTTGTTTTTAAAATTTGTAACTGGCTAATAACTGCTACACTAACGATAAGAGACAACTCTTAAATGTCACCTCGAAAAAAAATAACATCAACACGGGATTTTGCTTATTTAAAGAAAAACTACAAAAGTAAAGCATAACAATCCTTATATAATTGAAACGAGAAAAAAATAACCTTTTTAATAAGACTATAGCCAACTATGACTTCCATTTAAAAAAATGCAAGTTTGTGCTATAACTCGAAATTTGAGAGTGCTATGAAAATTTCGTTAACATATTTAAAATCTACGTAAAAACATCTATAAAAGCCAATTTTTATTTTGGTTCTAACTCATATGGTTACGGAATTATTCAAGTTTGAAAAAATCGACATTTTTCAGTTTTTTCAAAATATTTCAAAAAGTTGATGACGAAGGTCAAATTTGAAAATGGAATCAGATTTCCCTTTAAATTTAAACGTTTCTGTATCTCTAATATTAACGGAGTTACCCATACAACAGGTTAGAAAAATGGGCACCCTGTATATGTTTTCAAAAATATCACTTTGTCCTAATAATTAACAATAAATTCGCAATATCTTAAAATTTTAGGTAGGAAACAACCTTTTTGTTTTCAAAGACAATTAATTTTTCTATAAGGCTGTAAAAAATAAGGGTGTTGTTTAAAAAAAAATGAGATCGATTTTTAAAGTTTCATGAGTTTGACCAGGCGTAAAAAATGCCCTGTTTGATATTTCAAAAAAGCAGCTAGTGCAAAGTGTTAATTAATTCATAATCAACCTAAATAACAAACAATTTTTTACTGCCTTTCCAAAGTTTTTAAATTTTGAAAAAGTGCTGTGTAGCTCAAAATTTAAAAAAAAATGTAAACTTTACGAAAACGGTCAAGTTTAGACCCATTTAACCTCATTTGTAAGGTTAATTCAAAATTATTTAGAAAATGTAAGACGTTTTATTTAAAATTTTAAAGTTTCAGTCCGTTTTTGTTTAAACCAGAAGTCATATGGCAACCTTAATATTTTTATCGAATCTGGAACATACGACAAGGTTTAGACAACAAATTGCATTGTAATGTGTTTAATAGTATTCTAGGTATTTGTCCGTTACTATACTTCTGCGCAGCACTGGATAGGCTTAGTAAGAGAATAATATAATATCACGTTGGCTTTAAGGCCCAAACCCTAAAGAAGTGCGCAGGATCGATGAATGTAACAGTAACGCTTCTCGAACGCTATATCGAAACTGCGCACTTACTAATCGCTCATCGGATCGTACATACCTCGCTGTAACAAAACTATTGTTTACTTTATAAAGCTTTCAGCTTAAAATAGTGTAGCTGTTATCAGTTAATGTCTTAAATTACTCTGTTTTAATATTGCAACCTAAAAATGCCCTTATTTGTTAAGCAATTGGGCGTTACATATTTATTACAGAAATAAAAACATCAGCCAAAGTATTTAGCTGTAAACGATTATTTCATGCTGTGTGTGTAAAATGTTTTGTCGAGTTCCTTATCGATTTCAGTAGCTTAGCTTGGACGTCAAGTAAATGGTCTCTTGATTATTCCTGTCAAAGATCAACATCACTTGACATCATCCTTCCTACAAAGTATTAGGTCAAGGAATACGTTAACCTCCTCAACTTTGTCAATACCTCTTAGAACCGTTCGGTACATGAAAAATTAGTAAAAGGAGTGTAGGTCCTTTATCCTTTTGAACCGTACATCAAATATTAATGTGCAAAATGAATTTCCCTGGACGACATATTGTGTCACGCGAAACTTTTAAATTGATTGCCTGCTTGTCCCTAATTTTGTTTCAAAACACGTAAACACCAAAATGGTATTTTATTGCTGTCGTCATTGTTTTCACTTGTTTTCGATCAGTTGTTTTAAATTAAAGCTAACGATGCGCACGGAACAAAGATTTATTTAAGAAGTGCGAAGAAATATTGCGTATTTAGAGCTTCACTAATTAAGTTTCTAAGCTACGCATTCCAACAACCTTAACTTTGTTATTCTAAAGTAAACGAAGCATGATTTTATAATGGCGGGGTGGAGCAGAGAAAACAAGGTCAAATTTGGTTGAATCGCTGTGTTTTTTGAAATTTATTTTTAACTCAATTAGTAAAATTGAAGAGATAAAATTTCAGGTTCAAATAACTGAATATTATTGAGAGGCTTTTATAATGAATGCGTTTTCAACAATTTTAGAGATCATATAATAACTAAAGAACGCCGAAGGAAAACGTTGTTAATTCTCTAGGAATTTATTTTAAATATTATTGTTTGCAAGTTTAGCCAAAAAAATCACTTATCATATTTGTGAAATGAATCTTAATGTGTTAACCAAATTTAGCCAACAGTTAATTTCGCTATTACGAAACATGTTACAACTACTTTCAACATTACCTTTCAAGGTATTTTTGAAAACACACGAAAAGCTAATATTATAGACGTTGCGATTTTCTTACATCTGTAAGAAAAATATTTTACAGCTTGTAAAATAAATACACGACCCCTATTATGGTGCCTGTCCACGTGAAAGTAAACTACTCTCGATAGCAGCGTCGCCAAGGATACAGCCAATCGCGAGTTACTCTCAGGGGCTGTATCCTTGGCGACGCTGCTATCGAGAGTAGTTTACTCTCACGTGGACAGGCACCATTACACGTTGCGATTTTTTTTTGCGTACAATTCGAAATCGCCACTGCGCTGCACAATTTATCTGACATTTAAATGACAGCAAATGACAGCCAACCGGCAGTTAACCGCATAATAACCAATAATAACCTACATATCTGCATTTTTACTAATGTGGTCTGTTTACTACAATCGCAAAATGTGTATCGTGCTAAAAAAATAAGAAAAAAGTATACTTTGTAGGTTATGTGATCCTTTTGACAACACAGTGGCACAAAAATTACCAGAAGTTACTAGAAATGTAATAAAATACACATGTTTGACCTTGAAAAATTAGAGCATGTTTAATAGAATAAAATCCTATGGCATTTAAAATCGGTTGCGATTTTTTTTCCTATGCCTATTTAGACGTTGTGATTTTTTGGTTTTGCGTGGTGGAAAAATGATTTGTTAGAAAAATCGCAACGTCTAATATGAGCAAAAAGATGTATTACCTTAAAATATGTACAAATTAAGTTATTTTGCAGTAAATTCTTATGTATTTCAAGTTAAGGCTTTAATAATTTTACTTTAAAATGATCAACGATGCATAATAATTAATTATACAGGTTGGTCCAAATTCAATGGGATTACATGGATATTACGCTTAATATTCAAGATAGAGAAAAAAAACTTAAATAACCAAAAATGTGCAGTTTTTTGAGACAAAAACATTTTTTCATTACCAATTTTTAGTAAGTTATTGGAAAAAGAGTGTTTTTTTTGTGTCATCTCTATGATGTGTCATATCGTTATTGTTTTAAATATCGAAAAAATGTACGAAAATTATTTTTAGATGTTTTTATGTCATATTTGATTATACATAAAACAAATTTGCACTTGTCGTTAAAGAGTTATGACACCAACTTACCTTTTTTAAGAGAAACCTAAAGTTGGCTCTGACCTACACACATAGGCTGTGCAAACAAAAGAAAAACAAGGCGTAAAACTTTTAAAACTCATGTGGTAGAAGTTACGAAGGTTTTTTAATTTGTTGATGAGATAAACGTTATAAATATTTGAACATAAGATAAACAGCAATATACTAACTACATAACTGCTGATTCTGACCATCTTATTGTTACCTTATGTTCAAATATTTGTAATGTTTATCTTAATAACAACTTAAAAAACCGCATGAGTTTTAATAGTTATTTATGTATCAAGGCCAAAACGGGTAACTTTTTCGGCTGGGTCTGATTTGCTGGCTGAGAAGTAGTCGTAGCCAGCAAACAGGTGACGAAAAAGTACGTTTTGGCCGAGGTGCATATTACATTTTTTGTGCGATAGAATTAAAAACAATTTAAATTTTTAGTAATTTTCAAAATTATAGGTTAGAAACTACATGACATTCTGTCACTGACAAATGGCGTATGCTGTTAGTGGTGAAAAAGTACTTGCATAATTTTGCACATAATTTAAATAACCTTTTTTTGTGCGATTGTAATGTTTTATTCATAAATTTAAACATTGATTAATTATTAATTACATAACGTTTACCATATCATATATTTATTTATTCATACATGGTATAATTGATAGCAATAGAACAGAATTTAAATAAGCCATAGCCAACTATGGGTTCCATTTAAACAAACACAACTTTGTGTCACAACTCGAATTTCTTATTTTTTTTTTTAAATTGACTACGCCACTGCATTCTTATCAAAAAAGTCAAACTTATTTTTGTTTATTTTCATAAACAACCGAGATACAGTCATAAAACGAAAAGTCGAAAAATCGACTTATCGGCGATAACTCGAAAACAAAAGACGATAACCAATTTTAGTGTTCACCATTAACTTTTTCTCGAAAAAAGAGATTAAGGATGCGCGGTCCGTTTTTTGATACCTCTTATAGTTACCGAGATTCCCTATGAAAACATCGAAATTTGCCTACCCTGTACGCCTATCATGGTATTTTCTTTAGGATTAATTTTGGGAACGGATTTAAATTTAAATACATCGCTTCCGCTATCATTGCTAGATTTTTTTGCATAAAGTTGAAAACAGGGATGCACCGATAAGGTAATTGACCAATTACCGCTTAATTGGCTTAAGCTTATTAACCGATTATTGACTTTAATACAAGTTCTTTAAATTTAATGATTATTGCACTCATGATATGTTTATTGTAACACAATTTTTTAAAAGAATTTTCCTTGAATAAATTAAGATCAAAGAAGTGCAACTACATCTGGGGTTATATGAACGGAGCTTCGCCGCAAGTCTACTAAATTTGTAAAATAAAAGCTTATTAAATCTTCAAAATCTATTTACTTTGTTAAAATGCATATTCTACATTATTTCGTGAACTATAGTGATAGATGTGTTCAATAAATGTAAAGGAAGTGATACACGTATTGCATAAAACGATTCTCACGTTTATTTAATATTAGCCCGTGCAATATAAATTTATATTGATGGTTGACTTGAAACAAGTAGGTCATGAAAAAGTATATCTACTCTAAAATACTGCAAAGACCAGTAAGAGGAAACGAGCTCAATTTATAGAGCGTATACATAATGGAAAGGCTCGCGTAGATGGCAGCCAGATTCCCTGTAATCTAGATTACGGCGAGTTTTACAGGCTCTGGATTTCTGGATTCAAGATAAAACCCACATCTGAAATATCTTTTAACTGGGGATTATAAAAAGCCCGAACGGAATTTATGTCTAACTGAAAGAAAGTTATAGTGTGGCGAGTAAAGTTTTAAAAATTATAAAGTTTTCTAATCGTTGACGTTTTCCTTCCAGAACAACTGGTGTTGAATGTGAAACTTTAAGTGGGTTCTTGCATGAATGAAATTTTAAAACCAATGAGCGTTTTCTTTAAAAGTATTAATGAAAATGTCAGTAAAGAAGCAATTGTGGAAATATCGACTCTTTAATTCCCAAATGCTTCAAGATTAATTTTTGTGAGGCAGGTCGGATAATCCTCAGAGAATTTTGCTTTTTAATCTGATAAACCAAAGCTTCGTATGAAAACAAAAGATTAACCCTGCTGCGTTGTTCATTACCGCTACACCCATAAGGTGCTCGGGTCCAAAATGAACCATAGCTGCTAAAACCATTGTAATACTAATGCAATTTACAAATTAAGTATGTTAACAGGTATCATACTTACAACTTGTGTATAAAAAGTCATGTAATAAATAGAAAATATATTTAAAATAATTTTTGGACATAATATAAAATAAAAATAAACAATCTTATTTCACTGTTTGCAGATTTGCATCAAATGTTTCTTGCATCAGTATTTTTGACACTTTGTGCACAAATTTGAACTTTTGTTATCTGTTTCTGAACACAAATGGCATCTACCTCTTTTTTCGGCTTGGGTTGTAATCAGTGGTGAGCTATGAAATTTTTAACAAAGGGCTCGCTCATAGTTAATTAAATAAAAACAAAAAAATAATGTTAATTATATGTTGGAAAAAAAATGTCATTTTAAATTCAAACGTGAATAATCGAGTGATTGTACATAATTCAAAAAATTTTATTGTGCGACGGGTTATTCTAAATTTAATCGTCATTGCTTGATAGGCATGACTTCGTCGCTTTACAAATGTATGTAATGAAAATGATTTTAAGATACATTTTATCTTGAGAAAATGGTTAACAAGAAGAACAAGGGGCTCGCAAATTAAGGTATAATTTAACAAAGGGCTCTCGCGAGCCCCCGCGAGTCCCCTACAGCTCACCACTGGTTGTAATACTCGTAGAAGCTTCATTGTCATCAGGTGTGGGGTGTTCTGCAGATTTGAATTTTTCAATTACGTTTTTTGCTGCCCTGGCTCTCGGAAGATGAGTTCGTCTTTCAATATGAGTCTTAACCATCGACATCCCGAGATTTTCCAAAAAGAGTCTGCGTCTCCTAGTTTCTTTCACTCTCCAGGTATTATTGGCCTGGGTATATAAAACATACGCATTGTAGGCAGATATGTCAAGAATATTGTAAAATACTATCATTGGCCATTGGTTTGTTTTTCTTATTGTTGAGTAGCAGGCAACTGCTTTGTCTATTGTATTAACAGATCCTTTTGTTCGATTGTAATCCAGCATAATTGTAGGCTTTTTACCTGGTCCGTCAGATACTGATTTATTAGAATGTAATGTACTTTGTAATACGACGCATTTATTTGATTTTTCCGGTATGTATGCTACCAAATTTGTATTAGACGTAAACGCAAATTTTGAAGTCATATTAGGAACATTTTTTGTTTGCAACAATACTGGTGGAATAGACGGTTTGTTTTTTCGTAGGGTACCAATCATTGTAATATTCCTTTGTAGCAAAATTTGTCCAATTTGATGCGATGTAAAAAAATTATCGCAAGTAAGATTATGTCCTTTCAAACCTTGACATAAGTCAAGTACAACTCTCATTCCCTGATTTATTTCCTGGGTTCACCTGAAGTTTTACCAGTGTAGGATTGAACATTCTATACATATGACGATTTATTATCACATAAAACCCAAAATTTAAGTCCATATCTTGCAGGTTTTTTTGACATATACTGCCTAAATGGGCACCTACCCCTAAATCCTACTAATTGTTCATCAACCGTGACATAAGCATAGGGATTGAACAAATTCGGCAAAATTTCTACCCATTTGGTCCAAACATCTCTAATTGGCGCAAATTTATCACCTCTTCTTCTTTCAACTCTGGTTTCCCTATTGTCAAATCTTATAACCCTTGATTTTTTTTTGAAATATTCCAGAGACATTGTCGCGCGAAAAATTCTTCTTCCTTTTTCTGCGTCCCATAAACTTTCAGTAGATTCATTTTTAGATTTGAAAACACCTGCTAAAATCAGTAATCCCAAGTAGGCACGTAAATCGTCTGAATCATAGTGTTATTTTATTATTGGACAAAACTGACCCGAACATCCTAGGTGTGAAAATATTTATACCACAAAAATCTATAAGTTTATAATGAAGACATAAACGGAAAATGAGAGCTACTAACGTTAAAAACAAAGTCAAGAAACCTCAGATATACCAGATGCCTGAATAAAATGTTAAGAAGAAATAAGTTTGGCTTTGGGTCAAAAAAGACCCGAACAACGCACGAGGGTTAAGTGAATCAAATGATGTTCAATAAGTATAACACAAAATTAAGTATTTGTATATTTCACTACAGTTTTTTTAATCAGATATAAGAAAAAATACGAAATATAAAATAAAACCCAAAATCACTTCAAAAATTAACAACAAAGATATTAAGAATTCAGGTGTGTTGATAACATCATATTATATGTATGTTATAATAGTAAGTATATTACATAACAAGAGTTGTTAGAAGCATATTACGCACGAGTGGAAAAGATACGCACTAGCGTAGCGGCTAGTGCGTATTTCCACGAGTGCGTAATTGCTTTTCAACTCGTGTTATGTAGCATACTTTTTCTACGAACACAATACCTACGATTTTAACGGCTTTTTGGTTAATATTCACATGTAATCACGTTGTTTTGTCAATTTTAACGTAAGCCTACTTTGACATTTTTAGACAAGTGTGCGTTTTGCTTAGGTACCGTGCATTATAACTCACTTACTAGGCATGTAGGAAGTGTTTGTCATAAGGCTACTTCGATCTTTCTAGACAAGTGTGCGTTTTGCTTAACGTGTGTAACGACTTACTTACTGTGCATGCAGGCTGTACGATAAGAGTCATTTATATTAGTGGTAGTAGAAAAAAATACTTTATGATAAGTTTATCAATAAGTAGCTGTTCGTACAATAATCATTAATAGTGCTGAAAACAACACCCAAAATAATTTTCAGTTCTTAACTTTTTAATCAAATGACTGCGTTTTATAAACTCGTCGTTAATATTCACAGCACATGGTGGTATTTTCAATTTTACAAAATATCAGCAAATATTGGAAAACGTTTGCCTCAGCAGAGGTGTTGTAAATCGTGAATAAAGACCGAAAACACTCCCTTTTACTTTTATTCAATTCTGGTGGTCAACTTTCCGGTTTAGAATCGATATTTACATAACAAACAACTCGTTAAAGAGAATTCCAGGCTATTGTCTTTCTCTAGACCTAATCTCCAAACGACAGATTAGGGTCGGTTTAACAATGAAGAGGTATTTTGTGTATGTGATATACTCGATTCTAGTAAATTACTGCGCAGTCAATACTATGCTAATTTACACAAAAATTAAATTATTTGTATACTTACAAGAAATGTCGTTATAAAGAGAACATTGCTTTGTTGTCGGCAACATGAAAGTACGCATTGTAGTGAAATACAGTCCATTCAAAATATTTCTATTTTCACGTTTCTTTTGTTGAAAGAATAGTAAATTGCGCTTACGTTTCGCTTATATCTGTAAAAGCGCTTTTAGATATTTTTTTTATAGAAAACATATTTTTGCATGCAAGTTTTTTTCTTAAATCAAATTTTGTATACAAAACTACAAGGATTTGTAGAAATAACTAAGCTAATTTAATATGTTTGATGGTTTGGTCAAGGTCATACATTATCTTATACGGGGTTAGGACAAAGTACCAGTACCCATAGTCAATTATTTTATTTATTTTTAAACTTTTTTTTAAATTTTGGCTACAATTTATCGTTAAAATTAAAGAATTTATTGATAATATTTTCAAATATTTTTGCAATTCCGGGTTAGAATTAAGTTACCCCAACTTATTTTTTTTTAAATATAAACTCCTGTATATATTTACATTTTCAAAGGCAGAATAAAAAACTACATTTAGAAACAGCATTCTCAAAGAATTTATTTCAAAACAAATTCATAAAAATAAATTAAAAACCAACTTTCATGAAATCAAGCTACAGTCAGTTTGTTTTCAAATTTTATTCTAGTTAAATCATAAAAAAAATGATAGTGGCAGTTAAAGTAGGTAATAGAAATAAGAAAATTTTAACTCGCTTTGGTTCTGCAACTTTTTCAGCCATTATCAAAGTTAAATGATAACCAACAATCAAATTTTACAAGAAATTAACCGAATTTACATAGTAAAATTAAATTGGTGTAATTTCTTGCAAAACTGGAATTGCAACAATATACCGAGTGTAACTGACTTCTGGACACTCCCGTTTTTTTCTTTAGTTTTTTAATTAATTCAATGAAATTAATGACTGAGGATAGATATGCGCAAAAAACCGGAATCTTTTAACATATGAACACTATTATTTTACTTCCGGTTTTACCGCAAAGGACCCTAACTCTGTTATTTCAAATTGAACACTGTATATAAATTTTTCGATAGAGGGAGCAATTTTGAATACAACTGCACTATTTTGGTTAGTTTTAATAACGTTAAATAATTTCTGGACAAAATTTTTTTTTTTTTTGAGTGTGTCATGACCTGCATAAATTGATTTTTACTATGTCAACCAGGCCCGAAAACGATTTTGTAAATTCTCATTGACATATAGGTTACTTTAGGTCAAAGATACTAAACTAATAGGATAGCCCATCCGACGAAATTGGTAAACATATTAATGACGCAATAAAGTTATTAATGACGTCATCTACAAATGTCATTTATAAAGTGACAGATGTGTCATACGTAACACATGTATAAATCGTTCAAGTGTATGTAAATTAATCCATTTGGTTTACTAGAAACCGTATCTTATTGGGCCAAGAAATTAACAAGAACATTATTAGAAAAAAAATTATTTTTGGAAAGCTATTTAAATAACGTCATTTAGCTATATGTAGTACTTTAAAACTTATCATTCAATATTGGTTTGTTTCAACCGAGGTTTCAACAAGGCGTTTAAAACCGATCCCTGATCAGTTCATGAACCGGTTTATTCGCATGCTTGAACTATGTACTAATACATGTATTGCCCAGTATTAGCCGGCGCTGGAACGCTTTTACGACTGGCCTAACTGTAAATGACATATGACATTTGCGTCTTTTGGGTTCATACAAATGTACGCATCGCTAGAGTAAACACCTAAAGAATCTAGCAATAGATGGAGTTAGGAGAGCGATGCATAGCTACCAGCTCACGTTAGTTATGAACAGCGCAAGCGTCTAAACATCCCGGCACAATTCATCTTCCGGTTCATGTACTGCTCTGATCGTACGCAAACCCGTTCATGAATTATTTTTAAGTTGTTGGAACGGATTCCTGACCGTCCAGTGAACTATCAGAGACTGTGTTGGAACGAGATATTGATACTGCGTACACTCGTGATCGTTTACTGTACCGTCCAAGTAGTTGAAACAAACCTATAAAATCCAATTCATCGGTTTAAATATTTTGCGTTACTAATGACGTTTAGGTATCCTTAATCTTAATCGGCTTTAAAGGTTGCAGAATCGTTTTTTTAACAAAAAGTTTTTTTTTTTATGAAACGGTGCTGGTACACGCGGTTTTTTAAAAAGAGTATTTACTGACGAATTTAACAGCTAAAAGATAAGGTTCGTCAAGAAATTGAACGAATTACCCCAGAAGTATCCCAAAATGTGGTTAAAAGAGCTAATATTTGTACAGCGCCTAGAAACCGATATTATTTTTTAAAATTAATGTTAAATAGTTAAATGCTTGACCTATAAAACAATTAAATAAAACTCTTTTATTGGTCTGTTACATTAAAAACACCTTGTACTACATTAAAAAATAAATAATGCAGCAACGACAGCGTGGATTAATGACAAAAATAGTCAAAGAGAAACCAAATAAATAAGATTGCTCCTGACGAAGTGACGAGAGAAGTTGAATGTGGCATATCATTACTATAAGAGATTCTTCAAGAAAAAAGTTATGTGATAATAAACTACAGTTATTTATGCTCTAGAAAATATCTTACAATTTTTAAAAGCTTGTCAAGATATTTTATAGAGAAACATTTGCAGCACACATATGCTACAAGCTATAAGTAAACGTTAGTCAATACGCTAATTTTTGTAACAGTAACATTTTATTGTCAGCAGAGAAACGCGTTTTTTTTACAATACTTTTCATTATCGAAGATACCATTCATAATTGTAGTAATTAATTACAAATAATATTTTATTTTAATTATGTAACTTTTTTGTCGTTGTTAGAAAGTATTTAAATATTTCTTTGCACATGTTATTCCATTGTATTCGAAAAATCCCTGTCAGGTTTAAGAAATGAATGGCTCCGTTGATTGTAAGGTATTTACTTGCTGTCGCCGTGAAACCGTAAACACCTTCACAAATCAATTATCCTCACATTTTACAGTCAATTCCCACAATACCTTTCAAAACTGTCTACTCTGCAGGAGTCGCCTTTTGTTTTAAAATATATCAGAGAGATCGTAAAGCGCGGCACACGTTCTTAACCCCTCGTGTTAGCGTTGTATGTGGGTGTCTCAAATATCTGCTCTCTTCTTCATAATTAAATGTTTTGTTTTCATCGAGTTTGCTACAAGGGCGTATTTGTAGACAATTGTTCGAGACAAAGTCTGATTGTATCTTCCTTTATGTTTGGAATTGCTTCGTCATAGTTTTACGAAGGTGAAAGGTTTTGTTTCAAAACATGTTTGTACTTTGTCGTGAACAGCTGTAATGTGGGGGCGTAAAATTATGACAGTTTTTTTTTACATACGAGATTTATTAAAAAATATGTTTATGCTTTTTTTATTGCACATAAAAAGACGTAGTGCGTGAATTTATGCTTTTATTCAACCCGTGATCGGTCGCACATCTAAATTTTAAGTGAACGGTCGCGGTGCGGTTATTTTGGCCGAATTACATTTGCTTTTGCAAAAATGTGGTAGATACAATTAAGTTTAGGAAAAAATGCTATTAATGCTCATTTAAAATGATTACTTTTATTTGTTAATGTGAACGAAACTACTTTGTATACAAACTTAACCCGATCAACGTGTTAATTATAATAACAAACAAAATAATATGTTCTAGAAATTATATTTAATTTAACAATAAATAGATTGGCTTTACGAATCGGACAGTATTGACTGCATGTATGTAGTAGTAATATAACAAGTGCATTAAAAAATTATCGATAATTTTTGGTAAATATGCTGGAAAAAAAACACGATAGCACGAAGTGCACGAGTGATTTTTTCTTATTCGACTTGCTCGAGTGAAGATTTGTCAAAAATTATAGATTATTTGCAATGCACGAGTTATATTTTGTCAGAAAATTTCCTTCACCTAACCTACCTGTCAAATTAAATGTATGTTATGTCAAATTTTGCAAGTACTGTCAGAGTGGTGCGTCAGGGATGTGGTTTAACCTATATTAAAGTAACGCTACTGGTCGCCGAAATTCGTCAAAAAATTATCAAGACCAAAATATTTTATTCCCTCTCCAAATTTATATTTTCGACCAATCATAAACTCAGATTTCTTAGAATCGACCAATAAACGCATGAAAATCTGTTAATTGCGAAAAGGATATTGTCAGTGTATGATTATGTTTATTTGTCATTTCTAGGAAATCTGACTTTGTTATCGATGGAAAACGCAAATTTGACAGGAGGATCAACATCTGACAGGGGTGTGTAAAATTATTACCGTGTAACATTGCTCCTGTTGGTAGTCTCTAGAAGATTTAAGATTAGTGATTGGTTAAAAACGCAAATTTGACAGGTGAAGGAAATTTTCACAAATATATTTAGGGTACTTACTGATTGCACACAGTTTTTGTTTTCTGATGTTTCTTTTGAGAACATTATGTAGCACATTTCAGGACGCTGGCTATGTTCAGGGTGGTCCAAATTCGATGGGATTGCATGGGTATCTCACATAATATAGACCAACGGTTAAATTACCAATACTGTAAAGTTTTTTGAGACAAACTTGGGACCGTTTTCAAAAATATTCTATCAATGCCGGTTTTTAAGCTGCAGGAAAGAAAGTTTTTTTTTGTCATATTTGTAATGGGTCATATCTCGGTTATCGTTGTAAATATTAAAAAATGTATAAAGATAATTTTTAGATATTTTTATGTAAAATTCGAAGTACTTAACCCTCCAGTACTGACATGATTTTTGTAACGCGAGTACTAACATCGGTCTGTGGGCCGGAATTCATCCAAAGCTTATTTTAAAAGTATTATTTAAATTCTAAGTGTGCTTTATATTAAAAATTAACCTTCGAAGCATATTTGAATCTGTACTCTTTGAATTAAATGCTGCAAATACGTTTGTGGCAGCTATGTTTAGTATACGATAAAAAATTACCATAGGCCACCTTCTCGTATTTCTAGCGCAGTTATAGCCTGAGCATAGTTTGTCCACTATATCAACACCAGACTTTGTACATTGTACAACATAATAATTTGTCGTTTTCCCGTATTTTCATCAAGACTATCAAAATCATAGGGTATTTCTCGTTTGTTCTTTTTTATTATGCCTACCACAGTTCGTTTCTTCTCCAACAAAGTTTTACATAATGGTAATAATAATCCAATTAGTAACATCAATACTAACACGGGTCTGTGAGACCGAAATACCCAAAAAAAACTGGCAAAAATCGCTAAAAAACGCTTGCGACTGCGAGAGCTGGTCGATAAATAGATATAATGAAGATAGCGACGAGCCCAATCCCCTTCTCACACGCGTTTTCTAGTTTCGGGGATAAAATTGGGGGGTCGGTCTGTGAGACCGCATGTTAGCACTGGAGGGTTAACTAAAAAACTTTTTTTTTTTGCCGTTAAAAAGTTATGACAGAAAAATAATAACTAATAATGTTTTTTTTTCCACAAAATAAAAAATTTATTTCGATCTTACTTTATACTGATTTTGAAGTATAGAAAAAAATACAAATTAATTTTGAAATTTTACTAGAAAAAAGACTTTAGTTAGTATTATTAAGTATTCTTGCAAATTTTAAACAACATGTTACGTGTTTAAATTTAAAAAAAAGATTTTATTGTATTGGTTTATCACCAATTAGGTAAACGTTTTGTGGTTCAAAAATATCTCAAGTTGCTGTTAATCTCCGACATAAGGTAATGAAGAATATCTACCTACTAAGTTTAAGTAAACACAGTTTACACTGCCTTTACCCAACTGGCTTCGAGCGATTAGTAGGTTGCTTAAAGGGCATTGTACGTTAAATTTTCATAAAAGGCTATTATGTACCCTTCTCTGTAGGTTAATTATTATTAGACCCAAATCTTTGCGGGTCCTGTACGGTGATTGTTTAAATGTTAAAGTTCAAAAACTTAAGATAATTAAAACTTGCCTTAAGTAAATGATTTCTTAGTTTCCTGTTTATAATAATAACACCAGTGTCTGCAGGCGTTATTTGCTGTAATCACGTTTTGTAACCTAACATCAACAATTTTCATGCAGGTTTTGTTTATGATCCTAGTTTTATTTGATTTTCTATGATTGCTGCTGTCTAAGTACCTAGTACACCTTAGAAAAAAAAAGCTCTAAATTTTTATTTTATTTCATCAGCTTCGGTTTACACATAGATAAGTATAGTAAACCGTGGTAAACAATAACATAGATTACAAGAGACTAAAAACGAAAACAATTTCGTTCATTTTGGATTTGCACTGCACTTTTTTGGTAATTTAACGGTTTCTCTATCTTAACTAATAAGCGAGATACCCATGTAACCTATCGAATTTGGACCACCCGTTAGATGCGGAAACACAAATTGTTTGTGAAACCATAGGTCATCAATGAATGAAATTGAAAGTATGTATTCGCAATAATGTTGTTAATTTATACATTATGTATACCGGGTGTCACACGTTCATGGTACACCCCCTTTTTTTCTTAAGTTTTGATTTTAAATAAATGAAATTTTAGATATATGATATATGCCAAAAAAAACGGGCTTTTTGAGCCGTTGCACACATTTGTTTCACTTCCGGTTTCGCCGGAAATGACCCTAACTTTTTATTTTAAATAGAACACCCTGTATATTTTTACATTTTTGGAAAGAGGAAGCGATTTTGGATACAAATGCACTATTTTCGTTAATTTTTATAAACTCAAAATTTTTTTAAAACAAAATTTAGTTTTTTATTAAGGGTGCCTTGACCTGCACAAATTGATTTTTATTATGTCAACAATTGTTCAAAAAACGTTTTTGTAAATTTTAAATGACATTTAGGTTACTTTAATCGGCTTTGAAGGTTGAGGAATCGGTTTTTTGACAAAAAGCCAATTTTTTTTAAATGGAATCATGCTGGTACTACCGATTATTTAAATGGATCATCTTCTAACGAATCCATCAATACCAATAACTTGTATTTTTATTAAGAGTCTACTTTAAAAACTTCAAATTATTGTGAAAATTTATTAAGAGATCCTGTTAATCGCAGTACACTGTGCATAACTACAACAAAACAAATGATCGTTGTTTTATGTGTAACTACTATAGTCGTTTAATTAGACAGTCTAAAAATTTTGGTAATCATTTTTACATAATTAGATTACCGCGATTAAGAGGATCTCTTAATAAATTTTCACAATAATTTGAAATTTTTGAAGGAGATTTTAATAAAAATACAAGTTATTGGTATCGATGGATTCGCTTGAAGATGATCTATTTAAATAACCGCTAGTACCAACAGGGTTCCATTTAAAAAAGTTGACTTTTTGTCAAAAAACCGATTCCTCAACCTTCAAAGCCGATTAAAGTAACCTAAATGTCATTTAAAATTTTCAAAAACGTTTTTTGGACAATTGTTGACATAATAAAAATCAATTTGTGCAGGTCACGGCACCCTTAATAAAAAACTAAATTTTGTTTGAAAAAAATTTTGAGGTTATAAAAATTAACGAAAATAGTGCAGTTGTATCAAAAATCACTTTCTCTTTCCAAAAATATAAAAATATACAGGGTGTTCCATTTAAAATAACAGAGTTGGGGTAATTTCCGGCGAAACCGGAAGTGAAACAAATATGTGCAACGGTTCAAAGGGCCCGGTTTTTTGCACATATCATATGTCTAAAATCTCATTTATTTAAAATCAAAACTAAAGAAAAAAAAGGGGGTGTACCATGAACGTGTGACACCCGGTATGTGCAAAAAGTGAAGCTCACTATTTTGAAGTGAGATATTTACTGCGTTGTCTTTCCAGCATAGACTGTAAATTAGCGTTTGTGTTCTATGAATGAAAATTAAACAGTGATAAAACCGGTTAAGACCGGTTTTAGTATTGATTTATTCGTTTCCATTGTTGGACACAAAAAAAAACATTTTGTTTACGTTTTTGTAAATACTATAGTTAATTTTGTTTAACGGTTACTTTTCAGTCCCTGTAATTAACTTATTTTAATCGTATTGGCATCCTGTTTGTTTATAATCCTCGATAATTTGCGATAGTCAGTCATTTAAGTTCATTTTAATAGCAATAATAATGATGTTTCTGGGGAATAAAAAAAAATCGTGTTTATTTTGTTACTGTTCTTGAAATTCGTTAAGAGTGCTTAACTTTAATTCCTGAAGTTTTTTTTATGTAAATGATATTTGAAGTAAAAGTTTTTATTGTTACGAGCTTTGAAAATGGCAAGCAAGAGACTGTATGTTAAGAAGATGTTAATAATCTCGGCAATATGATATTCGCAGTTCCTGTTTCCTCTTATTCTATAAGGGACGTTTCCTTATTTTAAAATTATACGGTGCATTTGTACGCACGTTCGTTTTTACGAGGCAAGTTGCTGAAGATATTTTATATTTCAGGTGGTGCCGCCGCTCACGTCCAGGCCATAGTCAAAGAAACAGCCCTGCTTCCGTGCGATCTCACCTCGCAGGCCCCCAACGACAGCGTCGTGCTTGTCGTGTGGTACAAAGACGAGCACACCCCAATTTACAGGTATGTTAAACTGATCAAAGATTCATGGCCACCCGTTTCAAATCTTGACACAATAAAACACTGACACAACAGATTCGTTTAATAATTGAATTATGTCTTCTTTTTCGACGTTACATTTATAAACGAGTTAAAGTTTGGGATGTCTTGAATAATTGACAGTGACCGAAGCCTGCGCGCAGTTGGCCAAGTTTTATCCGCGTATTGAAAAATTAAGTAGTTTAAGACGAGCGCTTATATTGTGTTAGTAGTAATGAAATTATTTCATGATTGTGCCGCTTTTACCCAATTTGGGGAGGCTGATGCTAATTTAATAAATAAACAGAGAGCGCGCAGCGTTACCTTTGTTTCTGTTAAGCGGGGGAAGTTCGCGGTTTGGAGTTCTTTGCGGGAATGATGCTGTGCAGGGATACAAGTTAATAAAACAGGCATAATGTTTATTCTAATCCCTCGCCTTAATTTCGGTCCGTGTAGTTAAAGGTTTTTTATGCTCGCTTATAATGATTCTTAATTATCACCTCTTGAATCAATTCTAAGGACCAGTCGTACATTTAATGGCATATAAAAATTAAACGGCATAAACTAAACCTGTTCTAAATATCAGTTTTTACCTATTTATTTTAATCTTGGAACCCGTTTATACTTTTTTAAACAATAAGGACTATATCAGATTTTTACATGCCTAACACAGTACAGGGTGTTCCAAATTCGATGGGATTGCATGGGTATCTCGCTTAATATTTTAGATTTTAGAGACACGAAAAATGTACCCAAAAATTTGCAGTTTTTTGAGATAAACCCAGAACCTTTTTAAAAATGTTTTATTATTTTCCGTTTTTAAGTTATTAGCGAAAAGCTGCTTTTTTTTGTCATAATAATAATGTGTCATGTCTCCGTTTTTTTTGTAAATATCGAAAAAAAATTTGGAGACTATTTTTAGATATTTTTATAAAAAATTTGATTATACTTAAAGATATTTTTTACGCACGTCATTAAAAAGTTTTAATTCAAACCTACCTTTTTTTAAATAAAAATGATATTTGGCTATGACCGATTTAAATTCCTTACTTTTTTCTCATTTCAAGTGTATAAGGGTTGATGTATTAATTTTTATTAATATGCCATTACAATGGTTTTTTAAATTATTTTTAAATATAAAAACCAAAGGTAGGCCATGTAAAACAAAGAAAAAAGAACAAGATTTGAGCAAAACATTAACAACGATATAGTCAGCATCAGCATTTATACAAAAAAAATATGAATACGATTTAATTGTAGCAAATGTATTGAAACCTTACTAACCGTAAACAGTAATCCTCACAACTTTTTTTCATATTTACAACAATAACGGAGATATGACACATTATTATTATGACAAAAAGCAGTTTTTCGCCAATAACTCAAAAACAGGAAATAATAGAATATTTTTGAAAACGGTTTATCTCAATAAACTGCACATTTTTGGCAAGTGAACCGTTTCTTTATCTTGAATATTCAGGGAGATACCTATGTAATCTCATCGAATTTGGACCACCCTGTACATACTTTAATGAAAATAAAAGATGGTAGCCAGAGATTAAAAACAAAAAATATTTCGTTTGTGTTGATCGAAACGAATAAAAAATTAAATTTTCTATATTTTCGCTACCCAAAAAAAATCTTTTTCATATTTAGAAACCAAAATTAAATAATGCTTAATCCCATTTATAACCAGGGACTAAAATCGAAAAATATTTGATTCGTTTTTGATCGGAACGAAAACAAAATATTTCGTTTTCGTTCTTGACGTTCCCTACCATAAAATTTCATTTTCGTGAACCGAAATTTAATAACGGTGTAAACTGTTTTTTTTTTCTTTTTTTTTGCTTAGTCACCAAGTCGAGAATCTATGTGTCACCACCCTCTTTTTACAAAATTCAGCGCAAAGAATTTTATAGAACGATGGCCAAATGTCAAAAGGACAGTGTTGGCAACCCTATTAATGCGATGGAGATTATAAATGCTTCGTATGTATTAAAAAAATTTATATCAACAAAGTTCGCCTTTAAATAAAAACAAATTTGGCGTAACTATTTTCGTTTTTGTTAATTAATGTAAAATATAAAATTTTCTTAATTTTCGTTTTTTTTAGTTTTAAATATTTATTTATTTTTTTATTTAAAATCTCTTAGAAACCTAAATTGTACGGTTTAACACATACATTTCTAACTTTCATGGCTAACTACCTGCGTATTTTATTAAATGTTGGTGCAAATGACTGTAGTGACCTTTGTGTCATTAAAAGAAAACAATAATTAATTATTCAGAAATGTCACAGCCAACTAGGTATCCTTTGCAAAAATTATTTTGTATTAAATCTCAAAATCAAATGTCGGAAAACCTATCAGGCAAAAAGTTCAATATTTTAAATAAAAATTACACTAGCTAAAACAGTTTTAAGAGTGATTATTATAAATTTCATGTGCTAAATGCATAAAATTAATTTTTTCTTATGCATTTAAGGTCTTTTGCGGTAGGCGCTTTACTTTTATACGCTTCACAAATTATTAAAGTGTTAAAAATTAATTATGCATTCATAATGTAGCCAGGATTCAGAAACGGTTCAGCTTTTACTTTGTAGTTCTACTTTCTGAATATACATCAGGATGACTTCTAGGCCATAGGACTTTGTAGGGAGGGCACTTAAAACTTTCTGTTTAGTAACTTGTGCGTCATCTTTTGGATGACGTTAAATTTGATGTCGATTAATATGCAACCGATTGATGAAACACATACCTACCTACTTCATTTTATACACTACAATTATGTTAAATTTCCTAAAGAAACGCCTAAAAACTGCATAATAAGCAGTGATGTGAAATGACGGTCATTGATGATTGTGACGTCATGACCGTCATGACCTGTCATATGACCGTCATTTATGATTGTTTTTATAACAATGGTATAAAATTAATATATATGTAATAGGAATAAAAAATAAAAAGCAGAATTATTAGTATCAGTATCTCTATCTGGGTATTGTATTCCTTCAAAGAAGGCTCTAGAAGTCGAGGGAGTTGAAGGTGATTTTGGACTACTTATGCTGAGAGCTAAACATTTTTTAATAAAATTTTTATTTGAGTAAACTTTAATTTTACATGCTCTGGGCATTTCTTGCATGTTGTAATTAAATGTTCTGCCATTCTAGTGGCATGTAATCCGTATCTCTTTCTACAAAATTGGCAACCATAAGTACCTAGCTACCTTTTGCTGCGAACTTGCAGGATAACGTACAAAAAAGTAAAATACCTTCCCTTTTCTCCGCATTGTGTTTACCAACTTTCAGAATACTTTATATAGTGGTACTTACATTTTTATTAACGATATTGCAATTAAGATTAACACAAATCAAGTGTCATTTTTGGATGTTAGAAAAACTGTCATTTTGAATTTTGGAGCTTAGAATGGTCACGGTCATTTAAAATCCATGTGACGTGACGTCATGACCGTCATGACAAACTGTCATGACGCGGTCATATGACACACTCACATCACTGATAATAAGATATGAATTTTAATAAATTTGATCTCCAAATAAGACTGAATCTGCCGATTTCAAATAATGCCTATTCAACATTAATTCATCGCGCTAAAAGTATTTAAAAAATCTCGTTTACCGACTGTTTTTGCTTAATAGAAGTTTGTGAAAAATATCACGACTGCCGTTATGTCATAAACATTATTTGTTTTAGACCGCGGGTAGGCAATTTAAACCGCTGAGCCATAATAAAAATCGAATAATTTCGCGGTTCATATACGCATAACGGGCACTTGACATTTAAACTTAATTTATGTTAGTATTTATAAGTCCCTCATTTTATTTTATCACATAAAATATCAAAAATGGAACACATTATTTTAATTCCTTTTTTTCTATTTTAGACATGAACGCAACGAATGTTGGAAATTTGATAGTGAAACTAAGAGAAAGCTGTAGTAACGTATGACATTTTAGTCTGATCATAAAATAGATTAGTAATAATACTTACATGTTTCAGTTAAATGAAAATGGTTACAGTAGCAGTGCTGGTGCTAAACAATAAATTTTAAAAGCTTAAATTAAGTCTTTTAGTTGTACCAGACATATATAATTATGGTCTTTCAAATTATTGGAAAATACATCACCAAAACAAAGACTACTTTAATTAATAACGTTAATTATTGTTGGGACAGTGTTTCAATTATAACGTGTTGTATGTTTCAAACCTGTCTAACTTTTATACATCACAGCACACTCTAATTAAAGTAACAATCATTTGTAGAAATAATACATTCTGTTTCTTTCTCGCAGACACGGCAGAATCTAAGTTCGTTTCAAGTCGTTGATAACTTAATGTAAAATCAGTATAAATTTAATTGACACTGTAGTAGTATCGTGAAATATAAAATAAATGCTAATTGTTTTGTAGAGGTAATATCGTATTCACGATGAAAAGGAAAATAATTTGATAATCGTCTAAGCTTATTTTTGATTAGTATGGTTTATTTATTTTTAAATAAAGTTGCTTTGTAAACTAATTTAAACTTGCTGCCTTGCTTATCTCTTACACACTGCCATTTAAAACTTTAAATTTTAAAATTCCTTTATATTGGATATCTTCCAGCAAAGGCCGATGAACGTGTGTGCGTACTTGCGTAGTATCGATATCGCGTTTCAACAGAATATCTGATAGTTGATCGGACGGTTAGTCGGCTGTTCCAGCAACTATCGAATCAATTCATGAACTAGTTTGTGGACGGTAAAACCAGTACGTGAACGAAAGCAAGAACTATCGCTGGATTTTTAGACGCATGCGCTATTCACACCCAACGTGTTCTATTGTAGCTATGCATCACATCCTCAATTCCATGCTTTCTCAAGATGTTAACACTTGCATCGCTTAAATTTCTATGAAACAAAGAACACAAATGTCATTTACAATTAGCCATTTCGTTAAAGCATTTCGGGCTACGGCTAATACATTTATTAGTCCATTGACGCATGTGCATAAACCGATTCCGTATCAGTACGTGAATTAGTACAAAAAGTGCTGCTGGAACCATCCTATTGAGAATGCTGCCAGTCATGGTTAAAAAATAATAACATTGTTCCAAGTTATTACAGAAAATAAAAATATATCAAAAACAAAAATATTAAAAGAGTCTATGAAAAATCCACATCCAATATCCAATATAAATGCTAAATCTCTTTGTGTGTTTTATGTTTTCTATGTTATTGATTTAATGTTTTTGTAATTTTATGGTAATATTTTGGCATCTCTCTATCTCTAAAATCGAGATCCGTGTACTGGCTCGAATATACTAGAATACCGTGTACTTGCCAATATTTAACATATTTTCTTACATTCTGCTAAATCTTTAACGGAACTTTACAAAAATCTCTTACTTAATGTCCTCTGATATTCAAGCGTTGAGTTTTTCAGGACTTATTAAATGTGTGTAATATAAATGATTTTGATTTAATACTTAAGAAGACACAGTAAAAAATTTAAGGAAATTTCAGACTAATATAGATCATAAGTATCTTTAGCATTAAGAACCATTTGGTTTACAGATGATCGCATAGCTCTATGAGCTTAGTGTGCCTTAACTTTGTTTAGTTATTATGGTGTGCAAGTAGATATAATCGTTCGTACTTTACCGTTTTAATTTTCGTACTCCGACTTCAGGCTCGGAAATCACTTGTTTTATTATTTATTTATTTATTTATTTAGTCATGAGTCCTTCTACTGTTAGGTGTAGGACTGTTGAGTTGTGTTGTGCTGACTTTTTTCTATGTTTTTTTTCTGTCTTGTGCTAGCCTTTTTATATCTTTCCATTTGATGTTTCTATCCGCTGCTGCTTTTTTAACTTCGTCATGCCAGGTTTTTCTCGGTCTACCTCTTTTGTTTTTTCCCTGTGTTCTTGCTTCATATGCTCTTCTGGTTAACCTTTCTTCTTTCATCCTATAAATGTGACCCAACCATCCCAGCTGCCTTTCCTGTATTTTTGTTTCGATTTTATCTTTAATTGTTCTCTATATGTATGTTTCGTTTCTGATTCTGTCTTTTTTTGTTTTTCCTTGGATTTTTATTAGAAATCTCATTTCAGCTGCATTCACTCGGCTACTATTTTTATTTGTGAGTGTCCACGTTTTACTTCCGTATGAAAGTGCCGGAGTTACTACCTTTTTGACCACTTCTACTTTTGTTGTTTTTGGGACTTCTCTATTTCCAAAAAATGTTGTTCTAAAACTGTTAAATATTCTTCCCACATTTCCTGTCCTTTCGCTTATTTCCTTGTCCATTCCTCCATTTTTCTCTATGATCACTCCTAAATATTTAATGCTTTCTACCTGTTCTAACCTAAGCCCATTTAAAGTGATGCTATGCCCTTTGTTTTCTGTTGTAACGATCATAGTTTTAGTTTTTTCGGTATTTATTTTCATATTAATTTTTTCCAATTCCAGGTTTAGAGTTTCTAAATTATATTGCAGGTTTTTTTCTGTTTCCGCGACTAATACCATGTCGTCTGCGAACATTAGCTCTGTTATGTTAATTTGTCACTTGTTTTGTGTCAAATGGGGTGCGGGCGTACGTTTTTTTTTTTTTTAATGCAAATGCACTTTACTCAAATCTATATATAAACGAATCACATCTACAAAACTTCTAATTGCTCAACTATACAAAGTGACTAAAATATTTTGGAATATTTACGTTGAAAATATTAAGATTGTGTCTTTTTTTTTCTCCTTCTTAAGCTTACATGTATTTACCGTGAGTTGTGTGGCATTTGTTTCTTTTTATTTGTGGACTTTCTTGATAATAATTCTCTTAATATCTTGTTATCTATAAATATCCCTCTAACCTTACTCCTTTCGTTCCCTTTGTTCGCAGTAGTTTCCTTAGTCTGTCCTATCAGCTTTTTTCTCCAGTTTGCGCTTCATAGACTTTTCTGTCCATCCTATCTTCTTTCTATTCGAGGCACATGACCTAGTCATGCTAGTCGTTCGTCTTTGATGTGTTCCGTTGGTTGTAGTTAGATTGTACTTTCATGATTTTTATTTCCAAATTGTCCATCAGGTGTAAAACCTTATTTTTTTCTTAGAAACCTGATTTCCATATTTTTAGTCCCGCTTTTTCAATTTTTGGTAATGATCCATGATTCACATTTATAGGTTAGGATGGGGCTAAACACTTTGTGGCGGACATCCACCTTCATTTCTTTAGATACTTTTTTTGGAATGTTTTCTTTGTTGCCACAAATAGTTCTACTGTCTTGTCTACCTTTATTTTAGATATTGTTCTGATGAACTCCTCTTTTGTTATATGTAGTTCTTCTGTCATTTTTTCCCTCCAAAAAAACTATTTGATAACAATACACATAAAGTATCTACACTTTTGTAGATGTTGTTTGTCTAATATAAAAAAAAATTACAATCAGATAAAAAAAATTTATTACCAAGAAGACTTAATTATTAAGTTTTAAAAACTATTTTTTAATAGACTAACACATTTTTTGTATGTTTAAAAACTACTGACATTACCTTTAACAGTTGTGATGTCATAAAAATCAAAAAATAAATTAATCTATAAGGTTACAGCCAACAACGGAGCAATTTTTTGAGAAAAAAAAAGCTTTATTCAGTAAACTTATTTAATATTTATACTATTTCCTATTTGTGGTAGTTAATTTTGTTATTTTTTAGGTTTTTTGCTGTTTTATTTTTCGAAAGTTGGCAAAACTGATCAATTTAATTTTTTTTTAAATGGCACCTAAATTTGTCATTTTAAGTGACTCTTTTGGTTGAATAATATTAAAGTTTTTTATGTTATGCGGTACATTATTGTCATTCTCCATAGTTACATTGTTCAGTAATTTTGTTTGAAATAAGAAATATTTATGCACATAATTTACATGTTAAGGGAGAAAAAATATTAAAATATTCGTGACCAACCCCTGATGTTTCGAACGATGCCACTGTTGGTTCAGTTATCGTTTCATCACCTGAAAATATGCCTAATACGGGGCCGTCAGAGTTTGATAAATTGCTCGCAATAAATTTTTGTGCAATCGAACTCTGCCACATAAAGCTTATAAAGTAACTTGCCTGAATACGATGAGTTTATATTTAAAATGTTTCTAACTCATTTCCCAGTACGCTCCGCGAAGCATATCCGTCAGATTTCCTCTCATTTTGTCATACAAATATCTCCTCAAGAATATTAAAAATACATTATAAATCCAGCCATAGAAAACTCCTTTTAAGTTCTGTTCACATATTACACGTAATCTCGGCTCGTAACGGAGGCCATAAAGCAAGTACGATCCCATCTTTGACAGACAGAGCCATAACGATTTTAAAGCCTCGCTACGCACGCAGCCTACATAAAGACGCAAGACTATTAACTACCGGCCTTATTTTTCATGGGGGGTGCATTTCATTTCACGGAAATCTTTGATAAATGTACGACTATCAATTTTAGTTCGCCTTGGAACGCACCCGCTGTCGTATATTATTGCATTGAGGAAATGAGACGAGGCAACCGGAGACGTACAAGGTGCTAAGAAAGAAACATTATAACTTTCCTTTCATCGCATTGTTGCCATTCATTGCTTATTCCGAGACAAAATGAAGCTGGATTTATCACTATGCTACGTAGAACTTTACAAGGCGTTCCCAAAATAATAACTGTCTTAAAAGTTACAGATTGTTACTAAATAAATAATTTCATTCAAGCACATGCCAAGTTAAGAATAATTACAGAGGGTGGGGACTTAAGAAATGAACACTTTAACGATATTGCAATAGCAAGTTAATCGACAGCTGACGGCTAACGCGCATAATTACATGTTGTTTATACTTTCGACTTTATGTCTGTCAATATTATCACCCTAAAAATGCCAAAGTTGTTATCACCGGAAATAGAGATTACTGTGATTTTTTTTAAGTCAGCTTATTCCAGAAGAACTATCCAAGCTCAATTAAAATCCTATGAAACTACTATCAGTTCGGGTGCAATACAAAGTGTGACCCACTGTGAAGCTTAACAATGTCAATTCCAGGCCGAAAACGTTCCTACTTTGCCTTTAAAACGGAAACCTAAAAAGGTAACTCGCGAAGTTGAAAAGAAAATCTCCAGAATGTGCAGCAAGAAAAACCCGCCGAATCAATGTCAAATGGCCAAAGCATTCGAAGACATTCCGGTAGGTTATCTACGGAGATTTGGGAAAAAGATGGCCAAGAAAGCTTTAAGTTCGTGTGCTAAAAGCATCGCACATCGCAAGAAAGTTGTAGGAGAAGCGTCTTGCTGGTCAAAGATCAGAGTATGTAGGGTCACTGGATGAAGCCGGGTTAAAAGTCGACTATTGCAACGGAAAACGCAAGATTCGTTACGTCAAAGATGAAGAAACTGTATCGGAAAGTTGGATTTGCGAAACAAAGAAGAGGTTCGATTTCCAGCTCAGGCTGGCAGGAATCATTTCGGGAAGAGGATTCTAGAACTTATCCGAGTGCCATCAGGGGTAAAAATTAATGCAAAGCACTACGTCGAAGAAGCGTTGAAGCCTTTGGTGGAAGAAAGAATTCCGGACATTTATCGTGAAAAAGAGAAAAATGTGTTTATTCATCATGGTGTAGCTAAGGTCTACTGCAAGATAGATTCATGAATTTCGTGTAGAGGTCAAATAAAGTGGCTTTCCAAAGCTGATAAGCAATAGTGAGATTCCTGTCAAGTGTCCTGGTGCGAATCATATGGATGTTGTTAAATTCGACTGGCTAAAACAACATATGTTCCAGCATCGCGCTACCGCAATGAATGACCTTTGGAAATTTTCTCAGGAAGGGTGGAATAGTCCTTCTCCTGATTGGACCGTGAACATTTTTTAGAGCAGGAATTGCCTGTGTAGGAAAGTAGTTTAGAATTAGGGTCATCAAATAGAACATGTTTACGATATAAAAAATGGTTTGTTTAATTTTTTCACTAATTAAAAATTTTCATTTCTTAACACGTTGACTGCCAAGGCAACTTTCAGGATTCCGCTGGCAGAAGCCATATTGTATTATTCAAAACTCTAGTTACAATATTATTAACAAAGTTTCAGTTCGTGTAAGCCAGCCTTGATTTTTCTGTCTATTTTCAGAAGCCACCTATCCAGAAATACGCTTATATTCTACGAGTATAATCGTCGCTGCACGAAAATGACTAGTAAGAGCACCATGATTTATCTCGTAGTTGGCGTCCTGTATAAGAACGCAAACTACGAGCTATCTCGTACTTGGCAGTCAACCTGTTAAGTCCTTACTTTCTGTAGATAAACAATAAAACATGTTTCTTTAAATCTAGCCGTGTCTATGCAAAGCTGCAGCGTTGTTATTAATTTATGAGAGATTTGTCTACTTTTATTTATTACTTAGTAAATGTTTGATATTCAGCTGCATTATAATTATAAGCTGAATAGCTGCATTATAATTACTCGCGATTGAGTTTTGAATATCTAAAAATAATAACGAATTTCTATAAATTGTTTAAAGAGGAACATATTAATTAACTGGTTTAATAAATCTAGCAATGGTTTTATTGTAATAGCAAAATAAAGCTGTGTTATTCAAATGATGTAGTGTATGGTTTAATTACAGAATTAACTGAAATTACATGTAGCAAATTCATCGTTAATAGAATTATCGCACAATGGCCATGCATTTCGTCCGCAACAATTGGTTTAATAAAAGCTGCTTTAACATATTCAATTAATTTTTGTTAAGCAGCGATCATAATACACGCTGCGGTTGCATTGTAAACCATCCATTATTGTTGTAAACCATTGTTATAAATTCATAAATCTGCGGTATTATAACTGTAATCAGGTTAGTACTGAAGTCATCCATCAAGATGATACACTACAATATATCGTGGGTAAAACTAGATTTGAAAAAGTCCATCAGAATTCAACACCAGAGGTTTATATATCTTGGCTACGATGTTTATGTAGCAGATTCGTGTAAGAGTTATAGTGCAGATCACGTACACGTCCTGCTGTTATCCTGGCAGATAAACGTAAGATAGGATGTCAAACGGCGGACGTTGGTCGAGCCCGGATAACAATCTCTGTTTCATATTTTTCTCGTGGACTTAGGAAATCCAGGTCTGAGCGAGTTTCGGAACGTCAACTTTTTGCCGGACCCCGTAATCCACTTTGCGGTTGGAACGCGGGCGCGTCTTCAAGATGGATACAAGAACTTGCAGGAATGGAAAAAGAGCGGCAGTAGTAAGCGTAATTCTCCCTCAGGGAAATCTAGGTTTGTTGGATCTGGTTAATCTGCCGACAGTCCGCAATCTAGTAGGCTGAGATTGTTGTGACAACATTATGCGTGGGGTTTCAATTACTGTAGCGATGAATAAGTGTGTGAAAGGAACTAATTTTAAAATCAATAGTTCGTGCTCAAGTCTTATATAAATAGATTAAGCCAAACGTATCTACTAAAAATATCTAATAGAACTTCACTTTTTATTATAGCGTTGTATAACACTACGAAGTCTGGTTAAACGCTTTTTTTAGTTTAGTTTGCACAAGGTTCAGGAAACTTTTCTCGTTAAAAATGACATTGTTGCTAAACTTAATGCAATTTTTATGGAGAGTATAGTCAAGAAATGTGTGCATTTTATAGCAAGTAACTCCAATAGATCTTAATTACTAAGATCATGAGAAACTAGTACCTTGCTTTAATACATGCTACAAACTAGACAATTATTGTTTATTATTATTTACTTACGCAAATTTTCTTAATATCTTAAATGTTTTAAATGTTTTAAAATTATTATTTTCACATAAAAAGTTAAAAAAATGTGTCTTACTTCAATGTCATAAAATTATCTAAAATTCAGTCATATTTTGAATTTAAGGTTTACATAGCTGGTAAAATAAGAATCAAACACAGTTAAACATTCTATTTAAAAAAATATGTAAAGCGCAATATAACAATGCCGATAGATTTCATTGGTTAGAAAACTACTAAATATTTTGCAAAAAAAATATACCTTTGTGAACGTTTTTTGGATCAATACACGTTTAGTCATTTCATGACTTCATTAAATTTTTGTTGAGACATAAATTTCTAAACAAACACGGTAAGTCAAATATTATAAAAATTTATTAAACTAAAACGAAAGTAGGAATGTTAAAAACAAATAAGGTTCTGAAAAAACAGTTAAAATTACAAAACGTAGATACTATTAGAAATTGTACTTTTGGAACAGAAACAATGCAATCAAAATACCCTAAAAAAAAATTATTTTTGGTCATATTTATAGAGGGTACTTCAAATAGGGAAGAAGTAGTATCTTCTTCAATGTTTAAAAATATAAAAGGTCAATTAAATTTTACAAAATTGGTCTCTTCTGGAACGATATGTTAATTTAAAAAAAAAACATTGACCTGCTGGATACAGACGAAAAATGCAGCTAGCAACTTTTTTGAAAAGTAATCCATAATTGGCTTTGGCAAATATAAAATGCTCATTTTTGCTCTTTTACAAGTAATGGCATATATTTGCTTTCAACCGATTAAAGTAACACAATTTTAATTAAAGTTGACGAAAACGTTTTTCAGGCAGTTGTTAATAAAAAAAATCTACTGATCAAGACCACGATTTTATTGTTTTATTAGATAATATTTATTGTTATATTTAAAAAAAAATTAGAACAAAGGGCATAACATCAGTTTAAATGAGCTTAGGTAGAACAGGTAGATAGCTTTAAATATTTAGGAGTAATCATCGAGAATAACGGAGGCATTGAAGAAAATAAGCGAAAAGGCGGGAAATATAGGAAGAATATGTAACAGTTTAAGAAAACTATTTTTTGAAATAGGTAAGTGTCAAAACGAACAAAAGTGAAAGCGGTAAAAAATGTGGTAACTACAGCACTTTTATACGAAAGTTGAACCTGGAAACTCTAAAGCAAAAATAGTAGCCGTGTAAATGCAGCTTAAATGAGATATCCAAGGAAAACCTAAAAAGATTGTATCAAAAATAAAACAAATAGAGAACTGTTGAAGATAAAATCAGTTGAAACAAAAATAGCTAGAACTGTTGGATCGGTTTGGTGAAAATTGCTCAAAAACAATTGGTCGAAAGAAAATTGCTCGAAAACAATTGCTCGAAAAATTGTTCCTCGATTGCAAAGTTGCTCGAAAGCCTAGTTGCTCGACTAAAAAATTTTCGGAAACAAAATTGCTCGAAATGATGAAATAAGTTACTTAAAAAAAATATTAAATTTATATAGGTAGATACAAAATAATTAGATGTACCTACTAGAAAAGTTGTTTGGTTTAAAAAGTTATGACACAAACTTACCTTTTTTTAAATGGAACCTATAGTTGGCCATGACCTATTTAAACTTCTTACGTTTTTCCTATTCGAAATATATAAAGTTTGATGTTGTTATTTTCAATAATGCGCAAGTTGCAAAGGTTTTTTAGTTTTTTTTTTGAACACAGTGTAAATCCTTTTAAAACTCGTGGTACAAGTTACGAAAGTTTTTTAATTTGTTGTTGAGATAAACACTATAAATATTTGAAAATATTACATACTACTACATAACTGCTGATTCTGACTATATTGTTGTTATCTTATGTTCAGTTTAAGTAACCTATTTCATTATTTCGAGCAATTTTCTTTTCGAGAAATTGTTATTCGAGCAACTAGGCTTTCGAGAAACTTTCCATTCCAGGAACATTTTTTCGAGCAATTGTATTCGAGCAATTTTCCGCAACCCGGTTGGTTCACATTTATAGAACGAAGGAAAAAACGTTAACCGGAGAAGCCTATGAAGCAACGTCACACGAAAAAAAAACACAAAAGGTAGACCTGTCAAGACGAAGTTAAAAATGCAGCGACGGATAAAAATATGGAATAGAAGAGATAAAATAGCTAGCAAAAGACAGAAAATATGAGAAAAAGTCAGTCTAAATAAAAATTTTAAAAAATTATTTCCAAAAATGTAAAAATATACAGAGCGTGCTTAATAAAATAAAATGTTAAGGCGATTTCCGAGTAAACCGAATATGGAATTTTAACTAAAAATCCGCGGTGTTTTTTATTTCATTTCCGGAAAACACCACTTCAAATTTCATGTAGGTAGGTGCATTAATGCAAAAGATATTTGGAGTACACTGGAATCCACTTACATTCGGTATATTAAATAATATAAATTTCAATTTAAATTTAAAAAAGACATTGCTTTGTAACACTGTTTGATTTTTTAAACAGTATTTGATTTTAAATGTTGTAGCTGTACTTAGTGTTAAAAAACAAAACCAAGTTTAAAAGTACACATTTTTTGTTTGTGGATTATCTGTGAAGAAACTGGTTTACTGTAAGTCAACGAACAAATACACACAAACAAGATCATCATACATGTTGAAAATACCAAACTCAGCTTTACTTGAAAACTGCGTCTCTCTTGGTAATCACCGCCGTATCTGCATAATTGATCTCGTTTCGTTTTATCCAATGCAAAGTCTCACTTTTATGTGGGTGTTGTTTTCTGACAACGAAACCTTATGTTTCCCGCTAATGATGCGACAAGCTCGCGAATAGCTTCTAATAATTCACAAGATTTCATTGTAACTTCATACAAAAAATGTTCTGCTACGAGCAAAGTGCTAATGACTTGCCGAAAGAGCCTTTGTAAAGTCAATTCTTCTAAATAATTGCAACTTCCTAAATAATTCATTATCCGTGTAATAGATTGCTCTGGTATCAGCGACGTCAGTAGGGATTATACGTGACAGGAGAGGCAGCTAATCCCAGGCGGCTGTGTCTTCGGGATCATTACAGCTAGGAGTCGTGTCGCTATACTAATTTCATTATTGTACCTTGTGATTAGATAAGTGCTTAATCTAATTAGTCGATTAATTTATAAAATTTAAATCATAATTTATTGTTGTCATGAAATTGCAAATGTGTTCATACAATCAGAACTATGTTTGGTGCGGGTGGTAAATTTGTTACTTCAATAAGATGTAACAATAGGCGAAGATTTAATAAGCTGTGTGTACGTTGCTATTTACAAGAGAAGCACATTGCTGAGACAGTGCTCAGAGAAGCTGCATTATTCATGTTGTTGAATAAATATAAGCCCGAATAGATATTATCATTAGGAAAATTGTCTGCTCCAAGCAATTTACACGTAATTTTTTGCTTCAATAAATTTGCAACCGCAGTTGCAACTTTGAAAGCAAATGTTCAATTTAAATCACAAAAGTTCTACGCTTGCCATTTAAGACAATGTACATAAGCTTAATTTGCATCAAGGTATCTACTTAGTTTATCTTATAATCTGGATAGAACTATTTAAAGTTATATCAGACATGTAGGTAGTGTTGAAGAATGTCATTCCGATAAATATTAAATATTTTACAGTTATTTTTGGGTTAGTGTGTTGAACTATTGAACAATTTTTAAAAATATTTTTATTTATTTATTCCAAGGGTTTGGAGCGGAGCACGGAGCAGTGAAGCGGAGTCTGGAGCAAATAATTTTGATTGCTTCACTGCTCCAGTTTATTATGTACAATTTAAAATAAAGCTACTTTTTTCTGTTTTTCAACGTTTGAAGATCAATAATTTGTTTTTTTCAAACATTTATTTCACTTCACTTGTTTGTTAGGGTCATATATTGTTATCTTAGACCCATTTCTACATATCTACATATCTACATATCATATTGTATGTGTGGCAAATTAATGTAATTGTAAAATAAAATGGATTGACTTCTTAGCTTACCTAGTTTTTAATTAGTCTACTAGAAGTAAACTTAAAACAATTACATTATAAATAATAACGCCATGTCATTTATTAAAGAATTTTTCATTGGTCAAAATTCACATCTCCATTTAAATTGTCAAAGAAATTAAAGATTATGTAAACTATTTGACGACTAGTTTTCTTTTTAATTGGACAAACATCACTTTCGATATAAACTGTCCTTATTGAATCTGTATTGCCACAAATTACATAACTACTATTGTTTGGGTAATAATGTACTTAACAATAGCCGCCAACGGTTATAACAAAGATAAATCCATCTATAAGGTTTATAAAAATTATTTCAATTTTTTACGGTTTCAGTGCTCAAAAAATTACAAGGGAACAAAAATTAATTGTTTTTACACATAGATAGCAAAAGTTTACCGACGAATTCGGGAACGTGGGAGCAAAAGAGAAGCAGCAAATTAAAATCGGATTAAGTAAAAAAGGTTTATTGTGTTATTAGGAACACGATGTCAAAGATAAATTAAAATTTTTTTACGGTAAAAAACCTTCTATTAAAGAGCGAAACTACGCTAATAAATTATTTTATATAGGTACTAGTAACTTAAAGAGAAATGCCAATTCCATTACCAATATTAACTAAATTAAGCAACTAAACTACCATATATTTAGTTACTGGTTTACAAAATAATTTATTAGTTTTTTTATTAAACGGTTGCTTAATTTGTAAAGATTAGCATAATTAAACAACATTTTAAATTTATAGTGAAGGCGTATCTTATGAGTTTACAAATATTTTGTAAAAGCAGCAGGAACCTGTGGTTTATAACATTCCAAACAGTTTACCGTCATTAGAATACCAAATGGAACTTTTTAAAAGCCGAAATAAATGACTAAGGCTGTGCAAAATGACTATAATTACGTAATAAATAATTAAAATAGTTTTTAATCCGGTATCGTATATATTTTAAGTATATTGTTTTTAAACACAGAACAGTGGCATACTTAGTGAAGTATACAAATCAGGGACTGAGAACAGAACGAAAACGAAAACGTTAAACGAAATTAACCGAAATTTTTTTAAGAACGAAAACGAAACCGAAAACGAAATTATTATTTTTCGTTCAAGAACGAAAACGAAATAAATATTTTCCAAAACCGGTTTTAACCGGTTTTAACCGGTTTTGTCGCTATTTCAATTTTATTTGTTAAACACAAACGCGAATTTACCTTCTGTGCTGGGGACACTCCACGAGGCAGTAAAAAATCTCACTTGAAATGAGTGAGCTTCACTTTCCTCCATATATTTACGTGAATATCTATTAACAACTTTATTGTTTATACTTGCAATTTCGTGTAACACAATTAACGGTACAGATATTCTCTATTTTTAACTTGTTTTTTAGATCATCAATATCGAATATACACTTGATTGGATATAAGTATACTCGTATTATCAATGTATAGGTTTTATTTGCGTTTAGACATAATAATAGTAAAATTTATTCTTACTTCGAAGAGGACTAATGTAAAAGAAGATTTATTGGAAGATGTGTTGCTAGTAAGATTTAACGGAATGTGAAAATGTATATTGTATGGTATGTACAAACTATAAAGTTAAAGTATATTTCAAGTTAATATAAGTTTATTTTTAATATCTTTTTTATTTATAACATTTAGTAAATTATCCACTTGAATTCATTTTTTTGTCTTTTTAAATAATTACAGCAGGATCTTATTTAATTCAAATGCATAGATTTTTAGTACTAAAACAAATTTAAAACAGCACTTGCTATATTTTCATATTTTTAGATAAAGTTCGTGTGTCTAATTTAACCTAATCATGTTGTGTTTTTGCACCTTACGGGTGTTAAACTTAATAAAATGGTTAAATGTTAATGTGTTTAACGATTTGGTAAATTTAATATGGCGATAGTTCGCCAGTCTTAAATATGCTGTCCATGAGCATAAAACCCCATCGTCATCGTTTATATTTTAGTTGAGACGCAAATATTGTTATCGTATTTATAGAGGGTTGTGGTGACTAGAAAAAAAAATGATTTTTTGACGACAAAAAAATATTGTAAAACCGGTTTTAACCGTTATTATTTCCGTTCACGAAAACGAAAAAAGAATTTTTTCGGTTAGAACGAAAAGAACGAAAACGATATATTTCGTTTTCGTTCCGAACAGAAACGAACGGGATTTTTTTCGTTTTTAGTCCCTGATACAAATTTTAACCAAAATTTATTTATTTATTATTTGTTGTAGGTACCGTGACCTGCATAAATTGATTTTTATTATGTCAACAATTGCAAAAAAAAAAAAGGTTTTTGTAAATTTTAAGTAACCTTTTGGTTACTTTAATCGGCTTTGAAGGTTGCGGAACCGGTTTTTTGACAAAAAGTCATTTTTTTTAAATGGAACTATGGTGGCACAAAAGGTTATTTAAATCGAGCATTTTCTAACGGATGCGTCGATACCAATAACTTGTAATTTTATTAACAGTCTGCTTCAAAAACTTCAAATTATTGTAAAGATTTATTAAGAGATTCTGTTAATTGTAGTTTCGGAGTGCACTGCGCATAATATTCGTTTCTGTTTCTTCAACTATAGTAAAATGATTATTATTGGCGGGTTAATTGCTTATTTTCTGTTCAATATTGTTAAAATAATTTACAGCAGGATGATGACGATCGGGTATACAAAACGCACTCTGCCTTAGCATATTTTCTGCATTTACAAAACATTATTAGCATATCCACTAACTTGTTCTGTACGAGTGTAAAAGTAACGTTTCATTTTGCAGCACCAATATTTTTAATAAATAATTTTGAATACATTTTAATTAATAATAAGTTTTAATTTAATAACTGTGTAATAATTTTTTCACTACCGCAATGACAAACAGGCATTTGTTTGTTTCCACCATAGATAAGAGTTTCCACAGCGATCTTCCATAGCATCTTTGTGTTTGCTTTTAATGATTTGTGTTGTTGCAGTTATGCACAGAGTACTACGATTAACAGCATCTCTTGATAAATCTTCACAAAAGTTTAAAGTTTTTAAAGCAGACTTTTAATAAAAATACAAGTTATTAATATCGATGGATTCGTTAGAAGATGCTCGATTTAAATAACCGCTTGTACCACCATGGTTCCTTTTAAAAAAAAAATGACTTTTTGTCAAAAAACCGATTTCGCAACTTTCAAAACCGATTAAAGTAACATAAATGTCAATTAAAGTTTACAAAAACGTTTTTTTTGGACACTAACTTGCTGACATAATAAAAATCAATTTATGCAGGTCACGGCACAAATAATAAAATAATAAGTTTTGGTTCAAAAATTATTTGAGGTTATAAAAATTAACCAAAATAGTGGCAGTTGTATCCAAAACCACTTCCTTATTCCAAAAATGTAAAATATCAAAGTTAAAGTAATTTCCGGCGAAACCGGAAGTGAAACAATTGTGTGCATATACTCAAAAAACCCGGTTTTTTGTACAAAAGCCCTAAATTGTATGTATCTAAAATCAAAACTAAAGAAGAAAAAGGGGTGTACCACACTTCATTTACACCCGGCATTTATGCAAAAAGACAAACTTAATAATAGTAACCTTGTGACCTATTTGCGCTGACAAGGCTGGAAGGGCCAACGATTTAAAGACAAGTTAATGTTTGCATTCAATGGTCTCCCTGACCCATGGTTACAGCACCTGCTGAACCCCCAATTGCTACGCCACTGATTATGCAAAAAAGATATGCAAAATTTTAATATCTTTAAATACTTTTTTGTGTTAAAAGAATAACTTGGAACATCATTAGCAATTATTAGATAATAAAATATTTTGTATAAACAATACCATTCATGTCAACAAATATTACAAAGAAAGATATGTATAATTAAAAACTCAATTTAAAGCTCTGCGTACTTCGACACAATGTATTTATTTGTCTTTTGTTTTGAGTTTTTTTTTTAATGTTTTGCTCTGTTAACAATGAGAACAAATTTTCTGCTAATACTGTACATTTATACATAAATTCAACTCTCGAGTGTATCGATTGCCCGTTTTCGCTAGTTTTTTTGCTAAACAAACTTTTAGAACTCGCATTAATATATAAATTTATAATTGCTATGCTGCGGTTATTAGCAAAGCGAGAGAATTATTGCGTCCAAGTGTAGAAATTTATATTTACCAATTTTGTCACGTTTCATGAAACGTTATCCGAAATGTAGATAATTTAATACAAATCTGTTGATGCGAATTGAATTTCATTAATTTAACTTCAAGAACTGCTCTTTGGCTTGTTAAAAATTAATGAAATAAATTTTTAATATGGCAATTTTATTTTAGAGAGCTAGATGCAATCGTAAAAGCAATTTCGTTTTTTTTTTCATTACAGGTATTGAGTTTTAAACAGTAACGATTTTAATGAATAATATCTTTTTAGTTTTTGTTCGAATCAGTTTACATAGGGTATACTTTCAACGCTTTTGTATTTATATTTAACGATTTGTGTGTTTATCAATTAAACTGGGATAAGTAATGAATTTTGCTGGAACACTAAAGTATTTTTCTAACACAAATCAAGTTTTGGATATTTTAAACATACGTAATTTATTTTTGAGGCTAACTTTTACATTTGTACGGAGAAGACCAAGTCCAATGGGATTATCTGGATGATTATTATTACAGATAGAGAAATATTTCAACTAAAACTAGTCTTTCAAGAGTCAGATAAATTTATAAAAAAAAAATTCGCAATCGGTTTTTGAGTTGTCAAAAAAGAATATGCAATGATTTTAATTAAAAAAATCAAAAATCATTGATTTAAATTTAAAAAATCAAAAAAATCACGAAATTTTGGTTTTTTGTTTTTTTAAAGAAACTTAACTGTTTTCCCTTTTTACAACTAATTTATTTATTATTGACCCTACATTATATCTTCTATACAGGCATCATTCAGAAAGGGTCAACAAATGAAAAAGTTTATTACTAAAAATTTCTCAGAAACTTTTATTTCTGATAAAAGTTGGTGAATGATCTAAAACTAATTTAAAAGGGAAAAAAATCCCAAAAATGTATACCATACCAGATTTTAGCGATTTCAGAAATATTCACAAAAGTAAAGATTGTTTAGAATTCAAAAATACGACCAAAGGTGAAATATGACGTTAAAATGTCAAGTTTTATTTTTGAAGTAATTTTAACATCCAAAAAGTCTGCACCAAATGAAAAAGTTTTTTATTATTGGTTTCTCAAATTATTTTATTCTTGAGAAAATTTGGAGCACAGTCTGAAACTAATTTTATATTTAAAAAAAGTTCAATAAAAGTTCATATTACACTAGATTTTAACGATTTTAGAAATATTTGGAAGAGTAAAGTGCCCTTATTTCAGAATTGTAAAAAAGTAAAAAGAAATTATTTAGAATTTAAAAAATTTACTCAATATACCTAAACTATCGTTTCACTTTGAATTTTCTTTTTCACTCCTATAATATTGTTTTTTATAACCCTTGTAGAGTTTATGACTTGCAATCTGGTCTTTGAGACCAATAAGCAGTTTAATTCCAGCCTAAATTAATAAAATTCAAACTTAGTCTAAGGTTTACCCAGTAGTAGTCCTTAGTTTGCTAATATATAGGTACACTAATTATTAACGTGCACACTACCGCACAGTCTCTGCTTTTAAACTTTTACATAAACTAACTCAAAAGGTTTAACCCTTTTGAGTCTTCTTTGTAATCCTGTAGTGTCCAGGAGCTGGATCGCCTCGACGTTTACATGGTGTCTTATAATAATGGCACTTTAATCTTGCGAATATTTCTAACTAAAAGCTAGTGTCGTATGAATTTTTAACGAGTTTTTTTATTAACTTAAAATTAGTTTTAGACCATGCACCAACTTTTCTCAGGGTTAAAATTTTCCCAGAAATAGATAATTAAAAACTCATCCATTAGTTGCAAACTTTTTGAATGTTGACCCTACTATAAAAATAAAAAAAATATTGTCATATTTTCGATATCTGGAAAATGTTTCCCATGTTTTTTTTGTAAGTCTTAAAATAGGGGCACTTTGCTTTTACGAATATTTTTAAAATCATGAAAATCTAGTGTCATATTTTTTTTCCATCTTAATATTAGTTTTAGGTCATGCATCAACTTTTATAAAGAATACAATTTTATGAGAAATCGATAATAAAAAACTTTTCCAATTGTTGCAGACTTTTGGAATAAGGCTGTAGATCTTTTGACACTTAAATTAAAAATTATTGTGAAAATTTACAAAGCCAATCTACCGGAATGCGTCTCTAATAAGAAAATTCCTGAAGAGACTTTATTTCTCTCCGATTCATAAGAAACCAATAGGCAATATTTGCGGCGTATTTTATTAGCGGTTGTTTATACGGGTGGAAGTAAAACGTGCATTTAATTTATATGTGACGTTGAATCGTAAACATAAATAAAGTTTAATTTAAATCATGATTTTAATTGAAAAAAATCAGCTGATTTTAATCATGATTTAAATCAGGCCAACCGTGCTTCGTGGTGCTGGTTTTCGCTTATCCTTTTGACATACGTTCAACAATATTTTTTTCAATTTAAAATGCGCAAAGTTATAGCGGGTCACAGCTACTGTTTTCAAGATTTGTCATTTTTTATTATTCCAAGGACTGCAGTGGTTCTTGAACTCCCATGAGACAGCGATATGTTTTAAAGAGGGTTACTCCCTCTGATCTGCTGTGACATACAGGATATCGTTGATCCTGTTTTACATATTTCAAGTTTAATACATGCAAATGTGCTTACTATCTTTTTCTCCCTTAAGTACAATATAATTTCAAATTGGTTTAAATAAACTTAAACCCCACTCATCTGTAAACATAATGTCCGTACAAATTTTGCCGTAACATGAAGGCCTATGTCATAACTCACTATGATATCTGATGAGCCGAAATATACTGAAATTATGACCCAACACAAGCGGTAGTTAGATGAGTAAAGTATGATGATTTTATCATAAAATTAACATATCAGTCTGATATACATTAACTGCATAAAATTGTGTGGCATCATGGAAGGTATTAAATCGTGATAGGAATTCATGTATACATATTACGCTTGATGAACATGGTTTAGTCCTGAAGCTACGAATTGGAAACCACGAAATTTCAGCTGTTCGGTAAATAATAGCAGCTTATAAACGATAGTAATGGATTTGAATTGGCCAATTTTAGGTTTTTATTGAAAACGATGGAGCACTATGATTTTCCTTTAAGTACCTTATTTTTTTTTGTAGTAGGAGGCGTTCAAAATAAAGATCGCTAACTCTCTTTCGTTTTTATCGATTTTTTTGTGCGTTGTGCAAATACTTAAGCGGCACGATGACATCCCTAAATAACCATGAGAACTTTTGAATGCGGAAATATTATTGTTTGTAGACTATATAGATCTTTATCTACTTGTAATGGAATTTGCTCAATTGTATGAGCAGAATGAGGGTTATATGGGAAGTACAATATAAGGATGTGCATAAAACCCGGTTGCTGATACACAGCGACAGTGAACGCTTGATAAAATCTATTTGTTGATTTGCTTCATAAAATGTATAGCGTCATCATGAAACTTGATTTTATTATATTGCTTATAACTGTATTTTTCACTACAGGGTGAGTCAGGTTTGACTGTCGCACCCCTATAACTTTGTTTTTTTAAAGAGAAAACCCCTACAAACCTTATATTTTTGTGAATCGTGGAACATTCTCTATCAAATAGCGTTCAAATATTTTTTTTTTCGATAAAATATGTCTGGCGATAGTCAACTTTTTTTTTTTAAATTGCATAGTATACCTACTTGTTTTTTATTGTCTCTGATACAGGCTTAAATTCTAAATCCGATAGTGGATTAAAAAAATAAGCACACATTGGAAATTTTTTAAGAAAATCGAGTTTAAAAGCTTATTTTCATTGTTAACAAAATCGTTGTATTCAACTAAACAAATCACGATCGTTGTAGTAATTACCTGTTTAAAAGTTGCATAATTGTGTTTTATTATTTTTCTATGAAAAATCGTTATTTAGTGAGTATTAAATTTAAACGCCTTAGGTGCACACTAACAAAAGCAAATTGGCAAAAAGTCAATTTATAATTTAATACTCACTCTCTGTCAGAATTAATTAAAAAAAGTATATCTTGTAATTTTTAAAAAAATATTGACTATTGCCTGTCTGACATATTTCATCGTACAAAAAACATTTGAGTGTCATTCGATAAAGAATTTTTCATGTTTTACGTTTAAGGTTAAAGTTTAAACTAAAACCTGTAAATTAGTTAAAAATTGAAACTAGAAATTTGAATGTATTGTAAAAAGTTTGTATGCTTTAAGAACAGTTGACTGCAAAATTAAACGAATTTAGGTATATTATAACAAAAGAAAGCGTTAATATTACTGTGTAAAAAATCAGGGGTTTGGAGCAGTCCAATTTTTTAATTGCTCCGCTCCAGCTCCGCTCGGGCATCAAAATGCCTGCTCCAGCTCCGCTCCAGCTCCGCTCCATGCTCCAAATATTGTTAACATAAAAAAAAAAAGTTTTTTGATTTAAAAAAAATTGTTTTTAAAAACAAAGTTTTAATTTTATCGTATATGTAGAAGTTGGTCAAAAATAACAATATTTGGCCCTAACAAACAAGTGAAGTTAAATAAATGTTTGAAAAAACAGATTATTGATCTTCAAAAGTTGAAAAAAAAAGGAAAAAAAGTAGTTTTTTTAAAAATTGAACATAATAAACTGGAGCAGTGGAGCAATCAAAATTTGCTCCAGGCTCCGCTCCTGCTCCGGGCAAAAACCCATTGCTCCACTGCTCCGTGCTTCAGCTCCGAGCTTCGCTCCAAAGCCCTGGTAAAAATACTAAATTAAGTATATACTTTCAGCATTGTCCCTAAGTTGTGGATTACATAAACATCTTATACTGTGGTACTAACAGTAGCTTTAAACAATGTTCTATCGTAATCAAAACAATTATAATCTTTTATTTAACTCTAATTAATTTAAATTTAATTTTAAATTAAATACCAGCACCCTTTACTGTTTTACAATGACGCCAGGTTTTTAAACCCAGTGATTTCATAACCTTAGCGTTAAAGGCGCAAGCCTTAGGGCCCTATTGCATCAAGTTGAACCTGGGGTTAACCCCGGGATTAAACCGTTTTAACATTAAAACTAGGCAAAATCGCAGCATAGATAGTGCTGGTATTAACATCAGTGTTACTTTGTGCAATTAGGCCCAAGTGTTTTATATTTATCTCTAAAACTGGTTAACAGTCTTTAAATGTTTAGACTAAAAGTGATGAGGCGATCACGTTATTTTATCGAAAAATATTGATTTAATTTACATTAACCTGTTTATAATGTACATACATAAAAATACGTTTTGTGAATTCAGGAAATATTTTTTAAATAATTTTTTGAGTAAGCAGAAAATACTCAGAAATCCGTAAAAAAATTAGTACTTCATTATTTTTACTCAGGGCTTCTTGTCTTTAGGAATCATAGTATGATTTTCTATTGTGGTTTTACTGTGGCTCTCCAACTAAAACATCTTTCTTCTGGTATTTTACTGATTTAATTTTCCACTTTTGTTATTGGTCTTCCTCTTTTAATTCGCTCAATGTTCATTTGTAATCCCATTTTCCGTACCACTTTTTCGTATGAATAATAGATATACCTTCTTTCTTAGTTGTTTAGATGGGGTACATTTTTATTTATTTCTTTCACTCTTAAGTTATTCCAAATTTTGTCTTTAATAATCTTATCAATTAGTCAACATCTCTCTGTTTATCTTAAAAATCCACTATTTTATTCTGCACGCTATTTTCCTTTTGTGCTCAACCGTCTTAACCATAAGTTAGTTTTGGGACGTACCCTGCATTAAATTTTTTCGTGTATGTTTTTTTAAATCTCTTTTTTAAATATTTCATAGCAACATTTTTTACCTCAAATACCAAAACTGTCCAGCTTTTCTTTTAGTTTGCCATTTTCTTTAAGCATAATACTGTTATGTTTATCTAGACTAAAATCACTGGGAAAATTTCCTTCACCTGTCAAATTTGCGTTTTTAACCAATCACCAATCTTATATCTTCTAGAGACTACCAATAGGAGCATTATTACACGGTAATAATTTTACATTCCCTTGTCAGATGTTGATCCTCCTGTCAAATTTGCGTTTTCCACCAATGTTTATTTATTTTAGTTACTATACCTACATAATTTACAAAATTAAAATTAAAATCATAAATTAATATTGGTATAATGCATTAAAAAATTTTGTGCAGTTTTAAAAAATATTATAAGCTATTTATTTTAAAGACATTGGTATCTAAAAGGTTTACATTTTTTATGGCAAGAGGTTCAAAAATTAACGTAAAAAAGGCGGTAGTCACAAAATGCATATTAAATACTAAAAGGCGTAAGTTCAAAAAGGCTTTAAGCGAGAAGACGTTAATTGTATGTGTGGTTTAGAAGAAATTAATAATTTTGAAAATTCAGGAAGTATTTTTTTTAAATAATTTATAGTCTATTTCAAAAATCTACAAAAACACCAGAAGCAAATGAGAATTATAAAATTAATAAAATTCCGATATTTTCGTATCACTCTGTACTTCTTCCCTATTTTTTACACTTGATATCTATTTTTGTTAAATACATTATAGCTATAATAATAGGGGATTAGAATTAGTGGCCAATTTTGTGGTTTTTCACTTATCCGTTCAATTCCATTATAAAAAGAGAAAGTGTATAAGCTTTTAGCGTTTCTATCTAGGGCAGTGTGGGTAATTTTGTTCCTGCAGATAATTCGGAACCATCATCGCACTACACGGCCAACTGATTTACTGATGTGTGCTATACGTAAAACGCAACGACGCGAACAGCATCGTCGGTGTTGTAGTCACACTCACACCGGACCGAGCGAGAGCTTCCGATAATTACCCCCCGGGGGAACCTAGCGCTGCTGCGTGACTCCGAACGCGAGCCCGTACCTCGAAAGCAGCTGCGATAATCGATATATGACAAGTGCCATTTCCATTTGTTTCGGCTTGTTTAGAATTGTTTGAATTCGAGAGGGTATGGATGCTGAAGGGCCCTCGCTAAAGAGTTTTTTGTCCAAATATAATGGGATTTTGCCCATTTCGTTTCGAATGCGTTTGGAAAATTTACCGAACGGCCTTATCGACGGTTTGGTCGGCTAAATTTATGAACGATTCGTCATGATCTAAAAAAAATCACTTGATTATCCAATAGATATTTGAAGGTAAAGTGATAACCATGAAACAGCTTTTCTGTATAGCATCCGCTTTTTATTACAATTTCTCATTTTTTTAGTCTTCTTTGAAAGTAAAATTTTTTGCCACATTTTGCAATAAATAGCAAAATATTGAGAAAGTATTATTGAAAGTACAGTAGACTTCTGAATAACCGAATCTCGCTTAAACGAAGTTTTGCCATATTCGTATTTCATTGACGAGAAAATGTACAACCTTTATCATAAAATTTTCGTAATTATTGTAAAAGTTGTATACAGGGTGCCCATTTTTCTAACCTGTTGTATGGGTAACTCCGTTAATATTAGAGATACAGAAACGTTTAAATTAGCAAATTTGTGCAGAATTTAAAGGGAAATCTGATGCCATTTTCAAATTTGACCTATGTCATCAACTTTTTGAAATATTTTGAAAAAACTGAAAAATGTCGATTTTTTCAAACTTGAATTCCGTAACCATATGAGCTAGAACAAAAATAAACATTGGCTTTTATAGATATTTTTACGTAGATTTTAAATATGTTAACGAAATTTTCATAGCACTTTCGATTTCCGAGTTATAGCACAAACTTGCATTTTTTTAAATGGAAGTCATAGTTGGCTATGGTCTTATTTAAAAGGTTATGTTTTTTTCGTTTCAATGATATAAGGGTTGTTATGCTTTACTTTTGTAGTTTTTCTTTAAATAAGCAAAAATCATTTTACATGTTCACTGCCTACTAATAGATGGGAGTTATCCCGTGTTGTTGTTCTTTTTTTTTCGATGTGACATTTAAGAGTGGTCTCTTATTGTTAGTGTAGCATTTATTAGCCAGTTACAAATTTTAAAAACAAAACCTCAGAGTTTGTCAAATATAATTTATTGTTTGTTTTACGTATAAATCTCTCTCTCGTGTTGATCAAAATTTTTCATTGAGTTTATTGTAAATTTCAAAAACAATGTGTCCTAATGAAGAAAAAAACACATGCTTTTCTATTACTACGCTTGTAATAGAAATAGTAGAAATTCAAGTGAAATGTATTTGCAAAGATTTATGGAAAGGAGCCAAACAAGAAAAAAATTATTTTCATTATTAGAAACCAATTTTAAAAAATACGGGTATACCAAAAAGCCTGATAATATTTATTCATTAAAAAACTTTGTTTTTGAAATATATAATAAACAAAAATTTTGATCAACACGAGACAAAAACATACGTATAACAAACAATAAATTATATTTGACAAACTCTGAGGTTTTGTTTTTAAAATTTGTAACTGGCTAATAACTGCTACACTAACAATAAGAGACAACTCTTAAATGTCACATCGAAAAAAAAAGAACATCAACACGGGATAACTCCCATCTATTAGTAGGCAGTGAACATGTAAAATGATTTTTGCTTATTTAAAGAAAAACTACAAAAGTAAAGCATAACAACCCTTATATCATTAAAACGAGAAAAAAATAACCTTTTTAATAAGACCACAGCCAACTATGACTTCCATTTAAAAAAATGCAAGTTTGTGCTATAACTCGGAAATCGAGAGTGCTATGAAAATTTCGTTAACATATTTAAAATCTACGTAAAAATATCTATAAAAGCCAATGTTTATTTTTGTTCTAGCTCATATGGTTACGGAATTATTCAAGTTTGAAAAAATCGACATTTTTCAGTTTTTTCAAAATATTTCAAAAAGTTGATGACATAGGTCAAATTTGAAAATGGCATCAGATTTCCCTTTAAATTCTGCACAAATTTGCCAATTTAAACGTTTCTGTATCTCCAATATTAACGGAGTTACCCATACAACAGGTTAGAAAAATGGGCACCCTGTATAACAATATTGTATTTTGCGAGTCTAATTTTAAAGTTATTACGTTCAATAAGTAGATGTAATCTAAAAATAAATGCACATCTTCACGTATATATAATCAAATTTAGTTTATTAAAAAGAATTACTAAACCTAGTGTGAAAAATTAAAACCACATAGGTTTATAAATGATTTGACCCGCCCCATTTCTGTAATTTTTGTAATTGTTTATAAATAAAATCGTACTAGGTACAGGTACAAGTTTACAAGTGTCACATAACCGTTGATAACTCAACTAGTTTTTTTTGGCGGCTTTGTCGAACTAAGGGCACACTGGCCGCATAAAGCCCCACCGAAGCAATGTTGAGAAACATTACAAAATAAAGTGATTGTTAAAAAATCAAAAAAATTGCCTTATTTTGTATACATTTTTTTTTATTGATGTACATACAATTTAATTAAAACTTAAAACGATGGTTGCTTTAGCCACCCAAAAATATGTAAGATATTAATTTCTCAAATTAAATACAAGTTTGGTGAGCTAATCACATGTCGTAAAAATATCTTAATGTTATGAATGCAAATTCCATTCGGATTGTAATTCAGCCCAATTATTATAAATAATAAGCACCCCATGTAACGCGGTAAATTGTTGTGTGTATACCTGTAAATTTGTGTTTTTTTAGCTTTAACTGTTTTAGAACTGTTTATTAGCAAAACTTTTAATCCTTCATATTTAATTTTTTAGTTGACTAGATATTAAATAGTTCTCCAATTTTTATCGGAAATAAATCAAATAAAGTTTAAATATGACGCTGAGGAAACATAATTTGCTACCTACGAACATTGCTCCTTAATATTTCTGCACCTTTAAATTTGTTTTTGTAATGCGAGCTTTTCTAAACAGGTACAGTTACAGTTGAGGTTACAGTGGCACAACAAATCAGCTTTGATTTAAAATTACAGCAACTTTATTGAAACGGAAAATAGAAATTATAGCGAATATATTTAATATCTGCTACAAAAACACATGAAAACATTGGATGTACCTAGACTGTCAGAAATATTGTTTTTTATACCAAATAAACCAATTCAAATTAAAGAAAAAAATTTTGGTTTAGTAATTTAAAACAACTAGGTAGGTATAGGTACCTACTTACACATGGGTGGGAAAAAAAATGTCACGTAAGTAGGCTAATAATGAAAACGGATGTAGGTTTATTGGCGGAAATATGAAAAATATATAAATTAAAATGGAAAAATTCCTAGCTAATTATGTCTTCTACCTAATCAGTCCGTAAATAATTTACATTTCATAATGTAATTTAATAATGCATTAGGTAAAGGTTAATGATATGAAGAAACAAAACACCAAAACATTCAAATTACGATCCATTGTGAAAAATTTAATATTGTATATTCAAATGAGGCTAACTCAAGTATAATATCTGTATTTTATTAAAACTAAGTTGCGTAGCATTATTTACTTTTATTTATCTAAAGCTTTATTATGATTTTATTAATAGAAATTATTCATACCAGAAATCGTGTTGTAAACCTTCATACTAAAATCGATTTTAAAACTTGCGATAATAATCAAATACCAACATTTATATTAACATGTTCAGTGGCGCTGGTAAAAGGGGTTTAGAGGATCGATTTATGACTGGTAAACTAAATTTTGTGCTAAAAAAAGGCCCTCCGCTCTTCTTGCCGTTTATTAACCCCCCATATAAAACCAATAAATTTCCTGCTGCTAAAAATCTTAAAAAGAGAGGGTTGACCACCTAAAAAAAGGTCCTCGCTTTTTTTGCGTTTAAATCCCCCTCATGTAAGCATCCTGCCTACGCCACTGAATATGTTCAATAGTAGGGGAGACCGGGGATAAAAGTAACATTTTTTTGTTTTTATTTAATTTCTCATAGATTATTACAAATTTTTTATATCCAAATTGGTTTAATGATAGATTGGACATTTGTCTTGCTTCCAAGATATTTATTTCGTGTGTTTCGTAAAGCAACTGTTAGAAAAAAAAATTTCTCTAGTAAGACAGCTGTTACTTTCAACCTCAACGTTGGGGCTAAGAGTAACAATGATTGGGGTAAGTTGTAACGGCAAAATAATTTACACAGCTCATAAGTAGTGGGTAAATATATTAGTATTCATCAACAAAATTAATATTTTATTCAAAAATACACATTAGCAAAATGAAAAAATAAAAAAAAATATCTTTGGTACAATACAAAATGATAAGTGAACAGTATGGCATACCAGGTAAGGGCGGTCCCAAATTATTAAATTTATACTGGATCATAATAACTGTTTGTTTTATTTAAGAAAAATCTGACTGCCCTTAAACTGACCGTCATTTATTAAATCAGTAAAAGAGGGTCAGGTTAAGTTGGGTTGGTTAAAGCTTTGTTTATATTAAGTTATAAATATTAAGGTAATAGAATAAAAACAATGGCGGCTGGTAGGAAAACCAAAAGTACCAGATCTTACAAATTTACATAGGTTTTATAATTTAAAATGCTTTTTAAGAAATGATTTAGCTTTACATACATTTCCATCATTAAACCGATATTATATACTGAGTTTTATAATTTAATAATTTGGGACTGCAGTTACCAGGTTTGCCAAGATTATAAGTACATATTTAAAAATGTGAATCAAAAAGATACAACAAACTGTAAAATTATTCCGACAACTCTTGTATATTCTCATCTACGAAGAAAGCCACCAATTATGTGCTAAGAGTGAACATTTGCAAGTGAAAACACTAATTGGGGTTGGTTGTAACACTTTGTTACTTTTGACCCCGTGTACACAAACAAAAATTCAGGGAATCCACAATTAACCACGATTCTAACGTCAAATTGTATTGCATCCACCAATAGCCAACTAAATTTAGAACAAAATATTATAGGTACTTTTTTGTTCTTATTTTAGAGATCGCCTAAAAGTTACTCGACGGATGAGACAACGCAGTAACTTTTAGGCGAAAAATAGTGACTCTGGCTGGCAAAAAGTTAACCTCTATGACAGATGAAAACTAGCAATGTAGGTAGGGAGCTGGATGTAACTTAACATTGCAAAAGCGTTTAGGGCGATATAAAACAAAAATTAAAGAAACTATAGGCACTGTTATAACCTACCCGTGTTACTTTTATCCTCGGTCTCCCCTATTCTAGATATTGGCCTGTTTTCATACTTTGCCCAGCACTGTACAACAATCGCGTATTCGTTTTTCAACTTTTAACATCGATTTGTAACGCAATTTTAAATTAAATGTTGGGTCTCTTTCAAATCTTATTTTTCTGGATTTAACTCCAATTGTCGTTTCCATTGTTAAAATATTTGTGTCAACGAGCGTGAAATTGCCGTTAATGTAAGGATTATTATTGAGTCGCTGAATAAGAGTTAAAAATTTCCCGGGCTTCCGACCTAAATTTTCAGGAATATTAGTTCCCAAAGTTGTAAAACGTCGTTATGGCTCAAGTACTTTTACTGAAAACGATTAGCAGAACTTTGAAAAGGATGACCTTTTTAGTTACAGCAGTTCCGCAACTACACCTGAAACCTCTTTTAACTTTGATAACTCGGTTACCGTGAGCTAAAAGTATTGTGGGAATCGGTTGGGTGGACGGGGCTGATGTTATTTTTTAAAAGCGAATGACTCTTTTGCAAAAGCTGCACTAGACTACATTTCCGGTCGCTCTTATCGTAGATAACACCGGTTCACACATCACCTTTAGAGTGCACTTGGAAGAGGAAGTTGAGGTAGACTTCCCGTAACTAGCAATTTACTACTTCATGAATTTCTTTTACCTTAAAGTAGCTATTTCAGAAACGAGCATATTACGAGGGGAGCTTAAAAAGTTATTAACGTTGTCATTATAAAAACAGTTGACACGTAAAGTATTATGCTGGTAAGGAGTCTTTTATTTTCGAGATTTAAATTAATTCCCCAATGAAGTAATTACTGAAATTAAAGAAAATGTTAACCCGAAAAAAGCCCCTGGGTTTGACTTAATTACTGGTGAAGTGCTTAGACATCTCCCAAGGAAAGCCATAGTAAAACTGACCACCCTAATAAATGCTGCCTTTAGGCTCAAGTATGTACCTAGGCTGTGGAAAGTTGCAGAGGTGATCATGATCCCTAAATTAGGGAAACCTCCTCATGAGGTTTCATCTTACAGACCGATCTCACTACTGCCTGTTATATCGAAACTGTTTGAAAAGCTGTTGCTCAAAAGAATGAAGCCAATAATAGAAGAAAAAGAACTAATTCCTTCCCATCAATTTGGATTCAGAAATAAACATTCAACTATTGGCCAGGTACACAGAATTACGAATGTCATAGAAAAAGCCCTAGAAGAAAAAAAAGTTTGTTCTACCATCTTTCTAGACGTAGCGCAGGCTTTCGACAAAGTGTGGCATGATGGTTTAAATTATAAACTAAGATCGCTTCTCCCAAAACAATACTCCCAAATTCCTTAGTCGTACATCACTGAGAGACACTTTAGGATAAAGCAAGAAGAATCTTATTTAGAACTTAAAGAAATTAAAGCAGGAGTTGCACAAGGAAGCGTACTAGGTCCGGTCCTATACCTACTGTATACTTGTGATATTCCAAAGCTAGAAAACAGTACTATAGCGACCTTTGCCGACGACACGGTTATTTTAGCAGTAGGAAGAAACAATACAGAATCATCCAAGAAATTACAAGCAGCTGCCAACCAGATCAACAACTGGACAAAAACATGGCGTATAAAGTTAAATGAAACAAAGTACATGTCAATTTCACCAACAAGAGAATTGAACATGTACCAATCAACTTAAACAACAAGCAAATACCGTACTCCAACACAGCAAAATACTTAGGTATTACATTGGACGCTAAGCTACGACGAAAGGCTCAAGTGAAAAAAAGGGAAGAAATGGGCATCAAATATAAAAAAATGTATTGGCTAATCGGGAGGAATTCCCCTCTGTCACTACATAATAAACTTTTGCTATACAAGCAAATTTTAAAACCTGTATGGACATATGGAGTACAGCTATGGGGATGCACCAAACAGAGTAATATTCAAATCATCCAGAGATTCCAGAACAAAGCATTAAGGAACATCGTTGATGCACCCTGGTACTGCAGAAACAGGACATACATCGGGACCTCAACATGGACACTGTAACCGACACAATTAAGAAGTTTGCCAAGGGCCACGAGGAAAGGCTCCATCACCACGTAAACGTCGAAGCGATCCAGCTCCTGGACACTACAGGACTAGTAAGAAGGCTCAAAAGGGTTAAACCTTTTGAGTTAGTTTAAACAAAAGTGAAAAGCAGAGACTGTCCGGTAGTGTGCACGTTAATAATTAGTGTACCTATATATTAGCAAACTAAGGACTACCATTGGGTAAACCTTAGATCCTTAGAATAAGTTTGAACTTTATTAACTTAGGCTAGAATTAAACTGTTTATTGGTCTCAAAGACCAGATTGCATGTCATAAACTCGATAAGGGTTATTTAAAAAAGTAATAAAATAAATTAATTCCAGCAAATATCTTTTGTTTCTAAATTGTTCTTTGTGGAAATAAGTGTAAGTCAAGCATCAATTGTCTTGCGAAAAGAGGCAATAATCTAAAAAATATTTACCAACGAATAATTGTGAAGAATAGAAATGACGTTCGTTGTTCCGTCATAGAAACAAAACCTAAAGAGAATGATGAGTGAAAAGCCTGCTGAAACATCAAATGTTAAAATTTGTAAGGATGTAGAAGTCGAAGATTAACGCCTGAAATTCTCCACCATTGCTTGTGCATTAGAACCTCTACGTTTTAATGAAGTTAGTAACAGATGATGAGATTAATTTGTATTATTCGCTAGATACATGCGACAATGTAAAAGTATATTTATTGGATTCTTAAGAAAGCTCAAGCGCAATCTTCAGCACGAAAGCTCAGGAAAGTTACATTTTATTACTTACAGAGTATGCTTTTAATTAAGTATAGGCCGCGAGACTAAACAACTACAGCACATGTTTTACGTTAACACTCTGTTTTGCTGAAAAACGTCTCCATTTCTCTTTTTGTAGTGTGCTCTTCTCCACTCCGTTCACAAAGCCCTCAAAATCACTTAATTCAGAAAGTATGCCACTTTATAATTTGAAACCGCCCACTATATTCCGTATCTGACACCGTCTGCCGTTATTTTATATGGCAGACTTAAAAAAAAAAGCCACTAAAACAGATGAGCATTTAATAGAGCCCGCTTATATTTAATCGGGAGTGATTTTTTTTTAATATTAAAGGCAATATAGGGATGCTTTTGACCAGGTTAGGCAAAAAGGATTGCTGTACAAAATCAAAACACTGCTCCCAGACAACATCTTCATTTTGTTAAGATCATACCTGCAAGACAGTAATTTTCTTGTAAAATATAAAAAAGAATATACAATTCTGCACCCTATAAAGTCTGTAGTTCCGCAAGGGAGCGTATTAGGGCCAGTTCTATACCTTCTTTATACAGTAGATCTACCAATTAAAACTAACACATTTGCGGATGATACAAGAGTCCTAGCAACCCATAAATTACCCATCATAGCGTCTGGCCTTTGTTAGAATAACTTAAACAACATCCTAAAATGGTTAAAATAACGAAGTTATCTTCCGCGATCTTTAAGTAATGACCGTTTAAGAAAATGCAGTAGTAATTATCGTGAAAGGTTAAGTGCCCGGCCACCCCAATCACCTAATTACTGATTTGCTAAAAACTAATGAAAACAGGCTTATACAACATAATCCAAATGACTTGCCAACTAGATTAATTTTAAGTTAGTTTTAAATAAAAAACAAAATAAAACCTTAAAGGAAAAGAAGTCTACTGGAAAGTTTCTTACATGACTATTTAACTAAAAATACTACTGAGAGGACAGATTAAAATAGCAAGCTGGGACGTTGAAAAAATGTAAGACAATAGGTCAATGCGTTAAATTTATAAGAAACATCATTAAAAAATAAAAGTAAACATATAAAACGTCTAATGTGCTCTTTTCTACAATAAGTCAGATAAGTTTTTCAGTTCCCCTCGTAAGTAGCATCACTAATCGCGTTTATGGCATAATATTAAACGAAAATGGATCAAGCAAATGTGTCATGAAATGCTAAATGTGTTCATTATTACATCCTGCTGGTATAATAAAGTTCAGCTGTTTCACAGCAAGTGCCAATGAATTTTTCGTTCTAGATGTAGAAACAGAAACTGGGAAAATTATGTCTACGTGGTTCGCATCTTTTGCACTCACTTTTCCTGTTACTTATTGAAAATAATACTTTGATGGTTATCTAAGCAAAAGGCAGTAAAACAATTATTGCGCCTTAAAAATAAATGTTTGTGCGATCGTACTAGAAACAGCTGTTTGACGGACGCGTTAGCAACCGTAAAGTACTGCATTACCGGCCCTATCCTTAGCAACGGCCGTAAAAGTTACTTTTCAGGCCGTTACCCTTAGCAACGGCCGAAAAAGTAACTTTTACGGCCGTTGCTAAGGAGAGGGCCGGTAATGCAGTACATACGCCGTCATTTGTCAGTGACAGAATGTCACGTAGTTTCTAACCTATAATTTTGAAAAATACAAAAAATTAAAATTGTTTTTAATTCGATCGCACAAAAAATGTAATATGCACCTCGGCCGAAACGTACTTTTTCGGCCTTGTCTGTTTGCTGGCTTCGACTACGTCTCAGCCGGCAAACCAGACACTGCCGAAAAAGTTACACTTTTTGGCCTTGATACATAAATAACTATTATTAAAAAATTGCCTTTATAAAACTTATAATAGAACATCGCAATTTTATTGTGTTAAGTGCTTGTGAAAAAATGTATTAAGCCTTTATTCAAACATTTTTAAGCTTTTTGTCGACTTTTGTTTTTAAAAGAAAGTGCAAGGCGTTTTTGTTTTAAAGTAGTGCTAAATTGCTTTATTATATGAGGTACAGCCAGCATATTTTTAATTAAATTTAATTATTTATTGCATAAAGTTTAGCCACAATTAAATTACAAAAAAAAATATTTTTAGTTCAAAAAAGTCGAGCGACACTTTTAAAAAATACTAAACGCAATTGCATAAATATGGTCAGTTAATTGTTTGGCATTTGTTGATTTTTTTTCTTTAAATCTACCTATTAACAACCATTATGAAATATCTAATTTTTCTTATAAACTAAACAATGTTAAAACATATTTAATTAAATATAATTATACTTATACACAAGGTGTATGTTTAAAAGTGAAGAAGATAGAGATCTCAGAAACTGTTAGAGATAGGAGGATGGTTAAATTAGCGCAGAAGCGTGTTTTTATGTGCTTAATCAGAATCTCAGCTGAAATCTTAAAAATTGTACCTCGTTGCTGAAATGTCCTGGATAACTGAGAAACGTAGTTTTCTTTCTAACTTATCAATTTTATAACAAGAAAAATTTGATATTTTGAATTTATTTGTATTTGCACCCAAAAAGCGATTTAAATCAAAACACCCTGTGTATCCGTAACTATTTGAAAACTTTATGGTCGTTGTATTTTAGATGAAAATTGTCAATTAATATCATAAAAATTCAATATGGCGCCCATGAAAAATAAAAAAGTTGACTTTGGTGTCCCAAAAACTAGCCAGGCTGGATTAATTCTGATAACGTCACATGATTAAGACTACTATCTTACACGGGAATTTAAAATTTCAGATTTTTATTTATATACACGGATTTCTACGGCAATCTACCTCTCCGTCCCCAGGTTCCATTATTTTCTGTCGTAACATCTGCCCTTTTTTAAACCTCTATTTCTTATTGACTCTTCTATATCTACTATCCAGCTTCTTCTTGGTCGTCCTCTCGTCCTCTTTTCGGTCGGAATCCATTTTTTAATTTTTCTAGACCACCTACTTTCGTCCATCCTTTAGGGTGCCCAAACCATGTTAGCTGTCTCCTTTCTACTACATCTGCTATAGTTATATTGATATTCATGTTTTCTCTTATGGTCTCATTCCTAATTTGGTTGATTTTCCAAAGTTTCTCCTTAAGCAGTCTATTTCAGTAGCTAACAATTTCCTTTTTTTTTAAATATTAAAATCTCACTCTTCTGCGCCGTATATTGTTACAGGTTGGACAATACTTTTCTTCTTTTTCAAAGTATCGATATCAGCGATTTTATGACATTCCTGCCATTATTTACACGATTTTTGATCTCGTCGTTATTTTCTAATTTATTAAAAAATTACCACCAAATATTTGCATTTTTCCACTCATTTTATGTGTATTCAGTTTCTAAATCGTGCTAAGCATATAAAAACACTTTCGCTTATTTCACTGAACTTCTATCTATCCACGGTTGCTAAGATTTCCATGTTCTTCTTTCGAAACATAGACTTTGTATAAAATTCGTTAGTTGTTTTAAGGAATTGCTGTTTCCCATTGCAGCCTTTTTGTCAGTTTTGGTATTTTATCTACATTTAATCGTAGTTGTCAGTAAAAATGTATTCTATGTTATTAAAACAAATTAAAATTAAAAATAAATTACTTTAAACGTTATGTTTAATAAATAATTGTTTAGACTTGGTTAATATCTTAGCTATAACTTTTGTATTCATCAGAAGTTTTAATTTTTTCAACACAAAATCTTTTAATTGTTTTATCGATTTGTTAGGACATATGCCATGTAAAGAATTTCCCAATACATTTAAGAAATTTCATCCTCGTATAATTTTGAATTGCTTTATACTTTATAGGCATTGTCGAGCTTTCCTTCAATTAGGTAAATTAGCCAGCATTTTTCTGTGCAACGTTTTAAATATTGGAATGTCGGTATTTTTGCTGCTTTGTTAGTATTGAATTGACGGCGTACAAATTTTTCAAGTGCCTTTCCTTTTCCGTGATGTATAGGTCGAAGGCGCTAATTTTACTAATGGTGTTGGTATTGGAACGAGTTTCGCAGATGCGGCATTTCAGATAGAGATTTATAAGCACGCCTGAAAATGTTTATTGCCATCAGTAGGAGTATAAAGGGATTTCAAATGTCATAACATCTGTCACTACGTCAAGAACAGAGTCCACTTCATCTTTCTGTTCCACTCGAGTCGTACATTTGCATCTGGAAAATTAGGTTCCTTAAATTGTTCCTAAACTATGCAAATGATCGCTATTTGCATAATGCTGATTACTATGCAGTTTATATGATTGTCGGACTTGTTCTTGCGCGTGTCTGGCGTCGCGGTATAAATCGCCCATTATCACCGCCGGTACTTACCGAGCCGACCGCAAAATGGCGCTGACTTGACTAATGACACTTTGTTTATTTGGCAAGTTCCCCGCTGTGCGGCTCTTCGATATGAATCCGTGTCGTATCTGCTTATAACGACTACAGCCGCGTGTGGATTATTGCTTTCTTCAGACACAGCCGTTCAGTTTTATACCTCCCGTTACAGCCACATTATAGAAGTTGTTGAATCCGTCCGAAGTTTGCAAGAACAATCCGCATGTTCGGCGACACCAAAATACATTATTGAGTGAGAGAACCGTCTACAACATGCCAGATTAAATAAGTGGGGATAATGTTATGTAACACTTGGTACACGTACGGTTACCAGTATTGCAAGTAACGTCAAAACCCTTGCGTTAGCTTGCTCAGAACGTTGTATTTTACAGCAAAGCTCGAAGCATCAGGATTTCTTTACAACTTCATAAACTATAAAATTTCTCGAATGACTTATAACACAAAACTATATGAGTATTTAGAAAAAATCTTGGGGTTGGTTGAATTAGAAAAGAAGTTCGTTTTTACATACTTAATAAGAATCGAGCAGGGAAGGTGCATATTGTACCAAATTTTTAAAATGTGCAAAAAAACTGGAAAACTTAAAATTTAAATTTTAATAATAACTTTGTATTATCCATTCGATTTGTAACTTTCTGCTAATAAAAACTCGTTGTATGCTTGCAAAGGCAATGTCTAACCTGCTCCATTTGTTGTCGAAACCTCGTTGATCTTCAATATTTGTCATTTTATAATAATTTCATTTTTAATGTTAAAAGTTAATAATTATGGTTCTAATGCATTTTTCAAATTTGTTAATCTTGTATATTAATACTTCTTCTTTTAATATTATGTTTAAAAATGCTACATTGCTCTGGAACATCTGAAATATTTCTTATAACATTCATGGGGAATCGTGTTCGGAACATTCTTCGCCCACAATTCTTCGCCTACACAATTCTTCGCCTCCACAATTCTTCGCCTACACAATTCTTCGCCTCCACAATTCTTCGCCCACAATTCTTCACCTACACAATTCTTCGCCGCCACAATTTTTTGCCGCTACAATTTTTTGCCGCATAGAAGCATATCACAAATTTGGTTTGTAAATGTGATTGTTTTTATTTATAACGTAACTTTTTCAGTTTTTTACATTAGGTTAGGTTAAGTCAGGTCAGGTCAGGTTAATTTAATTTTTATTCATACTATAATAACGTAAATAAGATTAAAACTCACAACATTCGCTATTTATGTAGCAATTTTTAAACATAATATTAAAAGAAGAAGTATTAATATACAAGAAACAACTTTAGGCTAATGTAAAATAATCTGTAAAAATTACGTTGTAAATAAAAACACATCACATTGACAAATAAAATTTGTGATATGCTTGTGTGCGGCGAAAAATTGTGGCGGCAAAAAATTGTGTAGGCGAAGAAATGTGGGCGAAGAATTGTGGAGGCGAAGAGTTGTGGTCGAAGAAGAATTGTGGGCGAAAAATGTTCCTAGACCCACGGGAAATAACAGTCCATTTCTTGATTGAAGAGACTGCATAGCAGCAACAGGCAGTTCAGAAATATTAACATCACTATCGAACGTACAATTTTCACTGTCCTTACTAGTGTGATTTTTATTTAGATATATCTTCATCGGTGTCAGATAACTCTTTCAGTATGAGTAGGTGATTTTCCATAATTTGCAGTAAAACTATAACACTTTACTATACAAAGTAAAATAAAGGCGCAAATGCGAATATGATTATTTTATTGCTACGGCTAACAAACAAGCAAAAACCTGTCGAAACTTGAAGATTCAAGAGTATTTTGGGATCGACTTTTTTCAAAGCCGGTAAGTTAGCCTCGTAAAACACAAATATGTATGTTAACTGACTTAATTGTAACTATTACTTTGAATAATGAATAGCGAAGGCTGCCTTGAAAATTATTAGTGTCGATTTAAAACATGGCTTTCAGAATAGTTCAGAAAAATCATATACTTTTAGAAAGCACTTCTCCTGCTCCGAAACTGCAATATCACATCTCGCAACACTTTATTTTTATACCCCAAACAATGGTTATGTGTTTTACCGTCTCGATATATAAAATTAAAAAAGTTGCGAACAGCAATGCGATACCAGTTGTTGCGAGAAACTAAAAACAAATAAAAACGCTTGCTTGTCAACAAGAAACTTTCATAAAATATATATAATTATCGATAGCGGGAAAAACAAATAATCAAGAGAAATGTGAGATCCTCCGCAATTCTTAACGAACTGACACTAGGCAAAAAGTTCATCGAGGTTGGCACGAATAAGTACGTTACAGAGTGAGAACGAAAAAGCAAAATGAAATGTCAGAACAACAAATGGATTGGTTGCATCCATCAAGCAGCTTTGATGAAAACGCAATTACTATCTTGAATAAGTTCGCGTTGCACTTTGATTAGGTTACGAATGAGGACTACTGGAGAATGCTTGCACAATCATTTGACCTAATTTATATCATTTTTGCCTTCTCATTGGTAGGTAGATGGCCTTGTTAAAAATTAGAAGAACGCATTTTAATCAATATCAACCAATAAGTTTGTTGGGATAATTTGCAACCGATATAGGATATACGATAACCATTGGCATCATTTAAGCCGAAATAAATCCATGGCCGGTTAATTTGGACATACGTTTTATACTCAACGAAGAATTTAATTCTATTTCATTTCTTACGTTCTATGTGTATGTTTTGCAATAAAAGATCGATGGTAGTCTATTATACTTTATACATGACGTGTACCAGATATGATAATCTAATTTTGTAAATATAAATTTAAGTATGTTATAAAATCTTTAATATTGTACAATAGTACCTACCTACGTTCATTAATATACGATTTACTTATATTCACCAAAATACATACCTAGTCACTTTTAGGACACCTGGTGTATTAATTTGCAATCGTTTTTAGCTATTGCATACATTTAACTGTACCTATTTGTAATTTTTTTATGACGCTACTAAGTCTTCTCTATTTAATGGCACTCTGGTTTACTGGATATTTTTATTTGCTTATTGAAAAACTTCATTGTATTAGGATACTTAGCACTTCGCAAAAGTATAAAAAGACAAATATTCAGAACACTATTATACAGCGTCATTCAAAAAGTCTGCCACAAATGGAAAAGTTTTTTATTATTGATTTCTCAAAAAAAATTATTGCTGATGAAAGGTGTTGCATGGTCTAAAAGTAATATTAAGATAAAAAAAAGTCATAGGACACTAGATTTTAGTTATTTTTGAAATATTCTTAAGAGTAAAGTGTCCTTATTAGGGCTTATTAGAGTTACAAAAAAAAAAAAATTCAAAAGATCTATTTAGAATCTAAAAAAAGGTCAAATTCCAATTTTTATTTTTTATTCAATTTTAATATTCAAGAAGTCTGCAACAAATAAAAAAGTGTTTTATATTCGATTTTTCAGAAGATTTTATTCGTGATAAAAGTTGCTGCATGGTCTAAAACTAATTTTAAAATTTAAAAAAAGTTTAATAAAATAATGAAATATTCGCAAAAGAAAAGTGCTTAAAATTTCTTTAAAAAAGAATTGAATTAGAACGTTAAAATTTAAATCTAGCCTTATTTTTAGATTCGAAATATGTTTTTCCTATAATTTTTTTTTGTATCTCTTAAAAAAAAATAAGGGCACATCACTCTAGCGAATATTTCAAAAATTGCTAAAATCTAGTGTCCTATGCCTTTTAATTGAACTTTTTTACATCTTAACATTAGTTTTAGACCATCACCAACTTTTATTAAAAATAAATTTTTTTGACAAATCAATAATAAAAAAGTTTTTCATTTGTTGCAGCCTTTTTGAATGACGCTGTAGATATTACAATAAAATTTGGCATCTGTCCGTCATCATTTGTTTCGAATTTAATGAAAACGTTGAGGTTGCAATACGTCTTTCGGTTTAACTGAAAATGGAACCAACCCCTATTTTTTTCCCATTCAAAGATAAGACTGGTCAGTAGGTAACAATTTGTTTTAATCAGCGTCTTTTTTGCGTACCCAATACAAAAACAAACGGTTTTTAAGACTTTGCAAACGATCAAACAATTATATAAAAAATAATGTGAGCCTGATAAAAAAACACTAGATTTATACGAAAGAATGGTAAAATTACATCTTTATTATTTAAAAATGCCAAAAAGATGCAGAGAAAATATTAAATTATAACTTTCTTGTTTTAACTTACAATTAATATAAAATTACCGCTGTCAATTCTTATAGCCTACTTAAATATCTTACGTTGACCTAATAATTAACTATAAAATAGCGGTAGGTGTCTCACAAAACATCAATTTCAGGACAAATAATTTTTTTTTATAACCGTTCAGAAAATATAGCGCGTTGTACTTAAAAAAAAATAGTTATAGATGTTTAAAGTTTCACAAGTTTGACCAAGCGTCTATCAATTTATTGTCCATCTAAATTTCAAACAAATTTCTACTGCTTTTTCAAAGTTTTTAATTGTTAAAAATTTATGGAAGTGCTGTATCCCTCAAAATTTTTATAAATACATAAATTTCACGAAACCCGTTGACTTCAGACCGATGTAATCTCATGCATGTTTTAAAGTAAATTTAAAGGGAAATCCAGAAATATAAATATATACAGGGTGTTTTTAGAATTCCAAAGCTTGAGTCCGTTTTCGGTTGAACCGGAAGTCGTATTGCTACCTCAATATTTTTATCGAATCCGGAACATATGATACTGGTCAAATACAAAATTTCATTGTAAATACTTTGATAGTTTTCCAGATATTTTCACTTTTGCGCAGCACGGTATATTATTTGCAATAAAAAAGTATTTATGGAATTTAAAATCAAATTTTTTTTTTCTTAATCCTACTTGCTTTTTAACAAATTAATATCGTCATTTTATAATGCCTAAAAATATTTACAACTTTTGTTAATCAAGTTTCTTCCATCATCTATATACTAACAAAGACATTTAAAAATGATAGTATCGACTAACTTCATTTTTTGACCATGCCTTGTATGAAAGTTTGAAAGAAGCAAACACGTTGCTATATTCCATTAAAAAATATGTAACTTTAGTTCAGTTTGACGCGTTTTGCATCTATTACGGCTAGAAATCAATCGTGAGCCTTAAATTTCTGAAACACTGGATACAGTTGATAGAAATAGATTTTTTGATATAACTGTATCAACGATACATTATTTTGTGTCATTTTGTAAAATAAGTTTTTATATGAATCATTGCGTGTTAAAAGTTACTGTATTTTAATTTCCTTTCATTTTATTTTGACTTAAAATCTGAAGAAACGAAATTTTATAGGATTATTACTTACCAGGGTGACGTTACTCAACGCATAATCTTTTGTACACAGCTAGGGTTGTCAAAGTTTACTTAGTGAAAGTTTTAATATTTATTTTCCTTCCGTTTTCGTTAAATTGCGGAAGAATACCAATCAACGAAGATCGTAAAGCAAACAACGAGATTAAACAATTGTTCGGTTATGTTGGTTCATAAATCAATATTATACCGGTAGCAGACATCGATTTAGCTCCGACATTCAAGAAGAATTAAAAGGTTAACAAGAATATTATTCAACAAATCCAGAAATATTGGCTCTTCAGCCGCCGATATTAAAAGATGGAATTTCAAATATGGAACTCGTTCGTTTTCAATTTAAGTCAATAAACATGATTATGATTCAGATTCGACGATATTCAATCTTTCTCAAGCCTTTGTCGTAGCATATCTATCCAGTAATAATGGGACTGGAGATTGCCAAGATCGAGTTGGCTTTGCCAAGTGAATTGAATGTCGTGAAAGAGGTAATGTGGAACTGGCGAGAGAGTGACTTAGGCGGACCCACTGAATGGCGCGATGAGAAAGCCGATAACCCGGTGTGCGCTAGATGGTGCTAGAAAAACAGTAAACCCTCATGAGCGGCTCAGGAAAATGGCAACCTTTTCATGGTTTTCAAACCTCTTGACTAGACGCCGGCCGTTAACTCAAGGGTTTGTCGATTCGCATTAGGAAATTGTAAAGAATGTTTGTTTTGTAATTTAAGGAACAATGACAGCGCTTACGTTGAATAAACAACTATTCATTCTAGGAGAATCTTGTGTTTGACGTCGAATAAATCTTGACGTTATAGGAATAGCATGACATTTAAAAACTGACAAAGTCTTGTAACTTTGCAGCTGGTTCGCTAAATCTAAATACAATTCTGATTTATATAACAAGTTATTAAAGTGCAACTAAAATGTACATATTATATCAATTTAAAATTGGCTAGATGCGTTAGTATTCTGCTGAAACACTTACAAAAGAACATTTCATAACTGCTATGCAACCATATAAGATCAGACTTTTACAGTTGTTAAAAAATTATTAACTTTGTTATGTTCAAGATTGACTAAAGATGCTTAGATTTTTTATAAAAGCTAGCTATGGCACTTTAAAAACGAAGTGAGCTGGATTAATTTTAACTACGTTAAAGTTAGTACAGGACTTTTTAAATTTGAAAATGAACAGTCATGAACTTTATCATTTTGCTTTAGAAATCAAAAACTATTCGTACAAACTCTCATTGAGTCACCAAGAGTTTATTATTGGTCTGTTTAAACCAAGCCCGCCCATGGCTTTCTTACATATTTTTCTCAATTCTTTTTAATTCTTCTTCAGTTTTTCCATTCTTAAATTCCTCGTTTCTTCGGGCCTTTTCCAGACACCGTTGCTCCTTCCTTAAATACTTGTTTCTTTATTCTTTTCTCCGGTAATTTTGATGTGAGTTCCAGCCACCTTGTTGTGTCTTTACTGCATTAATTATATTTGGTTGATCATATAATTTCTCCTGTTCCTCATTTTTTCTTTTTTTCTATTGTTCCTTTTACCTCCAAATATCTTCCGCAATACCTTCCGTTCCTAGACCTTTAATGTTTTTTCTTAATTTGATTAATTTCTTACGTTACACCCCCCTCCCTGTAGATATTATTTCCTTAAATTATTCTTTGAACTAATTACATGACCTAATGCCGCTAGACATCTCGAGTCTTTGATAATTCCTTCTTGTATCTTATCTCCCTTTTTCCGTTGTCTGATAAAGTGATTCCCAAATAGTTGAAATGATCCTCTCTAACAAATTAATATCGAGTTCCGTCCACCATAACCAGTTTAAGTTTTGTGACTCGTATCCTGCTTTGCTGCCCATCCAGGATCATAAACTTCGTTTTGTTCAAGTCTTGGTTTTTTGCTTTTTTTGGACTTTTGTTTGCTTTTATTAATTTCATGTTTTTTTTCTGTTTAAGAGTAGATACTGATTCATCTACGCAAGCAATAATTTTTATCCGTAAACCTTATTTATTTTTAATTATTTCAACTGTTTTCGAAAAAAATCATCACAAGTATTAAACTGAAAAGTTTGCTCTCTGATTTTGACTTTAACCCGACTAGTAAAATTTTGAATAGCTTCTTTAATTATACAGGTTGTGTATAAATTGGCGGAAGCGCTACACGTGGCGATGTTCTTCGTAAAATTCTAAGTGGAAATTCTTAATAAAAAAATGTTGTACCATGCTACCTATGGCCTCAGGAACCAATTAAAAAAAACAAAAATTTGGCAACCTTGCATCCATTGATTTGCGTTTGGATGTTTTTTTATAAGCAATTTTTCCGTAGATGTTTATAATGTTTATTCTAATACAAACAAGAAATAATTACGAGAAAAACAGAGATGACAGCTAATGACAATGTTGCCATATGTATTATTTACATTCAAATCAGTGATTTGCATATTTTCAACACCAATTTTTGAAAGGAAAAACACAATATCTAGGAAAAAAATATTATTGAAAATTTGTTTTTATTCCAAATCGCAGTTTTATCATTAAAAAAGATTAAATAATAACGCTTATTAAAGGACTGAATGTCAAAACTTTAAGGACCTCTTGCAGACACAGCAAGCATGGTACAACATTTTCGTATTAAGATATTCGACTTAGAACTTTACAAAGAACATCGCCACGTGTAGCGCTTCTGCCAATTTATACACACCCTGTATATACAATCAGCCATTTTTTGCAGATTTTTCCGCCATTTAATGCCATATCTATTTAATTTATTTATCGTCTTTTTGTTCACAAACGAGATAATTTAGGAGGCGATGAAAGTTTTTGGTACACCTTGTATATGTTAATATTTCCAGTGATGAACTTAAATATATCACACATGCAACAAAATTATTTACGAATTAAAGTAAACTTTAGTTCTGTGAATGAACGAACGCAATTACTAAACTACTAAACTACAATAGTATTCCGCCACATAAAGTGAACACAACCCAACCAAACTTAGTCTAAATACAGATATCTGTACAAACAGAAAATCTACAACTTCTATGAAGTTTTAAACAATTTGTAACTTTAAACAGTATTTACATTTCCAAGTTCCGCATTCAACATATGCTTTAAGTGAATTAGTACATACGCATGTTGAACTATCCGGAAACTCTGCTTATATTATTATATGTACATTAGGAAATACAAGATATTCTAGGAATTCCAATTATAGATGCTAATGGTGATCTCTCTCGATTATATTCCGCTGTGGAGCATAAAATTTTGGTTACTAACATAAACTAACTACAATACAATATGTTTGGGATCTGTAAAAAGTAAATTTAAAAGAAAAATTGTCCAAAATTACGTTTAGATATTCTGTTATAAATTTTATGTTTGAAATACAAACAAAATATATCTTATTCTTAAAAGAAAACTTGCATTACGAAAAGTATAAATAGTTAAAAAGTTATAAAAAATAAAAAAATATTAAAAATTAATAATGACTTAAATTACGGTAATATATAAATGAACCTAAAGTTTTTAAATCAACCAACACAAAATAGGAAAGTTTTGTTTAATCTTACTAAAACCATAATTTCTAAAATTACCTCTCTTAAATGTATCCTTGCTAATATTAAAATGAACTTTAATGAAGAAAACGCTATTTCTACTGATACTTGCGTAGCTGGTACACCAGAAACAACTTGTGACAACACAAATAAATCTGGCGATTCGAATTAATTTTTCTTTCAAAAGTTCAAAAATAAAATTTTTTGAAATTTTATTCATAGAGATTAACCTTACAAATTAACGTTGTATAAAACGTTATTGGAACTGTATATAACTTTACTAAAATATCGTTACGTTATTGTACAAGAAATTATAATTGAATCGTTATTATAACGGGTACGTTACGAAACGTTGTTTCATCCCGGGTACAAGCATTCATTTTGTGTAACGTCTAAACAAGTTTCCATTAAAGCAAAACATGTGGTAACACGAAAAAACCTTGTATCCACACAGAAGAAACATGTTGATGGCATAAATCGTCTTTGTGCCATATTCCTCTAAATGTGGGCAATAAGCTAATATAGATGTATTTAGTGAAAGTTATGTGGTGCAAAGAAAACGTATTAATAGCTACAACGGTCTTTGTTACATCATAATTTGCGAAAGCGAAGAAAACAAAAAGTGAAAACGGATCTGTTGGTTATGATCTTCCTTAGAAAAATTATTCGTGAAGGAGGAATGATTCTTTAGACTAATTTAAAACTAAATTATTTTACAGTTGGTGATCAACTGAATAACTTACTTTTAATCCCAATAAAAAATTGTACAAATATTTTAAAAGTTCCGGTCCATAAAATTTCACCCTATAGCCAAGGAACGCTAGTGTGTGTCCAACCAATTTATATATGAGGCGCCAATTTGCAAAACTTTCTATATCCGCCATAACTAATTTCACAGGAAACGCGAAAAACCTATACGTCGATTTATAATTGACTATGTATGTTCATAATGCACAGTTATTTGCAGAAGGCATTAAAAAATTGATCGGCAATTACTGAAGAAAAAAAAAAGATGATCGCGGAAAAAGTTATTTTAGAAAATATTTTGGATTTAGATAGTTTTGCAAACTATCTGTGGATTTAAAAAGTTTTGAAACATTATTTAAAGAACATAGTTCGCTTTTTTAAAAGAAATTAGAATTATTTTACAAATTTTTATTTTTAGTTTTTTGAAATTCCAAAATACGGTACAAAAAATAGTTGTAATACAGGAGAAAGAATTTAAATTCTAAGACGATCATCCTCATGATACAATATTTCTTCTTCATAAGGATTTTCATTTTCATTTATATTTTCTTCATGAAAAGTATCGATCAAATTTCTATAAAATGACAAATCAGTTTCTGGATTGTTTCTCCAATCAACGCCAAAGTGTTTCTTTAAAAGGTTGTCAACATCAATTAGCTTTAACTGTTTGACTGGAACGTTGTTAGGAAGTTCCTCTGGAGTGATATTGACCACAGTCTTTCCTCTTTTCAGAACAGATTTGTATACTCCAATGTTGCTTTTATAATGGATTTCACCTTTTATAGTTACACTTCCTGACTTATGTTTTTTAATAAAAAATCGCTTTGCCATGAAAAATTAAAAATGCCATTGACCAGGAGGCTTTATGCAAGATTCAACTGCTTTCTTCCAATCAAAAACAGTGAAATCCTTGGGCAGTTCTAGAACAGTTGTATATTCAGCAAATATTTTTTTCTTCCTTTTTCAATCAAAGAAGATGTTGGAGAAATTTCCATAGTCAAAATATTAGTTAAACAAAACACAAAAACACAGTAGACTGTCTTTAAAAACAAAACACGTGCGTTTCGGATGTCAAATACAGAACACTAATAAAAGCGCAAAATATAAAAGATATTAGGTAAGAATATATGATGTTTTGATTCCGTAAAATAACTAACAGGGTAAAATGGCGCTGGATGTAAAGAGTTTTGTCATAATCACTTCTAGAATGGATGAAAAGAGTTTTGAAGTAGTAGTAATTGTGGATTGAAAGAGTTTTGCAACGTTAGACAGTTTTCATGTATAAAATGAGCTGGGAAAATATAAGTTTTGTTGCATTATGATTTAGTAACCATATGACAGACTGTTTAAAGTCAACAGCGCCACCACTATCTAATTTTCTTACTAAATTGGATTGGAGTTTTGCAAGTTGACGCCTCATATAGTAACTGCAACACACGTTCTGCGTGGGAAAAAATAACAAGCTGTTGTTAAAATTATCATCATCATCATCAAATCAAATTCTCTTCTATCCGTAGGTGTAGGGAAGTATGCACGTCTATGTATTATACATGGATTTGCGCCATTGTTTTTTGTTCTGTGCCGTTTCTTTCGCTTCGCACCATGATTTTTCCTTCTTCTCCAAGGTTTTTCTACTGCCTTTTCCCATGTTTCTCTCGGCCTTCCTCTTTTCCTCCTCTTTGTCTTCTTGCTTCCCACACTCTCTTAACCTGTCTTCTTGTGTCCATTCTCTGTAGATGCCCCCACCAGCTCAGTTGTCTAGTTTCTACGAATTCTAAAATAGATTCTACTTCTAGTTCATTTCTAATCTGTTCGTTTCTTATTTTATCTTTTCTTGTTATGCCTCTTACTATTCTTAAAATTTTCGTTTCAGCCGCTTGGATTTTACTTTTTTTGGCTCGATGTTAATGTCCGTAACTCGCACTCAAATGTCAAGATCGATCTGTATATTGTGCGGTATACACTCATTTTTGTTTTTTTTTTATACTCCTTTTTTATTAATGAAGGTTTTGGCAATAGCGTAGTAGGTTTTTATTGCCTTTTTTATTCTCTTGTTTTTTTCCAATTCTTGTTGTACTGTATTTTTAATTGTTACTCCTAGGTAGTCGAAATATTGTAAGGTTTCTATTTTTTCTCCTTCAATTTTTATTTCATGTTTTCATTTTTTTCGTTTGTTGTCATCAATTTTGTTTTGTTGTGATTTATTTCCATTTCCAAATTTCTATATTCGTTTTTAGGTCCCTTTTATTCTTTGCCATAATGACTACATCGTCTGCGAACGCACACTCTGATATTTCGACCTTTTGTAAATTTTTGTTTCCTAGGAATAAACTTTTGACATGTTGTTTGCATTTTTTAATTATATTGTCCACAAATATCGTAAACAGTATTGGGCATATTCCTCCTCCTTGTTTTAATCCATATTGTGTATTGGAAGAATCTGATTTCATATTTTTCGTTACCCCATAATTTATTGTCTTCTTATACAGGGTCCGGCAAAATGATCTCCCACATTTTAATCTTTAATAAAAACGCCACTGTAAATGCTATTTAGATTTTATTTTTATTAACTGAAAATGTATGCTATGCCATTTGTTTTTATTAAGTTTTAAAAATTACAGAATCCAAATGGTGACCATTTTTTTCGATACACATTCGAAGCTGATTTCTGAAAGTTTCCATCACTCGAGCAGTAATTTGAGGCGATATTCCTGTAATTTCTTGGCGTATTGCTGCTTTCAATTCGTCAATGGTTCGGGGATGGTGTTGAAAAACCTTCGCTTTCAGGTAGCCCCAAAGGAAAAAGTCGCATGGGGCAAGATCCGGTGAACGCGCAGGCCACCCAACGTCTCCACAACGAGATACGTGTCCTGGAAACATTTCCCTTAAAACGTCCATTGTCCTTCTTGCCGTATGAGCCGTAGCTCCATCCTGTTGAAACCATACATCCGGATGTTCAAGTTCTCTAAGTTTTGGATGTATGGTTTCAACAGGATGGAGCTACGGCTCATACGGCAAGAAGGACAATGGACGTTTTAAGGGAAATGTTTCCAGGACACGTAATCTCGTTACGTGGAGACGTTGGGTGGCCTGCGCGTTCACCCGATCTTGCCCCATGCGACTTTTTCCTTTGGGGCTACCTGAAAGCGAAGGTTTTTCAACACCATCCCCGAACCATTGACGAATTGAAAGCAGCAATACGCCAAGAAATTACAGGAATATCGCCTCAAATTACTGCTCGAGTGATGGAAACTTTCAGAAATCAGCTTCGAATGTGTATCGAAAAAAATGGTCGCCATTTGGACTCTGTAATTTTTAAAACTTAATAAAAACAAATGGCATAGCATACATTTTCAGTTATTAAAAATAAAATCTAAATAGCATTTACAATGGCGTTTTTATTAAAGATTAAAATGTGGGAGATCATTTTGCCGGACCCTGTACAAGCAGCTAATATTTTTCTTAGTTTATTAATCTACATTTCTTTCCTTAAGGACCTCCCAAAGTTTTCGTCTAGACACTTTATCGAATGCTTTTTGTAGATCTAAAAATGCGAAATATGCTTTTTCTCTTTTTAGTTATAATCTGTTTAATTGTGAATATATGATCTTGAACACTCCTATCTTTTCTAAATCCACTTTGTGATTCTGTTAATGCCTTATCTAATATTTTTGTTAGCTTCTGTGCTAGTATTTGTTCCTACAATTTTAGTGCTGTGCTGAGAAGCATTATGCCTTTGTAATTATTGCAACATTTGTTGTCCCCCTTCCTAAATTTAGGCAGGATCATCCCTAAATATCAACACATCTTTATTAAAACTAGTCGTGTAAAACCATCGGATTTAAGATTTAAATATATTTAATTAAAGTAATTTAAGTGACTGTTATCCAAACTTAAGCTACTAATAAGTTAAAGCAAAATATATTAGACCGACATTTTTTTTTTATTGCTTTATAGTAACCAGTACACAAATATAGTGTAGGTGCATAAACAATTAAAGACCTTTCTTCAAATGTCAAAACCAAATTTTGAGAAATTAATAAAACATATGGGACAGGAGAAATATTCGTTGATATTAAGCAAAATGATCAAAAGGCAACTGTGAACATTTAACGAGGTGCGACAAGTGACAACCGTTCACACGACACTAACATCCCGCGACAATCTCTTCAAGTCACCACGTGTTGTCATGTTCACTTTGAAGTTTACCGCTCAAAATGGAAACATGCAATAGGACGGAACTTCTGGCAACTAGTAACACCAACATTTATCTGAAAACCCATTGCAAGCTCAAATTGTTGACAAATCTAGCCTCCCCGTGTGGATCGCGCTTTAGAAGTTAATTGTAGCAACGCAAATATTAAAATTTTTTTAATATTCAGATTTTTAAAACATTTTATTAAAAGTCCTAAGCGATTATAAAAGTAATAAAGATGCGATGTCTCACGTCTATCGTTCTTCTTTGGTTTTCTCTCCTAGATTTTACGTACTATGAGGCACTTCATGAATAAAACATTAACTCAGATATATAATTTACCTAAATTTCTGTGAAAAGCATAATTAACTCCGTAATGCAGTTGGATTTGGGGTTACAGGGAGAACCACGGTAATGAATGAGGTATGTAATGAAACAGTATGAGGGTAGTTGTTAAATGACCAAGTATGGCTACAGTTACAAAATGACCAAGGAAAGAGTGGATGATTAGGAGCATACGAGATATGTACTTCGGATGATAAAATAATTGAGGGAATGTAGTTAGTTAACCTTTAGTCATTCTCGTCTGTGAGTCTTAACTAAAGAATTTATATAACCAGGTATCAATCTAACTCATCTATCATAACTGCCTCCAAAAGTCTCCACAGCTAACTGAGGAGAAATCGATAATGTCACTCAAAAACTTTTGAATGGGTCACCAGTAATTAATATAATTACGAATACTTCAAATACTTTTTTTTTGCAGAATACGATGTAGTTTAACAAAAATAATTAAATACCTTAAACTGTATTTGGCGGTAAAAGAAGGGTTAATAAGAATGTATTTTTCAGGGGTTTGGAGCAGTCAAATTTTTTAATTGCTCGGCTCCAGCTCCGCTTCGGCATCAAAATGCCTGCTCCAGCCCCGCTCCATGCTCCAAATATTGTTAAAAAATTTAAAAAAAGTTTGGTTGTGGCTATTTGCACCTACAGTAGGTACGAATAACTGGCTATTTGCACCTACAGTAGGTACGAATAATTGGCTATTTGCACCTACAGTAGGTATGAATAATTGGCTATTTGCACCTACAGTAGGTACGAATAATTGGCTATTTGCACCTACAGTAGGTATGAATAATTGGCTATTTGCACCTACAGTAGGTACGAATAATTGGCTTTGCACCTACAGTAGATACGAATACTTGGCTATTTGCACTTACTGTATAGGTACCTACATACCGGTTGGAACTGAGTTCTGGTATACCCTTTTTTCTTTAGTTTTAATTTTACATAAATAAACGTTTAGACATATGATATGTATAAATAACCGGAATATTTTAACAAATGTACACCAATATCTCACTTCAGGTTCCGCCGGAAATTACCCTAACTTTGTTATTTCAAATACAACACCCTATATACAGAGTGTTTCTTAAATACTGAGAAAAAATTGTGAAGGCAATTTCTTATCGAAAATTAAGCGGGGCTTTTATATAACTCTTTTTCTCTTAGACGTCTCCTTTCATAGTTACACCCCTTAAAGGGGGGTGGTAAAATTAGGTTTTTATTTTATTTTTCAAATTTGGAGATGTGTAGGAGAATAAGGAGAATAACATTTGGTAGATGTTTTATACTTATTAAAAGGTTTCCCATAGTAATATTTTCAATTATGTCCCACCTTTACAAGGGGTTAAAAAGTGCGACCACTGTTAGTCTTTTAATCGGAACTTTTTAAACGGTTTAAGCATTTTATAATATTTTAAAAAATTCTTTAAAAACCTTGTTTATTTAAAAAAAAATTCTTGCAAAACCTACAGGTTTTTGAGTAAAAAATAAAATAAGTAAACATAAACTATTAAATATCTTAAAATAAAACGATTCATCTTGGTGGTTACCATGGTTTGTTTATGTTCATATTGAGTACAATTGACAGGTGTTTTCGTGTTATCATCAAATGATGTGGAATTATACGGTTGGAATATTTTTCTTTATAAAGACACCTGGCTGCTAATGAATTACCGTTAACAAGACCCTAAACGAAATACATATCGCACATCCTAACATTTGTATAATTCATTTTAAAGAACAAGAGTTTACAACATGAAAACACCCGTCAATTCTACTCAATAATTTTTTATAATAGTTCAAGTCTGAGGCAGCCTTTCAATACAAATATATGTATGTTATTGGTCAGAAAATACTCTATTTAAATAATCGCGTATACCACTACCATTGTATTTAAAAAATTGACTTTCAGTCAAAAAACCGATGCTCCAACATTCAAAGCCGATTAAAATAACCTAAATGTTCATTAAATTGCACAAAAAATATTTTCGGATGCTCGTTGACGTAATAAAACTCAATTTATGCAGGCGATGGCAAATAAATTAATCAAAATAGTGCAGTAATATTCAAAATTGCGTCCTCTATCCAAAAACGTTAATATATAGGGTGTGACATTTGAAATAACAAAGTCAGGATCATTTTCGGCGAACCCGGAAGTGAAATAGTAGTGTACATTTGTTCAAATATTCCGGTTATTTACACATATCATATGTATAAAAGTTTATTTATGTAAACTTAAACCTAAATACAAAAAAGTACCAGAACTCAGTACCCGGTATATTCCTTTACAGTAGGTGCAAATAGCCAATTATTCGTACCTACTGCAGGTGCAAATAGCCAATTATTTGTACCTACTGTAGGTGCAAATAGCCAATTATTCGTAACTTCTGTAGGTGCAAAAAGCCACAACCAAAAGGTTTTTGATTGAAAATAAAGTTTAAATTTTATCGGATATGTAGAAGTTGGTCAATAATATTAATAATCAATAATAACAATATTTGACCCTAAAAAACAAAATAACTTAAGTAAATGTTGGAAAAAACAAATTATTGATCTTCAAACGTAAAAAAGGAAAAAAGTAATTTTTAAATAAATTTACATAATAAACTGGAGCAGTGGTGCAATCATAATTATTTGCTCCGGACTCCGCTCCTGCTCCGGGCAAAAACCCATTGCTCCACTGCTCCGTGTTCCAGCTCCGAGCTCCGAGCTCCGAGCTCCGAGCTCCGTCCCCCAGCTCCGAGCTCCGCTCCAAACCCCTGGTATTTTTACTTGCTTAGTAACAGGGCCTGCTTTACCATTAGGCCAGTTTAGGCGTCACATAGGGGGAGTCAGATTTCCTCTTAAAAAGAGTAAAATTTATATGTTATATGTACTTACTGTAAATGTACGTACGTTATTTAAAATAATTAAATTTTTATAATAATGTAAAAATATTACAGCATCATAAACATTTTAATTATAAATATGCCCTTGCTTCATAAATCTTGCGGAAAACTTCGGAAGGTAATTCCTGTCATATCGAATATTAAGGTCTTTTTTTATAAAATGCTTTCCGAAATCGTCGTTTTTCTGAGTTATACCCTCAACCCCAAAGGGAACAGTAAAAAGAAGTTTTCATTTTATTTTTTAAATTTGGAGAAATTTATGTAGGAGAATCACATTTGCTAAATGTTTTTTGCTTATTTAAAGATTTCCCATAGTAATATTTACCTTTACCAGGTGCTGAAAAATACAACCCCCACTGTTTTTTTAATTAAAACTTTTAAGAGGGTTAAATTTTGTTTTGAAACCTTGATTCAGACACTTTTTTTATTTCTTTAATTTATTCGCAAAACCTACAGTTTTTGAGTAAAAAATAAAATAAGTGAACATGCACCACCAAATAAACACCTGTCACTTTTACTTAATATGTATGTACAACCATGATAACTACAAAAATGAATCATTTTATTTTAGAAGATTCGATGGTGCTTGTTCACTTATTGTATTTTTCACATAAAACCGTAGCTTTTGAGGGAAAAATTGAGTATTCAAAAAAGTTTAAATAAATAAGGCTTTCAAAACTAATTTTTAGTTGCAAAATTTGTACCCTTCAATAAGTTCTGGTAAAAAAAAAACACAAGGGGTCGTACTTTTTTTCCCTTATGTGGGTGGGAGATCATTGAAAATAGTACTTTGTAAAACTTTTTAATAACAAATAAAAAATATCTACCAAAAACCAAAGGTAATTTTTCAACATTTTTCTAAATTGAGCAATAAAATAAAAACCTGCTTTTACCTCTCCCCTTTATGCGGATGCAACTACGAAAGAAGACGTTTTAGGTAAAAAAAATATGTATGAAAGCTTTCCCTTAATTTTTGATAAGGAATTACCTCCCGAAATTTCTCGTAGTACATACACATATTTATACAATATATGGGATTGCCCAAATTTTCTCTGCCTCGGGGTGCCAGATAACCTTGCGTCGGCCGTGCTTAGTAGAAATCTAAACTAAAAATTTACATCTTACCCCGTTTTCTAAAATTTCCTTTAAAAAACTTTTAATTTCAACTAAAATTTAAACCTAACTAAACTTAAACAGATTTTTAAAAACCAATCGATGTGTTATATTTTTAAATATGTTGTTTCACTGAAAGTTGCTTTAAAAAATGAAACATAATTTGTTTCTTACAAAAATGAAATTTAGTCGTCTTTTTCACGAAAGCTTCCTTGTTCTAATAAATCATCAAGATATTTCAGAAATGTGTAGTCGTAAACGTACAGCTGAAGCATCTTTCAGAAAAATATTTTACTTTTCGTGAATATATCGTGATCCGTACACATTTCCTTTATTTTATAGACGTCGGCACGCGACCAGAAAATTTATAAAAACATAAAACTCATCGCCCAGTCCAACAATAAATTTATTGAGACATCGTTGCTAATTATTATAAAACAATATGTAAAGTACTAGTCATAATTAAATCAGTGCTCGTAAACGGAGCAATAAAATACATTGTAAAGTAGACCATAAAATAACATAAAATACACAGTCTATGAAAACCATCAACGGCGTTATACACGTAATGAATAATATACGATATTGCAGTTAAATGCAAATATTAGGGCCACACAGTAAAATAATCATTGAATGGTTGACTTTGCAAACTGCATGTTAATATGCAATTGATAAACAGGTTTAATTACCATATTAGTTAAACAACTAAATTAATATACCTACATACATATACAGGGTTCTCGTTTTTCGAGGGCCACTATGGGGATCTTGTAAACAAACGGTAAGAGTTACGACTTCGGTTAAATTAGGGCAAAGTTGTATATTCAGGTGCTTAATAATTTGACCCAAACCGAACTTATCTATCAATTTTAGTTTTTGAGATACAGGGGAAAAAGTAAAAAAGTGGATTTTTGTTTTATGCCCGTAACTTTTTCATTTGATGTCGAATTTCATTTCTGTAACAACTTTATAGGGGCGACTTTTTGCAAGGAATCAAAATCCCCAAATAATTTTCCATGCCACGTTTCCCTTTTTTTAAAACCATCATCAGGTCAATTTTTTCTTATGGACTCTATATCTGATTTTAACTCCAATTTATAGAGCATTTAATTCTAAACTCGACAATGTATAACACTTGGCACTTTTTTGAAACGATTATTGTTAAATTTTATTCTTGAGGCTTTCGCGTAGGGTTTTTCGGATCCGGGTACCCGGATTCGTATTCGCCGAATCCTACAGCAAATATTCGGATTCGATATTCGGTCTAAGATTCGACGAATCTCGGATTAGGTCTCATTAATGCTACCACAACTTCAGAGAAAATACTTAATTTTGCAACAAATATTACCTACGAAACGATTGTTTGACGGAGAAGACAAAAATGAAGAAACAGAGCAATCAACAGAGGGTGATTGCGGAATACTGCAGATGACGTTCAGTTGTTAACGATGGAAGAAGAGCTTAATCATATATTGGAAACGATAAAATGTTTTATATTACCAAAGTCTCAAGATAAATTTGCCTACTTAAAAAAATGCATTATTTTCAAATGCCAAAATTAGAACGAACTATTTAGAAAAAGTATATCAAGCAATCATAACAATTAAACCAAGGTCAACCAATTCAGAGAGAATTTCTCTGAAGCTGAAGCCAAAAAATAACCTTGATTTTTATCTTAAGATTTTGCATTTTTTTAGGTTATTTCGCTTATTTTTAAAAATAGACATACAAAATATTATATCATTGTAAAGAGAAAAAAATAATCTTTAAATCAGTCATCACCTACTACGATTGCCATTTAAAAAAAAGTTGTTTTGTCAAATATCTCGCACGGTAATTCATAAAAAAAAATCTAACTGTTGCCATCTTATAGCAAACCAAATCTACAAAACTTTTTTCCTTTGGCGTTTTTGTGTATTCGCAACAATAGCCGAGATATTTAAGTTTGAAAAATTTTGATCGATTTCGGTTTTTTCGTTATATCACGCAAGCCATGGAATTTTTAAACAAAACAAGATCTGGTTTAAAATACACCCCTAAATAGCTAACTTTTGTTCCATTTGATCAACCTTGTATTTTCATTATTTACGGAGATAGTAATAGTGTCCCATGGAAAAGTAAAACACCCTGTATACTAATATACTTGTTATTTTACTTCATACTAAATACAGTGCCATTTTAACTGATTGAAGGCCGTTTGAATTATCAATATAAACATGAATTAACTTAACACCGTGTTAGTAAAACCCATTGATGCGCTACTGACAAAACTGACAACCGCTGACAAATATTGTAAATCGCCTGTAATTTTAAAATTTGCGCGAACTTTAAACACCATACGTACAATAATTTTTATGGCACTACAATTCATTTAATTTTAGAACTGGATTCGGATCCGGATTCGGATTCGTAAAATAATCGTGAATTCGATTCGGATTCGTCGAATCTAAAAAGACCGAATCTTCCCAAATCCTACTTTCGCGGCCGTTATCCATAATACAATCTTGGTTTCCGGGTTTGGAACCGCGTCTTCTATATTTAGAAGTAGTTGACGTTTCGACCATTGTGTCTTGGTCTTTTTCAAAACGACTAATTTGTGAGGGATGTTGCTGGGTTTATATATCCAGCTTGTGGAGGCGTGGCGTTCCGCTTGATGGATTTGTTCTGCCTCAGTGATTTTGTGATGACTGGTTTCCAGATGTTTGGGAGTTGTATGCCTGTGTCTCTGTTGTAGTTGTTTGGGTTCTTGATGATTTCCAATGATTCTCGATATAATCTTGGCCAGAAATGGTTTGCGCGGGCCAGAAGTTTTGTTTCTCTGAAGAGGATGTTGTGTCCTGTACCCTGTACAACAAGAAAACAAGTCGATAAATCAGCGGTAGCAGAACACGTTTCTAAAAAGTAAACAGATTTTTTCACTTTTTTTAAAAACTATGAAAACCTATATTTGGTTACGAAAATTTTGTTACACATTCTTGTATGCCAAATAAGGAATAAACTAAGTTTTGACACCAGTTGTTGTAAGCAGATTTTGAGCTTATGATGTAGAGAACTACAATATTAGTTTTTTTATGGAATGATGGAGTTTGTACTTTCCAAAAAATATTTGCGCAATTGTATGTATGTATTTCCGTTTGGTGTTTAGCAAAAACAACATCAAAAATTTGCGGTATGTGACCATGTGTCCACAGTAAACATGTGTCAACATTGGTTCAGATAATTTGCTGCAGGCAATTGTGCCTTTTCTGATATTTTTTGAAGTGGACGGCCAGCCCTTACCTTAACCCTAGATTAAGGCATACAGAGGAATTATCAGACAGACGGGGGTGTATTACACCAACTCCTAAATGAAAAGGTTTCATTGTGTATCTGATGGAAGTGTTGTGGCCGACATCACTAAGAGTTAATAAACCCTGGAATAACGGTTATTGCTAAGGTTTATTGTAACCAACTACAAGAGCTACATTCAAAATTTTGAAAAAAAAAAAAATTTTGGTTTGATATTGCCAGACTACATGCAACAACCATCAATCAAAAAAAAAGCTTAAATGGAATTATTCACTATAATTACCACAATTTGATTTATTTAATTATTATTTGTCTTTGGGGTATTCCTTGGTAAAAAAACTTTTAAATCTTCAATACATGCGAAGTTTCCTAAATTCTTATTTTTCTACACAGTGACCATATTTTTTCAACAAAGAGATTAAAATTTTACAAAAAATATAACAATAATAAAATTGATTAAAAGAAATAAAACTTTATCTTAGGAATACATTTATTTTAATTTTAAAATAATTGTTTGCTTATAAGAACGTACCCCAAATAATAGCTTAGGTTTAAGCTTAATTTGGCGTAAACTGCACTGTGAAATTTTTACGATAAATTTGATATTTCTTGATTATCTACATTGTACATCGCTGGTATTTTTTTAGAGCCGGTCTCTCCACTCAAGAGCAAATATGCCCCATTTATCGATCTTCGAATTAGTACGACTAGAGGAGTGCAATGCACAGAAATAACGAACTTTGTCGAATAAATACAAGAGCGTGTTAAGTAGAGATTATCACTTTGATTAGCTGTAGTAGAGTGGTACGAGAACTCTCGAACCGGAGATTAAAATGTTATTTAATACTCTGAGGATTTCGACTGAAATCTCCTACGTATACCAAGTGTAATAGGGTAAACTAGTTTCGTAAAAATGATTTAACGAGTTTCGATGATTATGTGTTTTGTAACCCAAATTAAGGAATGATTATGCGTGATTGAATAATTGTCCAATTACGTATATTGTTATGGTGGAAATAAAGGGAAGTTACTTAATTTTTGGCGCTAATTATGGTTTTGAATTCAGGCCTTCGTGGTAGATTAATCTGATAAGATATTAGATAGATATTGCTCTCCTTACTGTTTTTTAGTGCATTATATTTTGACGTTGACTACATTGTAAGTAAATGTTAAGAAAATAGTTTTAAACCACCCAGGCGGTACAGAAATCTGTACAAGAAAAAAAAAAGAAGATATTTTGTATTAAATTTTGTAAAGAAATTTACACCTTGTCACACGGGCTTAAAGTTTATATAAACTCAGACAAAATTTAAGATTTCAAATTAAAACAGTTTTTATTACGATTCACAATCATCATTTAAAAAGTCACGTTTTGAGACAAAACGAGCAAAAGTTATTGAAACTGAATTCGGATTATTCGGTATGTTTCTTTTACATTAAGCTTCTAATGGTTTCACGGTCCATAAAACCAACCTCGTTTAGCTTTATTTTGAGGTGAATTTGGATTGCGACAAATTTTTCTTGACAGTTAATTAACTTCAAGTTAAAAAATCTTTGAAACCAAATATTTATGAAGTTTCATTTAAAAGTCAAAGTATTTTTTACACATTTTTTTTACTATTAAAATAAACCGCATCAATTGTTAGTATAGTAGCATATTATCTTGTACATTTTTTAAGGTTTTAACTTAGCCCAACCAGAAGTATAATCTTTTAGTCTACTTTTGGAAGTATTTGTCTCTCAGACACCTAATTACAAAAATTACGAATTTTTCCTAATGTGGAACAATAAAGATATGTACGGTATGTATGAGCATTTATTCATATTATTAACCCTTAAATGCATGAATTTTTAAAAATTAGATTTATATAAAATTTTAGGTATATTTTATTGTAGAGAATGTGGGAAAAATAGTTAAAAAAATCATTCACAATTTTTTAACTGTTTTAATTGAAAAACAAAAATTCTTGCCGAAGAGCAACATTGCGCCAAACAATAACTAAAAATATTGCCGAAGAGCAACATTTGTGCACAACGATGAATAAAATGTGTTGTTGATGGGCAACTTTGTACAAAACAATAAATAAAATATGTCACCGAAGAGTAACATTTGTGCAAAACGATAAACAAAGTATGTTGCCGAAGTGCAAGACTGTGCAAAACGGCAACATTTATTTTAGGTGCAAATTATTTTGTTATAACATAGAGCCGCACCACATTTTTCACAATTTATTGTTAATTCCATTTTATTTTGTAATTACATGTCACTATAAAATGGTTTTTTATGTAAATAACAAGAAAATTATATAACGCCAAATTTGAAAAAATGCAAAATGGTGCTAATTGGCAACACAATTTTTATACTACTGCTATCAACGGAGGTACAATATTGCATTATAATTCGATAAAGTTAACTTTGATCTGTTAGAAACTTTTTTCTATGTTAAAATATTCTTCAATTTAAAAACAAAAATTCTAAATCTTAAAAATTATAAAAAAACAAAAAAATTGGGTTATGTTTTGATGATAAATTTTCAAAAACTATCGCCCTTTATGAAATTGTTTCTTAACATATGCATTACAAGAAGTGTTGTGAATCATCAACAAAAAGTAGATTTGTGACAAAATATTTTTTATGGTTTTTACATGATATAATAATATATGTTGCTAATCGGCAACACTATGCATTTAAGGGTTAACATTGTTGCAAGTTAAAAAAAATATATATAAAAACATAAACTGTAATAGAAATTTACACAAAAGAAAATATGGCGTTCAAAATAAAAATTACAATTTTTCACAACACGTTTCACATAACTTTCTGGAACATTCTAAGCAAAGGTATTCATCATTCCTGGTTTACTCCTCACAATATTGTGTTGAGCTATTTTCAGTCCACTTGGAGGTTCCTTACTACTCCATTTGAATCCATTTTTGAAAAAGAAATATTCAGGTAATGAATGCATCAGGCTTTTCGTGGATAGTTTGAGATGTGTTTATATTTAGGTTTTCAGTATTATTCTCATCTGTATCGCTATTATATTCTTTTTCATCAGAATCATCAAGTCTCTGGTGTGTTATTGACTGTTGTGTGTAATCCAGGTCATCGTCCGAATTGTCTATGGGTTCATCTAGGGTTGAATCTTCTTCTGCCTCCAATTCTTCTAAACACTTCTAATTTTCGCTTCAAAGTCAGGTTCATCATATCTATAGACTTCGTTTCGTCGTCGTTTGGACGCTCTACGACCATCAGAAGTACTTGGAACATCCATTGTGTTTCACTTGCTAGAAGTATGGGTCTCACAAACACTGAAAAATTTAACCGTTTCTAAAAGTATGTGTCTACCAGACACCGTAACTTTTCACAATTGACCTTTGCTCAACAAACGACAAATAGCAACTGGCCGTATTTGACATTAACTGTCACTTCAAGTCACGTGAGGAGCATACCTAGAGGGTGAAAGAACCAAAAGAATGATTACGTTCAGTATTGCAAAAGTGAAAAAAGTACGTGTCTGTCAGACACATACTTCGGGTTAAGGGTTAGGATCCAATCATTTTTCTAATCCATCAGCAAAGTTTTTTTTTTAAATGTATTTTATTATTTAGTCATGGGTCCTAGTGTTAAGGTGCAGGACTGTTGAGTTGTGTTGTGATGACTTTTTTCCATGTTTTTTTGTCTTGTGCTAGCCTTTTAATGTCTTTCCACTTGATGTTTCTATCCGCTGCTGCTTTTTTAACTTCGTCGTGCCAGGTTTTTCTCGGTCTACCTCTTTTGGTTTTTCCCTGTGCTCTTGCTTCATATGCTTTTCTGGTTAACCTTTCTTCTTTCATCCTAACCTAACCCAACCATCCCAGCTGCCTTTCCTGTATTTTTGTTTCAACTGATTTTATCTTTAATTGTTCTCTATATGTTTCGTTTTTTTAATTTGATAATTAAAAAGTTTTATATTTTTCTCAATTTCTTACACTCTTAGAGGGATCCAAACCTTACCGGAACTAAAACGTATGCAAACCGTTGCATTTTGATGTACCGTAAACCGGAACTGAACCTGTAATGTAAAAATATACTGACCCGCAACAACATTTGAAGGGACTGACAAGAAACTTTTTTAACTTTTTATACGTGTTTATGCAACGGTTTGAACCAAAAATATCTTTATGCTAATGCATATTATTTATTTATATAATTAGTAATTACATGTGAACAATAATGTAATATATTAAAATATAAAAAAGATATTCTACTACCGCTAATGTAAATGACTCTTACCGCAGAGCCTGCATGTATAATAAGTGAGTTATGGCGCACGGTAAGCAAAATACGCCCTTGTCTGGGAACGTCAAGGTACGCTTACGTCAAAATTGACAAGACAACGTAATTACATGTGTATATTAGCCAAAAAGCCGTTATACATTTCAGCAAGAGATCCTTCGATAAAAAGATAAATAATTAATAAATAAGCTCATTTATTTTAATTAATTAATCACTTAAATAATCCAGCTGTTCATTAAATATTCTAAAAATTATATTTGAACCTGTACATAATTTAACACACACATTGAATAACGTATAGCCATAATGTTAATTACCCATATAATATTAATAATATGTTGGTGTTAATTTGGCAATTTATAGCTTGTAGCAATAACTATGTGACTAAATTATTTAATTGAATTTACATCATTTTTAAATATTTCATAAATTGCTTTAAATAGATTTTGAAATTAGAGCTAAAGATTTGAAAAATGCTGACTTTTATTTTGTTCATTAATTTTGCTCTTGTTTTGATTTCTCTACCAATTTTAAGAGACTTTTGTCACTATTTTAGCAAAAGCAAATCTTCTATTTCTTCATAAATAAATAACCTTTTTTCCAGAAATTATTTATAGCCAAAAACTAATTACTAATTAAGATTAACACAAAAGCTATATATTTGTGTAATGAGCTTTAAACCTTAATTATTTTCCATCAGCAACGACTTATTTGTATCATATTTTGTTGAGTATCCCTTCAAAATGTCCATTGTTAGTGTTTTAAACCTCGTTTAAAATTAACGCCTGGATTATTCCGATATAATTTACAACTAATTTATATAGTTTTTGTGTTTTCATCCAACCCTTCGTAAGCTTACAATGTCGAACGCCATACATTTTCAATTTATCTTTGCAAGTCTGAGTTAGTACACAATGCGCTCGTTCTTGTTGGAAGATACGAGCCCCAGAATTCAGTTAAATTAATATTCTGGTAGCTGAAAGTTACTGAACTGTAAAATCATTTAATTTGATACATATTTCGCACGGAGACATTGTGCTCTGGCCAACTGCCCGCCGGACAGTTTTTGTGCGGCTAAAGCGTCATATTTTGCCCAGGGAAGGACAAAAGGGTGAATTAATTATTGAAAGTGATTCTATTAATTCTGCCGTGTGGAATTTTATTGCCGTAGATGATGCGAGTGTATTAATGAAATAAAACAGTCTCTAAATTTGCTTTTCAGCTTGTGCTGAAGATAGTCTTGCGATTATAGTATCAAGTGTTGGCGGTGGTTTGAACCGCTTCGGGCGTGAATAGCTTTAAAGCTAATCTTGTGCTAATTTGTCGCATAGTAATTAATCCTTTAGGTAATCTTGTAACAAACTCCCACATTTATATATGCATATGAAATGCGTGGCTTCTTTCGCTCCCTACATCTTTTTGTTGTTTGTTGTTTCAAGTTGTACAGATCGTCTAAAACAGTGGTTCTCAAACTTTTTACCTTGCGCACTACCTAGCGCACTGACTATTTCTCAACTCAACTACTCTTTAATAGTATTTTATAATATTTAGCATAAGCTTTAATACCGCAAAATGTAAAAAAAAAGTATATATGAACAATTGTAAGGTTATTTTACAAACATAACAATAAAATTGACAAAGAAGGTGTTTAAACTTGGAGTTAAATCATGGTGATTTCGCTTGTTATAATAGCTAGAGCATAGGTTTAAATTTGGCAAAGTTACTAAATTCGATGCTCATCAATATCTAAAAGGAAAATAAAAATATCTCAAACGGTATCCGAGAAAATTCGAAAAACTTAAAATTTTTTTTTTTTTTTTAAATTTTGAAATGTTACTAGTCAAGCTACTACTGACTAACGAGCACCTTAAATCTATCTTAATCTACTAGTTACTACAAATAATAGAAGAAACTTAAAATCGCGATTTTTTAACATCTATTCTTCTATATATATATATATATAAAAGAGCTTGTTTGTTTGTTTGTTCGCTATAGAATCCTAGGTCCGTTGACCGATCGGGACCAAATTTTGCACAGTTACTATTTAGGACCTTGCAGATCTAACGCCAAACTTTAAGTACAAGCACATATTACCAATTTAAAAAAAATAAATAATTACTTGGACGGGATTCGATCTTACGTCGGCAAATACCTGGTCATAACACGATACGGCGCGGTGTATTTCACAAGTAAAGATGGTTTTTTATACAATTAGTAATAAATGTACATGTAGTATCATTTTTATTAGTACATTTTTAATTGAAACAAGACGAAAGAAAATAAATTTGAGTTATTATTAAATTTTTAAGCAATAAATAGTTATTTTTTAAGGAATTATAAGAAAATGAAAAGATGATTGATCAGATTATGTCATTTGTGTATGATTTGGAATTATTGGGCTTATTCAAGTTAAAACAGTAATTAAAATTGTAATAGCCCGTGCAACGCCGGGTAAACCATCTTGTATCTATATATATATATAAAAGAGCTTGTTTGTTTGTTTGTTTGTTTGTTCGCTATAGAATCCTAGACCCGTTTACCGATCGGGACCAAATTTTGCACCGTTACTATTTAGGACCTGACGGATCGAACGTTGTATAAAGAACGGCCGGAAATGCCCGAGAACGGCCGGAAATGCCCGAGCACGGCCGGAAACGTCCGCCGAGCGCGAGCGCGGAGCGCGAGTAGTCTGTAATTGAATGTTTGGGAACGTCCGCCGGGCGCGAGCGCGGAGCGCGAGTAGTCTGTGATTGATAAAAGAGAATTGTAACCACCCGTGCAACGCCGGGTAAATCGCCTAGTCGCCTATAACTCCTAAGGATTATAAAATGTTTCAAATGTGTAACTACATTGCCTAAGCAACTTTTTAAGACGAATCGGATGGTGAAAACAACTTTTTCCTAAGTCGATTCGTTTTGGTTTTATGACAACCAACTTTTGGTTTAGGCGCAATTTTTACTATTTGTTTGATCAAATAGAATCCCCCTCACTGTTTATCGGCTATATTTGGAAAAGTTAGCAGCAGACCAGCCCAAAATTATAATAAAGATACCCAAAAAAACAACATTGTTGGTGTTTCACATCACAAGAAATATCTATTCGTTTCTTTTCTTCTTTTTTACTTTTGGCATATTTATTTTGTATTTTAGAAAAAGGGTTGGATAGCTAAAAAGATGTTGAATAATTGCTTTTAAATAAATAATAACCAATTCAACTTAAAAAAAAAGCAAAAAATGAAATTTGTCATATTATATTAAAAGCCCCGATTGAAAACCATCTAAAAGATACGTAGGTACAGCAAACTCCTAAACCCATTTTAATCTCATAGTTATTATTTTCATCAGTTAGTATACATCCATCTATTCTCCTTAAAAATTCCAATTTCTAAATCTCTATCCGTTGTTTTTGTTTTCCTTTTCTTAAGCTTTTTTTTTTACCTTATAAAACTTTTAATAGTGACATAATAAAATTTTGTGACTGCGGCGATTTTGATGCTTAGATCTTTTTTTGCCATACTCTGCAATAATTATTGTTCCTAAATATTTAAAACTTGCCACCTGCTCTACCCTTTTTCGTTCCAATAGTATTGTAGCCATTGTATAGTTCTACGTTATACCTTTTGCCTCTTTCTTTGTTCCAATAGAATCCTTGTTGTGATTAATTAATATACAAAGCTTTTTGGGGCTAATTTAACCTCAACAAATTTTCGAGGTGGTAATGTATTCTAGATCATCTGGTTTATTATACTTTTGTATGAATATGTTGCATAATTTAAGGATTAGTTGAGCGTGATGCCAAAAAAACGCTTATCCATCCCATTTTTCATGCTCCACTGGTTATTAAATTTGTTCTCTTACAAAAATACAATAATTTTCATATATAAATTGTATCATTTCGTTCAGCATAAATGACTTACAACGCCCAATTGTTTTCTCATGTTTCAAAAACGCTACTGGTAACTTAGCAACAATAAGCTTTCTAATCAGTAACAAAATATTCAGGTCAAATCCCTGTTTGAGATCGATTTTACGACATGTTCGTCGATGCAATAAAATGTTCCCTGATGTTGTTTCAACTTGTAAGTAAGGTTTGGTACTTCGTTTATTTAATAGCCCGTAAAACACTTAAGTAGCATTATTGGTTCAAAGAAACTTAAGATTTAATCTGGCTACTACCAAAATTTAAGTTTTTTAACAAACAAAAGCAATGGTTAGTGTATGAATGTATTTTATACCTCTTACTAAGACACTAGCAAAAAAGTATTTTAACGTTTACATAAGTTGAATTACTTGATTTCTAGTTAACACGCCTATTTGTACAATTTTATAATGAACAATCGTACAACTGAAATAGATTAGGAAATTAAAAATGTTTCATGGGCGGTGTTCAAACAACAAACCTAAATTTTGAATGCTATATCTAGATAACATTTATCTGCTACATTATGACATAAGCTTGAAAGAAACATCTTCAAGTGCTCCTTTTATTCTGTCTTGCAGCTCTTGGAGGTTTTGAGGCACCCTATAATTACCGTGATTATTTTAATTTCGCATCACATTTATTTTAATGTCACCCTTAAATACACCAAGCAAAATTTTCTTTTTGGAATTTTTGTGCATAAGCAAGGATAGCCAAGATATTTGGTTTTAAAAATTTTGATCGATTTCGGTTTTTTTGTTTTAACACCAAAGCCATGGAATTTTTAAACGAAACAACATCTTGTTTAAAATATACTCCTTAAGAGCTAACTTTTGTGTCATTTAACCAACTTGTATTTTCATTATTTACGGTGATAGCAATAGTGCCACATCTAAATGTGAAAAACCCTGTGTATACAGGGTGTCACACAAAAAACGCCGCAAGCTGTAACTCCGTTGTTTGTGGTCCGATTTTGGTGAACAAAAAACTAAATGAAATGGCTTCTCAAATACTATAAACTGAATTGGATTTCAATTTTTTTCAAGGTCAACTTAAATGGCAAACGATAGTCATATTTTTTTCCAAATAGCACCATCTATTTTTTTTTTACTAAATCTGGTAGACATTATTTTTCTGAATTCAATGATAGATTCATAAGTTAATTTTAGTACTAAACTAATTAGAAATAAAAAATAAAAGTTTAACTAAAATAGGTTAGGTTTCACAAAATTTTCAAGCGTGCCGTGGAAAACAAAAAAATCTTAATTAACAAGTGTCATTTAAATACCACACTGTCGTTTAAATGACATTTGTTGATAAAGTTTTTTGTGGTTTCCACGGCACGCTTGAAAATTTTGTGAAACCTAACCTATTTTAGTTGAACTTTTATTTTTTATTTTTTATTAGTTTAGTACTAAAACTAACTTATGATTACATCATTGAATTCAGAAAAATAATGTCTACCAGATTTAGTAAAAAAAATAGCTGTTGTCATTTGGAAAAAAAAATTGACTATCGTTTGACATTTAAGTTGACCTTGAAAAAAATTTAAATCCAATTCAGTTTATAGTATTTGAGGAGCCATTTAATTTAGTTTTTTGTTCTCCAAAATCGGACCACAAACAACGGAGTTACAGCTTGCGGCGTTTTTTGTGTGACACCCTGTATAAAAAATATTATGGGAAAACTGTAGAACTTCGTTGCCATGCACAACTCAAGGGCTTGAACAGAAAGAAGCACTTTCTCTTCAGTAGTGTTATATCTAACAATAAGACTGTGATTGTGTCGAATAGCTTTTTTTATTAAGTGCAAAAGGTTCTGCTTGGTAACGTCGCGATACAAATTAACATGACAAAATCACAACCGCAAAGCACAAGATAATTTGATTTAAAATTTTTCGAGATCTGTTATACACAAGTACCAATTCTTGTTTAATAGAATTTTTTTACGATACATATTTTATCAAACTATTATCGAATAATCTATTGGATAAAAACACAATACCTATTTTTTACTTGGATTGAAATGTTTTGTTGACATACTAAACATCAAATATTTATGTTAAGTATTAAAAGAGTTTATTTGTTTTAATGACAAAACGAAAGTTGCCATGTACCTAGGGATAATTGTTACCATGATAATGCTCTTAAAGTTTAAGACTACTTTTTTGTTCTCATTATACTAATAATAACATTTTGGTCCTTTGTGCTCATTCATGTGACGATAAATGACAAAAGAGAAGTATTACATACTTCGCATATTCGTTCCATAGCAAAACAAAGTATAAATACCTATGGAGAGTTATGAAAATATAAAATTTAGTGTACATACGGTACTGGGTGGTCCAAATGCGTTGGGTTTACATAGATATCTTGCTTAATATATAAGATACAGAAACAGTTTACTTAACAAAAATGTGCAGTTTTTTTTGCGACAAACTACGAACCGTTTTCGAAAATATTCTTTTGCTTCTCCTTTATTCTTGTAAATATTGAAAAAATGTATAAAGATTATTTTAACATATTTTAATGAAAGTTTCGAAGATGCAAAAAAATCTTACGCTCGCCGTTAAAAAGTTATACCGTAAACTTTCTTTTTTTTTAATGGAAGCTGTAGTTGGCTATGACTTATTTAAATTCCTTATTTTTTTCTCATTTCAAATATAGGCCTCATGTAGTTATTTTTAATAGGTAATAAGCAAGTTGCGAAGCTACTATTAATTTGTTTGTTTTCTAAAGAAAAACATAGATTGTGAAAACAAAAAAAAAATAGTACAAGTTACGAGGTTTTTTAATTTTTTTGTTGGGACAAACATAATTATTTGAACATAAGATAACAACAATATAGTCAAGAGTCAGCAGTTATGTAATATATTGTTGTGTATCTTACGTTTAAATATTTATAGTGTTTATCACAACAACAAATTAAAAAACCTTCGTAACTTGTACTATATGAGTTTTAAAAGATTTTACCCCTTGTTTTTTTTTTGTTGTTGTTGTCACGGCCTATGTTTTTCTTTAAAAAAAAAACTAAAAACCTTCGTTACATGCGTATTATCGAAAATAACTACATTAACCCTCAGTTATTTGGAATGAGATAAAAATAAGGAATTTAAAGAGGTCACAGTCATAGCCAACTATAGCTTTTATTTAAAAAAGGTTAGTTTGTGTCATAACTTTTTAACGACGATCGTGTTTTTTTTATATCATCGAATTTTACATCAAAGTATCTAAAAATAATCTTTATAAATTCTTTAGATGCTTACAACAATAACGGAGATATGACACATTATAAATATGACAAAAAACGTTTTTTTTTAAGTAGGGGAGACCGGGGTAAGATGACGAACGGGGCAAGATGACTAACGGGATATAATTCAGTTCCTTGTCAAAATATGTTACCACTATTGACTAATTACAATACATACAAGTAGTGTGAAGTAACATATTGACTTTACCGACCGATTTCTGTCACTATTTCGTAGTAAAATTTAAAATTGTGTGGTACCATACTAAGGTTATAATATTAACGGTAAGTTCAATAAGCTGCAGCACTGAGAGTTACAAATTTTGAAATTATATCGCAGTAGTATTTGATACCCAAACATATTAGAAAACTGTTGACTATATAAGAAAAACATTTAAAATATTTCTTTTTGTAAGAGATAGATATTTGTTCATGTTACCCGTCGGGGCAAAATGACGGGGGTAAGATGACGAATGCCGTCATCTTGCCTCTTTTGATTTTTATCGTGTTCTGACACTAATTTTACTATCTGGTTTATAATAAAGACATTTATGGCCGTATGCAGAGTCGGAAGAATTGTGGTCTAAAACGGGTTTATCTTTAAAGCGGTTTTAAAATTATTTAAAACTAATTGTCACGTAGTTTTTGTAGATCCTCCAGATGAAGGCTGGATAGAGTGCAAAAAGTGTAAAGTATGGTGGGCATGATGCTTGTTTAGCATATGAAGGTGGCGGCAATTTTATATGCGATTATTGTTGATTCGTCATCTTACCCCATATTGCTCGTCATCTTACCCCGGTAATGGGGTAAGATGACGAACAGTTACCAAAAAGTTTAAACTAAAAATATAGCTGCTTGACTTTGTTTAAGTTTTTTATTGAATCATAGTTAGGTTGTGTTACATGTTACCTTTCTGAATAAAAATAACAATAGTATCTTCTGGGTGTATGTTTTTCCCAAACCAATTTTTTTCTTAACTTCGTTAACTTTCCCCGACCTCCCTTAAGTCAAAAACTGGTAATTTTTGAAAACGGTTGTGAGTTTGTCTTAAAAAATTGCACATATTTGCCATATTAACCGTTTCTCAATCTTGAATATCCAGCGAGATACCCATGTAATCCCATCGAATTTGGACCACCCTGTATAGTACAATGTTAATAATATAAAGTCAATGAACTATCAGTTTAAATGTGTATAAATCCTTGGTATCTATGCTGTTAAAACCTCTTTTGTTCACATGTAATGGTGTGAAAATTACCTTGAAGCCAAAAGAACTGTACAAAGAAAAGTTGCAATTCGTGGTTTGCCGGCAGCACTTTATATTCTCGGCTTTGAGGCGTGTTTGGTGTTTTACATACAATATTGAAATTTCAATGCATGCTCTTTGAACAATGTTTAAGCAAATGCAAGATTGGAAGACAAGCCGTGGAGACATGAATTACCAACAATGCGGTACACCGACGTTCAAGAGCAAACAAACTGTCCGGCCCCATCAGTTCGACCACAAGATATGAAAGCGTTTTAGCTTTTAAGTTTGAGCCAATATGGAAATTGTATTTCGCTGAACTTTGAAAACAAATCAGACTTTATGAACTTTCTTTACGTGCTATCTCTCCACTGCATTGACTCGTTTAAGATTCCCGGTCGTGTTCGAAACGCTGGAAAGAACTTTACGTAGACCACGTTTGCCAGCATGAAATATATATGTATTGGTCGGAGTTTGCAAGGTTTGTCTAAGAAAGCCCGGAGGTACCAGTTATAATGGTTTGAATCGGTATCCGATCGCTTACTTGTAAAATGCGTATATATCGGTAACCGAGTAGCTACTATTTCCAACTTCCTCCTGCCCCTTCGCAGATTGAATCTTAAATCAATATACATTCAGTACTTTTCTCTTTCCGTTTGTTTTGGGATTCTTTCTCGTTATGAACGTCGCAAGAAATAACGACGAAACTCTAAAATAATTTCGTCTTTTGTTGCAGTTACGATACTCGAGGGTCTCACAGCTCTTCGGCTAAGCATTGGCACGAAGGATATTTGAAGGAAAGGGCGTTTTTCCTAACTGATCCGTCTGTTTTGAGGATTGAGAACGTAATGGAAAACGACGAAGGCGACTACCGATGCAGAATTGATTATTTAAGATCTCCTACGAAAAATCTTCGTGTGAGGCTTTCAGTTATCGGTAAGTTTATAACATTACTCCTAATTATAGCAAATGTCCTCAAACAGATGTCAAATAAATTAGAGGTTTATAAAAATCCTTTATGTCATCCACATATTTACTTTTTTTTAATCATAGAAGCATAGCCGTTTCAATATTCGTTACAATTTTTAAAAATATTTTTTTTTAGAGTAAAGTATTTGGAAAATCTTTGCTGTTTTAACTGCTTTAGTGCGCAAGCAATTTAACAAGCAAGGGAGCAGATAGATAAATTAATTCCATACACAATAAAGGAAAAACAATTAAAAAATAATTGAAAATTTATTCCTAGTTTAGAGTTTTTAAAAACTTTTTTCCTGAGACTCCGTGAGATAATTTTATAATATAAATTAATAATATTGTGTAAGGAAGGAATTTTAGTTTTTCGCCTATTATTTGAATAAAATTTGTAATTTTGAAATTTTTATCGCAACATCGACTTTACAACAAATTCAGCGATCAATGGTTTTTCTTTATCACTTTTGTTAGTAGTTAATTTCATAACATGAGCGTCCGCAAGGGAAGGGGGGCAAACGGGCACTTTCTCCTCCCTGGGATCGAATAAAAATGAAATTTGTATTTGAAAGTACTTGTAAAAACAAATCATAACATTTAAAAAATTAAATTAAAATTTGTACTACTATATAATATTATTTGTCTCTATGCTTTGCTCCCCTGGAAATTTTACTGCGGGCGCTAATGTTCCATATCCTTTTTAAATTTGGCTTGAACGTTTGGTCAAACATAAAGAATATATTAAATATATTATAATTTTTTTTATAAAAGGTTAAAAAAATATCATATCATTCGGGACTTTATCCTTATTCTGTATAATAATTAAAAACGGAGCTTTTAATCTGTCTAATGCCATTCGCATTCTAACAAGGGAGGGTCAGGTTACGTTGTCGCCAGAATTTGATTGGCAGTGTTTATTGTATCAAGGACATCAAAACTAAATGTTTTCCAGACTTATTTGTGCCACTGGCCATTTCCTTCTGAAAAGTAGGGAAAAAACTGAAAAATTGGTTTAAAAAGGCCATTTTTGCGATCGCGTTGGCCATGAAACCGTCAGAGACAAAATCGAAGTTTTTCTATTTACCAAGTAAATTTGCAAGTAAAATGGTGCAAAGGTTTTGAAAAAAATCTTGAACGGTTCCAGAGAAAAACGTCAAAAACGAAATACCTGCATAAGCGCTATAATTTGAAAAGTTGTGGTTTATCTGTATAACTACATATTTTTTAAATTGGTCCAAAAAACCCTTGATTTAGAGATAAAAATTTATTCGCTAGTGCGTTTTTGTTTTTTTGTATCTATGCGACTTGCATAGGCGTTTAACATAGGGAAAACAGTTTTTACAAGGGCCTCGTTTTTCGCGTTTTTCTCCGGAACCTTTTAAGATTTTTTCAAAAACTTTGCACCATTTTACTTGCAAAGGATGGGCGCATTGGTAAATAGAACAATTTAAATATTGTCCCTGACGGTTTCATGACCAACGTGATTGCAAACATGACCTTTTTATACCAATTTTTCAATTTTTCCCCAATTTTACCGAAGAAAATGGCCAGTGGTACGTATAACTCTGCAAAACATTTGGTTTTGATATTCTGGATGCAATAAACACAGTCTTAATCAAATTCTAGCGACAACGTATTGGGACCTTCCCTGGTAAGGATTTGATTTTTTGATATTTAATATTCATTTTAAAATTTTCAGATTTTTAAACATCAATAACGACGGTTGTAAGATAAAGTTTTATCATTATAAATTTATATTTTTCAGGGATTTTTAACTAAGGTAGAACGTCTTTGCTATAGATTTAGATATTTTTACGCAATTAATTATTTAAATATTTTGTGTTTCAAACAGGAGCATTTTTTTGAAGTAATTGGAAATACATCCATCATTTGTTGTCACTTAGGGATGCACCGATCTGGTGCATTAGTCGGTTCTTGTTCTGCCTATAGATTACAATATATGATAATGTTTATATTTTAACCTAAATCATAAAGAAAGATAATAATTTTGTTAAGGAAACACATTAGGTACCCTAATACGAAAAAAAAAAGATTATTTATTAATACATAAATTGGATTATTAAAAGCGTTTTTAATTAACATAATTAAATTAAAGTGCTTTCTCTACTTTATACATGTTTTTTTTGTATATTAGGTTTCAAATATTTTCCTAATTGTTGTGTAAATTGTACGTATATCACGAAGAAACTAATAATATCAAAATTGATTTTCAATAAACACAATGAAACATAATGTGAAAATCAATAACCGGCCGATTATTAAATAATCGGTCTATAAGCTGAGAACGATTAGTCGGTAACCAGCCAAATTGCCTATCGTTGCACCTTTTTATGTGAACTATTAAAAAATTGTTAAGCTTATTAATTGTTTCAATTTGTATTATTTAATTTTTTTAAAGTTCTTACGATGTTTCGTTAGTAGAATTAAAAAAATCTAACAATAAAATTAAAGAAAAGCACATTTAATATTACAAGTCATTTTTTATTAAACCCATCGAGTTCCAGACCAGTTAAGATACCAAAATTAATTGGCATTTACAAAAAAATATTTTATTATTATTCAAATATTAAAAAGTGCTATGTAATCATCATTATTAACAAACTTTATTCCTAGCAAGCGGTTTTTTATCTAAAGTTCTTTGTTAAATATTTCATCGCTTAACTTTAAAACTCAAATTGTAATAATGGCGTAAGGTTAGAATATTGGTTCCCCACTGTAAACACATTTAAAATTGCGTCCAATTTTCTCCTGGAGAGTTAATGAGATCGCTTTTGCTGCAACTTTTCAGTTAGCTGTAGCTAAAATTAGAAGTTTTAAGCATGAAACGCGCATTAGCTGTAAATATACGACCGCATATAATCAATTACAGAGCCTGCAACTTGCAAAGTAATATACATAAAAGTTAGCGACTTGAAAGTTTTCTTGCAGGGGCATACGGAATATCTAAAGTAAGACCGTCACATACGCAGATCATCGAAATACAACTTCGATACAAAGTTATAAAGTTGCCGAAGAAACCAAAAAAGTTTACGCATGTTTGGTAACAAGCTGTGAATAATTCTGTATGCTTGAACGACATTGCTTATAACCTGCAGAAACTGCTAACAAAGTTGTACAAGATTTACAGACTGGCTATTTACTGGTGGCCTTACTTATAGCATGAAAATGTTTCTCGCACCAATGCACATGTCTTATACAATGTATGAAATGAGAATCGTATATAAATAGTTTTGGTCGCACTGTATTTAAAACAAAATTAAATTAAATTTGAACACCATTTTTTTTTTGTAATAAGTCGATTATCTTATAAACTGTGAAGGTGTTATTTCTGATAAAGAAACATTTTGCCCAATTTACTGCTTTAGGTACTATTTACTAAGAAAATTCTGGTATTTTATTTTGTTAATATATTATACCACCATACAGGGTGTTTAAGCTGTCGAATTACACAACAATACTATAAAATTCTAATAGTAATTCTAATAGACAAAAATAGTACAGGGTGGTCCAAATTCGATGGGATTACATGGGTATCTTGCTTAATAGTCAAGATAGAGAAAGGCTAAATTACCAAAAATGTGCAATTTTTTGGGACAAACTGAGAACCGTATTTAAAAATATTCTATCATTTCCGGTTGTTAAGTTATTAAACAAAAACTGTTTTCTTATATTTCCAATGTGTCATATCTATCCCTTATTGTTTTAAATATCAAAAAAGTTTATTGGGATTATTTTTATATAAATTTATGTACATTTTGATCTTTTTTTTTTTTAAGATCCCAATTAATTTGAAATCTGCATGCTATTTACACAATAATCAAATGGTTTGACGGTAACAAGGACATGTGAAAAGCTACCCTGTGGTAGCTTCCCGTATACTTATAGCTTTGCTAGGTGTAGCAACTGGGATTTTACATTTAGCACAATACACAATAATTATTTAGCGCAACACATAATTAGTTTAAGTTTTCGAATCTGCCGATAAGGTCTGTCGTGGTGTGGCGCTTGAGGCGGCTTCTGAGTAGTGGTTGGGTCATGAGTTCTTTCGCAAGGCTGTTTGGGTTATCTCTAATTCTTTTGGCGTAATTCGTGGTATGCTCTTTGATTTCCTCTTTTAACGGTTTTCATCTGTAGATCTTGTCTGATGTTGGTATTTGGAACAAACCACGGGGCTTTGGCTACAATTCTGAAGACTTTAATTGAAATCTTTCCAATATATCTATGTTTGAATCTGACGCAGTTCCCCACAGGGATCCCATACGTCCACACTGGTTTTAGGATGGATTTATACATTTATTGATCTTACTAAAAAATATTTTTTTGCACTTGCAGTTAAAAAGTTATGACATAAACTCACCTTTTTTTTTAAATGGAAGCTTTAGTTGGCTATGACATTTAAATTCCTTCTTTTTTTTTTCTTTACAAATATATCTATGTTTGAATTTGACGCAGTTCCCCACAGTTCCATCCCATGCGTCCACACTGGTTTTAGGATGGATTTATACATTTATTGATCTTACTAAAAAATATTTTCTTGCACTCGCAGTTAAAAAGTTATGACACAAAGTCACTTTTTTTTTTAAATGGAAGCTATGACTTATTTAAGTTCCCTATTTTTTTTTCTTTACAAATATATGAGGGTTGACGTATTTATTTTCAATAACACCCAACTTACAAAGGTTTTTAAATTTTTTTAAAGATAAGAGACAAAAAGTAGGCTGTGAAAACAAAAACAAAAAACAGGAAAAACCGGAAATGATAGAATATATTTGAGAACTGTTCTGAGTTTGTCTCAAAAAACTGCACATTTTTTTAAATTTAACCGTTTCTCTATTTTGACTATTAAGCAAGATACCCATGTAATCCCATCGAATTTGGACCACCCTGTACATGTCATTGGACATTTAATTAATATTAACTCGGTAAATATTAATTCAAGACCTAATTACCGTTGAATATTTTTTAAAGATAAATAAAAAATCGATAAGAAAATGTAAAAATATAGAGGGTATTTCATTTAACAAAATCGACATATTCGTTTTTAAAATTCAGCAAATGGACCGGGTATAAAAAACACACTGTCTGTAATTTTAATATATTTACTTGTTTTTAACCAAAACGATATCAACTATTGTTTAATAAAGCGTTAAGAGAGTTCGTGCTGACATTGCTAAGTAGTCAAATACATATTATTTAAAAGTTCTGGTTCTTACAATAGTTTTAAAAAAGAATTGAAATTACTTAAAAACTATTGATTTTAGGTGCCAAAAATCTAAGGAATTAAAAAAAAAAAATTGTTCATAATCTAAAAATTCAAAATATGCAGTAGGTATGTTTCTTCAACGCAACAATGTTACGTATTACCGCCCAAAAAAAAAAAAAAAACAGTCTGTATAGCTGAAAATAATTTTAGGTTATGTAGTAAATTACCAAAAACTTTAATTAAATTTTTTCAACTCATAACAGAGCTATTGAATGATTCGTTTTTGGCGGAGACACTTTATAGATATATTATGTACTTAATATATTATTAGTAACATCAAGGAGAACTTTTAGAACTAAACTTTAAAGCGAAATAATATGTAGCGGTAGCAAATGAGCATGAATTATTAATTTGTTTGCAGTCAGATGCACAGCGTGCTTTACAAAAATATTTCGCTAATAAGTTCTTTATTTAAATTTTTAATATTATAAACATTACATAAAATATGAAGCTGTTTTTAAAAAATTCAAAAAGGATATTTGCCTTAATCATAAATTCATTAAATTATTTACCCGTTGCTTCTAAAATTAGCTTCAATTTTTTTTTCCACAAAAAAAAACATTTTATAGCTTCATATTACCCTGTTAATGTCAAATAAATTTGCTTAGCCCTCCGTCAGGCGCATTTGTTCTGACAGGCATCCATATGCTGTAATTTCGAATATCTCGTATTGTAATTGGCGAAGCTGGACCTACCTTTGAAACAACTTAACACATTGGGTGCCTGTGAACAACGACATGTGCCTGACAGACACCTTGCGCCCGTACTTATGACAAATCATATTGCGCCCGACGGATGGTTAAATGAAGGTGCTACGGATTATCGAAAGATTTGATACTTTTAAGTCCTAAAGTCGACTTAAAAACTATAAGAATACTCCGTAAGCGGTAAGTTGGGACTGTCAAACCCCATGAAAATTAAAAATTGCAGCTTTAAATAGACCAATTGAGAAATATCTCCTACCAAAATTTCAGTCATCTTTCCTAAAACATTTATAAAAAGTAAATTTTTTGAATAGAGTAAATGCTCTTGAGTTAAAAAACATATTTTTTAATTTTAGGGTAATTCCTTATCACCTTGCGATTTTTAACAAAATTTTACTTTATATGAACTTCCTATTTTTATTTTGAGCTTAGTTTATTATTAATTACTTTGTTAAACGTTACCTAAAAGTGTTCTCTACGTCCAGTTTACTATTAATACGATAAGTTTTACATTTAAAACAAATTGTCACTTTGAAGAATTGTATGTGACCTAAAAAAAAACTGCATTAACAGGCATTTTCAATTTTTTTTAGCTCGTAACATAAAGTGTATTTTGACAAATTAATTTAAAGTTGGTTGCAACAGTTGTTTACGGTACCAGTGCCCCCCACTAGTAAATATTCTTTAAATTGAGGTTTTCTAAACCTATTTTTTCATCGGTAACGAGCTGTAACAAATATAACAAATTTTAAAACTATTTTGTATAATTTTAAAACCAAAGGTTACAGAAGAACATGTCTTTTGAAAACATTTATATTTTTTAGCTTTAAAAAGTACAAGTATGCATTATATCAGTTTAAAGTTCTGAAGTTGAAGCAAAAATAACACCAAAAAATTAGAATTTTTTTAAATATTAGGTATCTTATTATTTTTATCTCCATTTTGGCGAGCACACCTTAGCACTGTGTTGTTGTCTTGACATCAACAAAACATTCTTTAAAATTAAACTGCGCTATATCTATAGACCCAACTGTATTGGAAGGTATCGTATTGCTTAATAAAAATTTTATATTACATTATGACAAAAGACAGTTAACGTTTCTAAATTTTCCCATTATAATATTTCGCATACAAAGAACACGACCGTTAGTCGGTGTGAATTATTGCTTGTGATTACCAATTACTTAAATCCCGAATGCAGTGTTAATAAAAATTATAATTTATGAGTTGTTAGACATTTGGTGGCATAAACCTTCATTTATTAACAAAAGATGACATTGGGTTTTGTTGGTGTTGACCTCCAACGTGGAGTCAAAGTATGACAAATAACGGTATGACTAATGGCCGCCCTAGGGCTCGCTAGCCTCGCAAACGAAAAAGCTAAACGATTATCAACAAGTTATATTTGGCTTTCGACCAAAATCTACGATTATCTGATTTATAAGTCATATTGCCAGGAAATCTAGTATGAAATATCGTTGTAGTTTCTTCAAATTAAGCTTAATAAAGTCGACTCGTTATTTATCAACTAAACTGACATTTACTGACTTTGTGATGAAGTGGTAGAATAGTTAGTAATTGAAAATTGCTTTGCTTTAGCTTTAGACAATCAGGAAAACTTGTATTTTGTAGAATAGTAACGTACTGAAACAAATAAATTTGCTTTTTTTTTAAATCCTCTAAAAAATTAATAACGATAAAATTTACATAAAGGTTACCAACCCTTAACTGATGAGGTGAAGTTTATTAACCCAAAAGATAACTGACATTTACTTTTAGTAAGAATCCACAGTCTTCCATTAATTTTTCATACATTTACCCCAGTATATTTTTAAACTGGAAAAGCACAAATAAAATTATGTTTTTAAGCATTATTTTTTTTTTTTTATAGTGGGAATCTTCATATTTCTGCTCATCTGGATATGTTACACGAAATTCGACTTTATTTTCAATTTCAGTTCCTATTCATTCTTTAACGCCTTTTTAAACATTTTTCTAAAATGTCTTTTGCCTTTACTATACGTTTAATATACCCAGTGATTCAGTTTGACTGTCGCACACCTATTATTTTGTTATATCAAGAGAAAACCGCTAAAAACCTTAAAATGTTTTGAAACGCTGGAAATTTTCTCAAACTACGTAACATTGTTTTTTCTACAATTAAATAAGTCAGACTGCCGATTGTCAACTTTTTTGATATATGTATAGGTAGTATAGTATTTATTTATTGGTTTTGATAGAGAACTTAATTCTAAATTGGATAGTGCATTAAAAAAATAAACGTACAAAGAAAAAAAAATGAGAAATATGAGTTTAAACATTATCATCTTTCAAAAATCGTTGTATTTGACTTAGACAAAACACGATCGCTCTACTTATTAACAATTGACAGTTTATAAGTTGTCTGATTATGTTTTTCTGCGATAAAACTTATTTAGGGAGTAATAAATTCAAAATGGTTTTTTGTCGAATGTTTCTTTGACTGTGTCGAAAAGTAATAAAACACATTTACACAAGGGATAAACTGTTAAATACTACAGCGATCCAGTTTTGTTTAGTCAAATACAACAATTTTTCGAAAAATAAAATAATTTTTTACTGAACTGTTTCTTTTTCAAAATGCCTTCCTATCAATATAGTTTTTTAATGCACTGTCGGCTTAGCTTTAACCTCTTTATCAGAATCAATAAAAAAAAGGTTGACTACCGCCAGCCAGTCTTGACATATTTCATCTAAGAAAAACCATTTTAACTTTACTTAATATCCTGTGATTTACAAAAATATAATGTTATAGAGGTGCGACAATCAAATCGAATCACCCGGTATTCGATTTATGAAACGAAACGTCAATTTTAAGCATTCTATGTATCGTATACTTAATAAAAAATACTGCATTAACTGATCTTTGTATCTATTTTGCTCAGAATATACCGCACAATTTTTTTGCGGTTAAAATAAATTGAATTTGACCTCCCGTTGCGGTTTAATAAGTTTGAAAGTGGTTCAATAGATTTTTGCGTTGAAAGTTTTTGTTAATCGACGTTTTGGCTTTTACCGGTGACATCTTTATATTTGGTTGTTAATTAAACAGCCACCTTGTTGGACATGATTTTATCAGTAAAGCTTGTTGCAGTGAAAACCCAGACCCGGTGACAGGAGGGGTGAGTCGGTACTCGGTGTTGCACTGAAACTTATACAATGTTTTGGTTCTAAATGCTGTTAAAATTTATGAACACAGCGATGAATTAAGTTTTTTTTAAACTCACATTTTCAAAGAAAGGGAAGGGGCCCTTTGTTTATTGCTTTTCCGGGGCCCAAAGTTTCTGTGACCGGCTCTGGTTAAATTAACAAACATTCCTTAAGGTCCTTAAGATATTACTTACAAAGGCGATCAAAACTTCGGTCAATGTAAAACTCTCAAACACAATTTCGACCTGGAAACCTTCATCTTTTTCAAAATTTTCAATGCCTACAATTAGACATTGAAAAATTTGTTAGTTAAAAATATAATACTGGATATAATTTGAATTAAATCCTAACCCATCGAGTTTTGTGTATTATAGCAGGTGGATGTTGATAACCCTAAAGCCCGTGTGACACGATATAAATTTCTGTATAGAAATCAATACAGAATATCTTGTTTTGTTTTTCTTGTACAGATTTCTGTACAGAATTCCATTCTTATGAAACTGTGTGACACTGATACAATTTTATGTACAAGTTACTGCCCATGCACATGCGCCTAAACAGTATAAACACAAATATGCACTTCCTCTTAAAACAAGGTATTTATCCCTTGTAGTTGCTATTTTAAACAATAACAACATCCTGCTTCGGATTACCAAGAATTAACTGTTACTTAACAGGAATTTCTATTGCTTATATTTCCTTTAGCTGCAGATGTTTAAAATCAGCTGTTAGTCGCCATTATTCACGAACTGAATGCGCATCTGTAGCACGCACTTTCTGTATCAAAACTTGCATGGAAATAGGACAAGTCTTATAGTATTTTCTGTACAAGAAACTGCATGGAACGCTTGTACATGCAAGAAACTATACAGAATTTTGTACGAGAAACCTGTATGACACGATATAAGATTTTCTGTATAATATTTGGTACAGATTTCTATATAGAAATCTATGCCGTGATTTGTGAGTAAATAATAAATTTTAAAACAAAATCGCTTGGTGCCATAAATGCTATTCACGGTAGCACTTAAAAAATTCTGCGGTAGGTCGCTTATTATTAATAAATTACGGTTATAAATAAGGATTTAAATAAATCGTTGACGTATAGCCATACGTTTCCAACCGAAATAAATTAAAATTCAGTAAAATTATTGATTTATAATATTGTACAATATTATTTATTACTTCTGCAGTAACATGTTTTCAAATTGGGCGTCGTGTTAATCCTATTTAGATTTTATCTCGTGTGTTATTAGCCTCACCTATTTGTCGTTAAACGTTTATGATGCTTTTTTGCATAATAAGGTCGTTTTTATCTGAGCACTTGTAAAAACAAATTTACGTTTTTGTACCAAACCTCTAAATGTAGGAAATTACTGGCGGCAAAATTTGCCCGGCAGGTGATTCAATTTCATTCCAATCATAGAATGAACGCAAAACAAAACCGATAATTGTGTTATCCGAAAATCTCGAAAGCTGCAGATTTGTAATAAAAAAATAACTAATATTGGTTTTAAGTTATTTAAAATTAATTGGAAAGTAAATTTGAAATCAGAAACAGTCGATTACTATAAAAGAATCTTTAAATACGTCTCAAATATATTTTTAAAATATTACTTTGCATTTTTATCCCATCAAAAACTTACACATACATTGTGAATGATTGCTTATACTACTTAAAAAGTTTATTCATTTAATTTTTTTAATACGGTATATCTTTAAACTTTATACTCGGTTTATCAAACTGTCGGTTTGAATCAAACTTAACTCAGACTTGTTTTAGTAGCTTTCACGTTATCGATTGTTATCGCTCCACACAATTATTTTTTATTCACCGCAGCTATTTCACAATTTCTTTAAATTATTTTTTTTTAATTTTTGCTACACGAAGTTTATAAATAATATTTGTGTTTAACCCTAGTCTGCATTCATGGGGCCGCCACGGCCCACTTCGATTTTAATTGTTAATAACGACTCTATAGTTTAATTTCATATATTCATATTTTAAGTAATCCTTCTTCTCATCATTCTTATTGAGATTTTGTGACAAGAAAATGTATTGCTCGTATACATCAATTATAAAAAATATTTGAATAATTCTGCACGCTAGATGCCTTCATGGTGCCGCTGCGGCCCACCTTATCAATGCATGATGTCATGCTTAGATCTAACGTGTCCGCACTAAACGTAGCTAGTAGACTGTAGTAATAATTTATTCAGAGTGTTCTTTTGTGCAAATTTAACAAGTAAGTATCATATAAAAGTATTAATTTATATAAATATCTATCTACATTGGATATGTATTATTATCACATACGTAAACATAAAATTTACCTATATCTAATGGTGTAATACTTTTATAACGTTTTATAACTTCATTCAATAGGTATCACTCATTTTATATTATCAGTTTCACAAAAAAAAAACAGTTTTTGATTGTACACTAAAATGTCAGTTGTTACCATTAGCTTATTACTTCTTGTTTTTTCAGCAACCTATTTATTACTGTTGGGTGATGACCGTCAACTATACTGTCATTCGACTAATCACCAACTGCCACAACATAGGTCACCAGCTGTCAAGTAGCTTATAAATAGCTGCCATCAGTTTATTCAATAAAGCCTTTTCTTTTAACACTCCCCTCTCATTCATACAATTACTAGATAAAATGTCTCGACGCGGTCTAACCGATGAAGAACTTCGTTTAGCCCTTGATTTCGACGATGAACCGGATGATGAAACAACTTTTCATAATGAAATTTCTAGTGACGAGGAGAATTATAATTACGATGATGATAACGATGATAATGAAGAAGATCATATAAGCGAAAATTCGGATGTTGACGATACATGTGAATTTCAAGAAACCGATGAAACTACACCTGAAGAAGAACCAAATACGAATATTTTGCCAAATAATGATTTTCATGAGTTGCCAAAAGATAATACTAAATGGTATTGTAATCCACAACTATTTGGTCGAACTCCTACACACAACATTATAAAGGGATCTGTTGATAAGGTCATTCTTCCTCCAGGCCGTATAATAGAGGAACCAATTGATGCATTTCGCTTGTATATAACGGACGAAATTATGCATAAAATTGTTACATATACAAACATTGAAGCTGAGCGAGTACATAGAGAAAAAGTATTAGTAAAAAAGTGGAAAGATGTTGATTCCATAGAAATAGATGCATTTATTGGAATTTTATTGACAGCAGGGCACATGCAATTATCACATCTAAGTTCCAAGCGACTTTGGACTAAATTGTACGGACCAGTTATCTTTCGCGCAACAATGTCTTACAACCGCTTCAAAGAAATTCTACGCTTCATTAGATTTGATGATAGATCATCTAGACGAACTAGGAGAGAAAATGATAAGCTTGCACCAATCCGAGAAATATGGGATATGGTAAATATAAATTTGAAAAAATATTACATGCCTGGAGCAACCATAACTGTTGATGAGCAACTTGTGGGCTTTAGAGGACGTTGTCCCTTTATATCCCGTCTAAACCAGCTAAATATGGCATGAAAATGTTTTGGGCCAACGACTATGCAACGGGTTATCCTCTAAATGGCTTGCCATATTTAGGCAAAGATATATGATGCACCTAGCACGTCTTTTGAGCCACCTACAAAAGTAAAACGACCAGCTTGTTATCTTTGTGAAAAAAGAAGAAAAATATTTCAAATTTGCGAATTGTGTAAAAAAAATGTTTGCAAAGAACATTCGAAAATAGTGTGCCATAATTGTGTACAATAATCGTATATAAGAATAAATTGTTTATCATGACTTTATAAATAAATATTTCGTTTAGTTTATTACTGGCATCACCATTTTATTTTATAAATATGTAAATTAATTGTGTTATTGTAAATAAGTCGTTTTGTTTAATATTAACATCGCTAATTTATTTTATAAATACCTTACTGATTTATTGTTATAATTTTAAATTTACAAATATGTTTCAAATATATGTAATGTACCCTATATTCATTTATTACTTTCAATAAACATTATATAGCAATTTTATTTACAGAGCCAAAGCATTATTTTCAGCGTGGGCCGCAGAGGCCCAAGCAGTGCTGCTACGTAACTTATACCATGAATGCAGACTAGGGTTAAATAAAAATCATGAATTCTGGTTACTTTTTACCAGGGTGGATAAAAATCATGATTTAAAAAAAAAATCAAAAAAATCGATTTATTTGATTTAAATCAGATTTTTTTGATTTAAATCAAATGTACCATATTATCGAATTTAGTGACATATTCACATGCTATTTCTGTTTTGTGCTAATAGATATATTTAATATCCAGTATATTTAATTCATTGGTGAATTTTTGTCAAAATGAAAAATTAAATATACTTAATAATTAAAAATTTTGAAAAAATCAGTGCTAAATGATGATGTTTAATTAATTATACACAGGGTGAGTCATTAGTGCGGGATCGGTCGATTGTGACTAAACGGCTTGAGATATGAAGTTGATTCAAATGCTATTTTGTACAGTTTTTTCTAAACAACACAATAAAAATATTTTCAAATATACAGGGTGAGTCACCTTTCTGGAACTAATAGCAACTTTTATATTTCAAATACAACACCCAATTTTTTATTTAATATTTTTGACTGCCTTAATTTTAGCTTTGCATCAATATAAAATACTACAGGTTTTTATACGGCGTTGTAAAAAAAAATTAATTTTCTAAATTATTCAAGGTTGTAAGTCTTTATTTAAAAAATTCTCCTGAAGTTATTTTGAAGTACAGAGTTGTAACTTGGTATGGACATGCAGAAAAAATTTCTCTGTTCGCTCGATATGAAAAATTTTAATCACACGTACAGGAGTGTTTATAAATAGGTGGCAACTTCCATGATTTTCAAAAGCTCGTAACTCGATTTTTTCAAATGCGAACCCCTGTGTTTTTTTATGTCATCGAATTCGTCTTTAAAAGAGCTTCATATTTTGTTAAGTATGTCCTATACCCAACACTCATACTTTTCGAGATATTCGACATTTTTCTTCAAATCGTTATTGAAGCAATAGAGTGCCGTGGTAATTGAAAAAACTGTGTTCACTTCGCTAATGTCAAAAACCTGTCATTTATTTTTTGAATTATTGCATTTCCACAATGAATATTACTTTACAAGAGCAAATTGATATGGTTTACACCATTTCGTGTATTTAATTACTAATAGTAATACAATTTTGTTTTATTATAAATATTATACTGTATCTACTCATATAATCTGTGATTTAAATTGACAATTTAAAAAAAAAATCACTTGATTTAAATCAATGATTTAAAAAAAAAATCACTTGATTTAAATCAATGATTAAAAAAAAAATCACTTGATTTAAATCATGATTTAAATCGTGATTTAAATCTGCTCAACCCTGCTTTTTACTGAAACAAATGATTCGATTTAATAAAAACATAATTATTTGGGTAATAATTTTACGGACGAACAACTCCCAAAGTGATTAAATTAAGGGTAAAATTGACTCTCAATCCGCAGGGTAAGTGGGTATATAGACACACGGTGGGGAAGGAAAACAAACATTCTACAAAAACAGTAGGCTGTGTTTAATATCGGTTTCGAATTGTTTACGTGTACGGTATTTGAGTCCTTAAAACAACAAAAATTTTATTTTGATATTTTACCAACAACCGATAATTAAAAATGGTTTTATTGTATACTTTTTATAACGACGGCGTTTATCGGTTGTTTTACACAAAGAGGACACGTCCAGATATTTATTATTCGAAAAATTTTGCCTTAGACCACGTTTTTTAATAAATTTCATACAACTTATAAATAAATTTGTAATGAAAAAAGTTCTTCTCAAAATCCTTTTGTATTTTCAGGCGTCGGAGAAGGTTTCCTGTGCTGTGTCCTGTTTTTGCTTTTTCTAATCCTATTTGCCTTATTTGGTCTATCCATTTTCTTCTTAGTTTACCTCTTTGTTTTTTGGCTGGTTTTCCAATTTCCATTATTTTTCTTGTGATTCTGTCAGATTTCATTTTTACTATATGGCCATACCAACTTAGTTGTTTCCTTTACATTCAATTTTCGGATGCGTAGGTTATTGTTGGTAATGTTACCATATTATGGATTTTCATTTTCACCTTTTTGTCAATATTTTTGTGTCCCAGTATAGTTTTGTTTAATGTGTAATATATTTTTGTTGATTGGTTCGCTCTATTTGTCAATTCGGCATCTATTTTTCCATTCTCTGTTATTATGCTTTCCAAGTATTCGTAGGTTGTTACTCTTTCCAGGTACATTGTTTTTACATTCGATTTTGTTCATGTTCTAATTGTCTTTTTGTTTTTCATTTACACTCATAGTTTTTGTTTTATTTATGCTCATTTCTATTATCATGTTCTCAATTTCTTCGGTCCATACGTTCACTAACTTTTGCATTTTATTTGTAGTATTTGCTATTAGTACCACCTTCGTATAATAGGCTACCCAATTTAATTAGTTCTAGATATCTGTATCCTATTCCAGTGTTTAGTTGTTAATGTTTTTCTTTAATTCATTTAACAACCTTGTCTATAAAATTAATAAATAGATATGGGCTTAGACTATCTCCTTGTCTTATTCCCTGATTCACTCTAAATTCGTCTGATTTTTGTCCTGTAATTTGCACTTTAACTCTAATTGTCTGATATGTCCTTCTAATTGCGTTTATTAAATTGTATTTCCATTTCTCTCAGGGTTTTCCATATTTCTCTTCTGTCCAAATTATCGTAGGCTGCTTTTAGGTCTATAAATTATTGTAAAGTTCTTCTCCGTCTCTTATTGTTTTTTCTATGTTCCTTATAATATATACAGGGTGGTGCTTTTTTCGATGCTCACCATTGCTATCTTGGAAACGGTAAGAGATACAAGGTCGGTTAAATTAGAGAAAAGTTGCACATTTTTATGGCGATTAAGAATCTGAAAAGAAATCCTGGATATTTTGATTCGTTTTTGATTTATTACAAAAAAACTGAAAAATGTGATTTTAGAAAAATAATATCTTCCCTACCATTGACGCCATTTCAGTTAAACTTGGTAACTTTATGTTTTTGACTGTCCTGGATTTGATGACGTCAACAGAAATTTTCTAAGCCTTCTAGATTTCAAGTTGCGATAGTCAACTTTTTTATTTCTTATGGCCGCCATATTGGATTTTTACACCATCAAAAATTAGCTTTTCAGATTGGTAACCAACATACCTTTTTTCTTTCAAAAAACTTGTTGAAATTTTAAAACTTGTGTAAATAATTCATAAAATCAAGAATGCTCTGAAAAACAATTGAAACTATGATATAAATAAAAGCTACAGAACATTTTATTGGTCTAATGATAACGAAATTAAGATTGTTGGAAATATATTTAGAAGATATGTAAGGCGAATTGCCATTATTAACAATTCAAAATCATCAGTAGTTTCAGCAAGAAGGAGCTGGTCCTCACAACGCCCGCATTGTAAAAGGATATTAATTTAGATGTACGCTTTCAAAATTCATGACTTGGTACGTTTGGTCCTGTTCATTGGCCTCAGCGATCGCCATGTTTAACGCCTATGGATTACTTTTACATTGATGCTTTTTATGCAACTCTAACGAAAAATATTGAACTTCTTCGCTGTAAAATCAAAAATGCTTTCGACTCAATTTCTAGACAAACTATCCTAAAGGCAGTGGACGAAATGAATTTGAGGACTAACCACTACATCATACATAACGGGGCGCACTTTAAACAATTTAAATAATTATTTATCTGGTGTTTTAATTTTATTGTCATTTCGTTATTTTATTAGACCTATAAAATATTGTGTCACTTTTATTTTTATTATAATTTCAATTGTTTTTCAGAGCATTCTCGATTTTATAGATTATTTATACAAATTTTCAAATTTCAACAAGTTTTTTGAAAGAAAAAAGTATGTTGGTTACCAATCTGAAAAGCTAATTTTTTTGTCTGGGTGTAAAAATCCAATATGGCGACCATAAGAAATAAAAGAGTTGACTATCGCAACTTGAAATCTAGAAGGCTTAGAAAATTTCTGTCAAAAACATAAAGTTACCAAGTGTAAATGAAATAGCGTCAATGGTAGGGAATATAATAATATTTTTCTAAAATCACATTTTTTAGTTTTTTTTTTAATAAATCAAAAACGAATCAGAATATTCAGGATTTCTTTTCAGATTCTTAATCGCCATAAAAATGTGCAACTTTTCTCTAATTTAACCGACCTGGTATCTCTTACCGTTTCCAAGATAGCAATAGTGAGCATCGGAAAAAGTACCACCCTGTATATGTTATCACTTGTCTGTCTTTCTGGTCTAAAAGCTGCTTGTTTTTCTCCTAGTTTTAGTTTAACATGCTTTCTAAGTCTCTTTTTTTAGAACTTTTGTGTATAGTTTTTAGCTAATTTGAGCTAAACAGATTGGTCTGTAGTTTTCACGTTAATGACACACCAAGCTTGGTGGCTGGTTAGTAAAACAACCTAACTTGTAATCGGGAGGTCCTGGGTTCGATTCCCAGGGCCGACTGTCATTGTAGAGGTTTCAGGTGGTTTCCTCTATGGTTAAGGCAAATGCTGTGGCGGTACTTCCACCTATCCTTACCCATCCTTGACTATCCACATCCCTACCCATTATCCTTGTACCTCTTACGACTGAAGAGGGGGTCAACCTCTCTATAGCAGTCTTCGCGCGAGCGGAACAACCACGTGACCGTGACCTGACCATTAATGAGAAAACGAAGAGCAAATTATTGTAAATAGCTGAGTTACTCTACATACAAATAATTTCTTGCATAAAAAGATTTAATAAAAAGTGTTTATACAAGAACAGCTTAATCTAAACGCAAAAAACTATATTGCCTTGCATAAAATATTTTCCAAAACAAATTTGAGACTGCGTGATAACTTAAGTTTGAGAGATAAAAAAGAATAGGTAGATTATTTACATTTATTAAAAATATACACACACTTTTCTGTCGAATCATCCAATTTAAATTTTTTTTAAATACTACCGTCTCAAGAAAGGTCAAGTACTACAAAAAAGGCCTAAATTTTAAAAACAATGTGCGCTTGGGGGTGTAGCTAAGGATCCATATGAAAGCTTAATAACAATCATGAAGAGAGCAGATTTGTTATGGGAACAAGATGATCACATTACAAAACAGTAACTTGCTGGATCAAGGTAAACACGACTATCTCGACAGGTTGCTTTACTGCCAACTCGGAGTTTAATGTTGAATGTCTTCCCATAATATGGGGAGACTAGTTTTATTCGCTCCGTATAACCTATGTTGCGACTTCCATGCGGAACTTCAGACTTTTTTTACGATTTTAAATTTTGAACCAACGTTGATGATTGGACGTTTTCTATGTCTGATGCAGTATCTTGTCAGAATATCTTATCAACGTTAGCTAAAGGCATAAAGGTTAGGAACTATTAATTTAGACAGTAAACGAAACATACAAAGTTTAACGTTGTGAAATTTATATTTACGAAACTTACGTTTGTGTCTTATTTTGGAAACACCCTGTATGTTTTCATCAGAGATATCATTTGATGTTGAATTCCATTAAATTAGGTAATAAATTGTACGAATCCTTCGACTGTTGTCTCTGGGTGATAATTTATTTCTTAACTAACCCACACTAATCTGGCTAGTGAAGCCATAAGTTTCAGTTTAAAGTTTTGTTTCCGCGTATGAATATTGTGGAGTTACAAAGGTCGTTGTAACGCAGGACTTTGCTAGCCTCCAGGTAGAAATAAATCTTCATTCGGGACAATAGCAACGAAAATACGTTCTACTTTGTATCCCCATCAGTTATATTTTGTTACTTTGTGAATGAACATAATTCACTTGGTTCATTAAAAGTTTTAGGATACCGCAGATTCGTAATATCCATACCATGCCATGCAAACCGCCCCTTAGTTATTTGCGTTGCGTTGGCGAGGGTTAAACTTTGACTGTTTATTGTTTGACAACGCCCTAAACTGTGTCTGTATCAGGTAATATTGGAATTCAAATACCACGGCTACTGAATATTTCGATAATTTAAAAAACGTTAATAAGTAGTTAATAGATATCGCATTCGTCGTTACTCAAAAAATCCAACAGCAATTTAAAAAGAAAATACCTATACAATATAAAAGGTGTCCCATGCAGTTATCGTGAACAGCATGAGAATAAGATAGTTGATATTAAAATAACAAAAACAAATGAAGGTAGATTGTTGTGGTACTCTCGTTCGTGGGACGTGGATGCTTTCCAATAAGGCAACTTACTTAGTGTAATAGATGTTTATTCAACGATACGTTAAAAGGATCTTTTACACTTGACTTATTACTTAACTTAAATTACGAAAATTAATGAATAATACCGGATAGAAAAAATGAACTTAACGACTTCGAAGATGTTATAGAAGTATTTGATAAAAATTACGAAGTTCCAATTGTAAAATAATACTGCTGACATTTGCAATAATATTTAACTAATAGAAAGCATATGATGTCAGAATAAACCAATCAAAATGGTTAACGTAATAAGGTCCTAAATATTAGTCTATCTGACATATTAATTAAGTAGAATTTTAATAAATAAGTTGTTCCTAATAATGCAATAATTTTTAATACTTATTACAGAATATATTGTCAGCACATATGATGTTACAATTAAAATTATGAAATAGCTGATGTGTCGCATTCTTGTATTACTTAGCGGTAATAACGCAATAATATAGGACATATAATTAAAATAAGAAATTGAGTAACATCGAAATAATATCTAAAATATTAATGAATTTTGGGATTTACAACATCTCCCTCCTAAAAAAAGAAACTTGTAACCATGTTATAAGTTTCCAAATTTTAAAACTCGTCACGGTATTACTGCTAAGTTTACATTCATATTGAAATTTAAAAATAATCTACACAATTTAAATACGACACAGCACATTTACCTTAACCTAGAAGAAAAACATATAAAAATAACTGATATTTGCTTGCATTCAAAGTTATTGTTTTGATATATTATGAATCGCTGAGTCTGTTTGTTTTATACGACACGAACTACTGAACTACATAAATTGTAAAATACTAAAATTGTAGGTTTATTAATTTCTATGTGTCGCTCTTACAATACAAGATCTTTTGATTTTAAAGTTAATAATTTTTTTTACTCAGACTGTTGTGGTTCATCAGCGTTTTCGCTCATAGTATGTTGAAGTATGTTATAAAGAACATTTTTTAAAGAATACAAGACAACATTTTTAAAATTTATAACTGAAAATGGTTATAGTAGATTAATTAAAATGTTATAGTAGCTCTGAGGCTTTGGTTAATTTAAGTCAGATTTGTCTAATGTTTATAAATATATTTATTTTTTCCTACTAAATATTTGTTGTATCATTGAATCTTGATTAATTAATTATCGAATATCTCATTAGAAGAAAGTAATAATGTTTATCACTAACTAAAAAGCGTTCCTCAAAGATTATAAACAATACACATTATTTGAAATTTGAGTTCGTACTCATAACTTTAATTCAAATACACTTTCTAAAATTTACCAATTGCAGGGTAACCACAAAAAGTATTTTATTGTTAGCTGTATACATAATAACATTAAGAACCTTAAATCACTGTTGAATTTTTTAATTGTTAAAAATAATGTAGTACCTATGGCAAATATGTTTGCATTTGCATAAGCTTATTGATAAGTTTTAATGTATTAATAAATAATAAGGGGGTGTAGTGAACTATGCTGTAATGAGTAGAAATACTAAATTTAAAAAAAATAAAAATTAAATTAAATTACAGTAGACTAAATATTTACACGTTCACTATACCTTACTCATTAAAAAAATTTAAATTGTTTACGTGTCCTTTTATTTCTTTTATTAGAATAGTGGAATTTTCCCTTAAGACGTTTATCGTACGTCGGATGACAAGAACTTGTAACGACACGTATATGATTTAGAGCATTAGCGTTTGTATTATATTTACTTAATTTGCGCATGACGATAAATAGAGAATTTTTAATATAATCTGAGTAAAAAATTAGTTCCCATACAAATAAGTTGTCTCCATATTTAAAAGAAAGAGTTTTGCCCCCATAGTCTATTAAAGACTTACGTTTTTTTTTGAAAATCTTTTAATTAAAATAAGAAATTGAGCAACATCGAAATCATATCTAAAATATTAATGAATTTTGGGATTTACAACAAGATAACATTCATTAACAAATTTCTATTTTATGCAAAAAAGTATCCCGATAATGTCGAAAAATATTTTGAGTATGATTTTAAATAAGCAAGATAAAATCAAAAATCGAACACGTCATTTTTTTGTTTTTTATAAATAGTGCAAAAACTGTTTTTTTTTTCTACTCATGTACATGAAAGTTGTCATTTTCTCACTGCCTGCTCAACATAAAAGTTTTACTTTCGTCTCTAGTGGCGAAAATTAACTTTCGCCACTAGTCGCTGTTAATGCCAATATTAAATTGTAAAATTTACGGTTTTTTTAAGTTTAAACTCAATTAAAATTGCGTTGATATTCTAATTAAACAATTTAATTTTAATGTAACATTTTATATAAAAGCCTAAGAATGGTACAACAATTGAGGCGTTGTTTGCATAAACAACACTTGTCAATTTTAGACATTTTTCATTTTCGCTACTTTGGCTGCTGTTGTCTGCATCTAATCAGGACCTGGAGGATTATTAGTTTCCGCGCTTATACTATGAATTACTGGGGTTATTACGAAATTATTTTGTATAAGGGATGTCGGAAATGGCGCCAATTATCCATTGAATGTGTAGTCTCAGATTTGAAAAAAAATTGACAAGTGTTGTTTATGCAAACAACGCCTGAAATAATATTAAATATATTTCGTTTGCAGGTTATAATTCTATTTATGTCAATGTCAGTGTGGTGGTGTCGCTATGGAAATGAAATGATTGATGAAAACTTTATACATAACAAGATGGTTTACCCGGCGTTGCACGGGCGATTACAATAATTTTAATTACTGTTTTAACTTGAATAAGCCCAATAATTCCAAATCATACACAAATGACATACTCTGATCAATCATCTTTTCATTTTCTTATAATTCCTTAAAAAATAACTATTTATTGCTTAAAAATTGAATAATAACTCAAATTTATTTTCTTTTGTCTTGTCTCAATTAAAAATGTACTATTAAAAATAATACTTCGAGTACATTTATTACTAATTGTATACAAAACAATCTTTACTTGTGAAATACACCGCGCCGTATCGTGTTATGACCAGGTATTTGCCGACGTAAGGTCGAATCCCGTCCAAGTAATTTTTTTTTTTTTAAATTGGTAATATGTGCTTGTACTTAAAGTTTGGCGTTAGATCTGCAAGGTCCTAAATAGTAACTGTGCAAAATTTGGTCCCGATCGGTCAACGGACCTAGGATTCTATAGCGAACAAACAAACAAACACACAAACAAACAAACAAACAAGCTCTTTAATATATATAGAAGAAGAAGATAATTGTCATTTGGTTGGCTTACATTAACGTTCGTTCTATAATATAAATTTAATTTCGTAGAAAAAATAGCATATACGGCTCGAGATAAAATCAGTTTTTGTCGTTCGTGAACAAATCTCACGTCACGAAAAAAACTGGACTTTCATCTCTTGTTGTAAAATATACTATTTTCTAGATTTTTCTTCATAAAACAATTGCTTTTAAATCATAGATCATTTTGACTCATTTAAGCAACTCTGTATCTCTTAACGTTTACGAGATACCCATGCTGTCCACGGTATCTGGGACACCCTGTATATCGACCGGTGACAATCTGCTTGGTATTGTGTAATTTTTGACATTTCAATTTCCAGAAGAATACAACTTAACATTAGATTCCCAGAAATTGACAAAAAATGCAGAATCAATATATTACAAACGTCAGTGACTTAAAGACATTTGTGTTAGTTATTTAATAACTTAAGCAATTTATCTAGGTTTTTCATGAACAAATGTTGAATTTTAAATCCTTAGAAGCTTTTCAGATGAACCAGGCCTTTGGAATAAATTTTTCTTTAAAAATAAAAAAAGTGTTTTTTTAGTATCTATACAAAAGAAGGTTGAAAATGTAGAATTTATATTGATTTAAAAAAAAAGGTTAATTGGATATTTTTCTTAGAACAAAACCAAATCTAACATGATTTACTTTGCGTAATAAGAAATATCTTGATAATTATTTCACTAATCCTTGCAATGTAGTGCTTTATTATTGAAAATTCTTCTTTATTCCAATCTAAAACTAATAATCTTAATTACAAAATAGCTACTGCTTGGAAAAACACTAACTTTGTGTAGTATCACCCGCAGTACTGAACTAATGAAAATGTTATTGCTGGTTACTTTGAAACACTTTTCTGGTATTAAATTCTTTAAAATGTAACCGCCAGGTGCTTCTTCGTTTCATTATAACAGAAATAAAGAAACTTAACATAACACTCTATCTGTTTAATGAAATTAAATACCGGAACTTGCTCGTTTTACCATGTCCACATAAAGAGTTGAATAAACGTTGAAAATGCTACACAGACCTAAATAAACATTTTAAAACGTAAATAATATATAACATTAACTGGAAATATATTCTTTTTCGTTTTTTTATCGTCGACGGTTTTCAGTTATAATGACCTAAGAGCATTGATTATTCCGCGATATTTCTTGTTGCCTCACAAACGTGTCGCTTGGTAATAAGTTGATGCTGAAAGCAAGGGACATAACGACAAAACTGTAAGAATCAATGCACAAAATTCATTGGGCGAATATTTTGTCACAAGTGTAGGTACTATTTAATTTAATTTTAAAATATCTATAACTGTCAACTTGCAATCGACTTACTAGGTGATAATTACCCTAGGGTTCTTATTGGTGTAAATTTAATCTGATTTATTCAAAATTCATCACACGACTTTAATTGCCTAAATTCCATTGCCTTTCTGCTAAAGAAAATATTACTTTATTAATTAGCCTTATGTAGTTTATGTAATTTTGTATAATTTTTTATTATAGATATATTGCAATTAATGCTAAATCACTTTTCTTGATTTTTTATTAAGGCGATCCTAGATTTAACAATTAAAACGACCTTTAATGAGCATAAATTAATTTTTATAGCTTAGACGTAGATCCATCACGTTTTACGTCAAACCGTACAATATGCGTTGTATAACTTTTCCAATATTAACTTCGAACTTACAATGTTACACTAATCATCATAATCCTGTTTGAACAGGTCAACTAATGAAAATCCGTTGCATTCAACGACGTCTGTATAAATCAGATACGTAAGCAATTTGACTCTAAAGGGAATTTGATAGGATTTAATAGAAGTCCGCTAATAGTTGATCTAATTTATATCGTAACGTACGATTGTGTGAGGTTTCCTTCCATTGACGTAGTATATTTTCTGTAGTTCGAAAGTTTTAATCGCAGGGTATTAGATTTTCAACTATTTTACCCGTTTATCTACAGGGTGGTTCAAATTATATCCTTATGGCGAAAGCTACAAAGTCTTTTAATTTAGAGGAAGAGGCATGCATTTATGTCCAATTCAACTACAGAAATAGTAATAATATTATGGCCCTCCTACAAAAAAATTCACGATATGTTGTCGCTAGAATCTGTTTAAGGCTGTGTTTCTTGTATTAAGAACATTAAAAATAAATGTTTTGAAGGAATATACGTGCCATTGATAATTTACATTAAAAAATCAGGCAAAAAAGTGAGAAATTTAAAAATAAAGATCATTTTTGAGATCGCGTAGGCCATGAAACCGTCAGAGATGAAATCAAAATTTTTCAATTTACCGATGCGCGCATCGTTTGCAAGTAAAATGGTGCAAAGTTTTTAAAAATATCTTAAACGGTTCCCGAGAAAAACGCGAAAAACCAGACTCTTGTAAAAGTGGTTTTCCTCTTGTTAAACTCCTATGCAAGTCGCAAAGAGTTAGCAAAACAAATGGGTAATATACCACGATTTCTAAAATCACAGCGCTTTTGCAGGGGTTTCGTTTTTTACGTTTTTCTTCCGAATCGTTATAGATATTTTGAAAAACTTTGCAGCATTTTACTTGCAAATAATGCACGTGCTAGTAAATAGATGAATTTTTGACAATTCCATGGCCAACGCAATCGCAAAATTTACCTTTACCATTCAATTTTTCAGTTTTTTTCTCATTTTTCCTTCATAAATCATCACCTATAACTGCAAAACATGTATTTTTGATGTTTGAGGTGCAATACAGCCTTAATCAGATTCTAGCGACAACATATCGTGATCCTACGTTGTTTGTTGGTAAAGAATTCTACAAAAAAATTATAACAAATTTATTTTCAGCTTTTTTTAATTTTTAAAAATATCAAAAATCTAAAAACAAATTAGCTTAGCAAACTTTTGTTTTCTATGTAATGTATTTTAGACCAACATCTACTTTGTTATCTCCTAACATCGCTTCCATATTGGATTTTTAAATTGGAAGCTGTTACTATATAATTTAGGTAACATGCAGATATTATTCAGGTAATCCACTTTTCTTGAGAATGTAATATACAACGAATGTTATAAAGTTGCCAGTTTACTCCTAACATACAACGTCAGCTGACGGAATATGCTCTTTGCAATTTCATCAAAAGAGTGTTGAACTTTTTAAATCGCAGTGTTATGGCAGACGTTATTGAAAGCTTTTATATGAAAAGGAACAAGATGTATTGACGAACACGACAAGAATGTTAAGGCGTTGTAGCACATTACATAATGTCTGGAACGGCCATTGATTTTCTGCACAAAGAAACCCAGAGTTTTTAAAATTGGTTTAGCTTCAAGTCATTGCAAAATTAAAACCTTAATAACAAAACCTAAAAAATGTATTATTTAATAATGTAACTTATTATCACTATTAACTTAGAAAGGCGCTTTTTTTAAATTCCATTTCTCAGTGCTAAGTAACCTTTGCTTAAGCTTGTGAAACTTTAAACATAGATAACTCATTTTTCTTAAATACAAGTACAACACCCTATTTTTTGTACACTGTCTTGTAAAAAATTTAATTGTCCTAAAATTTATTTCCTGTTTTATAGCTTCAATTTATATTTTCCATTCTGTTTTATACATTCAGTTAACATTTTTCAAAATATCGCGATTTTATTGTTAATAATTATTAGTGCAACGTAATATTTTCAAGTGGGCTATGAGGGTAGACGGCGTTAATATTGGAACAATTTAAAATAAACAACAAGAAAGTTATAATTTTATGTTTTCCATACAAATTTTTGACATTTTTGGCAATAAATATGTAATTTTACCATTCTTACGTGTAAGTCAAGGTTTTTTAAAATAATCTTCCTCTTTTTCTAAATCGGTTCCTCCAGTACATTTCGGTGTCGAGGTATGCTTTTCTATTTCTGTGTTATGTTTCTCCACTCCTGCCTATCGTTAGCTAATTGTGGCACATCTCTCCAGCTGACTCCTTTTTCTTCTAGTCTCTGCCTCACTTCTTTTTCCTATTTTGTTCTTGGTTTTCCTCTATTTCTTTTTCCCTCTATCTTGATTTTCCATCCTATTTTCGCGTACCTACTTTCTAACCTGCGTAGTAGATGTCCAAGCCATGTTAATTGATTCGTCTCCATATTTTTCTTAATATCTGTTACTACTGTTTCGTTACTGAATTTATCGATCAGCCTACATTCTTCTAAGAATCTCATTTCCTGTGGCTGTATTTTTTGTTATTGTCCAAGTTTCTAAACTCTACGTGAGAATGGGTAAGTACACTGTTTTCAAAACTCGCGTCTTCGTTTATTTTGATATCTCTTTCTTGCTTATCAAACATTTATTAGTGGCGTAGTAAAATTTCATCGCTACCGCTATTCTATTATTCAGATCTACCTCCAATTTACCATTCTCTGCAATTATTGCTCCTAAATATTCAAAATTCGCTACCTGTTCTATCGTTTTTTGATCTAGCAAAATTGTATGTAGTTCTTAATTTTTCGCTATAACCATAGCCTTTGTCTTTGTTGTATTAATATTCATATTATATTTACTTAATGCCCATACTATACGTCTAGTCTAGATTGAATTGCAAGTCCTTTTCGCCTGTAGCTAACAGCAGTACATCATCTGCAAAGGCTATTTCTGTTAAGGATATTGGTTTTAGTTTATCCCAACCCCTGTAGGCTTTCTTTGTGTTTTGCTTACATTCTTTAATTATTTTATCCATAAGAATTATAAAGAGCAGTGGACTTTATGTGCCTCCTTGTCTTACTCCTGTTGTTGTTATAAATTCCGGGGAACTGCTCTGGGTTCGCACAAAATAACTACTTCTCATGGGCTATGAAAGTAGACGGCTTAATTTTAAAACAATTAAAAATAAACAAGAAGAAAGCTATAATTTAATTTTTTTCCTACCAATTTTTGAAATTTTTGACAATAAATATGTAATTTTACCATTCTTACGTGAAAGTCCAGGTTTCTTAAAATTATTTACATGTTTATTCACTGGACCAGTGTGGTGAAACAATTACCGTATTTTTCATATAATTGAGTTTAATCGATCACTCATAAACAACGATTGATAATGTATTGGGTGCACAAAAAGGACGCTGATTTAATAAATAGATCTGTTTAATAATTAAATGCATAAATTATTTTAAGGAACCTCGATTTGATCGTGAGAATGGAAGGGGAGACCGTGGATAAAAGTAAAATTTTTTTGTTTTTATTTAATTTCTCATAGATTATTACAAATTTTTTACATCCAAATTGGTTTAATGATAGATTGGACATTTGTCTTGCTTCCAAGATATTTATTTCGTGTGTTTCGTAAAGCAACTGTTAGAAAAAAAAATTTTTCTTTAGTAAGACAGCTGTTACTTTCAACCTCAACATTGGGGCTAAAAGTAACAATGATTGGGGTAAATTGTAACGGCAAAATAATTTACACAGCTCATAAGTAGTGGGTAAATATATTAGCATTCATCAACATAATTAATATTTTATTCAAAAATACACATTAGCAAAATGAAAAAATAAAAAAAAATATCTTTGGTACAATACAAAATGATAAGTGAACAGTATGGCATACCAGGTAAGGGCGGTCCCAAATTATTAAATTTATACTGGATCATAATAACTCTTTGTTTTATTGTTTATCAGTAAAAGAGGGTCAGGTTAAGTTGGGTTGGTTAAAGCTTTGTTTATATTAAGTTATAAATATTAAGGTAATAGAATAAAAACAATGGCGGCTGGTAGAAATACCAAAAGTAACAGATCTTACCAATTTATATAGGTTTTATAATTTAAAATGCTTTTTAAGAAATGATTTAGCTTTACATACATTTCCATCATTAAACCGATATTATATACTGAGTTTTATAATTTAATAATTTGGGACTGCAGTTACCAGGTTTGCCAAGATTATAAGTACCTACATATATAAAAATGTGAATCAAAAAGATACAACAAACTGGAAAATTATTCCGACAACTCTTGTATATTCTCATCTACGAAGAAAGCCACCAATTATGTGCTAAGAGTGAACATTTGCAAGTGAAAACATTAATTGGGGTTGGTTGTAACACTTTGTTACTTTTGACCCCAAGTGTACACAAAAAAAAATTCAGGGAATCCACAATTAACCACGATTCTAACGTCAAATTGTATTGCATCCACCAATAGCCAAATAAATTTAGAACAAAATAATATAGGTACTTTTTTGTTCCTATTTTAGAGATCGCCTAAAAGTTACTCGACGGATGAGACAACGCAGTAACTTTTAGGCGGAAAATAGTGACTCTGGCTGGCAAAAAGTTAACCTCCATGACAGATGAAAACTAGCAATGTAGGTAGGGAGCTGGATGTAACTTAACATTGCAAAAGCGTTTAGGGCGATATAAAACAAAAATTAAAGAAACTATAGACACTGTTACAACCTACCCGTGTTACTTTTATCCCCGGTCTCCCCTACTTATGGGGTTTTTAAAATGTAGCTTGGGCAAAGCATTCATTAATTTACGGTGAATCTTAATAACAAACAAATGTCTATTAATTAATATTAATAACGTTAAACGTTGCTAAAAGAGTTGGATTTCTTAAAATGTTCATTGACCTTAGACTCATATATCCTTAAACATTTTAAAAGTAAAATTAAAGAGAAATCCAAAAATTAAAAATGTATCCAGGCTGCTCTATTTAAAGCTTTTAAGTTTGAGTTCGTTTCCGGTTGAATCGGAAGTCGTATTGCAACCTTTCGAATCCGAAACATACGATAACTGCCAGATTTTAACCAAATTTCATTGTAATATATTTAATAGTGTACTAGTTATTTGTTTGTCTGCATACTTTTATCGTGAAATAGGAAGTTTATTGATGTATCAAGTGATGTGTTTAAAAATATCGCGTGCTATTTAAAAATAAGTGAAGATGATTTAAAATAAAAACTTTTAAATCCATTATATTAACTACAGGTTCATTTTTTTTTTGGAACCCCATTTTTATGTGTTTTAAAATTGTATAGCTAAACTATACATTTCAAAGCTTTATCTCGTTGGAAATACAAAGTTAAGAAACTTTAATTTGGGCAACCCAATTGAAGTAAAAATTTTTTTCTTAGAATTGGCTTTATTTAATTTTGGGGCATACTGTATTTATACGCGTATGTAATAGTACAATGTTTTTTCGTACTCAACATCTTGGAAACAACGTGTAAAATTAAGTTTTTTTTTGTACAAACACCATCGATTATCACATCTCAACTTCATGCCGTGCAACGGCCGAAAGTTTGTTTGAAAGGAAATTCAACCACTTAAGTAGAAATCAATCGTTAACAAGACTTTCTCGACCCTATTCTTATAGGCATTTTTGTCTGATTTCTTTCCTTCGTTCTTCGCGTGCTTTTTGTGCTTTGCTGTCTGAGATTGTAACTCCTAAAACGAATTTTATCAATGAAGGTCTTATCGATCACTATTGTGCCGTATATTGTAGCGTTTAAGAACTTTAAAATGATCTTATTTCTTCCGCATAGAAAAGCAAATATCAAAAATGAAATTTTTACCTATTTGTAAACGCCATTCTTATAAAACCAACGAGGGAGAAAAATATATCACGATTAATGTTGCTAAACATTCTCTCTTAATACAAGTTCACCTTACGATAAAATGTACCTACATAAACTATTTTAATTTTGATATACATAATATCGTCTTCTTAAAAGTTATAGTATGTCCAATGGTTCGCCAAAAATTTTGTATTTTTGACCCAGGAAATACATTGTATTTCTGTGTCGTTTCCCAGGTTACTCTGTGAATAGGTTTCTTTTGTAATTTTAATGTATCTGATGCAAATTTATTAAATTTTTTTGCTGTAATTTCTAAATAAAAAGACATATTCAAGCAAGCTGAAAACAGTGTCAGTTATAAAATACTTCTAATTTGTTTAAATTAATTATTTATGTTTTGTTTCTTCGTGACTTTTCATGTATTGATGTATATTGCTGTAAACTGTATAAGTTTATAATGACAAACTAAATTTGCAAAAATTATGTCAAAACCAGGAAACACCTCACGTGCAGCGGCGTGCGGTCCATGGATGCGTTGGATGCGGCGCATCCCCTAAAATTCACGTCAAGAATATTTTTTTTCCGTATCATATTTGAATTATGTGTAGCTTTATTTTGCTTTGATTTTATTTTTTGTTACGTGATAATTTTATTTATTATATACGATGTTTTGCCTGCTCGAAAATTTGCCTTATATAATCTACATCGAGCGAGCGGCTGACTAAATGTGTGCGATGCACAGCGCTAGCGATTGTGAGCCCGACTGGGGGATGCGTTTCTGATTGTGGATTCGAAATTTGCGTTCTTGGCGCATGCGCACTGCGATGCAGTCCTAGTCTATTGCTCGCATCGTTGCTTTACTTAACAGCTACGGGAAGCGATTACTCTCATGGTTCCTCTGTGTGGGGCAACTGTAATATGGTAGGGCAGCCGCACTCGATTGATATTACCGCACGCTACAAAATAATCATTTCTGTTGTAAATTGATTTTTGTTTACTTTGTTTAAATCAAGCTTCTTCTATTTAAATAGGCTTAACTCTATTTTTAGTGCACTGTTTCGCTACTTAGAATTTTGGTTATTATTTAATACGACCCATAATATGGATGAAACTGTGGTTAATAATAATTGCAATTTTTGATTGAAAATTTAAAGAATATGAAAAGAATTTTCCGGATTTTCTATTACAATCACTTCAGCCAACTTATAGAAAATACTTTGATTTTATAAAGTTAAAAAGTCAATTAGTTTACTTGTACTCGACTCCCGACTTTCATTTAAAATCTATAAATTGCATAAAAGAATTAATTGTGAAAGATGAGCTAAAAGATGTTTGGATAGAAGTATTTAAATTAATACAATTAATTTGCACTATATCTTCCACGAGCGCATCGGCTGAACGATCGTTTTCGACAATGAAAAGAATAAAAACATTCACCAGAAGCAGCCAAAATGACGATAGACTGTCTGCTCTTGCTTTAATATCAATTGAAAAAAAATTGTTGCTAAATATGAAAAATGAAAAAAGATTGTATGATGTTGCTATAGACGAATTTTGTAAAAAAGATCGTAGAATAAAATTAATTTTAAAAAAAATAAATTGTTCGTTTTTTTGGACAGCATCCTCTGGTTGAAAAGTCACCGCACGCCACTGCTCACGTGGTATATGGTGGCATTCGTAAAAAACGGAACGAATATGTAGTCAAAAAGTAAATTCGAGAAATTGAGAATTCTGGTCGGATGTTTACATGCGATAACTTTTTAATGTGATTAGCAAGATTTTTGCCACCAAAAAAGTTTTGAACAATAAGAAAAACTGACCGAAATTTCACATTTGTTTTACTGAAAAAAAAAGGATGCGTTTTTTAGTTTATTTGGTTTGATGAATAATATTCCATTGTTTCTGCTGCCCTTAAGGTTGTTGCATTAGCACTGTAAAAAAACGGATAATAAAAATTTTTAAAAACAACAAAAATATTACTTAGTTCTAAATATAAATCTTTATTTCGCCTCACACAGATAACAAACAAATTTTTTGTGCGATCGTACTGGACAAACAGCTGTTTGACGGACGCGTTAGCAACCATAAAGTACTGCATTACCGGCCGTGTCCTAAGCAACGGCCGTAAAAGTTACTTTTCAGGCCGTTACCCTTAGCAACGACCGAAAAAGTAACTTTTACGGCCGTTGCTAAGGAGAGGGCCGGTAATGCAGTACACACGCCGTCATCTGTCAGTGACAGAATGTAACGTAGTTTCTAATCTATATTTTTGAAAAATACTAAAAATTTAAATTGTTTTTAATTCTATCGCACAAAAAATGTAATACGCACCTCGGCCAAATGTACTTTTTCGGCAAACCAGACGCGGCCGAAAAAGTTACACTTTTTGGCCTTGATACATAAATAACTATTACCTATATTAATATTATTACATGACTTTCTCTTAGTACAATATATTCATTATAGTCGTTATTTTATATATCTGGATAAGTCCCTAATGAATTGTGTTAGTGACCGGCTCCTTCTTTTCTCACATTTTATTAGGTGGTACCTATCTGCTGGGCGGTTACACAGACGGCAAGTACAGTCTTCCTCTGCATGATGAAAGTGTGGTTTGTTATTTATTAGATGGTGATAACCATGAAGGGTGACACAGGTTATTAGGTGTCTTTGTTTCTGGTTAGCACTTGTCCAACCTTAAGAGTGGTCCGTTCGTGAAACTTTTGATTACAAACTTCATACTCTTATCTTCTATTATTTGTCCGTATTTTTTCTGAGCTTGCATTGTTACTGCTTTAAATTTCTCTATAATCTCCTCCCATCGTGTTTGTGTTTGCCAAGTGAAAAGTAAAAGTATTAGATGCGTCCTTCAGCAGGCCTAGAACTTTCTTGAAGTATCTTACCTTAATGCCGAATTTACATTGGTATAGTAGCTAATGCAAGTTACTAAATCAAGTAGCTAAAGCAAGTTACTAAATCAAGTAGCTAAATTATGCGTCTACACTCTACACACAATTTAGTGAAATTGTTTAGTAAACTGACAGAATATGTGGTAAGGAAAAAAGCGTGTGTGGATTAAGATATGGTTCTTAAGAAGGAAAACACATGGAGTTTCGTATAAATGTTGTTAAAAGAGCTTGCCAATGAAGATGTAGTAGAATACCTACTTGACATTGACGGTTAAAAAGTGGTGTGGGCAGGTTAGGTTACTTGCTCAAGTAAATAGAAATTACTAATCACTAAATTGTTTACTTGCGCAAGTACTAAACAAAAGTGTCTACACGTTGCAAGTAGCTAAATTTAGTTACTTGATTTAGTTACTTGCATTAGCTACTATACCAATGTAAATTCGGCATAACTCTTACTCCATCTATCTACAATAGATGCCCTGCCTTTAGGACCGTGCGCAAGGATCCAAAACAGATCTTTATATTGTATAGCTTTTGCAGTGGTTTTGTACATTTTTCAGAGATTCTATAACTTGAGCCATTTTCCTACTTCTTGCGTTGATATGTTTGGTTAGGGTTAGTGTTGCTTGAAGTGTTACTCCTAAGTATTCATATTCATTGATAAGGTCGACCTGTTTGTTTCCTTTGTAAGCTTTGTTGTTATTTTTGAGTCGACCTCCCTCTCGCTCTAAAAACACCAAATCATATGTAGATACTATGAATCAGTAGACTAGTTGTTATAGTGTAAAATGAATTACAAGAAAATGGCAATGACTCATACTTTACGACATGATTTATATAAGTCAAATAAAGCATTTATATATATATATAATTTATATATATAAATATTACACTGCTTGTTTAATTTTTTTTATAATAAATTTTAATTTTTTTAAATATTTAGATTATAAATAATTTTGTACTTTAAGTAATTTTTGAAACCAATGACGGTGTGTCATGTGTTACGTATGCAACAGCTATTTAAAATCATTGAATAAAAAGATAAAGGAAGGAGCTTTTAATACTATACTGCAGCGTTTGGGCGGCGACGGAAATTACGACATAAATGGCCTCTGATGGTGGCCGGTTTTGACAGGTCAAACAGTCAAGAAATTTAGGGTTTTGTGTGCTTGTAGTATTACTAGGTCAAAAAATGTTGAAGATTAAAAGATTACGTTTCATAGTTAAGTAGACATTAATATTTTGTAGTGTAATCATGTACTGAAAATTTGATGTGGTCTGTCAAAATGGTTTGTCATATCAGTGGCGTGCATTTGTGTACAGCATATTTTTTAACTCTCATACTAAACAATCCAAATATTGAAATATGCTGTCGTGTTTTTAATTCCCTCAACAAGAAATAAATAAGTAAATAACAGGCTCAATTCAAAACAAAGCAAATATTTACATTAATCAATACATATTTAAAAATGTTAGATACGCCACTGAGAAGCGAAAACATGGATCCGCCATATTGAGAGACTAACCTGGACGCCTTAGTATCGCTATAACGCTCCTTCCTTTATCTTTTTATTCAATGTTTAAAATAGATCGGGTCCGTTGGGCTGTATACATATATCCTGCATGGCTTAATTAAGTGTCATTTTTTAAATCGGAAAAATTATCAAGCAATTATGAAACATCATTAAATATCATTAAAGGTTAATGATAAAAATTAAAAACACATCGATTAACCAACAAGTTCATAAGATAATAAAATGAAAAATTACTTCAGACATATATGTTTCAGTTAAAAATTTAGCAAAAACACCACTCTAACAATTTTAATGATCAAGATTTTTTGTCGGAACCCGAAATTTAATTATCCTATACAAACAAAACATTGTTAAAACATGTAATTATAGACAGTTTATACTTACTGATAATATTTTCTGCAAGAAAACCTTTCGCAGTATTAATTCTTGGGAAATAAAAATTAGGTTGCGTTCGGAAGAAGATTCAATCTTTAAAATCCGTGGGGATTTGACTTCATGAGCTGTCGACTACGTCGCTCAGCCCCGAGGGATGCCTTGTTAACACTTGGTTAAATTATGTTTTTTAACTAATCACGCCCTACTCGTTATTTAAAATTCAATTTTCAGGCCACTGAACACTTGTAGAGTTACGAAAGTATATTCTTACTTTGTGAGTTTCAGTTACAAAAATAGTTTGACGGTAATAAATCTTCTGTCGTGGTATTAAGATATTTATTTCAAAAAAGTTTTGAGTGATCTGATTCGCTTAATATAAATGTAACTGTCAAAACAACAGAAAATTGCGATGAACCTATCAAGCGTCCAACGATTAATGGGTTTATTAATTATTGTTTCTTTATTGACTGTTACGAACGAGTTCTTGCATAATTTAAACCTATTAGCAGTGATAAATTATTTTTAAACAAAGACGAAAATGTCAGCCCTTAAAATCAAAAGGTAAATGAACATCTGTTTAAAACGTTCTTTATCGTCTTTCGAATTCTCCACCAGTCTTGATCTTTCTAGTCTTCTGCCGTTAGATCCCTATTCCTTTCTAAGTCGATTGCTCATAACATTCTGAGTTTGCATCTCTTTTGTCTCCCTTGTGCATGTCATAGAAATACTTTCTTTGGTAACCCTTCTTGCAGCATTGGGGACATATACTCGTTCAATACAAATCCCTGTGTGTTTATTTCGCCGAAAATGCTGTGTTTTACTTTTATATTTTCTTAAATCCTGTAGTTTGTTTTTTTCAGTCTTGATCTTCCTGCTAACATTCTTCAGAATTCCAATTCTGTTGATAATAGATCTTTCTTTAGCGCTTCTCCGAACTGTCAAACCTCTGATCCAAACGAAGTGGTGCTCTTTACATTCGTAAATATTGCACAATATGCGGTTATTGTTTTTGCGTCTAGTTTTATCAGACAAAATTTAACACTGAGATAAATTTAGACGCGTGGCAGCATCGTGTTTTTATTTCAGCATCACACCTTACGGCTGCTGTTCCTTCAGCCCTAGATATGTTATGTACTCCTTGTAGTCCTGTATGATTTGTTTATTCAGCAGAATTAGTTGTTGTTCTGGAGATTTTTTGGATAGTTTATAGACATAAACCTGGTTTTATTAATGCCCTTTGAGACCCCAGTGGTAGTTTCCAAATCTTAATCCAGATCTTCGTGGTCTGGGTTATGAGCACCTGTCCGTTTGCAAAAAGCAACGTTAAAAATGCTAATCTTAAACTGGTATTCCTATTTACTTAACTTTGCGGCTTTACCTCATCAGTGCCCTGTTCAGACATATGTATCTAAAATAATGTAGGAGAGGTACACTATTCTAGCATACTACAGCGTCCTTTCATTGCTATTAATAATCTAGCTTGTGTCTTGTTTTCTATTTTTACTTACTAGCATAAGGTAGCAAGAAAGGCTTTACTACTTGGATTTTTTTAAAGCGCTTTCTTGGGGCACAGCATATTTTTTTTAAGAGCTTTATCATGCAGATCAAATTGTTTACAGTTTATATTTTTGCCCAAAAATCTGACTATCCTTTTAATCCTGAAACCTTGTATTTAATCCCAATTAGCTATTTTACATTATACAGGGTGTTTCTTAAGTATTGCAAAAAAAAATCGGGAGGTGTTTCCTTATCGAAAATTAAGGGGGGTCTTTCATATAATTTTTTTCCCTTAGAGGTCTCCTTTCGGAGTTACACACCCCTAAAGGGGATATTAATGTAGGGGTTTTTATTCGAATATACTGACTTTTTTTTAGGGGTTCTATATTACCAGCATAGTTTCTTAAGTGTACAATTTTGACCTTTATACGAAAATTACGTGTTACATGCAAATTGGCAATAATCTAAATTTGTCCAGATATATAAATATTTAATATATTTAGATCCTATAAATCAAAAAAGTCCGTACATAATCCTACGACTCTTCGATTTACCAAAGAAAAACAAACTGGGGTACCATATTACCACCTTCTCCTCTATTAATTTTAATTTTAATCAAGTTTTTTAATAAAATTCACTAAGACGTATCGCATGCACTGGTGTTTGCAAGCAAGTGACACTAATAGTAGTGTCGTCATATTTAGTATATTTGGTTTCTTTACTCTTTACTTTTAGACCGTTATTAGGAATACAGTGCAAAAAAGTCTCTTTCATTAAAAAAAAAACGTGTTTAAGTGTTCACTATAAGTTTGCGGTTCACTAAAAAGATTGTATCTTGAGCAAAAAGATATAACAAACGTTGGTTTTGTACAAGAAAAAAATGTTTTTATTACAGGAACGCAAATTTAATGCCTTTGTAGCTTAAAATAAAATAAGATAGCAGATTTAATATCAGGCAAGCATTTATTTTGGTTAAGATGTGAACTAATCATAATGCATAATGATACTAAAATATGTGCTTATACACGTTCATAGGCAATATCCAACTAAAAGATTATTTCTTGTAAACGAACCAATGATTGGGAAACATGATTATAAATAAGACTGTTATCTTTCGATAGTAGCCTAAATAATATGACACCTTGATCTTATTATATAGATTTATACGAACAGTTGTAATATATTTGAGGGAAAGTTTTCGGTGCACAAGCAATTTTCCTCGCTGAAGTCGTTTAAACGTACAGGCACTATCACTTGAGATATTTGAGATTTTATTGCAATAGTTGAAAACTCAATTTCCAAAATTACTTTCAGATAATAGTAATGAAAATCTTACGATCGAATTTTATATAAGTTGACCCACATATCACTAAGTATCTATTTACATATTTTCTTGGCATTGGCTAATTATTTTTTTCAAGCATTTATGATATAATGCTGCAAAATAAATCTGGGATTTAGGCTTATTTTTCTATGCGCTTTGCGAAATATTTCTTTTTCGAGTTATACGTTTCTTAAAGTTAGTAACTTCTAATACGTTATTAAAAAATAAAAAATTCGCCCTCTATTAAGACATTAGCTACAGGGGCCACAACATTATTTTAATAACGCCAAAACGTCGGGCACCAAATGAAAATGTGTTAACGTGAGTAAATCCCAAAAATAATCACAAAATATAACAGCCGCTAATACATAAAAACAAGCTAACAACTGCAGGGGGCAGGGTATTTCACTTTCCAATGTGGCACTATTACTATCTCCGTAAGTAATAAAAATACAAGGCTAGGTAAATGAAGAGTACTTTAAAGAAGACATTGTTTTGCAGAAAAATTCCACAGCTTACGTGGTATAAAGAAAAAACCAAACTCGTTCAACAATTTTCAAGTTAAAACTTTCGGTTTTCCTAACCAAAAAATAAAAATGCCAAAAAAAATTGTGCTACATATTATTAGCTATTAAATGGCGTTAGCCAAATTTTTGTTTAAAAAATATTATTGGCGATATTTTATAAAACTTCTGTTTTTTTGAAATGGCTGTCTTGGTAGGTGATGACTTATAAACAAAGATATTTTTCTTTAAAAATAAAATCACAAAAAATGACATTTATTTAAAAGGGCGTATCTAAGTTCTGTTTGTTGCAAAAAATTCATCAATGTTTTGTAACAATTTCGTCGCAATATAGTAGTGACCTATTTATAAAAATAAATTAAGTTTCCCCATGCGACATTTTGCGTTGCACGCGCTTTCCAAAATTGACAAGAATTATTAAAACTCTTGAAAAAATTCGGCCAATCCAAGAGAATAATTTAATAAAATAATCGCAAAGATACGATAATAAATAAGAAAGTTATTAAGTTTGACGCCTCAAAAAATTTTAAAACGCGTTTTTCAAATTTCATAAACTTACTTTTTCTTTTTTTTTTTGGCAATCTGCACTACTTCGCGTATCTGATATTCGGATTTGGAAGTTTAGTTTAAGATGCATTTTGTTGGGTTTTGGTGGCCAGTTTGGGCAGATAAAACCCTTGACGAACTGCTCTCGTCATCTCCAGTTAAAGGTTTAATTTTTTTAGCATAATCTTATAAGGCAGTCATAAGAAACGATAAAGGTATTACAAATACCAAATCTCAGAATTTAATTCTTGATAAATTTAATTTAAAACTGAACTTTTTTAGATTTCGTAATATATTTTAGCTACTTGAGCCTTTGCACATTTTTATTTTGAATCATACGAAACACGAAAAAACACACTACGTTGCTAATTCAACATACCTTAATCTCTAATGGTTTTCGAGATCCGTACGTTTTTCGTTATAAAACATTACATTTTGTAATCTAAACTTGCTTTATGTTGGTGTTTCATTAAAACACAATACAATAATTGTTTTGCTCAGCAACTGCAATTAGATATAAGTTTTTTTTTTAACTTTATATTTGAATTGATTGAAAAAGTATCCTTTATAAAACTGTCACTGTAAAATGTAAAACTGTGCTGTAAGAAACACTGTGTAAAACATACTGCAAAAATTGTAATGAATTAAAAAAAGTTTAGTTTTTTGTGTAAGAAGGCCTTGAATGTTTTTCTGAAATGTTTGTTGATCGTTTAAATTTTTATGGAATATTGTAATTTTTTATGCGTCTGCAACAATAATGAACTTAAAAGTTTCAAAGTATTACAATTATTTTCGTAAATTTTCCATCGGTTCGTGTTGCTAAAAACTTTCCCAAACTTGCCGTATTCCTCTAAGTAAAGCTTAAACTTGGGCCAATTATCTAAATCCGGATAAAGCGCCTAAACTTGTCTTGATACAGTTGTTTAAAAAATTAATTTATCATTCATGAAACAGCCGGATTAGTTATTGCTTATACAAAAGGAAAAATGTACATGCGGAATCGCTGCAGGGAGCACGAAACCAGGCCCGCCCGCTGCAAATCAATAGATTGCCGGCAGCAGGTGGAAAATATGCGAGAAACCGACTTGCCATACAGATCGCGTCTATTACAAACTTTTCATTATTTCTCGTTCGTATTCAAATAACAAACTTCTTTTATAGCTCAAATAGGAGTTTTGTAAGTTTAAACCACGGGCGAAATATGGAAGCTGCTTTGCATGCTTCAGGAAGCATCGGAGTGACATTTATTTGACTAAAAATTACCTTTATAATAGATTTACAGGCCTGTTTTGACAGGAATAATGATGACATTGCGTTAGGAGTGGTTTGTTTAATTTTGAGCAAGTTTGTTATTTTACTGAAAGAGGTATGCACGAAGCAATTAATAAAATTAATAACTTAGCTGTCATACACCGCAGGTGTCAGAATTACCATAAAAATAATTTAAAATTTTAGGAAACCATATGTGATCGATAAGTTATTCTTATAAATTTACCAAAGTTTTTAGGTTTACAAAGTTATTTAATAGCCATAAACACAATGATTTATGGGCCATATTTGACTTTCTCAATCTACTTACTAATGAGGAAATGTAGCAGCCGTGCCAAGAATTCGAAATAAAGCTATTAATGATGTTATCGTTTAAGTGTTTGTCAAAAAAAAAAGCAATGAAAGAGGATCTATTTATTTATTTTTATATCATTCACAAACTTGTCCAAAAATATCAATAATGAACTCATTTATTTATTTCTTAATTATTCAAGTATTTCTTGTCACATTTCTAGGGATACGTGTACGAACGTGTTATCTATTTATTTTAATATTGCAGTATTGTACTTAAAATTTTGTTTTATCGTTATAAACTGCGCATATAAATTATTTTCTTGCACTTATATCCATTACAACCACCTACAGTGTGTACAAGATGGCCTATTTTCTATGCCCATACAGGGTATCTCGGTTATTATCAGAGATAGAAAAATCTAAGTGCGTAGTCTCGATTTCTTTTTTCGAGAGAAATTCATTGCCGTAAACAGATTTTTGGTCTCTTTTTTTAATTTTCAAAATATAGCCAAAAACCGATTAACCATTTTTGAAAATTGCCAAAAATCCACCCTGTACAAAAAGTAACGTAACGGATCAATATCTCGTCTTGTGATAGATTTACAAAAAATAGTTTTGAATTAAATTGTTTGTGGTCATTTACCATATAACCTTAAACTATTTTTAAATGTACATAGTGATTTCTTTTTGCGCACGGAAATTCATTGGTGAACAACATTCTTAAAAAAGTCCCAAAATTAAAAACAAAAATCATAACTTCGTTTATTTAAATTTTAAACACACAGCGTTTTATTAAGAATTATAAATTTCTTACTGCACAAAAACTAAAAAATATGTAGGAGCGGTTTTTAAGAAAATATTTTATTTTTTTAAATAATTCTTTATTGTAACAACGTTCGAAAAGTCTGGTGAGTTTATTTGTTGTAGATTCAAATATATCTACGTAAACAATAGTTATTTATGTATCAAGGCCAAAAAGTGTAACTTTTTCGGCCGCGTCTGGTTTGCTAATAATTTTCAAAATTATAGGTTAGAAACTACGTGACATTCTGTCACTGACAGATGACGGCGTATGTACTGCATTACCGGCCCTCTCCTTAGCAACGGCCGTAAAAGTACGTTTTGAATGTCACGTAGTTTCTAACCTATAATTTTGAAAATTACTAAAAATTTAAATTGTTTTTAATTCGATCGCACAAAAAATGTAATATGCACCTCGGCCAAAACGTACTTTTTCGGCCTTGTCTGTTTGCTGGCTTCGGCTACCAGACGCGGCCGAAAAAGTTACACTTTTTGGCCTTAATACATAAATAACTATTATATACGTGTATTACCGTTTTTCTAGCATTTTTGAGCAAAGTTAAAATTTTAGTAACGAACGTACATTTTATCATACATTTTTGTACTTTCATTTTAATAAAGTTTTAAAATTATTAAAATAAATTTAACACAGTCTTTTTGCATTTCTTTAGAAATTCTGTATTTTCATTAAACATTTCTTAAAATAATATTAAGAGAACAGTCTTAAAGTGGAAATAGTTGAACTTAATTAGAAATAGTCTTGCTATTAATTTTATAAAGAACAAGTTCAGCGAACCATGGAAAAGCTGCGTTATGTAACGCAAATAGCAGAAGAATTTCATTTTGAATTTTATAAATGAGGTATTTATTTTTCCATAAAAATAGCTTTAGTTCTTAAGAAATACTTATGTAGAACAAACTTTCATGCTTCGCATTTTTACACACTTTTATGTAGAAAAATTTCCCTAATTATATCCTTTGTTTAGTTTTTATTTGCTTTCTTAGGTTAGGATAAATTTTTAGCTGTACTGAATATTCCACCACCAATAAAAAAAAGTGGGTCGGAACCGAAAATATATTATAGCATATTTTTTACAGATTTGTTTAATTTCATTTTACAAACATATCTTTCGCTATCCTCGACCGTCCGCAGGATTGTTTTGATGTAAGTTATGAACAAAAAATGCTGCAATTAAAACTTATCATTTATTATATTTATTCTATACCTAATTTATAATTCACACCCAAGTACAACTTCAAAAGTTTATATATTTCAATACAATTTGGTTTGGTTAAAAGTTTGAGTTGGAAGTTGCTGCAGCACAATAATTATAAAATTGAATGATCGCAAACTTTTGTTTTTGTACTGCGATAGCTAAAAGCTACAAAATGTTGCAAATGTAATATTTTATGTAAAGTTGCTGAAAAGGTTTGATACAAAACTGACAATTAATACACATAATGTCTAAAATTTTACTCGTTTAATGACAAACTTTTAAATCTAAACAGTAATATGCTCATGGTCGATTCATGGCCCAAACTTTATACGGCGTACTAGTTTAATTAATTAAAGTTATTAGGAATTTGAAAAAATCTGTGGCCGATGGACAATTAATTAATGTCAAACAGTAAAAAAAAGGGATAACGTTATCTATTTTTGGAGCTATTTAACCTATCTTTAATTTTTATAATCTATTGCACGTTAGGTTTCGCCAAGACACTAATATAAGTCAATATTCTCACTCTTAAATATATCTATTACGACATTGATAGATAAATTAATGGAAGAAAAAGATATAAAATTAAAGCATTCCTATTTAACTAACATTTAGTTTTAAACTTGGCTCTATTGTTAACATAAATCATAAAGTTACCTTAAAAAAAAACAGCGCGATACATACATTTTCGCATATAATTTTTGAACTATTAATGAATTTTAATTTTAATTACTTTATTATGTTTACAACATGTAACACTTTACTACTGAAAAATTAGGTTAATTATTAATTTCAACACGGGTTTGAGGCATTAAAAGTTGTTCAAAAAACATTTTTAAATACTTTATAATAGGGCTGAAATTGCCAATCAACTTATTTATTATCTTAGTGGTACAATGTTATATGTTGCCGATTTGTTAAAATCATTTAAGAAAACTGTAAACAATTTACTACAGTGTACTTTTTTGTGTCCCTAAATGAATTGCAGGCTAAACGCATACACGTATATACTAGGACAAAATTTAGGTGTAATCCAATTCGTTTCAAAAAAATTAAATAAGGACCACCCTAGTATAAATGTATGTACCTATATCTATGTAGAGGTAATCTGATGAAAATGGATTTTTACCATGGGATTATTTGCCAATATACTTAAGCTTCTATTAGCTATTTTATTTCAAGGCTATTTTATTTCAAGGCTAACTACGCTGATTTATATATTATTACATACGAAAAATTTGTAATCTAAATAATCTGGATTATACATTAGGGGTTTTGTCGTGGTAATAGGGTTACCAACACTGTCATTTTAACATTTGGCGATCATTCTTCGAAAAGTCTTCGACTCTGAATTTTGCAAAAAAAGGAGTGGTGACAACAAAAACAAGGTCCTCGACTTGGTAACTAAAAAAAAAACTTTTGGTTCACGAAAACGAAATTTTATGGGTGGGAACGTAAAGAACGAAAACGAAATATTTCGTTTTCGTTCCCATGAGAAACGAACAAAATATTTTTTGTGCGATCGTACTAGAAACAGCTGTTTGACGGACGCGTTAGCAGCCATAAAGTACTGCATTACCGGCGTTATCCTTAGCAACGGCCTAAAAAGTAACTTTTCTGGCCGTTACCCTTAGCAATGACCTGAAAAGTAACTTTTTCGGCCGCTACAGCGTAAATTTGCATTAAAGCTAACAGCATACGCCGTCATCTGTCAGTGACAGAATGTCACGTACAGGCCCGGACTGGCCATCTGGCAGTTCGGGCAAATGCCCGAAGGGCCGGTGCCCGAATGGGCCGGTTTGGGCCGATTTAAGCTACGGGCTTAATAAGTTCGGCGCTGAAGTAAAAGGAGCGCAAAAATTATGATAAAAGGTGGCATTATAACATTTGCCCGTATAATACGGGCCGTATTCAATCTTAACGTTTTTCAGAAATAGTCCCGATATTATCCGAAACCTGACGCATAGCTATAGATGGCGTGTGCATGTGTATATAGTAGTTTCATAATCTACTTGTTTTATAAAACACATTGTTCATTAAACAGATTCATAATAAATATATTGATGCGAGTTTATTAAGTCTGCGTAAGTGGTTACCATATAAAGCTTTTAGTGGGCCATAGAAGTTGATGCATGGTCTACTCTAAAACTAATTTTAAGATGGAAAAATATCATTAAAAATTCATGACACTAGATTTTAGCGATTTTAGAAATATTCGCAAGAGTAAAGTGTCCGTATTTTAGGTTTTCAATTTTTTTTTTTAAACTTTTTTAAAATTCTTAAACTACTAGCACTTTACTCTTGCAAATATTTCTAAAATCGCTAAAATCCAGTGTCATATGAATTTTTATTGAATTTTTTTGAAAACTTAAAATTAGTTTTAGACCATGCACCAACTTTTCCTAGGGATAAAATTTTTTGAAAAACGTACAATAAAAATCTTTTCCATTTGTTGCAGACTTTTTGAATATTAAAATTACTTCAAAAATAAAAATTGAAATTTTAACGTAAAATTTTACATTTTGGTTTTATTATTAATTGTAAATAATCTTTTCCCATGAGGTTTTTTTTGTATAGGTAAGTTGTTTTCAATAACGGCACATTACTCTTATGAATATTTCTGAAATCGCTAAAATCTAGTGCTGTATGAATTTAAAAAAAAAATGTTTATCTTAAAATTAGTTTAAGGTAATGCACTAACTTTTATCAAGAAATAAAAATTTACAATAAAATTCATGATAAAAAATTATTCCATTTGTTGCATACTTTTTGAATGACGCTGTATAAAGAATATATGTAACGTGAAAAATTAATAAATTAGTTGTGAAAAATAATAGTCGTTTCTTTTAAAAAAATCAAAAACATCAAAAGTTCTTAATTTTTTAAATTTAAATCAATTGATTATTGATTATTAATTTTTTAAATAAAAATTAAATTTTGACCAACCCTGGCTGTGGGCCTCTATAATCTGAATGCCCGGGCCGATTTTTGTTCCCAGTCCGTCACTGGTCACGTAGTTTCTAACCTATATTTTTGAAAAATACTAAAACTTTAAATTGTTTTTAATTCTATCGCACAAAAAATGTAATATGCACCTCGGCCAAAACGTACTTTTTCGGCCTTTCCTGTTTGCAAACCAGACGCGGCCGAAAAAGTTACACTTTTTGGCCTTGATAATAATAATAATGAATAACTATTTTGTTTTTAGGACCGCTTACACATAAGTACAGTATTTCAGTTGCCATCGATTTAAATCTAACAATTTAATTGAGTTTTGAGAATTAATAACGAACATAGAATATCGATGTACTTTACTAAGAGATTTTTTACTTTAAAATACTCTCACTATTTTTTTTTTTTTTGTAAAACGCAAAACTAATAATTGTCGAATACGAATTAAAACGTATATACATTACATATAGTTACCCACTCTCGGGACTTTTACGAACACCTTGTTTTCAATCTTCATCATATCCTTATTATCCGTTAGTGCGACGTTCATATCGCATTCAAAACCTATTATTTTCTCACTTTGAAAACAGTCATAAAACGTAGATTATTGTTTCTACTTCACACACCCGTAGAATACGACTAAAGCATATGCTACATGCTCCGTTCGAAAATTCCATGGCCGATAAAATAAGCGCCGTACATGTTGGAGATAACATTATTACGGTATGGAACCAATAACAGCCCAAAAGCCCAATTACGGCAACCCTAGAATCACTTCCTCTGTTTAAACTTTTGAATCTTCCTGTTTGCAAATTTTCTATTAATTTACTGTACTATAAACGCCATAAAGTTTAATATTTGAATCCGTTTGCGAAATGACGAGTTACATTTGAAGGGATTACATTTTAGAGTCGATTTTATGAATATTGAGGGAAAAAGACATCAATGTTATGACCGATTTTTCGGTTTATGCATTTTATATGTGCGAATATTCAGGAAATATATGAAGGGTGCTTGAGAATATGGATCAGTAACAAAATCGAAAGTTAAGGTTTACGGAGTCGTAAGTCTCTAGAAGATTATACAGGACGAATGTAATGTGCTATTTTGAACTACTTTATGCTGAAGATGTAATAGTCTAGCAATATCGCCAGACTAGTAATTTTTGAGAATACCTAAATTAAATATAATTAATCTGAACATTATTAGAATCTTAATCTTTAATTCGGCGTCTGTTTTGTGTTTCTTAAATCTTCCCAATGAATATTTAAATATCGATTTCTCCTTAATGATTTTGATAAAGATCCCCTACTTCTGATTAGCTAAAGATGCATGAGTCCCCTAATAGGAAATCCTTCTTCTTCTTAATCGGTTCCTCTTGTACCTTTCGGTGTCGAGGTATGCTTTGCTATTTCTGTATTATGTTCCTCCTTCTTCCTTCCTATCGTTAGCTAACTGTGGCACATCTCTCCAGCTGACTGCTTTTTCTTCTAGTCTCTGCCTCACTTCCTTTTTCCATTTTATTCTTGGTCTTCCTCTATTTCTTTTTCCCTCTATCAGCATTTTCCATCCTATTTTCGCGTTTCTACTTTCTGGCATGCGTAGTAGAGATGTTCAAGCTACCTTCATCGTTTTCTTAATATCTGTTACTCCTAGGTTATTTCGATTTTTTTCGTTACTAATTTTATCGATCAGTCTACATCCCTCTATTCTTCTCAGCAATCTTATTTCCTGTGCCTGTATTCTTTGATTTTGTTTTTGTCTTAGTGTCCACGTTTCTGAGCTGTATGTTCGTGAGAATGGGTACGTACACTGCATTGAAACTTGCGTCTTCGTTTGTTTTTATATCTCCTTCTTAATAATCAAACATTTATTAGTGACGTAGTAAAATTTCGTCGCTGCCGCTGTTCTGTTATTTAGATATTCCTTCAATTTACCATTTTTTGCAATGATTGTTGCTAAATATTTAAAATTCGTTACCTGCTTTATCTTTTTTTGGTCGAGCATAATTGTGACTGGTTCACGATTCTTCGCTATAACCATAGCCTCTGTATTTGTTATATTAATATTCATATTATATCTACTTAATGTATCTGCCCATACGTCTAGATTGAGTTGAAAGTCTTTTTCGCTTTTAGCTAATAGCACCACATCATCTGCAAAGGCTAATTTGAAAATCCGTAAGAAGAAAAACACGTGCAATAGTTAGAGCCAAAATTTAATGAACGGTTTTGATTATTTTAGAACAATATGCAATAGAACACGTTACAAGTTTCATTTGGATAATGCTAGAGAACGGCAAATTGGAAAAAGATCTGAATAACAGAAAGGATGTAGCGACGAAATTTTATCCTGCTACTGGGGTTTCTTCCCTGGATCCCGGTTCGTTTAAAGCTATTTTATATTTCCCGGAAAATGCTTATTGTCGCGGGAATTCCCGTGATTTAAAAAAAAATTATTTTCGTTTATTTTGCGCTAAGATCTTTGTAATAATATCATAACATCAGTATTTATTATAAATATCTTTACTAACAGTAAATTATGAAAAAAATTGATTTTTATTTCAAAATTATTTATCTCTTTTATGATAACAAATTATGTACACTTGTAGTATGGCGTAAAGAAGCCCGGTCTCCATGACAAAGTTACTATCTTCAAAATACTTTTACAGTTTTATTTTGGTGTATTGCGAAGAAAAATAGCGTAAAAATGAAGTTTTATTGATAAAAACGATGTCTCTTTGCTGCTAGATGCTCTCAAGACCATTTCACCCATATCAATAGAGACCGAGAGAGCATTTTATGCTGCAGAACTTTTTGTTAATAAATTAAGAGAAAGACTAATTGACCGAAGCATAGATCACCTTTCTTAAATCACATTACAAAAATTCGTTGTAAAAATTATATTCTTGTGTTTATAAATATAAAATTGCAGTAGAAAGTTTATATTTCCCAAATGTATGTTTTTCTCACCAGTATTATTTAATTATTTATAATAATCTTGGAGAAAAATTTATTACGTATATGACTTGGAGTTGTTTTTGAGTAATAAAGCGCTCCCTTCCTCTTTTGGGTTATTTATTTAAAGATATTGACATAATTTAATACATCCCGGGGCAAATGTCGATTTCCTTCACGAATCCCGGGACAAGCAAAATGGTCAAATATGACAAACCCCACTTGGTACCAGTACATGTTTAATGTACCAATATATGTTCAATAAGTAAGAAGAATTAAAAGAATAATTATTGAGAACAGAAGAAGTAGAGGAAGAGCCAGAACAAAATAATGAAACGAATTGAGATAAAAAATATAAGAAATAGAAGCCAGCTTAAAACTACAGTTAACCAACGAAAAAAACCATGGAGAAACATAATCAGGAATTAGGAAAGTGTAGCGCGACACCAAAAAATACAGGGCAATTCGATTACAAAGAAAAACTGTTGTTATATTGCAAGGGTGGCCAACCTGCGGCTCGCGAGCCACATGCGGCTCTTTGAAGGATTATTTGTGGCTCTCGATAAATGTACCCAAGTTCCCTTTTAATTTTTGTGCTATTATATTTTAAAAAATTATTATCGTTCCGTATGTGTTTCAAAATGTCTTTTAAATTACTGACAACAAATATGAAAGACTAAGTGCAACGTTGTAACAAACTTCATTTCCGTCCAAGTTAAGAATGATATGACTCATCGAACGAACATAAACAGTGGCGTAATCGTCCGTAATCGACCGATTCCAGACCGATTTTGACCGATCAGTATTAACAAACCAGCATCTCAAAGAATTACTAAGAAGTGCTGTCACCAATTATTCACCAAATTTTAAAGAATTATCAAGAGAACTAAAATAAATTAGTTTAATTTTTAATATTTAAATTCAATACACATATTTTGTACTTTTATTTATGTTTTCAATAAATATAATTTCTGTAAAAAAAATATTTTTTAATACCTTTTTTGCATACCTTTTAAATACGTATTTAATTGCGACTCGCGAAAAATTTCTAATTTTGAAAAATGGCTCGGACTATCAAGGAGCTTGGCCACCCCTGTAATATTGCTTACGTTTAGGATTTTTACCCTATCACACTTTTAAGTATTTTTTTAACCATTACTTATTATTGCAGAAATAAAGGCTTAAAAACAATCCTTATAAAACTTCTTGTTTTATGGCAGAATTATGGAGAAACTTACGTCAAATCAATTAATAATGGTTAGTCTGAAGAAGATTATCTTTTCAGCAGTAAACATAAATCAGATTCAGACAAGATGATATATTAGAAATAATCCTGTGTAGAAATTTCCAACCTTAAGTACTCAAAGTTGCATTGTCTGCTAATGATGCTTTCGCTACAAATAAACCCTGTTTCAGAAGAATCTTGTTGAAGAATTTGGTTTTTGGCAAGAGACAAGTGAACTGAATAAATGAAAATCTGCAAAATTTAAAAGTAGGTACAAGGGCAGAAAAATATTTTTGTGGTTGTGAGGGCCGCAATCGAAGGACCAAAGTTATCGCAACTTATTTATTTAAAATATACATGGTTGTCTTGTGCAAGCTCGGTGCCGACTCGCTGTGAACTCAAATCTTAGATGTACATTCGGTGTCGGCACCGCACCCCACTGCTAGGGTAGGGGGTAGTCCATACAGCCTCAACAGACACTATACGAATTTTTTGGTCTGATAATGGTCTATGGGTAATGTTATTCTTACATGTACCAACCAAAATATAAATATTAAAATGAAATATATCATGGTGGTCACAAATACTTAATTAAAACTTATTAGAGGATAAAAAGTGTCCCATGAGAAAGACAAAATCACCACGTGTGAAACATTCTTGAATCTGAAACAGACAGCAGTCTAAAGGCAACACTTTTTTGACACAAACCAGGTACAGAGCTTTCGTCTTCCGAGGAGGTAATAGATACCCCGAATTAGTACAGAAGCAAATCCCAAAACACATAGATATACCGCATCATATGCAGTTTGCAGACTTATTGAGAAATTTGCGTTGTTCATGTTGAAAATTTATGCTTGAAAAAAAAAATCAGTTTAAAATTTATCCAGGCCCTTCGCGCTTGGAAGATCCTCCATATCCACTAAGTGGTGCGGCCCGTTACGATTTTTAAAAATTTGCAATGCGCCCTTTGGCTTAAAAGATTGAACGGGCCTGATTTAAAGTGTGATTTATTTCCCAACGCGTTTAAGATTTGTCGCAATAAAAATATTGTGTGATTGCTCATTACACTAAAGTACATAAAATAATCTGTTTTCTCGTAAGCTTATAATAGCTACCGCATAAATATACGTTGTCATTAACCTTTAATCTGCTAATATCTGCCAAATATAAAGATTTATAACTTTAATTAACGAGGTATTATTTTAGTGGAGGTAATTTGTCATTTGTAACGTGTTTCATTATACGAAATAAAGGAATTAACTACTTCTATATTTTTGAAAGCATTTAGCGTTTGTTCAAGTTTCTGTAAAGTCATTTCGCAAATGAACCTCGACTACATAAAAGCTGGCCTAACTCTTGAAATTATACTAATTTCTGCACTAAGTCAATATTTATTAATGCAAACTGTAAAAGTTTGTGCAATAGCGAACATTTAAAGTTTTTAATTGGAGGTCCTATGGCACGCAAGAACCCATTGAACTCTTTTCAGCACGCGATATTCTATACCAATACTTTTATCTCTACGTTAAATAAGTTCTCCCGCTTGTTTATACATAGCAAAGCAGTCACCCAGCAGTAGTTAAGTAAAAGTTAAAGTTATAATAAGGAAAGTTGATGCATCCATTAAGATTATACGTTTACGGAGATTTTTCCCTTGAACGATACTTTTTAATGATTATGCAAATTGTAGTTTTAAAATGTAATAAAATAAAAGAAAATGGCTAAAGTAATTTTCTGTGGTGTACGCGCATAAAGCAAACCCTTTTCTGCTATTAAGATTAATTCTTACGACCTCTTGGCAGTACTTTACTTTCATTTATACCTTTAAAACAATTAAAGAATGTTTTCGTGCTAACGCCTTTCTGAATTTATAAGTGCCAAGAAGTGGCCAATAAACTGAAGTTTAAAAAGGCGTATTTTTAGGTTTTAAAACATATTTAAGTGGATGTAAAAAAATGGTTCTATATCTATTAACCTTAACCCTTAAATGCATGAATTTTTAAAAATTAGATTTATATAAAATTTAAGGTATATTTTATTGTAGAGAATGTGGGAAAAATAGTTAAAGAAACCATTCACAATTTTTTAACTGTTTTAATTGAAAAACAAAAATTCTTGCCGAAGAGCAAGCTTTCGCGCCAAACAATAACTAAAAATATTGCCGAAGAGCAACATTTGTGCACAACGATGAATAAAATGTGTTGTTGATGGGCAACTTTGTACAAAACAATAAATAAAATATGTTACCGAAGAGTAACATTTGTGCAAAACGATAAACAAAGTATGTTGCCGAAGTGCAACACTATGCAAAACGGCAACTTTTATTTTAGGTGCAAATTATTTTGTTATAACATAGAGCCGCACCACATTTTTCACAATTTATTGTTAATTCCATTTTATTTTGTAATTACATGTCACTATAAAATGTTTTTTTATGTAAATAACAAGAAAATTATACAACGCCAAATTTGTAAAAAATGCAAAATGGTGCTAATCGGCAACACAATTTTTATACTACTGCTATGAACGGAGGTACAATATTGCATTATAATTCGATAAACTTAACTTTGATCTGTTAGAAACTTTTTTCTGTTAAAATATTCTTTAATTTAAAAACAAAAATTCTAAATCTTAAAAATTATAAAAAAACAAAAAAATTGGGTTATGTTTGATGATAAATTTTCAAAAACTATCGCCCTTTATGAAATTGTTTCTTAACATATGCATTACAAGAAGTGTTGTGAATCATCAACAAAAAGTAGAATTGTGACAAAATATTTTTTATGGTTTTTACATAATATAATAATATATGTTGCTAATCGGCAACACTATGCATTTAAGGGTTAATAAACTATTTTAAGAACAGTGTTTAGTCAAGTACCTTACCTGATCGCCATTGCTTTCTCTTTCATCCAACGATAAAACATGCTTCTGATTCTATCTCGGTATTGCTTCGACAACAGGGATTGAAAAATTCAAGATTCAAAGTTTTTTGACAAATGTTTACATTCTGAAAGAGCTGATTCGGTAAAAAACGACCGACAACTTTTTTTAAATGCTAGTGAACGCGAAAGGTCGTTCTAACAGCTGACGATCCAATCTTAACCCTTGTGTGAACTCCACCTCTGTACTTCATATAATATGGTACACCACTGGCCTGCCTGGACCAGTAGTTATTTAGGCTAAATAGTGTGATTCTGGTATATAATTGCTGGTAAAAATATTTTCTTTCGTTTTTTATTGTATTGTGTGAAGTTACCCCGGAGTTTATATTTTTGTTTCTAGAAGCACAAAGAGGCACTAACGAAGCACTAAGAATTAGCATCAAAATAATTGAATTTGGTGAAACAGTCCGGGATAGCAGTTCAAATTTTTATTTATAATGGGAAAACCGTTAATCAAAATTAAAAAATTCTTGAAGCACTAACGAAGCAATATACAGCAACATTTGGACTAACTTAAGGGACCTAGGAATGCTTTATGAAACACATAATTACTTCAGTTTGCCTCTTTAAAAAATATTACAGGTTTCAAAGTCTTTCGAACAATTTGAAGTACATGCTTTTGCAATTTGCTTTGGAAAAAGTTGGAAACTTTTTCGATATGCTTAATAGTTAATAAAAATGTTGTACACACTGTAGGGTAGGCAATACATATCGACCTTCAGTTCGCTCAAAAACCGAATACATTAAATATTTTTTAGATGTGTACAGGATGGTCCACTTAAAAAGGCCACTATTAGGATCTCGTAAACGATAAGAGCTACAAAGAAGTTTACATTAGATACTTTGTTCTTTTTCTAAGACCTATTTAGTGATGCTTAAATGTTTGAAACAGTTCCATGGCACGGTGGATAATAAAGCAAAAACAAAATTGGATTTTTAAAAAAATCCTTAATAACTCGGTTATATTTGATGGTACAAAAATAGTTTTGGGGAAATAGATGTTGTTTTTTTTTTATTACTGGAGTATTAAATAGTGATTCAGGAACACTAAAACAATCGAGAAAAATAATAAGTGAGAAAACTTGAAGAATCATGTACAAAATATATACTGGTCCTGCCAGACCAGTGGGGCACAGCTTAGGACTACCAACCTTGCATGTCTAACCCTTCACTCCCCGAATGTTTTTAGTTACTTCTTTTGTTTCGAAATACATTAAAACATGTTCGTGGAGGATATCATAAAATATGAGGTCCTAACAAGTTTTTTTTTCATGACAAAAATACATTCAAACTTGAAATTGGTTGGACCAGACCATGGTGATCACATAAGGGTTAAATTGATGGTCTTATACCACAAAAGTGGCCTAATTGTTATCTTCAATAATTTTGTTGTTCAATAAGAATTAGCAGTATTAAAGAACCTCCTGTAGATGCTAAACAAAACTTCTTAAGCCTTTAAATTCTTTATACCAGCGGTACATTTCACCAAACAAAGCTCTTGTTATAAAAACTAAATCTAAACTTATCTTCCAAGTGTTTAATCCATTTTAAAATCGTAATAAATCATATTTCGAAAAATATTGCAGGTCAACTTAATTTTTTTCACTATAGGTACAACAACAATGTTTCAGCAACTAATGGTTCGGCACCTCCTTTAGTCCGCCACAGAAGGTGTTGTGTATAGGTGTATAGGGTGAACTTATTTTCATTATTTACATTACACCTTTTGATGGTGTATGATTCTTAATTTATTTTTCTTTAATTGAACCCTAGGTGTGGCTTAACGGTTGGTCCGACAAAATGGTTAATTCGGTAAGGCTTTGAAACCAAGATTGCCAAAAAATCGGTTTGTACCTGTACTCATAGGCGTCCGTAAGGGGGGCAAATGGGACACTTCCCCCCCCCTGGGATCGGATAAAAATCTTAGAAATTATAATCGTAAAATTGAAATCTTAGGCAATCTTTAGAAAAGTCGGATTTTTATGACTGCGACATAAATTGCCCTCCCCTGGAACATTTTCTGCGGACGCCCATGACTGTACTTCCGCTATTTTAATTTTAAGGACTAAATAAACTAATGTTCTTACCATCTTGACAATTACGCCCTAAATGACAAGACGAGAACTAAATAATATGCACGCTATTTTTTCACAGCCCACAATTTTTTTTCCAATAAAGTCTAAATTCATCGGATGCAATTTATTCTTGAATTCACGTTCTGCGTAGGGTTTTAGTGTAACCTTTCGTTCTCAGGGACTACCGAATCAAGCTAATCTTTCTTGCGCTTGTAGGAAAGAAAGAAATGATACACTGAAATACGCCACTAAATGTCTGTGTAAAACATTAAAGTATGTTTCAATTTAATTTGAGACGTCCAGAATTTTGCGGTTAACTGGATGGAAAGCGTTTATATTCATTTGAAATTCGTTTTCAAGTATTTGTTTTCCAAGTTGTTTGTCTTTGTGGACTTTTGTCTAGTAAATCTCATAAAATACACGTTGCAACACATTGCCTCTGAAATTATTCAGTCTCAACTTATGTAACTTAAGTTACAAAGTATAGTGAAGCAGCAGCAACAAACTTTACGATTCTAGAACTCGTTAACAAGTTGTTGTGTGCTTAACTTGAGAAATTAAAGCCATCTACATATTGTCTGCCCGTCATTTACTCTTAGGGCGTAATAAAACTAGCGTCTTCATCAAAACAGCTGGAACTTGTAAGTCTAACCGAGGATGCAGTCTTCAAGTTGAATTAGGAACGTAGTTGCATAAACCACAAAACAACGCTGCATTTTAAGAAATATAAATTTTGCAGTTCATAACGTATGCGTGCAGATGGTAACGTAAAGCTTGTGCATTGCGAAATAAATCATTTCTGTGCAATAAATTGTTAACCGGATTAAAATCTTTACAATTGTAAAGCATTTTTTAAATTAATTTATAACAAGAAAAAGCAAAGTCACACGCACTTTTCTAAAAAGTCTTAATTGCGCATTTTTACAAAAACTGTACATTATAAACCAAATAAGTGTTGTTAATTTTTTTTTACGAAAAGTCTACTAATTTCTGCCCATCATTGCTCCTAAATAAAAATACTCTTTAAACGTTTTTCCATATTTGCTGAAACTATCTTCTTATTATTATTTATTTTACGCCTGACTCCTATTTAGTTTGAAGCTTTTGTTGATAGTAATTTTGTTTAGCACTTTTGCTGCCAAGCGTCACATTTGTGAGACGGGACGTTTTCTGTGAGATAACGCTTACACAAATGTGTGACAGGGATATATCCTAGTTCAACTGCATCTTACGAAGCGTTATTATATTTAAAGTTGAGTGTATAAGGTGGTCCATATGAATATTTGGGACATATAAGTGACTCCTGTCTGATAGTATGAGCACTACAAGCGAAGTTATGTGAATAACTTTATTATCTCAGTGCTGTATCTATTTAGAGCTTCACTTTCTTTAGATGTTTTCAAGAACAAGTTGTAAAAGCCAGCAAGCTAATATATTTTTTATAAGACATATTATATTTATTACATAAAGAAATTATTCTAGCATTATATTTACCCAAAAATGAGTAACACAAATAAGATCCCTACATATAAAGAGTTGCTCGATATGTGGATATGTTATAGACTACCGTCACATATATGTGACTCTTAATTAAAGATAATCTAATATTGTGTTTTATTACTATACAATGTTTTTAAATTAATATTAATATAATTTATCTAACTATTAAATTATGTTTTTATTTAATAAATCATAGAAACAAACATTTCTATCTAGAGGGTTTTTTACATGATACGATAGTGTGGCAAACAAGTAAATGCTTGTTTAAAGATTTTTTTATCTGTTCCTGCCTTCATCTAACTTTCTAACCGTAGTTCGTTCAATGCCTCTGTTAGTGGCAGCTTTTTACTTCACTATTCTACTCTTCCGTGTTTTTACCTGCTAACACTTCATAAATTTTTTTAAGCATACTTACTGCCATTTCACAGTCGATATAAAAGCATTAATTATCTTAGTTTCGAAAATCGTATTTGTTTTAAAGGTTACTCTATGCTTAATTTCTTATTCTACAGGGTATTTCTTCAATATTGCGAAAAACTTCGGGAGGTAATTCCTTTACTAAAAATTAAGGTGGCTTTTACTTAATTTTTTTTCTTGAACGTCTCCTTTTGGAGTTTCAACCCCCTAAAAAGGAGTGGTAAAATTAGGTTTTTAATTTATTTCTCAAATTTGGAGATGGGTAGGAGAATGACGTTTGGTAGACTGCTATAGGGGGGCTGACCCTCTCTTCAGTCGTAAGAGGTACAAGGATAATGGGTAAAGATGTGAATAGTGAAGGATGGGCAAGGATAGGTGAAAGGGAAGTACTGCCACAGCATTTGCTTTCCATAGAAGAAACCACCTAAAACCTTTACAATGACATCGGCTGTGGGATTCGAACCCACTACCTCCCGATTACAAGTTAGGATTTTTTGTACTTATTGCAAGGGGCCAAAAAGTGCGACCCCTGTTGGTGTTTTCATCAGAACTTTTTGGAGACTTGAAATTTTGCAATTTTAAATATTTTTCTTTAAAGCTTGATTTATTTTTAAAAAAATGTAACATTAAATTTTCCTGTAAAATCTCCAGTTTTTGAGTAAAAAATTAAATGAGTGAATATGAACCATTAAATATTTGAAAATAAAACGATTCATTTTGGTTGTAACCATGGCTTGTTTATGTTCGTATTGGGTAGAATATTTACTATTATGAATATTACTATGTGAAACCTTTCAATAAGTATAAAACATCTACCAAATGTCGTTCTTCTACACATCTCCAAATTTGAGAAATTAATTAAAAAGCAAATTTCACCACTCCTCTTTAGGAGGGTTGTAACTCCGATAGGAGAGTCCAAGAAAAAAACTATCTATATAAGAGCCCCTTTTAATTTCCTGTAAGAAACTACCTCCCGAAGTTTTTCGCAATATTTAAGAATCACCCTGTATATCATGCGTTGTTCGTGTAAAGTTACATTTTCATACTTCTTATATTGCTTTTTTTTTATATTATTGTCATGGTCCATAGTTCGCATTTTTGTGTAAGATCTAAACAATGTATGATAAATAAGTAGGTATAGTTAAACCTTATTTTCATACCATATTATTTTGTCGTAAAAAATATAATTTTATTTAATTACAAAATTGTGCCTAGCAATGATTGTTGCATTAAACAGCTTTTTTTTAATGAAAGGGCGTAGTGTTATCTGCATCTTTTATTAATTCACTTAATGTGACTGCAACCTTAAAAAATCGATTTTTGACTTCCTTTATTAATGTTTGTGATAAATTACCGCACAAATGAAAAATAGCAGCCGAAGCCACAGACATTGATTTAGGATGTGTTGGGTATTAATTAAATTAGCATAGATACCGTCACATCGCTTTGTGGGCTGTTATGAATAAAGAGTGAAATCATATCTAAATTTACCACGATGATGTTCCCATTAGTTAGAGTACACTTGAGTTATTGCTTCTGAAGCATGCACCCGGAACAACATTGTTCAGATATTATTATAAAGGTCGACAAAGGGCCCCAAGACGTGCAGGTGCCGCCATGCAGATAATAATTTGAATCAGAAATTATAGTATCCATATCTTTGTGTAATTGCTCAATTGTTAATACAGGAGATTGATATTTGTGGCGTCACAAAGATTCCTTGAGAAATTTCCAAGAAAGGGCGTTCGGAGACAATCAAGAACAAGTCGAAGAAACTAATTTAGTTTTTTAATTGCAACGCAAAATACCTGTAATTAGGATTAGTGTACGCATTATTTAAGCAAACGTTTGGATATTACGCTTTTACCTGCAATTTTATTTAACATTATTTTATGATAACAATAATAAAATAAATGGCTTTAGTCATACAAATTGGACCAGGCGTCAGCAATCTCCGATTAGTAAACCAGATCTAGGTCGTTGTTTCCCCCCAAAGTTAAAATTTATCGGTTTTTTAAATGTAGAATGTGGTGCTAGCTGTGCGCCTGTTCTAGGACAAGTACCCCCTCGAAAATAACCCCCGGACATTAACCACCGGACAATAACCCCTGGTACAAATAACCACCGGACAAATAACCCCCGCAAAAATAAACCCCCATGTAAAAAAAAACCAGACAATAAACACCCCGTGCAACAAAAACTTTTACGACACACTTGAAATATCGGTTAATTATAATGGTCCCAATGTAAAGTGGTAAAGTTGCAATTAAAGAAAAATTAAAGGCAGAATAACAATATAATCTTAACTTATTTAATGACAAATATTTTACCATCATATTTACCAGTTTACTAATTTTAATCGTAATCCTAAGATGTTAACGTAATTCCAAATCGCTGCATGATGGCCCTAACAGTGAAAAATTGTGCGTTGAAAGACAATGCCCCCAGATGATTAAACAGTTATTCTGCCTTAATTTCTTTTTTCTTGCAACTATTACTTAACATTGCGGCAATTATAAATAATCTACTGATATTTCAAGTTAGTCGTTAGTGTTTTTTTTGCATGGGGGGTTAATTGTCCGAGAAGTTTTTTATACGGGGAGTTATTTGCCCGGGGGTTATTTGTCCGGGGGTTATTTGTCCGGAGATTATTTGTCCGTGGATTATTTGTACGGGGGGTTATTGTCCGGAAGTTATTGTCCTGTAACCTCTTGGCACCAGCGTGTGCTGCAAAAAGTTTTGATTGTGCTGTTTTCGTTGGGCTTAAAATTTAATTTAAAGTTGGGAGGCATATGTAAAAGTCAATAACCGGCCGATTAATCGGTAATCGGCTGTTAAGCGAAGGCCCACTAATCGTCAATAATTTTATTTCATAAAATAACAAACCCAAGAAAAAATTAAAATAAAATTAATATTATACAGGTTTACAAAAATCTAATAAATAATAATACCAATAAGGAAATTCTATATTTTTACTGTTTCTGTATATCTAATGTAATAGATTATTTAAAACTTGTAATTTGTAATGATTGTTGAATTTAATTTTTACGATGTCACAGTGACTATCATTTCACTCTGTTTTATATAAACTATTACTTTATTTCGGTTGTTTTCTCTAAACTAAAACATAAGTTGGTACCTAAAATATTATATTTTATCATATCAGGGTCTTTCTCGGTCAAGTTATTGTTTTTTTTTTAAATTATTTTACGTTTTTGAAAAACTGTTATAATTAATAAACGATGCTATTACTCAATCGAAGATACCTGATGTTCTGCAATTTATACGTAATGAAATATTTAAATCACTTATCGTGGAGTGGGGTAAGTTCGGACCGGTTGTTTAATATTAAAATTGTAACGTTACGGAAACAGCCCAATTACTATTTTTTCAGCAAACGCTAGCACAAGGCTAACACAACGTGTTTGTCCAAACAAAATGATTAAATTACGTTTTGTGTGGGGCTATCATGTCTACAGACTTTTCAAATTTAAATTGAATATACAGGGTGTCCCAAATTCGAGTAAATGCATGAAGATCTCGCTTATCTTATTTTGAGATAACATAGAATTTCCAACAACGTTTCGTCTCTTCAGAACCATCAACTTAATTTTTTTAAATACGGCGAAAAATTTTTAATCTTATAGTCGGATAGCATTTTGTCTTCTGATTACAAATATATATGACACTTAATATCTAAAATGATATTTTACTACAAAATTTTGAGAAAAACTCATTTTGTCCAATTTTTTAATCAAATGATCTTGTACAAAAAAAAAGCAAAATAAAAAACAAAACAATTTTTCTGTTTTTTTGTTCTGTTAAAACAGTCACTTTGACATTAATATGATAGTGATTAATTGTATAATTTGCAACCAGCTAGCAATTCTTTGAATTTGTGCTTTTTTTAATTAAATATGACAATCAACACTGTTTAAGGAATTCGAGAAATGTCATAATATACAAAAAATTTTGTTTTTCCATGGCATGCTTTTTAATTTTCAACAGTTTATTCAATACTTCATTAAAATCAATGTACAATATCATATTTGCAACACCTTTTATTTTCCATAACTGACGAAAATTATTTTAACAATACTCCGCAATACAAGAAGGGATAGCGAATAAATAAATAAATTAAAAATGTACTACCAGAACATGGTGAAAATAAAAATTGAGAACAAAAGTACAAATATCAAAGAATTTTTAGCTGGTTGCAAATTATACAATTAATCAAGATCATATTAATGTCAAAATGACAGTTTTAACAAAACAATAACAAAAGAACTGTTTTTTTTGTTTGTATAAGATTCTTTGATTAAAAAATTGGACAAAATGAGTTTTTCTCAAAATTTTGTGGTAAAATATCATTTTAGATATTAAGTGACATATATCATTGTAATCAGAAGACAAAATGCTATCCGACTATAAGATTAAAAAATTTTCGCCGTATTTAAAAAAATTAAGTTGATGATGGTTCTGAAGAGACGAAACGTTGTTGGAAATTCTATGTTATCTCAAAATATAAAGCGTGAGAAGTTGCCATGGAGAAGTGCTTCCAGATTGTCGATATCTTAAAAAATGTAGGATACAGGGAAAAAAAAACGAAAATCAATGTTTTCAGTTTTTCTTGAATAACTTTTGAATTAAGATAGCTATGAAAATTTTCTTTGCAGATATTTGTTGAGCATCTAATTTCGCAACTTGGCCCTAATTTAACCGACCTCGTAGCTCTTAAGATAAGCGAGATCCCCATGCATTTACTCGAATTTGGGACACCCTGTATAGCCCAACAAAACAGCACAATCTAAACTTTTATCAGCAGACGCTAGCTCAACATTCTATGTTAAAAAAAAAAACAATATAAAGTTATGGGGGTGCGGCGAAGACATGGACCTTTATAAACCACTTACGACTTGCTAAAAGCAGCTTATTTAGTTTGCAAAAACTTTTCTTAAATTATATTTACTACCAGTTTAGTCTTAAAAAATAAAATTTAAATTTTAAATAAATGTAAACAGGAGCTGTATTAATTTTATTAATGGACTATCTGCATTTGGTTACTTTAATACTCCTAAAATGTATAAATAAAACAGAAAATTATTTATTGTATAATTATCGTTATAGCCGCTGGAACTGAAGCCCCTAATTAATTATTTATTGCGATAGGCATTAATAAATAAAATGGTATTTCCTCAGCGCGACATAACAGGTGCATTATCCAATAATGTGAAGATTATAACTAGTTTAATTTTGTACTATGTTGCAATTGGGGCTACCACAAAAAGCACTTAAGTATAATTATTTTGTGTTGTTATTTTTAACATCCTGAGTGTTGTAAAAGAGCATTAGTTAATAGATTTTTTCTGACATTATATTGCATTAACTTGTTTTTACATTATTCAGGTTTAATTAAGTAGCTTTAGTATACGAGTCAGTTGGCCACTAAAAGCGCCTATACCTAAATTAAAAACAAATTTAGTTGATCTTGTCACATGAAGTTGTAACAAATTTTTGAAATAAATTGGCGCAATTAAATTACACCATATTACCTAGATATGCTATTCGTGCGAAAATAGTAAGCTTTTTTACGCTTGTCTATGCCAGTGCGTAGAAAATAACACGCACAGATTGTTAAGCTTAACGTTTACAAGGCATTATTAAGGATTAATTGTTTTATGAAAAACATTAGCAGTGTAGCAAAAAGAGAATTAATCTAAACTATGACAATGTGAGTACTACATAAATACACATACTTTAATGTTATATGTTGTATATTTACTCTCATTTTATGCAAAAATATGTTTTAACACTCCAGTGCTCGCGCGGGATACTATAGTATCTCAGTGATGTATTTTTGCAAATTTTTGTCAAATGGCACAATTTTATGGCTTCGTCATTTCAGTACCTTTTCATCGTACTTTGTAGACTTAGTTAGCCTTATTGCTTATCAGTGACCAGTGCTATAAAAGCTGACAACTTAAAAAAATTACGCTTGGGATACCTCAGTAGCCCGCGCGATCACTAACGTAATTTTTATTTTTATAGCTCGAGTTTTGTTCGTAAGGTATTTTTCATGTTATTTTTGTTTTTACTTACAAAAATAACTTTACCCACTGGAGAAAGAATGTTTTCAAAAAAATAAAAGAACAGCTGCACGTTATATAATCGCTGAATTGCCAGAAACCAGGAGTGAGGCGAAAAATGCGACTACCTATTTAGAAAATTGTAATAAACATTAACGCTACTTTTTTTGGTAATGCATCTCTTTCATAATTGTAATGTTCATGTTAAATATATTAAACAACCAAAAATAATTTTTTAAATGTCGTTAAAATCTATTATTGCGAGTGGGATACCATAGCATCCCACGCGAGCACTAACGTAACAAAAGTGAGCGCGAGCAACGGAGTGTTAAACTTATATCTACAATATTTTGTACTAAATTAGGGTATAAAGTCAATGTTTTTTGATATTAATAAACATTTTTTTTTTTTGAGTTTGTTAGAAAAATTACCATCTCTTGGGATTATGAGTCTATTAATCATTACCTGATCTTTACTGGAAAACAGCTTAGATACTAATACGTTTTATAAAATTAAACTCAAACTTTATTTTTCCCCGCGCCTTCACCATATTTGTATGTTATAATAGTAATTTATGTATCAAAGCCTAAAAGTGAAACTTTTTCGGCCGCACCTGGTTTGCTGGCCGAGACGTAGTCGAGGCCAGCAAACAGGCAAGGCCGTAAAAATACGTTTTGGCCGAGGTGCATATTACATTTTTTGTGCGATAGAATTAAAAACAATTTAAATTTTTAGTATTTTTCAAAAATATAGGTTAGAAACTACGTGACATTCTGTCACTGACAGATGACGGCGTATACTGTTAGCTTTAATGCAAATTTACGCTGTAGCGGCCGAAAAAGTTACTTTTCAGGCCGTTGCTAAGGGTAACGGCCTGAAAAGTTACTTTTTAGGCCGTTGCTAAGGATAACGCCTATAATGCAGTACTTTATGGCTGCGAACGCGTCCGTCAAACAGCTGTTTCTAGTACGATCGCACAAAAATAGTATTTTAATAACTGCGTTTTTCTAAACAGCTGTATAATTTTTATTAATAAAAGGTTGCCGGTATAATGGTTGCTTTTTTTAAGTCAATAATCAATAAAAATTATATTTAGTTACTTTAGGTAACTTTGTTTAGTGGTAAACAACTCTAATACAGGAGGTCGTCTATAATATAAGTTCATGATACAAATTGCATACACATGTTTAAGACACCTAAGCCTTTTTTAACATACTGTAAAAGCATTATCCTTAATCGTCCTTTTATTTTTTAAATTTTTAATGAAAACAATAAAAATGTTGATAAGGAATGGAATTTTTACTAGCTTAAATATTTATTAACAGCAAATCAAAGAAAGCGTCAAGCATTAATGTATATTACAAAAAAGTATATAATAATAACTACTAAATACCGTATGATTCTTCTTGTTATGTCACAGTAAGGACAATAATATAGTTTAAATTTTGATAAATTTCCTACATAACTTTTTTGACCAACACCAATACGATTTAATAAACCCTGAGTTGGTCTAATTTAAAAAACATGATAATATGCAGTATTGACAAATAAATAACAATCTTTATTCATATGTAAAAGAAACGTAAGATTTTTTTTGCAACAAACCTATTACTGGAAATGTGGAATAATACCACATTATTGAAATCTTATCAATTAAATTAACTGGTAGAAAATACATCATTCAGAATATTTTAGCTCGCTCAAAACAAGATAGATTTTGTAAATGTAATTCTCCTTGCTTATTCGTTTTATATATTTACGATTAGATGTTGCTTAAAGGTTAAAATAAACACGGCCAACTTCATTCATGATCCGCTACGCTACTTATATGGCCGTCCCAATAGCCTTAAAACGTCATAGATAATCGTCAAAAAGTATATCAGCTGGCGCTCCCTATGAAGTATATAAATTAATATCTTTCTTAAATTGACAGTTCGTCACAGAATATTTCTAGTACTTCCTAAAATTTTAGATATGATTACTAATTATCTACCTGTAAAAATAACCTACAGCAATCAGCTTAGCTTATGAAGGATTACTTTAGATGAAAATGTGCTTTACCAATCTTATCAGCTTATCACTTTCTAGCGGGTCTGTTGCTTCGCTAAAAGAATATTTGTACATCAACAAAACTTAAGTGACAATGATTGCGAATTATATCATGAAAAATAATTTTTATAACTGTTAATACTCGCCCTTTGTGGGTGAGAGGACGGCAAATCGAAGGACCAATAACTTATTTAAAACTCATTTATTCGCAGAAACATACAATAATACAAAATAAACGTGGTTTCTTGTGAAAGCTCAGTGCCGACATGCTACGTGTTCAAAGTCTCATTGCACACTCTGTGTGGTCTGTGGTGGGGGTTAGATCACGTGGCTTCAACAATAACTATTTATGAGAGTTTTTGTAAAATACAGGGTGCGTTTTATGTTCCAGGCCGATGTTTTTTTTTTAATAACTTTTAAAAGAAACACAATTTTATAATTTATATTTTATTGATTGATTGATTATATGGTCTTTAACATTATGTATGGAATATAATGTTGGTCAGGTGGTCGCAAAATTTGCATTGTATCACGAGATGTGTGTGATGTAGCACCGTCCTGTTGGAACCACATGTGTAGGCCCAATCGATCCAATTCGGGCGTAAGAAAGTTTACCAACATGTCACGATAGCGATCACCAGTTACTGACAGCATTGCCTCTAGCATTTTCAAAAAAATATGGTCCAATGATGCCACCGGCCCAAATGGCGCACCATACAGTCACTCTACGAGGGTGTAATGGTCGTTGGTGTATCAATTGAGGGTTTTCAGTGCCCCAATAGCGGCTATTTTATTATGTTATGTTTATTAACAAAGCCAGCCAAGTCGAAATGTGCCTCGTCGCTCATGATGATTTTTCTCCAAAAATGGTGGTCGTTTATACCGACCTGTAAAACCCGAGCACTCCAATCTCGCCGCCGTTTATGGTCATTTTCCTGTAGCTCCTGTGTTAATTGAATTTTATACGGGTAAAAATGCAAATCTCTTTTGAGAATTTTTAATAAACATGATGGAGACATTTCCAATTTTTGTGCACGGCGTCGATGAGAGATGCACGGACGTTCACCAACATTCTGCCTCACTGCATCAATCTTTTCTGGCGTGCGTTGGCTACGTTGTCACCCAGACTTGGCTTTATCTCCCAGTGTATACAAATTTTCAAAATTATTTATTACACGCTGAATGGTTTACTTGCTTGGCACATAATTAACACCAAAACAATCACGCAGTTTTCTTCGCGTATTCACAATTGAACAATTATTTAAATAAAATGTTTTAATAACTTCAACACGTTGTTGCGGAGTTAGATGTTCCATAATAAATTGTTATCGCCCACTTTACACGACTGTCAAATATGAACTGTCAAATGACAGCCAAATTAAAATGGCGGCCAAACAAAATCGGCCTGGAACATAAAAGCACCCTGTATATATACATTTGAAGATATAACGGAAATTATTAGTATTAATATGACATTTTATAACCTAAATGATTTTTAAAAGAAATCGCTGTAATAATATAAAATTTCCTCCAAGGGCTCCACCTGATGTACTTTTTGACAGTAGTTTTTTTTACTGCTTACAACAATGAAAACTTCGGAATTGGGATGACCATATAAGCAGCGTAGGAAATTATGAATGAACTTGGCCGTGGTAATAAGACAAAAGTTTATGAGGTAAGAATGGCAAAGTGTTTTTGATGAAGGAAACTACTTTGTATGTTTAAAATAAAATATTCACCCCGTCTTTATTTTTAACAAATGTATGCCTGAAACATTATTAAATGTAGGAAAGTAACCCAAATATTTAAAATAATTTTTACATTAATTAAGCATTTTTCTCGGCTAAAATTACAACAATGTCTAAACATGTAAATAAATGTCAAATTGTAATTTCTTAATGTATTCGTTTTAAACAATGTTAGTTTGCATGTGTTTGTGTAATGTATTTTAAGGGTTAATGAAAATAAAGTATTTAAACTGGCTGTAATATTTATGTAGGTAGTAGGTACCTACATGATATTTATTTAAATCAACCTGTTTGTGTATTGGCTTTCTAAAAATACACATATAAATTGCAAAACAACGCAAAACAAATCGTTTGTAGATGGAAAATAAAGCTATGTACCAATCATCATTCATAAAAAATGTTATCAAGTAAAAATTTTCCCCTTTCGGTAGTTTACTGTCTCATTTTGTCGGCGTTTTATTCCATTACATTATTTTTTCATCTGTTTGAGGTATCCATTCTGATAAACGCCCCTTTTCCTTTTCCCGTTCCGAACTTTACCGAGTTTCGCTCAGCGGGAGACGTCCTGGCCTTGCTAACCCACTTCGAGTTAGACAACAAATTCCCAGTTTCCCCATATTTTTCTCATTACTAATGTATTTTGATCCATTTGCAGTTCCACCGCAAAAACCGACCATTATTGATGAACGAGGCAAAGAGGTTATGTCAGTCGCCGGGCCATACGAGGAAGGGGGTGATATGAATCTCACATGTATTGTTACCGGGGGTAAGTGGAATTTTTATATGACTTTAAAATTTCTTTGCAATGCAGTTTTAAGATGTTGAAACTTGACATTTTTATAAACTTTAAATCACGACTTAAAAAATAAACCACGAATTAACCATATTTTTGTACGTGGTTGATAAATTTGAGTACCTAATGTCTGCATTTTAATGAAAACAATTGTAGCATCAAATTCGAAAGATTTCGCTTATTATTAGTGATAGAGCATAGTTAAAATTGGCAAAACTTTTCAATTTCATGTTCGTTTCTAATATCAAAACATATTCCAAATATCTGCAACAGTTTTAGTTAAAAGTGATAAAAATATTGAATTAAAAATATTAAACAAAATGACAAAGACAATTATTGGATTGTTACAGTTTTCATTCACAATTTACTATACCGATATACAGAGTGTTTCAACAAGGACGTAACCCTAAAGATAAGACAGTAGAACTTAAGTTAATTTTATCCTATAACATCAGTTAGATGGTAACACTCGACTCAAGGTTAACTATCTCCTGAATCACACACGATTGTACGGTTCATACGCTCAACAAGTTAGACTCGTTAGACTAGTCTCGACAATTAATGCATGTTCGTCTTTGAAAAACGGCATAGCTGAAACAATGCAAAGTAATAAACGATTATGCCACACTGGCTGGTTACAAATTCACTTTAACGGTTAGAGATAGTTAGCTCTTGGTACAGTGTTGCCATCTGACTTATATTATGGCATAAAATTTACCTGCACTAGAGTTTTACACTCTTATCTCTAGGGTAGCATCATTTTTGAAACGCCCATTATAACAATAAATTTTATAAATAAATGGTAATGGTATTGTCAACGAATTGCAAACTTTAAAAAAAAAAACTGTCTTTATGCTATACCGGGTGATTCAGTTTGACTGTCACATCCCTATAACTTGTTAAGTAATGAAATTACCCCAAAAAACCTTATATTTTTGGAAACGGCGACAAATTCTCTATTAAATGATGTGCATTTGTTATCTCTACGATGACGTATGTCAAATCCGCAATAGGCAACTTTTTTTTTTTTTTTAATTACATAGTAGATATACATTTTTTGTTTGATTCGGATAGAAAATTTAATTCAAAGCCTACCATGTATTAAAAAAGTATGCATACATAAGAAAATTTTCGAGAAAAATCAGTTTAAAGTTTATTCAAATTATAGCAAACCGTCTATTTAACATAAAAAACGATCAAATCTTAAAAATTGTACTATAACTATCAATGGAATTGTAATAAAAATTAATTTTTAATAAAAAATAAACAAATAATAAACGTTGACATAAAAAATTAGACTCTAAAAAAAAGCAGTTACACATAGAGGGCAACTGTGTTTGGAAGTCTAATTTTTTTATGTCGATGTTTATTATTTGTTTTTATTTTTTGCCATTGATAATTATAGTATAATTTTTAAGATTTGATCGTTTTTTGTTATGTTAAATGGACTGTTTGCTATAATTTTCTTATGTATGCATACTTTTTTAATTCATGGTCAGATTCAGAATTAAATTCTCTATCCTAATTAACCAAAAAATGTATACTATGTAATTTAAAAAAAAAAAAAACAGTTGTCAATCGCGGATTTGACATACGTCATCGTAGAGATAACAAATGCACATCATTTAATAGAAAATTTGTCTCCGTTTCCAAAAATATAAGGTTTGGTGGGGTAATTTTCATTAATTAAAGTTATAGGGGTACGACAGTCACACTGAATTACCCGGTATATCACATAAAAAAATTATTGTGTTTTTTGGTCTAATTTTTCCTTTGACAATACGAAATACAAATAAGTTTAAATAAGATGTAAAAACCGTTAATGTAGGTTTTATCAAAATCCACAACATCAAACATTTACTGTACCGCATTTGCTTTTAATTTTGCATTGAGTTTAATAGAAATTTAATAAAGTCTAGTTATAAGTTTTCAACAGCTTATGTTACAGAGACAGATTTCTAATAAATAATTAAAATCGAGCTCGTTAGCACTATCTAAAATTATAAAATCGCAATTTGGAGTCGCGTTTCGAACTAGGTAATTTAATTTTCAAGTACAAACTTGCCAGACAAAAGTACGATAGTGTTATAACTGTGCAAGTTGCCTAATGGCAGGCTTAACGCTTTTGTTTCATTTACCACTGAACCGTGTGTTGGTAAATGTTTTTTTTTTTATTAATATAATTTTAAAGCTGCCTTAATGGCGGTTGCTTTGAAAGCAATAGAAACTTAATGGTATCTAACTAAGCCTTAGTTTAAAACCAGATTTAATAAAAGTATTTGAAATATTATGCCGGCACTAATAACCATAGTAAATTTTAAAAAAAACATTACTTTATATTATTTTTGAGCATTGTGTAACAGATTAAGAAGTTCGCAGTCTGACATAGATATGGGACTAGGGATTGCAATCCCGATCAAATTTTACGATCCCGGGATTTCGGGATTGAAGTTGTTTTAATCGCGGGATCCCGGGATTATATATAATGTGAAGTATTTGCTTAAAAACTGAAGCTAATGCAGTGTATATAATTTTTTTTAGAATTGCAAATGATTTACAAAAATATTGAATAATGTAGTAATTATCATTTATTTTAATTAACTTTTTATTTAATTTGTTTCCTCTATAATTTCTGTTAATAATAATTGAAAAATATATACATATATACATACCTACCCTATTATGTTTTATTATTATAGAAATATTCAAACTATTAGATATAACATTTGAATAAATGAAATATATTTGAATAAATTTATTATACCTTAGAATACATAATTACATATACATAAATTTGCTGAATTTGTTAAAAACTCAAACAAAGCACAACTTTAATTCACTAAAAATTTAAAAAATATACTGTTGCACAAGAAACAAAAATTAAAGAAATTAGGATGATTATTATCTTAGTACAAGAATTTTTTTAAATTTTGTTATACACAAGACGGCGAGCGGCGACATAAACAAGCTTAAACTTGCAAAATTGCATCGTTTAACATATTAGCGTTCAGTAGATACCAACTATGAGCAATGTTTTTTACAAAAGAATGTACTTATAGTTAAAAATTTTAAATCCCGAAAATCCCGGGATTCTACATTTAAAATCCCGGGATTTTCGAGACCAAAAAGCGACCGGGATCTCGGGATCCCGGGATCCGGAATCCCGGGATTGCAATCCCTATATGGGACTCTAATAAGCGTCTATTTTTGCCATGTTTATGTTTGATCTTTTTATTATAAAAACTAATAATTCAATTCAATCAGCTAAATAGTTGAAGCTGAAGCTGGTCAATGCGCAGGACACATGCTGCGGTTGCTTACCTCTAAGTAGTCTTTTCGGGAAATTTACCACGATATTTCGTTCCCGAGTCTAAAAAAAAATGGTAAATTTCAGAAACCGAAAAATTACTTTTGATCCCGTTAGTACTCACTAGGGTTTCTCATATTTGACCATTTTGCTTGTCCCGGGATTCCGGGAAGAAATCGGCCTTTGTCCCGGGATTTCCCGGGATCCCGGGATGTAATAAATTATGTCAATATTTTTAAATAAATAACCGAAAAAATTAACGGAGCGGTTTATTACTTAAAAACAACTCCAAGTCATATATGTAATACATTTTGCTTGATGATTATTATAAATAATTCAATAATATTGGTGAGAGAAACATACATTTGGGAATTATAACCTTTCTATTGCAATTTCATATTGATGAATACAATAATATAATTTTTACAATGAATTTTTGTAATGATTTAAGAAAACAAAGGTGATCTGTGCTTCAGTCAATTAGTCTTTTTCCTAATTTATTAACAAAAAGTTCTGCTGCATAAAATGCTCTCTAAATCTCTGTTGATGTAGGTGAAATTGTCTTGAGAGCATCTAGCAGCAAAGAAACATCGTTATTATCAATAAAATTTCATTTATAAGCTATTTTGCTTTAAATTATCAGGGTACACAAAAATAAAACTGTAAAAGTATTTTGAAGATATTAACTTTGTTATGGAGACCGGGCTTCTTTGCGCCATACTAAAAGAGAAAAATTATTTTGAAGTTTTTTCATAGTTTACTGTTAGTAAAGACATTTTAAGCATAACATTCTGATACGTTATAATAGTATTAGACAATAGCACAAAATAAACGAAAACAAGACTTTTTTTAAATCCCGGGAATTCCCGGAACAAAAAGCATTTCCCGGGAAATATAAAATAGCTTTAAATGGACCGGGATCCCGGGAAAGAAACCCTAGTACTCACCAAGGTAAATAAATGTAATACTTGCAATGTATCTTTAAAAAGTCTTTCCATTCAACAGTTCCCAGGGAAAACTTCCAGTAGTGGTTTTAAAGAACGCCGCCGAATTTGGAAGACCTTCTCCTGAGCATATACGAGTTCAACACAAATTTTCCTAGCAGTGTTTGAAGGTTTTTACGAACTCAAGCATTTTTATGCGGATATTTATCTCTGCAGAAGAAACATCGGGCCTTATTTACACATCAGTGATGAAACAATTATCCAAACAATAAAAGCACAAAGATTATTCGCCTCGGAGAAAAAAAAGTTTATTTCGGCTGTTTAGATTGTGGCGTTAGTTTTTTGGGACTGAAAGAGTATCATCATAATTGTCCAAAAAGCAAGGCTATAACAAAGAAATGATACACTAACTTACTGAACCGATTTAAACAGAAAATATTGGTTGAAGACCGTGTTTGGCAAACAAGAAGGTGATCTTTCGTCACGAAAATGCACCGAATTACTTGTTTTGAACTGCAACTTCTACAATTACTTCTTATAAGCTAATAATTTTTGTCCTTCAAAGTGTTTTTTAAAGATCCGAACCAAACGGTAGTCGGAGGGGGTTAAATCAGGAAAATACAGCTCAAGAAACTTAGTTCAAAGCCCAGTTCTTTATTAGGTTATAAGATAAGGAAGTCATGGTGAACATAGGCGTCTATTTTTCAGAATTTAAAGAATCGGTATACAAAGAGGACGTACACGTAATGAGGTGAAACATCGCTGGAATAATGTATAATGTATTAAGGAATTATGGGAAAAATGTAATTTTTAATCTATTAAACGATTATTTCTTAGCCAGGCGGCGAACATTTCAATTAACCCTCGTAAACTTGCAATTAAATTTTTAAAAATATAGTCGTTTGATGAGTAGCTCTACCAAAAATGTTGCAACTGTACTTTCATAAATCAAAAAGTTCTGGAAAATTAAGCGCGATCTAAAATAACAGCAAATGCGCGTAACGAACGTCGAGTTTTTATGTATGTTGATAATGTCATTAGACATTATTTATATGGCCAATGACCCAGAACGAAGTACACCAAAAGTACATTTTTCGAACGCATTTCGTGTGATAAATCATTCCCGACTGACAACCTATCAAAATTACCCATATTCGATCAATATTGCGCATCGTTGCAAAATGGCATGCCATGCTATTCTATGTATTATTTTTATTGCAGGATAACTGTCGTCTATGCTATTTCCAGGATTCGCCTGCATTTTATATAATGACAGGTCTAATGCAAACTGCGTTACATGTATTTGTTCCAGCATTCTCTGTTTTATATTTTATTTTTCAAACAAGTTGCTTTTCCCAGTAATAAAATATACATATACAGGTATTGATCATATTATTGGTAATACATTTTTGAGTTACACAATTTGTTATAGATTTATTTATAGCAAACTGTATTTAATAAACGTTAAATTATGAAAAGCAATGTAGGGATAATTTTTTTCTTTTATCCACAAAAATTTAATCATTTAAAGTCACGTTATGTATCAAATCAAATCAAAATTTCGCTAATATAAACTAGTGTTTATTACCTGTATCCTGTATGTCACATGGTTACCAAATAATAATTAATACACAAGACTGGCAGTGCACCAGTATACTTTGATCTTTTTTTTAAAACTGAATTTAATAGTTCACTTGCAAAAAAGTTTCTGCCTAATAACCCTTGTGCATTAATATATTCATATAATTTTGTCTTTAAAAGCCCTCAAACGCGTTGCTTTTGGGTTAATTTTAGGGCGTTGGTTTGTTACCAAGCAACTATTTCAAAACAAAATTGTCAATGCCCTTGGGTCATAAAAACTGATTATAAATTAATATTTTTGAAAATTTAATTACACCCTTTCATAAACGTTTAAATATATTGTCATTAGTTACTGTACCATAAGTAGGTATATTTGAAAACGTTTTTAATCTAAGGATTTTTCTAATTTCCTTGCGATAATACATAGTAGCGTGACTGAATATATAATAGATTTATATCACGTAGTACGTAGATAACCCAGACATATCTGGACTTCATACCAAGAAAATTCACTAAGGAAAAATTAAAAATTATAATGTAATATCCATTAACAATTTATCATAATCACAGGACGTTTTTCTTTCCACACGTACACGATTTGATTTTCCTTACAGAATTTATTAGAAACTTGTGGCATTTTACGTGATGATGATCGGGGGATTGGCCGTCCGCAGGACGGCCAGCCCTTATAGGGACACTTTGGTCCCTCTTGGGCGATGAGAATGGAGTTTTGGGAGTTCTGAAAGAAGAGGTTATGCAGTATCGGACGCTCAGTTGAGCTGTGTCATCAGTGAGAGTGGTTTAGTGTTTGTGGTTGGGTAGGAGGCAATGGCTAGGGGTGTTTAGAGAAAGGCTTAGGGGTGTTTTTGGAGAGAAGGCTTGGGGGTGTTTTTGAGAGGAGGCTTGGGGGCGTTTTTAGAGAGAAGGCTTGGGGGTGTTTTTAGCGATAAGGCTCGGGGGTGTTATCGATTGCTAATCGATATATTTGGGGCAGGTTGGAGGTTTTTGCCAGAAGAATGGTGGGAATGTGTCTAAGCTTCCTGCGCGGTTTGCGCGTGTTGGGAGGCGGTGGAATGGAGAAAAGTGGGGTTATGCCGCATTTTACGTACAGGTGTGCCAATCTGCCAATATAAAGTAATGTAAAAAAATACTGTTGAAACGCTCAATTATAACTTGTAACTAAACAGTGTATTTTCAAATCATTAGATTCGTTTGATTTTATATGCTTTTCGTTTGCTTGTTAATTGTTATAGTGCCAATTGGCAAAGAACATAATAATGGATATTGAAAGAATCATTTTTGACTTTAAATATTTGAAAATAAAAATTGCATGATTTTGGAACTATGTATAATGCACCAAGGGTCGGCGCTAACGGGCCTTCAGAACCTGCGTTGAAGGCGAGCGCTAACCACAAAGGGGCGCCGGCCGCTGTTTCACCAATCCACCACTTTGTCGCAATTTTTTGATTAGTGCCTTACAAATAAGTATGAGAGTGCCAACTCTTTGGGCCACCGTTTCACCAGTTTACTTTTGTCTCATTCGCTTGCGTGGAGTTCATGAAAACAATTAATCTTTATGTTGCAATTATAATATTTAACTTATTAACACAAAACTACGAAGTCTAATTAGTTATTAAACACTGCATACAAAAATTGAATAATAAAAAATGTAAATTAGGGAGTAAAGGATTATACCTCTATACCAGCGGTGGGCAACCTTTTTTTGAAGAGGGCCAGTTTGCGCAAATAGTGTGACTGAAAGGACCGCACTAAAAAAAAAAAGTTAACCAACTTATTAATTATGTATAAGTTGGGAACGACAAAAAATTAAGGTATAAAAAAAGTTATCCATACATATTATAGACATTTTTACTAATATAGTAATTCATGGAGGACCGCATGTAAAACTACCAAGGGTCGCATGCGGCCCGCGGGCCGCGGTTTGTCCACCGCTGCTCTATACTGTGATTATACGATGTGAATATCTGCGCATAAAATGGGCGCGTGGAGCGTCTGCAGGTTGGGCATGATTTGCTCCCTAAAGTAAATCACAGGATCATGATGAAAACATTCCGCTTATACTAGAATCATAAAAAATTTAAAAAAATTCGTACCTGAATATCGATTAGATTAAAATTATTTCTAAAAACGGAAAAACAACTTAATGAAGATGTGGATAGAGAAATAGAATTTAAATGTAATTTAGAAGTTCGGTGATAAAAGAAGACATGTCAGTTTGAGTATGAACATCAGGACGAGTCACCACAAACGCCAGAAGATTAATTTAGAGTGAACGTGTTTTATACAATTTTGGACAGTGCATGAACTTCTTAAATGAAAGTTTTAAACAACCAAAACCTCATAGTGATACTTTTTTTAATATAAACTCTCCGAAATCAATAACGAAAATTTAAGAAAAAACTGTTGAGAAGGCCCTAGCGCTTAGCCCTGTAGGGGAGACAGGGGATGAAAGTGACATTTTTATGTTTTTATTTAATTTTTCATAGTACCTATAACAATTTTTTTTTACAACTAAATTGATTTAATGATAGATTGGACATTTGTCTTCCTTCCAAAATATTTATTTTGTATGTTTCGTAGAGCAGATGGGAGTTTTTTTTCCTGTAGTAAGACAGCTGTTATCCAACTTCAAAGTTGGGGCTAAAAGTAACAATGATCGGGGCAGGGGTGGACAGGCCCGCCGGGCAACCGGGCAAATGCCCGGTGGGCCGCTTGGTTCAAGGGCCGATGTTGGTGCCGTTAACACCAAATCATTTCCAAATCTAAATGAATTTTTCTACTACTATATAATCAGCTTTACTTTACCAACTTAATAAAAAAATCCCGGGTGTTAGTGTTTTTTTTAGTGACTGTTTACGTCAGCGCATAAATAAAAAACCCTAAGGTGTACGGTCGATGTCTTCCGAGACTGTTGACAGCATTTGGGGAGGCTACAGGCTACCAATACAAGTTTCTTTATTTTTTGTTCAGTGTGAAAATTAAAGACAGATTAATGATTAATTAACCAAGTGTTTCGTTGTTACATTATAAGTGATATAAGCTGAAGTTAGACTGGACACGTATCACTAAATTTTTTAAAGATTATTGTGTTTGAATAAATTTTGGACATTATACGCATGCAGCATAAACTGCATTATTATTATATTATCCAAAATTTGTATTATTAATATGTACTTAATTAATTAAATGACTGTGAATATACATATATTTACTTGGCTATTTTTAATCTTCTAATTATTTATAATTCATTATTAAATACATTTGTTTTTATACAAATTTCAATATGTACAGGGTGGCCTATTTTCGATGCCCATACAGAGAAAAAAACTAAGTACGTAGTCTCGATTTCTTTTTCGAGAGAAATTCATTACCGTAAACAGGTTTTTGATATCTTTTTTAATTTTTGAAATATAGCCAAAAACCGATTTTTGGCAATTTTCAAAAATGTTAAATATCTTGCTTAAACGAAAAGATAGAGAAAAACTTTAAAGACATTTTTGGCATGGTTTTTTGTTCTTAATAAGATGGCGATATTTAATTTGTTTTTAATCATATAAATACCGATATATTACACCCAACTTTCTTATTTTAAATAGCAACAATAAGCAAATTATATATTTTTGAAAAGCGCAAATAATAAACTTTCGATTGATGTCAAAGCCAACTATGGTTGCCATTTAATATAGGAAAGGCGTAATATATCAATATTTGTATGAACAAAAAAAAATTATCATCGCTATCTCATTAAGGACAAAAAAACATGCAAAAAATGTCCTTAAAGTTTTTCTCGATCTTGTCGTTTAAGCGAGATATTTAACATTTTTGAAAACACCACAAATGGTGTTAGATATATTTCGAGTATGAGAAAAGATATCATAAATGTTAAATATCTCGCTTAAACAAAAAGATAGAGAAAAACTTAAAAGATATTTTTGGCATAGTTTATTATCGTTAATAAAATAGCAATGTTCAATTTTTTTAACCCATACAAATATTGATATATTACACCTAACTTTCTTATTTTAAATGGCAACCATAGTCGGCTTTGACATCAATCGAAAGCTTATTTTTTGCATTTTTCAAAAATATATAATTTGCCTTTGGTTGCTATTAAAATAAGAACGTTAGGTGTAATATATCAATATTCGTATGAGTATAAAAAAAATCAATAAAGCTATCTTATTAAGGACAAAAAACGATGCAAAAAATGTCTAAAGTTTTTCTTTATCTTCTCGTTTAAGCGAGATATTTAACATTTTTGAAAAGTGCCAAAAATCGGTTTTTGGCTGTACATATATCGAAAATTAAAAGAGATATCAAAAATCTGTTTACGGTAAAAAATTTCTCTCGAAAAAAGAAATCGAGACTACGTACTTAGTTTTTTTCTATCTTGGATAATAACCGAAATACCCTGTATAGGCATCGAAAATAAGCCACCCTGTACAGTCTACAGATAATACCTCTAAATTACACTATGGGTGGTTTCGACACCGTTATTGTAAGTTGAAAAGCGTAAGTTAGGGTACATTTTTATACGTGATTTTTTTATGCAAATCCAATAACTTACTGGCAACCTTTAAGCAAATTTAATATGGAAAACGCGGGGAGGGGCAAAAACAATCAATGCCATAAAAACGATATCGCGAAAGTTTATTTTACCTATGTGGGCCGATTTTGGAGAAATTGCCCGGTCAGTTTTATGCACCCAGTCCGCCCCTGGATCGGGGTAATTTGTAACGGCAAAATAATTTACACAGCTCAGAAGTTTTGGGTAAATATATTAGTATTCATCAACAAAATTAACATTTGATTCCAAAATACACATTAGCAAAATGAAAAAAAAAATTCTTTGGTACAATACAAAATGATACGTGGCATTATCAATATTCTAAAATCTAAAACAAAAAGATACAACAAATTGAAAAATTAATCCGACTAGTTTTGTTTGTTCTTATCTACGAAGAAAACCATCAATTATATGCCAAGAGTGAACATTTGCAAGAAAAAACATTGATTAAGGTTAGTTGTATAATAACACTGTTACCTTTTAACCCCAAGTGTACACAAAACAAATTGGAGGAAATCCACAATTAACCACGATTCCAACGTCAAATTGTATTGCATCCACCAATAGCCAACAAAATGTAGAGCATAATAATCTACGTACTTTTTTGTTCCTCTTTTAGAGATCGCCTAAAAGCCACTCGACCGGTGACACAAAGCACTCACTAACTTTTAGGTGGAAAATAGTGACTCTGGCTGGCAAAAACTTTACCTCTATGACAGATGAAAACTAGCAATGTAGGTAGGAAGGTGAGCATTTCTACAGCGCTAAGGGCGACATATAACAACAATTAAAGAAACTGTAGCTATTGTTACAACCTAACCGTGTTACTTTCGTCCCCCTTCACCCCTACTATAATGTGCTATGTTTAAGATAATTACATACTGGGTGGTATCGGCATTAAATCAACAATTATCCCGATCTTAATCAAATCTGAACGTACATTTTTACAATTAGACACATACTACTCCAACTAATTCTGAACATGGATTGTTCGAATGATATAAGCAAATATTATTGTGCTGGATTTTGATTCAATACTGAAACACGCCAAGGGATATTATTTTAACCTGTGTCCAGAAAATGGTTTCATAAAACAATGAAGCAATCCCGTATGTACTTTACTCAGCTGAGTATTTGAAAAATATAAACTAAAGTGGCCGATGTAGTTGCAAACACTGTGATTACCTATCAACATTTTTTTTTTATTCTTCTTCTTCTTCTTCTTCTCGTCTCCTTCTGCCTTTTCAGGCGTCGGAGGTTAGTCTCGTATCCCGATTCCATTTTCGCCATGCCATTCTGTCTTTTGCAAGAATTTTCATTTCTTCTGGTGTTTTTCCTCTTTCTGCTCCCCAATCACTTATTTGATCCATCCATTTTCTTCTTGGTCTCCCTCTTTGTTTTTTGGCTGGTTTTCCTATTTCTATTATTTTTCTTGTAAGTCTGTCTGGATTCATTCTCATGACATGACCATACCAGTTAAGTTGTTTCTTTTTTATTTTATCTATTATTGGTTCTTGTTCTGTCATTTCTCTAATGTTTTCGTTTCTTATCCTATCCCATTTTTTTTCCCAGCTATTTTCCGGAGGTGTTTCATTTCCATGGCGTTTATTTTATTTTCATCTTTTTTCTTTATTGTCCAGTTTTCCGCTGCATATGTTATTATCGGTATTGTTATCATATTGTGTATTTTCATTTTCACTTTTTTGTCTATCTCTTTGTGTCCTAATATTGATTTGTTTAGTGAATAATAGAGTTTTGTTGATTTGTTTGCCCTGTTTGTTAGTTCGGCGTCTATTCTCCCGTCCTCTGTTATTATACTTCCTAAGTATTCATATGTTGTAACTCTTTCTAGATCATTGTTTTTACATTTAATTTTGTTGATGTTTTGAGGGTCTTTTTGTTTTTCGTTTATGATCATTGTTTTTGTTTTATTTATATTCACTTCCATTCCCATGTTCTCTATTTCCTCGGTCCATGCATTCACTAGTTTTTGCATTTTGTTTCTGCTATTTGCTATAAGCACTATGTCGTCTGCGTATAGTAGGCTATTTAATGTAATTATTTCTAGGTTTCTGTACCCAATTGCCGTGTTCAGTTGTTTATGTTTTTCCTTAACTCGTTTCCCTATCTTATCCATGAATATTATAAATAATAGTGGGCTTAGACTGTCTCCCTGTTTTATTCCCTTGCTCATTCTAAATTCGTCTGATCTTTGTCCTGCAATTTGTATTTTTGCTCTTACTGTGTGATACGTGCTTCTAGTTGCATTTATTAAGCCCGTGTGACACGGTATAGTTTTCTATATAGAAAACTATACCAAATACTATATTGAAAATCTTATATCGTGTCATACAGGATTTTCGTACAAAATTCTATATAGTTTCTTGTACAGAAAATACTATACGACTTGTTCTATTTCCATGTAAGTTTTGATATAGAAACGGCGTGCTACAGATGCGCATTCAGTTCGTGAATAATAGCGGCTGATTTTGAACATCTGCAGCTAAAGGAAATATAAGCAATAGAAATTCCTGCTAACAGTTAATTCTTGGTAATCCGAAGTAGGATGATGTTATTGTTTAAAATGGCAATTACAAGGGATAAATATCTTGTTTAGAGGGAGTGCATATAGGTAGAAGTACATATTACAAAGAAATAATTGATAGGGGTGGTAGTGGCATATGGCTCGAATGAGAATGCGGCAGAAGAGGATAACAGTAGTGGTATACTACGGTTCCTGCGACAGTTCGATGGCATATTCATCCGGAGCTTACTATGATCGATGTTTGAAGGTCGCGAATAAGTCTTTCAAGGTCGTCGACAATGACCGGGGGGTGTTGCCGAAGAAGTCTTTCAAGGTCGTCGACAATGACCAGAGGGTGGAGGCTGAAGGAGTCTTTGAAATGTTCGAGGGTGTGGTTTTTGGGGTTGCCGAAGAAGTCTTTCAAACATTTCAAAGACTCCTTCAGCAACCACCCTCTGGTCATTGTCGACGACCTTGAAAGACTTCTTCGGCAACCCCAAAAACCACACCCTCAAACATTTCAAAGACTCCTTTAGCAACCACCCTCTGGTCATTGTCGATGACCTTGAAAGACTTCTTCGGCAACTCCAAAAACCACACCCTCAAACATTTCAAAGACTCCTTCAGCAACCACCCCTTGGTCATTGTCGACGACCTTGAAAGACCTCTTCGCGACCTTCAAACATCGATCATAGTAAGCTCCGGATGAATATATGCCATCGAACTGTCGCAGGAACCGTAGTATACCACTACTCTTATCCTCTTCTGCCGCATTCTCATTCGAGCCATATGCCACTACCACCCCACCAATTCTTTCTTTGAAATCTGTACTTCTACCATCAATACTCAAAATCCAAAACTCAAAACCCGAAACTCGCATTCTGTTTGGGCCTCATCTGTGTTTATACTGTTTAGGCGCATGTGCATGGTTAGTAAATTGTATATAAAATATGTCTCCGTGTCACACACAGTTTTAAACGTTTGGAATTCTATATTGAAATCTATACAAGAAAAACAATACAAGATATTCTATATCGTTTTCTATATAGAAAACTATACCGTGTCACACGGGCTTTAGGGTGTTAGGTATTTCTATTTCTCTCAGGGTTTTCCATATTTCTCTTCTGTCTACCGTATCGAAGGCTGCTTTTAGGTCTATAAATGTTTTTTTATTCTTAAAAGCTTTAAAACAGAATGCGAATGGTAAAAGCAAACAATTGGATTAAGTCCTAATAAGTTTGAAGTTGCTTAATATACCAAAACTATTTTGTTGTCTTCGTTAGGTACTGTCGCGATTTGTTAAAATTTCGTTTGGTTTTCTTTTCTTTTATTGCGATGTGGTAAAAAGTTCCTAATTGGATATTTGATCTAAAACGAATAGACAAGAAAATCAATTAATTTTTGGCTACGTGTGTACAATGCTAAAGCATAGGATGTAGGTTATAATTAGACATTTCTTTACTTTGATTTTTTATTTTCGTAGCTTACACATTATATCTTAAGAATAAAAAGCTGTTAGCGACAAACGTAATGCTAGTCTTTTAATAAATAAATATGAAAAATACTGCATTTTGCGTGTGTGACTAGTGACTACTGTATTTGCCGACAAGTTTTTTTTTAGTAACCGCAATTAATTTTTTTTATCTGATAGCTGTACAGTTCTACTATTATTTTTCTTTGTATTTTTACGTGGTTTTGTATCAAACTTGTAATGAAATCAAAACATTGGCTTGCTGAATCTATATTTATGTTTCTGTTCACTTAACTTCGTTGATTCATGATCGACAACATTGGCTTTAGTTAGATTGCGGTTAATTGATAAAGTTATTGAAGTACAGTTGCTATATTGAGTTATGTTTGAACCTTGGCTCCAGGAAACAGCAATTAATAACTAAACTTAATACAATACGCGTTATATTAAATCATTAACGCTGTGTACGCTTACTATTTATTTTTCAAGAAAATTACACTGGAAATTAATTAGCTCGATTTATGCGGAGTTTGCGATTATGGTTTTGATAGAATTTAATTTTTAGTTAATTGACTAAATTAAACGTTTTATTAGGTAATTATTTATGAACACACGAGAATAAGTGCCTTGAGTTTGCAGCATTTTGCGCTACAATACTTAAAAGTCTGTTAACGAGGACAAATTACAAAGTTGGTGCATAATTAAAAATAGTTTTGTTTCATTCTAAATTTATTCCATAATAAAACTATAAAATGCACTCGAAGCATCTTTTAATGATCTGAAGCATATTCGCCGTCTACTTTAATAACACTTTTCCATTTGCTGGTAAAATATCAGTAACGTTTTTTTGGCCTGATCCACGCTTTGGCATCGGCGACAAGTTTATTTAAACCATCGTAGTTTTTGCCCTGATGCCAATTTTTAGGCAAACCTCACACCACATGGTCTTGTTGCAATGGACGGCCTTTGGAATTTTTTTCGGAGTTAAACTGGATTTAACGCACACCTTATTGTCAAAAAAGGATTTTTCTCGTTTCGTCGAAGCAATTGGATAAAAATATGAACTCGGCTTGCCTTGCTTTCGACGGAGAGTTCGTGAGGAACTTATCCAACTATATTCCACCCCTGACCGAGCTTGTGGAGGCGCCTGTCGATCGTGAAATGGTCGACCTTTAATTGTTCGTTTAGCATCCTTGTTTTCGAACTTTCATCTTCCTCCACAGCTATCTTAATAGCCTTATTATCAAAATCAGACGGACGACTTCTTCTTTTCCCTTATGTTTAAAGCTTATTGTGTTGGATTATAAAATGATTGGACCATTTTTGGACTTAACTTTCACTAATCGTTGCATCATCATAGAGTGAGTTCGCGAAATAACTGTGCTGTTGACCATTTCTTTCGAAATGATTAAACTTGATATGACAAATATAAAATTGATTTACTACCTAAATAGTAAGAGCTATATGTGTAGAATAAATTAAAACAAAATGACAAATTTTACTGATTCGAAGGGTGCCGGCAAAACTATCGTTACGTAATTATGCACCAAACTAATATTAAGTATTCCACCTAGATAGAAAAACAAAGTGGCACTTCCTCTTCGGTTCTGTCAAGTATGTGTGACCTAAACTTGATTGCTAACTTGAGTTTGAATTAAATGATGTACAAAATTTTCATCTGTTTTTAGATGTTGTAAAAATTGATGTTATCAACATTAATTAAGTACGAAAATTTCATAAAACTTTTAAGTGAAGTAAAAAATGCATCTAAATTTAACGAAGGGGTTAAAGGGGTGTATGGGAAGAACACAAACATATTTTGAAGGAAGGTCTGGTCTACACAGCCCACGTCGGGCTGTGAGTAAATCTGGGAAAACTGCCAGAGGCAAGAAATGAAGGAGCGATAAAAAGTTGAGATAGTAGTGTTGACTAATTTCCGGATGAAAGTCTGTCTCAGTTCTAAAGCCCGTGTGACACGGTGTAAATTTCTGTATAGAAAATTGTACCAAATATTATACAGAAAATCTTATATCGTGTCATACAGGTTTCTCGTACAAAATTCTGTATAGTTTCTTGCATGTACAAACGTTCCATGCAGTTTCTAGTACAGAAAATACAAGATGACCTGTGCTACAGATGCATATTCAGTTCGTGAATAATGGCGACTAACAGCTGATTTTGAACATCTGCAGCTAAAGGAAATACAAACAATAGAAATTCATGTTAACAGTTAATTCTTGGTAATCCGAAGCAGGATGTTGTTATTGTTTAAAATAGCAATTACAAGGGATAAATACCTTGTTTTAAGAAGGAGAGCATATCTGTGTTTATACTGTTTGGGCGCATGTGCATGGGCAGTAACTTTTACATAAAATTGTATCAGTGTCACACACAGTTTCAAACGAATGGAATTCTGTACTATAATCTGTACAAGTAAAACAATACAATATACCTATTTTGTATTAAATTTTATACAGAAATTTACATCGTGTCACACGGGCTTAAGGAATATAACGTATTATACATAACAAGAGCTCTAAAGCTATGAATATTTGTGCATAAAAAAGTATTGGTAACCGAGATGGTGTATTATTAAAGGTTTCTACATTAACTGGTAAAGTTTACGGTAAAGTATCCAAAATTTAAATACAGCTTCACCAAAAAATAAGACCCAATTTCATATAACCCAAAAATTTTTGTCACTTATCACAACTGCATATTACACTGGGCTCAGAAAGTTCAATAAATGATTCAGGATTATGGTTTTGTTGTGCTAAAACATTATCTCCGTCAGGCGCCATCGATCTACCGCGTACAAATTGAAATTAAAATTTCGCAAATTGTTCGAGAGCAGTTCTAGAATATTTGGATAACTATTAACGAGCAAAACGTCAGTACAAAAAAATAAGGAATTTAAATAAGCCATAGCCATCTATGGGTTCCATTTAAAAAAATACAACCTTATGTCACAACTCGAATTTCGGATTTTTTTCTGAAAAATTGAGTACGCCACTGCATTTCTATCAAAAAAGTGTCTGTAGAACGTCAAAATTATTTTCGTTTATTTTCATAAACAAGCGAGATACAGTCATAAAACGAAAAGTCGAAAAATCGAGTTATCGGCGATAACTCGAAAACAAAAGACGATAACCAATTTTTGTTTTCACCATTAAGTTTTTCTCGAAAAAAGAGATCGAGGATGCGCGGTCCGTTTTTTGATACCTCTTATAGTTACCGAGATTCCCTATGAAAACATCGAAATTTGTCCACCCTGTACATTGACAAGTAGGTATTTACAATTAATGCAAAAAACTTTTCAACCACATTTGTTAGCAGTATTAAACCCTCTTACGCAATAAATTAATAGTAATAAGTTTTTAATAATTCCATAGCATTTATAGTGTGTTATAGGCTTTATGTATATTTGAAGTTGGTGTCAAATTTAAACCTCCTGTTTAAGGCAAATACATTTAAATTTAAACCTTCTTTAGATTAGTTAGAAGTGGATTTGTAAACGTCGCTTCGCCTTGTTAAATATATTATTTAAACGAGATGAGAAGATATTCAACCGTGTTTAGACTTTTTCTATACACTGAATGATTGTACTTAGATCCTTATGGATTGTCTCTCGCGAAGCCACGCACCTCTATTTTGGAATCCGATCCTTTACAACAACCTCCTAACTTATCGTCTAGACAGTCCTTGTACTACCTATTTGTACGATAATTCTGTGCTGCGTATGCAAAATTATTAATGTAATATGTAAATCTGATGATGAGATAATCTTCACTTAAAAGAGAGGTTGCTCTAAGATATTTACCGTTATTTCTATTTCAATTATTATACCCGTGCTTTCATGTTCACTGTATTAAGCCTTCATAACAATCCCTTTCTTATGTAGAAATACGCTACACGATTGCTGACTCGTTAAACCACGTCTGATCTCGCTTATCTACCATATCCCAAAGAATAAAGACCCTAATAAGCCGGATTAACTAATATGTAGCGAAAGTAACCATTTTGTTGTTTCCATAAACCCTTTCAACTTATTTTAATGACTATAATTTTGTTTGTATTAAATTATTCTTTTGCTTTGTACAAAGCAAAATCAAATTGCTATATTGTTAAACAGTATGTTTATAAAGATTTAATTGTAAACATAAATTTAATTTCTAGATACATAATGTCCTCGGGATAAGTCGCCAGCCCTATAAATTTTTAATTTAATTTAAGCAAACTCATACTACGATTTTTTTTCCAATTTTTAAGAACCTCATTTAAATCAATCTTATAACTTACCTATGTATAAATTATAAGTGAACCCATTAAAGCCTAATCTAAAATCAAAAAACTATTAAAATTACGAAAAATGTATGAAAATAGTCGAAAGTAGCTATACAAGAACAGACAAGAAGAGAAGCTAATATATACGAGATGAAAAGTGTGTAGATGTAGACATTATAGGGTCAATAGAACACAAAAGACTTAGATAATGTGAGCACATAAAAAAAGGAAATGGAAAAAACTGAAGGCAAAAAATATGAAAGTGAGTGCCACCATATACAAGAAGAAGAAGCATCCCAAGAAAAGACCAAGGTCGCACAGTAAAGGAAGTAATAGCTGCAAGAGGCTTAACTGAAGAAATGGATAAACAGGCTAAAATGGTAGCTAGAATAGGAGAAACTCGCATACAGATGGATAACATTCATAATATGTGGTTTCGTGTTGCATACATATAAAATATGCAACGCTATAAATAATAATACCGGTATAAACCGTAGCATGAACCGGTAGAACCGATTTAAATTAGTTTAAATCAATCTATTGGATTCTGTTAGCGGTTCGACAATTTAAAATCTTAAATCCGGCTCACCGTTTATGACAAAAGCTTTGGTCCCGGTTTGGTTCGGATTCTTATTTATGTGATTGCAAAACTCCCTTACATGTTGGTTTAATTATCAGTAGTAATATAACAAGTGCATTGAAAATTATCGATAATTTTTGGTAAATATGCCTGAATGCAAGTTGAGCTGAAAAAATCACGAGTGCACGAAGTGCACGAATGATTTTTTCTGCTTCAACTTGCATGAGTGAAGATTTGTCAAAAATTGTAGATTATTTGCAATGCACGAGTTATATTTTGTGGTTTAATCTATATTAAAGTAACGTTATTGGTCGCCGACGTCTGTCAAAAAATTATCAAGACCAAAATACCTTATTCCCTCTCCAAATTTATATTTTCCACCAATCAAAAACTCAGATTTCTTAGAAACGACCAATAAACGCATGAAAATCTGTTAATTGCGAAAAGTAAATTATCAGTGTATGATTATGTTTATTGGCCGTTTAAAGAAAATCTGAGTTTGTTGTTGGTCGAAAACGCAAATTTGACAGGAGGATCAACTCCTGGCAGAGGAATGTAAAATTATTACGGTGTAATATTGCTCCTATTGGTAGTCTCTAAAAGATTTAAGATTAGTGATTGGTTGAAAACGCAAATTTGACAGGTGAAGGGAATTTTCACTAACATTTTTATAATTTTAAAAAACTAAATCAAAAAAACTTGTTAACATACAGCTTTTTTATTTTATAAGAGAAAATAAGCTTTTTTTTGGAAGTTAACAGCTATGTAATAGATTTATTTCCATGCGGTATGTAGTATTGTTAGGTAATTTTAAACTACATGGCTCTAAACTTTGTAGACTCTAAACTAAAGAGTTTTCTATACTATGTTGTTATTAATTGCTAATTAGTCACTAATGCAAGCATTGATTATAATGAGGTCACAAGCTAACTGTTATATTTAGCTCGTCGTGTTTGTACTGGCGCCCACAGCAGGGTAGAAAAAAGTTGGTGGTTAAACAACAGAAATCAGAATGCAAATTTAGTGTTAATATTTGTTAGCACAGCACGCACTGTTGAATTTTCAAGTACATGCTCTGGATTTGCAATGCAAGTTTCCACAAACAACCAAGTTAAGCGCATACTATATGCATTTACACTGTAGCCTGTTAATTTTGCTGAAAACTATAGTTCCACATTGCTGCATGACCTACATACGAGTACATCCACAATTTACAGCAATCAGCAAAATTATATGTAAAGATATACAAGGTGTTCCGAGGATTAAGCCACATTATAGAACGTTTGAAGTTTTGTGTTTGCTAAAAATGGTTTCTTTAAGCTTTTAAACGACAGCCGTAGGTATTATTTTTGGTAAAAACCTTACACAGTAAATAATCAAATCTGTCCATTAACAAACAATAAACAATAAATAGGAAATGGTTTAGTAATAACTTTGATAGTAGTTAGTGGTCATTAGGTAGCTAATATCAGTGCATATTTTTTTCAGAAAGGGGATATAATATTTATTGTTTGTTTATTTACGTTTTCCTAAAAATAAACTAAAAAATTATTGAACTTGAAATTGTACTGAATCGTTTCTACTAAACAGTTTACCAAATCGTTATAAAGTTGAAAACCATACATAAAAACAAAACCCGAAAGGTAAAATTCACCTACTCGATAACCAGATCTAATCCGCTATTGTTTTCCATTTGGGTCCCTGCGTTTAATGCATTTAATTAAAAATACTGTGGTGAAAATTTCGAGCATAAAATTGGTTTAGCAATAGTTTGCGTATTTAAATAAAATTCTTAAAGTAGTGCAACCAATCTCCTTAGGTTTTATTCTAACGTTGTTTTGCTTAACTGCTCTTAAATTTATCTGCACCGCATTGGGAAGTTTTCCACGTGCAATTGCATTATTCATGGTTACACTACCTCTGCTTTCTTATTGTTAATTCTTCGTTGCACTGTAAAAGCCATATGAGCTACGATTCATTACGGGGTTGTCTATGAAGTCTTTGAAGTCTTGTTTCCGTCTCTCTTTGAACTGTAAATCCTTTCATACGCCTTATACAGCGATTTCATGTTGAAATCTGTCTCAAACAGCGATACTTTATTGTGAAATAGTGCGACTCTATTTCTAAGAGCATTTGTAAACGGTCGTATTTCAAAAACAATAGTATGTTGGTAAACAGGTTGTACTGTGTGACTGAAATTCGAAACAAACATAGAGAACTGCTAAACCTAAATAACGAATACATTTTAGTAATGTATTTAACTATATTCAATCCCTCAATAAAGACGAACACAACATGGTCATGTGTGTTGATCTCTCAAAAGCTTTCGATAGTGTTGACCACGAGATACTGCTAACGAAATTAGAACACTATAGTATACGAGGAACCGCCCATAACCTTATAAAATCTTATCTTTCGGAAAGAAACCAATATGTTGCAGGAAAAGACTCGTCAGGTAAATTTCTAAAATCCAACAAAAAGAAAATCAATAAAGGAGTCCCGCAAGGATCAATCTTAGGCCCCCTGTTATACATACTGTACACTAATGATCTTCCAGATTTTGCCAAAACTTCTCTTATACAATTTGCCGATGACGCATCTGCTATTATTAGTGACTCGGATTCCAAAAATTTTGAACAAATGTCAATAAAACTCAAGTAATAAAATTTTCACAAAATAAATTAACCTCCGACTTAAAACTTAAAAACAATTCCACAACTATAAATGTTGTTAATAAAATATCATTTCTTGGCTTAGGTATTGACTCTAGACTGGACTGGTCATACCACATCGAACGCCTGTCACAAAGCCTGTCACGGTATCCTTTCGCACTAAAAAACCTAAAAAAATTGGTCAGTACAAACGCGGCCAAAACTGCATATCATGCGTATGTTGAATCTAGGTTACGCTATGCTATAATTTTTTGCGGTAACGCTAGTGACTCTGAACGCCTCTTTGTTATTCAAAAGCGATGTATAAGAACTATTTTTGGTCTAAACTACCGAGATCACTGTAAAGACACTTTTCGTGACAAACAAATATTTACTTTTTACGGCCCCAAGCTATCCTTTTCGTAAGAAATAATTTTGATCTGTTAGAAGGCGATATAAGAAACCATGCAGCCAATACACGACATAAAAAAAATCTTAAGCCCGATTGCTTCAAATATACTTACCTTCAAAAAAATGTTGCCTCTATAATATTATTGCAATATATAACAAATTTAATACATCACCTGAGGGTATAAAAAATTTACCCACCCCCGACTTGAAGAAAAGATTAAGAAATGTCCCAATCTCTAAAGCTTACTGGAGTTAGTGAATATCGTAATGACGCTTACTTTAAAAACTCTTTTAAGTAAATATAATTTTGTGTTGTGCATATATTCGTATATATGTGTATTATCATTATCATTATTGTGACATGTTCTATGCCTTTTTGGATTTTTCAGATCAAATAAAGACCCCTGATAGAGTTTATAACATCTAACATCTAAATAAGTACACTGACATATACAAGAGTTGTTCCGAAACTACTGAGACTGTCATAACAGAGAGTAAAGAAAATAAAAAAATTAAATGAAGTCTCTATTGTCCTTCGAAATAATACTCTTAGCAACCATCCCAGGGCATAATTTATATTATAATAAGGAACTCTAATTGAGAAAAATTACACAACTGTGCATCATTTGTTTTTTTAGAAATCATGGCAATTTCAATATCTTCGAAACAGTCTTTGTTCTACCAATATAGTATACGTTACGTATTAGAAATAGCTTGTGTGAACGCGAACCTTTGAATTTTGGATGCCCTGTGTAACTTAAACAAGGGACTACCTAAAATAGCGCGAAATCATGTTTTAATTAACCAAAACACCTCATGTAAAGTAACGATACGATCTAGGAAAGTAGGAAAGCGTAATTATCTCATTAACCCTCGCCTTCGCAACAAAAATTAACTTTAGACGAAAGGGGTAGCTGTGACAGTGAGGTCATCGTCACGTATACAGCTCCACTTAGTTACTTACATCGCACATGGTGTTCCCAGGACGCCACGACGAATGTACGTGGCGCTACGTACAACATAATAACCTCGCTGACAACTGGCCAATGCCCTGTCATAAAAGAGGTCAAAGCTGAGTGCCACAATACAAGGGGAATGACGACGACCCTACCGAGTATTTTTATCTGTTGTATTCTGTGTTGTTTCTTATAATCGCCTTTCTGGAGTTTCCGTTGAAGCGTTCAAAGTAATTGAGAACGTTATCAAAGCAAGTCTTTACGATAAGTTTTTCTCAATGAAATGGCCAAGCGAGAAATATATATTTAACTTTTTACCGGTTTATGTCAACGCTTCGTGACATAAACGCGTCAAGCAAACGGACGTATTTATAGCTTCACTAAATGCTGCCAGATTGAATTTGAGATACAACGTTATTGCGATATTTTCACCAATATCGAGGATTTTAAAACTTGCGATGGATGTTTCATTGTTTCAACTGCCACTAAACTTGGATATATTAAGCGGCTATGCATTATTTTAATAATTATAAAGGTGTATACCATCAACAAAATGATAAGATACAAGCTTGATTAGTATAGATGCTGCTCAAATTACAACAAAACTTGTAAGGAAATTTGGGGTGAATCAGTCAGTCGTTGTTTAAAATTTCCAAGACACGAAGATAGAACAAAAACAGGATAATAGATGCCACATGCACTTATGGAATGCAGAATTGCCAAGCATTTCAGTAAATGAAATTCACTGTGGATACAGCATCGAAAGAAGAGAAACGTAAGAGTACTCTATCCCTTTCACTGCGGGAACCGTATTATTCCGCATAAAATTTTAGTGGCTCATGTGCGGGAACCGGAATATTACGCGGGCGTGTTTTAAGCACTTTTTGAAGCGACAGATCACTTCTGCCGTATTTTTTAGCATGCTATAGCATAATGTACTTCCTATTCTCGATATATGTGTATGACACTTTTTAGCCGCAGACTGCGGGAACCGTAAAATTCCGCGCTACTGGATTTTTCAGAGCGCACGCCAAGTATTCTTACATGTTACTTGTTCATTGAACAAATATGTTTGCATTTCATAAAAGTATGCGTAAATACCTGAATATTTGGATGTGGTGACGAACAATATCTAAACTGGGTTAACTGTTGTAAAAGTTAATTAGGGTTAATCCACATGAACCGGGGCGGAAGTTTAAAATTAGAATCTGTTTGCATTTGTATCAAAGTAGGTATGTGAAAAACCTGAACATTTGGATGTGGGGACGAACAATATTAAGTTGAATTCTATAATCCAATTGGGTCAACTCCTGTAAAAGTTAATTAGGTAAACCCTAATTACATACATAATCCAGGGCGAAGGGGTAATAGAATTTTTTTTTGCATGTTTATCAAAGTAAGCATACTTGGATAGTTCGCAGTTAACCTAATAATTCCAACTACTGTGTGTTAAATTTATAATAATTCAACCTAGTAATCATCAAGGGGTGTTTCAGTGTTATTTTTTTTGTAAATTATTTTTTACGTAAAACCTATACTCTGACTGCGGGAACCGTATTAATACGCAAGGTGCAGGGATCTGATTGCGGGAACCGTAATAACACGCACTACCTGTCGAACGCCGCACAGCGGACACGACTTGCAGAAACGAGTGCCGCAGTGAAAGGGCTATAAACTCTAAATGGAAAAAATAGGTTGATTTAAATCAACAGACCACGGCAATGTCAAAAAACGAATCTTAAAAAGAAAGATTTTTTTGTACCTCTAGCACGATGTAAAGAAGGTGCCTTACCTCATAGAACAAACTGTCATTTAAATCGCTTTTCATTACCAACTTTGTTGTCTAAGTGCTGAAATCAAGAAAAGAAAGAACTTTATCAGAACAAAAAACTCTGTTAGTGATTTTTTCCACAACAAATCTCTTAAATTTTACTATAGTATGGTATGTAAGTGGTTATAAGTCCATTTTTGGAAAAACTTGAGACCACTTCAACAGGAAGATCCACTAGGTATGCTTTCGGTAATAATCTAATGTTTAGGACCTAAATAAAACGATTTTTAGCAAACAAAATATTTTAAGTGTCCCTTTGTATGAATTATAGGGTAGCACTTGCAGAATATTAAATTGTTTTGAAAATTGTAAAAGTGGACTGTATTTAAATAGTTTTGAAGTTATTATTTTTTTTACATTTCTTTTATACCATGGCAACATACGAGTACATAGTTACCTGGCTATCTTAATTAAATACGAGTAGTTAATATGCGTTAACAACCTTCATATACAGGGGGTCCCGTTTTTCGAGGCAAGCATGGGTATCTCGCTTATCTTTAGAGATACAAAGTCGGCTAAATAAGACAAAACGCATTATTCAAAAATGTAAAAATCCAATATGGTGCCCATAAGACAAAAAACAGTTGACTATCGTATCTCGGCCTTTTTGAAAGATTTGAATTTTCATTAAAAAAGTGCCTTGATAATGTCTGAATTAGAAAAAACTGGCTTCAATGGTTTTCGAATTAAAAGGTAAAAACAAAAATTACAAATTCTCGTTTTTTTTCGGTATCTCAAAAACAAAATAATAATAAGGCAAGTATTTCTTAAGATTATTGCTCAGCATAAAGATGCGCACCTTTTGTCTTATTTAACTGACTTTGTTTCTCTAAAGATAAGCTTAGCCTCGAACAACGGGACACCCTGTATAAGGTGTCCCAGTTATCGTGAACAACATGAGGATCTCGTAAACGGTAATAGATACACAGTTAGTTAAATTGGTCAAAATGATCTATAATTTAAGAGTAACTGTTCTATGAAAAAATATCTTGCAAAAATTAATAGCTTTTGTGCCATTAATAAAAAAACAAATCACATAATTTTTTTAATTTTTGCTTATAACTTGCTTATAACTTGCTTAATTAAAAAATAATAATAAAAATGATTTTAGTCTATTTTTCATTGGTTAAAAACACTGGGTAAGCTAAGGTGTTAAGGAGTAAAACCGTGCCATTTTACAATTAAATTAGCCATGTAAGACGAAAATTTACGAATATATAAAAAAACAAAAAGTAAATGCATATTAAGATGAAACAATACCTAGTACCTACTTTGTTTTTTCTACTTATTTATAAACGAAACTGGTCCTAAATGTTGCGTAGTTTAAGTAAAATTTAAATAATTAAAGTTCAAAAAAACAACTTTGAATATCTTACAGTAGGGTTGAAAAAGCAAACCAACTTAATTTTTCAGTGGTTAAATGTTGTCAACGTAATAAATAAATTAAGAAAAACAGTAACCATGTTATTACAGTATACTCTTTGTGCCCTTTATTGAACCGCATGAACCCATATACGTAACGACATTAAATTTCAAAACATTTTGACCACCTTTAAACAACGTTCAAATGACAGTTTTCATGCATGTATTTTTCTATGGACAGAATAAACTTGGAAATGACAAACCACCAATTCAATTTTATAAATTTTTTACTGAGTATAAAGTCATTTATTTATAACTATTTATATGTACATTACTTTTCTGTCTATTTTGCTTTTATAAATTTGTTTTACAAACATTTTACAAACATTATACAAATCAACGCTGCTTCTGACACTTTTTTCGTTTTATGTCTTACTAAAGCCCTATTTTATAGGTTGTACTTTTTACGCGTAAAAGTTTGATATTTTTACGATATCAGTAAAAAATTAGGTATTCGCCATTTTTACTAAACTTTAAAAAGCACGTAAAGAAAGCCTTCAGAAAATACTGTGTATTATTTACACCTTTTTCATAACCACTTCAGGAATATAGAAAACAGATAAACGCATTTTTTAACACTTAAGTTTTATCACTTAAAGAATGTAAAAAATATGACGGTCTAACGGTTTTATTTGATCATTGACTAACAGTAAAAAAGTTGAATTGAAATTGTACCTTTATTATCCCTTGGGGAAACGTATTTTCCATTTTTTAAAGTGAGACTTAAAAAAAAACGTTTAGGCTTTTTCTCAACTTTGTGCATAGTTTATACTCGTATTAAGGTTTATGTATTAATTTAAAATATAAAGGTACTATCAGTTCTAAGAAATTAACGAACAAGATTATCGTAAGGATCAAAATTTTATAAATACACAAAAAACAAATAGATGTCGATTAAACAAACTTTTCTAACAGTAAAAAAGTTGAATTGAAATTGTACCTTTATTATCCCTTGGGGAAACGTATTTTCCATTTTTTAAAGTGAGACTTAAAAAAAAACGTTTAGGCTTTTTCTCAACTTTGTGCATAGTTTATACTCGTATTAAGGTTTATGTATTAATTTAAAATATAAAGGTACTATCAGTTCTAAGAAATTAACGAACAAGATTATCGTAAGGATCAAAATTTTATAAATACACAAAAAACAAATAGATGTCGATTAAACAAACTTTTATTGTTTTATATAAAAAAAAAAACTAATTATAGATTTTTGTTAAAAAATAAATGTTTTTTTATTCCTTTTTTCTTAACGATCTAATTGTATGTTAGTAGTTTTGACCACAAAAAATCTTAGTGTGCCGGCAAGATTAATACACCAAACCACATCCAAAATCACAAAAAGTTTAAATCCGAAGAATATTGTTTGTAAATATTAGGTAGGAGCAAAAGTATTTTCGTTTTTTTTTTTTTAGTCATCTTGGATATTAAACAATTGATAAAAGTTTGACAAGTTATATGTCAAATGAAAAAGCGCATCTTCTAGTTTATTTTTTGTGTCAGTTAGTTTAATTGCTTGTGGTTAAAAGTTCTTTAAAGGCTGGTTTACATTAGTCGAGTAACTCGGCCCAGTAAACTCGGCCCAGTAACTCGACCCAGCACTCGACTCGCCTCTCATTTTCTGTTGAGCGTTTACACGACACAATTTTAGTATGACAGTAGTTGGTCGCTTTAATAACAAGTATGACCCGTCGACATCTACGTTATATAGTGAAAAAAAAGGTGTTTAAAAATTTGCGACGTTTTATTAAGTGAAATTAATGAAATTATCGAGGATGAAGAAAACAGAAGAAAAAGAAAGTGGGTACGTAATTGGATAGGGAGGAGAGATGCCCTAGGTGCATCAGCACTCCTATTGAAGGAACTTGCAGCGGAAGATATTAAGGTCTACGAATGACCCCCGAAATATTTAAAAACCTTTTGGCAATGATTACACCTAAAATGCAAAAACTGGACCCTCACAAGGGAGGGTCACGATACGTTGTCGCTAACATTTGATTAAGGCTGTGTTTATTGCATTAAGGACATCAAAACTAAATGTTTTCCAGAGTTATACGCGCCACTGGCCATTTCCTTCGCAAAAATAGGGGAAAAACTGAAAAATTGGTATAAAAAGGTCATTTTTGCAATCGCGTTGGCCATAAAACCGTCAGAGATTGATTTTAAATTTTTCTATTACCAATACGCGCATCCTATGCAAGTAAAATGGTGCAAAGTTTTTGAAACAATCTTGAACGGTTCCGGAGAAAACCGTCAAAAACGAAACCCCTGCATGAGCGCTATGATTTGAGAAGTTGTGGTATATCTGTATATCTATATCTATGCGACGCATAGGCGGTTAACATAGGGTTAGCAAAGGCCTCGTTTTGTATGACGGTTTTATGGCCAACGCGATCGCAAAAATTACTTTTATTATTCAACTTTTCAGTTTTCCCATTTTTTTTCGAAAAAAATGGCCATTGGGACATATATTTATTATTATTATTTCAGCGGAGGTGGTCCCCTTTCGGGTTCCTGTACTGCGACCTATTGGTCTATTGTACCCTCTGGTGATAGCCATTTAAAGAAGTCCTGTGTTTTTAAAAAACTCCAGGATTTTCTTTAAGGGTGTTTTTCTTAGCTCATCTTGGTTGGCTTTTTCCATCCCTAGAAGTTTGCGCCGGTAGGGTGTGAATCCTTCACACTGGCATATTACGTGAAGAGGAGTTTCTTCTTCTTCACCACATCCTCTGCATATATCGGTCTCTGAGAGCCCTATTATGTAGTAGTGTTTGTTTATCCCAATGTCCTGTGACGAGTCCTGTGGTTGCTCTGATGTCTGCTCTGCTCATCCTGAGCATTTCTTCTGTCTTTTCTTTAGAGACCATTGACAGGATAGCCTTGGAATGGGCTTGTCCTGCAACTTTTTTCCAATGAGCATTGTGTCCTTGCATTAATATGTCAGTAAGACACCGCTTGGCTGTTCCATATAATGTACCAACTGCGGGTTCTGCTCCGAAGAAAGGTGTCTCGCTGCCAATTTTGGCTAGGCGATCTGCCTTCTCGTTCCCTGGTATATTAAAGTGCCCTGGGCAACATACCAGTTTAACATTATTCCTGCTTCCTAGCACGTTGAGGGCTTGTATGCAGTTCAGAACAAGTCCTGAGTTTACTTCCGACGAGTCAAGAGCTTTTAACGCTGCTTGGCTGTTGGACACTATGAAGATTCTTTCATTATTAAAATCTCTAGTGGCACATATAACTCTGTAAAGTATTTAGTTCTGATGTTCATGATGCAATAAACACAGCCTTAATCAAATTTTAGCGACAACGTATCGTGACCTTCCCATGTCAGATGAAGGATGCAATATCAGCTCAAGTGAAGTTGGAAGTGACCTTGTATTTTATGGCTACTGGAATAGCTACCGTTCTCTGCAACATTTTTTCAGAGTTTTGAAGCCATCTGTTTCCAACGGGATGCCATTTATGATTTATTTCTGTAGTTAGCTTTGGTCATAATCCAAAGGCATTCAAGCTCACGATAACGCTCCACGAATTTAAAAGTTTCCACTTCCGTCAACTTCATATTCACTTACAGGCAAATTTTTCACAAATATATCTTATTTTTTGGTACACAACTGGCTACATGCTAAACAGGAGAACTAGTTGCTAGGCGATTTCATCGCAGAGTAGTGGGGAAGACGAAAAATGGGCGAGTTACTATCCTTTCCGCTCGACCACTCGACTCGCCTAATTACTCGCCTGTTTACTCGACTCGACTATTACTCGACTCGACTATTACTCGACTCGACTATTTACTCGACCATCTGTTTACACTGGTCGAGTAGACATGAGTAACTTGACTCGCCTGGCTACTTGCCCGTTTACTCGACTAATGTAAACCAGCCTTTAATGTCTGAAACAAATGTTGAAGTTCTTGCAATTTTACGTCACTACTAGAAATTGGGGCGAAGCGCCGCTGATGCCGCACGAACTATACGTGATGTGGAAGGTCAGGATACTATCTCAAATCGTGCTGCACAAAATTGGTATATAAAATTCAAAAACGGCGATACCAGCCTTCAAAAACAAGCTCGTTCTGGGCGGCCCTCCATGGTAGACCAGGAGGCCCTACTTCAAGCCGTCGAGGAATCGCCAGCAACAACTACTACAAATTTATCGCACGAACTTGGGCCTTCGCGATGAACTATAGGTCGCCACCTACATAAGCTAGGTAAATCCACAAAACGCTGTAGAGAAATACCCCATGATTTGTCACCAAAGCCAGCAGAACGTCGGGTCAGTGTATGTAGAGAACTACTCAGCAACCCTCAAGACCATCGGTTCTTTCGCCTGATTGTGACCTGCGACGAAAAGTGGATCTACCTTCGTAATCCCAGTAGATCAAACCAGTGGTTAAGTAGAGGACAACGTGGAGAACCTGTGGTAAAGCGCGGAAGATTCGAAACCAAGGTAATGTTTTGCGTCTGGTGGAATTACGAAGGTGTGGTTCACTTTGAGTTGGTTCCTGATGGTCAAGCGATCAACGCGGAACTCTACTGCGAGCAGCTTGATCGAGTGTACGCATCCTTACAACGAAAATACCCTGCTTTGGTCAACCGACGACGAGTGCTGTTACAGCAAGACAACGCTAGACCGCATACGGCCCAAATGACCCTCCGGAAACTGGAGGATCTTGATGGAATAGAAGTGCTACCACACCCTGCATACAGTTCCGACCTAGCACCATCGGATTACCACATGTTCCGGTCAATGGCGCATTCCCTGACTGGGCGGGACTTTGCTTATGTTCAGGAAGTAGAAGAAGGGTGTCGCGAGTTCTTCGACTCTAAGTCCCAAGAATGGTACCGGAGGGGAATTGAAAACCTGGCAAAAAAATGGATTAAGACCATTCAATACAATGGACTATTTATTGATTTTTGATTTAATTTAGTTTGTTAAGAATATTAAAAATAAATATCATGTTAAAAAACGAAAATACTTTTGCTCCTACCTAATATGTATATCTACGAGGTTACCTTAAAAAGTTTCCGAAATAACCGAAAGGGAGCATTAACATGAGATTGCGATAATTATTATTATGCAAGCATTTGTGGGGGTAATGTGCCAAGCCATCTGACACCTGACTGCAATCATCATTTATTTAACTTTTGTTTTGCCACGGTATGTTTACCGTCGTTTCTTGACATGCTGAGAATGTGTAATCATTACGATCAACGTGTCGCCCACAAATTTTGTTTAAAATTAGGTTACACCGCCTAAGAGTTCTACGGCATGTTGAAACAAGCTTTTAAGCACGTTGAGCGCCGCATGGGCCACCGGTGCCCATTTTGTGACTTGACTCAGGGACCGGGTGGCCACCGGTGGCCACTCGCAAGGTTTAGCTTAAACTACACGTGTCCACCGGTGGCCACGATATGCATTGATTTTCCCATACATGTCTGTTGTACGGTCCCAGAGGCAAGTATACTTGTGTTTGGGTTGGGCAGATTGTGCGACAAAGTAGAAAAAACACGAAGTTAAAAAAATTCTTGAAATATATTAAAAAATGGCTTGGTCCCAGCGACACATTAGCTGTTTTGGGGTCGGCGCTCAACGTGTTAGGGAAAAAATTAGTCAAGAATGATTTATCAATCACGACAATGCACTAGGTCATTTAGCGCTTTCACTAAATAGAAATCGCTTAAGGTTTTAATAACGTTAAAGTATTTTGAACATTTATGCTGGCAATCAAGGAAAGATACGCGTACATCCTCGCTCAAGACCAGTGCTTCTAAGATTACAGTGAAGAAAGCATTTGTGGCACTATTCCTGGAGCTTTTTAAGACCACCTCGTATACTGTTTAATTATTGTTAAGAACAACTAACAATTCAGACGCAATAAAAGCAGATAAAGTTAAGGACGATCTGAAAAATGCTAGGTTTGGAGTGGCAGGCTGTGGAAGCAAGTGAAATATGCAACAAAGCATTAGTTTATAATATTTTCGGAAAAAATTATTTATTAAAATATCTATTTCGCAACTTTCAGAACGCTTGCGCCAAACGGTGTGTTGTATTGTACTTTCTAATAATCAGTATTAATATTTGTTTTTAGTTTAGTTTAGTAATTATAACTAAATAAGTAATTTTTTTTATCTTAAATAACTTTTTATTTATGACCTGTTAACCATGTGGAAGAACTTTATGATGAAGGTTATTAATTAATTTTATCATTAAGCTTAATTTATTTCTTTATTGCTTCTTTTATTATGTTTTATGGGAACATTAAGTTTTATTGGCGGTCTATTGACTCCTATAATTAATTTCTCATCAGCTTCGGCATTGCAGTTGAACACTGCTCCGTATCGTTAACGTAGCAGTCAAGATAAACACGTTGTCGGTCAATATTATACTCAAATTCTTCGCAGGAAACGTCTTCTCTATTCGTTGTAAAGCCACCCCCAACCTACATCAACTCCCGCCTCTGTCCATCGTTAACTGTATATCATGGCCATTCTGTAATTAACAGTGACCCTTTATCATTTCAGCCGTGGTCTCCATGGGGTAGTCGATTGTTGGTAATGAATATATGCCTGCATTTAGTGTATTAATACAAATTCAGAACTGTTGTACATTTGCTTTTGAATGGCGTCCCACATTTGCATCTGTAGCTTTTACTGTTCACATTGTTGTACATTTGATGAAAACTATTTTAATGAAGGCATAGCGCGAATATCACCAAATATAACAGGATTAACACATTGTGTGTGTCGTATAATTTTTTTTTCCCGTTTTATAGTTTTATTTACTCATTCATTATTATAGATCCGGTTGATTACCAATCAATTACCTTTTTTCAAGGATCTTTTGTCGAACTGTAATATCAGTTTAACGACTCTCGGGTCCTATTAGTTTTGGTATTATTTAATATTTATGAAGATTAAAACTGATGATGAGACAAGAGTCTTAAAAGTGGTTATGCATTTCGATAAGAGATGCTTAGAGAGACAAAAACATGATATTTAATTAAGCCAATTTACGAGTTTATTGAATATGATTTTCAACAAATAATGTTTTCCACTATTCTGCAGCGATTACTTAAGAGGCTTTTTGGTAATTAACAAATCGAATTATATTACTATAAGGATGTTTAAATTTAAATATCTTAACTAAACACATTTAAAAAATTTTTGTAGGTATATTTTAAATTAACTAGAAAAAAAATTGTGTAGTATGTAAAATCCAACAAGTTATACTGTTTTTTAAGACAATTATATCTTGTGTGTATTTTCTTCAGATATTATTACCCCTTCCGATAACCTCGTTTGTTTTTAATAATAACTCCAACAAGCTTTACATATAATTGAATCATCCCGTAAATAGCATTAAAACATGAACTCAAAATTTTGATGTTTTTAAAAAAGGCGCTATTAGACTTAAGTTTTTAAATAGAATATGTATGGTTTGAAATTAAAAAGTAAGGGTGAACTTTCTTGTCTTTCAAATTCTGTATTGGGCAGAAACTTGAGTGTCACCGTTAGCGCAAAGCCAAAATAACTAGACCAGCGTTTTCCAAATAGTGGGTCGCGACCCGGCACCGGGTCACGAAAGCAAAATGCCGGGTCGTAACAAGAAACAGCATTATACTTCTCAGTAACAAATTATTTGGTTTAAGTTTAATTTCTTTACATTTTTGTAAGAGATAATGCTTCTTTATTATGATATATGAAAACTGTGTGACTGTGTGTACATTCAAATCTGTTTTATTTTAGCTAAAGGCCAGTATGGGTATTAAAAATTTTGGTGGGTCACGAAAGAGAAGTATAAACATAACCGGGCCATGAAAAAAAAAGTTTGGGAAACGCTGAACTAGGCTATACAGGGCGGTCTACATATAAGGGCCACTAATTACGATCTCGTAAACGGTAAGAGCTATAAAGAAGTAAAACATGACAAATTGTTCTCCTCTCTGAGACCTATTTAGTGAAGCTTTAATATTTAAAAACAGTTCCATGGCACACTAGATAACAACCAAAAACCAAAATGGGCATTTTTTTTAAATCGTTAAGAAATCGATTATAGTTGATGGTACAAAAATATTTTTGGGGAAAAAGTTGTAGATGTTTTTATGCACTGTGAAATGAAAACATTCATTTGTTTCAATATTGTTTAAATTCATCGCACACTACAGCTTTATAGGGACTTTTTGATGAATACGATTTGTTTTAAGCGTAATTATCAAAATAAATTTATTAAACCTTATATTATTGAAAAGAGGAGAAAAATCCTTTTTCTTGAAGTCATAGCCAATTATAGTTACCATTTATAAACATGCAAGTTTGTAGTTTATCTAAGAATATAAACAATATTGAAACAATTTACATTTTACAGTGCGTATAAACTTTTTCCCCAAAAATGCTTTTGTACCTTCAAGTATAACCGAGTTATTAACGATTTAAAAAAAAATGCCCATTTAATTTTTGTTTATTATCTAGCTAGGCATGGAACTTTCTTAAAACATTTAAGCATCACTGAATAGGTCTCAGAAAGAACAATTTGTCTAATTTAAACTTCTTAATTGCTCTTACCGTTTACGAGATTCAAATATTGGCCCTTTTATGTGGACCACTCTGTAGTTTAAAGTTGAAACAGACAAGGACCTAATAAATAAGTAGAAGATGAAGAAAAAAAAAGAAAAAAAAATATTAAAAACCAGATTTTAATTTTTAACTGCACTATTGTCAAAAAAAAAAACGATGCGTCTTTTCAACAATTTTTTATTATGTAGCGTATTTTAAAGTTACTTTTAAAGCAATCCTATTTTCAAAAATGAAACCTTGTTATATATGTGCTGCTAATATTTCATTCAAGAATTTTCTACCCATATATTTAGGTTTGTTTTTATAATTGCTTTATAACAATTAAGCTAAAAATGTTAAGCATTTAAAATCCTAGAGAGCCGAGAAAAAGTTGCAAAGATCAATTGAAATAAACCCATATACATTATACACATACCTTGATAAAAGAAAGGACGAGAAAATAGCTTTACACACACCAGAGAAAAATATGTAAATATGTCAATATTGTTCCTAATAATTTAAACATTGCCACGTGTAAGGTCAAATAGCTTTGATAAAGATATAAATTTTAAATTAAGGGAATACCTTTTCCAAAACATCTGAATCGTTAGTAAACAATTGACATCAGTACTCTTCCGGAGAATCCGGAACGGTTGGTCACCCTAGAGATACCTACATGAATATCGGTCAGTGGAATTCTGTTACTTTTGCAGATATAACAGGTCACGTGTATCAAGTTCACTAATTAAAAACTGTTTGTTTAGTTTTAATTGTAATTTAACTCAACAAAGCATATGGCACAGATGTTCACGCATAAAGTGAATTTAAATTAGAAATGTCGGAGAAGAACAATACATGAAAATGAGCTCTCGAATTCCATTTCTACAGTATAAAGCGCAGTAACTTTAATTACACTTTGACTAATTAAAATAATAGATGAACGCAACTGAAGGTTGCATGAAGAAAATAACCCCTTTAATAAACGTCAGTGTTATTAAGAATGTATAATTAGAAAAGATTAAACTTGGGAATGTTTTTGCGCGACCAGAGAATAGTGACTTGTAATCTGTGGAGGGTAATGGATGCTGTTACACGAAATATTCCGGTAGACTAGAAGCTGGGGTGCACATGAAACGCTGGTCCACACTCTCCAGTGTTGTAAAATATGGCTCACGCTCCATTACACCTAACAGCTATGTTTTGCCTTTTAATCTTAAAGGTAGTGGTTACTAAGCCACACAGTAATAGCTGCGAGTTTCTTTAGCTTCTTTATGTGGACGTAAAAGCAGTGGCAATATTTGTACCCGCTTGACGTGCCAAGACGAATCGGTCTACCATCGATCGGCGTTAAGTCATTTTTAGTATATGACGACCATAATTTTTATCAACACCCTTTTATTTTTATGCCACGAGTTTTCAGCAAGGAAATGGCTCTTTGCAACATGTGTTTACTACTATTTATTGTCCATTACCGCAGTATATATTATGCACGAGTGTTTAAAAATTTAAATAAATTCTACGAAATAATTGGAATGAATAAACAAAACATATTTTTAACCAAAAATATGCTTTAAATAACAGTTGAATTATTTTTATAGTAATAAATAACTTTATCGCATTAAATATTTGTTAAATATTGATTAATAAATATAATTAATGTCTAACTCATTCTTGATAAGTATATTAAAAAAAATACTCATTAAATCGTCTCTACCAAAAAACATATTTATAGTGCATAATATATGTCAAATTTTTGCTCTCAAAAAACTGCTCTCAGGTTATTTTTATGTTGTGAAATATCAAGCACAAAATATAATTAATTGATGTATTATGGACATTGTTTCATTAAATTAACTTAAAAAAATGAAAACATGGCGCAGCTGTTAAGTTGATTATAAGGCATTGTTATAAATCTGTGGCGGTATGGCAGAAGTTGATATGTTCCCTTTTCATGTTTTTGAGAAATCAAAGAAATAACTTTCAGTCGTTTTTATAAAATCACTAAATGTGAGCATATAATCACAAGTAAGTTTAATAAATGGTTACATTCATACTTTGACATCTACCTGTTTTCATTCAAAATAATCTTTAATTTGGGGGTGGGGGGGCGAGTATGACACCTACATAGTACCGTCGCGCGGGGTGACTTGAGCTATTTTTCCACAAAGTCTTTTACGTTTTATCATGTACCTAATTATAAAACATGAAAGGTTCCGTGTTTGAAAATTGGAGGAAAGGATACAAACTGCATGCCCTATAGTTTGAGAAAAGCTCAGAACTCATAAAAACTTGGATTTTTTAAAATTCAAGGGGTGGCTCATGACACCCCATGGATTAAGCCACATGATAATAAAGTGCATATTTGATGCTCTACTGCAAATTTAGCCCCTACTGAGGCAAAATGAGCCACCCACAGTGTTTAAAAAAAAAACTGCCAATTTTTTTCCATAGAATATCAAAAAATATATAAATCGCTGGTATTTTATTAAAAATTTGCATTTACGGAATAAGCAGACTTAGCATAAGTACAATCATATTAACAGGTGTTGCATGACCTAACGGCCAAACTTAAGAAGCATGTTGCTTGAGTCAATTTAAGCAAAAATGGTTATATAAAGAACACCTAGTCCAAAACTCGATGGTTATCGAAGTATAGACCTTTAAAGTTTTGCCCACCTCCCTTTTTACAGATTAAGACATATCAATATTTGCCACTGCCCATAGCCATCTCGTCTGTAAAATTTTGACTTATCCAATTGTGCCAACTTATGAAAACCCCTTTTAAGAAGACATTTCAACTGAAAACTAAAAAATGAAAATTTTGGACATATCAACTTCTGCCATACCACCACTCAAATAAGGTGTAAAATACAAAATTTAAGGTAAGAGTAAAAGCAATAATAGAAAGAAAAGATAACTCAACGGATGAGAGCTTTTTGGTGGATTGAAATTTTGCAATTAAATTGCATTAATTATTCCAATATTAAACGATTCATTTTGGTGGTTACTATGGTTTAGGTTCATTGGGTAGAATTGACGGGTGCAATTTATTTTTACAACACGAAAACGCCTGTTAATTCTACCTAATATGAATACTAAAAAAATAATAGTAATTGTAAACAAATCAAGCTTAAGAAAAAAATGTAATTGCAAAATGTCAATCAACCAAAAAGTTCTGATAAAAAAAACAACAGGGCTCGCACTGTTTAGCCCCATGTAAGGGTAGGAGATGATTGAAAATATTACTATGGGAAACCTTTTAATAAGTGCAAATTATCTACCAAATATAATTCTCCTAGATTTATACAAATTTGAGAAATAAAATTTTACCGCTCCCCTTTAGGTAGTTATAACTCAGAAAGAAGACGTTTAATTATCGATAAGGAATCACCTCCAGATTTTTTTGCATTATTTAAGAAACACCCTGTGTATAATCCAATCCTCTGATAAATTGTTTTAAATACGAAATGTAATTAAAGAGTGCATTTTCATTTTAATTGGAGATATTTATGAGTGGATGACAATAAGTTTAAATGTGGGACAATCCCCCCTAATGGGGTACGTGTGGTCACTATCTTATACCACCTCAGCTAAAATACCGTGACAAAAGCACGTTGCTACTTACGGGTTTCTAGTAATTTTTTTGTCAAATTGTCCAACCTTTGGAACCTTTAAAAAGTATTCAAATTATTTTTACAGAAGCCGCTTTTCAATTTGTCAAGTCTTGTGCAAACTTATTTATTCGTTGCTTTTACCCTAAATGGTTGTGCAGTGCTCATACAATAGCGAATTAATTTAGTTTTTTTAATCCCTTATTCACACACAAAAGCGGGTTGTGTTGCTCATAAATCTAAATATCTGTCGATCTATTTTCTTCGTCAGAATTATTTCTCGATAAACATTTTAATCCAAGCTTAAACGAATTATTGTGTATAGAATCCTTTGATTAAAGCTGTATTTAAAATATAATTAATAACGACTCTAAAATGATCATTCCAGCTTCTAAAACTCCTATTCGGTTTGCGATAACAAAGTAAACGGGATTTCATCAGCTTTATTTTCTATGGGCCACAGTATGAAAATTAGAGTGATAAACGCAGAAAGATGTTAAAACATAGGTCAGCTAATGGACCAATATCCCTGGAGTAATTAAATTATGCACACGTGACCACTACACCGTTAAATAATCGCAAGGTTACTGTAATTGGATTCCGTCCATTTAGAGCCGTAAAATGTTGAGCTTTGAATAAGCCGTTTAAATATTTTAGTAAATTATTATAAGTGGGTCTAATGCTAATGCCCATTAAAAGTATTTCAACGTTAACATTTTAGCAGTCACATGTAACTTCGAAGCTATGATGCTAAAGTGCGAGTGGGCGGGAGACGTAATTAATTTTAATGGCAAAGTAAGTTATTTTGCTTTAAAAATTATAATACTGTAACACAATATCTTAAGTATTTACCGTCTACGGATTGGACAAATCCAGTTGGCGAAATTCTGAACTATTTTATGCATAGAACACAATTATGTCATTGGATTTGTAAAAGCGACTTTTGTTTTTCTGCAACAGCGGAGTATTAAAACAGAAAAATAACCTATGTGATTACCTATTGCATAATAAACAATTAAATTGCTGTTAGCAAACACAACGTAAATCGATTTTTCATGCAAAATGAGATTTCGATATTTTTGCCTTCCTTAGGAGTAAATCCATCAATTGGCTGTAACAAAAACCCAAGTGTGATGAGCTTTGTTGCAGTTTAAACGGATTTTTTTTTTAAACGGAACAAGTTGAGTGCAAAAATAACCCAAGTCCCTCGCGTTTGGTTGTTTTTATACTAAATAGTCTATACCTTTTTTTTTTTTAATTTCCGCGGAGGTGGTCCCCTTTCGGGTTCCTGTACTGCGACCTATTGGTCTATTGTACCCTCTGGTGATAGTCCATTAAAGAAGTCCTGTGTTTTTGAAAAACTCCAGGATTTTGTTTAAGGGTGTTTTTCTTAGCTCATCTTGGTTGGCTTTTTCCATCCCTAGAAGTCTGCGCCGATAGGGTGTGAATCCTTCACACTGGCATATTACGTAAAGAGGAGTTTCTTCTTCTTCACCACATCCTCGGCATATATTGGTGTCTGAGAGCCCTATTATGTAGAAGTGTTTGTTTAGCCCACAGTGTCCTGTGACGAGTCCTATGGCTGCTCTGATGTCTGCTCATCCTGAGCATTTCTTCTGTCTTCTCTTTGGAGACCATTGACAGGATAGCCTTGGAATGGGCTTGTCCTGCAACTTTTTTCCAATGAGCATTGTGCTCTTGTGTCATTAAGACACCGCTTGGCTGTTCCATAGGATGTACCAACTGCGGGTTCTGGTCCGAAGAAAGGTGTCTCGCTGCCAATTTTGGCTAGGCGATCCGCCTTCTCGTTCCCTGGTATATTAGTGTGCCCTGGGCACCATACCAGTTTAACATTATTCCTGCTTCCTAGCATGTTAAGTGCTTGTATGCAGTTCAGAACAAGTCCTGAGTACTTCTGACGCGCCAAGAGCTTTTAACGCTGCTTGGCTGTCAGACACTATGAAGATTCTTTTATTATCAAAATCTCTTTCTGATAGTGTTTCTGCACATAAGTGCATAGCATACACCTCAGCTTGAAATATGGTTGCACACTGTCCAAGGCTAACAGATTTGCCTTCTGTTGTGCTGCTCCCCATATTTTGTAGCCTGTTCCATTTTGCGTTTTTGACCCGTCCGTATACCAGACCAGGCCATTAAGCTCTATTTCATGACGCTCCCATTGGTCTTGTGTTGGAATTATGATTCCAAAGGTTTTCTCAATGGCTAGCGTCCTGTTTATTCTATCCATACATATACACACATATAAGACTACCTGGTTATTAACATGTGTTTTCATTGTCAATTTTTGACGTTTATGTTTGAAATATTAACTTCTACATTGTGTACACTGACTCCGTGCAGATTCGAGTTTTAATATATTGTAGTTATAAAATTGACTGCCGTTGATAAAAAATGAAGGATAGTAATGCTGCATTTACATGCCGAAAACAACAAAATAACGTTTTTGAGTACCTACTCCAGAAACACTTCTTCCCAATTAATTTTTTCCCTATGATCGCTTGTTCGGAGCGATAGAAAGACATTTAAATAAAATTTGAACAGGCCAACAAATGAAACACAAACACAAAATCACTGTTTTTTTTATTATTTTACTAATAGTTTATAAATATGTATATTGTACAACTAGGTGTTCATTTATTTACCGTTTATATAAAGGGTGGTCCACATAGAACGGCCACTATTGGAATCTCGTAAACGGCAAGAGCTACAAAGAAGTTTAAACTAGATTATTCCTTTTTCGGAGACTTATTCAGTTATGCTTTAATGTTTTTAAAAATTTCACTGGCACGCTAGATAATAAACTAAAACAAGTTAACTTTTTTTTTAAATCGTTAATAACTCGCTTATACTTGATGGTACAAAAATATTTTTAGGGAAAAAGTTATAGAGTTCTTATACGCACTATAAAATAAAAACATTCATTTGTTTCAATGTGGTTTATATTCTTAGATAAATTACGAATTTGCATTTTTTTTTAATGGAAACCATAGTTGGCTATGACCTTATGAAAAATCATTTTTTTAATAAGATAAGGTTCAATATATTTATTTAATATTTGGGCGCAACACAAATAAAACTCATGAAAAAGTCTCTACGAAGCTTAGGAGTGCCATGAAACAAAGGATAATTTAGTTTTGTCATTTAATGCAAATTTTAACTATTGTAAAAGTTAAACATTAAATCAATAATAACCCAAATTTATTAATAAAAAAAAAATAAGGGTGAATACAGCAGAAATAAGGTTTCAACAAAAATCAAGGAAAACCCAAAAAACATCGTATCAGAAATGAAATATTATATAGAGAACAATTACAGATGAAATCAGTTAAAACCAAGGACTGAGAACGGAACGAAAACGAAAACGTTAAACGAAATTAACCGAAATTTTTTTAAGAACGAAAACGAAACCGAAAACGAAATTATTATTTTTCGTTCCAGAACGAAAACGAAATAAATATTTTCCAAAACCGGTTTTAACCGGTTTTGTTGCTGGGGAGACTCGACGAGGCAGTAAAAAATCTCACTTGAAATATTTACGTGAATGTGTATTAACAACTTTATTGTTTATACTTGCAATTTCGTGTAACACAATTAACGGTACAGATATTCTCTATTTCTAATTTGTTTTTTAGATCATCAATATAGAATATACACTTGATTGGATATATATTATCAATGTGTATGTTTTATTTGTGTTTAGACATAATAATAGTAAAATTTATTCTCACTTCGAAAAGGACTAATGTAAAAGAAGATTTATTGGAAGATGTGTTGCTAGTAAGATTTAACGGAATGTGAAAATGTATATTGTATGGTATGTACAAACTATAAAGTTAAAGTATATTTCAAGTTAATATAAGTTTTTTTTCTAAATATCTTTTTTATTCACAACATTTAGTAAATTATCCACTTGCATTCATTCTTTTGTCTTTTTAAATAATTACAGCAGGATCTAATTTAAATTCAAATGCATAGATTTTTAGTACTAAAACAAATTTAAAACAGCACTTGCTATATTTTCGTATTTTTGGATAAAGATCGTGTGTCTAATTTAACCTAATCACGTTGTGTTTTTGCACCTTACGGGTGTTAACTTAATAAAATGGTTAAATGTTATGTGTTTAACGATTTGGTAAATTTAATATGGCGATGGTTCGCCAGTCTAAAATATGCTGTCCGTGAGCATCAAACCCCTTCGTCATCGTTTATATTTTAGTTAAGACGCAAATATTGTTATCGTACTTATAGAGGGTTGTGGTGACTAAAAAAAAAATTGATTTTTTGATGACAAAAAAATATTGTGAAACCGGTTTTAACGGTTCACCGGTTCACGAAAACGAAAAAAGATTTTTTTCGGTTAAAACGAAAAGAACGAAAACGATATATTTCGTTTTTGTTCCGAACAGAAACGAACGAAATTTTTTTCGTTTTTAGTCCCTGGTTAAAAGTTAAAACAAAAATAAAAATACAAGCAAGACAGCTTGGATGGATGGCACACATTTATAAAATGAAATAAAACAGGTTAACCATAAAAACCTATGAAGCACAGGGAACAAACAAGGGGGGCACCCTGCATGTAAAACTTATAAAAATTATGGTATGTTATTAATATTTCAAAGTTTAAGGGCCATAATACTTTTCTTTCCAAATTTGATCAGCACCAGATTTTGCAACTAAGCCTTAATTTCCTTACTGTTAATAAAGTAAGATCGCCATGTTAAGCCTTTTATTTGGGACACCCTGTTTATGTACAATCCAAAGTCATATTTAAAAATAACGCGCTCCTCTAAATATTTTGTAAAAAATGCCAAAGTTTTATGAGTTAATATACAGAATTAACAGGACTGGGACGATTGTTTTGGAATATTCTGTGTTTTCACGTTTTTCATTTGTTTCGATTACTGCTAAAAATACCTATGATTTTGTTGCGCAATTTTAAATCATGTATTAATATTCTTTTGTATTTCGGTTGCATATTTGTAGTGGACAAGCATTTGCTGAAATGAGCAAAATCCTGAAAGGCAAATATGTAAAAAACTACTGGCATTTACAAAAGAAATGTTTGTTATTTCATTTAAAATAAAAATGAAAACAGCGGGCATTCATTTGAAATATGTTTGGACTAGCTGAAGGCATCTTTTCCTCGTTTCGCACTGTATTACGGAATTGAGTTCATTTATGTTAAAAGTAGTCTACGGAACTAATTAAAAGTAATATATCATGAGGGATCTCATCCCTTATTAACATGTCCCGACGCCCTGGATACGTAGTATTGCACGATTTTAGAACCCAGTGCATAAAATTCGTATATCTCAACATAAAATGTAACCACAGTATAAAACCATGTTTTATCTGTGGAAAAGTGAGCTTTACTGGCGTAATAGAGTTTTACTGTATTTTGTTGGTGCGGATACCAAAGAAAAAGTTTTTTAACTAAAAGTTCCTTCTCGTCTTTCCACAAGTTAATTTTAGAATTGTTGTTCGATATACTGCTGCGTTAAGTGGTGTTTCAATCAACTAACTATATTGTTGTCTTTAGTTAATAGAAAACTTTTATAGTTTTTACGTATTACTTTATTAAAAGTTTATTTAAAAAAATATTGCATCAACTTTACATTAAAATAAATTAATAAATTTTAAACGATACTAATAAAATAAATTTCAGTACAACATTTTTAACAATCATCTTGTTAAACTGTATAACATAGATCTGTGCTTTTCAATTTTTTGCAATCGGCGGTTTCTGAACTATACCTACCGGGTGATTCAGTTTGACTGCCGCGCCTCTATAACTTTTTAATCATTGAAAATAACCCCAACACACCTTATATTTTTGGAAACGGCGACAAATTCTCTATTTAGTGATGTGCGTGCATCTGTTATCACTACGATGACGCATGTCAAATGCGCGATAGGCAACTTTTTTTTTTTTTTAATAACATAGTAACCATAGTATACAATTTCTTGTTGATTAGGATAGCGAATTTAATCCTGAATCCGACCATGTATTAAAAGAGCATGCCTACACAAGTAAATTTTTGAGAAAAATCAGTTCAAATTTATTTCTTCCACACTCTCCGTGAATTAAAATCATTTTTAACTTTTCTTGGTAACTATAAAATTCAATTTTGACTTAACAATTAACAATTAACAATATTGACAACATAGGTTATAAACTTTAAACTGTCATTTACAGAGGTGATCGCTTTTTGTTATGTTAAATATAATGTTTGCTATAATTTGAATAAACTTTGAACTGATTTTTCTCGAAAATTTTCTATGTATGCATACTTTGTTAATACATAGTCGGATTCAGATTCAAATCTCTATCCGAATCAAAAAAACAGTTGCTTATCGCGGATTTGACATACGTCATCGTAGAGGTAACAAATGCACATCACATAATAGAGAATTTGTCGCCGTTTCCAAAAATATGAAGTTTGTTGGGGTTATATTCAATAATTAAAAAGTTATAGAGGTGCGACAGTCAAACTGAATCACCCGGTATACAGGGTGTCTCAGCTAACATTTCCAGCATAAGGATCTCGCTTATTTTAAGATACTTAAATTAGATATATACTATTTCAAAGTATGAGAGGAGCTACAATTTATTTTTAAAAGTACAAAATTTCTCCTACTTCAGATGTTATAGCAAAAAATAGGATAATGTTCAATTTATTTTTTCTCCCATAACTTTATTGTCTTATTTATTAGATCAATTTGATTAATATTTTCCCGGAGCTACTTTTAATGGAGAATTAAACTAGTATTTTAGACTTTTTTTATCACTTGCCATTTTCGAGCTATTATCCCCAAATTAATTTTTTCTTTTAGGCCGCGAAGTTGGCTATGGAATAGTTAAATGTGTTTTTATTGTTTACTTTTATTGAGATATTACTTGCTATATCGCTATATCTATTATTATAAATAAGTCAAAATCAAGAAAAATCGTATTTTACCTATCACTTATCAAGCTAACTATGAAAAAGAAACAAAAAACAACTAACTTAATGTCTAATGACAGTTACCATTTGCCTGCATGTCATTTATTAGAATTTTATAGTTTCGTTGTGTAATTCGATAGTCTAGCAAAAACACCTAAATCTTTGAAATTTGGGCAAGAATTTTTTTGATTGACAAAGATAGAGAAACATCACTTAGTATGAAAATTACCTAAACGTACAAACATCCCTGTGTCTCTCTAAAAACTTTTAGACCATGCATGCAGTTTAATTCAAATGCTTGAAGTTTGTTCTTTAAGTTCGAATTTTTCTTGAAGAGAGATATTTAGGTTGTTACATTTTTCAAATGTATTTACTAAATATGAAACCTAAAACATCCATTTCTCATCAACAAAATTGGCATATAAATCCGGCTTAAAATCAAGGAGAAATATTCTTAGCTCATTATCAACTTCTACCAATTTGGTACTTGTTTCGTTACTTTTATTATAATGTCATTACTAGCTTTCGCAACTGTAAATATTTTGCGGCTCCGTGGAGAACCGCGATTCATAGCCTAAAAAGTATTGACTTGAAATTTTCAAGTGACAAATTTTTTTTTTTTATTAAGTTTAATATCAATAGTATCTACAAAAATTAAAACATTGTGTTGAGCGTCAAAGCTTTTAATTTACAAATAGGAAATGAAATCTTAACCTATTTGTTGAATACATTTATTAATCATCACTCAGTTGCAATTGTATAGAAATTATCGCATATTGATTTTTATAATAAGAAAATGTAACCAACCAAATGAAAAAGTTTTCGTTAGTAATTCTGATAACACTTTTTTTTTAATTTCCAGGTAACCCGGAGCCCACAATCAAATGGTGGAGAGGAGAAAAACTGATCGATTCCACAGAATCTAGGATTGGTTTTCAAAACGTCCGTTCCAACAAATTGGTCCTGAAAGGTTTACAAAGATCCGATCAACATGCAATGTTCACGTGTCATGCATCGAATAATAATATCAGTCAACCTGTATCAGCCACCATCTCCATCGAAATACACTGTAAGTTGCATAAAATTTATTATTTATATACAACGAGCAAACAATTTGTCATAGTGTAATTTATTAAACAGTTTTCTTAGAAAATACGAAATAGGAAAAATGAGGCAAAGTTGTGCAATGCTGTACTTACTACATTCAAAACAAAAAATATATTAACCTATCTCACATAAGTTAACAATAAAACGGTTGCTTGCCCTAATCCATTATTTTTTAAGATTGCGCAACAGTTTTTTTTTTTAATTGTCTGTCCAATATTATGCTAATATAATTCTTTTGACCACCATCAACTTTTTTCTATTTCTAGTGAATTTTGTACCTTAGATGTTTAAATTGAATTGTAGCTCTAAAATTCTAAATAACTTAATGAAGTAACACATCGTTGGAGCAGATGCAAATAGTTTTGCAAAAAATCCAAAAATAAAGACTTTTGTTAAATAAATTTATCATAAAAACACACGAACAAATAAAATGTAACCCAATTTTAAAACTTAAATGTCTCTTACCGATAGTCTTACGATAAATAACTTATAAAAGTCGTGATTATCATTAATTTAAACAATAAAGATTTTGTTTAAGCAGCGCATTTTGCACTAATTCACACACCGAAACAAGAACTGGTTTATGCACATGCGTCAATTATGGACTAATAAATGTATTATCCGCTGCTGGAGTAATTAAACGTTTATGTATTATTTTTATTGTTCACAAACTAGTTCATGAATTGATCCGATATCTGCTGGAACAGATGTGTAACCGTTCGATGGATTGTCAAAAACGCGATATCGATACTGCGCAGAATCCTAATAGTATATAATTATATGCTCCTAGTACATAGCGTTGCTGAACAAACCTTAAATTTTTGTCACTTTTTATTTGATTAAAAGTTGTAAAATTGTATCATGGTGGTGGTGAAACAGCCACAGATTTAATATTAGAAAAGCTGGTATCCGTAGTTGTAGAAAACGACATTAACTTGCGTAAACTCAAAATATATTGAAACGTGAAAGATATATAAATCGAATCTAGAAAATCTGTCAAAAATCTTTTTGCGTTATAATACAAATTAATTTTAAAAAATCCTCTACTGGCTACATCACTGCCAGAGACAACAAGATAAAACTCTATACACAGCTTGCTGGAAGTTGGATAAACGTATTACTTTTAATTTTCACTCATAATTGCCCATCCATGTTAGCATAAAAATAGATACAACCCATGGCTTTTTCTAGTAAGAAAACAAGATCCTAAAAATGGTTTTCTAGCACTTTATAAAATGGATATACTCATGCATTTTATTAGGCAATATTGTGATCAATTTAATAAAATCAGAATGTTTAACTTTATATGATAAAAAAAAACAAAGGAAAAAGTTTTAAAATAAATATTGGTATGGCAAACACTCGTATCCAATATTAAATATTATTAAAAACTTCTTTTAGGTCAATTCCCTAGCGTAATAGTTTAATTTACATTTCACGGCATATATCCATAATCCAGAGTGCGTAGTTCATATAATGCTTTAAATTTTGGATTTATGTGAGCAAAAATGTGGACGTTTAAAAAAAACACGTTTTATTCGACATGAAATCATGAACAACAATGGAAAAAAGAGGAATCGTTAGCGGTTGATGAACCAAGAACTGCTGCACGAGAGATATTACGGATTTAGGCACATTCCGGAATCGAGATTTCAAAATTTTGGATTGGGAATACTAATCAGGGAAGGATAATGTTCTAGCTAGTATCTGATCAAAGCAGTGTTCACTGCATCAAGAACATCAAAACTAAATGTTTTGCAGAGTTATACGTGCCACTGGCCATTTTCGTCGTAAAAATAGGGGAAAAACTGAAAAGTTGAATAATAAAGGTAATTTTTGCGATCGCGTTGCCCATGAAACCGTCAGAGATAAAATCAAAATTTTTCTATTTACCAACTCGCACATCCTTTGCAAGTAAAATAGTGCAGAGTTTTAGAAAAAATCTTAAACGGTTCAGGAGAAAAACGTCAAAAACGAAACCCCTGCAAAAGTGCTATGCTTTGAGAAGTTGTGGTACATCTGTATAACCAAATCTATGCGACTTGTATAATAGGCGTATTAACATAGGGTAAACAGATTTTACAGGAGGCTCGTTTTTCGCGTTTTTCTCCGGAACCTTGTAGAATATTTTTAAAAACTTTGCACTATGTTACTGGCAGAGGATGCGCGAATTGGTAAATAGAAGAATTTCGATTTTATCTCTGACGGTTTCATAGCCAACGCGATCGCAAAAATTACTTTTATTATTCAACTTTTAGTTTTTCCCCTATTTTTGCCGAAGTAAATGGCACGTATAACTCTGCAAAACATTTAGTTTTGATGTCACCATACAATAAACACAGCCTTGATCAGATACTAGCGACCACATATCGTGACCCTCCCTGGTATGCTTCGAAATAATATTATTTATTTATTTATTTAGTCCTTCTACTGTTAGGTGTAGGACTGTTGAGTTGTGTTGTGCTGATTTTTTTCCATGTTTTTCTGTCTTGTGCTAGCCTTTTTATGTCTTTCCATTTGATGTTTCTATCCGCTGCTGCTTTTTTAACTTCGTCGTGCCAGGTTTTTCTTGGTCTACCTCTTTTGTTTTTTCCCTGTGTTCTTGCTTCATATGCTCTTCTGGTTAACCTTTCTTCTTTCATCCTATAAATGTGACCCAACAATCCCAGCTGCCTTTCCTGTATTTTTGTTTCAACCGATTTTATCTTTAATTGTTCTCTATATGTTTCGTTTCTGATTCTGTTTTTTTTGTTTTTCCTTGGATTTTTCTTAGAAATCTCATTTTAGCTGCATTCACTCGGCTACTATTTTTATTTGTTAGTGCCCACGTTTCACTTCCGTATAAAAGTGCCGGAGTTACAACCTTTTTGGCCACTTCTACTTTTGTTGTTTTTGGGACTTCTCTATTTCGAAAAATGTTGTTCTTAAACTAAAATAATATAATACCGCATAATATAAAAAATTATAAAGCACTTAACAGGAACAATTATTGTTCAATTATCGTGCACACTAATTTCTAAATAATTCTGAATAATAATGATGTATTGTACTAGACGTTTTAAATTATAATCGATTCATTGTATATTGACGTACATTACAGCTATTAAATATTAAACCCTGGCATTGTAAATAATTAAGAACGTTATGTGGCATGTATTATAATTCCGACACGAGAGAACGCCATAACATCACAACAGTAGCGACACGTAGTAGCGTGTACAGTCACAATTCTCCTGCATTAATATTTATGGTCCACTTTAATCTCTGTCACGTATGTAATCCACAGAAACATGTGGCTTTTAGTTATCTCTGTTAATTGTCATTTTTAAAAATTGAATAAAAGTTCGTAATTTCGCTGTTTTAGACGAGATTTGCATTACAAAACAACGAGCTGTGAAAACTAAACCGCCGGTTTCCATATAAATTACAATTCTGTTGCCAAACAATAAAAGGCGTCGTTTTATAGCTTGAAAATCGAGATGTAACACGTTTAATATGTGATTAACGTGCACTCACCAAAATTAGGAAGCGCTTTTGATATTTATCGATGCGTTAAGTTGCAGGTTGATGTACTTAGTGAGTGCCATTGTCGACCGTGTAACGCAATATCCCAGCTAATATTAAATTTGCTCCAGCTAGAAATACAGGGAGGGCCTGGAAGTATACAGGATACGTATAATAGTAACACTAATTATTACACCTATAATCTAAATTCAAACGTACGCACAAACCGACAGAAATTTGTTTGATTAACACACTTTACGTATATTAATAACAACAGTCATTGTCAGGGGTGGCTCAATTATTATCTTTACGCTGGTTTAAAGTGTTCAGATGTTTCATGTATTTTAGACCATCATCAGCTCTGTCATATCTTATGATTGTCATAGTTTATACAGTAGAAAATTCTAAATAGAATAATATTATGGCCCGTTAGGTGTGTTTTGAAAAAGAACAGTAAACAGTTACATAGGGGTTTTACATAAACTCAATATTGCCAAGAAAAAACATAAACAGGGTGTCAGATTACATTTCCAGCATGGGGATGTCGCTTATTATAGGATATACAGGTTTGTTTAATGTAGATGAATTACTCCTTACAAGGGAGGGTCACGATACGTTGTCGCTAGAATTTGATTAAGGCTGTGTTTATTGCATCAAGGACATCGGAACTAAATGTTTTTCAGAGTTACATGTGCCACTGGCCATTTCCTTCGGAAAAATAGGGAGAAAACTGAAAATTTGGTATAAAAAGGTCATTTTTGCGATGGCGTTGGACATGAAACCTTCAGAGACAAAATCGAAATTCTTCTATTAGCCAATGCGCGCATCCTTTGCAAGTAAAACGGTGCAAAGTTTTAAAAAAAATCTTGAACGGTTCCGGAGAAAAACCTCAAAAACGAAACCCCTGCATAAGCGCTATGACTTGAGAAGTTGTAGTATATCTGTATAACTACATCTATGCGACTGGCATAGGCATTTAACATAGGGAAAACCGTTTTTACAAAGGCCTCGTTTTTCGCGTTTTTCTCCGGAACCGTTTAAGATTTCTTTAAAAACTTTGCACCATTTTACTTGCAAACTATGCGCCCATTGGTGAATAGAACTATTTATATTTTGTCACTGACGGTTTCATGGCCAACGCGATTGCAAAAATTACTTTTATTACTCAGCTATTCAGTTTTTACCCCATTTTTCTGAAGAAAATGGCCAGTGGCACGTATAACTCTGCAAAACATTTAGTTTTCACGTTCTTGATGCAATAATCGCAGCCTTAATCAAATTCTAGCGACAACGTATCGTGACCTTCCCTGGTTAGTATGAGAGGAGCCACAATCAATTTTTAAAAGTAAAAAATTCCTCGTGCTTCAGATGTTATAGCAAAAAGTATGAAACTGTCGAATTTATTTTTTCTCTCATAACTTTTTTTGTCTTAATCAGGGCATGAAACCGGTTTTTTAAACCGGTTTAAAAAACCGGTTAACCTTTATTTTTTGTCCAAAATTGTGATTTTTAACCGAAACCGTTATTTTTAAAGGCAAAAAAACGGTAACCTTTAACCAAAATAATAAAAAACCGGTTTTTTAAAGATCTCTTTTTAATAAAAATTATTTTGAAAAAATACAAAATCTGTATTAAATGTGATTAGTTTACCAAAAGTAATTACTGAATGCTTTATTGTACATATATTATAAAATTAAAAATAGATAATATCTTTTTATACTTTGCATTCCAAATCTGAATAATGTTAAAAACCGGTTAATTTAACCGGTTTTTCAACAAAAACCGTTATAAAAATTAAGTTCTTGAATTCGGTTAACCGCTAACCAAAATTTTTTTCGGTTTCTAGCCCTGGTCTTAATCATTAAATTATTATTTTTTTCCTTCTGAAGGTAATTTTTATGTAGAATGTAACTATTATCTTACATTGTTTTATCACTTTTCATTTATCCTAAGGAATAATTCATCTAGCAAGATCCCCATGTTGGAAATGTAATTTGGGACACCCTCTATACAATGTTGATATTTATAGCAAATACAAAGATGTCTGCAAGTTAATCAGGTACTAAATTATTTTAGTAAATTTTAAACAAAAGTAAGAAGTCAGCACTAGCGCTGGGTTTTTTAAACGCATGCGCTCCTTACAACTAATGTGGTTTCTGGTAACTATAATATGCATCACTTGTCCTATCCTGTGTTCGTACTGGTTTAAGATCTTTAAAGTTGCGACGCCCAAATTACTATGAGCCCAATGGACACAAATGTCATTTACATTTAGACATGTCGTTAACGCCTTTCTGCAGCGGCTAATACATTTATTAGAACCAGTGCATTAATTGGTTCATGAATTAGTCCAAAATCAACTGCAAGAACAAACTTGCAGTCTTCTAGCCAAACAAATAATTCCTGTGGTTTTAAAGCGTACTCTTTTAAACCATGACTCTTTAATTAGTTCATTATTTCTTTAAATAATATACCATCACCTCTCGTCAAAATATTACTTTATCACACAAAAACTTTAACTTCGATAAATCCGGTACGTCTAAGACAATATAGTGTTCCAGATTCTATTTACGTAAATGTGGAATTAAAGGGGGAAATCCGGGATTGCCCTGTAAAAATCTGACATCTGGTCACTTTGTCTAAATTTGTTTATTCTGTAAAAGATGTAACTGATTAAAACCGTACTTGACAAAGCTTAAAATACTCCATATTTCGTTAAATATATTACACCTTATTCGCGGTAATAACATGTGAAAAACTGTCGCATAAACGTGATATTTCGCGGAATTATCTCGCTTAAATGGTGCCAAATATTTTCTAAATATACCTGAACATGCAACGATTTACAAATAACATAAAAATATTTTAATATATTCAACAGAATTTAATTTTGTTTTGAAATGTTGAGTAACGTATTAGACACACTTTTCTAAAAACACGGCATGAAAATTATATTACATAGCTTCGAATAAGGCATGCACCAAAGTATGTATTCGTCTAAGGATTTAGTACCTTACAGTAGTAGTGGTCAAGAGGTTAAATAAGAAGCATTGTTGACTGAAGTTGAGGCTTCCGGTGGACGATGCGAAGAGTTGTAGGCATCGCTGTAAAAGTTGTCGTTTTCAGGAACTTTGTAATGGGAAGCTCCTTATAAATAAATGTTGTGACCGCCACAGTAGAAATACAAATCCGCAAATGCATAACCATTAAATATGCAGACTCAAGACAAAATTTTATACGTTAAGCGTTAAGCTATAACCGATCTGCATTTATATGTTGTCTCAATCAGAGACTGAGAACGACACGAAATTTACCGACATTTTTATTAGAACGAAAACGAAAACGGTTTTAATAATTCCTAAAACCGGTTTTAAACGGTTTTATAACTTTTTAATTTTTATTCAACAAACACAAACCCGAATTAACCAACTATGACACAAAGCAGTACAATAGCTCAATTAAAATAAGTGAGGTTAACTTTTCACTATATAGGTACATTATGTGTAAACAACTTTATTGCTAATACCTGCATTTTTGTGCAACGTAAGTAACGGTACAGATATTCTCTCTTTCTAATTTGTTGATCGGATTACCAATAAATAATATATACTTGATTGAACAACAAAAGGGCGCGTAATAATCACGTCATTTTAAAAACTTTAAATATACATTTGACGTTGATGATCCATGGCAGTGGTGCCCAACCCGTAGCTCGCGAGCTACGTGTTGCTCGCGACACTTTTTGATGTGGCTCGCGACAACTTTTGATGTGCCTCATTTTCCTTAACATGTTACAAATTTCTATTGTTTGTGCACTAAAACGTTTAAAATTAAAATATTAAAATCAAAATATATTATTTGTGGTTCGCCTAAAATGTTTAAATTCTAAATGGGCTCGAGCCCAGTTAAGGGTAGGGCACTACTGATTTATGGTTTGACAAACTATACTTGTGCTTTTGCACCGGACGGGTCTTGTACTAAATAAAATGCACACATTTTATTTGGTTATGTGCTAAATGTGTTTAAAAATTTGGTAAACTTAATATGGCGATTCGCTAGTCCAAATTATGCCGTTCCTATTAAATGAAATCGAACATATCGCCGTTTACAGTTTAGCGGTGTTGCAATGATTGCTAAGAACAAGAAACAAAAATGTAAATGGTCTTTGAATTTCGTCAAAAACATTTTATAATCTCACATTTATTACCAAAAGTACAGAATTTAGAGGCGAACTATGCTGATTTACATATTAATAAATACGAAGTATTTATAATCTGAAAAATCGAATATTCGGATAATTGGGGTTTCATCGAATTAATAGGGTTGCCAAAACTGTCCTTTGGACATTTGGCGATCGTTCTTTGCTCTGAATTTTGTAAAAAGAGGTTGTGACTAAGAAAAAATAGGTCCTTGACTTGGTAACTAAAAAAAAAACCGTAAACCCGGTTTTAAGAGTAAAAAGAAATCTTTATTTAGCTTTTAGCTAATTTTACATTAGGTATATTAATCCTGCTTATATTTATTTGTAGGTACATATTTTCTTAACTATTAAATCTTAACATTATTTTTCACATATTCTAAACATAGTTTTTTTAAATTCGGTATAAAAGTTGTTGGTTTAATGTCCACAGGTAATTCATTAAAAATCTTGAGCCCTTTGTAGTTCAAGGCGTTCTGTTTATTTGTTTTCGTTAATTGCGGTAGTCTAAAGTCGTATTTGTTTCTGGTCTAGTATTCGTGAATGTTCTGCAAAGAGATTTACACCACAGTTTTTTATATTGTGTTCCAAATTTAAGTACAGCACAAAAACTAAAGGACCAAAAACTGAACCTTGTGGTACACCAAGTGTGCTGATAATTTTGTCTGATTCTGTATTGTTAAATTTAGGTTTTTGATAGCGAGTTGTTAGATATTTTCCAGTTTTTTAATCAGCCTTTTTCTACCTATGGTTTCAAATGCTCTTTTAAAGTCTAAAAATACCCCCGCAATGTATTTGTTGTTTTCAATTTGCTGCTTCCAGTCAGCTAGGAGAAGATTGAATGAAGTTTCACATGAATGTTTGGCTCTAACGCCGAATTAAGCGTCTGATAATATTTGGTTATCTTCTATAAACTGTAATATCTGTCGTTTGACAACAGACTCCAAAATTTCTTCATATTTAGGTAGTATGTTTATTGGTCTAAATTCTTTGCATTTTTTGGTTCGTTTCACTTTTGATATGGCCACAACTGTTATTAAATATCTGTTCACGAAAACGAAAACAATTTTTTTTGGATGGGAACTAAAGAACGAAAACGAAATTAGTTTTTGATCCAATCAAAAATAAACGAAATATTTTTCGTTTTTAGTCCCTGCTCTCAATATATTCATCCGTTTTTCGGCATTAATTTTAATTATTCAGATATGAGTTTGTTCAGTAAGTATTATAAAAATTAAAAACTTTATCTTACACTTATTATGTAAAAGCTATTACACTTAAGTATTGTCTACAAAATCATCTTTTCCAAAGTCCATATTGATTCTGCAGTAATTTGAAGCGTGACTGCAATGTTAAAATGAATGTAACGTAGCATCACTCACAACGTGACAAGCTCTAGTATAGGAAGCAAGCAAATTGTGTGCGTAAATATTAAATTATATGACCTAAAACAATCCCTTGTGGAATAAGAAGTTTAATATTGTACTACGCAAACATTATGTTCGCGCTCAAAACAGCACCATTAAAATCAGAAGATATTCCGCCTTAGTTTAACAACAGTGTTTTACAGGATACGCCATTCACGAGAAGTAATTGCTACAATAAAATTAGAAGTCTCATGAATTTTCAGTTATCGTCTTGACAAGGAATAAATACCCTTGTTTTGTTGTAAATTAACCGAAGATGAGCCTTTTACGTTGTGTTTAAATTCAGCAAATACTTTACAATGGGGAACTTTCTTTAATTTGGGCTTTATCAAATAATAAAATTTGAATTTTGTTGGACAAGTTTTTTATTTTTACTCTTTTTATTAAGCCTAAACTGTATTTTTTTTAAAATTTATCACAAACGTACTGCCAGTATAGGTGGAAACTTAAAAAATCTATAAATTATTAATTGAATATCTGTTTTTATTTATCAATGAGCTGCCAAAATTCTGTTAATTTAAAATGAAGAAATTATTTATGGGTCCAACGTGCAATTATCCACAAGCGATTTACGTTATCACTTTACCATTATAATTTTTTCATTATTATTAACATTCGTAAGCCTCTTCTACCAGCGGTGTCGAGGCGATGGCTCCTCTCCATTCTCTCCTGTCCGTCACTCTCTTTTTGGCTTGGCTCCATGTCAGTCCTCTTTTTGTTAACATATTTGCTATCTCATTATTCCACGTTTTCCTAGGTCGTCCGCGAGTTTTTCTTTTTCCTACTTTCATCTCCCAAATCACGTCTACTGCATTTTCTGCCATTTGTATCGGATGCTCGAACCTATTCAGTTAGTTGGTTCAAATTTTTTTTATTAAACTTTTTATTTTTTAGTTAATTTTTAATTCTTTCTTCTTTGGTTCATTCTTAACATATCTTCAATTTTTCTTAGTATTTTGAAAGTAAAATTACTTTGCTTATTCTGTTGGCAATTTCTAGTTAGATTTGGCCACATTCCTCCAGCAATGCCTCTAAATATGTCAACAATATTTTTATCAGTTTTTTTCTTATTGCGCGCTAGTATTTCTACATTTTTAATAATATTATACTATCATCATAATTTATTTATTCTTTAAATTTTTTTCAAGCCATATCTTTTTTTTATTATTTGACCATTGTTTGATTTTGTTTTGCAATTATTTCTTTCTCTTTGCAGACAGTATTAGATCATCTGCGTACATGAGTTTATACATTCTTAGTGGCAGTAATTTTCTATAACCTAGGTGTACTGCCTTTGTTATATGGTTTACTTTTTTTTAAAATGTCATCCATTATCATTATAAATAGTACTGGGCTTAAAATGCTTTCTTGTCTAACTCCCTTTGGTGTGTTGCTTCCTATTCTCACCACATTTTTTTGATTTATGGTACATACTTTGCACTAGGGTACCTCTATACAGGGCGTTTCGTAAAAATTGCAAAAAAAACTCTGGAGTTGATTCCTAATCGAAAATTAAGAGGGGGCTGTTTTATATAAAGTTTTTTCTTCTTTAAAGGGGAGCGGTAAAATAAATTAGGTTTTTATTTTATTTCTCAAATTTGAATAAATGTAGGAGAGTGATATTTGGTAGATGTTTTATACTTATTAAAGGGTTTCCCATAGTAATATTTTCAATCATTATCCACCTTCACAGGGGCTGAAAAGTGCGACCTCTGTTGGTTTTTTTATCAGAACTTTTTGTTGGGTTGATATTTTGCCATTAAATTTTTTTTAAGCTTGATTTATTTAGAAACCTTTTTTATTTCTTAACTTTTCTCGTAAAACTTACAATTTTTGAAAAGAAATAAAAACAAGTCGTTATAGTAAACATATTTTTGTATATTTACATTACAGAAATATTTTTAATTATGTTATTTATTAAATGATCAGTTCTAATACCCAACCTAATATATAAAATTTATATTGAAATCTCAAAATGTAGCTAATTTTATGCCAAACAAACCTTTGTTTCCAAGATAGTCAATTGTGTTGATAAGAATATGAAGCATCTTTGATTAATTTAATTATTAAAATGTAAACAATTGTTTACTTAATTTAATGTGGAATTATTAACTGAAACGTATAGATTCATCAATTAAATTTCATATTTTATCACAAAACTATATTATTAATCCCAATCATTGCTGCTAAGTTCGATGTAGACAAATAATACAATGCACATATATTTAAAAATTAAAAAAATAATAGTTTTTAACTTACCTTATGAAATTTACGTATGGTAATAGCTAGGGTCCATTTTAAGCTATTTTATATTTCCCGGGAAATGCTTTTTGTCCCGGGAATTCCCGGGATTTTAAAAAAGTGTTGTTTTCGTTTATTTTGTGCTAAGATCTTTGTAATACTATTATAACTTATCAGAATGTTATGCTTAAAATGTCTTTACTAACAGTAAATTATGGAAAAACTTCAAAATAATTTTTCTCTTTTAGTATGACGCAAAGAAGCCCGGTCTCCATTACAAAGTTAATATCTTCAAAATACTTTTACAGTTTTATTTTTGTGTACCCTGATAATTCAAAGCAAAATAGCTTATAAATGAAATTTTATTGATAATAACGAACTTTCTTTGCTGCTAGGTGCGCTCAAGACAATTCACCTACATCAATAGAGACAGAGAGCATTTTATGCAGCAGGACTTTTTGTTAATAAATTAAGAAAAAGACTAATTGACTGAAGCACAGATCACCTTCGTTTTTTTAAATCACATTACAAAAATTCATTGTAAAAATTATATTATTGTATTCATAAATATGAAATTGCAATAGAAAGGTTATAATTCCCAAATGTATGTTTCTCTCACCAATATTATTGAATTATTTGTAATAATCATTGAGCAAAATGTATTACATATATGACTTGGAGTTGTTTTTAGGTAATAAACCGCTCCCTTAATTTTTTGGGTTATTTATTTAAAAATTATGACATAATTTATTACATCCCGGGATCCCGGGAAATCCCGGGACAAAGGCCGATTTCTTCCCGGAATCCCGGGACAAGAAAAATGGTTAAATATGAGAAACCCTAGTAATAGCCTACACAACTATCACTTATGTCTTTTAAAGTCTTGGAACACACTTAAACACTCTGAACACTCAAGAATAAAAAAAACAAAACTGCGCTACTCCCTATTAACTCCTTATTAACTATTTAAAAGTTGGAGGACGCAAGCGAAACTCGACCTTATATACTCTCGAAACTGGTCACCCTGTTTTATAGAGGTACCCTACTTTGCACTACCTTTATCATCTTGTCACTTACTCCTCTTTCTTTTATCGTCTTCCATATTTCTTCTCTTTGTATACTACCAAAGCCTTTCTCTTATTCTATTGCACATGCCAAAAGCTTGTTGTTAGTGTTAAGTATTTTATCGGTCATTTGTCTTATCACAAAAATCCAATCCTGGGTTGATCTTCTACTTTTGCTCTGTTTCTTTCTTTAATTACTCTTTCGTAAATTTTTTATGTTCTACATGGCAGTGACAGTACTCTATATTTGTTGCAGTCCCATTTAGCCTTCTTATGTAAAATTAATGATTTTGTTATGGACAACCGTCGGCTATATTTTTATAGGGTGCTGTACACCTAGAGCTGTTTGCGTTTTTCTAAAATTAACAATTTTAACTTTCGATCTCATTACGTCGCATGCATAAAAGTTCCGTATAAAAAGTTTTTAATGAGCTAAGTTCGTTTAGCTTTATAACCCATTAGGCGATGGTTAGAGTGAGAAATAATTATAATCTCGCAAAAATTTAATAACCTACTAATTAAATCCACCCTACGCAATTTTGGAACGTCGTAAAAATGGTAGTTTTGTTACATTGCGATTTTGTGTATCTCACGATTATCACAAATAAATTCAAACACACGTTATGCATGTACTTAGCAGAACCTCTTCACAAACTAGTACTAAAACGTTTTCGTACTAACTTAATTTTTAATTGCGCCAAGGTATAAAAAGTGTATTTTACCTATGAACTGTTTATTTTAAAAGTTGCATAGGTCTTTTTTTGCCAAAATGAGTTAAAGCTGTTTACGATTTCAAAAATGTATGGTATTTTTATCTCTAAACATTTTACTTGCAGTTTGTTTTCAAATCATAACTTTTTCGTCAATAAATACTTTTTTGTGCGATCGTACTAGAAACAGCTGTTTTACGGACGCGTTAGCAACCGTAAAGTACTGCATTACCGGCGTTATCCTTAGCAACGGCCGATAAAGTTACTTTATAGGCCGTTGCCCTTAGCAACGTCCGATAAAGTTACTTTTACGGCCGTTGCCCTTAGCAACGTCCGATAAAGTAACTACAGCGTACGAAAAAGTAAATTTGCATTTAAGTACTAATGTGCGTGCTGATCTAATTTCTCCGAGTTCCCGCTATGTAGGGTGTTTAAGTTGGTAACTGTCAAGTTTATAACCAAACATTTTGGTGTTAATGTTAATACTGAGTTCAACGTATGGGTCATTCTAAACAGATGAATCTTCCTTAGGTGTAAACAAATTTTACTATGGTTACCTTTGTTAATAACAATCATAATATCAATAGCAACAATAGTAACCACAGTAAAATGTGTTTACACCTAAGGAAGATTCATCTGTTTAGATTGACCTATAGATAAAGTTCAACGTTCAAGTACATAATTTTATAATTATTTATAGTTAATTTATAATTAAAAGATGGACCAAGGAAGTGACGAAGAGAGTGATGCATCACCCATGAATACACCACCTGACGTTCAGCAGGAAGCAGAGGCAGTAAAATTAAATCTTCTGCCGAACAAATCTGCAACATTATATGAAAAACGATAAATTTATTTATGGAATGGTGCAATAATAAAAAAATAAGTAAATATAGTGAAAACGTCCTGCTTGCTTATTTTTCTCAAAAAGCGAAACAATGTAAATGTTCAACATTATGGTCAACATTTTCAATGTTAAAAGCAACTTTAATAGCGAAAAATGATGTAAATATAAGCAAATATTGTAAACTCATTGCATTTTTGAAAAAACAAAACGTGGGTTACAAAGCCAAAAAATCAAAAGTATTTGTAAGAGACGAGATAAATAGGTTTTTGCTTAATGCACCTGATGAAACCTATTTAATGAACAAAGTAAGTGAAGATATAATTACTCGATTTTATTCAAAGCTTTATATTTTCTAGGTATGTTTAATATTTGCTATTGCTGGTGCATGCCGCCGAGAAGAGCTACGTAATCTTTCTATTGAGAATATAAAAGATAATAATGATATCCTTGTAATTAAAATACCCGATTCAAAAACAAGTAAATCAAGAATGTTTACTGTAACCGACGAAATTTGCGATGGAGTAAGTGCGCTAGAAATATATCGAAAATATACGTTATTCAGACCTAACGTCACTCATAAAACATTTTTCTTGAAATACCAAAATGGAAAATGCAATAAGCAAGTGGTTGGAATACACACTTTTGGTAAAATGCCTAGTGTTATTGCGAAATATTTACAATTACCTAATTCAAATGAATATACCGGCCACTGTTTTCGCCGCACATCGGCATCATTATTAGCTGATGCTGGAGGTGATATCCTAACTCTAAAGCGACACGGTGGTTGGAAGAGTTCGACCGTCGCTGAAGGTTATGTTGAAGACTCTATAACCAACAAAGTTAAAATCGCTAACAAGATTTTAAAAGAAAAGAATTTTAATATCAATGCTACAACTCCAAACTTCACTTCCGCTGTGGCGAACACTTCTATATGTAATAAAAATGTACAAGACACTGCCTCAGGTGTAAATTTGAATAACTGTAATAAATGTACTATCACAATCAATTACACCATTAATAAATAAATTGTTTATGATGTAGTACTTTTTATTTACTTAATCAACAAAAAAAGGTTTTTTAAATTAATTATGTACAGAATTATGCAAGTACGTCCACCCTTAACAGCATACGCCGTCATCTGTCAGTGACAGAATGTCACGTAGTTTCTAACCTATATTTTTAAAAATACTGAAAATTTAAATTGTTTTTGATTCGATCGCACAAAAAATGTAATATTCACCTCGGCCAAAACGTACTTTTTCGGCCTTGCCTTTTTGCTGGCCTCGACTACGTCTCGGCCAGCAAACCAGACGCGGCCGAAAAAGTTACACTTTTTGGCCTTGGTACATAAATAACTATTTTTAAAATAGGAACGATAGTTGGCTATGATCTATTTAAATTAGCAAGCCAGCCAGCAAACCAGACGCGGACGAAAAAGTTACACGTTTTGGCCTTGATACATAATAGGAGTAGTTATTTAGTTAATAATAGTTAGCGGTGGAAACGTACTATTTAAACAACCTTTTCTTGTGCGATTGTAATGTTTTATTCATAGATTTAAACATTGATTAATTATTAATTACATAACGTGTACCATATAATATATTTATTTATTAATACATAGTATAATTGGCAGCAATAAAACAGTACAATTAAACAAAACACACATTGATTGACACATAACACGTACTATATCACATACAATTCAGTATTCAATAACAGTATCAACACGAAAATATTAGGTTATAAACTACCTGACAGTTAACAACCTAAATACCTTTACGTCACTACCCTTAGCGGGGAAGCCGTAATCTCAGAGAACTTATATTCAGACACGCACATGTACTTTAACGCAAATTTACTTTTTCGTACGCTGTAGCGGCCGAAAAAGACTTTTTCGGCCGTTACTTTTTCGCGGTTGCTAAGGGTATGGTTGCTAACGCGTCCGTCAAACAGCTGTTTCTAGTACAATCGCACAAAAATAACTACTTATATTGCTAAACAAAAGTGCTAATACATTTATTTTGACTATGGAATATTGATCGATTTGCTTTTCTATATACGCCCAATTAACCACAGTTACTCTAAAAATTAAAAACAAAGCGAAATGTTTAAAGACAAAATTACACCTATAAATGACAATGATTTAATACACGGTAAATTATTGTATGAAATACGTTACATAAATTGCTTATAATATACAATTTATACATCAATTTTCCTAAATTTATATTGTATCAAACATCGGCCAAAATCAACATAAGTCCGTTTTCAAGCTTTCATAAGCTAATAATTTTGAAAGTGGCTTAAGTCACTTTATAGTAATAAAAAATGGCGATTTGTTAACGTCTCTGCAGAATTATGTAGACAGAAATGAACTTTTGCAACAGTTGGCAGGAAGATCAGCAAAAAAAATCATGTAGCTGCACTGATAATATCCGCGGGAAAGGTGTAAATATAACCGTGTGAACTGAAGGAAAGATTAAGAAAAAAATCCCCGAAAATAAATGGCATTTACAGATCAAAATGTTTAATTCTTATTTCACAATGTGTTATACAATAACTTGCTACAATATAAACTTATTCTTGCATAATTTCTTTAAAGACAGCGCTACATCAAAGTTTTACCTACAAATGTACGCACATAGATATTCATTCTTCAGGTATTCGGCTCTATGTAGAGTTTTCTTGTGGTATATTTAGTCCGGTTCTTGCTCTTTTAAGGGATCTTTTACTGACGTTCTCATGTTTGTCTCCGTCTGCTAATAACAAACTGCACTTTTTGTTCAATGGACCAGTTTCATCAAATACGAGAAGTGCTTGGCGAGTGATCGGAACAGCACCACAGTCTGGAATAATGTCGTCATCATCCTGCGAACTGTAGTCAGTTTCGTCGCATTCGTAGTTTTTTATCACGTGGCGTAACAGTGATTTTACACCAATCAATATGTTGTTCACCAGGTACTCTAATGTCAACGCCAATATTGTAGCCGAAAGTATCCGAAGCACAGACATATTCACTAGGATTTTGCCATTGAAAGAATGTCAAAAGTGACACTTGAATTTAGATGTGAAATTTCAGGATGCTGTGACGAAAAACAAAACTGAAATTTAATCAAACTAAAATCATAAATTTGCATTAGAATCTCGGTTTACTACACAGGTTGGGAAACTCCCATATAAAACCGACTAAGGCCGGTAACTAGTTCCGTAAATTATACCACAGATGGCAATAAGTCTAAGAACCGTTCGACATAAATTATCGCTAGATGGTGATAAGTCTAAGAAATGGTTCGTGTACAAGATTTTAACATTATCAACGAGATTTATAAGCTTTCGCTTAAAAAATTCGAATTTAATCATTCAGAGAATGTATATAAAAATGTTAACCAAATGTCTAAGTCAGTTTTGTTCAAAATAAGATCCCACCTAGTGCAGCACAGGTTCTTAGACTTATCGCCATCTTGCGAAAATTTATGTCTGTAAAAGCTGTATTACACTACACAATTTCTTGTTCAAGACATTTTATACTAGATTGTACAGCTGTTGCCAAGTTACAATGTCGTAAATTGACATACGCGAAGTATCAGTTTACGACATAAGACGTATTGTAACTTGGCAACAGCTGTAAAATCTAGTATAAAATTTTTTGAACAAGAAATTGGGTAGTGTAATACAGCTATAAGTTCCAGATTTTTTAACGTTGTACACGAACCGGTTCTTAGACTTATTGCCATCTAGCGATAATTTTTGGCAAACGGTTCTTAGACTTATTGCCATCTGTGGAATAATTTACGAAACTTGTTACCGGCCTCAGTCGGTTTTATATGGGATTTTCCCAACTTGTGTAGTAGACCGTGATCTTTGTCTTAGAATGCATTGATGTCATTTTGACAGCTACTGTCAAAATGACAGTATCTGTTAGATTGATATCAAGGCACCTATGTTCTGTGCAAGGCACTTTAATTTGTATCTCTATAAATTGGGTTCGTCCCATAACGGCATAGAAGCATTTGCCAAATTGTGGTCTGCGGAATACTGGAGTTTCGTAAAGCACAGTAAAAGTTCCGTTAAAAAATATAAAAAATAAATAAATTTCTTTATTTGATCTTCCAACATTAATAAATGGTGAATATTTACATTAATCATTATTATGTAAAAGGACGTTATCAGTACATTTCTCCGTGAGTCCCAGATTGTCAGTCTATTAGCAGTGTTGCGCTGAGAAGCATTGTACGAGTTTGCTTTCCTTCACATCTACAACAACTAACACTACTTTCCATGATGGTGGCAGTTGCTGACCGCTTGTTAATGTTAGTGATCCGCTTTCCGAAGACATCTATAAACAGTTTTTGTTAGCAAATAAAAATAAACCATTTTTAGATGGTGAGTTAGTTAAAGAAGTCATGTTGTTGGCTTCTGAGTTACTTTTTGACGATTACTATATAATATAATATAATAAAAAATAATATAAAATAATATAAAATAAAAATAAAAATGAAATAACAACAGCAAGAAATAAAATTTAACTTTCAGCAAGAATAGTAGCACGAAGAATATAAGTTATTGCTACTGACATTGAATCAAAGTTAAAAAAGGATGTAGAAAAATGCATTTTCTTTTCTTTGCAATTAGAAGGGTCCACCGATATATCGGACACTTCCCAGTTACCTGTTATTGTAAGGATGGTTTTCAAAAAATTTTCTATAAAGAACGAATTCCGCGAATTTTTACCTATAAAAAGGGCGATGGTATTTTTTTAACATTCAAAAAATATGTGAAAGAAAACAATTTACCCTTAGAAAAGCTGACCGTATTACAACCGACGGCGTCGTAGCAATGAAAGGAGCAAAACATGGATTTATTTAACGAGACCATTCATTTCCAAAATTTGCATCATTTTTCATCATCCATCAAGAAATGCTATGCACAAAAATAATTCCGTTTCAACATGTCATACAAACAGTGACGAAAACTATAAACTCAATAAGAGCTGCACCAATGCAATACCGATTGTTTAAATTAATTTTGCAAGAACAGGATTTGGAATTTGATGATCTTCTTACTCACACGGAAGTGCGATGGCCAATTAAAAGGAAAGTACTTGAAAGGTTTTTGAATGTATTACCTCAAGGAAAGAATTTTCTAATGGACAGGAATCATATATGACAGGAATGAACCTTGCTTACATTTAGAAAAACAAAAATAGTTACTTGATCTAGAATTTCTTACTGATTTAACGGGAAGACTTGATGAATTACACTTCAAATTATAAGGCAAAAATCATCAAATTGCTCATATGATAGGTGCAGTAAAATCATTTAAAGCTGAATTGCCACTTTGAAAATCGCATTTAGCACATTTTTCCAAGTTGAAAAATATTGTTAAAAATTTTACTGACAGTAATGTTTCTTCTGCTCATTTTGCGCAGCATCTTAACACCGGGGTGCCCTTATTATTGAAAAGGTTGCCGACCCATGCTCTAGACCAGTGTTTCTCGAACTTTTTACTCTGAGGACCCCAATGAATTGTTTTGTAGACAATGTTTCTTTATTATCGTTATATTTGGATGATTTCCGAACTTTTTAAAAATGTTTGGAGACCCCTTCAGAAAAACTTAGGGACCCTCAGGGAGCCGCGTACCGCACTTTGAGAAACACTCCAGTGGTCCCCAAAGTGGGGTGCGCGATACATTTTGCAATAAATTAATATTTCTGTTTATACAGCTTCATTTAAAGAATTTTGTTAAAAAAACGTTTGTGATTTTTTATTATGTGGTGCGCGCTGATTCTGTGACATTAAAGTGAGAGTGCGCGACCAAAAAAGTTTGGATACGGCTGCACTCGACGATGGCAACTGTGACGTTAGGTTAGGTTGAGAAAATGAGTAAATTGTTACGTGGGTGAAGTCCCAAAATCATTCTGCTGCATATAAAAGGCGCGAAAAATTTTAAAGAAATATATGTAGATCTGAGTATTCCTCAACATTATTTATAGATGTGTTTTGTCATTAGCATATACATTTTCTTCTTAGATTTACGTTTTTCACAAAAAAAAAAACTAAACAGTTTTTCAATTCAGTAGCAAAGATACATTAGTTAATTTTTTAAATACCTTCATAATTTATTCTTTATGTCTTAAACCTCTTTTGTATTACCTACTCTTTTCTGTTCTCCTAGCAAGACATACATTGTGGTTCTCTCTCTGAAGCTACGATTTTTATTTATTGGAAACGAATTGCTTGAAATAAAACTAATCCAATAGCATTCGCGGAAGTGTTCCGTTTGTCAGAGCTCTTATTATATTACACGTTCTTTTATTTGTTGATTTTGAAGCGCCCAAAGAACCAATAGTAGAGCTTATAATCAAATTGATGTTGGTCACTGATGAGATCACATTTTCCTGCCTATTTAAATTTATAAAACTATAGAGAGAACGGATTTTTCCTTAATAATATTCTAGAAATATGAGAGTCGAAGAGAAGTTATATATCGAAATTGGTTATCAAAAACGTAATTTATGATCAAAGTAAATCCTTATTTGTATAAATTTTGTCATTAAGCGCTGGCATATTTTTATTAAATATGTAACAACACTGTAAATTTTATTTGAAGGAGTAAATGAACGAGGCAGCCATCTTGATAAATAATAAATTTGAATTGTTGCTCTAGGATAATTAACAACGAATAGTTATTCTGCTAATTATTTTAATGATATGATGTAAAAAGATATACCGGGAAATTCAGTTTGGCTGTCGCACCCCTATAACTTTTTAATTATTGAAAATAACCCCAACAAACCTCATATTTTTGGAAACGGCGACAATTTCTTTATTATGTGATGTGCATTTGTTATCTCTACGATGACGTAAGTCAAATCCGCGATAGGCAATTGTTTTTTTTTCCAAATTACATAGTATACATGTGTTTGTTGATACGGATAGCGATAGAGAATGTAATTCTTAATCCGACTATTTATAAAAAAAAGTATGCATACATAGGAAAATATTAGAAAAAAATCAGTTCAAAGTTTATTCAAATGATAGCAAACAGTCTATTATACATAACAAAAAACGATTAAATCTTAAAAATTATACTATAACTATCAATGGAAATGTATTAAAAATAAATTTTTAATAAAAATAAAAACAAATAATAAACGTCGACATAAAAAATTGGACTTTAATGTATTTAAAGTGACCGCCCCCCACTTCCAAACACAGTTGTCCTCCATTTGTAACTGCTTAAATAAATTTCAATCAACGCTTTTTTTTTTTTATTAAAAATTTATTTTTTATACATTTCTATTGATAGTTATAGTATAATTTTTAAGATTTGATCGTTTTTTTTTTTATTAAAAAATCAGTTTGCTGTATTTTGAATAAATTTTGAACTGATTTTACTCGATTTTTTTTTATGAATGCATACTTTTTTATAAATGGTTGGATTCAGTATTAAATTCTATCCAAATCAACAAAAATATGTATACTCTGTGAATTAAAAAAAAAAAAACAGTTGCCTTACGCGGATTAGACACACGTCATCGTAGAGATAACAAATGAACATCACTTAATAGAGAATTTGTTGCCGTTTCCAAAAATATAAAGTTTGTTGGGCTTATTTTTAATAATTAAAAAGTTATAGGGGTGCGACAGTCAAACTGAATCACCCGGTATATTGAAATATTAAAATCTAAAAAATGTGATAGTGCTCGAGATTTAAGAAATGTAATTTCTTTGAGGATAGTGGTGTTGGTTTAGATATGTCCCACAGACCTATTTTGAACAGCCGGCGCCGGAACCTTAATTGTGTCAATACACAAAAAACTGTTTTTCGATAATAAATAACAAACCAATAACGATACAATATTTCAGAAAACGGTTCTGCATTTGTCTCAAAACACTCTATATTTTTAGTAGGTTGTTCGTGTCTCTGTCTTAAGAAAGATGCCCATGTATCTGGTTAATTTTGTACAATTATAATTTTTATTAAACATTATAAAAACTGTCTTCAGTTTTTCATTTTTTCAAAAAATTCCGTACTGGTCAATTTCTTAAAATTCATTTAATTTCTGATGAAGTATGTACCACCCCATTTCGCTGAGTCTTAGGGGTTTAGAGTAACAATGTTTCACTAAATGCAGAAAATTCTTGTGACTTTGTAAAAACGTTGGTCAAAGTTTTTTTTTTCGTAATTAAAACGAAATTGAAGTTGTAGCTATCTTAGCCTTCCTATCATTGATACCCTAATACTAACAATAACATTATCCTGAAACGAACAATTTGTAATAATGGTTTTGAGTCTTGCAAATCTTGTTGCCAAATGATCAAATCGCTGATTATTTTAATGTATGTTAATTTAAATTTGAGCACGAACTGATTAAATTCTATTGAACTTGTCGACACGCTAAATCCGCTGTTCTGCTAATCTGTGTAATGGCTTGCGAATATCGTTGGTGGCGAGACCGCAGAGAACCCGGACTTCTGTAACCTGACCGATAAATTATATCGAAACATCAGTGCGGTTTTTGACTGCATTCTGTTGCCACAAATAAATTAAAGCTTTTTGTTACAGCGGATTTGCTTAAGACAGAATAAATTAGTTTTGAAGATAGTTCTGTCCCTGCTACAAATGAACTTTGTTAATTAATTCGAGCAACGTTTTTAATAGCCTTTAATTAAAAGCGACCTATTAAGTTATGGCTCCTTGAACACGCACGTTGTTTATTGTTAAAAGCATTTCAGCGGTACATGCAACGCTGCACGGTACCACCCATAATGTTGTAAGATGTTGTAAGATGTTATAAATAAGTTGATTGAGTAGACGTATGTAGGGTGAACAACACAGATTTTGGCTACTACCTACAGATTTGCAAATAAATACAATAAAATTTTTGCTGATAGACAGAAATTGAAATGAACGTACTACTCTACATACAGGATATTTCGAAAAAAAAACAAAATTCCTTTACAGGTTGTCCCATATTACATTTCCAGCATGGGGATCTTGCTTATTATAAGAGATACAGGTTTGCTTAAATTTGATGAATTTTTCTTAAGTATGAAAAGAGCCACAATCAATTTTTAAAAGTACAACATTCCTCTTGCTTCAGATGTTATAGCAAAAAATATGAAAAGGTTGAATTTATTTTTTCTCTCATAACTTTTTTGTCTTAATCATTAGATTAATTTTATTAGTAGGTACTTTCTTAAACTACTTTTAATGGGGAATGTAACTGTTATTTTACTTTTTTTTTTAATCACTTACCATTTTCGAGATATTACCCCTAATTGATTGTAGCTCCTCTCATACCTGGGAATAATTCATGTAATTTTAGCAAACCTGTATCACTTATAATAAGCAAAATCCCAATGCTGGAAATGTAATCTGGGACACCCTGTATAAGAAAAATAAAAGAATACGTTAAGTCCGATTCTCAACCATTACGTAGATAATTAGGTCTATAGTTTAAATACATTAACCTTGCTATAGAACAATGTTAAAGTGAAATATTGCACAAGTGTATTACAAACATCATGCAAATAACATTGGATAAATGAATGTTTTGGAAAATACCACCGCCAATTTCGTTGCATCTTGTTGCTCTTGTTAACTGCTCAGGTAGCTTGTCAAATTGAATGGTGGTGATTCGTTCTTATAATAGCTGCAGCATTAACGAAACAATCCCGCAGTGCCTTCCTCGTTTCCACGCTTGTTGCATTAACCAATATCCACCCCCCAAAAACAATACCAACGGGATCTAAATTGGTGACCCCGGTGGCCAATTTTGCGGACTGCCCCTGCAAATCCAACGATAATAGTAAATGACAAATTACGTTAAACGTTTACTATTTCCAATTGTTTCCAATGATCCAATTGATATAGGTACCTTGATATCTCCGTAATTGTTGACAATTGGACTTCAACATAAATGGCTTTACTTTTGTTTTATTGCTCTTCTGAAAACAGACTTGAAATATTTCCCTTTCCTACCAAAACACCCTGTATACTTGTGTTTCCTTAATATCTGGTTCTTTATTAATAGCAGGACAATATTTTTAGGACAAAATTCGTTGAAAGACCATTTATTAGTTGCATAGTTTAAAATTATTTCTGCAATACTAAGTGCTTGTTTTCCTGCAACGATATGTAACTCTTTTTAAAATACCTTACAGCACTCTGCATATTTTTTACTTTTTTTTGTGCATAAAATCTATCGGTTTTAAGTTTGTTTTTATTCTCTTTAAACGGACAAAAACAGATTCCCAAAAATATATTTATTTATAGCGATTTGTTTATTTCGGAAATGTCGTTAAGAATACTCTCATAGTGCCGTTCGAGCGGTTAAATGATAAACAAGGTTTTTGTTTTGTTTCATCCATTTAGCTGACTTTTTAACACAAATACATCTGTTTGAACACCCTGTACATCTACAAGTATTGATTTGCAAGTTAGTGTCCTAGGCCATCTTTGGTACATCCTTTACACGACCTACTTGCCAATCACAAGTAATACTACAACATGAACATTCGCAGATGACAACGCCATCCTTGGTAGCCACAAGGACGCAGCAATAGCTTCATCGTATTTACAAGAACATCTGAACGTACTTCAAAGTTGAATCCAGAAGTGGCGCCTAACATCAATGAACAAAAGTCAACATTCATAACGTTTGCGCTCCAAAGCTAAAGCCGCACTGCGGGAGGGTGGGCTGGAGGGTAGATGGTAGATACACGCCGTCGCCTGGCGACAATTTGTTGTGAAACAATGCGCCTGGATTGTCGCCAGGCGACGGCGTGTATCTACCATCTACCCTCCAGCCAAAAATCCCGCAGTGCGGCCTTAGCTCAAAAGCGCATCTGCCCACCAGTGCGAATAAACAACACCATAGTGCCGGATTTCATTATAATGAAATACCTAGGATTTCACTTTGACAATAAAATAAACTGAAAACAGCACAATGTTAAAAATTAGAAATAAATGGACATTAAAGTCAAAGAAATTAACTGGCTCATCGAAATGAACTCACGCTTGTCACTAAAAAATTAGGTCCCAATCTATCAAGCTTATTTGGACGTATGGCATAGAACTATAGGGATGTGCTAGTAAATTTAAAATAGCCATAATACAAAGATGCCGGTCTAAAATCCTACGATTAATGGCGCACACCATGGTATGTAAACAATCCAACTCTTTCGTCTCCAGGACGTCTACTTTAAAAAAGTGAAAAAACATAATTAAAAACTCGAGAACCCTATTGGAAACATTGCTAATACTAGTCAACTATAGAGGACTAAAAAGCCTATGTCAAACAGGCTAAGATAAGGTATCCGTCGATGGAATTTTCCCTCATTACGCCATTAATCATCAGCAAATGAGCCCATGGAATTAAAATATTTTGATTGCTAATCTTTCAATAACTAAAATCAAAACTAAAGATTGAAAAGATATGTACAAGAAGTAAGTTACACCTGGTATGTTCATATGGACTCCTTCTGTTAAGAGTGTGGTGGTATATGATCTTAATATGGTTGACTCTTTTAATAACATTTAGTGTAATGTACAAGGAGATGAGTCTTACATTATTATGTTTATTTTGCAAATATGTTCAGTTATTGGATAGTTTTTTTTTTAATATCTAGCAAAGAAATAGGACATGTTATTTATTTTTGTTATTACATTTATAAGACAAATACCAAAAGCTATAAAACAAACAGAAAACAAGTTATATTTTCATTATAACATATCTTACAACTGGATCAAATAACGCTGTCTACTGCTATAAAAATTAACAGTTAAATTGCAGGGATTTTAATTCCGATAGTTCAACTTTTGTGATGTGATAAACTGTAACCTCAAATGTTTATTGTTGCAATAAGAATAGTGTTTTAGCAAATAAAATTACTTGGCAAACTATATAAATCATATAAAAAAACACCAAAGTTAAAAAGTTGTAATTATTACTTCAATTTGCAACTTTTATCCTTAGGTGTTGCTTTTAATGATATTTAAAAAAATCTAATTAAATAAATGTAATATAGAATATTAGGTTAAACAAAAACGAAGATATCCGGTAAATTTATGCAATTTAAACACAAAAAGAACTCAAAGGATACAAAGGCAAATTGGTTAGTCGTTTTTAACAAAGGCAACAGAAGATTTACTAAGTAATAATTATTAAAGACAGTAAAGAATTGCAGGCATTATTTCGAGGAAATGCAAACGAACGAATTACATGGGGTTGAAAATAAAAAGAATGAGAAAAAAGACAAAGTACAATAATAAGCAGTCCTTTCGTCTATTATAAATTAACGTCAGAACAAACCTAACGGAAAACTGTCACGTTCGAACGTACCTTGTGATCAATAACTAGACGCTGTCGTCTTAAAAGCTTCCTTTATTATTCAGGCACCTTAGATTATATCGAGGTCTTAACTTCATAAAAATACGCGTACATTTTTATTTATTCACACCTTTACAACGGCTTGCGTCTTTTTAAGATATCCGTGTCATTCTTTTAGTTACGATAATAAAGAAGGGACATCAGTTTTTATTTGCAGTCTTACCTAGTATATGTTTTCCGATATGAAAAAAAGTAACAAATTGAATGAAACACATCATTATAATGCATTAAAAATGGCCCACATTGTTATTAAAGAAGTAAAGTAAAATGAAGTAGGTACTGAAATAAATGCTTCAACTATTAAACTAATTTATTTTATACTATAAATTATTAAAAATCATTTTAAAAATGATACACCAGTTTTAAAACTCTCGTACCTCGGTCAATAAGCTTGTTTTTTTTCCCTGCAGCTCTTGGTAAAAACGTAAACGACTACTCTTGAACCCTATGTTCATCCACCGCGTTATAAATTTAGTAGAATGAATTCTTATCAGGATGAAAAAGCATCTTTCAATTTGTGTCTATATGTCTAGCATTCCTCTCCATTTATACCAGAATTTGGTGTCTAAAAATTCTAATGATCCCCTAGTCATTATTTTATAATTATTGATGTTTTCTTAAATTTGCATACGAGGGAGGGTCCAAATTTCCGCGGACTTGAGTTTTGTACAACTCATTATTAAAATAAATGTCAAGTCTCAGGCCAAATGCGTCACTAACCTACCAGATATCGCCAAGTAAACACGTAAATCGGGAAGAAAATTAAAAGCATGTAAAAAATTGAGTATCGCGCTGCTATTAAGTTCCTTACCTAACAAGGAAAAACACCTTCAATTATTATGGACAAAATGTCAGCGATGTATGGGAACTCCTGGCCTGAAAACACCATGATTTACAAGTGGCATGGACTTTCTAAACTTGGAAGACAATCGATTAAAGATGATCCTTGCACAGCGCGGCCTGTAAAAGCAACTGGTGCGCAAAATGTCGATAAACTCGTATTGAAAGATGCTTGTTTAAAGAACCAGCTTGCAAAAATGGTTGGAGTATCACCTACAACCAATCTGAATATCCTGCACGATCATCTTGGCATGACAAAAGTTGATGCAAGCTGGGTACCGATAATGCTCACACCGCTTCAAAAGCGACAGCGTATATATTGAGTGTCAGGGCCGGTCCAAGGCACGATGCAAGTGATGCACAGCATCAGGGCGCCTTACAAGATTATTTCTTTAAATAAAATGTGTGCTGTTTTAAAAATTTTAAAATGTCAACCAAATTTAACGTCAAAACGAATTTATTTTAAATAAGCTAGTATAAAAATAAATTTAAAACACGTGCCAGTATGAATGGGGCTTCCATTCGACAAATTACACAGGAAATAGATTTGAACCGCGCGCCACCACAGAACTCGGCTAATCAGAGTGGGCAAAGCTCTGTGATTTCAATTTAAATGTAAGTGATATGAGAGGACAACGCTACGATAACGGCGCAAATATGACAGGTAAAAATAAAGGAGTTCAAAAGCATATTCAAAATTTAAATCCCAGGGCTTTTTTTACTCCGTGCATTCGTTGAATTTAGTTGTGAATGATGCCGCGAAAATGAATTTTGAAACAATTAGTTTTTCTACGTCATTTAAGAACTTTATAATTTTTTTAGTAGTTCTACTAAGAGATGGGACATTTAAAAAAATAATTTATCAAAATTAGCAATAAAACCTTTGTCTGCAACTAGATGGGAATCTAGAGTTGAAGCACTACGACCATTGAGATATGGAATATGGAAAATATACGACACATTAATAGAAAGTTTTGAAAATAATAATAACGACTACAAAGTCGACATGAGGTACAAAGTTTAGCTAAAAAAATTAAAAATTTCAAATTTATTTGTTCTTCTATTTTATGGTATGAAATATTGAGCAGAGTAAATGTGGTAAATAAAATGTTACAAGGTGTTAAGCAGTATTTAAAAAGTGCATTAAATGCATTAGACAATTTAATATGTTTCACAAAGGAATTAAGAACAGATAAGGGTTTTAATGAAATTTTTGAATCTGCAAAAGAACTAGCTACAGAGTTAGAAATTGCACCAAAATTTATTCTATCAATAAATATATGAAGACGTAATATAAAGAAACAATTGATTTACGAATCTGCCGATGAAACACCGATTGATCTTAAAGATAAATTAATTTTTTTTAAATGCCATTTTAGAAACAGTACTGAACTCTTTAGAAGACAGTAGCCAACTTAAAAATCACAACGATATGGACAAAGAAATTTTAAGAAAATATTGTAACGCATCGAAAGTATACTTACGGATGGGATGGTACAGACAAGAATATAAGTGCATTAGAATTATTTGATGAATTAAAGGTTTAAGGTGACTTTGAAGATCTTAATACTTATTCAGATACAATTAATTGACATATTAAATTTTATTTGTGCCAACAATTTGGAGTGTGTATTTGGAACTGTAACCATTGCTCTACGATTTTTTTAACTTTGCCCGTAACAGTAGCTTTTACCGAAAGATCTTTCTCGAAATTACAAAAAATAAAAAATTACTTAAGGTCATCCATGTCTCAAGATCGGTTAGCAGGCAGTAGCGGGAAACTCAACCGGCCCGGGAAAAACCTGCTAGACCGGCCCCCAAAAAAAGAATGACCCAAAAAAATTTAATTTTAAAATGTTTTCATATTTAGATAATAATAAAATTATTTCTAAAAAAATTCCATGTTCAGTCTCATTATGCTCTAATGAAAGTGAATTAGCAGATTCCTGTGAGCCCGAAAAGCTAAACCCCTTTTTCCAATTAGTTTTACATCTATAATAATTCTTTCCAATACTTGTTTGCGTTCAAGAGCATTTTTTTTTTTGACGTAAGCTACCTTCATTTGAGAATATTAAACCATAAATATCTTTACTTTTAAGTTTAAGCATATGCCTATAAACACAATTTTCATGGATCTTATTATTTTCATGTTCTTTAGCACGTTGCAGAGTATGCTTCCAGTCATCCAGTCTTTCGTTCCATCATTTACAAACGAACATTCGTTCTTATCACTGTATGCCAAGCACACGGAACAAAATAGAGGTTCTTTTTCTAAACAATATGATAACCATCGTCTGCTTATTTTATCATCTCTGTAAAATATAACATTTGGCAATAAGTTACATCACCAATAGTTGACTGACAGGGATGTTTGTTAAAAAAATACTCAAAATTTTGACTTGTTGGTTTTGTGAAATAACTAGCTGTTAAGCATTCAAAATATTTGTTACTTGGTAAGTTAGACTTGAACATGAAGACTTTGCGTTGATAATCGACGTTTCAATTTTGTCCGTTTCAATGGGGCAGTTTAGATTGTCTTCTTTTGTCGAATTTGATGAATGCTATTCTTGATCACTGATTTTTCAACATCAGGTGCACTAACTTTAGAAGCTAAAGCAAACAAATCACTTAACTTGAATTTTTTATTAGCAACTTCGTGCTTTTAGCCTTTTCTCTCTCTCTCTTTATTAGCACTTTTTCTTTTTTCCAGTTTTCCTTGATTAAAAACTATAACAAACTTTGATTTTTTCCCTACACAATCTCAAAGCCAACGCGATCACAAGTATGACAAGTATCACAAGTATGACCTTTTGAAAGGACCTTTTTCAGACGGCCGTGGATGATATCAAAAAGTGTTTTATTTACACTTTCTTTACATCGTTGGATGCGCCAGTCTTTTAGCTACATTTCAAACACCGAATCAAAATTTTCGGTCCGCTAATAACGGAGTTACGAATTTTTTTGTAGACCGAGATGTTTTTATTTTTGCGAGCGAACTCTCGGCATATTGCCGGACCTTTTTCAGACGGCCGTGGATGATATCAAAAAGTGTTTTATTTACACTTTCTTTACATCGTTGGATGCGCCAGTCTTATAGCTACATTTTAAACACCGAATCAAAATTTTCGGGACGCTAATGACGGAGTTACGAATTTTCTTGTAAACCGAGATGTTTTATTTTTGCGAGCGAACTCTCGGCATATTGCCGGACCTTTTTCAGACGGCCGTGGATGATATCAAAAAGTGTTTTATTTACACTTTCTTTACATCGTTGGATGCGCCAGTCTTTTAGCTACATTTCAAACACCGAATCAAAATTTTCGGTTCGCTAATAACGGAGTTACGAATTTTTTTGTAAACCGAGATGTTTTTATTTTTGCGAGCGAACTCTCGGCATATTGCCGGACCTTTTTCATACGGCCGTGGATGATATCAAAAAGTGTTTTATTTACACTTTCTGTACATCGTTGGATGCGCCAGTCTTTTAGCTACATTTCAAACACCGAATCAAAATTTTCGGTTCGCTAATAACGGAGTTACGAATTTTTTTGTAGACCGAGATGTTTTTATTTTTGCGAGCGAACTCTCGGCATATTGCCGGACCTTTTTCAGACGGCCGTGGATGATATCAAAAAGTGTTTTATTTACACTTTCTTTACATCGTTGGTTGCGCCAGTCTTATAGCTACATTTTAAACACCAAATCAAAATTTTCGGTTCGCTAATAACGGAGTTACGAATTTTTTTGTAGACCGAGATGTTTTTATTTTTGCGAGCGAACTCTCGGCATATTGCCGGACCTTTTTCAGACGGCCGTGGATGATATCAAAAAGTGTTTTATTCACACTTTCTTTACATCGTTGGATGCGCCAGTCTTATAGCTACATTTTAAACACCAAATCAAAATTTTCGGGACGCTAATAACGGAGTTACGAATTTTCTTGTAAACCGAGATGTTTTTATTTTTGCGAGCGAACTCTCGGCATATTTATATTATAAATTTTAAAATGGTGTAGGCTGCGACCTCTATTAGTGACATTTTCTACTTATATTTTGTACCAGGAGCACATAAAGGAGGTGGCAAGAACGCTACGACGTATGCGACTGTTACAACCGACGTGTTAAAAAGAAACAAACAGCACCTTGCATTTCTGGACTAGATATACGCATCAACGTCCGATAGAAAATCTATCTCCTTCTAGCTCATCAATAATATAGCGTTCATCTGATGTCCGTATTTTATCATATTTACATTCGTTCAACCATAACAGCTGATCTTAAATGATTTTAAAAAGTTAAATTTTAGCCTTAATAACGTCATTCAGGGTAAAACAAGAAATATTTACCTCATAAACTTAAATAATCTTTCAATGAATGCAAAATTCAAAACATAAATTGAGAATATTTCAGCAGTACGAAAGACGCGGTAATTTCAAAAATTAACAACTGCTCATAATTCTTCTCATACCTTTAACTATTTTTTAAATAACAATTATTTACCCTCGGTTGGTTGAAATAATGATTAAAAAGTTTTTAATAAAACGTGTGAATGGGATTTCATGCCATTTTCTTAAATATTTTGGCGCCAGTCTTTGGCGAAAACTTTGCAATTGTCTGCATATTATCTAACAATGTTAAAGAGACCCTAAATAATGCATTTCCAGCTAAAGTTTGCTCGAAAAGGCTTAAAACAGCTCTTCAAAGTTTTCAAAAACATTACAAGTGTGTCATAACCTTGCATTTTTGTTGACAAAAATATAAAGTTTTGCAATCTTATTATATCGGCCAACATTATGTTGCACATTTTTATAAATAATTTAAATATATTACTTAAGTTGTTAGATAACGTAGACAAATGTCTTTAATTCAGTGACGTTTTGCAACTAATAGGTATCGTACGAATTTGTCTGCTTTTTTTGTCTTTTGCAATTAATTTAGTTCTTGGTGTTATTCTATTAGATATTAACACGCCACAAAATTATTTATATGGCAAAGAGTAACAAAGTGTCAAATTACCAGGAAAGGTAAGATTAAATTGGCAATAAAAAAATTTCTAACTCTGGGCGTAGCGAGGGTAAACGGCACCTGGGAATACTTTTTTTTGCGCCGAAAATTAGCCACTATTCTCTTTAAAGAAATATGGGGGGAGGGCGCTATAAGAGTACTTCGCAGCAGGGCGCTGACTACCCTAGGGCCGGCCCTGTTGAGTGTGCACGCGAGTTTTTGGAGTTCTGTGGAGACAATAGATATGGAATTTTGAATCGATTTGTGACGAAAGATGAAACTTGGTTCATCAATATGAGCTTGAGTCAAAACTAGAGTCCATGCGGTGGATTATAAAGGGCACACAACCACCATAGAAAATAAACTTCTCTATTAGCCGGAAAAATCATGGCGACTATTTTCTTGAAAACTGACGGTTTCCTGCTTATAGACTATAAGGATAAGGGTTCACTATAACAAAAGAATACCTACTGTGCTGGTCTGCTGGAACAATGAAAATAAGCAATCAATAAGAAAATAAGGGAAAAATGAAAAAATGGATCAAAAGTGTTTTGCTTTTGCACGATAATGCGCCCATTTACAAGGACAAGTTTGCGATGGCTACTGGTTACAAATTACCAATTGACCAACCATCCTCCATACAGTCCAAATTTAGCCCCGTCCGAATTTTATTTGTTCCCAAAAAGTGCCAAGGAAGAAATTTAAAAACGATGATCAAGTAAAATCGTCTATTTCGGCCTTTTTTAAGAGACTACAAATTTTTTTTTTTGTCGAGTGTATAGAGAAATTAATAAAAAGATGTGAAAAGTGTATTAGAGTCGAAAGAAAATATATAAAAAAGGAAAAATTACAGCACTTGTTATTTTCACCACTTTTTTCTCCATTTCGCGAATTTCTTAGCTCACCCGTATTTTAACATATTTTTTTTTTGTGTTGCACAAATTCGTGACTTTGGAAATGTTTTTTAGTTAAAATTTGTATATCTATTGTATATTTCTCACGATTTAATGTTACGTATACAATACAACACATTCCACAAGTATGTTGCTTTGCATACATAAGGAAATATATCCCTATACTATTTATAAAATAATGTGTAATTTTATAAAGTTCTATGTGATGTTGTTTAAGTACTGTTATACCTTTGATGTTCGCCAACTAACGTGTTTAATGGTATAGGTTTGTGTTAATGATACTGTTTTAGTAGATTTTGATTAAGTGAAAATAATACATGAGAAAAAAACTGTAATAATGCAATTACTAAGGAGTCAGTAGAAATTTTAACAAACATCTAATATAATTAGAAAGGTAAAATACATTTAAGACACAAATTGTAGTATTAAAAATTAATATATTTGTATAACTGTGTATTATAGTTTACTAATGTTAATATTACAATAAAAACAGCTGTAAAAAATTTAATTCGTTGTAAAAGTCTTAATTTTACTACGTATTGTCTTGTTTATGTTCATTAATTTATTTATATTTTGCTTTTAATTTTTTTTGCATTGCCTGCAATACATTTTTAAAATTTATTTTGGTGTTTAAATATTTTTAATATTTTACATGAACTATAAATTTTTGATTCTAAAATAATTTTGCGAATTAAATTGTTTTTGATTTTTGCAAAAAAAAAATCTATCTCGAAAAAATTACTTTACGTGCTCAACTACCTTTGCAAATAAAATTTATAAATTTCGGAGATGTACGTAAAATAAATATTACCTAAGTCAATTAAAACGAATATCTACAACTCGATATTTTTGTGTGCATAACATCTTGTTGCATAGCTATTAATAATTTTTGCGTAATTATTATTCTTTTACCGGTACGTTTTCAATATGTTTTTATTTAACTTTGTTTTATAAAAATGTATTAAAGTATTTTGTTAATTACAAAATTCTTACGTAGGTACCTATTGTTTAAAAATTCACTTTTCATATTTTCCAATATCTTGTGCTATTCCGTTCACACAGCAAAAATCTCTCAAAGGCCCATCTTTAATAATTCTTTACAATAAAACTTATTTCGCTCTCCAAAACACAATTTAAAAGCTGCAAATCAAGAAAAGCTGGCTTATGATTTTTTTAATAACTTTAACAACTGAGCTGGCCAATGTATAAAAAAAAAGATTATTGCGATACAATAGTTGGTTAGGATAATATTTAGACGTAATAACATTATTTTTAGCTACACTTTCACACATTTAGGTTCTTTTTATTGCGAAAAATTCGTCATTTTTGTAGACCTATTTTATGGAATTTATTGAGTCATCAAAATCGCAATTTTTTTAAAAACCAAATTGTTTGGAACGTTTTTATAAAAGTTATAGCTGTTCGAAGCGTTATATTTTAAAGCATATTTTGTGGTCGTTATCCACAAGTTAATCATTTTTAAGAGCCTTATCCACAGATTAAATAGTTGGTCGACCGTTAAGGGTTCATTTTCGTTGACCTCAAATCTTCACAAAAACCCTTAATTTTTTCTACCATTACAACGATACAAGGTACTAAAAGAGTTGTGACCAAATTTACACTTTGATTTAAATCGGTATCACTTAAAACCGTTTGTTTTTTTTAAGAAATTCAATACCAGTTTTAAGATTCTGTTCTCGTCATAAATAAATAAAAAAGTAAGAATACTGCTGGGAAGAAACAAAAGTCTTGAAGCTGTCCAGCATTGTTCATGAGATTTTTTGGAAAAAGATAAGTGATTTTTTAATTTAAGCATTTATCAAATATTAAGAACTTTGTATAATAACTGTATATAATGTATAAAGCAATCAAATACCACATTCTTGGAGATTTTTCCTGAATAGCAAAGCATGGTGAGATAAAAATTTGTTGATATGACTCAATTTTACTAGAGTAATTTATTTATTTTTTAAAAATGAAAACGTTCTTGCACTAATATTATTTAAAAAGTTTTGTTAATACGTATGGATCATGGCGATCTTTCCAGAAAATAATACACTGTCAGTTTATTTAATACTTCTATAATACAACGTTGCGCGTTACTTTTATAACCGTGGCATAGTGGCATTGCCAACGGGTCTTTCAAAAGTCTTCTTGTTTATTTTACCAAAATTCATCTGAAGTACAAAATGAACTAATGAGCAAATATTCCTTTTCGCCCCCTTCTGTCTGTTAACTAATTATACAAATACGCTAACATGGGTTTGCTTCTGGCGGGTTGAGATATAGGTATACCCTGAATAGCGTCATTGGGGAATTTACTAATAAACAAAAATCATTGAATGACCCACACAAAATATAAAGGGATGTTATAGATATGGAGTGGTTAATCTGCAAACTCTGTTTTCATACAATAATTTATTGCCTGAAAATGTTTGTATGGTCAACATAAAGGGGATTCAAAATTTTGACATTTATTAATAAGGAACGAATAATTGAAATGAATTATAATAACAGAAGCCTTGTAAAAATAACAAGTCTTTTTTAAACATTTATAATAATTTGATATTTTCAGTAATTTATTTATTAAATTGGTAGTAGTCATAATTGCCATCATTAGGTCACATCATTTTGCCTAATCGTCATCTCTTTCCCACACATTTAGTATGACTCAATTAAACGTCAGTACTTTTTACTGTTGTAAAGTATGAATTTGTAGTGTGCCACTAAAATAATCGCTTATGTTTGCAAAGAAGGCCACGATTTGGTTCTAGATTGTAAGTGAAAATAAATTATTATAATTCTGCTTCTCGGAGCACAGTAATTGTTTAATAAGCATATGTGGTAGGATTGTTCTCAAACTATAGCTGGTTCACAAAATCGGATTAAATTTTAATGGCAAATAAAAACAACTCAACCTTCACCGCTGCAACTTAAAAGCTTAAAGAGGGTGAATGTTTAATCTCTCCAAAAAGAGTTTTCGTTTAGTGGCCACAAAGTTGCATAAATATTCATGAAATAAAAGAAGTAGGTAATTGCCCCGTTGTACATACAACCCCAAGCAAAACAGTAATAATTTTATCACATTACACCTTTTAAAGCAAAATTCTTGTACAGACAATAGCATACTTTTCATACAAATATTTAATGGTAACAACAAAATGAGGTAAACTAATTTTGTTTTGAATACCTTGTAATTTTATGCGATTTAATTGTTACGAAACAATGTTAAATACTAGTAGATACTATATGTATACCGGGTGTGTACCTAATTCATCAAAAAGTACAAAAAAATCTCAAAAAGCTTTAGATATCTAAGAATGGGTAGATTAGCAAAAAAAATGTGTTAATGCGGGCATTAAAAGAATCAGACCTGAAAATATGCACGGTTCCTGATATATCCAAATAACAGAAAATTGTTAAATCTAGTCTTTTTTATCCTTCTTTCTCGACGTTTTCCTCTCTCATGGGTTTGTCGTTTACATTTTAAAGAGGTCTCGATTGGTCCAGTTTCCTTCTTTCAGTCCCTTTACTGCCATGACGTTGTTAACATAGCTCCTTCACTTGGAGCTGCCCGACGCCTTCTCCTCTTACATCGACGGGAACACATTAATGCCTTTCTCTCTTACCTCTCTTTGTTCATCCTTTGAACATGGCCGTACCATTTTAAAACTTTATTGTTAATTGTGGATGTTACTGATTTAACACCCATTTTCAGCCAATATGTTTAAGTTTTCACTCCACCTCTTCTTGTTAATTGCAAGAATCGTCTCCTGAAATCTAGCTTCACAGTTTTCATTTTGTCTCTTATTTTTTAAATTATTGGCCACGCTTACATAATATAAGTTGTAACACTTTCTGTTTCACTTTGAAAAGTATGTTTTTTTTTCTGTTTTTTTGCTAATGTTTTTGTTCCATATAACTTCATGCAGTGGCGGCGCGTGACCTAAAAAAGTGGGGGGGCACAACTTATCCATGTATATTACCTACACTTTATTTTAAAACAAATCTGGGTTTACCTTAATAGTGCTTTATAATAAACCACATTAAGTTAAAAATATAAAATAAGCATTATTTAACAAATATAATATCTGAAGCTCCAAAATATCAAAAACTATTATAAACCATATTAAGTAACAAAAATAAAATAAGTAGATATTATTTAACAAAAAGAATTTTTAAAGTTCCAAAATATTAAAAAACTAAGAAACAAAGAATATACCCTTCATAATAGTAAAAAACAACAAAATATATCTTTAAAAAAACATCATACTTCTGTTTTTATTAGCAATAAAATTATTAATTAATTTTTCTAAATGCGATTCATTTAAAATCATGTTAGCCACAGTTTCTTGTTCTATAGCCATTAAAGCCAGGCCATTTAATCGTTCATCGCCCATAGTACTTCTGAGATAGGTTTTTAGTCTTTTTAATGTGGAAAAAAATCGCTCGGCTGAGGCAGACGACACAGGACAACAAAGAACAATTTCAAAAAGTTCCCACACACAAAATAACATTTGTTTTAATTCATTGTTTAAAAATTTTTCCGCACATTCCTCAATACTTAATAAATTGTTTGTTTCTACCAGTAAAATATTTCTATATATATTTATTTGATTAATTAAGGTGTTGTAAAAATTATTTATAACTTCAATATCGGTGTAATTTATTTCACAATTCAAATCAGTTAAGAGTCGCACAATTTTAGGACGGTTGCGGTTGGGTTCCATCTTTCTGGACTTTGCCCAGAAAGGCAAATAAATTTGTTTGTTTTTTAGACATATTCTAAAATTTAATATAATGTGGTCAGTTTAATCGTGAATTTACACTTTCAAGTTAAATATACTTACTAGAAAAATGCGCCTTAACAAGACCGCAAGACTAACAAGTGCTTTACCCCCTAGTTGCGTCACTGCATTCGTTGTAGGTTGCCCTTATTGTTAATGTACCCTACCCCAACGCACCAACCGATGTAAAAATCACTAATTGCTAATGCTAAATTGTAAATACGATATACGAATATATACTCGTAATTATGTGAAGATTGTGAAGTTTTGATTTGAAAAAAGTGGGGGAGCCTGGGGGGCCCAGGCCCCCCCGACGCGCCGCCAATGACTTCATGAAAGGCTTATGTAACGTGTCTGTTTATTTCGATTCTCTATTCTACGAATTGCTTTACTTTTCCGTTGTTTGTTATAAAAATATTTAGATATTTAAATTTTTAACAACTTTTTATCCTGTTGTTACCTAAACTTAGATGATCAATAAGTCTACCAATGCACATACCGGGTGTAAATGAAGTGTGGTACACCCCCTTTTTTTTCTTTAGGTTTGATTTTAGGTAAATGAGATTTAAGGCATATGATATGTGTCAAAAACCGGGCTTTTTGAGCACATGCCCACAATTCACTTTCGGTTTCGAAGGAAATGACTCCGACTTTGTTATTTTTAATGAAATACCCTGTATATTTTTACATTTTTGGAAAGAGGAAGCGATTTTGAATGCAACTGCACTATTTTGGTACATTATTATAACCTCAAATAATTTTTGAAACAAAATTTATTGCGTGCCGTGACTTGCAAAAATTGAATTTTATTTTATCAACAATTGTCCAAAAAACGTTTTTGTCAATTTAAATTGTCATTTAGGTTACTTTAATCGGCTTTGAAGGTTGTGGAATCGGTTTTTTGACAAAACGTCATTTTTTTAAAATGTTACTATGGTAGTACAAGCGGTTATTTAAATGGAGCATCTTCTAACGAATCCATCGATACCAATAACTTGTATTTTTATTAAGAGTCTGCTTCAAAAACTTATTAACAATTATTGTGGAGATTTATTAAGAGATCCTGTTAATTGCAGTACACTGTGCATAACTGCAACAAAACAAATTATCGTTGTCTAATGTTTAACTACTATAGTCATTTAATTAAAAAGTCAAAAAATGTTTGAAATCATTTTTACATAATTAGATTCGTCTTTAAAGTCTGATTTAATTGTTGTTTAATTCTGTTAAAATAATTTACAGCAGGACCCATTTAGTTTTTTTCGGCGATTTTGTAAGGTTTTTCTAATTAAAATACTTGGACTATAAAAGAAATAAATTAAAAGAATAAAACTCACACAAGAAAATTTATTTAAATCGCTTTAATAATGTGAGAGATATATCGACTAATAAAATTGTTGTAAAAAGACTAATAACACATAATTGACAGATTTATTAGAAATATATCACAATACAAACAGAAATAAAACCGTTTCCGAGATATCATTGAAAGATATAATCTGGATAATATTAAACATGTTGTCCTAAATCGTTTTGTGTTCGATCTAAAAGCACCATCTAACGGCATATTTCTACACTCCCACACTAATTTAACTATAATTTTTTTAAACGGTTTCCGATATTATCCTTAATAAATTACGATAAAACAAGGTTGTAGAAAAAATAGTTGTACTGTGTACCTACGATAGGTTTTTTATTTTGCATTTCACGTAATTTAGTTTATACAAGTCTGATAACTACAGTTGGTGTTAACTTCAGATTACTGTTTTACTGCTATTAGTTTTTTTAACCCTTTCCCCACGATGAGCGACTACGGTCACCTCCACGAAAATGGGTACATTTATTTATAAACTTGCGGTTAAAATATGTTGTCACATGTTGCACAAGTCATCAGAAGAAAAAGAAGATATTGCACATGTCAATGTCATCAGGTAAAAACTCTTAAAATATTTTTAAAAGTGTTACAAAACTAACATTGCCACATATAGGGATTAACCATAACTGAAACCCAGAGCATTTTGTTATAAAACGAGTGGTTTTTGAAACAAATATAGCCTAAGATTTATAAATTATCAGTCACTGAAATATTAACGATTATGGATTAATTAATTACACGAAATATCAAAATTCCAAAAAAAATAAACATATTTTTTTGATCATCTGGGTGGAGGTAGTTGCGGTGTTTGGCATCCAGAAACACACTTAATTTTGCTATTGTTTATTACTGTTTTTGCCCCAATTCAAACAATTTTTAAAAAACAGGATTTGTACCCTTCAATATATCACTTTACTTTCGAAAAATTCAGTGCTCAAAATAACTGTACATCGACATAGATATTTGCGAAAGATAATAAATACAGTAAAATGTAACTGTGGGCTTTAAAGAACATTGCGGCACTTTTTAGACTGTTGTGCTTTCTCTATTATTTATCGTAAACAACAACCCTTTTAGTATTTAGTTTGCAATCCAGTTTATTTAAAAAAAAAAATGATTTTTGCGCTCTCTGTTTAACTATTACCTACCTCGTTAAAAAAAAAACAGATTTCGGCCGCCATGAGAGTGAGCACACCAGCGCGTCGTTCAGTGGGGATGTTTTAGCGGAGACGGCGTTTCGTTCAGCGGCGTGTTCTAGCGAAGGAGCGCCTCGTTGGACGAAGACGTTGTAGCGGATAGGACCGTCGTAGCGAAAGTGTTAACCCGTTGTTTGTTACCCACATGTATAAGTGCACCTTTCAGACACTCATTTCATACTTTTGTAAAATTTTACACAAAAATTCTTCAAATATAAACATTTTGGTTAATTTTTACCAAAAATATGATTTTAATATTATCTTGGCTCGTATGTTAAACGTGGTTGTGTAGGTAGTGCAGTTTATAAAATGGACCCATGCGTGGGTCGTTTTTTATGAAATACACTATGTGTTTTACATACGAGTCGCAATATGTGGCCCAGAAAACACATTTGGTGGTAAATCAAGAAATATTGTTCTGTATCCGCAAAATGCAAATTAAGTTGTAATCTTACAAAAAGTCGTATTCAATCAAAAACGTTTGTCCTTATGCAAGTAAAAAAATTAACTTCTGTTTTTAAAGTACTCTTACAAATTGTTTTAAACTTAAAAATTTTAATCGAGAAATAATTTTACTTGTTCCATGCGAATAAACTTATTTTACTGGGGTAATATTCGTTATAGGATAGTGAAATTTTATTAGACTGGGAAATTCCAGTAAACCAATAACTGGAGATCTTTTCATAAAATCCATGCCTCCTTTACAATAGTAGGCAGTCTTTTTTAAGTCACGATACAGTTGTCCATTGAAGTTCACTACGGGTTGTTTGGAGAGCTCGCGAAAACGAACTGCTCAAAACGGTATCTCTGTTTTCACGGGTAGAATATCAATGAGACCACAACGCTTTTATCCCAGTGTTGAAAGATACTTTCTGCTTAAGTTTCCTTCAAAGAGATGAATAGATTCATTGTTGAACATTGGAACGAATAAATCCGTAGCATTAAATAGGTACTAAAATAAATGTATGTTCAATTAAACATCTTTTCACTGTTACCACCAAGGAACTTGTGAACTATATTTTTAAAATAACTCTTTTTTAAGCTGGTAGGATTTTACGAAGAAAATTGTAAAATTTTGCGCACGAAAAATAATAAGAATTGACTGTTTTTACATGATATTTGTCTCTGTGAATTGGTTATTTGATTGAGAAATTGGAAAATCAGTAATGTGTATGTGAACTAAAGTGTAAATTGTAGTAAATTTTTTTTTGTTTCCGCCTCGGAAATGATTGAGGCTATTTTATGTAGTAATCCGTCTCGGGGAAACATGTTTATACCACGGGATTTATGTAGATAAATACATTTTTGTAGTAATCTAGCTCAAGAGATCATTTTTACACCACGCAATTGGTGTACAATGTACATTAACTTGTTAAATAATCTGGCTCGAAGGACAACGTTTGCGCCGCGAAAATGACGTAGTTCAAGATCATTACCACTGATTGCAGTCTCACCCTGAAATTTTGGCTTGGACCGTCGTAACGTAATTGTAGACAAACAACACCGGAAGATGTTTGTTAGCTGTAAGATTTTCGGAGTTACCACACGGGTCGATCTTCGCACTCCGGAGTTATGACTTGGACCATGAATTAAATTAAATAATATCGCGAAAAAACGCCATTTACCGATATCGACAGAGATATTACAGGAAATTTCTTTTAAAGAAGATGAACCAATACGGCCAAATCAAGCTGAAGAGTAAGTAACAATTTTTAATGTTCTCGAATCTACCCTACAACAAGAAATAAATGTACACAAAAATTGCAAAAGTTAATAACATAAATGGCACAAAATAAAGGGTGTATGGTTTAACGTGGACGTGAAGATCTTGGGAACTATAAGAGATAGCAGGATCCTTCATTTAGCAAATAAGTGTGTTTTTACGTGCTTAGTAAGAATGTCAACTGCATTCGTGCAAACAAAGCCCAGTTCTTGAATTATGGTCAAAAAACTGAAAAACTTAAATTTCTTGTTTTCTTTGTAACTGTCTTAATATCAACATCAGGAATCTAATATTTGGTATTCCTTGGTAAGAAATGAGCCTTAATTACCTGGCAATATCAAAATTAACTTAGCATGCTTAGTTTTTGTGATCACAAATTAAAGTTTGATATTTCGTACTGGCGCCATATTAGGATTTGTATGCTATTATTTGATGAATTATTTGAAGAATACATAGATTATAAACTTTAAATATTTGTTTCGATTAAAATCTCTTCATTGAAGCAAATATTTCGCTTATTAACGAAGTTACATTAAAATATTTTTAACATTATTGACGCGAATAGTGAAAACGATATTAATGTATCTGGATTTGTAATGTATCAGAATTTAACCGGTGGGTGTATTAAAGCCCCATCGGCTAACGAGATCATTTTAAAATAAACACAGCATTTTACAACAATAACATACATTACTTAAGTTCAAAATTACAATAATAATACGCTGACTGATTTTAACAAGAAAAATGAAAAGAATACACACATTTTAGTTTACATTTTTAAAAGGAAAAGACAGGAAAAATTTTTAGATTACAGAAGAAAGCTGGAAGTGTGTATGTACGTGGAGAATAAAGAAACAACTGGTAAAAGGATTTCCAAAGAATTAAGAAACAGAGACAACCTAATCAGATATGATAAAATAGAGCAAGATATCCATTGAAAAATCTTGTAAAGAAAAATATTAAGATTAATTGACGTAAAAAAGCGTAAAACTGGCAGAAAGAAAAAGGAGAGTATGGGAACCCATTTGTAGCACAATGTTTTTAAGTATTTAAGTAATAAGTTTCATTTGTACTGATATTTTTTAAAAACGTTTTTCCGTTTGTACAACTTTGCAGCTTATTACACAAAGCAACATACAATTTAATAAATAAACAATGTAAAATATTCATGACTAAAGCTAATATTAGACGTTGCGATTTTTTTTCCATATGTAAGAAAAATATTTTACATCTTGTAAAATAAATACAAGACCCCTATTACACATTGCGATTTTTTTTGCGTACGATTCGAAATCGCCACTGCGCTGCACAATTTATCTGACATTTAAATGACAGCCGGCTGTCAGTTAGCCGCATCATTACCATAACATAACCTACATATCTGCAATTTTAGTACTGTGATCAGTTTACTACAATCGCAAAATGTGTATCGTGTCAAAAAATTAGAAAAAAAAAATACTTTGTAGGTTATGTGATCCTTTTGACAACACAGTGGCACAAAAATTACCAGAAGTTACTAAAAATGTAATAAAATACGCTTGTTTGACCTTGAAAAATTAGAGCATGTTCAATAGAATAAAATCCTATGACATTTAAAATCCGTTGCGATTTTTTTTCCTATGCCCATTTAGACGTTGCGATTTTTTGGTTTTGCGTTGTGGAAAAATGATTTGTAAGAAAAATCGCAACGTCTAATATGAGCATAAGTTTACAAATGAACAAAGTACAAAATTTAACGAAGTCTACACTTTTACTGATTTGCACGTGTAGCAATTCGCAGAGTAAAAGCTGTATTACATTATACAATTTCTTGTACAATTTCTTGTTCAAGATATTTTATACTAGATAGTACAGCTGTTGCCAAGTTACAACACGTCTTATGTCGTAAACTGACACTTCGCGTATGTCAATTTACGACATAAGACGTGTTGTTACTTGGCAACAGCTGTACAAACTAGTATAAAATTGCTTGAACAAGAAATTGTATAATGTAATACAGCTTTAAGCCATATTGTAGAGTTCATGTCCTGCAGCTAATTAACATACAGTAAATTTAAATTAATTAAAAGTAAAATGAAATGAAACTAAAAAATATTAAACAATAAAGTGGCATATGCTCGCAACGACCTGAAAGAAGTATTTATTTGTTGCATATACCATTCCTGCTCCAACAAACATAAATATGCAAAGATTTGACAACTGGTACCCTCAGGATTTTAAGATAAGGTTCTCTGCACGCCGTTCGATTTAGTCCATAAGGACTTCCCATTTCGTGTTAATTTTATTGAAATTGATGGAATGTTTTACCCCATAAAAACCACAAATTTTTTTGTTTACGTATTTTTTATTACTGTAAAAGATATTTTTTTTTTACAAATATACGCGAATTGTTCTTTTTGTTCCTATAAAGCGTATGAGCTGTCGATTAAAATTTGTCTTTCTAAATCGTAGTTATAATTTAACAATTTTTAAATAGTTTCCACTTTGGAAAGCTGCTTAAGTTTGAATTGAATTTTGCTGAAAGGCACGCATATTGTAATAAAATATTGCTTATGCAGTACTTTTATTGCATATTAAAAAAGCGAAGTGTTTTATATAAGAAACAGACTAGTTTACAAATCAATTTTAGGATCCTAGATATTAGTTTTTTTGTCATTTTTCTATACACAAAAAAAAAATTAATTCATAATCAGTATCAGTAGTAATTACTTCTGTTCTGATTTAAATATATCTTCAACTTGAAAACTTCAAGGATATAGAATAATTGCATACAACTATGCGTTAGCAGAAGTATACTCGGAATATTCAGTTACTAACTCAAACTTTGTAGGATGATATCCTGTTAACATCCTTGGGTAGTTGTAATCTGGTCATACAACTATTAATACCGAGAAACTAAACCCACTTGTCCTAGTAATTAAAAATCTTACTGACTACAGAGCTAAACTCCATCTTATTACACAAAGCAATATTGAGTTTCTGAAATGCAATTGTAAACTTACTCTCTCTGGATGATGAATTGTGATAGTTGCTAAGCGTTCAAATACTACTATGCATTGTAAATTACTCAACAGTGCAATTAAACAGAGCAGAGACGACATTATCTATTCAAATTAACAACAAGCAGATTAAATTTCATGAACAAGTTACATTACTACGTTTCTTATGTTGAATAAGAGCAATCACTGTGATTGAAAAAATCTAGAATATAATGAAAATAAATGCTTAGATATTTAATCTGCGTACCTATACCAAAAGCCTTTTTAAATAACTAGCTTTAAGTCCGACAGAAACTATAAAACATATCAAAGATAAAGAAGGAAAATTAATAACAGAAGAAGGAAAGATCATGGAAAGATGGCGACTTTAAGGAACTCTTAGAAAGAAAAGATGCGAAAAGCAATGTGAAAATACCAGAGTACAACGTACAGAAAGGACAAGAAGGAACAGAAGAATAAATAAGTACAGAAGAAATAAAGGAAGCACTAAATAAAATGAAAACAGGAAAAGCACCAAGGCATGATCAAATAACAGAGAAGACGATAAAGGCTCAATCGGACTTAGCTTTACTGGAAGTCTTAAACCTATTTAATGAATTAAACAAGCAAGAGAAGGCGCCGGAGGACGGAAGGATGGGGATAATAACACCTATATATAAAAATGGGGACAGTAAAGACTGCAAAAACTATAGAGATATCACACTAATTAGTACAGTAACAAAATTATATGCAAGAATACTGGGTAAGAGATAAGGAGGCAGATGGAAATGACACTATAAGAAAGCCAAGTGGGTTTTAGACCAAATCGTGCAGTAAAAGATGATTTATTTATTGTTCGGCAGATAGCGGACAAAGCCATTATGAAGGGAAGGGACGTACATATCTGTTTTGTCGATCTAGAAAAAGATTTTGATCAGGTTAGAAAAGAAGATATTTGGGCAATCTTGGATAAAAGAAAAACCTGATCAAAGGAATAAAAAGCTTATCCAAAAAAAAACAATAAACTATGTAAGAACACGGCAAGAACAATCGGAAACATTTGAAACTATAAGAGGAGTGAGACAAGGCTGCATTTTAAGCCTTCTATTATTTACACTAGTTCTGGATGAAGCCATAAAAGAAGTGAAGAAGAAATTCAAAAAATACGAAGTGGGATATTGGAACATGGAAAAAATAACTGTATCAGAAGTTTGCTATGCAGATGACATGGTAATATTTATGAAGGATGAAAATCACTTAAAGAAAATCTGGTTATATTTGGAACAACACCTGAGACATTTGGAATGAAAATAAACCAAAAGAAGACGGAAAACATGATTATAGGGAAAAATACACAACAACACCATATGCAGCTAAATGGAGAATATCTAAAACATGTACAAAAATTTAAATATTTAAGATCGATGATAACAGAAGACGGAAAAATCGATGAACAGGTCAGAGAAAGGAGAATAAAAGGAGGAAGACCATTCAATAGCATTAAAAACACATTCCTAGGGAAAAAGGAGATCCTGAAAGAATTAAAAATAGAAATACATAAAAAAGTAGTCACCCCTATGCTGACATATGCCTCCGAGACATGGACCACAACAGAAAAACACAAAAAGGCTTTATAAGCAACCAAGATGCGATTCCTGAGAAAAATAGAAAATAAAACCAAATTGGACAAAATTAGAAATACAACACACAGAGAAAATTTAAATGTGAAACCAATAAGAAATAAAATAGAAGAAGGAATACTACGATGGTGCGGACATGTAAAACAAATGAACAACATAAGGTTAACAAGAAAAGTGTTCCAAGCCAGAAGTAACAGAAAGAAAACGAGAGGCAGACCAAGTAAAAGGTGGCAGGGAGGAATAAAACAAGCACTGGACGGTAGAGGAATAAAGTGGGAGGACATTGGGAATAAGACTCAAAACAGGAGATAATGGAGGAAGAAATGGAAAACTCAAACAAATAAAAAATGACAACTCAACTTCCCCAATGCCCCACACCCGTGAAGGTAGATAGGCTATGGACTACGTTAAGTTTTATAGGCCGGCAAATTGGTGATTTAAACTACTTTGAAAAATGTTCAAACGTTTGTGCGTCACAAAAATAATTTAAATTAAGCCTGGTCAGAACTTGAATCATGTTAATATATTTCTTAGGGAACATTTTAATTTTCTAGTATTCATTGTGTATTTATAAATAATATGAGCAATAAAAACAGCTTTCATGTAAAAGTTGAACCAATTAAAAAAATCAAATTTAAGAGAAATATGATTTGTGGTAATGAACTAACTAAACTATTATTATTAATCAATACAACATATTTGCAAAGTAAACTATGTCGTTTAGTAAGCATTGCTTAAATCTGTTTAATTTCTGAAATAAAATCTGTTGATATATATGTTCTTACTAACAAATGATAAGTCTTCTGAAAAACACACAATGAAATTATTATGCTAGTAGAGATATTTTAGTAAAAACGGCAGGCAATAAGAAGGTGCTTTCAAGAGAAATAAATGTATTTCCGCTTCGTGTAAACTGCTCTCGCAGTTGTTCGTGGCATTGATAAGGGTAACCGCAGTTGGAACGATAAGTGACTGGGGCATTTACATTCATCTATGCCGTCAATACGCTGCTCCGCATTGAGGCCATGTAGAAACCATTAAACCAGTCTAATAGGGAAACAATATTGTCGAATTAGTGGTTACTGAGAGGAAACCTCAAATATTCAGCGCTGCAACATACATCTTTATGTAAACATCGAAAACCGATAATAACTGAAGAGGTCGCATTGTTCTCCCGGATACAGTTCTCAATACATTACACTTTGTTTGTTCAGTTTCCCTCGAACATAAAGCAACAAGACCTATCGGGAAAAAAATATAATAGGTGTTTTATTTAATAAAGCCATAGTCATTCTAAGGTATGCCTAGTTTCTGTTATCCAAGGAAGTACTCTCGTTTTTTTTTTTATATTTATGCCCGCCCAGTAATCGCCATTTATTGTGATCCAAATTATCAATTAAATGTATTATTTCTATTAAGCGGCGACTCTAATAACCGAAAATCGAAATTTCAGTATATTCTGTTATAAATAAAAATTAAAGCAAGGAAATAAAGAACGAACGTACAGTTTATTGCCAACTAAATGAATAAAGTTAACTATTACAAGAAAATCTGCAAAATTTAGTTTATGTACAATTTGTTATAAAGTACATAAAATATTCATTTATTTTAATTGCTTTTTAAGCTTTAAGAAATACAAAAAAAATATGTGAAATTTTTTGAACTTGATTTTAATATCCGAACACATGATTCATATATATATATACGACTGATCAAAATAGATACAGTGACTTTTATCCTTTTGAATCGGTTCTTTTAAATTTGATTCTACATATAAAACGGTTTATTTTAATAACCAGTGATTACAATAAACGGTACCTAGACCTACTGAGTGTGGTAAATTTGCTGAAAACTGTTTTATGCCAATCAACAAACTTAAATAAATGTATTCCAATTGTAAAATTACGATATGATCATTTGTTTCTAGGAATAATATCGTACTATTATGTTATATGCACAAATATTTTTATTCTAATTCTGTGTAGTAACGTTCATCGCTTTGAAATCCTATTTCATATACCTATTTATCGCTTTATTATCTAGGGCGCTGTGTTTCTCAAAGTGTGGTCCGCGGTCTCCTGGGAGTCCTTAAATTCTTCTGAAGGATTCCCAGAGCCTTTTCATAATGTTCAAATATCATCCAAAATTATTTGCCAGGCCAGAAATCTAAAGTATTGTCTAAAAAACTATTGATTGGGACCCTCTATAAGAATTTAATTTTAAAAGGGTTCCTTAGAGTAAGAAGTTCAAGAAACACTGATCTAGGTTAATTCCACGCGAGGTAAAGTTTTTTTAGGAATTGTTTCTATGAAAACTTCCAACAATTTTGAGACAAAATGTTATCTAAGAAGACCACGAAAAAATGCTGAGTGACATTTTCTTTGACATGATGGGGGTGAAGTTCGCCAGTTTCCATAGAAAATAAACTAACAATCCTCTATAAGAAATTTATCACGAGTGGCAACTCGGAAGACTATTTTTACGATACAAATACTTAATAAAAATTACTTCAACTTATTTCATTTCACTAAATTACCATAAAGTATTATTTTATCTTATGGAACTAGTTTTGCATCAACTTAGGTGTTGTATTTCAAATTGCTTTTACCCAACCTTCATTGTAATTCATACGATCTACTTTCTTCATCTTAAACTTCCAATCTCTTCATATTTTATTTAACATATTACTGTGCAGTCTCTATAGCGTGAGCATCCACAAACATGAACGATTGGTTTAGTATTGTGATATATTTCAAAACATGAACTACATAATAATTCGTTCTACAAACGATGAACAACTAACGAAGGAAGCAGCAGTAAATGTAAATAATCAGTTAATCTATTTTGAAAAAGAAACCCTAACTAGATTTGCTTAAACTTGTTTAATATCAATCCAAACTTTGATCAAGCGTGTTGCCTGAATTATAGAAATGTTAACGTCGAAGAAACCAAATAACTTAACGTTGAAAAAAAGGACAATTTTTACCAGAGATGAAGAAGGGATGTGGAATGAGTACTTTGTCAACATAATACTGGGTAGTCAAATCCACCGTATGTGCTCTACAAAAGAAGGAAGTAAAAGTTACCTCAACAGTTGCTATGACATTTTGTGGACCAGGAAAATGAAAGTCACTCAGAACTTTGCAATTTACCAGGACGAAAAAGACATTCTATGAATGGTTTTGGTGACAAAGAGAACGAAATGCTCCAAGAGGTGGTGGTCTTATTTTAAAAGAGAAACCAAAATTTCATTTAAGAGAAGATTCGAGAAAATTGAAATACATTTTTCGCTAGCTCAGGATGGTTGAAACAATTTAAGAATCGGTATAGTTTACGTTTTTTGACAATTACTGGAGAAAAAGTATCTTCACAACCAGAGCTAGTTGCTTTCTTTCTAAAAAAAATTTACAAATAAAATTGATGAGTAAAATTTAACCCATAGTTTTATAATTCTGCCTAAACAGACTGGTACTTGAAGCTAAAAAATCAACGCCTTGTAGGAAAACAACTACAGAGAGAATGACCTTTCTAGCATGTTGAAAGTTTCTATAATATAATATTCAGTAGTTCTTATATGTATCTACTGCTCCTGGTGATGGCTGGTGTTTAATCCTTAACATTAATCAGTTCTAAGAATTACCTATGCAATAATGTGAAATCCTTGAAACAGTAAACATCAATGTTCTTAATTAGTTCACTGTAATGTCGTGCTGGTATTGTGTTTTTTAACAAAATGTCATAAACTGCTTCTAAACGTTTTTTGGTAAGCAAGCAGCAACTTGGAGTAATTTTCTTTATGTTATTAGCAATTTCTATTAATACCGCCGCTAAAGCAATGTTTATGAGTTATTTATCATTTACCCACCACATTGAAGCACAGGAATATAAAATATACATATTTTTACAAAAGCATCTGACATTTGAAGACTTAAATAAATATATTTTATTATAAAGTGATGTTTTTTTTAAATGAATAGACAAAAATGCAAATTGCTCTGCTTCCTTTTATAATATGCCCATGGGCCGTTATGGAGAAGTCTAGTTCGCCTATTTGGGGACTTGATTTTGTATTTTAGTGTATTATAATTTAAAAGTTATTTATAAAAAAATGCTCATTTAGAATAATTTTTAGTTCGTCTTTATCAAAATCCTTTCCATTTTTCTTTCTTGTATTTTCAAGAATTTTTTTTTTCGAGTTTTATTTAATTTGTGTTCGATAAAAGACGCTTTAAACCAACACATTCCAAAAATAAGTATGAGAAGACGATATTATTATTTTCAAAGTAAATGGAAAAACTGTAAGAGGTAACGTAAAATAAGATCGCCAAGGAGTTTTTTTTTTCTTAACCTAAATAGTAGCAAATTTTCTTTGATTTTTTATCGACGAAAAGAACACTTATAGTTACGAGTTTTAAAAAGGAAAACAAAAATTTTGTGAATCGTGGTACAATTAACTTAAGTTTTTCGAGTAGCTACAACTGATTACTATATTTTTCTGATATTACAATTTAATTTGATGCAATGGTTTCTTCATACACGAAGGACTTCAAAATATACATCTGTTTGAAATTTAAAATCATCTTCTAATAGAATTTATCACTTTTTCTGACTTCTAATCGGTGATAACGTCAGAAAACTCGTTTTAAATGAGCAGATGCTGAATTATAAATTGAGTTGTCAAGGAATGACATAAAAGAGAAAAAAGCGAAATAGAAAATGCAGTTATTGCAGCTAAACGAAATATAGTGATTGACAGTACCCAGAATTGAAGTTTTCACACATTCCACGTTGCCATACACCAAACGTCAGCTTACACAATAGCATCACCCTACGTGAGTTAAATTCGTTTATGACACAATGCACACCAGCTGCTGTGACAAACTAACTGTAGGACTGTTATCATGAATAATATTTGTATCTAGTTAATTATGAAACAACTGTACCAACATCATGATACCACGTGTTTCCTTCAAAGCTTTAGCAAAATCAACAGGTTTTTGAAGAATTTAAACGAGTCACGCTACCAATTTGCTAGAAGCTGTTGGTTAATAATTTTATGCTTTAGGTATTACCATAAACTAGGGAGAAAATGTAATTAAAACCATTGAAGTTGAGACAAAATTATTCCCGCGATTTGCATAAGTTTTACCGCTAATTTAGTTAACGCGATGCAGTAACTACATGGAAAAATAATTTGCCTAATAAAGTCCCAAGATTTTATTGTCGTGCACGTTCTGCAGAAATATGATTTTAATCTCAAAAATTTATTGTTTTTAATAACTGGAGTTTTTTTAGCAGCTACATTCACGCTTACCACCTCTTGGTCAATGCTAACCCGGAGAAAAATAGTCTGTGCACTTTGTCGAAAAAAAGAACTTCAATTATATATTTTTTTTAAATTTTAAACGTATATCTTTGAACAAGTTATAGCAAAAAATATAAATAAATTATTTGTTATGGAAAAGAAAGCAAAAATGTATAACAATTAATCCTCTGTGTTGTTAACTATATAATATAGCAACTTTAAAATGATACGTTATGATATAAATTGCACAACCTAACATTTTTTTCTGATCTGTATGTATTAAGGTTTTATAAAACTGTTTGCATTTCATATTGTGGTTAAATTTTGTAAAAATTTCCTATTTAAAAAATACCTCATTCGTTATAAATTGTTGCATTAATCTCATACATTTTTTTTTAATAATCTAGATTTTTGGTAAACCGATATTGCTTCCATAAAAAACATTTATTTAAATTGTTTCTTCATATTTCTACATGCAAAATAAACTTTGGCACAAAATATTATATTTTCAAAACGCTTACTAATTTTACTCACAAGGGAAGGTCACGATACGTTGTCGCTAGAATTTGATTCCGGCTGTGTTTATTACATGAAGGGCATCAAAATTAAATGTTTTCCAGAGTTATACGTGCCACTGGCCATTAACTTCGGAAAAATAGGGGAAAAACTGAATAGCTGATAAATAAAAGTAATATTTGCGATCGCGTTGGCCATGAAACCGTAAAAGACAAAATCGAAATTCTTCTATTTACCAATGCGCGCATCCTTTCCAAGTAAAATGGTGCAAAGTTTTTGAAAAAATCTTAAACGGTTCCGAAGAAAAACGCAAAAAACGAGGCCTTTGTAAAAACGGTTTTCCCTATGTTAAACGCCTATGCAAGTCGCATAGATATAGTAATACAGATATGCGACAACTACTCAATACATAGCGCTTATACAGGGGTTTCGTTTTTGACGTTTTTCTCCGGAACCATTCAAGATTTTTTCAAAAACTTTGCACTATTTTACTTGCAAAGGATGCGCCTATTGGTAAATAGAAGAATTTCTATTTTATCTCTGACGGTTTCATAGCCAACGCGATCGCAAAAATAACCTTTTTGTACCAATTTTTCAGTTTTTTCCCTATTTTTCCGAAGTTAATGGCCAGTGGCACGTATAACTCTGGAAAACATTTAGTTTTGATGCCCTTGATGTAATAAACACAGCCGGAATCAAATTCTAGCGACAACGTATCGTGACCTTCCCTTGTCAGCAATTCGGTCATAATAAATGCAGAGTTGCCGCTTCTTTAATGATAGAGAGGTAAGGGCGAAGTTACCAAATCAAAACATATCTCATTTAACCAAAATTATTAAATAAAACTATTTTGACTTGTTACTCATTATTTATTAGAGTTTTGAAAGCTACTACAAAAAAAATCAAATTACTATTTAATACAGAACAATTTCTTATAAAAATCGAAGCCCGGAGTTTCCGGACTAATACTAGAAATGTGGCAACCCTGGCTGCAACGTTTGTTAGCAATTGCTTGATTGTAGGAATTGACTAAAAGTACGTAAAATTTAATGTTTATCATTTATTTAAACTAGAACCTTATATCACTCAATATTTTTTAAACTAAAATATTTCAAAACTGTTAGATATTTATCGTTCACCTTATTATCTGTCGTACAAAAAAAAAAAACTTTCGAGGCTTCATTTTTCATCAGTAGCTTTCTTCAATATGCCTGATACTGTAGCAGAGACGGGACTCTTGAAGCTAGTCTGACTTTTTAAAAGGGATTTTGTAAATATAGTTATTTAATCTTTTTTTCCTTTTTCTTTATACTCTAAAACGGGGGTTCTCAACCGCATGTACGGATACCCCTAGGGGCACGCTCGGCCCAATATAAAATGGCGAAAATGATAGAAAAAGCTAGAGTAGAGGAAAACGATACTTGGGAACAATTTTGCTCTTACGTTTTAGAAAAAAAAAACACTCTTGTAAGTTCTAATTTAAGATTTATAGAAGGCAATTATTCAACATCCTGCAAAATTATCAACATCATTTTTTGATTAATGTTTTCCTACCGATAGAGAAATTGAAAATTATAGGTGGATAGCCAATCAGTTTTCTAAGATACGAAATATTTCTGTCAGAACTAGAAAAAAGATAAGGAACTAATTGATATTTCTTGTGATATGACATGCAGAGAAAATTCTTGTATTATATCTTTATCATAATTTTGAGCTGGTCTCCTGCGAACTTTTTCAAATATAAACTATAGGCAGTTTTAAGGCAATATTGCGACAAGAAAACAAATAAATAAAGGCTTGAAGCTTTAGCAGATATTCGTTGCCAATTAACTTCATGGCAACCTAATTTTGCAAAAATCGCCAAAAATTTAACACTAAAAGTATCTTATTTGAACTTTAATATTTTCATTGTCTTAATTTATTCTTATAATTATGTAATTTTAGTTACCAAAGGAATAAATATGTAACATTATTTAGCTTTTGTTTTTCTACCTACATATTTTTAAAATTTTACTTATTTAACTTTTATATTAAATTCCTATCAAATCAACCAAATAATTAAATTTTTATTACTTATTGACTTTTATCTTTTTAAACCATTGAATATATTTGTTCCTTATCTGTCTTGAATTTAACGACTGTGTTACATTTTTTGTTGAATATCATTTCAAACTCTTTAGAATTACATGAAAAACCAATATCACAAAATGCACAAGCAATGATGTTGGTTTTGAAACGGTTGAATAGTTTTTAAATTGAATCGGTTTGAAAGTTGTATTTAATAGTTTTGCAGTACAAGCTTGTTCGAGACAGTTCTGACAAGTTTACCTTTGCAACTTTCTTATGTAGTTAGAGTTTGAGCTAGGGTTCTACACTGATTTAAAATCATCACGAAAATTTGTTTAAATAACTTAGCTGCCTTTACGCTGCTTATTGACACAACTTTTATTCGCATGACGTTATTAACTTTTTTTTTTTAAATTATAGTTTATTATATCAGTAAACATAACTTACCTCATTCTTTTTGATCGCGTCTTTTTGTATGAAGGATAATTCCAAAAATAAGTACCGTTTGGCTATTAAAAATTAAATATTTCAAAATTATTATTACATTTGTCATTTGCCATATTCTAAATTACTTCTCTACATAGTATTAAGCATATTTAAAACTTTTATCATAACGGAACGGCAGCTTCTTTCTGTATATTATCCTCTACATAAAACATGGCCCCCTCTATGTATAACCAACCCTGCTATAGGTACTCCTTTTACGTTATCATCGTTAAAGAAACTTCCTTAGATGCAGGAACAGACAAAGGTCCCTTGGCAATAAGTCTCCCTCAATTTCTTTCTATATTTTGCTGCATCTGTCCAGTTCGTCACACCTTTCTTAGGACTTCTTTTTTTTCTCATGCCCATTCTACTCGCTTTAATCATTATCTTCGTGTTTCTTTGGTTGTAGAGGCGTTGCGCATGCCCAAACCATCTTATGATCCCTTACTACTTCGGTTATGGGCGGTTCTTTGTATCATCTTATTACTCCTCGTTTGTTCGTCTTCTCCATTCTCCGGTATTAAGTTTTACTTTCCCGAAAATCCTCGGCAATATTTTCCTTTCCCACCTTTCGAGATCTTCTTCTTTTTTGTTGATTATCCAGGTGTCACAAGCGTAAGTTACAGTAGGTCTTAATACTGTTTTGTACAATCTTACTTTGGCCTTTCTTCTTGTATTATTTTTTCTAATGCTACAATAATAATAATAACGCCGACAGCGGGTCCCCTTGTCTCAGTTCTCTAGATACTTTAATTACTTTTGACTTCATGTTTTTATTCATAAATTCATAAAATTTTCCGTATTCTGCAGTGTTGCCATTTTTCTAAAAATAAATACTCTTCTTTATTTTGTCGTTTGATAATTATGTTATTAAACGGTGACAATAATTTTTACCTCAGCAACAAATGTGGGTACAACCACATTCCATAGCAAATTCGGGTACCTGTTACAATCGCATAATGGTTGTAATAGCAGGTCATTCGTTATCCAATGGCTTTATGAAAGCGGATTAACTGACATAGGCTGGCGACTACACGAATGCGATTAGTAGACGTTACATGCGGTAAAATAGAGCGAAGATTTATTTGCGGTGACTATTGTAGGAATAAAACATTTTGTTAGAATATAATTAGATGAGGGTGTGCTTAAAGCTATTTAATTATTTACCAGGTATAGGATAAGCTTGTTTATTTCGTTGGCGTGTATATTGAATTTTTTTGTAACATTTTTTTAAGACGTGCGGCTACGATTTTTCCGATAGGCAATAACCCGACACCAAGTTTTTCGGTCACCAAATTTCCAATATTTCCTGCGGCGGGCTGTTTTCGCATTTTTTTCTTAACCTCATTTCAGAACCTGATCACTTTATATAGAAATAGCATTTTATGTCCAGGGAGTGGTTTTCACTTTATGACAATTTTCTCTGAAATAAAATAAATCGTATCGCACCAAAGTTCAAAATTTATATTTAATGTACAATTTAAAACTTTCATAGTTTGTAGAAATGTTTCAACGTTATAAATATAAAGCAAATTTAATCAAATTGTTTCAATTTTGTTGAATTCGAGTTATGTTATATTATTAAAATATGATTTTGAGCTTCAGATAAAACTCATACTAGGTAATTTAATTATGTTGTTCTGTTTGTATGACCTGCCTTATGTTTAAATTTAAAAAAAGGTTAGGGTTGGGTCGGTTAAACCAAAAGTCGTATTGCAAACACGCAAAAAATAGTTTATAGGATTTAGTATTTGTCATCACACTGGTCCAACAGAAAAATGCATAAATAATTTAAAAAAATCTTAATTCAAAAGTAATAATGGTAAAATTCGTTAACAAAAATGTCAAAAATTTGTACGGAAAAGATAAATTTATAACGTTCTTGTTTTTTTTTCTTTCAATTGTTTAAATTAACAGTCTTTCTTCATAGCCTACTTGAAAATATTACGTTGCCCTAATAATTAACAATAAAATCGCGATATCTCGGAAAATATCAATTTTAGGTGAAAAACAGCCTTTATGTTTTCGAAAGAGAAATCAATTTTCTATAAGAATGTGTGAAAATATACAGGGTGTTGTATTTAAGAAAAATGAGTTATCGATGTTTAAAGTTGTACAAGTTTGAACAAGCGTAAAAAACGCCCTGTATAATATTTTTTAGATGTACGTTGTGCAAAGTGTTAGTAAGCTTATTGTCAACATAAACTTAAAAAAAAATTACTTGCAATTTCAAAGTTCTTAAATGTTGAAAATTTTTAACAATGCTGTATAGCTCAAAATTTTCACAAAAATGTGATTTTAACGAAAACGGTCGACTTAAGCCCCATACAACCTCAAACATTTTTTGAAGTAAATTTAAAGAGGAATCCAAAAATATAAAAATATACAGGGTATTCCTTTTAAAATTTCAAAGCTTGAGTCCGGTTGAACCGAAAGTCGTATCACAACCTCAATATTTTTATCGAATCCGGAATATACGATAACGGTTAAATACCAAATTTCATTGAAATATTTTTAATAGTGTTCTAGATATTTGTTTGTTTCCATACTTTTGCGCATCCCTGTATGTAGAGTATACTGCTTAGTAAGACACAAAGAAACACAACAACTATAACCAACTTCATTTGAATGGTGCTAGGTGAAAACAATGAATGTCATTTTAAACCGATTTGGAGATATTGAATTAATTATTATAGTTTTAATATAAATTATTTTTTACATTCATTGATTAATACTCATTTATAAATATATAATCCATATTATAATAAAGTTTGGTTGATGCAGTTTTATAAACAAAAATATGGTAAACTTTGAAATCTTTAAAATTGAACTGTAAAAATCCCATAAACATTGACATACCTTGCATTCTCCCAACATCCTCCATTAATGAACTGCTGGTACATTTCTCGGTAGTTCCTAATTCCCAAGCCCGACTCTTCCTAATTTGGGTCCATGAGTCAACCTTTTGTTGTTGCATTTTGCGTTCTTCTCATTCTTTTTTCTAAGTACGTATCTTACGAGTACCGTAATCACAGGCATAATACACAAATGGTTTGTTGATGTACAAAACCCAAACACTTATATTGTACGTACAACCAACCACCTAAGCGTTGAGTTTAATAAAAGAATTAAAAGTTACTGTGTTTTACTGCACTAAAGACCCTAATTAATTGATCTTTTAACACTCCGTTGCTCGCGCTCACTTTTGTTACGTTAGTGCTCGCGTGGGATACTATGGTATCCCACTCGCAATAATAGATTTTAACGACATTTAAAAAATTATTTTTGGTTTTTTGATATATTTAACATGAACATTACAATTATGACAGAGATGCATTACCAAAAAAAGTAGCGTTAATGTTTATTACAATTTTCTAAATAGGTAGTTGCATTTTTCGCCTCACTCCTGGTTTCTGACAATTCAGCGATTATATAACGTGCAGCTGTTCTTTTATTTTTTTGAAAACATTCTTTCTCCAGTGAGTAAAGTTATTTTTGTAAGTAAAAACAAAAATAACATGAAAAATAATACCTTACGAACAAAACTCGAGCTATAAAAATAAAAATCACATTAGTGATCGCACGGGATACTGAGGTATCCCAAGCGTAATTTTTTTAAGTTCAGCTTTTATAGCACTGGTCACTGATAAGCAATAAGGCTAACTTAGTCTACAAAGTACGATGAAAAGGTACTGAAATGACGAAGCCATAATATTGTGCAATTTGACAAAAATTTGCAGAAATACATCACTGGGATACTATAGTATCCCGCGCGAGCACTGGAGTGTTAAGCGTTTAAAAGATTTAAATAAATGATGTGTCAATGTTAACTCCTGTTATTCGTTTAAAAAGTAAAGCAATTAACTTTTAAGTATGAAATAAATAATTGGCAATTACTTTAAAATTTAGTTTTGTTGCACAAAAATATTGGCAATAAGTGAAAGATCTATAAAACTCTGTTATACTACGGTACAACTTAAGGGATTTTACCGACTATCGGTATGGCGCCGTATATCAAACATTTTTCATTAAACTCGAGTTTAATAACTTTTATTTTTAAGGAACTCGTATTAAAGACACTTTAAGTTTTTCAATAGTTTTTAATTGAAACTGTAAACCTGCAAGATTATTTCTGGAGTATTTTTGCTGAGATATCAAGTTTCCCATTATGCTCATTAGTTTTTTATTTTCAGTTCGACCTCTCTTAGTGGAAATCCTGACGAGCAACCAGCCCCTATCTGCAGATAGGAAATACGAATTTCCGTGCCAGACGTATGGGTCACGACCACCTGCGAAAATATCATGGTGGATGGACAACAGGGAACTTAAGGGATACAGTTTCAATTATACACAAACGGTAAGCTTGCATTTTGATAATTAATAGCGTTTCGTTTGATGTAGATTACGATTTAATTAAATATCATTCTGGACACGACTGTAATTTAATTAAAATTTTGCGCAATATAGAACTATTTATTTTTAAAAGAAAACTGAAACACAAAAGTAACAACAGATCTGAAGTGTGCAGGTTGTTTCACAAATCACTGCTATCTCGAATATTGTTTTGTTTTTAGATATAAATCCAACGAACTTTATTTGTTAATAAACAGGGAAAAGCACTGCATTTAGGGGTAGAAAATTATATTTAGAATTTGTATAAACCCCTCAGTCCAGTGTAACTTGTTTATTTTAAGAGATAAATTTTTGGTGTTTGTTTTTTATCGACATAGGATTTGCAATTCTTTTTAAATATGTTATTAGGCTTTACATCTATTTCAATGTTCTTGAGCTATTTGATGTTAATTTTATTTTTAGTTGGTACTCTATATTTATAAATTCAATATGTGATAGCTCTTGGAGTCAGGGATGGAAAACGTGAAGTAACGATACCCGATAATATGATAACGATTCAATTATAATTTGAAATACAATAACGTAACGATATTTTGATTACGTTATATAAATTTATAATAACCAATAACGTTTCATTAAAAGTTATTTTGTATCGTCATTCACTATTAATTAAATTTCAATATAGCGTTCTTATATTTTCAAAAGTAAATATATTTTGTTTGAATTAGGAAAATGAAAATGAAAATAAAATATCTTAACGTAATTTTGTACTTTTGTTTTTATAAATTTACAGACTACAGACTACAAGTTACAAAATTATTTTTATAACAATATTTATCATTATTTATGTAACGCTACATAACGTTACATAACATACCAATTAATTTTTTAATGTTATCTATAACGCTATGTAACAAAATCAAATAATAAATAACGTTATACAATAACGTAACGTTTTAAAACGTTATTCCATCCCTTCTTGGAATTTACTATAACAACTATAGTAATAAATAATTAAGATATCTTTTGTATTAAGAGGGCATACATATTATTCTGAGTAGCTTGTGAACAAGATAATTTTACATTCATTTACATTCTCTCAAACTATTATATCTTAAAATTATTTTTCACATATTCTACACATGATTTTTAAAAATTTGATGTAACGTTGTTTGTTAAATTTCCACAGGTATCATTATAAATCTTGAGCCTTTTATAGTACAAGGTGTTCTGTGTATTTGTTTTCATTAATGTTGGTATTCTAAAGTCGTTTCTGTTCCTAGTCTGGTATTCGTGAATGTTACAGTTTTTTATAATTTTTTTAAATTTAATATTGAGCAACAATAAGTAGATAAAAGTATTTAGAAATCGTAGATACACATTTATTGGTAAAAATATTGTAGAGATAATAAAGTAAATCGCGAAATAAATAAAAAATATAGGCAAGATTTGGAGATACTCAGTTTTTAAGTTTTTTTTTGTATTCTCTTTAAAAAAAAAACTATTACATGGTATATCTATAATATTATTTTAACTTGAGAGTTTCTTCAATGATATACGCAGTTAAATTTTCAATTGTGTAGTCCTCAAATAAACAAAGGATCTACTGCAATATTCGGTTCATTACACCAAAACTAGGTGGCCTTTCCTTCGGAACACGGTGCATGCTCAGATATTACTATTATTAGTTATAATATACATAAATCAGAATCGTAATGTACAATGCAGACAGAACGCGGTGTTGGGTCGGCCATATTCTGCTTTAATGGGATGTTTTGCATTCGGGCATTGACCGTTTCGGCAAGGACTACCATTTGGCAATTTTCATGCAACATACTCTCGATTGCATAAAAGCTAAAACTAGGGTTAAACCTGAGATAACCCATGTAAACTCCTAAAACTAGGCAAATACAGCGCGATTAGGTTGATCGCTATAAAAATTGTTGGCTAACACAAATCCTATTAGGTACTGAACACAACTGCACTGAGCATTGCTAAAGTTAACACGTCGAAGAACATGGGTTAGCTCGGGCTCAGTAGTCAATAATATGCGATAGTTAAATATATTTAATTTTAAATTTTAACAAAATATTTATTTCAAAGTTGGTTCTTAAGTAAACACTTATTTATTGTGGATTTAGTATAACTGTGTTGTGTTGTGGTTTGCAAACATTTGGCAAATAAATAATAAATAACATAATAAAATATGTACTTTTATAAAGAGTGTTGTGGTTTAGCAGTATTGATCGTATACCTACATAGTACATACGTCTCACGGTGTTTGCACTCTTATGGGCAGAATCGAATACTTGTTTCATTGAAAATAGTTGAACCCCAAGCCGTGTAGGTGGCGTGTATGTTGCATTCATTACTAACTTCATTTATAATCCAACAGACATACACGCCACCTACACGGCTTGGGGTTCATTCATTATACGCTGCGTAGCGGATTATGAATGAAGGTTTCCATAGTTGCGTACCCTTTATCTTTGGTTACCCCCGTTTGGCTATAAAAAGTCAAAATAAAAATATAAATATTTTAATATTTTGAAATGTCATAATCATAGATAAAGAAAATATATCATAATTTTGAACGAACTGACAAATTTTCCTCAGTTCAGCCCGTTCAATATTTTAAATTGTTTTTGTGTTATAATAATAAGTTACAAGTGCAGAATATAATTTTGAGATAGTGAACAATTTTGACTACCTGGGGGTAACATTAACAGAAATGAAGAAAAGGAAGAAATAAATAAGGGAATAGCCAAAGGAAGTAAAAGTGCCGGAGTATTAGCAATAATGCTGAAATCAAAAAAGGTATCACTTACACGCAAAATGTAGAGTATAACAGCTATCAGACCGACTGTCCTCTATGTTTGTGAGACGTAGATTCGTAATAGAAATATGGAAAACAAACTAGAAATATGGGAGAGGAAGATACTTAGAAGAATATATGGGGAAATCAAGAAGGGAGATATATGGAGAAGACGGTGAAAGAAAGTAATTTTGGAAATATATGGACAAACTAATATAAAAACTGTGGCAAAAATCCAAGGATTACAATGGCTTGGATATATCACCAGATTACCAGAAGGAAGAGTAACAAAACTAGTGCTAGATAGTGAAGCGTACTCAAAAAGAAGGAGACGACTACGAAAGAAATAGATGGAAGTAGTAAAAAAAGATCTTGACGAACTCCGGGTCCGAGATTGTTACAAAATATAACATCAAAATATTTAAATATGTAACATAACTTTTAAATAATCATTTTAAAAGTAATAAACAAAGTCATAAAATTTGAATAATAATAGAAGTAATATATATTTTTAGTGGTAATAGGTGAAATAGAAATTACTTTTCCTTACCCTTTGATTATGCCATTGTTTCGTAAATGGGAAGTATAAATTTAATGATTTTCTGTCACGAATTATTGAAAAAAAAAGTTGGAACACACATTCTCTACAAAAAAGTAACGACCCGAATACCACAATTTTTTGTACATACAGTTTTTGTTGTCTAATTTAAGTAACAATATAATTTGAAAAGTAATTCAATTTAAAACTATAAATATAAATTTAGTTTTATTTATTAAAAACTAATAATAATCATACAGACGCAAGTTCACATGACTAATTAATTTTTCGGGACACCGGGACAGTAGGTACTTAAAACCGGGACGGATGGCACCCCAACAAAAGTTTACAACAAAATAATTACTTGTAAAGAAATAGACCTTTGGTTATATTTATTTATATAAATATTTTGTATTTCATATAAATAAACATTTTTCATTTTAAAATGCATCTTAATCCTTTTATTCTATCCATAAATAATAAATATAAGTATAAATTTTGAATTCCTATAATTTATTTATATCCGGTCGTATTTACAGATTACTGTAAATTCTATGACAAGCGTGCAAATTTAGGTTAACCCCAAGCCGCTCAGATGGCGCAATTTAGTTCAAAAGCATTGTATGGGAGTGTAGTATCTATTTTCTCTCTTATCTATGATACGTCTAAAACATGTCAATTGACAAATAAAAACCAAATTTGATTAAGTCAGAATTTGATGCCGCTACCTCGTTTATGGCCAACACAAAAAAGATAACTACATTAACATACTACAAAACTAGATTAACTGAAAATTCTTTATCGCAAAAAACAATGACCTATCTTCATACTGTAGTTAAATGTCTTACTAATCATAAATAGTCCTTTATGTTATTTAGGAATCAATAATTAGAGGCACTAAAAGAAATGTGTATATATCTACGTAATATTGTGATATTCATAAACTATATATAACTTTATAAAAAGCGACGTACTATTTATGACTGTTAATTAACAAACTAATTTTTCTTGCTTCATTAACTATTTTCAACGTGGCACTTACCATTTTGTGATCTCGTGTACTAAAAAAAATGGCAGCAATCTAGATTTCAATTTAGCTAGTTACAAAAATACAGGTGGGCCCAGCCCCTGTGGCCCCTAATGACGAGTCGTCGCTGCATGTTTGTCATTTTTGCGCCACAAAACGTCAACATTTCACTACAGTTAAAGAAGAAGAGCTTACGCTTACAGAGACACTTGAACCTGTGTTAATCGTTTATGCAAACCACCGAGTGTTAAATATTTAAACCAGGGCTAGGTACCACTGCGTTAACCCAAGTTTTATATTAACGGACCTCATTTTTTATTTTTACACTACCAAAAGTTTTATGATATAAGTGTTTATTTTGCAATAGCTAGGTATTATACAGTATCTACGAATAAACTAAAAGTACAACGTTTGTATTTCGCTTTTTATGCCACACTTGATTAAAATAGTGTAAACAGTGAAACAAATGCATGCGCTTAACTGTTTACATTAAATCAACATCTACCGAAAAGCAAATAATACGTGATTACTTTGATAATAAACTGCAAAATTGCAGTTCGTGCACTTATCCAAACCGAACCGCCAAATATCCTATTATGTTTTGTATTTTCATTAGTAGAAAATTTATAAAACACTTTTATTGTCAATAAAATTCGTAATAAAACAACGCAACAAACTTTTAACAGTTAAAGGCGTTCTTGTCCAAAAGTTTTATATTGTTTTTTAAGTGCAACATAAATTTTTATACCAAAATATAAGATAGGGGCATGTTTGGTACTTAAAAATTGTTATAAAATAAACGACCCGCCAATTCAGCTGTTTAACTTACATTAAAACTCAACGAAAAAACGCTGAATCAATACGTTATTACACATTACCGACGAAAAATGCCAAAACAGTGGCCGTTAAAATTTATGTTTAAAGTTATGCCACTATTTAACGTTGCTATTTCACAACTTTAGTGGTCATTAAGGTTGCATTTCTAGTCCGTTCAATTTTTGAATAGCAGTTGCATGAATATCGCATTTTAACTGCAGCGTTTTGATATTTCTCTACTTGTAGGGCAAATTCATGTCATTTATGTTTGAATTACGAGGTCGACAATAAAGTTACAGGTGCAAATTTCAACCATAACGTATGATTACAATACCATGTTGTTTCCGGGCTGCTATTGTTTTAAATAACCAAGTTCTGTTAGTGCTTCAATTAGCTACACTTGTAATTATCGACTACTGAAGAACTGCTATATTCTTGGTATACCATTCCAATCTGTGTTATACAGGATGTTTCAATTAGCATGGAATTTTATCTTTGTACATATTAGTGCGAGGAGTTTGTTAATGGCTTAGAGGCCGTTTACACACACGGTTTTGCACATGGTTTTGCACATGGATAAAACCGTGTGTGAACGCGTGTATGAATCTAGCTCTGCTAGATTCACTTGTGCAAAACCAAGGTCAATAAAATCGCTTAGTTTTAGCGTTTACACACAAGCAGCAAAACCATGTGCAAAACCGTGTGTGTAAACGGCCTATTAGCGCCCCTGCACACGAGCGTCAAGTTGACGCGCGATATCCCGCGATAAATGTTCGCGCGTCTTGGCTTTACATTAAACTATATTGGCGACTGCACACGAGCGGTAAATAGACGCGCGATGGTACGAACTGACGCGCGATAATTTATAGACGCGCGAGATCTGCCACATCGCGCGTCAAAGGATAGGCTGGTGCATGTCAAACTGAACTATGAGCCGCGGCGAGCGAGAAATTGACGCCGCCGTGTCCAGGGTCCAGCGATAACACCCGCGCGTCACGAAATGTATCTTAAGAAATTAAAATGACCTTTAACCTTCCGCTACCCGCTTGGCCTATTGGAGCGCAAGTAGTCGCGCAAAGATCACCTGTTTACGAAACCATGGCAAACTTTGATAGTAAAATTTTCACAAAATTTGGCATATTGTGACTATTTTTTGCAACAAATATTTCAAACTATACAGAGTGGCCATAATCTACATGTGTTGTATGCTTGTATGACTAACTTTGTTATGATAAGAGTTACATGGTCCGTTAAATTAGCAAAGTTGGGTAGATTTTCAAGACAAATTTAATGCCATTTTGACATTTCACCTACACATTCAACTTTTTTAAATATTTGGAAAAAACTAAAATCAGACGATTTTTTCAATGTTAAATAACTCCATAGCCCCCTATTGTAAAACCAAACTGTAAATTGATTTCTGTAGATAACTTTACGTAGATTTAGAAAAAAAATAATTAAAAAGTCATGGCTTACTCGATTTTTGAGATATAAGCAGTTTTTTTTTTTAATGGCAAACATAGTTGGCTATGGGTTCATTAAAAAGAGATTTTTTTCTCGTCTGATTGATGTATGGGTTGTCCTATTTTATTACTTTTGTTAAAATTTGCAAAACACCAAAATTATTACTAAATAGTATGAGGATGTCTTGGATTTGGACAACTGTTCATCTATTGTTTGTTTTCATTAGTTGTCGAAGTTCGTTCTATTTTGTTGCTAATCGTGAATGCGAATGTGTTAAGTAATTGTAATAACTTTAGTAAGAAATAAAAAAGATATTCATGGGAAGAAAAGATGATGTTATTTTGTTACTACAGTGTTGTAATCGTGATGCAAAGGCAGCATCGGTATTATATCTCTTAACATACATGAAAGAAGGCAGCCAAATAAAAGACTGTTTGCAAAACTTGAAGCTAATTTAAAAGAGCATAGATCTTTTTGTAAACCAAAAGAAGCCACACTAAATAAATGAAGATACAGAAATCAGACATAATACTTTATTAAAAGTGCAAAGTGAACCATTAAAATTGTGTAGGTATTCAAAAAAATGTTGGCCACTTTAAAGCACTATTATACTTATTTAGGTATTTAATTTATAGTTAAATTAATTACTATCTAAGTAGGTTAATAATAATAGCCGTAAAGTTTTTAATTTGTTATTGTTCAATAAAATTATTTTTGCAGGCAATTTTAATTGTTGCTGATGATGAGATATAAACCAAGAAAACTTGCCTCAAATCTCAAAAACCGAGTGTGCCATGCCTTTTTAGATATTTTTTTCTAATTCTACGTGAAATAATCTACAGGGATTATTTTACAGTTTCGTTTTACCATAGGTGACTGTGGAATTATTTAATATCACTCATTTTTAGTTTTTTCAACATATTTAAAAAAAAAATTGAAGGTATAGGTGATACATCAAAATGGCATTAAATTTGTCTTGAAATTCTGCTCAACTTCGCTAGTTTAACCGACCATGTAACTCTTATAATAACAAAGTTACCCATACAACACATGTAGATTATGGCCAACCTATAAATTTTTGAAAAATTAAAATAAGCCTTTTCATCTAATGGCGAACTAGGGTTTCCTGTTAAAAAAATTAAAGATTTTCATCTCAAAAGTCAAGCTCCTTAAAAAATATTTTGTTTTTAAATTAAGCATAAAAATGTGTAAAAAAAGCTTTGTAGCTTTTAGTTCTATTTTAATAAATGAAGAAGTTATAGTAACTTTTCTAAAACGATGCAATTTTATTTTTCGTCTATAGTGCCAAGATGAAAAGCGATATAAAAATCTGATTGCAGAGGCGATCTTGTCTCAAAAAAAAACCAAAAACAAATAGCCCAAGAGACTGATATCAGAATTTCGAGATACCCCGTAAAACATTCGAGTTTGTTCCACCCTGTATAGTACAAAGATTTTCCAGCTATAGTATTCTTTTGTTTGTAGACTTTACCTATTTAGAATAAACTCGAAAAAAAACAATATAAGTAAATACCAATACCCGCGTTACTTTAGCAATAAAAATTGGCAATATTAAATATCTTTGTTAAAAAAAAAGGCAAAACCTCCATTTTTGCAGGGTAGCTATAAATTCACAGCCTCTATATGCCCATCATGTTAAAAAAATATTGGCCACACCCGGAGGCGGAAGCCCAATTGTCAAATTTTAACAAAAGACCCTGCCACCTTCAAATTTACACCAAATGTAACTTTTATAATTAGTAGACGATCCCCTATCTCAAAATCGTTTAGGCCAAGTTTCTTCGGCGGCGGCGAATTTTCAAAGATTATTTCAAAAATCTATTGCTGGGTCGAACGGAGGACCCTGCCACCTTCAAATTTACACCAAATGTACTTTTTATAATTAGTAGACGATCCCCTATCTCAAAATCGTTTAGGCCACGTTTCTTCGGCGGCGGCGAATTTTCAAAGATTATTTCAAAAATCTATTGCTGGGTCGAACAGAGCACCCTGCAGGTGGTAGGATCCTCCGTTCGACCCAGCAATAGATTTTTGAAATAATCTTTGAAAATTCGCCGCCGCCGAAGAAACGTGGCCTAAACGATTTTGAGATAGGGGATCGTCTAATAACTACACAAGCTACCTTTGGTGTAAATTTGAAGGTGGCAGGGTCTTTTGTTAAAATTTGACAATTGGGCTTACGCCTCCGGGGGTGGCCAATATTTTTTTAACATGATGGGCATATAGAGGCTGTGAATTTATAGCTAACCTGCAAAAATGAAGGTTTTGCCTTTTTTTTTTAACGGAGATATTTAATATTGCCAATTTTTATTGCTAAAGTAACGCGGGTAATACCAATACATCTATTTTAAAGTACAAGAGCCAGATAAAGTTCGAAGAATATATAAAAATATTCAGAATAAGTTAGTGGCAGTTCCGTTATCTACTTTGCACGTTGTTTCTGCTAGAAAGAAATAAGGAGAGTTTTTATCAATAGGGTTCTATAATTTTCCCAACTAACAATAGCGAATTTTCTTAAATTTGCTGTGCATTAATTCTATCGAACGTAGGAGATTTGTGCCTTGAAATAATTTTAAATAAAATATATCGGGAATAAAGTAATTATTCCTTTAAAAAAAAAACATTGACAGTCAAATCATACCGAAGAAAAATATTACGGAGGTCTAACATCATTTGCATAAGAAATTGGGTGGTATTTAAAATTAATATATCGTAACTTTTGTAATAAAAGACGCTGCAGTTTGCCTTAGCACTTTCTAAAATAATAAATAATTTCAGTGAATTATTTTCTATTCAATATTTATGTTTTTTTTTAAATTTCTAATTAAAACTGCCAAAATGTTCGTGTTATTTATTTTGTTGTTTGTAATATGCAGCACTTATAATTTTAGAACTAATTTAGAGAATAAATATGCAGGGTAGTTATTATTTGGATGTGACATATTATTATTTTTCCGTTCGTGTAAGTTAAGTCAGTAAACCAGGGTCGGTTTGCAGATGACGAAATGTAATTATTTTTTCCATTTTCTTTATCGGTGAGTCGTCCTAAACCTACCTGAATGAGAATATTAAGAGGAAAGGGTCCTAAAGGAATTATCCTATAAGGCAAATTGACGGATCTCTCAGTTTTGCTGAATCGATTTTCTTCAATAGCAGAAATAATTTAAGAGCAACTGCGCTTTTCAAATTCAGTGAGACGCAAATTAGGTTTTATGTCGTCAAATCGCTAAAATTTTCAGTGCGATACCGAAGTCTATGTTTTTAAATTAAAGTGTAATGTACGACTCTAAAAAAGCGTCCATTACAGCGAAATTAATAGCATGTTTCAGTTGTACAAAAGGGTTTTATTTACCTAAATGTGCGCTTTGTACGATCAGTTTGGTTGTTTATAATTTAACAACAGAAAATGGAAGTACGGCTTTTTGTAACACGGCAAATATGTGTTTTATTTATGGGCAAAACTTCAGCGGTATTATGTTAACCCATGTTCATTGTAGTTTTACACGTAGAATTTTTATATTTGAATAGGTATTGTATGATGAATAGGTATGTAGTTTTTCTGTTTGTTCAATAGCCTTACAAATTATTTTTAAATTTTACGTAAAAAGTATATGTGTCCCAGTTACGCTTTTAGCTTAAGAGATGGAACTGTGCTGGTTATCACAAAATATTAGAGATACCTACTCTTTAAGCATGTCAGTGGATTTAACGTAGAGTTAATACATTTTGAGATCATCCAATTTGTGTTAATTCTATTTTTGAATATGGCATCACATATCCTCGAAATATTTTTGTAAAAAGCTTTTTTATTAGAAGAGCAAACATTAGATCAAAGTAGCCCGCCCGTAAAAAAAAGTCAAAAATAATTAAGCAGTATTTCGCTTAGCGTTATTGATGAAAATAATTAAGATTTCAATAACGAAAAGATCCACCAAATAAAAATTTTAAACAGTTTTTCAAGTAGGTACTCTATTTTATTTATTTTTTTAAAACCATATAAATTATAATTCTTGTTTTTTCATACATGGTTTAACCCTGGAGTGGTGGCGCCCTTTTGCATTTCACGAGTGGTGGCGCTGGGTCTGACAAACCCACTATTAAAAACATTGTAATTAATTACCAACCATATAAAATTTGTGTTTTTTGTGAGTGTTCCTGTTGCCCAGGTATATTTTTTATAAATAGATTTTTTTTTAAAGCTGTCACATAATTTTGTTATAAGAAATTCAAAAAATACCAATGTGTCCTTACAATGGAAGAAATATTACATATGTAAACTAACATTAAAAATTTATTTGATGAATTATATAAATACCAAAAAAAAATTATTTTTTCTTCTTTATATAACACATTATGAGACATTATAAACAAGTTTCTGGCAGTGTCACACACGCAGGGCAGCGAAATTCTGCATTCTTCAGACATAATTTTTTTTACACATTTTTTAAAAGTAATTTCCGATGAAGCTGGAAATTCGTGTTTTTTTTTTGCTAATAGTGGTAAATTCTCGGTATCGCTTTCTCCTTCTTGCTCTTTGTCTGTATCAGTCAAACGTGCCTCAACATTATTTTCTTCTCCTTCGGATTCTTCGTCGTCAAATTGTTCGTCAGCTTCAATGTCTACTTCTTCTAATAAACGCAATCATCGCGCCTGTTCATCTTCGTAACTCATGTTTCTGTGATTAACATTAATTTATAATTGAATGCACTGAAAATGGTACACTTATTACTTACCAAAAGCGATAAAAACAGGCCTATTCGTGGAGTATTGAACTTGATATGAACGTTCGCTTAGTGGTGGCGCCGGGTCTGGCAGACCCATAAGGCTTCAAAAAGTTTGAAAAAAAAAACAATTGGCACTGTTCTTTCTGCACTAATCGCTAATATAGTGAATTTTAGGAAGGTACTGAAAGGCGGTAAAGTGTACTTCCACCCCTCCCCTTTCTACACAAAATCTTGTGACGCTCGAGTCTGAGAGACCCGGCGCCACCGCTGCAGGGTTAATGACTATTTAAATTATCACACTATACGTCATTAAATATTTTGCTAAAAAACTTTTTTGTGGCATAAGCAAACATCAAATCAATCAAATTAGCTGTGAAAGAAATAAGCATGAAACGAAAGAATGTAGGGAAAAAAATCTTTAACTACAGGGTGCGTTTTATGTTCCAGGCCGATGTTTTTTTTGAATAACTTTTCAAAGAAACCCCATTTTTATAATTTATATTTTATTGATTGATTATATGGTTTTTAACATTATGTATGGAATATAATGTTGGTCAGGTGGCCGCCTCTGGCCATGGCGCAAACGCGAGCTCTTTCGAGAATATTTTTCATAACATTTTCGCAGACTTCTGGTGTTATTTCAGCAATTTCTTTTCGAATGTTGTCCTTAAGCATCGGGATTGTGGTTGGTTTGTTGGTGTACACCTTTCCCTTCAAGTACCCCTATAGAAAATAATCGGGGGCGGTCAAATCAGGGGATCGTGGAGGCCAGTCGATATCACCACTTTTTGACATTATTCGGCCGGGGAAAGTTTCTCGCAAAATTTGCATCGTAGCACGAGATGTGTGTGATGTGGCACCGTCCTGTTGAAACCACATGTGCTGTAGGCCCAATCGATCCAATTCGGGCATAAGAAAGTTTACCAACATGTCACGATAGCGATCACCAGTTACTGTTACAGCATTGCCTCTAGCATCCTCAAAAAAATATGGTCCAATGATGCCACCAGCCCAAATGGCGCACCATACAGTCTTTGGCATTATCTCCCAGTGTATACAAACTTTCAAAATTGAATGGTTGACTTGCTTGGTACATGATTAACACCAAAAAAATCAGGCAGTTTTCTTCGCGTATTTACAATTGAACAATTATTTTAAAAAAAATGTTTTAATAACTTCAACACGTTGTTACGGAGATAGATGTTCCATAATAAATTGTTATCGCCCACTCTACACGCCGGTCAAATATGAACTGTCAAATGACAGCCAATCTAAAATGGCGGCCGAAAAAAATCGGCCTGAAACATAAAACGCACCCTGTATTATCGACCTGCCAATATGGAAAATAAAATGATAAAATTAAACAAAACCATGAATTAAATTAAAGCAAACATGAATTAATTTTAACCAAACATGTATTAAATTTACCGAACATGAATTAAATTAATTACATTAAATTTTTTTTTAACAATCTTACTTAGCTTTAGTTTTTTTTTTTTTAATAATAAAGGCATTAATTTCTTTTGCAATTTCTAACGATTTCTTATTAATTTTTTTTTTCATAGTGTACTTTGATCGATATTATTTTTACTCATTTGATGGAAAAGTTTCTCGCAAAGAAAGTCACATGCACATTGCATGATAAGGCATTTAAGAGTTTTGAAATGATATTAAAAATAAATCACAAATAATAACCATTTAAAAATAAATGGTGCCAGTTGGAAATTAGAATTGACTAAAAAACTATAGTTTAAACGAGATTTCTTAAAAACAACTGAATATATGCACAATACAGTATTTAAAGAGGACTTGCGAAGCCCTAAATATTTAATGATAAAGACTAAAGCTCGATCTCTTAAAATAAATAACTTACAGTGTCCATTTTGTTCTTACTGAGACACCCTGTATAATGTTTTTATGTACCTAATAAAGTAATCTTCTAGTTATTTTCGAAAATAATTACTTTACACTGTAGAATGTATGTAATATAAATTATAGGCAAATATTTTTTGGTCCTTGATTAAGCAGATATACAGGTTTGGAAAAAAGTTCCGTAGCGGTTGATTATCTTTGTTCTTTTCAAATTTTTTCTTTAAAACTTAAAAATATCGGTAAAAATAAAGAATTTGTTGATGATACTTTACATTTTTTTGCAGGAAATGACCCGAACATAATTAGTTTTTAGTGGAACACCCTGTACCTATATTTTTACATTTCAAATGCAAAATAAAAAACTTAAATAAGAAACATTAACATCGAGGGTTTTATTTTAAAATCAAGTTAATAAAAGAGCTTGAAAACTAATTAACTCAAATAACTACGTCTGTTGTTAAATTTTATTAATTTCGATGATGGGTGGGTCTGGTGCCCGGCAGCGCTCTTATCAACAACAAAAATTGACAACAAACTGACAGTACTAACGTATCATGATATTGTGTGGGTTTAATACCCTTGATGTTGAGGGTTTTTAATTTAGTTTTTTATTCTGCATTCCAACATATAAATAACATACAGGCTCTTTCATTAAAAAAATTTAACTGTGGGTAATCTCCTGCGAAACTGGAAATGCAAAAAACTGTAAAAATCATCTATTATTTTGTGTCAGAAAAAGTGATTTTTAACCGAAACCGAAATCGTTATTTTTAAAGGAAAAAATAACGGTAACCCTTAACCAAAATAATAAAAAAGCCGGTTTTTTTAACATCTTTTTTTAATAAAAATTACGATGAAAAATACAAAATCTGTAGTAAATGCGATTAGTTTACCAAAAGTCATTACTGAACTCTTGATTGTACATTTATTATAAAATTATAAATAAATAATATCTTTTCATATTTTGCATTCCTGATCTAAATAATTTTAAAAACCGGTTTTTTAAACCGGTTTATAATTTAAATCGGTTTTTTACACTAAACCGGTTTTTTACGAATAAAACCGGTTTTTCAACAAAAACCGTTATAAAAATAAAGTTCTCGATTTCGGTTAACCGTTAACCAATTTTTTTTTCGGTTTTGAGCCCTGGCTATAACATATTGTAGCAATTTGTTTGTACAACAACCTAGCAAATACCAATAGTAAGTTTTATCCTTCTCGAAACACAATTATTGGCTTCCTCTTTCTGTTAGTGATTAGTGTCCTAACAATAAATATATCATTGGTTTTCATATAGTTCCGTGTAGTATGTATAGTGCAAACCCAAAAATCATAAAATAGTTTCACAAAGTCAATTTAATGGTACCATTGTTCAACAATTTAAACTAATGTTAAAACCTGTTTTATTTAATAGCCAAATCCGTTTATCATTTTTTTTAAAGCAGAAAGGCTTTATGCTCTTTGCAACTATGATACAAAAGTGAGTACTCTGTTTCACATTTTGAAAAATATTCCGCAATTTACAGCATATTTATGTTTAAAACTATAAAAAAAAGTTCCGCTTCTGTGAAGTGCTTTCCCACTCATGGTGAAATATTTTGCACATAAAATGCGGTCGCAATTCGTAGTTTCTTCCGTATAAAGCTTCTTCTATCTGTAGTATAAGCGTTATTACCCTTATAAACTGTCTCAAAATAAAACCATTCGAATGCCTCACACGAAACAAAATAATAATAAATACCCTATTATCGCCCATTGCTGTTTATAGATCCTTGGAACGTATCACTGCCATCTCGATTATTTAATAAGTGAAAGTATTTTGTATTGGGGTGATGTTAATGAATAGGCTGTCATGAATCGCCAATATGGAGTTGTAAGCTCACCAAAATAAACGTCGCCTTTATTGAACGTTTGTTTAAGAGAGATTTGTTGTAACAATTTCTGTCTTGCAGGATTCCGCTGATGGAAATATGAGCACATCAACCCTTATTTTCGTCCCCTCGCGGCTGGATAATGGAAGATCTCTCACATGCAGAGCATCAAACGACTTAGTGCAAGGCGGCGTTGAGGAAGCCACCATTAAGCTCAACGTGTTCTGTAAGTATAAAGCACACATTTACCGGGAGTAATTATTAGCGTGGCCTGTCTTATTCATGAAAATGTGTTTGCTTGTTTGTGCGAACATTTCTTTGTTTAAACTTGTACCTTTGGTGCCACTCCATACCTCTTATTAGAGTTATTTCACCCTTACTTAAGTATAAAATCTCCTAATATGATTTTGCTTAGTATAAGAAATACAAAATAGGTTTATATTTACTCAAATTTATATGCTTATTTACAATATCAAAATAATATCATAAACATTAGTTTTATTTTCAGTGTAAATTTTCAAGTCGAGATAATTTATTGTTCATTAACTTTAAAACAAGTCGATTCGATTTTGTTTTTGTTTTAATTCTAGTTTGGTTTGTATGCGCCTTTAAAAACGTTTATTTTAATTTTAAAAGAAATGAGTCATGATCGTATCATTTAAAAAAATTATTTTAGATGTTCTACTGCAACTAAAATTATGCTTCTTTATTTATTGTTTCTTTAATGTATGCCCAACAAAAATTATTACTATTAAAAATTTGTCAACTTCATCAGAGCTTTAAACTTTGATCTCTTTAAATATTTTGTTTATTAAAGTGCAAAACCCACATGAAAAATTACCAAAAACTACAAACCCTGCACAGCACAATTACAAATTGGGCAACTCTTTCTCTTCTTTAGATGTACAAGATGTATTTATTATTAAAAACATAATTTGTTGCTATTTTTAAAGTTTAAAAGCGTCTTAAAGCTTTTTCATTAAAAACAAATAAAAAAGGTTGATCATTTGCTTTGTGCTTATGTGCAAAGCCTGTACTTCTTAATTTTGGCGATTATGAGGATCTCACTTAATATAGAAGATAAATATTTTGTTAAACTGGCAATAATAGTAGCGAAAATCAGATATTTTAAAAAATACATCTATTTTTTTGAGGAATTGGTCCCCTTTCGGATTCCTGTACTGCGACCTGTTGGTCTATTTTACCCTCTGGTAATCGCCCCTTAAAGCAGTCCTTTGGTTTTGAAAAACTTCAGGGTTTTTGTTTAAGGGTGTTTTTTTTTTTTTTTCTTTATTGAGAGTTTAGGGACGCTTCGACAACTGAGGTCCCTAGTGTCCGGGTGGAGGGGGCGGGGAACACAAGGAAAGGGTGGGTAAGGTAAGGGTAGGTGGAAGTACTGTCACAGCATTTGCCTAGAGTAGGTAGGGGAAACCACCTGAAACCCCTACGATGACAGACGGCTGCGGGTTTCGAACCCACGCCTCCCGATTTTACTCGCTAGGTTGCATACCAACCAGCCACCGAGCTCGGTCGATTAAGGGTGTTTTACTAACCTCTTCCTGGTTGGTTTTTTTCTATCCTTAGGAGTCTACGCTGATAGGGTGAATGCTTCACACTGGCATATTACGTGAAGAGAAGTTTGTTCTTCCTCACCAAATCACTTTCTACATACATCGGTCTCTGAAAGCCTTATTATGTAGAATTGTTTGTTTAGCCGACAGACCTGTAATGAGTCCTGTGGCTGCTCTGATGTCTGCTCTACTCATCCTGGGCAATTCTTCTGTCTTTTTTTTTAACATCATTGACATAATAGCCTTAGAATGGGCTTGTTCTGCAAGTTTTTTCCAATGAGCATTATGCTGTATTATGATGTATTAATATGTCATTAAGACACCGCTTGGCTGTTTCATAGGATGTACCAACTGCGAGTTCTGGTCCGAAAAAATGTGTCTCCCTGCCAATTTTGGCTAGGCGATCTGCCTTCTCGTTCCCTAGTACATTAGTGTGCTCTGGGCACCATACCTGTGGCTGCTCTGATGTCTGTTCTACTCATCCTGAGCATTTCTTTAGAGACCTTTGACAGTATAGCCTTTGAGTGGGCTTGTCCTGCTACTTTTTTTCAGTGGTTATTGCGCCCCTGTGTTAAGATGTCATCTAGACACCTCCAATCGAGAAAATAAAACGCTTATTTTCGTCAACATTAATAAACTTTATTTAATTAAAATACTGTATTTTATTTGAATCTTTGTTTACTTTTTTATGTTTAACTTGAAAGAATTATTAATTTTGTATACCGGTTATTAAAAATATGATTTTACAAAAAATAAACAAATGCCATCTATTTAAGTATCCAAGATGGCATCCATAAGAAAATTGACTGTGTTTTATCTAAGCAATATTTGATACCAGCCTTTTATTAAACATACGCCATAATCATACTGCAAAAAAACTCTGATTTTTAGTTTTATAACTAAAAAGGTGTGAAAAAAATTGCTGAGTTTAATTTTACTTTTATAATGCTTACGGTCTAAGAAAATGTCTTCAAAATAAGACGTAAAGTATGTATCTTTTTGCTAATTTAACCAAATCTCTATGTTTTATATTAAGCAAGATGCCAATATTAGCCAGAATGAAGTGTTACACCAATGTATGCTATTTGTATCCAAATTTTGTGGTTGATTATATTAAATTACTCGTGCCTTGATAATAGCTATTGAGTATAACAACTACAAAATAAATGTGTTTTTCTGAATAACACGATCTTATAGAAATTGTATAACATTGGCTATAATCGCAAGAATTTCATTAAACCTTAAGTTTGTTTAGTTGTTGTTAGATATTCGCTTAACCAACAAAACGCTAAGACGTTTTGTGGCTGATTTAATTTCGTTTTTAAATCTGTATAATAACGCGTCGCTTGTATTGAAAATATCCTCGCGCCGAGGGATCATTTCCAAAATGAAGCATCAGTAAACAGCAATATAAAATCGCGCCACGCATCAATTTCCTTCAAAACGTCAAGATTATCGCCTGAAGCGGATTGAAATCTTTTGTGTTTCAGACATACCTATTCTGCACCTGGCCTTGGGTTCAAATCTTAACCCGGATGATATCGAAGAGGGTGACGATGTTTACTTCGAATGCTCGGTAAACGCTAACCCGTGGGCATACAAAGTGCTGTGGAAACATAACGTAAGTTGAAATAATGATTTTATAAAAGGACCTCTAGTCGCCCTAGTGTTGCATGCCAGCATGCCGTACTGCTAATACAAAAAACGTGTTGTATATTATTTATTTAATTTAATTATTTCTAACAGGGGGCTAACCCCTACTTACAAGAAAGTAGTGTACCTACATAACATTATAAGTATAATATTACAAGTAAATATAAAGTACATAGTACATATAAAAAACGTGTAAATACACAAATACAAATTAATTTAATACAAAAAAAGGTTATCATTAGCATGCAAAGTGGATAATAACCTGTTCTTAAGTTTTACCAGCGAACACTTACAAAAAATATCAATAAAACCTGATAGAATATTTGCTATTAGACAAATTCTATGCAGCGGTGATAGTTGCAGCATATTTGTGCGGGGTTTCCTCAAGTAAAAAACATCAACTGAACGACTACTTAGACGAGGAACCAAAAATGAAATTTTGTTTAGAAAATCTAATGGAACGTATATTTTATGATTAATAATTTTAAAGATAAATATGTAGTCGTTCATGCACCTTCGTCTTTCGAGGGACAAGACTTCATATTCACTTAATAATGCCTTATACGACTCTAAAAAGGGATAAATACCAGTTTTTTTGAACTTTACATAACGTATGAATCTTTTTTGTACTGTGTCTAACTGACTTTTGTATATTTCATACTTCGGGTTTAGTTCGAACTAAATAGTTATATAAAATATAAAAAGATTTTACTCTTTTGAAAGCAATAGTGTTTCGTAATATAAACCCAAGTGACTTATATGCTGACTGTGTAATTGCATGTACGTGCTCAGCAAAGTTAAGCTTTCGATCTAATGTTACACCTAAATCTTTAATTGATGTTTTTTTAATTAATGGTACATTGTTCATTGTATAGTTATATACTATTGGCTCGTTTCGTCTGTGATAGGATACGGTAGAGCATTTAGTAACATTAAAATACAATTTATTCTCAATGCTCCATTTTAGGATGCTATCAATGTCATATTGAAGTCGTTCACAATCGGCGATTGTTTTTATTGGGTGCCAAATCTTAAGATCATCAGCAAAAAGAGTATTTTTTGAATACTTTATAACTGATGGCAAGTCATTTATAAACAGTAAAAATAACAAAGGCCCTAGGTTTGCACCTTGAGGGACACCTGAGTAAACTTTATACCTAGACGACGAACAGCTGTCAAACACCACATATTGAACCCTGTTTTCTAGATAAGACTCTAAAAGTTTAAGCAATTTGGTAGAAAACCCATAATAGGTAATGTAGTTTTTTCAATAAAATAGCATGATCAACTCTGTCGAACGCTTTCGCGAAATCCGTATACACTACATCCATTTGTATGTTTTCATCTAATGCTTCAGATGCATCCTGTACAAAAAATCGTAAGATTAGATACTGTCGAACGTTGCGGCATAAAACCATGTTGATTTGCTGATATATGTGGTTTGACATGTTTGAAGATTTTTTGGTACATAATAGACTCAAATATCTTGGATACAGTTTGAATTAACGCAATTGGTCTATAATTTTCAATATTTCCACGATCTCCGTTTTTATAGATTGGGCATACCTTGGTTACTTTCCATTTTGTGGGATATTCAGCAGTTGAGATAATTTTATTGAAAATAAATTTTAATGTAGTAAGTAGTATTTCTATGCATCCTTTATGTACATATAGTGGAATTTGATCTTCACCTGCACTCGTCTTAGCTTTCATGTTTTTAACAACGTTTCGTATGTCACTTTCGGTAATGTTTGTAACCTGGAGAATATCTAAATTAGTAGTACTGTGATCGAGGTTATCCAGATTTATTTCATTACAACAATTTCCAAGGACTGAATTAAAATGCGTAGCAAATACATCTGCTATAGATTGCGAAGAGTTAAGTGTTGAATATTTATATTTCATATTAGCTTGACATGCACAACAATTTTGCCTTGATTTAATGAACGTCCAAAAGTTTGAACTGTCTGATTCTAAATTCGCCTCCACATTCTGTACATATTTGTTATATGCTTTTTCAATGCTCAATTTAAGGTCACGTCTTTTATTTCGGAATTTTTCAAAGAAATAAATGTTGCCATACTTTTTGTAAAGCTTATCCCTAATTTGGGTAATTATTTCTTTAGTGAACCATTTAGGATAATTATTGTTACATTTAACTGTTTTTGGTATGGATGCATCTAATGCTATATACATTAAACGATAAAATTCGTCGATACATTGATTAACATTTTCACAACTGTATATGACGGACCAATCTGTATCTAATAACTTAAAATAGATAAATATGTTGCAATTTGCAATAGAAGCGTTGTCAGTAAATGTTTACACTTACAAATTAGGAGTAATTATATTGTTTTTGAGGTTTATCCGCGTTAAATTTAAATTAGATGAGGATCGACGTTTTTTTTTTTGACTAAGGCTATTTCAAAATTTCGTTTAACGCTACCAATGACTTGCACTGTCTTTTTTTTTACGCCTTCTGTAAGCTGATGCTCGTTCAGTGAAATAAGCTTCACGTAACAAGCTGTCGTACACGTCTAAATTCTCGAACTTGATAACTTCTGTGAGGCTGTATCCTTCCTAAACTCTTGAAGGATCTAGAGATCCCACGATATTGTTTCGAAACTAAAAGAAAAGTTTAACACATTTAATACTGTGATCATTATAGCATCCCCTGCTTTTAGCTCTTTGTTTTTGTAAGTTTTGACTATTTTCTAATTGTTAATAAGATCTTAGAGGAAATTCAAATTAAAATACTACTGAATACAACATTTGTTGAGGATAAAAATGTTAGTGCATTTGCTAATGAAATAAAAATATTAAATTTTCATTGAGTTTTATACCAGGGTGCGATATAAAAAGCCTGCAGTTGTAAAATTATAATTTATGTTGTATTTTATCTTTGCATATATTCACAACGAAAGATTATAACAACACTTTCCTTTATTATACAAGGTGGTCCACATAAGAGGGCCACTATTGTGATTTCGTAAACGGTAAGATTAGCAAAGAAGTTTAAATTAGACAAATTGGTCGCCTTTCTAAGACCTATTCAGTAATGCTTTAACGTCTTAAAAAAGTTACATGGCACGCTAGATAGAAAACAAAAATCAACTTGGGCAATTTCTTAAATCATTAATAATCGGTTATACTTGACGGTACGAAAATAATTTTGTGGAAAAAGTTTTAGATTTTATTACGTACAGTAAAATACAAACATTCATTTGTTTTATTATTTATTGTTTAAACTTATGACACTCTATAGATTCATAGGGAATTTTTGATGAATTTTATTTGTCTTAAGCTTAAATATTAAAAAAAATACACTACCTAAACCTTATATTACGGGAGACCGGGGATGAAAGTAACACGTGTATAGTATATTCCTTTTAAAATAGCTCACAGCGGATTAAGAAGAGGCAGAACTAAACGAAACAAATGCACAATTTCCGTCTCTTTCTTTAAATATTATTTGTGTTTACAATTCAATCTACGCCAATGAAAGTTGTAATCTAATTGAAGGCGGATTCATGAAGATTATTGCAAGCAGTCGAAATTTGATCCCTAATTATAGGTTCAATAAGGTTTAATTTGGTTTCTTAGGTAAAAGAAAATTAATATCTGTATCAGTGTTTCCCAAAAGTTTTTGCTTGTAAACAATTATAATTTAAAATCTATTATAGCGTATATAAGGTAATAAGCTTTTAGCGAAAACTTGTTTAGAACTGCAGCATTATGGTCATTATGCTCAAAGAAAATCAATTAGGAAGATAAGGTATGCGATTATGATTTTAGGTGTTGTGCCATACAAATCATTTAAGGTTTATAATCCAAGATTGTGTATGTACGTGGGTTGTTCCAACTGCTTAAGCCGATATGAGAAGTCTTATAAGGGATATACTATAGGTTGTAACAGTGCCTATAGCTTCTTTAATTTTTGTTATATATCGCCTTAAGCGCTTTAGCAATGTTCAGATTCATCCACCTCCCTACTACATTGCTAATTTTCATCTGTCATAGAGGTTAAGATTTTGGAGCCAGAGTCACTATTTTCCGCCTAAAAGTTAATGCGTTGTGTCACAGGTCGAGTGACTTTTAGGCGATCTCTAAAAGAGGAACAAAAAAGTACCTAGATTATTATGTTTTAAACTTTGTTGGCTATTGGTGGATGCAATAAAATTTGACGTTGGAATCGTGGTTAATTGTGAATTCCCTCCAATTTGTTTTGTGTACACTTGAAGTCAAATGGAACAGTGTTACAACCAACCCCAATCAATGTTTTCACTGGCAAACATTCACTCTTAGCACATAATTGGTGGTTTCCTTAGTAGATGAGAAATACAAAACTTGTCGGATTAATTTTCCAATTTATAGTATATTTTTGTTTCACATTTTTGAATATTTTTTTCATTTTGCTTATGTGTATTTTGGAATCAAATATTAATTTTATTGATTAATACTAATGTATTTACCCACTACTTATGAGCTGTGTAAATTAAATGCCGTTACAACTTACCCGATCATTGTTACTTTTAGCCCCAACGTTGAGGTTGGAAGTAACAGCTTTCTTACTACAGAAACAAACTTTACGAAACATATGAAATAAGTATCCTGGAAGGAAGACAAATGTCCAATTTATCATTAAGTCAATTTGGATGTAAAAAACTTGTTATACTCTATGAGAAATTAAATAAAAACAAAAAAATGTTACTTTTATCCTCGGTCTCCACTAATAAAAAAAGGGGAAAAATACTTTTTCATGAAGTCATAGCCAACTATAATTTCTATTTAAAAAAATGCTAGTTTTTAATTTATCTAAGAATGTAAACAATATTGAAACAAATAAATGTTTTAATTTGACAGTGCTTAAAAAAATTTACAACTTTATTCCCAAAAATACTTTTGTACCGTCAAGTATAACCTAATTATTAACGTTTAAAAAAAATGGCCATTTTAATTTTTGCTCATTATCTAGCGTGTCATGAAACTTCCTTAAAGCATTAAAGCATCACTTGATAGGTCCCAGAAAAAGGAACAATTAGTCTTATTTAAACTTCTTTGTAACTCTTACCGTTCACGAGATCCCAATAGTGGCCCTTCTACGTTGACCACCCTATGTATGAATTTTATAGATTTATGTTCTGGCTATTTAAAATTTTAAGTAACCGCCAACTTTAGGTAATATTTACTTGATGTTTAGTTACGTCAAATATTTATTTGGCTACTGGATAGCTGCAAAATACTATCGATTGTGAGAGGCAGTAGCAAACAAAGTAAAATTAAATGTTTTATTTTCTTAAACAAATTAGCCCAAAAGCTATTTCTTATAAATAAAATTATTATCATAATTATTTAGACACAAATCTCCAATTGCTTTGCAAAAGACGTTTTGATTTACTTGTTTGGGTTAGAACATAATTTATCGTTGGGATAAGATTCCACGTTATTTATTGTGTAATGAAATATTTCGGCTAATTTGACGCAGAAAATGACAAAGTAACTTCTACGCTGTGGTCCAATTTCGTTTTTCACAAAGGTAAACACAACTCTCACTTTTAAGGTGTTCAAACGGTTTTCATTTATATACATTTTATGATGTATAGAGTTCGAATCATCTACTCTTACGTTTTTATGATTGCCTTGGGAACGTATGAACGAAAAATAACTCGTTTCTCAGTTTTATGATGGATTACCATTAAATAAAATAGCTTTGACGGCTTTATGTGCAATTTAAGCTATTAAATTCTAAAATGCTTTGTTCGCTTTGGGACGTAGTGTGACCAGCTTTTATTTAGATGTGATCCTGAGATCTAAATTTAAAAGGATTGTAAGCTTAATTTCTTTTTTTTACACTTTCTAATTAAATAAAAAATAAATACAATTGACAGTATCACAATTATTATGAAAGCACGGATAAACAAATTGGCCAAATATCGATTATTAATTGTCACGTATGAATTTTTTAATTATACCGCGATTTCAAAAATTATCTTCGTCAAAGGTGCTCATCAATTTTAAACTAAATGTCGATTCTAGTATGTCAATCATTTTTTGATTGTCAAAATTTGTAAAGCAGTAAAGTTTTCTTTATATTGTAAGCTTAAGCAGTTTTTGAATCATTAAATTATGGTTTTTACCACGGTGCACAAAATGTACATGACTGAAGCCTATTTTTAAACTGTTGCGCTATACCGGGTGATTCAGTTTGACTGTCGCACCCCTATAACTTTGTAAGTATTGAAAATAATCCCAGCAAACCTTATATATTTGAAATCGGCGAGAAATTCTCTATTAAGTGATGTGTTTTTGTTAACTCTACGATGACGTATGTCAATCCGCGATAGGCAACTGTTTTTTTTATTAAATTACATAGTAATAATTTTTTTGTTGATTCGGATAAAGAATTTAATTCTGAATCCGACCATATACTCAAAAAGTAGGCATACATAAGAAAATTTTCGAGAAAAATCAGTTCAAAGCAGGGTTGATAAAAATCATGATTTTTTTAAAAAAATCAAAAAAATCGATTTATTTGATTTAAATCAGATTTTTTTGATTTAAATCAAATGTACCATTTTATCGAATTTAGTGACATATTCACATGCTATTTCTGTTTTGTGCTAATATATTTTTAATAACCAATATATTTAATTCAGTGGTAAATTTTTGTCAAAATGAAAAATTTAATATAATGATTAAGAATTTTGAAAAAATCAGTGCCAAATAGTGATGTTTAATTAATTATATACAGGGTGAGTCATTAGTGCGGGATCGGTCGATTTTGGCTAAACGGCTTGAGATATAAAGTTGATTAAAACGCTATTTCATACAGTTTTTTCTTCCGAACACGATAAAAATATTTTCAAATATACAGGGTGAGTCATCTCTCTGGAACTAATAGCAACTTTTATATTTCAAATACAACACCCAATTTTTTATTTAATATTTTTGACCGCCTTAATTTTAGCTTTGCATCAATATAAAAGACTACTGGTTTTTATACGGCGTTGTAAAAAAAAAAGCATTTCTAAATTTTTCAAGGTTTTAAGTCTTTATTTAAAAAATTCTCCTGAGTTTATTTTGATGTACAGAGTTGTAATTTGGTATGGACATGCAGAAAAAAATTCTCTGTTCGCTCGATATGAAAAAATTTGAATGACACATACAGGAGTGTTTATAAATAGGTGGCAACTTTCATGATTTTCAAAAGCACGTAACTCAATTTTTTCAAATGCAAACCCCTGTATTTATTTAGGTCATCGAATTCGTCTTTAAGAGAGCTTCATATTTTGTTAAGTATGTTCTATACCCAAAACTCATACTTTTCGAGATATTCGACATTTTTGTTCTAATCGTTATTGAAGCAATAATTAGAGTGCCGTGGAAATCGAAAAAACTGACTGTTCACTTCGCTAACGTCAAAAACTTGTCATTTATTTTTTGAATTATTGCATTTCCACAATGAATATTACTTTACAAGAGCAAATTGATATGGTTTATTCACCATTTCGTGTATTTAATTACTAATAGTGATACAATTTTGTTTTATTATAAATATTATATGGTACTCATATCATCTGTAATTTAAATTGATAATTTGTTTAAAAAAATCATTTGATTTAAATCAACTGATTTAAATCTGCTCAACCCTGGTTCAAAGTTTATTCAAATCATAGCAAACAGTCTATTTAACATAACAAAAAAAGAGAAAATCTTAAAAATTATACCGTAACTATCAATGGAAATGTATTAAAAATTAATTTTTAATATAAATAAAAACAAATATGTAATGTATTCAAAATGGCCGCCACTGCTGATTTTTCTCGAAATTTTTTATAATGTATGCCTACGTTTTGAGCACATGGTCGAATTCAGAATTAAATTCTCTATCCGAATCAACAAAAAAATGTATACCTACTATGTAATTTGAAAAAAAACAGTTGCCTATCGCGGATTTGACATACGTCATCGTAGAGTTAACAAATGCACATCATTTGATAGAGAATTTGTCGCCGTTTCCAAAAATATAAGGTTTGTTGGGGTTATTTTCAATATTTACAAAGTTATAGGGGTGCGACAGTCAAACTGAATCACCCGGTATAATAAAATTTAAGAGTAGGTACAGTTAGCGTTTATGTTTGGGCGATTTTCAGGAGCTTGGACTTTCTTATGAAACATACCGAACGATTGTTAAGAAAGACTTGGCCATGCATCCATATAAGATGCAATAATATCAAGCTTCTTTGCTGGTAGACTACCCCAGACGTCTTGCGTACTGCCAGTGGTTTGTCAATAATTTACTGAATAACGGCCTACAAACTTAACATTTTTGCTCGTGGTTGAATCTCCTGGGGTACGTCAATTCTCAAAGTAGGCGAATGTGGAGCTCTAATAAATCACATATTTTTGTTAAATCTCCACTACATGCTTAGAAAATTGGTGTTTGGAAGAAGAATGCTTGGGCTCGTTTTTATATGTTACTAGCAATGCTAAGAGATACAGACACAACATTTTCAATAAATTTGTTTAATAACTACACGATAATGAACTTTAGCATAGCTGTTTTCAGCTGAACGGTGTAACAGCATATACCAACGAGAAACTATAGCTTTTTTCCGCTAGTTTTTTGATGACCAGCTGATAAAGTTGCATACACAAGTTAAGTTTCATCCGAGGTCACCTTGTTTGACCATTATGGACTATTATGTGTTAACTTCCTTAAACAATATGATTTTCAGAAATTTTTAAGCTATTTTGCAAGATTTGGAACAAAGGATCTGATACGGCCTATAACTGATTATTTACAGATTAATCGGTACATCCCCAATTCCAATACAATTACTTTAATAATATAAAATTTATTTAATAAAATAATGCATTTTAAAGGTTAAATTATAATAAAAGTACTACCTATCATGTAATAAATAATTATTTTTCCTGAAGAAAAATATTTGAGAAAATAAACAAAATGTCATTTTCTTAATTTTATAAAGTTAACACAACCTTGAGAAATTATTTCAAAACCCTAAGAGCGGTTGAAAAACGAGAAACTGCAAATGCTTTACGTGGGAGCGTCTGTTCAAAATTCACTTACTATTTTAAACCTTTTACCCACTCTTGCTGTTTAAAAACAATTAGGTTGGATTGTTTAAAGACGTTTTTCTGTTGAAAATCACTGTTTGGTTTGTACAAATCGTTAATGATTATTTGCGTAGCATTTTAGATCAATCGCTATCCACCTACTCAATTTCCAATAACTCCATATTTTTTATTCGACATATTTGAAGCCAATCACCAAAGTTTCATGTTTGTTGTTAGCTAAACTTCTTGCGAACAGTTTCAAACTTGTCCCAAGTTCGCTTGAAGGGCCATTCTTATCTCTAGATTTCCAATATGTGTAGTTCCTTAAGAATTCTAGCGAGGCTCTAAAATAAAACTTTGGAATAAAAATGTTTAAGTTATAAACTTGTGTAAGAGATGCATGCGTTATCGACTTTTTATGTATCTACACCAAAAAAATAATTTTATTTAAAAAAGTTTTAAATGCTTGAATCCTCACATGCAGATATATTATTAAAGTTGTAAACAGTGAAACGTTTAGCTACTGCAAAATATTAAAACAGTTATTCAATACCAATAAAAATTTACCCGAGAGTTTCTTGGCAACTTCAGAAAAATAAATAAATACCAATATACATTTTATGCTATAGGTATAGACTATAGACAGACGATGTAATTTGTCTAAATACCCTTTAGCATTGAGAACGGAATTACAAACAGCAAAGTATCTACGAAACAGAACCGTATTTTGCATGTTTCGAGGCATTATTTTTCGTGCACAAAGTTCAACAAGTTCTAAAATGTTTCTATGCCAAGAATTTACCGCTGCGACCACAACAAAGCTCAACAGAACAATGTCGTATGGAATTCAGGAAGTAGATGGTCCCTGCGGATAAGCCTCCGTTCCATTTTACTTTTTCTGTTCATTATGAATCACCAACTTACCTTAAGTTATTGTTGTAGGCAAAAATTGTAGCAGAAATGTTAAGAAATGAAACATATTGAGAAAGAATCCGCATTTAATAAATCTTTTTAAAAGATTGCAAATATAAATATATTATTTTTAATCCATGTTGAATATTTAGCGCAGATTTTTCTTATTGGCTTAAAATTTGTCTGTTTTATACGCCAAGAATTGCGATCAGTTAATTGCTGCTTTCATTTTCATTTAATACTTTTAATAATTTTTTTTAATCAGCTATAGCAACTAATATAAAATTAATTTGAATGTGTTTCGTTTATTTGGGACGACTCGTCAGTTAATTGGGACAGTGAGAACTTTCACCGCGCAACAATTGGGACAGCAGCTTTATGGGGTCAAAATGGTAAATAAAAAGCAGGGTAGTTGTTTGTTTACAATTTTTTACAATAAATTATTTCAGTATAGTTTAGCAAATTTGTAATGAGTCGTTAAATTTTACTGGTTCTTTTCTGGTTCACACAAACCAACGTTATTAAGCAGATATTTTAGCTCAATAACGGTAAGAGTTTTCATCTCGGTGGAAAATCTCCTGTGACTTCAAAAATAAAAACGTAAAACTGCTGAATATGTGCTGATATTTTAGCACAAATAGCTTCCCTGCACAACGGTACATTTGCATCGCGTCGCATTGAAAATACGTGTCATCTTAGAAAAATAGTCTGAGATTTTCGCTGCCATGCTGCGCTCGGCTTGCACCTACAAAACAGGTGGAACAGATGTCTCTAGAGGAATTCAGTTCTTTACACAGAAAATTTGCCGGAGAAAATTATAAAGGTTGTATATTTTCTCACTTTTTAGATGCCATTATTCTCCTATGTTATAGCAAAAACCTGGTGTTTTTTGTTACATTCTGGCTACAAATCCGTTTTTGTTTAATGAAGTTTCTGGTAAAGCAATTTCATTTTCAACAATGTTGTGAGCATCGCTACCGCATATACCGGTTCGCGCTGTGTTGCATTTACTAAGGCATTATTTTGTTTATATTATGGCCTTAACCTTAGCATAGCGTGCTCTAAAATCCAAACTTATTTATTTATTGCACTTTCTTAATTCCCAATTTCTTTTAAACATATAAACTAGACTTTATTGGAGCCAAACTATCATACTGTAAAGCTGTAAAATGTTATTTTTATTGCTACGTTCACAACCAGTTGTTACTGTTTAGTCGTTTTCTTTCTATTCTTAAGAGTCCTAATTTTCTTTAGTTGTTTTATTGCTCTATACCTTGTGACAATTATCTACAACTTCACATGGTTAACGTTAATTTTATAACACTTAGGCATAAAAGTTGGATTAACCCAGAGACATTTAGCACTTGATTAAAAATTTAACACGGGGCGGTTCAAGTGTCCCTCTAACCCGATCAGCTGTAGTGAAATGTTTTGGCACTGTGGCATGAAAACAACAAATATGCTAAACTTAGTTGCCAATGGTGCAGGGTGGATAAAAATCATGATTTTTTTAATTTAAATCAGATTTTTTTGATTTAAATCAAATGTACCATATTATCGAATTTAGTGACATATTCACATGCTATTTCTGTTTTGTGCTAATATATTTAATAATCAATATATTTAATTCAATGGTAAATTTTTGTCAAAATGAAAAATTAAATATAATGATTAGGAATTTTGAAAAAATCAGTGCTAAATGGTGATGTTTAATTAATTATATACAGGGTGAGTCATTAGTGCGGGATCGGTCGATTGTGGCTAAACGGCTTGAGATATGAAGTTGATTCAAATGCTATTTTATTCAGTTTTTTCTAAACAACACAATAAAAATATTTTCAAATGTACAGGGTGAGTCACCTTTCTGGAACTAATAGCAACTTTTATATTTTAAATACAACACCCAATTTTTTATTTAATATTTTTGACCGCCTTAATTTCAGCTTTGCATCAATATAAAGTACTACAGGTTTTTATACGGCGTTGTAAAAAAAAAATTATTTTCTAAATTATTCAAGGTTTTAAGTCTTTATTTAAAAAATTCTCCTGAAGTTATTTTGAAATACAGAGTTTTAATTTGGTATGGACATGCAGAAAAAAAATCTCTGTTCGCTCGATATGAAAAAATTTGAATCACACATACAGGGATGTTTATAAATAGGTGGCAACTTTCATGATTTTCAAAAGCTCGTAACTCGATTTTTTCAAATGCAAACCCCTGTATTTTTTTATGTCATCGAATCGTCTTTAAAAGAGCTTCATATTTTGTTAAGTATGTCCTATACCCAAAACTCATACTTTTCGAGATATTCGACATTTTTTTTTCAAATCGTTATTGAAGTAATAAAGTGCCGTGGAAATTGAAAAAACTGACTGTTCACTACGCTAACGTCAAAAACTTGTCATTTATATTTTGAATTATTGCATTTCCACAATGAATATTACTTTACAAGAGCAAATTGATATGGTTTATTCACCATTTCGTGTATTTAATTACTAATAGTAATACAATTTTGTTTTATTAAGAATTAATATTATATTGTACTCACATAATCTGTGATTTAAATTAATAATTTTTTTTTAAATCACTTGATTTAAATCAATGATTTTAAAAAAAAAATCACTTGATTTAAATCATGATTTAAATCGTGATTTAAATCAATTGATTTAAATCTGCTCAACCCTGGAAGGTCCGTGGACCATATTGTAGCGTCTGCTGCGGGAAAACACCCCCACCACTCGTCATTAGACTTGACGCGGACTATACCAGGGTTGACCCATAGTCGTCAACGGGTTAAAATTTACCACCGCCCAAACGTAGTTTACTGTTAAATACGTCATACGCAGAAGAATTTTCAGTTTATTTTTGTGGTATTAGCCAACGCGTTTCATAGCGCAGCCGTATCGCCCTGATAATGCCTAGTTTTAGACCTGATATAATGCCAGGCTTAATCCCAGATTTATTTAGCTTTTATGCAATGAGGCTGTAGAGAGGCGTTTGAATTAACCAAGTGGGCAAAATTAGAAACGAAATTGGTTTTTATTTACAAAAAAATAACCAGTGTTGCCAATTTTCCAAGAAAACTGTAAAAAAATAATTGTTTTATATAAAAAACGAGTATCTAAAGAATAATTTTAGAAAATTTTCTGTTAAAGTATCGAAATAGAGACAAACCAATTTTTTTTTAAGTAGTTTTAATAGTTTCTTTATAGCTTTATTATTTTTTAACAACAGAAAAATGGAAAGCTTAGTAGAAAAACATGTTAAACTTGCTTATTGAATTTCATTTTAAACTTGGGTGGTTTGTGAATAAATTTATGCTCAGGTGGGTATTTAATACAGCGTGGCACAGGGAAACGGGAAATTTTGAAGCTACTCTCACAAAGGCAAGAAAAATGAATTTAAAAGTTTTCTTGTTGAAAACAAAAAGTAAATTACATGCCATTAAGTGTTCCAAGAAAAAAAAACAACAATTTCTAAAATAAATGTCCATTCCAACGTATGCAATTGCACGATCGACCATTACACAGCCAAAAGGTTACAGTTTGGTGTGCCGTTTCAACACGAGGCCCTTACTTCTTTGAGGATGAGAGAGGGAATGCAAGGACAGTAACGTCTGAACGATATGTTGATATGCTCAACACTTTTGTAGCAGAATAACTTCTAAACTTTCCCGATCTTCATAATCCTTGGTTTCAGCAAGATGGAGCCACGGCCCATACGGCCAGTGCGTCAATGGCGGCTGTTCGACAGTTCTTTGGAAACCACGTAATTTCACGTTTTGGCGACATTCATTGGCCCCCAAGATCACCAGATTTGCTGTGCGATTTTTTCTTGGGGGGTCATCTCAAAAGCAAATTGTACACCACACGCCCAACGACAATCCTTGAGTTGAAAACGAGGATACTAGAAGAAATTGCTGCAATTCCCATTGAAGTGTTTCAAAGTGCCATGCAAAATCTCAGCGTTTGCTTCCAGGAATGCATACGTTTGAATCTTATAGACATTGTTTTTAGAAATTGTTTTTTTTTTTGTTGTTGTTAGAACACTTAAAGGCATGTAATTTACTTTTTGTTTAACAACAAAACTTTTAAATTCATTTTTCTTACCTTTGTGAGAGTAACTTCAAAATTTCCCGTTTCCCTGTGCCACCCTGTATTTAAAGTGACGTTTTAATTTAAGAAAATAATACTGCATCCTATTTTTTGCTTTGCGTTGTTCAACGATATTAATTATTGACATGTCATTTTTAATTTTTTTAAAGTTTTGCTTAAAGTTAGTATAGTATGATAGGAGTATTTTTTTATAATTTTTTTTTTTTGTTAAATTTTCCACGTTTGTATATTTCAACGCCTTTATAATAAAAAATTGCTCTCGAAAGGTAATTCTCATTTTTTACACCAAATGTTACAACAATATTAAAAATAGGGATAATAAAGTTTGTAGGGTTTAAGCGAGTTTGCCTTTCAAAGATATTTCGCTTTCTTGATATTTTGCGTTTTTTATTCGATTGTTATTATTCTTCACTTAGACGTTTATCATATAATTGCTTTGAAAAATTATGATTTACTCATGAAGGCTTCCGCTTGTTTCAAATTCTTTATGCACGAAAAAAAAAACTGATGAAAACAAGTATTGACTTGTTTATTGCTTTAAAATTCTTCAAAACAAATACTAATGAAATCCAGACTCGTTATAGAAATTGATAACGCTCGAATAAACTTAGAGGATTGTTTTGTAACTGAGGCCTTTTAAAAAAAAAACAATTTAATAGCGAATCTACACTCGAGCGCTCTAGTTAAAACAACAGAATTTTTTGCTTGACTTAGTTTCTGTATGTCTTCATTAAAAACCAGACGGCGAGACCTGTGTACAAAGTACACAAACGAATGTTCTTTCTCCCCTTTATCTGCACTTAAAACCACACACTTATCTGGGAGAGAACAGAACTGCAATTAATAAACGAAGTTTGGTCGTAGAGAACTTGCAGTAATTCTGTAGCGAGCGTAATCTGAAATATTGTGACAATTTATTAGTGGACGCGTCAGCGTGTGTCTCGTTCTATTCAATGTTGCTGCGTGAAAAGAAACAGGACAGACCCACTGCATGTGGATAGAAGAAGAAGGGACGACTCGTAAGTATCATGTCCGCACACGCTGTTTAGCTGTTTATTATATCAGTAGGAAACGCAACAACAGCATCTCGTAATTATAGCTGAAAGTCTGGACGTGTCTGAAGTTTCTGGAATTCCAGCGCGCTCCGGGAAGAGGTGTAAGCGGATCTCGTGCATTCCTGATGTATACACGCAGACACTGAGAAATGGATACATCCATTCAACGATATTAAAGCGATGGGATGGGACATCAGGAATTCGCTCGAATTGTTTCTTTTGCTATGCGTACACATCAAGTGTTCTTTGACATTTCCTCGCTATAAATTTCCACAGAACGTGACTTTGTTCTATAAAGGAACTATTTGAAACCGAGAGCTAAATATGTTTTGCGTTTTTACCATTAGGCAATTTTTAAATGTTCTTTGTTTTCCGTTTCATCTATAGACTTTCTGTTTTTTCAAGCCAATTTTGTTTTATTTTAAGTAGTTGTTGCCGTGGATATTATTAGCGTTCTAGGTTTAAAAAATAGTAGAAGCCTTAAAATTCGGTAAAATATTTCTAGTGTATTCGTGTATGTTATTTCAAGTTTATGGCCGCCATAACTCACCAGATATACGGCTGAATTTATGTGAAAAAAATGACATGAGAATATACGATGGGCAAAATACGGAACAGCTTTTATTTCTTTTTAATTTTCTAGTGCTACTGAATTAAGAACGATCATAAATTAAGTGTTTTTGATAATCACTGTATATATCGCACCTTAATAGACAAATAAAATAAAACAAACTGCGGTGTATAATAGAACATGCACTTCTAATTTTCTTAATTTTTTAACTTAAAATTGTTACACAAGTTCTATTAAAATATCTATATACAAATACAGGGATGCGCAAAAGGTTGAAAACAGACAAATCTAAAACTTCATTATAGATAGGTACTACAATAAAATTTTGTCTCTAAGCGTTATCGTATTTTTTGGATTCAATGAAAATACTGAGGTTGCAATACGGACTCAAACTTTGGAATTTTAAATGAAACACCCTGTATATTTTTATATTTTTGGATTTCTCTTAAAATGTGCTTTAAACAATTAATGGGTTTTATGGGTCTAAAGTCGACCGTTTTCATAAAATTTACGTTCTTATGAAAATTTTGAGGGATACAGCACTTTAAACTTTTTTACCGGGGACGGAATAGGTAACGTTTTCAAGCGATACGTTCAATAACGTAATTTATTATTTGTTTTTGTTACATAACGTTATAAATGAATTATTACGTTATACAGGGTGTCCCAAATTCGAGTAAATGCATGGGGATCTGGATCTCGCTTATCTTAAGAGCTACGAGGTCGGTTAAATTAGGGCAGTTGCGAAATTAGATGCTCATTTAATATCAGCAAAGAAAATATTCATAGCTGTCTTAGTTCAAAAGTTATTCAAGAAAATCTGAAAAAATTGATTTTCGTTTTTTTGCCCTATTTCCTACATTATTTAAGATATCGACAATCTGAAAGCATTTCTCCACAGCAACTTCTTACGCTTTATATTTTAAGATAACATAAAATTTTCAACAACGTTTCGTCTCTTCAAAAACATCATCAACTTCATTTTTTTTAAATACCGCGTAAAAATTTTGATCACAGTCGGATAGCATTTTGTTTTCTGTTTTGAATGATATATGACACTTAATATCTAAAATGATATTTTATCACAAAAATTTAGGAAAATTCATTTTGTCCAACTTTTAAATCAAATGATCTTATACAAAAATAAATAAAATAAAAAACAAAACCATTTTTTTCGCTTTTTTGTTAAAACTGTCACTCTGACATTAATATGATCGTGATTAATTGTATAATTTGCAACCAGCTAGAAATTCTTTGATAGGTATGTCCTGCTTTTCTTTGTTTGTGGAAACCATTTTATTAAATATGACAATCAACACGTTTTAAGGAATTAGAGAAATGTCATAATCTACACATAATTTAGTTTCCTCATGGCAAGCTTTTTAATTTTTAATTTAAACCATCCCCATGCATTTACTCGAATTTGGGACACCCTGTATGACGTTGTAAAAATAATTTTTATTTGTAGCTCTAAAATTATTTTTAGGGTTTGTAAAATGTAAATTTTTAAATTAATACAAAATTACGTTAAGATATTTATTTTTATTTTCATTTTTAAATAAAAACAAAATATATCTTCTTCTGAAAATATAAGAACGCTATATTGAAATTTAATTTACAGAGAATAACGATACAAAATAACTTTCAAGTAAACGTTATTGGTTATTACCTATAACGTTATATAACGTAATCAAAATATCGTTACGTTATTGTATTAGAAATTATAATTGAATCGTTATTATAACGTTATCGGGTATCGTTATGTTAAGTTTTCCATCCCTGCTTGGTACATAGAGAGCTTAAATAATCAAAGAAGATGACCATATTCGAGGCATTAGTCCAGTGTGACATGATTACACTCTGCAACAGATTTAGTAGTAAACTTACCGTGTTGACCAAATTATTTAAGCATCTAATAATATTACTTTACATATTTTCAAACTTTAAATATTTAATGGTAATATTTGTGATATTTTGCCTTAAAAACACTGCGATATATTTTAAATGAGTAGGTATATTTAAGCTGATAAGTTTCTCTAACCTTAACTACAAAATCCGACTTTAAGAAGTTCTAGCACCCTAGTTAGGGTTACAGGAGTCGTGAAATATTGAGTTGAACGTATAGCTTAATCAGATACGGTATCCTTTCCGGGAACATGCACCAAATCCGACCTTCTTTGATCTTAAACCTAAGAAAAAGACGTTCATCGAAGCATAGCTTCGAATCTTATAGAAAACTTTTGGATAGTTGGCTTAAAATAATTCCATTTTCAATTATTTAAATACAGTGTGCTACTGTTTGCATTATGAAGGTTATTGAAAAAATCTAATTAACGCAAAAAGGTTTTCAACACAAAGCCAACTATATTATTTACAACAAATTGTTTCATTAGGTGAGTCAACTTGTCTTCTATTTTGTTTCGTTTCGGTATTTGCTATTTAAACGCTGTGCCTTTAGTGTATTGCAAATACTGTCAACCACTTTTCCAGTGACTATTGACAGAGTAAATAAGCATTTACCCAGCCGTACCTTTAGCATCCAAGGCTGCATCTTTTTCAAACAATTTAGAAAACACATTGCGGCAGGATCACCAGACAAACGACAGATTACTAAAGGCACGCTCCGCTGAACACAAAAATATGTTCCACGGTAGGTATATCGAAACGAATATAGCTATCCTTGGTATAAATTAGGATTTTTTCTTTGTAATATCACACTAACTTTATGTTGCTAGAGAATACACTCAATATAATATGGTTTCTATTTGATATCAAGGTGTATTTAATATTTGTTTAATAAACACAAAGTATTTCTTTCCCTAGATATCTCAGTTGGTGTTATATACGGGCAGTGGCGTAGCTAGAGTTTGTGCCGCCAGGGGCGGTCCCTGAATTTGCCACCGCTCCAAATAAGGGTTGCTTACTCCTGATCTTTCCAAAAGCAAGCAGAGATTGAGACAAAAAAAAGTGGGGGGAGATCAAATGCGCCGAAGTCGATTTTTTTAAAATTTTAGATGTTCAAGCGTGTTTTAATGCAAAGTTAGATAATGTAGAGTACCTACTTTACCATCATCCAAGATTACAATTTTACGGCAGAACTTTTTCTGATACTAATTTTTTAATCGCCCCCCACCTCCACGTTTTTTTTTTTAAATAAGGGTATAAACTTTCCCTAATGGTTTCTATTTAGGTAAAGGAACACATCCATAATATATTTAGCAAAATTACAAAAAAACTAATAATACAAATATAAACATAACATTTACATAAATTCTAAAAAAGAACTCCATATTTCAGCGTAAAATTCAATTTAAAATAAAACGATAAAACGTCATGCTATACAGGGTGTCCCAGTTAACTTGAACAGCATGGGGATCTCGTAAACGGTAAGAGATACAGAGTTGGTTAAATGGGTCAAAATGATCTATGATTTAAGAGCAACTGTTCTATGAAAAAAAAAACTTGAAAAAATTTTACAGTTTTTGGGCTATTCGTAAAAAACAAAAAAATGACGTTTTCGATTTTTGCTTATAACTTGCTTATTTAAAATCATACCCAAAATATTTTTCGACATTATTAGGTCACTTTTTTGCGTAGAATTGAAATTAGTTAATAAATTTTACCTATCTTCATTTGTTTTTGTTATTTTAACATCAACTTTCTTATTTTAAATACGGGTCGTAGTTGGCTATGACACCATTAAAAAGAGATTTTTTTTCTCGTTTCATTGATGTATAGGTTGTTAGGTTTATTTTTAAAAATAAGCAAGTTATAGCAATATTATTGTATTTGTTAAGTTTAATCAAAGTGGCCATTGGAAAACAAAACAAAACATCACGTAAATAAACTAGCTGTACTTAATTAAACACAAATAAACCTAAATAATTTAAGATATTTTTCAAATTACATAATAATTTATGTTTTTCCAATTACTGTTACTATTGAATCTAAATTATAACATGCGTTCAAAGTGCAGCCCACTCTCCATGAGCAATGCAAATTTGAGATCTGCACTTTGTAGATAACAATTATTTCTTATGCATATTACTTTCTGCTTGATAAAATGTTCTTAAAACAGCTAATCATAAAAAGACAGCTGAACACAATTACAAAATTAAGATTGGATAGTTTAACAAAAGTTTATCAAATAAAAAGAAATATCGTTAGAAAAACATTATTACCTACAATGTGCAGATCTCAAATTTGTATTGCACATGGAGAGTGAGCTACACTTTGAACGCATGTTATAATTTAGATTCAATAGTGACAGTAATTGGAAAAACATAAATTATTATGTAATTTGAAAAATTCTTAAATTATTTAGGTTTATTTGTGTTTAATTAAGTTCAGCTAGTTTATTTATGTGATGTTTTGTTTTGTTTTCCAATGGCGGCTTTGATTAAACTTAACAAATACAATAATATTGCTATAACTTGCTTATTTTTAAAAATAAACCTAACAACCCATACATCAATGAAACGAGAAAAAAAATCTCTTTTTAATGGTGTCATAGCCAACTACGACCCGTATTTAAAATAAGAAAGTTGATGTTAAAATAACAAAAACAAATGAAGATAGGTAAAATTTATTAACTAATTTCAATTCTACGCAAAAAAGTGTCCTAATAATGTCGAAAAATATTTTGGGTATGATTTTAAATAAGCAAGTTATAAGCAAAAATCGAAAACGTCATTTTTTTGTTTTTTACGAATAGCCCAAAAACTGTAAATTTTTTTCAAGTTTTTTTTTCATAGAATAGTTGCTCTTGAATCATAGATCATTTTGACCCATTTAGCCAACTCTGTATCTCTTACCGTTTACGAGATCCCCATGCTGTTCAAGTTAACTGGGACACCCTGTATAGGTATTTATACTTTTGTTGCCTGTTCGAATGGCTCAAAAGTGCTCATGAACAAAAAGCGTACATTACTTTAAATGTCTTTAAAGGCACCTTGCCTTGCCTAGACACGACCCCAAATATAATATAAATGATAAAGGATTTTATGTACTTGTCAAATTGCATTAATTATCATACACTTCGCGTCGCGTGCTCCAATATTTTTAACGCGTACTCTAAAACCTCCCAAAAATAACTGTATTTACATACAAGTAATGAAAAATGCGCTATGATTTGAAAGTTTTCTTACCACTGTTCGAAACTTTTGTACATCTCTATTTACAAATAATTAGACAAACGATATTGCTATACCTACGACGATTGGTTAACATAGAAAGGGTTTTTGGAATAGAACGGAATTGAAAAATCCCTGTTACAATAGAGTTTAAAACTGCATGGAATTTAATGCCTAAAATAAATTAAATGTTCCATATTTTTATTAAATGATTAGTACCTTATCATACATTTTATTAATTGGAATTTCTGTCGTTACAAGGGGGCGGGTTTTCAGTGTAGTCATGTCGACTAGCCCGTTTTATCTCGTAACTTCGATAAGAATACTTTTTTTTTAAATGAATTTTGATGTATTTAATAGCCCTAGTGCCGGTACTGATTATTATACAGGGATGCGCAAAAGTATGGAAACAAACAAATATCTAGAACACTATTAAAAATATTTCAATGAAATTTGGTATTTGACCGTTATCGTATATTCCGGATTCGATAAAAATATTGAGGTTGCGATACGACTTCCGGTTCAACCGGAAACGGACTCAAACTTTGAAATTTTAAATGGAACACCCTGTATATTTTTATATTTTTGGATTCCTCTTTAAATTTACTTCAAAAAATGTTTGAGGTTGTATGGGGCTTAAGTCGACCGTTTTCGTTAAAATTTTGAGCTATACAGCATTGTTAAAAATTTTCAACATTTAAGAGCTTTGAAATTGCAAGTAATTTTTTTTTTAAGTTTATGTTGACAATAAGCTTACTAACAATTTGCACAACGTATATTTAAAAAATATTATACAGGGCGTTTTTTACGCTTGTTCAAACTTGTACAACTTTAAACATCGATAACTCATTTTTTAAATACAACACCCTGTATATTTTTACACATTCTTATAGAAAATTGATTTCTCTTTCGAAAACATAAAGGCTGTTTTTCACCTAAAATTGATATTTTCCGAGATATCGCGATTTTATTGTTAATTATTAGGGCAAAGTAATATTTTCAAGTAGGCTATGAAGGTAGACAGTGTTAATTTAAACAATTGAAAGAAAAAAAAAAGAAGAAACTTATAAATTTATCTTTTCCGAACAAATTTTTGACATTTTTGTTAACGAATTTAACTCCATTAGCTTTCTTTTTTTGGGGACATTTAAAATCTAATGTTTATGCACACCCACTTGGTGATTTAGGCGAACTGAGAAACCGAATAACAAAAGAAATTGGAATAATCTCGCCAGATGTGGTTTTAAACATTCTTACGGAATTTCAGCATAGGTTAGCCTACTGCCAAGAAGTAAATGGTCATTTCGAGCATCGTATCCATTAAATTTTTGTATTCCCTATTTTGTTAATTTTTATAAATTCGCAATATTTTCTGTTCTGCGTCCTCTTGCCCAAGAAGACCGAGAAGAAACCTTGAGCGCTTCGTATCACACGACTTGGCAAAAATTAATCGGTCCTTATCAGGGCCAAAATATTGTTCATACAATTGAGTTTGATCGTTTACAAAGTCATAATAAAACCAATAGATAAAGTATTAGGTACGCGAAAAAAAAAACGCTGATTAAAAAAAATAATAACTAACCTGCCTTATGTTTAAATTTAAAAAAAGGTTAGGGTTGGGTCGGTTAAACCAAAAGTCGTATTGCAAACACGCAAAAAATAGTTTATAGGATTTAGTATTTGTCATCAGTCATCACACTGGTCCAACAGAAAAATGCATAAATAATTTAAAAAAATCTTAATTCAAAAGTAATAATGGTAAAACTCGTTAACAAAAATGTCAAAAATTTGTACGAAAAAGATAAATTTATAACTTTCTTGTTTTTTTTTTCTTTCAATTGTTTAAATTAACACTGTCTTTCTTCATAGCCTACTTGAAAATATTACGTTGCCCTAATAATTAACAATAAAATCGCGATATCTCGGAAAATATCAATTTTAGGTGAAAAACAGCCTTTATGTTTTCGAAAGAGAATTAAATTTTCTATAAGAATGTGTAAAAATATACAGGTTGTTGTATTTAAGAAAAATGAGTTATCGATGTTTAAAGTTGTACAAGTTTGAACAAGCGTAAAAAACGCCCTGTATAATATTTTTTAAATGAACGTTGTGCAAAGTGTTAGTAAGCTTATTGTCAACATAAACTTAAAAAAAAAATTACTTGCAATTTCAAAGTTCTTAAATGTTGAAAATTTTTAACAATGCTGTATAGCTCAAAATTTTCATAAAAATGCGATTTTAACGAAAACGGTCGACTTACAACCTCAAACCTTTTTTGAAGTAAATTTAAAGAGGAATCCAAGAATTTAAAAATATACAGGGTGTTCCATTTAAAATTTCAAAGTTTGAGTCCGTTTCCGGTTGAACCGGAAGTCATATCACAACCTCAATATTTTTATCGAATCCGGAATATACGATAACGGTCAAATACCAAATTTCATTGAAATATTTTTAATAGTGTTCTAGATATTTGTTTGTTTCCATACTTTTGCGCATCCCTGTATCTACTGAACCTTCATTACCCTCGACATTTTAAATTTTTCCCCGATCTTTATTCCCTAGTTTTAGTAGATAATTTTTTTTTGTGTTTTTCTATCTATCGTAATAAACCTATTTGTAAATATAAATTTTAATTTCTTTCGTTTTTTTCAAACATACATCACTTCTTGGTAAATTTTATGCTTTTGTTATGAATATGCTATAAAATTTTAAAGGTACCTAGTAATTTTACTCTTAAAAAAGAAAAAATGCAGAATGATTTACAACGGGTTTCAGAAATGTGACAGTTTATTTAAAAGGTTATTTGGAGTTAAAAAAATATTTGAACATAATTTCTATCTCATTTGGTTACGGATAAACAGGACGTCAAAGTTTTATTAAGTAAGTACCTACCTTCTATAATTAATTTGCAAAACAAAAAAACTTTCCAGAAAAATTTTCGTTATAGTGTATTACAATAATTGTTTTGCTTTGAAAATGGAAAGTTTCAGTGATGTTGAATATGCCGATATTGTTTGTGTGTACGGATTCTGCCATGGAAATGCTTTTAGTGCATCCCTAGAATACCACCGTTCATATCCAAATCGACAACGACTTCCTCATCATCAAGTTATTGGACAGATATTTTAAATGTTACAAAAAAGCGGATCAACAGCTGTTTGTACTAATGTAGACGCTCACGCTAGACGAGTCAGTTTGCTCAATAAAGTTAATTTGATAAATGTTGTTCTTGATGATTCGACAATTAGTACTTGACGCATCGTAGCCCAACTACATCTTTCCCAAAACTTTGTTTGGCGGACTCTACATCTCGAAGATCTTCATCTCTTTCATGTTCATGTGCAGTCACTGCAACCAGGATAGTATAGTCAACGACTACAATTTTGCCGCTGGTTATTACTTCCGACCGTTTATGATGAAAATATTATTGAAAAAGTATTATGGTCCGATGAGACTCGATTCACGCAGGGACGGAGTAAATACCATTCACAATCGGCATTTGTGGTCTCTCGAGAATCCACATGCCATTATTAATCTCGAATTCAACAACCCCTTAGTGTTAACATTTAGGCTGTTGTTTTCAATCAAAAGTCGCTCGAAATGAAAGTTTTAAAATATCGATGAAATGCAGAACGGTATGCAAATTTTTCGGATAATAAACTACATGAGATGTTGGACGATACTCCACTTTATCCGTCAATCAATGAGATATCAGCACGACGGTGCAACACCCCATTACGTGCAATAAGTAAATAACTGGCTAAATTATCATTTTCCTGGAAGATAGATTCGACGTGCAGGATCCATCGCTTGGTCTCCAGGGTTTTCAGATTGGATTTCTATCTTTGGGGACATTTAAACCGGATGGTTTACAGTCTGAAAATAAATACACCTAAACAACTATTTGATAGGATCAACAACACTTTAAATGGAATTTGTGGTGATAATAATATAATGTTTCGCGCGTGGGTACCGTCAAGCATGTACCATTCGAGCGTTTGTTATAAAAAATCAATTCTTTGTTTTAAGAATTAATAACATATATTTGACTTTTTAAATATCGGTAACCAAATTAAATATGAATTATGTTCATAAAACATTTTTTGCTTAACCCTAGAAACCCAATCATATTTTGGAGGCTATAAAGCCCAATCATACGTCAAAACGACGTACAATCATAAAAGAGCTCTATCTAAATAAACTTTACTGCAAATACTAGTTTTTTGTATGGTTTATGTGAAATACTTTCTATGTAAATAAAAAAACAGAAATTTAGAAAAAATATTGTTTATTTAAACTCTGAAATGTTCACTTTAATTAAACATACAAAAAATGGCACGAGAACTGAGATCCTTGTAATTTTTTCTTATATACTACAAATTGTTTACAAAAATAAACTATTTATATTTTTTTATGAAAAACTAATCAACTCTTATCAAACATAAATCACTTAAGTCAAATATAATTCAGAAAATTCGAAAAGTGCAAAAGTTAACAAAGCCCAAACATACGTCATGACGACGTTAACAACAAAATGGCGGCACTTATCAAAGCGAGACTGCTGTCTCCTGTTAGCTCTGGGCATGTACCTAGTTGGCTCGGATGGTCACGGCGATCTAAGCAAGCATGCAAAAGAGATCGCGAATATGTGTTGGAGTGTACGTCAAAATGACGTAGATTGGGCTTCTAGGGTTAAAATTACCTACTCAATAAATTGTCATCAATTTTTACACCAAATATAAATAACCCTGTATAGACTTCCAAGAGTACCTATAACATAAAAATATCTACAATAAAATTAAAATGATAGTTTTTTACGCAATAGAACGGATGAGAACAAGATTGTCATCGACAATAAATAAATAAAATTGTTCAGCTATTTAACTTATTTAGTTAGTGATATAAGTAATGAGCAAAACTAACTCATAGACAACAAACTGCACAACTGCCACATGATATGTGGTACAATTAACAGAACTCACTACAACATAACAACGTTAAAGCTTTATGAAGTAACGATAACTCATGGTTCTTCTAAGGAAGCGAAACATGGGTCATAATAAAAATTCATGAGAGAAGAATACAAGTTTCTAAAATAAAATTCCTAAAAAAAAGCAAAGTGATGTAGGGGAGACCGGGAATAAAAGTAACACGGGTAGGTTGTAACAGTGCCTATAGTTTCTTTAATTTTTGTTTTATATCGCCCTAAACGCTTTTGCAATGTTAAGTTACATCCAGCTCCCTACCTACATTGCTAGTTTTCATCTGTCATAGAGGTTAACTTTTTGCCAGCCAGAGTCACTATTTTCCGCCTAAAAGTTACTGCGTTGTCTCATCCGTCGAGTAACTTTTAGGCGATCTCTTAAATAGGAACAAAAAAGTACCTATATTATTTTGTTCTAAATTTAGTTGGCTATTGGTGGATGCAATACAATTTGACGTTAGAATCGTGGTTAATTGTGGATTCCCTGAATTTTTTTTGTGTACACTTGGGGTCAAAAGTAACAAAGTGTTACAACCAACCCCAATTAATGTTTTCACTTGCAAATGTTCACTCTTAGCACATAATTGGTGGCTTTCTTCGTAGATGAGAATATACAAGAGTTGTCGGAATAATTTTCCAGTTTGTTGTATCTTTTTGATTCACATTTTTAAATATGTACTTATAATCTTGGCAAACCTGGTAACTGCAGTCCCAAATTATTAAATTATAAAACTCAGTATATAATATCGGTTTAATGATACAAATGTATGTAAAGCTAAATCATTTCTTAAAAAGCATTTTAAATTATAAAACCTATGTAAATTATTGGTAAGATCTGGTACTTTTGGTTTTCCTACCAGCCGCCATTGTTTTTATTCTATTACCTTAATATTTATAAGTTAATATAAACAAAGCTTTAACCAACCCAACTTAACCTGACCCTCTTTTACTGATTTAATGAATGACGGTCAGTTTAAAGAGCGGTTAGATTTTTTTAAAATAAAACAGACAGTTATTATGATCCAGTATAAATTTAATAATTTGGGACCGCCCTTACCTGGTATGCCATACTGTTCACTTATCATTTTGTATTGTTCCAAAGATATTTTTTTTTATTTTTTCATTTTGCTAATGTGTATTTTTGAATAAAATATTAATTTTGTTGATAAATACTAATATATTTACCCACTACTTATGAGCTGTGTAAATTATTTTGCCGTTACAACTTACCCCAATCATTGTTACTTTTAGCCCCAACGTTGAGGTTGAAAGTAACAGCTGTCTTACTAAAGAGAATTTTTTTTTTCTAACAGTTGCTTTACGAAACACACGAAATAAATATTTTGGAAGCAAGACAAATGTCTAATCTATCATTAAACCAATTTGGATGTAAAAAATTTGTAATAATCTAAGAGAAATTAAATAAAAACAAAAAAATTTTACTTTTATCCCCTGTCTCCCCTACAAGGTTTAATAGAATAAGAAACCAGGACACGAGAAACGCATTGAACGTTTATAGTTAAAGCAAGAGAGGCCTAACATGTAGACACTATTGGCAAGAACATCTACAAAGAATGCATAAATCCCGACTACCAAAACAAATTTTAAATTATGAGCCAAGAGGTAGATGTTCCATGAGCAAATAAAGAAAAAAATCGCCGTTGAAGAAAAATAATTTTTTGCCCAGTCTTATGAGTATTTACCAATAAATTGTTTTATTTCATTGGACAGAAGCGAAATCCTCTAATATAAATTTGTAGTTTATTGGCTAGCTTTCAAATATAACATTCCTTATAATGAAAAATATTTTTAGTATGTAATTGAAACAGATTGCCTTGTTTATCCGATGTTGTTTCCACGTTAACTGAAGTTAATTTTGTGTGTGTAAATATTTAAACTCCTTGTTCTTCAATTATTTATGCCTGTTTTGACGCCGCAGCGTTTTCGTGTTAAAGCCAAACTAAACTATCGGTTTAGTGCGTTGATTTAAAACACCGTGAATTTTTTCTTACAAAAAGTTTATTTAATACATTTTCGATGTTTCGATATTTTAAAATTTCGCATGTTTAGTAACAAAGTTGAAATATAAAGCTAAAAATTAAAGTAATATAAGTAAACACCACAAATACTTGATACATCACCTAGAAAATACCTGTTTAAACTAAATAACACTACTGTTTTAGTTGTTAATATTTAGAGCCGTGTCTAATAAGCAGTTCTTGGTTAATATTATGGAATGAAATAAATATCAATTTTAAAAAAAGTCACTAAATTAATAACTTTAAAAACACTGATGTAGCCAGTACAAAGTACAGCAACATTTCAATACCACAAGTTGTCGCCTCTTGCCTTATTACAGCTTGAAATTGGCTTTGGAAGCCTTTAAAAAAGTTCAAAATAAAGTTTTGTTGTATATTATACCATATCTCGTTCGGTGCACCATGAAGTTTATTGGAAGCCATGAAAAGAACTTTACATTGCTGAATTAACAATCACAAATGGTTGTGCACTTTCTTTGTAGCAAGGGTCCTTAACCTTTTTTATTACATTAACCCATTTGCCAGTCTGGTAAAGGTCACGGACCCTTCCTTAAAATAAGTTTTTGATAAAGGTATAGGTACAACGACTGTAATGTGATGTGAAAATATCTGTTACTTTTTTATTGGTGACCACAGATACAGCTTATAGCTGTTAAGTGGACTTAAAGAGTTCGTTAAATAGGCAATTTTTTGCTAGGTTTCAGCTTTAAGTTAGTTAAAATAAAAAAAGTAAATTCAGTTTTTTCATCCAAACCCACGAATCCTCTAATATATTTTGATTTATTTGTAAAAAAAAAACTGTACCAATTTTATGTCCCAATAACATGAGTGATTTTTTGAAATTTGGCTTCATTACATGGTCAAAAACGAAGAATTTCTTGGTGATATTTTCATTAACTTAATTTTTTATCAAGGAACACCCTCTATATTTTCTACCCTTTTGGATGCAAAAGAAAAAACTACATTCAGCAAAATTATCAACAAGGGTTTTATTTTAAAATCAAGTTTATAAAGTAATTAAATAACTAACGCAAAATCAAGATATGTGTTTGTTGTTAAATTTTATTTTTCATAAAAGCGTTGCCAGGCATAAGACCCACGCATCATCAAAATCAATATTATTTGACAACAAACTGACAGTAGTTACATGTAATATACTGTTAAGTTTTTTAATAGTATATTACATAACAACAGTTGTAAGAAGCATATTACGCACGAGTGGAAAAGTTATGCACAGAGCCGCTTGGCGGCGAGTGCGTATTTCCACAAGTGCGTAATTGCTTTACAACTCGTGTTATGTAGCTTATTTTTTCTACGAACACATAATACCAACGATTTTAACGGCATTTTGACTAATATACACCCAGTAATTACGTTGTCTTGTCGATTTTGACGTAAGCATTTCTAGACAAGAATGCGTTTTGCTTACCGTGCGTTAGGACTCACTTACTATGCATGCAGCCTGTACGGTAAGAGTCATTTACATTAATGATCGTAGAAAAATTATTTTAATAACTATTTCAGAATAAAACCCTTTGTGTTGATTTTTCTGATTGTATTTTTTGTTCAGCATCCTGAAATGTTAAAATATACAGTGTTCCTTACAAAAAAGTCACAGCGAAACAAATCATCCATTTATTGTTTGTTTCTGACCATACATTCAAGCCACATTTCAAAAACAGTGGTTTAAAAATAACAGATATTTTCTGTGACTTTTTCCCAACTCTGTATGTGGGCAGTATTATCACAACTCAGTTAAACGAGGGGACGTTTCTAACATCCGAATCTAACTTCTTTTAATAGTTTTGGTTCTTTCGCGACAGTCTAACAATTAACGGTTACAGAAAATTACTGTGAAAACATTCGTTTCAATTTAATTTAACTTTATGGTATATTCTTAAATTTACGGAAGAATGGGGATACTTTTTAGGGTAGTTAGCAGGTGATGTGAAAAAAACAAAACTTAATAGATCTCATGAAGCAGCTTTGACATTATTTTAACATTACACATAGGTAGTGGGTGTATAAAAAAAAATTATTTGTTGCCAAAAGAGCGTAACGCTTGTTTAAGGCAAGTTTCTGCATTAAAACAAGAATGTAAACAATTTGTAAAACGTTGCTTTACCACACCGTTTGGCAAACAAAAACAAAAAATCAGAAAATAACAGCAACATGCTGCATAATACATAACAATATAAAGTAAATTACTTTTTATAAAACTAAATTACAGCAAGGCACTACAACAAGATTTATATTCCAGAGCGAGTCATGTCAAGACATTTTCGTGTCCTTTTATATTTTTATTTTACGGTGTAATTTATTTTAACTTAAGAAAATAAATGTATCTGGTGCTGTTGCTAACATTTTTACCTTAACCCACATTTTTAGTCGCACCTGATCACATACAACATCGCCTTTTCGAATCATAAACGCAGTTGTACACTGCGCGATCTTTTATTTACCTTGGACATAAATATTTACTACATGGTTTTCTTATTAATGTGGAGGAATCTGTATCTGCAAAGGCATTTGGCTAACTCGTATTCTCTTGTAGACTTCATTTACATCCCTTCATAAACTTACACTTCAGTAATCATTTTCAATTAAATATAACTTTGCATATAACTCTCCAAATTCCAACTTCATTTCATGTTCCATGCCTGCAACATCGTACAGATATATCTAATAATATACAACCCCTCTACCAGAGATATATACGTTAATATTTATCTTCCAAAGGGTTTGGCGAGGACTGCCATGTGCAATTTAAAACGGGTTGAGTTTTTTTGTTGAGAGTTATATACGCTCTCGTGTATTAATTAATGACGAATTTTATTTTACCGGTGTATTTAATAAAAATCAATAATAAAATTAATTGAAACGTGTATCTTGTACATCATACCATATTCGCATACACACAACGTATGAAAACATGCAAAATGTGATTAAGTGTCATACAGTTTGTAAATATAAGCACTTAAAATAATTTATTTGATATACATATCTTTATTACTACTCATGTTTTGTATCTACAATTATTTTACCGTACTACACATACATAGTTTAATCATGAAACACGATATTTATTGAAGTAAGATCGTAAGTTTGTTCCTGCAGTAAGTTTTGTACACATGAACTGGTTTATGCTCAACTATGGACTAATAAATTTATTAATGCAAGATAGCCGTTGCCTGCTTAAGTTTAATGACATTTATGACTGTTGGGTTTATAAAAATTTAAACATCGCAAGTGTAAACATGTTAAAAAATTAGTACTTGGGAAGGTGATGCATAGCTGAAAGAGCGTTGTGAACAACGCATGCCTGTAAAAATCCAGCGACAGTTCTTGCCTTCGTTCACGTACTGTTTTTACCGTCCACAAACTAGTTCGTTATTTTATTCGATAAATTTTAGAACAACCGATTAACTGTCCGAGAACAGTTTTGTTTCTTTTAAATAAAATTGCTTATCCCACAATATATTGGAAGCCAGAACAGTTAATTATTGAAAATGCATAGCTTGAAAATATTGATTTTATTTAAAATTACTTATACTTATACACATTACTAATGCGGTCGTCACAATGTTAAAACAGAAAGTTGTGTGTAGAAATAAGCTAGCCATATAATCTTGTCTTAATTTTAACCAAAATCCATGTGATAATGTTTTTATATCTGAAAAATGTCTAGCATTTACAAATAAAATTCCAGCACAATTTTGTAAAATAATTAATCATTCTTATCAGAAATTCTCATTTCTAACCACTCAAAAACTTGATCATTCTTTTAGGTTATGAGTAACTTTTAATTAACAAACCATACAGTTACGTCTACAAAAAACAAGAGGTTTAAATCCTTAATTCCGTCACACTAAATTCTCCATATGCAACAGACGAATGAGTGTGGTTTACCACAGACGAGCGGCACATGATCCCTAGCGTCAAAGGCTCCGGGCGACGTCCAAACCTCTTTTTAACATTAGAATCCTCCTCACATCAATGGCAACAAATTTTCCTTAAATTAATTGATTCTTGTAAAATGCAGATTGATGTTCAGAGAATATTTAACTGAAAACTTTTATCATGTTTATATTGTATACAGAAATTTTTCGTACTATAAGCATAATCACTAAGTAATTCATGAACTTTTTTTCGATACCGTTTATAAAATATGAGCTTAAAATAACTTCATAAAATTATCTGTTGTTTTAAGGCGGTTGTAACTTTTACATTTTAGATGTTTTCATTGCAAATATTTGTGATAAGTTTGCAGTATCAGAATGTTTTTGTTTAAATTGCAGTTTTAAAAAACATTTATTGTATGTTGGTGTTAGTCCGTTAATTGCTAAATATTTAATTAATATATCAATTTTATTAATTGATAGCGCAAAGCATCCTGTATATTTGGTTTTTAGACATATTTGCCATTAACAAGTTTAAAGCAATATACAGGGTGATTCATTAGTGCGTCGGGCTTTCATAGCGCCCCGCCCGTAGGAGATAGAAAAAAAACTTAAATACATAAAGTTATTGGTTTGAAAAGATCTACACTTGCTTACATTTTGGCACTTGTTTTGCGTCAGCGCGGCCTACTTCGGTGCATAAAAATTTAATTAAATGGCTATTTTTTTGAAAAGTATTGAATATCTACGGGGTTTAGACATAGGACACCCCTCATAAAAATTGAAGGGGAGAAAAAAGCTATCGAATAGTAAAATAAAATAAGGGTGTTTACATTTGAAAAAAATGAGTTATGTCACTTAGAGATTTGGAAAGTTTGGCATTTTTTTGTGAACACCCTGTGTCAATAAATTTACTTTTTTTATTTTTAAAATGTTGCTCCCCAACTGGACTAACATTATTGCTAAAACTTATTTATTAACTTTAAAAAACAAGGTGGCTACGATTTCTTAAAGTTAAGCCTGCTTGTGTAAGATTTTTCGGAAAAAAATTTATAAGTTGGCAACACTGGCACTAAATCAAAAAACAAACAGACATTCATGTAGAGGTTAAAAAATGACATCCGATGACCTAAAAATATACAGAGTGTTCCATTTAAAAAAATCTTCGTTTTTGTTATAGCGCAAAAATGGGACACCCTGTATAGATGAAAATAATTTTACGACGTAGATCTATTCAAACCAATAACTTTCTGTACTAAAGTTTTTTTTCTATCTTCTACGGGCGGGGCGCTATGAAAGCCCGACGCACTAATAAATCACCCTGTATATAACAAAAAATACCACAAATCTTTAATCCCATTTAGGCAAAGATGTAGCAAACTACTTTAAAATATGAATCAATTTATTAGCACATTCACGTTTTTAAAATCTGACGTCACGTGTCCATATACCTAATAACATATTCAATTGTTTTTGCATATACGTACATAGGACGTTCATGATTCATATTTAATACAAAATATTTGCTGAATTAACACTTTTCTGACGTCCTTCAACCATTTCAGAGCCTTAACTGCACGTTTATGTTGATATTCACTTTAACATTTGACGTTTGAGTTACATATGCAAATAAGCATGCGTCATGAGTCATATACGACTCATAGATTAGTCATATATGACTCATGACAGAAAACGTTATACAATCACTTTTGTTTTTTGAATGATCTCGCAGAAGTATTTTATTGATCTACCGTTTCTACGAGATGTCGTTAAAAATAGTTGAGTGTGTTTAGTAAATTTTTTCAGATTAACATTAACATCATCTTAATTTTTGCTTTAAAATTTAACAAAAACTATTCTAAAGCTAGGAAATATATCACTGCAAAACGAAATATACTTAGTTACTATTGGTTTTAACCTAAATTCAAGATTTAGAAATGTTGTGTTATCTGTAACTACCAAAAGCTATTTCCTAAACTTTTGTTTATACCGTAAGAGTAAACTTTGTTCCAAAGATTTCTAAAAGCTTTAGCAAAAGTTTTTTTAAAACGTGATTTTTTTAAATAGGTATTTAACCCTTGTGTTCGGGTCTTTTTTGACCCAAAGCCAAACTTATTTCTTCTTAACATTTTATTCAGGCATCTGGTGTATCTGAGGTTTCTTGACTTTGTTTTTAACGTTAGTAGCTCTCGTTTTCCGTTTATGTCTTCATTATAAACATGTAGATTTTTATGGTATAAATATTTTCACACCTAGGATGTTCGGGTCAGTTTTGTCCTATAATGAAATAACACTATGATTCAGACGATTTACGTGCCTACTTGGGATTACTGATTTTAGCAGGTGTTTTCAAATCTAAAAATGAATCTACTGAAAGTTTATGGGACGCAGAAAAAGGAAGAAGCATTTTTCGCGCGACAATGTCTCTGGAATATTTCAAAAAAATTTCAAGGGTTATAAGATTTGACAATAGGAAAACCAGAGTTGAAAGAAGAAGAGGTGATAAATTTGCGCCAATTAGAGATGTTTGGACCAAATAGGTAGAAATTTTGCCGAATTTGTTCAATCCCTATACTTATGTCACGGTTGATGAACAATTAGTGGGATTTAGGGGTAGGTGCCCATTTAGGCAGTATATGCCAAAAAAAACCTGCAAGATATGGACTTAAATTTTGGGTTTTATGTGATAATAAAACGTCATATGTATAGAATGTTCAACCCTACACTGGTAAATTCCAGGTGAACCTAGGGAAATAAATCAGGGAATGAGAGTTGTACTTGACTTATGTCAAGGTTTGAAAGGACATAATCTTACTTGCGACATTTTTTTTACATCGCATCAACTTGGACAAATGTTGCTACAAAGGAATATTAAAATGATTGGTACCCTATGAAAAAACAATTCCACCAGTATTGTTGCAAACAAAAAATGTTTCTAATATGACTTTAAAATTTGCGTTTACATCTAATACAACTTTGGTAGCATACATACCGGAAAAATCAAATAAATGCGTCGTATTACAAAGTACATTACATTCTGATAAATCAGTATCTGACGGACCAGGTAAAAAGCCTACAATTATTCTGGATTAGAATCAAACAAAAGGATCTGTTGATACAATGGACAAAGCAGTTGCCTGCTACTCAACAAAAAGAAAAACAAACCGATGGCCAATGATAGTATTTTAAAATATTCTTGACATATCTGCCTACAATGCGTATGTTTTATATACCCAGGCCAATAATACCTGGAGAGTGAGAGATACTAGGAGACGCAGACTCTTTTTGGAAAATCTCGGGATGTCGATGGTGAAGACTCAAATTGAAAGGCGAACTCATCTTCCGAGAGCCAGGGTAGCAAAAAACGTAATTGAAAAATTCAAATCTGCAGTACACCCCACACCTGATGACAATGAAGCTTCTACGAGTACTACAACCCAAGCCAAAAAAAGAGGTAGATGTCATTTGTGTTCAGAAACAGATAACAAAAGTTCAAATTTGTGCACAAAGTATCAAAAATACTGTTGCAAGAAACATTTGGTGCAAATCTGCAAACAGTGTGTGAAGTAAGATTGTTTATTTATATTTTATATTAGGAGCAAATGTCCAAAAATTATTTTAAATATATTTTTTATTTATTACATGACTTTTTATACACAAGTAAGTAAGTATGATACCTGTTAACATACCTAATTTGTAAATTGCATTAGTATTACAATGGTTTTAGCAGCTATGGGTCATTTTGGACCCGAGCACCTTATGGGTGTAGCGGTAATGAACAACGCAGCAGGGTTAAGCTGTATAATAATTGTAATCAGAAATATTTTTAACAATACTTCGATTTAATAGTACAATGATCTTGTCTTAAATTAATGCAAAAATTCGCAAAAATTGATGTCTAAATAGAAAAGTTTTAAGCAATTTTTCAAACAATTTTATCAACACAGTTGGTTTGCACTTGTTCGGTCCCTTATGTTATTAATTAAAGTACTTTGGTCCCATTTCATCCTAAACAATATTACTTCTAAGTTTAATTAAGTTTAGTTGTTTTCCAGATATTTAATTTTGTATAGATAGTAGTTTAATGAAATTACTGTGAAACTTCTAATAAAGAAATTATCGTTTTTTGTTATCCGTCTAGAGTTTATTAATTCCACGAAATGTAATTTTCATAAGTCCTTCAATCTTTTTTTTTTTATAAAACATTTGACATTGTTCTGTTTTGTTTAAATATAGTGTTGTAATTGCTTCTTAATTTACTAAATTTTAATTAATTAAAACCAGCTATAGCAAAAGCAATGGAATTATGTATTTTAATTTGCTTATTTAATTAACTAGATTAATAATTTCCGTGTTCTATAATTGTATAGAGTTGTCGTTTATCATGCATACAGCTTATAATGCAAATACCTGTAGATTTTATATATTTACAGTGCTAAAGGCTTAACAGTTTGTTGGAATTTTTAATAATTAATTGTATTGATTTCCAATGAGGAATGAAATAGTAGTGAAACATATTATTTAGAAAAAGAAGCTTTTTATTTTGAAAGTAATCTAAAACTTATTTGGAAATGAGCGCAAATTTTGCAAGTTCTTAAGTGGTTAAACATTTCTAAAACTTTTGCACACTTCGAAGTTTTCAGAGTTTTGTTTACATGAAAATTACTACTAATGGGCTCAAATTCTTCATGCGTATTTTATTGTTATTATTTTATGTAGATTTAAAGCTTTTTGAGTGTAATAAAATTGGCGATCGAATAGCTGTAATATGAAAACAGTGAAATTACTTCTAAGTTGTCAATCAAGACGCTTTATCTCCTTTTAGTAAAAATTATAGATCCAGGCATTTTATAATTAATATTATCCTTTCGCTGATATTATATATTCTGGTCTTTGTCTTGACGATCTAGCGGTTGTAATACTGAATTGACCCAATGTATATTGTATGTTTTGCCTCCAGGCTCAGACAGCTTGATCGATTTTGGAGAAACTTTATAATTGATTATCGTCTAGAGCTACACTTACAAAATTATCTAGACTATGTCAAACTCAAGCTGGTAGTTGCAAAAAGTAGCTTGCTAATAAAAATAAAATGTATCTGAAAGTTATTACATTGTTAAATTCGCTCCGTGTACTTGGACAACATTTTTTGGAGTGTTAATATTTAAAATAATAACATTGGATAAATGACAAAGAACACAGACAAACTCTATTGAAATTAGCAGCAAAACGTAATTGATTTAAAAGACATTATTTGTCATTGTTATCCAATAATTTGAGCGATTTCTGTAGGTTTTCCATAAAAACGTTAATTATTAATTACTTACTTTAAATCTAAAACACGGCAACTTTAATACTACTATTTAACAGATTCGCCAAATGCAGAGGTATTTTTCTTTAAAGTTAATAAATTAGACTGAGTATCAATCAAAATAACTATTCAAAAAATATTAAAATTTGACAAACAACCCTGGACATATAATATCCAATTTTCCTTCAGACAAAATAACAAAATTTTTAAGTGAACCTATACAGAGTGTCCCAGCTAACATTTTCAGCATAGGGATCCCGCTTATTATAAGAGAAACAGGTTTGCTTAAATTATATGAACTATTCCCAAATATAATAGGAACTACAATCAATTTTTGCAAGTACAAAATTCTTCGTACCTTGGAAGTTATGGCAAAAAATATAAAAATGTCAATTTATTTTTTCTCTCATAACTTTTTTGTCTTAATCATAAGATAAATTTTATCAGTACTTTCTTATGTAGAAAGTAACTATTATTTTAGATTTTTTTTATCACTTACCATTTTTAAGATGTTACCCCTAATTTTATTTTTGCTTATGGGCCGTGAACTTGGCTATGAAAAAGTTAAATGTGTTTTTTTTTTCTTATGAAATGTTACTTGCTGTATTTATTTTTATAAATTACTGAGCAAACCAAGAAAAATTGAATTTTACCAATCACTTATCAAGCTATCTATAAAAAAAAAAACTAATCAATTGTCCAAAAACATTTGCTATTTGCGTGCGGTATAATTTATTAAAATTTTATAGTATTGTTGTATAATTCGATAGTGTTTGTAGCAAATTTGATATCATATAATTATGGGTAGACTAACAACTAATGAAAAATTTGAAATGTTGAGATGCTACATTCTTTGCCATATAAATTTTTTATTAGTTTTAAATGTACCCATAATTATATGATAACAAATTTTCTACAAAGAATTGAATCATATAACAATACTACAAGGTTCTAATAAATGATACCTCACACAAATAGTAACTCTTATTTGGCATTCAATTAGTTATTTTTTGTTTCTTTTTTCATAGCCTCGTAAGGGACAGGTAAAATACAATTTTTCTTTGTTTTCTCAGTTGTTTATAAAAATTAATATGGCAAGTTGTATCTCACTACCTATATAGAAAAAAAAGCACATTTAACTATTTTATAGCCAACTTCGAAGCCCATAAAAAAATGAATATAGGTAACTGGCAGGAAATAAAAAAATCTAAATTAACAGTTATATTATACATAAAAAAGTACCTAGAAAAAGTACTATTAAAATTGATGTATTAATTAGGACAAAAAAGTTATGGTAAAAAGAAGATATTCGACATTTTCATATTTTCGGCCATAACATCTGAAGGACGAGTAAATTTTGTACTTTTAAAAATTGATTGTAGCTCTTCTCATACTTACGACTAATTCATCCAATTAAAGCAAACCTGTATCTCTTATAATAAGCGAGATCCTCATGCTGGAAATGTTGTTTGGGCACCCTGTATAGTTAAATTTCGTTAGTTTAGTGTTAAAATTTACACTGTACTTTTTACTGCATAATATTTAAGTATTTTTAATAAAAATATATAAAGGTGTAATCCTCTACAATCTACATTCTAGGGATGTTAATATTGTTTCTTTACTTTCCTTTTAATTTTTTTTAATTACTTAATAAACAATGAATATATTACCAAAAAGTACATAAACGTTATATTTATTGCTTAATTTAGCACTGTCTACTATATTATTTCTTTCAAAAATCGCTTATTTATCATTAAAACAATAATAACTAAAAAAATGTTTGCCTGAGACACAAATAACTCCAAGTGTATTCCATTGACAATCTAAGTATCTATAAGGAAATGTAAAAAAAAACAGTTTGTCCATAATAACGTATAACTTATTAATGTTTAAATTTTAGTACAATAAACTAATTTAACCCTTTCGAGCATAGTGTCCTCAGGTGAGGACATTTGTTTTGTACTTCTACTGCATGAGTTTATTATTTTTATTTATTATTACCTAAAAAAAATATTTTTCAATAGTTTTACTTATTGGCAATGTAATAAACAATAACCTTTTACCCAATTTTCGATAATTACTTTTTAATTACAACAAAAAAAATATTCCTCATATGAGGACATTATGCAGAAAATGTTATCATAAGTACATGATCTAAATCTATAAGAGCCAATCGAGTAAATAACTACAATATTACTACAAAACTGAATTTTTATTTAAAACAAAGTTAAATTAAGTCGATACATTTATAATTCCTAAAACAAAGTTTATGTGTGAAAATCTTCAAAGCACTCTGGGCATAAACTGCAGTTACATCTTCCACATTTGTATCGTGTTTTCGATTTACATCCTGCTCTTTTACACCTTCCTGCGTATTTTTCATCTGATTTTTTTGGATAGTGTCTTCCTTTGTCCAACCGTTTTTCTATGGGGACAACAATTTTTGGTTTCTTTTTAGTAGGTGCAGGCGGCGTCTTGCTTCGCGATCTAGGACGCCCTTTCTTTTTTTGCGCATCACCTTGATAGATTAATGCTGTGGCCACCCGAGCCTTAAAATTCAATAGATCTAATTCGTTTTCCTCTTGGTGACCGTTCCACTTCCAAATGATCCAAGAATTTATAATTGCAATATTTACAAGGTGATAAAAAATCCTCATGTACCACCTTTTGTTTTTCGTTGCATTTCTGTACAAGGAAAGAAAGTAGTCCATGAGGTCCACACCCCCCATATTTTTATTATAAATATTTACAGCATGTGGACGTATGACTTCCACTTTCTTTTTTTCTTTTTTACTAAATCGCAATACCTTCTCAAGTGGATTTACTCCTGCGCAACTGGATATCATGTGAACAATGGAATTATCGTTCCATTGTATTAAAATAATTCCATTACTAGATATTATCGAATGGTAGGTTCCTCTTTGGCTTTTCTTAAGTTCTGGTTCCTTTTTCAATAATTTATTACATTCCTTTGGAATTCTGTCCTTTCTAATTGTACCCAAATAAAATCTATCAATTTCTTTTAATTTTAAAATTAATTTCATACTGGAAAAAAAATTATCAGCATGTATTTTATGTTTTTTTCCTTCAATACCATGGCATAAACGTAGCACAACATCTCCAGCTAGTCCATAGTTCGAAATTTTATTCCGACCACCACCACTTCCCTGATAAATTTCAAAACAGTATAGGTATCCCGATACCCCACATAGACACCACACCTTGTAACCCCATTTTTTAGGTTTTTTCGGTAAATACTGTTTAAGCGATGAGCGGCCTTTGAATGGAATCATCATTTCATCAATTGCCAAGTTTTCTTCCGGATCTCCTGCTGCATGAAATGAATTGTGCAAATGAGTTATTATAGGTCTTAAACGAATTAATTTATCAGTGTTTTCTGTTGATATGGTTGTCGCATCCATGAAATGTAGTTGACGACGAATTTCTTCAAATCGATTAACAGTCATTGCATCTGCTATTATACTCATGCGTAATCCACCATCCGACGACCAATATTGTCTAATTCTAGCATATTTAATGTAAGACATCATTATGGTAATACCTAGATATACTTTTAATTCTGACAGAGTCAAGTTAAAATTTGTTTTACCATTTTGAAATGCATATAAGTTCGTTTGATAAACGATTTCTTGTAGCAATGAGTCCGGAAAAAAATTTGAAAAATATTCAATTGGTGTCGTGTACTTGATATTAATTTTATGTTGTCCACTAAAGACATGATTATTGATGATAGGGTCAGTACCAATTTTCCAAAACGGACTGTCTACAGGGACTTCTGAAATTGCTGTATCATTATCAACAACATTTTCATCTTCAGATTCATCCTCTTCATCAGATACGTTCAATTCTGATTCCAAAATAGTATCGTCGTTTATTAAGTCATCTTCGGAGTCTTCGTTCATGTAAAGAGTCACCATTTCCTGTAGTTCCTTCTCAGTCAGAGGTCGTTTGTTATGGTTCTTATTTCTTGATTGCCTTGCTGGTATTGTATCAATTTGTCTACTGGAACATGAATGATCCATATTTGGTGGCTCATCATCTCTTTCTTTTTTATTGAATTGAACGGTCAAGGCATTGTCAACATTTTCTATTATGGCAGCGTCATCCTCAATTAACTGAAGCAGTTCCTTTTGATTTAATTTTCGACTCATTCTATAAATAAATATAACATTAATAATAAATATTAAAACATTATTAAAAAATATTTTTGAATTACGTATATTAGCGCCAAAATTAAATGTTACTTTTTTGGCATGCTGTCCTCGTATGAGACAACAATTAATATATGCTAATATTTTGATTTAACTGATAAAAACAAATAAAACTCATTGAAATAGTATAATTTATAGTATAATTAATAAGATATATAATTTTCTTACCTTTTTCAAATATATTTTCCTTAAGTAATGTTAATAAAACTAGCACATATGCACACACTGTGTTTCACGCCGGCCATTACTGTCACAAACAATATTCAGAAACCTTCCAGAAACATAACCTATATCTGAATAAAGCCAAAACACATTACATATTATACAAAACTGTTGATTTTATTTACGATACATTTACATAATAAATAATATCAGTTATTATATTGAAAACTATAAAAAACATTAATGTCCCCAAATGAGGACACTATGCTGTATCAGTAACAGAGTGGTAAATTAATTCATGCATGAAAGGGTTAAAAAAACAATCTGTGAATTATTATAAAAGCAAAGACACAGGCATGCGCCTCAAGGGGTTAAAGATCTCGATAGGTGAATATTTTTAGATGAACAAATAAATCCAAAACGCTTAATTTTTGTTACAAAAATATTTTCTACAGTTTTAAAAGAATTTCTGAGATGAACTCTTTAGAAAAATTCAAATTTTACCTAAGGTTTTATTTAAATTAGGTAATAAGCTACGTATTGGTATACCGAAACTCAATATTCGGTGTAAGTGAAGACAGAAATTATGCCTTAGTTATATCTACCCTTTATCTACACCCTTGTGCAAATTAATCTGAACACTCGTATTTTTTGACCAATAATGTGTTTATTCATAAGAAAACTAAAAAATTACAACTAATCTTACAAGTTAGTATTTTATGTGGCCGCCTTTCGCTTTAAGAACTAATTGTATTCGTTTTGGCATCGATTCCACCAACTTTTCACAATTTTTTCGAATTCTTGGGTCCCTATGCCACACCTCGATTACGGCATTTATGAGCTTTTCTTTTGACGTGCAGTCCATTTTCCTAAGCCTGGTTTTGCAAATCGACCATAAATTTTCGATTGGATTTAAGTCGGGTGAATTTCCAGGCCACTCCAAACATGTAACGTTGCTATCCGCAAAAAAACTCTTCATAATCTTGGAAGAATGGCAAGGAGCCAGGTCTTGTTGGAACACAGGATTTTGGGTGGGAAGTTTAGCCAGCTCCTGAAGCATTCTTCTTTGCATAATCTTCCTGTATTTTACACTATTCATAATTCCTGAAATTGGAACTGGAGCACCAGTGCCGTAGAATGAGAAACATCCCCAAAACATTTGCTTCACAGGGTGCTTTACCGACTGCTGAATATGCGCTTGAGAAAGTGGCTCACGATCTGCCCTCCGAACAAACTGGTATTGCATGCCCTGGACAAAAAAGTGGCTCTCGTCAGAAAACAACACCTTTTTCCAATCTTCGGTTGTCCATAATTTATATTTTCGTGCCCATAGTATCCTTTTTTTCTTCATAGCATTTGTCAAGAGCTGCTTTTTAAGAGGCCTTCGGGCCTTTCGGCCATTTTCCAACAGTCTTTGACGAACTGTAGAGGCATCCACGATGATTCCAGAAGCTGAAAGTTCCTTTTGCAAGTCGTCACTGGTCTTGTGTGGGTTAATTTTACTGTTTCGAATTAAAACAGCAGCATCTTTTTTAGTTGTTTTTCTTTTGCGACCACATTTCCCAATTCGCTGTGCTAAAATTGACCCAGACTCTCTGTATCGCCGGATAATGGCATTGGTTGATCCCAAAGATATTCCACATTGCTCACATATCTGTCTTTGGCTCATAGATGTGTGCTCTAAAAGAGTTATCACCTTGCTGCGGATTACTAACGAAATATCCATTCTGGGCGATGAATGCTAAAAATCTCCACTAACCCTCCCACAACAATACCAGACAAAGAACGCTAAAATACAGGTACAATAATGACAGTTGGTGCTTATAACATGATCTTTGACTTTAAAATGTCATTTGACAGTAATTACATATTCCAAAAAATGATTTTAATTTATTGTTGGAAAATATTGTGTAGTGTTCAGATTAATTTGCACAAGAGTGTATATACAGGGTGCGCCATTAGTGCGATTAAGTCCATTATTGCCCTTAATGTCAACTTAATAAAAAAAAGTTTTTAATGAAACTTATAGTATTTCTACACGTGCATGTTTTAAAATTAGTTTCAAGTATACAGGGGGTTTCATAAAAGTGGGGCGTCACTAAAGGTATTTTTTTTAAATTGAACACCCAGTATATTTTTGCATAATCGAATACAGCAAGAAAATCTCCATATGACAGTATTTTGTTTTTTTCATTTTTTTGCGACGTTGCCAATTTATCTTAAAAAATCTTTGAATTTCCAGAAAAACAGGGTACAATACTTGTCAAGAGCACAACCTTATGAATAATAATTGGCATATGATATTTTGTACATACAAAGTCAAAAGGTGTAGTCACAGTCTAAATACATCAAAATTAATTTATATTATACAGGGTGTTTCTTATAGATGTGCCAACTTCCCAATTTTCAAACATCAATAACTTTATTTTTTCAAATGGAACACCCTGTATATTATTACGTCATTTTGTTGCATTTTTGTTTTTCTTCAACTTTTCTTAATACTTACCTATACCTAAAATGAATATTTTTTGAGATATTTACATTTTACTTATTCTTATAAGCGTTGTGTAGGAATTTCCTAGTTTTCTCGGAGTAGGCCCCGACTTTGACAATAGAAACAATAATTTCTGTAGTAACAAATGTCAGAGTTAATTGGTGTCAATTGTTAAAACATAAATAAATGAGTATAACATATTTAATAGGAATTTTCCAAAAAAAGAATTGATTGATGCGGTCTATGTTCAGGGTGGCGTATTTTCGATGCCCATACAGGGGGGGTATCTCGGTTATTATCAGAGATAGAAAAAAACTAAGTACGTAGTCTCGATTTATTTTTTCGAGAGGAATTTATTGTCGTAAACAGATTTTTGATCTTTTTTAATTTTCGAAATATAGTTTTTTTTTTAATCTCTGATAATTACCGAAATACCCCCCCTGTATGGGCATCGAAAGTACGCCACCCTGAACATAGACCGTATCAATGAATTCTTTTTTGGAAAATTCATATTGCATATGTTATACTCATTTATTTATGTTTTAACAATTGACAGCAATTAACTCTGACATTTGTTACTACAGAAATTATTGTTTCTATTGTCAAAGTCGGGGCCTACTCCGAGAAAACTAGGAAATTCCTACACAACGCTTATAAGAATAAGTAAAATGTAAATATCTCAAAAAATATTCATTTTAGGTATAAGTAAGTATTAAGAAAAGTTGAAGAAAAACAAAAATGCAACAAAATGACGTAATAATATACAGGGTGTTCCATTTGAAAAAATAAAGTTATTGATGTTTGAAAATTGGGAAGTTGGCACATCTATAAGAAACCCCCGGTATAATATAAATTAATTTTGATGTATTTAGACTGTGACTACACCTTTTGACTTTGTATGTGCAAAATATCATTTGCCAATTATTATTCATAACGTTGTGCTCTTGACAAGTATTGTACCCTGTTTTTCTGGAAATTCGAAGATTTTTTAAGATAAATTGGCAACGTCGCAAAAAAATGAAAAAAACAAAATACTGTCATATGGAGATTTTCTTACTGAATTCGATTATGCAAAAATATACTGGGTGTTCAATTTAAAAAAAATACCTTTAGTGACGCCCCACTTTTATGAAACACCCTATATACTTGAAACTAATTTTAAAACATGCACGTGTAGAAATACTATAAGTTTTATTAAAAACTTTTTTTTATTAAGTTGACATTAAGGGCAATAATGGACTTTATCGCACTAATGGCGCACCCTGTATATAAAAATGAATGTATGTATGTATGTTTGTCCTTTATGCATTCCTATACCACTCTATAGGACCATGGAAAGAACATAGGCTATATGAGAATTCCCAGAAGTTCCAAAAATTCCCAAAAGAACCAAAATTCCCAAAAGATCCAAATATCACAAAAGTTTCAAAATTCTCAATAGATACAAAAATTTCCAAAAGATCCAAAATTCTCAAAAGGTCAAAAACGTTCACCGGGCGCGAGCGCGAAGCGCGAGTAGTCTGTGATTGATAAAAAAATTCACCGAGCGAAGCCGGGTCACTACGCTAGTATTTAAATATAATTAAGTGTCGTGAATTTATGGTACTAAAACACATTTTTAGTATTTCAACACAATTTGCTCGCTTAACGATTTTTCGCTTAAAGCCACTATTTTCAGAAATCAATTACTCTCAAGTGAGGAATGAATACCTTTGTTTACAAAGGAAATACTGCGGTTTTTGTTTGTTTATCCTTGACCTTTATGTTGTAGACAATACAGCAGCAACATTAGATTTATATTTAATCTCGCTTACAAATACCTTGGCTAATACATTGCTTTTTTTGCAGGGTCAGATAATGCAACACAATCAAAAAGGCGTGATAATGAATGTACACAATCTTGCCTTGCAAGGAGTTTCCAGACATCAAGCTGGTAATTATTCTTGTGTCGCTTCCAACGTTGAAGGGGACGGCGAAAGCGACGGAGAACCGCTTAAAATTATGTGTAAGTAATGTAATTAAAGCGAATAATTAAACATAAAAACACTACCATTATACAATTATCCAGACGATGCGAAAATAGGCTTGATAAACTAGAACACCCAGAAGTGTTTCTGATTTAATTACAATACAAAATCAAGCATAAAAATTATCTGTAAATTTTTTTTACTCAAATATAGAGAAAATTTGCCTATTATGGGGTACTTTTTGTAATGTGTTGAAAAAAAAAGAACAATATGATGTGTTGTAAAAATATTTAGAATAATATATTTAATAATATTTCAAGAAGTTAATTTTAATATGATGACAGAATGTGTATTAAAAAATTAAAAAACAGAGAGGTGCTGAATCCCATATTAGGCATTGCCTAATAGACAAGTTCTATTGTTGTAGCAAAAGAAATAAGTAGAAAAATCAGTAAAATAGATACTTTATTTCATTTAAAAATTTTAAACATTAAAATTTCAACTAATCCTGCTGTTTATTTTATTTACAAGCTAATATTGGGCACCCCAAATAAAGCATTTTGTCTATACCCCATATTAGAACAATATAATAGAGTTTTAACAAATTATTTGAGACTTTGTAAAATAAAAATTTCACAAGAATTAATAATTATTATGCTTAAAATGAACCATCAGGCCGTGTTTGATTCAAAATTAAACTTGATAACTTACCGTTAGAACATGCAATAACAATTTCTGTGGAATCGCCAGAAATATTTAACAGCGCGGGAATAATTAATTCATTGTTTTGTTTCTTGATACTGAAGTTACCTATCAAATTTAAAGTCAGAAAACGTCATGACGTATGTAGGTTACATTGTTTAATAAAATTGACCAAACATAAGGAGTTAAGCAAGGACAGAAATATAGGTACCCCTATACTAGAAGCTATCCTCATATTAGGCGACTTTCCTCTAAATAACATGCTAGGTGTTTGTTTAACATAAAGAACCTGGAGATCTTGAAAACGGTTAGAGATATTACGATGGCTAAATTAGCAGAAAAGTGTGGTCTTACGATAAAAATCGCACGATCGGAAGCACATTTCGATTATTAACGAAGTTCGAAACGCAGATAAAACATATTAACTGAGATTTTTAAACGAAATCTATACACAAACCGAAAATCAATATCTTGATCCATTTCCGAGACATAAGTTAAAAAAAAAACGGAATATTGTTAATCATACTCTCGTATTTCCAAAAACGAAATCCGACAATATATAATTCGGCACCTCCTTTAGTCCGGCCAAAATTAAGAGAGGATATTTGAGATTACGCGGCCACTACACTAGTTTACTAGGCGGCCACAGATGTCGTTGTGTGTGGGAAGGGCTTATTTACACTGCACTTGGTGGTGATCAGAGACTGAAAGGGACGAAAACGTTAAACAAAATTAACCGAAATTTTTATAACGTAAACGAGAACAAAATTGTTATTTTTCGTTCAAGAACGAAAACGTAATAAATATTTCCTAAAACCGGTTTTAACTGGTTTATAACTATTTAATTTTTATTCACTAAACACAAACGCGAATTTTCCGTCTATGCTGGGAACAATCCCACAACCCACAACGCAGTAACATGTCACTTGATATAAGTGAGCTTTATTTTTCTATATACCGGGTGATTCAGTTTGACTGTCGCACCCCCATAACTCTTAAATTATTGAAAATAACCCCAACAAACCTTATATTTTTGAATACGGTGATAAATTTTCTATTAAGTGATGTGCATTTGTTATCTCTACGATGACGTATGTCAAATCCGCGATAGGCAACTGTTTTATTTTTTAAACATGGTATATTAGGGACTGGGAACAAATTGCACGTTTTCAACTTAAATTCTTACTAAATACATAAACATAAACCACTTTGCTTATTCAAACATCCTTCTATTTTTAATGGTTTTCAAGATACTCATGTTCTTCATGTTACATCATACACAGTGTATATAATTGTTTAATTTTAATTTGATCTGAACAAGCAATGTTGATAAAATTTGCACACGCTTTAAAATTTAAATGAAGGTAGTTACAAGAAGTGTTAAATATTTTAGTTGTATGTTTTTGTGTTATATATAAACCGCGCTAGAAAGGGTCTCCCATCGAACGCAAGATAGAAGTAGAGTAGGTACTTTAATAAAACAAACAATAATACTCTTCCTTGTATTAAATTTAAATTATCAGTCAATATTATTTGTAAATTGCCACTTATTTTACTTTATCTTTCTGTTCACTGCTGTTTAAAGCAGAGATGGAAAACGTAACGTAACGATACCCGATAACGTTATAATAACGATTCAACCATAATGTTTTATACAATAACGTAACGATATTTTTATAACGTTATATAACGTTATAATAACCGATAACGTTTCGCTAAAAGTTATTTTGTATCGTTATTTTCTATAAATTAAATTTTTATATGGCGATCTTTTTATTTTCTAAAGATATAATATTTTGTTTGTATTTTAGAAATTAAAATGAAAATAAAATATCTCAACCTCAACGTAATTTTGTAGGTACTATTTTTTAAATTTACATTTACAGATCCCAAAAATAATTTCAGAGTAAAAATAAAAATTGTTTTTATACAGGATGTTTCTTAAATAATTCAAAAAAATTCAGGAGGTGATACTTAATCGAAAATTAAGAGGGGTCTTTCATATTTTTTTTTCTTTAGGGTCTCCTTTCGGAGTTACACCCCCCTAAAGGAGTTTTTATTTTATTTCCCAAATTTGGATAAATGTGGGAGATTTATACTTATAAAAAGGTTTCCCATAGTAATATTTTTAATCATCTCCCACCTTCACAGGGGGCTGAAAAGTGCGACTCCTGTTGTTTTTTTTATCAGGACTTTTTGGTGGGTTGAAATCTAGCAATTTTAAATTTTCTTTAAAAACGATCTATTTAGAAGTTTTTTTTATTCTTTAACTGTTCTCGTTAAACCTACAGTTTTTGAGTAAAAAATTATATGAATGAACATGAACCATCAAATATTCCAATATAAAACGATATTGGATAGAAGTGACGGGTGTAACTCATTTTGACGCTTACGCGGCGACAACGCTAAAACGCCCGTCAATTCTACCCAATATGAACATAAATATCATATTCACTCATTTAATTTTTTACTCAAAACTGTAAAATTTACGAGAAAAACTAAAGATTAAAAAAAGGTTCTAAATAAATCACATATCATACTCACTCATTTAATTTTTTACTAAAAACTGTAAGATTTACGAGAAAAACTAAAGAATAAAAAAAGGTTCTAAATAAATCACACTAACAAAAAAAATTTTTTGAAAAAATTTAACTCACCAAAAAGTTCTGATTAAAAAACCAACAGGGGTCGCACTTTTCAGTCCCCTATGAAGGTGGAAGATGATTGAAAATAATACTATGGGAAACCTTTTAATAAGTATAAAACATCTACCAAATATCATTCTCCTACATTTCTCCAAATTTGAGAAATAAAATAAAAACCTAATTTTATCGCTCCCCTTTAGGGGGGTGTAACTCCGAAAGGAGACGTCTAAGAAAAAATTGTTATATAAAAGACCCCACTTTATTTTCAATAAGGAATCACCTTCCGATTTTTTTTCGCATTATTTAAAAAACACCCTGTATATCATAATTTATGTAACGTTTTATAACATAACAATTCATTTTTTTAACGTTATTTATAACGTTATGTAACGAAAACAAATAATAAATAACGTTATACAATAACGTAACGATTTAAAACGTTATTCCATCTCTGGTTTAAAGCTTTTAGTTGCGGATTCTTTTAAAAAAATTTCCTCCATCTCTTTCTGTTTTCTACTAACTCTCCTCTATAACCGCTTAGCTCAATACCGATTCACTTCATCCTATTCGTATTTTTTAACCTTGTCTTTTGTATTTGTTTTCTGTTCGTGCTTTGCCAATTTTCCTAAGCATCCTGCTTCATTTCATCGATTAACATTTCCTGAACATCTTTGCTCTCTTAAAGAATTTTTTAAAATACTTTTTGCGATGAAGTTTTTTTATTTATACCGGGGGTTTCAGACCACCTGTACCAGCGCTTTTACTCGAAAATGCAACGTCTGACCAAGGATGGGGAAACATGATAAAAGTGTATATGCAGAATTGACTGACACTTTAGCTGCTTTCGTGATTAAACCGGAAGTGGTCAAATCCGGAAGTAACTTTAAAAACTTAAACGGAACCATTCGGTTTTAGTTGCATAATTAGAAAGGTATTTGATTTTTACTTAAAACATTTTTTGATTATCAGCATAGTTTGTAATCCATTGGACTTAAATCATCATAACAACATTTAAAACCCTATTCGCAGGTAACTGAGTTCTGGACAGGCCAATTTTTTCTTCAGTTTTATATTTAATTAAATGAAGCTTTAGACATTTGACATGTGCAAAAAATCCGATCATTAGAACATATGTACATTATGGTTTTACTTCCGGTTTCACCGGAAATTACCCTAACTTTATTATTTCAAATAGAACACCCTGTATATTTTTACATTTTTGGAAAAAAGGGGCACTATTTTGGTTATTATACCACTACCATTCCATTTAGAAAAAAAATGTCTCACTCAATTAAAAGAAAAATCGTCCAAAAATTATTTGAGGTTATTAGCATTATACAAAATAGTGCATAGTATTCAAAAATGCTTCCTATTTCTAAAAATGTTAAAATATACAGGGTGTTCCATTTGAAATAACATACCTAGGGTCATTTCCGGCGAGACCGGAAGTGAAACAATAGTATACATATGTCCAAATAATCGGATTTTTCACACATTATGTCTAAAATTTTATTTAAATAAATACAAAACTACAGAAAAAAAGGGGGTTTCCAGAACTCACTTACTTGCGAATAGGGTTTTAAATGTTATGATTTAGGTCCAAAGGATTACAAACTATACTGATAATCAACAAATTTTTTTAAGGAAAAAGTGTTTTTTTTTATTAAATATCTTTCTAATTATGCAATAAAAACCGGATGGTTCCGTTTAAGTTTTCAAAGTTACTTCCGAATTCGGCAACTTTGGGTTTAGTCACAAAAACCGCTATAGCGTCGGTCAATTCTGCATATTATGCACTTTTGTGATAATTCCCCCCCCCCATCTTTGTCAGACGTCGCATTTTCGAATAAAAGTGCTGGTACGTGTGGTCTAAAACATCCTGTATTTCTTTACTGTTCCTAATTCAATTTTATTTTTAAATAACGCATTTCCATCCATCTTTTTTTCTTCTTTTTTTTTTGTTGTTATTGGTCAATGATTTACATGTGTAAATCCTCGATAAATTTTTAATGATTTTAAAGCAAAATAGTGCTTCAAATTCTCGATAGGCAAATAGAACTGGTTAACCTATGAACAATATACCCAAAAAAAAGGTCGTTATTAAATTTGAACGTGTTGGTACAGTCGAAAAATTGATTAGGTAAATGTAGTTTTTCGAAATGGTATCTTAGACAAATATTATTGTGGTTACTTGGCCAGTCTAAAATAGGGCTTCGAACCGGAACTGAACCGAAAACCGAAAAAAAAACCGTTATTTTTGTCGAAACGAAAACCGGAACTGAACCGGAAAAAAATATCGGTTTATTACGGTTCGGTACATGTTTAACAAACTAGCGCGTTTTGATTATACAGTGTGGCTGATTTTCATTGTCCAGCTAATATCTGCTGAAACATTAAAGATACCAAAAAGAGTTAAATAAGAAACTTATTAAACAAAAGCTGAACTACAAAATGGTGCTAAGAATTTTGTTCCATAGCCTACCTATGTTTCGGAAACATATCCAACTTTTGTTGTTTCTCAAACTCTTCAGGAACTTAAAAATAAAATTAGAGCAGCTTGTTTATTAATTACACCTGAAATGTTGCTAAAGCCAGGGAAAACATAGGTAATCAATAGGGCCCAAAGTTGTTTAGAGTTCCATGGTGGACAATTTGAACAGTCTTTATAATGAATTATGAATTAAATTTTGCTCCGACATTTGTTGTTAGTTTGTAATGAAGTAAGCGTTTGTCATGAGTATTTTTTTTCCTGCAACACACATATTTTTATTATTTTAGAAATATTGAGCATAATTTAAAAGCAAAATGGTACTTATGATATATCATTGTGAAGAGAAATTGATTTACAATGTGATTCTGTGAAAATATACAGGGTGTTCTATTTAAAAAACAAAAGTTTGATATTTTTTCCGAAAAAATAGGTAGGCTATGGAAAAATAATTTTAGCACCATTTTGTAGACCGGCTTTTTTATTAAGTTTCTTATTTAACTTTTTTTGGTATCTTTATTTCAGCAGATATAAGCTGGACAATGAAAAATCAGCCACACTGTATATGTTTCGTTTAATAAATTATATTATCATCATATGTTACATACTTCTATTTCCAATTATTATACCTTATTATTATACCAAATAATAACTTTAAAAAAAAATTATTACTCGGAGCTGAACCGAAAACCGAAAAAAAACGTTATTTTTTCCGGAACGAAAACCGGAACCGAACCGATATATATTTTTTTAATTGAACCGGAACGAAAACCGAAACGAAAAAAATTACGGTTCGAAGCCCTGGTTGTAAAATGCTGAAACATTGACAATTTTTTGTACTCGTATAAATCCGAACTTTTATGTATTTTTTATTGTAGATAAACCGATTTGTCGGCCAAGTCTTAAACGTATATACGGGGTAGCTCGTCATGAAACTGCAAGCGTTTTATGCGAAGTCGAATCTTATCCTCCACCAATCAATTTCAAATGGTCGTTTAACAACACGGCTGAGACGATTGACGTTCCTCAGACACGTTACTATTCCGGTTTGCACCATTTATCGTCCACCCTTAACTACACCCCGGTTACAGAATTAGACTACGGCACGGTGATGTGTTGGGCGAATAATCTAGCAGGCCGCCAGCAGGAACCTTGTGTTTTCCACATTATAGCGGCGGGGAAACCTGATCCACCATTCAACTGCACCATATTAAACCAGACGTCTGAATCGCTTGAAGTTGAGTGCGTTGAAGGTTTTGATGGAGGGCAACCCCAGTACTTCGTTTTGGAAGTTTATGATCAGCAAACCGGCTCATTACAAACAAACAAATCTGAGAAGTTTCCAGTATTCGCCGTCAACGATTTGGAGTCTGGAAAAATTCTGAAAATGTTCTTGTACGCTGCCAATTCAAAAGGAAGAAGCGAGGGCGTTATATTGGAAGGTTATACTTTGAAAGCTGCCGAAAAACAAACAGGTAAATCTCGTTTATTACTTACTTAGAACCTTTCCGAAGCAATCGATTCTTTTATTTATGTACTCGGATTAATGTGTCTGCAGTTTTATCCCTTGGAACGCGGGACCAAATTGCGATAGCACCGATCCTCGGCATTTTAGTGGGTGTCGTGGCGTCCCTTTTCGTCGTGTCGGTGGTAATTCTGGGAGCTCTTAAAGTTAGATCTGCTAGACGTGACGGTTCGCACGCTTTAAGACCTGGCTTCCTTTCCGTTAAAGAAAAGGTTACTCTTCCGTTACGGTCAGAGTCCGAAGATCTTTTCGAAAAGGACGACAAGAATCCCGATGTTGTGCCTGCCAATAAAGGTAGGACGTAAATTCTTTATCCGCCCGAGAATTAGATTGTTACTGAGTGTGTTGTCATTACTTTAGATTCCGATTATCAGCTTGGGTCAGCTGCGCAAACGCCAGGATTGAATAATTCAGTGATATCCACGGACTACGAGGCTCCAGGTCAACACATTACACCCCTGACTGAAGCTTACATTGCTAGGGATAGAGCGTATGCTCCACAGCCAGTAAGTTTGCATAATAATTGATTCTGCCCGTTTAATGTATTCCTCTAGTTTATTGTTGTAGAAGTTTCTCGTTTTGCCTAGTTAATTATGCCATATATTTAGCTGATTTACATATCACGTATCACCTTAATTTTTTTTATTTCGCTTACGAAAACTTTTTTGTTTACAATATCTTTATTTTTAGCTCATTTGTTTTTAATTTGTAGGGTCGTTACACACCATACTCTGATATATTTTAAATATGTAAGTGAATAATTAGGCCTGGCTTTTGTCATAAAACTTTATTGTCCATGGCTTCGTGAATGCATTTTATAGAATTCAATTTACCTCTATTTTTATTTCCGTCCATTCGACGTTATCTAATTAATCGGTTACACAAACATGCATGATCGCTTTAATGGCTTTATTTGATAAAAGCATTACTTATTTAATCCCCTATTATAGCTGGAATTAACAGCACGTCGAACAAAAACGACATGCAGGACTTTTGTTTGGTTTCAAAAATAAAACTCTCCGTCATTTTATTTATATGTTCAAATACTTTCAGATTAAATGATTAATAATATACCGGGTGATTCAGTTTGACTATCGCACCCCTACAACTTTTTCATTATTGAAAATAACCCCAACAAACCTTATGTTTTTGGAAACGGCGACAAATTCTCTATTAAATGATGTGCATTTGTTATCTCTACGAAGACATAATATCAAATCCGCGATAGGCAACTGTTTTTTTTTTTTTAAATTACTTAGTATACAGGGTGGTCCAAATTCGATGGGATTGCATGGGCATCTCGGTTAATATTTAAGATAGAGAAACGGTTAAATTACCAAAACTATGCAGTTTTTTGACACAAATTCAAAACCGTTTTTAAAAATATTCCATCATTTCCGGTTTTCGAGTAATTGAATAAAAAGTGTTTTTTTGTCATATTAATACTGTGTCATATCTTCGTTATTGTTGTAAATATCGGAAATATTTATGAAGATTATTTTTAGATATTTTTATGTTTAATTTGATTATTCTAACAAACAATTTTTGACGCTAGCCGTTAAAAAGTTATAACGCAAACTTACCTTTTTTTAAATGGGAGCAATAGTTGGCTATGACCTATTTAAATTCCTTATTTTTTTCTCATTCCAAATATATAAGGGTTGATGTATTTATCTTCAATAATAATCAAGTTACGAAGGCTTTCTAGTTCATAGTAGGCTGTGAAAACAAAAAAACAACAAGGTGTAAAACCTTATAAAACTCATGCCGTACAAGTTACCAAGGGTTTTTAGTTTGTTGCTGAGATAAACATTGTAAATATTTGAACATAAGATAACAACAACATAGTCGGAATCTGCAGTAATGTAGTACTGTTGATCTTATGTTCAAAAATTTTTGAAGTTTATCTCAACAACAAATTTAAAAACCTTGGTAACTTGTACGACATGAGTTTTATAACGTTTTACATTTTGTTTTTTGTTTGTTTTCACAGCCTACTATAATTTTTTTTTTTTAACTAAAAAACCTTCGTAACTTGCGTATTATTGAAAATAAATACATGGACCCTTACATATTTGGAATGAGAAAAAAATAAGGAATTTAAACAGGTCATAGCCAACTATTGCTCCCATTTAAAAAAAGATAAGTTTGCGTCATAACTTTTTAATGGCGAGCGTCAATTTTTTTTTGTTAGTATAATCAAATTAAATATAAAAATTATCTCCATAAATATTTTCGATATTTACAACAATAACGGAGATATGACACATTATTAATATGACAAAAAAACACTTTTTATTCAATTACTCGAAAACCGGAAATGATAAAATATTTTTGTAAACGATTCTTAATTTGTCTCAAAAAACTGCACATTTTTGGTAATTTAACCGTTTATCTTAAATATTAACCGAGATACCCATGCAATCCCATCGAATTTGGACCACCCTGTACATTTTTTGGTTGATTCGGATAGAGAATTTAATTCTGAATCTTACTATATATTAAAAAAAGTATGTATACAAAAGAGAATTTTCGAGAAAAATCAGTTCAAAGTTTATTTAAATTATAGCAAACAGTCTATTTAAATTTAACATAACAAAAAACGATCATATCTTAAAAATTATACTATTACTATCAATGGAAATGTATTAAAAATTAATTTTTAATAAAAATAAAAACAAATAATAAACGTTGACATACAAAATTAGACTCTAAAAAAAAGCAGTTACACATAGAGCACAACTGTGTTTGGAAGTCTAATTTTTTTATGTCAACGTTTATTATTTGCTTTTATTTTCTCGTTTTTTGCGTTTTTCTCCGGAGCCGTTTAAGTTTTTTTCAAAAACTTTGCACTGTTTGACTTGCAAAGGATGCGCGCATTGGTAAATAGAAAAAATTCTATTTTGTCTTTGACTGTTTCATGGTCAACGCGATCGCAAAAATTACTTTTATTATTCAGCTTTTCAGTTTTTCCCCTATTTTGCTAAAGGAAATGGCCAGTGGAACGTATAACTCTGCAAAGCATTTAGTTTTGATGTTTTTGATGCAATAAACACAGCCTTGATCAGATTTTAGCGACAACATATCGTGACCTTCCCTTGTGTCCACATTTGCGAGCAAAAGTGAGAGCCGAACCTAGCGCAATCCATCATTTTAGCGAGCCTGCTACGAGCTACCAACGGCTGACTGCGGTTTGTTGCAGTCGCGAACCTGTGGTCGTATTAAACTATTAAGAGGCAGGCTCGCTGAAATGATGGATTGCGCTAGGTTCGGCTCTCACTTTTGCTCGCAAATGTGGACCCGGCTTAAAACGCCGTTTTGACAGAAGAATCTGTAGCGCCTTAAAATTATGCTGTGACAACTGCCCATCCAAATATCACTTGTCACTTTGACGGAAAGTTTACATGTAATCTTCGTAAATTTTCATTATTGTAACAAGATTATGAAATCATTTCATTAAAAACGTAACTGATTGTGTAAAATATATGTTTGATAAAATGTGAACACAATTAAGAATAAATTTCGCGTCTGACAAAAAGTAAAAATTAATATTGATTGTATTTGTAAGTTAGCTTTATTTAGCAATTGCTATTACATTGTAACATAATTTAATAATAGTAAATATAATAAAAATAAAAATAAAAAATAAAAATAGAATGAAATAAAATAAAAAATCTAAAAATCTTCTAAATTCTAAGTATCTAAGATAACAGTTTTTTAGTAGCGTTCTAATACGTACTCCTTAATTGATTTAATACCCTTCTTATAATTATTACATATTTTGATTTGATGCGGCATATTATTAAATATTTTAAAACCTTGATAAAATAATGAACGAGCAGTTTGACTTTTAGTACATTTCTCTATAACGAAATTAAGCCTATTTCTAGTTTTATAACTGTGTATCTCATGGACTAATTTTACATTTTCATACAGATATTTTGGTGTTTTTTGTAGTTTAATTTTTAAAACTAGCTCTAATGTTCTAAATATTATTCTCTGATTAATACTCATAAATTGAAGTGTATTTAACATAACCTTGATAGAGGAAAGAATTGAACACTTTAAAATAGTGCGCATGGCGCGATTTTGCAATTTCTGTAATTGTTGAAGTTCATTTTTATTTAAATTAATAAGTAATGAAGCGCAAAACTCAAAATGAGGAGCTATTATTGTTTTATACAGTAAAACTCTAGTGTACATACTCATGTGTTTGCTACATCTTTTAAAGAGAAAAATCTTTTTGGAAATTTTGTTCATCATGTATTTTGCGTGCAATTTATAAACACATCATTTTTTTCTCCACAAAAAAACCTAAATGCACTTTTTTTTTATAATTAGGGGATACATCATACAACTTTTAAAATATTACCATTGAAATTACTATGTTGCGTGAACCAATTCTGCACCCTGTATGTTAAAACATGCAAATTACTTTTAAATGACGTGTATGTTCAGATTTTAATGGTAATTTTGTATCACTGCATAAAACAAATCTCTTTTAAAACTGTAAAACGCTTTATAGCAGCAATCATACGTCCTTTTACTTTTTAACATTTATTTCTTTAGCTCTTTTAATATCAAAGCATTCATTTTTAACTTTATTATTTACATAAACTCCCTGCGCTTTTGAATGAGGTATGTTTTAAAATTACATGAATCATTATCTCTTTATTCTCGTACCGAGAGGGCAGAATTAATTATTAACTCTTTTGCTTTTTAATGACAGGCAACGAACGAAGTAACATACGCCGAGCTGCAACTAGCCAGACCAAATTCATTAGAACCAATTAAAAATGGATGCACCCAGTACGGAAGCTTGCATAGGAGAGACGAGTCAACTATATATGCACAAATAGATCATGGTAGGCGGCCACCACCAGCCCCTGTGAAGACGTCAATCACTTCACCTATAGTTTCCCCCGTTTCTTCACTGTTCCCAACTGCCAAACCTGGTTTGTATCATCGGGAGGTTGTAACGGTTCGCACACCACTAATGGGATGTCAACAGGAAAGCTGCGTCTAAATAAATCGGTGTACATACATATAACCCAGTATAAAGACTTCAGTGTTAAAGAATGTGTTGTGAAATACACGATTTTTATTTTTCCAAATCGTGGACAATAATTAAGCAGTGAAATAAAAATACTTTTAAAGGTGCACGACTCAAGACTGTTAACATATCGTTGTGAATCCATACATATACGAAGTATCATATCCTATACTTGGTTTTGATAAATTTTTCATGTAACACTTATCCGGAAATAATTTGGTGCAATGACGGCAGTAACTTCTGTTAGTAGATTAGTTCGTTATTTTAAAAAAATACCAAAGATGACCTAAGGACAGCCAAACGTACCATAAAGACTCTGACGCGTTATGCGTTTCAAGCGCGCCGACATAAATGTGTATTATATTATTAAAGGTTAAAATCCTACAGCTTCCCTCGCTTTTCGTGTTTGATATGAGGTTGAATAACCACAAGGAAAAGTAAAACACACACAAAAGCGAAATGGAGAGAATAATAAATAACAAAGATTGGTGTTGCTACACTCGCATCACCGCGAAGAAAATATAAGAAAGTTATGGTGGTATACGGTTTTGGTCGTAAATAAAAGCGATGAGTAAGTTACGTTGTTATATACTTTAACCTTCCTTATCCGCGATTTAGCATCGAAGTTGTGACATAATTTACGAAAAATTGTTTCCGTAAAACTTTACTCCAGGTTGTTCAATTAGAAACTTTAGATCAGGTTATCTGGCGTACGACGATTAAAAACTATAAAATGTGTTGTTATTTTACAGTATAGCATCAGTCTAGCGGTTTCGCAAACTACATTATCGGTGTTTTGATATTTTTAATTATAACCTTAATTTCTTTCAGACATTCACGCATACATAGTAACTTTTTATGTCATTTATTAGAACAATAAGATCGTTGTAAAAGACTTACAATTAGTTTGGATTAGGTATGCATCAATTAATGGATAGATGATGAGTAATCGGCCGTATTGGCGGTTTTGCCAATTAATCGGTACTCGACGTTTTGGCAGATAAATCAGTTTTCATTACATTTAATTATGCCAATAGAATAGACTGAAATATTAGTTGGAAGTGTTTTACTTTACTTTTTCAAAGTTACTTAATTCTTCTTAGTATCTGGCTGCTAATATAATTGTTTATTGATTTTAAAGTAACGACAAGTAAGCTAAAGATTTTAATGAAAAGACACATAATTTTGAAACTACTTAAAACACGCGAAAATATCTTCGGATATTAAAAACAAAAGTAAATAATCAAAAACACTTAATAAGTGTAATCATTGTAAATCTTAATGTAGCAATATAAGAGTTTTCATAAACCAGAAATGGGATTTCTCCTTTTAAATATTTTCTTAACTATTCTATAAATTTTACCTATATCAGAAAGAACTCAACTAAAATTTAAATTAAATTACAATAAATGCGCATTTTATATTTGCAATATTAACATAATTCAACGAATTTAATATAAAAGTCAAATATCTGCCGATTAATAGGTAATTGACCTATAAGCGAGGGCCGATTAATCGGCAATCAGCCAATTTTCTTATGGTTGTATCCCTAGTTCAACTATAGGATGCAAACAACAATTTGTTTTTTAATTATTGGCAGTCGCAAACACACTCCAAGTTTATCCAAAAGGCCAATTAACTTTGCTTGCACACGGGCCTATTTATTTCTTGCTACGCCCCTGCTAATTGCGCAAAGCAATAGTTAGTTAATCGGCCGTTTTGCGTATCGGTGCATTTATAGTAAACACCTCGGTAAACATGTGTGTTAACAACTAACTGTTGATTTGTGCAATCGGGGCTAAATAAGCTGTAGATGTGAGTATTTTTAAAATACAGCGTAAACCAAAACAACGTTCTACGTATTTATTTTAATATTTAACAGTACCAAAACATGCAATAATGTTGGAGTAGTTTTATGGATCCTCACTTTTTCGCAACCTCTGGTTACAACAGCCTTGTAGGTTGCGTTTTACAGGTTAATCGAGGTATAACGGTACCATATACCCAGTGAGGCGCTTAAGGCTTAAAACAGGCCACCTGAATATCGATAGAAAAAAATGCGTAATACAAAATTTGCTTCGCATCAAGTAAAACATAATCTTATCTTAACCATTTCCTTGTTAAATGTACAGGTAAAAAAAAACGCAAAAGTGTACCGTCGCCTGCAAAAAGTAAACTATTTTCCATCGAAGTCGACCTTAAACATAGGTCGTATGCGCCTTAAAACGCTCTACTCAGGACCGGATTAAGACCCTTAGATGCCCCAAGCACTATCTAATTTTTGTGCCCCCTTACACTTGTAGTTCAAAATATTAAAACAATATTAAATCATAAAATAAAATTTTATTTGTCAAAATTTCGAAATTAAACAAAACTCACCAACAGTAAAAAAAATAATATTTATTTCTGTATGCTTCCATTTTATTTATGGCTACTTTTTTTTTCTAGCAAAGTCAAATCTTTATAATCAATCTTACGTAACACAATAGAGATAAGGCATACAGCCTTGTTGCATAGTTGTTCTAAGGGAATTTTTAATATATTGCAACCGAGAAAATGATCAGTTTATGACTATTAATGTTAAAAAGTTGGCAACTAAACCAGGGCTAGAAACCGAAAAAAATGTTGGTTAACGGTTAACCGAATTCAAGAACTTTATTTTTATAACGGTTTTTGTTGAAAAACCGGTTTTTTCCGTAAAAAACCGGTTTTGAAAATACCGGTTAATTTACCCGGTTTTTAACATTATTCAGATTTGGAATGCAAAGTATAAAAAGATATTATCTATTTATAATTTTATAATATATGTACAATCAAGCATTCAGTAATTACTTTTGGTAAACTAATCACATTTAATACAGATTTTGTATTTTTTCAAAATAATTTTTATTAAAAAGGGATGTTTAAAAAACCGGTTTTTTATTATTTTGGTTAAAGGTTACCGTTTTTTTTGCCTTTAAAAATAACGGTTTCGGTTTCGGTTAAAAATCACAATTTTGGACAAAAAATAAAGGTTAACCGGTTTTTTAAACCGGTTTAAAAAACCGGTTTCATGCCCTGAACTAAACTAAGAACTTCGTATGAGCTAGTACCGGTCCCTTCCGATCTGCGAGCACAGTGTACTTTATTTTGCAGGATAAACATGATGACACAAGAGAGAACGCTATATAAACAAAACATTAATTTTTCATTAAATTTTAAAAATGGCTGTAAATTTTATTAACTTAATAATTTAAATGATAAATTCGTCTATGAAAATATTCTCTGGTGTCCCCTTCCCTTGATTCCCTAAGGACGTGCTTACTTAGCTTATGGGTTAATCCAGCATTGGCTCTACTACATGGTAAGTTAACTCTTTCGCTGTGGCACTTGTTTAAAAAGTTCGTTTTTTGGGTCTTAAGGAGTTTGCGGGTTACGCCAGCGTAGTTATCCGGCTCTCGCACATGGGACACGAAAAATAAAAACGGCTTATTCCGGTTTTCGCAGCGAAAAACATATCATTTTATTTAAAAAATCAAGTTGACCTTTACATGATTTCCACACGTCGACTTATCAAGAAAACAACAATGCCATATTATGTGTCCCTCGATACCAAGCAAATTTCGTCTCATGCATTTCTCCTATCATTAGTACCAGCCTACCAGCTGAGATATTCAGCTGGCCTGTTTTAAGCTCCTCACCCGGTATAAGTAGGTTTAGTAAGGATTTGTTTCGTAAAATTTTAGGAATGCTAGCATTTATCCGATAATGGAGGTTCCAACGAGCAATTATCGCTTGTATGTACTGCAAAAACACGTATTAACTAAACTAAATAACGCAAAATCTACTTTCCATAGGGTGATGTATTTATACTTTTCCTTTTGTGTTTTTTACCCGATAGGTGATCCACTCACTTCATGAGTGTGCTATATAGCGACAAGCGAGGGAAACATAAATAACTATCTGTGAAGGGACTTGTTCACCTTATTTATGTATATTCTTGGACGAGTAAATAGTGTCCCCCTAACCCAGATGTCATCAACTTTGCCCAGTCCGTAGTTTGCTGTCTATATAAGATCGTCTTTGACAGGGTTTAAACGACCATATCTAAATATTTGGTCCAAATATACCTCTCAAAATGTAAAATCAGCTATACGATATCTAATTGTATTTGTGTTAAACAGAGAATCGTTTCTAGTCTTACAACAGTATAAAAAATTAATATATAGTTTTAATATTATATTTTCACGAACTTTTCGTGAGCTCAGAATCGTGTGACATAGTCATAATATAATCTTTTTTAAGGTTGTATGAACGGTTTGAAGCACAAATAATGTACAATATGTAAATACACAAATTTAAATTGGTTATATTAAATTCATAAATGTGATACATTATGCTTCGAATTCGAAGATATTACTTATAACTATTAAAATATACAAGTCGTTTCATGTTCAAAGCTTGCTGCGTTTACAGATTGTTTAAATGATGTAATGTAAACGTGGAAGTTGTACAAGACTATGTAACTAGCATAATCTTTGAAACCATTTCTTGTTGTAACTTCATCGTGTCTTTTGAATATAATTTCATAAAATATTGTTGTCTAATTTATTTCTTCACCCAGTTTTGTTTTCAGGCAATTAATAACAATTACTGGAGAAAAGTTGCATTTTTTTATTAGGTAGCAATCACAGGTAATTACATTTAGACTCCTACTTGAGTTGGAATGACAATAATTTCTAAAAATATAAAACCCAAGGAGCAGTAAAAAGTTTAAAATTTGGAGGTCTCCAGATCAGTTCAATATCAAAAACCCGTCTACAAAAAAATACAAGGTACGTACAAATGGAAATCGTAAATGAATTTTTACCAAGTGTATATTACATGTACGTGCAAAAATATGTGTTTATTAATTAACGTAACACTCTGTGACAGTGAGTTTGCCAAAAAAAGGCGACACTCTTTATATTTTAACGCTTGTACCTAATACCCTGATAGTACGAAAGTATAAAGGCTGATCCACACTAGCGGTCAAGATGTGGTCAGATCAAGACAAGATCCAGGATTTTACCAAGCTATTCGCACTCAACGGTCAGAAACAGTCAGGTCTAGCGAAGTCCCTTTGATCAGTTTTGTGCACTCGAGGAAGCGACAATGTTGTTTTCCAAGCCTGCTTGATAAAAATCTGCATTAATTTTGGATGAGGAGTATAATGATGTGTCAAAAGCATAAAAACCACTGTTCTGGATACATCGGATGCTGTAGAACCGCCAAGAAGAAAAATAATTTTTTACTTGTACCACCAATTAGTCGATGATTTACAGTTTCATAAATTTTTCGAATGTTTGAGATCACGGACACACTATCAGTTGTTCGTCATCCACGTTTCGGCCGTTTTCTCTAGCCGGTCAAGTCAAAACCCGCCAGGAGAGTGGCGAGAGTCACGGTCTTGATCACTGGCGGACCGATTCAACAGTCACAGATCTTGACTTGACTTAATCGAACTGCTTACTGTGAACGCTTTTATTGGATGACGTGTGAGCGATGTTAATAGGTGTCCTGACTTGACCTGATTTGACTACATTTGACCGCCAGTGTAGATCGGCCTTAGGGGTGCGATTTTTACTTGGTCTTGCATACGATAGGTCGTCGCAAACATTTTATTTTTAGTTATAATAAACTAACGGATTTGATAATTTTGTCTTTTCGCTACAAAAATGTGTTGCTCGGTGAAACCCCGAGTTCGCAGGATATTAACCTAATAGCAACACGTTTGTGAGAATAAGATAAAACTAGACAATTTTATTTAACACACGACAATAATTCGATAGATAATTTTTATCATTTAATTAAAGTTTTGGAAACAAAATCTTTTTAATTTATTGTTACGTGACACACATGGCATGTGTGACCTTAGGGTCGTTATTGTATTTTTTGATCTTTTTAAGGTCACTGAAATAAACTAGTTTTTTCGATTAAAATACTACTAAACATAGCCACAGTAAATTGTTTTTACATTTTATTGACCTAAATTAACTAATTTAGCAATGTCGTCCTTACAATAAGTGACTAAAAGTAATTACATTTAAATTTCAAGGTTATGCGAATTCGCTGAAAACAAGTTTTATTATCAGAGATGTTTTTATCTTCAATAAAGTCACAAATTAAAAGCAAAGATATTGTAGTTTCGTGGTTAATAGTGGTGTTGCGGTGGTTGTAGTGGTCATTTGTTGCTTTGTGTAATAGATGTGTCATGTGTCATTTGTAAATTTGTGATTAACTGCACATTTAGATAAAACGTCTTTAACGGTAAGTAATTTTATTTCCATTTTTCTTTGGGTTAACTTAACCCTTTCAAGACGGATTTTTTTTTCTAAGCGGAATGTGAAATTTGCTTATTCTTATGGTTCTTGTGTTAATATAAGTGTATTATACAAGATTTCAATATAGCCATATTTTTGAAAAAATTCAAATTTTAATTTTGATTATGGGATATACAGGGTGGTGCTTTTTTCGATGCTCACCATTGCTATCTTGGAAACGGTAAGAGATACAAGGTCGGTTAAATTAGAGAAAAGTTGCACATTTTGATGGCGATTAAGAATCTGAAAAGAATTCCTGGATATTTTGATTCGTTTTTGATTTATTACAAAAAAACTGAAAAATGTGATTTTAGAAAAATATTATTATCTTCCCTACCATTGACGCTATTCCATTTAAACTTGATAACTTTATGTTTTGGACCGTCCTGGGTTTGATGACGTCAACAGAAATTTTCTAAGCCGTCTAGATTTCAATTTGCGATAGTCAACTTTTTTATTTCTTATGGCCGTCATATTGGATTTTTACATCATCAGACAGACAAAAAAATTAGCTTTTCAGATTGATAACCAACATACCTTTTTTCTTTCAAAAAACTTGTTGAAATTTTAAAATTTGTATAAATAATAATTACGAATGTTCTGAAAAACAATTGAGATTATATTATAAATAAAAGTGACACAACATTTTATAGGTCTAATAAAATAACGAAATGACAATAAATTTAAAACACCAGATAAATAATTATTTAAATTGTTTAAAGTGCGCGCGGTTATGTATGATGTAGGTAGTGGCTAGTCCTCAAATTCATTTCGTCCATTGCCTTTAAGATAGTTTGTCTCGAAAGGCATTTTTGATTTTACGGCGAAGAAGTTCAATATTTTCCGTTAGTGTTGCATAAACAACATCAAAGTAAAAGTAATCCATAGGCGTTAAACATGGCGATCGCGGAGGTCAATGAACAGGACCAAACGTACCAAGTCATGAATTTTGAAAGCGTACATCTAAATTAATATCATTTTACAATGCGGGCGTTGTAAGGACCAGCTCCTTTTTGCTGAAACTACTGATGATTTTGAATTGTTATTAATGGCAATTCGCCTAACCTATCTTCTAAATATGTTTCCAAAAATCTTAATTTCGTTATCATTAGACCAATAAAATGTTCTGTAGCTTTTATTTATATCATAGTTTCAATTGTTTTTCAGAACATTCTCGATTTTATGAATTATTTACACAAATTTTAAAATTTCAACAAGTTTTTTGAAAGAAAAAAGGTATGTTAGTTACCAATCTGAAAAGCTAAGTTTTTGTCTGTCTGATGGTGTAAAAATCCAATATGGCGGCCATAAGAAATAAAAAAGTTGACTATCGCAACTTGAAATCTAGAAGGCTTAGAAAATTTCTGTTGACGTCATTAAACCCAGGACGGTCAAAAACATAAGGTTACCAAGTTTAAATGAAATAGCGTCAATGGCAGGGAAGATATTAATATTTTTCTAAAATCACGTTTTTCAGTTTTTTTGTAATAAATCAAAAACGAATTAAAATATCCAGGATTTCTTTTTAGATTCTTAATCGTCATAAAAATGTGCAACTTTTCTCTAATTTAACTGACCTTGTATCTCTTACAGTTTTCAAGATAGCAATGATGAGCATCAAAAAAAGCACCACCCTGTATAGTCCCATTAGGTATTTTAAATGGGATTATATATCCCAACAGTTGTGAAGTTTATCAGAAAGTGAACCAGAAATATAGCAAATTTGAGATTATAGCGAAATTAGCGGAAAAAACAACGGTACTTATATTCGCACGCACTGAAAAGACTGAACTGGCTATATTACAGCTATATGGGGAGTAATTAGCCCAGCAGTATTCATAAACATTTGTCTGGGATATATTATCCCGTTAGTATCGAAACGGTTAAGGGTTAAGGTGTCTGCAAGTTTATCTTTTTCGATCTTTTATACTTGTTTTTTTCTCGTATGATTGTTTTAACAATAAATTCTACTAAATCCGGTGGTGTGAAGCCGCGTAGTTCGGCAAACAAGTACATCGTCAACTACAGTGTTTTATTCTCATCTGAGAATTAAATAAAACTTGGGGATTTAATGCGTGGTAGGCAGTCTAGCGCGAAGAGGAAGAGGCAAAAACGGAGTTAGGAGCACAATCGAAAAACTTCCGCTTTAAGCGCGGATTTTTCATCTACTTTACTGTAAGAAAACCAAATCTGTTTATTTTTAAGAGATTCCATCAAAGCCGCAACGTTAAAAGCATTGCAAAGAGTTACAAATATTTTAAGTGAAAAACAGAACGCTGGTTTATACTTTTAAACGGTTATTTTGTTATGAGTTTGATTGGAGACTTGGGCTACGTTCACATAAAAATTATTTTATTTACAAAACTGAGTGCCAACTGAGGCAGGTCCGTCACTTGGGCTGTAAAAATAAAATTTGGAACACAGCTTTATAATTTTTTTTGTGTCCTTCATAAAATCAGTTGTTTCCGATCATTTTTTAGGCTGGAAAATACATCTTTACCGGCCTAGGTCAGAAAGAACCTGGTTGCAACGGTAATAAGTTGTTTTATTGACTTGTACTGTCAAACAAGCGTCGTTATACTTCGAAGCAAGTTTTCACCTGTAGTTTGTTTAGTTACTGTTTAATTGTAGATGGCTACGATAGTGCTTTTGGCGGACGCAGAAAAAATATTGTCCTTAACATACCTAAAAAGTGTCCTTTCTGGACTCGTATGCTTCCAGAACTCCTATACGGGTCGTCCCAGAAGTGCCTACCGTCCAGCAAAGTACTGCTTTCCGCTCTTGTTACGTAATAGTATAATATACTATAACATAACAATACTATTACATAACAAGAGTTGTAAGAAGCATATTACGCACGAGTGGAAAAGTTGCACACGGAGCCACGTAGCGGCGAGTGCTTATTTCCACTAGCGCGTAATTGCTTTACAACTCGTGTTGTGTAGCATCCTTTTTCTACGATCACATAATACATACGATTTTACCAGTTTTTTGGCTAACAGTAAAAACAATTGTGCGTACTCTGTTAACTGTCAAAATTGCCGTAAGTCTACTTTGGCATTTCTAGATAAGTGTGCTTTTTGCTTACCGCGCGTAAAGACTCACTTACTATGCATGCAGGCTGTACAATGGTAGTCATTCATAATAGTGGTCGTAGAAAAATAACTACACAGTAGACTATGCTAAAACGAATTAATTTGTCCAAAACTTCATTTGTTAAAGCATTTGTTTGTTATAGCAATCATTAAAATATTTAGGGTTAATCTATTCCAGACCGAAAGTTGCCATTTAATACAACCAATTCGTTGTAGCATATCCTACTGTATTGCGTAATTTTACAATAAGTTTGTAGAAAAACCAAGAGATGATTAAGTATTTAAATCGAGAATTTCAAACGAATTAATATTAAAAATTGTATCGGTACATGAAAATAAAGATAAAATGTTGTAATTGTAATTTTAGAGTTAAGGATTTTAAAATATATTAGGAAGAATTTTCTAGTCCAACCATAGACTCTGATGGTGTAAACGTCTAAGCTAAACCTTGCGTCGCTGTGCAGTTTCCTACCATTACATTGTCGGCTAAAAATAACTACAAATTATTTGTTTTCATTAGTCAGCAAATATAAGCCCACTACAATATCAAATACTATTCAATGGAGATTAATATTAATAAGTTTCTAAAACACACATTTTTATGAAAAATTAAAGTTTTATCACAAAATATATATATATATATATATATATATATATATAAATTGAAAGGATGTCGACCATAAGTTGTATTGTAAATATATTTAATGGGTTTTGTGGTCTTTACTGAAGACTTCAGTGGGGCATTAAGAAAACTCTTTGTTGATCACCAATATTTCGGATTTATTTCTATCCTTCCTCAGGGTTACTATACAACAGGAACATTTATTTGTAACACAAACATGAATAAAAACAAAGTGTTTCTATTATAGTTTATACTTACTCAAAGCGAGAATGTATTAAGAAGCTGAACCAATTGGAACGCCAGAGTAGAAATTCATTTAAATTTTAAATAGATAATTATTTATAGGTTTTCTGGATCAAAAACACAAACAATTGAATTCTTAAGCCGATGTAATACCTTTAGGCTAAAATAGAACAAAATACTGTTACTTAACCGAACAACCACAAGCGTAGCCGTTGTTAAACATTTGCTTTATTTGGTTCCCTTTTTTGTTTCAATTATTTATAAAACGTAAAATCTCAATTTTACTGCATATATACTGAAGCAATGAAATTTGATGAATTAATGTAATTAGTTCTGTTCTGGCTGCATGTATAGATCCAATTTAAAAAAGCAATATCCGGTTTTGCAATTAATTAAATTATCCGAGTTAAATTTACAAAACTCCCACACATAAAGTTTTATATGTATTTTAATTACGGTTCATTTAGTTCGAATATCAAAGTTGGATTTACCATGCACTCATTTTACAAATCTAAAACTTGATTTAAATTTAGATAGTTTCCATTATTCAGATTCAGAACATTAAATGTTAAAATTGTGTTGTTCTGTTTAAAAATAATTCTATATGTAATAATTTGAAATTATTTTTAACAAATCTTATCTGCCCATAATTATAAAAAAATATAATTTTAGAAAATATACATACAACAATGTTATTGGCTACAAATTCAACATAAATGTGAATTTTTAAAAAACGCGTTAGAAAAACTATGTAGAAGCTAAAGGCTGAAATTAAAAAACTAGTAGCTTTTAAATAGTAAAATTTGCATCTTCATAATATTTAGTTTACTAACTCCAAAAGCAGTGCGTAAAACAATTTGATATGAAACTGAATCTTCTTAATAATTGCGAGTAAAAATTTGTTTCTTATTTTTTACGTAATTCAAAAATAAAACACCTTTTGTCTCAATACACTGAAACCTGTATGCAGGTAGGCAATGATTTACTGCTATACGTAGGTGGTAGCTTTTTTGGTAAACGTCTTTAGGCACATCCTGTTATGTAGTAACGTTTTTTTCCAAAATAAATCAATATCATGTTTTAAATTGTCGATTTTAATATCAAACGTCTTGTATCTACACACTTTCACAGTATCCATACAATCTGTGTGGTTTTTACAATACATGTCAAATAAAACTACTTAAATAACTAAACAAAGTATATAAATTGAGAGAGAGCTTTATTATAATCATGAATTATACAGATAACTCTTTAAACCAAACGGTACTAGCTAAATAAAAGAATTGTTTACTAAAGATAAGGCAGAATACAAACTTTTACGAATAACTTCATTGAATATGGAACATCTAATCCAGTAATTATAGAATGACGTTTTAATACGGTTTTAATGGTTGTTTATGTACACAATTGTTCTAAAAACAGTTTTATCTTGATTAAAAGTCATATATATTCTTTGTGTTTATTGTAAACTAATAACAGTAGGTAAAACAAACCTAAGATTAATAATATCAGTAACTTTTAATATTTTCAGAAAAGATATAGCCAACTATGATTACCGCATGAACGTTGTTAGTTTTGTCTGTACAGTGGCAGCAAAACAACTACTCAAGCACTTATTTAAACACAATATGAAAATAAGCAAAGCAAAAACTTAAACTATGGTCAATACGCGCGAAAAACAAACTATACCTAAATGGGATATCTACAACTAGAAAAAGTAAATCGCTGTAAGACCAGGGAGAGCACCTAGCCTGTAACGAAAATATAGGGCAAATAAACGAGATAATGCTTAGCAGTTGGGCTATTTATAGCAATAAAGGAACCATTCGTGGATAAAGAGAAATAACCAAAGAAACGAAGGTGGAGGTCTACAACAATGTCTTTAACCTCATCCTAACTTATGAATGGCAATCATGGACCATGACCAAAAATCAAAATAGTCGGATCAGAAGTATAGAAATAAGGTTTTTTATAATAAAATCTGTGGGGCGCATCCCCTAATATGGACGCCAAATACCCGAAGAAGGGCGCGAAGAAAGGTTAAACTATTTATTTAAACAACAAGCCACCGGTGAGAAACGGTACGGGTTTTTAAAAATAATAGAGGGAAATTTTTTAGTCGCCAGAGTAGTAAAGGATTGAAAGGGGGGGCGCAATAAAAATTGATATGGAAAAGGCAGGCGCAAGTTCAAAACGGTTGAGAAACACTGGCGTAGCGACTAAATTAGTAATGTAACCCATCAAAAAAACTCAAAGTACAAGAGTACAACCCATTAAACACAACATCTGAGGCACAACTAAAATGTCTAGGTCATGTGCTTTGGTAGGGAGAAGATAAAATGGCAAGAAAAGAATACATAGAACGCCAAAACGAAAGACCAAGGAAAACCTGGAAGAGGTAAAAGAGATGACACGAACAAAGGGGACGACTGCACTAATGTTAGAGTGAGCTAGCTATAACTAGAAAAAAAGGGAGTTCAGCCACATTAGAAGAAACAAAAGCCTAATACCTAACCGGTAGAGAAAATTTCAAAGAAGAAGAAAAACATCAAACACTGTGTTTCATCTCGACTAAGACGAATGTGTTATCCCTACTCCTATTACTGTAGAAAATTGCTTTTGAAATATGAATACCAACATTATCACAAACGAAAAATGTATGCAGTGGGCGAAGCTACTGAGTATAAATTGCTGTAAACGTCAAGAATAGAGCACAGACAAATTCCCGAAAACGCAGACTGCAATGACCTACTAATGTTTGTAATCAACCCTAAAATTATTGCTTCGTCTAGCTTCCAAAATCACGCTCCGCTAGAATAATAGCCCTTAAAGGGCCACAAATGTCATTGTAAATTAATTTGTAATCTTAACTTGTCTACAGAATAATTATCACTTCCCTTAAAATTATTGGCGCTACATTCTTTTGCTTTAATTTTGCTTCAACGAGAATTTATTCAGGTAATAGATTTTAGGAGGTACGCACAGGGACGGCTCTAGGGTAGTCGGCGCCCTGCTGCGAAGTACTCTTATAGGGCCCCCCCCCCTATATATATTTAAAGACAAAAGTGGCTAATTTTCGGGTAATAAAAATAATGAAAATATAATATTGTTATTAATAATTTAATTTAATATAAATCTTTATAGAGTATGTAATGGAATTAATTACATAAAACACTACATAAGTAGGTACTAAGTAGTATACTTAAAACAAAACGGATTTACTCTTATTATAAATTCTTAAATTCTTAACAAAATAAAATAAGCAAACATAATATTAAAATTTTACTTTTCTGGCTTTCATGCTAGCAAATTTATCAATAATTTCTTTATTTATTTTTAAAAAGTTCGTAGAACAATGGTTACATTTTCAAATACACACTCCAAATTGTTGGCACAAATAAAATTTAATATGTCAATTGTATCTGAATAAGTATTAAGATCTACAAAGTCACCAAAAAACCTTTAATTCATCAAATAATTCTAATGCACTTATATCCTTGTCTGTACCATCCGTAAGCATACTTCCGATATCGTTACAATGTTTTCTAAAAATTTCCTTGTCCATATTTTTTATCTCTTTGATATCGTAAAAAAATTAAAATTATCTTTGTGATTTTTAAGTTGGCTAAATCTTTCTTCTAAAAAGTTCAGTACTGTACTATTTAAAATAACATTGAAAAAAAGATATTTTAAATTTATCTTTAGGACCAATCGGTGTTTCACCGGCAGATTCGTAACTAAATGGTTTCTTTATATTACGTCTTCGTACATTTTTTGACGGAATAAATTTTGGTGCAATTTCTAACTCTGTAGCTAGTTCTTTGGCAGATTCCAAAATTTTATTAAAACCTTTATTTGTTCTTAATTCCTTTATGAAACATATTAATTCGTCTAATGCAACTAATGCACTTTTTAAATGCTGCTTAACACCTTGTAACATTTTACTTACCACATTTAATCTGTTAAATACTTCATACTATAAAATAGTAGAACAAATACATTTAAAATTTTTAATTTTTTTAGCTAAACTTTGTGCCTCATGTCGACTTTGTAGTCGTTATTATTATTATCAAAAATGTCTATTAAAGCGTCGTATATTTTCGTATCTTAATGGTCGCAGTGCTTCAACTCTAGATTCAAATCTAGTTGCAGATGAAGGTTTTAATGTTAATTTTGATAAATTCTTTTTTAAAATGTCCCACATTCTAGTAGAACTACTAAAAACAAAATTAAAGTTCTTGAATGAAGCCAAAAAAAACTAATTGTTTCGACATTTATTTTTGCGGCATCATTCACAACTAAATTCAACGAATGCGCAGGCACGGAATAAAGAAAGCCCTGGGATTTAAATTTTGAATATGCTTTTGAACTCTTTTATTTTTACCTGTCATATTTGCGCCGTTATCGTAGCCTTGTCCTCTCATATCACTTATATTTAAATTGAAATCACAGAGCTTTGCCCACTCTCTGATTAGCCGAGTTCTGTGTTGGCGCGCGGTTCAAATTTAGCCTTATCCATATTGGCACGTGTTTTAAATTTATTTTTATACTAGCTTATTTAAAATAAAATTCATTTTGACATTAAATTTGGTTGACATTTTAAAATTTTAAAAACAGCACACATTTTATTTAAAGAAATAATCTTGTAAGGCACCCCCTTAAGGGGGCGCCCTGATGCTGTGCATCACTTGCATCATGCCTTGGGCCGGCCCTGGGTACGCAAAGCTAAACCAACAAAGTATATGTTGTTCAGAAATCTTCAGCGTATGAAGCTGCATTCTCTTTCGGTGTAAGTCGAACATAACAAGACACAAACGAGGGTTCAATCTGCGCTTTATTTAGATCGGGATTTGATTACATTCCTTCATGTTGTTGCTGATTTTACCATGTTATTGGCTATCGGATACCAGATTCTTTGACATAATGGCGAGAATTCCATCCTCGGATAACGGATTTTATCGGAAAAATCAAATAAGTAGGGTGTTTGCATTAGGACAGCGTGATTTTGCTAGAAAAATAAATTCTTATTAAAAATTGTGTAAAGTAGGTTTAATATGCATTATAATATTTTTTATGGTGTGAAATACAAACGCGGTTAAATAAAATAAAATATGCAGTACTTATAAAAGCAATTCATTTTTTACTAGTAGCTTGTGTTACTGCGGTAATTTTTCTTTAAAATATGTAAAGTAATCTATCTAAAACATTATCTTAAAACAGCGGTTCTAAAACTACGGGGCGGGTCCTTCCGAGACGTTTGTCTTTGAAAATAAAGGGTGTGATCTTTAAGGAAGTGGAGAAACTCTTTCAAAATAATAACGTTTTTAAAGAACAATTTAGACAATAGTTACCCAACTTTATTTTAATATTTTAATTGAATTAATTACTCACATGTACCTTTATATTAGGTTGCTGTCACTGGACAGTAAACTTCTCATGTCTATATTGTCAACAAATTTGCCTATTGCTTCATGGTAAGCAGATTGCAAATATAACTTGTGAAGTTTAAAAAAAAAATGTACTTTTTGATTGGGAATAGTCAATTTAAAACTAGTTAATATAAGTGCTAACATGTAAAAGTGAATTTGTTAGACAAATAATATAGGCTCATCATCTTCCAAGGTTAAGTTAAAGACGATTTCAGTTTAGTTTTCATTTCTTGTAGAACTGTCGCTCTTTTGGGCTGCATTTCTAATGTTCTGCCATGGTATTTCTCCTCGTCTGATACTTTCCTTATACCCTCTTTTCAGGTTCTTCTTGGACTGCCTTTTTTGTCTTTTCTTTCCGCTTTTGTTTCATATACTCTTTTTGTTAGTCTTTCATCTGACTTTCTGTGTATGCGCCATAACTACCCTAGTTGTGCCTCTCATATGATCAATCAAATAGATTTAAATGTATTTATGTTTACATTTATTCTGAATTAATTCTTTATTTTGCATATTTTTTTACATTTACTTATTTTTTAATCTCAATTTAATAGCATCTATCCTGCTGATTGTGTTTTTCTGTTATCGTCTAGGACTTGCTGAAATATAGTATTGTCTTATATTACGCTTAAAGCACAACCCAATTTATATATTTGCAAAAATCTTTCCTAACCTTCTTGATTGTGCTAATAAAACAAATATCAACTATATCAAAAATACATTAATAGGTTGTAACATTTTTGTGCTAGAACATAGGTTGGTAAGAAGTGAAATTGCAGAATTAGTCCTCAGAGATTGTAGCTATACATTATCGCAATCGTTCTATTGCAGTCTGCAAATAAACCACGCAAATAAAACGTTTTACGGTTCTTTAATTTGTTAGAGTGCAAATAATGTCTTTCCTGTAGTGATTAGGTCGTTTTAGATTCAAAATAAATCACCTCCGACTTTATGTAGCGTCATGGCATACAGTTCAATCTCCCCCACGCTGCAAAAAACTAAATCACTTTTATACCGAAACCGAAACAATAGGTATTTTGAACCGGACCGCTCCCATACGAGGGTGGGACGAATAATTTGAAGCCTAGCCTAAATAAAATGCAAAACTTCCTGAATAATGTATGGCTTTTATTTTCCGCATACGTAGTATTGTGATCGCGAACATTTTCGTATTACAGATTTCGACGGATATACACGTTTGAAGTCCCCCGCACCCGTTTTGACTATTTTCGCGATGACTCCGTGTGTGTGCGTATCAGTGGCGTGCAGTCCATGAATGCGTTGGATGCGGTGCATCCCTTAAAATTTTGAAATATTTCATACATTAATGTTATGTATAATTTGTTTTTCTAAAATTAATTTGTAAAGAGTAATTGTTCAACTATTATGTCCATAAAAAGTTACGTTTTAAAGTTAAGGGGAAACAAATCTTATAATATTTCCCATTTGTATGACTGCCTCATTTAAGGCCTTGAATGCGGTGCGGCGCTCCGCATCTAGAGGCTGGACTCGTAGCATCAGAGATATAGAAGTTAACGCATGCGTATTAAGTGTCAGTTGATGGAGCTATATACTAGCTGTAGATGCTGTTTTGAAAACAGCATCTACAGCTAAAAACGTATGCACGGATCACCGGTAGTATTGTGTTCGCGCTTAGAGTTTATTGTTGGATACGATTTAATTAAACATAAATGGAACACGCAACTGCATAATGGAGCGTTTGTTAAAACTGTCATTCATAGCTCTCACATTTTTTATGCCAATTTGAAAATTAATAGTCTCTTATGTTAATAAGTTGCAGAGCTCAACATCTTAATTTTTTTTTTTTATTTTTCAAATTATCAGTTACAATTTTGTTTAGCTTTATTAAAAATATGAGAATTTCGCTCGCAGTTATGTACATCACGAATTATAATAGATTACTAAGAAGTTGAATTTTTTTTTTAAATAAAATTTTTTCTGATTATTACAAGTTATTAGTAGTAGGCTATAAATTAATAATAATACGTTGTCATGATATTTTACGGGATTTATGATGAAGATTTAAATACATTTTTAAGGAAAAACAAAAATTTTTATATATTCGACAGCATCCCTTACAGTAAAACCCACCGCACGCCACTGGTGCGTATTGGTGTGTGTAGGCTGTGACTGTTCAAATGTCATGAACACTTCATGGAATATCATCTTGACAGACGCCTGGAGCGGTACTTTAAATTTTTTATACCCATAAATACACAAACACATACCTTGGTACATAAAATCTGGCAAAAGTTATTTGGTGGGCCCACCAGTTTGTTTCCAGTTTCATCCTTTATTTAGGGGTGCAATAAACGTATTATTTTCTATTTCCTGATTTATCACTTAAAACATAAAAAAAATTAACAAAATTTGTAAGGGATCATTAATTACATAACCTGAAATTATACCAAGCGTTTTACTTTGGCGTACCGATATGCAACTTTATGACTTTAAATACAACACCCTATATTTTTCACTAATTAAACACCAAATAAAATTCTCTTTTAAAAATGTAGAAGGTTCATGTACCTAAAATCAATCGTTTCTGAATTATTAACGTCTTTTTATATACAGGGTGTTTCGTTAAAAATGCGAAAAAAATTTGGAGGTGTTTTCTTATCGAAAATTAAGGGAGGTCTTTTATATTACATTTTTTTTAGACGTCTCCTTTCGCAGTTACACCCCCCTATAGGGGGGCGGTAAAATTGGAGGTTTTCATTTTATTTCTCAAACTTGAATTAATGTAGGAGAATGATATTTGGCAGATGTTTTATACTTGTTAAAAGGTTTTCCATAGTAATATTTTCAATCATCTCCCACCTTCACAAAGGGGTGACAAGGGCGACCCAGTTGGTTTTTTTATCAGAACTTTTTGGTGGGTTGAAATTTTGCTTCTAAAAATAATTACGAGAAAAACCAAAGTATTAAAAAAAATTTAAATAAAGCAAGCTTTCAAAAAAAAGTTTTAATACCTATGCATAATTTCAACCCACCAAAAAGTTCTGAAATAAAAACCCACAGGGGTTGCACTTTTTAGCCCCCTGTGAAGGTGGGAGATTATTGAAAATTTTACTATGGGAAACCTTTTAAGAAGTATAAAACATCTACCAAATATCATTCTCCTACATTTATTCAAATTTGAGAAATAAAATAAAAAACTAATTTTACCGTTTACTTTTATGGGGTTGTAATTCCGAAAGGAGAGGTCTAAGGAAAAAAAATTGTATAGAAGACCATCCTTAATTTTGGATAAGGAATCACCTCTTAAATTTTTTTGTACTCTTACGAAACACCCTGTATATCATCGGATACAGATTAGCATTTGGCGATCAAAAGATATTAGTGTACAAAATTTAATAAGTTTCATTTGCAATACCTTTTGCATACTTAAACTTGTAAAATCATAACAGGTAGTTTGCCTAGTCTATTTAACTAGGATTTTTAACAGGAATAAATCAAATGTTTAAATTAAACTTCCTGAATTTTTACATATTCGTGTCCTTTAAAAATATTGAACATGATTTATGTCTAAAACTAATATAGGCTATTTGGAGTTAGTGCTGCTTTTATGATAATTTATAGGAAAACACACTTATATTTAAAAAGGTAGATCAATTTTAATAAATTATTTATTTAACTTTAATTTAACTTTTACACTGTAAGTATACATTTTTATTATTTAACAGGTTAATTTTAACAATAGTTATTTATGTATCAAGGCCAAAAAGTACGTTTTGGCCGAGGTGCATATTACATTTTTAGTGCGATCGAATTAAAAACAATTTAAATTTTTAGTAATTTTCAAAATTATAGGTTAGAAACTACGTGACATTCTGTCACTGACAGCTGACGGCGTATGTACTTCATTACCGGCCCTCTCCTTAGCAACGGCCGTAAAAGTTACTTTTTCGGCCGTTGCTAAGGGTAACGGCCTGAAAAGTAACTTTTACGGCCGTTGCTAAGGATAGGGTCGGTAATGCAGTACTTTATGGTTGCTAACGCGTCCGTCAAACAGCTGTTTCTAGTACGATCGCACAAAAAAGATATTATAACACGGTTATTACTTTGTATCATATAACTTGTGCTGTGAACCATTGATTTAATTGTAATGGATTATTTAGATAATTGTTATGAGCGAATCCCGGTACCTCATTTATTAAAATGTAATATTCGTTTTACTAATAAACTCTTAATACGTAACTTTTCAAATAGTTTTTTTTTAAATAAATTTAATTCTTTTTTTAGTTACAAAATCCGAAACGAAACTAAACATTCTTTTACGATTCTTAGCTCTGCTATGTGTTCCAGTAACGACTAACGACTAACAAGATACATTTGATTTAAAAATATAACAGCTTTGAATGAAAACGTTTTTTACAGAAATCTTTATAAAATATAACATACACAATAAATTTTTTAATTTAGATAAAACAAACAAATATTCCGTTTGTAATTGACTATCTTATTATTTTTTTATAATAGATTTGGTTGATATTTAATTAAAGCAAAAATTTGTGAGCATGTATTTAATTTTATTGCCTAATAAAAACATAATTTTGGAATATAATGAAGGATTATGAAGTGTTAGAAATCCTTCGTGGGTTAATTTATACCGTTATACACAGTGTACTGTAATTTTAGCGTTACATACGGAAGAGTTGCATAATATTATTAAACAAGTAAAGCAAACTTTGGGAAAATAATTTTTAACTTTAAATTCACAGAGCGGTGCAGCATCTCTATCCAATCCTTACGATATCTGATTAGAATAGCAAACAGAAATTTTACGATCTCGAGGTTCTGATTCTTCAATTATTTCCATTTCCTAACAAGAATATCGAATGGGAAATTACCGATATCTCATCAATCAGTATAGAATTCGACGACGCATGATGGGAATGCCTAATTCCGGGCACATTGACACCGCGCGGGTGGGTCGCGCAGTTTAACGTCACCTCAAACAAAGAAAGGGAGGACCCGGAGCGAAGCTTGCCCGGAACCGATGCCGGTTTCAATCTGCGAGTCTCCCGCTAGAGCTGCAACCCTTTTACACCAAAGACACATTCAAATTACATTCATTAAATTCTCGTCGCAAATGTCGATATCCAGACCGTTTCTACTTCTTACTTCCTTTAAACCCAAGCGATTAAACTAAATTTCCGGTCGCAACGTGAGCAAACTTTTAAGTCTTAAGACACCGCGGCTAGTTACATGTAATTGCAGACCTCCAACTTAATTATGTAAATAAAATTGTATTTATTTTAACACTTGTAGCACTAATCGAATGCTTTATTACAAGAACACACAGGGTGGAACTTTTGCAAATTTACAGATGCAAAAACTTTAGAAAGTGTTTGACCAACTTTTACATTTTCACATATTATTTGACGCAGAAAAATGACTTTATATAGAAACATTCAAATTAAGTGCAGACTTATCTGTTAATATTTTTATTCAAAATTTACTTTATACTAACAATTATTAAACGTAATACAGATTAACCAATACATGACATAATAAATAATTTTCTACAAAACTAAGTAAAATTATTAATAGTTGCTTTACCCCTTATGTCTATAATCAACATTTACAAAGTTGTTCAATGAGTACCCAGGTATCCAGCTACAGAATATTTATAATAAACTCATGCTATAAGTTTTGTAGATTTTTGTAAATAGATTGAAAGATTGCTCAAATCATTCAGTTTTAAATTTTAAATTATTGAACCTGTAACACAATTACCAAATATTTTATTAACTATTGAATTAGGTAATAAACATACCAGATATACACATTTATAAGTTCAAAACGTGAAAATTTGCCCAAAACCTGTCTGCGACGAGCATGCCATAAAAAATGTAAAAAATGTGCTTAAATAAATAAATTGTATTGTTTGTTTTTCACACAGACATTAGTTTTTAGTTATTTAATTATCCCTCAAATTATTTATCCTAATTTTGTCTTTTATTTAATCGATAATTGCTCATAAATCTAATTTTCCTACGGGTGGGTACCCGGGTACCCGATTATAGTGAATGACTAGGGAGACTTTAACGGAAAATTTTTTTGATTCCTGAAGGGGAAAAACATTTTCGCCTTAAAAAAGATTTAATCGCTTGGAGGTTTAAAAAAAATCACTAAAACATCAAAAATTTTCACAAAAAGTGCTTAGTTGGGTACCCAAGTACCCGGTTATTGAGATAAGGGTTAATAGATCGTAAAAATATTTACGTTTACAAGGAATTATTTACACAAATATGTGCGTAAAAGTGCATCGTAATATTTTGTCTCAGAACAGTGGCGGACAGGGCCGGCAGGACACTGGGAGAAATTCCGGTGGGCCGGTCGCTCTGGGGCCGCGATTTGTTTGCTCTAACTGCTAAAGTTAGTGCACCTGATACTGAAAAATCTAACATTGATCAAGATTTGCACTCATCAATACGACAAACGAAGACAATATAATCTGCCCCGTTGAAACAGACAAAATTGAAACGTCGATTATCAACGCAAAGCTTCACTCTTCATGTTCATGTCTAACTTATCAAATAACAAAAATTTTGAATGCTTATCAGCTAGTTATTTCACAAAACCAACAAGTGCAAAGTTTGAGTTTTTTTTTAACAAACATCCTTGTCAGCCAACTATTGGTGACATAACTTATTTGCCATTTAAGGCAAATGTTATATTTTATAGAGATGATAAAATAATCAGTTGATGGTTATCATATTGTTTGGAAAAACAATCTCTATTTTGTTCTGTGTGCTTGACGTACAGTGATAAGAACGAATGTTCGTTTGTAAATGATGGACTGAAAGACTGTGGAAGCGTACTCTGCAACGTGTTTTTGAAATTATCTTCAACGGTCTCTGAGAAAAACGCGAAAAACGAGAACCCGGCAATGTACCGAGTTCGCTCGGAAAATAAAAACATCTCGGTCCTACTTGTGATCGCGTTGGCTATGAGATTGTGTAGGGAAAAAATCAAAGTTTGTTATTTTCTGATGCACGAATCCTTTGCCAGTAGGGCTGTGCAAAGTTTTTGAAATTATCTTCAACGGTCTCTGAGAAAAGTGCGAAAAACGAGAACCCGGCAATAGGTATACCGAGTTCGCTCGTAGAATAAAAACATTTCGGTCTACAAAAAAATTCATAACTCCGTTATTAGCTTACACAAAATTTTTATTCGGTGCACAAAATAATGTAGCTAAAAGACAGGCGCATCCGACGACGTAAAGAAAGCGCAAATAAAACACTTTTTGATATCATTCACGGCCGTCTGAAAAAAGGAAAAAGGTCCTTTCAAATAGTCCCACTTGTGATACTTTATACTTGTGATCGCGTTGGCTATGAGATTGTGTCGGGAAAAAATCAAAGTTTGTTATTATCTGATGCACGAATCCTTTGCCAGTAGGGCTGTGCAAAGTTTTTGAAATTATCTTCAACGGTCTCTGAGAAAAGCGTGAAAAACGAGAACCCGGCAATAGGTATATGTAGTTCGCTCGGAAAATAAAAACATCTCGGTCTACAAAAAAATTCATAACTCCGTTATTAGCCTACCGCAAATTTTGATTCGGTGTTCAAAATGTAGCTAAAAGACTGGCGCATCCGACGACGTAAATAAAACACTTTTTGATATCATCCACGGCCGTCTGAAAAAAGGAAAAAGGTCCTTTCAAATAGTCCCACTTGTGATACTTCATACTTGTGATCGCGTTGGCTATGAGATTGTGTAGAGAAAAAATCAAAGTTTGTCATTTTCTGATGCACGAATTTTTTGCCAGTAGGGCTGTGCAAAGTTTTTGAAATTATCTTCAACGGTCTCTGAGAAAAGCGCGAAAAACGAGAACCCGGCAATAGGTATACGGAGTTCGCTCGGAAAATAAAAACATCTCGGTCTACAAAAAAATTCATAACTCCGTTATTAGCCTACCGCAAATTTTGATTCGGTGTTCAAAATGTAGCTAAAAGACTGGCGCATCCGACGACGTAAATAAAACACTTTTTGATATCATCCACGGCCGTCTGAAAAAAGAAAAAGGTCATTTCAAATGGTCGTACTTGTGATCGCGTTGGCTATGAGATTGTGTAGGGAAAAAATCAAAGTTTGTTATAGTGTTTACTCAAGGAAAATTTGAAAAAAGAAAATGTGCTCATAAAGAGAGAGAGAAAAGGCTAAAAGTACTTCACGAAGTTGCTAAAAAAAAAAACATTCAAGTTAAGTGATTTGTTTGCTTTAGCTTCTAAAGTTAGTGCACCTGATGTTGAAAAATCTAACATTCATCAAGAATAGCATTCATTAAATTCGACAAAAGAAGACAATCTAACTAATCTGCCCCATTGAAACGGAAAAAATTTAATTCATGTACATATCGTAATTTTCAATTTCGTTTCTGGTCATTATAATGAATAACTTTATTAACAATTCATAAATTAGAATATAACTAAAAATAACATTGTGGCATATTTAAATAAAATGTACTGTCTATTATAAATAATTTTGGATGCATGCCGCAACATCAAATAAAGACAGTCGCGACACCTACTGGTTGGTAGCAGAAGTATATTGCAGTAAATCGCTACATGCTGTAATACTCAAAGTGGTTTCACGGAAAGGCGCGGGCTGTATTACAAAATTCCTTCAAGGAATCTATTTTAATAGAATTCGATGTACTTATTTTTTAAAATATTCAAGGAATCTACCATACGATCTTAACTGTTTGTAAAACGATTTCTTTATTAAAGAATCAAATAGCATTTTTAAGGAATCTACAAAGGACAGTGACAGTTTTAACTAACTTCAAACCTACCCTATGTTTTTGACTGGTATCAATAGAGTCCACCAGTACTATTAAAATAAGCTCAATACAAAATAAAAGTTTTTTTGCTATTTACTTAATTTACAAAAAAAGTTTATAACAATTTATCGACATATTTCATAGCAAAAATATATTTGATCACCTTTAATAAATAGACTGTATTAGTCCCATATATTTGCAATGTACAATAAAACCATTTTAGGAATACTTCTCATATTCAGATATAACTAGTACATTATATTTGTAATACGCTTATTTATGCCATTAAAAATCACTGCCTATAATTCAATTAAAATCATATACATTTAACAGTTTATAATTGCATTACTGTGACTGACAAATAATGCAAGTTAAATTGTTAATTTTTATATCTTGGGTTGGTTTATTTCATGGCAAACTAATACTTGTTTTCTTAAATTTTTTAATATATTCTAACCTGAAATACTTTTTTGTAGCATAAACCGATGGTAGTGTGTTTGCTCTCAGAGAAGAATAACGCATTGCGTTGCACAAAAATTAAAGCTAAAAAAGTTCCTGGTTTATCTAAAAAAATACTTAAGTCATATCTTAATTCGCTTAAAAAATTATATGACTTTATAATGATTGTTTTCAATTGTTTTGTTTTGCTAAAATAAAAGACAACTCCTGCAGGTTCACTTCGCACTTTTAGTTTTCATTAATTCTTGATTGTTAAACGCCTCAAAAATAACACTTAGCTTTACGAAAAGGAATGCCATAACCATAAGGTGTTAAATTCGTATGTTTTAGTTTTAACGAGCTTAAAGCTTACTATTTTAGGAATTACCTAGTATAGAAAATCCTACTGCTCACGTTTACAAGTGAAATGTGTTTAACTGTATTTGTTTAAAAATTACCGCTAAATAACTTTGTAAACTTTTTCAAGAGTAGTTTTTTTAAGTTTTGATTAGATTTGTTCATATTTATATTGCGTATCATGTTTGTTAAGTTTGATCTTATGTTTTGTTTATTAAATAAATTTTGTGTCAGTGGTCAGTATTTTGTGTGAGTAAATTTAAAATTGTGCTTATGGTGTTGTAAAGTAATAATAAAAGTATTTTTTGTTTATTTGATTACATAAATTTATTGCACTGTATTATGTTACTAATAAATATACAATGTAATTGATACATTTAGCTGAATGCGATTTTAAAAATGTCCAATAATACACAAACGTTACTTTGATTTAATTTTGTGCATATCGCAAGCAACGTTTGCATATTTCCATTTCCATTTCTTTGTTGTACCTTCAAATATGTGTTGCATGGGCCATCATACTAAAAGAATTTAAAGATTCCAATATACTGTCATGCAAATATGTAATACATTTAGTTTATGTGAGGTCGCTTAGTTCCCTAATATACTAATATCCTACACTTTTAATAATAGTTAACAATGGTTTTTTAAAATTGAACACGAATACTACACTCTAGAAATGAATTTAAACTATAAAATTTCACACACAATAACCAAATGTTACTGAACACTTAGTCGAAACGCGCCCTTCGAGCTGGTATTAACAGGAAATATGTACAACAAGCGTTTACGGTTACCGCTCATTCTATTGGTGAAGAAGAAAAAGAAGAAGAGGAAGAAGAAAAAGAAGAAGAAGAAGAAGAAGAAGAAAAAAAAAAGGAGGAAGAGGAGGAAGAGGGGGAAGAGGAGGAGGAGAAGAAGAAAAACGAATCAGCAAGTCATGGAAATATATTGCAAAAAAAAAACATTACGACAGCTATGACACATTTCTTTACAAAAAAAAGAAGAATAATAATAAAGATTTTACTAACACGTGAATTGGGCGGCAAACAATATGTCTTCCGGGAAGAACGTCGATTTAAAGAAGATCTTCGCAACTTCGAGAATGAAGGACATAAGAAAGTAGAAAAAACAATTAAAGTCCTGACGTGTAAGACCTGCAGAGCTTTAATTCGCAGATTTTTAAATCTAAGAAATACCACAACCACGAGATGTTGGCTTAAGATGTTAACATAACTTTCCTTTAAAATCGTGCATGTAGATAAAGAACCCTTGAAATTGGTAAGGTAGCTAAATTATGTCGTTACTTATTTGCTTAAAAAAGTATTAAAATTGTATTTGTTGTAAATTTATTGTTGTGTATAAACTTTTGGTCCTTTCTATATTTTAATAAATTGAGATTGAAGAACAAAATAAAACTCATTGAACAATCATGCTCTACATCAGTGGTTCCCAAAGTGGTCCCTACGGACCCCAAGGGGTCCCTGGGATCATTCAGGGGGCCTTGGAAAATTAAAATCGATTTTGGGGTCCCTGAACAACGTCAGGGGGTCCGCGCAAGTTTAATATAAAATTAAAAAATTCACAAATGATGAGCTGAAACCAATGTTTAAACATGGATACGACAATTTCTGGTTACAAAAACAGATCCCAATTTTATATCCAGCATTATGGGTTATTGTACAGAAGCTTTTGATTGCTTTTCCGTCTTCCTATTTGGTAGAACGTGGATTCAGTGCCGTTATGAGCCTCGTCACAAAAAAAACAAACCGACTAGAAATTAGTACTCGTGGGGATTTGCGGTTGCTACTCACAAATATTGAGCCGGACATAAATAAATACACGCATAACATCCCATCAGGTTCATCCAAGTCATTAATTTATTTTGTATTTTAAAACAAAAGTTATAATTTCAATAAATACTTCTTCAACAAAATGTTTTATTTATATTTTATTTTTACGTCACCATTTACCATTCAAGACATTCTATTATGCATTTATGTAGTTTTTTACCCAGGGTCCGTGGGAAAGTTTTGACTATGAAAGGGGGTCCGTGGGCAAGTTTTGACTATGAAAAGGGGTCCGTGGGCCAAAAGAGTTTGGGAACCACTGCTCTACATAAAGCTTCACAAGGACAGTACAAACGAATAATAAGCGTTTTTATGTTATGACCTTAATTTCTAAGATAAAATCGATGAGGTTGAATAAATATTGACAGAGATACAATCAATTTCATCCTTGGAAGGCGGCTTTTGGTGTAACGTTGATGTCTCGTTGTATACGTCTAATAAAATATCGAACAATAAAGCAACCCTGTCACATTACAAATTCTTCGATCAAAAAATAAAAGCCTGCCGAAAGATATTGTGGGTTTATTCTTTTAAATAGCGGCTTGTCAATTGTCGGTACAGCATCGGCTTAATATAGTGATTGGTGACGGGGTAATGCGATGAATTATAGCGTTATGTTCTCCATCAACCGCTTCTATAATTTTGAAAGACTACGCAGTTGTACTTTTTTCATTGCGCTAACTTGTTGAAAGAACTTTATTATTAAGTATCCTCTTCCGTTTCTGGAAAACTTGGCTTTAATTTAAATATACGATTATTTTTAATTAATGTTGGGATGCTACTTTAAATTAAATTGGAGAAAATAAAAAGTATTTAATAAGGAAGTTCATTTGTGTCAAGTGTCCTTATTTCACAAAGATTTCGTCTTCATAAAAACCACTTTAAATAAAACAATGTGAAATATAGTCCTGCCTTTTTGATGAGTGCTTCATACAAAGTAAAATAACTGTAGTTTGCCCTTTCATTTATTAATTAGCAGACGAAAGTATCAAATCACACAATACATATATTTTTCAACATGAACAAGGTTTTTAAATTCATTTGAATAAATTTTTATTTTCGCCGTACGTAGTATAGTAATCGCTGAAATTTTGAATTCGAATTTTCGACATATATACACATTTTAAAGTTGGTCTACACTTTGATTACAGCGAGAAAAGTTTTTATACAACGAAGGCGGCATATAGACTGCAGAAACAGCAAAATAGAGCAACGCGCATAACATTAAGGTCAATACACATTATAGGTACGCTCTCGCTCCAGTCGCGGTCCACTCTCGCTCCACTCCCGGTCTCGAAAAATTCGATTGCATGTAATTAAATGTGGCCGTTCACACTATAGGTACGCTCTCGCTCCACTCCCGCTCCAAAATGCAACGCATTCTATTTTGTAAGCGTTACGTCAGTGCGAACACCGAACAGATTGTGACATTATATATTTTTTGATTATTTAGTAGTAATTTTTAATTAAAATGGTTTTCAACAAAGCAGATTTGTACGACATGGAAGAAAAAAATAGAAATAAACTGAAAAGGCGTTAAAAAAGTCTGGAAAATGCATACAAAATTTTTTAATAATATAATATTCATCACTATTAAAAGATAATGGTAACGTAATTTTTCAAATCATATTTATTCGTCATGAAACAGAACCAGCATCGTAATTAAAGGATCTTGCAAAAGTGTCTCTTACTTCAAAAGCTGCAGTTGTAGAATTTCCTCCTTCTCTCGGTAAATGTCTTAAAATTTCTGTGTTGGTTGTGGTCAATAAATTGTAAATTCTAAATTTTTGTGTTAATATGTCGAATGGATTTTTAACCATTCTACGTGCACGCGATAATTAAAATTTCTTCTTTCGATTTCATTTTTAATTTGTAGTGTAGGATATGGCCTTATCATATTACGTATTTTTTCAATAGCAAAACTGGATCAACGATAACAAAGGGTGCTGATTGTTTAGTTCCTGTAAGAGCTTTATCTTCTGGTACATCAAGAGTTTCTAGAGTACCATTTTGTAAAAGGTCCCCAAGATTTGATGAAGCAAATATACCCCTATTATCGATATCGAAGAAATAAAAACTCTGGATTAACTGGAACGGTATCTTTATTTTTTACGTTTTTAATCTGACGTTTCGCTCATAATTTTATGAGCTTCTTCCTCGAAACGTCGGATTAAAAACGTAAAGAAATAAAGATAGCCGTTCCAGTAAATCCAGAGTTTTTATTTCTTCGATATCGAAACTAATACAATAACGGACGTTCATATTATTATATTATTATTATTACAAATATACCACCTACTCCATCCACAGTGGCAGATTTATGATTTTGCCGCCTGTTAGCTAACCCTATAATTTTTTTTATATATAAACTTAAAAAAAGTTCTTATTTTTGTTTGAAAAAGTTTTCTATTTCATATAAAACTATAATGGTTTTTCCTGCTGTGTTTTTGGGCCCCCAAAAACCGGAGAGTTTGTGAATTTTACCACTCTATTTTCGTATAGGTTGGTACCTCATAAGTAAATATTTATATCTGAGTGTTTGACAATTCTTAATATCAAATTATTAATTTTTTTAATTATTAGGACGAATTTAACTTAAATTTGCTGACCCATCCAATTTGCCGACGTAAGCTATATAGCCTATCAAGTCTTATGATAAATCCGCCTCTGTCAATTCATATGAATCAACATGAACGACGATGATTTTGTAATTTGCATTTATCTCTAGACCTCCTAAAATATTGCGAGAATTTCGTATCATTAGCTGCCAAATGCGGAAAGAAAGTGTAAAATTCTTCTTCCAACTTTCGACGCTTTAACAAAGGATGTACCCATTTTCTTATCTTTTTGGTATGCTTTTCATCTGCGTCAAGCAATAACGCCACTATAAAAAGGTCTTTATTGCTTAAATTTGCAGCCATGTATTCATGTATACACTGTAGCGAATGAGTACTGACCGCTACTGGAGCGCGGCTGGAACGCGGCTGGCATGCGTCTGGATTGCGTCTAGCTCGCGCCTAGCTTGCGGCTGGAGCGCGGCCAGTGTGAATACACTGGACCGGGAGTGGAGCGAGAGTGGACCTTAAAATGCTCTAAATACTCTAAATACGCTAAGTACCGCTACCTGAATAATTTGCTATTTATTTAAAGAGCAAAGTTTTTTTGTATAAAAGACATAAGATGAAAAACGATACATGTATCAACATCAACAACATAAAAAAAAGTTGCAGGATAAGAAATGAAAACTAAAAAATTATACACTATTAACTTTCTTTGTGTGACATTTAGTCTCCTTGTTATTTAACAATTGGTAAGTTTAACCTATTCTTTGAGTGAACTATGACCCACCTAACCTTTATTCCCTTCAAAATATTTTAAGAAATATTGTGCGCTGCATCGCAATTACGACTTATGTTTACCAAGCAGTAAAATTACTTATCCGTTAACACTTTCATTAGTTTCAAGAAGATACAAAACAGTTTCAAGTCAGAAGCTCTTTGACTGAAAACATGAAAATTTCATTTAAGCCTTTTGTGAAATGTATATGGTGCTACAAGGATTTGTCTGCATTTTCCTTTGATTAAACGTTGCAATAAACGAAGTTTTGTTGTGTCTACCATTTTAACTAATTGAATTAAAAATACAGCGTTAGCTCGAAATACTTCGGTTGTGTAATTGACCATTATAATTTGTTTTGTCTAGAAAATGTTTTTCTTGTTTTGGAAAGCTTATAGCTTAAGTGAAGTTAATCATAATTAAAAATTAAAATTGATTGCAAAAGCGTGGTTAACTATCAAACCAATTTAAAACTCTCTAGTCAACTTTTTAGTTTTATCCACCGTTTTGTTGTTAGCTTGATTTATGCGGAATATGAAACATAGCATACAATGATTGCTGTAAATAAGTCTAAACAATCGTCAACTAATGAAATAACAAAGTTATTAAGTACAAAATTCGTACAAAAGGCTTAATTTTAACAAAGTAAACACCAACATTAAAGTTGTTTACTTTGAGACGAAGTTATAAGTAAGAAATAAACACTACTGCAAGCATAAAATTTCATCATAAATGTGCCCTGAGTGTGTCTTATAGTGCGTAGACCAATGTTTTGAGCAACTGCATGATTGTTGTTGCAAATCAGCTTTTTTATTTGTTTTGTACAAAGTGGACCAAATTTGAATGATCTAACGTAATAGTTGGCGAAAATCTAATATCGGTCTCTTGGGCTATTTTTTGAGAAAAGAATGCCTGTGGAATCAGATTGTCTATATCGCTTTCCATTTTGGCACAAAAAGAAAATATGAAAATTTATTACTCTATTTTTTAAAATTATTAAAGTTGTAGCTAATTTTCAAAAATGATGTAATTTCAAATTTTCGTTTATAGTGCCAAAATGGAAAGCGATATAAGAAATCTGATTAAAGGTCCACACACACCGGCGCGATCTCGACGCGGTCGCGGGCGCGGGCGCGGTCACGATGCCTAATTGATAACCAAGGTTACTTATTATCGTGCGCGCCCGCGCCCGTGACCGCGTCGAGATCGCGCCGGTGTGGGTTGGCCTTAAACACGCTTATTTTCTTACAAAAAAGCCCAAGGGACCGGCATCAAATTTTCGCTAATTATTACGGTAATTGAGATACTTGCACTTACTGGAATTAAAAATTGGACATTACTTTTTATTACCGTAAACAGTAACGATAAACATTTTTTTGATATAAAAATCATTTGCAACACAAAATAGTGCTACGTTTGAATCAAATCTGCATGAGGTAGAAAATTCGCTGAAATTCACAATAAAATTCATTCATATTGGCAATAATAATATCGGTTTGGTGAAAATTGCTCGAATACAATTGCTCGAAGGAAAATTGCTCCAATACAATTGCTCGAAAAACAATTGCTCGTATGGAAAATTGCTCGAATAACAATTGCTTCAAAGGAATATGCTCGAAAAAATGAAAAAACATTACATTTTTATAAATACAAAATAATTAAACGTACTAGAAAACTTGTTTACATTTGTTTACACTTAGGGAAATGTACAGGGTGTCCCACAAGGTATGCCTTCGCTAATTTTTGCATAAATTGAATGTTTAGGACCTAGATAAAACGTTTTTACCGATAATAAATTTTTTTATGTGTCCCTTCATATACAGAGTGTCCCAAATATAGTGAACAGCATGGGTATCTCTTAAATGGTAAGAGATACAGAGTTGGTTAAATGGGTCAAAATGATCTATGATTCAAGAGCAACTGTTCTATAAAAAAAAACACTTGAAAAAAATCAATGGTTTTTGCGCTATTGATGAAAAACAAAACACATCAGGTTTTTAATTTCTGCTTATAACGTGCTTAATTGAAATCACACTCAAAATATGATTCGACATAATTTGGGTACTTTTTTGTGTAGATTTGAAATTTGTCAACAAATTTTATCTATCTTCATTTTTTTTTGTTATTTTAACATCAGCCGTATTTAAAATAAGAAAATTAATGTTAAAAAAACAAAAACAAATGAAGATAGGTAAAATTTGTTGACAAATTTTAAATCTACACAAAAAAGTGTCCTAAAAATGTCGAAAAATATTTTGAGTGTGATTTCAATTAAGAAAGTTATAAGCAGAAATTAAAAACCTGATGTGTTTTGTTTTTCATCAATAGCGCAAAAACTATTGATTTTTTTTTTTTTAGTTTTTTTTTTTTTATAGAACAGTTGCTCTTGAATCATAGATCATTTTGACCCATTTAACCAACTCCGTATCTTTTACCGTTTAAGAGATTCTCATGCTGTTCACTATATTTGGGACACTCTGTATATGAAGGGACACATGAAAAAAATTATTATCGGTAAAAACGTTTTATCTAGGTTCTAAAAATTCGATTTATGCAAAAATTAGCGAAGGCATACCTTGTGGGACACCCTGTATTTAAATTTATTTACAAATACATGTGCACTTACTCAATTTGTTGTTGAGATAAACACTATAAATATTTGAAAATATTATACCGGGTGTAAATGAAGTGTAGTACACCCCCTTTTTTTTCTTTAGTTTTGATTCTAGATAAATGAAAATTTAGACAAATGATATGTGCAAAAAACCGGGTTCTTGAGCCATTGCACACATTTGTTTCACATCCGGTTTCGCCGGAAATGACCCCAACTTTGTTATTTTAAATGGAACGCCCTGCACAAATTGATTTTTATTATGCCAACAATTGCCCAAAAAACGTTTTTGTCAATTTTTAATGCATTTAGGTTACTTTAATCGGCTTTGAAGGTTGCGGAATCGGTTTTTTGACAAAGTCAATTTTTTTAAATGAAACCATGCTGGTACTAGCGGTTATTTAAATCTAGCATATTCTAACGAATCCATCGATACTAATAACTTGTATTTTTATTAAGAGTCTGCATCAAAAACTTCAAATTATTGTAAAGATTTATTAAGAGATTCTGTTAATCGCAGTACACTGTGCATAACTAAAACAAAACAAATGATCGTTGTTTAATGTTTAACTACTATAGTCATTTAATTGAAAAGTCTAAAAATTTTGGTAATTATTTTTACATTATTAGATTACTGCGATTAAAAGGATCTCCTAATAAATCTTTACAATAATTAGAAGTTTTTGATGCAGACTCTTAATAAAAATACAAGTTATTGGTAATTGTGACATAATAAAAATCAATTTGTGCAGGTCATGGCACCCTTAATAAAAAACTAAATTTTGTTTTAAAAAAATTTTAAGGTTATAAAAATTAACCCAAATAGTGCGGTTGTATCCAAAATCGCTTCCTCTTTCCAAAAATGTAAAAATATACAGGGTGTTCCATTTAAAATAACAAAGTTGGGGTCATTTCCGGCGAAACCGAAAGTGAAACAAATGTGTGCAACGGCTCAGAAAACCTGTTTTTTTGCACATATCATATGTTTAAAATTTCATTTATTTAAAATCAAAACTATAGAAAAAAAAGAGGGTGTACCACACTTCATTTACACCCGGTATAGGTACTACATAACTGCCGATTCTGACTATACCTATGTATTGTTGTTATCTTATGTTCAAATATTCATAATGCTCATTTCAACAATAAATAAGAAACCTTCGTAACATGTACCAAATGAATTTAACAAGGTTTTACACCTTGTTTATTTTTCACAGCCAATTATGTTTATCTTAACCCTCCAGACGTGACGTGCCTAAAACTTACATCAGTAGTGACCACGGTCTGTGAGACCGTGTTTCTGTTTTAGCCATAAAAATTTCCCTGTATTTGAGCAAAATTGAACAAACAATTTTTTTTAATTTTATATTATATTTAATGAACATAAAGATTACAATTTTTCTTTTAAAAACATGAAAAGTGTTATTATAAAACAAAAGAAAAGGTAAACCAAAAAAACAAACTAGGACGCATATCTACTGCTCACGCACTTCGCGCACATTCCTTTCAAGTGTTCCAGGCATAAACCTGTATTGCAGACGCTGCAGGAAAATCTTGTTTTTCTATTTTTTTCCCAGCCGCACACTGTACAACGGCCTGTAAGTCCTGCAACAGTTTGTGTTGTCCCTGGTTCTGCTTGTAAATTAGGATCCTCTGAGACGTCGGTCAGTTCTCTCAATCTCTCCCTCATTAGTCTCGGCAAATGTAAATCAGCTGATCTTCTTACCATATGTGAATGTGTCAGTTGATTTACCAGGTTGTATAAAAAAATTCTCCGTGGTACGATTTTGTCTTCCTTTGAGTTAAAATTAGAAATAACAAAACTATTTATTCCACATATATTCATGAGTGAATAAAAAACAACCATTGGCCATCTACTGGTAGACCTTGAGACATTGTAATTTCCTGCCAATTGATCAACCATATCGACCCCAATTTTCGTTTGATTATAGTCATGTATTATTGTAGGTTTATTACTTTCTTCGTCTACTTCATCAGTATCGTGTAGGGAAGAGATCAGCAGCACATTTTTTTTTTTTTTTGGACATAAGAAACCAACGTACAATTTTTTTGGAAAGCAAACATGTTGGAGGGAACAAAGAAAAAATACTTATCGGTAAACGTGGAAATTTCAAAACGTTAGAAGTGACCACGGTCTCTCAGTCCGGATTACAGTAAACAAAGACTATTTGACCAAAACAAAGCCTTATCAGCAACTGAACGAACGATGGGTTTGAAGATTGGCTAGAGACAGGAAGCTACTAAAATGGACAGGTCACGATATCTATTGATAAAAGAGAGAATTAACTTTTAGTTTTAACCCGGTCTCACAGACAGTACGTCACGTCTGGAGGGTTAAAATATTTTTTTTTTGTAACTTGCGCATTATTGAAAATAACTACAACAACTCTGATACATTTTTCTAAATGTAAACAAATGTAAACCAATTTTTAGTGCATTTAATTGTTTTGTATTTATAAAAATGTAATATTTTTTAATTTTTTGGAGCAATTGTATTCGAGCAATTTTCCGCACCCCAATAATATTATCAAGTTTTGAATTAAATAAAAAAAATGATTAGTTATTAAGAAATTTTAGAAAAAGCCATTGGAACATTACTACCATTTTTTAGGTAATTTTTATTCAAACGGGAATTTTTGCTTTAAATTACATAAAAGAGCGAAAAATATAGAGATTTCCCACGGTATTAAAATTAAACATGCTTATCTTCAGTAAAACTTCGTATTAAAAGTAGTTTGTCTACCACTTCATTAAATTTTCTTTTTCTTATGACCTTAATTGCTCAATAAAAAGCCTACACTTAATTTTTTATTTAATTTATTTTTTTATTTGAAAAAACTAAATATTTTATTATTGTTGCAAAACTTTATATATTGTTATATTCGCCATTTTTTATTGGTGCGAATTTAAAAAGATTTGTAAATTAATACTCGTAACAAATAGTAAATAAGTACATCAATGTAATTAAAAATACTAATACAATAATATATACAGCGTGCCGCGAAATTTTAGTCTTGTTAAAAGTGTCCCGTGACATGAAAAGATTGGAAAACACTGTCGTAGACTAATACCATTGCGCATTTATGTGTAATTCTAATCCTTTTACCTACACAAAAAACTTCACGTCTACTAAAAAGTGAACTTGTGATTTTTTACCGTTTGAATATTAAATAATCAAATTTAAGCTCTGCAATTAATTTTTGTTTTAAATTGTTACTTAAAAAGTCCAGTGGAAAGAAATACGAAATACTTGACAATATAGTTTATTTGGTTTTGATGTATTACTGTGTTAATATTTTATCTAAATTTACTTATTTAAAGTCAATGTAATAAAGTTTATAAAACCCCGTTTTGAAGAAATATGTTTCTGACTGCAAACTTAACAGGATTCGCAAATCCTATGTTGTAAGTGCACAATAAGCGGCTTCTGTTGAGTTCATTGAGTTTACGGCAACATGCGTTTTCTGTTAAAACGTCACATTGCTAAACCAGGGCAATAGAAATATATTTTTTTTAATTATGCGAAGATGGTCAGTTATCGGTTGATTCAGATTCGAGATGGCCGCATCGCCCAGCAAAAAAATCATTGATTTAAATCAAGTGAAAAAAAAACATCAATTTTAATCACTTATTATATGAGTAGGTAATAAAACATTTATAACAAAACAAAATTTTATTTTCTCAAATAAAAAAAACATTAGGTATATGTTATTTATGTATATAAGTATTTAAAAAAAAAACAGTTCTTATATGTATATACGTATTAAATACATACTTATACGTAACGTAACGAAACGTAATTCATTTAAAATAATATATAATAATATACATTTATAAATTTTTGGTATTGTAATGTTGGAATAAAAATACCAGTTTTGCAGCCTTTTCAGTTCCCAGTTTATTTCTTATTGTCGAATGGACCAATCCAAATGTTAAAAAAATTCTTTCAACTGAGGCCGAAGAAGTTACACTGCACATTAGTTGTGTTAATATTGGCAACACTTTATTAATATCGGAAACATCTTTTTGTGATTTCCACCACTGTGTTGGAGTAACATTATTAATAATTTCCTCACTAAACATAACAGATTTAAATGGATCAGATTTAGCTTCAAATTTTATTATTATGGGTAATAAACCACTGTGTGGGTAACTTTCTGCTGCTACTTTTAAAGCTGCGTCTTTTTCATTATATTTTAAAGGAAATTTTGTTTTTCTAGGGTCTAATAAATAAGCCAAAAAATGGTACGGTGTCAAAGCTTGAGCATATCGTTTTTGAAATGCAGCCATTTGTTTAATATTTGATGTAATAGTATCATCAAAAACAGCCTCAAGTTCTTTCCATGCTTCTACAACATCAGCTAAAAATGCATATGTTCTTTGTAATTTGTCTAAAGTTACGGAAATTGGTTTTATTATTTTTAAAAAATCTTCTGCCGATCGTTACAGTTTAATGTTAGACACCTTTTGGAATATTAAAGAATCAATTTGGTCTTTGTTCTCTTCACACAAATTTGTAACAATTTCTGCCATTCTTGTGTAAATATTTCCAAGCAATCTGCAAGAGTATTCCATCTTACGTATTGAGGCAATATTAACGCCTTACCTCCGGCAGCTTTATATTTAGCACTTGCCAAATGATTATTACGGAAATACTTAACAACATGCACAACATTTTCTTTAATATCGCGTATCTGCAAGTCCTTGGAAAGTAAATTTAGAATGTGTGCTGAACATCCATAGGTTATCACATTTACATCGGTTACTTCATTTTTAATGTTTTCTCTCATTTTGCTCATATTAGCTGCATTATCTGTAACGAAACTTGAAACTGCACAATTATATTGAGTTTTGCACTTATTTATTAAACTGATTGCTATACTTGTTAAATAATCGGCTGTATGTGCATGTCCTGATGTATCTATACTTTCAAGGAGGAAGGTTGATCCATAATCTGTTGTTACAGTAGCGCAAATTATCGGTTCGTTATGTACATTTGACCAACCATCTAAGAAAAGGCAAACCGAACTATTTGTTAATTTTGCAAGACATTTTTCTTTTTCTTCCATGTACACTTCATTTAATAATGTTGAAGATACAGCGAACCTAGAAGGTGGTGAATAACCTGGCCGTAACATTTCGATTGCTTTTATCACTTCTGGTTGTTCGATACATCTGAAACTACTATTTGTCGCATAAATAGCTTTTGCGATTTGTCTATCAAGATTTTTCTTTAACTCGTTAGAAGTACGCACTACAAATGATTTCATTAATAAATTTTCAGTAATTTCTTTTTTTTTTTAGCAGGTGGTGAGCTTATATTTGTATTTGTATCCATTCTAGACGTACTAGATTGTGGATCAAAAAACTCTTTCGGTTGACTTGTTTCTATGGTGGTAGGATTAGGATCTGTGTCAGTATCTTCTATATTACATTCAGTAACTTCATTCAAATGCATTTGTTTCTTCTGACATTTTTCACGGTGTGCTTTTAATGTTTGTACCAGACCTTGTATTTCTTCTTTGCAATATTTACAAACTGCTCTGCTCCCAGCTTTCCCTTTCAATTTGTTTGATTTTTCTATAAAATGTTGCCAAACACTATCCCTTTTCCTTCCTGACATTATGTTGCGTTTATTTATGTGATGTGTACACGTTTGCTAATTAAAATGAACTGAATAACAGAATCTGGGATACCCTTACATACAAAACTGCATTTGCATGTTTAGACAAGTATTTTCAGGCATAGAATTCGATCACAGGCACATATAGTTGATGATGAATAGCAAGCATGGTTTTGTAGATCATATACTACACTTTCAAATATAAATATAATCATACTGTTTATTGCTTGTTAAGACAAAGACTTAATTATATATAACATCACTACTAAGCACTGATTTTTTTCGAAATTTTTATTCATTATATTTAATTTTTTATTTTAACAAAAATTCTCCAATGAATTAAATATATTGGTTATTAAATATATTAGCACAAAACAGAAATAGCATGCAAATATGAACATTTGATTTAATTTTAAAAAAATCTGATTTAAATAAAAAAAATCTGATTTAAATCAAATAAATCGATTTTTTTGATTTTTTTAAAAAAATCATGATTTTTATCAACCCTGCTCAAAAGTAACGTGAAAATTCTGCAAGTGTTGTTATGTTTTCATCATGTTGGTTTAATTAATGTGCTCTTTTAGTAAAGATGAATATTATTTTGCGAACTTTTCGATCTCGAGCCACACCTCTTAAGAATGAGCACTGCGTGACAATTTCTTATTTAGCATATAATGACATCAATAAATTATATTTTCAAAGTCAGGATAGGTTTTAAGTGATAATAATAGGAATCCGCTAAATACATTTTGTAAATAATTATTAGGTATGTACAACATAATATTATTTTGTTAAAAACGTACATCCTTTATGCTGAAAATAGAAAAATAAATCGTGCAGAAAGGACGTAATAATATACAGCAAAACTTTTGTTAATTATGCTGAACTCATATATAATACATCGCAGTTTCTAGAATCACTTCACTCGGAATACAATTTGTTTTACACAGAATTTTGTTCATTATAAACAGTACATGAACATTCTTCATTAAAACAATTTAAATGAATCATGCATAATCTTGCACAGACTCTATTAGTCAATGCTATGAATTCCAATTTGTTGCATAACTCATTTCGCTGTCAAGTCCTTCGTACACCAAGATTAAAGCTAAATTTAATTTTTATCACGTATAATAAATAAAACTGCTACCGCTGTAAATTACTCCAAAATATAAAATAAACTTATTGGGTTTGGTTTTTGGTACAGATACTGTACAAACTTATGCTTACATCAAAATATAACCAGTGTTTTAAACATGTATTTTTTCATCAACCATTTGAAAGATTTTGAATTTATTTCTCGTCGATTTCTTTTGTTTGTCGCTATAAATGTTAAAGTATAACATGTATTTATCGAATGTTTCGTTAATTGTTTGGTGAAATAGAAGAAAAGTGGCATAATTTATAGGATCATCGAGGTCCTTAATTTCTTATTTTAAGTAAATGCCACTCAAACCTTTGTCTTAAATAATCATAAATTAAATTGTTATTAGAAGTATTATATAAATTATGGACAATATTTAACATATACAGGGTGTCCCAGATTACATATCCAGCATGGGGATCTCGCTTATTATAAGAGATACAGCAAAAAATGTGAAAATGTCGATTTTTTTTTTCTAAATTATTAGTAATTTCTTCAGGTGCTTTTTCATGTGGAATCTAACTATTATCATAGATTTGTTTTTGTCACTTTTTATTTTTGAGATATTACCCCTAACTTCTTTTTTTCTAATGGACCGTCAAGTTGGCATTAGAATTTAGAATAGTTCAATTTGCTCTTTTTCGTTTTTTTAATGATACCTATATCATTTGTTATATCTATTTTTATAAATAACTCAGGAACACAAGAAAAACCGGTACTATTCTAAGTTAGCCATGAAATGTATTAAACTGGCAAGTTGACTTTGGAATAGTGAAATGTGTTTTTTTCTCCTCTTTCTAACGATATATCTTTTGTCAAATCTGTATTTATAAATGACTTGGAAAATCAAGAAAAACTGTAGTTTACTGATATTATTCTAGGTTAGCTATGAAACATGTTAAACAGGAAAGTTGGATTTGCAATAGTGAAATCTGAAATGTGCTTTTTTCTCCTCTTTTTAATGATCAAATGATCAAAGTTATCATGTTTCATAGCTAACTTAATCTTGATAATATGCGGAATTAAGACAAAATGAGAAAAAAATTTCACATTTGAAATTGTTTTTGCTATTAATATGAAGCGCCAGCACTTTTTTACTTTTAAAAATTGCTTGTGGCTTTTCGGATATTAAGGAACATTTTATCAAATTTAAACAAACCTGTATCTCCTTTAATAAGCGAGATCTCCATGTAGATAATGTAATCTAGGACACCCTGTATAAGTAAAGTAGGACAACACATAATCAAAATATCAACTCATCAACTTTCTTTTTTGGTATTATTGCTGTTTCGTTTCTCTAACTATTGTGACGATCAAGGGTGTAGGGTGTAAATAATAATATTGGGACGATCAAGGTGGTAATGAAAAATAACAATTTATGTAGAACGATGATAAAAATAAAAAGATGTTGACATTTGTGCTGAATAAAATGGTTGTTTTATTTTGTTGAACCTAGCAGACGTAACATTTGGGGGCTCGTCCGGGATTAAAAGGAAGAATCCTGAGATAATTAGTGGATTAAAAGGAAGAATCCTGAGATAATTAGTGGATTAAAAGGAAGAATCCTGAGGTAATTAGTGGATTAAAAGGAAGAATCCTGAGATAATTAGTGGATTAAAAGGAAGAATCCTGAGATAATTAGTGGATTAAAAGGAAGAATCCTGAGGTAATTAGTGGATTAAAAGGAAGAATCCTGAGATAATTAGTGGATTAAAAGGAAGAATCCTGAAGTATTATTAATTAGTGGATTAAAAGGAAGAATCCTGAGTTATCAGTAATTAGTGGATTAAAAGGAAGAATCCTGAGTTATCAGTAATTAGTGGATTAAAAGGAAGAATCCTGAGTTATCAGTAATTAGTGGATTAAAAGGAAGAATCCTGAAGTATTAGTAATTAGTGGATTAAAAGGAAGAATCCTGAGTTATCAGTAATTAGTGGATTAAAAGGAAAAATCCTGAGGTATCAGTAATTAGTGGATTAAAAGGAAGAATCCTGAGGTATCAGTAATTAGTGGATTAAAAGGAAGAATCCTGAGGTATCAGTAATTAGTGGATTAAAAGGAAGAATCCTGAGGTATCAGTAATTAGTGGATTAAAAAGAAGAATCCTGAGGTATCAGTAATTAGTGGATTAAAAGGAAGAATCCTGAGGTATCAGTAATTAGTGGATTAAAAGGAAGAATCCTGAGGTATCAGTAATTAGTGGATAAAAAGGAATAATCCTAAGGGAAGAATCAGTAATTAAGTAATTAATGGTGAAGACTAGGTCTGCAGAAATGGAGCAACGAAATATAATAGATGTAATTATGCAGAAGATAGAAGAAATGAAAAAGAAGCGAGAAGAGCAACAAGTGCTAATGGAAAAGAAGCTAGAAGAGCAACAAGTGCAAATGGAAAAGAAGCGAGAAGAGCAACAAGCGCTATTGGAAAAGAAGCGAGAAGAACAACAAGAGTTAATGGAAAAGAAGAGACAAGAAGAACTAAAGGAAATATTAAATGTCAATAGGGAAGAAATTAAGAAAATTATGAACAGAAATAATAAGGAGATTGAAGAAAGGATAAGTGCTATACAGGGAGATATAGGTAAAACTATGGGAAGAATTGACAATTATTCGGAACAGCAAGTACTAGAGTTAAAAGCGAAAGATTCTATAAATGAAGTCCCTGAAAATATCAGTACTGAAAGTATCGAGAGAACAACCATAAATTTAGAAAGGGGTGACAAATCAAAGGCAAGAGGTTTTAAGATCCCGTATTATGATGGAAAGATGCCATGGAGTGTGTATAAACTACAATTTATGAGCATGGTAAAAGTTAATAAGATACGCCAAGAAGCATCGACAGTTGTAGAAGTTTTATTATCTACATGGATTTCAAGATATGGTTTACCTTTAGAAATACATAGTGATCAAGGTAGGAATTTTGAATCAAACTTATTTCAGGGAATTTGTGAATGTTTAAAAATACATAAAACCAGAGCAACACCATTGAATCCGAAATCAGATGGAATGGTTGAAAGATTTAATAGAACCATGGAGGAATATTTAGCAAAAGTTATACTCAACAAGCAAGAATTATGGGACGAATATATACCGTTACTGTTATTAGCATATAGAAGTGCTAAACATGAAAGCATAAATATGTCACCAAAAGTATTATTTAGTAATGAAATTAAATTACCTTGTGATTTGTTATATGGCACAACCCCTCAACCTAAAGCAATAGTTGAATATGTTGACGAGTTCCGAGATAAGATGGAGTATGTTCATAATGTTGCAAGAGAAAATTTGTTAAAATCGTCAAATAGCATGAAACTAAGGTACGATTTGAAGGCGAATGTCAAGAGATTTGAAGTTGGCGAACTGGTGTGGTTCTTCAATCCGCAGAGAAAGCGGGGGTATTCGGGGAAGCTACAGTGCGATTGGGAAGGTCCATGTGTGATTGTGAATCGGGTGAATGATATTGTATATAGGATCAGACAATCGCCGAAGGTAAAAATGAAAATAGTGCATGTTAATAGGTTGGCGAAGTTTTATCGGATAGAGGACTGTGTAAGTTGATATTTGTTTGTTTTGTTGAGAATATCTGAGGACAGATATGATGAGGTCAGGATGGCAATGTGACGATCAAGGGTGTAGGGTGTAAATAATAATATTGGGACGATCAAGGTGGTAATGAAAAATAACAGTTTATGTAGAACGATGATAAAAATAAAAAGATGTTGACATTTGTGCTGAATAAAATGGTTGTTTTATTTTGTTGAACTTAGCAGACGTAACACTATGTTAGCAAAAAGTCCATTGTAAATTTTTATGGAACCACAAAAGTTGGAGAAAATTTGATTTAGGTTTTCTGGATGCATTTATGATATAAATAAATGTGTTATCAGATTTGTAGCAGCAGATTTGGTTTTTCAGCCATAAATGAAAAAGGAAATTTCACTATTTTAAATATTGACCATACCTTTCTTATTTTTTAAAATGAAAGAGTAATTTATAAAAGTTTTTGATAGTATTTATATTTGACAAATGATTACCTTTCTTATGACAGTATTAATTTCTTGATAATAAAGCAAAAATTGAACTTTTTACATCGAGCATATAGCAAGTACGCCATAACTTCATGAACAAAAAACGTTTTTGGGCTGGGAGAATATATTATGCTACGCTAATCAGTAAATTTGACAAGTTCGTGCAATAAGCAATGCTGTGCCTAGTGCGTGAAATACTTGTTTACAAAATAAATAGATTTGTATGTTGCAGTAAAAGCGTAACATCCGTAAATGTATACACTTGCGACGCTTCGGAGCAGGATTCGTTACCATTTTATGTAAGTTTTGCACAATCCCTACAAACCCAAAAAACTTCAATTTGATAATCAAGGAATAGGTAAAATAAAAACAAAATAGCTTATTAGAAAATGTATGTACAAGAACATGCTAATACCAACTACATGTATAATTTTATGCTTAAAACACGTTTGACTAACCTTTAATCTGAAGCTTTAAAAGTGAAGGTTGATATAAGGACCAGGTCAAAGTTTGTTTTTATGCCTCGCCTATTTCGCGAATCAGGCATATTATTGCTAATTCACGATTTCGAAAAATGTTGTGTTTATTTCCCGACTAGGCAAAAAATTGCCTATTTTACGAACAGTACAAGTTCACTAATTTTGCTAATCAATCATATGTGTATACATAAGGTGACCAACTCTCTTACAATGAAAAGGAGGACACAAATTAAAGAGCAAAAAAAAATAAATAAATAAAAGACACATTTTATGCATTGCAAACATTATAATATGATAAATGCTTAATAAAAACATTTGTAACTAACACTAACATGAAATTTTATGCTTACATGCCTATAACTATTTAAAGGAGAACTTCTCCATTGAATGAATATTTTTTAGCAGTGTATTATCTTCTAACAATATATTGGAAATATTTGAACAAGAAATGTCCTTCATATTGAATTTTACGGCAAGTGCTGCAGCTAGAGTATCAACATTCAATCTCGATTTCTCACTTGTACAAAAATCATTAGCAATTGAAAAAACTCTTTCAACTGCTGCATTAGTTCCAGGGCAGCACAACACAAATTGAACAAGAATAAATAAATTTTCACATGAAATATGTCCATTTTTGAAATGGCTGAATATTTCCACCCATCTTTTATTAATTTCAACGTGTCGATTTTCCCATTGTTTTAATTTTTCAGAATTTAAATATACATTCCGTCTTCTAATTTCTTCAAAGAGACAATTGTCGTCTATTTTAATATCTGGCAATTCTTTAGATAAAAATTCAACACAAGATTCAATATCTGTCCAACATACTGGCGATGAAGCCAAAAAACACCATTGAAAACTGTTATGTCCCGTGAGGTTTGTTTTAGACCATTCTTCGATATATTGAAAACATGTTTGGTAAAAATTCTGTACTTCTTTGATAAACTTTTTCGTTATGCCCGGATTTGATTCCTCTAAGTCTGATAATTTTCTTTTTATAATTAAAGGAAGAAATTTTTCTTCAAATCGAGATTTATATTGAAGGATAAAGTCATTCAAAATAAGGCTAACTTCTGTAGCTAAAATGTGTTCACCTTCAATCTTTTGAATCGTTTTGTGAAAAATAGATGCTTGATTATGTACAAAATACATTAATATCTCAGATATTTCATTATTGAAAAACGACTCCAGGATTTTAGGACATTTGTCTAAACTCAAAAAATATAAGCGAAGAGGCTCGAATAATAGTAGAACACGCTCTATAGCAGGTGTTAGAGCAAGCCATCTAACTTTTGAGGATCCTAAAAGTTTTTTGTATTCAACATTCGCTTCTTCACAAAATTGTTTTAAAGAAGCCACGCGAACGGCAAAACGACTAAAATACAAATAAATTGTAGTTATTATTAATTCTACTTCAATTGGCATGGCACATGACGCCGTGTTGATTGCATTTGACAAAATATCAGCATTACAGCCTATTCCTAGTATTTTCTTTTGGATATTTACAGATTTTAGTCTTCAAATATCGAAAAGGACAAAAAGAAGGACACTTTTCAAGGGAGGACAGAAGTGAAAAAAGAAGGACTGTCCTCCCTAAAGGAGGACGGTTGGTCACCTTAGTATACAGCATACACGTATTTACGTTTATGCATGTCTATTATTTTGTAAAAATATAGGAGTCATTTATATTATGCCATTGCTTAAAAAATAAAATCCATTATTTGATAATAAAGCTAAACCGACTTCATACATTTTTTCTTATATTGAACCACGGTATTTAATGCAAATTTTAGAATAGTCGACTTATTTACTCACGCACGTTGAATACCTTTATGCAAAATCAGTAACCGTGTTTATTATATGGACAGGTGAAAAGTTTTTGGTTAGCAGTTGCAAGATTTTATTTTGCAAAAAATTATTTTAATTTTTTGTAGGGCCGACAAAATTAAATCATTAGGAACATTCACGTCTTAAATACCTATACAGGGTTATTCAAATTCGAGGCCCACCATGGGGATCTCGCTTATTATAATAGCTAGAGTGTAGGTTTAAATTTGGCAAAGTTGGTGAATTCGATGCTCATTGATAATCCAAAGAGAAATTAAAAATATCTCAAACCGTATCCGAGAAAATTAAGAAAAACTGGAAAATGCGATTTTTGAAAATCGTCTATAACTCCTTTGGAATTTGAAATATTTTAAATGTGTAAAGACATTGCCTAAGCAACTTTTCAAGCCGAATCGAATGGTCGTCACAAATTTTTGCTAGATCGATTCGTTTTTGTTTTATCACAACCAACTTTGTTTTTTCTTATGGGAGCAATTTTCGCTATTTACATAATCAAATAGCATTTATTTTTCTGAATCCATTGAGATATCACACATGGTATTTTACTTCTACATTAATTGTCAAACTTGAAAAAAAAAACGGTTTTAACAATAACAACTATAAATCAGGTAGGTCGGTCATTGTAGTTTATGTTGTTTCCATGACTACCAATCAACAAACTAAAAGTCTGTTACTTGTCACATTAATAAATTCGTAAAAATGAACTTTAATTTTTTATTCATTGAATAGGAACTCTACACTGTCAAGTCAACGATATGCAGAAACATATCCAGATAGAAGACAACCCTCGCACATATATTTTTGTTCGTTGGACAGAAACATAGGGAAATATGAGGCTTTTGCCAAAATTAGAGAAAAAAATGGCAGAACGGTTTCAGATAACAATAAAAAAAAACATTTTTATTACAAACATATCCGGCAAAAACACAATTTTTCTATGTTAAACAGAAACTTGAGTAAATTTGTGTAAAGCATGTGATAAAGTATAACAAAACTTAAAAAAACGGTATAAAAAATTCGGAGCATATCGCGTTTTTCTTCGTTATTAAAGTTGATATTTACGAATTTATTAATGTGACAAGTAATAGACTTTCAAAACTTTGTTGATTGGTTGTCATGGAAACAACATAAACTACAATGACCGGCCTACCTGATTTATAGTTGTTATTGTTAAAAACGTTTTTTTTGAAATTTGACAATAAAAGAAAAAGTAAAATACCATGTGTGATACATCGATGAATTCAGAAAAATTAATGCTATTTGATTATGTAAATAGCAAAAATTGCTCCCATAAGAAAAAACAAAGTTGGTTGTCATAAAACAAAAACCAATCGATCTAGCAAAAATTTGTGACCACCATTCGATTCGGCTTGAAAAGTTGCTTGGGCAATGTCTTTACACATTTAAAATATTTCAAATTCCAAAGAAGTTATAGACGATTTTCAAAAATCGCATTTTCCAGTTTTTCCTAATTTTCTCGGATACCATTTGAGATATTTTCAATTTCTCTTTGGACTATCAATGAGCATCAAATTTAGCAACTTTGCCAAATTTAAACCTATACTCTAGCTATTATAATAAGCGAGATCCCCATGGTGGGCCTCGAATTTGAATAACCCTGTATACTAGAATGTTCATGAAACAACTAATACAACTTAAGTTATTCCTGATTGTTAAAATTGTAATATCTAAAGCAATTCCTAAAATCAATTTCATTTTTTGATAAACACACAAATTATAAGTTGCAAAGTGAAATGATCAAAATAAAAGTTATGTTCTGAGTTGGATCTACCACTGGGTAATCTCCTACTATGCCGTGTTTCTATTAGTCAACATATTTACTGAATGTTTAATTAGGAATAGATTGTGAGGATGTGAAAATTAAAGGGTTTAAAAAACAAAATGGGTTATCAAATCTTACTTAAAAATGAATTTATTTATTAAAATAAAAAGTTGTGGTAAAGTTTCACAACAAAGAACATTTTAATTTTAGTTTGTAGCGGAAAACCAAAGATATAATACTATTTTAAACGTTATTATCTCAAAAAATTACCCTATAAACCCAATTATAATGTTTAGTACATATTTAAGTAACCGAGATATTCCACTAATAATTTGAATTTGTACCACCTACGTATACGCATTTGGCATAAATGAACGAGTTGTCAGGCGTCGTTTAAAATTTAAAGCAAAACTTCAAATATAATCTTAAGTGAACGTGTTGTGTAAAGTCAAAAAGGATAAAATCTGCATATAAAGTGGACATAACCTCTTGAGGGTTACAATAAATTTTTGAAAATAGTAAATGGTGTGAAAAGTAATAAAATCTTTTCCCCATGTACGGAACTTAAATTGTTTATAAACTTGTTTTAGCAATTTTAAGTAAAACTTCGTCCAACAAAAAAGAGAAGTGTTTTAACATTCCAGTCTGCTTAGCTTTTATTCAATAAAATTTCGAAGAATTCAGTTAATGGTAATGTGTGTAATTTAATTAATTAAGTTTTCTAAATGTCCGTTAAGGTAAACAAACTTCAGTACTACATTTACTTTTAATTTACTTTATTAGGCAATTACAATTATAGTCCTTTCATTGCCTTAATCTTTCCATTACCCAAACACAAGCTGGAAAAGTTTGAAGGCTTTATTTTTCATGGCCGTTATCTAATATTGCGTTCAAAAAGTGGTACTGTTATTTGATCTTATCACTTTTACACTTTATTTTTAATAGTTTTGCGGAATTTTAAAGCATTTTCACACTTTCCTTGCAGATTTAGTAATGTTTTAAAGAAATCGTTTTCAAGGTAGTTCTTGATCAAGCAATAAAAATGTTTTCTGGCAGTTTTGTCCGGCAGGCATTGTTTTGGCTGCGATCCAAACAGTGCGCGAAACCGGAGACTTATTACATCGCCCGGAGTCCCGGAGCCCCGGAGCGACGAGAAAAACGAACTTTTAATTAAGATCACGGCAGAATCCTTGTCGGGATTTTCTTGGAAACCAATTCTTTCCTACACTTTTTTTCAATTCTTTACAATAAAATTCAGTCGTCAAGAAATTAATAGAAAACTTTGTACGCAATCAAACGTTCTGATAGACATTTTAATTGATTTTCTTGGTAAGTTTTGAAATTAATACTGATTAATAAAGTGCTACTGTGACGAACTTTTGATATTTAAATTTATTGTATCCGTTTAAATTCACTTCTCTCGCTCAGCACTTTTTATATAGTCAATTAATAGTGTACCTATTAATGTTGTAGGTAAGTAAAAACCATTTAGTCATTTTTGTTAAATCTTATCACCCTTTTAACTTCATTTTTAAAATGATAATTTCCACAAATGTATAGGGTGGTCCAAATTCGATGGGATTGCATGGGTATCTCGCTTAATAGGCAAGACAGAGAAACGGTTAAATAACCAAAAATGGGCAGTTTTTTGGGACATACTCAGAACCGTTTTCAAAAATATTCTATCATTTCCGGTTTTTGAGATATTAGAGAAAATCTATTTTTTTGTCATATTAATAATGTGTCATATCTCCGTTATTGTTGTAAATATCGAGAAAGTTTATTAACGATGTTTTTAGATATGTTTATGTTAAGTTTGATTACACTAAAATAAAAAAATTTACGCTCGCCTTTAAAAAGTTATGACACAAACTTACCTCTTTTTAAAAGGAAGCTATAGTTGGCTATGGCCTATTTAAATTTCTTATTTTTTTCCCATTTTAAATATATCAGAATTAATGTATTTATTTTTAATAATATGCAAGTTACAAAGGTTTATAATTTTTTTAAAGATGAGAAACAAAATGTAGGCTGTGAAAACAAAAAAAAACAAGAAAAACCGGAAATGATAGAATATATTTGACAACTGTTCTGAGTTTGTCTCAAAAAACTGCAAATTTTTGGTAGTTTAATAGTTTCTTTATCTTGCCTATTAAGTGAGATACCCATGTAATTCCATCGAATTTGGACCACTCTGTACACGTCTTGAAGTTCCCTAAAAACGTTTTGATTATTCTTGCGTTGGCGTTTATATTTGTGCACAGGGCCTACTAGAGAAGGATCTTGACGGGCTGTATCCCCGAGCCCCCAGTCTGAGTGGCTTCAAAAAAATTTTTGTTTTTGTTTAATATGCACGTTTTTTTTTGCTTTCATCATAAAAAATAGATTTTTTCATTCACAAGGGCCCTTAAATGTTAACTTCCCCGGGACCCCTCTTCCCTGTAGGAGGCCCTGTTTGTGCATATTTGACATTAGATAGGTACCTATAGTAACATTTTTTGTACAATTATTTTTGCAATAATAACTAATATAAGGCGTGTTGAAGCGTTTATGTTAATTCTATGTTATAAAAAATTGGTGTTAACAAAAATATTTTGTTTCCGTGATAGGATCTTGGTAGGATCTATAATAAATTTTGAAAAAACTATGAGTTTGCGACGTTTTTTAATAATACAAAAATTTAAAACACATTAGTTAATTTTTTTTTTAAACTGCTTTTACGACTACTTTAAATTTTAATTTTATGGGGGCACAATTTTTTTTTACATCTGAATGGCACGCCCTTTATTTTTGCAGGACAGGCAGCATGCTGTAGTTTGTCCATAGTAACTTTAAAAACATATAACTCCTTTGTTTTGAAGTAGTATTGGTTTATATCTCATAAACATGCTTTTATGCTTTAAAAATACAACTTGTAGTGATATTCCTCTATAAAACAAATTATATTTCCAATTATTTTATAATTATTTAACACAGACCGTTGTAAAATTTTCATTATTTACTGAATTAGTTTTTTCAGCAATGCATATCTGACAAATATTATATGATTTTGAATGATTTTCGCAAAAAAAAAAAAGATTTAAAAAATCGCATTTAATTTTTACGTACAGAATTAGACTAATAAAATATTACTATTACCCAAGAAGATCTTTGATTACAAAGTACTCAATTGGATGTCTAAATGACACTAAAGGAATACACAGTCTTTTACTATTAAAGCACTGATTAAGTCTTCAAATATTAAGGCTAAATATTTTTTGTATTATTTATCTCACCAATTCAAATAATGTATTGGATCTAACTCAAATTAAAACGTTGCCTGTAGTCTCATCGTTGTTTCTTATTTATGGTGGTATAAAGACGAAGACAATTATTTTTAATTACTTAATTAGATACCCAGGCATACCTGTACTCGTCGAACTCTATATAATTAAGCAAAAAGTGTCCCGTTTTTATAGTGCCTTGTAACGGTTATAAAAATCAATTGAGAAATAAATTATCTCTTGGCAGCAAACTGGGAATAAAAGGATCGAACAACACTATAGGTATCGAATTCCGGACTATCAGTGTTAGTGACATAACAAAGGGAGCCGATTGAGGTGACGCAGTTGCAGAGAGGGTTGAAGAAGACCCCCCCGAGGGCCTTATCCAAAGAGTCCGAAAAGGGTTTGTCACAAACACTTCATCTGCGGTAGCGAATTCTTCAGAAAACGTTATTAAAAGCTGTAAAACGTTTTTTGTTCTACACATTATTTGATTATGAAATTGATTAGTGTGCTACTTGGGGTGCACTTCTAGCGATTAAAAAACCATGTTAAATAAAAATGTTTTAAAGCTTTATTAGAACATTTTGGTTGCAAAGGATGGGCGCATTAGTAATTTAGAAGAGGTTTGATGTTTTCTTTGACGGCTTCATGACCAGCGCAATCGCAAAAATGACTTTTATTTTTAAATTTTTAATTTTTTTGTTTCTTTTTAATGTAAATTATCAATTGCATGTATAGCTCTGCAAAACATTCATTTCTGCTGTTTCTGATGCAATAAAAAAAGCCGATCAGATTCTAGCGACAACAATTCGTGTAAGCATTGTTCAGGGTGGCCATTCAGGATGCCCATACAGGGAGGGTATCTCGGTTATTATCAGAGATAGAAAAAAACCAAGTACCTACGTAGTCTCGATTTCTCTTTTGGCGAGGAATTCATTGCCGTAAACAGGCTTTTGATATCTTTTTTAGTTATTAAAATATAGCCAAAAACCGATTTTTGGCAATTTTCAAAAATGTTCAATATCTCGCTTAAATGTAAAGGTAGAGAAAAAGTTAAAACTAATTTTTGGCGTGGTTTTTTGTCCTTAATAAGATAGCAATATTCAATTATATATATATATTGATATATTACATTTAACTTTCTTTTAAAAGGCAACCATAAGCAAATTATATATATGTTATTGTAAAATAAATTTTTCCCATCGTTAACGATGGTTTTGACATTTAAAATATTTCATTAAAAACTTTACAGATAAATCGCAACGTAATTACTCTAGATTTGACGACCTATGTGCGATTTTGCAGGGATGTATAGTGCACATTTTATAAAAGCTGGATTATATTTTCATTCTGGGCTTAAAATGCGTTGGTTTAAAATGGTTTTATTATCACAACAAAATGTAAATATACTTACATCTATTATGCACTCAACTAATAAGTTTCTGGTTTCAATTTAAAATTATTTACAAAAATGTTATCCATTTACAAAACAAATTACGGTTATTACTTTAATTAATAAAAAGCAGAGACTGTCTACATCAGGTTAAAATGATATTATTTGATCTCAACAAAACATAGGTATTTTGTTTTTATAGTTGGTATGGATTTTTATAAAAATTATTGAATTAAAGTTTGCAAGAACATTATTTTAAGTCTTCCACATACAGTATACCGGGCAATTCAGTTTGACTATTGCAACCCTATAACGTTGTTATTATAGAAGGCATTTTCTATAAATCTTATACATTTTTAGACAGCAGATTTTCTCTTAAAAGTGACGTAACAATGTTTTTTTTAACGAAGAACTGTATCAGTCTGTCGACAGTCAACTTTTTAAAAAATTATATAATATAGTACGTTTTTCATTGATTTTAAAAAAGAATTTAATCATGTTTTGTTAAGTCAAATACAACGATATCATAATAAATAGTAAATAATTATTTTTAAACTCATTTTCTTACAAAAATTTTCGGTGTGGTTATTTTTTTTAATGCACCAACCGTTTAAGAATTTAATTCTCTATGAGATTTAATGAACAAAAGTATACTATGCATTTAAAAAAAAAAGTTATCTATCGCGAGTCTGATAATTTTCATGATAGAATATTAAAGTAACTTTATTTAGAAAAGAATCTTTTACAGTTTAAAAAAATATACAGTTTATAATATGGGTTTTCTCTTAAAATAACAAACTTATGGGGGTGCGACAGTTGGACTGAATCAAACGGTATACCTGCATTAAAAAAATTAAAAGAAAAAAAGAAAATCAAAACTCTTATGTTATTTAAATTTTGTTTGTTTAATTTAATATTATATTTATTACTATTACACTGTTAAAAAATTAGAAGTTTACTGGAAAGTTTTTTAATGCTGTTTGTTCATTATTAACTTTTTAGAAGTTAGTGGTGAAGAAAATATTTCTATTTTTACAGATGATGACGAAGATGAAGATAGTGACAATAAAGACCTTTCTCCACCACAAAAGAAACAAAAATCTGGATGGGATAAAACAGATATGTTGGAGCCAACTGTTCATGAATTTTTAGTGGACAATTCAGGTGTTGTGGAAGAAAAATTAACACATTCTAGTAATACTTTAGAATGTTTTGAAGCATTTTTTACACCAGTGTTAAAGCAAAGACTTTCAGATGAAACGAATAAGTTTTATAAGATGATATTGATAACTTTACACACTAGTGAAATGATAGAGGCAATGAAGAAAACCAGAGAAAGCGGTGAGATTTTGAAGCCAGTCTGCATGGTGAACTATAACGCAAATATGGGAGCTATCAACAAAACAGATATGCTACAGAGCTCAACCGAGTCAATAAGAAAATCAATTAAGTGGTATCAAAAAGTTTTCTTTCATTTACTAGATTATATGAGTGTTTTAAATGCCCATGCCATATACAAATTAAATTCTGGAAATAATATACCATTGGTACAATTCATCTTATCCCTTGTGAAGGCAACTGTTAATAAGTATCAAAATTTAAAACCGCGTACGAATTTTTTAAACGAAAATGCCACTTAACCTTTTTGACCTATTAAGAGAAATTTTCCATCAATATATCCAATATATGAGGAAAAAAAAATATCTAAAAGGTGCATTATATGCACTAAGCGAGGCGTTCGAAAAGAAACGCGATTCACCTGCAAAAATTGTAATGTTCTACTTTGCGTGGTGTCTTGTCTTGAAAAATACCATTCTCTTAAACGATTTTAGTTCTTAAAAACTAATTTTTTACTAATTTTTTATTATGCACAATTTTATTTTAGTTATTGTTATTTTTTGGTTCGTACGAACATCGTTTGTATATTTTATTTGTGTGCAAACAATAATTTAAAAATAAATGTAAAAATTTGTTACATTCTTTTTTACGTCGAACCTATACTCTGACTGCGGGAACCACATTAATACGCAAGGGGCAGGAATCTGACCGCGGGAACCGAAATAATTCGCACTACCTTTCGAACGTCTCACAGCAAACACGACTTCAAGAAACGAGTGCCACAGCGAAAGGGTTAATCGATTTATTGTTTATTATTATCGTAAATAGGTTTCTTATAAAAAAAGTTCGATACATAATGTAACATGCAATTTTAAGGGCTTGCAAAAAATACAGACAAAGAAAAAAATGAAAGTTCCATAATCAAAAGTATCAAACGTTTTAATCGTTGTATTTTTTTGTTTGTTTATATATTAATTTTATAACTTACAGTCTCTCAAATAATTTTAATTAAGATTTGACTACTTTCAGCCGTTTTATAAATTTTCACATGCCACTTGCTAATGTCATGTTTGTCTCTGCAATTCAAAAGTTTATTGCAAAACATAGGCAAACACATACATAAAGTTACCTGAAATTTCAAAAGCTGTCAAATGGTTCATATAAAAATTAAAAGAGTCACATAAGAAAAAGATTAATTGAATGATTTTAAAATCACAAAATTCAAAAATATGTATTAAATGTTTTTTCATTTCTAAACACATTTTAAAGGGACTGACAATTACAAATATAAAATATATTGTAATAAACATCAAAGCTTTATCTCTTAAAATATATTGGGAATGCTTACAGAGACGCTGCATTTATTGCACCTACGTATGGTACAGCTAAATTCTGCATTTACAAAATACTGCAAGCAGATGCAAAAATTTATAAATGGCATGCTTAAATGTCTTTTGCTAGTACAGAAGGACTGCTGTATGAACACAACGAATAGATTCCAAAACCTACTTGATTTAGTGCGATCGTGCATCATCTGTAGGGCGGAATACTTGTGAACCAGATATTTACGAGAAGGTAATCCAACTGCTATCGATTACTGTAGCAAACATTCTATTCATAGTAGAAATTACTGAAATAAGTAATGCTTAAAATTGTGCATTCTGGTAATGCCTTATACGTAATGTAAAGTGGACGTTTGTTGAGACATTTCAAGAAATAATAGCTTGAAACACCTTTACGTGTTTAATCTTTCTGGCAAGCTTATCCACTTGTTCCGTAGACTAAAAGAACACAAGGGATGAACCGATATATCCCCTACCCACCGACCCATATACAACATAACTACAATGATCGGGGTGGTAAGATTGAGACGTTCGACCCTGTTGTTTATTACCTTACCTATTCCCATGAAATATGACCAAATTATATTGGCCTCTTCTTCAAAACAACCAACTTATCGATACTTCCAATCCTCTAGAGTCCATAATAATTTCGTGTGGCCGTTTCTTCTAATAAATTTTCTTTTAAGTGAATTGAATAAAGAATCCACAGTCAGTAATTTATTAACGGGTAACAAATGGATATTTCGTGCAGATACAACACTAAAAGCTTATAAAATAAACTAACTTTGTCTTCTGTAGCTTTATATTACGACGTTTTGCCGCCATTAGTTATATCCGGTTGGGTTCACGCGACTTCCGACACACAGAGGAATCAGGAAGAACTACAAAATATCGTTTCAGCCAAGAATTAATGAAAAATGTTTCCGCGCTCTCTTAGGCGCACACGACGTGTCAAGAAATGCACACAAAACAAAATGAAATATTACCAAAACAATACAAAACGCAAAAAGCCAAAATATTACACTGCGCAAGTTTTTTTACAATTGGCATTATATTACAGCTCGATAATATTTTGGGAACGGGCAGGTTTAGCTTGAGAGACACAAATTGCTAGTTGGCTATGTGCGCAAAATACCGGCGATTATCCTGAAATCGGCAGTTCTGCATTCAGGAGGTTTTGTTTAAAGGTAGCTGTAGATTTTCTCCATGAAGCTAATTACATTAGTCTAATGCAGCCCATAACTATTTACACTCGCAGATATATAGAGTTGGCTTAAACATTTTAAACAATTGCTTGTGCTATGTAGACAATAGCAAATTTACAGAATGACGAACTTAATTCAATGATTACTTTATGCATCCCTTTTAAATAAATAGTGTTCTAAATTACTGAAATCCTTTAATTATTTTAACAAAATGCAAATTTTAAGGTTTATTGCTTTTATTAATTTTTTAAATGTTTAAGGACACTAACAACTTAACAAACTACTGCGCACTTGTACAGGCATGACCTATTTTTGATGTCCTTACAGGGTACCTCGGTTATTATCAAAGATAGAAAAACACTAAGTACGTAACTCCATTTCTTTTTTCGAGAGGAATTCATTGCCGCAAACAGATTTTTGATCTCTTTTTAATTTTCGAAATATAGCCAAAAACTGATTTTTAACAATTTTCAAAAATGTTAAATATCTTTCTTAAACGAAAAGGTAGAGAAAAACTTTATATAAATTTTTGCATGGTTTTTTCAGTAAGGGCGGCGTTATTTTTTTTTTTTGCTTAGGTATACAGGGTGTCCCAGATTACATTTCCAGCATGGGGATCTCGCTTATTATAAGAGATACAGGTTTGTTTAAATTAGATGAATTATTCCTTAGTGTAAGAGGAGCCACAATCTATTTTTAAAAGTACAAAATTCCTTGTACTTCAGATGTTATTGCAAAAAATATGAAAATGTCGAATTTCTTTTTTCTTTCATAACTGTGTAAAATAGATAATTCTAACTCTTTATGGATTTGGTTTGGATTTTTGGTTAGTTTTTCGAAGAAACCATATTCTTCTAAATTTATTTCCAAATTTCTGTAATTACACACTCTTCGTTGCCTTTTCTCAAGATATAGCTCTAAGTATATTCGCTCAGCATCTACACAGTTTTTATGGTAAAGAATATAGCATCTCAACATGTCAAATTTTTCGCTATTTTTAAATGTTGCCATCATTATAACAATTACTACAAAGACTATCGAATTACACAACAACACTATAACATCCTAATAAATGATACCGCAGACAAATAGTAACTGTCATTTGGCATTTAATTAGTTGTTTTTTGTTTTTATTTTCATAGATAGCTTGATAAGTCATAGGTAAAATACGATTTTTTCTCATTTTGTGACTTGTTTATAAAAATAGGTATAGCAAGTAATATCTCATTTAAACGAGAAAACAAAAGCACAGTTAACTATTCCATAGCCAACTTCGCGGCTCCTAAGAAAAAATGGAATTAGGGGTAATATCTCGAAAATGGTAGGTGTTGAAAAAAATATAAAATAACAGTTACATTCTCCATGAAAAAGTACTTCAAGAAAGTACAAACAAATATGTTCTAAGGATTAAGACAAAAAAGTTATGAGAGAAAAAAGAAATTGGACATTTTCATATTTTTTGCTATAAGATCTGAAGCACGACGAATTTTGTACTTTTAAAAATTGATTGTGGCTCCTCTCGTCCTAAGGAAAAATTCATCTAATTTAAACAAACCTGTATCTATTATAATAAGCGAGATCCCCATGTTGGAAATGTAATCTGGGACACACTGTATAAATATCGATATATTACACTTATCTTTCTCATTTTAAATAACAAGCATTATTGTAGGCTTCCACGGCCGATGTCCAACATATAGAGGTTGTTTCCGGGTGAGAACCGCGTCGAAGGTTTCTTCATAACCGACGTTTCGTCCTCCTTCATCGGGGACATCTTCAGGGTTGTTGGTTAAACTGGGTTATACTTGAAGTTCTCAAATGCTTTTGGGGAAAAAGTTGTAGATTTTTTTACGCCCTATAAAATGAAAACATTATTTTTTTTCAATATTGCTTAAATTCTTAGATAAATTACAAACTTGCATTTTTTTAAATGGAAACTAATGTTAGCTAGGGTCTCATAAAAGATCATTTTTTCCTCAATTAAATTATATAAGGTTTAGTGTTAGGGTAATGGGGTAAGGGTAATGGGGTAAGATGACGAACACTTACCAAAAAGTTTAAACTAAAAATACAGCTGCTTGACCTTGTTTAAGTTCTTTATTGAACCATAGTCACGTTGGGTTACATGTTACCTTTCTGAATAAAAATAACAATAGTATCTTCTGGGTGTATGTTTTTCCCAAACCAATTTTTTTCTTAACTTCGTCAACTTGCCCCGGCCTCCCCTATTTATTTTCATATTTAGGCTCAAAACAAATCAAATTCATTAGAAAGTCCCTATGAAGCTAAAGAGTGTTATGAATTTAGGTTGACCACCCTTTATATTAGGCAAGAATTTGAAGACTTTTAACAATAAAAATTCATTCAATGAAATCAATGTTGTTTTAGAGGAACGTCGTTGCCAGCTATGAACGTTGCTATAAGACCTGCAGGTGGGTAAATAGTAAATAAGATTGCAACTGTAAAGAGAGAAAAGTCTTGAAACCAGTTTCGAGATTAATCCTTCTGAAAACAAATGGTTTAAATTTTTAACTGAATCATTTACTTAAATAATTGAAGCAATGACGAATTAAATTGTTTTTAATTCATTAAGATACTTTTTCCTTTCGCGATTATCTGATTTTAAGACAGCTGACAGCTTAATGCATAATAACAAGTAACTAATATATATTCCCGCAGGTAACATCCCACGTTAAGGTTACAGTAAACCACGGGAGTATCCGTATGAAATATTTAGTATCTTAATAATAAAAAAGGAATAATTCTATAATTCATGCACATAGCGCATTTTATGCCTTCGCGTCATCCCATCTGTCTACAAATTAGGTTTGAGCACAATTCCGGGTCTCGCTTCACTCTCAATTTAAATATTCTTCCATATTGCCACTTTTTGTGCAGCGTTTTAAAAGCATCATCAAGACGTTGCCTTTATTCTGGCATTGAACATTGAAATGAGCGTTACTTTTGCAAGTGAAATAAAGAAATGGCCTTCTCCTGTTATCTTGCAAATGCACATTTTACTCATTTGATTGCAATTCGATGGGTGAATGAAAAACGGTTCACTGACGCACAGTTTGGAAAGATAATTTCTATTTATTATAAACCCAATAGAGGACATAATTTTTCTAAAAACAAAAACAAACTTACCTTTTACAAAAAGATGAAAAAGTTATTTTATTGCTAAAATTTAGTACACTATTAATACACAGGTAGTTTAGACGAAATAAGGTTCTTTTTACACTATTTAGGCATTTAGAGGGACAATAAAACACATGTGTTTTGAGGGTAACTTTGTTATTATGAGAATTGCAACGTCACTTAAATTAGCAAAGTTGGGAAAATTTTCAAGACAAATTAATGCAATTTTGACATTTGTCCTACATCTTCAAAATTTTTTATACAGGGTGTTTTAAAATCGAGTTTAAGTATTGGGATTTCGTTTATTATAATAGCTAGAGCAGGGATGGCAAATAGGATTTGATCAGTGTGCCAAAATAACATAAAATTTAATACAAATTTTTCCCCGTGCCAACGTATTCAACACGGGTTAGGTTACACCGCTGGTAACTTTTTCAAAACTAGTTAGGTTAGACCGCTGGTCTTTTCCAAAACTAGTAAGGTGAGACCGCTGGTGACTTTTTTAACACAGAAAAAGATACTTAGCTTACTAATTGAAAATAACTGAAACATGTCAAAAAAGTTTAAAATTTTAACAACAAATTTATTCATACAATTCTTTAGCGTGCCATCGAAAATCTCTCGCGTGCCAACTTTGGCACGCGTGCCACCTATTTGCCATCCCTGAGCTAGAGTATAGGTTTCGGTCCATTTCAACTATTTCTTAAAAAGCATTATACCACTGATTTAACTATTTATTTAATACAAGTTTGGGACATAATTGCACACATTCTTTAGATGATTTTATATTCGGATAGTGATCTTTTTCCAATCGTGTAATAGTTTTTACACATACATAGGTAAAAACTTTTGTGTTTTACGTTCAGACAATTGAAGTTTAAATTCTTTTATACTAACGGAAGTTTCGCAGATTGAATTATTCAGAGAGACAATTTTCTAAATGTGTTTATTACAAGTTAAGGCTTGACAATGGCGAAAAACATGCTTCAGCGAAGGGATCATTAAAAAAAGGTTTTGAGAATAGTAGGGTATTTTTCCTGCTCCAAAAATTATATTATAGATGGTGGTACAAACAGTTTTAAAATCCTTCACAAAGTCAGTAATAGAGTCAACCACTTAGCTTTACTGTACCCTAGTAGTTTTTCATACTGAACATACATCACAAAATACCTTAAAATTTTCAACTCGTATAGAATAGATATAAAAGTTTTACTGTTACAACTTTAATATGAACTGGTCAAAAATGCATTTTACACCAATACTAATACAATTGTTCCAAATGTGGCCGCCACAATAAACACCAATTAGTCAACTTCCACACATTTTTTTAATATAAAGGACAAAATTGAGTTTTAAATAAAGGACTGTCCTCTATAATAAAACAACGTATTGTCACTCTACTTATCATACTTTAAATTTTACTTCAAACATCATGGTCAAATTTATAAAATTGCGCTTTAGACAACAACCCTTATAAATCAGATCGTTGTAGTTTTGTCGTTACCATGACAACCAATCAAGAAACTAAAAATGTTATATCCTAGTATCTACTTGTCATCATAATAAATTCGTAAAAATGATTCTGGAAATTCCCCAAAGAACAATAGCGCAGTTCAATCTATATTATTACTATATAGTATAAGGGTGCCTTCAAATTGGAGAATAACAGATCTTATGTCACTTATTGTTTAATATGAAGAAATGTTGAACGATCTTTTGTTGAACTAAATACAAAATTTGAATTAGTTTTAACATGATAAACCAACTGCTCACAATGCAGAAACGGTATCAAACTATTTATTAGAAATATTTCCTTACTGGGTAGGTACCACAGGTCCCATTGCATGGATTCCCAGGTCCTTGGACCAAACCCTTCTTGATTTTTTTTGTACGGAAAGATATTGAAAATACAGTGTACAAAAAAGCCTGATAGTGTTAATGAGCTGAAAACCAATGTAGGAGAAGCTATAGCAGAAATCAGACAGAATACTTTAATTAAAGGGCAAAGTGAAAATGTGTGTTCTACAAAATGGTGGTCACTCGAAAGCAATATTACAATTATTGATTAAATTTGTAGCCATATTAATTAATATCTAAGTTATTTGTTATTGATTAATTAAATTGTTTTTACTAGTAATTTCAATTAATTCTGATAGTGACATAAAACAAATTCCAAGGCATCCTTGTAAGGCATTTGGCTCAAGGAAAGCAAAGAATTAAACAAAATCACAAATGTTATTGCCTTAACACATTCATACATACAAAAATTATGTGTATTTTAGCAAAAAACGAAAACTACTATTTGTAGTTTTTGTATTTATCCCTTGTAAAGCCTTTCAAGATTTTCTAATTATAAATTTCTTCTAATCACATAATTATCCGTAACCGCTGTATCGATAAAACTAATGTAGTAGTATTTATGTTAAATTTTGACGCAATTATCCTTAAAAGACAAAGCGGTAATTATGGGCTCATCAAAATACCATAATCGATAGCAATAACCATGAAATGCTTCATTTCTCTTCCCCACGTTATAAACTTAAAGTCTCCTTAACGGCACCAAAGATCTGGCATAAAATTTAAAGCGACAAAGGAAAATAAATAGAGACCGGCACTAATGCCCAAACATTTACAAAGGATCGTTTTTTACCTAAAGGGCATAATTATTGGAAGGTATTTCAAAACATCGCTGTAACAAGTCAACTCTAATTTCCAATTTGATAAATTATTCTGTTATTTATGAAGCTATATGAGTTCCAAAGATAAACTTGCTGCTTATTTATGCTAATTAGGAGGTTTCCATGTAAACAAATGCCAATTTACTAAATTCAAAATGAAGTTGACGCTGCCTTTTTATAAAATACACCATTTAAATATTTAATGTACCCAGACGCGACAAATTTCTATGTAATTAGGGAAAGTTAAAATAATTGCCAGTTATTTATTTTATCTTCTTAATTTATCACCCTTACAATAGGTTTGTACCTTTGTAATAGCTTTATTTATAACGGCGTATACTTATTAAATTAGCTATAAAAAAAATACAACTGCATATAAAGATATTTAGGTGTTTCATTATTATTTATGTAATTTTATGTGCTTAAGCTTAAACTAAAAATTGTTAAGAAAATTTAATTTTTTTTTTTTACTTAAAGACATACATTTATACGATTATGATTATATTGAATTTTAATGGAAAAAACAATTATTTTTGTACAATTGACCAGAGTTTACTAAGAAGGGATGTAAACTGGCCAATTACAACTTTGCGTTATCGGCCTTAGCTTATCGGTCGATTTCCAAATAATCAACTAATTAGTTTACAGTTTAAATGATTATTCAATCTTTGCATGTGTTTGTCACTCTACATAGATTTTTTTCCCGATTTTATTAATTTTGTCATAAACTGACTTTTTCTCATGTTTTCTGTCTTGTGCTAGCTACTTTATTTTTTCTCATTTGAGGTTTCTATCCGTTGCTGGTTTTTTTAACTTCGTCTTGCCAGGTTTTTCCCGGTCTACCTCTTTTATTTTTTTCGCTGTGACTTTTCTTCTTGGCTTTTCCTGTTAATATTTCTTTTTTTATTCTATAAATGTGACCGAATTATCCTAGCTGTGTTTCAGGTATTTTTGTTTCAACTGACATTAACTTTAATATTTCCCCGCATTCCCGCTGCGTTCACACGGCTACTACTTTTGTTTGTGCTTGTCCACGTTTTACTACCGTTTAAAAGTGTTAGAGTTACTACCTATTTTACCGCTTCCACTTTTGTCCGCTTTGAAATTCCTCTATTTTCAAAAAATTTTGTCTGTTAAATATTCTTCCCTCTTTTCCTGTTCTTTCGCTTATTTTCTTGTTCCTCCCTCCATTTTTCTCCATGATCACTCCTAATTATATAAAGCGATCTCCCTGTTCCAACCTCAGCCCATCTAAAGTGGTGTTATGCCCTTTCTTCTGTGTTGTAACGATCATAGTTTTAGTTTTTTCTGAATTTATTTTCATATAAATTTTTTTCAATACCTGGTTTACAGTTTGTAGATTATCTTGTAGATGCTTTTCTGTTTCCACGACTATAAGCATATTCTCTTCGAACATTAGCTAAGTTGTGTTTATTTTTTCCATGTTCTAGAAACCAAGGTAAAAAGGTCGCATTTTTTGTTGTAGGTACTTCTTTGGACCATAGACCTTGGCCTTTCTAAATTTTGACCCCTCAGAATTTGTCCAGTACGCCTAGGTAAAAAAAGACCCTGGTCACTTGGCGCTAGCCTGGGCTGTAGGGTGGTTGATCCATTTGTTCCCAACCAAATGACATGATTAACGTTCGATTAAAGCAGAAGTGTGTTTTCCTGGGAAAGCATCTTCAGCAGAAACAATTTCGTAGAGAACCGTTCTCTAAATTAACGAAAAATGCTAGGAGGCTATATACAAGGTGGTGTTTCTCATTCTACCCGCACATATCGCCGAATGCATTCGCCGAATTTAACCACGAATGATTCATGAAACGTTCGTGGTCGATTGTACTCGTCCACACATCTCGATGTAACCGCTCGCATGTCATGAATGTCCTTTGATGCAAACAGAAAAACCGACTACAAACGCATCGTCGCTCGCCTTCGATACGAATGCCGAACATCTTCGCACGATGGCGAATACACTGTCTACAAATTCCAAGTCGATGTCCAGCAGCGAATCTTCGGCGATGTGTGGACTGTAAAGGTAGCATCATAGTGAACTCAACAATGATGGAAATTATGTATTTTCGAATATTCCTCCTATTATTGACTTTTACGTGCTTCTCAAAATATGTGAAACGTGCTTAACAATTATCATGGGCGATCGTTAACGCCTTCCCACGGATATTAATTGGGCAATTAAATGTTTGAATCAGTTTTTTTTTTGCTGATCTTACTATCATTTGTTTCAAGAGTTTCTTTCTGATGTGGAGATATGTGTATTTGCTGCTCTATTTGTTACATCAAATTTCGTGAAACTATTTATGATGCAAACATTTATTAGAAAACCAAAAACCTGCTTCCACCAAATTTTGGAAAGTCTTCCTACATAATAGTACATCCTCTCTTGGTCCCTGTCGTACTATTTTCTCATCACTACTATTACTATATTTTCTAAATCCTCTTCCTTATCAGTATCATAACCAGTAACCAAAAATTCACTCTCACTTCCATTTTCATGTTTATTTTGTAATTATTTAAGGTCCTCAATATCTTCACGACGCACCATCTTTGTTAGTGGTCAGGCAGAAACACTTTTTTAATTTAAAAGTGTAGTTTTTAAACGCCGCAAGCAACTTTATTTACTAAAGAAAAGCTTCCTGTACTCAGAAATGTCAAATAGTTGCAGAAAACATATAAATGTAGCCAGCCCACAATTACACTTCGAACAAGGGCGGGAAAAACATTCGAAAGTGGTACGCTTTATTACGCAATCCGTGGGAAAGGCTTAATTAATATTCAGACAGCAAATACATAGTACTTTTTATTTCGAAAGGTTTGTTATTCTACCGTTTAAAAAGATAAAAGCGCCTATCACAAGTAAATGCACCATATCTTGCAATACAAAAATTGTTCATCAACATGTATAAAACAGTTACAATCTTAAAAATCGATATTCTACGATCTACACTTAAGTCTGTTTTATAGTACCTATACTATTTTTTCGTTTAAGAAAAACGTATACCATTTTTAATACAAAAATTTCGTTCAAGAATTTAGCATGGAAAATATGGACCATTTACATTGTACTATTTTTTGGTACGAAAACTCCAATATATTTTGGTTACTTTTTAGTAACTTTTATCATATTTTGTTGGCACCTTGAGTAACCATGTCAAATGTTTAATTTGAACACAGAACAAAAAGCGAATCATTTTCAAATTTAACGTAGGTATATAACGCTTGTCCCATTCTACATATTTATTCCTACAAAATAAATTGTGAGGGATTAACGGTAATAAGTACTTCTAAAATTTAACATCGCTTGATTGTTGCAGTTAACCTAACCCACAAATGACATGCGATCAGATACAGTAACAGTAGAATACGCATGCGCCCATATTAAAATTGGACGCATTTAGGGCACGTAGTAATTTCGAACGAATTTTTCGTTCAAGATTTTTAATTTCTGATTGACACCGTACTAGAAAATCGTATACGATTTTCTTAAACGAAAAAATAGTATAGTATAAAACAAGCTTTATACAGGTTTAGCAAACGACAGTGTTATTTCGTATTTCGAAGAAAAGCAATTAATTTTACACCCACATACACCCAAAGAACGCGCTCTATTTAAATTTTGGTTTAATAAAGACAGGCGCACGCCCTAGAGGAGATTAAAAAATAATACATCTTACACATATAGTTCGAAGTTAATAAAACTGATAATAAATTATGACTTTTACGCCAAAAGGGCTTATCAAGATTTATAGCAAACAGGAAATGGCCAACCGTGTAGCAAAATTACTACTATTAAACATTTTAACAATATTAAAATCCAATTATAATTAACTTCCATACGTTTTAACTGTTGCAGGGCAGTTTGCTTTGCATTAAAAAGGGTTAAGTTCGCATTATTAAAACCAATTATATTTCTTAATAACCATCACCCACAGTCTTAAATTTTTAAATTAAAATAACGCGTAACGGATCTGCATGTAAATTCAGACACTTTAATAGAGTTGTAAATTATAATTTGATTACAATACACGTAGGTGGTATTTTAATATAAGCAGTAATTTACAAACTGAATATAAATATTGATTATATAATACTTTACACTAACTTAACAAGAAAATATTTTCATTCTCATACGTTATAGTGAGAAGCATTACTTGTAACGTTAATCGGTTACTACATAAAATCTTGCAACTTGCGTTTTCGTCCAGTAGCGATAATTTCGAAGATTAATGGGTATTATTACAACAATTTTAACCTTTTTGGGACAGATGAATTTTAAAGACGGCCACCTTATAACCGCCTGAGGTATGTTTAATTAAGATGCAGGTCTTGCAATTTGTGCCAAATTAGTTTTTGATTTATTGTTGAGTTTGAAAGTTATGCAATATTCAAAATTAACAATTATGTATTATTAAAATAGTTTCATATCATACTGTTTTAGTTACTCAAGTTTTGTTACAATACAAACGCATTTTGCTTTTAAACTAGGAAATAATTTGATGAACGTGGCAGCTACATCGCAATAATAGAGTTTACATTTGAAAAATTGCAGACATTTTATTGATTAATGAAGGAGCTGAAATTTAAGAAGTTGAATGTAAAAGAGGAGGAAATATTTTTATTATTTCTTAAATAGCATTACTGCCGGTGTGAAATAATTACATTTTTAATCAATATCTAATTACGATACGTATGCGGTACCAATAAATGAGCTTAGTGATCAATTTAAACATTGGAAAACGAACCGGGACAAATACAGCTTGGCAAAGATTTTGTGATAGGAGTAATCAATAATATCAAAACTTTTTTCCACAAATATTTTTCTGTGTATGTTTTTTTTTAATGGTTGATAAAATTTTCTATCCTTCAGAATACATAAAAAAAGTATACTTATGTAATTAAAACAAAAAGTTGAGCAAACATTTGATTGTGGAAAATACATTTTATTGAATTTTCTGCGATTTACAAAATTACAAAGTTTATAAAGGGTTACCTCTTAAAATAACAAAGTTTTAGGAAGCTATAATCAAACTAAATCATTTTTGTGATTATTAACAATATTCTTTAAAATGTACTTCATGATTTTTTTTATGGCATTTTGTTTTTATATTTTCTTATTTTTTTCACGCGTTACATCTAAAATATGACCATACCATTTGTTTGAATTTGGCCCGTTGCTAAATTATATGTCAATTAAATATCACCGCGAATATTTTAAGTGGTGATAGAGGACCTTTTTCTAAGAAAAAATTTCAAGTAAAATTTTTTCCTAAAATCAAATGCTAAGCTGATATCAACACTAACTTGATTTTTTTACATTTCTGCCTTTTTAAGACTCTGTAGCCGAAAATATCAATTTTATCGTAAAACATTTTAATGCTTTTTAATAGAGCATGAAATTCTCTACAAAATTAGTTTTATTTATTTTTTGTCTACAGGCAATGGTTTGAGAGTTATAAAGCAGTTTGTACAAAAAAATGTAAAAAATTTACAAAATTTAATTGTTTCTTAGACTTTGCAACCGCTGTATCTTTAAAACGAAAGGTTGTACAAAAAAACCGACGGCCCATTCCGGATAGCAAATTTTATGGGCTATAACTTTAGTCTAGTGAAATTTTTTGAAAATCAAACCGATTTTCCGGAAAAGCTGAAAATAAGGAATAGAGTGCAAAAACAAAATTTCCTACAAATATTGTTTTGTATTTAAAAATGCTTTTAAAGAGAGTGCGATTACGTGATTGAAAATGATGGAGGTCATTTTGAACATTTATTGAAGTAATTTTGTGGTTACATGTTAATTGTATTGCGTCCAGATGGATTTGCATTGTTTTGCATTTTATCGTTTTTTTTTCACCTTTTCACTATTATAGACATTTCTATGATACATTTAGTTTTATTGAACAATATATTTACCGAAGTTGTAGTCCGTTAAATGCCTTATCCGCAATAGGCATCCGTTTTGCTATACGACGTTTCGTTAAAAAGATGCGGCGTTTTTAAAAATGTACATAACATTTATATGCAATTTTACAATTTTCTGTTAAATTTGTTCGTTAGCTCCTTAAAAAAAAATGATAAGGGGTGGTTTTCTGAAGAATTTCAAACTTCATAAAAAGCTTTAAAACTGATGAGATCCATAATTTTATGAATGTTGCCGATGCTATGGCATTTTTAAATACAAAATATCATAATACCGGGAGTTTTTGTTTTTCGAAAACGATAAAATGCAAAACAATGCAAATCCATCTGGACGCAATAAAATTAACATGTAACCACAAAATTACTTCAATAAGTGTTCAAAATGAACTCCATCATTCAATTATGTAATCGCACTTTCTTTAAAAGCATTTTTAAATACAAAACAATATTTGTAGGAAATTTTGTTTTTGCACTCTATTCCTTATTTTAAGCTTTTCCGGAAAATCGTAGATTTTCAAAAAATTTCACTTGACCAAAGTTGTAGCGAATAAAATTTGGTATCCGGAATGGGCCGTCGGTTTTTTTGTACAACCTTTCGTTTTAAAGATACAGCGGTTGCAAAGTCTAAGAAACAATTAAATTTTGTAAATTTTTTACATTTTTTTGTACAAACTGCTTTATAACTCTCAAACCATTGCCTGTAGACAAAAAATTTTAAATAATTCGTCATTTTTTTTTCCTTTTTTTAATTTTATATTTAAGAGTGTTAATGAAATTCGATTCATTTTGTTTTTTTTTTAATTATGAGCGCTGCACTGGATTTTCTGATGGTTAGAGAATCTTTTTTTCTTATTTTAAAAATACATCAATTGTTAATAAAATATAATTAAAATCTGTTTATTTTGTAACAAAATCGGTGACAATTAAAGTATAACCTATTTACAAAGCTGTCCTAAATAAAACTCAATCAACATACGTTTTAAAATTACATCTAAACTGGTTTCTCATATTTTTCATAGACAATTGATTGCTTCTTAAAGAAATTTGTATGTACCTACTTTAGAAAAATGTTAAATTTGGAATAACTTTTGAAATAAGTTTTTTTTTCATTTTGATCTAATTTAATAAATTTGTTTTAAGGGTAGTTCACACGGTGACATTTAATGTCGCGACAGCGATATTGACAGTTCGGCATTTGACGTAAGACTACCATATTTTTATATTTTGACATAACAGACAAATAATATAGTTTTTGTGCGATCGTACTAGAAACAGCTGTTCGACGGACGCGTTAGCAACCATAAAGTACTGCATTACCGGCCCTATCCTTAGCAACGGCCGTAAAAGTTACTTTTCAGGCCGTTGCTAAGGAGAGGGCCGGTAATGCAGTACATACGCCGTCATCTGTCAGTGACAGAATGTCACGTAGTTTCTAACCTATAATTTTGAAAATGACTAAAAATTTAAATTGTTTTTAATTCGATCGCACAAAAAATGTAATATGCACCTCGGTCAAAACGTACTTTTTCGGCCTTGCCTGTTTGCTGGCCTCGACTACGTCTCGGCCAGCAAACCAGACGCGGCCGAAAAAGTGACACTTTTTGGCCTTGATACATAAATAACTATTGTTTGTCATCGATTTCGAATTTATCATGTACCCAATAGATGTTCCAACGATTTTAGAGCATTATCAACAAATAGCAAGTTCAAAATAATTAGTTGCTCTACAACACTCGATGCTGCAATTACCAGAGCGGCCATTTTTATTTTGAAGTCGCGACTTTCAATTTGGGTATTTCACACGGTGACATTTAAAGTCGCGACTTTAAATGTCACCGTGTGAACTACCCATTACAATATGATATAATACAATGTCTTATAGCTAAGTAAAAAAAAACACAAATAAAACAGCACAGTTTTGTTTAGAGGGCAAAATATTTTTTTTACAGGATGGTTTTTCATCATTAAGTAAAGTCAAATTTTTGAAAATCATATATGGCACCTATAAGAAATAATATCGAAAAACAAGTTAATAACATCGTTATTGCAGAATACAATTTTGCTTCAAAAAGTTCTTACGAAGTTTAAGCCTTTTTGTTTCCAATTTTCTTTTTAATGAAAACTGTGGCAGATATCTATATTATTATTTAACATAAATCTTAAAATCTTTTAATGAGCAGCATTCCTTGTAAAAATATTAATTTTAATTAGTCTGTATTTAATTGTTTATTATAATTAATTTTTTTAATATTTTAAATACTTATAGCTATACCCAGAGTATATGGAAAACGATGAATCGTAAAATTCGATAAAATTTTGATGTATATTTTTCTTAATGTTTTCGTAAACTAATATTTAACACTAGAACCGCCGGAAAATGTCACTACCTTCAACCGCCGTTACCGGTCATTTTGACCGCTGTGTTTAAATTAAGCCTTCTTACTGTTTGTAAAATTTTATTACGTATAATAACACAAATAAAGCATAACTAAATAATATAATAAAATTGCGCGAAGTTTAAGTACTTAAAAATAAATATTTTAACTAAAAATATTTTAAAATAAATTTATTAGCACAATTTAAACATAATTACAGTTGTTCGTACACTTCCAGCACATTTTCCGCAGACATATTTTTTACACAAATCATAAACATTTGCAGTTTTGTCTGACTTATATTGTTTAATTTGGCATTGGTGTCTTTGGAAAGCTTTGGGTTGTCCTTTACTGGCTATTCTTGGAGTAGTACTTTTTTGCAAATTCTCTTCTAAGTTCTTCAGGAAGATGTAATATAAAATCTCTTCTTGTCGTATTTTGACCTGCCACTTTCTTATAAATAATCCACGCATTAATTAATGCTAGGTCTAAGATATTGTGGAAATTGTGAACAGGACATCTTCGTGAACCTGCATTTATGGAATTTTTTTTGCCGTTTGATCTAAAATGTCAACGCCACACTTTGTCTCATTGTAAACTATAATTGTTTCCGGTTTTTTCTTCTTTTCTTGATTTATAGTTGTATGAAGGGTACTCAAAATTGTTTGCTTGATATATTGTCAGTGTACTATGATCAAGTTTCATTATTGTAGTAGAATATAATCATTGCATTTTATTGTTTTTGCAAAGGTATTAGAATTTCTTTTCGTGCCCGTTTGTTAGTGCCAACTATTTTAGTATTTTTTATAGCGAACTTATTGGCCAGTTCCACACTAGTGAAGAAATTATCGGTAGTTACATTTCAACCTTTATTCGAAAGCAGTTCCATTAAATTTAGTACAACATATTCAGCAAGTGGCTGGTCAAACGGGCGCGTCTTTTCTTTTCCTAAATAAGGAAAACCGTTCAGCAAATACTTTGTTTTTGTGTCGGCTGCCAATCACTGCCAATCAAAACTTTATTCCAAATTTATTTGGTTTCTTGGACATAATTGAATAAATCAACATCTCGCTTTTGTTTGTGTCACGAAAAATGTCAGTCCCCATACAATTGACCATAATCCTTCCAAATCCATTGTTCCAGCACCGTAAGCTCCTCGAGCTAAAAGTGTTGCAATGAACGCATCGAATTCGTGCAAGGATATGGACCAGTTATCATCCTGCAATCGTCCTCGTGCCTCAGTTTCAGTGCATTTCTATATATGTTTTAGCATTGCAGTGTTCACAAATAACCAAAAAGCACTTACTACAGAATACACAGACACATTCCGCTGCATAAAGAGTTGGTCCAGGGTAATCACGAATTATATTTATCTAAGTGCACGTCCAGAAGAAGGGCTGTTAGGTGCTATAACCTCCTAAACATGCCCAGCTTTTGAAGTTTGATTACTTCCGACTAGTAGAGTGACAAAGTTTTTTCGCATACAATGTTGGGTAACGTTGCTTTCCGGTACATTTGGTGTACTTGGTGCATTTGATGTACTTGGTATATTATATATTTGATGTACTTTGTACATTTGATGTAGGTACTTGGATTAGTAATTACATCAATTTTACTGCTGCTAGATTTCCTACTACCCTCATCGTTTGTACCATCCACAAGTGTATCTTTCTACTTCTTCTAAATATTTTAGCGCTGCCTCTTGTGTTAGGTCATGAGATGAACACATTTTGTCAATTCACTAGCACTAGCACTACAAAAATTGTTGGTCTGGATACTATATATACATAGCAGATCAGTATATTATGCATTATGTATAACAATATTCCGCTAAAGAAGTCCAACTGGCAGGTATATAACTTGCAAAATCATGAAATATAAAACAAGTAACTATTAATATTCATAACAAAATAAGCTAAAACACTAAAACAATGAAAAATCGTGTGTAATGTAAACATTTTTAAAAACGGTCAAATTGACCGTATTTGGCGGTTTAAGGTATAGAATTTTAATTTTCATAGAAAGATTTTTTTTTAAATTTTGAAACTTGGTGTATCATAAGATTAAAAGAAGTTAGGAAAATTCGTGAAAGCGCATAGATGTACTCAAACGAATAACCGAACCAGCTCAATTTAAAGAACGCGAACGGTCAAATTGACCGCTGCGGCGGTTCTAGTGTTAACCAGTCCTGTAAAATACACAAATCGCTAATATTAAAGTGGTTAATTGAAATTGCAAACACAACGTTTGTAAGCAACTACATTGGTGCTATATTGATGCAAGAGCTAAATCAAATGTCTGTTCATTAGAGATTGCTGTTTCAAGGGTTAAACAAACACTTCATTTTCAGGCCTATAATGCTAACCGAATTCGATCAAGTAGTCTAAAACAGTAGTCGTCAAACCGGCGCGGCGCCCACAGGCGCATATTTGCCTGTCTATACATTTTGATGTTATTGCATGTTCAATTTATTTAAAAAAAAAAATTTCTTATTTTCCATTTATGTGCCTACATTTTATGAATTCATACATTTTTTCTCTCTCACTATAAGAAAGTGTTGAAAGCATAAAAATGTGTTTATTAAATAACCATAACCAGAGTGTCCCAGATAACATTTCTAGCATGGGAATCTCGTTTGTTATAAGAGTACAAGTTTGCTTAAATTAGATGAATTATTCCTGATTATGAGAGAAGCTACATTCAATTTTTAAAAGTATCTATTACATTCCTTGTACTTCAGATGTTATAGCAAAAAATAAGAAAATGTTGAATTTCTTTTTTCTCTCGTATGCTTTTTGTCGTAATTATTAGATCAATTTTATTAGTACTTTCTTAAGGTGTGTTTTAATTTAGAATGTTACTCTTATATTAGATTTTTTAATTACTTTTAATTTTTGAGATATTACACCTAACTTCATTTTTAAATGAGATGTTACCTGTTATATCAACATTTATAAATACCTAACTCACAAAATCAAGAAAAATCTCATTTTACTTATCACGTTATCTATGAATATAAAAACAAAAAAACAACTAATTAAATATCAAATGACAGAATTATTTGTCTGCGGTAACATTTATTACAATTTTACAGTATTGTTGTGTAATTCGACAGCCCTTGTAACCAATTTGTTATCATATAATTATGGGCACATTTACAATAAATGAAAAATTTGACTTGTTGTGATGCTACATTCTTTGCCATAGAAACTGCAAGAACAGAGAATTCTAATTCTTCTTTGATTTGTTTTCCATGGTTTGTTGGTTTCTTGAAGAAACCATATTCTTTTTAATTTATATCAAAATTTCTGTAATTACGCGCACTTAATTGCCTTCTCTCGGGATACAGCTATCAGTATATTCACTTAGCTTCTAAGCAATTTTTATGGCAAAGAATATAGCATCTCAACATGTCAAATTTTTCATAATTTTAAACGTTGTCATAATTATAACAATTACTACAAAGACTGTCGAATTACGCAACAATACTATACAGTTCCAATAAATGATATACCGCAGTAAATTGATACTGTCATTTGACATTTGATTAGTTGTTTTTTTGTTTTTATTTTCATAGATAGCTTGATAAGTGATTAGTAAAATACAATTTTTCTTGATTTTGTGACTTATTTATGAAAAAAGATATAGCAAGTAATATCTCCTTAAAATGAGAAGTAAAAAATACATTTAATTATCGCATAGCCAACTTCGCGGCCCATAAGTAAAAATGAGGTTAGGGATAATGTCTCAAAAATGGTAATGGTAAGGAAGTACCAATAAAATTGACCTAATCAATAAGACAAAAAGGTTCGAGAGAAAGAAAAAATCGACATTTTCATATTGTTTGCTATAACAACTGAAGTACGGGGAATGTTGTACTTTTAAAAATTGATTGTAGCTCTTCTTGAATAATTCGTCCAATTTAAGCAAACCTTTATATTGTGTATATCTTATAATAAGTTCCCCATGATGAAAAGGTTGTCTGGAACACCCTATTTGTTAATTATCAAAGTTAATTCTACTTAAAACAGTTTTTATTCTAAACAATATTTTCTAAATTTCTTTAAAAGAAATAAATCAGAATTAAAAATCATTGAAGTATGTTCAAGTATGTAGCAGAAAATAAATACAAAGAAGTTTTTCATTGCTCGTATTTCAGAACGCAACCTAATACTAGACTCTTTTTAATGGTCGTTTTGAATTTATTGGAAAATAAAGAACACATCATAAAGCATCAACCTTCTCTTGCTTCAATTGTGCTCTGCACATAAAATACAATTACTCGAGCCAAACCAATGACGTAGTCGCGAAGTACGACCAGAAAAAACTCAGAACAATATGTTGAACTTTAATAATAGCAATTAAGAGAATCCTGTTGTGGTATTAATATTTAAAAAGGCTGTTAAACTGACAAGAACTGCGCCGAACTAACATTAAAAGAGAATTACTACACAAAAAATTAAACGGTGTCGGCGCTCACAAATAAAAACTTCGAAAAGGGATATTTTAAGTCAAGAATAAGTTGCGTTTTACTAATAAACTACCCCAGAGTAGAATAAATCTATCTCAAACAATTTTTTTTAACTCCGTTTCGATTCTAAGCTGTTAGTAAAAGGAGTAAATAAATTTCAACAAAAAAAAAATATTTTGTTTCTGCATAATGGCAACCTTATTAATTATTTTTTTAAATAAAATCATTGATCAGCTCTTGTTATCCGACACTCTAAAAGAATATAAATAATGAAATATAAAATTGAAGCAATATTTAAAAAATATTACCTAGAAACATCTGCGCAACAAAACCTATCCATAACTAATGAACAATATATGAGATGACATTCTTTACGCATTTAAGGAAATTGTCAATATAATTGTACTTGTGGTTTATACGAGGCGTATGTCAAAAGTAAGGGCCGTTTGGTCATAAAACGCAAACCAAAGAGAATAAATAATATGCTTTTATTATATTTGTGCATATCCAGTTCTTTTTCCTACATATTCAACACTGCTTTCTATGCTTCTTTTTCTACATAGTCACCATTGAAGCTCCTTTTTAAACAAGAAAAAAAATTTTCCATACCCTTTGCATAAAAATCTGCCGCCTGGAAATTCAGTCAGTTCACCACCGCTTTTTTAAACTTTTCCGTCTTCTCGAAGCATTGAATTTACATGTCATCCAATCTTTACAATGTAGGAAGACGTGAAATACACCAAGTGCGAGGTCTGGGCTGTAAGAAGGGTTATCCAAAAAGATCCCGTTTGAATTGCGCAATCTTATCAGTACTGCGCCTTTGACTTCTTTTTTTATCATGAACGTTTGTACAGTGTGGTCTATTTTCGATGCCCATACAGGGTATCTCGGTTATTATCAGAGATAGACAAAAAACTAAATACATAAACTCCATTTATTTTTTCGAGAGAAATTTATTGCCGTAAACAGATTTTTGATATCTTTTTTAATTTTCGAAATATAGCCAAAAACCGATTTTTGGCACTTTTCAAAAATGTTAAATATCTCGTTTAAACGAGAAGATAGAAAAAAAACTTTAAAGACATTTTTCGCATGATTTTTTGTGCTTAATAAGATAGCGATGTTCAATTGTTTTTTTACTCATATTAATGCCGATATATTACACCTAACTTTCTTATTTTAAATGGCAACCATAGGCAAATTATATATTTTTGAAAAGCGCAAAAAATAAGCTTTCGATTCATGTCAAAGCCAACTATGGTTGTCATTTAAAATAAGAAAGTTAGGTGTAATATATCAATATTTGTATGAGTAAAAAAAAATTGAACATCGCCATCTTATTAAGGACAAAAAACCATGCAAAAAATGTCTTTAAAGTTTTTTTCTATCTTCTCGTTTAAACGAGATATTTAACATTTTTGAAAAGAGCCAAAAATGGTGTTGGCTTAATTTCGAGTATCAAAAAAGACATCAAAAATGTTAAATATCTCGCTTAAACGAAAAGATAGAGAAAAACTTTAAAAACATTTTTTGCATGGTTTTTTGTCTTTAATAAGATGGCGATGTTAAATTTTTTTTTACTCATACAAATATTGATATGTTACACCTAACTTTCTTATTTTAAATGACAACCATAGTTGGCTTTGACATGAATCGAAAGCTTATTTTTTGCGTTTTTCAAAAATATATAATTTCCCTATGGTTGCCATTTAAAATAAGAAAGTTAGGTGCAATATATCGGCATTGATATAAGTAAAAAACAATTGAACATCGCTATCTTATTAAGCACAAAAAATCATGCGAAAAATGTCTTTAAAGTTTTTTTCTATCTTCTCGTTTAAACGAGATATTTAACATTTTTGAAAAGTGCCAAAAATCGGTTTTTGGCTATATTTCGAAAATTAAAAAAGATATCAAAAATCTGTTTACGGCAATAAATTTCTCTCGAAAAAATAAATCGAGTATGTATTTAGTTTTTTTCTATCTCTGATAATAACCGAGATACCCTGTATGGGCATCGAAAATAGACCACCCTGTACAGTCCTTCCTAAACTCACAGTACCACTTCCTTACCTTTCCTTCACATTACTGAAGGTCCATAAACCTCACAACTCGTGATAAATTTTAGTAGCATTGCACTCTTTCGCGTGTAAAAATCGAATTACATACTTGTGTTTTATTTTAGAATCCAAGTAACACCAACGGGGACATCTTTGATAAGTACCTAGTCTTTGAGAATTTTAGAATAAAATTGAAGGTTAGTTTTTCTTGACTAGTAACAGTATTTTAAGTAGGAGAAAAAAAATAAATCGGACTTTACAAATGCCGGGACTACCAAGTTTCGCAGCCAACATTAATCACTATCACGGAAAGGCAAGCAGTAGCAGAGTGATGACAAAGGTGCCAATAGCCAGGGCCGGCCTTAAGCATATTTCAACAATTCCACCGTCTAGGGCCCCGCGCTTAAAAAATAAAAAATATAAATACAATGCTTATTAACAGCATAGAAACAAAAAGCAATTTTAACACGTTGACTGCCAAGTACGAGATAATTGCAGTTGGCGTTCTTATCCAGGACGCCGACTACGAGATAACTCATGGTGCTGTTACTAGTCATTTTCGTGCAGCTACGATTATACTCGTAGAATATAAGCGTATTTATCAATAAGTGGCTTCTGGGAATACACAAAAAAACCAAGGCTGGCCTACACGAACTGAAAATTTGTTAATAATATTATAATTAGAGTTTTGAATAATATAATATGGCGTCTGCGAGCGGAATCCTGAAAGTTGCCTTGGCATTCAATGGGTATCAAATAAAAGAGACCATAGATTTATTTAGTTTCTTATGGACATTTTACAATTAATTCAAAGCGACTACATTAAAATTTGCTGCTGATTTACAAATTGTTTAAAATACGGCGTATCGGTTGACAAATGGATTCATGTTGGCGGAAGAAATAGAGGCCTTAAAAGTAACTATTCCACAAAGCTGTTGCAATCCTTTAATATACTTAAATATTTGGCTTATAATAATCATCCAACCTCGTTTCCAAATGTATTTATTGCACTAAGGATCTTCCTTACTACACCGGTAACAGTCTCTGCGGGCGAAAGAAGTTTTTCAAAATTAAAATTAATTAAAACGTATTTACGATCCACTATTTCCGAGACTATTTCTGAAGAACGTTTAAATTCACTCGCAATTATGTCAGTTGGAAGTGAATTCACGAGGGAGGTGGACTTCGACAACCTATTAAAAGATTTTGCGGAAGCCAAATCTAGAAAGAATAATTTTAATTTAGTTTCTATTTAATTTATAAAAATATGAGTTGTTTGCAAATTTTATGTTTTGTTATGTTTGTTATTATGATTTTAGCTTATGTTTGTTCAAAATTTTATTAAAAAACTAAATTATTTGTTTGATAATATATTAAAAAAATAAAAAATTGTGGGAAGGTGGACCCCGCAGCTTGTCCTTGCGTCGAGCCCCGCACTTGCTAGAGTTGCCCCTTCCGATAGCTACGCAATAGACCAGTTAAAGCTACCAAGCATGCACAATTCCCTCCTTGTTATTAATCACGAATTATTAGAGATCGTCCCTTACTTTTTACATACCCCTCGTATTATATAGAATAAATTAAACGGATTATTAAAACCTTTGTTAAAGAAAATTTCACCAAACCAATAAATCAGCACTCTCCTAATATACGTTCAACACCTAACTTAACTGTAATGGCTTTAGATAAAGTAAAGATATTAAATAAAAGAAAATAAATATAATACAAGAATGATGGGAGAATCAACACATAATTGAACACAAATACTTTTTGTATGAAAATAAATAAAAAGGCTACGTTTCAGAAAATAACTGAAATAGGTTATTAAGTGATTTAAGTGCATTCAATCAAATTAATTTCGTTTTAAATGAACATCATTGCATCATTGGCAATAATAATTGTAATGATTGTTAAACACTGCTTACGTTTCATTACACCAATATTAAACGTTAATAGAAAATTGATCTGTCGTTTTAAACAATTTTAACGTATTAATTAAAAACAATGCAGAAAATATATTTTTTTGAAGTTGTCGTAAATAATTTAGGAAACAATTAATGTCTATTACAAATGTCTGAGATGGTAACAAATTATTATGCGGTCTGACTTCAAATATTTATGATACAAGACAGGCTTTAATACAGATTGGTCTGTTGGTTTCTTGCCAGCGGGAGATATTAAGATGTATATTTAAAATTCAAAGATTCATATATCTCACAAACAAGACGTAAAATAATGGATAGTTTGTCTGGGGTTAATTAAGGAACTAATTGTTCTTAAGGTATGCAGTTCAACACGTTCAAGCAATAATTTACAATTTAGAACTTAATTTATTCAACAGTTTTTGCTTTGTAACTAAACCAGGATTATTTTTATTGGTTATAAGTAGCTTGTTGCTTCCGAAAATGACTTTCGTGGACAAAGTATGAAAATTTTAAGTTAAATATGATAAGTTCTTGGTGCATGTCTAAATAATTAAAGGTTTTTGGGTTTAACTAACACGATTTTTTGCCTTAAAAGATACTTAAAATTTTACTGTTGTGAAATTTTGTGTATTCTCTATAGTTTTTTTTAATAATATGTTATTAATCTTGATTTGTCTATCATATTTATTAGTAATAAACCCAAGTAAGCAAAATCTTTCTCATTCTTTTTTTATGTTGCATTAGAATTTTGCATAAAAACTATTAATTTTGCGGGTTTATGATTCCTCCTTTTTTGTTTAATTTGAAACTTGTTGTTTCCTTCAAACTCTGTTTTATATATTTAATTTAGCAAGCTCCTAGGATACAAGTTGAAATACATATTAACTTCAAAGTTTCTTGTTTACTTTAAACTTTAAATGGTTCCGTTGTTCCTTATTGCTCACCTAATTAAAAGCATAACTGCTAGAGTGCGCTGTAACAACATTAGCTGTGCAAGCACGGCCTACTAATGCCTTTTAGCGGTCACGATAGCTCCTGTAAGAAAACAAGAAGGAAACAAGGCATCAAGTCCGAAAATTGGTTTGGGGTTCGAAAGTCGTTAAACTTAGAGCTTGGGCCTGGATTGGCTAGGATGTGTTTATAGTTAGATATCTTACCGACTGAAATGTTGATTGCTGATTTATTTACAACTTTGCAGAGAAAAAACTTAAGTCGTTCACGTTTTGGCCTAGATTTTCTGAATTATTTTAAAAGATTTTGTACATAGTGTGTTAAAAGTTTGACTATGATCAATATCTAATCAAAATTTTTAACGAGACCGGTAGTAAGGCCGTCTCTAAAACTATCTACAGAGGGTTTAAAATTGAACAACAATGAAACCAACATTGGAATTCCAAATAAAACACCATATACCGGGTGTAACTGATATCAGGTTCACCACTTTTTTCTTTAGTTTTATTTTTAGACAATTGAAATTTTAAACATGTGATATATGCAAAAAAAAACAGATTAATTTTACATATGTGCACTTTTGTTTCACTTCCGGTTTCTCCGGAAATCACCCTAACTTTGTTATTTTAAAGCGAACACCCGGTATGTTTTTACATTTTTGGAAAGAGGAAGCATTTTTGATTACAAATAAATGCACTATTTTAGTTAATTTTTATAACCTCAAATAATTTTTGGACAAAAATTAAATTTTTCTTACAAATTGTGCTCTGAACTGCATAAATTGTATTTAATTATGCCAGTAAGGGTCGGAACAACGTTTTTGTAAGTTTTAATTGACATTTGGGTTACTTAAATAGACTTATAAGATTGCGGAATTGGATTTTCTGACGATTTCGGAGCAGAAGAAATGTCCAACAATTTTCGAAATCTTTTTTAATGATCCATTCGCTGAAGCATAGTTTTTTCCCCATAATCATACTTCAACTTTTTATAAACACATTCTGAACATTGTGTCTCAGAATATTTAAAAGTGCCAAACTTTCGTTACTAAAAACAAAATTTAAACTTTAATTGTCTGAACGTAAAAACAACGTTTGTGCCCATAAAATTAAAAAACACTATTTGACGATTGAAAAAAGATCACTATCGGAATTTAAAAAAAATAGATTAAAGATTTTGTGCAATCATTTTATTAAACTTGTATTGATTAGGTACCTATTTAATTTAAAGGGATAATGCTTTACAAGAAATGGTTGAAATTAACCGAATCCTTTTAAATGGAATCGTGTTTGGTACAAAGAAGAAGAAGAAGAAAAAATATTTTTTGTTTCCAATAAAATATAATTACAAATAAAATGTGATCTTTTTGTTACTGATTGTTGAGTTTGCTTTATGTTGGCTGGGTTTAAACGCTTCTACTGAGAGGGTATTTTCTATCATTAATAAATAATGAAAATGAATAAATTAAAAGTCGAAACAATGAAAGCCTGCATTTACACTAAATGTAATTATAATATGAACTGCATGGAATTTTATTTTATTATTTAGTCATGAGTCCTTCTACTGTTAGTTGTAGGACTGTTGAGTTGTGTTGTGCTGTTTTTTTTTCATGTTTTCTGTCTTGTGCTAACTTTTTTATGTCTTTCCATTTAATATGTCTGTCCGCTGCTGCTTTTTTAACTTCGTCTTACCAGGTTTTTCTCGGTCTACCTCTTTTGTTATTTCCCTGTGATCTTGCTTTATATGCTTTTCTGGTTAACCTTTCTTCTATCATCCTATAAATGTGATCCAACCATCCCAGTCGTCTTTCTTGTATTTTTGTTTCAACTGATTTTATCCTTCATTGTTCTCTATATGTTTCGTTTCTAATTCTATCTTTTTTTTTGTTTTCCTTGGATTTTTCTTAGAAACCTTATTTCAGCTGCATTCAGTCGGCTACTATTTTTATTTGTGAGTGTCCACGTTTCACTTCCGTACAAAAGTGCCGGAGTTTTTATAATAACATATTAAATGACCTTAATGACCTTTAAACAATACATTCCTTCTAAAAATATCATTAAAGTTAACATAAAAATGTAAATTATTATGAACTATTTATTAATTAAAGTATTTATTATATTAGGGTTGTGTTTTAAAAGAACTATATTTTATTTTCGTTACTTACGTGGAATATGCTTTTAAATTAAATTTTTATGTTCGCCCTTAATATCACTGAGAAGAGATGAATTTTGTTGTTTTTTTTTTAACGGAGGCATCCGGCGCAGTTTGTTGTAGGTTTCCTTCCGAATCTCTATTTGTCCTTAATTTCCCTTAAGTAACTATGGTCATCGTATATTATATACCATATCAAACAAACTATCTTTTTAACGCAGTAAGATCCAAAATAGGTTTGAGGTAGGAATAGTGTGTGGTTATACTGGTAATAAGACCGTGAATTGTGAGCTGCGTTATCTATTTCGAAACTTCGGGAAATAACAAGCTTACAAATCACGAAAAACGGATATATGGTGAAGGAATAACAGGGGAAAGAGATAAAAATAAAAATATTAACAAAATAAAATGAAGGTAAGATTAGTTAGTAACCCAAAACGATCAAGGTGTGATAAGGTCAAGGTAGAGAGAAACTCATCCGAAATGTGGAATTGTGAGAACCTTTGACGCCTATTGATTGACAAGCAACACACTTTACACATGGTCAATAAGGGAAACAAATTGTAAGGGGAAAAGGGTCACTAAATTAAATAAAACCTGCATAGAGATAACTTACAGAATGACAGATAGCGACGAATACACTACGGACGAAGGGAAGAGAAAAAAAAGCACAGGGAAACTAGAGGAATTCTTTGGGAGGACCACAAAAAATAAAAAGTTACCGGAAAAAAAGAGTTAACATGGAAGAAACACTGGCAAAAATCATGAAAATGATTGGCGATTTCAGAACAGAGGTAAAACAAGACCTACAAAATATAAGGGAGGAGCAGAAAGACTTTTGGAAAGAAGTCAAAGAAATAAAAGAAGAAAATGAGTTCCTAAAGAAAGAAAATAATGAAATTAAAAAAGAGTTACAACTGCTGAAAGGAAAAATAGATCTAATGGTTAAAGAAAAAAGAAGAAACAATATTATAATACAAGGAGTACCGATAACTGCATATGAAGAAGACACCATAAAAGAGGGGATGAAAAGACTATTAAAAGACAAGCTGGAAATAGAAGTCAAAATTAAAAATGCAAGGAACTTAGGAGAAAAAACATGCCTTCTAGAGATGGTAAATAATACAGACAAGCAGTTAGTTATGAGCAATAAAAGCAAATTAAAAAATACAAAAGATATTAAGATCTATATTAACAACGATATGAACTCAGAAGAACGCGAAATACAAAAAATAATAAGAGACAAAGCAAAGAACCATAGAGAAAAAGGAGAGACCGTTAAAATTGGATACCAAAAGCTAATTATAAATGGAGAAGCTAGATTCTGGAACAAGGAAAAGAAAACTCTAGCATCCAAAACTGATAACAATCCAAAAAACTCATAGCTGGACAAGAGGGAGCCGAGAATAAAATAGATAACGACCCAGCAAAGGAAAAGGACAGAATAAAAACACGAACAAATATGGAAAAAAAAGAGATATATTTGGAAATTAGGAACTTGGAACGTAAGGAGCCTATATGGAAAAGAAAAGGAATTGATGCTCACGCATGAAATTTGTAAATGGGAAACATACACAGAGAAAATGGACTCGGAAACATACACAGAGAAAATGGACTCGGGACGCGAGACCAACCTCCGACAATCCCTACACCTACGGGTAGATGGGAATTTGATTATATGTATATATATATATATAAGATCCAAAATGGATAAAACATCTGGTACCAAATTTAAAACATATATTTCACAGAGAAATAGCTTTAAAGTGTTCTAATATTACAGTACATATTTCTAAAAATAACGTAAAAATTAAAATTTTTATTTTGATTTTTCTTGAACTTTTTCTGCACATAAATAAGAGGAAAACAATTTTCTGCAGCTATTTATAAATAGATTAAAGTTGTTTTCATGGTACTATAAAACACACCTAAACAAAAAATCCATAATGTTGAACTCCTACATACAAAATTAAAAATAAATCCTCAAGAGAAATATTGACGTTTTCAAATCATAGAATTGACTTATATGCACCAATATCTTGGTATCTTATATCATGAACATGTGTATGAAACATGTAACAAATACTTCCTTAATAACTTTGCAAAGTCAGGATTAAAGCGAACTCTCAATTAGAAATAAATAATTTATCAAATATAATTAATTGGAATTTACCTCAAATTTGAATGCAATGGATACACCTGTTTATTGATTAAAGGATTTGTTACAAAATTATTTGTTCCTTTAGGTTAATTAAGCAAATATAATTTAGCTGGCATTCAAGTTAATAATGTACACGAACACAAGCGTACTTTAGTTCATTTATAAATAGCTTGGGGTTTCTTGATCATTCTGTAGTTTAACCGATAATTTAGTAAATTAAGCAATCAAATTAGAGATGGATTCTGATAATAATATTTTCATATACGTGCTAGTAAATGATTGTTAGGTATAGATACTGATAATTTTGAAAAAAAAATAAGATAAAATATTTAAAATCATTATTTGTTTTAATTTAATTAAATTTGTATTATATTTTGAACTTTTATGGAATTATTAACGAAATCAAACGTAAAACTTGAAACGTTTGTGTACAATATCTGACTAATCTGACTGATTAAATATACGGTTTATAATTTAGTATAGACCTAGCAATAGAGAGCCAGATTGAAGGTTTGTAAAAGTTTATTTAAAAGTAAATAATGAAACAAAACCAATATATTTGTTTTCATTAAGAAAAAAAGCTTTAACCGACCTTTGACATGACACTTAAAAAAACCTTCCATTACAAATTGTTTAACTCAACACTGTTTGCCCAACAGCGTTTCCGTCAAATATTTTTGGGGTATTAGAGTTGCGTTTATATAATATTAATAAGTAGGTACAAAACGTAAAAGTTGGGACGGAAGCTTTTAGAAAAAAAAAATCACTGTTTGAAAAACCTTAGAATTTTCTTGAAAACAACGAAAAATGAGATACACTGTTTTTTCTAACTGTAACAGGGTCGTTTCATGCATTTAAAAAACAAACATGTTATTCTCATGATACCACGATAGAAAAATTAGTTACATTGACGATTAAAACCTTCCAATCATTTTTGATTAAGGCTACAAAGAAAACCGTCCATATTTGATCAACTAGTAGCTACATAACTTGCATACGAAAAACTAACTGCTGCGCTGGCCAATGGTAGTCTTTTACAATAAACTTGATAATAGTGCTTACAACGCTCTTGTGCTATGGACAGAAATAAACCAGGTACGAAAGAATAATTATTTGCATAGAAGACAACTGTACCTAGAGTACCGGGTAAGCTATAGGTACTAATAACTCCATATATCGAAACTACACAGCACTTTTTCCGAAATAAGAATGCAATAGCCATCTTGAAAAATATCCAAGCTGAGAACATAGAGTTCCTTGCGGAAGTAACATGTACCTCCGATCTAATAAATGTTCGAGATTTAAATCTTTTGTCCTTTTAGTTTTAAACCGCTATGGCTTGTTCAAATTTCAACAAACATATTATTATATCCCATGATACATATTTTTGTCCTGACTGTAAAAAATAATATATTTTACATTATAAAATATTGATTATTGTCAGTACTATTCGTGTTATTTATTGTTTAGTTTAAATTGTTTATGCAAGCAGGGGTTTGGAGCGGAGCACGGACCTGGAGCACGGAGCAGTGGAGCAATGGGTTTTTTCCCGGAGCTGGAGCGGAGCCCGGAGCAAATAATTTTGATTGCTCCACTGCTCCAGTTTATTATGTACAATTTTTTTAAAAACAACTTTTTTTTTTTCTTTTTTTTCAACGTTTGAAGAATAATAGTTTGTTTTTTAAAACATTTATTTAACTTCACTTTTTTGTTAGGGTCATATATTGCTATTTGTGATCAACTTCTACATATCCGATAAAATTAAAACTTTGCTTTTAAAAACCTTTTTTTTATTCAAAAACTTTTTTAAAAAATGTTAACAATAGTTGGAGCATGGAGCGGAGCTGGAGCGGAGCCGGAGCAGGCATTTTGATGCCGGAGCGGAGCTGGAGCGGAGCAATTAAAAAATTGGACTGCTCCAAACCCCTGTAAGCAAGTATTGGGTTTTATGTTAAATAAAATAATAACTCGTGGTATGTCATCAATTTTTTATATTTTACAGCATCGGGTCACTATGACCTAGGGTTTCTTTCCCGGGATCCCGGGAACTCGGTCCATTTTAAGCTATTTTATATTTCACAGGAAATGTTTTTTTGTCCCCGGGAATTCCCGAGATTTTAAAAAAAGTGTAATTTTCGTTTATTTAGTGCTAAGATCTTCGTAATATTATCATAACTTATCAGAATTTATTATAATTATCTTTACTAACAGTAAATTATAAAAAACTTTTTTATTTCAAAATAATTTTTCTTTTTTATATTTTTTCTCTTAGTATGGCGTAAAGAAGCCCGATCTCCATGACAAAGTTAATCTCTTCAAAATACGTTTAACAGTTTTATTTTCGTGTACCCTCGTAATTCCAAAAAATAATAGGAGTAGCTTATAAATGTAATGATGTTTCTTTGCTGCTAGACGCTCTCAAGACAATTTCACTTATAATACATTAATAAAGACTGTGTGCAGTTTATGCATCTGGACTTTTTGTTAATAAACAAAGAAAAAGACTAATTGACCGAAGCATAGATCACCTTTGTTTTCTTAAATCACATTACAAAAATTCATTGTAAAAATTATATTATTGTGTTTACAAATATGAAATTGCAATAGAAAGGTTATATTTCCCAAATGTATGTTTCTTTCACCAATATTATTTAATTATTTATAATAATCATGGTGCAAAATGTATTACATATATGACTTAGAGTTGTTTTTAAGTAATAAACCCCTCACTTAATTTTTTGGGTTATTTATTTAAAAATATTGATATAATTTATTACATCCCGGGACAAGCAAAATGGTCAAATATGAGAAACCCTACATGACCTGTAGGACTACATACTGTGTAGTGTGTAGTGTACCGGAGGAAAACAGCAGAGTTACAAAGTTTTTAATGATAAAACTCATAACAATGATTACCATTTTATTGTGAATTCCCAAGTAAACAATTAAGCCTGATTTGGTCTGTACTCGGTGTATCTAGAAGTCTTTTAGAATAAACTCTACAACCTGTAGCAATATATTGGGAAGCAATTTTTTGATATTATAAAACACCGGGAATCGTGTGACACTGATATAGATTTTGTAGCCATTCTGATAATGTCGATCCCTTATAGTTTATCTTACAGTAAATCGGATTTCATAGTTTGCCATAAGCTTTTGCAATTTCTTTTTTATTTGCGCGATTTATGTGTCAAGTTAGTCCGCAAGACATATAACAGCTTAATATATCGAATGCGACGTTTTTTATGGATTTATTTTATTTGTTTGTTTACCTTAGTCTTTAACAAATATATTTTATACGTCGGAATTAATAAGAACTTTCGTGTTAAATCCCTGCTACAATATATTAAGCGGTTATTATTTATAACGGCAAAGTTTCGGAGAATACGGTAAGTTTAAATTCATTAAACTTACAAATGTTCGGTAGTAACATTCTCTAACTGGTAGAATTTATTAGATACAATTAAATCTGACATTTACTAGCGGAAGATGTATAATGCAAGTGTTACAACAATGGCACCTAGATCGTAGCTGTATTTGCAGTGTCCACTATCTGGCAAATTTGTTAGTGATTCATGCATCGCTCCTATAAAGATATTTAAGTTTCTGTTCATTTTTCTGCTAATCTGCAGTCGGGCAGAAAGAAGGATGTCATTTATGTAATAATGTTAGAAATACCAATAATATTCTTAAAGTATTTGAATTGTAAGAGTATTTGTGTACTTAAAATAGTTATGAACTCAATTTGCACCCAATAAAATTATAGTAAATAATTTTCAAGTCGTCTTGAAAATAAAAGGTATTTTTAGGAATACTTTCATTGGTTTGATAGTTCCCCATAAAATTATTCCAAGGTTATATTTAAGCAATTTTGATTTGCATTTTAAATATTGATGTTTGTACAAAATTACTGTAATATGAATTAATAATTACATTACTATTTATCTAATAGTCACTTTATTTTAGAAATATCGTAAAAATTAAGGAAAAGTTAACTTTAAGTCATCTGGTGATTGTTAGATAAATATATTTTTGAAAGTGTTTTGTCTATTAAAGGCCAAGTCCTTAAGAATATATTTTGTTTTAAGCTATTGCTTTTTTATTTAATGAATAATAATATAATTTGTACCTTAACAAAATCAAATTGTGATGTTGCATTTTCCATTTGTTCGACAATCTGTTTTTTAGGAGCAGGCGGTCCAAATCTAATGGGATTACACAGGTATGCTATGGATTATTTAAGATTAGGATTTTTTTGGCCATTAAAGATGTTTTTACGTTATTATTATAATTATCAAAATAATGCAAGAAGATTTTTTGTTATTATAGCTTTATTATGCACACTCTAGCGACATTAAATTTTTTTTTTCAGTTTTTGCGTTATGACGCAAAATTTTATTTATTCATATTAACCATGGTTATCTTCTACATTAATAAACGTATTGTTATTTTAAATACTCATACTGATTAGGCACAACATAAAATTAAAACGTTACCGTTATATTTTAAGTTTTATAATAGTAAGAAATTAAAAATAAGGTTGGGCCTTGAAAACAACAGAAAATAAATAAACGTTTTTTATTGTATCTATACGCAGTTTTTTGAGGGTACAAAGTGAAACAAATTCATATGTTTTACAAGGTATCTTGATTACCAACATATTTAGCAAAAATCTGATAGCGGTCTCTGGGGTTATTTTTTTAAGATTAACACGCCTGTTATTAGATTTCTTTTATATCACTTTCCATTTTGGCCCTACAGACAAAAAATGAAATTTTATCGTGCTTAAAAAATTCGCATAACATCTTTATTAGGCGTCTAGGAACATTCTTCGTCTACAATTCTTCGTCTACAATTCTTCGTCTACAATTCTTCGGCCACAATTCTTTGCCTCTACAATTTTTCGCCCACATTTCTTCGCCTACACAATTCTTAGCCGCCACAATTCTTCGCCACCACAATTCTTCGCCGCCACAATTCTTCGCCGCCACAATTCTTCGCCGCCACAATTCTTCGCCGCCACAATTCTTTGCCGCCACAATTTTTCGTCGCATACAAGCATATCACAAATTTTATTTGTAATTAATTGTGATGTACTTAATATTTAGTTCGGTTATTACAAATAAAGCGTGTCCGGAATATTCTTCGCCTCCACAATTCTTCGCCAACAATTCTCCTCCTCTAAAATTTTTCGCCTCATACAGACATATTACAAATGTTGTTTGTTAATGTGATGTTATTATTTATAACGTACTTTTTACAGATTATTTTACATTAGCCTAAAGTTGTATCTTGTATATTAATACTTCTTCTTTTAATATTATGTTTAAAAATTGCTACATAAATAGCGTATGTTGTGATTTTTAATCTTGTTTGTGTTATTATAGTATGAATAAAAATTAAATTAACCTAACCTGACCTGACCTGACCTAACGTAACATAATGTAAAGTTATCTGTAAAAATTACGTTATAAATAAAAACAATCACATTAACAAACAAAATTTGTGATATGCCTGTATGAGGCGCAAAATTGTGGCGGCGAAAAATTGTGTAGGCGAAGACTTGTTGGCGAAGAATTGTGGAGGCGAAGAATTGTGAGGGAAGAATTGTGGGCGAAGAATGTTCCGGACACGATTTATTTGTAATAACCGAACTAAATAATAAGTAGATTTTTTTATTAAAATGTTTGTGCTTAACTTAAAAAAAATGGCCATCTTGCTTTTAAGATTTGAGTAATCTTAATTTTTTTAAATAAAAACCTAGTAGGCTATTATTTTATCTAAAAGAGCATTTTCTTAGCTTTTAAAAAATGTATACCTTTTTATGTGTGTTGAAAAAAATAAGCGAGAATGATAATGATTTTCCACGATTTTGTAAACAACTGATGTTTACAATTCAAAAACAACTAAACGTCATATCCAAGTAAATTTTTAAATTTTCAAGCAAAGTCGTGTATCCTTTTGTATTTTATATCTGTTTATTGCGGTATTTTAAACATGGCTGAATTTGAACACTTTGAAGAGTTTAATATGTTAGTAATTAAAACGTGGATGTTGCTGCAAAATTTACTTGCAAAGGACGATTAGTTATTTTGACCTTTACCAGAAAAACAAATTTATTTCTGAGACATAATGAAAATATTAGTAAAGTAATTTAAACGTTGCAGTGTTTTATAGTTTTTAAAGTCACTGTTTATTGATTTTCCTGTCCTTCCATTATAGCCAATACAAAATAATTTACGCATGTACGTTTCTTGTAATTTACACAAAAATGATTTAGTATGAACTTATTATATAAACGAAACGGTATGAAAGTTTTGCCTCTAGAGAGTAAAACGTCGCAGTTGGTATTGACACTTGACAGCAAACATAAAGTTAACTTTCATTAGCTTAAGGTCGTGTTTATGTAATTATCAAGCGCCTGCAAGACGGCTGTTGCGTATTAACTAGAGGCACCTTCAAGGACCACCACCGTCAAGACTTAATTATAGCCAATCAGGATTATGTGCCGGAGCTCGGGGCTTTGCTGTGGCCAAATGGTGCTACAACAATGTCCGAATAAACTATTGCAACCTAGGGACTTAAGTACGCATCTAAGGTACCTGTGAGCTTAGCGGTTTCAGAACATGTTAGAGTATTAGAAGGGCCGGCAATAAACGCGTTTACCAACTTGCGCCATCAAAATTAAACTAGTTTCGGTAGATATTTTGCTTCAGACAGAACAAATTACTTCGCTATCTCGCTAAGCAATAGATTTGCATAAAGGGCTTGGCGGAATTATAGACAGCTTGTCACCTGCTTAGTTTTAGGATCGGTATATCCATGTCCCAAAACAATAAAATGAACTACGACTAAACCATTTATTTATTTGAACTTAAAAAATATCCCTTGATTATATGTATAAGACCTTCAGATATAAATTATATGGGGGCAGTTTTTGCGCAAACTATAAAACAAAAATTGTGAAAGTTTTAATATCATTAATTATAGGTACAGTATTTTTAATTACACAGGGTAGCCAAAATTGTAAGCTTGACCCAAGTATCGCAGTACTAAATTCAATTCTGAGAATAAAATTTTGCAGCCTTTTTCGTCTAATTAAGAAAATAGTCTTTTTCTACTTATGTATATGAAAGTTGTCATTTTCTCACTGCCTACTCTACATGAAAGTTTTACTTTCGTCACTAGTGGCGAAAGTAAAGTCAATGTCAAAATCAAATTGTAAAATTTAGTATTTTTTTTTAGCATAAACTCATAATTAAGTAAAATTGCGATAATGTTCTTATCAAATATTTTAATGTTAATATAGTATTTTATATAAAAGCCTAAGAATGGTACAAACATTAATATTAATTATAGGTATTTCGTTTGCAGGTTATAATTTTATTTATGTCAATGTCAGTGTGGTGGTGGTTAAACTCATAATTAACTAAAATTGCGATAATATTCTTATCAAATAATTTAATGTTAAGGTAGCATTTTATATAAAAGCCTAAAAATGGTACAAAAATTAACATTAAACATATTTCGTTTGCAGGTTATAATTTTATTTATGTCCATGTCAGTGTGGTGGTGTCGCTATGAAAATGAAATGATTAATTAATACTTTATACATAATAATTGTCATTTGGTTCGTTTACATTAACGTTCGTTCTATAATATAATTTTAATTTAGTAAAAAAAATAGCATTTACGACTCGGGATGAAATCAATTTTTTTCGTTCGTGAGATTTTCTCAACGAATCTCACTCACCTCACGAAAAAAACTGGATTTTTATCTCTTGTAAATTATACTATTTGTTTAGATATTAAACTAACTAAACCAGTAGAATACCTATTTAATCAATAAAAATTTCACAACATATCCCGTTTTTTTGATATTGAAGTTCATTTGCACTATTTTTTTACGATGACAAGTAAAATTCTTTTAAAATTATTAGTTTGTTAATTGGTTATCAAGGTAACAACAAATTACAACGACACGTCTGCCTGATTTATAGTGGTTATTGTCCAAAACGAAGTTTTACAAATTTGACAATCAAAGTAAATGTAAAATACCACGTGTGATATCTATATCAATGAATTCAGACACACAAGTTTCAACTGGAAATTTATTTTAACACTGATATGGCCAAAATGATCGATTTCCAAGGCCACTCGATCATCATTTAAAATGAAAAAGGAAAAACAAGTTCTACTTGGTTATGTAAATAGCTAAAATTGGACCAGCAAGAAAAAATGAAATTAATTTGTCATAAAACAAAAAAGAATTGACCTACGAAAAATTAGAGATTACGATCAGATTCAGCTTAATATGTTGCTCAGGCATTCTATTACACATTTGAAATATTTTATCCTACAAAGATTGTCAAAAATCGTATTATTAAATTTTCCCAATTTTCTCGATTACAGCTAAATATATTTTCAATATCTCTACGGATTATTAATGAGCACCTAATTATATTCTAGCTATTACAATAAGCGAGATTCCCACGTCTAAACTTGAATTTCAAACACCCTGTGTTGATATATCACAACAATCGTGGGGATTCAAAAATATTCATAAAAAAATTAAATACACCTTTTTTTATGATTTCATTCTTGTCATAAAAACAAATAGAAAATGTAATGCAATGTAATAAATTTTTTTTACAAAATATATTTGCAGTTAATGTTTATTGCAAAACTATCGAATAGGTGTATCAGAAATACAAATTGATCCTCAGGTATATTTTTAAGTATGTTTTGTACAACCACAACTCTATATAACAGTTTTTATGCAAGAGATATAAGTTTAAGTAAGGTGGTGAATGCATCTAATAATGACAAAAACTAACATAAAATTCTAGTTTTTTAAGAACCTAATTCAATTTAATTTTTATCTAGATATTGATAATTTTTAAAAAAGGTTTTTTTTTAAATTCAATAATTAAATAATAAGCAAACTTTTAATCTTATATTATTTATTGCTTAAATTGAATATGAAATTTATTTCCGTTTAGTAGTTAATGGACATTATCCATGTAAAATCCTAGTAGTGACTACAAATTTCTTGATAATACAAATTGTTATTCTGCACCAATATCAAGATTTATTAGTGTTTCAAAGGTTTTTACATTAACATATGATTAACAAAATCTAAATAGATCAGATTGTAGAGGATAAAAAGTTGCTGTAAGAAAATATTTTTGCTTTATATATCACTTAATAAGTCAATATTTGTAGGCTGTTGTTATTAGGTTTTAAACAATAATTTTAAATTTAAACTTCGCAACAATTTTTACATATTTGCGCCAAATATACTAAATTCTTAGCTCTTAAGAATGACGTATCTAATGTTTTCTTGACATTCTGTATATTATACAATCATTATAAATAGTATAGAGCAGGGGTGGCCAACCCGCGGCCCGCGGGCCGCATGCGGCCCGCCTTGAACATTTTTCCGGCCCGCGAGATTCATCACACTTTTACAAAATATATTTATTTTATAATGGCCAAATTATTATGATATTATCTATGTTTACATGTAAGAATAATAGTAAACACAATAATAATAACTCATTATGTTTCAATTTTTCACTCCAAAAAAATGTCTATAGTGTATCTAAATCTAATATGGGGATATATAATTTTATATATGGACCGCGGAGTTATGATGCATTTCCAAAGTGGCCCCCAAGATCATTTGGGTTGGCCACCCCTGGTATAGAGCGTTACATGGGCTACATAATACATTAGCAAAGTCATTCATTTAATTGTTACAATAAAAGCAAATTGCAATATCAAAATATATTACTAGTATATTCTGTAAAAGTAGGATAAAATATATCTTGAATTTATATGTCAATAATGTTAAAACTGTAAATAGGAATAATAAAATATGCACTGAAGTAACGCTGTCAAACGCAATATTACATTTTATACTCTGTAAGATCAATAGTGCCTTCACCGTCTCTAATGTAATATATTTTCAGCAAAACACGACAGTTGAAAGTGACAGACGTACACACAAACAAAACAATAATTCCTTGAAGAAATTCTTGAGGTAGGAATTCATTTCATCTCCTTATAATTGCGTTACATGTTTGGTTTTTAATTAATTTTTTCATGTTTGTTTAAAGTTTAAATTGTACTTGTTTGAGCCTCTTTTTAAGCATTTTATATTACTTGTTGTGCAAAAAATATTAACAAATAACGATTGAGTTTAGAGTTAGGCACAAATTAACGTAGCCAGCTTTTGACAGGAATGTCTAAGAGACGGTTATATAATCGATGTAAACAAACACACTGAAGGCGTGTTATTTTTCGAGTTGTATTTTTCTCGTCTGAAATATTAATCTGCAACTCGCTTTAAAAGCCATAAATTTATGCAGACTGTGTTATATGTCCTAAGGGACTTTCTGCGGCCCATCGTTATAATGCGATGAAGTGACTCCTTGTTTGCTGTAACATTAACTCCTTGTATTTAAATTTCCATTACGGCTTATTTCATTTTAGAGCAAGACTGCCAAAAAAGACCTATCGTTGTCGGTAGGGTGCTATAATCATTGGGTTCTGGCCTGGCCACAGGCAAGGAATACCATACCCACATAATTATCACCTTTCATCGACGCCGCATCTCAACAATAAAGCAGTTAGTGATGCTCCTTCTGCATTTTTATACCTTATTTTCCACCTCCAGCTTAATTCATACGAAATTATTTTATTACCAAGCTTCTATCAAGGTAAAGGTGGGTTCGATTATGCCCCATAATAAATAAAACTGCACAGAAATAAACTAATTGTCTGGTTCTTACTACTTACCTGATTAGTTTGTAAAGACCACTTTACACAATAAATAGAATTGTTTTTAGACAAAAATCTACAGTAATTAAAATGTTTGTAATGTCATTTAGACACGGATTGGAGGAACGATTTTTTTTTAAATTCTGTAAAGTAGGTTTTATGAGAAACCCCGTTCAATACAAATTTTTAAGCAAAAAATAATTTGTTGATACGTTAGTCTACATATCTATCTGTAGTCTGTAGGCATTCAGGAATACCGTTTGTTAGCAACCAAATCTGTACGTTTAATTTTGAAGGATTTATTTGATTTGGATGAAAAATCATTATCTACAACCGGCATATAATATATTGAAGCTTAAAAAAAAACTAAAATACTGACTGTAAATGCCGAAATTTGTTAATTCAAAGTTTAAGATTTGTCTACAGCAGAGATGTACAGTTCAAAACCGGCGTATCGTGTAATTAAATCATATATACCGGGTGTTAACCACCAGCCGTGAACATAGGGAATTAACATTGGTTTTAACTGTTTTTCGGATTCCTGCTCCCCAATTGAATTTATATTAAAATTAATGGCAGCAATAGAAAGATAAAATTATCACGCATCATTTGAGACCATTAATAAGCTTAAATGTTTAATATTTAGTTTATAATTAATATTTTAAAATTGGATTAATTTTACAAATATAAGTAGCCATGACTGTCAATCTGACATTAGTTTTCATTAATTTTTTTTATTATTTGTCAATTTTTAAATCAGCGAGTTATTTCTTTAACCATTAAAACTCTTCCTCTATTATAGTTTTTTTTCTTCATTTTAATCAAAATCGTTAAAGAAATAACTCGCTGATTTAAAAATTGACAGATAATAAAAAAAATTAATGAAAACTAATGTCAGATTGACAGTCATGGCTACTTATAGGTATTTGTAAAATTAATCCAATTTTAAAATATTAATTATAAACTAAATATTAAACATTTAAGCTTATTAATAGTCTCAAATGATGCGTAATAATTTTATCTTTCTATTGTCGCCATTAGTTTTAATATAAATTCAATTGGGGAGCAGGAATCCGAAAAACAGTTAAAACCAATGTTAATTCCCTATGTTCACGGCTGGTGGTTAACACCCGATATAAAGCTGAGAGAAAAATCTCGTCCGCGCTTCATTCCAAATTGGTGAATTAGTCGATAAGGCACGATTTCGCATGAAAGCCATCCATTTTAAATGAGTGCAAGCGAATTTTGCCTTTAATCGCAATAAAAAGACAAAGAAATCCATGAACAACTCACTAGTTCAGTGACGAATCAACTCTGACGAATCGGGCAAGTGAATCGTTTAGTTTGAACGGTTTATTTGGGAATTGGCCATCTCTAGTACCTATATGGGATGTCCCAAAGTAACTACCAGTTCTGGTAAATTAAAGTGTATTTTAGAAAATTAATATTTTTGTATAATTGTTTGTCCATTTTTATACAAATTTAAAAAAATAATACAATTTTACAAAAAATATTTTGTTGATTTTTGTAATTACTCCTTACTGTTAAACACATATATCAATTATGATAAATTTGCAACAGAGCGTTAACATAGCAACCTGCAGCATAAAAATCATGAAGAACAATGAAATTATAGTAAATTAACAAAAAACAAATAATTCTTAAATATGTTTTAATTCGCCATAACAGACACTCACTTTTGAAATACCCTGTATATTATTGTGATTTATTAATCGAATGAAGTTGTTTTACTATTTTTATATTAAGTTATACTTCAATATTTTCCTTACTTCGCTTATTTTGCTGTTTAAGTTACTTGTAAACATTTTGAAAAACATTTTCGCTACATATCTTGAAGACGCCCCACATCATGTATGTCTTCTAATGTTAAATTATGACAGACGATATTTTGTCTTTGGTAGATTTAATAATAACAATTAGAATAGCTTTGCAGCTACATATAATTCATCACAATGAAAAACAATTTAACTTACGGTTACACCCAAACACTTTACTTTTAAGTGTTTGTTTTTAAATAAATGTATAAGGATATACTTAGATCGAGACTGAAATTTTGTATATGATTCTAACATTCATAAATGCAAATGTGGTTATATTAGGCGGATGTGTGCAAAGGATTACCAAAGATTAATTCTTACTGAGTTGAATACCAATAATTTATTACTTTTAACATAATTTACATTCGTTTTTTCTAAGCATATAAATCATTTCTGACAACATTAGTAATCAGCAAATGTTTTAGTGAATTAAATGATTCATTAAAATGTTAATTTTTCTTATCACATAAATATGTTTTTGGCAGTAGATATCTTATTCACTGTATTTACTTAGAGACGAGAACCTGCAAACTAGTCTATAATATATTTATTCAAGTGTTAATTTTTTTACATTACTTCTCTGATACATATTTGGATATATATTGTTATATACTGTTTATCAAATTTGGCCTTTTGTTTTAATAAAAACGTTATGTCTTTTAGTTTAATTTTCAAACTTGTAGTTTATTATTATTTTACCTCTAGAATAATTAACACATTTGCACATTATTGCAGATGATGTTATTAACACTGCTATCGCAGCTTTTTAGGGTTCCTTCATCAACTTTATACAACCGGAAAAAAAAGAAGATAAATGTAACCTAATATAGCATAGAATCAGTTAGCTGTGTTGTTCGATTGTCAGATCTCCAATATTTCTGTAATAGAAAACAGTTAATCTTCACTATAATTAGTTTTATTATTTAAAGTGTAATGGTATTTATAACTCCGGTGTTTGTATGTATTGGTTTTAATTGCCTTAGTTTTAGACAGACGTGCACTGAGCTACTACTAACTGTATTATGTCATTATAAATTTTATTTTACCTGTCCTTTGCTATAATTAAGTAATACAATTACAGCTAAAAATATAGTTATTTATTTGTTCGGTAATACATTTTCAAAGAAATGATTCGAGAGTTTATAAAAACAGAACCACGATACGACGATTATAACGCTAAACTGTCGAAGTGCGTGTGAAAGCTCCTGTAGTGCGTTTTAACCGCTGTCAATCATCTAATAACATAAATATTTAATGATACGTTAGGTTCAAAAAATACTAACCACATGTTTAATAGAAAAGTTTTAAAGAACTAACCTGAAGGAAATTTAACAAACCAGATCAGACGAGACCATAGATCTACTACACAAAAAGGACAATGAAAATATCCGAAATTAAAGCATTAAGAAAATTTCCCGGTGAAACCCTACTGAACCGAGAAAAAAGCGACACTCAGAAAATTATAAATAAATGGTTGAATAAGAGAAAAATGTGTGGGACCAACATATTGATAGAATGAAAGAATAGTTAGAGGTTTAAATCAACTTTGCAAGGAAAAAGCGTTAGATAAAAGTAAAACTTTAAAAGTGAAGTCGGTAGATCAAAAGTAGAACAAGCCGAAGCTTAATTAAAAAGAAAACAAAAAACAATTTTACGGTAACGAAAATTTGTAACAGAATTGTTGATATGATAATTCAGCTTTAACGGTTCCCAAGTTTGATAAAAATGATGTGTGTTTTGCGGTGTTGTAGGACACTAAAGTTTTTCATTCGACTTTTACGGATTTGTTATAATTAGTTTTTTTTCAGATTGTTTTCAAATTTGTAATTCTAATATTCTGAAAATTTTAGCTTATATTTAATATATTTATTTTAAATTATTGGCTTGTTTAAAAAAAATTTGGGTAGGTACAATATTTTTTAAGCAATTACTTAATTGTTTTTAGATGTTTTTGGTTTTAGTCTGGACAAATCTAATAAATTTAAACGTGCGCAAATAAAGAAGATAAATCAAATTCGAATGAAACCACTTAGGCATCGCTTATTATTAAAGATTGAAAATACGTTCACATTTACTTAACGAAACTTCTAAACTTCATACTGATTAATTTGCTGTAATTTATTAAATATTTTTAATTGCTGAAACTGCTTTATAGTTTATTTTCGTTCTAGATTTAATGGTTTTTAATTTATTTTGTCAAGGGAATCCAGTATACATTTTTTTTCAGATAAATCAGAATTTAATTAATTTTTGTACATTTTTTAAGACATAAATGCATTTTTTAGCAATATTGCATGCAAATTAATTCACTTTAGTAGGTAATTTTTCATATATCTGCTATGGTTTCATTAATTTTTAAAGACAATTTATTTAGGTATAAAATCTTTTTTATAATTTTTTTCTTCAGGTTTTCGTTGCTGTTGTATGTTAAAATCTTGCTTTTTTCTTTGGCAAGGGTGTCTTTTATGATAAAAGAAGATTTAATCAAATGTTATCTTAAAAACCAAAAGATTAACATCTTTAATATTGCAAATAATATAATCAATTATACTTTTAGATTCAGATAAAACAATATCAATGTGAAATATGCCACCTTAAAAAAATAAGAAACTGAATTATTATGCAACAAGCAAAAATAAGAGACTGTAAAAAGTTGATTTGATCCCTAAATATAGAATAAAATAGTTTTATGAATTACAGTCAGACACAGCGTGTTATTTTTTCAGATATTTTCGGTTTTTATCAAAACTGTTACTGATATCTTGAATCTGCTCTTATGCTTATTATCAACATAACTTTTAGTAACTCCCATGAGAAGTTAAAATTTACCTCCTGTATACTGACAAATAAACTGAGAATGACAAAATTATGTAAAAAGCAGTTTGTGCTATGAGAATGAACAATAAAATTATATTTAAAAACATATACATGTAAAGGTACCTTGCAATTTTTAGGTGAAATACTTCTATTATTTTAATCTCTAATAGTTATTATATACCTTTAAATTTTGTTAAAATATACTTTTATGGAAATTATTATTTCGTATTAAAATTCCTACAAATATATTACTCGTTAAAATAAAGTACATAAATGTACTTTATATTATTAATAAAATGTGTACATAATTACACAAAATTAACACTGTTATGTAAATTATGAAATGATACCACCTTTTCATTATAACATCTAGAAACTTTTCATATTCATGTGCTTAACAACTTCAAAATTGCTATAATCCTTTTGTTGATTTATAATTTTTTGTAATAAGTAATAATTCATTTTCATAACCTACACTTTAAACCAGTTTATGAATATAAATTGTTCTTTAACAAAACGTGTTCAGTAACGCTTACGAGAGCATTTATGTTGCACACAATTATAACACCGAGCAATCATTGCAGACGTTGGCTGCTCATTGATTTTTGCATAAAGAAAAAGTTAAAACGAAATAACCTTACAGGCGCTATTACATTTTGAATTATTCGAAATTATTTACAAACAACACACACGGCGGCCATAAAAAACAGAACGTAATAAAAGCTTCTGTCCCACACACTATATAATTTTCGAATTATCAAGGGGAGTGTTGTTTAAAAAACACCAGTAATATCATCTTCCATAACCGTATCTTCATATCAAATCACTGAAATTAACATATCAAACGTATTATTACAGGCAAGGATCTTAGTTTCAACGAAATGGTAATAGATTGTGAGGAGATTGTGTGTATAAAACTTTTAATTTCATCACAAATTTTAAAACAAGCCCCGAATCAACTCAAACACAGCGTGAAAATAAAAGGCATAACAAGCTTATAAAACTGTTAGGTCGTTAAATTTGCTTTGATGGTCGGTTAGAATTTTAAGATTATATTATAAGGGTAAGATAAAATGAAACACAGTTAAGTGGGGTGTTCTTTACCAACTTTATGAGTGTTTTAGTTTAATATACTTACTATACGAGAGCGCACTTACTAGAAAACTAAATACAGAGTGTTGGCAAATTGTGTAGTCCAATTAAAAAGATAACATTTATTTCTTTCAATTGCAGTATTATTTGGCTTTTAAGGACGTTTCGGTTCTAGACGAATTTATGGTTGAAAAATGAAACCAATTTTGCGAGAATAACAGAGTCCATGCATGTCTGCCATTTAAACATAAAGCGCTTCCTTTCTTTTTGTAGGTTATTTATTTAAAAATTTTGATATAATTTATTACATCCCGGGATCTCGGGAAATCCAGGGACAAAGGTCAATTTTTTCCTGAAATCCTGGGACAAGCAAAATGGTCAAATATTAGAAACACTAAGGTGGACCAAATCCGAATGTTTTACGGGGTATCTCAGTCTGGTCTAGGAACATTCTTCGCCCACAATTCTTCGCCCACAGTTCTTCGCCCATAATTCTTCGCCCACAATTCTTCGCCTCCACAATTCTTCGCCCACAATTCTTCGCCTACACAATTCTTCACCCCCACAATTCTTCGCCGCCATAATTTTTCGCCGCATACAAGCATATCACAATTTTTGTTTTTCAATGTGATTGTTTTTATTTATAACGTAGTTTTTACAGGCTATTTTACATTAGCCTAAAGTTGTTTCTTGTGTATTAATACTTCTTCTTTTAATAGTATGTTTAAAAATTGCTACATAAATAGTGTATGTTGTGATTTTTAATCTTTTTTATGTTATTATAGTATGAATAATCATTAAATTAACAAATATTTTGGTGATATAGAAATTTAAAAAAAAAATCAGCGATGGATTATCTTTTTCTTTGTTTTTATTGTGATAGGCTAGTAAAAGTTGTCAGGACGATAAAATAAAACTATAGAAAAATATTATTACTTAATTTGCGTCTGATAATAGCTATACCAATACCTATGTATACTAAAATTAGCAGATATACGTTTGTTAATGACAGGGTGTAGGGTTAATTTTATTTTCCTAGAATAGTATCAATTTGTGATAACCAATTTGCTATAACATTTTTGTTATACGTCTACATACGAATTTATGAGAAAAAAAATATGGTTCAACAACAGAAATATGACATAAAACATCTTTTTATATACAATTTTTTTTTTTTATGTTCCACACGAAATAAATATTTATTATTATTTTTATCTTACATCACAAATTTTATAAAATATAACAAATTGAGAAAGAACTTAATAACTGATATTTACAACTTTAGGCTAATGTAAAATAATCTGTAAAAATTACGTTATAAATAAAAACAATCACAATTAAAAACCAAAAATTGTGATATACTTGTATGCGGCGAAAAATTGTGGCTGCGAAGAATTGTGGCGGCGAAGAATTGTGTAGGCGAAGAATTGTGGGCGAAGAATTGTGGAGGCGAAGAATTGTGGGCGAAGAATTGTGGACGAAGAACTGTGGGCGAAGAATTGTGGGCGAAGAATGTTCCGTCACCGTAATATTTAGCGAAAATCTAAGATCCATCTCTTGGGCTATGAATTTAAGAAACAACGCCTATGTTATCAGATTTTTATATCGCTTTTTATTTTGGCACTACTGCCTAAAAATAAAATGTCGTCATATTTCAAAATTTACTATAACTTCTGTATTTATTAAAATACAACCAATTGTAATTAAGGTTTTTTTATACAGATTGTTATGCTTGATTTAAAAACAAAATTAATTTTTTTTTGGCGATCTTAACTTTTGAGATATAAAGTAAACTTATATCTTTTTAAGGAAGCCTTAGTTGGGAATGAATTTACATGAAAGAAAATTTTTTAGCTTTTCAAAATATATAGTTTTATATATTTGCCGCGAAAAATAACCGAAATATGGCTAATTTTCTAAAAATTTCACTATCAAAGTTTGCCATGATTCTGTAAACAATTGCAATTATTATTAAACAACTAAACGTCATTTCTAATTGTAAGTAATTTTTTACATTTTAAGCAAATCGCGCTTCACCAGCTACTGGAAAAAAAAACCACTTCACTCTTTTTTTGGATTAAGGGAGATTTAAAAAAAGAGTGACAAAATATCAGTTTAATTAATTTTTTCGGCGCCATTATTAAACGATATAGTTGGGAGGTTTCACCTGTACAGTACCTTTCTGACGCCCTTTTAGCTACCTTCCAGTAACAGTTAATTGTTATTGTTACAGTGTGTTTAGAAAAGAGACATCTTGTTACAAATTGAAACATCGCTTCCGAACGGGTAAGTTTCTTTATAGTTAGTTTGTAAAGGGTTTATTCAGATACAGGGTCTTTCAATTACTTCTACTGAAGCGCTAAAACGGTTCAGACCGCGAAAAGGTAATTAACAGCAACTAAAAATACACTTATCGGGCTACGCGTCAATCAATTTTGATACATTGATACATCTCGCCTGATGCCCTAACTATTGTTTTCTATGTTTTGTCATTATTAGAGAGCCTAATTTAATCACATTTCAATAAAGACTTAGTAAAATAATGAATGGTATTTCATTAAAAACTCAATGTTGTCAATTAATAATTTTACTAATAATTATACAAAAATCGCTATAACTTCGCCGTTATTTCAAGTCAACTCAAAAGCGTATCGATTTGATACATTGCGCCCAATTCGGGAAAAAATGTAATGCCTCGACGGAGGGTTAAAGTATATTTTGATGTAGCATTTGATAATTACAAAACTCACTTAATATAATTAACTTGCCATTTTTTTTTAGATTAATCCCCTGCTAAAAGTTTAAGGTACAATTTTTTGTATACAAAAGAATCTGTGTTTTTAATGAAAGTTAAAAGTTTACAATAATAAATCTACGCAGTATAACGTTAGATGGGTTGCATCGTACAGTAAGTAAAAGTTGAATCATAAATTACAATTTACTTGTGAGAACCGTGTGTTTTTAGGTAGGTAGCAAAATCATTTAATCTCCAAGCTCCATAAAACTTCAAAAAAGCTACAACTAAGCTCAGGTTCTGATACAAAAAAACGATCGACGCATTTCCCTTGCCGCGCTGTTACTTGGAAGTACAGAACTCAATTTTGTCGAACTTCCTCTGAAGTAATCGCTACTTTTTCTACCCTAGAGACAAAATTAGTTCCTTTCTTAGTTCTGTTAATATTTTATAAAGCAATTTTTACATTTTTCTGCGAAGTTAACTAACTTTTACATAACTTTTAGTTTAATGGGAGTAACTATTATAAGCGCGCATAATGTATAGCGCTTTGCACTCTATAAGGAAAGGGTCTGGGGTGAAATAATTAAGTTATAAAGTAAACTCTGGTAAGCGTAAAGACAGCTATAAATCTTTATCTATTCGCAGACTTCCTAACCTTGGTAACATCAATTTCTTGGTATTATAGAGGTGCAATGATCGGGCGAAGATGCTGCCGGAAACAAAAACTAGTAATTTCTGATTTATGGCTATCCGACCTACATTCCTATAAAATATAAATTTTAAAATTTAAGCTCCGCTCTAGAAGAACCCAGTTATTAGCGTGCTCCTAAACATCGGCGTTGTAATAACTGTCTTGAGGGTTCTTTTTTATTTTAGGCAACTTTAAACCAGGGCTGTGGAGTCGGAGTCGGAGTCGGAGTCGGAGTCGGAGTCGGAGTCGGAGTCGGAGTTTAGAAGAAATTTCTGGTCAGTGGAGTCGGAGTCGGAGTCGGAAAAAATGTACCGACTCCGACTCCGACTCCGACTCCGAGTACAACAAAAAATTGCGAAGTGGTCCTTTGCCGCAAAATTAAAACTTAAATTTTAAATAATTTTTTTATACTTATTTATTTTTTTATTATATTACACACCATAAAATGTCTAAGTATTTAATTTTGCCGGAGTCGGAGTCGGAGTCGGAGTCGACCTACTAAAATTATCAGGAGTCGGAGTCGACTTTTTTTTTCCCGACTCCGCAGCCCTGCTTTAAACAGCTATGTTTTGGACATTTCAGCATTTTATAATTTTTTTGTCGAATGAATATCAAATTCAGACACATATTAAACAGTAATTACTAGGGTAGATTGTAAGAATAGTGACCTTGTATAAAAACAGTGGTTTTATGGGTTTCAATGACTTAGTTTTCTGCACAACCTCCTGGAAGCCCAATACATTTATTCCAGTGATGCCCCATTCTCATTAGGCCTCCTTTGTAGAATAATTGGTTAATTAGAGAACTTGGGAAGAACAACAAAAGGAAATCAAAATTAACCAGTATCTCCAACTTAGTGAGCAAACTGCACAAAAAAATTATAGATAAATTTTCAAAAATAATATCTTTTTAATTCAAAAGTTTATTGATTTAGTTTATTGATTTATTTATTTAGTCATGAGTCCTACTGTTAGTTGTAGGACTGTTGAGTTGTATTGTACTGACTTTTTTTCATCTTTTTCTGTCTCGCGCTAGCTTTTAATGTCTTTCCCTTTGATGTTTCTATCCGCTGCTGCTTTTTTATTTTCGTCTTGCCAGGTTTTTCTTGGTCTACCTCTTTTGTTTTTTCCCTGTGATTTTGCTTCGAAGGCTTTTCTGGTTAACCTTTTTTCTTTCATCCTATAAATGTGACCCAACAATCCCAGCTGTCTTTCTTGTATTTTTGTTTCAACTGATTTCATCTTAAACTGTTCTTTATATGCTTAATTTCTGATTTTTTGGTTTTTCCTTGGATTTTTCTTAGCAACCTTATTTGAGCTGCATTCACTCGGCTATTATTTTAATTTGTGAGTTTACGTTTCACTTTTGTATAAAAGTGCCGGAGTTACTACCTTTTTTACCCCTCCACTTTTGTTCGTTTTAGAAACTAAAAATGTTGTTCTTAAACTGTTAAATATTCTTCCCACATTTCCTCTCCTTTCGCTTATTTTTTCGTCCATTTCTCCATTTTTTCCTATGATCACTCCTAAATATTTAAAGCTTTCTACCTGTTCCAGCCTAAGCTCATTTATAGTGAAAAAAATGAATATGAAAATAAAAACCGAAAAAACTTAAACTATGATCGTTACAACAGAGAACAAAATGATTCAGTTAAAAAGATTTAAAAAATAAATAAATACCGTGATGTAATTTGTGTCTTAATGTATTTGATTACTTTGTATTTTATAAGTATAACAAGAATCATTAGTGCAATAAACTTTTGTATAATTTTTTTTAAGTAACTTGTGCATATTTAAACTTTTAAACTAATTTTACCTAAAAGGTTGATGCCTTGGCTTATACTTAGTTTGATTTAATGAACAAAACAGGTTTTGATATTAAGGTGCCTAATTATTCTAAAGACCAATATTTTTCAAAATTGAACTTTTACGTCGACATCAATATCACCAAGTGATTTTCATTAAAAGATAAGGAGGAGAGAACCATTTTATGTTAATTTACAATGATTTGTTATTTCTTCAGATGCAGATAACTTTTAATTTGCCAAACCACACCGTGCAATTATATATTTTTGACGTTTTAATTTCGTTTAATTTCTGCCAAAGCAGCAAGACAAAACTTTCTAAACCACTTAAAAACATCAAAGGGGTTAATTTAACCTCTTTCTGTTGGTAATGACCAATTTAATTCATCTCAAAAAGTGACTAATTTGAATGTTTCGTTTTTACCAGATTCTGATTTAAATATGATACGTAATCTTTGACTTCAACTAAAACTCTACCGACAGTGAGTAAAAGTGGTTATTAGCTCATGAAATTCTACGAATTGAAAAAATGTTTCAGTAAAAGCCACTGAACTGGGAATGTCACAAGATACATTGATAAATGCGATAGCTTTAACCCAGATGCCATGGTCGTGGACGACTCCCTTATAAGCGAAAAACTTTATTCATTATCACGTATACAACGACTCATATTTTGTTTTAGGATCTAACAATCGGAAATTGTTTACACACCAACTACATGTACTAATACATTTTATTGTTGCAATATGTTTTTAGCGTAAAAAACTTATACAAATGATGTTCAAAGAAAAATGCAAACGCGTAAAAGTTGAGTAAAACGTAATAAAAAACTCGCAAGCTGGGTCAGAGAAACAAGGTCAGTTGATCGAGGTCAATAGAGCTTATGTCCGTTTAATCGCGAGTAAATAAATCAAAGCCAAACGTTTGTATGCAAACGAAGGCAGTAGATTGTTTTTATGAAAATATACATAACGTTCCAAAACATTGTAAAAATACGAGGGTGAATTGTTATGAGTTCATAAGGTTTTATTCTTATACTTATAATTTATTTTAAAACTAGATCTGATCCCGAAATAAGTTTAAAACTGTAGTCAATTTATGTTTTTATAACCTTACAGAAAGAAGGTGACTTTTTGATTTACATTTCATGTGGTGCAATGTTTGCGGACTTCATAACAATACAAGTTTTTGTTTGTGTACGTAATTGAACATAACGTAAGACTTTCTGTTTATGTATTTAAACGGTAGAATTGTAACAAATAAAAAATTGAGGGAATTGAAAATTGCTTTATTTAACAAATTATCCAGAGGTAATATCAACAGAGAATATTAACATTAAAATTGGTGTGTAATAAAGCAAACACAAAAGCTTATTATTATAAAAATTATGACCTTTGAAAATTTATTTTTTGCCCGTACTTCTGACAGGACTAATCAATATATAAAACTTTGAAATTATGTTTATTCACTTTTATCTATTTTAATTAAATGATGTTGGGGTAATATGTCAATTTTGATTGGATCTTTACAATTCCATTTTAAAGATCTTAAAGTGATCTTTTTTTGTTCATCGAGCTGCATCAACAAAACTTTACGAGGGCGTATTGAAAAGTAAGGTCTCCAGCGATGCCATTTCCGAACGCCAGTTGCTAGGCGAAATTTGACAACAGCGCTGCATTCCTTAGTTCCCCCACCACAGTGTAAAATTATCTCTTGTAAACCTTTTAAAGGCCTCTACTCATTATCCAACTTTTCGGAGCCGACCGTCGGGAACTCCGTGTTGGGTGTTGTCTACACACCTCCCGACCAGTCCAACCAACACAGCATAAACATGATAACTTTTTTTATTATTTTGACTCTGATGCCATTTTGTGGATCACAAATTTATAAATAGCGTTAAATTTTCGGTGTAATAGTCCTTATCTAGAGGAATGTGGCGGGGCGGTTGGCTTGTTGGACGGTCTGGCCACCCGACCGTTCCAACTTGTCCAACTGTCAGGTTTGTCGGGTGACAGTCTACACACTATACAATTTATCGAAATGGTCGGTCGGTTGACGGTTGTAACGACAAATTGGTAGGTGAGTAGAGGCCTTAACCTGCCTTTAACTTGAAAGCTTATAAAACTATTATGTAGCAGAAAATTAAAATAGGCACATTATGATAAATATATGCCTGAAGTAACATTGCAACTAGTGATAACCAAAATATTGTCTAGGAAGCAAAAAACAAACTAATGTGGTTTTGCACTTCATTTTGTGTTGATAAACTAATACGTGTTTTACTGTAAAAGCATTTGTGCATAAATATAAAATAAAAATTGCACCCCGTATATGGTAAATTGAAAATTTAGAACTACATAATGGTTTTTTGTGTGTAATTTAATGAAATCGATAATAACATTAGGGACAAATGGGTTTAGTGGCTTAACAGTTTAGCAAAATAACATCATGACGAGAAATAATCTCAGCAAGAGGTTTTTTCGGTCCGAACCGAAATGGAATGTCCATTATCAGCGTTCATTATCAACTGTTATTTGGACTCATTACTGATTAGAATCTTCCATTCACTGTCGAAGGATTTATAGATGATTTATTAATGTTGAGTGATATTAATACTATGGGATAGAGATAACATCTATTCACTAGTTCGAATATTTGCTTTATTTGTTTATGTTGCGTGTTTGATGATTTGTTAGCTTCACATAAATATTCTGAAGTAAATAAAATGTTATACAGTATCAAAAAATGTTTTTTTGTGTGTGAAACATATTTCCGGACTTTGTTTAATGACTGTGGTTGACAAACTATACTTAAATCGATCAAATACCATTTTACTTGATTTTCTGAATTATTTACAATTGTACAGGGTGGTCCACATAGGGCCACTATTAGGATCTCGTAAACGGTAAGAGCTACAAATTAGTCAAATAGCTTCCTTTTCTGAGACCTATTCAGTGAACCCTTAATGTTTTAAAAATGTTCCATGGCACGCTAGATAATAAACCAAAATCTACTCGTATACTATAGGTATTTAAAAAAAAACCTTATAACTTAGTTATACTTGATGGCACAAAAATATTTTTGGAAAAGAAGTTGTGGATTTTTTTACACACTGTAAAACAAAAACATTTATTTGTTCCAGTATTGTCTAAATTCTTAAATAATTTGCAAACTTGCATTTTTTTTTAACAGAAACCATAGTTGGCTGTGACCACATGAAAAAGCATTTTTTCCCTCTTTTTAATAATGAGAGGTTTATTGTATGTATTTTTATATTTAGGCTCAAAATAAATAAAACTCTCAAAAAGTCCCTGTGAAGCTATAGAGTACCATAAATTTAAACAATATTCAGACAAATTAATGTTTTTTTACTGTGTCAAAAAAACTACAACAACTGTTGCCTAATAAATATTTTTGTACCATGAAGTATCACCGAGTAATTGACGGTTTTAAATTTTGATTTTTGTTTATTATCTAGCGTGCCATGAAACTTTTTTAAAACAGTATAGCATCACTGAATAGGTCCCAGAAAGGGGCACAATTTGTCTAACCTCTGTAGATCTGGCATATGTTACATGCAGCATTAGAAACAGGAGAAAATAGTACCTACATTTAACTATTCCAAAATCTACTAGGCGGCCTATAAGTAAAAAATGAAATTGGGGGTAATATCTCAAAAATTAAAAGTGATATGAAATCTAAAATAACGGTTATATTTTAAAAAAAAAAGGGTCTCAAGAAGGTGCAAATTAAATTAATCTAATGATTTAGAAAGAAAGTTGTAAATTGTTTTTTTTTTCATAGGCAGCTTGATAAGTGATTGGTAAAATACGATTTTTCTTGAATTTGTGACTTATTTATTAAAGTATACAGCGTGTCACACTGACGTTTAAATGACATTTGTTGATAAAGTTTTTTTTTTGTTTTTCACGGCACGCTAGAAAATTTTGTGAAACCTAACCTATTTTAGTGAAACTTTTATGTTTTATTTCTTACTAGTTTAGCACTAAAATTAACTTATGATTACATCATTGAATTCAGAAAGAAAATGTCTACCAGATTTAGTAAAAAAAAAATATAGATGGTGACATTTGGAAAACAAAATTGACTATCGTTTCACATTTAAGTTGAACTTGAAAAATATTGAAATGCAATTCAGTTCATAGTACTTGAAGAGCCATTTCATTCAGTTTTTTGTTCATCAAAATCGGACCGCAAACAACGGAGTTACAGCTTGCGGCGTTTTTTGTGTGACACCCTGTATATAGCATGTAATATCTTATTAAAAAGGAAAAAAAGACATTTAATTATACCATAACCAACTTCGCGGCCCTTAAGAAACAATACATTAGGGATAATATGTCAAAAATGATAAGCGATAAAAAAATCTAAACTAACAGTTACATCCTACATTTAAAAATACTTTAAGAAAGTAGGTACTAATAAAATTGATCTAATGAATAAAACAAAAATGTTATGAAAAAAAAAAGAAATTTGACATTTTCATATTTTTTCCTATAACATACCTATGAAGTACGAAGAATTTTATACTTTAAAAAATTAATTGTGGGTCTGTTACACTGTGGTAGGGGTCGGGATCCTTTTTTCAATAAGGGCGCAATATAAATTCAAAAGTTATTGGGGCGCACCCGAAAAAGAACTTCAAAATATTATAGTAGTATAGTGGCCTTGTGGACGTAATACATAAGGTTCAAATTCCAACATTTCGGTCGGTTAGTAATGCCTATGAGCCAGTGGCGTAGGCAGGTAAGGTCAGGGGGTCAGGACCAACCCCATCGGTTCGCAAAAGTCGTTATAGAGCCGGAGAACTGTGAATTCTGTGCTTAAAAAAAGGTCTTTGGCTCTTTTTACTGTTTATGATGAAACAAGCAAATATCCTGCTGCAAAAAAAAACATGAATGTAGATAAAATAAAATTTTAAAAGTTTGATTAAAATAAGTAACTAACTAGCTGTAAGGAATAATCTAACGTCGTTGAAACAAAAAAGATAAAAAACGATGTTTATGTACCTACCTTGGATATATATGAGAAACAGTTTTTTCAATATTATTTTATTACCTAAGGTGTTACCAAAACTTTGTTTTCATATTTGTAATTAGCAATACCAATAGCATATCATACATCATACATTAAGAAACAAAAATTGTGTATACAAGCGTAATTTTGAAAGTGGATAAACGCTGAACGTGTTTTATTCATTTAATTACATTTGCGCTGTAAAAAAGTAGGGTTTGACACGGACGTGGCTACGTAATCAAGTGAAATGTCAAAAACAAACAGAAATCTAATTAGAACCATTCCACTTATGAACTTTGGTCGTTGTGCCCGACATTCGCGTCTCTTTCGCGAGCTGAAATGGCTGGCAATTGACGGTCATCCTCACTGTGACAGGTCCGAGAGACCCTCCGGGTCGGGGGTCATAAACAGGTTTGCACGAATAGAACAGCGCTCCAGAGACCTATCATATCACTCAGACAAGTAGCTATCTCCTGCGATCCGCCGGTATAGCGCGGGACGATTTGGGAAAAACGTAAAAGTATATCTTTATTAATTTCTGCAAGAACCGTGCAACGTTGCAGCTTGTTTTGTATTTTTTAGAGGAATAATAGTACATCTTGCAAAATTTTTAAGTTTTAGAGTTTAAGTGCTATCAAAAGCGTCACAATATTTTTATACTATTCCTATTACTTTTTATTTGCTCAGCAGTAACCTTTTATTATAAATTGCATAGGCTTATTTTTACAGTGTTAAAAAAAACACGATTCTTTATACTATCCCAATAACTTTTTTGAAAGCATAGAAAATCCTGCTTTTGACTAAATTTTAATAGCTAAAAAACATTGTTGCCTTTGAAAGTATTTAAATTTATGTTATACCTTTAAAAAACTTACAAATCATTTTCGTTAGTCTAATAAACCAATAACAAATTAAGATGTACTTAATGAAGCCGCCAATGAAATAGACCAGTGGTAGACCGGCCAGAATGTTAGCTTACTCTATGGCAAGTGGGCCCACTTTATTATTCAAACATTAAAAACTTTATACATTCACAAGGAACTGTTAGATCAATTGGATGCAAAGTAATTATTGCCAGATTCGCACGACCATCTAGCCCAGTGGTCGGCAAACTCATTAGTCAACAGAGCCAAATGTCAGTACAACGATTGACATTTCTTTTGAGAGCCAAATTTTTGTTTGTTCGCATGAATATGTAGACCCTAATAAGGAAAGAACAGCAAACGCTAGTTTTTTCAGCTGATTATATAAGCCAGGAATACTATTCCAGGTGTTAAAAATCAACAAATCTTCCTTCTTCAGGTCTTTCCAAGCAGTCAAAACAGTCATCACGAAGTTTCAATCGCACTGTACGTGCGCGCTCCCACACGTGGTATTTTGTGGAAGAGCCACACTCAAGGAGCCAAAGAGCCGCATGTGGCTCGCGAGCCGCGGTTTGCCGACCACTGATCTAGCCTCTCGTGAATTTAAAATATTGCTGTTAGGGTGGACTGCATGAAATGTGCTTTTGAACTAACTACCTGTTGTTGTGTAAAATCTTTAGTACAAGCAAACTATTTAAAAATACCGATCAATTATTTAAAATTTTAATACAATATTTAAATTGATTTATAGCAATCTGTCTTTACATTTGGTAGTAACTGAATACGGTTAGTAATATACGTATACAATACAATGTACACTGTAATCGTAAAAAAATATACTTTTAATTTTAATTTTTTTCTACTTACGGAATTTTTAAATATTTGATTTATTTCTTATAGAAATTAAATGATTGTCTTATAGTTGAGTGGCCCTCTTTGTTTCATGGCAACCAATATTTTTAGACAGAATATACCCTATCCCATAAAGCAATGTTTAAGCAAACTTACTAACAACTTCCACTTTATTTGTTAAGTCTTACAGGCGTACCCCTCTCTGCTAAAGATAGGACTAGTTTGGGGTAGTTTAATACAATAATATTTTATCTAGCTATATTTTACAGCTTATAAATGCCATAGTAGTATATGAAAGGGTAATTGAAGAGAGACTCAGGGCAAAGATAGAACCCTCGCTGAGGGATACGCAAGCAGGATTTAGAGCGGGGAGATCGACACAAGACTGGATCTTTGTTGTAAGACAAATTACCGAAAAAATAATAAGCACTAATAACAAGTTGCTACTATGTACAATCGACTTGGAAAAAGCCTTTGACAGCTTAAACAGAGAAGAATTATGGAAGATAATGAGGGCCCGGGGAGTGAATGACAAGTTGGTGGGGGCAGTGAAAAGTATGTACTACAAAACTGAGAATATCGTGAGGATGGGAGGAAGCACATCAGGAGGTTTTGTGACAACTAAAGGAGTCAGGCAAGGTAGCGTTCTAAGCCCCCTATTGTTCATAATGATAATGGATGACATAGCAAAAGAAGTAAACCTGACGACAAAGGGGGTGCACTTAGGGTACAGGAAACTAAGACAGGTTGGGATGAACAAACTTATGTATGCCGACGACCTCGTACTATTTGCAAGTAGCAAAGAAGAACTGCAAAAACGGATCGTAAAATGGACAAATAATTTAAAAAGACACGACTTGAAAGTCAACTTAAGCAAAACAGAAATAATGCTTATAGCAAATGAGACGGAAAAGCTGGAAATAGTGATAGAAGACAAAAAAATACAAGCTAAACAGTATCTGAAATACCTTGGGGCGGTAGTGGAAGAAACAGGAAAAATAGAACTAGAAATCACTAATAGGATCAACAAAGTTGCAGCAACATACGGAGCCCTATACAAAACATTTTTCAACAAAAAAGAAATCACAAAAACGACTAAAACCAAAATCTATGAAAGTGTACTTGTCCCAATGCTAACATATGGATGTGAGTCGTGGGTGTTAACAGACCGCCTGAAAAGCAGTATAGAAGCTTGCGAAATGAAAATTTTGAGAAAAATCGAGGGAGTGACAAGAATGGATAAAGTGAGGAGCGAAACGATAAGAAATAATTTAAAAATTATAAGTGTATTGGCAAAAATCGAGACCCAACAGCTCAGATGGTTCGGACATCTCAATAGAATGGAGGAACAAAACACGGTAAAAGTGATATGGGAAATGGTTACCGGAAATAGCAAGAGACGCGGACGCCCAAGGAAAACTTGGAACAGTATAATAGCAAACATCCTTAAAAAAAAAGACGAAACATGGAACCTAGCAAGAACAAAAGCCAAGGATAGGAATGCCTGGAAAAAATTCATAACCTCGACACCGCTGGTAAAAGAGGTCACCGGATAATAATAATAAAATGCCATAGTAAAATAAAAAATTCGCCGCGTACCCCTTGAAACGCATTCGCGTACCGCCAGAGGTACCTACACGTAACACAATTTGATAAACACTGCCATAGAGCAATATCGATGACCATGCGCTACTGTTTGACACTGACGTAGGGCTATTTTATCTTGAAAAATGCAGGATAGTTATGAACTCAAAAGCAGACACTAGAAAAAGCACCTTTGCATGCTTATAAAACTTTAGAAAAAATTGACATAATTATTGAGCCAGCATGCTTTAAAAACATGGGATTTTAAGTAAGAAATTGACATTTTGAAGATATTTTAACGTTCCAAATACTATTTAATAAAAAATAAATAAACAAGAGTTACTAATCTATCGTAGGTATATTTCTGTTTCGTCTTTATTTCCCAAATAATTTCATGGCAAAAAATTAGTTAAAAATTAATTATTATTTTTTACAAAATCGTTTTATTTGACTAGACAAAACACAATCGGTGGGACAATTGACACTTTATAACGTCTATGTTGTAGGCTTACACGCCCGATGTCCAATGTATATAGGTTGTTTCCGGGTTGGAACCGCGTCGAAGGATTCTTCATAACCGACGTTTCGTCCTCCTTCATCGGGGACATCTTCAGGGGTTGTTGGTTAAACAGCAACTGGCGAGTCATTTGTGTCTGGAGTATCAATCAATTTTTCTCAAAACTTTTCCTTTATATGTTTATTCATAATGCGTAATCGGATTCAAAATTGAATTCTCTTTCACAATTAATAAATTAAACTACACTATGCAATTTCCAAAAAAAAAGTGACTATCACCTTTTCGATATATTTCATCGTAAAAAAAAATTAACATCATCTGATTGAGAATTTCCTGCGACTTAAATAAATATAATTTTTAAAGGAGTGTCTTCTCACAATAACAAAGTTATAGGGGTGCAACAGTCAAACTAAATCACCCGTTAAACAGAAAGTTCCAGTACTTCGGAAACTTGCAAAATGAAGAAAAAATTATATAAATTTATAATAACAGCGAAATAGCAGTTAATTATTTAAAGCCGCTTCCGACAATAAGCTAAAAGATAAACCCTTATGCTGGTTAACCTGTAACATAAATGTCTTTCAATGCATCAGAATCATTTTACGGGGTCTTTTTTGCATTTTTTTCATTTAAACATTACACCAGATTCACTGCATCCAGGTTTTGTGTTTGAGTTATATACACACCACGAGTTTAAATAAACGGTTTTTATTTCTTTACGAAATTAAAATCGACATCTTTTTATTTTGTTACTCAATTAATAACTAATAAATTTTCCTTATGCAATCAAAATCTGCTAATTCTGTACAGGATGTTTTTTGAATATTGCGAAAAACCCCGGAAGGTAATTCCTTATCGAAATTAAAGGAAGGTTTTTATATATGTATATATTTTTTCTTTAGATGTCTCCTTTCGCAGTTGTATTTGTATAAATTTAATATTTTTTCATTATTTCGAGCAATTTTCCTTTCGAGAAATTTTCCATTAGAGGAACTGTTTTTCGAGCAATTGTATTCCAGCAATTGTTTTCGAGCAATTTTCACAAAACCAGTCCAAGAATTTAAGGCCTTTAAGTAACCACCAAATACCTTATTTTATATTTCTGATATGGCTGCTATTAAGTGAGGAATTGTTAAATTTTAAAATTAATATTTGTTTAGTATAAGAAACAAAAGACGCAAAAAACTTATTGTTTAGATATAAAAACCAAAGAAATCAAAAACTACATTTTAAAAAAAAATTATCATCTTTAAATCCATAAAAGTATTTCTTTTTACCATTGTAAATCACATTTTCTGTTCGTCCAAACAAAGTTTTACTTATGCTAATAAGTGCTAAAACTAATAATGAGTTTTTCAATATTTTGACAGTAAATTAAAATTTAAAGCGCGTTGAACCTCGTATATCTACGCTCCAGGTCTACATACAGTGCTAATTTCTCCGGGGAGCTGCGGCCGGGACCCTGTTTCATTTGCAGGCATCCTTTTGCGTTTTGTAGCGGCTCGTTGTTCTCTATAATTGCCCCACTGCACCTGATCGACTCTTTTTAATTACATGCACAGCGGCCAACATTGATTCGATTATTTTTATGACCTGATTGGGTTTAATCGGACATCAGTAATTTGATTTTATTGTGCAGTTTTCGTTTTTATGATTTTCTGTTATATTAGTTTCGGTAGCGCATTTTGTTTAATCAAAATAGTTTGCATACGAAATAAATGCTACCATCAAATATAATATGTATAACTGTAATTTAAAAAAAAAAATATTGTATGACGCATGGAATGTACAATAAACAAAACAAGATATAGGTATGGGTCATTCTAAACAGATGAATCTTCCTTAGGTGTAAACACATTTTACTATGGTTACCTTTGTTAATAACAATCATAATCTCAATAGCAACAATGGTAACCACAGTAAAATATGCTTACACCTAAGGAAGATTCATCTGTTTAGATTGACCCATATAGATGTGAATTTGTTACAGCAATCGTCGTTTGGCGCAGCCTAGTTTCTATTTCTTGCGGTCCATTAAGTCATGTGTTTACTTCCCATTGCTACTTAAACCTCGTTTTTCCGTGTTCTTCATGACCTACCTTTTTTTCTGCGATCATTTGGATGCCACTTTAATATTTTACTTGGCCATCGCGTTCCATCTATTCTTTATACATGATGTTCGTACCATCATAATTTTTAGATTGAATTGTATCTAGTATTTCAATATCAATTTAAATTTTTGCTCTAATTTTAGTATTTCTTTCGCTATCATTCCTTGTAAGTCGATATCATCCTCTCCAATAATCTCATTTCCATCGCCTGTATCTTAGAAGCGTATTTTTATATTAATTATCTATAGGATGGATACACAAATAGCAATACTTTCTACAATAGTTTTACACATTTTTACTTTTGTGTTTCTGGTTATGTTTTTATTCCAAAGGGGTGCCGGACGAAATCTCGTCAGCCAACTTTCCGGAGGTCAACTTCCCGACAGCCAACGTCCCGACAGACTAACTTCCCGACAGTCAAACATCCCGAAACCAACTTTCCGATAGACAAACTTCCAAAAATCCAACTTCCCTACAACCCAAAATCCAGTAAAGCTTAAAAGAATTTGATAATGTACGAAATAATAAATAAAATATTTAATATTAAAACATATTTTGATGTTTCCACCAATTTTGTGGACCGTTTATAACTTAATTTTAACTCGGAGTTCCTTCCACGCACCAGTAACAACATCGAACGAAGCTTGGCATAGGTGATGGAAAATGAGGTTGGACGAGCACAAATTGCCGTCTACAGAATGATCGAAGAATTTCAGAAAGAACAACAGTAAGTAGAAAATCAAGTGGAATGTATACTTCGCTGTAAATCCTGTCCAAAGAGCAAGAAGGCGACAAACGATCGAGACAGTCATATTTCTAACATGACTGTTGTTAATGATCGTCATAATGAATCCATAATGATCTACTTTTGCGGTATTGCACATAGCGTTTCTACTTAAAATATAGTTTAGTAGATCTATTATAATTATTGAATAAAATGTACCTACAAACCTACATGCATTTTTTAATTAAAAAGAAAATGAAATTCAGTTTTAAATTTTTATTTTTTATGGAGTCTGCAGCTTTCGTATGTTCTTCTAATAAGAAAATCAATAAAATTCAGCACAGATTTTTTTTTGACCAAATTCCATATTTAATGTTTTTGGGACGTTGACTCTCGGAAAGTTGGTTTCGGCAGGTTTGACTGTCGGAAAGTTAGTTGGTGGTCGGGAAGTTGACCGTCTGGAAGTTGACTTTCGGGAATATGATCCACACCCTTCCAAAACATACTATTCTGTGTCCATCAGCTGTAAATTTGGTCCAGTTTCTCCAACTACTAAATATATCCTTTTGAATGTATTTACTTTCGGTTTCCACTTATATTCTTCATTAAGCTTGCGACTTGCAAGGCAGCTATTGGTTAACTATCTCATATTCCGCCAAGGTAACTTGGTCATCAGCAAAATGTAAGCTATTTCTTCTGCGATGGATACAATATTTCTTCCAGTTTCTAGTGCTTTTTCTAAAAAAAAATTAAATAATGTAGATGCCGTGACTCAATCTTTTCGTGCCTTTTATATTCAGCAATACTTTTTGTCCTGTTTTTATTGAACTGGTCATGTTTTTATACAAACGACACAATGTGTAGATGGCAAATATCAATATATTTAATAACAATGTTTTAATCAACTTTTATTTGTTTCAAACAATACGAACAATAAAAAAGTTGTGGAACGATATTTTTCAAAAAGGATTATCAATTTTTTGTTATTGCTGTTATTAAATTCTTTTTCTAATTTGATCACCATTAATAAAAACAAGTAACACTTTTAAAAATCTTTAGCAGTAGTGTCATTTTAACTATCATATCACAGTTAAAATTAAAGCTAAAAATCGGCTTAATCTACTTTAATCCATTGCACGTTTTGTTTTTAAACTCTGTGTCACATTTCGTAAAAACCCGCAATATTATTGTTTACAACGTTTGCAGATATATAACCAGCAGGCGTTAAAAATGTCCCCTTTATAAAACCGGCACAATAAGAATGACTTATATAATCTATCTCTAGTGCGAAAGATGTTATAAAAGAAAGCAAGTTAAAAGATGCCGCAAAAAATTTGCCACTTCAGGGATGTCACCACTTGCGTCGACAGAGAAATATTAGCCAGTTTGCCTCACAAATAACATGTACACTAGGGCCGTAAGTCATTGGTTTAATCCGTACATTTATAATATTTGGACAGGCAGTGTGCCATGAATACCGGAGTTCTTTATGAGGTGCGCTTGCACGAGTACCAAAAGCTTGATAAATTGTTATGAGAAACTTATATAGTCTTTATGTAGCGCATAATGCGACGTAATGATCTCATTATTGTGATTATGAAATATTTTCACGAACTGATTGCGTTCGGAATTATATAGGTCAGAATTTTGTGAAAGAAACCTTGTTCCAATAAAAAGTATAACGCCGTTAACTTCGGTTTCAAGTAAAACAAATAAATTTTTATGAACTAGGTCAAAGAAACTAGAATTTTTTTAAGTTCTCATCGATTTTATGTACTTTTTTTTCCTTAAAACTTTATTTAGTCGTATGTTGTGGTTCTTTTTCGGCCCAATTTTAAACTACGACGCCATAAAACGAAGATCAAGCCGATATTATAAAGAATAAAAACGATGAATAGGTACATATTTTCTATAATTTTATTTTTTATATTTTTAACACAATTAGCTTTAGCAATAACACACGTTACCAATCATGCTTTGCACTCCTTAAAACTTCCAACCAATCTTTTTTGTAATAAAATAATTGTGAATGGCAGTTTCAAACTCCTCCTCAGAAGAGAAGTTTCTAACCGCCCATTTCTTTTAAGTTAAAAAAAAAAACAAATTATCGCTCGATGTCAAGTCATTTAGGTATTGTGTATGCCTTATTACTTTTATCTTTTATCAGCAAACTGCTGAAGAGTTAAACTACCGTATAAGAAGAATTATGCATTATTGTGAAGGAGCATAATTCCCTTCTCTGGAATTTCACTGAATACTTCAAACAAACATATTTTTGCGTACAATTTCACTGTCTTTTTGCATCTAACTTAATTGTTTTGACCAGAACCCGGGACTGCATACATTACTTTTTCATGGTTCGCTGCTTCTCGTTCATTGTTGGAGTTTACTTATTTTTGTAAATCCATACGAGATCGTCTTGGCGCTGTCTCTTTTCTGGAATGTAAAGTAGCGTTCACATAGAAGTACTGTAGTGTTTGTACACTAAAGGCGATTACCAAGCGCATACGCAGGGTTAATCCACTGTTTGGTTCTTGTTATGGGGTATTGCAAGAAGCTGGGCGCTTGCAATGTGGAACCACACGGCTTACAACGCAATTCCACTACTTTGCTTATGTGAACGCTAGCATTTGATATTCGTATACTTAACTTTGCTTACGCTACAATACAATACAATACTTTTCTATGTGAACGCAGCTGTAGTTTCAATATTTATTTTTCGGCTAAACTTTTCGCCGAATGGTGAAGCAAATCGAAAAAATTATTTTGGTACTGTTGAATTTTATTTTTTAGAACTTTTATCATTTTCGCAGCATTTTTGACAGTGTTTTTTTTTGTAAAAGTAAATTTACAGCATTTTTCTTTCCTAATATTGCATCCCAAAATATTAGTTATGCAATAAACTTAAATTTTGTTAATAATTTTAGCAATGTTCGAGCATTTGTTACAGAGTCTACTGTAACTTGTCTTTGCCATCTAACTCGAAACGAATTGAAACACACCAGTGTTACCAAATGTAGCGAAATTCTGCTGTGTTGTAGATATTAATAATAGCGAACTTTTATAGCTATTTACTTTTTTACATTTTTTATATTTTGCGCCCCAAATCTAGTTGCGCCCGTGGCGGGCGCCTCTTTCGCCACGCCATTGTTACGGCACTGCTCATAACCAACTATGGTTTTTATTTAAAAAAATTGTAAATACTTATGTGGTTTATCTAAGAACTTAAACAATATTAAAACAAATTAATGTTTTTAAAAACATCTAAGACTTCTTCCAAAAATATTTTTGTAGCATCAAGTATAACCGAAATGTAAACGATATTAAAAAAATGACTATTTGGTTTTTGTTTATTATCTAGCGTGCCATGGAACATTTTTTAAAACATTAAACCATCACAGAATAGGTCACAGAAAGGGGCACAATTTGTCTAATTTAAACTTTTTGTACGAGATTCCAATATTGGTCCTTCTAGGTGGATCACTCTGTATATGACAAAACTAACAAACATATCAGCACTAGTGGCATATGATACAACTAAAAACATTTAATAGATTTTAATACAGTAAATATATTAAATAACGAAAAGAAATATGTATAACGTAATTATTATTACGGTGTCAATACATGCTTTTAAACTCAAAAAGTCTTAGTAACTAGAGAATAGAGTAATGATTTAGACTTAAATTAAAAGGCACTATTATAATGATATGAACAATTTGGTTTAGTTAAACCAACCACTGTAGTTAGACGATCATCGTTACTACTGGTTTTAATCGTTGCTACGACGGTTGCGTGTAAATAACAAATAAATAAGAAAACAACGTACCGATGAACCACGGAAGCCTTAAGACTAGTTTAATTTTGCTACAAAAGCGATTATTTGTTGGTAATAAGCGATATTTAACTAAACATATTTATATTGCAATAAATGAAGTAAAATTCATAAAATATCAGCTCCTTAGCCTTAGCCATTAAAACTAAACTTTCGATAAAAATAACATTTATATTGCTTTTCTTAAATGCACTTTACGTACAATTCACCTAAGTAATTAATTGTGTCAGACCCCACTTAATAAAAAATATTATTGAACTGCAGCTAAAATTCTATCGTAGATAAAGCGAACGAAGACAAATTGTATGAATTAAACTTTTCCATTTCCGGTCACCCTAATGCACTTTATTTAACCTCATTGACCACGTAACGTAAGTTATTGTGTAGTGGAAGTTACAAAATTTATAGCGCCTTTCAATATAGCTAATGAAGAAGAGCATACATAAATCTTAAAAACTGCACTAGCCCTGAATTCATATAAAATACAAAACTACTTGAGAAACAATCCAAGATGTTGTATGGAACAGGATATCTCAAACTAGGGTTCGTGGTAACATTTAAAAAAATCATCAATAGTTAGAGTTACAAACCCATTTAAACGACTCCTCAAGGTCTGATAATTGAAGAAGGGAACAATTTATAGATTTGACATCAAGTGGCGAAATCAAAAGACATTTTTTTTTTAAATTATTTGAAATTTAGGCCGGTGTTTGTGATGAATTTTGTCTACTGACGTAAAGCGTTTTTCGAATACTTTTGCAAATTTCAACATGGTATTTTTGTAAAACCGTTCTTTTTTTTTTGCAGTGACTACCTTAAATACAAAATGCAGATCTCACAAGGAAGGGTCACGATATGTTGTCGCCAAATTCTGATCAAGGATGTGTTTATTGCATAAAGAACGTCAAAACTAAATGTTTTGCAGAGTTATACGTGCCACTGGCCATTTCCTTCGGAAAAATAAGAAAAAAGCTGAAAAGTTGAATAATAAAGGTAATTTTTGCGATCGCGTTGGCCATGAAACCGTCAGAGATAAAATCGAAATTCTTCTATTTATCAATGCGCCCATCTTTTGCAAGTAAAATGGTGCAAAGTTTTTGAAAAAATCTTAAACGGTTCTGGAGAAAAACGCGAAAAACGAGGCAATTGTAAAAACGGTTTTTCCTATGTTAAACGCCTATGCAAGGCGCATACATTTAGTTATAGGTAACAGATATACCTACCACAACTTCTCAAATCATAGCGCCTTTGCAGGGGTTTCGTTCTTGACGTTCTTCTCCGGAACCGTTTAAGATTTTACTTGCAAATTATGCGCGTATTAGTAAACAGCAAAATTTTGATTTTTTCTCCGACGGTTTGATGGCCAACGCGATCCCAAAAATTACATTTATTATTCAACCTATCAGCCTTTTCTTTATTTTCCGAAGGAAATGGCCTGAGGCACGTATAACTCTGCAAAACATTTAGTTTTGATGTTCTTAATGCAATAAACACAGCCTTAATCAAAATCTAGCGACAACATATCGTGACCCTTCCTTTCAGCTAAATAAAGAAAGATAATTAACTAAGGGTGTCAATCTCTAATTTATCGCCATCTTGTAAAAAACTTTCCTCCATACCATAAGCGTTACCCGAGGTGTAAACCGCTGAGGAAGTATGGTGTACAAAACTGTGAAAGTTAGTGGACGTATCTGGAAGTATTTGGAAGTTAGTGGAAGTATTTGGAAGTTAGTGGAAGTATTTGGAAGTTAGTGGAAGTATTTGGAAGTTAGTGGAAGTATTTGGAAGTAAGTGAAACTATTTGGAAGATACTGGACCAGTTCATTCAAGGTCGTCGCATGTACGCATGCGTCTCCCCATTAAAAGTGACTACCCAATACGAATCCATATGAAGCATGTTCTGCAACTAATATAAAGGACTATTTCTTGACTCGTGAAAAGTCCAAATTTGCTAACGTATTGATGGCACAACCACGTTGTGATACAGAGCCTGCGTTTTCCTTAGCCGCATTTGGAACAAATAATAAATTTAACTTTAAATATATTATTCTTAGGTGGAGTACCTACTGTAAAACAATTAGCCAATGACTTTGTAATTAGTGTTTTAGGATTTTCTGCTGGCGGAGGGAAAGAAAATTAAATTTATAAGCATAAGTATGAGATGCACTAACTTTTATGGAGATAAACATTTTCTGAGAAATCGATAATAAAAAACTTTTCCATTTGCTACAGATTTTGAATGTTAAGATTTCTTAATAAATATAAATGGGAATTTGACTGTCAAAATTTAAATCTAGCCTTATTTTGAGATTCTAAATAACTGTCTTTATAATTTTTTTTTTTTGTATCTCTTAAAATAAGGGCACTTTACTCTTGCGAATATTTCAAAAATCGTTAAAATCTAGTATCCTATGACTTTTTATTGAACTTGTCTACATCTTAAAATTAGTTTTAGACCATGCACCAATTTTATCAAAAATAATTTTTTTTTTAAGTCAAAAATGTTTCCCATTTGTTGCCGACTTTTTGAATGACGCTGTGGATGCATTGGATGGAACTAAAAATCTTGGTATGTGTGTAGAAAACAATTCATGGTATGGACTCTCCGTAAAAATGCTGTTTAACAAAAATGTCGTAGATAAAAATGAAGAAGTTGATATTGATGAGCATACTTTAAAAGTCCTGGAAGAAATTACATTTGAGGGTAATATTGTAAAAAACATAAGCAACAAAAATGAAAATATAAAGATTGACATCATTCAAATGATTTCTTACTGGAATTATAATATAATATAAACCAAATACATTTTTTAATAAAAATAAATCATTAAAAACTAAAATCACCTACGTTATAGGCTGTATTTTATCGTTTAAGTGCTATGAAACGAAGAAACAAGGAGACAGTGTCTCAACTACAGTCAGTTTATTACGTAGAAAACAAACCCTTGGGTGACTCTTCACTGGTGCACTTGGTACGCTATTGACCAAGACGGAATATTAAATGCATTGGATTTTGACAGTGACGTGTATTATGATGTTTCAAACTATCGAGTTACAATACCAACTTTTTTTGTAACATTCGTAAAAGGATTGTCAAAATTAAGGGTAAATCAAGAAGCTTAAAATTATTTTGCAAAATTAGAAGAAAAACAAAAAAATCCTAAGAAAAAATGAACATAGAAACCATTTCATCAGAGACAGAGAAAGAGTCAATAGAATTACAGGACTGTACAGACACACATTTTTTTATAGTAATATCAGATAGCTCTGAATTTGAAAACGAAACTTTGCAGAAGTTGAATCTAGCTTTAGAATAATATTATTCAGTGTATTACGACGAAAATTGGTTCATTGGCCAAATTTTATGTGATTATGCTTTGAAAAAATTATTGAATACCTACGCATTTTGTTGTAGAAATTATAGTGATTATATTTATTGTAGTGCATTGGTTCTTCGCATCAATGATTTTAACAATGATTTACTCGTTTTATTTAAGTAGAAGTTAGCGGAAGTTAGTGGAAGTTAGTGGAAGTCAGTGGAAGTCAGTGGAAGTTAGTGGAAGTTAGTGGAAGTTAGTGGAAGTTAGCGGAAGTTAGTGGAAGTCAGTGGAAGTTGGTGGAAGTTAGTGAAAGTATTAATTAAAATGGAAGTATAGTGTACAAATTTCAAGAGCGGTTTACCCCTCGGCGTTACCAGTTTATTATATGTAATGTATAATAATAATAATTATTATTTTAAGAATGTTTTTAACGCTCTTGATTTTTTGTTGCTTCAATTTCTACTTTTCTTCCCGCCCGCTCTTAAGATATTTTTGCATCCCCAGGGAGGGGCGGCCTACAGCTGAGCACGCCTCACAGGTTGAGAATCACTCGTTAACTTTTCCTTTTACCTATCAGTCAAACTTTTTTTGTTATATTTAAAATCTGTATGATAAATAAACTGATACAATATTTTTTTTGTTATTTCATGTTCTCTAAATAGTACACGATTTACTAATATAATAAATTAATTTAAAAAAAAAAACATTTTTCTTATTTTTATACACTATTCTTTGAGTTATTATAAGTCTTTATATTTTTTTTCTTATTTAAGGCTGTTTTCGGCTTAAACAAAGTTTGCGGAAGGAGTTAGCTTAAACAGGGTTCCATCAAACGTGGTTCGTGCAAATAAAGTTTGCTCAAACAACATTCATGCAAAAAGGTACATGCAAAAGTTGGAAAACCTTAAACAGTGTTAGTGTTAGTACCAATTGTGTTTATGACATTGATAAAAGGGTCGTAAAAAAACTGTCTCATGCAAAGGGGTCGACGATAAAACAGTTTGAGAAGCCCTGGTATGGATCACAGAAGTGAGTGCGTCAAGTGGAAAATTTTTCTGAAGAGTATACAAATACAGAAAAACATGCTATAACATAAACTCTTAGCTTTAGTTGGTTTATTGTGCAAAAACGCTTTCATCTGACCCGTTTTCAGTAAACACTTTCTGTTTAGGTTGATACTTTATTGTTTACTGTTCGTATACTTTAGCTTTACAATAATAAAAGTTATCGAAATAAAACGAACGAAGAAAAAAATGTCAAATGTAGCAATTATTTTTTTTCGTTTCATATTTATTTGTGTAACTATTAAAGATCAAAAAAGGAAAATAACTCAACGCCCGCGATAGGATTTGTGCCGACGATGACAGTACAGACTTATAGGTTTTTTAGTGACTGTCTGTGAAGGCGCTGTAGTAAACATCCTCGAGAAATTTGCACACTTCAGAACACGCTGATTATTGCAAGATCTTGGGATTTTTACCCATAATTGTGTTGACCTAAAAAAAGTATTTTTAACGTCGTGTTTCCGACCTACATCAATAATTATTGTGTATACAAAAAGGTAAATTTGCTTCAAGGACTAACTTACCTTAAGATTATTTTATATGCGTACTACTTGTATTTTTCCATTTTGTTTTCCTTTTGATCGACGTCAACAACATTTTTCTTACTTTGCTCAAACTTACGGAGCTCCGATTTTGTTTATTTAGTCTTCAGGAGGCTGGCGCCTTCAAAAGATTTTTTAGCTAATTATATAAATTCTATTTTGACATACATATCCGAACCATCTTTTTTTTGTTTATAATTTATTTACAATTGCTATCTAATAAACTTCTTTCTGACCTTTTCACATAGCGTATTTTATTTTGCCTGTGGTAGTGGTTCTTAACCTTTTGTTAATCACAGACCTCTGTTTAAATGTCTCGGAGTTTTCAGATTCCCAAGACCCAAACTATCCCTCGTATATTATTAATTTGCGATATCGTTGATCCGCAGTTTTTCATATTAATAAGGTTTTTGCATAGGAGTTTAAAGTTATTGCTTTAACCCTAGGTTTACCGTTAAATTTTTCACCCTTCGTTTACCGTTAAGGTACCCGGGTACTTTCATTCATTTTTTGATGAAAATATAGTATTTTTCAAATGATACTATAATTGTCTCACTTTTTATTTAGGAAAATATTTATTATTGTTTAAAATGTATTAATCTACAACATTTATTATCCAAAAACATTTGTTATTCATAAACAGTTATTATTCAACTTATTATTCAAAAACATTTTTATAAAAAAAAATATCTTTCTAATATATTACAATTAAAATTAACTAAAATCAACTATAAAATACCACACTGACGTTTAAATGACATTTGTTGATTAAGATTTTTTTTTTGTTTTCCACGGCACACTTGAAAATTTTGTGAAACCTAACCTATTTTAGTTAAACTGTTATTTTTTATTTCTTATTAGTTTTGCACTAAAACTAACATGATTACATCATTGAATTCAGAAAAAAAGTGTCTACCAGATTAAGTAAAAAAAAATAATAAATAGATGGTGCTATTTGGAAAAAATATTGACTATCGTTTGACATTTAAGTTCAACTTGAAAAAAATTGAAATCCAATTCATTTTATAGTATTTGAGGAGCCATTTCATTTACTTTTTTGTTCACCAAAATCGGACCACAAACAACGGAGTTACAGCTTGCGGCGTTTTTTTTTTGTGACACCCTGTATGCATACCGTTCCCGTAATGCCATACGTTTCGAGTTCCGGGAACGCTTTTATTGTCACCGCCATGTCTTCTTTTACTAATGATGGAATAAATACAAGAAATCTATTTCAGAAAAACAAACAAGTACACAAACAACATACCATGGCAATTGACCAGTTGCGTTTGATGGTCCAGCTACTTCGTTATCCATAATTACAAAACTAATTATTGTTCCCTTCACTAATCTAACTTTATTGAAACTGAATTCTTACTCGCGACACAGTCAAAACTAACGAAAAGTGCGTCCGACAGCTCAAATACCAAGCCGCGCGACGCGGCGCCCTGTACATAACGTTTAGTACCCGGGTACCCTAACGGTAAACGGCGTATAAAAATAATTCAAAATGATTTTACTAAAAATCTAAAAACGCAATTCATTTTAATTTTTTACATTATGTGTACAACATGTAGATTTAAGATGTCAGAGACGTGCAGGGTCCCAAATCGCTCCGAACACAAAAAATCAAATCAGTTAAAACGAAAAAGTTACCCGGGTACCTTAATGGTAAACCTAGGGTTAAATGGGTAATTAAAAAGTAAAATATTATTTTGAACTACAAAGGATGGGTCTGCGCACTTTACGATAATTATTTTGCGTGCAAATTTTAAATACTTAATTAAATTATTTTTTATTGAATATTAAGTGACTCAATAGTTATTTACGTAACAAAACCGGAAAGTGATACTTTGCTGGACGAGTAGGTAGTTTTGGGACGAGCTGCAGGCGAGTCCTAAAAGGATACAAGTCCAGTAAAGTCATTTTCGGGGTATGTTACGTAGAATATTTTCTCTGCGTCTACCATTGACACCAAAATAACTATAGTCATAGTCACTATCCATGATTGAACAATAACTTAACAAACTACAGGTAAAAATTTGCTTTGTTGTATAATGACGCCTGTTTGACAGCGCAAATCAACAAAACAACTCATCACCATGGCAACCAACTACTTTCCGGCTTAGGCCGATAAATTCAATACCATGGTAACCAGCTATTTTCTGACCTAGTCCAGTAATGATGTATTTTCCAGCTTAAAATTTTATTGGAAACAACTGGTTTTCTGGACGGACGCAGATAATAGTTATTTACATAACAAGACCGGAAAGTGGTTACTGGACGAGTAGGCAGTTTTTGGATGAGCCGTAAGCGAGTCCTGAAAGCATATGAGTCCAGTAACGACACTTTACAGGTATGTTACGTACCTACAATATTTTTTCTGCATCCGCCACTGACACCAAAATCACTATCGTCACTATCCATAATTATTAAACAATAACTAAACAAACTACAGGTTAAAACTCGCTTCGTGATATAATGACCCTTGTTTGACAGCGCCAATGAACAATACAATTCATTACCATGGCAACCAGCTACTTTCCGGCCTAGGTCGGGAAAGACAACTCATTACCATGGCAACCAGATATTTTCTGGCCTGGGCCAGTAAAGATGTATTTTCCAGGCTAAAAATTGATCGTAAATAACTGATTTTCTGGACGCACGCATGAAAAATATAATAAACATACTTTTGCAAAAAATGTAACACATGTAATAGTAAGGTTAATGAAATTTTAAGTTTCGTTTTGGATTTAATCAAACAAAATGAAGTAAATATTCTGAAAAAATGTTTGACAATGATGTTTGTATTTACCAGGGATGGGGAGCCGGAGTCAAAATCTGGAGTCGGGAACCGAAAAGTCAAGAAGTCGAGACTTTTTGGAAGAGTCAGGAATCGAAGTCAGAAGACGAAAAATCTGTCGACTCCCGACTCTTTGATTCATTACTTATTAAAAATAAAAAATGAACGAAAACAAAAACAAAACAACGATATTAATAAATTATTTTTCAAGAACGGATACGAGAGAGGCATTTTGTTTTTTTTTTTTGTTTAAGAACGGTAACGAAATAAAAAATATTTAATACCGGTTTTTCCTTTTTATTTTTTAATATACTCCAGTGTAGTGCATTAGTGAAAGCAGTCGGAAGTCGAAGTCGGGAGCCAGGAGTCGGGTTTTGGGAGTCGGGTGTCGGGAGTTTGGAGTCTAGAGTCGGGAGTTGGGAGTCGGGAGTCGGGAGTCGTGTCGGGAGTTGGAGTTGATTTTAAAAATTACCGACTCGGGTGTCGGGAGTCTTTAATTTTCCTATCAACTCCCCATCCCTGTTATTCACATTGAATTGTTTTTCTAGATATATTGCTACAGCTCAAGAAAATTTAAATATTCGCAAATTTGTTTCAAGGTAAAAAATCGCTAGCTTAAAGGTTTTTTGGTAATTACATAATATATTGGTAAACAATCTTTTGGTTTCATACTTCTACAGTTGGGCAAGTTTTACTTTAGTAATATCCATTTGAACTTTTTTTTTAGTTTTACATTACCTTTTTCGTTAAATATAGATAATTTTTTTTTGCTTTCGGATTCTAAGCCTTTTTGTTTAACAATAGGACTTGGTGCCATTAATTTTAAAAATAAACATGTCGAGTTACCTGTTTGTTAGAAATGGACCCAGTTGCAGTCACAAATTTGTGGAACTGCGGATAAACATAATTTAAAATTGATAAATTCATTTTAATGCTTTTTAAAAGTAGGTACTATTTATTAAAAAGAGTAAAAATATCTATCTATTTCGTGGATCATATTGACAAAAAAACTCAATAAAAATTTAAGCGTTTTGATTTATTTTAGAGCAAGTTTGAGAAGTTTGTTAACTTTTGGATTACACATACAAAAAGTAGATTAAGTTTAATAACTTACAACGATTAATACCTTGAAATTGTCAAACTATCACGACAAAATCCTGCGTTTTTTTAATAAATCATAATAAAGTTCTATTTGAGTTGCGGCATTTTTTACGCTTTTAAACGGTAGCAAGGTCATTTAATAAACAAACATCATAAATAGTCCACTACGCCATGAAACTGATGAGCTGCCAACTTACCATAATTAGTAATCGTAATAGCACAACCGAGCAATAACTCATACACGCTGCAGACTCCGAATTATCTCAGAATATTAATCTCAACGCTACAACAATAGTTCAAGGAAGGGTTATAGGGTGGCGCTATTCGTGTGTGGCCCTCGCTGCCTTGATTTATTATTTATTAGTCCGAGAAAGGTTGATATGACGACTCTCAAAAGCCACACACCACCAGCAAAATGATGAATGATTATTTACTTGTCTATTTCGATATAATAAATGCCCCCTACGAAATAATACACCAAGACCAAGGTGAGAATTATTAAGTTTAACCTAGAAATAATGAAGTTTTAGGTGTTTATTGTTATGCCTCTGTGCATACCACATTATTTTGTTTATGATAGTTGTCCTTATTTTATCATTCAGCCTTTCATTAAACGATATTTATTTTATTTTCCCTAAATTTAGTTAGATAACTTTACCTTTATATTTTTAGTTATAAAAGATAATAAGTTATTTCAAATTTGCAACGTTTTCAGTTAAAGCCGCCAAGAATATTCTGGTAGCGACAAATCTTCACTTGGCTATTGAGTTTTTTATTTATCCGCTTTGATTAACTGGTCCCAAAAGCCTTTAGCTATTTTGTACAAACAATGACTTTCTTCATATACTGTGTGTGTGTGTGTGTTAGTGTATTTGTGCGTATAAAAATCTAAAGAATTGGTTCAGTTAAACTAATTAACATGATTTCTGTAAAATACGTCAATGATATTTCATCCGATTGTTTAATGCAAATAATCACAGCATTCTTTACACGTTCGTAACACACCAGCTCATATATAAGCCGCTTGGTTCTTCGGATAAGTCAAAGGCTATAATTTACGAGTCATAGGAAACATACACTGTTTAATTTCTCCATGAAGTCCACAGCAACTACATTCATATTAGGTGGTGTTCTACTAAAATCTACGACTACGACTTACATTTAAGTCAAGCAGTCAGGTTAGGACCTGTTTAATTAAAAAAAAAAAACGTACCTACTGCTGATTGCCACCTGCCATAACTTTGAAATTACTTCTATAACGAATAGGATAAGAACTGAAAAGATAAAAGCAAATGTTATCGCCAACTATAATTTTTAATCCATGTCTGGTGTAGCACTTCTAGAAAAACCGTTAAATAGTGTACGAAACTGTTTGTTTTTTAAATTAATTACCTGTATATTGAATGCTTGTTGGCTATATAAAAAAGTTACTGAAAAATATCAGCTATCCAATAAAAAACAACCCATGCAAGATGCAAGAGCCATTGGGTCAATTTAATGAATTGCACTACCAAGCACAGACCGATCTGTCACATATTTTGGTAACCACAAAGCAAAATTGTTGTATTAAATGTATTTTTGTGTATAAAGAATGGGGAGAGATATATTGGATGTATAGGAAAAAATTAACTCTGAAGGCCGTGTGACACGGTATAAATTTCTGTATAGAAATCTGCACCAAATATTATACAGAAAATCTTATATCGTGTCATACAGGTTTCTCGTACAAAATTCTGTATAGTTTCTTGCATGTACAAGCGTTCCATGCAGTTTCTTGTACAGAAAATACTATACGACTGTCCTATTTTCATGCAAGTTTTGATACAGAAAGTGCGTGCTACAGATGCGCATTCAGTTCGTGAATAATGGCGACTAACAACTGACTTTGAACGTCTGCAGCTAAAGGAAATATAAGCAATAGAAATTCCTGTTAACAGTTAATTTTTGGTAATTTGAAGAAGGATATTGTTATTGTTTAAAATGGCTATTACAAGGTATAAATACCTTGTTTTAAGAGGGAGTGCATATCTGTGTTTATACTGTTTAGGCGCATGTGCATGGGCAGTAACTTGTACATAAAATTGTATCCGTGTCACACACAGTTTCAAACGAATGGAATTCTGTACAGAAATCTGTACAAGAAAAGCAATACAAGATATTCTGTAATGATTTCTATACAGAAATTTATACCGTGTCACAGGGGCTTAACATTTTAAAAATTAAAGAATAGCGTAGCCGTTTCTTAGTATTATTAATTAAAAAATTTTAATTTATTGTTATTACACAACTATAATTTTTACAAAAATAGTTTGGATTTATTATACATCCTACATAAATAAAAGATTTTAATCAATATATTTTTTAGTAATTTAGAAATAACGAAAAAGTTTAAATCCTCTTTATTAGTAAATTATTACACACACATATCAACTAACTGAACGCGATTTGTAAAACATTTTGACGGCACTATTTAACTAATCTCAAATATATGTACATTATAGGTTTGTTCCAACAAGTCCACCTGACCATGCGACGTACTGTCAGGATTCTGTGCAGTATCAAAATTGCGTTCCATCACAGAATCTGACAGTTCATTGGTCGGTCAGTCATTCGTTCCAACAACTTTCAGATCAAACATGTACTGGTTTGCGGACGTTCAAAACAGTCCTTGAACGAGGTACGAACTGTTGCTGGGATGTATTACACGCATGCGCTGTTCACAACTAACGTAAGCTCTGATAGCTATGCGTCGCCGTCCCAATCCCATTTAGTACTGGATTGTAGGTGTTTAGTTTAACCTTGCGATGCGTACATTTCTATGAACCCATAAACACAAATGTCAGTTACAGTTAGGCCAGTCGTAAAGCGTCCCAAAAACGGCTAATACTGGGCAATACATTTATTAGTACATAGCTCACGCATGCGAATAAACCAGTTCATGCACTAAGCCAATGATAGGTTTTACGTCGCTTGTTGAAACAAACCTTATGCCTAAATTTGCTTCAAATATTTTTTTCTAGATTATTTTTAGTTTCAAAAACTTTTTTAAAATTAAATTTACCGTCACCATCTATAACGTCGTAATTATCTTCGGAACTAAATCAATTTGCCGTCGAAGCGATTTTTTTAAGTTCTTCATCATTGAGTGATTTATTTTACGAATAACATTTGGGTGAAATTATATGTGTATACATTTTATTACAAGCTATAAATAAACTTGAATAACGCCAATTTATACACAACATAATCTTAAAACTACATCTGACAATTACATACCTTTACCTAGCTAGAAAGAATCAACCATACATAGACAAAATGTTACAAGGTGATAGACAGAATTGAGGTATAATGTCTTCACCGTGTAATATAAAAGATCAAACTTTTATTTTATTTTAAAAACTAAATAAATTATTGTTGTGATTTGTAATCACTAGCAAATAAATATTTTATATTTTACAAAAAAAAAAAACATTCACTTTGTCTTTACTGTATGACAATTTATTAACGATGATGAATACATTTCTTTCAAAATTATTATTGCCTGTATTTATCGAACTAATTTAGGCTCTCTTGATATTTTCTTCAATTGTCTTGAGAAATTTTTAGAAGAAAGCTTCGTTACTTTCTCAGAATATAAAATTATACTCACAGGTGATTTCAATATTTGCTTGCTAAATATAAATAAAAATAAAAATAGTAAACTGTTTCTCGACATACTCCACAGTCAAAATTATGAACAAACAATATTTGAAGCAACCCGGGTTACCAAACAATCAAAATCTCTCATTGACTGCATTTTCATTAAAAACTTCTGCGACACAGACCCTAAAAGCTGTGGGAAAGTTATCAAAACAGCACTGTCTGACCACTACGGCCAGTCAGTTGAAGTAAAAATTGAAAAAGTACATCACAAGGACGACACCCCCAAAAATCTAACCGCAAGGATCTTCTCACACAATAAACTAGAAGAATTTAGAGCAAACCTTGCAAACCGTAATTGGGATGAAGTATACCTATCATCGGACGTAAACTCGGCTTATGAAATTTTCTTAAAAATATATAAAGAATTTTTTGATATTATTTTCAAACCGAAAACCATAAAACAAAGGCCAAACCACAGAAACTGGATCACTACCGGCATCAAAATATCCTGCTCTAACAAACGACAACTATATGTAGATTACAGGGAAGGTCGAATATCCGAGGAATATTTTAAAACATACTCTAAAATATTAAAATGTACCATCCGTCTTGCAAAACGACTCTCGGACGAAAAATACATTAAAACGGCAAAAAACAAAAGTAAAGCGACATGGGAAGTTATAGGCAACTATATGGGAAAAAGGCAAAAAGAAGAAAATTTTATCAACAATGTCAAAAATACAGGCGACAACCCATTAGACATACTAAATAACGTAAATGAACTATTTATGAATATGTGCCCCGACAATACAGATGGGTCAATTTCGGAAACCAGCCACTTCAAACAAAATAATATGTCCATCTATCTACGTCCCACTTCTTACGAGGAAATTTATAAAACTATAATGTCACTTAAGAACACAAAATCAACAGGAGAGGATGAAATACCAACAAACCTCTTAAAACATACTGCCGACCTAATATCTGGACCTTTGAATCACATCATAAACCTTTCTTTAAAAAATGGCATATTTCCAAACAAACTAAAATGTGCAAAAATCAAACCTATCTACAAAAAAGGGGATGTAAGTGACATAGGAAACTATAGGCCCATAGCCATACTCACAAACATCAGTAAGATATTTGAAAAAATAATCTACAACAGAATTGAAAATTACTTAGACCACTATGGCATAATAAACAACGCTCAAAATGGTTTCAGAAAAGGCAAGACAACTACCCGTGCTATTTACATGGCAATCCGAAATGTACTTCAATCCCTCAACAAAGACAAACACACCATGGTCATGTGTGTTGATCTCTCAAAAGCTTTTGATAGTGTTGACCACGAGATACTGCTAACGAAATTAGAACACTATGGTATACGAGGGACCGCCCATAATCTTATAACATCTTATCTTTCGGAAAGAAACCAATACGTTGCCGGAAAAGACACGTCAGGTAGATTTCTAAAATCCAACAAAAAGAAAATCAAAAAAGGAGTCCCGCAAGGATCAATCTTGGGCCCCCTCTTATACATACTGTACACAAATGATCTTCCAGATTTTGTCAAAACTTCCCTTATACAATTTGCCGATGACACATCTGCCATTATTAGTGACTCAGATTCCAAAAACTCTGAACAAAAACTCTTTGACTGTTTAGGCCAACTCCAACATTGGTTTACGTTAAATAATCTAACCTTAAACGTCAATAAAACGCAAGTTATAAAATTTTCACAAAGTAAAATAACCTCCGACTTAAAATTTCAAAATAATTCCACAAGTATAAATGTTGTTAATAAAATATCTTTTCTTGGTTTATGTATTGACTCTAGACTGGACTGGTCATACCATATCGAACGCCTGTCACAAAGCCTGTCACGGTACCCTTTTGCACTAAAAAACCTTAAAAAAATGGTCAATGCAAACGCGGCCAAAACTGCATATCATGCATATGTCGAATCTAGGTTACGCTATGCTGTAATTTTTTGGGGTAACGCTAGTGACTCAGAACGCCTCTTCATTATACAAAAGCGATGTATAAGAAATATATTTGGCCTGAACTACCGAGATCACTGCAAAGAAACTTTTCGTGACAACGAAATATTAACCTTTTACGGTCTATTTATCCTCGAAGCCATCATGTTCGTAAAAAATAATGTAGATCTGTTCGAAGAGAATATAAGAAATCATGCAGCCAATACGCGACATAAAAAAAACCTAAAACCCGATTGTTTCAAATATACCTATCTTCAAAAAAATGTAGCCTCCACAATTATTGCTATATATAATAAATTTAACACATCACCTGAGAGTATAATAAATCTTCCCACCCGCGAATTGAAGAAGAAATTAAGAAAAGTTCTGATTTCTAAAGCTTACTATGGAGTAAGCGAATATTTAAATGATGCTGACTTTGTAAAATGTTATATTTAAATATCATTTTTCTGTGTTTTTTCTTTTTTATTAACTATGTATATTATTTGTAATGTACGTAAATTATTATTGTGACAAGTTCTACACCTTTTTTGGGATATTCAGAACAAATAAAGATTATTATTATTATTATTATTACAAGCCTTTTTTATATTTTCTGTTTACATTTACATTAAGAACGATAAAAATAGAAGTACGTCAACCCAAAATATACTGCATTCGATTTCTTCTGACTTTCCCTTTTAAGAAAAGTGGAGGGTATCGGCTATAAGTTGCTTAACATACTTAGTATAAAAGAAGGCTTTGAAAGCTTTATTAGGATAAAAGAACCAATAAAGGCACTTTATCCAAATTGTTCCGCCTTTGAACGTATGGAATGTTAAATATATTACCCATTCGAGCACAATCCGTCGACTACTATAATTTCTCATGCCAATTCTCGCGTTAACACTACTTTAAAAAAGAGATAACAAACGCAAACGTTTACGAAATTTTTCGTACGCAGTGTTTAGAATCTCGTTAAGTAAATACAAGTCACAAACTGAAAAATTGGACCGAGGAACTACTACCACCTAATATTCCACAAGAGTTTAATGGAAAATGACTGTTTACTTCGATGAACTGTAGGAACCAGCGGATTTATTTATGAAATGAACCTCAGATACCGACTATCTTAAAATCAAGTGAATTTCAAATCGCTCGAAAATGTAAATGATATCGAATCAGAATTTTATATTGGCTGAATGTTTTAAGAAATTCCAATTTTAAGCATGAAACTCTCCATATGCAACAAATCTAAGACAGTAATCGCTGAGTTTTTAAAATGCATTACAGCTGAAACGTAAAACATGAGTCTTTTGAAATTTAAATAAAAACAAAAAGTAGTTCAAAACACTGTAGCTCTGAATTAGTTAAAAGTTTAATTTAAAGCGACTTCCAACGTTTAAAAAAGTTTAAAAGTCAGAGCTACTTCTTATTCTAGCGAAACAAACTTCATTCAAGCAACTATGATGATTAAAATAGTCCGGCAAAGTTTTCTGCAAACTGTATGAAAACAAGTTAATTAAAAAATTTGCTTTCATCTTCTTTTAATTAGTGAAATTCTGTGCGAATCCGCTAAAATCAAAAATAATGGAGCGAAATGACGAAACTATGCTTAAAATATTTTTTGCCAGTATATTTACACTCTGTTGCACCCTCCTTAGGAGATCAACCATTTAAATTGTCTCTACAAATGTAGGATTTTCTATTACTTGCAATTAGCTTACAAATCTTACATTTTGTGTTCTTTGATGTAACAAATTTCGAAGTCAAAACTTTTTCCTGAAAAACACACATTATTCATATCAGTTATAAAATGATTAGGTTAATGACCTGTTTTACCTTATTTTTAAATGATGCTGATGCTTGTACATGTATGATTTAAAGTCAAAATCAAATAATGCATTTCTTCCTTTTTCAAACGTTCAACTTTTAAATTAAAACTAAAAAAAAAATATTTGGGCATAAACGTTATTTTAAGTTCTGCATGAGTTTACAAATAATATTGACACTTTTATTACCAGCAAGATAAGTACATTTACTATCTGATTTTGACTTAAAACTATATTAGTGCCGTTTGATAACCGTTTAATCACACCTTTTCTTTTTGTTTTAACTTTGGAATCTATTTATTTTCATTTTATCGTTTGTAGTTTTTTTCGCAATATAATAACATATACCTAAAAACTATTAGGGTTACATCTTAAAACAAATTTTTTAAGTTGTAAGCGAGAATCAAGACGCAGTTTAATAAATACAATGTTCAAGGTTTTTATGACACATCTTTAGCACTTTGTTATCGACAGTCTTTGTTTTCGATTTATTTTAATCAATTGTCATTTCAGATATTTTTGTTTTGTAGTTGCAACAATTTTTTTCGAAAAGTAGTTTTTATTGTACTTACATAATTTCTCAAAATATTTTTTTCCTATACAGGGTAGGCCAAATGTATGGAAACGCTGCTTTAACGGCGTAAATAAAAGTTGTATAGCAAAATGTATTATAAAAATAGTGTATGGCTAATTGTGAGCTACATGTTGACGTACTCAAATTTGTTTTTGTATATATACAGGGTGCGCCAATAGTGCGATAAAGTCCATTATTGCCCTCAATGTCAACTTATTATATATACACAGTGTTTCATAAAAGTGAGGCGTCACTAAAGGTTTTATTTTTAAATTGAACACCCAGTATATTTTTGCATAATCGAATTCAGCAAGAAAATCTCCATATGGCAGTATTTTGTTTTTTTATATTTTATGCGACGTTGCCAATTTATCTCAAAAAATCTTTGAATTTCCAGAAAAACAGGGTACAATACTTGTCAAGAGCACAACGTTATGAACAATAATTGGCAAATGATATTTTGTACATACAAAGTCAAAAGGTGTAGTCATAGTCTAAATACATCAAAATTAATTAATATTATACAGGGTGTTTCTTATAGATGTGCCAACTTCCCAATTTTCAAACATCAATAACTTTATTTTTTCAAATGGAACACCCTGTATATTATTACGTCATTTTGTTGCATTTTTGTTTTTCTTCAACTTTTCTTTATACTTACCTATACCTAAAGTGAATATTTTCTGAGATATTTACATTTTACTTATTCTTATAAGCGTTGTGTAGGAATTTCCTAGTTTTCTCGGGGTAGGCCCCAACTTTGACAATAGTAACAAATGTCAGAGTTAATTGCTGTCAATTGTTAAAACATAAATAAATGAGTATAACATATTCAATATGAATTTTCCAAAAGAAGAATTTATTGATACGGTCTATGTTCAGGGTGGCGTATTTTCGATGCCCATACAGGGGGGTATCTCAGTTATTATCAGAGATAGAAAAAAACCAAGTGCGTAGTCTCGATTTCTTTTTTCGAGAGGAGTTCATTGTCGTAAACAGATTTTTGATATCTTTTTTAATTTTCGAAATATAGCCAAAAACCGATTTTCAGTAATTTTCAAAAATGTTAAATATCTCGCTTAAACAAAGAGATAAAGAAAAACTTAAGACATTTTTGCATAGTTTTTTGTCCTTGATAAGATAGCGATATTCAATTTTTTTACTCATAATGTGATACATTATCCATACATTACACCTAACTTTCTTATTTTAAATGCCCACCATGGTTGGCTTTGATATACATCAAAAGCTTACTTTTTGCGCTTTTCAAAAACATATGATTTGCTTATGATTGCAAAAATCTGTTTACGACAATGAATTCCTCTCGAAAAAAGAAATCGAGACTACGTACTTGGTTTTTTTCTATCTCTGATAATAACTGAGATACCCCCCTGTATGGGCATGGAAAATACGCCACCCTTAAAATAGACCGTTCAATAAATTCTTTTTTTTGGAAAATTCATATTGAATATGTTATACTAATTTATTTGTGTTTTAACAATTGACAGCAATTAACTCTGACATTTGTTACTATTGTTAAAGTCGGTGTGTGTATTGTATCAAGAACATCAAAACTAAATGTTTTACAGAGTTATTTGTTCCACTGGCCATTTTCTTTGGAAAAATAGGGGAAAAACCGAAAAGCTGAACAATAAAAGTAATTTTTGCGATCGCGTTTGCCATGAAACCGTCAGAGACAAAATCGAAATTCTTCTATTTACCAATGCGCGCAAGTAAAATGGTGCAACGTTTTTAAGAAAATCTTGAACGGTTTCGGAGAAAAACGTCAAAAACGAAACCCCTACATACGCGCTAAAATTTGAGAAGTTGTGGTATATCTGTTATAACTACAGTGAGCTCGCGTTATAAGCAACAAACGGCGGCCAATTCCGATCTAAAAGTTGCTTATAACGTGAAAGTTGCTTATATGATAGAAATAGAAACGATTCGATTTTTAACATAAATAAATCTTGTTTTTAGTAGTAAAACTAAAAATAAAAGTTTACACCATACAACGCGATCGTTGTCGCGTTGCTATGGTGATCTGTACGTACCTATGTCAAACGAAATACGCGCGTGCCACGTACCTTTAGTCGTGATCTATGTACTTATACATCTCTCAAATAAAAAAATATGATGTGATTTCATGGCAAGTATACAGAGCGGATGAAACGGCCTTATTTTACAAGTGTTTACCGGACAAAACTCTACAAAATATCTAAGCAACGAGTTAGGTACTATTATACCGTGTGCTAATTCCACCGACAATCATAAATTGAACTTATGGTCTTTGGTAAATTATATCAAGGCAAAAAATTTTAGTAATTTAACCTATGAGTTTATTATATTATTATACAGCGTCATTCAAAAAGTCTGCAACAAATTGAAAAAATTTTTATTATTGTAGATTTTAGCGACTTTTTGAAATATTCGCAAATATTGCTCTTATTTTAAAAGAAACAATAAACTATTTAAAAAAATATTTAGAATCTAAAAATAAGCCTAAATTTAAATTTAGATCGTCACATTCTAATTTTTATTTTTTAAGAAACTTAAACATGAAAAAAGTGCAACAAATAGAACCATTTTTTATTATCAATTTGTCAGAAAATTTTATTTTTGTTAAAGTTGGTACATACATGGTCTACAACTAATTTTAAGATGAAAAAAAGTTGAATAAAAAGTCAGGATATTTTCCATTTGTTGCAGACTTTAAATGTTGAACTTCTTAAAAAATAAAAATTAGAATTTAACCCTCAGAATTTAAACCTAGTTCGGTTTTTAGATTCATAATAACTTTTTTCGATAAAAATAAAATTTTCCATTTGTTGCAGTTTTTGAATGTTAAAATTTTTTAAAAAATAAAAATTGAAATTTGACCGTCAAAACTTAAAGCTAGCCTTATTTTGGGATTTTTAAAAACTGTCTATAATTTTTTTTGTATCTCTTAAAATATTTCAAAAATCACTAATATCTAGTGTCATATAATTTTTTATTGAACTTTTTTCATCTTAAAATTAGTTTTAGATCATGCACCAACTTTTATCAAGAATACAATTTTCTGAGAAAAAAATAATAAAAAACTTTTCCATTCGTTGCAGACTTTTTGAATGACGCTGTATATTAATAATCTCCTAAAAATAAAATGATTGTTGAAAAATCTATTGTTAATCTAGATTTCACAAGATATTTTACTGCCCTTTTAAATAACCTGAATGTTAAAAAAAAAACTGAAAGTGCTATATCACTCAAAATTTTCGTAAAAATGTAAATATTTTGAAAACTGTTGACTTTAGACCTTCTACATTTATTAAAGTAAATTTTAAGACAAATTCAAAAATGTAAAAATATACAATGTTCTATTCAAAATTTCAAAGTTTGAGTCCGTTTCCGGTTGAACCGGAAGTCGCATTGCAACCTTAATATTTCCATCGAATCCGAAAAATACCATAACGCTCAGATACAAAATTTCATTGTTATATCTGCAATAGTATTTTAGATACTTGTATTTTTAACTGTCACACTGACAGTTGCTTATATCGTGTACTTTGATACGATAGTTGCTTATATCGAGTGTTGCTTATAACGCGAGTTGCTTATATCGTGGGTTGCTTATAACGCGAGCTCACTGTATATCTATGCGACTTGCATAGGCGTTTAACATAGGGAAAACCGTTTTTACAAGGGCCTCATTTTTCGCGTTTTTTTCCGGAACCGTTTAAGATTTTAAAAAAACTTTGCACCATTTTGCTTGCAAAGGATGCGCGCATTGGTAAATAAAAAATCTTAGATTTTGGCTCTTACGGTTTGATGGCCAACGCGATCGCATAAATTACTTTTATTATTCAGCTTTTCAGTTTTTCCCCTATTTTTCCGAAGGAAATGGCCAGTGGCACGTATAACTCTGGAAAACACTTAGTTTTGATGTTCTTGATGCTATAAACACAGCCTTAATCAAATTCTAGCGACAACGTATCGTGACCTTCATTGGTTAGTATTGAATAGGAAAATTTTTGGGAAAAATAAGTTTCAAAATTATTTATTAATATTTACAAAATCGTTGTATTTGACTAAACAAAACACGATCGCTGTAGTAATTTACAGATCATAACTTGCAAATTATGTTTCATTATTTTGTGAGCATTCAGTTGTAACGTCTTGAATACAATTTAACCGAAGAAATTTGACTGAAAAACCATTTTCAATTAAATACTTACTATTATTATTTTTTGTGAAGGGTTAAAATTGTATTTAAATATCATCAATTGGTCAAGCATAAAATATAAAAATAATCACTCAATATTTCAAAAATTCATTTTACTGGAGCTGTACATCATTAAATGTAGGTATTATTATATTTAAATTAATTCCAATCACAAATAATACTCCACAAATATTTTGTCCTCTACCAGGAAAAACCTAATTGGACTGTTTGCTGTTGTTCACTAGTTTTTATTACCAACATGATGAGCTTGGATATGAGAGATGACAATTAAAATATGTCGATTTACATTTATTGGAGAATAATAAAGTGTGTTTTTTTCAAGCATTGCAAATTTTAATGAACCGAATATTAATTATTGGAGCTTTTTACGCATTAACCGTAACAGTATAAATTCTGTTTTCTATGCAAGTGGACTACAATACAGCAAAAGCTTGTTGTCCGTTCCGCCCATGTTTAAATCTTTCGACGAAATACCGCTTGGGCCGTTCAGTACTATATCTTTAATAAAAGAATGCTACGCCTACTGAGGCGTCTAGAAGGGGTTAATAAACATAAAGTCTGTAGCCCGAAAAAGTTCAAACATCTTTGGTCGTTTATCTATGCCATGTAGAATGGCATCACGTCTCTGCTATACGTCATACCATATTATGATGCCATCCACAGAGTTATACTTACAAATAAAATAAGAGAAAACTTTCTGCAGATTTTACGGAGATTGTGATGTCACACATTGGTTTTTATGTTCTCCGAACAGGCGGGCGACCACCCGGGAGGTGTTATTTGTTTGAAAGTGATTACTTGCAGCGAATTTCCACGTTCCGGCGGATATTTTTAAAACTAGCGATAAAATTCACCAGCTTAACCCAGTTTCGTTTTGGTGTCATTTAATAACATACAGTGTGCGTAGAATGTCGGACAATGATTAAATTTCTTGCATGCTAATGAAAATAAAATTCTTATGAGACTGTGTGAAAGGATACCTAGAGATGACCAACAGGACATAAAAAAAGGATTGGTACACTACTTTTGAATTATCGAATAGAACTTCGTTTATAAAAGTTTCATGTTTGAATATAAAGAACTTTCATTTTCTGGTAAATCTTGGAAATCGTTAGAGATAAATGGTTGATTAAATGTAATGGTTTTGGGTTTATATCTGTTTAGTAAAATTATTAACTCAAAATGAATCAATCAACTTTCTAAAATACACTAAAAAACTGAAAAAGGTATACTTACTCCTAAATAAAGTTATTACTTGCTTAAAGAAATTTGTATTCTTATGTTCATTTGTAAGAACTAAAAAGTTAACTTTCATTTTCCAAAAACTAAACAGGCAAGGCCAAGTTAAATTACATGTTGTCATTAAGGTCATAACTTAACCTGGAAATGCCATATTTTAAGCTTCTTATGTCGATAATACAAAAGTGAAAAGATGTCAAGAAAGTAAGGAATAAAAAACTAAATATTACATTAAATTATTCAGTTTTCCAACCCTATTTTGCACATTTTTATCCTCATTAGCACGTAAAAACACATTTTTTTCATAATTACATTTTTTTTTTAAATCTAACGTTTTTCGAGATCCCTATGTTCCTTTTGTTGAAGCATTATCTTTAGTGGCATAATAGTGGAAATTGTGCCGATTTACTGTTCTGGTTGACAGTTTATACACCACATACAAATTGTTTTGAATTTTTAAAGCCTACTACTGATGTTTTACGTAAAATACTCGCAAATGATCATAAGAAACGAAATAACTCCAAAAATATTATATTTAGATGCTTAATAACTTTGAAAGATATTAATTTCTACAAGAAAATGTAAAAATATATAGGGTGTTCTATTCAAAAAAGATGACTTATATGCGTTTAAAGTTTAGCGAAATAGACCGAGTATAACGAACACCCTGTATATTATTTTAAAAATGTAACTAGTCAACAATCACTATGACACTATTGTCTAAAAAATTACCAGAGTAAATTGCTCTGGCGTTGTTATGTTAATAGCTATAAATATTTTTATAAAGGTCTGCATCTGTCAAAATTTTCAAAAAAACTTTAATAACTCAAAAACTGTTCATTTTAGACATAAACAACCTATAATATTTTTGAAAGAGAATTTAATTTTACATCCAAAAATTACAAAATATACAGGGTGTTCTATATAAAAAAACAATGTTTGGTATCAGTGCGCAAAAACAAAACAATGTGTATACTTGATTTGTTTTGCCCCAAATAAACGGCTTGTCTAATGATCTCCACGTAATGAGCGTGCTTACTCTCTACAGTTTGTTGTTCGAGCACAGGTCCCAATAAGGCGATGATTTGATCCAAATAAACGGAAAAAGTTCAGACTTTCCATTACCTGTTTCTGTTAACTAAGAGATGTCGGTTTAAATAAGAATCTATTTCAATTTAATCGTTTAAGCAAAACAATACTTGTACAAAATGAGCTTACAATAATTAGTTGATACCAAAAATTTAATAACGTACAAGGCATCCTTACAAACATAAACATACCTAGTTGTTGTTAGTTTTAAGTACGTGGTAGGTATATGTAAAAAGAATTTTAAAACTCCTAAAGAATAGGCCCCTTTAATACTTTTTAATTGCGGTTTTATTTCATTTTCTTTAGTAGCACCAGAGTTGATCGACTCTTGCAAAAAATTTTACACGCACTGTATGTATCTTGCATACTACGAATTTTTCCTTAAGTTACATTTAATTTTTCTTCATGGAAACTGAAAAATCACCTCGTTTGTACAAATAAATATTCCCCCAGGGTGCGCTATAAACGAACACTTTCGTTTCCACATTTTCACCCTCTATTTTCTCAAATTAATATCTTACATTATTCATTTTAATAAAATTATTAAAGATGTAGAATCGTTCCTGTGAAACGTATAAAGCATTTAAAATAAATTTAACCTCCGGCGCGATAGCTAAATGTGATATAATAAAGTTCTTTATTTTCAACATTTTGGTCTTATTAAAATTATATCTCGACTTTTGAGCTAAAACTTTATTCACCAGAAGAAATGTAAAATGTGAGAATGGAAATTTGATTGCCTAATTAACTTTTATGTTCATAACGTGGTTTTTTGTTGAATATTGTTATATATTTATTTGTGTTGGCACATGGTTTTTTTTTAAGATCATCTTTCTAAATAATGTACTCTGAAAACTCAACTTTGTTTTTACAAGACTTGCAGTTATGTAAAATGATTGATGTTATTAGTAAAACATGGAAATTTCCAATTGCTTATAATACAATACAAAACACTATTATTTCGTTAACAAAACCTAAATAGGTTTTTATAGAAAGCAACAAAAGAAAAATAATGTAAAATACGAGGGGGGACCCAAAAATAACCGGAAATATTTTCTGAAGGGCGAGCCCCTTTTAGTTCGAGCTTCTCGTGCTAGGAGAATATTCTAGAAACCCTTCTGCATCAGCGTGCCTACTGGCGTTGCTGTGTGTTGCTGCGTTAGGCTTCAGTGACATTTTTTCAAAGACTCTTTCAACGCATCTGTCTATTTTGTGATGGCTGATTTACAAGAACTTGCGGCAGTGGCATTTTGTTTTCTGCTATGGAAAATAAAAAGGAAATAATTATTATGCTACAGACAACTTACAAAGAAGTTGCTCGCAAGTTTTACAATGGTTTTTCCGTTTTAAACAAGGCGAAATGTCGACTGACGATCAACCTCGGCCCGGGCGTCCTTTGACCAACTGAAGAAAATGTGATACGAATTCGTCTAGCCATGTTGGAAGACCGTCGTCGGACCATTTATGAACTTGTGACGTTGACTGGAGTGTCGTGGAGTTCCTATCGGCGAATTTTATCGGAAGATTTGGGTATGAAACGAGTTGCAGCAAAATTTGTGCCTCGCTTGATCACATCTCAACAAAGAGACAATCGCGTGCCGTGCCATGAAGGAGCAGTTGAAGGCTGACCTAACCAGATCCCCCCCACCCAAATCATGATCGAAGACGAATCTTGGTGCTATAGTTACGACCCCGAAACGAAGCAGCCAAATTTCACTGCGGCAAGTTCTTGTAAATCAGCCATCACAAAATAGACAGATGCGTTGAAAGAGTCTTCCAAAAAAATTCACTGAAGCCGAACGCAGCAACACACAGCAACGCCAGTAGCTGATGCAGAAGGGTTTCTAGAATATTCTCCTAGCACGAGAAGCTCGAATTAAAAGGGGCTCGCCCTTCAGAAAATAATTCCGGTTATTTTTGGGTCCCCCTTCGTATACTGTTTTATCAGCAACAAATTTTTAGAGAAAACCCTTATTTAAACTACCTGAAAATACGGAATGTTTCTTAAATATTACGAAAAACTTCGGGAGCTTGAAAATTACGGAGTGCTTCTATATTTTTTTTTACCCTTAAACGTCTGCTTTCGGAGTTACACCTCCCAAAAGAGGAGCGGTAAAATAAGGTTTTTATTTTATTTCTCTGGAGATGCGTAGGAGAATGACATTTAGTAGATGTTTTATACTTATTAAAAGGCAATATTTTTAATTATCTCCCACCTTCACAAGGGACTGAAAAGTGTAACCTCTGTTTGTTTTTTATCAGAATTTTTCAAGGGGTTGAAATTTTGCTATTTAAAAATTTAGTTTGGTTTACTAAGAAACTTTTTTATTGTATAAGTTTTCCTGAAAAACCTACAGGTTTTGGTTAAAAAATAAAATAAATGAACAAGCACCATTATAAATAATATTCTTATACAAAACAATTTATTTCGGTGGTTACCATGGTTTGTTTATGTTCATATTTAGTGATGGACTAGTGTTTTCGTGAGATCATCGTATGCTGTGGAAATATCTTTCTTCACAAAGACCACTGGCTGCTAATGAATTACCGTTAACAAGACCGTAAACGAAATGCATATCGCACATCTTAACATTTGTGTAATTCATTTTAAAGATCAAGAGTAGATATGCAACACAAGCTTTATTTTTTTTGACCATTTTCTTCTAGGACACCCTGTTTTCCTCCTTTTGCCAGAGATTCATCTTGAAGTTTGTATTGAAATTCTTAATTCTGTTATCCTCTGTAGGTGACCGTACCAGTGTAATTGATTCACTTTTTAAAGTATTTTTGGTCTTTGTCTTATTTCTCATCCCTTTCTTTTTACACGATCTTATGTTTTGACCTGGCAATGGGCGCGTTCAGATTACCACAGCACTGGAGTTGCTGAGCATCAAAATTTCTGAACCGACCCGCTTGGTAACCGCTGAGTTACAGCAAATGTTACATGCTGCTCGTTTGACCCATCAAAAATTATTTTTGCTGTGTTGTGTTGTTTTGTGTGTAAATATTAGAATCAGCGGTCGGTTCAGGAAATTTGGGCGCTGGTAGTCAACTACACTAATCACATTTTACGCTGTAACTTATCCGCTGTGGTTATTTGAACGCGCCCAATATCTTCGCCAATAACTCCATTCTGCTGCAGATATTTTCCCACGCATGTCTTTATATTATACCATTTTTCTGGTCCATTTTTCCAAATCTCAATTTCTATGTTTGTCCTTGGCAATACTTGATTTCTTCAGATGTTATTATTAAAACTTTATATTTTAAATAGCAAAGCTTACCACTTTATTAATTTTGTTCAGTTTTTTAACGAGCTTGGGGTTTGAAGTTTATCTAAAAGTCTATTTACGTATTTTCCCAAAAATGTTTTGGCCTAGACTCTAGGCCCTAGCCTAGAGTAATGATATGATGTTTGTTTTAGTACCTATACGAAAAATGCTGGACGATACAAGGTGAATATTATATAATTTTGTATCATTAAACTGAAATAGGATATATTCATTGTCGTTTGCAGTTTGCAATCCCGTCTTATTGGAAATTAAAATTATTTTCAACCTATTTTTAAAATTACATCCTTATTCTTTCAGATATTAATCAGCGCGCGTATGAATCAATTTTCTTGATGAGTGTTTTTCTGTGTCTTACTAAAGTTTCCGTCTAGTTTACTATTGGTTTTTTAAAATATCCAAACGAAAATACATTTCTGTTAAATCTCTTCGTCCGTTTTCAACAGATTTTTATTCTATCAACACTAAAGACGCATAAATTTAAGGTTCAGATGAAGGTGTAACTCTGTACCTTATGTTTTATGTTTGTAAAAATACGAAATCGCCGTTTTTATACTACGTTTTGTACATTAGTCACGTCTACTTTTGAAATATGAAGTGAAAGCACATAAATTTTCCAGTGTTTCTTGCACAACGTCGTATTATTTAGTTCTGATGGCGTATTAACGACAGCACGAACTCATAAAATAAAGTATGACACTTTAGGTTAGAGTGTTGATGTCGGCCATAGCATATAGAGCCCTAAGTACTTTAGCTTCCGGTCCAAGCACGTTTCTCGTCGGAAGAAACTCAGCCAGTTTATCCTGTCTGTCAACATACTTTAACCTTTTGCTGCACGGAGCTGAGTTCATGCTGAAAATGTTATTAGGCAGCATAAGTGCGTTTATAACACATGTCATCTAATGTTATGAGCACATTTTCTGCACAGAGATGTTTTACTAAGGTGTTAAGAGCCCCATCGCACCTGAAATAAGAGATGTATCATGAGCGAGATGTGTCATGAGTGGCAAGTCGTAAACCTCGTATTTTATTTACTGTCGAACATAAACATTTGATTAAGTTTAAAACTATTTTACGATTACGTTGCATTACAAATAAATCTTGCTATGTTTATAATGAATCATTTGATATATTTTGCTTAGTTTAACGAATTTATATATGATATCATTTACTGAACGTTGTAGTTGTAGAATTTTTATTTTATATAATATCTGCTAGTCAAAAATATGACACAATTTACAAGTATATTAAAGATCTTTAAATAAAAACATTTGGTTTGACAAACGAAAATTATATTGTAACTAGCGTAGTTACCCGGCTTCGCTCGGTGAATTTTTTTATCAATCACAGACTACTCGCGCTTCGCGCTCGCGCCCGGTGGACGTTTTTATTTAACTCGAAAGTGGGATTGTTTGGTACGCACTTGTCGGGAAGAGCGAGACGATTCCGAATCGGTACGACACATGTGCGAAAAGGTCGAATCGGAGAAGGTTCGAGCGTTTAAATGTTACGTCAAATTGTCAAATTTTGACGAAATTTTTGCTCCAGACGACCCGATTTAAGTGTTGCGTGTAAGATTTTGGCACGTTTTCCTCAATATCTTATCCGGACGATTTTTTTGGGAATTCTTATATAAGCCTTTCTTTTTCCCATGGTCCTATAGATTGTCTGTGCCAAATTTGGTCAGGATCGGATGAATTTATTATCCAGAGATAAGCTTGAAGTGCTACCGATGAGCCAGTTGATTTTGTAACTACATATATATAAAAGATAAAATTCAATAATCTGTTTAAATGTACCTACTTGGCATTAAAAAGATAAGATCGACGATTTGAGATGCGCACTGTTATCGCGAAATTAAGAAAAAATATATTTTCACATACATCTACAAACCAGTACTTTCAGAGATGCACGTTTTTTTACTTTCGACTGTTTATTATGCAAGGTGTTTCTTAAATATTGCGAAAAACTTCAGGTGGTAAATCCTTATCCAAAATTAAGGAAGAGGGCTTTTATATTTTTCTTCCCTTGGAGACTTCCTTTCGGAGTTACATCCCACTAAAGAGGAGCGGTAAAATTAGGTTTTTATTTTATTTCTCAAAATTGGATACATGTAGGCAAATGATATTTGGTTTGGTACTTACTAAAATGTTTCTCATAATTAATTTTTGACAAGGAAAACCTCCTAAATTTTTTCGCAATATTTAAGTAGCACCCAGTATGTATCATGAAACACAATAAGTAAAACTGGTTGTTTCTAGGACAACGGTTTTTATCTACAAGCAATAAAATCTTATCATTTAGTTAAGACATTCGCATCGATGTTCCACATTTGTCTAAATAGTCTAAATGGCTATTTGAAGATGTGTATGTTTTGTCCAAAGAGCATAAAAGTGGTTTACACATGATGGCGTGATGGGGCCTCATCTCAACTTCAAGTTGTCAGACAATTTCTTGAATGAACTTTGATGATAGAATTTTTACAAAATTAGCCAAACCTGATTTATTTGTCAACAAATATATAAAACTACATTTTTTTAAAGTTAAAAGACGGTTATTTTGCATAAAGTCATGGCCTGCTAGGGTTTTCTTTAAAAAAATATAAGTTTACTTTTACATAAAAGTAAATTTTTTAGACTATGGTATTTCATTTTTCGTTTTTAATGTCAATATAAAAAGTGATATAAAAAGTCTGCTTACCTTAAAAACATACCTGAAAGAACTGCATCATATTTTCGCTATTATGGTAACCGAGATACTCCGTAAAACATATGAATTTGGTCCACTCTATATATCGGTAATACAGTGCAATTTTAACTAGTCTATCAAGGATTTTAAACTACATTTTTCATTTATTTCTTATCTGCCTTATTAATTTATTTTTTTTAAATTTATTTATAGATGAAAATTTTAAAATATATAAAAATCGTCGTAAGGACATCCTTAAGCTGGCCCTGGTTGCAATTATTATTACAAAGATAATGAGTTGTTAGATTTTATTAAACAATTTCTAGTAAAACTATTTTGTATGTGGGAGGGTCACGATATGTTGTCGCTAGAATATGATTAAGGCTGTTTATAGCATCAAGATTATAAAAAAAATGTTTTAGGCCATTGTACGTGCTATTGTTGGTTAACCGAGAAACAAGGGGGGGGGAAGAAATTTAAAAAATAAGATCTTTTTCCGATTGCGTTGATCATTAAACAGTCACAAATTTACCAATGTGCGCATCCTTTGCAAGTAAAATGGTGCAACATTTTTGAAAATATCTTTAACGGTTCCGGAGAAAAACTCGAAAAACCAGACCCTGTAAAAGCGGTTTTTCCTATTTAAAATGCCTATACAAATCGCAAAGATTTATATACAACAATTCCTTAAAGAATGGTTTGGTTTTTCATCCTTTTTTCCAGAACCATTTGGGATATTTTCAAAAACTATCTACTATTGTACTTCTATTTCTGACAGTTATATGGCCAACGCGATAGCAAAAATGACCTTTATTTTTTTATTATTCCACTATAAATGATCAAATGCACATATAACTATGCAAAGCATTTATTTCTGATGTTCTTGACGCAATGAACACAACCTGGATTATATTCTAGCGACAACATATCGTGACCCTTTCTTGTTAGGTTTCTCCATTATTTTAAGGAAACTAAGCAGTGTTAAAAACAAAAATAAACTAGCATAGAGCAGTTTTGGAGATTCTGATATTTTTTTTTCAATTTAACTAAAACTTTTACTCTTTACGAGTATGTTACGGCCAAAGCTCGAAATTAGCCAAAGTAAATAGTGTCCGGCCATTTCGAGCAATGGCCAATTTAGCTGTCAATTGGCCGGCCAGTTTGCGAAATGGCATGGACCGATTGGCTAAAGTCGGAAGAAAAATGTCAAGAGCAGAATTTGGTGCGTCTGTATAATTTCATATTTGGTACAATCTCTTTACTTTATCAATCTCGATCATCACTTGTTACAACAGTTACAGTTTCTTATTTCTACATTTGCAGCGATTTGTTGCGCACTTAGTAGTGCAATTGCATCGAGTGCAGGAGTGTACCCTTGGCCTAACCTAACCTAACTTACCAGACAGTATTGCATCAGCACATCGAATTTTGGCCAGAGATTCTCGCCACTTCCCCAAATAACCGACCAAAGTAGCATATACACTGTTAATTTCAATTAATCGAACCTTGGCCAAACATCTCGGCCAAAGTGCGAAAGAGCCAGCCAATTTGGGAACTGGCCTCACTTCGAATTTTAGCCGTAACATAATATACATAATTTTCTTATAAATAAGCAGTAAAGAAAATTTAATTTATGTTTTTTTTCACAGTGCATCGTAATGGGGAGTGCGTAAAAGACAATCCATCATTACAACGCTGAACAATAAACTACCGCTCTTAACAAGCGAGCATCAACAGTGATTGAAGTTTTCGATTGCGCTGAATCGCATTTAAGCAACTAATGATGGAATTTAAGCGAGGTAGGAAGATCTCATTGTGTATCTTGTCTCGATAAAAATAACTCGTGTAGTAGGCTGATATTGTAATTAACTTTACCGGCGAGGAGCAGGTGCACGTTGTGCAGTAACTCACAAGGGACGGTCAACTTCTTGTCCAATCATTTATGTCTGCTGACGATACTCATCGCGAAATCAGCCAGGATTAACAGACAGTACAATAACTTGCAACTTGAGTAACGACAGATTTAAACATCGGCGCACGTACAAAATGCTAATTTAAAATAACAAAGGTTTTTAAGATGCCTATTTAATTTGAAAAGTTACGAGATACCCCTCATTCGTTTAATTTAAACCCCAACCAATAATGAAAACATATTTCGAATATTTAATGTAATATAAAAATGATTTAAACATACAATATCGTTCAATTTTCCTTAAGCCTATTCATCCGCTGTGAACTGGAAACAGATAATGTTATTAAATTAGCATTCTTCGTTCTTTGCTTCTTGAAGTCCTCGGAGCGCGAGGAACCACCCTTAATGTTAATTTTATTGGGTTAAATTCCATTTATTAGCAATTTTCTTTATTAATCTTATCAGTACTACTTTCGTTAATGAGTTCAATGAATTGTCAATCGAAATATTCTCTTGAAGGCAAATTAAAAAATCCATATTTGCTCAAGGATATAAATTGAGACTAAAATTATTAATTAATTTCCCTCATTTTTCGTCCTTTTTGTTCCAGTTTAAATAAACATAACTATGATGTTATTAAATCAATTGAAAGACAAATTTTTGTATAGTAAAGGAGGTGTGACCATTAAAGGTACTTATTTACTAGAAAATTAATTACGCAATTGTGTTAAAAATGTTTTTTATGTGACTCTTTAACATCGTCATATCCTTGATTAATACATGCGACAGGACAAAAATCTTAGAACACAATAAAACAGTTTAATTCTAAGCACTTAAATGATATGGCTCAAATTCGCACACGTTATAGATTAAAGATAATTGTTAGTACATCGATTACTCACCGACATAACGCGCCAGTATTAACTATAGAAATAAATCAGTCCTGGCATTTTATTGCCACACTTTGTATATCGTCAAAAAAATTTGTGATATTCGGTTTTATTGCTGTGCATTGTAGGGCACTTAGAAATAATTGGCATTCCTGTATGAAATGTCAAACAATTCAGAACGCTCATGAGATACAAGATGGATTTGAAATACTATCAGAATTTAACAATTAAAATGATTAATTTAGATATTATAAAATGTTAGTAATTTTATTCAAGCACTATTCATTAGTTGCTATCGTTATATGTGTAATAAATAATTTAAAAAAACTACAGCCTTAAAGAGAAAATTAATTTCAATGTACTGCTCATAAAACTCTCCAAAAGTGTTACCGAAAAGTTCATTAATTTAAAAAACACCCTACAAAACTGATAATTGTGACTCAAACAGAAATAAATTTTCAACGATGAGTTAGTCTAATCAAAAATTTGCAAGGAGAACCAAAACCTAGACGAGCCGACTGAGCTGCATGGTTTGGTAAAGAATATGAATTGTCTACATTAGACTCTCTTCATCGTGTACCGCCATAAGAATAACCAAACTAACGACAAACGTAACAGATATTTTCGATCACTCTACAGGGTGTCCAAGTTATCATCCACAGCATGGGGATCTGTTAACCCTTTAGTGCCCAAGATTTTTTTTTCTTAATATATATATATATATATATAAATTATATTTTTGGTTAAATTTATAACAATAGAATAACTATAAATTTTTTAAATTTAATTTAAACAACCCTCGTATGTGTAATGTTGTTTTAAACATTTGGTACCTATTAGTACCGTCAAGAATTAAAATAGATTTTTGAAAATCAATAAAATGAGGAATGAATTACTGTTTCTTGTTACTTTATTAGATAATAAAAAAGATTATTGTTAACAAATAGATACAAAACATAAAATAAATAATATAACAAATATATGTATTCTAAGAAAGTAATATAATAGTATATTTTATAAGTACTATAACACAAAAATGGATGATATCTTTGGCAAACATAAAATAAGTAAAGGAACTAATATAATGTATTCTTACAAAGTAATATAATATAATAATATATTTTATAAGTGCATAAAAATAAATATCTTTTTATAATATAATTATAACATTTCATGGTATTCAAGGAAGCAGTTTTTTTTTTCATTGCAACATAAAAATACTCCGCATGTACAGCATTTGCTATGAGGTCGCGATTGTACAGATTTTGAACTGCACATCTCACATCTTCCTCTTGTTGGCTCATAGATTACCCAGTGGCTTCCTCTGTTTCCTAATCTAATATCTTCAGCTACGCTATAATTATAACGTCGACGTTTTGCTATAGGTTTCAATGGAGTTGTTTTTTTACGACGATCATTATTCATTGCAATAAAACCAAGACTGATTGATCTTCTAAATTCTAAAGTCGAAATTTTTTCAAACTGCATGCAATATATAATATAAGCATTTATGAATGCTATGTCTAAAAATCCCCACATCAACCTATGCCACCACTTTCTGGAACGTCTATTCATCCCGTATGTGCCCCGGAGTTGATCGGCCTTATCAACTCCACCCATGTACTTATTATAATCTTTGACAACTAATGGACATTTTATTTCATCGCGTGATCCATCCTTCTGGGTTCTTTTGACTTTAGTTTCCTCAGAGCCATGAAAATTCGATGCAAAGTACACAACTCTGTTGTCTTTCCACTTATAAATAGATACGCCGGTGTTAGATACCCTATAATCATAATATCCTCTTTTCATATTTTTGTCCTCAATTAGTCCTGTCGGAAATCCTTTTCTATTGCTACGAATTGTCCCGCATGCAAAAGTGTTATGTAATTTTAATGACTCCATAAGTTGTATTGATGTGAAATAGTTATCGAAGTATATTATTTTGTTCTCATCCCAAAAGTGTTTACTAAGAGAAAGCACGACTCGTTCTCCAATCCCAAATTCCTCAAATTCCTTTTGTAAATTTTCATTTTTGCCTTGGTAAACTTCAAACGTAGAAATAAAACCATTTTCATCAGCGATACACCAAAGTTTATAACCTCTTTTTATTGGTTTTTGTGGATTGTACTGCTTCAAAGTACTTCTGCCTTTGAACCTGATCATACTTTCGTCAATGCTCATAGATCTTGTGGGATTGTATAAATTTTTAAAATTATAATTGAGTGTATCAGATAATGGTTTCACTTTGTATAACTTGTCTTTATTATCTTTAGGTATCGCACTGTTGTCATTACAGTGAACAAATTTAAGAATTTCTTCAAATCGCCTTCTTGGCATTGCATTGGTAATAAGAGGCACGCCTAAATCCGGGCAGCTGTTCCAATATTGTTTCCATGCAGGAAGTTGATGATAAGCCATCATAAAATTAATACCAATAAATACCAAATACTCATTTTTTGTCAAGTTTAGCAACTTGTTATTCTGTGTTGCATATAAATTACTGTGATATACAATATCGTCAATTGAATTTCCCAAAATCTTCAAGTATATATCAGTAGCGGTCCTACAATCTTCAAATTTTTCTGAAATTGGACCTTGATGATGAGAATAATCAGGTATGCAGGTAATTTGATTTTTTTTTCCCAAATTCGGTTTGGTGGTTCACAGGCCGTAACATTATTGGTTTGTTCCGAAATTATTTGGTTTTCTACAATCTCTCCTAGGATTTTTTTCGACCGTGTTCGTCTGATATCAGTCTCTAATATATTTTTAGTTTGCCACAAAATAACATTTTCGTCATTATTTTGCTCTGGTTGTAACTCTACATTTTGATCGACCGGTGATGCCGGTAAATTTTCGAAAATAAAACTTTATGAGTTGGATGGAATAGGACAAACAGATGACTCTTGGAGTTGAACATTACTAAACGTAGACGGAAAACTTGTTTCGTTGTCTTCATCTTCTATTTGGCCATCTTCTTCATCATCAGTTGTAAAGCTGTTGTCCAGATGTAAATTTTCTAGCAAAATAGAGTCAGCTATTTGCTCTAATTCCACATCGGTAAGGGGTCTCGAACGGAACCAATTAATTTTTTTTTTCTCTTCCATTATTCCTGACGGTACTTTTGCGGCCTCTATGAAATGAAGTAAGTTTGATACTAATAGTTTATTAAATATACCAATTAACAATATTTTTACATAAATTAACCTTTACTACGTCAAAATTTATTATTTATACAATACTTAAGAACAATATAAATTATTTATAAAGCTTTGAACTTACCTTTTATTTATACATGCACTTTAACGCACGCATACGTCAATTTTAGCTGAAATGGCGCCAAACGCGAGATGTATCAGTCTGACAACTAAAGGCGGGAACAATACTATGGTACTAGAGTAGGGCTGCCATACGTCCCGGTTCACCGGGACATGTCCCGGTTTGCGGAATTTTGTCCCGCTGTCCCGGTGAACAAATCAAATGTCCCGGTTTGTTGACGATTTTTTAAAATAATAAGCGAAATACCGTTAGCGCTCAAATCGACTAAAATAATGTCTAGTTCGTTCTCACTGCCGCTAGCTGGCTAGCTTATAAAGAAAGTCGCTGTATTGTCGTGACTAATGTACCGCACTTCCCCCTCCCATTGCATTTCTCGCTAACAACGCAGACACTGCGAGTGACTATATTTTTTTTTAAATTTAAAGTGACTGTGTAAACGCCATCTGTTGTGCGCTCAAGTTGTTTCTTGCTGTGAACACACCTCTTACGTAATGGTGCCTTTCCACGTGAGAGTAAACTACTCTCGATAGCAGCGTCGCCAAGGATACAGCCAATCGCGAGTTACTCTCAGGGGCTGTATCCTTGGCGACGCTGCTATCGAGAGTAGTTTACTCTCACGTGGAAAGGCACCATAACGCTCAACAAGATGAAGAAATGCAACTTTCATTTTATTTTATACAGTATTTTTATTTTATATATTGTTTTTCTGTTTTCATTTAACTTGAACGGCCTTATGAAAATAATTAAATTCAAAGTATGAGGCACCACTGTATTTTTATTTACATTTGTTCGCACAAGACACAAAACCAAATTATATCGTAATTCATAAATGTTTACCGACCACCCCCCCCCTCCACTCCTACGGCCCAAATGTCCCGGTCGGGGTAGCGACATTTATGGCAGCCCTATACTAGAGTGTACCTATAGGCATTAGCGGTGTAAATTCATTAGCACTAAAAAATATAGTCGATATATTCTCTTTGTACTTTTAAGTACCGTAGGGCACTAAAGGGTTAAACGGTAAGATATGCAGTTGGTTACATGAGTCTAAATAATCTATGATTTAGGAATTGTTCAAAAAAAAATTGTTTTTGCACTATTCACAAAAAACAAACAAGTGACGTTTTAAATTTTTGCATATTTGAACTTACCTATATCAAAAATATCTAAGACATTTTTTTGCATAAAGTTGAAATTTGTTAATAAATTTTACCTATCTTCTTTTTTTTGATAATTTACTAACAATTTTCTTATTTCAAATACTGATTGTACATGGCTGTCACTAGGGTTACTAGGGTGACCAGACGTCCGGGTTTTCCCGGACATGTCCGGTTTTTGTGCTTCGGCGGGGAAGTCCGGGCGGGTTTTTAAAATGTGTCCGGGTTTTTGATAAGTTTTTATAAAATTAAAAAATTAATAATTTTCATTGTCATTTCATGGAGCACCATTAGTTAAATGTTGGTCATAGTGTGCAACAGTTGGCATTACTGTTGCTTGTAAAAAGTGCTATGATATTCGCAATAGAAAGTTGCAGCGCTTGAGGTTTAATTTTTATCGCGCGAATTCTGTGCGCGCGAACTTGCACGAAATAACCTACAAGTAGTGTTAGTGTCAAACCAAACGCATATTCATCTGCCGCCAAGACTGGACTAGTATCAAACTTCTATTTTTTTTATAAAATTTAAATATTTATTAACGAATATTAGGTATGTTTTTGTTTATAAAATTTAAATATTTATTAAAGAATTTTATGTTATTGTTTTCCTGCTAGTTACATTAAATTTTTAAGTCAACGTAGCTAAAAAATATAATACAATTTAATTTATTTTTTAAAGAATATGTGTTTTGATTATTTTTGTATGAATAATTGTGTTACATTCAATATTTGAGCCGTTCAAAAAGTCAATGTGATTAAGTGATTAAGTCAATAAAACAAACATCAAGACACTTAATATATGTACTTATAATGGCTTCTGAAATAATTATGCAACTTATATTATAGCTATAAAAAGAACTTTCTGGTGTAGAAAAACTAAGCAATGAGTGAATGGTCTATTAAATAACTAAAAATAATAAAATGTAATCCATAAAAATTTACAAAAATCAGAACGTTTTGAAAAATGGACGGCTCATTTATACGTTAAATTTTTTCGATAAAAAATGTCCTGGTTTTGTCCTGGTTTGAAAAGTGCAAAAATGTCCTGGTTTTTAATTTTTTGTCCTAGTTTTGCTAAATTACATCTGGTCACCCTACTAGGGTTGGACGATATCGAAATTTCGATATCGAATATCGACACATCCATATATCGATAATATTTTTCGATGTCGATATATCGATATCTGAGTTAAGTACATCGATATTTATCGATATATCACCTACCCCTAGCTGTCACACAATTAAAAAAAGATTTTCTTTCTCGTTTGATCAATGTATGCGTTGTTAGGTTTACTTTTAAAATAAGTAAGTTATTACAATATCATTGCACTTATGAAGATTAATCAAAGCGACAATCAAAAAACAAAACATGTAAATAATCTAGCTATAGGTACTTAATTAAACACATTAAACATTAAAATATTAATTTAAGTTACTTTTTATTATAAATTGTTGAACGTCCGTTGTTTTAAGGTTTAGAAATTAAAAACTCTGGATTTACAGGACGGTTTTATTGATTTTGGTTAAAAATCCGACGTTTCGCACTTAATGTTTTTAAGGCTTCTTCAAGGGCTTAAAACAAATGTGATTACAAATTTCATTTATAAAACTATTCTTAACATGACTTGAAACGATTAAATATAAATAACATAAATTTTAAATACTAGATACAAGTTACAAATTAGATTGAAACAATTATACAATAAAAATACTTATAATTTTAACAATATTCATTGATAATTGACAAGGCTAACATGGTGCACATAACCATTTGTTTTTTGAATGTGTAGAACAATTCGAAAGTCAAAAATAACAGTGATACAGTCGCACTAATTTATTGTAAAATGTAAACAGTCTTTTCATTAAAAGGATTTTATGTGTAAAAATGTAAATTAAAACGGATAACATAAAATTTTAAAAAAGACAGACACAAAAGCAACACTTTAAAAATTTTACGTACAATAGTCAGGTTCAACACCAGTAACATTTTATAACAGTTTTACAGAAAGGGGGGAAACTGAACTATGTGGACCAATAATTTTTTAATTAATTAGTAGATGTCCTAAGTTGGTTTAACACAACTTCAAATTTTATTAAAAACTACTTTTGAAATTAAGATTATTTGGAGTAATGTTATTAAAGGAATGTATTATTTAATTATTAAACTGTTTTGGTTACAGATATCAAAAAGTAATTTGTAAGTCTTTTGACATATGTAATCAATGTCAGATCTGTCATTACATGCATTTTTGTTTACATTAATATAAATACTTTCAGCTATAAGTCTTTTAAACAAATTTTCTTCGTGGTGAATAATCTTAACGTCATTTTTTTATTAAGTGCGAAACGTCGGATTTTTAACCAAAATCAATAAAACCGTCCTGTAAATCCAGAGTTTTTAATTTCTAAAAGTTACTTTTTATCTTTTATAATAATTTAAAAAACAAATAAACATAGGAAAAATCAATTAACAAATTTAAATCTAGATAAAAAATTGTCCCAAAAATGTCGGAAAGTATTTTGAGTATGATTTTAAAGAAGCAAGTTATAATCAAAAACTGAAAACTTATTTTTTTTTTGTTTTAACGCAAACACTATAACTTTTTTTTTTTTTTTTTTCACAGGATAGTTGCTCTTAAATCTACATAATTTGTAATCATTTAACCAACTTCGTATTTCTTACCGTTTACGAGATCCCAATGCTGTTCACGATAAACTGGACACCCTGCATATGCTAAAAAAAATCCTAATTTTAATCGAGGTATACTGGGATATTTTTCATTTACTACAGTTTAACAGTCAAGTCATATTCCTAAGTCTTTCTGTGAAACAAATGCTTATGTTTTATTGTCTGCAGAATGTGAACAAAGTGTCCCTACCTCTCAGGTAGATAACTTATCGAAATGACATTCGTTTCGCTGTCCCTATCAGTTTGAAAAAAGCAGGTAGAATATGTCGCGTTGGCAGCTAATAATCATTTAACTTGTTAAAGAATTGTTCCGCAAAACAGTTTTATCAATATCTGACTAATTAAGGTATTTAAGTGTTTAAATCTATTAACATTCTAAGCACCGATTTAATGTTTAAATATAATATTTCGCTAATATCTTAATTACAAAATCAAATTAATGTTGGATGCTGCTCTCAAAAATTAGATCCATACAATGTTGAGTTCACGATAATTTGTTTATTTGTCCTGCGCTGTCTAATAATCTTATTTTGCGTGTTTCTCTATTTGCTAAAAATGCTGTATTTATTTATGTTCGATAAATCATAAGCAAAGAAATAGGGAGAAATTTTTAGTTCGATTTCTACACAATAAATGGCAATATATTACTTATGTGAACTTTTGTAGCGTAGCTGTTATAAAATATTAATGGCAGATAGTGCGGTAGTCGAAAAGCTAACATAACAGTAATTTATGGCAATTTTTTATTCGTCAGTCAACAACGGCACTTTTTATTAAGGAGTGCAGTACATTTTGCTTAAAGGGCGAAAGATTGCTTTGCGATATTGGTCTATGTTGTAATTTCAAGTTTGGCCACCCAAACGATTAATTTCAAATATTAAATGCAACGAAAAAATTTACTTTTTTGCCTACATATATAATTATTATTATATAAATTAGTTGCACCAATATTTAAGTAGACAGAAGTCTTATCCGATGACTTTCGCTATAATAAGTCGTTTATTTTGAAAGTGGTTTAAGTCATTTTTTCCGGAATTTTTTTTTAAAGCTGTTAACGATTACAAAAATGTATTCTATCTTTAAACATTTTACTTGCAATGTCTTTTAAAATTATAACTATTTTCATCAATACAAATTTTATGGTTAAACAGAAGTGCAAACACCTTTATTTTGTAATTGGCATAATGATAGATTCATAAAATTACATAAATTCGTTATATAAATTACCTATACTTATATTTCAAAATGTACTGATAAATGTACTAATTACTTATATATTTTATGATTATAAATGATAATGAAAATATATTTAAAAAAATATATACAGGGTGTAGACTCGGATCACGCAACATAGCGATTTCAATGGTAAAATTTTAAAAGTCGAATTCTTGCTCCGCTAATTATTTTAGAAAAAAAGTGCAAATACGTTTTTTGTAGAGAAAAAAATTCTGTATCCATAAATGTAATCAATATTACTCTTTCATTTTCCAATAACTGAAAATTATGCAAATTAAAAAACGCGTTTGGACAGAAATCTGTAGTGCCTTGGAATTATGGTATGACAACTGCCCAGCCTAATGTCACTTATACTGTCACTTTGACGCGAAATTCATTCTTAATTATCCTTTATATTTTATCAAACATTTATTTTACACAATTAGTTATGTTTTCATTGCAAGATATAATAAAAATGATAATTAAGAATAAACTTCAAACGTCAAAGTGACAGTAAGTGTTAGTAAGATGGGCAGTTGTCGTAGCATAATTCCAAGGCACTACAGATTTTCGCGAAAACGCGTTTTTTTATTTGCTTATTTTTCTGTTTTTGGAAAACGTAAAAGTAATATTGATTACATTTATGGATACAGAATTTTTTTCTCTACAAAAAACGTATTTGCACTTTTTTTCTAAAATAATTAGCGGAGCAAGAATTCGACTTTTAAAATTTTACCATTGAAATTGCTATGTTGCGTGATCCGAGTCTACACCCTGTATATTATACAAATTAAGCACCGGTCTAGGCTTTCTAATTAACCTCATTTTGTAAATGACGTCAGTCAAAATGACTTTTCATGTGAGTGTTTAGCAAGGATAGTAAACTAATAGTATAGCCCATTCCCTTAAGACTAATGTATTACTGAGCTTTCCGGAAGTGACGTAATGAATAACGCAAACATAATATTTAAACCGATGCTTAGATTTTGTAATGAATGACATTTAAATTTTGATATAATGTCAAAAACATGATTCAAAAGATGTGTATTTATAAGCTTTACACAATTTTGATCGTGTGTAATGATTTGTAATGTTTATAAATTGAGACCGCATTTAATTGGTCTTTTATAATATGCCACATTGCCACATAAAAACCTACACAATTTATATGTAGCGCTATTGCTGCAAGGATGTAAAGATATTATTTTTTTACACATAAGGATGCGATTTTTTTTCTTGTAATATGTTTTTGCTTAGTAGATCTTTTATTCAAGGTTTTTATTCATTGCAACTGCCTTAAAAACATGACGTATTTTTGATGCAACAGCAGTTTTAAAAGCTTGTGTATAGTACTTTATTGTAAAAAACATATTATCAGAAACTAATTAAAATCACATCGTTGTCACTCTAATAAACGGTATAGCGTTTAAGTTAAACCATGAATACATTAACCCTCAGGAGGTCGCGCCTGATCTGACAGATACATGGCAAGTTTATTCTTGAATATTTTTACAACTATCGAGTGTATATCTTTAACCACCTGACTAGCTGTGCATTGGTCTATTTCTAGTGATATGCCGTTCCGTTTATGTCAGCAGTTTTACAATAGCTCGTGTTTTATAAACAATTGTCACAATCGACACTAAATTGTATCTGAGAGATACCGCGAGCTCCGACGTCAGTGTTGGTTGTTTATTTAATTTACCGTTGAAAATGGCTGAAAAAATATATCGGTTAGATAATTCATTAGATGTTGAAGAACATCAGCGAATGTTACTCGAATCCGATGATGAGAATGAGAATGTTAGATGTGATTTAGAGGATAATGATTCTGTCGAGGTTCGTTTAGAAGTTACGGATCTTGAACAATATATTTCAAAAGAAGAAATCCAACGATTGAAAATTCTGATTAATTAACGTTAAAGACTTGTTTAGCGTTATTTTTTTTTTCATATTTATCTTTACATTATTTTGTTAGAAACATTTTATTATTTATATTCTGTTATTTTGTTGCAAAGATTTTAATAATTATAAATAATATTTTTTAGTTGTACCTAGATTAAAAACGTAAATAAATAAATAAATAATTATATTGTTTAACAAATCCAACAATCAAAAATTCTGATTAATTAATGTTAAAAAGACTTGTTTGGCGTTATTTTTTTTTCAATGTTTATGTTTACATTATTTTGTTAGAAATATTTTATTATTTATATTTTTTATTAATAAGTTCATGAAAATAAATATATAAATAACCAAACATTACATTTACAGATTTTTTTAAAAGTTTTATCGCATTTTAGCATGTATTAGTACTACATGTATCTCTCAGAACACGCGACCTACGCTGTAACTTTTAGACCGCGACTCCCGTAGGGTTAAAAAAGAGGTATAGGTTGCGCTGTGGCGAATTGCATTAATAACAGTGAGAAAACCAAAGGCCAAACCTCACGTATCATAGTTTTTCAAAGGAAGAACACCTACAATAATCATGGATTAAGAAATGCCAAAGATTTAACATGGTCACAAGCCAAATTTCATTCACTTTAAACCAGATTTTTTTGACTATTTAAAATTTGTAAAACGTTAAATTAAAAAAAATGTTTAGCAAAACTATGTACCTATATTACTGAAAAATGGAACAAAATTTTTGTCATCATGTGTTATAATTTGACTACTTTTAAGAGAGAGTTTAGTAAAAAACATACTGTTGCAGAAAATTTCCACCTGTGCATAGGTAGTATGACATTTATTAAATAGCTCACCAAAAAACATTTTTTTTACTAAATAAGTTCTTTTTAATTCCTTTGCCAAATAACATTTGTAAAGCAAATGGGTTGATTTACATACACCTGAACGTTTTATACATGTGTGACATATGACACATCTGTCATTTTATAAATACCATTTGTAGGACGTCATAGCTGGCGTCATTGATAACACTCTTTCGTCATCGATATGTTTACAAATTTCGTCGGATGGGCCATCCTATTAGTTTACTATCCTTGAGTGTTTATGACATATGAACAACCACAGCGTTCTTAAAAAATTATTTAATTTTTACTTTCGACAAACGTAGTATAAAGAATATATTTTGTTTATAGTATTATCACATTTTTTGCACCCCTTATGGTAACCGAGGTAAAACATTAGAATTTGGTCAACCCTGTACAGTCATGAACTTCGACTATTGATTTAGCAAGCTTACATTTTCTATCTTGGATTTTAGGTTTACGGTAATTAATATTTGCTCACAAATAAAAATAATAAAATAAGCCGGCCATTGCGAAAATTCAAGAAGCAAAAAAAGAATAATACCGAAAGCTGATGAATAGCGGTAATGCAACTAATTGGCGTCTCACAACAAATGTGAAGAACTTATTACAAAGGACACAACAACGGACTGAACCAAGATATTAGTTCAGTTTATTTTGAAAGTAAAGTAAGAAAATTTAATTAGAAACATTATGGTTAGTAAAAAAAATTTTTTTAATTTGACAAAGAAAAATGAAATAAACCTAAATTGTGGCTATAAACATCAGATATTTAAGAAAGAGTTACCTATTATATTTTATATTACATTTTAAAATTTATTAATCAACGGCTTAATTTTAAAATATTTTGTTTAGGGGAGCCACACCAATAAATTCACCTAAGGATGTACTAAAGACCGATCTTTCAAGAATTTTTGTTTAATAGTGTAACAATTCGATTAGTTTTTTTTAAATACCCAAAATTGGCGAAGTTACAGCTGCCCGAGCGTGTCCTCGCAAACAGGTATAAAACGGTCGTTATACCGTTAGTCTCACCTACAAAACGCTTAAACAGGAACATTTTAGCCAGCTTAAATGGGAACATTTTAGCCATGACCGCGTCCCAGTGTTTTTCAAAATGGTGTTTCTAAAAACGGTAGTCATGTTATTTAAAGAAACTTATAGACCGATTTACATAAAATTTGGTACAGTCAATCTTATCTAGTTTTTTGTATAATCTTATTTTTAAATATCGTAGTGTATTCCTTATGAATTAAAGAAGATCCAATTTTTTGTCAAAAATCCGAAATTTTTATTTCGATGGCCGCTATTTTGTGGATAATTAAAAAAATTAAAATTGGCTACGTCAACTACTAGCGTTTTTTGTCAACTTTAAAAACATTTCTGATAATTTTATATCATAAGTATTTTGGTTACCGCAAAAGCCGTCTTCGAAAAACAGTCTTACGGAAAAGTAATACCACACCTTTCTTTCTCTGTTAATTTTTGTAATATAATTTGTACATTTTATTAAAAAAGCATTTTCGTAAAAATGTATCTAATGATTTTCCTATAAACAAATTTTTCAAAGAAATAATTACTGAATATCCCCACTTTATCCCACCTCAGGTATTTGTAACCCCTTAGAGCGCTGTTGCTAATTGAATTTTTATGCATATTTTTTAACGATTCTTGTGATGTCTTTAATGGGAAATAATTGTAAAACATTTCGTGTTCTTAAGTGTAGTATGCAAATTCCTGAAAGAGGACAAAATTTTAATATACTGAAAATTTTAATTAATAATTCATTTAATAAACGAATTTTATAATTAAACCGGCAGCTTAACTTATTAAGTATGCACTCAATTATAAATGCAAAATTGTTCTCTGCGAGTGATGCTAATTCGTAATATTGTACATTCTGGAAACTCCAGATTGTTTACTCCGAAGAAGAGAACACGATACTACATTTTCCACTTAGATTCATTTATTTGACTTTTCAATTTCCCCCTAGAGTAGCAAACACAGAATTTACAATCCTTGAAGAAGAGCTTTGAAAACTGGAAGATCATGAATTGTAATTTTTCCTATTCGCCACACGTCTGTGACATGCGACTTACTTAAGACTAAAAAGTTTAAACTGTATGGCTAGTGTCCCTTGACGCTTAAAAATAACCTTAGTTTGTGTGGAGACCTGTCGATCTACATTAATTTAACTCAATTGCGACTCAGTATTTTCCTTTACAAAGATGGTTCAAGCGGAGGTTAATTACGTTCGAAAGTTTGTTAAAGTTTATTCGGCAACACATGTTACGTCCACTTTTAAATTAATTTATATCTTGAACTGCATTACCCTATTAACTAAAACAAATAGTACTTTGCAAGTCGCGGTTTTCTAAACTAATCGCTCGGTTTTGAAATCATCTAGAGAATCCGGTTGTAGTCGAAGCTTGGAACTTTGCTTAAAAAGTTTTGAACACTAGAGAATAATTCTTGTTTCTTGTTTCAATATAGAAATATACATCAAGTTTTATTATAGTTCGCTGCACTTGATACTTGCTTTATGTAGTGTTTGTTTTATTCGTTATAAATTCTGCATTTGAAGATTTAGTTATAACTTGAAATCAGCTGCAAGATTAAGTAATGTTTGCAGAAACTATTTCTAAGTTAATTACATTTTTTTTTTACAGGAAACGTCTGGATTCCACAGATATGCATAACATTATGTTTAATAAAAAGTTTTTCGCTGTAAGATATAAAAAGCAGTGGCGTAGTAATCTGGGATGCAGAGGGTGCAGAGGACACGGGCCCACGAGCCACGATGCAGATTAGGAATTGTAAATTTACCGACTTCTTGAATTACCGGTAATTCGGTAAAACTGTCAATCAAAACCGATTTACCGGTAATTTACCAGTTAATCATATTATTATACAGGGTGTCCCCGTTATCACCGCGAATATTATAAGTGGTGATAGAGGACCTTTTTTTAAGAAAAAATTTTAAGTACAATTTTTTTCTAAAATCAAATGCTAAGCAGTTATCAACACTTACTTGATTTTTTTACACTTCTGCATTTAAAAGGCTCTGTCGCCGAAAATATCAATTTTATCGTAAAATACCTTTTAGCTTTTTAATAGAACAAGAAATTCTCTACAAAATTAATTATAATTATTTTTTGTCTACAGGCAATGGTTTAAAAGTTATAAGGCAGTTTGTACAAAGAAATGGGAAAAATTTTAAAACTTTAATTGTTTCTTAGACTTTGCAACCGCTGTATCTTTAAAACGAAAGGTTGTACAAAAAAACCGACGGTCCATTTCGGATAGCAAATTTTATGGGCTACAACTTTGGTCAGTAAAGTTTTTGGAAAATCAAACCAATTTTCCGGAAAAGCTAACAATAAGGAACAGAGTGCAAAAACAAAATTTCCTACAAATATTGTTTTGTATTTAAAAATGCTTTTAAACAGAGAACGATTACGTAATTGAAAATGATAAATGATGGAAGTCATTTTGAACACTTATTGACGTAATTTTGTGGTTACATGTAAATTTTATTGAGTTAAGATGGATTTGCATTGTTTTGCATTTTATCGTTTTCAAAACAAAAAAAAAACGGGAAATTATAATATTTTGTATTTAAAAATGCCATAGCATCGGCACCATTCATAAAATTATGTATCTCATCAGTTTTAAAGCTTTTTATGAAGTTTGAAATTATTCAGAAAACCACCCCTTATTTTTTAAGGAGAGATTTAACAAAAAATTGTAAAATTGCATGTAAATAAGTTATTTAAATTTATAAAAACGCCGCATCTTTTAACGAAACGTCGTAGAGCAAAACGGATGTCTATTGCGGATAAGGCATTTAACGGACTACAACTTCGGTAAATATGTTGTTCAATAAAACTAAACATATGTTTTTAATAGTGAAAAAGGTGGGAAAAAAACCATAAAATGCAAAACAATGCAAATCCATCTTGACGCAATAAAATTAACATGTAACCACAAAATTACTTCAATAAATGTTCAAAATGATCTCCATCATTTTCAGTTCATAATCGCACTCTCTTTAAAAGCATTATTTTAAATACAAAACATAATTTCTCGAAATTTTTTTTACACTCTGTTCCTTATTTTTAGCTTTTCCGGAAAATCGGTTTGATTTTTTAAAAATCTCACTTGACCAAAGTTGTAGCCCATAAAATTTGCTATCCGGAATGTGCCGTCGGTTTTTTTGTACGACCTTTCGTTTTTAAGATACAGCGGTTGCAAAGTCTAAAAAACAATTAAAGTTTTAAAATTTTTCCCATTTTTTTGTACAAACTGCCTTATAACTTTTAAACCATTGCCTGTAGACAAAAAATAATTATAATTAATTTTGTAGAGAATTTCTTGCTCTATTAAAAAGCTGCAAGGTATTTTACGATAAAATTAATATTTTCGGCGACAGTGTCTTTTAAATGCAGAAGTGTAAAAAAATCAAGTAAGTGTTGATAACTGCTTAGCATTTGATTTTAGAAAAAAATTGTACTTGAATTTTTTTCTTAGAAAAAGGTCCTCTATCACCACTTAAAATATTCGCGGTGATAACGGGGACACCCTGTATATATTTATATTATATTGTTTCTTTTTAGATTGTTTGCGGTTACTAACATTTTTAATGTAGTTTTCGGAATTTATCCGCGTCTCCCCTATAGTGAGAGCTTGCCGAAACGTCGAGCCCATTTAAATATTACCCGGATAAACTCCGAAAACCATATTAAAAATAAATATATTTATATACATTTACTTATTATGGAACTGATTGAGATAGTTGAAGCCTAAACTATCCCAATTAGTTTTATACAATACATTAGTTAACAGCCATTACCGTATCTAATATATTTTTATGTAATATTAATATAACACAATATAAAATGACAATATATAATATATAAAATAAAAATATTACAAAAAATATAATCCAGCATTACAAAAAACACATGAAAATAAAACTATTCTGAACATAAAATATAAAATGATTTAACATAATATACCTACGTTGTCAAACTATTAACAATATTTTTTATTTTAAACTTTTCTTAAAAAATAACCACGTAGAAAATATAATTTATTTTAACTATCGTCTCCTAATTGCGACCTAATTTTTGTACAAAATAATCCAGCCGCGGAAAAAGCTTTTTCGGATTCTACTACACTTGTTGGTCGAGTAGTGAGTAAACAATCAAACAATCATATGCCATTTGTATGCTTTCCCCTTATTTTTTCTCTTTGAAAATACGTCAATTTTTTTTCGATTATTTGATTTAGATTTTTATCATGATTAGAAAGATGTTGTAAAAATACCGGAATTACCGGTAAAAAACTGGCAAATTACCGGTAAAATTTGAAGAGCATTTTTTGCGGTTTACCGGTAATACAATCCCTAATGCAGATGTCTTTATTTCAAAACATTTCTCCTCTGAACCACCCAGTTGTCATTTACACTTCGCATCTTCGCACCTATTCCTTGACCAAAACTTTATGCACTAACTCAATTGCACACGGGCCTTTTCACTTTTTGTTACGCCACTGGTTAAAAGCATGTTTTTTGATAAAGAGTAGCTCAACAAATAAACAGAAATATGGACTTAAACCGTAAAAAAATGTAACTGTTTATAATAGTGTGCTCGCTTTAAACAACACCGTTTTTTTTTTAAGTTGTGTGTTATAACTGAAATACCGTAAGTCTTTTTCTCTAATAAGTTTTAAACGGTATTTAACATTTAACCCTTAAGACAGCCACAGCAGAAAATCCGACCTCAAAAGATTAGTAGTTTAAAAAAGGTGGACAAGATATTGCCTTTCTTGGGAAAAACTCGCTGTCTCGTATACTCCAGACAGGACCGGATTAACTTTTTGTGGGGCCCTAGACATTTTTTTCTCCGGCCCCACGGGGCTGAGGATAATTAGAATTAAACTTTAACCAATTAACAACAAAAAATGGGACTTTATTGCGTAAAAATACATAAAAATTAAAAAGCATAATAAAAAAATAGTTTTTAATAGAAAAAACAATAAATCTTAATATTGTCGTTACGAGTATGTCGCAAATATTAGCAAATAAAATTAAAATATACATATTACAAATAGTGTATTAATTACTATTTAACGTTAAAAATAAACGAGTATTTCCTAAAAATCCTGGCTCTCATATCTGCAAAGTTATCAATTATATCGTCATAATTAATACTACTATTATCTAGACTAATCTAGAGCATCTTGTTCTATACACAATACAGCTAAACAACTTAATTTCGACTGACTTGTAGAATTTCTAAGATAATTCTTTACACGACTTAAAGCTAAAAAAGATCTTTCGCCTGTAGCATTTGAAATGGGTAATGTCAAATGTCACTAATGAAGAATGAAGACGCTGCGCCGGCGTCGCCAATCTGCATGATGTGTGAATGTGATTCGGTAAATTCCAGGACCTTCCTACACAATGTGAAGTGAACTACCAGCGTCCGGCGGTATTATCAAACCGCGCGTATTTTCTATTTATTATTTTTTAATTTTGACCGGCTGCCGGCCGGGCCCTTTGTATGCGGGCCCTAGACATTTGTCTTTTTTGTCTAGGCTATAATCAGGCCCTGACTCCAGAAAATTTTGATTTTTGCTTGCTGCTTGAAGCAGATTTAAATTGTTTTTGTAAGAAGACTAATAGAGTTCCTAAAAACTGTTTTTTAACCCAATTTCAGTCACCAATTCAGTGCCTATCAGGCAATAAATATTTTAAAAAATGAATGGTTAAGTTTGCTGAATGTAGTTTTATTTTCAAGATTTTTCTAAGATAAGATTTAACGCGTGTTACCAAAAGTTTTGGTTCTATTAATTACAAATTATTATTATACAGGGTATGTAAAAATTGGCGGAAGCGCTACACGTGGAGATGTTCTTCGTAAAATTCTAAGTAAGAATCTTATTACGAAAATGTTGTACCATGCTTGCTGTTTCTGCAAGAGGTCCTCAAAGTTTTGACATTCAGTCCTTTAATAAGCGTTATTATTTAATATTTTTTAATGAAAAAGCTGCGATTTGGAATAAAAATAACTTTCGAATAATATTTTTTTTTAGATATTGTGTTCTTCCTTTCAAAAATTGGTGTTGAAAATATATGAATCACTGATTTGAATGAAAATAATACATATGGCAACATTGTCATTAGCTGTCATCTCTGTTTTTCTCGTAATTATTTCTAGTTTGTGGTTTACGATGCCCAAAAGTTTGCAGCTATGTGTACGAACTGAAGGCTTTCAGTTCGAATAAATATTATAAATATCTAAGTAAAAATTGCTGATAAAAAAATGTCCAAACATAAATCAATGTATGCAATGTTGCCAATTTGTTTTTTCTTTAAATGGTTCCTGAGGCCATAGGATACAACATTTTTGTATCAAGATTTTCGACTTGGAATTTTACGAAGAACATCATCACGTGTAGCGCTTCCGCCAATATATACACACCCTGTATAATAAGATACTAATACACAAACAGGTCCTGAAACCGGTGTGGCTTTACGGTATTCAACTTTGGGGTTGTACCAAAGACAGCAATATTACATCTATCCAGACTTTCCAAACCAAAGTGCCACGTAATATGCTAAAGGCTCCATGGTACGTCCGCAACAGTGATCTTCATCGAGATCTTGATATACCAATGGTTAAGGAAGAAATTAAAAGGTTTGCTGGTAAACACGAAGCCAGACTCCCCCATCATGAGAGTGCAGAAGCTCTTCAACCGCTGGACAATCAACATTTTGTCTGAACATTGAAGAGGACCAAGCTGTTTGAACTTGTGGTTTTTTGTGTAAAAAGCAAAGCATAGTGCGCGGGTCAGAGTGCATACAGTACACAAGAAGACATCAATGGATGGACCCTAGTTATAAAGTATTTAGTTTTAAGATTTATTAGAAAAAAAAATAATGGTGGGCCTATTAGATCAGTATTAATAACTTAAACCGTAGGTGTTAAAAATTTATAAAAATAATCTTGAGCTAGCGATAAACGTACCTATATCAATTTTCTCGAATCTTCCCATAAAAATATTTTGCTTTCATTCTTTGAATAACACCACTTATTGGATCATTCTTTTGTTTGTAGTAAAAACCATTTATAGAATATCTTTTTCACCCCGGAAAAGTATTCATAGATTTTTATTTTCCTGGTCCAGAAAATGTCATAGCAACTGTTAAGGTAACTTTGACTCTTTTTTTTTTTAGACCACATATGATAGATTAGGCTACCCCGTATATTCTGTTAAAATTTGATCGTATTTTGGTTTGTCTATCTTAAGACTGCTTACATTTTGTAAAACCTAATAAATTGTTCTGGAATCAATTTTTTTTATAAATTTCTTAAGTAGGTATGTTTATTTTTTAATGCATGATAGCATTTAGAATTCTCATCAGAAAATTAAAAAAAATGTAATTTTTGTAATTTTAAAAAAGTTAACTATTGCCGGTCTGATATATTTTATAATAAAAACAATTTAAAGATTTTTTTGTTTTTTTATTTAACTATGCACATTTAAAAAAGGTTTACGTTTGTTATCTGTAGGTACCTAAAAATGATTGTATCAAATAATTGACGAATTTTGTGACCGTTTTTAACGGACATTTTCTCCACTTAATCCCATTTCATTTTTGTAAGTTTATCTCGAGCATAGTAATGGTCTTTTATGCTTCCTTTTTGTAAACACGACCTTTTACACGCCGTTGTCAAGATTATCGAGAATCTTGGCCGCGCCTGCGGTGAACGAGTAACACAAGTAGCAGCCGATTTTTTGGCCTGCACTTTTTAGTCTGACAGTTCAAATTGGACATATTTATAGTATCTGAACAAATTTATGGTGTTTTTGTACTTCCACTCGCCTGCAAGTGCTACTTCGCTCGCCTTGCCTCGAATCAGATAAAGCGCGGGCATAGCATGTGGAAAGAAGATATATGTAAGAATTATTCATAATATTACACACCTATGCGTATTATTCACGGTAATGGTAATGATAATGCGATCATAAGATGTTTTATCTTTTATTTGCATATCGTAAAGAAAGCTTCAAAGAAAAATTTTATGTGGAAATAAAGCGTGATTTCGTATTTAATAAAGGGTTCGGTATATCGGTATATCACAACAAAGAAGTTATTTATTATTCAGCTGCGTGCTATTAAACATGGAAAAAATAAATTTGCTTTGAGTAATACAAAGAACTGTGTGCATTCTCTACACAACGTAAATAAATTTTAAATTACATCATTCACACGTTAAAACTTAAATTAGGGAAAAAAAGTATAACGACTTAATAAATTTGAACTTTTTACACAGTTTGTTTTTTCAATTACATTAGGTGATGGACCTAAAAACCCCTGAGGTACCATTATTTGTTTATTTAGGTGTTAAATACAATGTATAATCCTGGTGTTATATCGAACTACTTACGTCAAGACTCTATGATGGCATCAACTGGTTATCCCATCTCTACAGAACGATAGTCGCTGATTAGTCCTAGACCATTTGAATGAATTTTTTGTTTAAAAATATTTTTAACCTTTCGTCAGGCGTAATGTATCTGTAAAATACGTTGCATGTTGAAACTTGAACGTCTAGCAGCTAGACATGATGATACTGGTATATCATAATGTGCAAGTTTTTACAAGTTCAAATTGTATTGTGACCACAAAGCGAATGCCTACAACTTACACAATTTTATGAAATATTCTAATTTAATTTAATTAATATGTAAATGGAATAAAATAGTGCACTATAAAATCCCTACTTCCCTACTAATATTATAATTGAGAAAATAGGTTTGTATACAAAACCGTAGTAGAGTATTGTCGGTCTGATTGTTACGTTTTCACGCAAAAACTAAGCAACAAATCTCGGTGATCTTGTGCGCAGATAAAGTTGGAGGTCTAGCTAGCTACCAGTGGCGTGCGGTGACTTTTCAACCAGGGGATGCTGTCCAAAAAAACGAACAATTTTTTTTTTTTTAAATTAGTTTTATTCTACGATCTTTTTTACAAAATTCGTCTATAGCAACATCATACAATCTTTTTTCATTTTTCATATTTAGCAATAATTTTTTTTCAATTGATATTAAAGCGAGAGCAGACAGTCAGTCTATCGTCATTTTGGCTGCTTCTGGTGAATGTTTTTATTCTTTTCATTGTCGAAAACGATCGTTCAGCCGATGCGCCCGTGGAAGGTATAGTACAAATTAATTGTATTAATTTAAATACTTTTGTCAAAACATCTTTTAGCTCATCTTTCACAATTAATTCTTTTATGTAATTTATAGATTTTAAATGAAAGTCAGGAGTCGAGTACAAGTAAACGAATTGACTTTTTAACTTCATAAAATCAAAGTATTTTCCATACGTTGGCTGAAGTGATTGTAACAGAAAATCCGGAAAATTCTTTTCATATTCTTTAAATTTTCAATCAAAAATTGCAATTATTATTAACCATTAACCACAGTTTCATCCACATTATGGGTCGTATTAAATAATAATCAAAATTCTAAGTAGCGAAACAGTGCACTAAAAATAGAGTTAAGCTTATTTAAATAGAAGAAGCTTGATTTAAAGAAAGTAAACAAAAATCAATTTACAACGGAAATGATTATTTTGTAGCGTGCGGTAATATCAATCGAGTGCGGCTGCCCTACCATATAACAGTTGCCCCACACAGAGGAACCATGAGAGTAACCGCTTCCCGTAGCTGTTAAGTAAAGCAACGATGCGGGCAATAGACTATGGACTGCATCGCAGTGCGCATGCGCCAAGAACGCAAATTTCGAATCCACAATCAGAAACGCATCCCTCAGTCAGGGTTGTTCCTGCTATTACAATTGTAATAGATCTATTACAATAAGCATGGAACTATTACGCTATTACAAAAGCAGCAAATCTATTACATTTACAGTTTTCGATTTTTCAACCATGTCCGTCTCCTAAAGAGCAATTTTACGTATAAGAAAATTTGAAATTTGCATTTTAGCGCTCTTTTCGTCACAGTAAAACAATATTTGAATGTACCTAGAGTTAGTTTTTGGCTTTAACCTATTGCTTTAAATTAATAGTACTTTTTTGCAGTAATCGTCATAACTTTTATTCAAACGGCTAGTAAATGCAATAATTCTATGCGTACTCTGACGGCGACAGACCTGGAACGTACTATTCATGCATTTCATGTAGATTGTGCCATTTGTATAGTGAAAAAAAAATCTATTACATTTTGAAGGAATCTATTACAGTTTTCTTCCCTTATCTATTACAATCGAAAAATTGAAAAGAACAACCCTGCCCTCAGTCGGGCTCACAATCGCTAGGGCTTTGCATCGCACACATTTCGTCAGCCGCTCGCTGGATGTAGATTATAAATAACGCAAATTTTCGAGCAGGCAAAACATCGTATATAATAAATAAAATTATCACGTAACAAAAAATAAAATCAAAGCGAAATAAAGCTACACGAAATTCAAATATTATACGAAAAAAAATATCTTGACGTGAATTTTAGGGGATGCGCCGCATCCAACGCATCATCCATGGACCGCACGCCGCTGCTAGCTACAGAGTTGACACAGGCTACAATTTACCGCGGAAAAATACTTTTTTTTACAAAATAAAAACTTACACGCAGAGAAAATAAAAACGTGCTTATATGAGATCCACTATCGTTGACCCCCATTTTCATTTCATGCACCCCCATTTTTTTTTTGAATGTGACTATTTATACATACCGTATGTATGAATAATTGGCTATTTATACATACAATAAACTTATTTCTATGGTCCAACTTCTTATTTATATATATTTTTTACATTAGGTTAAAGGTTAGGTAAGAGTTTTTTTTTAAGAAAAACTGTTTCTTAGTTTCATTGGTTTATCTCAGTTATTTAAAAAAAAAGTATGTATAAATAGTCAATTAGTTATACATACAGTATGTATAAATAGCCTCATCCTTTTTTTCCGCTGACATGGACCCCTTGCAGGTCGTTGTCGACCCCTGGAGGTCGATATAGACCACTTTGGGAATCTAGCTAATCCATAAACCATCTCTATACCTTAAGGCTTGGCACTGACATGCAATCAGTTCTGCAACAGTTTGATCCACAAATGTCTAAAGAGCGCCAACATACTCAATACTAAATCATGAGTCACGCAAATGCAAACACACAAAACTAAATTGTTTGGTTTTAACATGGAGTACGCTACAATAAGTGCTCTTGAGGGCAAAATTAAATCCTATTGTGTCAAGACACAAACTGTTTAGTTGCCAAAATTTACAGTTGTACATTAGTTGCATGTGAGTGCGTTGTCATATAAACCAATGGTACCCCCAACCAAACTGTTGCACAACCTATAATTGCATGTCAGCGCCTAGCCTAAACTGACTTGTCAGAATAGTTGCCACTGTTAAAGCTTGCACATCTTTTGCTGTATGAATGAAAATACACAGGGTGTACCAGATAATATTTTCAGCATTAGGATGTCGCTTATTACAGGATAGGAGATACAGGTTTTTTTATATTAGATGAATTATTCCTTACAAGGGAAGGTCACGATACGTTGTCGCTAGAATTGATTCCTGCTGTGTTTATTACATCAAAGGCATCAAAACTAAATGTTCTGCAAAGTTATACGTGCCACTGGCCATTACTTTCGGAAAAATAGGGGAAAAACTGAAAAATTGGTACAAAAAGGTCCTTTTTGTGATCACGTTGGCCATGAAACCGTCAGAGATAAAATCGAAATTCTTCTATTTACCAATAGGCGCATCCTTTGCAAGTAAAATAGTGCAAAGTTTTTGAAAAAATCTTGAACGGTTCCGGAGAAAAACGTCAAAAACGAAACTCCTGCATAAGCGCTATGAATTGAGAAGTTGTCGTATAAATCTGTATTACTATATCTATGTGACTTGAATAGGCGTTTAACATAGGGAAAACCGTTTTTACAAAGGCCTCGTTTTTTGCGTTTTTCTTCGGAACCGTTTAAGACTTAGAATAAAAATTAGTGTTGATTTACATAATGTTCTGAGGTTAAAGTAATTATATATTTATATATTATTAAATTTATGAATAAAACGTTACAATCGCACAACAAAAGGTTATTTAAATTATGTACAGAATTATGCAAGTACGTTTCCACCGCTAACAGCATACGCCGTCATCTGTCTAACCTACATTTTTGAAAAATACTAAAAATTTAAATTGTTTTTAATTCGATCGTAGACAAATGTAATATGCACTTCGGACAAAACGTACTTTTACAATTTTTTTAGGCGATCCGATATATTATTTTGTAAATAATATATTTTTTGCTTTAGTTGTACAAATTCTAAAGTTTTTAACTTCTATTTAATAAGATTTAGGTTAATTTTCACGCATTACTCTAATTATTCACGTACTTTTAATAATTATTTAATGCAACAGGCATAAAAAAGTATACACTTAAGCTTGAAAGGGATATGACATCTTCCTACAACACTTTATTTAAATTAAAAACGCCTTATATTTATAACGGCAATATTTTTCCTAATCTTGATTTCGTTTAGCATTCATAATTTTTCTCGGATAACATGTATTTCCCTTAAGACGGAAGAAACGCGAGAATTTGCATCTGTAAACAGTAGAATTTCCTTTTTTCATAAAATTCACAAATCGTCCGAAATGAAGATAGCGCACGCATATCTTATACGTGCTATTGACGTCTGTATGAATATAGATAGGGTTAGGGGGTACGAGAACAATCTCAGATACACATAAGATGGACGGCTAGCATTAGCTTCTCGTACATATTTCACGCCTTAGACAGTGTCTGATTCTGGCGCCATCTCACGTCTCGCTTTTTCTTGCGGACTAACAAACTCGAAGGGATTTTTTTATTGCATATTCGCTGATATTGATGGAGATGCACCTAACACGCCTTTTCCTGTTCCAAGAAAATGTAATATTGTTAAATTGCCATTAGAGACTCCAGACTGGGATGAACAGACTCTATGAAAATACTGTATTACGTAGTGCATGGAAAAATCTATAAGCTTTCTAATATTATGGATACTAGAGAATTTGTTACATAGAACTTGTAAAAACTTTCATTACACATGTATTAGATTTGTAAAATTTTTTTTATGTTATAGCGATATGGTCGAAAGAAATGGCACAATAGTGTAAAACTTAATAAAACAAACAACATTAGACATATTTTTTGCTAAACCATGTGCTAATGAATCGTAGGAGAAAGGACAAAAAGTTTACTGCAAAAAGGTTTGCTTGCTGGATTTTGGCCATTGTCTGAATTAGCTCATCTTTTTGATTCCACACACCATTCTTTTAGCTTATAGGCATGTCGAAAAAAAAATATAATTTTTCAAGGCTTACTAGCACTAATAAGCATCAAAAATACAAAAGCACCTGGCCCAGGAGGTAATTCAATAAAGCTGCTAAGGCACGCTACGAAAGTAATCATAGAGAAAACAAAGTTGTTTAAACCGAGCTCGGTGGCTGGTTGGTACGCAATCTAGCGAGTAAAATCGGGAGGCGTGGGTTCGAATCCCGCGGCCGTCTGTCATCGTAGGAGTTTCAGGTGGTTTCCCCTACCTACTATAGGCAAATGCTGTGACAGTACTTCCACCTACCCTTACCTTACCCACCCTTTCCTTGTTCCCCGCCCCCTCCACCCGTACGCTAGTGACCTCAGTTGTCGAAGCGTCCCCAAACTCTCAATTAAAAAAAAAAAAAAGTTGTTTAAATAAATGCTTCGACAGTAACTACGTACCGTCAGAATGGAAAATAGCTTATATTAGTTCACTGTTCAAAAAAGGACTGTTCTAACTATTGACGTCTAAGTGTGACAGCTACCATAGGAAGACTGTACGCAAAGGGTAATAAAAATAGAATAGAGAGTGAAATGAAACAGTTGGAAGAAACAAGCGGTTTTAGACCGGGAAGATCATGTATCGATAATCTCTTTTGTTTAAAACAATTAATGGAAAAAACTATTGCGCACAGAAGTGAATTAGATAGGTACTTTTAGTTTTTATTGATCTGGAAAAGGCATATGGCAGCGTCCCCGTATGTAAACTATGAAGTGCAATGGAAGAAAATATAATTCATGCTAGATATATAAACGCTATGAAGAAATTTTATAAAAACAATGTCAGCGTGTTAAAACTAGCATAGGAGTGACAGATTTATCTCCTGTCAACAAAGGTCTTCTGCCGTCTCTTTCAAACACTGTTTAAATTGTATTTAAATTCTGCTTTGGGAAATTGGATTAGAAAATGTAATAGTATGGAAGTCCAAATTGGAGAGAGAAATATTTATACGCTATTATTTGCAAACGACTAGGTCGTTCTTGCCGACGACATAGAGTATGCTTCCTGAATCCTTAGGAAACTTCTAGAGAAACATAAAAACGGGTTTAGAAATAAGCACAGAAAAAACACAACATATGGCAGTGGGATTTACAGAAGAAGATCTGACTCTGGATGATGCAAAAATCATTACTACAAAAGTCTACAAATATTTAGGTAACATTTTAACGAGTGTCGGGAGAGACGAGAAAGATATTTTGAACAATATAGGAAAAGGGCGAACCATTACCTCTAAAATCAAATTGCATCTTTGGAATAAAGACATCAGTAAACAAACAAAGTTAGATGGGTCGGAATTTGGACAAAAATTCATTAAAAAATAGAGTGAGTAGAGGACAGTTTTAGGCGAATATGTTGCGGTGTGACAATACATGACCATGTACGAAACGAAACAATCAGACAAAGAATAAGAATAAAAGATACAATAACAGATACCGTGGAAAAAAAACAATTAGTTTGGTACGGCCACTTGAGAAGAATGGAAAAAAAAACAAACAAATATATGAGTGGACCCCAATGAGAAGAAGAAAAAGAAAAAGAGGAAGACCAAGAACGCGCTCAAAAGATAAAATTGAGACAGCGATGGAAAAAAGAGATCTCAAGAAGATTCCTGGCAAAACAAAAGAAAATAGCGATTAGGATGTGACAAACGGCCACAAGCTGTAAGATAGTCAATAATAATATATATACTAATTCTTATTATTTACGGTATATTAACAGACGTCATAAAAATGCGTGTAGAAACATGAAACACAATAAACTGTTTATACACACAAATAAACAATCACACAACCACGTACAAAATGTTTGGCGAAATTCATTTTATTTAACATTATTTTTCACAGGAAAGTGAATAAGTATTTGACTATCTGAACAATTCTTAATAATACAGCTTGTAAAGTAACAAATATTAACGATTCATCATTTACTTACTATGAATGATGCATTTCATAGATAACTGCTGAATGTGTACACAGTTGCAGAGTTGTTTACTTGGTGCTGCATCGGCTCATACCGCAAATCGACTTCCACAAATAACTTGGATTGTTTTGTACCATGTGAAGTATACTAACGAACATCATTAATCAGAATCCCTGGAAATCGTTAGTGGCGGTTAATAAAAACAGTTTTATATTTGTTTTTGGCTCAAGAATTGGTTGCGGACCATAAAAATGAAAGATTTGAAGATGACATTTTTTATTGCTGACAATTTAATTTTGACAATAAATTACCAAAAAACGCTGTAGCAAATTGGGGAAATAAATTATAAAAAATAAATAATGGCTGAGAATTTTGTTTTTAAGCAAACATTTTTGGGATATATTTAAAGTTATTGGGTGATATTTATTTGAGTATTAAGGAAGGAGATCTCAAATTCGATGGTTGACAATGTATCTGGCTTAACTTAAGGACTACGAATTTTCGTTACATGGTGCTAAATTTAAAAATGAAAAGAAAATTGTGCTTTTCGCTTTTGCTATGAAATAAATATAAGAAGAAATTAATTTTTGTTCTCTTTGCTCTACGGCAAATTTTGTAGATACAGAGAAACTAAAGCCGATTTTTGAAATCAAAATTTTACTTATTTGACTTACTGATCAATCTATAGATTCTATGAAACGTTTTATTCATTTTTGACCATGAAGTACAATAAACATTGTCAACACAAGACGTACAATTTGGTACAATGTTTAAAACAACTACAAAAATTTCAAAAACAACCAAGTTGATGATGATGCGAAATTAATAAGTTTGAACAATAGAAGGCGTTTTTAATTTTTAAAATCGTAATCAAAAAACTAACTTTAAAATCACAAAAGCTACGATAATTTTTCCTTCAGATTTGAATTCGGAATCGATTTACGATTTTGGAACAATTTAACACCTTCGCCAAGTGCGTCTTTACTATGGCTTTCAAAAATCCCACTTTATTTTTTAAAGTAATTTTACTTATTTCACACTCAAAATACATGTGCAATATGTAACAATACTTTCTTCATACTACGTATGGCGAAAGTAAAAATGAATATCATCACATTTGTCGATTTATAAAAATGGTCGCTGTACAGGGTGCTTCAAATTCGATGGGAGTGCATGAGTATCTCGGTTAATATTTAAGATACAGAAACGGTTAAATTATGCGGTTTACTTACATGCTTCCAGGGAAAAAGGGACAAAGACAATTATTTACTATGGCGATTAGGAATTTTTTTAAATAAATTATTTGTTTTTGCCATGTTTAACAACAATTCTTTCAAAAAAGTGCTAAGTGTTATACATTGTCGAATTCAGAATAAAATGCGCTACAAATTGGCGTTAAAATCAAATATAGCGCCCGTAAGAAAAAATTGACCTGATGCTGGTTTAAAAAAAGCGAAACGTGGCATGGAAAATATAACTGGGGATTTTGATTCCTCGAAAAAGTGGCCATAAAAAACTTTTTACAGAAATGCAATTCGATATCAAATAAAAAAACTTACGGGCCAAAAACAAAAGTCGACTTATTTACTTTTTCCCCTATATCTCAAAAACTAAAAAAGCTAGATAAGTTCTGTTTGCGTCAAATTATTAAGCACCTGAATATACAACTTTACCCTAATTTAATCGAAGTCGTAACTCTTACCGTTGACGAGATCCCCTCGAAAAACTAGAACCCTGTATACACATATTTAAACGCAAAAAATGACTGCAAACGCAGTCATGCTTCTCTTGGACTGATTTACTCTGACTGCAGATGCAGACGTGTCCCACTTTATCACTCCAAAATAACTGCATATGCAGCGGCTGTTCACGAAAGTGTTAACCATCTTCTTAACTCTCATGGTGAGCCCCATACTCCATACTACACAATTTAGCAAAATGTTCTTTTTGTAATAAAAGTTGTGCTGCCTATAAGAACATGATCACGCGATTTTTGTATATTTAACGTCAATTAAATAAATATATTTTATAACAAGTTAATAATCCAGACGCATCATGAACATAATATACATTTTTTTGTAAAAACCGATTCTAGGTAAGCACGTGGTATAAATTGTGGCATTTATTTACATACAACAAACACCTCCATTTAATATAAAAAAATAGATTCAAAATACTTTCTTTTTTCTGAGTGAAACCCTTTCTGTACTTGAACGTCATGGTTTTGTGGCGATAATTTTTCCAAGTAGATGTTAATTGTTAACCATTACACTTTTTTTATGTAATTATGTGTAAAATGAATGAGCTTACCAAATGAAACATAACAGGTCATCATGTCAGGGAAAAGCGCCAGAAATTGGAGTTTTCGATAAAATAGCGTTTTATAAGTGGACTGCTATTTACACGCAAAAAATAAACTGATGACGGAGCATAGTGAGAGACGTGGCAGCTGTCAAAACTGGCGTCAGCATTCGCAGACACTAGCCTTTGACCCGCAAAATCAATTTGTTACATTTATATAACTCGTTTCACCATTTTCGCTCGTTCTTGCCTGTCCCATTTCCCACAAACACACAGTTAGATTTATTACTACTAACAAAGTGCCTGCTCTTGGAGGTAAAAATCCTTGTTAACTTTGCTTAATTTTGGTTTTACACACGGCAACATTTAAAGGATAATACTTATTATGCATATAACAGTACAATACTCAGGTAGAGCAAATTGTTAAAATCATCTGATTTCTTTGCATTACTTACCTTCAATTCTGCTTCTTCATATTTTTTTATTTAGGCAATGAATACATTTACAAAAATTTAAATAGCAAATAAAATGTATTCATACGCTTGCATGCGATTTATTATATACAGGGTGAGTCACGACGGACGCGTCGGAGTTTTATGGCGAAACGGTTTATATTTTCCAATTTCTGTCGCTGTTAGATTATGTAAGTCAATAAGGGCTACATTTTAAAAATGTTTTCAAATATACAGGGTGCTCCAAAAAAGAGTGCCATATCAAAGTTATACTTTTTCTTATGGAACACCCTGTATATTTTTACATTTTTGGATTCCTCTTTTAATTTACTTCAAAAAATGTAAAAGGTTTTATGGGTCTAAAGTCAACCGTTCTCGTGAAAATTGCATTTTCATGAAAATACAGTATTTTCAAAAATTTTTAACATTTGAAAACTTTGATAAGTCTGAAGAAATTTGCTTGGAGATAAGACTGACAATAGATTATGTAACACTTTGCACCACCTACATTTTTAAAATATTATACAGGGCGTTTTTTACGCTTGGTGAAACTTGTGAAACTTTAAACATCGATAACTCGTTTTTTTTAAATACAACACCCTATATTTTTTTACCCCGTCTTATAGAAAATTTAATTCTCTTTCGAAAACATAAAGGCTGTTTTTCACCTAAAATTGATATTTTCCGAGATATCGCGATTTTATTGTTAATTATTAGGGCAAAGTAATATTTTCAAGTAGGCTATGAAGGTAGACAGCGGTAATTTGAAACAATTGAAAGAAAAAACAAGAAACTTATAATTTTGTCGTTTGCCTACACATTTTTGACATTTTTTTATAAGAAAGTTGTAGATTTACCATTTTTACGTTTAAATATAAGTTTCTCATCAGGACCACAATATTTTTCATATAATTGAGTTTGATCGTTTGCCAAGTCCTAAAAAACGATTGATAATGTATTAGGTACGAGAACGGAACGCTGATTTAAAAAAAAAAGTAATACTAACTTGTCTAATTTTACATAAAAAAAAAACATGGTTGGTACTGTTTTCGGTAGAGTGTCGTAGTGTCGTATCGTAAACAGACAAAAAATGGTTTATAGGATTTAGTAATTATCTTATAACAGTGGTTCAATAAATAAATGCATAAATAATTTAAAAAAATCTCTATTTAAACGTAAGTATGGTAAAACTACAACATTCCTATAAAAATATGTCAAAAGTGTGTAGTCAAACGATAAAATTATAAGTTTCTTGTTTTTTCTTTCAATTGTTTCAAATTACCGCTGTCTACCTTCATAGCCTACCCGAAAATATTACTTTGCCCTAATAATTAACAATAAAATCGCGATATCTCGGAAAATATCAATTTTAGGTGAAAAACAGCCTTTATGTTTTCGAAAGAGAATTAAATTTTCTATAAGACGGGGTAAAAAAATATAGGGTGTTGTATTTAAAAAAAACGAGTTATCGATGTTTAAAGTTTCACAAGTTTGACCAAGCGTAAAAAACGCCCTGTATAATATTTGAAAAATGTAGGTGGTGCAAAGTGTTACATAATCTATTGTCAGTCTTATCTCCAAGCAAATTTTTTCAGACTTGTCAAAGTTTTCAAATGTTGAAAGTTTTTGAAAATACTGTATTTTCATGAAAATGCAATTTTCACGAGAACGGTTGACTTTAGACCCACATAATCTTTTACATTTTTTGAAGTAAATTAAAAGAGGAATCCAAAAATGTAAAAATATATAGGGTGTTCCATTAGAAAAAGTATAACTTTGATATGGCACTCTTTTTTGGAGCACCCTGTATATTTGAAAACATTTTTAAAATGTAGCCCTTATTGACTTACATAATCTAACAGCGACAGAAATTGGAAAATATAAACCGTTTCCCCATAAAACTCCGACGCGTCCGTCGTGACTCACCCTGTATATTTTTTAAATTTTAAGATTCAGTTTAGTAAATTTGTTAGAGGCTATAATTTTAATTTCTTTTTAAATAGTTGTGACGCTAGGCAGACCATAAAGAAGTATATACAGGTAAATGACGCTACATATAAATGTCATCAATAGTTTATAATTTATCTAATGTTAATCACTTTACCTTCACATAAAAAAATGTTTTTACTCACTTATTGAGAATACTATACACTATACATGTGTGAAAGCTACTTTTATTAACACACCAAAATAATAATGTAATAATTCACCATATTCAATCTTCATTTGCAATTCACAATTATTGACTGATTAATTAACTTGTCTAGTATACCGAAATTACAATATTCACCAGAACCGCAAGCAGTTAATTAAGATTTAAGATAGGCAAGCAAATCTAGACTAGACAAGACGAGATATTACAACACACAGCTTACACTACTTCGAATTGTTGTTGCACATGGAATTTATATCCATCCATTTTGCTGCAGTGCGGAATATTAAAGTACTATTGAGTTCTCCAGCAGGTAAGATCAGGGTAATGTTCTAAGTTTAATCCCTTCGCAAGGCCCTTGTTTTGCAGTTGTATACTGGGTTCATGCTCAAGATATATAAGCTTGCTATGTTTATTATCTGCAGAAAAACAAAGTGCAACACACATTGGCAAATTTAGCTAAGGATTGAATACACTGGCTGCTAAAATCATGTTATGTTTAAAATTATCACTTTCACAAAGTTTCAATCAAGTATAAACAACAACATAAGAAAACAGTAATAAATATGAATAACGCTTTTATTTGCATTACCAAACCTTTCTTACGGTAACGAGCCTACTGCTAGAATAGCAAAATTAATAAAACAACTTTTAATTTTAGAACGTAGGGGAAAATGTCGAAAAAGACATCAACATGCTGTAGTGTATTTAATTAGAAAAACTTTTCTTCCAATATTTTCGCAAAGCAATTCTTTTTTTAAAGGTATGTAACATATTTACATTACTTTTATTCCACGTAAATAGCTATACTAAAGGAACATCAAAGAACTAAAACAGATATTTATCCTGAAACTGTCCTAAATTTTTGTGGACATGTTGCACCTGCACCGTTATGGGCGACCTATGATCAAGCCATGAAGAATGTTTCCGCAAAATGTAAATTACTTTAAAAATTAAGAGTTTAGAAGTTCAAAAGTTATTAACTTTAGATCAAATGATATTGTATATGTTTCATATACAAGGTGGTCCACACAGAGGGCCACTATGGGGATCTCGTGATCAGTAAGAGTACTAAGAAATTTAAATTAGAAAAATTAGTCCTTTCCTGTAACCTATTTAGTAACGCTTTAATGGTTTAAAAAATTTCCATAACCCCCTAGATCAGAGGTCCACAAACTTTTTTGTCTCGTAGACCACTTGCAATGTTTTTCGGTTTTGGGTAGATCCCCCCCTGCTTATCTGATATTGATTTTTTTGCAAATTCATCAACTTTTTTTTTTACAAAATAAAAACTTACCCAGAAAATAAAAACGTACGCGGGCGAAGCTGAGGGCAACTGCTAGTTTATAATAATTCTTAAACAGTTTCATATATCAGAAAATATACCTAATAACTTAAATTTTAGTATAATTCTTCAGCACGTTTCATGAACATTCATGTTTTAAAAATTTTTACTTCATAGGTACTTTTATAATTTATGTAGATACTTATATGTCTTTTATTATAAGGTAGTATTATGTAAGTAAATATGTACTATCTGTGTATGTGGATTATTCCATTCATGAAATGCCAAAATTAAAGTCACGACCTGCTTATAGGAGATCCACTATCGTTGACCCCCATTTTCATTTCATGGACCCCCAATTATTTTTTCCGCTAAGATCGGCCCCTTGCAGGTTGTCGTCGACCTCTGGGGGTCGATATAGACAACTTTGGGAATCACTGCCCTAGATTATAAACAAAAATCAAAATTGGCTTTTTTTAAATCCTTAATAACTCGGTTATACTTGACGGTAAAAAGATAGTTTTGAAAAAAGTTTTAAATATTTTTAAGCTCTGTAAAACACAAATATTCATTTGTTTCAATATTGTTAAATTCATGGCAATCTATACAGGGTGAGTCACGACCGACGCGTCGGAGTTTTATGGCGAAACTGTTTATATTTTCCAATTTCTGTCGCTGTTAGATTATGTAAGTCAATAAGGGCTACATTTTAAAAATATTTTCAAATATACAGGGTGCTCCAAAAAACAGTGGCATATCAAAGTTATACTTTTTCTTATGGAACACCCTATATATTTTTACATTTTTGGATTCCCCTTTAAATTTACTTCAAAAAATGTACAAGGTTATATGGGTCTTAAGTTAACCGTTCTCGTAAAAATTGCATTTTCATGAAAATACAGTATTTTCAAAAATTTTCAACATTTGAAAACTTTGACAAGTCTGAAGAAATTTGCTTGGAGATAAGATTGACAATAGATTATTTAACACTTTGCACCACCTACATTTTTAAAATATTATACAGAGCGTTTTTTACGCTTGGTCAAACTTGTGAAACTTTAAACATCGATAACTCATTTTTTTTAAATACAACACCCTAAATTTTTTTACACCGTCTTATAGAAAATTTAATTTTCTTTCGAAAACATTAAGGCTGTTTTTCACCTAAAATTGATATTTTCCGAGATATCGCGATTTTATTGTTAATTATTAGGGCAAAGTAATATTTTCAAGTAGGCTATGAAGGTAGACAGCGGTAATTTGAAACAATTGAAAGAAAAAACAAGAAACTTATAATTTTCTCGTTTGCCTACACATTTTTGACATATTTTTATAGAAAAGTTGTAGTTTTACCATACTTACGTTTAAATAGAGATTTTTTAAAATTATTTATGCATTTATTTATTGGACCAGTGTTATAAGATAATTACTAAATCCTATAAACCATTTTTTGTCTGTTTAAGATACGATACTACGTCACTCTACCGAAAACAGTATCAACTATGTTTTTTTTATTTAAATGTAAAATTAGACAAGTCAGCATTACTTTTTTTTTAAATCAGCGTTCCGTTCTCGTACCTAATACATTATCAATCGATTTTTAGGACTTGGCAAACGATCAAACTCAATTATATGAAAAATATTGTGGACCTGATGAGATACCTATATTTAAACGTAAAAATGGTAAAACTACAACTTTCTTATAAAAAAATGTCAAAAATGTGTAGGCAAACGAGAAAATTATAAGTTTCTTGTTTTTTCTTTCAATTGTTTCAAATTACCGCTGTCTACCTTCATAGCCTACTTGAAAATATTACTTTGCCCTAATAATTAACAATAAAATCGCGGTATCTCGGAAAATATCAATTTTAGGTGAAAAGCAGCCTTAATGTTTTCGAAAGAGAATTAAATTTTCTATAAGACGGTGTAAAAAAATATAGGGTGTTGTATTTAAAAAAAATGAGTTATCGATATTTAAAGTTTCACAAGTTTGACCAAGCGTAAAAAACGCTCTGTATAATATTTTAAAAATGTAGGTGGTGCAAAGTGTTACATAATCTATTGTCAGTCTTATCTCCAAGCGAATTTCTTCAGACTTGTCAAAGTTTTCAAATGTTGAAAATTTTTGAAAATACTGTATTTTCATGAAAATGCAATTTTCACGAGAACGGTTAACTTTAGACCCATATAACCTTATACATTTTTTGAAGCAAATTTAAAGAGGAATTCAAAAATGTAAAAATATATAGGGTGTTCCATAAGAAAAAGTATAACTTTGATATGGCACTCTTTTTTGGGGCACCCTGTATATTTGAAAATATTTTTTAAATGTAACCCTTATTGACTTACATAATCTAACAGCGACAGAAATTGAAAAATATAAACAGTTTCGCCATAAAACTCCGACGCGTCCGTCGTGACTCACCCTGTATAGCGTCATCTCATGGGGATTCTATGATGTTATTTATTTGTTTTGAGCCTAAATATCAAAATAAATACATAAAACATTATATTATTAAAAAGAGGAAAATATTATGGTTGCCATTTAAAAAAATACAAGGTTGTAATTTTTTTAAGAATTTAACACTAGAACCGCCAGAAAATGTTACTACCTTCAACCGCCGTTACCGGTCATTTTGACCGCTGTTTAAATTAGGCCTTCTTACTATTTGTAAAATTTTATAACGTTTAATAACACAAATAAAGCATAATTAGATAATATAATAATATTAGGCTAAGTGTAAGTACTTAAAAATAAATATTTTAACAAAAAATATTTAAGCATAAATATTAATTAGCACAATTTAAACAAGTTAGTTGTTTGTACACTTCCAGCACATTTTCCGCAGACATATTTTTTTTAGACAATTCATAAACATTTGCAGTTTTGTTTGAGTTATATTGTTTAATTTGGCACTGGTGTCTTTTGAAAGCTTTGGGTTGGCCTTTACTGTAGGGCTGCCATAAATGTCGCTACCCCGACCGGGACATTTGGGCCGAAAGAGTGGGGGGGGGGTCGGTAAACATTTATGAATTACGATATAAATAATTTGGTTTTGTGTCTTGTGCGAACAAATGTAAATAAAAATACAGTGGTGCCTCATACTTCGAATTTAATTATTTTCATAAGGCCGTTCAAGTTAAATGAAAACTGAAAAACAATATATAAAATAAAAATACTGTGTAATAAAATGAAAATTGCATTTCTTCATCTTGTTGAGCGTTACGTGTGTTACGTGTGTTCACAGCAAGAGACAACTTGAGCGCACAACAGAGATGGCGTTTACACAGTCACTTTAAATTTAAAAAAAAATATAGTCACTCGCAGTGTCTGCGTTGTTAGCGAGAAATGCAATGGGAGGGGGAAGTGCGGTACATTAGTCACGACAATTCAGCGACTTTCTTTATAAGCTAGCCAGCTAGCGGCAGTGAGAACGAACTAGACATTATTTTAGTCGATTTGAGCGCTAACGGTTTTTCGCTTATTATTTTTAAAAATCGTCAACAAACCGGGACATTTGATTTGTTCACGGGGACAGCGGGACAAAATTCCGCAAACCGGGACATGTCCCGGTGAACCGGGACGTATGGCAGCCCTACTTTACTGGCATCTTGGAGTAGCACTTTTTTGCAAATCTCTATATTCTCTTCCAGGTTCTTCAGCTATATGTAATATAATATCTCTTCTTGTCGTATTTTGACCTGTCACTTTCTTATAAATAACCCAAGCATTAATTAATGCTAGGTCTAAGATATTGTGGAAATTGTGAACAGGCCATCTTCGTGAATCTGCATTTATGGGATATTTTTTTGCCATTTGATCTAAAATATCAACGCCACAGTTTGTCTCATTGTAAAATTTATTTGTTTTAGGTTTTTTCTTCATTTCTTGATTTACTGTTATAGTTGTATGAAGGGTACTCAAAATCGTTTGCTTGATATATTTTCAGTGTGCTATGTTCCAGTTTCATTATTATAGTAGAATATAATAATTGCATTTTATTGTTTTTGCAAAGATATTGGAATTTTTTTCGTGTCCGTTTGATGGTGCCAACTATGATCATTTTCAGCCAACTTATTTGCATAAAGAGTTGGTCCAGGGATATCACGAATTATATTTATCGTGTGCATGTCCAGAAGAAGGGCTGTTCGGTGCTATAAACTCCCAAACGTCCAGCTTTTGAAGTTTGATTACTTCCGACTAGTAGAGTGACAAAGTTTTTTCGCATACGATGTTGGGTAACGCTGCCTTCCGGTACATTTGATGTACTTGGTACATTTGTTGTATTTGGATTAGTAATTACATTAATTTTACTGCTGCTAGATTCCCTACTAAGATTTTTAGTAATTGATTCATCGTTTTTACCATCTACAAGTGTATCATCATCTTCTTCACTTTCTCCTCCAGATTCATTTTCTGGTAACTTTTCTAATTCTTCTAAATATTTTAGCGCTGCCTCCAGTGAGGCCATGAGATGAACACATTTTGTCAATGCACTAGCACTAGCACAACAAAAATTGTGGGCCTGTATACTATATACAATACACATAGCAGATCAATATATGCATTATGTATAACAATATTCCGCTAAAAAAATCAAACTTGCAGATATATAACTTGCAAAATCATGAAATATAAAACAAGTTACTATTGATAACCAAAACAAAATTTGCTAAAAGACTAAAACAACGAAAGATAGTGTGTAATGTAAACATTTTTAACAACGGTCAAATTGACCGTATTTGGCGGTTTAAGGTATAGAATTTGAATTTTCATAGAAATAATTTTTTTTAAATTTTGAAACTTGGTGTATTATAAGATAAAAAGAAGTTAGGAAAATTCATGAAAGCGCATAGTTGTACTTAAAAGAATAACCGAATCAGCTCAATTTAAAGAACGCAAACGGTCAAATTGACCGCTGCGGCGGTTCTAGTGTTAAACAATAATAAAACAAATGAATGTTTTCATTTTACGTGTAAAAAAAATTTCAACTTTTTTACCAAAAATATTTTTGTAACATCAAAGATAAACGAGTTATTTAGGATTTAAAAAAAGCCAGTTTTGATTTTTGTTTATTATCTAGCGTGCTATGGAACTTTTTTAAAATGTTAAAGCATCACTGAATAGGTCCCAGAAAGGGGAACTTGTCTAATTTAAATTCTTTATAGCGCTGTTTACGAGATCCCTATAGTGGCTCTTCTATGTGGAGCACCCTGTATAGGGTGTCCCATATCACATTTAGAGCATGGTATCTCGCTTTTTTAGAGCTACCGGTATGCTTTAATAAGATAAAATATTTTCAAGTAAGAGAGGATCTACAGTCTATTTTAAAAAACAAAAATTTTCCTTACTTCAGAAGATTTGAAAATGTTGAATTTAATTTTTTTCTTGTAGCTTTTTGTCTTAATCATTAGATCAATTTCATTTGTCTTTCTTAGGGTACTTTATTATGTAAAATGTAACTATTCTTTTAGACGTTTTTGATTACCTTCCATTTTTGAGTTATTATCCCTAATTTCATTTTTAATTATAGGCTGTCAACTATTCTAAAGTCAACTTGACGCCCCATAAAAAAATAAAATTAATGGGTAATATCCAAAAAATAGAAAGTGATAAGAAAGTCCAGCATAAATGTAACATGCTACACAAAAAAAGTACCTTAAAAAAGAAAACAGTTGTGAGAGAAAACAAAAATTCAACATTTTTATATTATTTGCTAAAACTTTTAAAGTAAGAGAAATTTTGTACTTAAAAAAATAGATTATGCTCCTCTTATACAAGCAATCATCTAATTTAAGCAAACCTGTATCTCTAATAATAGGCAAATACTAATACTGGAAATATTATCTATATTTAAAAAAAAAAAACAGTTTTCAAAAAAAACATAGGTAAAAATTATTTAATATTTTAAGCCGCGAATTTTACTGATCCACCCGTTATAAACACGTTTTTGTTATATACTACATAATTAATTACCTACTTAAAAGATTGCGATCACTACATCTTCGAAGATAAATCTTAGAACCATAACAATTCTAAATTTTGCAGTAAGTTATATTACAGCGGCAATTCATATGTGTAAGTACGTTTTGCGCATTATCTAAACAAATCATTTAAACCAATTTGTTACCTCCTTATTTTAAGGAAAGCTTATCCTTAGCCAAGGCGCACTTGAAGTTGATTTAAAAGCAAACCAGCGCCAACCACATTCTATTTGCCTATCATACAATATAATGATATTACCATAAAAGCGTTTACTTACCTCTTCACGGAATTAATAAACGCATGCAGTTTGTAAACTACAATTTCCGTATTTGCTTCGTTCGCTTACTTCCGTTGCAAAAAAAAAATGGTTTTGAGCTAGCAAACATGTTGGTAGAAATGAGATTAGATTGGGTAACATTTTTAATAAGGTATGTAGCTACTAAGTACTACAATTTACATACCTTTTCTCTGTTTAGAAAGAAGTTGTTAATCAAATAATACGTGGACTAGTGTAATAAATTTTTATTTGTAAGAAATCATTTTTAATTGAGATAATCACTTTCAAGACGGTCCTCTGCAGCAGCTATACGTTGCCAACGCATTTTTAACGTATGGAAGTACACTTCGAAGGCACTCTTAGGTTAGCCTCCAACTTCTTTTTTCTCGTCCATTTCTAAAAAGCGATTTCACATTAACGAGCTCTTTATTTTTTAGAAACAAAAAGAAGTTATAAGGTGTCAATTAAGATAAACCAGGTGTATCTGAGTTCTGATACAAGCCCTTTTTCTTTAGTTTTGATTTTAGATAAATGAAATTTTAGACATGTGATGTGTGTAAAATATCGTATTATTTGAACATATGTACACCCTATGTGACCCTAAATTTGTTATTTCCAATAAAACACCCTGTATATTTTTACATTTTTTGAAAGAGAAAGCAGTTTTGGATACAACCATAATAAAAAAAACGGTTTTTAACCAAAACCGTTATAAAAGTTCTCGATTATGGTTAACCGTTACCCAGATTTTTTTTCGGTTTCATCCCCTGGATTAAAGTAACCTAAATCTCAATTAAAAACCACAAAAAACGTTTTTCGGACACTTCTTGACACAATGAAATTCAATTTATGCAGGTCATGGCACACTTAATAAAAAAATTAATTATTGGCCACAAAATTTTTGACGTTATAAAAGTTGTATCTAAAGTTGTATCTAAAATTGCTTCCCTCTTTGAAAAAAATTTAAAAATATACAGTGTGTTTCTTTGAAATAACAAAGTTAAAGTCATTTTAGTGAAACCGTAAGTGAAAAATTGTGTACATGTGTTCAAATAATCCGATTTTTTACATATATCATGTGTCTCAAATTTCATGTATCTAAAATCAAAACTAAAGAAGAAAAGCCGTGTCCTAGAACTCACACCCGGTAAATGAAGTTTTTTTTTTAAATTAGTTTAAATTTTATATCTACTCGGTTATTAAGTAATAAGTAAATGCGTTAGTTGGGTGGTAAGCTTGAGGTGGGGACCCTCCACTGACGGCCTTCCACTTTTTATCTAATCAGGTTTTCTGGTCTTTTCAGTCTTCTTTTTACCATTGGTAAATTGACTAGCTTCTGTGCCCGTTGTTGCGTTTTCTGTGTCTGATACCAAATGGTTTACTCACAGTTATCAGTATTCATTTTGATTCTGCAATGTGTCAGTTAGTTTTGTAATACATTCTGATGGTTTTGTAAATTTTCAAATGCTCTATAGCTCGGTGGCCGATTGGTATGCAACCTAGCGAGTAAAGTCGGGAGGCGTGGGTTCGAATCCCGCGGCCGTCTGTCATCGTAGGGGTTTCAGGTGGTTTCCCCTACCTACTATAAGCAAATGCTGTGACAGTACTTCCACCTACCCTCTACCCTTACTCACTTAATCCTAGTTCCCTTCTCTTCCACTTCGGTGATTAGCCATAGCAGCAAAAACATGCCGAAGTAAAATAAATCAGTAAAAAAAAAAATGCTCTATATGGGTTTGTGTCGGATATCAGTATCGCTGGGTCATCGGGGAATAGAGCTGTTTTAGTATCTTGTGTTACCGGTAGTGTTTCTTTTCGAGAAAAATGTAATTTTTTGATTTCTCATTTCTGGAGAAATGTAGAGTTTTTTCTCGAAAAAAAAAATAGTTCTATTTTCGCTGAGCAAATTGTACTTGTTGAGATACTGACAAAGAAGATTTTGATGCAGATCCCGTCAATAAAAATGAAGAATTGTCTCTCCAAGAATAACTGAACTTATCGGTAACAGAAAGTGTGAGAGAAGTTCAAGTGAAACATAGTGTAAATGACAAAAATAAAACTATTAAGCAAGAATTTAATATATTTCAATCATCAGGTACAAGAACTAAAAATTTAGAACTAGTCAGGAATGCTTTATCCACAATAAAGCCTACATCGACACAAAACGAATGAAATTTTTCAGTTGCCAGCGATTTTGTAACAAAAAAAAAAGAAATAGATTGTCTTGCACTACTTAAGATGCTCTGTGTTTTTTAGAAAAATATTTTAAATCTGAATAATGAAAACAATTAATTTTGTCTATACATATATGTTTATAAGTTTTAACTGGATTCGTAATGTTTAGAATAATAATGTTTAATTAAAATCACTTACGGTTATTATCTTATAAAAAATAATGTACTTAATAATGAAATCCCGGTTTTGACCTTATAAATAATAATTCAAAAATACATTTTTGATGAATTTTAAAACTAATTTATTACGTGCCGGTCCAAGATGTTAAAATTGCTTTTATTTCAGTTATCCGTTTTAACAAATTTACAGGCCATGGAAGGTCCACAGTAGTTTTGAGCCATTTAAAATCATAAACGAAAGATTATTTTTAAACATTGTAACTGGTTATGTCCATGCTGAACTAATAACAAGCTCTTTTATGTTTAGTTACAATTCATTGGACTTGTCCAACACGCCTATTTCACAGAACATTATAAAACTAATCACGTTAACACATCCCGCTCATCCAATTAAGCCTTTTATAATTGGAGGTACCTAAACTGATAATTAAAATTGATAATTTATATTGTTGATACAATGCGTTCCAACTAAACCTGACAGACAGAGAAAAACGCTCGTAATTTCCTTTGAATAACCTAACCGTGTCTACTTCTCTCTTTTTCCAATTCTGTTTATCTGTAAGTAAATCCTCGGCGTGACTGCAACTTAGGAGTTTTCAATTTGAGGAAATACCTTCCATTTATCTGTCTAAAAAGAGGATGCTTTGCTTCGACAAGGAATAATTGACAGGATCGTGGTTGTAAGTGAATTCTTAACATGAATGATGCGACAGTGATGTTATCTTATGCCCTCTTTTAGTAATTCGTTTCAACGGTTTCAAATAATCGAATTTGTTTTAAGATATTGTCTATGATAACCTTTAAATCATTAATTTAATCACAAAATATATTGTACTTAACAAAAAAAAGGCAAATATGATAACGTAAGACATTGCACAACAATTCTAATCCGTTAAAATTACCTTAACATGCAATTTATCGAGTTTGTTGGTCTTTGAATAAAACTATTCCGAATTTTATGGTAGAAACTGAAATCAATTTTTAAGGTAAATGTGTTTTATTAAAGGCAGATAACTAAAACAAAAATTTACAAAGCTTTTGGATCTGTTTCGGGAATAATAATATAACTTTTTTTTGTTTTATATCGCTTCAAATTTTTCTGCCACTTAAAAATTTAGTTTTTGCTTAAAGGAAATAAAAATATAATCATTATTGTTTCACTTCGATATGTTTTATGCATGCAACAGCAAGTACCTACTACAGTTTTAATAGATTGTGTTACTTAGGCCTGATTGCATAAAAGTTCAATCTGGGATTAATCCCAGATCTAGGCATAATCGCTGTACAGGGTGGTCCAAATTCGATGGGATTGCATGGGTATCTCGCTTAGAAGTCAAGATAGAAAAACAGTTAAATTACCAAAAATGTGCAGTGTTTTAAGATAAACTCAGAACCGTTTTCAATATGTCCTATAGTTTTAGAACTTTCTTCTTTTTTTTCTGTTTTTACAGCCTACTTTTTGTTTTTTATCTTTAAAAAAGTTAAAAAGAGTTTTTCCCAAAAAACTGCACATTTTTGGTAAATTAACCGTTTCTCTAAATTAACTATTAAGCGAAATACCTATGTAATCCACTGATATTGCCTAGGTTTAGGCATTAACTTGTATTTTACATTTTTACACCGTGTTACTTTGTGCAATCGACCCTTAGGGTTACCAACACTCTCATTTTAATCCGAAGAAGGGTTTGGCGATCATTCCTCAGGCCCATCAGTAACCCTTAACAATACTCCAATACCACAAGCTGAAGACTTGAAATATCTTGGTATACAGGGTGGTGCTTTTTTCGATGCTCACCATTGCTATCTTGGAAACGGTAAGAGATACAAGGTCGGTTAAATTATAGAAAAGTTGCACATTTTTATGGCAATTAAGAATCCGAAAAGAAATCCTGGATATGTTGATTCGTTTTTGATTTATTACAAAAAAACTGAAAAATGTGATTTTAGAAAAATTATATTATCTTCCCTACCATTGACGCTATTTCATTTAAACTTGGTAACTTTATGTTTTTGACCGTCCTGGGTTTGATGACGTCAACAGAAATTTTCTAAACCTTCTAGATTTCAAGTTGCGATAGTCAACTTTTTTATTTCTTATGGCCGCCATATTGGATTTTTACACCATCAGACAGACAAAAAAATTAGCTTTTCAAATTGGTAACCAACATACCTTTTTTCTTTCAAAAAACTTGTTGAAATTTGAAAATTTGTGTAAATAATTCATAAAATCGAGAATGCTCTGAAAAACAATTGAAATTATGATATAAATAAAAGTGACACAACATTTTATAGGTCTAATAAAATAACGAAATGACAATAAATTTAAAACACCAGATAAATAATTATTAAAATTGTTTAAAGTGCACGCCGTTATGTCTGATGTAGTGGTTAGTCCTCAAATTCATTTCGTCCACTGCCTTTACGATAGTTTGTCTCGAAATAGAGTCGAAAGCATTTTTGATTTTACGGCGAAGAAGTTCAATATTTTCCGCTAGGGTTGCATCAACAACATCAATGTAAAAAAGTAATCCATAGGCTTTAAACATGGCTATCGCGGAGCCCAATGAACAGGACCAAACAAACGTACCAAGTCAAGAATTTTGAAAGCGTACATCTAAATTAATATCCTTTTACAATGCGGGCTTTGTGAGGACCAGCTCCTTCTTGCTGAAACTACTGATAATTTTGAATTGTTAATAATGGCAATTCGCCTAACGTATCTTCTAAATATGTTTCCAACAATCTTAATTTCTTTATCATTAGACCAATAAAATGTTCTGTAGCTTTTATTTATATCATAATTTCAATTGTTTTTCAAAGCATTCTTGATTTTATGAATTATTTACACAAATTTTAAAATTTCAACAAGTTTTTTGAAAGAAAAAAGGTATGTTGGTTACCAATCTGAAAAGCTAATTTTTTTGTCTGTCTGATGGTGTAAAAATCCAATATGGCGGCCATAAGAAATAAAAAAGTTGACTATCGCAACCTGAAATCTAGAAGGCTTAGAAAATTTCTGTTGACGTCATCAAACCCAGGACGGTCAAAAACATACAGTTACCAAGTTTAAATGAAATAGCGTTAATATAATTTTTCTAAAATCACATTTTTCAGTTTTTTTGTAATAAATCAAAAACAAATCAAAATATCTAGGATTTCTTTTCAGATTCTTAATCGCCATAAAAGTGTGCAACTTTTCTCTAATTTAACCGACCTTGTATCTCTTACCGTTTCCAAGATAGCAATGGTGAGCATCGAAAAAAGCACCACCCTGTATATCTTCATAGGAGGCTCACATGGCGAAAACACATTTTTACCAAGAGAAAGCAGCTGAGACTCAAATTTTGCCAGCTGTATTGGCTAACTGGCACAACTGAAAATTGAGAAAAAGCTCCTGCTTTACAAAACCATAGTAAAACCTATATGGTAAAAGTTTTGCTTCTTAATTTCCATAACTTAAAAGACCCACAATTATGCTACTCCATTTGAAAGATATAAAATAACATTTGAAAGTATATATTTATAAAATGAAAAAGGTTTCGCCTCGTTCTTTTTTATTTATTTCGCAGAATACTACATGGTATGTACTACACAACTATTATTTCTGCTATTTTAAACAGTCTAATAATTTCTTAAAAATAAACAGTCTCAAATTATGATTACAGTTTCAATTTCAGTTTTCTTTGCAAATTTCAAGATTTGTTTTAAAACCACTTCCATATTTATACTTAAAGCATTTTGTGTTTTTGAACCAGTTATGCAATTATGATTTTTTTAACATTTCGACAACAACCGATACGTTTTCATCTATTTCTACAGAAATAGACATTCTAGAGAACGATTCATCATTTAGTGAATTTCTACATCAACAAAGTCAATAAATCAATAAAGTACGGAAGTAAGCAAAGAAATAGCATCACATAATCCAAACACTATAGGTACATTTGTACTGTATTTTAATAGTATTTGCATTATACAGCCCCAACATTATTAAAACTATTAAAAATTGCACCTTAAATGAATGATTTGAAGATTGGCTCAATATAGAGATAAACAAACAAATGTGATCATTTTAAAAATGTTTCCTATATTTAGGATAAGGTTAGAAGGTTCTTTACAAAGAAACATTGAATTTACCACTATATGTTTTTTTAAATAGGCTTTAATTAAGTCAAAGATCTTTATTATTTGACATAAAACTGTCAAGAAACTAAATTTTTACCATTACCATAAAGTATACACTTGCAGGAAATCCTTAAGAAAAAGCCTGCAGGATTTCATTGAGAATTTCCTCAACTGAACCCCCACACAGACACGGCACGGAAAATCCTCATGTTTTTACGTCAGACTTTGACTACAAGTCATGGCATCAACAGATGATGATATTTTGGCGGCTGTCAGGTGCCTAATTGCAGCAAATTACATGTCAAGTTGCAAGAAAAAGCGCACAATAAGAAGTGCAAGAAATGGCTGCTAAAGAGAAGAAAGTATTTCCACACAAATCTTCTTTTTGTTTGAAAGTTTTCCAAAAGACTCAAGTCTTATTCTTGCCCCCGTTTATCATAATTTACTCTTAAACTTTTAAAATAATAATTAATGTAAGCTATGGTACGGTACCTTATTTGTTGCCAAATTATACAGGGTGTGTATAAATTGGCGGAAGCGCTACACGTGGCGTTGTTTTTCATAAAATTCTAAGTCGAAAATCTTGATACAAAAATGTGGTACCATGCTTGCTGTGTCTGCAAGAGGTCCTCAAAGTTTTGACATTCAGTAATAAGCGTTACTCCTATTATTTAATATTTTTTGATGAAAACGCTGCGATTTGGAATAAAAATAAATTTCGAATACTATTTTTTCCTAGATATTGTGTTTTTCCTTTCAAAAATTGGTGTTGAAAATATGTTAATCGCTGATTTGAATGAAAATAATACACATGGCAACATTGTCATTAGCTGCCACCTCTGTTTTTCTCGTAATTATTTCTAGTTCGCGTTAGACGATACCTAAAAGTTTGCAGCTATGTTTACGAACTGAAGGCTTTCAGTTCGAACAAATATTATAAATACCTAAGTAAAAATTGCTTTAAAAAAATGTCAAAACGCAAATCAATGGATGCAATGTTGTCAAATTTTTGTTTCTTTAAATGGTTCCTGAGGCCATAGGAAGCATGGTACAACATTTTTGTATTAAGATTTTCGACTTGGAATTTTACGAAGAATATTGTCGCGTGTAGCGCTTCCGCCAATTTATACACACCCTGTATAAATCTGATAGTCTGACAACATTGTAAGAGTGTAAAACCGCTAATTGGATACGAAAACTGGAGTGGGGAAAGTTTTGAAACATGCAAAATTTACCGGATTTTTACTTTCCGCTCTCTTATTTCAATTTTGCATGATTTCACAAACATATGTAATGGGTAATGTGGCGACATCAAATGTCACCGTGTGAACTACCCAAGTATATGGTAGCATGGTAGGCTTACGTCAAATGCCGAACTGTCAATATCGATGTCGCGACATCGCGGCACTAGCGTCGTGACATCGTGGCATCACGACAGCAGGCTGTTCAGATGACGACATTTGATGTCGCGACATAAAAGTCACATCAAATGTCACCGTATGAACTAACCTTAAAGAATTTTTTTGGAAACTTTAGGTTAGTGTCCCCGAAAGTTCAGAGAAAAAAATTTACACCATACTTTAATTGCCTTAACAAAAGCCTACTTAACGAAATATATAGTTCGTAAAACAAGTTTTATGAAACTTTTAATTTAATTTAATTTTAAATATACAATAAATTTACGAAACACTTTTACCATACCTACACACTATTTATTTGTAAGTTTGTTTTTTGTATTTTTATAAAACTGCAACTGATATTTACGGCTTAAAAAAATGTTTTAATATTTTATAGTCAAAGCTTCTCGCAGTAGCTCTTTGAAGGGTAACAATTTTGTTTTGTTAATCTACTTGTACTTATTTCTTATCCTTATAAAACAGTAGCTTTGGTAAAATGGACAGACTGGGACCAATAACAATTAAGAATAAGATTACATTGTGGAATTCAAAATCCTTAACAAAATACTACATTTATTGCGCTGATTTAGTTGGTGAAGCACTTCGTGTTACAAAACTTGATAAAATCTTTATCAACTATTACTTTCGTGCGTTCTAAGGTCGCTCTAAGTAAGTTGTTCTTGAACTTCTTGGCGATGATCTAAATTTACAGCATATTCCGCATACTAGCACCCTTGAGTACGGGATTAAGCAGGGTGCGCATTGCGGGTTTACACACAGAGGGCGCTTGAGTGGTAATGAGCTTGGTCTCTGTACGCTCAGGTAATGGAGCAACGTGCGCCGCCAACTAATATATAACACGATCAATCCACTACACATACTTGATTAGCTCTTAGCAGCGGTTTCACAAATGATGCGGTGTCTTCCCCTTCGCCGCTAGTCTTTTATGTGGTCCTGTGTGGAACTTTGAAATAAATTCGTGCGTGGGATGTTACTGTCACGTTTTGCTTTACGTGAGGCTTGATTGAAACGTCAAATGTACAATACAAGGCAAAGATTGAAATTATACTTGGAACTATTTCGGCCTTAAGCCTTAATATCCATTAGCTCCAATTAAAAATAAAAGGCACTACTACATTTTGAGCCTACATTAAAATTGATTTTATTATTAAATCAATAAATAAATAATAAAGCCACCGTAAAATGGGGCGAAATCGATCAAGATTATTTTATTTTTATCTATATTTTTGTTTAGAATATTAAAATTGCAGTTATTTTTTCTTCAGTGGGCGCAGTTGCGTGATACACAACAGTTACATTTTGTGAAAACCAAAAATAATTTCTATTTCTGTTTTTACACTAAAAATAATAAGTGATCAACTTCATACTCAAGATGGGGTCAAATTGATCAAGTAAGGTATTATCGTATCAAATGAACGTACAAACTGCATATATGGGATCAATTTGACCCAGAACAAAAAATTTTGGATGACTAAAAAGTTACAGTAAAATTTCATTTTCTGGGTGAAATTGATCACCATTAACCTTTCAGTTTTTCTGAATATTTATCAATTTAAAATACAAAATTAAACTAAAAGAACATAAATGTAATTGTTTATATGAAAGAACATAACACAAAAAAATGCGACATGACAACATTTCATTAATATCGACAACATGGTCAAAAAAGTATGCCTCTTGCCCGTTTAAATCTTGTAATGTGGGATTCGGAAGCAAAGCTATAATATCTGAAAATTCAACGGAAAATTCGTCGTTTGCTTCAGTTTTGAAAATTTTCTTTTGCCTGTCTACAGATTTCATTCCTAACAGTTCGATTTCACCGTCATTGGTCACACCTTAAACTATCGCAACATATCTATAACTTGTTTTCTTTCTTGAACCGCCCAGTACTTTTACCAATACAAAATTACCTCGCTCGATTTCATTTTCCTTTGGTATCAGATGTTCTACTTCTTCTTGAATGTCTTCCATTGATTCATTATCAGAATCATCTTTGGTCAATGATTCAGGTGGAATGGATTCGCTATCGGAGTCTTCGTTAGGTGCACTCACACTCTTTCCGGGTTCTACGGCAAGTTTTTGCCTTTTTATATTCCGCCTTGATGGCGCACCTGAAAATCTTTGTTGTTTTAAATAGTCAACTAATACATTATTAATAACATTATTGGTTTCATTATTGCTGTTTTCCGTCGGAATTTTTCGCAACACAGAGTTTGCATCCATAGGTGATATTCCAGTTGCTTTAAAGAACGCTACCAGGTCTTTTTGTATAGCGCCATTAATAAACTTCTTATCCATTTCAAGCAATGTTTTTTTCAGCAAATTCGGAAAGTCCTTTTTATCAATACACGCTGAAAGTTTATTTGTAGCATTCCATATAGTCAAAACAGCTCTCCAAGCAATTTTAAATGGTCAAAAAAATCCGACATCCAATGGTTGAGTAAGGTGGGTTGAGTTTTTCGGAAGGCAAACAAATGAAATATTATTTTCAGCACATTGTTTTAACACATCATTAGTAAAATGCGACGATAAGTTGTCGCCTAACAAAACTTTGCGTCCTTCAAGTCTCTTGGCATGAGGGAGGAAGGTAGAAACAAACCAATCCCCGAAAGTTTGGGCATCTATCCAGCCATGATGTGTCCTGTTGTAACGAGACCCTGATGCACAACATCTTTCATTGCAGCACGGTAACCCTTTTGGACCATTTTCGGTCCATTGTAACCACATCTTTTCTGATTTATAAATTATATACGGTGGCAAAAGCACACCTGAAGCGGAACCGCACATCATAATTGAAGTGGCAGTTTTAGTGAAGTTACAAACTTTTTCTGGGTATTTAGTGCCTCTGCGAAATAGCTTTTTTTTTGCCCTGGATCATCCTGTAGATTAGTCTCATCATAATTGAATATGTGGGACGCTGTAACTCAATCAAATTGACTCCACACCTATGATCAAGTTGACCCCTCACCGATTATCAATTTCACCCCACATAGAACTTTTTAAATTTCCCGCCTTCGTAGTCGAGTCACAATAAAACAACCACTATGAAATAGGTTAGGAGGGACCGATATTTCCGTTCATACTGTGAAATGAGTTTAAAAAGCTTTAATTTTTAACGTACCTGCCAAAGTTCCCGGTGTTATAGAAATGTTGAAATTGTAAGCTCACTTAGAGTTCAACTTTTTACCAACAAAAACACAATATTTACCAAAATTAAACCAAGTTATGCACTGTCTGTCTATCGAAGTGTAGGAAACCAGCATGTCAATTCACGTAGTTTAAATAACTAAGGCGCTAATTTCAAAAATATTAGAATCGGATTTACTAATCAATTTAGCCCCAAAAAATCAATTTCGCCCCATTTTACGGCACTGAGAATTTTATGATTTTTGTAAACGTCTAATGTTAACCCTTTCACTGCGGGATTTATTTTTCGTGTCCCATGTGCGGGAGCCGTATTATTACGGGAGCGTAACCCACAAACACCATAAGTCCCGAAAAACGCCGCACTGAAGGCACGAACTTTTCTAACGAGTGCCGCAGCGAAAGGGTTTAAAAAAAAGCTCATTCAAGGTTTACAAAAACCAACAAAAATGCGCTTTAAAACAATATACATTGATTTAAAAAATTATGGCATAAAAAAGTTAATTTTATTCCCAACATTATGCGTTGTTGTATAATGCCAACTCCCCTATATTTTGAGTATTATTTTCAAGTCTTTCTAAATTCTTGTTTTAATAATTTGTCGAATGAATCTTGAAATATTAACACAAAGATATTAAATTTTTAAAAAAGCAAAATAACTAACTGTAGACCATTAATTAAACCTTTTCAATTAGTTATTTTAATAATTAAAGTGTACGGGTCCATTAGCAACCCTTAGAAAAAAAGTTTCTGTATTAGTGACCGACAAAATATTTTGTTTTAGTATCTTTCCAAAGCTTAAACTTTAAGGATAGAAACTTAAAAGTTAATTTTCAAAATAATTTTATTTACGTTTCATATAACCTTTTTAAACATCAGTCTAGTTTTCAGCAACATCATTATCTTTGTTCATATTGTTTACTGGGCTATGAACAAGCAGATCTAGGTACTCGTATACTGTGTAATCGGATTCCCATCACAATGTACTTATATAAGGTAATATTATCCGCTCTTACACGGAAATGCAATCTTGTCTTATGATCACTATCCTCATGTAGCTCCTTTGTAACATGATATGAAAAGTACTAACGTGTTGAGAAAATATGGAATCTGGGGTAAACCTATCACGGTACTTCTCTAGAGAAAAAGTCTTGGAGGTTTGTTTTATTTCTTTATACAAATACTTGTTCAATTTTTTTGTTCTTTAGGTCCAATTTCTACGTCATGACTCATGACACAAAAAAAACTTTTACGTGACGATTAAATTTAGTTTATGGTATCTACACGTGATGATCGAAAATTCAAATACTACCACAAGTAACTCTCTTAAAATAAGTGCTAGAGAGCTAGAGCATACGTTTCTTATTCGTAAAGAAGCTAAATTTTATGCCAATAATAATAGGTACGAGGGTGAAGCTAAATTAATTAATTATAAAATATTTGTTAAAAATTATCTAGGATTTTTTTAATACATAAAGTAATTTGGTTCATTAACAATACACTTACGTTTATTTACTATTTACTACTTAAAGCTCTCAACCAGTCTTTCAACATAGTTGCAAACTAATCGTGGACAGTATTATTAAATTCCTCCTAAGATAAAAATTTTAATTTCAGCAAATGTCTTGAAAGCCCAAAAAATAACCAAATCCGCACATTGCTAAGTCTAGTGATTAAGTGAGTGCCATAGATTAATAATTTTTAATCTTAAGAATTGTTTGAGTGCCGACAACAATATTGACCTTTGCTTGACAGTGCTTAAAAGTAAATTTTTTATCTATTTAATTTATTATTTTTATATTTTTTGTTTCGTACATTTTGGCGCCCCAAACCCACTAACAATTTAGGACATTTTTCTGCGTGCTACTCAAAATATTGTCGCGTGCCACCTATTGGCACGCCTGTCAGAGGCTGCCGACCCCTGCAGTCAATTTTTTCAAACCAAAAACTGGAGAATTCATTAGCTACCTTCTAAGGAGATGCATTATCATGATAGAGCATATTCCTTTTCACTGGAACTCTACTTAAGCGCTTGTTCACTAAAACCAAATCTAAACTTCTCCTGTACTTTTAAACACTGAAATTTTTTTAAAAAAGTAATTAAGCATCCTTTGAATTATTTTCATTGTTTTTACTACTACTATTTAAAATAATAATAAAGTATCCATTAAAATAGCCTAAAAGAATAAAAAAGGCTTATCAGGTTGATGCACAAGTTTGTAGCGTTTTTAGTTTTCAAGGTAAAAGTGCTTAGAAAGAATTTTTTTCAAATAAAAGCAGTTGATATCATTTTAATGCCACAGTTTTGTTTTACTGAATGCGCTTTCAATTTTAGACAGTGAGTAAAGTCTTGGCTAAAGAAAATGGAGTGGCCAGAACAAAAATTGAAATATTTCCTTCATATCTCTTTTTTTTTTGAAATTTGACTGAGGAGTTGGCATCGAAGGCTGCTAAATATACTTGTGCTGTTTACATGGAGAATGCAATCGAGGAAAGTATAACAGGAAAATCTATTTTTCGTTTTAAATAGGCTTATTTTGACACGATCGATTCTCCATGTTCAGAAAGACCAACCGACTGTTATAGAAAGTTTAAACGCCTTAATCCACTTTGATAGAGTCGGGAATTAAGCATTACGTTGTTACAAATCAAGTTGATAATATTGCAAAATTGTACTGGTTGGCCCAATAGTCACAACACCATTTTAAAATGGAATAGCTTTCTTATTTCTTAATAATTCTCATTTATTCTTTCAAAAACAGAAAACACACTTTTTGGAAATAAATCTTATTTAGTTTTGAAAATTACATCCTTTAAATAACCACCATTTTGTTCTTCACACTGACGCGCTCTTTCTAAGGCGTAAATCATCACCTGTCGTTATGTTTCTTGGCTTATTCCTTCAATTTCTTCACGGATGTTGGCCTTCAATTGCTGAATGGTTCGAGGATTGTTACGGGATACTCTATCTTTCAAATACCCCCACAGGAAGAAGTCTCGAGGCTTTAAGTCAGGTGAACGTGGCGGCCAAGTAATTTCAGAATTTTGCGAAATTATCCGTCTCCCAAAAATTTGCCTTAAGAGTTCAATTGTCAGGCGAGCTGTATGTATGTAGCACCATCTTGCTGTCACCATACCTCTGGTGTGTCCAAGACGGCAGGACGCACAAAATTTTCCAGCCCATACAGCTCGCCTGACAATTGAACTCTTAAGGCAAATTTTTGGGAGACGGATAATTTCGCGAAATTCTGAAATTACTTGGCCGCCACGCTCACCTGACTTAACTGCTCATGTGGGAGTATTTGAAAGATAGAGTATATCGTAACAATTCAGCAAATGAGAGCCAACATCCGTGAAGAAATTGAAGGAATAAGCCAAGAAACATTACGACAGCTGATGATTCACTCCTTAGAAAAAGCGCGTCAGTGTGAAGAGCAAAATGGTGGTTATTTAAAGGATGTAATTTTCAAAACTAAATAAAATTTATTTCCAAGAAGTGTGTTTTCTGTTTATGAAAGAATAAATGTGAATTATTAAGAAATGAGAAAGTTTTTTCATTTTAAAATGGTGTTGTGACTTTTGGGCCACCCAGTATTTGCAAAATGATAAGATTATTAAAAGCAGAATAAAAATTTATGTTTTAATGTTGCTACTACAAATAGACTTATTTATAAATAAAAGTTAGCATCAAAAACAAAGAGTATTATTCGTATTTCTTAAGTTTTCATAAACATATTTGCAGATGACTGAGGGTGTGTAGATATTATTAGATAATTATCATAAAACTCAGCAGCTTTGCCTATTTTTTGTAAAGCAATTGAACCATTGAAATGTTAATTTGTCTGTAAATTACATTGAATTATTGCATCGTGATAATCTACGACAAAGACATATTATGCAAAGAGGGTGTAAACAATCAGGTAATTACGTACAACATCAACTTATCCTCGCAAGAAATTACAGGTTTTAACCAAACGACTAGTTTTAGCTAACGGGTAATGCAACCAAGTATCGTTTTCCAAATGGGTATTTACTAACTCGTTATCGCAAAATAGACCTCTTTATCCTGTAACGAGTCCTATAAAAATAAATGTTTCTAAAGCACGGGATATCGGAAATAAGGTCTCAATTTCCAACAAACAATAGTAATATGCAGTGTATGCAGATTTATGTTTGAAGCGTTACTGATAAGATATAAGTTAATATACAGGGTAACGCAAATTCTAGACTCAACATAGGGATCTTGTTTATATTGAGAGCTATGAGGTCGATTAAATTAAGGAAAAGCTTCGAAATTGAGTGGTGAATTCAAATTGTAAAGATTTCAAACATTGTAGAAAAGCGTATGAAAATAAAAAGTTGTTTAAAGAAATTGTTTAATTATTGCAATTTGGAAGAAAAGAAGAATAATTTATATATGTGTTTAGAAGGCCAATATAAAAAAAATAAAACAATTTATGTTTAACTTCGATTCTCAACCATTATGGAGGTATTTACATGTTAAGTTTTATTACATTAATAATTATGCTATTGAATAATTTAAAAGTAAAAAAGTACACAAAATGTATCACAAACATCAAACAAATAACAATTCAGCTACAATAATTTTGAAACTACCACCGCCAACTTCAATGTATCTGGCTCGTTTGTTAACTGCTCGCGATTGATTAATACCTTCCTCTTGTCGTTTCTGCCTTTATTGCATAAACTAATGATTTCATCTCCCCTAAAGATAATAATCAAGGGGGTTTAGATCTGGCGACCTCGGTGGTCAATTTTTGGACCACCTCTGCCTGTCCAACGATTAGGGAAGCAAGTTTTAAAAAAAAAATCGTATAGGTACATCGAGACTAAAATCGACAGGCGCCATGTTAAAAGTACTTCGTGGTCAGGAGCTGTGAACAAACGAGCGACAATGTGCATAAAAGTTGGCGGTGGTATTTTCAAAATAATTTTTTAGCTGAATGTTATTTGTTTGATGTTTGTAACACATTTTGTGCAGTCAGAACCGGTCAAAGAGTTTGCGGGGCCGAAAAACAGTAAAATGTTACTAAAAAACTGAAAAATCAGGCTGGTGACCTAAAAAAAAAAAAAAAAGCTCCTTACCCTCATTTGTCCATACCAAGAAATACCGCTAGCGCGGATCCAGTCTAAGCACATTTTTTTTTTTAGGTCACCAACCTGTTTTTTCAGTTTTTTAGTAACATTGTAAGTCGGCCCTTTATCAAAATACAAAATATCCGGCCCCGCATTTATTTTCGCACACGGCCCCTAAACCCTAAACAGCTAGCGCGGGGTCGGTCTCGGCGCGGAGCCGTGTGCGGTGCACACTCTGTACACCCTTATATCCGGCCCTGTGTGCAGTTTTTGTTTTTTATATTATTCATTAGCAAGATTAATGAAATAAAACTTTAGATCTAATTATCTCAGTAACAGTTGAGAATCGGATCTACATATTGTTTTATTCTTCTTCTGAACACAAACCCAAAATTTTCCCCTTTCCAACCGATAAAACCTATATCGAAAAATGGAGGAAATAAAGCAATTAAATATTGCTATCAATGTTACAGAATAAAAAAAGACAATGATACAAATAAATTAAAATTAAAAACCGTTTTAGTTTTATGAATATTTTTTAAACAGAGGGCCATGATACTTTTTTTGGTGTTTGAATTCAGCAGCACATTTTGCTTCTTCGCTTCAATCGGACGGAGTTCCTAGCTGTTCAGATGGGCGGGATCTCCTGTTAAATCTTAAATTTGGAACACCGTGTAAAAGATAATTTCCCAACTCAAACAAGGCAGTTTAATGGATAGTGTCAAAATAAAATACTATAAACAATTAGCTAATAAAATGGTTATCACCGTAGCTTGACACATGTATTTTACATCCCTTAAATGTTTGTTAAAGGATTATAGTAATTGTGATTTTTATTGTGCTGCAAATACTAAAATTAAATTCTAATACAAATTTTAAACTATATTTTTTTGTTGAAAATCAAAATTTGGTTATTATTCATAACATTTGTGACAAAATATTTGTTATTAAAGTACGTGGTTTAGTAAAAGTGCTCTTTTGATATTTTGCTTAAAGTTTATTTTGATAAAGCAGGCACTTTTTAATTATTTTTAAACCGTTATTTTCACCTCTTTCGCTTTGCCCATTTTCCTGCGGATAATTGTTTCGCGGTTACTTAAAAGGCTCTTTCAACACGGAGTAACTCGTTTATGAAAAAATATTAGTACATTAGAGTATTATACACAGGATAATAGCATTTTTATCGCTTTTTAATACTTTATGGCGCATAACGAATTACGAATCTCGTTAGCAATAAATAGAAAACTGCTACTTGCTTTCAAAGCAAGTCCCGAGGCAAACGAAACTCCGTCGGGTTACTTAATTTATTACCTTTAATTTGAACATAAATTGAAAATTGGTGGTATTTCGCCATGAGCATAACATTCAATTATAAAGTAGTAAAAGAAATTTTAAATTCTAATGACGTCCCAGGTGCAATATATTAACGATGCTTCACAGACATATACTTAAACGACACTTTAATTGCGGTTATTACTGCATTATTCATGCTAGTTCATAAGGCAGGCCAAGGCGATAAAGGATAATAATTCAACTATAACGTGATTGAAAAACTCATCAGATTAAAGATATTGAAGAGTCCAAGGCAATCGTGTACCAAAATAGCATTGTAAAAAGTTAAAGGTAGATAAATAATAATAGATTAAATCTTGTGTTAGTCCTATACAACCGTGAAAATTTTATATTGAACTGTACTTTTATCAAATGTGAAAACGAAATTTGTGCAAGGCCAGCGTTCTTAGAACTGTGACGTGCTAACCTATGAAAGGGAGCGTTGTGTTTAAAAACGAAGATCATATTTAAAGTACTTGAAGAACATTTGTAACATAAATTTAATTGTTATACAAGACGAACAGTAAGAAACGGTACATATTGTTACGCTAATATTTTATCTAATTAATATTATTTAAATTGATGTATTAAAGTTTATTATACCCCGTTAAAAAATATTATGTTTCAGACTGCAAACTTAACAGTATTCAAACATCGTATGTTCGTATGTTGTAAGTGCACAATAAGCGAATTCTGTTAAGTTACGTACCATGCATTTTCCTTAAAATGTCATGTTGCTAAGCCCAGGTATTTCGTGTAATAATCTTTTTTAACAAGGGAGTCATCGTTTGCTTCACAATCTAGATGGCCGCGATACCCTGGTTCGGTAATGTTCAATCCAAATCAATATAAGATTCTTCAAGTGATTGTGTAAATGTTTTCATCATGGTTTTTGGTAATAAATATGCTCCTCAAGTTCATTCGATTATCATTTTAGTAAATTCATCGATCCCCAGCTACGACCCCCAAAGTGCACGATGACTTTAAGAATAAATCCTTTAAAGCTAACGTGACATGTGGTGATAGGCGGCGGTTTGTTTTTCAAATTTGTTTGTTTTTTGTTGAAATTCTCCAAAATTTTCACACAATTTTTTTATGTGCTGTTAACTCATGTGGAGCAAATTTTTTAGAAAAATTTCAAAATTTAAAATTTGTTTTCAATTAAAAATTAGAGTGGGGAACCTGGACCAGGGTACAACAACGACAAAGTATGTTCAGTAAGAATAAACAATAAAGTGTGTTCAGTAATTAAAACGATAAAGTAAAGTTCAAGTTTCAAAAATAGTGTTAAAAAATTACAAAAATTACAACCCCCAAAATTACAAATGAAAAGTGAGTAGTAATCGCAGTACAACGTAGCAGAGGCCCAACATCAACGTCGTAGAAGATCCGCTGAAAAGTAACTAGGCAACCAGGTTCCGGAGATGGTAGACGTCCACTCACCAGGTTGCCGCAAGTATGGAATCGCCAAAAAAACGAAGTCCGAAGGTTGCGCAAGGGTGTCGCAACATATCGTATAGTTATGGGATGATTGTGACGGTCTTCTAAACATGCCTCCTAGAGTATTTTTTGTTTAATGGTTTATTGGGCTGGATCGGATGAAATGGATCATGTCCCAACGTAGGGGACCACCTACGGAATCATTCTCCGAGTAGTTGCCTGCAGGAGAATGAGCTCCAGTTTCCGTAGGATGCCGATCATCAAGTTTGAGGCAAAGGCAACAAATCGTTGGGATAGGAGTACCTAGTCATCCACCAAGTAGGAAAAAGCCTACACGTTGTCTTTTTTTGTATTTTGTGTTTTCCGGATTCGTGCGCGAGGGCATTTCAAGTTACCGTCAGAATAATAAGAAATACGATAGTTTGTGATGTGTTAGTTAGTGTGTCAAGGGCAATTAAAGTGCGATTAATAAAGTGTCACCGTTTTTAGCAACTGGACTGTCGATTCTGCATTTTTGTTTGTTTGTTTATTTTTGTTTTACCATTGTTTCATTTTTGTTTGTTTATTTTTGTTTTACCATTGTTTTATTTTTGCTTGTTTGTTTAATGTTTAATGTTTAAAGTGTTTCTTATGGTTTTTCTGTTTTATTATTTGGTTTTTCTGTTTATAGTGTTTTTTTTTTGTTGTGTTGAAGGTAAGGAAATGCATGACCAAACTCACAGCTATCATTTTGTTCGCGTTTTTTTTTTAATTAAAGCTGTGGGTCCAGCTTTTTCGGAAGGGGAAGTAATGTTACGCTAATATTTTATCTAATTAATATTATTTAAATTGATGTATTAAAGTTTATTATACCCCGTTAAAAAGTATTATGTTTCAGACTGCAAACTTAACAGTATTCAAACATCGTATGTTCGTATGTTGTAAGTGCACAATAAGCGAATTCTGTTAAGTTACGTACCATGCATTTTCCTTAAAATGTCATGTTGCTAAGCCAAGGTATTTCGTGTAATAATCTTTTTGTTGTCTAATGAACCGTAAATTTTTACTCACGGGTAACATAACAGTGTCTAACTTGCAGCTCACGGAATTATAAAAAGTAATAGTTTAAATTTAAGATATACAATATTCCCGTCCTAGGACGGGCTAACTGCTAGTTAGTAAGAATATTCAAAGATAAAGAACATTTTGTAGAGGATTCTCCATGGATACGCACATTCTACTACCTAATATGAATCATTAGAACAAAGCTCTCTTTGATAAATATTTTATCCGTTTTAAGTGTTACCCTAGAAACCGACTACATGACAGATATTTATCTTTGATAGATGTCACACAGATCTCATATAGTTTTTCAATAACTTTAATTTATAAGAAAATTATGAAGTCGTGGAAAAATCACATGTATACCTCAGGAGTAAAGTCCCATTCCCTCCCTTGGATGAAGTTACTGCTCTCAATACGCTCGGTCAGGAGGGAATGTTCCACTTTCTTCCCTCGTTATACAAATTACTATTTTACCTTTTTTCTTTAATTGGAAGTAGCCGTTTTTGATGTGTCCTAAAGTTTTGTATCTTACTGCTAATACAAGCATATTAAAAATCAGCGACTAATGTTTAAATACACATATGAAAATTAAAGAGAAGACACCTAATGTAGGATTATCCAACTCAGCGTCAGCTTTTATTTCGGATGGGGATAAACCTTTAATAAGGAAGTGTTTTATAATTTCATAATTAATAGATTGAAACCAAATCTGCTTATTTTGTAAAAACAAAACATATTCAGTTATTTCCTAACTGTTGTCTTTGGACTAATTTTGTGTGGCAAGTAATTTGTAAATTTTTATGATTAGGTAATTAAGTTGTGGTAAACTATTGTACATATTATGATTTAAAACTTGTTTATCTTCGATATTTATTACTGATTTAATTTTGGTAATAACATATAGTTTAACAAAACTAAGAGACGTTTGAATTAAATTTTGACAGGCTACAGACGTCGTTCCTCAAGTTGCGGTTAACATTTCTGTTTACGGCGTCTATAGAAGGCAAACATCAATTGCACAAACTGCAAACTGATAAAAATCCTATATCAAACTTTGTATATTTGTCATCCGCAAATATTTTGTATTTCTGAACGACGATGCATAAATGCCATATATCAGACTCTTCTACAGACGGAAATATCGAGGAAATGGCCTACTGTTTTTCTTTCAAAACAAAAAAAGAATTGAAAAGTAACCGGACAGCGGCCGTCGAAATATGTATCTTTACGAAATGGGTCATGTCTATAAATCTACAAAAACTCAAGCTTATCATGTTGACAGAAACAAAAATGCAGGGGTAATATAGTTTATACTGACTAAAATATGAGTGAACTTTCACATCTGTCATCCGGAAGAATCTGTATTTTCGCATACAGATATCCCCACTAATGTTTTTTTTTTATTTCGTTCAAGAACAAAACTGTAATAAAATGCCAGTCTTAATTCATATTAATAAAAACGGCCTTCTATGTGTTTTACTATACATCGTAAATATCATACGGTAAATTTAAACGTTGTAAGTTACTGCCCTTATTGCCAACATTATTTATAATTTTAATCCCGAAGGATACGGCTGCTTTTATATTATTATTTATGTACTTCACTTTTCTTACTTACCAGCTATACTTACAATATTAAATTAACAAAATATAGTTTTAAAATCTTTTAAGAAAGTGAAATTGTTCGATTACGCTTTATTAATACAGTTTATAATACATGTATAATCTATTCAGGACAAAGCATATTTAATTAAGGTTAATTTAAACGATTTTAAAGCGATTATAAGCCTTTAAAATATAAAGTGATACATGTGGCAATGTTGTCATGGGCACTCAATAATATGTTTATTCAAATGCAATGTCAAAAAGATTCAAAATGGTGCAAACGCAAGAGAAATGTTTTATTTGAGCATTATTTTTCCTCTTATGGAAGTGGGCGGTCGAATGGACCTAATTTTTTAGTGGTTACCAATCGATTTCCATGTACGTTATATAGACCCTCAAACTACAAATTTAATTTCGCTGATGAGAAATTGCCATAAAACGAATTAATCATTATTATGTAGTAATAAATTTTGTTTTACACAACGTATATTCTTTAAAAATGCTTGCTAAGGTTTATGCTAATGTATAACGTTTTATATCTCAGACTATTTTATTACTAAGTCAACAAAGTCGTAACGGCATAATAAAAATTAGGGGTAAACGTGCATCATCTTCTGTCTTTCGTCATAATTCCACTTGAACTGTAACCAAGCCGCAGTTGATTTTTTTTTAGATTAATCTGTAGTGTTCCTAACATAAGAGATTACTGGTATTAATTATTAAACATGTGTCTGCTTAAGGGGCTCAAGGGGTGCTGTTCCAAACACGGTGAGAAAACTAAACAATACTTAAAGTGTAACTGTTGGAATATGAAAAGGACAATGATCAAAGCAGTCAATACTGAGCTATATAAACAAGGAAAGTACAAGAAAAAATTGACAACGGAAATTCTGCAACTTGTGGATAAAAAGAGATGAGAAAAATAAAAATTTGGTCAAATATTAAAACTAATTACGCAAATTGACGAATATTAAACTGCAAAAAATGTTGAACGAATTGCATTATTTTTATTAGATATTATTTTCATTATTTCGTAGAAGAAAGTGTAAACCAATTTTTAACTTTGCCCACTATTACTGACTAAATGAACGAGAGTCAGGTTAATGGGTGTTTCAGGCTTTTTTATTGAAGACAAACGTATTAAGTTCATTTTCAATACTTGATTTAAAAAAAGTCTTAAACAACCTTTAAGCAACGCTCTATCACCAATATGAACATAATTATATTGGGTATTTGTGAACATAGCATTCGTGTTTTACGCGTTTTTTTTTATTACAGACTTTACGAAGATTGTATTCTTTGAAAAAAAATTAGATAAAGTGGGAAATAGTATTTCATACTTTATCTATTCTGCCGTTCTAAAGATGAACGCCGTATCTTCAAGAGGCAACAAAATGAGAAAAATATGTTTAAAGTTTTTCTTCTAGCCCTTGGCTGTTTAAAAACTACTTAACATTTTAAATGTGCATTATCATTAAACTTGACATCAGAAATCTATTTCACCACTTTATTTCATCGATTTTTGAAAATTTTCAATGAAAAAATAACATACGGCATTATTCTACAGCACGATCGGTACTTTTACTAAAGAAGGATGCCGTATCTACAATAACCTGCAGTTAACGCTTTCTTTTTAGGTTTTAGTACTGATACCTAAGTATAGGAAGTAGCTCTATATCTTTAGGGTGCTGAAGGTACAACAAAATTCATTTATTTAGTAAAAAAAATTGTTTATTGAACAATTTTATACATTTTAAAGCTTATTAAAGAATTGGCATTTTAGTGAAACAACCAATAGTTTTAGTTAAAAAAAACAAACAGATTTTTATTCTTCGCCTTCACGCTCTGGGAGATTATTCCAAAATAGTTTTCGATTTTCCGGAATTATACCGCTTATTGCTTTTAATAGTGCATCTTTTTTTTCTTTAGGAAATCCATAAGGTTTAATAAGCGAATTAACAGGCATTAATTAACAAGGGGCCACTTTTTTTCATCGCTTTCTTGCAAAGAAAATCCAAGTTTTTAAGTTCTGCTTCGTCGTTTTTTAGTGAAGTCCTGTACTTCAGCGTATAATTTCCGCGGGTAGCTTCTATTTGTACGATTTCAGACAAATATGGGCGGCTGGGATCTTGGTTAATTTTTTGTTGGGACTTTTGATCTTTCCATTCATAGAAGTCATTGTGTTCCATTACTTTCACTTCAACTTTGCCCTTTTTAGCACTTTGCACAGCTTCAACAAAATCGTTGAAATCGTATATTTTTCCTTTTCTTTTGAGAGACAGTTCAACTTGGTGGTGAAAGCTGTCAGCAGACATAAACGAATGTCCTGGTTCAAAATAGTTTATAATGATCTCTTTAGCTGCAATTTCATTTGAATTAATCATTCTAACGATAAATGTTAGAAAACACCAATTTTTATTTTGACTAGAACAATTGTCTAGCCAAAATATGATACGTGTTGCATCTCTTTGCCATAGTAAGAATGAGTAATATGTACTAATTATGTCTTCCTTGTTACGTCGGGATACGGATTCATTCCAAACAACAGCAAATGCGCGCAACTTGGATTTTTTGCCCAAAGGTACGAAGCTTTCATTGTAGGCGATTAACCGTTTGACAAAAATTACTTTTTTGAATGTGTCTATTCTTGGGAGCATAATAATTTTTTGTAGATCTACGGAAACGCAGATGGTATCCATTTCAAAATTGGTTTGGGCTTGTTCCTGATAAAGTTGTCTTGAATAGTTAGCATGATCAATGTGCTTTTGCCATTTTAGACATAGGTCGCATCCTGCTTGCAAATTATCTCCAGCATGTCCGTGCAATTTAAATTCCTCGCATATTTCGCATTCTTCCATTCCAAGTCTTGCAAATGATATATTTTTTGCTTTTACTTTTAGTCGATATACTTCATATGATAGTTTTAAGTTGGGGTATTTTAATTTAAAGTCTTCATACATACTGCTGATTGAGATATCGCTGGGAAGATACCTTCTTAATGGAGCATGTTCACGTCTGTAATGGGAAATCGTAGGATGGTAGGATTCAATATGTTCATTTATCAACGTATCATCAATCTTGTGTTTATTCCTACTTTTTCCACGCATACTTGGATGAGGATGAAATTGGCCTTTTGGAGTTTTTGAGAGAGTATCATGCAGAATTCTGTCGTTGGTTTTTTTAAATCCCAAAGTAGTCAGGAAAAATGTTTTACATACGTTTACCAGCTCTCCCTTCTCATTTTTCAACCGGTACTTAAAGGTGTTCTGCTTTCTCTCACTTTCAGTAGTACGGCGTTTTACTATTGACTGTGTACATACACTTAAGATAAATGATTTTCTTTCTTGATTAGTCAATTTCCAAAAGTTACAATTTATGTTACTACGTTGATTTTCACTAATAGACAATGTACACTTTCTTATGCAGTGATCTGCGGGGCAACCGGGCAAAACTTTATGGTTTTCAATTAAACGTTTCTGATTTGCTACTTGCTCCTCGACTCTTTGTTCGGCTGTTCTTGGCACTTTTCTTTTTCTGAGATTGCCATTTTTTGTGTAACCTATGTTTTCTCGCATCTCTCCATTTTCTTCATGCATGCTTTGCTGTTCTTCATTTTTCTCTTCTAGCTCAAAATTTTCTTCTCGATTACAATCAATCGCATCGCTACTCTCTACATAAACTTCATTCGCATTTGTTTCGACCAGTTCTCCAATTTCCATGTTATTGACAGTGTCTTTATTGATTATGTCTTGAGTGATAGTGTCCCAATTTATAACAAAGTCATTTTCAATAATTGTACATGATGATTTTAAAGGAATGAATTGGTTGCAACTAATGGTAGAGATTTCTGTCACAGGTATCATTGGTGACAAAGTTGTTAAAGTAATAGGTTCCTCTACCAAACAATTTTCTAAATTGTTATCGGTAGAAACAGAATGTGCAAATAAAAAGTCATCTTGCGTAAAACTTTTTCTAAAAGTGTTGGAACCATCATGCTGATTATTCTCATGATAAAACTGATTGTTTACCAAATCCACCATTTGCTTTCCCCTACTGTTGTACTGTTGTTTTCCACTCATTTTCCTGCAACAATTAACAATTATCTTTACATACAGAAATTATCTTTTTTAAAGTTGTCATGTTTCTTGTACCTACTCTTTATTCTATTAAAATACAACAAAGTACTTACTTACAATATTAACACAATAATCACAATTTTTGAAAGAAAATAATATAACAAAACATAATGTTAACAACAATTTTTGAGAACACTTTCAACACAGCGTAATTTTTAGTCTAATACGACATATTATTTACGCGCCCTGTAACTTGCATTTTACTTGTTAAAAGCGCGGCATGTGCAGTGTGCTTAGTAGAAACGCCGTATCTACACCTTACTCAGATGTACTTACGGCGTTCTTATAATAGTAGAGCGTATATACGGCATTTTAAGTTAGCAAATGTAAATATTCTTACAGATACGGCATAAAAAAAGTTAATTTTTATATACTAGCCTTCAAAATACGGCTTTTTCACTTCGTAAATATTCAATTTATAATGTTATAAACCCATTAATATCATCAACTCAAAATCCGAGTTTTTTGTACATACGGCGTTCTTTCTTAGGGCGGCAGTATTGGTGATAGGTATTTCATGAAATAACTAGTTTTTTTAAATAAAATAACCGATTGCACGCCTTAACGATTTTTTATACGTGTTTATTTTTATTAATAAGTAAAACTGCAACCAAAGAGACGAGAGTCTTGAATCTGGTATTGTTTTTCACGATAGATCTTTTGAAACAGAAAATAAACTTTAATTGAACACCTCTGAAATTTATCAATAATTAAATTATTTTTGGAATGTAAATACTAATTATTTTTATAAATAATCAATGCATTAGGAACAAATATTTCACCAATTGATGCTAGACTCTACAGTGGTTTAGTATAAAACAATGGATAATTTTTAATACGATTATTTTTATTTCCAAGATTATAAGTAACCTGCTTCCAAATTTTTTGTTAAAATATATAACCCAAAACTCCGATATTCATAATTATCTGACTAGAACCTGTAAAAGACTTAAATTGCCATTCAGGACACGAAATTCACTAAAAAGTCTCTATTTTAGAAAGGACTGAAGTTATATAACGATCTAACAAGTGAACTTAAAAATTAAACTAATATTGTCAGGTTTAGACGTAAACTCAGTAGTTATATTAAAGAAAAGTTTTAATTGTTATACAGGGTGTTTCTGAACGATGTAGCATAATTTCTACGGGTGAATTTACATTGAAAAATAGGACGATTTAGCCCATCATGCCTTGTAGAAAGTTGCATCGTTGCTAATTTACAGCCCCATAAAGAGGAGATGAAAAATTGTTGTTGTATTGATAAATCAACAACGCTTTGACCTACAACATTTATATTTGGCACGTATTCTACAATAGGCAAGCGTGTTCTTATGCATGAGTTTGAGTGAAATTCTACCATAGGGGGCGCTGCAATCGATAATAGCAGAGAAATAACCTGCTGTTTTTTTTGTCGATCGTAATTTTAATTTTTTATTGTAACAGTCCGATAGGTAGGTATAAAATGTACATTTTTAGTAACCTAAAGTTTTTTGATAGGAACCATCGTTTTGGAGAAAAACTCGATATTATTAGAATATAACAATGAGATTTATTAAAACTATTTAACAAAAACTAGTTTACTGTGAATTAACAAACAAAACAAATGTAGTCAGATGTCATATTTTCGTTTATTGTAACAATCATTTTCTGTTGTGTCCGTTATTTTTATGTTTTTTTATTAGTTATTTATTATGTTCTGTTTTATTTGTATAAAAAATGATTTTGTTAAATATTTTCAATAAATGTCACAGTTATATTTTAATAATATCGAGTTTTTCTCCAAAACGATGGTTCCTTTCAAAAAACTTTTTCAAATACGTCAGTTGTAAAATTGTAAACATAATTACAAGATGCTAAATAAATTACATTATTATTCAATTAAAAAAGAACTGAAACCGCTTGAACCGGTTCATATTGGTCGGTTTGATTCTGTTGATGGCTCGATATATTTTTATAAAAACGAATCTCTTTCGCTCATAGTTTATAAAAAATGAAATGGTCTGTTTCAGTTATGATTCTGTTCAGGGCCCCGTCAAGCTGTTAAAGTCCTTTGGTCCTTGGAACGTTTTGATGCACTTGGGCAAAATTTATTAATTTTCTGTTAACATTCATACCAGGGCTAGAAACCGAAAAAAATTTTGGTTAACGGTTAACCGAAATCAAGAACTTTATTTTTATAACGGTTTTTGTTGAAAAACCGGTTTTTTCCGTAAAAAACCGGTTTTTAAAAAACCGGTTAATTTAACCGGTTTTTAACATTATTCAGATTTGGAATGCAAAGTATAAAAAGATATTATCTATTTATAATTTTATAATATATGTACAATCAAGTATTCAGTAATTACTTTTGGTAAACTAATCACATTTAATACAGATTTTGTATTTTTTCAAAATAATTTTTATTGAAAAGGGATGTTTAAAAAACCGGTTTTTTATTATTTTGGTTAAAGGTTACCGTTTTTTTTGCCCTTAAAAATAACGGTTTCGGTTTTGGTTAAAAATCACAATTTTGGACAAAAAATAAAGGTTAACCGGTTTTTTAAACCGGTTTAAAAAACCGGTTTCATGCCCTGATTCATACTGAGCACGTGAAAACACACTAACTTTGGGAATTTAGGCGATCTTCTATCTCTCACGGTTTACGAGTCCTTTATGTTGGAAAATAAACCCTCTTTACTTCAACTGATACATTAATTAATTTTATAATGTAAAAGTAATTACGAAGTAATCACTAAATCTAGTCCATCTATTTATAAAATATAATAAAACTTTACCCTTATTACCCATTAATTCCTAGCATTTGTGCATAACTTAGCAATAAATTTAACACTGGCTAAAGTATGATTATTTTAAGAATAAAATAAAATACAGGTGTTTAAAAACTTTTGTATTGCCACAACAGTATCGCTTACCTGTGTCGTTTTGAACCTTCTTTTATTTATTCAATATTACCCTTTGAGCCTGCTAATTATTCACGGTCACACCTACAAATTTGTAAAGGTGCCGAAATATCGGCCGTTTTTAGCGTGTTAGGTACGCACCTATGGTACCTGCGAGACTTTCTTTCTCCACATAGAAGTGTCAATTTATTACAAAATTAAATCACAACAAACGTCGCGTGTGAAAATTCTTGGAACAAGAATTGTATAGATAGAACTTGTTTTATATTTTTATAATGTACTGCTTTTACTTACAGTTTTATTTAAATGTAAATTGCTATAGAAAAAACTAAGTATTTTGTTGTAAAGGAAATCTATATATATAAAAGAGCTTGTTTGTGTGTTTGTTTGTTTGTTTGTTTGTTCGCTATACAATCCTAGGTCCGTTGACCGATCCGGACCAAATTTTGCACAGTTACTATTTAGGACCTTGCAGATCTAACGCCAAACTTTAAGTACAAGCACATATTACCAATTTAAAAAAAAAATAATTACTTGGACGGGATTCGATCTTACGTCGGCAAATACCTGGTCATAACACGATACGGCGCGGTGTATTTCACAAGTAAAGATTGTTTTGTATACAATTAGTAAAAAATGTACATGAAGTATTATTTTTATTAGTACATTTTTAATTGAAACAAGACGAAAAAAAATAAATTTGAGTTATTATTCAATTTTTAAGCAATAAATAGTTATTTTTTAAGGAATTATAAGAAAATGAAAAGATGATTGATCAGAGTATGTCATTTGTGTATGATTTGGAATTATTGGGCTTATTCAAGTTAAAACAGTAATTAAAATTGTAATCGCCCGTGCAACGCCGGGTAAACCCTCTTGTATAATATAAGGTAAATGAGTGACGATAAAATGAAAATTTAAACATTTTTGCTCTATTGTTTTACTATAGTTAAGTTAGTTGTCGTACCTGCACAATTTTACGTAGTAGCTATATGCTATTGTTGCAGAATTCCAAAAACACTTTATCGTAAATTGCACAACCGAAGGCATTTTGTTTACAAAATTTAAAATAATGACTAAACGTGTATTAGTAGTCTTAACGACCAAACATTGTCTACGCCACTGCATTCTTATTAAAAAAGTGCCTGTAGAACAAGTGAGATATGGTCATAAAAGGAAAAGTCGAAAAATCGAGTTATCGGCGATAACTCGAAAACAAAAGACGATAACCAATTTTAGTTTTCACCATTAACTTTTTCTCGAAAAGAGAGATCGAGGATGCGCCGTCCGATTTTTGATACCTCTTATGGTTACCGAGATTCTCTATTAAAACTTCGAAATTTGCCCACCCTGTACATACAACCAATTTTAAACTTTGAAAAAGATAAAAAGTGTTTGTTTTGTTTCGACCATTTTACTAAACTTTTAACGAATAAGTCAATACTTTTAAATGGAAAACCCCGTATTTTTTTACATTTTTCTTGCCTTAAAATAATAGAATGTTCTTTGTCTAAAACTAATATTTCTTGTACAGGGTGGTCCAAATTCGATGGGACTGCATGGGTATCTCGGTTAATATTTAAGATAGAGAAACGGTTAAATAACAAAAAATGTGCAGTTTTTTAAGACAAACTCAGAACCGTTTTCAAAAATATTCTATCATTTCCGGTTTTTGAGTTATTGAATAAAAAGTGTTTTTTTGTCATATTAATAATGTGTCATATCTCCGTTAGTGTTGTAAATATCGAAAATATTTATTAAAATTATTTTTAGATATTTTTATGCTTAATTTGATTACACTAAAAAAAAAAAATTTACGCCCGCCGTTAAAAAGTTATGACACAAACTTACCTTTTTTTAAATGGGAACAATAGTTGGCTATGACTTATTTAAATTTCTTATTTTTTTCTCATTTCAAATATATAAAGGTCAATGTATTTATTTTTAATAATACGCTAGTTATGAAGGTTTTTTAGTTTTTTTTTTCTAAGAAAATCATAGTAGGCTGTGAAAACAAAACAAAACAAGGTGTAAAACCTTATAAAACTCATATGTTACAAGTTACCAAGATTTTTAAATTTGTTGTTGAGATAAAAATCAAACATTTTTGAACTTAAGATAAACAGCAATATACTACATTACTGCTGATTCTGACTATGTTGTTGTTATCGTATGTTCAAATATTTACAATGTTTATGTCAACAACAAATTAGAAAACCTTGGTAACTTGTACCATATGCGTTTTATAAGGTTTTACAGCTTGTTTTTTTTTTTTTTTTACAGCCTACTATGATTTTCTTAGTAAAAAAACTAAAAAACCTTTATAACTTGCGTATTATTAAAAATAAATATATTGACCCTTATATATTTGGAATGAGAAAAAAATACGAAATTTAAATAGGTCATAGCCAACTATCGTTCCCATTTAAAAAAATGTAATTTTGTGTCATAACTTTTTAACGACGAGCGTAAAAATATTTTTTTTGGTATAATCATTTTAAACGTAAAAATATCTAAAAATAATGTCCATAAATGTTTTCGATATTTACAACAATAACGGAGATATGACACATTAATAATATAACAAAAAAAACACTTTTTCTTTAATAACTTGAAAACCGGAAATGATAGAATATTTTTGAAAACGGTTCTGAGTTTATCTCAAAAAACTGCACATTTTTGGTAGTTTAGCCGTTTCTCTATCTTAAATATTAACCGAGATACCCATGCAATCCCATCGAATTTGGACCACCCTGTATTTCGAAGTAATAAGTTTAATTTTAATTTTACTTCAAGCACGTACATTCTTAGAAAGTAAAGAAAATTAGGTTTAAATTATTTATAAATAAATGGGCAATAGACCAATAGGTACATACTACATAGATACATAAAGAAGCGTAAGTCAAAAACTTATTGCGCCAAAATCGTCACACACATAAATTCTTCCATACCAATTTATGTAATAAAAGTTTTTTTAAGAATAACGAGTTATGGCAAATCTGGTATTCTTAAATATATTAAACATTTATAAGTAAATAATAAAATTTATCGTAAAGTCGACGACAGCGCGCCCGCTCAAAAGTTAAATTAGGGTAAAAGAAATAGATTTTTTGGTAATTTGTTTTGTAGGACGTTTTTTTGTTCAAATTTTTTTTTTGGTATGTTAACGTTGTACTCAGCAAATCTTAAAAATTAAATTAGATGACAACTATTTTAGCAAGGTATGAAAAAATCCACATGACTTTTGTGGTACAATTTATTTGTAGGCATATTTTTCCTTATCTGCGAATGTTTAAATTATGCCGATGTTAACTTAAATTCTCTGCCATAAACGCAGTTTTATAGCATTCAGATATACATGTAAACCACCCTTAATTAAGATCATCAAACCGAAATGGAATAAGATCTGTGATGTCAACCATGAGACGACCAATTTTAGATATCCTTAATGTTATTATTACCGCATGTCATCCCCTTATCATCAGGTTTAAGTTTAGTGCTATGATTATGATAATTTCGTTAAATGTAGGCGTGCAACCAGAGCTTGGGCTGTCACCATTCTACAAACCCCCTATCACCTTACTTCGGGTCGTCTACCCTCCATTTAAACCCTTACATTCCGTGTCAATCATCTGTTTTCACTCACTATCAGCAGGTGGCGCCAACTCCCATAATTCTCATCATAAAATTTTTAGTGTAATAACGATTTCAAAGGGTGTTTAAGATTTCCTTGAAGCTATAACAGAATAGAAGTTAAAAACTTTAGTTTCTTACTTTTTAATAATTTTAGCCATACAAGAGGAAATTAAAATAAAAAAAAATCCAAATTTGCAAAAAGCTATAGATATTCGTTACAAAAAAACTTTTTTGATAGGCCACATTTTTGTAAATTACCGTAAAGTTTAGCAAAAATATTACCGGATTATTCATAATAAAACAGATTTTATTTATCTTCACCCAGTGCCAGATTAAGACGAGAACTAGCACTAGTCTAAAAACTACTACCCTCAAAAAAAAAAAAATTACCTAAGTACCTACATATAACCAATATTTTAAATTTAACTTACTATATTCACATAATTTCATTAATTGTTTTGTGAAAGCATAATAATTGTACAAATTAAATACTTTAAATTTTAAAAGAATAGGGTAGTTTTTCTTCTCTTTTTAACACCAGTTCATATGAAAGCGTCTAGCTGAAATAACTTTTTTTTTAAAACACTAACCCTCTCAAGAAATCGCCTCCTTAAAAAATAGCACCTCTCTTAAAAAACAACTTATTTAAAAATTAGTGTCCATTATTAAAACAAAATGTACCATTAAAGAAAAGAACGCATTTCTGTAGTAAAAATCAACCATAAATTTTGCCACTCAACTCAAGAAATTCGCGAACCAAACTAAAATCAGTTTCCCCACAATATTTTTGAGTATACAGGGTGTCCCAGATAACATTTCCAGAATGGGGATTGTTAGAAAGAAAGATAAGGATCACATTTAACAATTTCAAAGCCAACTTGAAGGCCTATCGACCTACAAAAACAGTGAAGTTAGGGGTAATATTTCAAATATTAAAAGCGATAACAAAAAATCTAAAATATTAGTTGCATTTTACGTAAAACGTTACCTCCAAAAGTTACAAATAAAACTCACTTCATAATTAAGACAAAAAAGTTATAAGAATAAAAAGAATTCGACATGTTCATATCTTTTGCTATAATTCCCGAAGTACGAAGAATTTAGTACTTTTAAAAGTGTATTGTGGCTTTTCTCATACTAAGGAGCAATCATCAAATTTAAGCAAACCTGTATCTCTTACAATAAGCCAGATCCCTATACTGGAAATGTTATCTGGGACATCCTGTATAATAATTATAACAGAAATATCATCTAGCCTTTTATTTTTTAGACAATTCATCTGTAACAAAAAAAGTTTTCTGTTTTCAAACACCCAAACAGAAAAACGTAGTTTGATATGACTGTAATAAGAGTAGTTTTAATGCGATATATTTCCTGAAAATTTTAACTTTGTCAAAATACTTTTACTGTCAAATACTTACATCAGTGGTTTCCCACCTGTGGGGCGCGCCCCCCTAGGGGGACGCGAGGCTATTGCAAGGGGGGCACGCAGCTGTTACAAAATATCATTTTTGAATACAAACAAACAAAAACTCTATTTTTACAAAATATGGTATATTGTTTTCTAGCCCATTAAATAATTATTATGAAATTAGATTGTTACGAAAAGTGGGTGGGGCGCAAATTTTTTTTTTTTATGAAAAAGGGGGCGGAGTTACAAAAAGGTTGGAAACCACTGACTTACATAGTGTTTTAGAAAGAAACGTAAACTTTATTAAGACTTTAATTTAGATTTTAATTAATAATTTTAATAGGTAATTAAGACAAAAAAACTTAGAGACGTTACACAAGGAGTTGGGGTTGCAAAAATATCTTTGACCGCCGTGTCTGCACCTGTATCAAAATAAAAAAAAACATCTAATAAATTTTATTTTCGTTTTTTGAGTGAATCTTTTTTGTGCATTATTTAGTATTTTTCAAAGATAAACTATGCTCTATCTCTAATAATAAGCGAGATCCCAATAGTTGCTATCAAATTTGAATCATACTGTATTTCGTATTTTAAAACTTATATCAGCTTTTTACACGAAATAAACAACTTTATATCTTTCCAAGATGTTTAACTTTTTGTTTTTTATTTTGCTTTAGATCAAACGTTGTTTTCCGAAACATTTCATCAACTTTAAATTAAGATATAATATTTCTCTCAAATGCTGCTATTTTCTTATTTGTTGTGATGAACTCCACCCAGTTGTTTTTAAATATTAAACTCGTGTTTCATTGCAAAACTTCTGCAATGAAAGTAAACATTAAGTTGTTGTCTTGATTTAATCTTCTTGTAACATCTCAAGTTAAATTTACTTAAAGAGGGTTTTGGCGCACGTAATTTTGTAGGAAAATACTACCCATGTTGTTTTCGTAACGGTGCATAAAACTAAAATTGCGCAACGCGTCTGTCTAATCAAATCATTCATTTGTCACAACGTTTTAAACAAAATTCTGAAAGCATCATGTGAGTAATTATCTTTGTTTCAGAATTGGTAAAAAATATAAGACCGTTAATTAAGAAGTTGCTCACAGAAATATAAACTCTGCAACATATTAAAGTAAAGAAAAAATGAAGTAGTTGTTTTTAAGAAAAATTAAGTTGAAATATACTAAACTTTTTTTTTCACTTGTTTCGTTATTGTTGTACCCCTACATAGACCACATTTCGAGACAAATATTTTTGTTTATTACCGTTGCTTTGTAATATTGCATTACTGTAAAATACCTTAACACCATGTGCATTGGTCAGTGGTGCACTCGAAGGGAGCAAGGAGGCCAATATGCCCTGGTACCCCTTAAAAAGAAAAAAGTAGCTTCTAGGGCGGCCAATGATATTAGTGTTATCTAAAGCATGTGTAATATTGTTTTAACCAGTTAATTTTATAAAAAAATATCGTACTTATACCTACACACATTTTGAATAAGTTTTCATAATACCTTGTCTATGAAGCAGCCTTTAACACAAATATAAGTTATTGCATTGTTAAATTCGTTAGAAAATACTTTATTTAAATAACCGCATGTACTACTAACATGCCATAAAAAAATGACTCTGTCAAAAAACCGATTCTGCAACCTTTAGAGCCGTTTTAAAGTAACCCAAATGTCAATAAAAATTTACAAAAACGTTTTTCAGCCACTTGTTGACACAAACAAGTTCAATTTATGCAGATCATGGCACACTAAAAAATTAATTGATATATAAAAATTAACCAACAACATAACAGGAGTTATGCATATTTCGCCTTTCAAAAACCGTGAAAATATATAGGGACATTTTCGGCAAAGCCGCAAGTGAAAAAACGGTGTACATATGTATGTTCAAATAATCCAGTTTTTTTACATATCCTATGTCTAAAATTAGTTTAATATAATACAAAACTAAAGAAAAAAAAGGGGTGTACTTAAACTCAGTTACAGTTGGTATTGGTTTACTATAGATATTTGTAATTTGCAACCAGTGGCGGATTACCGCACAGGCGCATGAGGCGCGCGCCTCGGGCTTCGGCAAAAGGGGGTCTCAGAATCGTTGGGTTCGTCATCCTCAAAAACAAAAATTAAATTTTTATTGTCTGTTAATATGAGAATTATAAAATAATAATTGTAGGCAAATTGTAATATCTTCTAAAACCTATTTTCATAGTGGGTATTGTGTAATAGCCATTGATGCCAATTTAAAAAAAAAAACATGTTAAATTAAACAAAAATGATAGCCAATTTGGTTCCAAATCGCCTAAACTTGCAACCCTGCTTGCATCTGATTACAGTGCACTGCAAGCCGATGTACTGTACAGGGTGGTCCAAATTCGATGGGATTGCATGGGTATCTCGCTTAATATTTAAGATAGAGAAACGGTTAAATTACCAAAAATGTGCAGTTTTTTGAGGCAAACTCAGAACCGTTACTTGCGTATTATTGAAAATAAATACATCAACCCTAATATATTTGGAAAGGGAAAAAATAAGGAATTTAAATAGGTCATAGCCAACTACAGCTTCCATTAAAAAAAAAAGGAATTTGTGTCATACCTTTTTAACGGCGAGCGTAAAATTTTTTTTTAGTACCTACTATCAAAATCTACATAAAAATATCTAAAAATAATCTGCATAAACTTTTTCGATATTTAAAACAATAAGGGAGATATGAGTCATATCATATGACACATTATAAATATAGGTAACAAAAAAACAGTTTTTCATTAATAATTCAAAAACCGGAAATGATAGAATATTTTTGAAAACTGTTTTGAGTTTGTTCTAAAAAAACTGCACATTTTTAGTAATTTAACCGTTTCTCTATATTGACTATTAAGCGAGATACCCATTGTAGTCCCATGGAATTTGGACCACCTGGTACTGTATGATGCAGAATTTTACTGTGATATTTTACCTGAGATGGGATTTTTTCTTTTAAATGGGAATGTGATTTTTTTTTTCTGGTACCTGAGAATATTTTTTAGTTCCCGTATTTGATTTTTGTGTTTATGTTTTTGTTGGTTCTAAAAATAAAAAAAGTTATGATTTTTCTGCATTGTTAATTTTAGTGAACCATCTTAATAGGGGGCCTCCAGATCAGATTGCGCCTGGGGCCCCATAAAATCAAGATCCGCCACTGTTTGCAACTGTTTCTAAGTTATCGTTAAGCCCTTGGGGCATTTCGTGTTTTAAATTAAGAATTCATACCTACGTCAAGTAAAGTTCTAAAAAACAACAGCAATAATCCGAATGTTAGTGGAATGTTACTAAAAGAAATTTCGGCCGTAAACAGGCAGTAGAACGAACTCAGGGGGGCGCCAGCGGCCAAGATGGCGACGATAAACCACAAAGCGTAACGTAATGGAGTCGTTACAGACTGGGCCCTGGTGGACCCATTCGCTCAAGCGGGGTCGGAACTCAAGTGGTTCAATTGCATTACAAGCGCTTTTTATATAATACCTCGCGGGAACAAGACTGTAAAGAAGGGTGAAGTACACCGTACTTGGTTCACAACAAATCCACTCAAAAACGCAGGCAGCGAGTTTTTTTAAATTTTGATTCCACACGAATAAAAAGTGCATTGTTCAGGTCGTTAATTAACAGCTTTTACCCATCGTTATACAATTCATTGTTATTAACAATTTGCATCTAAAGTGGGGACACATTGAAACTAGCTTTTGTGACTAACAGATGACTTTTGCTATTTATGAACGTGTCGTGGTTGTATTGTATTTAATAAAAGGTGTCCACTAGTCTTTTAAAATTGGGATTTCAAAAGTAAATTACTAACTTAAAAGCCTTTACTGCCACTAGAAAAAGAAGAAAAAACATGGACTTCCTACACAGCTCTTATGAAATTCAAGGCTAATTATTAACAACTTCTTAATTGTAATAGATACAACTTTATATAAATAAGGCCCGATTGCATATTAGTTGAAACTGGAATTAGCCCCGTTAACCAACCCTAGAACTAGGCGAAATCGCTGATATTGCCTAGTTTGAAGGACTGACGTATTTAAACACCAGTTTTACTTTGTGCAATCGGGCCTAAATGGGCCAAAAGTTATACAGCGCTATTCAAAAAGTGTGCACAAATGGAAAAAAAAATTTATTCTCGATAAACGTTTGTGCATGTTCTAAAACTAATTCTATGAGGAACAAAAGTTTAAAAGATGTTTTTCTACTACCACTAATGTAAATGACTCTTACCGTACAGCCTGTATGCATGGTAAGTAAGTCCTACTCCTAGTCCTAACGCACGGTAAGCACACTTATGTAGAGAGATCAAACGAAGTAGCCTTATGTCAAAATTGACAAGACAACGTAATTACATGTGCATATTAGCCAAAAAGCCGTTATAATCGTATGTATTATGTGTTCGTAGAAAAAGTAAGTTGCATAACGCTAGTTGTAAAGCAATTACACACGTGGAAATACCTCGCCGCTACGCGGCTTCGTGCGCAACTTTTCCGCTCGTGCGTAATATGCTTCTTACAACTCTTGTCAATGTAATATAGGTACTACTATAGGATACTAGAATTTAGTGATTTTAAAAATATTCACAAGAGTAAGGCCCCTTTTTCGGAAAATATATCCTAACGTAAAATTTGTTGTTAAAGATCCAATTTTTATTTCTTTAGTAATTGTAACATTCAAAAAGTCTGCAACAATGGAAAAGTTTTTTAATATCAATTTCTCAGAAAATTCTATTCCTGATCAAAGTTTATTCATGACTTATTACTAATTTTGAAATTTAAAAAAATTAAAGGAAAGTCATAATTCACTACATTTTCCTGACTTTTTGGTTGTTGAAATTACTTTAAAAATAATTATTGGAAATTAAACGTCAGATATCATAGTAAGTAGGTTTTATTTTTGAATTCCTAACAACTTTTTGTATTAACTTTTTTTGTTACTCTTAAAATAAAGGCACTTTGCTCTTGTGAATATTTCTAAAATCGTTAAAATCAAGTGTCCTATGAAAACTGCTTTTAAACTTTTTAAATCTTATAATGAATACGCACCCAATACGCAACCAAATGTTATCAAGAATAAAACTTTCTGAGAAATCAATAATAAAAATTGTTGCAAACTTTTTGAATAACGCTGTAGATTTTATAGTAAACGTAAAATTGCTTTAATTTATTTAAATAAACATTTCACGGCTAGCCAAATATGATTAAAAAGACAAAATTGGTCAAAGATTTCAAATCAGTAATATTTTTATGGCCATTGCAGAAAAATTGTTGTAAATTGAGATATATTGAAGATATTAGTTTGAACATTACTTCCATATTGAGAAATACGAAAAAGTTATATATCTTTTAACAAAACCACAGTTGACCCGCTCTTTCTCTTTATAATAAGTGACAATATTTATTTTGATGCAATTTTTAAATTAAAAAATAATCAATATACCTACCTATAAAACTAAATTATTTAGAAAGACACAAAATTTGGTATTGCAATTAGGAAAAAATGCAACTGACCTAAGAAGTAAAGGAAGTGAGAAATAATAAATTAAATACTAGAAATTGACAAGCAAATTTTGTATTTTTATTCATTGTAGTTTGTCTAAAAATTCTAAAATTCTAAATTACACTCATATATTATTTTGTAGTTATTTTATGATATTAGTAGTGAATAATAAAACTGATTACTAAACAGACAATTTTCTTTGCAAGTTAATATTTATCTAATAGGGCAACGGAGATATTTTACTCTAAAATATTGCCTAATTTAAATTTAAGTTGCTCTACGCCACTGATAAATTTTATATCATTTATCTGACGATGTATCGTTTATGGTTTCGAAGTTACTAACGGGGAACCTTAAATTTCTAACGCAGTACTTCGAACACAGTATACCGGGTGTAAATGAAGTGTGGTACACCCCCTTTTTTTCTTTAGTTTTGAGTTTAGATAAATGAAATTTTAGACATGTGATATGTGCAAAAAAACGGGCTTCATGAGTCCTTGCACACCTTTGTTTCACTTCCGGTTTCGCCGGAAATGACCCCTTTGTTATTTTAAATGGGACACCCTGTATATTTTTACATTTTTGGAAAGAGGAGGCGATTTTGGATACAAATGCACTATTTTGGTTAATTTTTATAACCTCAAATTTTTTTTTTTTATTAAACAAAATGTAGTTTTTTATTAAGGGTACCGTGACCTGCACAAATTGATTTTTATTATGTCAACAATTGTCCAAAAAATGCTTTTGTAAATTTTAAATTACATTTAGGCATTGAAGGTTGCGGAATCGGTTTTTTGACAAAAAGTCAATTTTTTTAAATGGAACCATGCTGGTACTAGCGATTATTTAAATCAAGCATCTTCTAACGATTCCATCGATACCAATAACTTGTATTTTTATTAGGAGTCTGCTTCAAAAATTTCAAATTATTGTGAAAATTTATTAAGAGATCCTGTTAATCGCAGTACACTGTGCATAACTACAACAAAACAAATGATCGTTGTTTTATGTTTAACTACTATAGTCATTTACTTAAAAAGACCAAAAATTTTGGTACCTAATCATTTTTACATAATGAGATTACTTCTCTTAATAAATTTTCACAATAATTTGAAATTTTTAAAGTAGACTCTTAATAAAAATACAAGTTATTGGTATCGATGGATTCGTTAGAAGATGCTCCATTTAAATAATCGCTAGTACCAGCATGGTTCCATTAAAAAAAATAGACTTTTTGGCAAAAAACCGATTCCGCAACCTTCAATGCCCATTAAAGTAGCCTAAATATCATTTAAAATTTACAAAAACGTTTTTTGGACAATTGTTGACATAATAAAAATCAATTTGTGCAGGTCACGGCACCCTTAATAAAAAACTACATTTTGTTTAATAAAAAAAATTATGAGGTTATAAAAATTAACCAAAATAGTGCATTTGTATCCAAAATCGCTTCCTCTTTCCAAAAATGTAAAAATATACAGGGTGTTCCATTTAAAATAACAAAGTTGGGGTCATTTCCGGCGAAACCGGAAGTGAAACAAATGTGTGCATGTGCTCAAAAAGCCCGGTTTTTTGCACATATCACATGTCTAAAATTTCATTTATCTAAACTCAAAACTAAATAAAAAAAAGGGGGTGTACCACACTTCATTTACACCCGGTATATTGTATTCTATTAAGAAAAATTTGGTTTACCTATTATGTTTATTTAACAATAAATTTTGTACAACTTGTTATACATTTTTCGTATTAAATGAGTAAATTTTGTTCGAGTAATAATAACTAAAATTGAAAATACTTTAAAGAAAATCTGTTATTGACTATATTTCCTATATCCACAACACACATTTCACTCTGAGTAACAGGCAATGGTTCTGAGAAGTCCAGTTTTTAGTGACTACTTAAATTAAATTAATGGTGTGAAATATAGATCGCGTGACAATTTTTACGTTTATATTGCATTTTGTCGCAATAGGGGTGAAACAATACACCAAAACATACGTGGTTGGTATATTATACCTGTCATAAAACACAGCATATATGATGTTCAAATTAATTTACTTTAGGCCCCTAGCTAAAAATTATGGCGTGCTACTGCATTAATTTTGAACTACTGACGGTGTTGAGCAAACCATTGAGGAACACGATTCCTAAACAAACTGCTTATAATCACGCACTAAAAATTTTTCATTGACCGTCACCTTAAAATAAAAACGGTGCGAAAAATTGTTTGTTATGTTAATGTATACATTTAACGAGAGCATAAAAAATACTTGGAAATCTGGTTTAAAACTGAACATGAAGGAGAATTCATGGGTATACTTTGACCTTTGTGCAGTGATTCAGCCTGACAAAATAGCACAGGGAATAAAGTTTCTTAGAACCCAGAAATAAGTAATACTTTTAAAAAATGCGGTAAACTGTGATATTTTACAATTTTCGTACCATAATTTTAAGTTTGCATGATACAAATTATAAATAGCTTTACATATAAACAGCATGGATCCCCATGTTCGAAGTTAAATTTCAAACACCCTGTATACTTAAACAGCAACATTTGTTAACCCATTAAGGCCCACATTATTTTTTTTTGTTTTTTTTTAAAGATATTTTAGTAGCTTACTTCTATGGTCTATATAAGCATATTACAATTTAAAAAAAATATTGTCAGAATAATAGTTGCGGAGATATAGGCCGTCCTCCTATGAGGACGCTGGCCGCTGAGAGTACTTGCGATAGCCGATAACGATGTACCTATAACAAATATAACAACATTGAGCTTTAGAGAGTTCGCTGTTCCAGTAAGTGTTAGCTGCAGAAGTAACTGGTAAGCACATAGGTCGACCATGTGCCAACCGTGCTCCATGTCCTTTTTTCAAATATGTCACAGCTATTTGTCTTCCAAAATCCTTGATAGATATTGAGATACTGCCGTGCACTAGTTTGTACAACAGCCATGCTTATCAAACGGGTGAACAAAGGCCAATACCATTTTTTTTTACCTCTGATAGCAATGGTATGTTTTTCTAATAGCCAGTCATGGTGATCCACCCCTCCCATGAATTTGTTGTAAGCTTGAATGGCCGCAGACTGCTGAACGTTTATAGTTGTTTTTTGTTCGCGACTCTAACGCTGGACTTTCACCATTGGCTTTACTTTATCAAAATTGGTTGCTAGTGTTACTGAATTGTTATCATTCCATCTTATTATTAGAATTTCATTTTTTTTTTATCAAATTGATAGTCTATAAATCCTCTAGCTTGTTTTTGCATTTCTTTAGGTGTTATTGCAAATCTATTATCCCTTATTGTTCCGCTGCGCAAATTTTTTTCTCCCTTAGATATATTTAGATAGAGTTGGTCATCATCTATAATTCTATACCTTATTCGTCGGTTAGTTCATCTACTTCTGGCGGTAAAGCAACAATGTCACATTCTATTTCTTCAGAGATAAGATATTCAAATGCTTCTTCGACAGTTTTGAATATATTTTTATTCATATTTTCTATGGGTTGAAAAGTACGATGCAAGATCAAAATATACATGTAAGCACTATAAGTCATTCAAATATTTTAGCACAAACATGTACACTGCAATAAAAGTGTCCTCAAAATATAAAGCTCTAATTTAAAAAGATATCACAAACGCCCAGCGTCCTCATTTGAGGACAGGGAGATTAGAGGGTGTATAATTTAAAAACAAAATGAACAGACTATGCAAAATGTGTCTTAATGTGATTTAGTATCATTTTTGATTATAACTATAACAAAAATAGTCACTTACTTAAAGTTTTGAGACTCGAAAAAGAAAAACGTACGGACGGTATCTGACTACTTAAAATCGGTCTGATTTGAACCAGTGCTACTCAACAAGTACTCAAACTAAATGTTTCTAAAATGATTATCTGTCATCATTGGTACTCCATTTAACGAATAAAATGAAAAGTAATAGAAATTACGAAGAAAAAAAAAGTTTTGGAGCAAATATACGCTTGTACTCAAAAGAGGACGCTAGGCGCTAATGGGTTAAACGTTGTGAACACGTTGTTTCAATTTTCCACTGCTCTATTTTCAGTGCTACTGCCAGCAATATTAATGTTTCATTAGCTGTATGCTCTATTTCTGTTAATAAAATCGTGAATTCGCAATTCTGCATAAACATCAATCGCCTTTTGAAGCGTTTTATGGTCGAATTAACTCGTACCAACAACGTAATTTTATTAAAAACAGTAGTTTTATGTCGTGTAACAAGTTCTTTTATTATCAAAGGTACGTAAAATTATTTTTAAAAAAATATGTTAGTAACGTTGTGTTATAAGTAATAAAAATTGTTAAAAGTTTTTAATAAAATTAAGTTTACTTTTTTGACATAAACATAAATAAATTAGTCACAGCAAACACGACGCTATAAATATAAGATATAATTAAAGATAATGATTAAAGGGAACAGGTTTTTTAGCATGTTATAATAACTAACCATTCCTAGTGAAAATTTTACTTTAAGTATTTTCTGTTTTTTAAATAAATATTTTTTCGACTTTTTAAGGATGCTACATGTAAAACAAGGTGCGAATACAAGTCTAAATAAAATAAGACTGTTGTATTACGTTTTTTAAAAGGCCTTATAAGATTTTAAAAAAATTAAATACAGAATCTTTTTAAAATTTAAAATTTTGAATATTACGATTTAATGTTTTTGTAAAACGGTTTCCCCAGTAATTTTTTTAAATTGTTGTTATAGTCTTTTTTTAAATTTTAGTTATATATGGAGCCTCCATAAGTGCGTGCATTTAGTTGATTTTTGATAATACGCTACACCACTATAACTGCTATGTCGTTACGCTGGTACGCCGCTTATGGTGCGTGCAGAATAGACTCATAAGTGTTTTACGTGCTTCAAACTCCTTTTTTTTCTAAGTGAAATTTGCATACTTATAAAAAACAAATGTTGATTTAATTTTACAGAAATGTGTTACTGATTTTCATAAGTAGACTATTGTTTGGTCTAGTTTAATTAATAATCATACAAATCACAAAATAGAACGACAAAGCACCAGCGTATCCTATTATCAACAGAATAAAATTAAGCATAACATTATAATTTTAAAACTGTTGGGCTACGTTACCTGCTTAATTATATTCGGTTTGCATGTCTTTCAAAATAATATTTTAATTATTATATAACGGGCACCGCATACTAGACGTAAGAACACCAACTTTCACTATCCATGCTCTTAAAGGCTGCAAATCTTATTTGACTTTCCTCTTCAGGAAATGACGCTTCGAGTGCAGTGGAAGGACTGTTCTTAAGCTTTTAAACCCATCGAAGCACATCAAGATATCAAAAACTTTCGCTATGCACTGTTAGCGTTATGAGAAATTTCAAGTTGAGGTGCACTTTTTGCACTTCAAAATGTATCTATAAAACATGCTTCTAATTTGCCGAGCAGTTTAGTATAGTTCAATATAATAATATTAACATTAGTTTTCTTTGCTTATACGCGTAAATATTTCTTTTAATGTGTTGCCGATAAAAACCCTATGAAGATGTTCAAAACTGTAAAATAAGGTTTTCTTTTAATTTAACAAGTAAAATTACTTTTAGCTTCAAAAAACTTCGTGAAAAACTTTTAGACCTTGTGAAAACCGCCGACTTTTTTAATGGTATATTTGAGTTAAATTTGAAATATTCTACGAATTTTAAGTCGACCTTACAACTGTTGCATCTATAAGAATTGTAAAAGGTTTAAATTTACTACATAGTTGCTTGAAAGCTTGGTACTGTGACCGATTTAAATTGCAAATGTACGGTATTGTGTGATTAGATAATTTAAAGAGACTAAAATGGACCATTTGTACACGGTGGTCCAAATTCGATGGAATTATATGGGGTATGTCAAGATAAAGGAACGGTTAACATGACAAAAATGTGCAGTTTTTTAAGACAAACTCAGATCCGTTTTCAAAAATTTTCTTTTTTTCCGGTTTTTGAGTTATTAGAAAATAACTGTTGTGTCATATTTATCATGGGTCATACAGGGTGGTGCTTTTTTCGATGCTCACCATTGCTATCTTGGAAACGGTAAAAGACACAAGGTCGGTTAAATAAGAGAAAAGCTGCATATTTTTATGGCGATTAAGAATCTGAAAAGAAATCCTGGATATTTTAATTCGTTTTTAATTTATTACAAAAAAACTGAAAAATGTGATTTTAGAAAAATATTATTATCTTCCCTACCATTGACGCTATTTCATTTAAACTTGGTAACTTTATGTTTTTGACCGTCCTGAGTTTGATGACGACAACAGAAATTTTCTAAGCCTTCTAGATTTCAAGTTGCGATAGTCAACTTTTTTATTTCTCATGGCCGCCATAGTGGATTTTTACACCATCAGACAGACAAAAAAATTAGCTTTTTAGATTGGTAACCAACATACCTTTTTTCTTTCAAAAAATTTGTTAAAATTTTAAAATTTGTGTAAATAATTCATAAAATCGAGAATCCTCTGAAAAACAATTGAAATTATAATATAAATAAAAGTGACACAACATTTTATAGGTCTAATAAAATAACGAAATGACAATAAATTTAAAACACCAGATAAATAATTATTTAAATTGTTTAAAGTGCGCGCCGGTATGTATGATGTAGTGGTTAGTCCTCAACTTCATTTCGTCCACTGCCTTTAGGATAGTTTGTCTCGAAATAGAGTCGAAAGCATTTTTGATTTTACGGCGAAGAAGTTCAATATTTTCCGTTAGGGTTGCATAAACAATATCAATGTAAAAGTAATCCATAGGCGTTAAACATGGCGATCGCAGAGGCCAATGAAAAGGACCAAATTTAACAAGTCATGAATTTTGAAACCGTACATCTAAATTAATATCCTTTTACAATGCGGGCGTTGTGAAGACCAGCTCCTTCTTGCTGAAACTATTGATGATTTTAAATTGTTAATAATGGCAATTCGTCCAACTATCTTCTAAATATGTTTCCAACAATCTTAATTTCGTTATCATTAGACCAATAAAATGTTCTGTAGCTTTTATTTATATCATAGTTTCAATTGTTTTTCAGAGCATTCTCGATTTTATGAATTATTTACACAAATTTTAAAATTTCAACAAGTTTTTTGAAAGAAAAAAGGTATGTTGGTTACCAATCTGAAAAGCTATTTTTTTTGTCTGTCTTATAGTATAAAAATCCAATATGGCGGCCATAAGAAATAAAAAAGTTGACTATCGCAACTTGAAATCTAGAAGGCTTAGAAAATTTTTGTTGTCGTCATCAAACTCAGGACGGTCAAAAACATAAAGTTACCAAGTTTAAATGAAATAGCGTCAATGGTAGGGAAGATAATAATATTTTTCTAAAAACACATTTTTCAGTTTTTTTTGTAATAAATCAAAAACGAATCAAAATATCCAGGATTTCTTTTCAGATTCTTAGTCGCCATAAAAATATGCAACTTTTCTCTAATTTAACCGACCTTGTATCTCTTACCGTTTCCAAGATAGCAATGGTGAGCATCGAAAAAAGCACCACCCTGTATATCTGTTATTGTTGTAAATATCAAACAAAAACAGAAAGATTTTTTAATAGTTCTGAGTTTGTCTTAGAAAACTGTACATGTTAATTAATTTAAACGTTGTCTGTCTCGAATATTAAGCAAGATACCCGTATAATTCCATCGAATTTGAACCACCCTGTACAATGTAAAGTGCTAGATAAAGATACGTATTTATATGAAATAATTTGGGCATCTAAAAGGTTTTACCAGAAAAATATATATAATTGAAAAAGTAATTTTATATGTTACTGTATCTTATAATAAAATGAAAATTTCATTTAAGTACCTTACAAATGAGCTTCATTTAGTAATAGATGCTTTCAAATTTGGGTCTCATTGCATGTATTGATATAAAAACAATTAACAAAATTAACTGTAACGGTACTCTGTTAGTCTATAATTATGCAAATCGATAATGTAAATGATTAAATTTAAAATTTAATTTTTTTTTTTTTTAATTAATTTTATTTCATAATAAATATCACTTTCATTCACACAGCTATACTTGTAGACCCTAAAGTCAATTATCTTTTTCATAATATCAATATTTTTACAACCTTCAGCGGCACAGTTCTACGACTATTTCGACCGCACGTTTATTTCCACCCTTTCGCGTTACAACTTAACACTTTCTTGGCAATTTCATTTCATTTGGTCTTTCCCCTGCACGCACGGTAAACAAGAGCTCCCCAGTCACCCCTAAATCCATTTTAGCCGCAAGCAACAAGAAACTGTAAGTTATTAAAACGGCTAAACTGAGGTCTCGTATTTTGGACAAGTCGGGTTGTACTATTCGTTTAAATAATTTCTCATATCTTGTACGGTATTTTTACGGCGGTATTTGAAGTAAAAATTTTATGACTGACATGAAGATTTACCAGGTGAACAATAAATAATAACATTTACTATAAATCAATAACATGATTAAACATAATCCCATCAAGTCAACAATATCTCGTTCGAATAATGAACTTTGTGATACTGGATCTGTACAGGATGGAAAGAGTTCAGGTCAGCTATAACTGTTCCCTGTTAATAATGATCCTTAGGAAACTTCAACTTAAACCCCTAAATCAAACGTTTGTACGATTTATAACCCCAACAAGTCTCAACAATATATACAGGGTGTCCCGCAAGGTATGCCTTCGCTAATTTTTGCATAAATCGAATGATAAGGACCTAAATAAAACGTTTTTGCCGATAATAATTTTTTTCATGTGTCCCTACATATACAGAGTGTCCAAAATATAGTGAACAGCATGGGGATCTCTTAAACGGTAAGAGATAAAGAGTTGGTTAAATGGGTCAAAATGATTTATGATTCAAGAGGAACTGTTTTATGAAAAAAAAATATTAAAAAATCAATAGTTTTTGCCCTATTGATGAAAAACAAAACACATCAGATTTTTAATTTTTTGCTTTGGTATAGCTTGCTAATTTGAAATCACACTCAAAATATTATTCGACATTATCTGGGCACTTTTTTGCGTAGATCTGAAATTTGTCAACAAATTGTATCTATCTTCATTTGTTTTTGTTATTTTAACATAAGCCGTATTTAAAACAAGAAAGTTAATGTAATAATGATAATCAGGGGAATGCGCGGGATGGTTCGAAACATCCCATCCGAACGACTCCAAAAAATGTTTGTTGCGTTGGCCGTGTGGGGTCTGGCATTGTCGTGCAGAAGGCGACTCCCTTCTGCAGCAGACCCCTTGTTCTGAATTGCCCTTCTCAATTTTTTTAAGGTCTCACAATACCTAGAAGCATTGATGGTTTCACCCTGAGGTAAAATTTGAAGAAAATGATCCCTTTGTGGTCCCAAAACACGGATGCCATGATTTTTTTGGACGAAATCGTGGTTTTGAATTTTTTGGCTGAGGGTGATGAGGTGTGACGCCATTGGGAGGATTTTCTCTGGTTTCAGGGGTATAGTGGGCAGCCCAAGTTGCGTCCCCTGTAACGATAGAATGCAGAAAATCGTCACCTTCAAGTTCATACCGCTCCAAAAACTCTTTGGAGGTTGCCACTCGATTCAATTTGTGCTGCTCTGTCAGCCGTTTTGGGACCCACCTTGCACACAGTTTATAAAATCCGAGTGTTTCTGTGATTGTTTCGTGCAGCAGAGATCTGAAGATTTGTGGAAAGTTCATCCAAAGCCAATCTGCGGTCGCCACGAACAGCTTCCTCAATTTTTTCAACAAGCGAATCAGTCAAAATCGACAGTCTTCCACTCCTATGCTCGTCGTGCACATCAGTACGACCGTTTTTAAATTCACGACACCATTTAAACACACTCGTACGAATCATAACTCCTTCGCCATAAACCGATTTGATCTCGTTAGAAACTTCAGACGGATATTTTCCCTTCACAACGAGATAACGGATAACGCTGCGAATCTCGCACTCGGCGGTAGATTTTATCGACATCGTTCACGGGAAACGTTGCTGTGACCACAGTTTTGGTCGTACTGACGCGTTCTGGGGCTCGTTGGAAACGGAAGGAGCTAAGCTACACAGTGTAACCAACATAGCAAAACAAAATTCTCTTTGCCGTGTGGGCCCTAGTATACTTACTTTCTGGACGTGCCTCGTATATCTTTCTGTTAGTTCGCTTAAAGAAGGTAGATTTCTAGGGGGGCGCTAAGTAATTTTTTTTTATCTGAAAAGGGGGCGGTAGGACAAATAAGTTAGAAAATTTATGTTTAGACTCTTAGACAATAATGGGCAGATGTTTTAATTTAAAAAGAAAGTCAACTAAATTAATGTAGCTTAAGATAAACGTCGTTACTATGACAACTGCGTGTGCGTAGACAAATAAATAAATAGATTGCATCTGATAAAGTGATGACAATCATAAAATTGGTATTGCATTTTGACTACAAATTCTTCGAAAATAAAGATAAGTGACTTTTAAATAAACCGATTAACATTAACTTTTACACGATTTATTTTTAAACAACCTGAAAATGTGTGTACGTAAAATGGCCTGTCGTAATTGATTAAAGATGGCAATCAACCAAACAAATAAACACCAAATGTTTCAACTTCTGTATGTATAGATCCCCTGCTCGTTAATAAGCAATACCGACCTCCCTCCGTAGGTAAAATATTCTATAATTTAAATTGATGGTTTCCTCGGCCCGTAAAAACTAGTCCTATACTTTTGGCCGTAACCCCAACGGTGATTTTTCATTATAGGAATTTACATCCTCACAAATAGCATCTTGAGCTTCGTCTGTCATTAATTTATCGGCTTGAATTCCAATCTTTTCACACGTTTACGCCGCATATGCAAGCGCATTTGTGTAATGTCTTCATTTACATGTTGCCGCAGTTGACAAAACCGCTTAACTTCGTTAACACAAAATAGAAGAATGGGCGTTGCCCTTGCAATGAAATTTTTATTAACTTATTAGTCTTCATTACTTGTAATTATAAATTAATTATTTTTAATCGAAAAGAAGGGAGGATTACCAGCATAAATCATTCTTTTTCAACCCCGGAATCCGATCTTGGCTTAACAAAGCATCGGACAATTTTTCAAAATTTCAATTAATAACTTTCAGACTTTTAATTTTTAAAGACGCATATACTTCTGTTATAGAGTTGATTTTATTAATTACAACAATAATTCGTTAAGTCTCTTTTCCAATTTATTTTATCGCATTAATCTAAAAGCTATTTCTTTTTAATTTGGTATAATTGTACGGTTCGCATGAGACACTAATATTTCAGTGTTTATGGCTGCATATGCTATTTCAATTGGTGATGTTCTTACAGTTGTAAAACAAGCAAGAATGTTGGATGGGGCTTGTTATTTAAGTAAGTACGAACGGGAAACAGAGATTGAAATAAACCGATTATTTGTAAGCTGGATTTGAACGTTGATAGGCCGGATGTGCTGCAGAAACTGAAATATTATAGAAATGTACAGTACTTTTAGAAAACAGCGAATAAGAGCAAAATTTTGGAATTATATTTATAAAATACATGTGCAAGTTATTAAATAATCAATCTAGCCGTAAAAGAAAGTGTAAGGCTAAATTTGGTTTTTTAATGCAACTTACTTTGGCAGCTACACACCTATTTAAGCGCATCTAAAATAATCTGATATCATTTGTTAAAACGCTTTTCTAGAGGAGTGTAAAATATTCCTCAACATCTTCATCATACTTAAATCGTCTTTATTTTAAATTTAAGTATGGATGCCAATTTAGAATTATAAGTATATACAGATTGTTTCAGACCACCCGCACCCGTACCAGCACTTTTCTGACAAAGATGGGGAAACAACTGTATGTTAAAAGTTAAAAGTGTATATGTAGAATCGACTGACGCTATAGCGGTTTACGTAATTAAACGGAAGTGACCAAACCCGGAAGTAACTTTAAAAACTTAAATGGAATCATCCAATTGTTATTGCATAATTAGAAAGATATTTGATAAAAAAACACTTTTTGCTTTAAACATTCTTTGATTATCTGTACCTATAGTGTGTAATCCATTGGACCTAAATCATAACAACATTTAAAACCCTATTCGCACGTAGGTAACTGAGTTCTGGACACCCTCTTTTTTTCATTAGTTTTGATTATAGATAAGTGAAATTTTAGACATAGGATACATGTAAGCAACTCGATTTTTTGAACATATGTACACTTTCGTTCACTTTCGGTTTCGCCGAAAATAACCCTGAGTTTGTTATTTAAAATGGAATGCCCTGTATATTTTTACATATTTGGAAATAGGAAGCGATTTCGAATACAACTGCACTATTTTATATAATGTTTATAGCATCAAATAATTTTTGGCAAATTTTTTTTTTTATTGAGTGCTAGTCATTTTTTTTTACCTAATAGTAGTGGTACATTAACCAATATAGTGCAGTTGTATTCAAAACTGCTTCCGATTTCCAAAAAATTAAAAATATACAGGGTGTTTCATTTGAATTACAAACTTATACTTATTTCCGGCGAAACAATAGTCTAAGAACATTATGTTCAAATAATCGTGTTTGTTACACATATCCTATGTCTAAAATTTCATTATCTAAAATCAAAACTAAAGAAAAAAGGGGCTATCCAGAACTCGGTTACTAGCGAATAGGGTTTTAAATGTTGTTATGATTTAGGTCCAATGGATTACAAACTATGCTGATAAACAAAATATTTTTCAAACAAAAAGTGTTTTTTTATGAAATATCTTTCTTATTATGCAATAAAAGTTGGATGATTCCATTAAAGTTTTTAAAGTTACTTCTGGATTTGGTCACTTCCGGTTTAATAACGAAAACCGCTATAGCGTCAGTCGATTCTACATCTGCACTTTTGTGATAAAAAAAAATCCTCATCTTTGTCAGACGTCGAATTTTCGAATAAAAGTTATGGTACGGGTGGTCTGAAGCACCCTGTATAAGCCTTATATCCCAACAAAACCATAAAAACTGATCTATTTGCAGCTTGAGCTTGAGACTTAAGCACTTGCCATTTTTTTCGATTGTAAAATTGTTGTACTTCCTCTTGTAAAGCAATTATCTAATTCTAGCTAGTTTTACCATAAGTCTCTCCTATAATTATGGTAGCCTCCTACATATTTCTAATCAATTAAATTACTTCTGCGTCCCAAAAAACATTAAAACTGCGTTTTGGCCTTTTTTTGTGGTGGACGTCCCTACCAACCCATCGCAAGGACAATGATTTTGTAGGAACGTGACATGCCCAGGATCTGTCTATTTTTTCAGAATCATATACATCCTTACGGTGAATAGAGATTTTAATTCGGTGATCAGTCGGCCAGTTTCCCTATCGTTTCATGCCTTCAGATGTCTTCTAGATCTTGTGTCATATCCAATTAATTCTCAGTTTCGTTTAAACTTAAACCGTAGACCAGTATTAATTTTACTTAAATGTGTGATGGCGAGTCTTCTCCATACACCTCTTCCATCCTAAGTGTACAGGTTTAGGTCCTTTATCCTCTTTTACTAAAACATTTATGGCACTTTTATACCCAAAACTCAAATTGATTTTTCTTATTTTGACAACATATAAACTGCAATCAGCATTTTGTGAACTGGTTACTTTACACTTTGTATGGCAATTAAGCTCGTAAAAATCACATTTATCAGGCAGTAAAAAATAAAAACTCTCTTATTTTTTCTTGACTAAGCCAACTGTCTAATAATTTACCCCTAATAAATAACAAAATAACTAAATATCACATGCACATGAAAATATTTACCGTTTTGTCTATTTCTAAGCAACAAATACTTACCCTTGACAATATTGGCGATGACAATTTATAGGTATTTACAGTTAAAGCAGGTTAGTGGCGACCAAAATTAAAATTAACAAGTCTTATAAGATTCCATTTGTTACATCGCTCTTTAAAAAGTTTTATTTGCAAATGAAAAGTCGTTTTATCCCTGGATTGCTGTAAAGAGCAAATTATTGCTCATTGGGGACTAATTTTTTTCCTATTAATAAGATTAGTACATTTAAATTTCAAGGCACGTTTTCTGGCTGTTACAATCTAAAAGTAAAAAAATTAAATAAATTGGAGACTTTAGCTACGTTAATGCTTTGTGACCATTTACTCCATGAAAGAGTAAAAAAGAAAAAAGCTAACTTAATTTTTGAATGCGAAAGGTAACAGATTAGCAAATAGTTTTGTTAAGTCGTTACAGCCACAGCGTAACAGTCTAATTTTACTCATGGTTTACTTCTTAAAGTAATAATGTGACACCAACAGTAGTTTTGTTTAAGTTTCTGGGTTAATATGCCTGGTAGTAAATTTTAGGAAGTTTAGAAATTTTAGATTATGGTCATGCTAGCCAGGTGGACTTTTCGTTAACCATAATGCTCCCACATACGTTTTAGTGTAAATTGGTTGAAATTCTAAGCGTTGCTTAAGTGCATCAGGCAATAAATTGTCATTATGTTCCTACATTCAATTTACCTGCAACACCTTTGGTTCTATAATGTAAAACAAATGGAGACCACAGAAACAGAACTATGTACCGGTCACATTTACTTGGTATTGAGTTATAATTATAAATAAAACAGATTTTAACTAATGTAACATTTTACTTAAATGAAATATAGTGGATATTTCTTATTAAAGAAAGTTTTTATTGTATTGACCATAAGTTACAAATATAACTTAGTATTCCTAACACTTTTTTTAATATTGACAGTGCGGCATTTGACGTAAGCCTACCATGCTTTTATATTTTGACATAACAGGCAAATAATGTACATTTGTTTGTCATCGATTTCCAATTTATCGTGTCCCCAATAGATGTTCCAACGATTTTAGAGCATCACTAACAAATAGCAACTTCAAAATAATTAGTTGCTCTACAACACTCGTTGCTGCAATTACAAGAGCGGCCATTTTTATTTTAATGTGGCGACTTTCAATTTGGGTAGTGACATTTGATGTCGCGACATCAAATATCACCGTGTGAACTACCCATTACTGAGGGCACATCGTGTAGAAAACGATATTTTTTGTCATCCTAAGCCTCATTCTATTATAATTATTGGTAACAAAATTATAGAACGGTCAGTCACGATGAATTATTATTTATCTATTTTATTAGCAAAGAGTTAAACATCTAATTTGAATAAAAGTTGACTGTTGCAATTTTACATTAGCGCAACCATAACTTATTTGCTAGAATACAGAGTAGGGTAGTTCTTAAACGGCATTAAATTTTTTTCGTTCATAACTTTAATGGGCCCTAATTTTGTTATTTGTACTGACATAACTAGACATAAAAAAAAATCAGATATTTTGGTTTAAAGGTCATTAAAATAGTTTGAAATTTAGCAATGTTAGGTATATGCGTTAAACCTGCGCCTCAATATAAAGGACACAAAAAAGTTAATTGTACAAACATGTTTGGTGTTTTTCTATAATTATTTCAATATCTGGAGAACATAATATTTAAATGAAAAATTAAGCTGACTTAGAATTCCAGCCTTACTGTGAGGCACTCAAAGTTCAAAAAGACAACTTTGAATAACTCACAGTAGGGTTGAAATTATAAAACAACTTAGTTTTTTAGTGATAAAATGTTATACAGTTTGTACAAAAAGTAACATAACGCGTCAATATATCGTCTTGTAATAATTTTACAAAAAAAAGTTTAAAATAAAAGTGCAATTATAATTTTTATTATTTCCGCGAAGGTGGTTTTCTTTGGGGTTCCTGTACTGCGACCTAATGGTCTAGTGAACCCTCTGGTGATAGCCCCTTAAAGAAGTCCTATTTCTTCACTCTTCTTGGTTGGTTTTTTCCATCTGCAGAAGTCTACGCCTATACGGTGTGAATTCTTCACACTGGCATATTACGTGAAGAGAAGGTATTCGTCTTCACTAGTTCCTCTGCATATATCGGTCTCTGAGCCCTATTATGTAGAAATGTTTGTTTAGCCCACAGTGTCCTGTGGCTGCTCTGATTACTCTGCACCTCCTGAGATTTTTTTCTGTATTTTCTTTGAAGACCATTTACAGGTTAGCCTTAGAATGGACTTGTCCTGCAACTTTTTTTTAATGAGCATTATGCCCCTGTATTAATATGTCATTAAGACACCCCTTGGCTCTTCCAATAGGATGGTACCAACTGCGGGTTCTGGTCCGAAGAAAAGTTAGTGTCTCGCTGCCAATTTTGGCTAAGCGATCTGCGTTCTCGTTCCCTGGTGTATTAGTGTGCCCTGGGCACCATACCAGTTTAACATTATCCCTGCTTCCTAGCAGTTTAAGTAGCCGGATGCCCACCAATACGTCACTTTGTTTTCTTAAATAGAACACCTTATATATTTTTTATTCTTTAGGTGCAAAATAAAGCATTTAGAGGGATGTAAAGTTTACTTTGCGGGCATTAGTTTATTGGTGTATTAAATTATTTAAAGTTAATGACGTACTGGCATGTGTTTTAAAATTTCATTTTTATCGATTATTTAAGATGGGCTTAATTTAGAACTTAAATAATTGACCAATACTTTTAATAGCAGTACTGTGTTATCTAATTGCATGTTCGATTTTCGTAATATAGCTTATTAACCTAACCTAGCAGACTTTTTTTTAATTGCATATAATTATTAGAAAGTGAATAGTATCTTTTTCAGGACAATACGGTACAGACATAGTACAAAGTAATTGCTCTCTATAAATTTACTTCTTGATCACGTGCTCGATTTTACGGTCACCATGCAGTTTTATGTATATATTATTAAATAATAAATTTTGAGGGACAGGGACACCTCTAATTCTTTAACTTTACATTCGTCAAATCCAATATTTGTCACATTTTTTCGGCAAAAATATTGCTTCGTTAATCGTTTATAAGTCCAGTATTCGTCACAAAATTAAAAAATAAATAGACAGAAACAGACAACGCTGGACAAGTTCTTTGCTGAATCGCGTGCTAATGAATCGTCTGTAAAGGGACAAAAAAGACACCGATCACAAAAATTTGAATTACTTGATGTTTTAACTCGCAGGGCTGTGGAGTCGGAGTTTAGGAGAAAGTTCTGGTCAGTGGAGTCGAGTCGGAAAAAAAGTACCGACTCCGACTCCGACTTCGAGTACAACAAAAAATTGCGAGGTGGTCCTTTGCCGCAAAATTTAAACTCAATTTTCAAATAATTTTTTTATGTTTATTATTTTTTTCCTATATTATACACCATAAAATGTTTTAGTATTTAATTTGGTCGGAGTTGGAGTCGGAGTCGGAGTCGAACCAATAAAATTATCAGGAGTCGGAGTCGGGTCGGAGTCGGAGTCGGAGTCGGAGTCGACTTTTTTTTTCCCGATTCCGCAGCCCTGGTTTTAAGAGAAGGTGACTTCCCTTCCAAACTAAAATTCCTTTCCTCCTCTTCAGATTCTGCCTTCATTGCTCCGTAGTAAAGGTAAAGTTCTGGTAAAATTTTATTTATCCAAGTAATGATTCGAGGCTAAAAACGAAATATTGCAATACTATTTAATTCTGATGGAAAAAAAACTGATTCCAGACTCGTCCGACTCAGTGAAGAGGTGGATTCCAAAAGGCACTAAGTCAAATTTTACCGATTTCTAGATTTCAGTTGATTCAGCAGCCTTATTGCCATTTCTACATGTGTTGAAATGGGTTCAGGTCAAAAGAAGCTTAGTCAACTTCTAAATAAATGTACAAATATGATTTTTTTTCTAAAAGGCACTAAGTCGTGTTGTCAGCCATATTGAAAACTGACTTAGCTTAATTTTGGCGGAAAACTCGGTGTTTCGACCTCTCGATCGTACCGGTACATAACCTTACACCTCGGCCACTACTGTGTTTTCGTTATGTTGCAAGTGATGTCGGTAAAATAATAATGTGTGACAATAGTAAAGTTACTTTAGAAGAATACAATCAGACTGTTACTGTATCAAAAAGAGGAAGAAAGAGAAGCAGAGATGAAGAAAACTGGGATAAAAATCGTCGTAAATATGCTAGGAATAGCTCATCCTCTAAACGTAAGCCTACTATTGATTGTAAACATAATCTTATTCATGGTTGCTTTGCTGCTTGTTTAACAGACGACGACATTACTGATTTTTTTAATAAGATACATAAACATAAATCTCAAGTAGCACAAGATAACTTTTTGATGAAATACTTAAATCCTGCTGAGCCAAAAACAAGAAGACCTAGAAAGGAAAATCCAAGGTCCCGTAAAGTTAATGGACATATTATTAAGGTTTGTGCCAAAACTTTTTGTTCCATAACACAAGTTGGACGTAAGAGGCTAAACAATCTAAGTAAATATTTCCGAGAACACGGACAGTCTAGGCCAGAACGTAGAGGTGGCAGTAGAATCACTGAAAATGATCAGAATATTTCAATGTCAATAGTTAATTTTATTTCAAGCCTTAAATGTAGAGAAAGCCACTACGGGAGGGGTAAAAGTGTAAGAAGTTACCTGCCTCCTGAGCTTAGTGTAAAGAAGCTTTGGCGTATGTGGAAAAGCGAAGCTAACTCCAAAGGCCAGAAAGTTTGTTCATACTCAAATTTTTTTAAATTGTTTAACCTCCGTTTTAACTTAGCTTTTGGCGATCCAAAAACCGATGTTTGTTCTTTTTGTGAGGAGTGTAAGCTTTTAATTAAGTCAACCAATAATGATAGGCAAAAACTTGAAACAATAACCAAAATTAGATTACACAAACTACGGGCAAAGACATTTTATCAGATATTAAAAACTGAGGAGCCTGATCATGTTTGTGTATCTTTCGATATAGAGCAAAACCAACCGTTGCCAAAATTATCTGTGGGTGAAGTTTATTATTCCCGTCAAATATGGATGTATAATTTAACTTTCGTTATTCATGGACCTAACCAGAACAAGGAAAATGTCTTCATCTACACTTGGACCGAAAATCAATCGGCTAGAGGTTCCAACGAAGTCTGTTCTGCACTGATGGACTTTATTTCAGTTCTTAAAAAAAAATTTGAACAAGATCCTCACAAACCAAACAACTTAAGATTGTTTTCGGATGCATGCTCAGGCCAAAATAAAAACCGAACGATAATAGGCAGCTTATTGAATTATGTAAATAATGTAAATCCAGTTTTCTCTACCGTAGAGCACATTTTTCCAATACGTGGTCACAGCTATATGCCGCCTGACCGAGTCTTTGGTCGAATGGAACAGGAATTTCGAAAAAAAGAGATAATTGAAAGCCCAGAAGAATACTTGGAAGTTTATGAAAAATATGGTATTGTAAAAGTATTGGGTAAAGATTGGGAAGCAAAGGATTTTAAGTCAGGTGCAAAAAAAGGACTAAAAGTTAAATTTCCTTTCAAATTAAGAGAGCAGAGAGTTTTGGTTTTTTCGAAAAATCGTCAAACAGTAGGTATCAAATGCACGTATACAGGCGACAAATCATGGTGTGCAGTAAAAAAGAAGGTTGCCACGTTCGACAGTGTCTACAGTAACATTCAGAGTGAACCAAACAAAAACTGTATAAGCAAAGAAAAGCAAAAAGATGTGTTAAGCCTTTTAAAATACGTAAGCGACAAACCAGAAGTCAGAAAATTTTATGACGAAGCCTTAAAAGATCCAGCAGGAGAAACTGATAATATTGAACGTGTTTATAATGAAAATGAACCTTTTTTGTAAAAACATAAATTTTTTAAAGGATTTTGTTAATTTTTGTTTAATTTAATTTGAGTTTAATTTTAAGTTAAATTTAATTAAGGTAAATTTAATTTAATTTAATTAAGGTAAATTTAATTTAATTTAGCTAAGGATGGTGTTATTTTATTTCATGTAAGAACTTTTTCAAAAATATGAAACTTTGTACCCAATGTTTATGTTAATTAAATAAAAATAATGTTCAATTATTTAAAAAAAAAATACACTTGGCTTTTTTCATAAATAAAACTAACGTGACCCTAGCCAACCTACTCCAAAATAACTTAACTTAAAATAACTTAACCTTCCCTGTCCTAATCTTATAGGACCTATCGAAATGGTGTTTTCCAAAAAGCGCTAAATCAAATGACTTGGTGCCCTTTTGAAAAACATAATCGTTATATTTTATTAAAAATAAATATCATTAATATAAACTCTTATTGACTACTCAAAATTACGTAAAACCTTTGCAATAATGTAAACATTTCAAAATATACAAATATTTTAATAGTTTTTTGCGTTTCCTGAAAAATTAGGAAAAATGACCTAGGGCTTTTTGGAATCCACCTCTTCGTATTCGTTCGTCCTTTAACAAATATAATACTTTGAAAGAGCAATTGCAAGGTTATTCTTAAAGTACGTCTTCGTTAAAAATCTTTCTCCGAATATTTTTTAAAAAAGTTATTTGTTAATGTTAGTGTCATATTGTATAAAAAAAAGCGTTAACAGCTTGATTTTGGTGCTGAAATTTTGTATTTATGTGAATAAGTTGTATAAATTTTATAGCGGTAGGCGACATGAAATCAAAACGTGTGCTGTTGAAATTTTGAAGAAGCAACTTACTACGCTGTTCGCTACGGCTATATAAATAATATATTAACACGTCATACTGCGGTAAGCTTACTAGAGATGGGTACTATCCTGTAATTTGCAAAAATGTGTCGCGTACAGCTGAGGTAGGACCTGATTTGCTTATGAAAAATGCATGTGTAAGTACAAAAGATGAACGCGGTAGAATTTGTAAAATCCGACGAATAAAGCAAAGAAAAACGAAACCACAGCAAAAAGGCTATGATTTGAGAATTGTGGTATATCTGTTAGAACGTTATAACTAAATCTTTGCAACTTGCATAGGCGTTTAATATAAGAAAAGACGCTTTTACAAGGGTCTCGTTTTTCGCGTTTTTTTTTTCGGAACCGTTTAAGATATTTTCAAAAACTTTGCACATTTGACTTGCAAAAGATGCGCGTAATGGCAAAGACAATTTTGATTTAATTTCTAACAGTTTTATGGTAAACGGCAGAGCCGGTCAAAGGGTTTTCGGGGCTGTGTGCGAAAATAATTGCGGGGCCCAAAAAAAAAAAAACAAAAAACAAAACAAAGAGTTTACTTAAAATGATCATTACAAACGTGTTTTTTCAAATATAAAAATACTTCTTAAAATAATTTAACTGAAAGTTTTAAGTAACTTTTTATAACACTAGAAGAGCGGGGTTGTCGAACTAGCGTATTATGAAAACGACTGATAAACAGCTGACAAGGCCGGACTAGCGGGGCCGGTCTATCCGCGGGGCCGTGTGTGGTGCACACAGTGGCCGATCTTGATTTTGGGGGGCCCCAGGCGCATCCTGATCTGGAGGCCCCCTATTAAGATGGTTCACTAAAATGAACAATGCAGAAAAATCATAACGTTTTTTATTTTTCGAACCAACAAAAACATAAACACAAAAATCAAATACGGAAACAACAAAATATTCTCAGGTACCAGAAAAAAAATCACATTCCCATTTAAAAGAAAAAATCCCATCTCAGGTAAAAAAAATCACAGTAAAATTCTGCATCATACAGTACAGGTGGTCCAAATTCGATGGGACTACAATGGGTATCTCGCTTAATAGTCAAGATAGAGAAACGGTTAAATTACTAAAAATGTGCAGTTTTTTTAGAACAAACTCAGAACAGTTTTCAAAAATATTCTATCATTTCCGGTTTTTGAATTATTAATGAAAAACTGTTTTTTTGTTATATTTATAATGTGACATATCTCCCTTATTGTTTTAAATATCGAAAAAGTTTATAAAGATTATTTTTAGATATTTTTATGTAGATTTTGATAGTAGGTACTAAAAAAAAAATTACGCTCGCCGTTAAAAAGGTATGACACAAACTTACCTTTTTTAAATGGAAGCTATAGTTGGCTATGACCTATTTAAATTCCTTATTTTTTCCCTTTCCAAATATATTAGGGTTGATGTATTCATTTTCAATAATACGCAAGTTACAAAGGTTTTAAAAATTTTTTAAAGATAAGAAACCAAAAGCAGGTTGTGAAAACAAAGGAAAATCGGAAAAGATAGAATATATTTAACAACAATTCTGAGTTTGTCCCAAACAACTGCACATTTTTGGTACATTAACCGTTTCTCTATCTTGACTATTAAGCGAGATGCCCATGTAATCCCATCGAATTTGGAACACCCTGTACAGTACATCGGCTTGCAGTGCACTGTAATCAGATGCAAGCAGGGTTGCAAGTTTTGGCGATTTGGAACCAAATTGGCTATCATTTTGGTTTAATTTAACATGTTTTTTTTTTAAATTGGCATCAATGGCTATTACACAATACCCACTATGAAAATAGGTTTTAGAAGATATTACAATTTGCCTACAATTATTATTTTATAATTCTCATATTAACAGACAATAACAATTTAATTTTGGTTTTTGAGGATGACGAACCCAACGATTCTGAGGCCCCCTTTTTGCCGAGGCCAGAGGCGCGCGCCTCATGCGCCTGTGCGGTAATCCGCCACTGGGTGCACACCCTGCCCCCCCCCTATGGCCGGCCCAGCAAACGGAATCAAAAAAATTACCTTTATTGTACAATTTACCAGTTTTTTCTCTTAATATATACCATCAATTGCACGTATAACTCAGCAAAAGTACTATTTTTGAGGTTCTTGATGAAATAATCACAACATTTATCGTGACCCTTCCTCGTTTGTAATTAAAGGGATAAAAAATTATTCGTAACTAAGTATCTGTTTTAACATTACAAGCAGTTGCTAGATAATTAAATTGGAACTTAGCTTATTCATTAAACGGCCTACATTTAAGAGCACTTGCATTTTGTCGACTTTAACCGATCGGTCAATGTCACAGGGGAACGAACGTACAACAATTCGCAGAAACTAAGCGACACTTAAGTGATATGTGATAGAGATTGATACGCTGTGTATATGGAAAATGAGAAATAGGGTACCTAGTTTAATATAAAAGCACTAACAAAAAACAAAGTGTTGATTAAATTGACTGATGTTGTTTGTTCTACTCTAGACACGTTTTTGCTTATTCGTCCAAAGATTAAACGGATTTATTTTTCCTTATTTGGAAACACAATATCTGCAGGAATTGTTAACGGTGCAACATTAATTAAACCTGGAAATGTCTTATTACTACAAAAATCATAAACGGTAATGCGATATTTATCTTTATGTTTTGTTTCATCCTACTTTCAAAATAGAAAAAAATGCGATAGGTACATCTTTGTCATTATTTTTAATTAATCGTGCGATAAAAAAATTACCTGTTTTTACATTTTCAATTTTAATTACTTCACTTCTGAGAATTTTAAATAAAAATGTACAGGGTGAAGCAAATTTGATGGATTTATTAGAATACCTATCTTGGTGACTGCAAAATCCAATAACTTTTTGGAGGTAACTTCATCTGTGTTTTGTTCTCTTTATTATCATTTTAAACTTCTAACAAATTTGCTTTATTATAAAAAATTAAATACAATACAGTTTTAAAATAACAGGTCGTAAAAGATTTTAATTTTTTGTAATGATTTCATTCCAATATAAAGCCGACCTATAATATTTAGAATGGAATTGACAGAAGCCATACCTTTATTTAAAAATTTTTGTTTATATCTTTTAAAAAATATATAATTTTATTGGCACTTCTTGTTTTTGGCTAGGAACAAGAACTAAAATGTTTCTTATAGTAGAAATTAATTTGTCCGTAAAGTTTTATTTTTTTTAAATTTATTATTCTATTAAAACCATTTTTGTGCGATCGTACTAGAAAATTGTCTCGAGCATATTTTTTAGTTTTTTTATAAATACTTTCTTGGGAATTTTACCGAAGAGAGTGAAGAGTTTTTAGATATGTAAATATTTTGTTTATTTGATCCAGTCTAGAGGCGTGTGTATTTGGGAATGGATAAATATGGAAGGGCGTCCGAACGCCAGGATCTGGATATGATTGAAAGCGTCGCAAATTCGCCAGGCCTATGATGTCGTAACCGGGAATTGTCATGTGTCACTTTTGTCACGGCCACAGCCGTGCATTTGATAAATTAATACGCGTTTGTTGAGTTGTTTATTGACGGGACTCGAGTCTAGTTTGTTGCATTAGAGATATAATGAAATGGTATCGATCATTTCAGTAATACCGTATTAATGGGCGACAGGGGCCGAACTAAAATATGAAAATTTGTCATCAACTAATGATATTGTAAAAATATATTCAGTGCAGATAAACAGAATGTATGTTTTAACATGAAGAACATAGGGATCTTGGAAACCGTTAGAGATAAAAGGATGATTAAATTATCTAAGAAGTTGGCTATTACGTGGTTGGTAGGTTATAAATTGAAAAGTGCTTATTGTTCCCAGTTCCGGAAGTATCTTGAATAACTATTGTTATAACTAAATTTGCTAGATGGTGCTTTAAAGAATAACCGTATGAGACACTATCATTCCATTAAAAAAAAAAAACTTTTTGTCAAAAAAATAAATCCTGCAACCTTCAAAGCCTAAACGTCAATAAAAATTTACAAAAAGATTATTTTAAACACGGCTCATTTAACAAAAAGATAAATGTTGGTAAATAAATGGTTCAAGATTATAAAAATTAACCAATATGGACCGTATTATATGGTGCTGTTGTATTAACAACTGTTTCCTTTTTCCAAAAACGTAAAAACAGACAGGGTGTTTTTTTTTTTAAATAACAAATTTAGAGTCATTGCCGGCGAAACCGAAAGAGGAACAGTAGTGTACCTCTACTGCTTCTTAATCTTAATCCAGGTATTTTTTCTAGTTCTTAATTATGTTTTCCATCTTTGTCCATCATTAGTTAACAATGGTGTGCATATTTGTATTTAAAAACTGCAGTACAATCTACACATGGCTAAATGGCTAAGAAAATGGAAACTACAGATTAACAATCTGAAATCATCACATATAACGTACACCGTAAGAAGAGGGACATGCCTATCAGTGACACTAAAAAATGCTCCAATACCACAAACTGAAGACGTGAAATATCTTGGTATACATCTTGATAGGAAGCTCACATGGCGCAAACCCATTTTTACTAAAAGAAAGCAGCTGAGAATCAAATTAAGCCAGCTGTGTTGACTAACTGGCAGAAAATCACAACTGAAAGTTGAAAACAAGCTTTACAAAACCACATTTAAACCTATATGGTCAGACGGCATCCAAGTCTGGGGTACTGCCAGCATCTCTAATATAGAAATCCCCCAACGATTCCAGAACAAAGCGCTTAGAAACATTAGAGATGCACTATGTTATGTACCTATAATCACATAATTCAAAGTGATCTTTAAATTAAAATAGTGCGTGAAGAAATTAAAAACCACTATGTGAAATACCAAGACAAACCATACAAACATCCTAGCCACACAGCTCTTACACAACAACAGTAAAATCATAATTGGTAAACGTTTTAAACCATCGGACTTGTCTAGCGGGTTTGATTAGTTGTACACTTTGATACATACACAAATATGAATATTGTTTATATTGTAATTAAATAATTAGGTAGATAATCGTACAAGAGAACCATCAATGGAATTTTCTCAGGAAGTTTAATTTAGTTGTAGGTCCAGTTTTAGTTTAGTTTAAGCTAACACAACATTTACTCATTGTTCGCAGGCAACAGATTGTAAATAAGCAGAGATTTCTCAAAAAAAAGTTTAAAAATCCGGTTTTCTGGACTAATCATCTGTCTTAAATATTATTTATCTGAAATCAAAACTAAAGAAAAAAAGGAATGTAAGTACCGGAAATAATTTTCACCCGGTATATCTGATTTTAAAAAAACATTTTCACCTACCGTGTTCATATCAAGACACATAAGCTAACAATAAAATTTGAAAATAATCTACAATGCATTAAATATCTTTGCACATAATTATGCAAAATTATTTTTAATGGTATGTTAAAACATCCGGGTGGTCAAAATTCAATGGTATTACATAGGTATGTTGCTTTATATTTGAGACAAACAAACGGTTAATTTGTTAAAAATGTTTAGTTTTTTGAGGCAATTTCAAAACCATTTTGAAATATACATCATTTCCTGTTTTTGAGGGAATTTTTTTTAAAATTTTATCATATTTATAATGAGTCATATCTTCGTTATTATTGTAAAAAAAAAAACTTGTATGAAGAGCACTTTTAGATATATTTATGTACTTAATTTGATGAAACTAAAAAACTTTTTTTACTCTGGTGTTAAAAAACTATGGCATACTTTTTTATATGGAACAGTAGATGGCTATAACTTATTTATATTTCTTATTATTTTCTCATGCCAAATACTAACGGGTTGATGTAGTACTTTTCAATAAGACGCAAGTTACAAAAGTTTTTCTAGGATAAACATTATAAAAACAATAAGTAGGCTTTGAAAACAAAAACAAAAACATACGAGGTATTAATTCTTATCAAACTCATGTGGTAAATCTCAACGATTATTTAAAATGGATTGAGTTTTATTGTTTTGTGCAAAAATTGCTGACAATAATCAGTTTTCCGTTAATGTTTATAAATTTCTAGTGTTGATAATTTAAAAAAATGTAGTTTATATCATAAATTGTGGTTTTTCAGTTTTTTACGATTTTTTAAATCGAGATTTAACTAAACACTTCTTTGCTTATTTAACTATTTTTGCGAAATTCCCATAAACAATAAATCTAGAGAGTTTTTTTTTTCAATAATAATTGTATTTATTGATTTGACCAATCTTTGAAGTACCTAATAACTAAAAAATATACATTATTGTAACATTTGTAACTCATAAAAGATTTTCATATATTTTTTAAATGTTATTTTACAAGGGGAAAAGTTAAATGCAAAATTACCCTAACTTAACATTGCAAACTCCTCGGAGAATACAAAAATAAACGGAATTCGCTTTCGTCTGCTGTAATTCTAAAACGTTTTCGTATCAGATTAAAGCATTTAGAGGGATGTAAAGTTTACTTTGCGTGCATTAGTTTATTGGTGTATTAAATTATGCAAGTTAGAAGACAGTACTTACCTAACACGGCGCTGTACAAAGAGGAGGAAGTAACAGAATTTGCGTGGAGGGATTAAAGCCGACTATAAATTTTCTTGGTCTTTGGTTATATTAGCACTCTTTGCTGCAAGTCCTGCTTTGACCGGTGTAAACTGCATAGCGTTCTCTATTAAAATAATCATGCACTGAATACATTTAATTTAATGGTAAAAACAATAATAATAAACAAAATAAAAGCTTTTTTCTGTAAAATTTAATTTTTCCTAAACTCTTATTAGTAATAGTTTCTTTACAAATAAAATAAATTGCCTGTGCTAAAGTAATTAAAAAAAGTTTGTTATCTATAATAAAGAAACTATGTTATCTGTGTTTGTGTTTTTTTTAAATAAATCTAATGTATTTCTTCTTATTTTTTCAATTTTATTAAACATCAACATTAGGTTATAAAATGTCAAGTGACATGACAAAATTAGCACAAATAAAACGTTCTTTGGATATAAAAAAGAACAACTTTATCAGCTAATTTCTGAACAACAATGAATTCACGGGTAAGCCCTGTAGCTGCAAATTTATTTATAAAACAAATTGAAAAAAACCCTATCAAATTATCAATGTGGGCCAAAATGTTAGCGTCCGACATGTTGATGATATACTTATGTCATATGATCACATGATTTAAACAAATTGAATGAAAATCTAAATTATATTAATAAAAATTACTAAAAAAATTAAATTCATTAAATAAGTTAAAAAATAACAACCAATTGACATTTCAGATGTTAGGTTACTAACTTATAGAAACATAATATTCAAGGCATAATGTTATAGAAAACGAACACACTCCAAAATAAATTCAAATTTATTTATTTAAATAGATTTGACAAGTCATATATCATTAGAAAGAGGAGAAAAAAGCACATTTGACTATTGCAAAGCTAACTTGCCTGTTTAACATGTTTCATGGTTAAGTTAGAATAATATTAGTAAAATACGGTTATTCTTGATTTGCAGAGTTATTTATTTAAATTTTAAATAGATACTTCTTCTTCTTTTACGATGGCCTTTTGCCTCACGGCGTCGGCTTCTGGGGGTTCTTCACCCAACTTTTCCAGACCTTTTTGTCTGCCGTCATCGCTCTCAACTCCCCAACTGTTTTCCCTCGTTCACGGGCTATTTGTTCTGTTCTGTTTTCTATGTTAGTTGTTGGCCTTCCTACCCGTCTCTTCCCATACCTCCTACTTTCTGTTATTTTTTTAGTCATAGATTCACTACCATACAGCATAGTTGGAATTACAACCGTGTTAAATAGATACAACAACAAAAATATCGCTAGAAAGAGAAGAAATTTACATTTACTATCCCAAAGTCAACTTGCTCGTTTAATACGTTTTATGGCTAACTTAGAATAATATCGGTAAAATAGGGTTTTTTTTCGTTCCTGGGTTATTTATGAAAACAGATGTAACATTATGATGAATCTTTAGCAAGAGGAAAAAAAAGCACATCGACTATTCCAAAGCCAAGCCAAGCAAAATTGAAAAGTGTTAAAAAATATCTAAGATAGTAATTACAAATAAACTTGATTTAATGATTAAGACAAAAAATGTATGAGAGAAAAAAGATATTCAACATTTTCATATTTTTGCTATAACATCTGAACTACGAAGATATTTGTACTTTTAAAAATTGATTGAGCCGCTCTCATACCATCCAGGGAAAGTCACGATACGTTGGCGTTAGAATTTGATTAACCCGCCATCGGTCGCATGGGGCGAATGAACGCCCAGCGATATTAAAAATTCTCAATAGTTTTTAAATTAATAAATATTAAGATACGCCACTTCGTCTACCTTCATACATCGATAGGCGGCACTGTTTACGCACAACACCCCTCAGTTCGCACTTTGCGTTGATGCACAGTGGACATCGGTCATACGAAGAGGCGTCAATTGACCCCACGCGACCGTTTACGTTAGAAGATAGTTTATATTTGTGTTTTTGAAAAATGGATTCTCGACAAGAATTACGTCTATTGAAGTGGTTAGAAGAGGTTAGTGATGAGGAAGAAATAGTTGGGGGGTGAAGAAGACGAGGAGGATGGCGGTGATGAAGAAATAACGCAAAATAACTCACATGATACCGAGCATGATACGGAGACAGAAGAAGAGTAGACATTTCGGAACATGACGATCTGTCTAGTAGTGAGGAAGACATTCCATTATCACAAATTAATTCAAGGTCAAAATTTTATCTTGCAAAAAAAAACAACTCCGCAATGGGAGAACCGAAATAATTTATAAATGAAATAATAATAATAATAATAATAAATTTGTTTTTATTGTTTCAGAGTATAACTTTGTTATTTATTTGTATTATTAAGAAGAGTTTAGTTTTGTTATTTTGAAGAGTTTTTATGTTATGTTTTTCTAAAGAAAGACCAAAAACAAAGAATATGTTCCTATTTCAGTTATATACATTTTTAAACACTTTAATAAAGATATTTTTAGTAAGGTTTATGTTTTATTGCACCATTTTACTTGCAAAAGATTCGCGCATTGGTAAATATAAGAAATTCGATTTTGTCTCTGACGGTTTCATGACCAACGCGATCGCAAAAATGACCTTTTTATACTAATTTTTCAGTTTTTCCCCTATTTTTTCGAAGGAAATGGCCATTGGCACGTACAACTCTGGAAAACATTTAGTTTTGATGTCCTGGACGCAATAAACACAGCCTCAATCAAATTCTAGCGACAAGGTATCGTGACCCTCTCTTGAGAGTAATAATTAATCTAATTTAAACAAACCTGTATATCTTATAATAAGCGAGATCCCCATCCTAGAAATATAGTCTGGGACACCCTGTATATATTAAAATTACCAAACAAACATATCAGCACTCGCGAAACATTTATACAACAAAAATATATTTACATAAAATAAATTTTGAGAAAGTAAAAATAGTATCTACATTAATAAAAGAAATATTAGTAAGTTAATAAAAATTATATTTTAATGATTTTATTCATAGAATTTCTTTCACCTTAAGATATAATTTTAGGTATACGCAGCTTTTAAGGGTATCTTTGGTGTTTTTATTTTCATTTACAAGCCCCCCTGGAATTATCAGCATTTGTAAAGTTAATACCTCGTACATATATAAATAATTTGAAATGATGTGGTTTTTGCAACAGATAAAGAGATTCCCTATAATAGAAGTTAATATTTTTGTACATTAATAAAGATGAACTTTTTTTAAATCTAGTTTTATTATCTTTTGACGTTTTTGCACATGTTCAGTGTTACAGTTTTAATCGATCAACGCCCGACTGCACTTAATTACCGTTTCAACCCCCTAAAGTGTGAGAGCAATAACAACTTTTTAAACGTAGATGTGATAAATGATTAAAGTATGACATGATCATTTTGTTCCGAGCTAAACGAATGAGATTTTTCGTTGTGTCGGAAATCAGACGGTATAAGCCCTAAAACTAATTTAGTGCTGTATTAACAAAGGAGGTAAACGGATATTTGAGAGGGTAACAAAGGTAAACCCCTTGATATTCAATAAAAAAGTTTTGGAAAGACGCAGACCAATAACAATACACGCTGCTCGTAACAAAGAGATGTTTCTAGATAATCTCAAAAATATGTAGTTTGATGTCAGACATATGAAATAAAAATGGACGTTTGCTTTTCATAACTGTGGTAGGTGGTTGCTTAGATAACAACCACATGAGGCGTTTAATGTTAATTATAAAAGATTTATAGATTACATCGTTTTATTATCTGCAAAAAAAATTTGACGAACTTTTCTGTGCTGTAGGTAAAGTGTAACTAAATGTAACACGATATTTAGGTATAAAACAATAAATAACAAAATTCCAACTGTACTGTTTATAAGGGCATGATTAGAGTTATTTAGATATTTATACTGATTATGTCTAATATTAAAATCGATAAATTAACTAAATAAAATACGATAGTCTAGCAAGATAAACTTACAAGCTTACAACTCGATTACATAATACAGAAATTTGTTTACATTTAGGTATAGTATTTCAAGGGGTGATATCGTCTTGTTAAATTTACATATATGACCCAAAAAACGATAATATTATTCTGCTTATAACTTTCTTATTTACAAACAAATTTTTACGGTTTTTGGCCTAAACCTTAATCACAACATAAAAGTGTTATAAAAAATTGCAAATGTTTTTTTCTTAATTAAAAAACAAATGTTGCGCTGATCTTAAAACTTTCTTTTATTAAAAACAACGCTTTGAAATTACAAAAATCCATTAGTCTAATTATTAAACAAAATTAAGAAACTTAAGCTTATTAAAACGATGAACAGTTAGTCAATTTTGTGCCATTTTAAAAACATATTTTAATTAATAGTGTCATGAGATTCAAATGACCCTTCTATAATTTTTATTTTTAGGTTTGGGTATGAATGAAAGACGCACGATAATAAATCGCGAATATAATATGACGCCTTAATTCAACAAAACTGAAATCGTGGATAATTTGTTAACCATGATGAGTCTAAAGCGATTATTGTAAAACAAATTATAAGCCCGATTGCATAAAGGAACACTGGTTTTAAAATACAAGTTAATCTCTGAAACTAGACAACATAAGCGCCAACTATGCTGCGATTTTTTCTAGTTCTAGGGTTAACGTGGTTTAATCTTGAGGTTATACTGGGTTCAACTTTTATGCAATCGTGCCATATTAAGGACAAACAAACGCTATAAGCAAATACCAGAGCCAGCGAAAGTCATTGGCGAAGGGCATTGGCGAAAGGCAAGGGTGATGGGACCACAGGTCCAGGGCGTTGCGCTGCGAACGGCTCCAAAACAAACGCTCAGATACACATACATGAAGTCAGTGCCGTAAGCAGGGGGGTTAGCGAGATATTTAACATTTTTGAAAATTGACAAAAATCGGCTTTTTGCTATAATTCGAAAATTAAAAAAGATATCAAAAATGTGTTTACGACAATAAATTCCTCTCGAAAAAAGAAATCGAGACTACGTAATTGTTTTTTTTTCTATCTTTGATAATAACCGAGATACCCCCCTGTATGGGCATCGAAAATAGGCCACCCTGAACATAGACCGTCTTTTGGAAAATTCATATTGAATACGTTATACTAATTTATTTATGTTTTAACAATTGACAGCAAATAACTCTGACATTTGTTACTACAGAAATTATTGTTTCTATTGTCAAAGTCGGGGCCTACTCCAAAAAAACTAGGAAATTCCTACACAACGCTTATAAGAATAAGTAAAATGTAAATAACAGAAAATATTCATTTTAGGTATAGGTAAGTCTAAGTAGGTATAAAGAAAAGTTGAAGAAAAACAAAAATGCAACAAAATGAAGTAATAATATACAGGGTGTTCCATTTGAAAAAATAAAGTTATTGATCTTTGAAAATTGGGAAGTTGGCACATCTATAAGAAACACCCTGTATAATATAAATTAATTTTGATGTATTTAGACTATGACTACACCTTTTGACTTTGTATGTACAAAATATCATTTGCCAATTATTATTCATAACGTTGTGCACTTGACAAGTATTATTGTACCCTGTTTTTCTGGAAATTCAAAGATTTTTTGAGATAAATTGGCAACGTCGCAAAAAAAAAAAAAAAAAAAAATTACTGTAATATGGAGATTTTCTTGCTGAATTCGATTATGCAAAAATATACTGGGTGTTCATTAAAAAAAAAAAAATACCTTTCTTGACGCCCCACTTTCATGAAACACCCTGTATACTTGAAACTAATTTTAAAACATGCACGTCTGAAAATACTATAAGTTTCATTTAAAACTTTTTTTTAATAGCTTGACATTAAGGGTAATAATGGACTTTATCGCACTATTGACGCACCCTGTATATGGGTCGTGCAAAAAAGCAAATTTTAGGTTTAAAAAGGGCGGTTAAAGAATTAAGAAATTAAGGATTACAAAATTTAAAAAAATTAATTTATGTATGCAGATTTGATAATCTTCATCAATATATTATATTTACAAGCTAGAAGACCTTACAAAATAAAAAACAGGTTTGATGAAATTGCATGATGATAGCACATTATTTAATGATAATGAAAATTTTAAATGAATATTATAAAAGTTTTACAGTCCAAGAAATTATTCTTCAGTTGAATAACTTAAACATGTCACAAATTTCGCTTAAATTATGTATATTAATTATGTATATTAATGATGTCAATATTACATAACAACCTGTTATTAATAAGTCAGTAAAATAAAAATTTTACAGGTAGCGGATCAATACTCTTCTTCATTCTTTATATATTTCCAATGCACAGTCCCAATTAAACACACTGTACATGTATGTTGGTATATGTATATAAACAAAACTAAAATTCACTTAAATTGTAATAACTCAAAATAATAAACAAAATGTATAGGATTTACATTCTAGTAACGATTATTGAGTGTTTAGTGAATGCAGAAACAGCCTCAATACTTATTTTGAAACTTTAATAAAGGGACGCCTAGTCTTACCCTGGGCGCCAAAAGAGTTAGCGCCTGATCTAGCAAATACCACATTTTTTCATACCATCCTTTTGCAGTATACTGTACCAGTGATGCTTCATTAACAAATTTTTATAGTTCTGCATCTTTTATGCCATTTTATAACACTTAATAAAGGTTGCTTCATATCTAAAGTTTCTAACTTACCGTATTTCAGTAGTAAGTAAAATAGTTTTAGTGAACAACAACTGCATATTTTATTTTACAGCATAATACAGTTAACTTGGGTTTTAGTACTGTGTCGAGCATAAAATTATTCTCTAAAACCATCGTAAAAATACTGGGAGAAAATTTGAACCGTTCACATTACTTTAGCTATCCACATACCAGTGTTCAAGTACAAAGATCTAACGACAAGTAACATTTACCATGTACGTAAACTCGACTTGAAAATCTATAAAACTGATGATGTCTCTGATAGTGTACGGTTAATATAACATCTGTAAGAAAAATATATCGTTCACATGGAGGAACTTAATGTAATTGCTACGTTGCGTTGTTATTTGGAAAAAATATTTGTTTTATCTGTTTGTACGATCGGATATTCTCATTATTAAGACAATAAACTCAGTTAGTCGGCTCGTTCACCTTAGGCAACGAATTTTTCTGTTGTACTACTGTGTCTAGTTTAAATAAAACGATAATTGAACAGGATGTAAATTCCAACAAATGTTTATTTTAAACATTTGTATGTTTAAATACAGTGACGGATTTTATTGTGGCTTAATTCTGCACAGTAAAATTAAACTTCTTTAAAATACACTAAAGTAAGACTAGCAATTAATTTTAAAGTATTAGGAAATAATAATTGAAGACCTTAGTGCAAGAAGGGGATATGTGCAAAAATGTAAAAAAAAAAAACTTGTACAGAAATGGGTTTTAAAATATGCGCTTTTCATATGGTGCAAATGTGGGATAAGTAGGGCTTATAGAAATTATTTTTCTAAGCCCTTCTTATCCCACATTTGCACCATATGAAAAGCGCAAATTTTAAAATCCATTTCTGTACAAGTCTTATTTTTTTACTTTTTTGCACATATCCCCTTCTTGCACCAAGGTCTTCAATTGATGAGCTTAAAATCCTATACGAATATGTCTTTTCCAGTTTCATTAAAAAAAAACACACACTTTTTCAAACTTTAAACTTGTGCGGACACGTTTAAGACATTAATTTTACCGACGCACTCTGTATGAGATAAAAATAATTGGAAAGAATTATACTGGATGTCCATGATAAAGGTTTACAGCACATGCATCTCATTTGTTATAAGACACACGAAGTTGGTTTAATTAAAGAAAATAATAATCTGAAATCAAAATTGTATTATCGTCTTTCGATCATCAGCTGTCAAAATGTTTTATTTTCGACTAAATTTTGTTAAACATCTCTTGTTTATTATAATGTGTTCTAACTTCAGAATTAAAGTTAATAGGATTGTTAACAGAATTTAATGAGATGAAATTTTTTTTCTGTCATTTAAATTACTTTTCTAACTCTTTAAAGAATATACGATTTTTTTTTGTGGCAGAAAGTTCTTATGTTCTATAACAGGAATGAAATCATTAGTAATATGTTAAAAAAAAAGTTGTAAATAAGTTTCCTATAGTTTTTTGTTTTGTTTTATATCTATCAGTTGTACGAAAGTACCTAATTTATACAGGGTGACAATACGTTGTATGGGTAACTTTGTTGGGCAGAATATCAAGACGAATTTAATGCCCCTTTAACATTTGACCTACAACTTCAACTTTTTTAAATATTTTGAAAACTAAAAACTTTCATCTAAAAAAACATAGTTCCGGAGCCACCTACGTTATAACCAAAATGTCGATTAATTCCTGTAGACAATTTTACGTAAAATTAGAAAAGAATACTAAAAAAATCATGGCAGACTCGATTTGTGAGCTTTTTTTTTAATGGCAACCATACTTGGCCATACGTTTATTAAAAAGCTTATATTTACATTACTTTTTTCAGAATTTGCGAAAAACTTAATTAATAAGGGTGCGTTGGATACCTCAATGGGTTTGCGTATCACATTACAAAAAAACCTGCCAAAGGTAAGATGTAAAATAAACAAAAAATTGGAAAACATAACTTCTAAACAAGTCTTTGTTTTAATTTAAATTTTTTTTTTGAATTAGCAGCTTCATAAAAAAAAGATAAAATATCAAAGAAAAACGAACCTTTAACATAATTATTTGAGCAACATAAGATAAGGAACTAAGGTTTTTAAATGAATGGCTTAGAACAATAGTTCAAAAACTGTGAGACGCGCCTCATTGGCGTAGTTAGCCTCCAGGTTTAGGGGGGGCTACAGCCCCAATTAACTAACATTAACCTTTTATACTACAGCAGCGTAGTTTCATACAATAAAACTTAGCATGAATATAAGTATAAAAATTGATAAATAGCCAAACGTTAAACAAAAAAGAAAGAAGTACGAAAATCATTACAGTAATAATTTATTATAACAAATTATTAAAAACCTTTTTTTTACGTTTAAAAATCATACAGTTAAAGAGCGACAAAAAATATATCAAGGCAATAACTTGTAAGGATGCCCAATAAATATCAGTTGTATTCTAGTTCAATATTTATTTATTGTTTTATTATGTAACTGAATTACCTATAATATTTTAATTTGTAACATTTTAATTGCAAGAAAAAGTAGATTATTATAATTTTTAAATTAAAGATGTTTTATAAGTAAAGAAAACAGAAAAAATTCATGGATAAAAAATTTAAAACATAATGCTTACTAAACTAGGTCCTTACGTTACAAACAAAAGCACAGTTTGGATTTGAACTTATTTATAAGTTCAAATTTATTTGGAAACAAATTCAGCAAGAATTTCTTCGGGAATCTGTTGTTTACAGTTTTACAGTTACAGATTGATTTAAAAAAAAATCGGAAGGTTTTTTTTCCTTTTAACCATTATAAAAGAGAAGACGGGTGTCACTACAATAAACAGAACTTCTGTTTTAGTCGCCATTAAATAAATGGATTAAACGGGGAACGCAATGAAAGTTGGTACAGAAAAGGGGGCTCAAATTAAAAAAAGTTGAAAAACACTGGCTTAGAATCGAAAGATACAGTGTCAGGATAAAATTACACGATAAGAAACTACGGGTGATCAGATTATGTAGAAAAAATTACACAAGGAAGAAATTACATAACCAAAATTAAACAGAAAAAAAATACACACGGACAAAATGTCACAAAGAAAAAATTACACACATTCAAAATTTCACACTGGCTCAATTACACATAGGTATTTATAAAAAAAGTTTTTATGATAAATTTTGACACTACTATTATTTGTAGCAATTATAAAGTGATAAATGTTTTACTGACTTGCATTTATCGTTTAATTTTTAATTTTTAACATTACTTACTTTTAAATCGATTAAAATATGTTGATATTTGGTGATCACATCAAATATTTAAACATTATGTGTACAAATTTTATTTTAAACCTATACCTATATTGTTATAAATATTAATAGCAAGTAGTATCATATTTTATCATAAAAATTTAACTAGATATTTAGATAAACATGTGAAATTTGGAATGTGTCTAATTTTTTCTTTGTAATATTTATTCCATATGTCTTTTTTTCCTGTTTAATTTTTGAAGCTTGTCATTTTTTCCTTGGGTAATGTTTACTATGTAATTTTTTGACGTGTAAAGCTTATGTAATTAAATCATGTAATCTTAAAAAACAGCAAAATCATAGAAATTTGGCGGTACATCATAACAAAATAATTAGCAAATCGAAAATTACAACAACCATCGGTTATAAAAACTTTTTCAAATGATTAATATCACTACAAATATTATACTTAAATAATGAAAATGAAAACAACTCGAAAATAATGTTAACATATGTTAGGAATTTCGTTTAGGTATTTACAAAACTAGAACTACATATTTAAGCTTAAAAGATTAGTTTCCTTAAATGATAAGTTTTTTATTGTACTATTTTGTGACATTTTAATTAAGCATCACTGGTGATTGGCCAAAAAGTTTAATGCTATTACCCTGAACTCAGACAATAATTCATTTAAAAAACAAATGAAGTGTAATTGCTAAGGTCGCGTAATCTAAAGACAATTTTAAAAATTTGTTTTAAACACAATATTAATGATTTTACTGTAAATAATTGTTTTCCAATCAGCAAATGAATTTTGAAAAGGGTCTGAGCTTCAATACATTTTTCAGCGCGTATTGTATTATAATTAATATTCAACCTAAATACAAACAAAGGTCAGAGTAAACAAAACCTTCGAAAAAGCCCCTGTAAATTATTTAGAACGAAAAATACAAACAAATTAAGTGGCTGACAGCCACACGCGTTATTCCAACGCGACCAAATAATCGAATCGAAAACAATCTTCGGTCAAACAAGAGTTCGTTAACAGATTTAATAATTAAAAGCGCCATGAATTTTACGCCCCATTTAATTAAAGAAGTTCACGTTACGGACGAATTAGGTATAGACTATTCATTAAAAGTAGGAAAAGCCATATTCAACGCCCACTGCAACATGCGCAATTTGTCTAGTAGTTGAAATATTTTGGGATCGGCGTTCTTTCAATGAACCTTGACTACAACTGAATGAGCGAAATTGCTTAAAACGAGTAGCTAACACAGATCTTAACTTCATTCAAGCCGAAGCACACCTGAATATCTCTCCGAATTAATGAACAGCCGCATGTGTATCAGAACGACTTCATATGCATAATGCGGCGATAACTAGATACAGGAATGTAGCCACTCTCTTGGCGGTTCGTTCGGAACAAACGTTCGAACCGACCTCTTATATCTGATTTATCGTTTCGTTAAAGCCGCATGCAGACAATGTATATTTGGTCCGATACTTACGGTAAATATGGAGATGCGTTTATTTAAAACTATGTAAAATAGTGGAGAATATTTAGAAAAAGGATTACTTCAACAACGACGCGTTTTGAAAACTAGAAACGATCTTAATATCATTAATTATTGTCGGAAAGCTGTGAGATAAGATAGGTAGACCCGACCTTTTTTATGGCGGGCAACTGCTGGGATCCACGAAACCATAACAGATGCACCTTTGATTAAAAAGCAAATTATTCGGGACTAACTAGTTATCTAAAAAGTAAAAATAAACACATTTTTATCGTTCCTCAACAAGAAACTATTACCCAACTAACTCAGTTCATTTCGGTATCACTTATAAAATGTGTTAAATATAATGTCAGTAATTTGTAATAAAACGAGATTAATGTGCAAATCTTTTAAAACGAATCAAAAATAATTTTAAGTACTAAAAATTAAGATAAAATTGTTTCGTGGTGTGTCAAGTTTTTTTTTTTTAAAAGCAGTATAGTATCTTTATCAGTATTTTTATGGAAAACGTTGCCGTATTGGTGTATGTATAGGTAATATACAGGGATGCGCAAAAGTATGGAAACAAACAAATATCTAGAACACTATTAAAAATATTTCAATGAAATTTGGTATTTGACCGTTATCGTATATTCCGAATTCGATAAAAATATTGAGGTTGCGATACGACTTCCGCTTCAACCGGAAACGGACTCAAACTTTGAAATTTTAAATGGAACACCCTGTATATTTTTATATTTTTGGATTCCTCTTTAAATTTACTTCAAAAAATGTTTAAGGTTGTATGGGGCTTAAGTCGACCGTTTTCGTTAAAATCACATTTTTATGAAAATTTTGAGCTATACAGCATTGTTAAAAATTTTCAACATTTAAGAACTTTGAAATTGCAAGTAATTTTTTTTTTTTAAGTTTATGTTGACAATAAGCTTACTAACACTTTGCACAACGTACATTTAAAAAATATTATACAGGGCGTTTTTTACGCTTGTTCAAACTTGTACAACTTTAAACATCGATAACTCATTTTTCTTAAATACAACACCCTATATATTTTTACACATTCTTATAGAAAATTGATTTCTCTTTCGAAAACATAAAGGCTGTTTTTCACCTAAAATTGATATTTTCCGAGATATCGCGATTTTATTGTTAATTATTAGGGCAACGTAATATTTTCAAGTAGGCTATGAAGAAAGACAGTGTTAATTTAAACAATTGAAAAAAAAAAAAAAGAAGAAACTTATAAATTTATCTTTTCCGTACAAATTTTTGACATTTTTGTTAACGAATTTTACCATTATTACTTTTGAATTAAGATTTTTTTAAATTATTTATGCATTTTTTTGTTGGACCAGTGTGATGACAAATACTAAATCCTATAAACTATTTTTTGCGTGTTTGCAATACGACTTTTGGTTTAACCGACCCAACCCTAACCTTTTTTTAAATTTAAACATAAGGCAGGTCAGTTACTATTTTTTTTAATCAGCGTTTTTTTTTTCGCGTACCTAATACTTTATCTATTGGTTTTATTATGACTTTGTAAACGATCAAACTCAATTGTATGAACAATATTTTGGCCCTGATAAGGACCGATTAATTTTTGCCAAGTCGTGTGATACGAAGCGCTCAAGGTTTCTTCTCGGTCTTCTTGGGCAAGAGGACGCATAACAGAAAATATTGCGAATTTATAAAAATTAACAAAATAGGGAATAAAAAAATTTAATGGATACGATGCTCGAAATGACCACCATTTACTTCTTGGCAGTAGGCTAACCTATGCCGAAATTCCGTAAGAATGTTTAAAACCACATCTGGCGAGATTCTTCCAAGTTTTTTTGTTATTCGGTTTCTCAGTTCGCCTAAATCACCAAATGGGTGTGCATAAACATTAGATTTTAAATGTCCCCCAAAAAAGAAAGCTAATGGAGTTAAATTCGTTAACAAAAATGTCAAAAATTTGTACGGAAAAGATAAATTTATAAGTTTCTTCTTTTTTTCTTCTTTCAATTGTTTAAATTAACACTGTCTTTCTTCATAGCCTACTTGAAAATAATACGTTGCCCTAATAATTAACAATAAAATCGCGATATCTCGGAAAATATCAATTTTAGGTGAAAAACAGCCTTTATGTTTTCGAAAGAGAAATCAATTTTCTATAAGAATGTGTAAAAATATACAGGGTGTTGTATTTAAGAAAAATGAGTTATAGATGTTTAAAGTTGTACAAGTTTGAACAAGCGTAAAAAACGCCCTGTATAATATTTTTTAAATGTACGTTGTGCAAAGTGTTAGTAAGCTTATTGTCAACATAAACTTAAAAAAAAAAATTACTTGCAATTTCAAAGTTCTTAAATGTTGAAAATTTTTAACAATGCTGTATAGCTCAAAATTTTCATAAAAATGTGATTTTAACGAAAACGGTACAACCTCAAACATTTTTTGAAGTAAATTTAAAGAGGAATCCAAAAATATAAAAATATACAGGGTGTTCTATTTAAAATTTCAAAGTTTGAGTCCGTTTCCGGTTGAACCGAAAGTCTTATCGCAACCTCAATATTTTTATCGAATCCGGAATATACGATAACGGTCAAATACCAAATTTCATTGAAATATAATTAATAGTGTTCTAGATATTTGTTTGTTTCCATACTTTTGCGCATCCCTGTATAGAACAGAATGTATATTTTCAAGTGTCTCCTGTTTTTTTTTTTTTTTTTAATTTACACGTTTATCCCGTTTATCAAAACTTTTTTATCAATGATAATACTTAAATTATGACTTAATCCAACTACTGCTTAATCAAAAGGAATTTTAATAAAAATATTTTACTTATGGTGTCCCAAATTTTCCTAAACAATATTAATCAAATTATTGTCCCAGCTCAAGTCTCGACCGATAGTTTTAAATGTTGCTACTAAAATTAATGTTTACTTTTATATTAATTTACGATAACTAAATTATTATTGTGTAAATCGGTGATTCTCAACCTGTGGGACACGAAAATATTGGAAATCAAGAGCAAACAAAACTGTTTATTAAAATTTTTATTTTCGACTCCTTTTGCCTTTTCAGGCGTCAGTGTAATTAGTTCTAGGTTTCTGTACCCAATTACAGTGTTGAGTTGTTTATGTTTTTCTTTAATTCATTTACCTATCTTGTCCATGAAAATGATAAATAATAATGGGCTTATGCTGTTTCCTTCTTTTATTCCTTATATATTCTTAATTCATTTGATTGTTGTCCTGCAATTTGTACTTTAGCTCTAACTGTCTAATACGCGCGTTCATTAAAATGTTAGGTATTTCTATTTCTCTCAATAAAATTGTCAAAGTGTGTATAAAAACATGTGCAAAATGTTTACCAAGATAAAAACATCGATGGTTTTTTTAAATTCTTTTATGCTAGTAACTTTAAAGTTGACATATTACATAAGTTTTTGATGATAGACAAAGAAATGTCTAGAGTCTAGTCTAGACCAATGGTGTCCAAAGTGGGGTCCGCGCACCCCCAGGAGAGAGTTAAATAGTTTTTGGGATGCAGTGGATTATTCTTACTAAATTATGCTGTGATTATGGATCACAGCATAATTTGAATAATTTGAAAATAAAACTGTTGTATTTTTTTAATTTTGGGGTGCGCGCTAATCCTGCGCCAATAAAGTTAAGGTGCGCGACCAAAAAAGTTAGGAGACCGCTGAGCTAGACAATAAGAAAGTTGTTTCAATTATTTGATTTTTGTTGAATGTCGCTTATATTGGGTGGGTTCTTTACATCACTGCAATATTATGTCTCATTTTCTAAACACACCACAAACATCTTCTTAAGGTACACCAAATTCGATCAATTATACGAGTACAATAATTGTTTGGTGTAGATAAAGACCTTAAAATTTTTAGCATCAGAAGCAACGGCTTCTTCACTGAAAAGCTGCTAGAATAGTGGGATTTTCACCATATGGAAGATATTGTCTCCTTCTTAATAGTTACAGCAAAGAAAATATTTTTCATCTCCAATAACCATCGTACGGAGACATGTTTGTGTTTTTTTCCAGTTAAGAGATAAATACCTTTTTTTTTAAATTTGTTTTTGACAAGAAAAGGTTCTACTCTCTTCACTGGTTAATTTTATTTCAATTATTATTTTTAAAAACTTCGATTGGGAATTATTTTATTTTTTATTATTAAATGATAATACCTGCATATAAACCACACGACAAAGAACAGCATCGCTTAACTTTTTTATTTCGATAGTCATCATTATTCGTTTAAATATAATTATACTAACGAGTGTGTAAGAAAAACTAAAGTCATGGTATCTTGCTGTTTATGCCAAGCTTAATGATAAGGTTGCCTCCAGACACAAGCACTAATATTACAAATATAATTAACAGCTTCATAGTTATGTATTTTGTGATATGAATTACAACTCTCTCCAACAAATTAATCTTATTTATTGTGATTAATAATAATTTATAATCACCGCTCTGCACCTTCTTATCTTTCAGCTGTCAAAACTTCTCAAAGATAACATCAATTTTAGTTCGATATTTATATCGTGAGAAATTTATTGTCGTTATCAATGTTCGACATATATCATATAATAGTCACCGAGATATACAGCTTGTTTCAAACCATATGTTACAGTTGTAAATTTACCTTGTTTATTATTGGATTTAAATAGTTTATTAAATAAGGAAAACTGTGATCTTAGGATATTGTCTTGGTTTTTATTTAGAAAATTTATTTATAATTTATAGTATAAATTATCATCATCAATATTAATAATGACTAGTTTTTACTATACGATAAGTGCTCATTTTTAATGAAAAGTATTAAAAATTTTTGATAATAATTTAATTTCTGTGGGCCCTTGACACTTGGGGGCCCAGGGTTTAAGCCCTATTAGTCCCCACGTAGATACGCCCCTGCTCCCAGATCTCCGGGCCTAACCTCTTTTGTATTTTTCAATAGGGAACTATACAAGATACAATTTACAAAAATAAAGCCACATAAAGTTGATGATCTGAACACCAACATTCGAGCAGCTATAGCAGATATCAGACATACTTAATACTTTATTAAAAGTGCAAATTGATATATTAAAACCGTGTTAACTGTTTGTTTCAGACAATGATGGCCATTTGTAGAATTTTCATTAATATTATTATTAATAAAATTTATACTTAGTCACTTTAAATATTATCTAATTAGGTTATTAATAATATCCACTAAGTAATTTAGTTGTTATTGCTTAATTAAATTATTTTTACTGGTTATTTCAATTGTTTCTGATAATGGGATATGGAGTAAAAAAACTTGACAATTTTCTATGAATTCAAGGCAGCCAGCCTTATGCTGTGTAGTAATAATTTCGGTTTTCCGCAAATTCTGAGAAAAGTAATAAAAATGGATATGATAGCTCTTACATTTTTGAAACAAAAAGAATAACCCTTTTAATGAACACATGTTTGCCATTATAATAAAGTCAAGTTTGGCTTATATCTTAATATCGAGTGCGCCATGACTTTAACAATTTTTTTTTTTATTATTCTTCATAACAAATAGTTCTTTTGTATGTTTTTCTAAAATGAAAAACACCGTCCAAGGCAATAAATATTAAAATAAAAGATTGGAATTGAGAGTGAATCTTTTAGACTTTTAGCATAACATTTTTAAAAATCATTCGCAGTGAAATTTTATAAAAGCTTTTTTATTGCGTTAAATGTTTTAAAATTAAACCTTTGTAAATATTTTAATTAATTAATTTTGTCTAAACAACCTGTTTAGCGAACACACGATAAAAAACACCCGATTTACGCTTTTTATTGTGTAAGGAATAAGGGATGTAATAGGTACATTATTTTATTATTTCATATTAAACAGAGTTTCACTGGCAAACATTTTAATACAAATAAGAGGAAAATAGCGGAACGGCCATAATTTTAAAGGTGATAAAACGACTTGAACCATAAGTTGACAATAAAATGTATTTGTATATTTAGGCAGACAGATTATTTCTATTTAATAATAATAGATCAAAACATCGTAGAGTTAAGTGCCCTAATATGGAACAGTTACCAATTATGGAATACATCAGTTTTATGACAATGAATAAGCGATATCTGTTGAAAAGTATATGTACCTATTTGTACATTGATCACACATTCCCAAATGTAGAATAGTTAAAAAATATTCACTAGATTACATAACAGATTCAAATATATTTTTGACGTGCTACTGAGTTTTTAGGCTAAATCTTGCAGTGCAAAATATTATATGCTAGGGTAAATGATATAAAATATTTTATTGCATGTTTATTTAGCATGAGCCTTTACATTTCAATTAAATAGACCAAAATTTTGATTGGAGCCATTTCATGTTTTACATATACCGATTTTTGAAATGTCACATTGATGCCTAATATGGAATACACAGAGGTGCCTTTTAATGAATATGATTATGGTCACTAAGTACAGCAATATGGGTTCAGTGTCAAAAGTGTCAGAAATGGGCAGACGAAAAATGTGCAAAATACCCAAAAAAAACAATTCTATTGTCCTACCTGTAAAAAATAAATAAATTATCAACATTTAGTTCGAATGACACATAAATTATAATTTAATATACATAAATAACAGAGTTTTGGTTTGGTTTAAGTAATAATGCAAATCAGAAAGAAATAAAAGATTAATCTATGAGCAGTTGTTTATTTTAATGTATATTTCCTATATAATTCTATATTCCATATTAAGAACCCCTAGTATTCCATATTAGGTTCCCCGGGAGCTTAATATGGAATAGTAGTAACATTTAAAAAAAATTGCTATATAAGAAATATCTACCGTAATGTCGTACCAGAATTCGAGTAATGTGTTGCGTATTCATTACAAATTCCTTATAATTTGTTTTGCAAAATTTTGTTGAATAAATGTGAATATTATTGCCGAATACAAAAAAGTATACCATATTAGGGCACTTTACTCTACTTTAATAAATAAAACCATCTCATATTTATTATGTGCCACAACAAAAATATGTTATCCCGTAACAAACGTATTTAACTGGTTAAGTATTACTTTTAAACGTACCTTAAATGTATATCCCTTTCAAGTAACTTAAATCCAAATTTCATGTTTCATACAACAACAAAACTTACCTTTCATAAATTATGCTTTTATAATACTTAAATTTTAATCCCATGTACAAGGGATGCAATATGAGACTACAAGTAGTAATACGCTTAATTTAAAACGAGCAACCACTTGATTCACAACCATGGGATTTTAATTTTAATTACTATCGTTTTGTAAAAAATAGACCAACATATTTCTGGGGCTTGTTATACTGGTTGTAGAACGCGTATAATTTATTTCAATACATTCCTATGGGACATATTTATTACGTATGTTTTAAAAATTGTCGCGGCAGTTATACCTTCACCATAAGTGGTAGAATCCGTTTTTTATCATCACACTCGGTTAGTCTTAATTAGCGATGTAAAATATGGACAAGCAATAAACGATTAATAAATTATGGACTTAATATTATTGCTACTTGGTTAATGAAGCTGAAATACTAAATAATATTGAAGCCGAGAACATAAGATGTTGCTTATTCTGCAAATAAAAAATTCGATTATTTTAAAAATATTAGCGTTTCTAAAAAACCTGCTTTAATTGTACCTACTTATCATTCAAATTTACTGCAATTTACCTTTATAAGTTTGTTTAGCATAATTAATTTATCCTCAATAAACACCAATAATTTTAGGGCACAGCTAATGTGATTCAATTTCGTATTTGTCATTGACTTCCATTTTTGTTTGATCTAGGCACTCTAGGCTACAAATATGGAAGTATTTTTATCACTGTGCGTACTTCGCGTTTTTCCATTGTTGAGAAATAGCAGAAATTGTTCACTTTGGCGGACAATCAAATGCAAACTGCTTGATAAAACTTTGTGAAAGTTTAACGTCAATGAAGACATTGGAAAAAACATTAGACAGTTCTATGGCCAACTTCATTCTTAATCCGCTCCGCTACTTATATGGCCGTCCCAATTGCTAATTCTTAATAATTTAGGTGGTGCTCTCAAAGAGAAATTCATTTAATTTTTTTTATGTCATTTATGTTAAAAATGTTAAGTTAATTCTGTTAAAGTCGATTAAATGTCAAAATCAAGATGTTTAAAGAATATTTTCATGAATATTTAAACCGATTGTTCTGATTTAATTCGCAAATGTCACAGTTTTTCGGTTTTACAACCCAAATAAGCCTACCGTCCTTTTGAAAGGACACCGCATAGTTACCTATATTATTTAATATTAGTTGACTTAAAATAGATTGCAGAACTCTCTTAGCTATTCAGAAACTTTACCGCTTACTATTAGTTTATTTTGAATCCATGTTATGTCTTTATGATAAAATTGTAGCCGACTTAAAGCTTTTTGAATTGGTGCAATTTTGTGAAGACACAGTTATAAATGTCTAGGTAAGTAAGTTTTAACAATTAGAAACTATTTATCCCATTGTAAGTTTGGGAATTATTGTAACTGAAATCAGGCTCACCCCCTTTTTTTTCTTTAGTTTTGAATTTAGACAAATGAAATTTTAGACATGTAACATTTGCAAAAAACTGGATTATTTGAACATGGGTACACTTTTGTTTCACTTCCGGTTTCGCCGGAAATGGCCATAACTTTGTTATTTTAAATGGAGCACCCTGTATATTTTTACATTTTTGGAAAGAGAAAACGATTTTGCATTTAACTGTACCATTTTGGTTAATTTTTATAACCTCAAATAATTTTTTGACAAAAATGAAATTTTTTATTAAGTGTGCCGTGCCCCGCATAAATTGAATTTTATTATGTCAAAAAGTGTCAGAAAAACGGTTTTGTAAATTTTAATTGACATTTGGGCTGCTTTAATAGACCTTAAAGGTTGTGAAATTGGTTTTTTGACAAAAAATCATTTTTTTTTTAAATATAACGATAGTGGCGCATGCGGTTATTTAAATAGAGTAATTTCTGGCGAATTCAACAATACCAATAACTTGGTATTTTTATTAGGAGCAGGCATTAAAAATTTCAAATGATTGTAAGATTTTGGTAAGATATCAGATATCCTAATAATCATAGTTGACTATGCCAAATGAAAACAAAACAAATGCTTTTTTTGTGTTTTTTTACAAAAGCGTTTTTCGGACACTTGTTGACAAAATAAAATTTAATTTATGCGGGTCACGGCACACTTAATAAAAAATTTAATTTTTGTCAAAAAATTATTTGAGGTTATAAAAATTAACCAAAATGGTACAGTTGTAACCAAAATCGTTTCCTCTTTTCAAAAATGTAAAAATATACAGGGTGTTCCATTTAAAATAACAAAGTTATGGCCATTTCCGGCGAAACCGGAAGTGAAACAAAAGTGTACCCATTTTCAAATAATCCAGTTTTTTGCAAATGTACATGTCTAAAATTTCATTTGTCTAAATTTAAAACTAAAGAAAAAAAGGGGGTGAGCCTGATTTCAGTTACACCCGGTATATGTAAATAGACAGATGTTATGAAAATGTAACCTAAAATTATATAAGCACTATTTAGAAAATACTGATAAAGTTGCTGTCCTTTTAAAAGGACGGTATAGGATTTTAAACTACTGTTTCTTATTTCTGGTACCTATACTCCAAAAAAAGTATTTATTAAAAATTTTACCGTTTTTTTTTTTTTGTTTACAACTGATTAGGTAATTATTCCTTAGATATAACTTTAAGACAAGAACCCTCCATATGGTTGCCCTTGCATGAGAAGAAGATATCGATGCATTTGCTTCTGCGACATCCGTAGTTATTCTACTCCCCAATATTTTATTATCATTGCACTATGACCTGCTGTATCACATCTTTTTTGACCATTTTTTTTACGTCAATCCTACTATTGCAAAAACTAAAAATAGACGACTCAAGGATACTGGCACAATTAGAAAAAAACCGTCCTTTAAAATATCCACTTATAGATTCTTCGCAAGTTAAAAAAAAGACAGGGGAGCTTTAAATTTTTTGTCTTCACATGGAGAATATATTGCAGTATGCAAGTGGCAGGACAATAGTGTTGTAACGATGGCCTCGAATTGCACACCAGTAAACCCAATAAGACAAGTCAGTAGATTTTTTCAAAAAAACAAAAAAAAAAGAATTTCGATTGAGCAACTACAAATAGTCCGCCTGTATAATGAAAATATGGGTGGAGTCGACAGAAGCGACCAAAATATTAGTTTGTATAGAGTTTCAATAAGGGCAAAAAATTGTATTTTCCTTTATTCGCACATTACATTGATACGGCCATGCAAAATGCGTGGTACATTCATGGATGGTGGAAAAATGTACCAATTATCTTTCCCTAGAATTGTGACTATAGGTTTACCAGAAATATACAAAAAGTCTGGAAAAAGAGGGCCATCTAAATCTCAAAACAGTGTGCATGAAGATTCCAAATATGATAGACTTGACCATTTGGTAGTGCACCAAAAAAAAAAAAAAAAAACACGATGTGGGGTTTATCATGAAAAAGTGCAAAGTAAGTGTATCAAGTGCGTTATTGCTTTTTTCCATGTAAAAGATGCTTTTTGTTTTATCACACAAAATATTAATATAAAATTATAAATAATTCATAATTTTTTTACTTGCACTTTTTTTAATTGTATATTTTAAATGTCTTATTATAATAGTCCAAAGTCCTACCGTCCTTTTAAAAGAACGGCAGTTTTTTCAAAAAGTAAAATTCTTGCAAACTTTTTTTTCAAATAAAAAGTGTCAAATTAGCTAATTAACAAGGATAACCAAAAAAATTTCATAAATCAATTATAAATAGTTTCAGGATTATCTGAGATAAGAGTGCGTAAGAAAAATCGCAAATAACAGCACAAGACTGGATAGCGTTTGTTTCTCGACCTCTGGTTAAAACGGAATATTTTTTTTCTACTTCGAATGCGAGGTAAGAAGAAGCAGTCTAGATGTGCCTCTCAGAATCGTTATTATTTTACTATGTTCAACAGGAAATTCAATAACCCAAATTGAAAATTTCGCTATCATATTTTCTATCTCGCCTATACCCACAATAATATGTAAACCTACGCTTTTGCGTATTCGCCTATCACTAGCAATCATATAATACATAATACTATCTTCATAATATATCTACACAACTCAGAAATTCGCGCTAGAAGTTGTTGAATTTCTACCGGATGATAAACGTACAGAATGCTTTTGTCAAACGTCTTACTACCTTACAGTATTCATATCCTTTGCAATGTATCTTTCGTTATAGAAATTCTTCAAACTGAGCAACATTTAAGAATTTTGAATGCGTATGCTTAAATTGTACTTTTGCATTAAATTGTACTGTTTTATACAAACATAAGCCAAGCTATAACGTTTTTCCTACGACAGTACATCAAAATATTGAAACATTATTATAATTTATTAGGTTGGTATTTTGTTTTTAGCTTTAAAAATGCAGTAGAAATTCGTTTGAAATTTAAATAGACAATAAATTAATTAACTCTTTGACACTAGCTACATTTAAAAATATTATACAGTGCACGTTGCACGCTTGGGCAAACTTGTAAAACTTTAAACATCGTAACTCATTTTTGTTAAATACAACACCCTATATTTTTTTACACAGTCTTAATAGAAAATATAATTGTCCTTCAAAAACATTCAGCTTGTTTTATATTTAAAATTTATGTTTTCTGAGATATTACGATTTATTGTTAATTATTAGGATAACGTAATATTTTCAAGTAGGCTATGAAGGTAGACAGCGGTAGCAAATAAGTTATTATACGAATTGTTGACATTTAAAAAAAATTAAGGTAAATATAACATTACGTTTAAATCTCCTAATTTAAAAAAAAATTGTTTGTATCCTCATGTAAATTCAACAGGTACCTGTGGTTATTTAAGAAAACATCGCAGTAAAATTAAAGTGGCTCCGATTACCGCAATACCCTTCAACATAACACTACAAAACTGTTATCATAAAAGCTTTGACAAATTTCCTTTATTAACAGTTCATAAAAATATTTCGGCTCGATAAAAGTAAAGTTTTTACCCCTCGTGAGTTACTCTGTATTGTTAAAGTGTTAAATTTAGTAGAAAATCTATTAAGTTAGTACCTCTTAGCGGCTTGTCTCCAATAAACTGCTCGTATACCCGCATAAAACTTAATTACTACTTCCACAGAAGTGCAATGTTATGGATAATTATGTATTTTACACCTTAATAACCGAATTGCGTTGTAAATTGACCATAACTAGCCTATAAAGCTACGTTAAGTATCAAGAACTGGGTAGGTAGGTATTTAATTACAGTGGGATTCAGTTTTCATGTTAACACAGCACCTTTAACACGATTTTTTATAAAGTTATAGACAAGAGGCGTTTTAAAATGTATAGGTATGTAATAACTGTTTGCTAGTAAACATTGTAAATTATTTAGTCGTGTTTGTTTATTTTAAATTTTAAAATTGCAGTTGCCTCACTGCTTAACGAGAAGCGAGTGGTTTTTTGATAAACTAGGGTTGCAATTCGACATGAGGGGGCCCTTTTGTGTGATTTATTGGAAAGTACGGTTTGAAAAGCAACTTTAATTATTGCACTATGTTTTCGTCCTTTATTTATCAGAAATCGAATTACATTGCAAGCAATTACAGTATTATTGCTGTTACAAAAACTCATAAACGTTTTATGTTACAAAAAAAAAAAAAAGCTTATCATGTTACGCAGATAGAAAGAAAATTGTTGAACAAAACCAATGTATCACCTATTTTCATAAAATAAGTTAAGATTGTGTCATACGATTATTTTTGTGCACAATAAGAACATAATTCCCTGTATAATACCAGTCACAGTTACTTTTTGATGACCTAACATATAATATTAATTGTCATGAAGACATTCTAAAGCTTTACTGTAATATTAGGGGGTATTTTTTATTCGTATAAAACATAATTTTGTTAAATATTTTCAATGTTATATTTTAATAAAATCGAGTTTTTCTCCAAAACGATGGCTCCTATCAAAAAACTTTAAGTTACTAAAAATGTATATTTTAGACCTACCTATCCGACTGTTACAATAAAAAATTGAAATTACGATCGACAAAAAAAAACAGCAGGTTTTTTCTCTGCTATTATCGATTGTAGCGCCCCCTATGGTGGGATTTCGCTCAAACTTATGTATAAGAATACGCTTGCCTATTGTAGAATACGTGCCAAATATAAATGTTGTAGATCAAAGCGTTCTAGATTTATCAATAAAACAACAATTTTTCAACCCCTCTTCATGGGGCTGTAACTTAGCAACGATGCAACTTTCTATAAGGCATGATGGGCTAAATCGTCCTATTTTTCAATGTAGATTGACAAGTAGAAATTATGCTACATCGTTCAGAAACACCCTGTATATGTCATTACGTGTGGAACATGTCCCTTATGCGAATCAAGTTTCACTAAATGTAATTATCTGAAATAAACGAAAATGCAACCTAATCGGATGCAGTTTAACTAATCTGTAACATTCAAACCACACATAACGTGCGCTATTTTGTATCAAATACTGAAAGCATTAGTTAGAAACTGTTTCCACAGAAACTAATCGAGTTAGAAATGCAGAGTTCTGTTGAAACAAGATCCTTGCTTTAGCATCCTAGATACCTGATGTGCAATCTGGTCCATTAATTATTACTCGCAGTACAGAGTAATTATATTGGAAATTACGGTCATGCATACTTAATGACGTATTCGCTAATTAGAGATGAATTTGAAGAGCTTTTAAAACCGCTAAGCGCGTCGTCGCTGCCTTAACATGTTCTCTTCTCGCTGAATTATGAAAGGTTTAATTCTAAAATAATCTAGACACAGTTTTGTGAAGCGCCTAACTAATATGTTATGAAGTGTGTTTTAGCGAAATCTAAACAATGCTTTATGCAAAATAAATAAGATTCCCTGTAAGGCAGCTCCAATAAGGTTTTGTACTTACAGAAAGGCCAAAAAAAAACCAATTACAATTTTGAAAGCTAACACCTTATGTAGTGTGTAGGTACGTTTCTACAACTAAAATTCATTTATACTTTTCTCCAAACGTATCTACAGGGTTTGCCAAATAGGAGGACAACCACTGGGATTTCATACGCGATATGAGATACAAAGTTGAAATAATCAGGTATACTGTTCTCATGATTAAATGCCACTTTGTATTTAAAAAAAAAAAGTACTAGATGGGTTTACTAATTTTTGGCCTAGGAGCTAAAACACCAAAATATTCAGTGAAAAAAAAATGTTTTTTTCGACCTGTTTTTCTTCTGGTTAAGTAGGCTTTTTCCAGCAATATTCAAGAGCTTTAATAATAGTCTTAACGAGCCAATTCGTCCTACTCTTTAAACTAGGCGTTATGGCAGCAATTTCGTACGTGTACTTTTTACCAGCATACAATTTTTTCATGTTTGGAAACAAACTGAAGGCCAAAGGGGCAAAGTCTAGAGAGTATTTGCATGATGAGGCACTTCGAAGCCCAATTAATGGTTTTAGCCATCACAATAACAAACTTTTTTTTTAATCTGTTGAATAAGCTAGTTCAATATATATCATGTTATGTGTTGAGGAGTAATAAATAATTAGGGAAATGTGAGGGATGGTGTGGCGTATGGTGTTTAGCCTTCCTCACTAGATGTTACGTGTATGTCCTGTGGTAACCTGCGTTTTAGCCTTTTGGGTATTTTTTTTTTTTGGTATCGTATAAAGCAGCATTTTCCCAATTTACAAACATCCTGTGCATTAAAAAAAATTAATTGGGTTTTTAATTATTATGATAAAGCACTGTTTTATAACATTTCCATAAGCTTTCAATCCAAATATACAATTATTTCATGTCAAAATACTATTACATTTAAATTAAACAAGTTTTGATATGTACTGCTTTATACCTACATTTTGTGCTAAACCTAAATTATGCATAAGTTTTATTGTAATCGTTGCAAGCACTCTTGTTTTTAACCTATATGCACAGTTAATTAGTATATTCCATATAATCATATAGTTGGCTGCGCTCTTGCCTGCTTTTGCACAATGGAGATAACGACAAGCGTGCAACAGAAGTACTTAAAACTTGAGCTGGTACATTGCAGTGCTATTATAAACTATTAAAAGTTTGGTGTTTAACATTGTAATGTTGTAATATTGTAATAATAAGTTTCCATTTGTTATTACAGATAATAAGATATGAAGTACAATTTTATTAACCTACTGACTTTAGACCACTAATATTTAGCATTGGGACGATTCAGAACTATAAGTAGTAATGATTTTAGAAATAAAAAGGAAAATAATTAGAGTAACATTTAGTGAATCATTGTAAAAAAAAAAAGTACAGAACAAAGGCAGACGTTTGAATTTAGAATTTTCAGAATAAATAGACTTAACGTTTCTTAATATTATAATATTATTTATTTAAAATCATTTGCATGAACCACTTTACATTGTTTGTTTAAACTAAGTTTACCGTGTTGCATTAACTTTAAGCCTTTAACTGGCAAATTAATGTATCATAGTTGTCCTCAAACGATTACATTTATTTAAAAGGCGTTTCTTTTAAACCGTTAGGGATATCCGAGTTGTGCTTGTTGCAAAACCTTCGTTAATATTTTGTTACATTTCGTCTCGATAGTAGTATACTATTTATAAAAATTGACGTGACATTTTACGCTGTTTGCGCTTTTCAAAATTTTCAATGTCGCATTTAAACTTATTTAACAAGAGTTATTAAATTTCGTGAAGAATATTTTGTAACACTGTGCGATTCAATCAATTAAAGAGAATAGATTTATAAAAAGTTTGTCGAGATACGATTATTAGTAAAAAAGTTATCAAATTTTACACATCAAAAATTAAATAATTAAAAACGCATGTTTTTCAAATTTCATAAAATAACATTTTTCTTTATTTTGGCAACTGGAGCATCTAAAATTTGGTTTCGGAGGATGATTTTGCTATGGGTACTCACGGTTTAAGATGCATATTGTTATGTTGCATAAAAAACCAGACGTTTTGGTGACCAGTTTGGGTACATAAAATCCTTGACGAACTGAGCTCGTCATTACCAATTAAAGGGTTAATTTCTCCATGCTTGTTTCAAGGTTAATTTTTAAATGTGATGTAAGGGGCCTTATGCATCCGGGTTCTACTGCTACAAGAGTTTTTGAACAGTAAAAACACGGGTTTTTCAAGTTTCTTGGCTGCAATCCACTGCAGGAAGCACATTTTATATTGTGACCACTGACCAAGTACATGTGCGATAAATTAAAATTCAGTTAAAATGTCGAATCCTTAGAACTTTTTTGTTTAAATGAAAAGTCCAACAAACCTTACAGTAACGTATCTCGCTAAAAATTTGCGATAGATGTTAACCCACCGTCGCGTCGGGCGCAATCGTTAAAAATTATACAAGCACAATTATTCTTTTTGGTACCATTACTAAGCGCGAGAGTTGATTGAGAGGTTTCACCTGTACAGTACTTTCTGACTCCATCTTGGCTACCCTCCAGTGACAGATATGTTGTTATTGATACAGTGTGTTTAGAAAAAGGCATCTTGAATCACATTGATACATCGCGCCCGGACGCGTAAGTTTCTTTACGTTCGTTTTTAATTTTAATAAAGAATTAATAAAACAATGAAAGACATTTGATAGGAAACTCAATAGGTTGTAAACCTCGCCGTTATTTCAAATCAAGTCAAGCCTGATGCGAGAATAGTTATTTATGTATCAAGGCCAAAAAGTACGTTTTGGCCGAGGTGCATATTACATTTTTTGAGCGATCGAATTAAAACCAATTTAAATTTTTAGTAATATTCAAAATTATAGGTTAGAAACTACGTGACATTCTGTCACTGACAGATGACGGCGTATGTACTGCATTACCGGCCCTCTCCTTAGCAACGGCCGTAAAAGTTACTTTTTCGGCCGTTGCTAAGGGTAACGGCCTAAAAAGTAACTTTTACGGCCGTTGCTAAGGATAGGGCCGGTAATGCAGTACTTTATGGTTGCTAACGCGTCCGTCAAACAGCTGTTTCTAGTACGATCGCACAAAAAAAAATGTAATGCTCCCGACCGAAGGTTTACATGTGTTTAATATTTCTACAATGATAAATCAGTCCAGTGATATATAATTTATTTGTCAATTACATAAAATATTTTTCTTTAAATTTTGATTGGCAATTTTATTCTTAAGATGACCATTATTACAAAATATCAGTATATTAGAAATCTTGAGAAAAAAAATTAAGTTCAAATGTATTTAAGATACATCATACAAATATAGAAAAAGGTGCATTTGACAAAACAAAACATGAGTGCATCTGTAAATGATAGTTTATAATCTGTGTTATCATTATTCTTCCTTCACATTACAAAAATAGTTTGTGAAAGCTTAACTAAAATGAAAATTTTACCCTATAATAAAACCATGTATGATACCACAAAAGCCACAAGGCGTTAATGCCACTTATATGTATGTTGAAAATTCCTTTCTCTAAGCCAGTGCAGGTTATCATGACACCACCAATAAAAGCAATTATGTCTGTTAGCTACCTCTTTGTTGTAAAGTTGGGCTTCATTTGATCAGTTTTTGATGCAAAACAGCAATCTTTTGGACTACCATCAAACAAGCAACAAAATTTGAACGGCTCTCGTAATCTCTAAAGCACATCTTCATGTTAAATAATGTATTGTATTCACGAATTACTCAATTCGGATAAGCATATTTAAAAAAAAAATCTGTATACAGGGTGGTTCACATAGAAGGGCCACTATTTGGATCTCGTAAACGATAAAATATACCTACATAGAAGTTTAAATTAGACAAATTGTTCCCCTTTCTGAGACCTATTCAGTGATGCTTTAAGGTTTTAAAATAGTTCCATGGCACGCTAGATAATAAACAAAAATCAAATTGGCATTATTTTTAAATCGTTAATTACTCGGTTATACTTAATGGTACAAAAATATTTTTGAGAAATGAGTTGTAGTTTTTTTACGTAGTGTAAAATGAAATATTCATTTGTTTCATATTCTTTAAATTCTTAGATAAATAAAAATTTAAACTTTTTGAAACAGAAAACATAGCTCCTTGACCTCACGAAAATGGTTTATCCCCTATTTTTGATAATATAAAGTCTAATGTATTTATTCCGATATTTAGGCTCAAAACAAATAATATTCATCAAAAAATCCCAATGAAGCTGTAGAGTGCCATTAATTTAAGCAATATTAAAACAAATGAATATTTTCATTTTACACTACCTATGTAAAAAAAATTACAACTTCTTCCCCAAAAATATTATTGTACCTGCCATCAAGTATAACCGAGTTATTAACGATTAAAAAAATCCCATTTCGATTTTTGTTTATAATCTAGCGTGCCATGGAACTTTTTTAAAACCTTAAAGCATTACTGAATAGGTCTCAGAAAGGGAACGATTTGTCCAATTTAAACTTCTTTGTAGCTCTTACCATTTACTAAATCCCAATAGTGGCTCATCTATGTGGATCACCTTGTATATGATTTGTCTATATCACAGAAGTTAAACTTGGAATTCAAAAAATTAATTGCAAGTTATTTTTATTGTTTGCTAATACTCCTTGTAACATTAAGACATTGAATTAATTCTATTGTCACAATATAATTTAAAATTACATCTTAAATACAGTTTTGATAATTCTTTGCACCAAAGCAATTTCATTTTGCTGGGAATCGTTTCCCGGAAGAAGAGAACCGGGCCAGGCAGCTCAGTGGTCCGTATGCAACGTTTCTTTTATTAGGATTCTTTTCCTTCCAAAACATTGACCAATTCAAGTTCGTGTCAAACTAGCCATTACGATCTGCACACATAAATTAGATCGGACGCCAAACCAAGCGAACGATGTGTGCCAGCAACTGTTTACTTGTTGGATTCAAACATTAAATTCAGGTTTCTAGTACAAATTATACAAAATTTTATTCAACCCCTTAGATTGTTTACCAAAAATACGAGCGAACAAAATTCAAGAAAATGGTTTATTAGGCCCCTTTTTTGTTTAAATGGGATGAAGAAAAATTTGGCTATGTTTAATCTTAAAATCCGTTTATTAAAATGTTTTAAGAAACATTTGTGAAAATATTTCGCCAAATTATAGCGATCTGGGTATTTGACAAAGCAAAACTCAATCGCTCTTACAATTTGCATATTAATGACACTACTCCACACTTTAATGCCTCATTATATTATTTTTGTCCTTTAAACTGGTCTAGATTATCATGAGATCAATAATGACAATTATGCTTGTTAAATACACCTGTATAATGAAATCAAGCCTAATCAGACCACAGTTTGTTATGTAAAACAGAAATTTCTAGAGCAACTGACATCCACAGGATAAAATCTAAACGACTTCCGCAGGCAAGCATCATATAATGTGAATGAATATACAGTGAGCGGCAAAAGTCACTACTCCGTAACATTTTCTGTTCAAAAAAAGAAATAATAAAACATTATTACGTTGAACCTTCTTATAAATCTTTTACTGCATTGTCGGGGTAGCAACATATGCCACACCCTGTATTTTTATCGATTTTTGGGTTACAGAGAAAACTACCTATAAATATCTATATTGGTTAAACATAATTGCTACTTTATTTTAAATTATTAGGTAATATGATTTTTACTTTATTTACCAACAATATCTTTTCTTCTCTTAGACAAGTTTACAGTAAAGCTGCGTTCACATAGAAAAGTATTGCATTGTATTGTATTGTATTTTATTGTATCGTGCCTGCAAGAGTAGCGTTCACAGGTATTGTAGTGTAATGGAGATTCCCACGAGCATACGCAGGGCTAATCCGTAGATCACTGTGATTGGTTCTTGTTATGGGGTATTGCTAGAAGCTTGGACCTTGCAAGCTTCGACAAAGCTGCTTGCAACGCAATTCCACTACTTTGCTTAGGTGAACGCTAGCATTTGATATTCGTATACTTAACTTTGCTTACGCTACAATACAATACAATACGTTTGTATATGAACGCAGCTTAAGTTTATTCCAGCAGAGCTATTTACTATCCCATGAACTATCAAGATTCTGCGCAGCGTTTCTGATAGTTCATCGGAAAGTTAGTCGGCTATTCTTGCAGTACTCTAATTACTTTTGGACTAGTTCGCGGACGATCAAAACAATACATGAATTAGGACGCTAGGATTATTGCACGCTGCTGCTGCTGCTGCTGGAACAAACCTAGAAAATACTTTTTCTGTTTAAATTTGTTGTTAAAGTATTTTAAAAATCAAAAGCGAAACTCTTCATTTTTTGCAACTGCTACTCTAGCAGTTTAACGATACTTGTTTTTACAAGTATCTATTTTCTATACAATGTAAATAAAACTATCATTTAAATACGTTAAATGATCACCAGATTATCTTTATTAAAAACATCTGTATCGATTATCTTTTAAATAAGTTTCGTTATCGAGTGCTAAGTGTTGTATTTCACTAAATTTCTCGGCTCTATAAAAGCGAACACATTTTTATTTCGTGAAATAATCTTTCTTAAGTTTTAATTGCACGGTTCTTAGTTCATTCATTAGTAATTAAATTCTCAAGTTGAGATTAAATTACCGTGTAACGGCAACATTATAGGATTGTCTCAATTTTGTTTATGCTGCTTTCTTCAAAGAATTGAGCTGTTAATGTAATTGAAGCCCATGGATTTATAATCAGCTTTAAAACTTAAACGGAATTACCTTACACGGTTTTCTACTAAAATAAAATAGCCTTTCAATAATTATATAATTTGTTGTTATTAAAAAAGACGAGATAACCAACTGATAATGTTTATTATCATAAAAATAAAGCCGGACACGGTCAACTGGGCGATGGTGACTGGACGATGTAGGAGCCGGACAATTGATCAAATATGCAATAAGGCATTATACATTACATATACCTACAGGTAGAGTATAAATTTGAATTTGACAAAGTTGCTGAAACTGATTTTTTTTTCTAAATTAGTTGAATTTGAATTTAGTCCATCGCTCAGCTGACCGTTGCGTCGCGTAGTTGACCAGAAAATGAGTCTTGACCTTTATAAATTAAACCCGCAACCCCCTTAAAACATATAAGCTACCGCCTTTCATATATAACGAAAGTTCTTTATTTGCTGGTTCATTTAATACAAAATTTAAAACTTACCTCGCCTAGGGCTTTAGGATAAGTAAAAATTTGTGCATTTCTTGATTGTTTCCAAGTAATTGTTTTCACCAAAAGTTGTCCAAAAAAAAAATTAGGGAAATAAAAATTAAATTACTGCATTTTTTTTTAAGAAATCCTTGTTTATTTACAATCTGTTGCCTGTTGAACAATAAGTAAATGTTGTGTTAGCTTAAACTAAACTAAAACTAAACCTAAACTAAACTTGCTGAGAACAGTCCATTGACGGTTCTCTTTCTTGTACGATTATCTACCTAATTATTTAATTACAATATAGAGCAATATTCATATTTGCGTATCAAAGTGTACAACTAACCAAACCTGGTTGATAAATCCGAAGGTTTAAAACGTTTGAGTCTTCTGATTTCATCGTTGTTTTCTAAGAGTTGTGTGGCTAGGTAGTTTGGATGCACAATAAGTCTTTCTTGGTATTTCACATAGAAGCTTTTAATTTCTTCACTTTGAATTATGTGATTAGGTACATACCATGGTGCATTCACAATGCTTCTTCTTCTTAGCGCTTTGTTCTGGAATCGTTGGAAGATTTCTATATTAGAATTGCTAGCAGTACCCAGAGTTGGTTGCCGTATGACAATATAGAATTTACTATGGTTTCGTAAAGCAGGAGCTTGTTTCCAATTTTCAGTTGTCATTTTCTGCCAGTTAGCCAATGCAGCTGGCAAAATTTGAGTCCCAGCTGCTTTCTCTTAGTAAAAATAGGTTTTCGCCATTTGAGCCTCCTATCAAGATGTATACTTAGATATTTCACGTCTTCAGCTTGTGGTATTGGAGTATTGTTTACACTGATGGGCATGTCCCTTTTCTCTTGGTAAACGTCACATGTGCTGATTTAGATTGTTAACCTGTAGTTTCCATTTTCTTTGCCATTTTTCGACTATTTATAGATTATTCTGCAGTTTTGCGGATTCATCGGCAGGGTTGGTATCTGATGCTAGTATGGCTGTATCATCAGCACATGTGGCTACAGTTTTTAAATTAGTTGTAGGTATGTCGGCTGTAAATAGAGTGTATAGTACTGGCCCTAACACGCTGCCCTGAAGTACTCCAGATGCAATGGTGTGTAAATCTGATAACTCATCTCGCTGCTTTACTAGAAACCATCTGTCTTTCAAGTAAGATGAAAGGATTTCGTAAAAATGGTGCGGCAGTACTTTTTTAAGTTTATGGCATAGACCTACATGCCTACATGCCATACTTTATCAAACGCTTGTTTGACATCTAAAAACATATATTTTAGATTCTAAGTAATTACTTATTTCTTTTACAATACTGTGAACTTCTTCTATTGTACTGTGCTGATTACGAAATCCAACTGATGGCTGGGTGTTAATTCTCTGCATATGCTTTGGCCCAGAATGCCATTTAAGGTATTTTTCCGAATAAAATCTACCTTTAAATTTTCTATATTTTGGAAAGGGATAACACAGACCATTCCTCAAAGCCATGACTACAATTTATATTCTAATGGCTTAAGATTAAAGGTTCCAGACTGCCAGTCTTCAGCCATGACGAAGTCTAGTAATGTGTTTAAGGTCAGCGGTTGTCTTTTTAATGTGCAATAGATTCTATCACTTTGAAAAATCCAATTTTCGCAAAAGAGGTTACTATCCATTGGCTTTCAGCTCGCTCAAAAAATCATTTTGATATGCCAGAGCGGACGTCTTTTCCTCTTTTTTTTGGGCAAAAATAGAGCTGCGTTACTACATGGTAAGAATCCGGACCATACCATGAATGATGGCGGTTGATGACCTTTTTTTTTATCGTTTTCCAATAGCTGTAAACGTGCACTTTACAATCTGTTTTATCAGAATATCCTAGAATTTTTTTTTTCATCTGTTGCGATGATTTTTGTTCGCGTGCTTCTAAAGCAGGTGTTTGGCTCTGTGACACTTCGAGTTTTCTTAGGGCGGCTTTAAGATGTCGAGGTAACGCTTTAAGCATAATGTCACCTTTTAACATTTGGTAGGTAAATACTTGCTTTTTGACCAATTTATATTTTTCTAGCCATTATTTTCTGTTTTACGGCGGGTTACTTTAAATTCGTTCTCAAACAGTTTTAATAACAGGAGAAATTTGTTTAATTCGTGAAATTCCACTTTTTTCACTTCTCTTTACACATATGTTATATAGTCAGCGTCAAGTCTAATGGCGAGCGGTAGGGATGTTTTCGCGCAGCAGACGCTACAATACGGGCACGGACCTCAAAGCCATTCGCGTGTATACCAATACAACTAAGTAAGTAGGTGTGTTCAATTTCAATTGTGTTTAGTGCGCACCCCCACCGGTCGCCATTGGACTTGACGCAGACCATACCGATTAACGGTTCCATGAAGGTATGTGGCAGAGCTTATGGCATGAGAAAGTATTATGGTCCAATACTTATGTTGTAATAAACAATTAGGTGTACCTAACAGGTAGGTAGTAGTGATGGGCAATTCGCGAGTGAGTGACTCACTTGCGCGTTTCATCGGAGTGGATCGTCACTGAACAAGTGAGCCACTCACCCACTCTTTTACCGGCCAAACGCGAGATTCGCTTGCGCCCGTTTAAAATGCATGGTTTTCACGCGACATCGTGCCTTATCGACCACTCACAGAGTGGAGAGTGGACCGCTGACAAGATTTTCTCAGCTTTATACCACTCACCTACCTATCTATAATAGGTAAAGTCGAAATTCGCCTGCGCTCGTTTAAATTGTATGGGCTGCAAGCAACATCGTGCCTTAATAACATCACTCCCCCCACCAGTTCTCACAGTCCATTCCGTACGCGATTTGCGATTAAGGAGTGGTGCAGCGTACGATAATCCGAACCATTCTGAACAAGCCACTCTCTTGAGCCACTCAGTTTAGCGAACTGATTCAAAAGAGTCAACTCACCAAAAGGAGTGATTCTGCCCATCTCTAGTAGGTAGTGACATAGCTAAGCAAAATTTCCTTACATTTCCAGACACAGCAGTCCTCTAAAAAAAGCTTTTTAATCAAATTAAAGCAATAGATCAAAAATTAGATGTTTTTAGTCAGCACTTCACTATGAGGATTACATTTTTTCATAATAGTCCCGACTAGAAAAAAAGTGGCAACCTCACTTGCTTTAAAATGTTTTTGTTTTTAATCAAAATTGTTACTTACGCTTATTATGAAAAATACTACCATAATTCAGTTTGAATAATTATAGAACAATATTCCAAAAGGAAATTTTATTGACAAAAAACTCCCATTGCGTGAATATTACATTAAAATTTTTACTTACCTTTTGTAAAAAGCAAAACTTAGTCGTTTAGCACTTTGCCCAGCATGTTTTTTAATATTTTTCTATCTTATCAATAATTAAAATGTTTATACAGCTTCAACCATTTAACATTTATTTGTAATTGTTGAACTTGTAATCAAAATTGATCTTTTGAATACAGTTTAAGCTCGCAGAAATTAGCGCATACATGGGAAGTACTTTAAGAGATCAAATCTACAAACCTCATTTTATGCAGAATCCTAAGCATTGATAAAATGCCGCTGATCTCCGTGCCTATGCAACAACGTAGTAGCTTTTTCATTACACTCTTGCACTCGGCGGGTGCTACATGCGATATTAAATTAAAGGGCCAGAGGAAGACACGACTACCATTTGTGGGTGTTTGCGCATAATGTAGGCTAAGTTATCCATCCATTCTGAACACGTAAACTTGTTCCCCTTATCTGAGGCTAATCAAGAAACTGCCTACTGAAGGGGTAAATTTAGATTTTATCTTATCAAAGTTAGCTTTGGAATCATCGTCGAGTTTCACATGTTCCCGCTTCAATCATTCGCTAATCGGTTCATTAAGCAGGAAAGCTTTCACGGTATTCGTCTTCTTTTACGTATTTAGCGAATAATCGCATGACGTTGCTCTGTTCGGAACCGCCAACTTAATACACCATAAGTGGTTAGACCGTAGGAGACTTCTGCTCGGTATTTGCCCGCTGCGTTTCGGAAAGTTTTAGTTGGGAGTTGTGACTTTTATGTGCGTGATTGTATTTTATTGTGGATAATATTGATAACAAGATGATTGTCAAAGTTTGGTAATATATTGCCGGTTGATGAGTTTGTTCCAGAGTAATTAAATCCTCCATAATTACCAGAACAATTCGGTAGTGTATTGCATGTTTTAGTTAAGGGTCGTGAAGATAGAGATTTTGGAAAGCGTTAGAGATAGAAAGATAATAATTTAGTAAAACATTAAACTTAAAATGTACAAATTGTGTTCCGTTTCCTACAATGTCCTTAAAAGTTAGAAGTCTTAAAGTACAAAAAATTCTAAATATCAACATTAGCAAATATAAAAATGTCCTCAAAAATATAAAAAATTCAATATTCTTTCATTTTATTGAAATGTAGAAACAATTGGTGGATTGGGTTACCTTAATTTTAACAACGCTATACGGTTTAGGTCTTCACCTAACCAACGATGTTGTGATTAGTACGTGTTAGTCAAAATCTAAATTTTAAATTTTATTTTGAATATAATAACACGTTAAGCGCCACCATGTTAAAAAAAAGTAGGTTTTTCTGGCCACCAATTTTTTTTGTTGAAATTAACGTTTCTTAATTGCCCCTAAGTAAAAAAAAAAAAATTCACAACAAAATAATAATATTTTAACCCGTTTTTAAAAAAAAGTTGATTTGTATCCATTTGGATACAGGCGGCCCATGGGGAAGAAAATAGTGTTTCACTACTGTATCTTATCGAATACAAGTATGTATATACTCGTAAAAACTTACGTTACTACCTACTTACAAACTATTATAACCCGATGGTAGCAGGTAAACAAATAATTAAATAGTTACAGGATTAATTAACCCCTAACGGTAAAAGATTTCCAAAAATAAAGTATTCATATTTACATTGTCTTATGAAGAAGAGCTCAATTAAATAGTTTTATTTTTATATCATTTATGTGCTTTTATTTTTGACAATTATAAGTTGTAAATTTGATTTTCTTATGAAAAAATTTGTATCATAATATTTTTTTTTAAATATCAATGTGGGTAAAAAAATCGCTGGCCACCAAGGTTTTCTGGTCCACTGGGTCATCCTCAAACCTTTTCTGGTACAGTTATATGTAATACATGCATGTTTAAGAATACAGGCAGCCGAATCTAAATGTAGGCTGTTGCATCCAAATGGATACAGGTGGAGCATTGGGCCAAAATGATTTGTATCCATATGGATACAAATGGCGCTTAACGTGTTAATAATTAGGCACTTTGATACTAAGTACAGGTTGGTCCAAATTCGATGTGATTACAAGGTTATCTTGCTTAATAATCAATATAGAAAATCGGTTACGGTAAACCGTTTTCAAAAATATTTTATCATTTCCGGTTTTAGAATTATTAGGAAAAAAAAAGTTTTTTTGTCATATTAATAAAGTGTCCTATCTCCGTTACTGTTGTAAATATCGATAAAATGTATGAAGATTATTTAACATATTTTTATATAACTATATATACAATTGACAAATCCGATATAGTCTCCAAATAATAATAACTAGCTGATTGATCCGGCGTTGCACGGGTGATTACAATTATTCCCTTTTATCAATCACAGACTACTCGCGCTCCGCGCTCGCGCCCGGCGGACGTTCTCAGACGTTCATTACAGACTACTCGCGCTCCGCGTTCGCGCTCGGTGGACGTTTGCGGCCGTCCCCGGGCATTTTCAGCCGTTCTTTATACGACGTTTGATCCATTAGGTCCTAAATAGTAACTGTGCAAAATTTGGTCCCGATCGGTCAACGGACCTAGGATTCTATAGCGAACCAACACACAAACAAACAAACAAGCTCTTTTATATATTTATAGATAGAAGATAGATAATAATAATAATGTCTTTACTGTCATAAAAGGAAAAAAATAATACAGCAATATTATTACATATAGGTTATAAAGCAACCGCAAGGCGTAGTTCAATACATTGTCTTGCTCTTCCACCCAACCTTGTTTGAGGTAAATTGAAAATAAAACTTTCAATAATAAAACTATGAGACAACATTTATAATGTTGAAGACAAAATAATAATGGTACATTGACACCATTAACTTTAATAGTTATCGCGTTGTATAGTTCCGAGACAACTTTTTGATTACCGAACAGCATCCACGCAGACTTAGCGGCATTAAGAAGAGTGGTGATCCTGTGAATATTCATATATTGATTGAGGTTCTTTGTTTACTTCATAAACAGTGTTCGTATTACGGTTCGAAGGAAAACAAATGTAACGACGATTCGTTTGACCAAATGTTTCGTAGGGCTCGTTAGCCAAATGTTCTTGTAGTGGACTGATTCATTCTTAATTAAACAAGTCACTGTTTCAATAATCAAATATTTATATTTAATATAACTTAAATAGATCCATACATAAATAATACAATAAGCGAGTTCGTTCTTAATACTCAACTTTACTACTCGTAATGCGATACATTCGCTCTAAAGGCTCGTTCACACTAGGCTAGTAATTTAGTCGAGTAGCGAGTAATTTAGTAACTAAACGTGTCTGAACACCAAAAATTTAGTCGGGTAGATTAGTAAGTAATTTAGTCGAGTCGATCCATTTTATTCTATTTTTATCGGGCGAGTAGCGCCCCCTACCACTTCTCAACAACAAGTGGTAACAAGTCCGAACCTTTCGTTTTAGTCGAGTTCATTAGTAATCATTAGTTCCCTCAAAAATGTCGTTCCGCTGGAGTGAAGAAACAACTTTTAAATTTGGTTTCAAAATAAATGTAGAACATGAGTGCTTCTCAAACTATCGATATTCTTTGGGATATTCTAATGCTAATTCCTTCAGAAGACAATTCGTAGCTCCTAGTTCATCTCTTCTATTGATCCATTTTCGTACCCATAACTTCTTTTTACTTATCACACAAATTTCCTCTTCCATTTCTAAAATAGCCATTACGATAGGCTTAATCAACTTATTTACTTTATTGCGGCGTTGCAGGCTGTTCATCTTGCAAAACACCACTCACTTGTGAACTGTACTCGAAGCAAAGTGCGAACGATTTTTGGGCAGTAACGAGTATTTTAGTTACTAAATTACTCGCTACTTGACTAAATTACTAGCCTAGTGTGAATGAGCCTTAATGGTTGCAATCATACTGTCTGTACTAAACATCCCCGGGGCACAACACAGCCCCCACTACTGCCAACGGCAGCACGCAGCACCAAACCTTTAGTGAACATACGTAACGCTAAACTCACAACGAACAAACAGCATTGACTAAAAATTATTTTTTAAAACTGATGTAAATATGAGTGTCATCAGCATACATCACATATTTCGGAAATTCAAGCATAGTGGCAATTCAGGTGTAAATAATGAACAAAAAAGGTCCTAGAATGGACCCTTGTGGGACGCCACAGTGAGTAAATTTTACATCTGATATTTTGCCATCATATACAACCTGTTGACTACGAAATGAAAATAACTTTTTTATTAATTCAATGGCTGAAATATCGAAACCAATAAAGTGTAACAAAGAGGACTAAACTGAATGCTTGATTGTATCGAATGCCTTGCTAAAATCTATAAACACAACAAGTCAACTTTCCTTCATCTGCGGCTCTTATAAGATCATCAGTAAGGTTTAACAGAGCAACTGTATTTACTTCTGAAGCCAGATTAAACTGGTAAAATACTATGTTGTGTAAGATGTGTACTGTATAACATTATTATTTATGTATTCATTAAGATTATTGAAATTTTTACAACGATTTTTCTTAAACAATATAAAACAGCAAAAAATTCCATTCGATACATAAATCACTTCGTGACTTTTAATAAAACGTTAGTCAAATTAATGGATAATGTTATAGAATACTCTAATATTTCTAATTTTTTGATTGCTCTAGTTTATTTTCTGTAGAATTACAATACGAATTGTTGCGCTTCAAACTATATTTGTACTTTATCTACTTTAGTTTTTGCTACTTTTGCAGGTTGTTAAGGATGGTTTTCCTTTTTTTAGTGAGGAAATTAATACACGAGTTTGCTACAATTTTCTGCTAAAACTTACAGCTTTAGTTAGAAGCTTTTACATCATTTTAGATCCTTTGGATGTACGCCAAGCGTGTGGTTTGAGTGTCAGCGCAACCTATATTAGCAAGTTCCGTCGTGAACTACTTTATCAGGTTAACTGAGAAGTGTAACTTGGTCGCATAATTTACAACAAATTTCATATGTTTAAGCATGTGCACTGTGCTGTGGCATGTGCGATGTCAGTTATGGGTTGAGAGCACATTTTGCAAGGGAATGTTTGTTAGTTACAGTTGTTTCTGTGACCAGACTCTCAAAAACAACACGAGAACTTCGGAAATCAAACATTTACTGCTTTCACAACTCGTAATGTAAAAAGCTGCAACATTTTTATTGTCTTTAAACGGCAAAGAAAGACATAAATAAGTTTGGCTGGCGTTTCTGAAGGACAGTGTGCGCAGAATCAATCACACAATTGATGCTAAGAAATAATGAATTTTACTTGCTATAGATACAAACATCACAATATTTATAGCCTTCATTTTTATAATATACACACATGGTGTGTGTTTCAACGTGAAGAATATGAGAATCTCGAAAATCGTTAGTTTTGGAAGGATACTTGCATTAGTAAAGAAGTATGTATTACGTGCTTAGTGACAATTTGAACTCATTTCTGCACATTCTATGCCGTTCCTAAAATGTTCTTTATGCTCGATTTTAACTTTTTACCACAACAAATATTGACAGCAACAGGAGTCTAAAAAAATTTTATTTCACAACTTGGCTAAGTCAGAACGAATTCCTTTAAAAGTTTGTAGGACAATAGTGCCATAGTGATTTTTGACTGCTTAAAATTTTAAAATAATACATAGGGTGTTTCTTATGCCCCCGGTTCGTTTAGTCAAACTTCAAACGAATAAGTCAATTTTTTTATTTTGAACACCCTATATATTTTGATATTTTCTTATTGATAATGTAAATAATATCTTTAAAAACTTTTAAGAGTCACTGGGGTCTAAAATCAGAATTTCTTGAGTTATTGCGGTTTTCTTGATAAGTTAGGAATATAAACACTATATTTCATAGCATTGAACTAAGCTTTGGATATATTTCGAAAACATGTGACTAATCGAAGTCATATTCTGTTTATAAGGAGTAGTAGATAGTTAATATTAACCATATTAACAGTTTAATAAATATTAGGTTGTGCACTTCAGGTATTTTTAAAAAAGTAATCATGCAATATGTATACTAAGCAAGTAGTTTTGTTATATAACAAAAAAAACTCATTTATGAAGATCAAACTTTAGTTTCTATAATCGTTTTTTTTTTCGATTAATTTATAATCTGGAAAATCTTTGAGTTTAAAGATCAAAATATAATTGTGTTTGACATTTAAAACAAATTTCCCAGATATCTTCAAAGCTTACTAGTTTAATGTTATTGAATATTGTTTTTATCCATAAATTATCAATAAAACCGCAAAAACTCGAGAAAAACTGACCCTAGACAAGACATTTGACCTTGAATAGTTTTTGTAGATAATTACATTATCAATAAGAAACCGCGAAAATATATAAGGCGTCCATTTAAAAAAACTGATTTTAGTTTGAAGTTTGACTGAATGGACCGGGCATAAGGAATTCACTTTATGTTATTTTTATATTTTAACTAGTGAAAATCACTATGAATTTTATTTTCATCCTATATGTCTATAAATTACAATCAAAAGTATTTTAATTGATTTAAAATTTTTGCCATGCCTAACTCTCTCTTTTCTTTAGTTATCAGTTCACTGCGGTGAAATATTTTACTATTCGCAACCGACACAAAATTTTCGATTGCAACGCTTAATCTACCTCTGCCATCAAGTCGCTGTGGGAGTAGTCACTTCCCTGAAACGTACAGTGCTCCACGGGAAATTAACCCTAATATATAGGACAGGTAAGTTAATTCAATTTATCAACGATGAATCAAGTTCTTAACTTCGTCTCACCTTGGATATGCCGTCAATATGTAGGTACCTCCACACATTTTACTTAAAGTACGTGCGATAGAACTAATTTAAAATTGTCGAAGTTGTTCATGTATCTTCCAAGAAGGTACTTTTATAAATTAAATTCGCAGAAAACAATTCCGCTATGGCTTAAAAAAATTAAATTTATCAATATTCTGTATATAATATATACAGTGCTGCGCCAAAGTATCGAAACATACAAATATCTAGAATAGCATTAAAGATTTAACAAAGAAATTTGGTATTTGCCTGTTATTGTATGATCCGAAATTGATGAAAATACTGAGGTTGAATACGACTTCCGGTTCAACCGGAAACTGACTCAAACCTTAAAATTTAAAAGAACACCCTTTATATCTTTATATCTTTTGATTTTTGCTTAGATCTCCTTAAAAAAATACTCCAACTAAGGTTGCCAATACTATCATTTTGACCGGAAGACTTTGGCCATCATTCTTGGGGTTTCGGGTTTTAGATACAATTCTTCGGAATTACATTAGAGAAAAAATCGTTGGTAGCGCAATGACAAAAAATATGATTCTACAAAATAATATTACTACCTTTTCAGTTTTCCAGTCCAATTATTTAAGTTTATGTTTTGAAAAAAAAAATGTTCAGTTTGTATCATGAAATTACCTATTTTCAAAAAAGGTTATCTTCTTATAGCCTACCTACTCATTTACAAAGAGAAAATTAAAGGTTTTAATTCATGTTTCGATATTTAAACCATGAATATTCAGCCCAAGATGGTTTGTAAAAGTTTGTATTTTCCAAAGAAATCTCAATTCTTAAGGTTTACAAAGGTTGAAGGTTAAAAGTTATTAAAAAAATATTAAATAATTTTTAAAATTATGTGTTTATAATGTGAGAACATATAACAGGTTTCTTTTTTTATTTTACACCCCTTCGCTTCTACCAAAAATTATTTTCTTCAGGTCAGCATCGGCGCAATGTTGGCAACCCTATCTACAAAATTACAATATTTATAATGCGTATGTTTCCATGCTTAAATAATTCTTTTACCTTAAAATAACTTAATGTAATTGAGCTGGAGTTTCTTGAATCAATTATTTACAAATCGTACGTCTTTCAATGATTGACAATGCTGTCGTCGAGCGAGTCTCTTCAAATCACAGAGGGCTGGATCAACTAGCGCAGTGGTTGTAAAAGCAATTCCCAGTTCAACGCGTCGATTAGATTCATGGTAAGTTAGCCTTGCTTTATAGTGTCGCTGCAGTGGCTGCAATTGCAATTTGTCTGGACTCACTGAAGCTAGCACCTGTTTCAATGGATGTTTAAATAGGTTGGGATAGTAAGTGGTATTGATTTTGACAAATTGTTATTAATATAATTTGTATTTTTTTCGTTCAAAAAATGTGGGAGGTCTTGCAAAATTGCGTGTTTATTTTGTTTTTTTCCCCTTTTAATTTAATTTAGTTCCGGAATGCAAGTTTTGTATCGTGAAATGATATACACATTTTCAATTATGTCTTTTTAAAATTATTTTCACTGCTTTAAATTTCCTTTTGCCAACAATCAAGCGCCAAGCAAACAAAAAAAATTTAGTTTATAATTGAAGCATGAATTAATAAAGTTCTGCTAATGTCAGGATTTGTTAGGATTTGCGTTAACTGGTAACAATATTTACAGATTCTTTACCTTCTGTTTTCTTTTGCCTTAAATGCGTTTGAGTACTGCGCGCCAATAGTAACTGTGTATTAATCATAAATAAAAGCGCTTTATACTGATTGCAAACCGTTAAGCTTTCTAAAAGTGTCCATTAAAGCGTGTTCCGCGCCAGAGCATTCCGCACGATAGTACAGCTTTGCGTCTAGCCAGGGCCGGCCCTAGGGTAGTCAGCGCCCTGCTGCGAAGTACTCTTATAGCGCCCTCCCCCCATATTTCTTTAAAGAGAATAGTGGCTAATTTTCGGCGCAAAAAAAAGTATTCCCAGGTGCCGTTTACCCTCGCTACGCCCAGAGTTAGAAATTTTTTTATTGCCAATTTAATCTTACCTTTCCTGGTAATTTGACACTTTGTTACTCTTTGCCATATAAATAATTTTGTGGCGTGTTAATATCTAATAGAATAACACCAAGAACTAAATTAATTGCAAAAGACAAAAAAAGCAGACAAATTCGTACGATACCTATTAGTTGCAAAACGTCACTGAATTAAAGACATTTGTCTACGTTATCTAACAACTTAAGTAATATATTTAAATTATTTATAAAAATGTGCAACATAATGTTGGCCGATATAATAAGATTGCAAAACTTTATATTTTTGTCAACAAAAATGCAAGGTTATGATACACTTGTAATGTTTTTAAAAACTTTGAAGAGCTGTTTTAAGCCTTTTCGAGCAAACTTTAGCTGGAAATGCATTATTTAGGGTCTCTTTAACATTGTTAGATAATATGCAGACAATTGCAAAGTTTTCGCCAAAGGCTGGCGCCAAAATATTTAAGAAAATGGCATAAAATCCCATTCACACGTTTTATTAAAAACTTTTTAATCATTATTTCAACCAACCGAGGGTAAATAATTGTTATTTAAAAAATAGTTAAAGGTATGAGAAGAATTATGAGCAGTTGTTAATTTTTGAAATTACCGCGTCTTTCGTACTGCTGAAATATTCTCAATTTATGTTTTGAATTTTGCATTTATTGAAAGATTATTTAAGTTTATGAGGCAAATATTTCTTGTTTTACCCTGAATGACGTTATTAAGGCTAAAATTTAACTTTTTAAAATCATTTAAGATCAGCTGTTATGGTTGAACGAATGTAAATATGATAAAATACGGACATCAGATGAACGCTATATTATTGATGAGCTAGAAGGAGATAGGTTTTCTATCGGACGTTGATGCGTATATCTAGTCCAGAAATGCAAGGTGCTGTTTGTTTCTTTTTAACACGTCGGTTGTAACAGTCGCATACGTCGTAGCGTTCTTGCCACCTCCTTTATGTGCTCCTGGTACAAAATATAAGTATAAAATGTCACTAATAGAGGTCGCAGCCTACACCATTTTAAAATTTATAATATAAATATGCCGAGAGTTCGCTCGCAAAAATAAAAACATCTCGGTTTACAAGAAAATTCGTAACTCCGTTATTAGCGTCCCGAAAATTTTGATTTGGTGTTTAAAATGTAGCTATAAGACTGGCGCATCCAACGATGTAAAGAAAGTGTGAATAAAACACTTTTTGATATCATCCACGGCCGTCTGATAAAGGTCCGGCAATATGCCGAGAGTTCGCTCGCAAAAATAAAAACATCTCGGTCTACAAAAAAAATCGTAACTCCGTTATTAGCGAACCGAAAATTTTGATTTGGTGTTTAAAATGTAGCTATAAGACTGGCGCATCCAACGATGTAAAGAAAGTGTAAATAAAACACTTTTTGATATCATCCACGGCCGTCTGAAAAAGGTCCGGCAATATGCCGAGAGTTCGCTCGCAAAAATAAAAACATCTCGGTCTACAAAAAAATTCGTAACTCCGTTATTAGCGGACCGAAAATTTTGATTCGGTGTTTGAAATGTAGCTAAAAGACTGGCGCATCCAACGATGTAAAGAAAGTGTAAATAAAACACTTTTTGATATCATCCACGGCCGTCTGAAAAAGGTCCGGCAATATGCCGAGAGTTCGCTCGCAAAAATAAAAACATCTCGGTTTACAAAAAAATTCGTAACTCCGTTATTAGCGAACCGAAAATTTTGATTCGGTGTTTGAAATGTAGCTAAAAGACTGGCGCATCCAACGATGTAAAGAAAGTGTAAATAAAACACTTTTTGATATCATCCACGGCCGTCTGAAAAAAGGTCCGGCAATATGCCGAGAGTTCGCTCGCAAAAATAAAAACATCTCGGTTTACAAAAAAATTCGTAACTCCGTTATTAGCGAACCGAAAATTTTGATTCGGTGTTTGAAATGTAGCTAAAAGACTGGCGCATCCAACGATGTAAAGAAAGTGTAAATAAAACACTTTTTGATATCATCCACGGCCGTCTGAAAAAGGTCCGGCAATATGCCGAGAGTTCGCTCGCAAAAATAAAAACATCTCGGTTTACAAGAAAATTCGTAACTCCGTTATTAGCGTCCCGAAAATTTTGATTTGGTGTTTAAAATGTAGCTATAAGACTGGCGCATCCAACGATGTAAAGAAAGTGTCAATAAAACACTTTTTGATATCATCCACGGCCGTCTGATAAAGGTCCGGCAATATGCCGAGAGTTCGCTCGCAAAAATAAAAACATCTCGGTCTACAAAAAAATTCGTAACTCCGTTATTAGCGAACCGAAAATTTTGATTTGGTGTTTAAAATGTAGCTATAAGACTGGCGCATCCAACGATGTAAATAAAGTGTAAATAAAACACTTTTTGATATCATCCACGGCCGTCTGAAAAAGGTCCGGCAATATGCCGAGAGTTCGCTCGCAAAAATAAAAACATCTCGGTTTACAAGAAAATTCGTAACTCCGTTATTAGCGTCCCGAAAATTTTGATTTGGTGTTTAAAATGTAGCTATAAGACTGGCGCATCCAACAATGTAAAGAAAGTGTAAATAAAACACTTTTTGATATCATCCACGGCCGTCTGAAAAAGGTCCTTTCAAAAGGTCATACTTGTGATACTTGTCATACTTGTGATCGCGTTGGCTTTGAGATTGTGTAGGGAAAAAATCAAAGTTTGTTATAGTTTTTAATCAAGGAAAACTGGAAAAAAGAAAAAGTGCTATTAAAGAGAGAGAGAGAAAAGGCTAAAAGCACGAAGTTGCTAATAAAAAATTCAAGTTAAGTGATTTGTTTGCTTTAGCTTCTAAAGTTAGTGCACCTGATGTTGAAAAATCAGTGATCAAGAATAGCATTCATCAAATTCGACAAAAGAAGACAATCTAAACTGCCCCATTGAAACGGACAAAATTGAAACGTCGATTATCAACGCAAAGTCTTCATGTTCAAGTCTAACTTACCAAGTAACAAATATTTTGAATGCTTAACAGCTAGTTATTTCACAAAACCAACAAGTCAAAATTTTGAGTATTTTTTTAACAAACATCCCTGTCAGTCAACTATTGGTGATGTAACTTATTGGCCATTTAAGCCAAATATTATATTTTACAGAGATGATAAAATAAGCAGACGATGGTTATCATATTGTTTAGAAAAAGAACCTCTATTTTGTTCCGTGTGCTTGGCATACAGTGATAAGAACGAATGTTCGTTTGTAAATGATGGAACGAAAGACTGGATGACTGGAAGCATACTCTGCAACGTGCTAAAGAACATGAAAATAATAAGATCCATGAAAATTGTGTTTATAGGCATATGCTTAAACTTAAAAGTAAAGATATTTATGGTTTAATATTCTCAAATGAAGGTAGCTTACGTAAAAAAAAATGCTCTTGAACGCAAACAAGTATTGGAAAGAATTATAGATGTAAAACTAATTGGAAAAAGGGGTTTAGCTTTTCGGGCTCACAGGAATCTGCTAATTCACTTTCATTAGAGCATAATGAGACTGAACATGGAATTTTTTTAGAAATAATTTTATTATTATCTAAATATGAAAACATTTTAAAATTAAATTTTTTTGGGTCATTCTTTTTTTGGGGGCCGTTCTAGCAGGTTTTTCCCGGGCCGGTTGAATTTCCCGCTACTGCCTGCTAACCGATCTTGAGACATGGATGACCTTAAGTAATTTTTTATTTTTTGTAATTTCGAGAAAGATCTTTCGGTAAAAGCTACTGTTAAGGGCAAAGTTAAAAAAATCGTAGAGCAATGGTTACAGTTCCAAATACACACTCCAAATTGTTGGCACAAATAAAATTTAATATGTCAATTAATTGTATCTGAATAAGTATTAAGATCTTCAAAGTCACCTTAAACCTTTAATTCATCAAATAATTCTAATGCACTTATATTCTTGTCTGTACCATCCCATCCGTAAGTATACTTTCGATGCGTTACAATATTTTCTTAAAATTTCTTTGTCCATATCGTTGTGATTTTTAAGTTGGCTACTGTCTTCTAAAGAGTTCAGTACTGTTTCTAAAATGGCATTTAAAAAAAAATTAATTTATTTTTAAGATCAATCGGTGTTTCATCGGCAGATTCGTAAATAAATTGTTTCTTTATATTACGTCTTCATATATTTATTGATAGAATAAATTTTGGTGCAATTTCTAACTCTGTAGCTAGTTCTTTTGCAGATTCAAAAATTTCATTAAAACCCTTATCTGTTCTTAATTCCTTTGTGAAACATATTAAATTGTCTAATGCATTTAATGCACTTTTTAAATACTGCTTAACACCTTGTAACATTTTATTTACCACATTTACTCTGCTCAATACTTCATACCATAAAATAGAAGAACAAATAAATTTGAAATTTTTAATTTTTTTAGCTAAACTTTGTACCTCATATCGACTTTGTAGTCGTTATTATTATTTTCAAAACTTTCTATTAATGTGTCGTATATTTTCCATATTCCATATCTCAATGGTCGTAGTGCTTCAACTCTAGATTCCCATCTAGTTGCAGACAAAGGTTTTATTGTTAATTTTGATAAATTATTTTTTTAAATGTCCCATCTCTTAGTAGAACTACTAAAAAAATTATAAAGTTCTTAAATGACGTAGAAAAACTAATTGTTTCAAAATTCATTTTCGCGGCATCATTCACAACTAAATTCAACGAATGCACGGAGTAAAAAAAGCCCTGGGATTTAAATTTTGAATATGCTTTTGAACTCCTTTATTTTTACCTGTCATATTTCTTTACTCGTAATGAATTGTGAGAATATTATTTTCTTGTTGAAAATCTGTTTTGACTGCTGTTTTGCTAATTCATCTTTTACGCACCCATTTGACTGTATTTGGCATGTAATCAAAAATGATATTTTGGTAGCAGCTGCGTGCCCGCCTTGCAATAGTCTCGCGCCTCCTAGTGGAGCGCGTCCCACAAGTTGGAAACCACTGGCTTAATGTGTAAGATAACTTTAGTGATGACGTTGTTATTGTGTTTTTTAATTATTTTAAAGCATCTCAAGTTAACTGTTTCTTTTATTTATTAAAGAAAGAGAAACTTGAAAAAAAGATTTACCTGAAACAAATTATAAAACTAATTAGAAATGTTTTAAAGAACGTTATTTGTCAGTTCTATTTCCAAATTTTTCCAATTTATCTGTCTGCCACATAAGATTACTGAAGTTGAGCGACCTTCGAATACATTTATAGAAACTTCCAAACAAAAAACTACTCCTAAAAATTATTACATTCGTGATAAACAAGAGGGGCGAGGTGATAAGAGGTTTAAATCGAAATTCTGTGCTAGATTGAAATTACTCTCATTCAATTTGGGGTTATATAAATAGAAGGGATAATCATTACATGTCAACATTGATCTGTGTACAAACCAAGAAGAGAATTTACCAGAAATTTGCGCTGATTTGTAATCTTATATCTTGCTTACAATCTGACAGGATTTATTCAAAATTCAAGTAAGGATACTTCATATAATTTTCGTTTATCGATTGTTGCAGTTACTGCTAAAATATTATCGGAGCAAATATTTAATATTCTATGCCGAGTCTGAGTGAAACAATCTTTTGCATATTAAGCGTACACATACATTTCTGACCTCGGTCGTTTTTCAAAGTTTTGTCTCTTATCTGCAAGGAATTTTCTATTTGTTCGACTGCCGGTGACACTCTAATTCAAGTTTAAGATTCCCAGTTTCATTGGAAGAGGAACTTTTCATATCTCGCTTCCGATTTATGCTTGGCTCGTTCTGTATGCATGAAATATCTACCCCAGTTTCAAATCTAATTGTATGTAATCATACGGCCTGCTTGCTTATTTTGATAACTACATTTGTTATCTTTTATTGCGACTTGTGACTGCTTTATCCTGATTTTCTTTTTCCGGGTTATATAAGGGGTGGTTTCATTGCATTATTTGCTATTCAAGTTTAAACTACACGTATATGCAAGGGTAATATGTGTCGAGTTTTATTGTTTTGAAATATAGAAGAGATGAAATTTTTGTTTTTGTTTTAGTAAGATTTTACTTTTAAAATTTCGAGCTTGTAGATAAAAGTGGACCTTAACTTAATAACACAAAACAGTACGTTTTATTTATGTTGATTCCGAATATTTATTTAATTAATACATTTTTTAATTATTATATAACAATAAACTTTACCAAAATAAAAATTTCAAGACAAAATTTAACAGTTTTTTAGCAGCTGCAACAAAACTGCGTTAAACCTCTGCAAATTTTCCTTTGCTGTACCTGTTTTTTTTTTCAAAATTGTCATTGTAAACCATTACTTTAACTTAGCTTATTGCTAATATTAAAAAGTGCATAAGTCGTTTTCCAAATGAGTCAGAAAGAAATTTGGGTTAAAAATTTGAAAAACTAGTTCCTATTCAGACAATAATGTAAAGTTTAACACAACACTAAGAAAATGTTATAACGTTGCATCTCTAGATGTCAAAAAGGCCTTAACGAGGCAATTAACAGAGCACTGCAAAGACTAGAAATAAATACCAAAATAGTCGATTACGTTATAGGGAACCAAACAGCACCCACAATCCGTATCTGCACCAAAGGTGAAGAATCGATCCGATCAACATTAATAGAAGTGTCAAGCAGGGAAACCACACAAATTCTATATCATTTAATGTGCTGGACGAGCTTCTGATCGAACCAAATGTCGATATAAGAGCCGGCGTGATAACAGAGAGGCACAGACAACCTCGTACTTCTTAGAAAAAAAGCGAGCTCTGCAAATAACCCTTGAAGTCAACACATTCTTCGTAAGTAGCAGAGTGGCTCTCCACCATCAAAAATCGAACGTCTTGTCTGCGAAGGCTATCCCGGCAAAAAAAAAGTGGCTATTACATTTTGACCATTCTTCACTATTGACGACCAGCCAATTCAACATATAGGTGCAATAAATACCTTTAAATACCTATACCACAATTTAAGGCTAGGAGAGTTGATAAACTTTCTTTTGCACAACTATCGCGGTGGCTTATCATTCTCAAAAAGGCAACCTTAAACCTTAATGCTACACCAAATATTGGAAATTCTGAAAAACAACACCGCCCCGGGAATACATTATGTTCTTTAAAGGAGTGCACGTCTCTTAAAAACGTTTGTAAAACAAACTCTCCACCTCGACAACCATACGGCCGCCTCCACCTATACGCCCCATGCAAAGATGTAGGTATGAGGGTAACTAATTTATGGTAGGTACACTATGCCCCGAATCCTCTTGAACCGAATTAACAATATACAGTTATACTGTGACACGCTTGTACAAAAAGTTCTAAACAAGGGATCGGCCATCAACCTAATAAACAAACTTCAAATACTTTTTGAGGAACAAACTACTCAAGTTCGATTGAAATGGAAGTTAACAAAAACATACACACAGGCAAAAGTCTTCACCAATATGTGAAAGACCCCAGCAGTAACGCCTGGCTAAGAAAGATTTCCTTTGTCTGGTCAGAAAAGGCGATCCATCTTCAAACGGCAAACCTCTACACCATGGGTATACCATCAAACCTGGTGGAAAAGTAGTTTTGCCAAGGAGACTGGAAGAAGACAGAATCCATCTCCTACATCCTGCAGAGCTGCCACATAACTCACCAGCAGCGGATTGCCTATCAGACACAGCAACGTAATCCAAACAACTGGAACTAGAACCACAGGTTCGCCCCGCCAATGGCAGATTATTTAAGCCAGTGATATATTTATTACCGATGTCCAAATTTTTGAGGAAGGCAAAATTTAACTAGCAGCCGCCTTGGTAACTAAAAAAATATATGACAATGAAGAATTCTTGGAAGCAGTCAAAAACAAGTGGCAAAAAAAAACGTATTCCTCCTCCTGATTGGTGCCAGGGTCGTGTGGCCCAAGTCCAACGAGACTACCGCGAACCTGCTGCAAATAAACAAACAACTGTAGGAAAACATTACCAACATTGTCATTAAACACGGCGCCACCATGCATACAGCTTTTATGAAGACTGTTGACGAAGATAGTTCGTCCAATACATAGTGCTAAGTTATGACATCTCGCAGGTTTTTCTCCATTAAGTGCACAATGTGCGCGGGTGTAGTTGTCGAACTTTCGGTGACAGGAATGAGTTTATCTAGCTCGTCTTGCTTAGCGTTTATCTAGCTTACATTATTAATATTATACTTTAAGTTATGTAAAATAAACAAATTGATATTAAAATCTGATTTGTCTTATAATGAAATACTCATGATATGCATGTAAAGAACAACCTTAGGGTTAAACTTTAATCCTAGTCCTAGCATTTAGCTTAATTGTTATGTAAACTTTAAAAACTTAGTCGTTCTGTAAAAACGTTTATGAAAGTCTTCTGAAGCCCTAAACAGTCTGAATGTTTATGTGAGAAATATTTTATACAACGAAATGCTAAAATTTATTTTAAAAACCATGTTTTTTAATCAAACCATTTAAAATTTAAACTCCTATAGCTGAACATGCAAACACGCAAGTAGGCAGTTAAGCGAGATAAGATAAGTTTGCGAGTATCAAACTCTGCTTTATACGGAAATTTGGATTAATAAATTAAGGGTTAAAATGTAAGAAATTTAAGCGATTATTCTTACTGCTTGAAAAAAAATGTTGAATACTACAACATAATAAATACAATGCAAGCAACAATGTATGTTGGAAATTTTATTGTTGAAGTAAGTTAAAGTTGTCAAAGCATTTTTATTTTTACAACTGGCTACAAATAAGTAATCAATTGATATCACTAAAAGGTAATCAGTTTCAAAAACAGAAAGAAAAACTATAAGTATTTTCATGTTTTATTTTTATTTAATTAAATGTGCAACAAAAAGAATCATTAACTTTTAGCACACTGTGAAAGAAATATATCGTATGACTTGCATAATTAAATAAAATTTAGCCACTTTTATTTAAGTAAAAAGATTTTAAAAAGGTGAAAAAAGTTCATTCCATGTTTAGCTGTAATACTTTTAGATACTAATTAAGAAATGAAAATAAATTTGCTGACAAATATTATTTTTCAAATGATTGTTTTAACTTAGCCCAAACATTTTATTCAGTAATACCCTTAAGATATTGCAAAAATCCTCCTATATAATATTGCTTCTAAATGACCATCTTTTCTACAAATTTTATTGTTTTTGTCCGTATAACACTTGTTATAAAATATGATCTGGCAATAAACCAATTTTTTCTCTGGGTCAAAGTGCTGGTGGCTTATTCAATATTCAATATTTTTAAAGATATATTGTGTTTTAGACTCATGAATCAATTCTTGCCTTACCGTAATGCGTGTTGGCAAAATTTGTCGAAAACAATACTAGATATTAATAAGAATGTAATAAATTTAAGAATAGATCCACAAATATAAACATACATCTCAATTTATTGCTCCTTTGTAAAAAAAAAAAACATCTGCACATATTATTGTTACATTGCAAGTCCGTTTACCAGGCAAAAAGTTTTGATTTATATTTTACCACTGCAATTACTTTTTTCTCTGTCAGTATATCACTTTTATTTTTTTACATCGTTGTATTGGAGACTCACTAAGATAGACAAGTCAAATTTAAAATAAGTTTTATCATCCATAACAATGTGAAAATTACATTTTTCAAGCTACAAATGAAAACAAGTTTTTGAGCGTCAAATACTAGTTTTAAGCTGGTTTTCTGTTTGTTTTGCATAGTTTTTGCTATTTACGGTCCTGAGGCGGTTTCAGTTTCGATGCAATAGATTGTAGACTAACTAGTTCAGCAATTTTAAACAGTATCTTGTTCAGATCTGCTTTTTTTTTAACCCGATGGCCTTCGTTTCTATATTTTTTTTAATTTATTGATTCTTTAGAATTGCCACTGAGCCTTTTTATGTATTACATGATAGCAGTATTGCGTATTAATACTGAATTTCATGACAAAATATTATTATTTTACATACAAAAATGCTACTCGCTTTGCGTTTTTCAACATTTTATGCATGCATTTTGTAATCTGTATGTTTAATGGTCAAAGAATTATCATTTATTATTTGCAACAACTTAAAACTACTGTAAACAAAAATTCTTAATATTTAAAATACCCCAATACAGCAAAATACTTACGTATTACATTGGACGCTAAGCTACGCTTAAAGGCTTATGTCAAGGAAAAAAGAGAAGATGTAGATATTAGACATAAAAAATGTACTGGCTTATTAAGAGCAATTCCTCTCTGTTCCTACATAATAAACTTTAGCTTTATAAGCAAATTCTTAAGCCTGTATGGACATAAAAGAATAAAGTTATGGGGTTGCACCAAACAGAATAGTATGCAGATCATCCAGAGATTCCAGAACAAAACACTAAGGAACATCGCTGTTGCACCCTGGTACTGCAGAAATAGTGACATACATTGGGACCTCAGTATGGACACTGCAACCGACACCATTACGAAGTTTGCCAAAAGCCTCGAAGAAAGGCTCCATCAACACGTGAATGTCGAGGCGATCCAGCTTCTGGACACTAAAGGATTAGTAAAAAGACTTAAGATGGTTATTTCTTTTGAGTTAGTTTAAGTCATAGTTTAAAAGCAGAGAGGTAGTGTGCGCCTTAATAATTAGTGTACTTTTATATTAGCAAACCAAGGACTATTGTTGGGTAAATCTTAGACAAAGTTATAAATTCTACTGGGGTTTTACAATTTAAAAAAATAATTAAAAGACTATTAAAAATTGCTCAATACTTTCTGAATCAAGCCTTATATTACTTCGTACGAAGAAGCGACTCTGTACGGTATGATAAATTATTTAAAGGTAAGTCAAAGTTTTTTTTTTTTTTATTAAGTAAATTTTATTACAATCTTAGTAAGTTAATCTAGTAATCTTAGTTAGTAAGTCAAAGATGTCACAGGTAATTTTTCTACACTCGTTAGGCATGGTCAGGACCACTCATCACTATAACAATTAACAACCTAACGGCAAACTTAATAGACGTTCTCGATCCGTACTATCTTCATTGCTGTTTACAATAATTTACAAAATCTATACATTCCAACTTTGGCCAGCTGTGCTTAGTCATTAGAGGTCGCGCAAAACCCTAAGCAGATATATCTGAAATATGTGTCAAATTATTAAATCATTATTGATGATATCCAACAAATTAGCGATACTGGCGTTTTGACGGAATTGTAAATCCTCTTGTACGCATAAGCGTCATCGAGCAATTTAAAATTGTTTTTGTGTACTTTCTTAACATGTGTTTCGTTTTAGATTATGAAAATGCTTTAATAAAATTACCTACTGTGTGATTTATATAAAAGCGAATATTGGTTGTGACTGAAGGTGTCTACAATCGACCAAATTCAATTTTATTCACCAAAAGGAGACGTCGTTCTTTACGGTCGTCGATCGTAACAAATAAAAGAGAAATCCACACATAAGATTGTATTCGACGTACTCCTGAGAACAAAATTGAAAATAATACGGACATTTTTGCTTTTTGTAAAGTGTCTGGGTAGATCAAATAATGTTTTTGCATAGGTCTCTCATGCGTTGTCACACTCAAGACGTATTATAACGTATTCGATCCACTCCAAAAGCAAATATTGTCTACCAACAAGATTTATTGAGTTGTTTAATACATTTAACTTAACAATTGCTTTATTCTGTTTTATGACTGAGCACGAGATCGGGTAAAATTTATTGCCTCCTATTTACAATTAAATCAAGCAAATATATCGGGAGTCTGCAACATGACAGTGACAGACTGAAAATGAGCAATAAAAATCAATGACTTGTGGCCTTACAGAGAAACATTTTTATGCTTTTTTAAAAAGTAAGCGTTACATTTTTAAAGTTTATTTTACATCAACACTGCGTTTTATTAATTTTAAAACAAATATACAGATGTTCAACAAGATTTAATGCATTGTAGGTAATTTTGTTGTGTGATTTTGCGTTTATTAATAAGGAGAATAAATATAGCACCACCGAGCTGACGCGCGACGGCTCGCGTGTCAACAAAGATGAGCACCGACGGATATAATACGGACGAAAACAAAAGAAAGAGAGAGGATGAAAAAGAAATTTTTAAAAAAGCAAAAAAGACAGGCAGGACCCCAACAAAGAGAGAGGGGACATGTGAAGGCACAATGGGGCAAATAATGGCAATGATTGAGAACCTGGCAACAGATATGAAAGAAATAAAAGAAGGGCAGCGAAGTAGTAGTGAGGAAATAAAGCAGGAAATCAAACAACTAAGAGATGAACAACAAAAATATAGAGATGAAATGAAGATATTAAAAGAAACCAACGAAAAGACCCTAAAAGAAATAGGTGATCTGAGACGAGAGGTGACACGCACAAACGAGAGGCTTGAAAGACTAGAGAGAGAAAAAAGAAGGAGGAACGTAATATTACAAGGTATGCCCATCGAAACAAACAACCAGAATGTGCTCCGAGAAACATTAAAAAAGTTCATAGAAAAGGAACTGAGGGTCGAAGTGGAAGTAAATGCGGCACGGAAAATAGGAGAGAAAACCTGTTTAATTGAGCTTAATAGTGAAGAGGATAAAACCAAAGTGATGCAGAATAAAAATAAACTAAGACAGCGAAGGGGAGAAGAAATATACATTAATGACGATATGACTAAGAATGAAAGGGAAATACAAGGAAAAATCAGAAACATAGCTAAAGAAAAAAGGCAAAGTGGTAAAAATGTTAAGATAGGCTTCCTAAAGTTAATAATTGACGAAGAAACTTGGAACTGGAATAAAGAGGCTCAAGAATTGGAGAAGTACAGTAAGGAGCGAAATAAATTGACACAAAGGTCAAAAAACTAATAACGGTAAATAGCAAAGGACAGGAAAATGAAGAAGCGACCGAAGCAATGAAACTGGATATGAGAAAGTTGATTAAAGACAAAAGGAAAGAAAAAAAAATAAATATAAAAATGAAAACAGAGAATTAAGGATAAGTACATGAAACATCACACAGGAAATTAAACAGGACAGGAACAAGGACACAAATAAGAATAAAAATAAAGAAAAACAAGAAAACAAGAGGGGAAAAAAGGAAGAAATAAGTAAATATGAACAAATAAAGATTGCAACATGGAATGTTAAAACCGTGTTGCGAATAGGAAAAATGGAAGAAATTGCGAGAGAATTAGATAAAATTAGAGGAGAGGACTGATCCACCTCAACAAATGGATCTACAACAACGCCTCGGCGTTAGCCATAATCCTTAGGTTTATACGGCTCAATGATGATGAGGTAATTTTGAAGTTATGCGAAAACTTGTACTTCTTAAGTCGGGTCCAGACCAGCGAAACAAAACGGCGAACCGATTTAAACAGCCCAACATTTTAGTGAATCTGCTAAATACCGATATTTGGCGGATCGCGGTTTGTTGCACTCCTATGGTACACACCAGCGCAACAGGAAAACTGAACGATCTGATCGCTGATATGATCGCCGCGCCGTTCGGCGATCTTATAGCAAGTAGTTGTTAAAAAGACGCACGTGCAACTGTTCGCTCATTTTTGTCCATGCTAACGACATATATTTATATCCACTTTGCCTTAAAAAACGAAGCAAAACAAAGAAAACTTCCAAGACAATGGCAAATTAAGTTATATTCTAATGGGTCGATGTCTCACTCATCACTTTTCAATATTTTATTAAAATGGTCCTCAGGTGATGATTACGATTAAGGTCGATCAATTTTACTACAGTTTCGTTAGGCCACTCCGTCACGAAAACAATTAACAGATTAATACTATCAACACGACCTTTTGGTACGAGATTACTAACAAGCTACGTTGTAGAGCCGTCCACACTTGCATCATGCGCATGCAACATCCTGTGATTGTTCGTCGAAATACCGACACTTGGTGGAACCAGTTTTGTGGCACTTCTACGTTGCAAGCGCGCTAAAATGTTGCACTACCTTATTTCGGTTTGCCAATCGGTTCGCCTTTCTGTTGCCTTGGTCTGTATTTAGCTGTTAAGGTGCAGATTCGCTAAATATTGGACTGTTTTATATTGGTTCGCTGTTATTTTGCACTGGTCTGGACCCAGCTTGAATGACAACATAATTAGACCCAAATAGAACCACCTATTGTATTCCATTCAATTAATTTTCTTAATCATAAAATTTTACAACTAATAGCATGAAAATTCAATGTGGCGCGCTTTAAAAATAAAAAACTAATTACTGTCGCATCTCAAAAACTAAGTTTTTTTAACCATCTTTTTATAAAATGGCCAATAATTATGGCAATTATTATTTTTACCGTAGCAGCTTCGAAGTGATCGACAAAGCTACATCCAAACTATTCTCCTTAGTGTCTCAACCAGGAAATTCATGTCCTACCAACAATTCTTTTTGTTCTTCCTTGTACGATGACTCTTAACAGCTCAAATTTCTTTCATCTAGTGAAATTTCCGAAATTTTCCGGCTTTCGTACTTCAATGTTTTTTACTATTTCCTGTTCTTTTAAGGACTTCCACCTTTCAATTTATGAAATTATTCAAATTCTTCAGTAGACACATATTTCTTTTGCTTCTAGTTTTTAAGCGTGATCTTTTGTCATGATCCAGCTGTTTATCTCATATAGCAAAGTTATACACAAATAACTAAGCAGGCTGGCCGTTTACACGCGATGCAATCCAGGCAATTTCCTGAACTAAAAATATCAATATTTTAAATGGATTAAATAGATTACAAAAAATTTATAGCTATAATTTGTAAAAGAGATTTTACCTTTTTCAGTAGGTATTATTTTAGTCCCTGAAACTGATAACAATACAAATATATTTAGTTTAAAATCTTAATGGGCGCCTAAAACCAGGGCTCGAAACCGACAAAAAAAAATGGTTAACGGTTTACCGAAATCGAAAAGTTTATTTTTATAACGGTTTTTGGTTTCTGTAAAAAACCGATTTAACTTATAAACGGGTTGTAAAAATCGGCTAAAAAACCGGTTTTTAACATTATTTATATTACGAATGCAAAGTATGAAAAGATATTATCTATTTATAACTTTATAGTATATGTACAATCAAGCGTTCAGTAATGATTTCTGGTAAACTAATCGCATTTAATACAAATTTTGTGTTTTTTAAGGTAATTCTTATTAAAAAAAATATGTTAAAAAAGCAGTTTTTAATTATTTTGGTTAAAGATTACCGTTTTTTGTGCGATTAAAAATGACGGTTTTGATTTCGGTTAAAAATCACTATTACAGACAAAAAATAACGGTTAACCGGTTTTTTAACCGGTTTAAAAACAAATTTCTGTTTTTCTATAATATCTATTTCATTTGAAATCTCTATGGTCTTTAAGTTGAAACATATACACATTTTACAACAACATTGGAGGCTGTGCTAATGTAAAATCAGTAAACAAAAAAGTTGACATTTTAACTCTCCAGCGGGCGCGCTCCTTATTTTTCCATGACCGGGCGCGTGGCGTACTTTTTCCATAGCATCTTTTAATACAAACGACTCCCGTGTTTGAAGGTATTGTTACTTGACTATGATTTCTTCATAAAACAAATATAACCTACAATATAATATCTACTATACAGGGTGTGTAAAAATTGGCGGAAGGGCTACACAGAGCGATGTTCTTCGTAAAATTCTAAGTCGAAAATCTTAATACGAAAATGTTGTACCATGCTTCCTATGGCCTCAGGAACCATTTAAAGAAAAAAAAAATTGGCAACATTGCATACATTGATTTGCGTTTGGACATTTTTTTATCAGCAATTTTTACTTAGGTATTTACATTTTTTGTTCGAACTGAAAGCCTTCAGTTCGTAAACATAGCTGCAAACTTTTGGGTATCGTAAAACACAAACAAGAAATAATTACGAGAAAAACAGAGATGACAGCTAATGACAATGTTGCCATATGTACTACTGTCATTAAAATCAGTGATTTACATATTTTCAACACCAATTTTTGAAAGGAAGAGCACAATATCTAGGAAAAAATACTATTCGAAATCTATTTTTATTCCAAATTGCAGCTTTTTCATTTGCAAGTATTAAATAATAACGCCTATTAAAGGACTAAATGTCAAAGCTTTGAGGACGTCTTGCTGACACAGCAAGCATGGTACAACATTTTCGTATTAAGATTTTCGACTTAGAATTTTACGAAGAACATCGCCCCGTGTAGCCCTTCCGCTAATTTTTACACACCCTGTATAAAATATATTTTCAAAAATAATTTAATAGTTCAACACACAAATCTAAAAAATGCAGAATTCTCTTTATTTATTTAAATTTCATTCTACAGCGCTACATGTTTGACAAATTTATATGGTTTTGACATGATTTTTGCAAAATAATTGATTGCTAGAATCACATTAAATTGTCAATTTTTTTTCGAACAAAATTATAGCAACCAAATATAATTATCACCCTACTTGAGATCTTTGACAATGTACTCAGTTTGGAAGTCAAAATGACCCTAAAGGAATAATTAAAGTCTTTTATGAATAGATCTAAACACAGTATTACTACATTGAATTTCATGACATTGGTGTACTTCATATTCATAATCCAGCGCTTAGTTTTCAAAATTATTATTTTAAGCATGGAATGGTTTTTATACAAAGCGAAAATTATTGATTTGTACAAAATTTTAAGTTGTCAAACAAGACATTGCCCGCGATTACACGGGCGTTTTTACTATTTGTAATATCTAATCAATTATTGAAAACTGCGCTAATGTTATGTCATCTCCTAATTTTGCATAATTTAACACAAAATAAAATTCTTTGTAGGAAATTAAATCATATTTAAAACTATTTTTTGGATGTTCTGATATCATGACCAATTTTTACGCTAAAACCACTTCTGCTTCAAAATAGATGGTAGTGATAATAAAAATACAGTAGGTTTTGCGTAATATATGTTTTCTTACACATAATCTCATGCTGCTTAATTATTACCATTTGCAAAATAAGCATTTTATTTCACTTTAGAGCGTCCACTGATGTCTATAATCAGGCACATAGATGCTGTATTTGTACACTTCAAAACTAATAAGTACAATAATTAAACCAACAACCGTGTCAAGCGAATCGAACTAAAAACTAACCAGAAGATTATAATCAACATGTTCAAAACCTCAGAATGAAACCAAATGTATGGTACAATATAAAACAAGGCGCAATGCTCGTTCTTGCATAACTTTTACAGCAAATCGACGTTACTACCTAGAGAATTACATTTTTTCTTTTTGTTCTGTATCATCTATTACATTTTCTGTTCCTGGGGGAATTTAAGCGATCAAGATGAAGTTAATCGTATGAAACAAGCACGAAAAGTGGAACGGAACAATAATTGGCAAAGTTATCGAATTCTACGCAATTGAACGCGACATTATAGATCTGTTATTATTATGAGAAGAAAAAAAGACGGCTATACATGATAAAAATACATTTTTAATATTCATAGTTACCTACTAAACTTTTTGTGTAAGACTTTTATTTACTCTTTATTATTATAAATAGAGAATATCAATTATTAAAATTAGTTTAAATTGCTATTTTAAATATTTTAATGACATACAAATCACAACCATTCTTGATTGTCTTCTACAATCGGAAAATTATGAATACGCTAGGAGTAAAAAAAATAGTATATTTCATAACTAGTGGTAAAAGTCCAGTTTTTTTCGTGAGGTGAGATCCATTCACGAGCCGCAAAGCGGCGAGTGAGGAAATCTCACGAAAAAAAAAACTGATTTCATCTCGAGTCGTAAATGCTATTTTTTCTACGAAATTAAAATTATATTATAGAACGAACGTTAATGTAAACGAACCAAATGACAATTTATTGTGTATAAAGTTTGACATAATTTTCGCCACTAAAGACGAAAGTAACACTTTTATGTAGGGTAGGCTCTGTACACTGTCACACCTATGACCTCGAAATACACTTTTAACCAACGTATTAAAAATTTCGCTCAAAGTATAGGCAAATACAAATTATTAATTGACTTTGTCAAAGTAATGACATCATATTAAAATTGTTCTTTTTTTTTAAAAAAATGTGTATAATATTCTACAGCGCTATGTTATAATTTTTTTGCTAAAGAAAACTTTTGCAAACTTGTTTCTACCAATTGTTTCATGGTCAAAATCGTTATCACAGTAGGTATTCCGGTTTAAGCAATCTGCAATAAAATGTACCTTTGGTTATCTTTGAAAATGTACTAGTTTCTGCATCCTGCTTATCTTAATCTGCAGTTTTTTAAATGCTGCATAAAATAATTACGTTATTCGTTAAAACAATACTAATTAATTTGGTAATCAAGAAAAATCTAAACAATTAATGCTCACTCAATTCAGTTCCAACCGTATTAATTGCATTCAAATGGCTTCGTGTGATAAGAAAAACATCGTGATCTTAATTAAAAATATTTGTTTGTTAATTAAGTTTAAGATTATGGGTGCGTTTTGTTGTACACTAAAATTAATCGGCATGAAACCAGTTACGGAGTCTTTCGACTACAACCATTAGGTTAGATAACGTACCTAAATGACATTGCATTAAAAAATATGTGACTAGAATTGGGAATGAGTTTAATTTTACAACGGTGTAGGTTAATGTATTCAGGATCAAACAAAAATTGCCATTTTACTTTAAAAAAATTATTGGAACTAAATTTTGCAAGTTTTTTTTTACAAATTAACTAACCCCTGACTTAAATGAAATTTTAAGATTTTCTTTAAAATTTAAACTGTAATTTCCGAGTGCTTTGATGATTATTAATAAATAAGAATAGCTGTTCATAAAACTGATAAATAATACAAATTTAACTGTTATTTAAAAAATAATTTTTTGATCTTCGGATATCTTTAAACTGCTTAAAAAACGTTTAAACATAGTTTTGATTAATTTTGAGCCCTAATTTTCGAATCTTTATTGTTATGTTTAGTTCTCTCTTTCGTAATTGCATTTTAAAACGCAGAAGAAATTTTTGCACTACCCAATACATTGAACTGTGAAACTAAATATTAAAGTGTTGTTTGATTTATGATTCCTTATATAGAACAAGAAAGCTATGAAATATGTATTTATGTAAAATATTTAATCTGGTACTTGTTTTTATATGAAATATTTGTTCGCAAAGATTAGATGAAAGAAATTTGTGATCGATACACAAAAAGTGCTAGTAAAGTAGTACAACAAAGTAACAAAAATTAAACGTCTCACTTGTTTTCGTTGACTTTCCCTTATTTTTTTTTAGATCAGTACGATCATTGGGACATTTGTGAGTTGCAATTAAAAGGTTACAAATTAAAACTAAACAAACAAAACTGCATTTGCATGCCATTAAGATTTGAACAAATGCCTTTTACATTTCAGCTCCACTTTTTAACACAAATGATTTATGACTTCAATATTAAAATCAGTCAAGATTTTAATTTAAGTTTAACACAAACGTGTAGTATGACAAGTGGTGAATAAATAACTTTTGAGTCGGCATATTGCACAATGACTAATGATTCGGCAACAAGCAAAAGTCTTTGTTCTCTCCTACCGACTTTAAACTACCCACCATCAACTACCTGTGCCCTAGCACATGACAGTGAAAGCTTGTAAGCTGCATAGAATATAACGTGGGGTCTTCATCTATAAAATATGCCTAGAAATAATGCACATAACACAGGTACATTGTTGGGAAGTTTTGCTAAGTGCGAATTCTAGTGCTGACAGGTGTCACAGCAGTAAAATAAGGAAAATTGTTGACATATTGTACATAGCGTCTCATAACCTGCGCTGTAAAAATAAAATGTTCACTTAGCTTTTATTATGCTTTCGTTATTTGGTTCACAAGTCAATATTATTAGATTACAGTTCCACACGATCATTTTATTATATTTTTAAAAACTTTGCTAAAATGTTATCACACAAATCTAGTCAATTTATAATAAATAGAAAAAAATCAACGATTAAATTGCAACAAACGCTTAACTTTATACTAATTCGATTTTTGTTTGCTTACAATTTAATTAACTCATTTATTATCATCTAAACTGTGGATTTTAACTTTTTAAGTCGTTAACTTGTATAACATAAGACAATTATAAAAGTACCTACTACCTAGGTATTAACAATCTAGAAATTTTCTATGCGCGGTTAATCTCGGAAAAACTTACCTGATTATTAAAAAATTATTTAAATCTCAATCAGCTGATAACACACAAAACGACTGACACCATTTAAATGTAGATGATCATAGGTTTAAATTTCGCTATATTGCTAAATTCGGTGCTGATTGATAATCCGAAAAGTAACTGGAAAATCTCAAATAAAATCCGAGGAAACTAGGAAAAACCGGAAAATACGATATTTAAAAGTCATCTATACCGAGCTTGGTGGCTGGTTGGTAAAACAACCTAACTTGTAATCGGGAGGTCGTGGGTTCGAATCCCACGGCCGTCTGTCATCGTAGAGGTTTCAGGTGGTTCCCTCTACCTACTATAGGCAAATGCTGTGACAGTACTTCCACCGGACGCTAATGGCCAAAGTAGTTGAAGCGTCCTTAAGCCAACAATTTAAAAAAAAAAAAAAGTCATCTATAACGCCTATGAAATATAAAACATTTTAAATGTGTAAAAACATTACCTTTTTAAAGCCGAATTGAATAGTAATCACAAATTTTATAGATGGATTTTGTTTTGTGTTTGTGATAACCAACTTTGAATTTTTTTATAGCAGCCAATTTTTGCTATTTACGTAATTAATTAAATAGAATTGATTTTCTGAATTCATTGATGTGTCACACATGATATTTTACTTCTACAACCATTGTCAAATAAATCAGGCAGCCCGGTCGTTGTGGTTTTTGCCATTACTATGACAACCAATAAACAAACTAAACATTTTTAATACACCTCACTTGTTATCGTAATTTTGTAATCGTTAATAATGAATAAAAACTTAAAATGCTGTAAAAGTTTTATTCATTGAATAGGAATTCTACTTGCTTAGGGCAAAAATATCTGGAAAAATACTATTTTATTACGTTACGCAGTAACTTAAGTAAATATCTATAAAGCATATGAACAACGTATCACGAAACTGAAAAGAACGGTATGCTAAAGTTATGGATAACGTTAAAACATATAAAAAGTAAAACCAATAATGAAAGAAGAGTTCCAAATAAATTTCCTCCTTCTGCAATGGATAACTGCAAACGTTTCGTAATGTTGCTGTTTAGAACCGCTATTGGTCTTCGAGGAATTTGACGAATATTCGCTTATAAAATTTATTACGATGACAAGTAACTACATAATAGGGGTTCAAAATTTTTAGTTTGTTAATTGGTTGACATAGAAACGGCATAAACTACAACGAACGGGCTGCCTGAGTTATAATGGTCGAATTTCAAACACCCTATATATACAAAAAGCGCTACAGGCGATTTAGACAAAAGCTCGATTGGTTATCTACCTCTACTTCATCGATTCTGTCCAATTCGCCATTCTTCGACTACATTAACTATCTTTTCCTTGGTCTACATCTCTTTCTTGTACCCCTTTTACTCGCTCTTATACATGGCTGCGGAGTCGGGAAACAAAAGTCGACTCCGACTCCGACTCCGACTCATGATCATTTTAGTGGTTCGACTCCGACTCCGACTCCGACCAAATTAAATACAAAGACATTTTATGGTGTGTAATATAGTAAAAAAAAAAAATAAACAAAAAAATAATTTAAAAATTGAGTTTAAATTTTGCGGCAAAGGACCACCTCGCAATTTTTTGTTGTACTTGGAGTCGGAGTCGGAGTCGGCACATTTTTGCTGACTCCGACTCCGACTCCACTGACCAGAAATTTCTCCTAAACTCCGACTCCGACTTCGACTCCACAGCCCTGCTCTTATAATCTTCGTTTTTCGTTGGTTTGGGAGTTGTTGTGCGTGTCCTATTCAGCGTATTCTGTGGGATCTTACTTCTGGGGTTCGCTGTCTTTAACACATTAAATAAATAATAACTAATGAGGACACTAGACTTAAAAGTAGGTACTATTTCGATAGGAGATTTTTCGAAATAATTATTGAGATTTTTCATTAAACTTTCCTATTGCCATGAACGGTACACTGTTTTAGCTGCACAGTAATTAGAAAATTAAATTGTCATGAAACATCATGTTAATGCAGTCTAGATCTCGGTAATACACTCGACAGTACTAAACGTTTAGTTTTCCATTCATGTTAATATTCTGCATTTACGGTTTAAACACAATAAAAGCAGGGAATGTTTAAGCCCCGTCACGAGCAACAACAGTCAGTGTATTAGTCGAATGCAAATATTCTGATTCATTATTGATATCCACGATTTATGCACAGCAACATGAAAATTACATGCTGGTTACCTAAACCGTCTAATTAATAATTGACAATCGCAAATATGCGAGTTCTTGTTCACATGTTTGCGTGCCATGTAGTATTTTTCTTGATTGTGTATCAAAATTAGAAAATAAAACCTTAAATTTTAAAATAGCAGTTGCTATAGAAGGCTATGAACTTTACAAATTTCCGGAATTTAGTATCCCTTAAGTAGATTGGTTGATTTATTACGTTATTTACAAGCAAACTAATGTACTATATTTAAACCAGTGAAAACGTATGGTTTTTGCTTGATCCATTATTGCTTCTATTATACAACATACGGTTCGAAATGTATCGGCTGGCTATTACTACAGTTTCACAGAAGTGGAATTGTTTACAAAAATAAAACACCCAGAAGTGTTACAAACCTTTTCATTTATTTTTAAATCCCAGACCTTTAAGTAAAAAATTATTTCATTATTTTTATTAACGTTTTATAACTGAAATAACATAAGCTTTAATATTTGGTAAAGAATTAAAGTTTTAAAAGTGTACTATATGTTTTGTTAATAAGATAATATCAAGCCAAACTTAAGTTTTAATGTAACTGATTTAAACATAAGATAAGATAACTTTATTTTTAAGTACACTCAATATTTTAATGTTAACAAATTATAAAAAAAGGTATATTATAAGATTATAACACATTTTGTGGTAATAAACATTCGTTTACATCAGAGGACAGTCAAACGTCTACGTTACGAATTGGATGACGAAGGTATGTAGGTCCCCAACCACCAATAACTTCCCATCACTTGTCACTGCCAGGTTAACATCATTTTGATAGAAATATGTCAACACTATGTTTGTTGCCATTCGCATCTTTTAACCGCAGGTAAAAAATAACTAGTGAGATTTAAAGCGAATTTTCATAAAAGAATGTGGTGCAATATAAAGCCAGTTTACTTGTTTAGATTAAAAAATTTTTAGAAGTAGGTTAGATATTAAAATGCTCCGACTAACTATAAATATCGCCATCAAAGTTTTCATAAGAATTATCGATCACAATATATGTAAAAATATGTTTCTACTTTACACGAAGTTCTGAATGTTTTAAATATATTTAAATAATTACTCCATTTCCATTGTTTTTATTTAATAAGTTAGCATAGTATTGTTAAATTTACTTTTTTTTTGCTAAATATATAATTGAAACTTATCAGTTTATTTATTAAGGTAATGTATAAAATATTATTTACTTTGAATAATTTTTTTTAACTGCATTGCAAAGTGGGCCTTGAGATGACACGACCTTCAAGTCTACGACGTGTGACTTGACGATTGTAGATCTGCGCAGGAGTGGAGTATTCTTTGAGATGCACGTTATGCATCGTAATGTGCTTAATAGTTCATTACAGTTTACCAGTGTTTTATTGATTAATTGTTAAATGGTTATTTTATGTAGTTTATACATATTACTGTGTGATATTTATAGGACCTAAAAAATTTTAGCTGACATAAGGTAAAACTTCATACATCTTTTCATTATTAATTGCTGTTTATCATCTAAAACTTGATGGCTTAGCGTGAATCAGTTTTTGCTGTAACGTCTCGTTTTCCTTAAAACAGTTTTTGTTGCAGCAAAACCAACAAAATAGTGTATCGCTCAAAGAATGTAGAATGAGGCTAGTCTATCACATTGACGAAAAATATATGATTCATACGACAAAAGGTAGGATTTTAATAATTTAAAATTATGGCATAAATTTTTATCCTTACAAGGTCGCCTAAGGCAATTGCCCCTATATAACCTCATCTTAGCTATGCCTCAGCGTCCTTATTTTAATATTAGTTAAGCGATACATATAATTTATGCAATGACAACAATATAGTATATTACATAACAAGAATTGTGGGAAGCACATTACGCACGAGTGCGTAATTTGCTTTACAACTCTAGTTTTGTATTATACGTTTTCTACGACCGCTTAATATACAGGGTGGTGCTTTTTTCGATGCTCACCATTGCTATCTTGGAAACGGTAAGAGATACAAGGTCGGTTAAATTGGAGAAAAGTTGCACATTTTTATGGCGATTAAGAATCTGAAAAGAAATCCTGGATATTTTGATTCGTTTTTGATTTACTACAAAAAAAACTGAAAAATGTGATTTTAGAAAAATATTATTATCTTCCCTACCATTGACGCCATTTTATTTAAACTTGGTTACTTTATGTTTTTGACCGTCCTGATTTTGATGACGTCAACAGAAATTTTCTATACGTTCTAGATTTCAAGTTGCGATAGTAAACTTTTTTATTTCTGATGGCCGCCATATTGGATTTTTACACCATCACACAGACAAAAAAATTAGCTTTTCAGATTGGTAACCAACATACCTTTTTTCTTTCAAAAAACTTGTTGAAATTTGAAAATTTGTATAAATAATCTATAAAATCGTGAATGTTCTGAAAACAATTCAAACTATAATATAAGTAAAAGTGACACAACATTTTATAGGTCTAATAAAATAACGAAATGACAATAAATTAAAAACACCAGATAAATAATTATTTAAATTGTTTAAAGTGCGCGCCGTTATGTATGATGTAGTGGTTAGTCCTCAAATTAATTTCGTCCACTGTCTTTAGGATAGTTTGTCTCGAAATAGAGTCGAAAGCATTTTTGATTTTACGGCGAAGAAGTTCAATATTTTCCGTTAGGGTTGCATAAACAACATCAATGTAAAAGTAATCCATAGGCGTTAAACATGGCGATCGCGGAGTCCTATGAACAGGACCAAACGTACCAAGTCATGAATTTTGAAAGCGTACATCTAAATAAATATCCTTTTACAATGCTCGTGTTGTGAGGACCAGCTCCTTCTTGCTGAAACTACTGATGATTTTGAATTGTTAATAATGGCAATTCGCCCAACATATCTTCTAAATATGTTTCCAACAATCTTAATTTCGTTATCATTAGACCAATAAAATGTTCTGTAGCTTTTATTTATATCATAGTTTTAATTGTTTTTCAGAGCATTCTCGATTTTATGAATTATTTACACAAATTTTAAAATTTCAACAAGTTTTTTGAAAGAGAAAACGTACGTTGGTTACCAATCTGAAAAGCTATTTTTTTTTGTCTGTCTGATGGTGTAAAAATCCAATATGGCGGCCATAAGAAATAAAAAAGTTGACTATCGTAACTTGAAATCTAGAAGGTTTAGAAAATTCTGTTGCCGTCATCAAACCCAGGACGGTCAAAAACATGAATTTACCAAGTTTAAATGAAATAACGTTAATGGCAGGGAAGATAATAATATTTACCTAAAATCACATTTTTCAGTTTTTTTGTAATAAATCAAAAACGAATCAAAATATCCAGGATTCCTTTTCAGATTCTTAATCGTCATAAAAATGTCCAACTTTTCTCTAATTTAACCGACTTTGTATCTCTTACCGTTTCCAAGATAGCAATGGTGAGCATCGAAAAAAGCACCACCCTGTATACTCAATAAATAAAAAATGGTAATTTGTAGAAAATGCAATTTTTGCTTACTGTGCGTAAAAACCCTCTTACAACGAATGCAAGTTATATCGTGTGTAAGAACTCACTTGCAGGCTGTACAGTAATGGTCATTTGCAAAATTGGTTCTAAAAACAATTTATTTACGTTAATCGTAAAATTGTATTTTGTTGGTTCAACTCATTGAGCATATTTCGAATTTAGAAACTTTTTAAACGTAGCATACCATGATTTTTTAAATGTAATAATAATAAAGCTATGTTAGACAATTCAATTGCTAGTACTAACATAGGTTAATTGTTGCACAAGGCTTATTTAATTCTATTAGTTAAGGTTGCTTATGGTAAAAAAAAAAGTTGTCATAACCTTGCCCGCAGAAGGTTGTGCTTTGAACATCCTTCGTAGGTACCGTTGAACTTATACAGCGTTGGGAGAGAGTCCCAGAACTGTCGATTATCTTAGTTATTTTCAAACTCTTTTTTTTTTATTTGGCTTTAATATTAGGTTCAAAACAAACACTTTATTGATAATATTTTCCATTTTCATGCGTTTCCAATCATATTTTATTAATTGTAATGATGCGTGGGGCAAGTGCCCAATAAAATTTGACAACAAACTGACAGTAGTTACATGTATCGATCCTGATTTTTTTACTCGGTTTTTTGGATTTTTTTTTTTTTTAATTAAGACCCCCTGATGATGATTCTTGATGCAGTTTTTTATTCTGCATCCAAAAATATAAAAATATATAGGGCACTCTATTGAAAAACATTTAGTTCGAATCATTTTCTTCCATCGTAAAGATGATAACGTACGTATGAGGTGTTGTAGGGATAAGGCCATGCGAAACCACTTTTGATCCCAGACAAAAGACGAGGAATCCATTGCGAACACGTTTTGCTATATTTCAGATTATGAATATTGGTATGGACAAAACTTGCATTTATATCTGGGGATGAGGAGTCGGCAGAACAATAAACGACTCCCGACTCGCGAAGTCCGGAGTCGGTATTATTTAAATCTGACTCGAATTCCCAAATCCGACTCTTAGCTCCCAACTCCCGACTCCCGACTCTCGAATCCCGACTCCTTTCACTAATGAACTGCACTAGAGAACATAAAGAATACCGGTCAAAACTGAGGTTATTTTGTTTTCGGTTTTATTCTGTTCTCATCCTTGATAAATGAATGAAAGAGTTGAGAGTAGATGGTGTTTCCGACTATCGACTCCGACTTCCAACTCTGGTACCCAAATCCGACTCCCAACTCCGACCCAACACCGACTCCCATCTCCGACTCCCATCTCCGACTCCCAACTCCGACCCAACTCCGACTCCCAACTCCGACTCCCAACTCCGACTCCCACTCAGACTCCAACTCCGACTTCCGACTCCGACTTCCGACTCCCAACTCCGACTCCCAACTCCGACTTCCAACTCAGACTCCCAACTCCGACTCCCAACTCCGACTCCCAACTCCGACTCCCAAATTCGACTCCCAACTGCGACAACCGACTCCTTCAAAAAGCCTTAATTCTCAACTACTGACTCCGTCTCCGCATCCCTGCTTCTGAGGTTTCTCTTATGAATACTCGACCATCTTCTATAATGTGTCCTCCCACGCTTGTCATATACGATTAGGTCTCAGTTGATGTAGTAGGTGCTGCACCTGGCCGTGCTTCATCCGTCATTTTCTATCTTCCATGTTTAAATTTTCTGAGCCATTCCTTTACAGTTGTGTACGCAAAACACGCGTTTCTAAAAGCAACCTCTATTTGCATATTATGTATCTGCAATGACTGAACACCTTCAGCACAAAAAAAAATGTAATGACCGCACGCTGATTTATTTCGGTCGATTTTCGACTACTAACGCCATTTTATACTAAAAATTGTAAACGCAAAATTTATTTTAAACTTCAACAAACTGTCAGTGTGTTGGCTACAAACAATATTATTAAAATAAAATTTTAATGAATTATTACGGTTGTTTATACGTATGGCTGATTTTATAACACTGAAGTTTTAAATTTTTTTTATACATTTACATACATAAGTTATTAAATGTAAACAAAACTAGCAAATTGCTAAATAAATTACATTATTATCATTATATGAACAATTGTCGATTTAAATTACTTTTATCAAATTAATTGTAAAGTATTTTTATTAAAAAAATATTTGCCTTGTTTCCTGGATATCTTAAATATATTTGAATATTTTCAACCCAATGTTTAGAAGAAAACTTAAATTACTACCAGAAATAACTTTATAACTAAATATAAACAAATACTTATTCCGATTCTCCAACGTTGAATGTTAGTTTTTGATAACTTATAATAAAACATACCTAAACAATCGTATATAATATATATAACACATTCTTGGCTTGTAGATAAACATGAAGTAGTTTATATTTCAGATAAAGCCAACATTTAATTTAACGTGATTTGTTGGTGGGCATAGGAACCAAATTTTTAATTGGACAATTTGTTTCAAGCGGCTGTCACCTGTGAATTTCCAATATTTTCTCAGATACAACCTTAAGTAGAAAAAGTTTCAAATTTATTTAAGTTTGAATGAAAAAACTGAGATCCTTTGATGTAAAGCAGACGAGAAGTACTAGTTTAAAAAAGTTTTTAATTTGTTTAATGTAGAAATGCTCTTTTCGTTTTGCTACAAAACATGAACTAAAGTTTGTTAACTTTTGGTGATTAAAGTGTTCCATGTTTGTAGGTCAGTTTTAAGTATAATTAAAAATCACTTATCGTACTCTTCTTTTCCTAGTTTTCAGGCTTGCGCTAATTAATCAGTAAACAAACTTGCTTTTAAATTTTTTTAGTACATTATTACTTTATCTTTTATTTATTCATGTAATGTAAACAACAAATCTGCTGTCGTTGTGCCTGTTTGATGGTCTTGGCAATTTTCTGTTTTTATTAAATGAGTTAATTGGTTGTAATTCAAATATACTCGTAATTTATATTACATGTTTGGAATATAGTCATTCTTTAACATTTTAAAAACAAATTCTTTGTGCGCGAATGATTAGAAAATTGATAAACTTATGAATTCTTTAAATGATTTATTTATTACTAAAAAAACTTATCTTCTGTGACGAAAAATCTCCTGCCAAAATGCAAAACATGTTTCAAAACTCTCGTCCTTTCATCACTTGTAGTGTTATTTATTTATTTAAGTGCATATAAGCAGTTGTTGCAGCAATGATAATGGTGAAGAGACGAAAGTCTTGAAACTGGTGTTGTTTATCGAATAGATATCCTTAAAAAAATCGTGTTTGGTACTATACTTTTTCTGCGATCACATAATACATGCGATTTTATCGATTTTTTGACTAATAGTAAACACACTTGTACGTGCGCTGTTAACTGTCAATTTTGACTTGAGTCTACTTTGATATTTCTAGAAAAGTGTGGTTTTTCCTTACGGTGCGTAAAGACCCACTTACTATGCATACAGGGTGAGTTTGAGCTGAGCCTACTTTGATCATTTCTAAAAAAAACTGTGCCTTTTACTTACCGTACGTAAACACCTACATATACTATGCAGGTAGGCAGGTTAGGTTAGGTTAGGGTAAGATAGGTTGGGTTTGGTTAGGTTAGGTCAGGTACAGTAATAGTCATTTACAGTAGTGGTCGAAAAAATAAAAAACGGCTTATAGTTTTTTCTTGATACGTCTTCATAGTAGGTAGTGTTCTATAGAAAATGTAGCGTCTAATAAACAAACTAAATAAGGAAGCGGCTATGCATTGTAATATAGCGTACGTGTTGGACTAATATCATTTCGTGTCGTCGCACTAAAGATTGAGCTTTCAATATCCGGTATGTCGATAGTCTAGGATTTTAAATGCTTACGTAAAGCTGGGAAACTAAATTAATGTCTTAAATAACTAGTTGATCGTGTCATCACGTTTTAATACAGAACTTTAAAACTTTTGATCCCACAATTCATACAAGTGTATACCTGGTTTTATTTTCCAAGATTACTTGTTACGGTTCTATGAATAAAATTCCGTTGCAAAAGAAAGAAAGCCAACTTTGTTATATATTTTAAAATAGGTTCCGGTTACTTTTCTTTTTTTTTAGAAAAGATAATGGGAAGAGTTTTTTTTTTATTTATAGTGTTATAAAAAGCTTGTTTTAACTTTTACATATATGCACGTAACTTGTATTGCGTTTTATTCATAATACATACAGGATGTAATTTCTGTCATATTCTGTAATTACCATTGAATAAAAAGTTAATGGAAGGAGCGTTATAGCGATACTAAGGCGTCCAGGTTAGCCTCTCAATATGGCGGATGCATGTTTCCGCTTCTCAGTGGCGTATCTAACCTTTTTAAATATGTATTGATTAATGTAAATATTTGCTTTGTTTTGAATTGAGCCTGTTATTTACTTATTTATTTCTTGTTTCGTGGTTGAGGGAATTAAAAAAACGACAGCATATTTCAATATTTGGATTGTTTATTATGAGAGTTAAAAAATATGCTGTACACAAATGCACGCCACTGATATGACATACCATTTTGACAGACCACATCAAATTTTCAGTACATGATTACACTACAAAATATTAATGTCTACTTACCTATGAAATGTAATCTTTTAATCTTCAACATTTTTTGACCTAGTAAGACTACAAGATCTGCAGCTAACCATTGCATTGTAGCACACAAAACCCTAAATTTCTTGACTGTTTGACCTGTCAAAACCGGCCGCCATCAGAGGCCATTTATGTCGTCATTTCCGTCGCCACTCAAACGCTGCAGCATAGTATTAAAAGCTCCTTCCTTTATCTTTTTATTCAATGGTAATTACTAGTGCGTTTTGTTTTTAAAACTTTAAAGTAGATGAGATGTTATTCGCGTGCTTTACTAATAAATTGTAAAATAATTCTGTAAATAATAAACACAGCAAAAGATGTCAGTAAAATGACACATAAGCTGACTGGCGCCAAAATAAGCATGGTCAGTCCAAACAAAATTTTGATCAATGGCAGTTTTCAAAACATTATAGGACATGATTGAAATTTTTAAAAAATTATACGATGCGATGGTCCGTTATACAGGGTTCTCGTAAACGGCAAGAGTTACGACTTCGGTTAAATAAGGGCAAGAACTTATCTAGCTTTTTTAGTTTTTGAGATATAGGGGAAAAGTAAAAATTTGGATTTTTGTTTTTTGCCTGTAACTTTTTGATTTGATGTCGAAATTCATTACAGTAAAAACTTTTTCATGGCCACATTTTGCTAGACAATTATTAACCATGCCGATTAGGAATGTTTCAAAATAAAATATTTGATTTGCCGTTTTTAACAATTGTTTTTACAAAAAAGTGTTATACATTGTCGAATTCAGAATAAAATGCTCTACAAATTGGCGTTAAAATCAGATGTAGCCTTTATAAGAAAAAATTGACCTGATGATGGTTTAAAAAAAGGGAAACGTCGCATGGAAAATATGTTTGGAGATTTTAATTCCTTGCAAAAAGTGGCCATAAAAAAAGTTTAACAGAAATTAAATTCGACATTAAATGAAAAAGATACGGGCAAAAAACAAAAATCCACTTTTTTACTAAAACTAAAAAAGCTAGTTAAGTTTTGTTTGCGTCAAATTATTAAGCACCTGAATATACATCTTTGCCATACTTTAACCGGTCGTAACTCTTACCGGTTACGAGATCCTCATAGTGGCCCTTGAAAAACGAGAACACTGTATATTTCAGGCTTTTTGGCGACCAATTCGTTAAATCAAAATCGGTGGTAGGGCTGAAAACTTGTAAAAAGAATTAATAAAATGACACGTCTGGGTTGAAAGTGTGTAAAGTTAAATGGATTAGTGTGTTTCTAATTTAACAATTAGACAAAAACGTTCTAATTAGGGATTCTGAGTCTCGACAATTTTTAAAGTCCCGGGACTTGAGACTTTCTTTATCAAAGTCCCGGGAATTCCCGGGACTTCGAGTCTTTTGCGAATTTTATTTACATACTAGAAAATGGTGGCATTACCCGTCAAAAATGACAGAAGATTTTCTAAGGTGCAAGAAAAATGATGATATATTCATGTACTCAAAATTTATCGGCTATTTTCACTGTAAAAAATAAGTTTTCTTGACAGTGACATTGTTTCTGAAAGCACCCGCTACATATTTAAAATTGCTTCTTTGCACGTATCGTGATCGTGAATCGGTCGGGACAGTTGACAGTTGACAGATTATTTTTTTTTTAAATTAAACCATATTCGCGGATTTTGTTTTTGAAGCATTTATTTTATAAATAAACTAATAAAGTATAGTAGTAGGAGTAGTGTTATAATTTTTAATTAAGTCTACATTCTACAGTAAATAAAGTATTTATTTCCAAGTAAATGCCCATTTTAAATAAACTTAACAAATTTCATTAAACTTTAAAACATAACAAGCATAATTAAAATATATTTTTACTAATAAGTTTAACAATTATCCTTTAGCTTTAAAGCAGACAAGAAATAAACATAAACAATTAAATATGGCAGGCAAAAAATTTAAATAAAGTTAAGTAAATACTGATTGTTAGTATAAACTATAAACATAAAAAATTATGAAACAAAATATTTTTGCTAAACTCATGGCAGTAAAATTTGTTTAAAAATAAGAAGTATAAAACATTAATTTCAGTGTTCTGTAACATTAAGTCTCGTCTCGAGTCTCGAACTAAATGTCCCGGGACTCGAGACTAAGAAAGTCCCGGGAATTCCCGGGACTTACGTCTCGGGAAATTCTCGAGACAGAATCCCTAGTTCTAATAAACCTTCTAAATTTACTTTACAACAATTCTTTTAAATGTTTTAAAATAAATTAGAGTTAATAAAGTTTTATTTTAGCAAAAAGTTTTCGCGAATTTTTTTAATGCCGTTTATTTTCGCCTTCAAGGTAATTTAAAATCAACTCTTCACAACACTGTCTCTGACCAAGCTTTGTATTTTAAATTGTGCCTTCGTTTTGTTTACTTTGCACGATTAAATTTCAAAATTTGAATGTTGTTAAGTAGATAAATAGAACGTTTTGCTGTTTCATTTACGTGATACGAAACTTCTGCTAAATTACAACAATTTCCGTTTAAAAAATTGGCTGTATTATACTCCAAATTATGTTGGTAATTATACCATATTATAAAAACTAAATCGTGTTTGTGAACAAATATTTCTTTAAATTGCTTTGCTTAGAAAATTTGTTGTTTGACGTCATGTTTTATTGTATTTGAAGAAAAATGTTCTACCTCTAAATTGAGATTCTCACATAAAATGGCAGTTCTAGTTGAGAGGTTCAAAACTTCCATACAAATAACTCCTATCGTTTATTTTCAATAAACAAAACTATCTTATGTCCAAGCTCTGTTATATTTCATGTTTTTGTTTTGATCTGACAACGAGAGAATATTGTGCAATGTTTTTTCTTGTGGTCACGTTCCGACTCTGGTTTCTTTCGAGAGTCGAGCTAGTAAATTGTTCGTGTCATCCAACTAATTGGAATTGATTAGAGCCACTCCGGGTTTAGTTACTGATGCTGTAAATACAAGACAGATCAATAGGAGTATACAACAACTCAGCAGTCTGTATAACTTAGCAACGACTCCCAATAGATGCGAAGGTAAATCTCTGTAGCAAAAAAAATTGTCAGTAACTTTGTGTTTGCTGTTATTAAATACTACTTATTTTAAATTGACTTTAAACTACATTTTTGAGTTTAGTTCGTATTCATTTGAAAATAAACATTTTTTTTAAAAACCATTTAGGGGTTTGACAATACAATTAATATATTCTTGAATATTTTAGATTTTTAATATTTTGTCTAATGCTTTTTTAGAAATTATTCACTACAGAAATTATTTTTAGAAATTATTTCTTAACAATTTTACTTCATTTTCTTTACAACTAGGATACCAGAAATTAATTATATAATGTCTGGTCGAGGTTCTTTTTAAATTAAGTCAAATTAATTTCTTGAAAGCTCTTATTTACCTATACCAGAAATTAAAAAAAGTTGGAGTTCCAATACGCTAAAAATGAGGTTTTTTTTTGCCTCAAATCTTACAAAAATTGTATTTATTTTGTATCTTATGGGGCAGAAATTATCCGTAGGTACCGCTGTCTTCTTTTTATTTATTCTTTCTTAATCAGATCTTTAGATTTATTTCTGTGTCGAGATGTGTTTTTCTAGTTCCTCACTATGTCTCTCCACATCTACAGGCATTGGCTAACTGGGGCACATCTTTATACCTAACTGCTTTTTCTTCTTTTCAATTCCTTTTTCTATTTTGTTTTTAGTTTTCCTCCACTGATATTTCCCTTAATCGTCATTTTCCCAACCAGCTTAGTTGGTTTAACACTAGGGGTGGGCGATATCGAAATTCCGATATCGAATATCCATATCGAATTTATATCGGAATATCGATATATCGGAATATCGATATATTGGAATATCGATATATCGGAATATCGATATATCGATATATCGACATTTCGTTCTATCGATATATCGAAATGTCGATATAAAAGGGGCGGGTAGCTAAATAAGTTAGTAAAAAACTGAAAAAAGAGACTGGTGACCTAAAAAAAAAAAGCTTCTCGCCCCTATTTTTGTTGTTCATACCACGAAATATCGATATATCGATATTAAAATTATATCGATATTTATCGATATATCGCCCACCCCTATTTAACACCATCTTCTTGTTTACGTCTTGGCTCCTAGGCTTTTTCTAAATTTATCATTGCCAATCTTATTAGTTAGTGTATTATCTTTAGCTTTTTTTTAAGAATCTCATCTCTTGAGTCTTTATCTTTTGCATTTGGTTTCTTTTTAGTGCCCAAGCTTCTAAACTGTAGTGTAGAAGTGGTACATTTACTGAAAGCCCCATTAAAAGTTGGAACATTCAAATCTGAAAAATGTACCGACAGAATCATTGAAAGTTTAAATCATTCAGTGTTAAGGTACGTCAAAACCAAACGCGCCAAACTGCGCCTCACCGCTTTAGACAGCGCAAAACGTTTATGCTTGTCTGATTTGGACAGCAAACCGCGCGAACGTTAACGTCCAAATAGCACGAACTGCAACGTTCGCGAACATATTGCGCGGTTTGACGCGGCTCGGCGCGTTAGGTGTGGATGCACCTTTGGAATCACTCAAAGCACTAATTATGCAAGCATGAAAACATGCAACACAGGAATTATTCAGCGCTGGAACTCGCAAATCTGGAACTTTTGCTGCCTTTTATACTGCAACAGTTAAAGTATATGATTCCGATTTAAGAAACAAAAAGTTTTGCTATATTTTTAAATCGACTTCAATGATTTTACTAAAAAAAGTGATTAGTTTTTTTATTTTTAGCTCCATGATCACCTTAAGTTTTTCGATAACTTAAAGCAGATGAATGAAAGTAGAAGAATGTATTTGTTGCTTTTCGAAAGTTAGGTCCATTTATGTGGAATTGACTTACCATAAAATTAGTTCGCCCAAAATCGTAGACCTTGAATAGATTAACATATTTTTATCTTCTACGGTGTAATAGACACGGCAAAATATACAACGCAGTATTCTGCAATTACTATACCTTGGCTGTTGTGATATAGAGGGCAGTAGAAATTCTCAATTTGCATAGTCCAAATTTGAGCGTTCCAGCGCTGAATAGTTCCATCATTGCTTGATTCCTACGTTGAGTGATTTCAATGCTGAATGATTCAAACTTTGAATGATTCTGCCGGTACATTTTCCAGATTAAAATATTTAAGATTTTAGTATTCCATTTTAATGTTCCAGATGTGAGGAACATACCCATACACTTCATTAAATAATCGCGTTTAAGTTTTTTATAGAGATATCTTCTTACTGATCAAACATTTATTGGTAGCATGGTAAAATTTCGTTGCTACAGTTATTCTGTATTCTGTTCAAATCTTTTTTCAATCTGCCATTCATTCTCTGCAATTATTCTTTTGAATTTATTGGATATTCTTTTTGTTTTAGTAAATTATTAGTTGTAAATGTTGTTCCAAAGTAGGATTTTGCTGATCTTACCGTTTATTTCTTCGTCCGACAGCAAGGATAAAAGTCGTTTAATACGTGATTGGACCACAGCTTTTAAAAAATTTAAATAGTTTTTGTTTTTGATTTGTTCACATGCTTTAAAGTAACATGTGACTATATTTCTTTTGAAAAAACTGTATGAGACCAGCGATTTGATTAAAATTTTGTTATACATCCCCTGATGAAAGTAATCAGTTTTAGTGTGATGTGCTGACTGAATTGATTTTAATATAAGTCGTATGTGTGTTGTATCAACAAGAGCGGGCAATGTTACTCTAGGGATATTAGTCGTCGCAGGGGAAAAGATAAGGGAAAATGATTTTTGGCGCAATTTTCAGTTTCGTCGGGATGAATTAAAGCAGATCATCGTCAATTGGCTAAACATGGTATAAATATTCATTAGTTTGACATGGGAACTGGATTTGGTACAGAAATACCTCGGATCGTCGGATCAGGGACTAGTGGCGCTTAAGGGTGTGTGGGACAGGTGCCATAAAAACAGCTCAACATTCGGCGGCGTTCGGCGTCTGTCGTTGGGCAGCTATTGGCCGGGCGCACGCTTCTATCTTCCGCAGCAGCAGTGGCATTTTGTCCGCGCTAGGCAGTGTATGATGGTAGTGGGAAGTCGGTAAGGAACACGACGCATACGTAAACTCGTACTCGCCGTACCGGCGTTTTCCGTATTTTCTCTCTACGCTGCATTAAAAATTTTCCTGATGTACATACACACTTAAATGAATTGTGTGAGTGACTCTGTTTGTTAATGTGCTTTTAGCTTTGTGTGACTTGATTAATGTTCATAATTGGTTTCAAAATGGCCCTAGTGTTCAAAACGGACTTTCGTTATGGCCATAAAAACAATGTGTTACAATTTCTTATCCTGTTTTTATCGTTGTGGATTCCATGTGATTTTGCTAACGTTGGAGACGATTCCGGTAGGTTTTTGTCTTTTAATTGTTTTCCGGTTCCGGAAAACTTTTCCCGGTTATTTACGTTAATGTAATATCTTAATTATGGGTTACGTCTAAGTTTTTGATTAATTCAAATTCGTCTTCGTCATTGTTATTGGCGGTAATTGTTTGCATAAAGTCGTCCGCTTCGAAAGTTTCCAATGGCAAACTTTGGGAGTCATTCAGTTCTACAATTGCGGGGGTGGAATTGAATAGTTAGATAATGCCTTTACGAATAATTTAATTAAAGATTACCGCTATTGTGAATTTCGGGTCTTCTTATTTAAACCCCCACTCCTATTATCTACACATTTGATATTTCACATTATGTGTTAAATTTTAGTTGTAGAGGAAGCTATCAAAATTAATTGGATGTTTGCGGTCAAGTGAGACACTTATTACCCACTAAAAAGGCAATTATTTCGTAGTATAACTCGCGATTAAAATAGGGTACAGTGTTCATTATATATTTATGAACGTGCTCTAAAATTTTTATTATAGGGTTAAAATTAGGAGCAGAACTTTTAAATCTTTTAATTAGATACAAACAGCAATATTTTTCATGAAATAAAACTATTTAAAAATTCTTCTTAAAGTTTTACAACTTTTAAACATTGTTTGACAAAATTTAGTTTTTAAAAATTAATTTTTACATTTTCGCAAATCTTTTAATTAGATACAAACAGCAATATTTTTCATGAAATAAAACTATTTAAAAATTCTTCCTAAAGTTTTACAACTTTTAAACATTGTTTGACAAAATTTAGTTTTTAAAAATTAATTTTTACATTTTCGCTAACAAAAAATTTCCCACAAGCTTTCATGAAAAATTTCAATTTGAAAATAAACCCTTTTTAGTCGAAAATATGCGAACGAATGAAAAATACGTCTGCTCATAGTATATATTTAAATGTTAAAAATTTAAAAAAATATGGTGTTTAAGTTTTAAGAAATATTCAAAAACAAAATTCCACGTATTTAATATATTTACCAAACATTTTAGAATCAAGGCTTGGTACATTTATATAAAAATGGAGGATTGTGAATTAAATATGTTTTTAAATGAACATTTACCAAATTAGACCATTTTATGAAAACATGGTATATTCTGAAGTTTAAATTCCTTCAACTAAATAAATGTTTTTTATGCAAATGCTGGTATTCTTTATAATCCACAAACATTTATGGTCATATTAAGCAAACTCTTAAAATTAAGTTCTTCGGTGAAGTTTTCCTAAGCGGGAAGTTTCTTCATTTTGGAAAATAACCTAAGCATGATTTAGCAAAATAATCGCTGTATAAAAGTTGCTTGTGAATTGAGAATTTCAATATTTACGTGCTAAATTTTTGGTCATTGCAAAATTCATCTACAGATCTACACCTTCATTTTCTGTTGCCTTTTGAATTAATTTAATTATTGTTTCTCTTTTTCTGGTCGGTTTAAAAGCATGTGCAGATTGTAAAGTAATTAAATTTTGTATCATCACGTTGTTTTTTTATTTTTAATCTGCGTGTTGCAATAATTTTAATTACTGAAATATAAGCTTTTTATTATTTATGTTTTCACTTAAAAGCTTAACGTTCAAGCTTGACGCTTGGTGGATGTTAAACGTACATTGAAATACTGCGGCTGAAGTTGTGGTGATAACCTTTCCCTCTATTTTACAAGTAGTTAAAAACTTAATTGATTAGTCTTATATGCTTAGTAAGTTACTTATAATAGGCCGTTTACACATACGGTTTTGCACGTGGTGTTGCTGACTTGGTTTTGCATATGGTTATGATCTTGTCTGTAAACGCTAAAACTAAGCGATTATGTTGACCTTGGTTTTGCACAAGTTAATCTAGCAGTGCTAGATTCACACAAGCGTTTAAACACGATCATAACCACATGCAAACCACGTGCAAAACCGGATGTGTAAACGAACTTTTTTGGCGAAACATGCTACAAAAACTGTGATGAAATGGAGTATGTTGTCTGTTGCACAAAATTTATTAAATTTTGCAGATTGGTGTATTTTGGACTTACGTTTTGATGTAATTCTAAGCAACATGTTGTATTAAGTTGTCTCAAGATAAATTTGCAGATACGCTTTCTCAGCACTTTTAACGTTTTTGTTACAATTTAAATACATTTTTATCATCTATTACGTTTTTCTTTTAGTAGATATGTTTTAGAATCAATTGGATGTTTTTACTTAAGTAATTAATTTTTTCGTTTCAAGGTGACTTGATTATGTACCTAAACAGATTTTTTTACAAAATCTTCTCAATTAATGTAATTAATACAAAGTTGTTTCTGTTTTTAAAAGCATAAAAAAACAGTTCTAGCTAACTACGCGAAAATCATCTACGCCACCCATAAAAATGGACAAGCTTTCTGGGGAAACATTAAAACCAAATCAACTATGCAATAAGCTAATGTAATAAATTGGTTTTTACAAAAAAAAAAAAAAATTCAAAAAAAGTTTTCCAAGTTTTAATGAATGCGGTAGCACATATGCGAAATCTTTTGGGATCGGTAATGAGCATAAAATTTAGCAATTTCGCCAAATTTAAACCTTTGGCCTATCTTTAGTAATAGGCAACTTCCTAAGGGTCGCCCTTAAAATGCAATTAACATGTATGTATTTATAAGTGGAAAGATGATTTTCAAAATCAAAACTATTTTAAACAATAATATTTTAATTATAAACAAATCGTGTATTGAAATCTAAACACTAGATTTAAAAATTGTTAACAACCAACAAAATATTGGTTGGTTAAACAATTGAACTCCATAACTAATATAAGCTGCATCGCTGCATTTTGTGTACAGAAAATTTGCATATGAAAACGATTATGTTTTCATTGAAATTTATAAACTGTTTATTGTTTCGATGCTTTGTTTATACGCAAACAATTTTATTTCGCTAATATTAAGCATACAAATAAACATCAGAGCAGATGAAAATGACGCTTTTCTAATTAAAAATAAAATTATTTTTGTTACAGTACCTATTACTATCATATAAATTTGTTTTTATTATTAGGGAAAACATTTTGCAATTTTGATGTTCAAGATTTAATGAGTATTTTCAGTCATCGCGTATTTTTGTTGTACATTTTTGGTAACATTGGCAATATTTTGAAAATTTTTGCCAGTTAGTGTTAAAAATTTTGGTATAAATATGCATTTTTTAAATATTGTGTTTTGTTGATTCTAACAAAGAAGGCTCAATATATATTGTCGCTAGACTCTGATCAAGGCTGTATTTATTGCAGCAAGAACCTCAAAAATAAATGTGATGCATAATTGATGATTTACAAAGGAAAATAGGAAAAACTGTAAAATTGAAAAATACATTAAATTTTTGCGATTGCGTTGGCCATAAAAGCGTCATAGATTATATAAAAAAAATCTGTATCAATGCGCGATTCCTTTTCAAGTAAAATGGTGCAAAGTTTTTGAAAACGTCTTAAACAGTCCCGGAGAAAAACACGAAAAACGGGACCCTTTTAAAGGCGTTTTTCCCTGTGTAACGTCTATGCAAGTCGCAAAGATTAAGTCATAACAAATATGTATACCACACTTACTCAAATCACAGCGCTTTTGCTTGGTTTTCGTTTTTCTCCGCAACCGTTTTAAAAATTGCACCATTTTACTTGCAAAGGATGCGCGCATTGGTAAATAGAAGAATTGCGATTTTATCTCTGACAGTTTCATGGCCAACGCGATCGCAAAAGTTACCTTTATTATTAAATTTTTTAGTTTTTTCCCTTTTTTCCTCTGTAAATCGTCAACGGCACGTAAAATTCTGCAAAATATTTATTTTTAATGCAATAAACACAGCTTTATAAAATTCTAGCGACAACATATCGTAACCCTTCCTTGTAAGTAAAGTGCTGCTTAAAAATATGTTTAAACTAAGCTTATTTTGAACATCAAATGCAAATAACTTGCTACAATTTTAAAATTAATTAACATGCGCGCTATGGATATAGTATTAGGTATATTAAAGCAACCGCTTAAAATTTGGTGACATTCCACAATATCTAATATATCTAACATCTCTCTTAATACAAATTTAAAGGCATTCTGTTGCTACCACACTTTTTTTTTGCATAACTTCTCGTCTTAATTTTAAATTTAAACAGCACAGCAAGTTCGTTTTTAATGTTCAGATTTTTCACAATAATCGAGCAAACTTTACATTTTATACTAAATTACAAGAGTTTATGTGTAAATTATAATTAATTATAGCTTCAAAACAACATAAATGGACGCCATATGCGTGAAAAATATTCATGACCAGTTTCGTGATGAAAAATGTGGCAAAAACTTGAATGTGTAACATATTTTGCAAAAAACCATACATGTATCAAAGTATATATATTTTTTTCTATTGCGGACTCTTTAGGATAATGTAAACGAAACTATTCTGTCAATTAAAATGAAATGAAAATTAATTATGCACAATTTTTATCTAATCAATTTTTTTGGTTGTAAAACTGGAATTTTAACGGCCACTTTATTACGTGGTATAGCTTCATATAGTTATGTGGATACCTTCAATAATTTAGGTAGTTTCACGTGTTTACAGCCAATTTGGTTGATATAAATTGGAGGCAAACGAAAAGTCAGGTTCAAGAGATATTTTATATGTAACACTTTGACATAATGGAAATGAATTTTAAATCGACTTTGTTTTCGGACATTTATTAGAAAATGATATCGGCAATCGAGATTACGGTCTGCGTACCTTAAGATTTATGGTGCTTGAAGATTCGCCTGCATTCAGTATTCTTCCGCTGAATTTCAAAAGAAACTGTTTCTTTTTTCCTAATTTGAAACACGGAGAATTTCATTATAAAGTATAAAAAAAGTGAGAATATTTGTGTTGATATGCTGTTTGATGATATAAGCAAAAAGTTTGTAAGGTATTCTGCTCGTAGACAAGAGTTGATTAATAAATATTATACCACTGATAACAATTTATTACTCTTTGCGTTTACGACGTCATTAACACTCAGTTAAAGGACATTAATAAATTGAAACAATGTACATAAATCAACATACAAATAGAAAATAGAAACTCAATAATTTCTTTTGCTGTTTTTAGTTGATTTTTAACTAATATACAGGGTGTTCCACTAGGAAGAACCATTATTGTGGTCTCGTAAACGGTAAAAGGTACAAAGAAGTATACATTAGTCAAATTGTTCCCCTTTTTGAGACCTATTTATTAATGCTTTAATGTTTTAAAAAAACTCCATGGCACACCAGATTATAAACAAAAATCAAAATTGGAATTTTTTTAAATCGTTAATAACTCTATTATGCTTGATGGTAAAACATATTGTTTGGGTAAAAATTGTAGGTTTTTTTTTACGCACTGTACAATGAACACATTCATTTGTTTTAATATTGTTTAATTCTAGGATAAATGACAAACGTGCATTTTTCAAAATGGAAACCATGGTTGGCTATGACTTCATTAAAAACGGATTTTTTCCCTCTTTTCAATAATGTAAGGTTTAATGTGTTTATTTTAATATTTAGTCCCAAAACAAGTGAAATCTATTAAAAAGTCCTAACGAAGCTGTGGAGTGCCATGAATTTAAACAATATTGAAACTATTGCATGTTTTCATTTTACAGTGCGTAAAAAAATGTACCTACAACTTTTTCTCCAAAAAAAAATTTTGTACCATCAAGTATAACCGAGTTATTCACGATTTAAAAAAAAACTCATTTTGATTCTTGTACATTATCTAGCGTGCCATGGAACTTTTTTAAAACATTAAAACATCACTGAATGGGTCTCAGAAAGAGGAGCAATTTTTCTTCGTAGCTCTTACCGTTTACGAGATCCCAATAATGACCCTTCTATGTGGAATACCCCGTGTAACCCTGTAATATTTCTTCGCAATAGTTCACTTGGTTCATACAACAGCTTCCGAACTTGGCGCTTTTTTGTGAGTAGCACCAAGTTTTCTTGCTGTTTATTTATTAACGCATATTAAGCAAAAGGAAATAAATTTCGCTGACAAAGAGCGTGAAGCCGTAACACTTTAAAAGAAGTGAAATTTTACTTTAAACTTCATATAAATCATGGAGTTGCGATTTGGTAACTGAAAATTTCGATTTAAATAAAAATTATTCCTCTTGCTTTAACAATTTAGAAACAAATGAAAACCTATTCAATAATGGCCTGTTATGATACCAAACCTAGATTAATTGAGTTTCATATGTTTCATTATTAGATTGTTGGATTGTTGTTATTGTTTCATATGGGCCGTCAAGTTAGCTTTGGAATATTTAAATGTGCTTTTTACCCTTTTCTTAATGATATTTCATATGTCATATGTAATTGAATAAGTAACTTATCCAATATTAGTTAGTTTTGTTTCATAGCTAACTAAGAATTATGTTAATAATATAGGTATTGTTTTTCTTAATTTTCTGAGTTATTTTTTTTAAATAGATTTGACAAGTGATATTTCATTAGAAAGTTGAGAAAAAAGCAGTTTTAACTATTCAAAGCCAACGTTTAACGTGTTTCATAGCTAAACAGAATGATGTAAAAAAATACGATTTTGCTTGATTTTAAAGCGATTTGACAAAAAAAAACAAGGTAAAAAAGGGGGTTAAAAGCACATTTAATCATTCTTAAGCCAACTTAAAGGCTTATTCGAAAATTGAAATTAGGGGTACTATTTCAAAAAGAAACAGTGATTTGAAAAAATCTACAATAATAGTGTACAAAAAAGTACTTTAAGAAGTTACAAATAAAATTGATTGAATGATGAGGACAAAAACATTATGAGATGTTCGACATTTTCATATTTTTTGCTATAACATTTGCTATAACATTTGAAGTACGAGGAATTTTGTACTTTTGACCATTGATTGTGGCTCCTCTACTATTAACCAGGGAAGGGAAGGTCATGATATGTTGTCGCTAAAATCTGATCAAGGTTGTGTTTATTGCACCAACAACATCAAAACTAAATGTTTTGCAGTTAAACGTGCCACTGGCCATTTCCTTCGCAAAAATAAGAGAAAAACTGAAAAGTTGAATAACAAAAGTAATTTTTGCGATCGCGTTGGTCATGAAACCGTCAGAGATAAAATCAAAATTGTTTTATTTGCCAATTTGCGCATCCTTTGCAAGTAAAATGGTGCAAAGTTTTTGGAAAAATCTTAAACGGTTCCGGAGAAAAACGTAAAAACGAAACCCTTGCAAAAGCGCTATGATTTGATAGTTGTGTTATATATGTTTTAACTAAATCTATGCGACTTGCATAGGCGTTTAACAAAGGGAAAACCGTTTTTATAAGGGTCTCGTTTTTCTCCGGAACTGTTAAAGATTCTTTCAAAAGCTTTGTACCACTTTACTTGCAAAGGATGCGCAAATTGGCAAATAGAAGAATTTCGATTTTATCTCTGACGGTTTCATAGTCAACGCGATCGCAAAAATTACTTTTATTATTCAACTTTTCAGTTTTTTCCCTATTTTTCTAAGAAAATGGCTAGTGGCGCGTATAACTTTGCAAAACATTTAGTTTTAATGTCCTTGATGCAATAAATATAGCCTTGATCAGATTCTAGCGACAACATTTCGTAACCCTCCCTTGTAGAGAATAATTAATCTCGTTTAAACAAACCTGTATTTATTATAATTAGCGAGATATCTTTTCTGGAATGTTGTCTTGGACACCCTTTATATTCTCGACTAATTCTACCATTTTATTGCAAGAATCAGAAGTTAATTTTTTAAAATATTTTTTACATCTTTTTAAAAGTTTGTACGTCGTGAAAACTTCCATAAGACGTCATTATGATTGACGTCATTTATAAAAATCAGGTCAGCTGGAATGCCTGAAATGGCAACTTAAACTTTTTATACACACAAATACGGACACATCAAGAAACAGACAAAATGTATTGCAAAAGTCATTTGGTGGTCACACCAGTTTCTTTATTTAGTTTTGTTTTGTCTCTACTTTTGTTATTTTGTTGTGGCTTGAGGTATTAGGTTGTAGTCTGGGTTTTTTTATTCTTTGATTTTCTTGTCAACGTCAGCAAATTTTTCAAGCTTTCGGATAATTCGTTTTCACTTAACTTTATCTTTTAATTTTTAATTTGTAGAGTATTCCTTGATCAGTTAAATGAAGCTGCTTTCTTTAACTAATGATAAAAACAGCTTTTATTGACTCCAAAAGCTTATTAAACTGTGGAAATAGGAATACAATATATATCACATGGTTTCGTTGCTGTTTGTTAATGTATACTGTTGTTGTAAATGGAATTATGAGAAATGGATCCTGTACTATATTTATAGGCTATACAGCAAAATGTAGTAGAGGTGTATTATGATGTATAGTGTTATTATGTTTTATATAACGGAAATTTGCGTACAACTAAATTTATTACATTAATTTTACTCGCTGGTAATGAAATTTTATGATTATAATGATATATTAGTAGCTCTATCCACTAGGGATTGTAAATTTACCGACTTTTTGAATTACCGGTAATTCGGTAAAATTTTCAATCAAAACCGGTTTACCGGTAATTTACCGGTAAATCATAACATTATATGTACATACAGGGTGCGGCAGAAATAGCTCCCACATTTTAAAGGGGCACAGAAAATAAATGGCACGAGGTATCAACAAAAGCTTTTTATTTTTCAAATGTAAATATAAGAAAGTTTGGTCAGGTTAAGTTTTAAAAATTATATCGTCCAAATGGCGGCCTTGACGGCCGATACACATTTGGAGTCGTTCTCGGAAGTTTTCCATCACTCTCACTAGCATATCCGGCGAAATTCGTTCAATTTATTCTTGAATGGCCTCCTTCAACTGGTTTAAGGTTCGAAGACGATGTTTATAAACCTCGGCCTTGAGGTACCCCCACCGAAAAAAGTCACAGGGACTTAAGTCGGGCGAGTGGGAGGCACAGCTGCGAGGATCCCATTACAGCAATCCATACGTCTTCCCCAGTCTGCTGGAGACAATTCCTGCCCAATCATTATTTTGTATTGGTGTAAATACAGGTCAGTATGCAAAATTCGCCTCACAGTTCTGTCCGAAATCCGAAGAGCTGAGGCATGTTTCCCTGCTGAACGTGTTGGAGACAGCTCAATCGAAGTTCTCACTGCAGCGATGTTTTCGGGAGTTCTAACATTTTTGGCACGTCCGGGTGGTTTTTTCTTAAGTGCAGATCCTGTTGCCCTTACTCTTTGAACCCAGAGCAAAATCGTTTTTCGGTCTGGAACACCTTCCTTAGCACCTAAACCGAACCGCGTGCGAAACGCCCTCTGCGTCGCAGTTACAGATTCACCATTTTTGAAATAAGCCTCTACTACCAAAGCCTCGATGCTCACCCGACCACGGCATGGTGACGACTAAAAACTTTCTTATGTGCCCTACCTAACGGAACCGACCCCACCCCTCTATCTATTTTGGGGACCTCACAGTGATTTTTCCAAATGTGGGAGTTATTTCTGCCGCACCCTGTATATTGTATATAGATATAATTGCTTTTTTTTTTAGATTTTAGCGGTGACTAACATTTTTAATATAATTTTTGGAGTTTATCCGCGTATCCCTATAGGGAGAGCTTGCCGAAACGTCGAGCCAATTTAAATATTACGCGGATAAACTCCGAAAACCATAATCAAAAATTATATAGGAGTATTTATTTAGTATCTAACTGATTGGGATAGTTGAAGCCTAAACTATCACAATTAATTTCATACATTATATCAGTTAAGAGCCATCAACGTAAATTTTTTTATGTAATAATAATAATATAATTCAATATAAAATAAGAGTACACAGGGTGTTTTTTCCATGGGACGCTATTGCTATCTCCGTAAATAATGAATATACAAGGTTGGTTAAATGGGACAAAAGTTAGCTATTTAGGAGTGTATTTTAAACAAGATCTTGTTTTGTTTAAAAATTCCATGGCTTGCGTGATTTAACGGAAAAACCAAAATCGATCAAAATTTTTAAACTTAATTATCTCGGCTATTGTTGCGAATACACAAAAACGCAAAAAAAAAAAAGTTTTGTAGACTTAGTTTGCCATAAGAAGACGATAGTCAGATATTTATTTATAAATTACCGTGCGAGATATTTAACAGAGAAGTGAGTAAACAATCATATTCCATTTGTATCTATTTTACCCTTATTTTTTCTCCTTGAAAATAAGTCAATATTCTTTTTTGATTATTTGATTTAGATTTTTATCATTATTGGAAAAATATTGTAAAATTACCGGAATTACCGGTAAAAAATTGGGAAATTACCGGTAAAATTTGAAAAGCTTTTTTTGCGATTTACCGGTAAACCGGTTTACCGGTATTACAATCCCTACTATCCACTATGTTGTTAATTTTTACACTTCCAGCACGGTAAGGATATATTATTCCGTTTCCTTGTTTAATGTGCTATCTTCATTTGAGACTTTAAAAGCCTCCTACATCACTTAAATGCAAATAACAGCTCATTATATTGCAAGGCTTTCAAAAAAGTGTAGTAAGTAAGAATTATGTTCGTAATTTTCATAATGTTTCAAAAATACGTTCGCGAAATTTTTAAGTAGCGTTTTATATAGTGACGTGAGATTACATGCCAGAGCAATTTTTTGTATTAAATTCTTGGATTAAACGTCGATTATAACTGGATATCCAATGTACTGGATAAATTGACTGTAAGGAAAAGATAATTGTACGGAATAAGTGAGTTAGATTAAAAAACAATGTTGTTCCATGGTGTTAATCATTAGATATGTAACCAAGTTTGCCATTTGTAAGGATTTTTGACTTATCCGATTCCCCGATTATGTTTTGTTTTCGCTTTTTTTTTATTGAATAGTTTATTTTTCGTTTTGTTAAATTTTTTTAGTTCTAAGATTGAACCTTTTCATTCGCTAAACGTCATGAAAATAAGAAGAAGTGAATATTACGATCATTCTAGTAAACGTCAAAATCGGTTTAAGCAGTGAAGGGCGGCGCCGTCTTGTTTAATTTTTTTTGCTATATTTTGCGGAAAATTGGAGTATAGACGTTTTTCATAAGTTGTGCCGGTAGCTATTGTAATTATAACTCAGCTATCGATTTTAGTTTAAGTATCTAGATTTCAGTTCTTGATTATATTCTTGTAACTGACGAAGCTTCAATGAATTATTTTTAACAGTTAATTGCAATATTTACATATTTAATACTTGAGCAAAGAGCAATGACAAATGAGAAGTTTAAGACATTTTTATTCTTTCCGAAGCTTCTATGTGTCTGGGATCTGTCTGGAATTCGCGATGCCAATTGGATTTTTCAAATCAAACTGATGAACTTGCGTGCAATTTATGACAGCTTCTTTAAAATCTATTCCGGTTTTTGTAACTTTCTAACTCACAAGATCAAGAACAATAAATCATATAAAATGAAAACACACAGATCAATCGAATATTTAAAGCAACGATGCCTTAATAGAGAGAGGTTAACTCACAATAAATTAATATAATCTAAATTATGCGAATAATACTTCTTAACGTAAGCACGGTAGCTGTTGGTGTAATTATCGTGTATGTCAATACTCGCTTTGATTTCATGGTTGTCATGGTTACCTACAATGTAATCGTTAAGTTTACATAATATCAACGAAAAAGAGCGTATAGGAAACCCTTGAGGTCGAGGAAAGGCATATATGTAGACAGCTTTGGGTTAATGATACCCTTCAGCGTGAACGTTTGTCAAAATAACAAGTTACCAAGACATGACGTTGATGTGTAAATAGGTGAGCTCTTGTTTCTTAGATAAACTATCATTTATCAGCACTGCAATACGTTAAAGGGAAATTTCCACACTGTTTATTTATAACTGTTTATGTTGGAAAAAAAGAGAAATGATTTATTCAAAATAGACCCGTATTTATGAGTAAAGTTTTGCTTACAAGGGTCAGTGTAGCTTCCTAAGCGTGAAATATAAACGAGCTGTCTAAACGAAACGTTGACATTTGGAATTACGTAAGGACGACGACAACGTTAACTTCTGAATATACTGGAGAAAAAGGAATGTGAAAATTTGGTTTGCTGAAATGCTGCAACATCGTGAAAATTTTGTATATTTTAGGATCTTATTACGAATTTCTTTAGGGCGGTGGATCATTCCCTTTTATTTATTTCCTTGAAACTTATACTGATTAGTGGTATATATATTTCTCTTCTTAATCCGTTACTCTTGTACCTTTCGGTGTCGAGGTACGCTTTTCTATTTCTGTATTATGTTTCTCCACTCCCGCCTATCGTTAGCTAATTGTGGCACATCTCTCCAGCTGACTCCATTTTCTTTTAGTATCACTTCTTTTTGCCATTTTATTCTTGGTCTTCCTCTATTTCTTTTTCCCTCTGTCTTCATTTTTTATCCTATTTTCGCGTATCTACTTTCTGGCTTGCGTAGTAAATGTCCAAGCCATCTTAATTGATTCGTCTTTATCTTTGTCTCAATATCTGTTACTCCTAGGTTATTTCGAATTTTTTCGTTACTGATTCAAATTGTTTTACAACAATCACCTAGTTTCCATTTCTTGCTGTCCATCTAGTCATCTGCTGTGGGGCGTTTAGTTTCTATTGTTTCTTACTCCTCATTTTTCATTGTTTTATTGGTCGTCCTTTCTTTTTAGGATTAGGTGGATGCCACTCTAATATTTTATTTTCCCATCGTGTTTCATCTATTCTCTGGACATGTTCATTCCATTTAAATTTTTTGGCTCTAATGGTTTTCATTAAATCAATATCAATTCCCATTTTTTCCCTCTTATTTCAATTTTCATACTCTAGCATTCCTAGTAAGTCGACAAAATCTTTAATTGTTTATTTCCATCCCCTGTATCTTAAAAGCGTATTTTTTATTAATTATTCATAGCTCGTATCCATAAATATCCATCCCTTCTTCAATAATTTAATAAATTCTTATTTATGTGTTTTTAGTTATGTTCTTATTCATATTGCTTGTTCATTGCGACCTTCATGTGATAGTTTCACTCGTGAGTGTATAGACGCTTGAGTTTTTTATTTCCAAGTCCATCAGCTGTAAATTTTGTCTTGTTTCTCCAACAACCAGACATTCCGTTTTAAATGTATTAACTGTCAGCCCCCACCTATTATATTCTTCATTAAGTTTGCATAGCATGTATTGTATATCTATCTCTTTTTCCGCCAAGATTACTTGGTCGTCAGCAAAATGTGAGCTATAATTCTATTCTTCTCCGATGGATACACACAAAGATTTGCAATTTTTCTTCCGATTTTCCAGGATTCCTAAACAGATTATTAACAAAGTAGGTGCAACACAACTGCCCTGCCTCAATCCTTCCGTGACTTTTATCGTCTGCGATCTGCGGAGTTGTGGGTATAAATAAAAATCGCCTAGCAATTTCATCCCGTCAGTAAAAAATCATTTTTAGAACAAATTTTATTTGATTGTTAATATATAAAGTACAGTGAAAAATTAGGCCTTTTAAAAAATTAATGTTTCGTCCCAGTAAAGCTTACTTTCTTTACAAAGTCAACAAAAATTTGAGAGCTGAATTAAAGCAGCTAAGATGAGATTTTTAAGACTAGACAGGATACAATTTTAAAGATCGGAAAAAAAATAGCCAATGCACGACAAAAATGCACATATCTTGCTACTACATCAAACAAACTGGCTAGAACATTTCGACAGAGTCGATAATAGGTGCATTTTGAAAAAATTGCTAAATTACAAATTAACGGGACGAGATATGTATCATAAAACGTTTAGGAATGCCCTGGAGACCAGTTTAAAAATTTAGATTACTAGGGATTGGAAAAATCCAACCATGGTTTAACCCTGAAGATGATCATGCTTACTGTTTCCGCGTTTTCTGTAGCGAAGCACTAAAAAAAAATGTGCCTGTAAACTAAAATTGTGGTAAATCTTATAATTAATTGAATTGTTAAGAAAACAGGAACCTCCTTACAAAATGCTTATTGTATGTATTACTTACTATTTTACAATAATTAATTGTGTGTTGTATACAAGGTGGTGCTTTTTTCGATGCTCGCCATTGCTATCTTGGAAACGGTAAGAGATACAAGTTGGGTTAAATTAGAGAAAAGTTGCACATTTTTATGACGATTAGGAATCTGAACAGAAATTCTGGATATTTTGATTCGTTTTTGATTTATTACAAAAAAAAACTGAAAAATGTGATTTTAGAAAAATATTATTATCTTCCCTACGATTGACGCTATTTCATTTTAACTAAGTAACTGTATGTTTTTGACCGTCCTGGGTTTGATGACGTCAACAGAAATTTTCTAAACCTTCTAGATTTCAAGTTGCGATAGTCAACTTTTTTATTTATTTCTTATGGCCGCCATATTGGATTTTTACACCATCAGACCGAAAAAAAAATTAGCTTTTCAGATTGGTAACCAACATACCTTTTTTCTTTCAAAAAACTTGTTGAAATTTTAAAATTTGTATAAATAATCTATAAAATCGCGAATGTTTTGAAAAACAATTGAAACTATGAAATAAATAAAAGTGACACAACATTTTATAGGTCTAATAAAATAACGAATTGACAATAAATTTAAAACACCAGATAAATAATTATTTAAATTGTTTAAAGTGCGCTCTGTTATTTATGATGTAGTGGTTAGTCCTCAAATTCATTTCGTCCACTGCCTTTAGGATAGTTCGTCTCGAAATAGAGTCGAAAGCATTTTTGATTTTACGGCGAAGAAGTTCAATATTTTCCGTTAGGGTTGCATAAACAACATCAATGTAAAAGTAATCCATAGGCGTTAAACATGGCGATCGCGGAGGCCAATGAACAAGACCAAACGTACCAAGTCATGAATTCTGAAAGCGTACATCTAAATTAATATCCTTTTACAATGCGGGCGTTGTGCGGACCAGCTCCTTCTTGCTGAAACTACTGATGATTTTAAATTGTTAATAATGACAATTCGCCAAACATATCTTCTAAATATGTTTCCAACAATCTTAATTTCGTTATCATTAGACCAATAAAATGTTCTGTAGCTTTTATTTATATCATAGTTTCAATTGTTTTTCAGAGCATTCTCGATTTTATGAATTATTTACACAAATTTTAAAATTTCAACAAAATTTTTGAATGAAAAAAGGTATGTTGGTCATCAATCTGAAAAGCTAATTTTTTTTCTGTCTGATGGTGTAAAAATCCAATATGGCGGCCATAAGAAATAAAAAAGTTGACTATCGCAACTTGAAATCTAGAAGGCTTAGAAATTTTCTGTTGACGTCGTCAAACCCAGGACGGTCAAAAACATAAAGTTACCAAGTTTAAATGAAATAGCGTCAATGGTAGGGAAGATAATAATATTTTTCTAAAATCACATTTTTCAGTTTTTTTTGTAATAAATCAAAAACGAATCAAAATATCCAGGATTTATTTTCAGATTCTTAATCGCCATAAAGATGTGCCTTTTCTCTAATTTAACCGACCTTGTATCTCTTACCGTTTCCAAGATAGTAATGGTGAGCATCGAAAAAAGCACCACCCTGTATACATATCTTAGTTCTACATAACTAAAATATTTAGATATCGATTTGAAACTTGCCTTAGAATCTTGTTATCTGTCAAACGCAATCTCAAGGTAATGCAAAAACAGCTCAACAAGTCTTCATTGTATGTAGTTTATAATCCTTGGATAAAGTACTTGTTTGAGTTTGATATGTTGAAAATAGAATTTTGATCATTTTATTCTTGAAGCATTTCACTTCGTTTAGATACTTTCCACCCACAAATCTATTATTTCAATCGTTAATAAAAATGCATGTATGCTAACCTCTGCTTTTTAATAAAAGTGTAAACAGATGGTGATATTTTTAACATCACTTCCAATTAAATTGTTGCAATTTTTTGTAAAATATTCAAGTTAAGATCTCAATTTTATCAATAATTATAATATATCTTTGTTATCTAGCATTGATATACGATTACAAAAGACATGTAGGAAAACCAGTGCGGGACAAAAAGCTTACACTTTTCCCAATTTATTTCAATTTGTCAAAACGACAATGCTTTCCTTAACAATCGCCCGATATTTCTACGCGAACCTTGACTGCCCTTTATTATTTTCTCGTAAAATATTCACTACTTATGTTGTCACAAACCATTGACATTCTTATAATTGTTTTGTCAACCTTCACAAATACAAAAAATGTATCGATTTAATGTCATTTTATCAGCTTAAGTTTGACGTATTGACGATAAGCTCACGTACAGTGGGAATGACGATTGGAGTTATTCGTCCATCAAATATTAAACGACTAAATATTAATGAAATAAGTCACTCATTATGCGCTTATCTGAGTTTCTTTTTAATGGCAAAATTGTATTAATTGGAGGCGTGGATCCGGTAAAGCCAATGAGTTGGAACGACCTCCGAACGAGGGAACGGTTGTGGGGCTACGGATGCCTTTGGCTACCTGTTTTAAAAGTGGCGTAGCTACCAATTAAACTTTATCAAGGCTGCTCGGCGTATTCAGCATTCAAAGAAATTCGTTTCCCGTCTCATTACGTCTATCAGACCGTCGTCTGTGATTTTCGATTCAATTCATTGAAGATATCGATTTGATTCACTGAGGATCGCGATTTCGTTGGTAGATTACGTCAGTGTCTCTTCTCATCTTGACATTTTTAAGATGCATAAGGGTCTCCTTCGAACAGAATACGTTTAAATGAAATTAGGTTTCGTTCGTAAGATAAAACCACAAATGTGTGCACGTGGAAGCAGATTCATTTTCCGATGTCGCATTTTCCTTTAAATACATTTGGGCTTGTATTTAAATAAATGACGGAGACTTTCGTTTTAAAGGATTTTTTGAATAAATCACCTTAAAACATGTAAAAAGGAAAATCAATGCGTTGTAATGTTGTATGATAAAAAATATGTTATAAAAGATTGTTGACAACAACAAAAATTTGGAATTTAATAAATTTCATCATTCTTTATGGCACTCTTTTTAACAAAGATATAGTAGTTACTTTTAATTTTTCCATAAACCCTTTATCAGATATATTTTTAATGATTTTGAATTTGTTTTTCCTTTTCTTATATTTTTGTTTTCTTCTGACCTGACAAATAAATTTGGATGATACTTGAACATTATGAAAACCTTCGGGGACTCCTTTAGTAGGACTCAGGGACCCCTAGGGTTCCGCGGACCACACTTTGAGAAACACTGTATTACTTGTACTTGAAAATTTAAAAAATATATTCAGTACTTGTTCTTAACTGCATCGGGGCTCGCGCTAGGAAGCAGGAATATCGTTAAACTGGTTGGGTCCCAGGGCACACCAATATACCAGGAAACGAGAAGGCAGATCGCCCGGCCAAAATATGCAGCGAGACACCTTTTTTCGGACCAGACCGCAGTTGGCACATCCTATGGAACAGCCAAGCGGTGTCTAAATGACAAAAGAGCATAATACCTGTAGGAAAAAAGTAGGAGGACCAGGAAATACAAGACTTTTCTGTCAAAGGTCTCTTAAAAAAAGACAGAAGAAATGTTTAGGATGAGTAGAGTAGACATCCGACCAGCCACAGGACATTGTCGGCTACACAAACACTTCCACATAATATTGCTCTTAGAAACCGATGTATGCAGAGGCTGTGGAGAGGAAGAAGAAACTCTTATTCACGTAATATGTCAGTGTGAAGGATCACACCCTATGGGTGTAGATTTCTAGGAATGGAAAAAACCAACCAAGAAGAGTTGAGCAAAACACCCTTAAAAAAACAGTAGTTTTTAAAAAACGCAGAACTCCTTTAAGGGGCTATCACCAAATGGTACAACAGACCAATAGACCGTAGTACAGAAACCCTAAAAGGCACCACCTCCGCGGAAATGGTAATAATAAAAACGTTCTTTAACAAAAATTTCGTTTTAAACAAATGAGGATTTCCATCAGCTTCTTAACTTGTCAGCGTTAATGTTAACGAATGAGAGCCTTTTGTTTTAGATTATGAACAAAACTCTTTAAAGTAATTATTTGTGTTAAAATAAGTGGATATAATAATTTTGTATTAGGTGATGTCATTTAAAAAAAATCAAGTGCCATTATTTTATGTTAATCTAATAATGTCGTTGTTAGGTGACGGTTATAACTTTTTAATTGTGCCATGAAAAAGCTGATAACATCAGTTTATTAGGAATAATCAGTAATTATGCCCTTATTATAAACTAGTAAAGATACGATATAAAATAAAAAATGGCTGAATTCCATTTTTCGGATTTAACAAGATAACGATGTTTTTGTTTTAATAAATTTGAGTTTTGCAATAGATTAAGGTCTATTGAAGGAGTATGTAACTTTTTGCCAATTTAAATTTTTCACTCAAATCAACCAAGATTACCCATCGTGTCCAAATTAAGTGGTATACCCTGTACAACATGTTAAGAAAAAGTTATAGATTGTAATTTTTAATTTACTAAAAAAGTGTGTCATGTTTAGGGTGAACTTAGCCTGAATGTTGCAAAAAAAACCTGAACCTATCAATTCTACACAATATAACTTTTTTTATTGAAATTCATGTGCGTATGGTTATAAAATTATTCTCATTTCGTTAAAAATTTTTACTTTATTGTAGCATTGTTAGTTTTTACAGACAAAGGCAAAATATAAACATCTTACGAAATCATTCTTTTATTCAAATGACAGGAAATTAAACAAATTTTATTCAAAAAGTAAAATAATTACCTTTTCGGTCTTCACTAACAAACTGATTTATTTCTAAAAACAAAGTTTTTCTTTTAAATCTTTTGTGTTTGTTATTCTGGCTTAAATGTAGTTACAGTTTTAATTGTTTTTATGATTGTACAATAATTTCATAATATATCACTGTTTTTGTAAGTTTTTGAAGATGGATTTAACAAAGCTCGGCTGACTGTAAAAAATAATCACAATATTTTTGAATCCCCTTGTTAAGTTTGCGATAAAGTGTATCTAATCGAGTTATAACGGATTAAATGCATTTGATATTTAATTTTCAACTATTCAACCATGTGATGAGCATGCATATTTGAGTACGTGTGTGTGCACGAGGTTGATAAACGTAAAAGGAATGTAATGCTAACACTATTAGTATTAATACATGTGAATAATACGGATGAAACCAATTAGTGTGTAATTGTCACGCATTAACCGCTTATCTTTTTTCCTCACAAATAAATACAGCGCTATTTTCCTGAGAAACTGTTTTAGTCGCTTTGTCAAGCGTATAAACAAAATGACACACAGCACAGATGATTGAACAGAAAATTTCTTTTCGGTTCAATACAGTAAAAAAAAAGAAATCCTTTTAAAAATTGAATAAGTAAAAATTGTGCGTGGACCGTCAACAATACTTCTCAGGAATTTGGTTAAAGTGTAGGAATACGACACGAGGATATTTTAAGCCCGCTGCTTATAATCCCAATAAACGAAATAATTAAGAAGTGCAAAGAAAATAAAAGAAAAGCTTAGTGGGGATGGAATACAATGAAACCAATATTAATAACAGAGCTGAATTTTGCAGATAATGTGCTACTAGCTAAATATGAAAAATACACAGTATAGTCAAAATATATGGCAAAGACAATAAAAAAAACATTAATGTAACATAGACAAAGGCAATGGTTATATTGGAGCACCTTTAAGGTTTTAATTACGCTAAAAAAAGGATTAAGGAAATAATTTTTTTTAAATATTTCGGAGCAATAATTGCAAAAGATAACAAATCGAAAGAAAAACATTATCCCCAGCGACGAAATTTTACCGTGCTGGAAATAAAAGTTTGACAATGAGTTTGTAAAAGAAACAAACACCAGAGTATTTATATTTATAGCAATGTACCTCCCTATACCACAGTTCAAAAGTTCAGGCACACAAATAGCAATAAAAAATGGATAAGCAAAGTTTTGTAGGAACAACTCAGGGATGTAGAGTAATTAATAATGTGAATGATAAAACGATAAAAAAAGTGGAGCCAACCCACTTGGATTACAGTGCTTATTTTTTCTTCGACGTTTCGGGAACACCAATCTAGGGTTATTAAAAAAATTAAAAATCCGTGTCCTATTTTCGTGAAAATCAAGCAAAATTTAAATTAAAGAGCCGAAAGTAAACATTCGAACATTTTGGCACTTTTCAGAACTTCCCCCACTCCAGTTCTTGTATCCAATGAGCGGTTACACTGTAACAATGTTGCCAGACTGTCAAATTTGCATAATTTGGTATGACAGTATCGTATTCATTATTTATTTTAAAAGTTTATGAGAAAATTGGGGACAAAATTGGGGATAAGAATAATTCGGGACTTTATACTTGTTTCGGGGACTGTCTCCGAAAATCGGGGACGAATGGTCACGTAACTTAGGTGGCTGGGGAATCTATTATGCATGCCATAAAGGTACGCAAAGATGAAATTTGAAGATTTAAGGAAAAAAGTAGATGAAGACCAAGAACATTATGCGAAATGAAGTAAGACAGAGACTAGAAGAGGGGGTAGTTAGCTGGAAAGAGGTGCCTCAGTTAGCCAAACATAGGAAAAATGTAGGAGCATAATCAAAAGCTTGGAAAACATACCCGGGCACCGAAAGCTACAAGAGGACAAGATTAGGAAGAATAAAAAAAAAGAGTTTTGAAATAACTTTACCAATCAAGATTATATTTTCAGCATCATTTAAAATGTATGCAACTAATGGATAGGTAAACTTTTTATTATTCATTTCCGAGGAAATTTTACAAGTTTACAAGTTGCTGCATGGCCTAAAACTAATTTCAAGATTAAAAAAGTCCAATAAAAATTCATGGCACTAGATTTTAGCGATTTAAAATATACTCGCAAAAGTGACCTTATTTTAAGAGTTACAGGAACAGTTCGTATTAAAAGTTGTTTATCATTTAAAATAAGACTTATTTTAAATTTGACCTAATATAACAATTTTTATTTTAATAGTCATTTAAACATTTAAAAAGTCTGGAACATATGAAACGTTATTTATTGTCGATTTCCCAAAATGTTTTATTCCCGATAAAAGTTGGTGCACGGCCTAAAACTAAATTTAAAATAAAAAGGAATTAATAAAAATTCATCACAATAGCTTTTAGCGTTTTTAAAAATATTGACAGGAGCGACGTGACCTAGTTTTACGTTACAAAAAATTTTCGGGTGTAATAATTACACTAGAGCTTTTTTTATAGCCGGACAAAGTTGCGTTGCTACGAAAGTTTGGTTGCTAGGAAAATCGACGAGACAAAACTGTCTGATAAAACAACTCGTCCTACGGACTCGTTGTTTTATCTTTGACAGTTGTCGAGTCAAGATTTGCCTTGCAACCGAACTTGAGTTTAGTAAAAGCAAGTTTACCGAGCTTGGTGGCTGGTTGGTAAAACAACCTAACTTTGTAATCGGGAGGTCGTGGGTTCGAATCCCACGGCCGTCTGTCATCGTAGAGGTTTCAGGTGGTTCCCTCTACCTACTATAGGCAAATGGTGTGACAGTACTTCCACCGGACACTAATGGCCAAAGTAGTTGAAGCGTCCTTAAGCCAACAATTTAAAAAAAAAAAAAGCAAGTTTGTCCAGGATATAAAAAAAGCTCGAGTGTAATTCGGTACGATAACTGCACGAATAAATTATAACCTTCAAATAATAACTGACAAAACGTCAAAATTTTAATGTTTGTATTGGTCATAAGTCGGTTGCATGGTAACAAAAGTTACATGCAAAAATGCAAGTGGATATTTAGTTAGGTACCTTTTTATCCGCTGTCATAACGACAAAACGTGACGTCATTATGGAGAATTTAACATATTATGAGTGCAGTTATCAGTTATAATAATATTAAGGGAACATTATTTAGCCGGTAAAATTATTGACAAAAGTTTGTTACTTTGGTAACATCCTGAGACAAAAGACATGACAAAATCCTGAGCCGAAGGCGAGGGATTTTGTCATTCATTTTGTCGAGGGATGTTACCTATAAGTAACAAACTTGAGTTAAAATTTTTCCTGCAAAATAATGTTCCGAAATATATTTAATTAGACTATTTCCCAAATAAGATACCAAAAATAATTAGGTACAATTTTCGTTTATTATTTGTTATCATTTTCGATAGCGTATTAACCTCTGTAGCGCATTTAAATCGTAACTCCTTTCCTTCCAAAATTTTTCCAATTGTTTCCATATTGACGTTTTGGATGCAACAGTATTTTTGGGAGTTATATTTGCAACAGTTTTTTGTATTTCTTTTATGGAAGTTATTCCAAAACGGCTCATCTTAAATATATTTTACAACTGTCAAACATCTGTAAACAAACAACCAGGTTGCTAAGGATATAATTGACATGACAACGGCATGTGTTCGCTATTTTGGAGGTGAAAAAAGCCCTAGGGCTTTTTTCGCTTAAAAATGAACGTGATTGGTCAAAACATTAAGACGTGACTATAATTTGACTAAAGTGATTGGTTTCTATGGCCATGAGGGGAATAGTCATAAAAAAAAGTTGTATAGAATTTAAAACTAGGTCGAAATATAAAAATTTCCAATAAACTTTTTTTACAACTGTTAATATTAGGGCACTTTACTCTAGCAATAATTTTCAAATCACTAAAATCTAGTGTGAGATGAATTTGTTTGAAACTTTTTTTACATTAAACTTAGTTTTCAGCAATGCACCAAGTTTTATCAAAAACTGAATTTTTTGAGAAAATTATAATAACAAAACATTTCTGTTTATTGCAGACTTTTTGAATATTAAAATTATTATAAAAATTGGAAATTGAACGTCAAATTTTTGAGTCCTTAACAACTTTTTTCCTTTAAATTTTTCTGTTAGTCTTAAAAATAAAGGCACTTTACTCCTGCGAATTTTTCTAAAATCACGATATTTATGAAAATTTTTGTTGCATCTTAAAATAAGTTTAAGGTGATGCCATGCACCAACTCTTATCATGAATAAAATTTTCTGACAATGAGAAATTGATAATCAAAAAGTTTTTGCTTGACGGATAGTTAAAATTTATTTTTTTTGCAAAGAATTAGAGCAGATCGTGGATGTACTTTTCTAAAAGGCCTTAACAGTGCGTTTATAACATAATGAATTTCAGAAAATTGCAGGAACAGCTCTGTGTGCCGATGCATCTCTTCGTCGGATAATGATTGCAATGTATCTCGTATTTATCTTAGTTTAATTGTACCCGTCGGTAATAATAGGCTACGACAAATCGCCGACAACGTAAACGTGCCTTGTCCACTTAGCGATTAATTATTTACTGGTAAAACGTTTGAATTCTTCTCATTAAGCGTGCAGGATGTATAAAAAACGCGATTTACATATATAATTGGCATTCTTCAGCTCATTTGTCTCAGACGGTGTTGATTTACAATTAGAGGTAACGACAACAACTTTGTTGTGATAATAAATAATTTTAATTTATGGCATTTCAATTGGTTTCGGATATTATTACGAACGGATCTGTGAAATATGTCAAGCCTATAACTAATTTATGCTTGTAGTCGACGACATAAACATGAGGAGGTTGAGGAAACATTGCGAACGAAGACCGATACAACGCTTGATAATGTAACTTGGGATGCTTGGAGGAACACAGATTTTAATACGAAAGATCGTGATATATAGTTCTGAAATATATCTTTGAAATAATTTATGTTCAAAGTAAATATATGCGAACAAATATATGTCCTAATTTGTGGTTTTAAATTCAAACTCCTTTTAAGGTATACCCGCAGTATTTATAATACCTCAGCTTTAATTGTATTAAACAAGACACGGTTATTAACATAAGAAATTTACATTAAAAATACATTTTTATTGCCTTACAACTTTTTTAATTGCTTACCGATCTTTGATGTAAGCCAGAATGTTTTGACTATTACAAATTTAAACGTTTCCGTAATGTCAGTTTTTTTTTTGTCTCTGAATGTTCATGGGGGCTGCAGAAGTATTAATTACATTTGTATATCACCTATTAATATTTAAATTTCTTTGCTTTTTCTGGTTTACTAATTTATCAATTACTCTTTTCTTTGAATCAACTACAATTTTAATCAAAAATGGTCAAAAATCCAGCGTAGAACGTCCCAAATTTTTAATCTTAATTTTCTCCCTTAGAGATAAACGCAAAAAATTGATTCCTTCTAAATATTGAACAGAATTTTTGTTTTTATTTTGATTACTTTTAATCCATGGACATTCAAAATATGTCAATATTATTTTTGAAAGACAACAAAACAAAACACTAGAAATAATACAATATTAGCTTATAAGCTCGTAGCCGTTAACCTGGCTTTAGTTTTTTAAACGGAACAGTATTGGAACATGCGGTTATTTAAATAGAGTATTTTCTGGCGAATTTAACAATACCAATAAGTATTAGCTTTGTCCAACAAGGCTATGTACGGTCTAGGAATTCTGAGTCTCGACAATTTTTTAAGTCCCGGGACTCGAGACTTTTTTTATCAAAGTCCCGGGATTTCCCGGGACTTCGAGACTTTTGCGAATTTTATTTACCTACTAGAAAATGGTGGTATAACCCGTCAAAAATTACGGAAGATTTCATAAATTGCAAGATATATGATGCAATATTCATATACTGAAAATTCAACAGCTATTTTCTCAGTAAAAAATAAATTATTACTATATGTATAGTGACATTGTTTCTGAAAGCACAGGCTACATACTTAAAATTGCTTCTTTGAACGTATCGTAATCGTAAATCGGTCGTGACAGTTGACAGAACGCGGCCAACATAATATTTTTTTTTTTTTAATGTAACGATATTCACGGATTTTGTTTTTGAAGCATTTATTTTATGAATAAAGTATAGTATTATTATTATTATTATTATTATTTTTAATTTAGTCTTTAGTCTACAGTAAATAAAATATATATTTCCAAGTAAATACCTATTTTAAATAAACTTAACAATTCTCCTTAAACTTTAAAACATTTTGCTAAACTCGTGGCAGTAAAATTTGTTTAAAAATTAGAAGTATAAAAAATAAATTTCAGTGTTCTGTAAAATTGAAGTCTCGTCTCGAGTCTCGAACGAAATGTCCCGGGACTCGAGACTAAGAAAGTCCCGGGACAGAATCCCTAGTACGGTCCAACGTACTATCAGGATTCTGCGCAGTATCAATTCGCGTTCCATCACAGTCTCTGATAGTTCACCGGACCAACTGTTATAAAATTAATACATCAACTAGTCAGTATACGGTCAAAACAGTACGTGAATGAAGGCATGTACTAGTGCTTGGATTTTTACACGCAAGCGCTGTTCATAACTAACGTGAGCTCTGGTAGCTATGCATCGCCCTCCCAATTCCATTTAGTACTGGATTTTTAAGGCGTTTGCCCTTGAGATGCGCACATTTCTATGAACCCAATAGACACAAATGTCATTTACAGTTAGGCCAGTCGTGAAAGCGTTCAAACAACGGCTAATACTGGCCAATACATTTTTAGTACATAGTTCACACATGCGAAAAAACCAGTTCATGAACTGGTTTTAAATCGCTTGTTGGAACAATCCTATTATTTGTTTTGGAAGGCTTCTTAAAAAACTTGAAATATAAAAATTATTAAAATATGCTATCGTAGTATACTGTGGTTAATTGCAACTAGTTATTATTAAAATTGTTATATATTTTGATTAAATAACTATAGTAGTTGTTCTTAAAAGAACGATAATTTGTTGCAGTGTACTGCCAATCTCTAATGAGTTTTTATAATATTAAGTTTTTGACGCAGCCTTCCAACACAAATATAAGCTATTGGTATTGTTAAATTCGTCAGCAAATACTCTGTTCCAATGAAAAAAATTGACTTTGTGCCAAAAACCGACTTTACAACCGTCAAAGCCGATTAAAGAAATCTAAATGTCAATTAAAATTTATAAAAACGCTTTTTTTTTGGCACTTGTTGACATAACTCAATTTAATATATGTATATAAAAAAAAACGACTAAAAATTGTTTAAGGTTATAAAACTTAACCAAAATGGTGCAGTTGTATCCAAAATAGCTTCCTTTTTTCAAAAATGTAAAAATGTACACTATACAGGATATTCTATATGAAATAATAAAGTTAGGGTAGTTTCCGGTGAAACCGGAAGTGAAAAAATGATGTACATATGTTTAAATAACCCGATTTTTACAAATATCATTTATCTAAATTTTCATTTATCTGAAATCAATACTAAAGAAATAAAGGGTTGTACCAGAACCCAGTTACAGCCGATATGTGAACAGAAAAAGCATTAGCAATACAAATATTCATAAATGAACAGATAATAGTTTTTTCCCAAATTAAATCAGAAAAATACTGTAAATGTATATGTGAAGCAAAATAAAAACAGGTATTTATTTCGTTTGTAAATAAATTCACATAAATCTAAGAATATATTGATAACAAGTATATTATATACCTGTGTCAAACTTTTGGCGATTTTCTCAAAATTTTGTTGCCACGAATTTAATTGGCAACGAATATCTTCGGAAACAATTTTAGAAATTTATCTAAAAAATAAAGAAAGATATTAAAGAAAATAAAAAAAGTAGGTTTTTCAAATTGTTCTATTTAGTTTTGATATGGATCCGATTATATTAAATTTGAATATAGATTTAAAAACAATTAAAATTGTACACTTTTTGTCCATTTAATTGATTTTGTGGCTCTTCTAGTTACCCAATAGTGAAAAAATATAATGCCACACCCTGTATTTCTTGCCGATTACACTGCGATTTATTTTCTAACTGCTAATAAATTCGAGACAAGATTATTATAATCAAAATTTAGCTTATTTACCTCTTAAGTCTAAAAGGAAATCTTTAGGGGTAATTAAATCTTCACGTTTTCATAATTTCATAAATAGGGACCACCTGCTCGTTGTATGTTGCCATCCCCCACCCCAGCTTGTAAGAGTTGCTTTAGAAACTGTCGGAAGTTTATATGCAGGGAGGGATGACTAACATAAAAGAATCGCGAATTTTATTAAATATCTTGCGACAGAGTGAATATGTTAACTTTAAGTGACATATTTGAATAACTTTAAAGAGGAGAGTTTATTATGCTTACCTTGAGTTTATCTATTATTAATGTAATGTCTTTTTCATCAAGTTTAAAGAGGTATTTTACTGTCGGAAACTTATTAAATTGCAGCCCGATTGACATCGCATTGAAATGGGTAGTATTTGACATTACTGTGCAATGGCGAAATAAGCAATCGTATGAAATAACAAAAAAATTAAACGGTTTTTAAAATGTATTATACATCGCGCTCTCTAGATGTTATTTCTATTATTTGCTAAAGTCTATCAGTTCACACATAGAAGTGAATGGGTCAAAGCGCCCCGTTGGATGGATGATGGCCATTTCATTCACCGATTCTAGTATCAATTGTTCGAGTCCGTTTTGCAGTTTTGCCTCTTCGGGTCATTCAATAGAGACGTGACCAAATGCGCATTCCATCGATGACCAAACACTCACCGAATCTCGATGCCAACATAATCTGGAAAGCACTTACTGTTCTCTATTTTCGTTGCCATATTGTCCGCTTTGATACATTTATTTCTTTGAACTGTTTCCTTTTAAATATTGCCGATTAATTCGACGTGATTCTGATTTTTTATTTTCGAACCGTTTTAAAAGTACTAAAAGCCGTGCAATTCGTTACTTGAAATAAAATTAGCTCATTCTCAATATATTTGCGCTTTGTTATTTGACTTTGATTGAGATCGTTTTCCCATCAAAGTGTTAGTGTTTGCGTAGTGGGCTGGTCATTAACGGTACCGCCTCAAGGCTACAAAAGCGTTGTAGATAAATTAATCTAAAGTTGTTATTATAGAGGTTTTAAGTTATATGAAACTCTTTGTCATTTGTCGAAAAAAAGTATTTTCAGTAATTGTATAAAACCAGGTTTTTACGTTAGACTGAAAGTTATAAAATAAATAATTTCCCCACATTAGTGGTTCTCAACTTTTTAGGAAAAGCGCCAAATATTTGTAGAGGAGCGCAAAAAACGAAAGGGAAAAGTATTTATTAAAACAACAAATGACGAATTTAAGAACAATTGGAGTACCATTTTTTTTTAAGTCACCAATATGAAACAGGATGGGTTTTTAGAAACAATTAGAGGTTTTTTTCGTATTTTAGTTGCAACAGCACAAAAAAATTAAAGAGGGCGCAAAAAAATAGATTAGGAAAAGGGGACACAAGTTTAAAAATGTTGAGAAACACTGCCTTACAACTTGCAACCTTACATATTTGTTTAAGAACATTTAAACTTGGCTTATGTCGAATTTATTTTAGTCTAAATAAAAGTTGTATTTTTTGTGCAGGATAAAGTTGATAAGTTGCATATTTTAATTTCTTTGAAGACGAAGCAAATCTCTAGATTTTTATTTATTTAGCTTATACTAGGGTGCTTTGACACTTGAACTAGGAGCTTTGTTTTGGAATCTCTGTTTTATATCAATGTAGGTTAGCTTGGAGCATCTCTAGAACTAAATCCCAAACGTCTATGTCGGTTTTACAAATTGTTTATAAATTAACACTTTATAGTTTAGAGACAGTTGGTTACGTCGTTTCAGAAATCAAAATATTTTAATGTTTATATGCTCTTTTTTATTTTGACATGCTCAAAGGACCATCAACGTCATATCTATGTACTTTTCTGTGATTTTATTAGCGATGATATTGCCATCAAGATCAGTCATTATTTTAATAATTTAACACAATATGCACCGATTTTAAGTTACCTGTTTGATTTTTTGCGGAGTAGCTTTTATTGTCATTGCTAAACAGACAAGAAAATTGTCAGCAGTAAATATCGGCTTACATTGCAAATCATATTTGTATAAAACTGCCATAAAGTGCCAGACACACTTCCTTGGGGAACACTAACTGATATTAACGAAGTCACCACATTTTATTACAAAAAAGACGATTCCAAAAGGTAGGATCTGCACGATTTACAAAAAAAATAGCAATAAACTATTTAGTCCTTATGCAATACGTCTAGGAAGATCGTGGCACAAACTTTTTTACCTGCTATGGTTTTTTTAAGTACGTCGAAAATCTGATGCACTTGACCAATGGGAATATCCTTAACTTTAATTATTTATCTTTTGTAGCAACAAAAATTATTTTGATTTATAAACGCAACATCTAACTAACTGTTTGTGAAAAATTGTCGAGTCTTATACTTCCTTCAACGACAAATTTAATGTTGAAAATTTTATCGAACTAATGGTAAGGGCGAGATGACAATATGAGGGTGTCGGATATGGCAAATAAACGGGATCGTCAAGTAACTCAAAGCCTGCTTTGTGAATTGTTTGCATCGATAACCGACATTTCTGCACGGGGGCGTTGCCTATTGAAAATAAAATCCCACTTGACACTTTCTTTTGCTTATTTTCCGCAAAATTTGGTGATATTTCCTTGTAGCCAAATGAGGGTTTTCCGTTTTTGATGGATTTTATATAATATTTTGTCATAATCATAAATATTTTCTTTAAAATAATAACGACCTGATGTTTTTTAAATAGATATTTTAAAGTATCCTTTTTTTTTTTTACAAAACCAAATAGGAAAAGAGTTTTCACATAAAAAATGTTCAGTGTGAAACCGTATTTCGGCTAAACAAGTCGAACAGCTTGATGACATCATTTTATGGACACCATCAATGTTTTACACATAAAAGTCCTTGTTTGGTTTGAACATGAACAGTCCAATGTACCAATTTTTACAAAAGCTGTTATACAATTTTTGATAATTGCTTATAAAAGAAAAACACACTGTTCTAATTGCTACTTTTACAATGTGCAAAATGTTCGAATATTTTCTGTTATGTTTGCAGCAAAATTGACGGACAGTATAATTAACTGTTTTGTCACTTAACTCATTGGACGGTGTCCATTTTAATAAAATTTGTATTTAAACAATAATAACTTATCTATCTATTTTATTTTCACAATACTAAATCTAATATTGTATAATATTTTATTACATAACAAGAGTTGTAAGAAGCACATTACGCACGAGTGGAAAAGTATTTCCACGCATGCGTAATTGCTTTACAACTCGTGTTATGTAGCTTACTTTTTCTACGAACACAAAATACCTACGATTTTAAGGGCTTCTTGGCTAATATACACATGTAATTACGTTGTTTTGTCAATTTTGAGGTAAGCCTACTTTGACATTTCTAGACAAAAGTGCGTTTTGCTTACCGTGCGTTATAACTCAGTTACTATGCATGCAAAATTTTAATTGGCTTTGATTCGGTAACTTTTATTGCCATTATTAATATTTTTATTAATTAAAAACTATCACATTTTACAACAAACTGGTAGTAGTTACATGTATCTTAATTTTGTGTTTGTTTGTTAAGTAATTTTATTGACTTTCTTTTAAATTAAAATCCTTGATAATGATGTTTCTGAATGTAGATACTTATTCATTTTGCATTCGGAATTGTAAACATTCAAAAATATATCAATTATAATTTTTTAATTTTTGATTATACCGGGTGATTCAGTTTGACTGTCGCTCCCCTATAACTTTGTAAGTATTGAGAATAACCCCAACAAACCTTATATATTTAAAATCGGCGAGAAATTCTCTATTAAGTGATGTGTTTTTGTTACCTCTACGATGACGTATGTCAAATCCGCGATAGGCAACTGTTTTTTTTTTTTTAAATTACATAGTATACATTTTGTTGTTGATTCGGATAGAGAATTTAATTCTAAATCCGACCATGTACTCAAAAAGTAGGCATACATTAAAAAAAAATCGAGAAAAATCAGTAGTGGCGGCCATTTTAAATACATTAAAATCTAATTTTTTATGTCGGCGTTTATTATTTGTCTTTATTTTGATTAAAAATTAATTTTTAATACATTTCCATTGATGGTTACCGTATAATTTTTAAGATTTGATCGTTTTTTGTTATGTTAAATAGACTTTTGCTATGATTTGAATAAACTTTGATCTGATTTTTCTCGAAAATTTTCTTATGTTTGCCTACTTTTTGAGAACATAATCGGATTAAGAATTAAATTTTCTATCCGAATCAACGAAAAAAATTTATACTATGTAATTTAAAAAAAAAAACAGTTGCCTATCGCGGATTTGACATACGTCATCGTAGAGGTAACAAAAAAACATCACTTAATAGAGAATTTCTCGCCGATTTCAAATATACAAGGTTTGTTGGGGTTATTTACAATACTTACAAAGTTATATGGGTGCGACAGTCAAACTGAATCACCCGGTATACCGGTAGTAACTGAGTTCTGATACACTCCCTTTTGTTCCTTAGTTCCAGGAATTTGTCCCAACCCTGTATACATATATTCCAGGTTTTGCAAAAAAAGTGTCACAAGATACAGCGTTCAGCTACCAATTTTATGATTTTTTAAAGTGTATTAAATGATGTATTACAGTTTACCATTAAAATTGTTTAAAGCCGGCCCTGAAATAAACATTTCCTATCAGCAAATAAATTAATTACGCATTTTCAGGAAATTTCAGTGTTTTGTTTTTTCGTATTCCCTGGGTATTTTTTGACCTATTATCGTATTTCGTTTGCTGTTAGCCCCAACATTAGTGGATAATAAATAAAACAAAACAATAAAAGACTGAAATTAATTTTCCCGTTGACAATAATCGTATTGAATTTTGTGGGCTCCTGGACCACTCCGTCGGCCGTATTATCCTCAAATATTACCTAAAACTAAACTCATTGTTACTTAGGAAGATTAATGGTGGCATTGTTTGCAGTCGTAAATATAATTTTAAGGCGTGCCTTGTTGACCCAACATTAATTTTTTTTTACGTACGACATTTAAAGTTAGTTATACGCCTTGTTCCGGTTTGTCTTGCTTCACAATTTTACGCTTATTTATGAAATATGGCGCCATTAAAAAGAAGAAAATTGCAATAAACACGTTAAGTAGCTATTTGCATTACGGTCACAACAGGGTTAAAATACTCCCAAGTACGGAGACAGAAGGGACGGCAAAACTCGGGACATAGCGCAGTAATAAAGGCTGTAATGTGTTGTGGCAGCACTGGCGCACTGCGGGAGAGTAACGAATGAGCAGTCGTACCACCTTTCCCCTATACCACCCACAATTTCTTGACCACCTAAATTGTCGCTGACGATCTGAATTCGTTCGACTATTAGGTAATTCTGGATAATGCATTTTGCGGAAATTAGAATTAGTGAAAGGTAACTAGGACTTACTCTTGCCATAAATTTCTCAGAGCATTTGGAAAATTTCTCGGGCTATAAATTTGGCTGAATTTAAAGTGTCACAGTTAAAGAAAATAAAGAAAAGTATCTCGCTCTAGGATTGCATTGCATGTTTTTGAAACCATTACAGTTGCTTGTTGAAATTGTAGACTTTTTAAATTTGAGCAATGTATCTTCTTTAGTACTTGGTTTCCGCAAAACCTTAAATTAATTTAAAAAATAATTAAACACATTTACTTGCTAAACTCTTCCACCTATTAATATCTTTAAGATGTTTGATTTTAATTACAGATATAGGTTGTAGTTTTTTTCTAATTGTGAAACTTTTGAGGTGATTAAAAAAAAAATCCTTAAGAAAAAACACACTTGACATGTCTGCGAGCCTGAGTTTTAAATTGAAACCAAGTAAGTCGGTGTACTATTTTTGGCGGTCAGGATCGGCGTTTGTATGTTTGTCGTAATTTACAAAATGGCTCTTTTTTATCACATACATTATTTTTACAATATACACTGCAAATATTCCTACAAAAGCTTAAAAGAGCCACTTAAAATAACTTTAAAGTTGTGAAACTTTACATTTTTTCTTGAAATTTCAACTTGTTTTTCTTATTCCACCCTTGTTTTTGAAATTTCGGCTTTTTAAAAAGGTGAACTTGAAATTTAAACTTTTGGAAAGAAGGCATTTTACCTTTTATATTGACGTTCCAACTTTTAATAAGGTTAATATCTCTAAAAGACTTGAATAAGAAACGAAACAAAATAAGAATTTGAATAGAATGACGGGATAGTGGTCCTTAGGTTTATAAAGAAAACTCTTTACATCAGCTAAATATTTAGGATCTTTATTTGATCCTTCATCGGTAGCTATAAACAAAATACAAAAAGTCCTTAGAATTATAATTTAAGTCTAATAAGGTGTTACTCACCGATGAGCGAGGATGTTTGAAAGCAACAAACAGGTGAACATTAAAAAAATTTTTTCGAAGATGAAATGGTTTAAAATTGATGGAAGTACTTCATTAAAATTTGCTTGAATTAATAATCGTCGACACATGTGTTTTCTCTTGAATAAAAATAAATAAAATTTGAAAAATTGAAAATTGAAGCTATAAAGAGAAAATCAACATGTGGATTCGTTGAAAATTTGTCACTATATCCCTAGGATAGATCAACATCCAATAAACAAAAGGTACGAAGGATGATGTTGAACATAATAAAAGTTTACGACGGCACAATCCAAACAGTTAAGACATAATTAATTTAGATTAAAACAGATTCATTATTTATTTTTATTCAAGAGAAAACACATGTGTCGACGATTATTAATTCAAGCAAATTTTAATGAAGTACTTCCATCAATTTTAAACCATTTCATCTTCGAAAAATTTTTTTTAATGTTCACCTGTTTGTTGCTTTCAAACATCCTCGCTCATCGGTGAGTAACACCTTATTAGACTTAAATTATAATTCTAAGGACTTTTTGTATTTTGTTTATAGCTACCGATGAAGGATCAAATAAAGATCCGAAATATTTAGCTGATGTAAAGAGTTTTCTTTATAAACCTAAGGACCACTATCCCGTCATTCTATTCAAACTACTACATGGTCGTAATTTTTGGTTAATTCAAAATAAGAATATTCCGAATTTTACATGTGCTGACTTTTTTCAGCTCTTCTTCGCCACTTCTCTCTATCTTCGGTAGATCCAAAGCATTTACCACCCCTTGCCGCCATGTTGTTTTGGACCTTCCTCTTTTTCTTCTGTAGGGTGGCGTTCACTCGTATATTCTCTTCGTCCATCTTTCCTCCGACATCCTTTTCACCTGTCCATACCATATTAGTTGTTTTTGCTCAATTGTACCTATTATCGTTTTCTTTGCTCTTCTTCTATTGCGTATCTCTAATTGGCTGTGTGGTCTACCCGAGAGACCCAGCTTCTCCTAAGAAAGTCCAATGGGAGCATCAACAATTTTCTCTCATTTCTTTGACATTTCCCGGGTCTCTGAGCCGTAAGTAGCAATGCTTTAAACCAGGGTATTTTATGTTGTTCGTTTGATCTATTTGGTCATTTGACTACTCTACAATAGCGCATTTATGCTCCTTGTAGCTCTACCTTCGTTTATTTTGTGATTTATATCCTTGTTCTAGTTGCGTCTTTTCTTATTGTAATGCCAAGGTATTTTAATTCCTCGCATATTTTAATCGTTTCGCTTGGAAGGTGTAAGTTTTGTACATAAAATTTCAATTGTAAATTTTTATACGCACTTTTTGATAGACGTAATTTTTTTAAAAATATTTTTTCTGGAAAACTGCAACTAATACGTCAAAAATTCAAGAACACTTTCACGGATGATATCAAACTTTTTTAACTTTAATTACGGTTTCACGTTTTCAGATAAATAAACTTTTCCTTGATATTAGATTTCAAAGAACTGAACAGTGGGAATAATTAAAGTTTGACCTAAAACTCCGATCCTACATTCTTGTGTTTGCGTCGACTTCAGAATTCGCAAAGTCGAAACTCAATTCCAGTTTTCTAATTACTTGTATAAGTATAATTAAACTAAAATACCATCGGTTACTCAAAACCAGAACGCCATTGAGCTACATAAAAAGCCTAAAGTAATGTTAATCGCAGTAAGTAATCCATTAGCCTAATTCCAAATCGTCGTAATACATCACAAATAACAGGTTCTTTTTAACAAAGACGATTTATTCACTCTACGATTTCTAATGGCTAATTTCAAAACATTTTCGAACAATGGAATTTTTCTGGAATACAATAAAAGAACGATAGCTCTATTTTTAAAGTCTTTTATTATCCAATACAATGTAAAATAAGAAGATTTTAATATTGTACTTGCTCAGTATAATGTTCAATCTAGTAATGTCGGTTTCTTGTCGAGTGCTTATATTATTTGCAAAGGTTTATTTGTGCTTCCATAAGGAATCATCAATAATTTATTATTATTCGTTTGGAAAACATTCCTCTGAACTCTAAATTCAGTAGATTGAGGTAAGTTCTGACCGATATAAGATGGTGGCTTAAATATAAACCGGAATTTACTTAATATAGTAATAATATCTGATCAACATTAACAAGATTAAGAGGAAATATTTAGCATTTATCAGTAATTTTATTTTGTGTTCATAAATGAAAAAGAAGTACACGTATCTGCGTATTTCTTAAAACTTTTACCTGAAAATGGTTAAATTATTACAATTTAAACACAGTCTGGTGTTTATGAGTGATCCAAAAAAATGCAAGGTAGGCAGCGATAATGCCTGTTTAGTGCAATTCTGGCCACCAGATCTTCTTCGGACTACACTGGAGTCTCGTAAATAAGGCTCTTCATTTGCCCCCACAAGAAAAAATCTAATGGAGTCAAATCTGGTGACCGAGCAGGCCATGCAATAGGACCTCCGTTGCTTTCGCTTCATCGTGCTGTAACTGGGAGGGAATGCATTTCCGACTATTCGTTTATGGGCAAAAAATATCACAAAAGACCTCTCTCTTCCATCTATCTACCCTTAACGTTGAAACACCCTGTGTACAAGAATATTGCATAAAACGTAAAGTTGTTTATTAGTGTATGTAGTAAAAAAAAAACTGTGGATTTTGGTGGCTGTTTAGAAATTAAATATTGTTGATGCATACATTGCTATTACGAAAACAACTGATATAAAGTTTGTTCCAACAAGTCCACAGACCATGCGACGCACTGCAGAATTCTACGCAGTATCAATATCGCGTTCCATCACAGTTTCTGACAGTTTACCGGACGGTCAGTCATTCGTTCCATCAACTCTCAAATTAATTCATGTACTGGTTTGCGGACGATCATGAACGAAGGGACGAAATCCTGCTGGAATTTTTACACGCATGCGCTGTTCATAACTAAAGTGAGCTCTGGTAGCTTTGCATCGCCCTCCCAATCGCATTTACTACTGGATTCTTAAGGTGTTTGCCCTTGAGATGCGCACATTTCTATGAACCTAATAGACACAAATGTCATTTACTGGTTATGCCTGTTGTAAAAGCGTTTTAACAACGGCTAATACCGGCCAATACAATTATTAGTAGGTACATAGTTCACCCATGCGAATAAACCAGTTCATGTATTGATACATGGATTGGTTTTAAATCGCTTGTTGGAACAAACCTAGGTATAATTTTGCGTTTATACTGTCTGCTTTATAATTCAAATATAAAAAGAAAACAAACCTATACGTTCCGGATGTTTCGTAGCTAAACAACCGACGTTGTTCCGTTTCTATGAACCGTATAGTTGTTCGATAGCCGCTACGTTTAATTTTTAATTTGACGCCACACGCTCCGAGTTCATTGATTACCCATTACAGTTGCATTAATTCATAAAGCATAGCATATAATATACATCTTTTATTTCTTTTCGACGCTGATATATATTGTCTGGTAGTGAGTGAGATGGTTTATGTATTATTTAATATTCCAGGCCACTCTAAACACCGAACTTGTTGATAATAAATGTGTACAGACCTAGTAAATAAATTATAGTTAGATAATTTATCGGATTGCTGCGCTTGCTTTACCAATTATGTTAGCGGGAGTGGAAATAGGTAAACTATTTGGTAAAATTTATAGTTTCGGATGGAATTATTCAGGCACGTTGGATCCTCTACTGTACTATTAAATTTGATTGCTCGCAAACCCCATTTTCTGGCCATTACTTGTCTATTATTTACTATTTTATTACACGATTTTTATATTAATACTTAATTTTGAATTGAAGTCCTGTATTTGACCTGCACGTGTGAGTTTTAAACAAAGCCTTTGTAAATGTAATATATCGCGTTTTCATTCAAATTTTTATTGTGGGTATTAATCAGATTATTAATTAAAACTGCTCGCTTTGACGTAAAGGTCATAAATATAAAAATACATAAAAATTGCGTTTTATATTTTAAAACGTTATTTATCTTTTAATTTTGTTTTTATCATTCATGTGTCTTTTTGAGAGCTTTGTTTAAAAAAAAAGACCTTTCACAGGCGACTACGCTTGGTATATGTGCCCAATTTTTTCAAAAATTGTATTGTTTAAGCTCACTGCAAAAGTTTTGACGTTGTTTAATACAATTTTTATTTTTGCTCGCAGATATCGCTACGTTATTTTCTTCTCAAATATAGACACGTCAAATGGATTTGAATTGCGCAGAACAACGTCAGTACTGCAAAAAGGCTAATGTCTATTTTAAATTATGGGAACTGTATACAGGGTGCCCATTTTTCTAACCTGTTGTATGGGTAACTCCGTTAATATTAGACATACAGAAACGTTTAACGTAGCAAATTTGTGCAGAATTTAAAGGGAAATCTGATTCCATTTTCAAATTTGACCTACGTCATCAACTTTTTAAAATATTTTGAAAAAACTGAAAAAGGTCGGTTTTTTTAAACTTGAATTATTCCGTAACCATATGAGCTAGAACAAAAATAAAAATCGTTTTTTATAAATATTTTTACGTGGATTTTAAATATGTTAACGAAATTTTCATAGCCTCTTGATTTTCGAGTTATACCTAGAAAAAACTTGCATTTTTTTTAAGTCATAGTTGGCTGTGACCTTATCAAAAAGGTTATTTTTTTCTCGTTTTAATGATTTAAGGTTTGTTCTGCTTTTCTCTTGTAGTTTTTCTTTAAATAAGCAAAAATCATTTTACATGTTCACTGCCTACTAATAGATGGGAGTTATCCCGTGTTGATGTTCTTTTTTTTTCGATGTGACATTTAAGAGTTGTCTCTTATTGTTAGTGTAGCAGTTATTAGCCAGTTACAATTTTTAAAAACAAAACCTCAAAGTTTGTCAAATAAAATTTATTGTTTGTTATACGTAGGTATGTCTCTCTCTCGTGTTGATCAAAATTTTTGTTTGAGTTTATTATAAATTACAAAAACAATGTTTTCTAATGAAGAAATATTATCAGGCTTTTTAGTATACATCTTATCTTTAAGCTTACCCCACAAGAAAACAATCAAGTAGTGTTAAATCCGGTCAACTGGCCGGCCATCTCACAGGGTCATTATTGCCAATACATCTAAGAAAACGATTACACAGATAATCAGACACAGTTCTTAAATTGTGCGCAGGAGCACCGTTATGTTAAAAATAATTAAAATTTTGCACTAAATTCAACGGAATTTCATCTAATATGATGTCCAGTTCATTTTGCAAAAATGACAAATACCGATCACCATTTAAATTTTCATTGTAAAAGTATGGACCAATTATTTTGGTACTAAGGATACACCTAAGGATTTCCCTTTAAATTCTGCACAAATTTGCCAATTTAAACGTTTCTGTATCTCTCATATTAACGGAGACCCATACAACAGGTTAGAAAAATGGGCACCCTGTATACCGATGGTTATATTCTGCAACAAGATAATGCACGGCCCCATACTGCCCACTACTCGCGACTCTTTTTTGCAACGTTAAATTGACGTTATCACTTGGCCAGCGGATCTTAATCCGGTTAAAAATTTATGAGCTATCATAAAACTTGAAACAAAAAACCAATCTGTACGAGTGGACCAATTCGATCATTAAAACTTGGACAATCCATCACAGTGTACTGGATCACTCATTAATAAATTGCCAAATCGAGTTGAAGAGTGCCAAAATAAATTGGCAAATTTATTAAAAACAATTTTCTACATTAGGTATATAAAATTTATAATTTTAATTTTCCCTATAAATAAAAAGTTTTTAAATTTTATATGCAATATAATTTAATCGCCAATACTCTTGCAGCTAACTTAAGATATGCAAATATTTGACGTGCTTATATTTGTTCAAAATTTTATTTTAAATATTATCGTGACGCACCTGTGGTCACCAATAATAAATTGCTCACGCTTTCCTACTAGTACGGATACTTGAGGCCAAAACTTAATCGATGCTACAATGAAAATGAACTGCAATGCATGAAGTGTTGGGTTAAAATTAAATAACAACCGTGGTCGTAAATTAAGCCTTGGGGTTTGTTTTATTATGGTGGCTTTATGGGGCCAATTTCATTATGATGAAACGTCAATGCTAGGCCAAAACTTTTAATATATAACGTTATTTTGTGTACTTAATTAATTAATCCACTTTCGTTAGTTACTTCTATTTGCTATTCGCTCAAAACAAAAATTGTTAAATGTATTAATTAATACAAAGACAGTTTAATGAATAAATAAACATTTAAAACTAAATAGCATATCTATCTAAATAGCAAATGTATTGCAGTTACATATATTCTGGTAATTATTTTCTTAAAGTCGTAATTTTTTTTTTACACACTTTCAAACACAGAAATAAGTCCTTGAAAATAATTCCTTGTCTAAAAATCTTTAGTCTGAAGCTTAAGTCCTTATAACTAAAAATTGTTTTGGTTCATCTTAAATTTTATTTGGCAGTGATTTTTTTTTATCGTCTCTTAATTTTTACACCACAGTTTTAGATAATTATTGGATATTTTATCATTAAAACTGCTACAAAAGAAATATATAAGGATAGATATCAAATTAAAACAGTTGATACGATTTTAAATGTTTCATTGATTTGTGGAAGGTAGCTAAAGCTTCTTAAAACTTTTTAAGTCTATTGTGCTAGTTTGCTTACTAGTGAAAACCGGCAGATAAGTGTTTTTATAGTATATTACCTAACAAGAGTTGTAAGAATCACAACGCACGAGTGAAAAAGTTGCGCACGAATGCGTAATTGCTTTACAACTCGTGTTAAGTAGCTTACTTTTTCTATGATCACTCATAATACCTATGATTTTAACGGCTTTTTGGCTAATATAGGTACCTACACAAACACATGTAATTACGTTGTCTCGTCAATTTTGACGTAAGCTTACTTCGACATATCTAGAAAAACGTGCGTTTTGCTTATCGTGCGTTATAGCACTCTTAGGAAGCGTTTGACGTGAGTCTACTTTGATCATTTAAAAAACTGTGATTTTTGCTTACCGTGCGTAAGGACCCACTTACTATGCATGCAGGCTGTACGGTAGGAGTCATTTATATTAGTTATAGAAAAAAATGCTTTCATTCTCTTAATTCCGTAGGGCTAATCATAGATTGCAGTAGAATTTTGCAAATACTAATGTTTATTTCACCGAAATTTCCAATAACTTTACGGAAGTATTATATTATAAAATGTAAGAAATCTAATGAAAGCACTTATTTGTTGATATATCTCCATATGTTACAGAACTTTTTATTTTTTATCGACCATATTGATTTCTCACCCCAAAAAATCAAAAATATAAATTTGAACAGTGTCTTCGTTTTTACCAAAGGTTTAATTATTACAAATTTCAAAAATATTAAGATGAAAGTGGTAATCTACACAAAAAAAAGGTATATCAGAAAACAAATGCTATCTTTCGATTCCCTGCATTAAGCTATTTTAAATACCTAACTACCTAAAAATATGGACAAAAATGTCGGTTTTTGAAATTTTAAAACAAATTTTTAGTCAGTCTGAAATGATAAACATTTAACCGTTTAGAAATACCTACCCCAAATTTAAAAAAAAAATAGGACGAAACACCCTGTACATGCCACCGGATTTTGTTTTTGTAATAAAAGTAATTGATGGAAATTGCTTTTTCTCGATGCAATAAATAGTAAATTGTAATTGAAATTTTATTAATAAAAACGTCGCAGTTGGCTTACAAATCGATTTACATATATGTTACGCAGTTTATCAATCCATTTACCTTTTTGCACTTATTTTTTAATCCGTGTGCTGTAGTAATACGATATTAATATGGTTATCTAATAAGTACGTGTATATTTTTGTCGTCCAAATTGATATATGCACTCGATGGGACGCTTGGGAATTTTAACGTTAACTAAATTCGCTTATTCGCCTAAAATAGCATTTTAATGCACCTGCTTTTTGTTTATAATAGTTGTGTTCGTCCAATCCATCAAACAGAGCAAATTTATAATTGATGGAGATCGATTGTTTGTTAACGAATATTTAGGCTCAGTTTGCCGTTATCAGTGTTTACAGAAAACTGAAAACCTGCGCTAATTGCATTTCCATGTTGAGTCCAATCAAATTCACAAATGAAACACACAAACTGGTGTAACGCTAGCCCACAAAAAAATTATTTCGATACCATGATTACTATTTCATTAAGTGTCTTCATTAACATGACCTGTAGGGGAATAATATTTATTTGAGTATGCACAGGTCCCATGCTCATTTTGTGGCGGTAAATTGGTAAATACCATTTGCAGAAAAAGTAATAACGTATCATGATGTTTAAGTTATATGGAAATGTTTAAATACAAATAACATTTAAGAAAAGCTTTTAGTATGGCGGTTCACTTCGAATTATCTATCCCGGTAAAGATTATAAAGTAATGTAGTTACTAGGGTTTCTGATGTTTGACATTTTCTTTTATTTGGGATTCCGGAAAGAAATCGGGATATTTCCGGAATTTCCCGGGATCCCGGAATGTAAAAAATTATCTCAATATTTTAAAATAATTAACTCGAAATAGGAAGGAAACGGTTTTTTACCTAAAAACAACTTAAAGTCATTAGGTATACATTTTGCTCCAATATTATTATAAATAATAAATAATATTGTTGACAGAAATAAACATTCGAAAATATTACCTTTTTTCTTTAACAATTTCATTTTAATGAACACAATAACATAATTTTTACAACATTTTGTAATATGATTTGGAAAAAAATAAAGGTAATTATGCTTCAGTCACTTAATCTTTTTCTTAATTTATTAATAAAGTCCTGCTGCATAAAATGCTCTCTCAGACTTTTTTTTAATTTGGGTGCAATCGTCATGAAAGCATCTAGCAGCAAAGAGATCGATTTTATTAACTAAATTTAATTTTTCTGCTATTTTGCTTCGCGTTACCAGGGTTCACCAAAATAGAACTGTAAACGTATTCTAATGATATAAACTTTATAATAGAGGCCGAGCATCTTTGCGCATACTTCGGGTGTATACAATTTTTTTAATGAAACATAAAACCGTTTTGAAATAAGAATAATGTTTTACCATAATTTAATGTTAGTAAGGATATTTATAATCATTTTAAATAAATTATGTTAATATTACAAAGATCTTAATACAAAATAAACGTAAATAATAGTTTACAAATATCCCGGGATTTCCCGTGAGAATAAGTATTTCCCAGGAAACAAAATAGGTTAAAATGGACCGGGTTCCGGGATATCCCGCAAGGAAAACCGTGGTAGTTACATTACTTGATAAAAATCTGATTTAAGTCGTTAGGGCATAGGGCAACTTATTCTTGACAAATACACCTGTTTAATCAAATTTTCAAATTAGCTAAGAACAAAAAATTATATTATTACAATTTTTTTAAATTAAACAAGGTGGTATAGGGAAAATAGCTATCTAGGTAAAATTTAAATAGAGCTTCCTATTTTTGATGGCTATCTAAATCTAATCATTTCTTATTGCAAACCCATAGTGAACTATTACTTCTTTGGAAAGAAAATTATTTTAGCTTTATTAAATTATTAACTTTTAAATACGTGCTAAAAACATAACAAAAAAAGTGATACATTTTCAAAAAAATATACCTAATGTTCATAGTAAGTAGTAAGCCGTTGATTTAAAAACATTCTCATATATAAAAAGTCACCATACATTTTGTATTATTATTGTAAAACTTGCTTCATTAATATAATGAAGTAATTAAATATCTAATCACTAAATCAGAAGTAACTTTTACGTCCTTTAATGCCAATAATTTAAGTAATTTCACATTTTAGAGTTTAAATTGAATCTTACTTAAGAAAACAACAGCGAAAAAGAAAAATTAACGACCACAAATATGTTAAATCAAGAAGTAAAAACTTAATTATTGAGCGTATTTGCTAAACGTTTTGACTTGTGCTAAACGCAAAAAAAATCCAAATTTCTTTAGAAAAGTTATGCAGAAAATACAAAATTCTCTCTCTTAAATTCAAAAATTATATAGATAATTCTAAAATTCTTTAAATCACATTTTTTTCAAGTTTTTGTAATACATTTATATTTTGACTGAGCAATGTCTTATCCCAATATCAAAGAAAAAATCGTCTCTGGAAAATTAAATACGCAATATTTTCAGTTAAATCCTGTTTTTATGACTTTTTAATGTTATTTGACAATTGTCGGTGCTAAAAAATTGATTCGGAAATAAGGATTTTGCAAAACGGTTTCGTAGGAAAAAAAGTTGCATTTTTAGTTTTAGAAGAAAATGTCCAATATTGTGTAAACTAATAGGAGATTTTAAAGTAATATGTTCCTTTAGCTGGTTAACTAATCAAATACGTCAAAAGGATATTTGAGTTATTGTTCTTGTTTCTGGATAGATTTTGCTTGGTTCTTGTTGGTTAAAATGGTAATGATATACATTTAATGGTGGTTATATTTTATATTTAATAAAAATTAATAGGGTTATTTGAAAAATTGTTATTTGATGTTTTAGCGATGTTTTTATGTTTGAATTTTCTTGCTCTGATTATAAAGAATTAGTGCATTACTACCGTTAAGATGGTCTTGATACATGCCCAGGTAATGCCTGAACACTGTAGCATCATTGTTTAAACTGTAATTACATCGACACTAAGTAGAGTTTAATGTTTTGCATTGTACTAGCGGATGCTTGGCTTTGTGTTTAGCTGCAACTGTCGTCATGACTTAATTAATAGCAATAGTTTTGTCTTCGGCGGTTTATGAACCGTGTTAATAAGTTTAGAACCATGCTGAATGATGGGTTAGCGAGTGAGGGCATCCGGTACACAAGCCAAGTCGTGCGAAGAAATAAAAATATTTGTATTTGATTGCGCATTGTTTTTTTTCCGTAAAAATTTGTTTTTTTTATAGCAGATGATAACAAATTAATATGTGAATGAGATGTAAACGAAAGAGATCTATAATTCTAGAAACATTTTCAAATTATGAAGGTACCTATAGATAAAACAATCAATCTAGTGCAGAACGTCTAGAATAGGTAGTACCAAGTACCAATCTATTGTGCAGCTTGTTATACCTAAAGAATCTTGTTAAAATTGGCAAAATTGTCAGGCTGTCTAGCTCTATTTACTTTTTTATTATTTTTATTACGTGCCTTTATGTCCCAGATTTACCATGTAATTACGTCAAGCATGCTCGCTTAATGAAAGAGATTGAGCAATATTAAGATATTTTGATAAATTTATAGTTAACTTTATAGAAACAAAAAAAATTAACGATTTTTTATATTTTTTGTTTTAAAATTTATAATCCGAAGTTTTGGGCATTGCAATTATTTAATATGGTATCAATATCAATTTTTCATAACACGGTTGTGTAGATATAACCAAGGGTTTGAAGCAGTCCAATTTTTTAATTGCTCCGCTCCGCTCCGGCATCAAAATGCCTGCTCCGGCTCCGCTCCACGCTCCAAATATTGTTAACAATTTAAAAAAATATTTTTTGATTAAAAAAGTTGTTTTTAAAAACAAAGTTTAAATTTTATCGGTTATGTAGAAGTTGATCAAAAATAACAATATTTGACCCTAACAAACAAGTGAAGTAAAATAAAAGCGTAAATTCCGTAAATGCATACACTTACTAGTAAATGTATGCACATGCTACTAGCAGCTAAATTTCGGCATTTAAAAAAAAAAAACACTTCTACCAACCTCTTACCTGATCCTGTATTAGTGATCAAATTAATGAGGCTAGATTAAATGTTAGTCAAAGTTTTTGTTTATGCCTTGCCTTTTAGCGAATTTAGTAAGTGCCAATTTTACATATTAGGCATAGTTTTGCTTATTTTACGAAGTCGATAAACGTTCTGCCTATTTCACGAATTCGGCAAGTTTACTGATTCTGCATAACAAATCCACCTACAAAAATTATTTTTTAGCTATTTTGTTTCCTTATGAACAAAACAACAGTCCTTTTGTCGTCAATGTTAAGATACTATATTTATAGATAAAATTATGGCAAAATCACCGTGATGAAGGAACATATTTCCATTGGTTATTAATAAGAATTGACATATTATTGGGAGCTATCCATTTATGCAAATATATAATAAAACAGTCACAAGAAAATCAAATTTTCACTGCTATATTTTTACAAGTACATAAGTGTGCCTCGGAAAAAAAAACAGTTTATTTGAGATATGAACTTATCGCACTGCCCAAAACTTTATTCTGTAAAGCAAAAAAGATATTGTACAAAACGAAAATCTTCCAAAGTTTTGCTCCTATCGAGTTAAGTAAAAGCTTTTCTTAAAACATCAGAATGTCGATAAAAATTGGGTACTGTTAGTACTGTTATACCAGGTGTAACTGAGTTCTGGTACTCCCCCGTTTTTTTCTTTGGTTTAATATTAGATAAATAAAATTTTGGACATATGATATTTGTAAGAAACCGGTATATTTAAACATAATGTACTTTAAGCTTTGACGGAAATTACCCTACTTTATAATTTCAAATGGAGCACACTGTATATTGTTACATTTTTTGGAAAGTAGAAACCATTTTGAATACAACTGCACGATATTGGTTAATTTTTAAAAGCTCAAATAATTTTTGGAAGAAAATTTATATTTTCATTGATTGTACCGTGACCTGCTTTATTCAATTTTATTATGTAAACAAGTGTCTGAAAAACGTTCTTGGTAATTTTAATTGACATTTAGGTTCATTTAATCGGCTTTGAATGTTGCAGAATCGGTTTTGTGACAGAAAGTCAATTTTTAAATGGAACGTGGTACATACGGTTATTTTAAATAGAGCATTTTCTGACGAACCAAAAACTTATATTTGCAATGGAAGGCTACTTCAAAGATTTTAAATGATATAAAAATTTATTAAGATATGGTCTTAGTTTTAGTAAACCATAGTGTTGTTAATTGCAACTAGTTTTTACGATTTTTTAAATTAAATAACCATGGTAGTACATAAAATAATGATGATTTGTATGGTTCCCATAGAACCATGGTCTGTTAGAAGTTTAATTTTTTTTTAACACAAAATTTGTTTGAGAATTTAATAAACCGGCAATCACATGCGTTTAAGTGTTTTTAATATTTACGTTATGTGTAGCATACAGCGGATTTACTAATTTTATACCGCTTTTTTAATCTTTTTTAAATTAATTTTTGTAGTTGTAATAAATGAACAAAGCTGCCTGCAATTTGTATTTTATTATTATGGACTGTTTACAACTTTTTGATGTTGATAATGAAAATTTATTTGAACGGATCGTATGCAATTACTTTTGTTTTGACGAACACAGCATAGAAATTAAAAATTTGTTTCATTAATATAGCAGTAAAAATCCAATTAGCATGGCAGAACTGTTCACATAATTTTAATCGGAAATAGTTTGTTATTTCTGTAAAAACAATATGACTGAAGCTATTAATATGGTATTTACAATTTGCACGTAACGAGTATGAAAATAATTAAAATTTAAATGAATTATTATGCCCGAATAATATAAAATTATCAACGATATGATGAAAATTTACTGCTCAAAATTATTAACGGATATGTAAAAGTTTGCAAATACACATCTAAAATTTAGCGGAGTGTAATTCTAAAGGTTATTTTACCTAATAAACTAAAAACGTAATTGTTGTAGCTTCTTTAAATAAAAAAAAATCTAAATAACTTTTTCAGCAAGACTGATATAAACTTATTTCGAAATATTATGGAGCTACTTTAAAAAGCCCAATATAATCTTACAGAAAATCGCTCACAAAGACGTAGATATTGATGTGAAACTTTTTCACGGTTAGTATAAGATTATGCAAATTTTCGAACATATTCACACGATCTAACTTGCGGAAATCTACAAAAGCTTAAATCGAAAACCCGACCTAGTGTAATACTAAATGTCTTGCTGGGTGTCGGTTAAAATAAATGATAGTTTGACGTTGTAGAAATTATAACCCATCGTTGTATCGTTGTATCCTTGTATCAATTAATAGCTAGATAATAAATGTGTCTTCATATTCACAATTATATAGAAAATGGATACAGTGCTTTAAGTAGTAGGTACATTTGGAGAACACACGTGATTTATTAGTTTTTCCTCTTTTTTCGTGACTTTTTATTTTATAGATTTCGAAATATTGAAAACACTTTGAAAGCAACTTTTTATACTCTATATGCTGATGTAGTTAAAGATTTGTTCCAGCAAGATTATGTACGATTCAAAGCACGATCAGAGAGAGAATACGCAGTATCGATATCTTGTTCCAGCACAGTCTCTGATAGTTTATCCATTTATCGGGCGGTTAGTCAACTGTTCCAGAAGTTGTCGGATCAATTTAGGAATTAGTTTGTGGGCGGTGAAAACAGTACAAGAACGAAGGCAAGAACTATCGCTGGATTTTTACACGCATGCGCTGTTTACAACATACGTGGTCTCTGTTAGCTAAGTATAGCATTCTTAAACCCATGTTAGTGCGCGTTCTCAGAATGTTTACACTTGCGATGCTAACATTTTATGAACCCAATAGACAAGCATTTCATTCACATTCAGGCAAAAAAAAGGTCAAAGGTCACGTGTTTTTCCGCTCGCGCGGAGACTGCTATAGCGGGGTTGACCTCCTCTTCAGTCGTTAGAGGTACAAGGATAATGGGTAGGGATGTAGATAGTCAAGGATGGGCAAGGATAGGTGGAAGTACTGCCACAGCATTTGCCTTAACCATAGAGGAAACCACCTGAAACCTCTACAATGACAGTCGGCCCTGGGAATCGAACCCAGGACCTCCCGATTACAAGTTAGGTTGTTTTACCAACCAGCCACCAAGCTCGGTACATTCAGGCATGTCGGTAAAGCGTTCCGGCAGAATACAGTGATTAGTCCATAGTTGACACATGTACATCAAACACTTAGTAACTAACTGTAACTTACTAGTGTACCAGTTCATGAATTAGTGCAAAAAAGGTCGTCTGGAAAAACGTTAGATTTTGTACTGAAATTTCCTTAATTTTTGAACTTTATCAACTTTGTTATTTTTTCTAGGCGTTATAACTAATATTTACGTGATAATATTATCGTAAAAACGCTGATTACAACGATATAACACAATGTTCGTTCAATTTAAAACATGATCGTAAATAAGAGAACCATTTTCCATGAAATAATGTTACAAATGAAAAAAAAATCGATAAAAATTGAAACCAAATCCTTTATATTAAGTATCCAAACAAAAAACAATATAAAATTGCCTTTTGTAGTTAAAACATGATCGTAAATAAGAGAACCATTTTCCATGAAATAATGTTACAAATGAAAAAAAAATCGATAAAAATTGAAACCAAATCCTTTATATTAAGTATCCAAACAAAAAACAATATAAAATTGCCTTTTGTAGTTTCCCAAAAGACATGATTAACATAAATTACTGTAATTGCCATTAAAATATTGATAATACTTAACAATTTTGACAAATTTTAATATTCTCTTTCCGATCAATTTTATTTTGTATGGCCAATTTGATGTTACGAAAAATCGTTTAATTTTTTAAATTTATTTTCATCTTGCACTTTCGATATGTTAAACATAATTTTTAGTACTATACTGGGTGGAACTGAGTAGTGGTACACTCCCTTGTTTTCTTTATTTTTGATTTTAAGTAAATGCAATTGCCATGTGTGTAAAAAATTGGGTTATTTGAACATATGAACACTAGCTTTTCACTTCCGGTTTCGCTATAAATGACCCTAACTTTGTTATTTTAAAAGCAACACTCTGTATATTTTTAGATTTTTGGAAAGAGGAAGCGATTTTTGATACAACTGCACAATTTTGGTTAATTTTTATGCTCTCAAATGATTTTTGGAAAAAAAAAATTTTTTATTAAGTGTTACGTGACTTGCATAAATTGAATTTTATAATGTTAACAAGTGCCCGAAATATTTCACAAATAGCTTACTGAAGGTTGCAGAATCGATTTTCTGACAGAAAGTCATTTTTTTTAAATGGAACGGTAGTGGCACATGCGGTTATTTACAAAGAGTATTTTCTGACGAATTTAACAATACCAATAACTGTTATTTGTGTTAGAAGGCTGCTTCAAAGACATAAAATAAAAACTTCCAAATAACTTTCGAACAAAAACAAAAAGGTTTGGATTCGGCAACCTTCTATTACTCAGTTGGGTGTACATTTTAACTAAAAACATAACAACAAAAAATAGTGGTATTTGTTTGTACATTTTAATTTGTTTACTGTCGTTTCCCATTTTCATATTTATGTAAAAAAAACAGCATTATCTTAAGCAACCGGCGCACCCTTGACGCTGGCGCTTAATAAATAATGCGTAATGTTTCTGTTTATGTAAATAAATAATGCTGCAATTGGTACATTAATCTTTTTCCAGTAAAATAAAAAATATATAAAAACTTTTGCAATGTCGTAAATATATACGAGGGAATGTATAATTTACCAGATACAACCAGTTTTTAGCATTATTCTTGAATAATAGTACTACTGGTGTGTGTTCATAGAATCCGTGTTGCGTTTTAATTTGTGATTCTGTATATTTTCTATTCGATTACCGGTATGTGACGCAGTAGGCTAGTCAACAGCGACTCTAATAACTAGAATGATAATAGCTTTGGCAGCATTTTCTCTTTTCCCCGATGGCTAATAACAGCCGTCCTATCGGTTTAGGGATTATGATTGGTTTTTTTCATATTCGCGAGCTGACACCAAGACTACGCATAAAAGACGTTGACAGGTATCAATTGTACGCTCAAAAAGGGTGATATTTTGGATTACAAAGCATGCTGGAGATCCCCTGCTTATTATAGTGTGATCAAAGTCAGGGTTAGATAATAAGAGGGTGCGTTTCTAGCTGCACGTGCTGGTAGCGTAATGATCGCCCCCACATTATTGGGGTTGTCGCAGAATACTGTTTGAGATGGCATATCATTTTAAGAAGTCCAATGGCAAGAAAAAAACATGGAATATTATATCGCCCCTAACATTACTTGAATGAAAAAAAAAACGTCTTTAGATAGTGTTTCTTAAGGCTATTATTCACATAAAATGTAATTTGTAATTTAGTATAAATATAATGTAAAATATTAACTTTATTTTAAGGGTTCGATTTCTAAAAGCGTAGGGAAGAGTTGCAAAAAAATAAAATTAAGTTGATTTCTAAGGCGCATGCGTAGAATTATCTAAAATGGGTGAATAAATATATAATATTAAGTAAAACATGTTACGGAGTTGGACGAACAGTATGTTTTCAAAATCATTGTTTGAAGTTTGAAGACATCTATTATAGTTACCATGAAAATCAACTAATACAAATTTATTGGTTTTTGTCACATTAGCTTAACCCTTCATCAGGCAATGTATCTGTGAGATAATTTGCATTAAATCTTTTTAAATATCTCATTAGCCGATGCGTGCAAAACTTAAGCGTCCAGCTAATCTCTCTCTGTACCTTAACTGACTTGTCAGAATAGTTTCGACTGGTATAGCTTGCACATAACTTGCTGTTTGAATAAAAATATACAGGGTGTTTCTTAAATATTGCGAAAACATTTGGGATGAGATTCCTTATCGAAAATTAAGGGGGGTTTTTTATATAATTTTTTTTTGTTAGACGTCTCCTTTCTGAGTTACACACCCCTAAAGGGGAGCGGTAAAATTAGGTTTTTATTTTATTTCTCAAATTTGGATAAATGTAAGAGAATGAAATTTGGTAGAGGTTTTATACTTATTAAAAAGTTTCCCATAGAAATATTTTCAATCATCTTCCACCTTCACAGGGCGCTGAAAAGTGCGACCCCTGTTGTTTTTTTTTTTATCACAACTTTTTGGTGGATTAAAATTTTGCAATTAAAAAATTCTTTTTTAAAAGCTTGATTTGTTTAGAAACTTTTTTTATTCCTTAGTTTTTCTCGGAAAACCTACGGTTTTTGAGTAAAAAATTCAATAAGTAAACGTGCACCATAAAATATTCCAATATAAAACGATTCATTTTGGTGGTTATCATGGTTTGTTTATGTTCATATTGGATAGAATTGACGGGTGTAACTCATTTTGACGTTAACGCGGCGAAAACGCGCTAATGCCCATGATTTCTACCCAATACGAACATAAACAAACCTTGGTAACCACCAAAATGAATCGTTTTATATTGGAATATTTAATGGTGCACGTTTACTTATTTAATTTTTTACTCAAAAACTGTGGGTTTTACAAGAACAACTAGGGAATAAAAAAAGTCTCTAAATAAATCAAGCTTTAAAAAATTTTATTCCACCAAAAAGTTCTGATAAAAAAACCAACAGGGGTCGCACTTTTCAGCCCCCTGTGAAGGTGGGAGATGATTAAAAATATTACAATGCTGTTCACTATAACTGTGACACCCTGTATGTAAAGAGACACATAATTTTTTTGTTATAATGGTTCTATTTAGGCTTAAACGTTCGATTTATGCAGAAATTAGCGAAGACATAGCTTGTGGCACACTCGGTATTTACCACTAATTGTCTTTTATACAGTAATACATGTGATACAATTTCAGTGTCCGATACACATTAGGCAACTTTACCAGACTATCTAAATCTAAACTATATTTTTAAGGCCATAGGTATTTAATTAATTTTATCAACTGTTTTTAACGATCTCTAAATATTTTATTAAATAAATATTTTAAGCAACTTCATTAATTTTGTTTTCGATGTTTTTGGAAGTGAAAACATTTTAAACTTCGAAGTGATATTTTAGCTAAATTGTTAAAGTTAAATAAGTAACATTTTCTTAAAAGGAAAGTTCTTTTTAGAATGTAAATTAGATCGGTGCTGTTTGAAAACGTGTTTACCGTTTGACTTTGTTGAGTAAATGCATCTTGTAGTGTAATATTTTTACCATAATAAAGTGAACATCGTTCGCCTAGTGTAGTTTCCTCTGGAGAAATTTTCATTTTCTTTAGTTCTTCTTTGTCCATCGTAAACTTGCCAGAAAAAACTTTGTAGAGAGAAGGTCACGGAAGCAGCTTAAAGGCGTACCTATTTGTTCTCTTGCGAAGTTAGCAAAAATATCAGATAAGCCTTGTGATACAGGGAACTCTGTATAAGGGATCTAGATTGCAGTTGTTTATAAGTAATTTAACCTATTAGTGTTTAATAGCTTTACTGCTGTACAAAACTCTTGTTGGGTATTGAACCAACATTGACAATATCTGGTTTCGTACATTATCAAAGTTTAGGGTAGAGGATTCCGGTAGAAAATGTAACATTTGATAGCATTAGTGAGTGACTCAACCCTTCGTTACCGATCTTGGATATAATCGACCCTTGCAAGAAGCAATGGGGCAACTTATAATCCTGCACCCCTTATTCATGGCTGGTTTTCTGTCTATAGCAGTTTTGTTGTGCAAGGATAAGCTTCATGTTCCTGCTAAATTATATTCTGACCCTTGTTGAAAGCATTGATGTTACTTTATAATTAGTTATTAATTTATTATAGGACTTATTGCCCAAAGCCTGATAAGGGGAAATAATGAAATTATTATTTTGACACGTGCAATAACGTTGGTTGTAATAAAATATCCTCTAAGGTCCCGACCCTATGTACAATATTAATAAGCCATTTAGGATTAACTTTAACGTTTACAAACTCTCTTGGCAACAACAATAAAGTGATTGTGGGTGTGCCGTATTTATGACTCGTATAATATGAGTGCCCGCCGGCCATTACAAAAATTGATTCTGAAAAAAATAATAATTACTGTTAAAAAAATGATCTTTTTTACTCAGTTAGCTTTCTTTCCCTCCAAATACTGCTTCTACCGAGAAAACAGAGTGTTTTTGACATTAACATAGAAATTCACTGCCAATTTTTGCTTTTAACTTCCCTATTTTTTTAAACCAAGCCACTTCTTTAGGTGAAGAATAAGGTAAAAACCGCTCGGAGCAAAATCCATGCTCTACGGAGGTATTTTGGAATAATTAAGATGAAATGTGTTACCAATAACGATTCAAAAAACTAATTTTGTTAGTAGATTAATTCATAAATTTTGAATGTATACAAAAACTTGCGTATATGCAAGAAGTTGGCGCGCCATTGATTTAATTGGCTGTATCTTGGTAAACCAATGAACAAAATCAAAAATTTTTAGACGCATTTGATCGCATATTAGACGCTAAAGGATCAGACCAATTTCAGAATTTTCGCAGATAGTTGATGTGCCAGCGTGAAGTTGCCACGCCACTTATTTAATTGGCTGTATCTCGGTAACCCGTTAAAAAATTAATATATAGGGCGCATAGGGTCGCTAAAATATGAGACTAATTTTAAAATGTGTGCCAATGGTTAGCGTGCCAGCCTTACGCACCTCTGTCTAGTGCCTAGTTTCTCAGTGATAGACTGTGTAGCTGTTTCGAAACGACAGACCTCTCAGCTAGAACGCCCTTGCTGAATAAGACATTGTGCCAAAAGAGTAAACCATTTTGTTATATTTCATTTTAATTTATTAAAAAGGATATTTTGAAATTCGCGCCTTTTAATACTATTATTTGAGCCATCTGGAGTTCTTAAATATAACTTTTTGCTAACGGCTGGTTAGCAATTAAACAAATGAGGTTTGTTTTTGCCGCTAATTTAGATCTAATTTGTTACTAGTACATGAACTGGTTTCTGCACATGCGTCAACTATGTACTAAGAAATGTATTAGCCGCTGCTAGAACGCTTTAACAACATGCCTGACTGTAAATTACATTTGTGTCGGTTGTGTTCATAGAAATTTGCGCACAGCAAGCGTCAACATCTTAAGAAACCAGTACTACATAGGGTTGGAAGGGCGATGCATAGCTAGCAGAGGCCACGTCAGTCCTAAACAGCACATGCGTGTAATAATTCCAGCGTAGTTCTTGTCCTAATCAATGTACTGTTTTGACCGTCCGTAAAGTAGTTCAAAAGTATCGGGTGATCAAAAATGATTAATGCCCGCTAACTTCAGACCGAAAATAAAATAAACAATTTTATGTTGGTATCGCAGTGTAAGACTAGGATATCAGTGGCGTAGTATTATTTTCGTTCTCTGTGGCGTTCAGGTTGTTCTGTCATTTTGTGTATGGTTTCCCTACGCCGATGGTTTTTTTCCTATGTGATACCATCTGTTTGAATAAAGTTCTTAACACTCCAGGAACAGTCGACTAACCGTCCGGTGAAGTATCGGGTGATCAAAAATAATTGATGCCCGCTAACTTCAGACCGAATATAAAATAAACAAGTTTATGTTGGTATTGCAGTGTAAAACCAGGATATCAGTGGCGTAGCATTATTTTTTTCTTTAACGTTCAGGTTTTTCTATCATTTTGTGTGTGGTTTTCCTACGCCACTGGTTTTTCGCTATGTGTTATCATTTGTTCGAATACAGTTCCTTACACCTAAGGCATCAATCATTTTCGATCACCCGATATCAGAAACGCTGCTGGAACGCGATACTGCGCAGAATCCTGATAGTTCATGGAATAGTAAATAGCGCTGCTGGAACAAATCTATGTTATTTAACTGGCGTTTGCGGACTATAGTCACCCGCCGTAGCGAAAGGCGGCGTAGGAGGTGACATTTCATAAAAATTAATAGCAAGATCACTAACCGTTTTCAATTAATTCCTTTGTGTATTTGCACATTTGTGCTTTTTTTCTCTCAAATTGTCTCACCTTTTACTTACTAATTCTGTTGACCTATAAATTTAACACAATTTATCAAGAATTTCGATAATATTTTTGAGAAATCGAATCCCTGGCCGGAGTCTTTATTCTCGCAGCCATCATAATTCATTGTCACAGAAAAAAACAACAACAGATTGGCGACAAATTGACCGATAGCTGCCCAATGAATATTTTTAGGCGAAGTCTGTAAAAAGCCCTTTTAAAACTTGCTGCGTACTATCGTCTTTTATTTATTTAAAATTAATATTTAAATAAATGCAAGTTAAAAAAATATGTAGAGGTGACTTTATTTGTAATAACTCGATATTAATTAATTAAATTTTAATCGTTTTTAATTTATTGCAAAACGCTCAAACCAATCGAGATTTTATTTGCAATATGTTGTTGTGTCAAGGTGGGTAATGTACCTTCTGTAATAAATTAAATGAGCAACAGATTTTGTTATAATACTTTTAAGAACAGAGTTTAATGTCAACTCATACTGATATATGTAAATAAGATGAACTAAAAATCACTCCTTTGTTTTTAATCGGCTTTTGTAAAAATGTTTAAGTTTCCAGACTATCGTCTCTTTGGCCGAAGAAATCTAATACATTAATCTATTTTCTCCGTTTAAAATTATTACTTTATCAAAGCTTGTACAATATTTTGTGTTAAACATATGACTGGTATTTGTTTGGTTTTATGTGTGAGTAAGAAGTAAAAGTGTGAACCTTTTTTGACATTTTTATAAAGCATCTTCGAAAAATGGTAAGCGATTTTTAATTGATCTTATGGGTAGTTCACATGGTGACTTTTAAAGTCGCGATTTTAAAAGTCGCGACTTTATAAGTCACCGTGTGAACTAAAAAGTCGCGTTAAAGTCGCGACTTCGATTTGACAGTTCGACATTTGACGTAAGCCTACCATATTTTTATATTTTGACATAACAGACAAATAAGTTAGGTTAACCTAACCTAATATACATTTGTTTGTCATCGATTTCCAATTTATCATGTCCCCAATAGATGTTTCAACGATTTTAGAACATTATCAACAAATAGCAACTTCAAAATAATTAGTTGCTCTACTACACTCGATGCTGCAATTACAAGAGCGGCCATTTTTATTTTAAAGTCGCGACTTTTAATTTGGGTAGTTCACACGGTGACTTTTACAGTCGCGATTTTAAAAGTCGCGAGTTTTAAAATCGCGACTTTCAAAGTCACCGTGTGAACTACCCATTATTTATATTAATAAATGGATGTCTTAAATAATTTAAGCATCAGGTCATACCAAGTTCGACTTTATAATCAATTCAAATTAGTCTTTTTGGAACCTTGTTTCGGAGATTTAGCACCTAAATGACGTTACAAATTTATTGGCACATGCATGTATCTTTTTGATTAAAAAATCCTTTCGTTACATAATTTTCTTTTAAAATCCATAGCAAAAAGCCGTTTAATAACAACCAAGTGTTCATAATTACCTACCTGCTGTAAAAAGGGGTTTAGCAAAAACCTTAAAACAGATTATAAAGGCAGGTGTATAAATGCATGAAAATTAGAAAAGAATGTTAATTTGCCTCGGGGTTTATTGTCGTTTTTACTCGGTAGTTGTTTGTTTATGAACTCATCGCCATAATTTATCTATGCACCATAATTACGCCACTAGCACGGGCGTTTACCAAAACACATTATTTAGTTGCTATAACATAACTTTTTGTTGAACTTGTTATAATGCTGCATTATGTATTTATAAGTATATTTGTGGACCTTTGTAATAAGTATTTGTTTTTTGTTGTTGGGGTTGGAAATGAATAATTAAACAGTCATATAAAATGTACATATTACCGAAGTATGTATATTTGATTAGTTGTTCTATATTCACAGTAATGCGTTTTTTCTAACTCTATATTGTCCAAAAATAAAACGTGATTGGCGAAACAAGACAGAGATGACTTTTCCCAATTTTTTTAATTTGTTGTTTATATTATGAAATAAGTAAATTTTATAATTTTTATTTAAAAAAATAAACAACAGGTTGACAGCAATCTATTGCTTTACAAAGGTAATTTTATATGAATTTAGAGAGTAGGTTAACTTAGCAAAGTTGGGTCAAATTACATTAGCAGTAAACTACATTAAAAACTTAACGAATGATTTCAATTTCTGAAAACTAAAGCGGAAAAGTAAAAAATTGTTTTTAATTTTTTAATAATAGTAAAATATAAGTAAATTATGTTAGGTTGGTACCTATATTAAAAGAAAGACACAACCACACCAACATTATTTTAATTGGAAAATATAGTAAGCTGTGGGCTTATAAAAAAATATTATTAATAAGTATTATTAAGAAACGTAAATAATTAATATTTTTGTTAATTAGTAATTGGAACTTATATATGTACGTCATGAACGTGTTCCATGAAACAGTGTAGGTACATTCGAATCTAAATTATATCGCTTTAAAAAGACCTTATTTTTTGCTCAGCTATATTTTTTTTAAACTTTAACGAATGTTTTATGGAGTGTCTCGGTTACCATATAGTTAGCAAAAATTTGATATCGGTCTCTTGGGTTATTTTTTCGAGAAAAACAACACGTGTTTTCAGATTTTTTACCATTTTCAATTTGGGCATACAAACGAAAAATAAAATTTCATCCTTTTTGAAAATTTACTATAACCTCTTTATTAAGAGCGTCATTCAAAATGTATGCAACAAATGGAAAATTATTGATTTCTCAGAAAATTTTATTTTTGATTAAAGTTGGTGCATGGTAGGGGACGGTTAGGTTAGGCCTATATTGTACCGGCTTCTAAATTGTACCTTTTCATTATTAACAAAGTTACAACTTGCAAACGCCATCTAGCAATATGTATCGTGTGCATATGATGCTTCGGTATCCCCGAAGCTGTGGTTCGGACCTCAGAGGTGAACTTGTGTTTCTAGTGGCGCGCGAATGAAATTTACCTCCAATAAGTAGGTTTTGCCATTCTTTTGTTATAGTGTTCAAGGTACATATTATATTCTCAATGTTTGATAAATTTTTTTTCGAAAAGTACATTTCAAACACCATACTTTAACCTAGTTACAATCTACCATATAACTATGGTTTCAGTCAGGGTTGAGCAGATTTAAATCAATTGATTTAAATCACGATTTAAATCATGATTTAAATCAAGTGATATTTTAAAAAAGAATTGATTTAAATCAAGTGATTTAAAAAAAAAATATATCAATTTAAATCACAGATTATATGAGTAGATACAATATAATATTTATAATAAAACAAAATTGTATTACTATTAGTAATTAAATACACGAAATGGTGAATAAACCAATATCAATTTGCTCTTGTAAAGTAATATTCATTGTGGAAATGCAATAATTCAAAAAATAAATGACAAGTTTTTGACGTTAGCGAAGTGAACAGTCAGTTTTTTCAATTTCCACGGCACTCTATTGCTTCAATAACGATTTGAAGAAAAATGTCGAATATCTTGAAAAGTATTAATTTTGGGTATAGGACATTCTTAACAAAATATGAAGCTCTTTCTTTTAAAGACGAATTCGATGACATAAAAAAAATACAGGGGTTCGCATTTGAAAAAAATCGAGTTACGAGCTTTTGAAAGTCATGGAAGTTGCCACCCACCTATTTATAAACACTCCTGTATGTGTGATTCAAATTTTTTCATATCGAGCGAACAGAGAATTTATTATTATTTTCAAGTTACCTATCTTAGTTTTTTTGAAAACTGGGGTCTAACAAATATTAATATTTTACAGCTTAGCAGCGTTAAAACTAATTCCCTTGGAACTTTATTTGACAATAGTGTAATAGTGATTGCTGCTTAGTTAAAATTTTAAAATAGTACACAATTAATTTGGCTTAAATTTAAAATATTAAAGGCCAATCATGTCTAAAATTAATATATCTCGAGTTATTGGGGTTATTACGATCATTTTCGCGCACAAATAAAATAGTATGTTTGCAATATTTCTTTTATCAAAAACATAGGAATTAATTTTAGGCCTAACGATGCAGCTTTAGAGAGTTTAAAGATATAAAAACACTAATTAACTTGTAATAAGTAATTTTTTAATTAAATACTACATAAATCACAACAATTAAATCAATTTAAACATTTGGAAAGAAATAATAGTACGTTTATAGACTTTTTTTCGGTTTATGATAAGTAACTGTTTGTTTTTGTTTTTACTTTTTACCAAAAATTACGGGGAATTTCATAAATTCGACTTGACTATCTCGCAGATGTACCTATACCACACGCTAAAATAATATTGGATGTTTTTATTCAGGCCACAGTGGACTAAATTGTTTTGAAAGTTAATACGCATACTTTAGATTTTGCATAAATAAATATACACGTACATTTTCGTCCGCTTTATTTATCATGTAACATACGAAAATGTTGAAGCATTTTCACTCTAATAATCCTCAAAATTAAGTCTTTCCGAAGCATATTTGCAAAGACCTTGCTGAATTTAGTTTAGGAAGTTTTGTTTGTTTTTCTGCTTAAACGGGCTTGATTAAGGAGCCCGTAAAGTGATACGTTTGTTTTTGTATTATTAATGTGTAAAACGCACCCGTATCAACTAAATTCCCTTATTTATTCTGTTTTCTGTATAAACACTACATATACTAAACATTGTGAATTTATGGGAGATATTGATTTTCGCCGAGATATCTTGCATTCTATCAAACAAAAGTGTCATTCAGTCTTGGTTCGTCTCGCGAGGAGTTTTTTTTTATTTACTGATGGCGATCACCACCAATGAAACTACCTTTCAACTAAATCCTCCATCCAGTTGAGTGATGAGAAGGGTCAACAGTGGGATCTGCAATGTTTGTTCGAGGTCCAAAGCTAACAAGTTATATTGAAAATGCTTTGCTATAGTTGAATGTACGGGATCGTAGACCGCATATATTTTGGCTTAACTCTAGTGAAAACAAGGCATATAATCCTATATGACAAATAATATATTTTCACGTCAAAATTCCGCAACGGCTCGCTCAACGTCCACTCCAACCACTAGTTAGTTGCAAGAGTGTACCAGAGCCGGACCGAAACATTTTAATTTATTAATGTTTTGTTCTCCTGAATCGTGAAAACTCGTTTAAAAAGATGAAGCCGTTTTTTGGCTGCAAACATTTGATTTCTGATTTGATTTTTGGACTTCTTCGGTAAATTGGACCAAGTAAACTGCCATTCTTTTTTTTTTCTACACTCATGGCCGGCGAGAGGGGGATGGGGTGATGGGGTAAAATTCTCCGGGCCCGGGGTTCATAGGGGCCCAGACATATTTTCACGATTTGTGTCCGTAAAAAGACAATGCAGAACAATGTACATTTATTCCCCTGACCCGGTGACGTTTCTCGACGCCCCTGTCTTTACTTAGGCAGATACTCCATGATAATGCTATAACAAATGTAGCACCCTGTTTCTATATAAAAATTTGATATGTTTTTAAATTGTGTTATTGTTGTATTCGACAAAAAAATTCGGTTCCTTCAATATAGCGCTTAGCAATATACAATGTGTCCCAAAGACCAATACAACCTCAAATATCTTATTTTTTTTAGAAAATAATCTCAATAGTCATGTTATATTATTAGATGACATAAAAACTACATATATTGGCATAAATTAAATTCGAAATCACGTCATTAAATTAAAATCGTAATTTTTTTAGTCTTTATTAAAAGGCCAAGTCTTACCAGGGCAGGTCACGATATATTGTCGCTAGAATCTGATCAAGGCTGTGTTTATTGCATCAAGAACAACAAAACTATATGTTTTGCAGAATTATACGGGCCGCTGGCCATTTCCTTTGGCAAAATAGGGGAAAAACTGAAAAGTTAAATAACAAAGGTGATTTTTGTGATCGCGTTGGTCATGAAACCGTCAGAGATAATATCAAAATTCTTCTATTTATCATTTCGCGCATCCTTTAAAAAAAAATTGTGCAAAATTTTAAATAAATCTTAAACGGTTCCGGAGAAAAACTCTTGCAAAAGCGCTATGATCTGAGAAGTCTATACAACTTGCACAGGCGTTTAACATAGGGGAAACCGTTTTTACAAGGGCTTCGTTTTTCGCGTTTTTTCCGGAATCTTTTGGGATTTTTTAAAAAAAATTGCACCATTTTACTTGCAAAGGATGTGCACATTGGTAAATAGAAGAATTTCGATTTTATCTCTGATGGTTTCATAGCCAACGCGATCACAAAAATTACTTTTATTTTTCAACTTTTCAGTTTTTTCCCTGTTTTCCGAAGGATAAGGCCAGTGGCACGTATAACACAGCAAAACATTTAGTTTTGATGTTCTTGATGCAATAAACACAGCCTTGATCAAATTTTACACATATCGTGACCCCCCTTAGTAGACAATAAAAGCAGATATTTTTTAAAGTAAAAGGTAAGTTTAGGATTCTTTAAATTTAAAAATATTTTTAATAAATAACTTCATTAAGCTTTAGAATTCTAAAAAGGTTCGCCAAAAATATGTCTATAATATGTCTAATATACAGGGTGTCCCAGCTAAGACGAATTATTCGATAGCTCTGTTAATAGTGAAAACTACTACATACCCTACAATTATTTTCATTTATACGTAGTGTTTTTTTGCGCACTATTTATTTTTTTAAATAGACTACCCTGTTTAATTTGCAGTTTTTAAATGCAAAATTAATTGTTTTTCAAAAACGGAAGATTTTTTGTATTTATAATCAATATTTTTTGAGCTAGTTACATTTTTATAAAAACATTGACAGCAAAAGGACTGTAAAAACTATTAATATTTCACAGAGTAGGTAGCAATGTCAAAACAAATTCCTTTAATTTAGTTGACAATAGTGATTACTGACTACTTAACATTTTCAACTTTTGTACAGGGTGTTTCTTGTGTCGGGTACAATTGGTTAAACTTTAAACACAAATAAGTCAGTTTTTCTTTTATAGATCAAGCTGTATTTTTTTACATTTCTACCTATAATTTAATTATCTTAAAGAAGTAATAAAAATATATTATGTCTACAACTAATTTTTCTCGAGCTTTTGCGGTTTCATCATATTTTTCGGATACATACGAAATATTTAGTAGAATGAAACTAGAAGGCTTTGGAAAAATTTCGAAAATTTGTGTGTATTTAAGGCGTTTACGCAAGTTATAAACTGTCCATCATTACTGCGATCGTGTTTTCTTTAGTCAAATACAGTTTTGTGAAAAATAATGATTAATTTTTATACTATTTTTTTACAGATTTTTTTTATGCTGTTTTTGTATCGGATTCAAAATTAAGTTCTTTAACAGAAATAATAAAAAAGTATACGTACTATGTAAATGGAAAAAAAAGTTGACTATCGACAGTCCGACATATTTCATCGTAGAAAAAACATTTGAACGTCATTTGATAAATAATTTGCTGCGATTTACAAAAAAAAAAAGAGGTTTATAGGGGTGCACAATCAAACCGAATCACCTGGTTTATGTTTCCGTCCATCTTGTTCATGATCCTTATAAAAACTGTATACTATTTTACCATCCATGTTTTATGCATACAGGTTCGGGTATCCTATTCTCCACACCCTTAGTCCGACTCTGTTGCCCACTTCTGTTCCAATTACGGTGTCGTTGACCATTTTTGCGGCCGGCTTTGCAACGTGTGCTTCCCTATTTAACTGTATTTAAACTCACTCAATAAAGAGCAACGAAACCCTAAAACTAGAATTCTACCCAACACTTTCTCAACTATGTTTAGATGTAATTAATATTCACTTATTACAGACGCAGGTGTTTGAACAAAATCTAGTAGCATAATTTCATAAATTAAAGGATAATCAACTTCCACGCGTCCCACGGTTTTAATCTCCTTAAAGGTGGCAAGTATTTTATTAAATCTTGGATTTAAAAATCCCTGTTGACGTAGATAAAAATAATCCGTTCGACGTCTGCTTCCTGGATGTTTCAGTGCGACGATAATTACTTTCAGTGCTTTTGCTTTTGTTTGTGTTCTTTTGTTTTTGTTATTTTTTTCCCTACAAGCGCAAACAACTTGGGAGTTTAAAATTTCCAAGATGTACATAAAAGTAAATCAGTTTTCGTGTAGAAAATGGTGCCTTTATATTAAACGTCAAATATACGAGAATATATAGAGCTCCAATACCCCTGATTGATGAAAGGGGATTTAGAATATTACCGAAAAGGAAGAGAGCAAGGATGAATGAATGCAAAAGTGGCGCAGTGACAGTTTTCTCGTTACCTCCTTATTACATCTCGGCTAGGTTGTTTGTGAAAATAATAGCTTGATTCATCTTTAAATTAAAAATAATAAAGAGCGAAGCTTTTAACAGTTGCAGCACAATATTTTGTACTGAAACGGGATACTTTTTAAAAAAATGTTTTAACTTGTAATGGATTGCAAGATATCTTTTGTCATACATTTAGCTTCTAGATATATTTCCTGAAATATTACTGGTGTTCTACAGATGTTTTAAATGCTATTACTTTTTCAGAGTAATTTGACGTAAAATATAACGTGACATCCAACTGTTTTTTGTACTAGCCACGAAATTAGATGCGTGAATGAAAATATTTTGTATATTTGCAACACATATCTTTTTTAGAATTCTTTATAATGCTGTTTATTAATTTCTTAGATTGTTAGAATTAATAATTTAAAATAGTTTTTCGATATTATTCATAAGGTAGAGTTTTTTTTTTCCCCAAAAAGGATCGAATGTATGAATTGAAACTGCCACACTGAATATAATTTTCATTATACTTGCGTACGATCAAAATACATGTCTTGTACTGTTTTAATACGCTGTTACATAGACAATTCAGAACACCAGATTTTTTAAACGTTATACATTTTTCAAAAATTTATTATCACAGTATTTATAGAATACACGTGGGGTGTGTAGTATTTTCATATACCTTGTAATGAATTTTTGTAGGGCAGGAGGTAGGACGCAATAAAATTTGAGTTATGAAACCGCATAATATTTTAAACTAGACATAAATATAACAATTAAAATATTTATTAAGTGAAATCAACTTGTCAAAACAAAGATTTGAATAAAGTTTACTTTAAATAGCTATTAACGTGACCCTCTATTACCGTCTAAGCGAATAAGGGTTATAGATAATTATTTTATACTTTGCCAAATTCCACTCGGCATTAGGTACCTACATTGAATGCCTAGGTATTCTGTAGACTACCGAATTATACACTTTGCCGCTAGTATACAGGGTGTCCCAGATTAATTTCCAGCATTGGGGTCACGTTTAGAATAAGAGATATAGATTTAACTTAGATTAATTTATCCTTAGTATGACAAAAGTCACAAACAATTTTCTAAAGTACAATATTCCTCGTGCTTCGGATGTTTTAGCAAAAAATATGAGAATGTCGAATTTCTTTTTTCTCTCATAACGTTTTTGTCTTAATCATTAGAACAATTTTATTTGTACTTTTTTAAGGTACTTTTTAATGAAGAATGTAATTGTTATTTTAGATTTTTTTAACACCTACCATTTTCGAGATATCATTCCTAATCTCATTTTTTCTAATGGGCCGCGAAGTTGTCTATGGAAGTTCAATGTGCTTTTTTCTCTTTTAAATGAGATCTTACTTGTTACATCTATTTTTATAAATAAGTCACAAAACGAAGAAAAATCGTATTTTACCCATCATATATCAAGCTATCTATGAAAATAAAAACAATTTATTAGCGTCAAATGAGAGTTATCATTTGTCGGCGGTATCTTTTATTAGACTTTTATATTATTGTTGTGTAATTCGATAGTCTTCGTATGTAGTAATTGTTGTAATGATTGCTGCATTTAAAAATAGCCATAAATTTGACATGTTGAGATGCTATATCCTTTACCATAAAAACTGTGTAGCTGAGCGAATATAATTAGAGTTATATCCCTAGAGAAGGCAACGAAGGGTGCGTAATTACCGAAATTTGGAAATAAATTTAAAAGAATATGGGTTTTTCTAGAAACCAACCAAAAATCCAAAACAGATCAATAAAGAATTAGAACTATTAGTTTTTACACAGTTTCTGTGGCAAAAAATGTAACATTTCAACAAATTTTTAATTAGTTGTAAATGTGTACTACTTTTTGTTGTTTGAAAAGTGTATTGATCCAACTTTAGCAATTTTTTATTACTTTTTTTTTACTAAAACATAGTTTAATTATTGACTGTGCAGTAGACATTTTTAAGAACATTTAAGTAATGTAGTTAATAGTTTGGGACACCGAATTACAAATAAAATGAAATTGCATATTTTAAAACCCAAACCCGAGTATTTTAATAATTAAGTTATGTATTGAAGATTTCAATAATTATCTGTTCATTATTAAACTCAATAACAGTATCAAAGACTTTTAATTACTTTTTGCTTCTTGTGGCTAATTTAATTTTTTCATAGGTTGGTTTAGTTTGTTTTATGTTACCTATATTACATATTTATATTTTAAGTTACTCAAACTATACTAAAATAATGTTTTATATGATATGAGGCCCAACATTATTTTAAATGGATTGAATGTAAGATTCAATACATATTTAAGGTGGAATTGTGACCCTCTAAATATTTTGTTATAATCATCGAAGGTTCTCTGAAAATTAATTTAATGCTGAGGAATTCCTTCTAAGGCATTCGGATTAATTGACTATTTATTGCATTAAAAATTGGCATACGTACACAAACGCTGCACTTCCGTATATTGTGGTAGTCAGTTATTAACTAATAGTTTCAGGCATGTGCTCCTAGCGAATGTTTATTATGGACAACACAGTAAACGCAATTTACCATCGAAGCGCTCTTCCCATTATGGCAATGTCCTCATACAGAGACAAACTGACATAGATGCATACAACAGAATTAATGGACAATGTCGATGTATTTCCTTCCTAGTCATTGTCTGCCCCAGAATTGTTAGTATAAGCTATACACACTACTACAAACAGTTGGAACAGGTTCCGATTGGGCTTTTGTTTATTTAAGAAATCCTCAAACATTTACGTAATTGTGGGTGTCATCCGAAATGTAAATTTGCCTGAGCATTCAGTAAATTTGGATGACCAATTCTACGTCCGTTTTACAGTGTTTTTTTTGAAAAGGGTTGATTTCTTTGTGCAATCACTCTTTAGCATACGCATGTAAATTTTATCTTTGCTGCGCACATTTAATTTAATTATATAAACATTGCATACAAATTTACCTGGAGTTACAAGTTTTTAATGTTTATTGAGAGTTTTCACTTTAAAAAATTCAATATCCTAACCTATAAAAGATTTAGTCTTTTTCATATAAATTTGTATATATTTATCCTTTTGTGTAATTTTTAGTTTTCATTTTACCTAGTACAGTGGGTTGACCCAAAATATGTTAATAATTTAACGTTCCTAATTTACCAAGTGAGTTTTTTCTTCCAAAAACAAGTTCTTAAAACAGTTGGCATGATTGAATATTTTTGGACATTAATACTAAAAAAAAAAAGTATGGGTAAGGAATTGATTTAAATAGTATCGGATAGTAGAATTCGATCTAATATATAAAATTTTCAGTTCGTTAAAATTATCTTACGTCCTACACCAACGTATGTTTTGAAAATATTCAACGGTAGCAAACTTTACAAATAACTCTACCTTATAAATAAACTATTCCCTATATCTTCTTTGTTCAAAATAGGTAGGTATGCTATTTAAGAATTTCCATAGTTGCTTACTTTTACTTCAAAATAGAAGTTAAATTGTATGTAAATGTAAAGTTGTTTAATTTACACAATTATTTATTCTGTGAAATTTTATAATAACTTTTTTTGTAAAAAAAAAAAACATGTAACCAACGATGTTAAGTCTAAACATTTTCTTTGTTGTATTTATTCAAATACTAGGTTTTTGATAGGTGGTAAATACATTTAAAAAAACACACATTTTAAACTCCAAACATTTTTGCTACCTTAAATATTAAACACTTCGTTGTTAAACAATAATTTTTAACGAAAATATAAATGGTTTACTTATTATGAAACAGGAGTAGTATAATTTAACAACTAATCGGTTCCAAAGCAAATTTGTTTAAGTAGTTGTTGACAACTTGTAATAATTACTAAATAATTAGGACAAAATCTGAAATATTACAAAAGATGTTTTATTTTTGAGAATAAAAACCTTATGTTTCTTATAATTGTATAGTTAATTGATCTTTTAAGAATCGTAAACAGTTTTCTTATTTAAAATTAATACTTTTTGGGTTGGCTCTTTAATAGTTTTTTAAAAATACAGCGCACAATCTATTAAATTTAGTAATTAATATAGGACAATATATAAGATTTTGGTATTGTCCCAGAAAATTCGCAATCGTTGGTCACCCTATGCTGCAGTCAGTTGTTTATTCTTATCGTTATTTGTTTAGTGCGACTATACATTTACAGACGTTTTAACGTTTTAGTTTAGATAGGAGGTCATTTATAATATTTTTTGCCCATAAACCAATGGTCGGAAATGCATCAACCCCATCAACATGTAAACGACTAGACATTCCAGCTTCTGGACACTACAGGACTACTAAGAAAACTCAAACTTTTGAGTTAGTTCATGTTTATGCAAAAGTTTAAAGCAGGGACTGTGCGATAGTGTGCACGTTAATAATTAGTGTACTTATACCTAAAATCCTTGGTTTATAATGATCGTCCCAGGACCCTGCAAGCCCTCAAAAAGAACATTTAAGCCCAAATCGCCGAAATTCCTGTGGCAATGCTTCAAAGAGTGCACCAAAACTTCAGAAAAAGGCTTACTCAGTGTTTGAGGTGTGAGAAGCGCCATTTGGGCGATACTTTGTTTAAAACCGTGTAAACTTAAATTTCCCATGTTAATGAATGAGGAAAAAATAAAAAATATGGTCATTTTGTAACAATCTGCGTTTTATTTCATTTTCAAATCGATGCGTGTGCTTAGCAAACTAAGGACCACTATTGGGTAAACCTTAGACTAAGTTTAAACATTATTAATTTAGGCTAGAATTAAACTGCTTATTGGTCTCAAAGACCAGATTGCATTGTCATAAAGTCTAATAGGGTAAAAAAAAAACATTCGATACCAGTAGTGCAACGACGCAATGGGTTTATGTCGATTCTTTTTCTGGACTTGTTCAGAGATGCAGTAGCAATTCTGGTCACCAGATCTTCCTCGGACTTTACTGGAGTGTCGTAATTCGTAAATAAGGCTCTTCATGTGCCCATACAAGAAAAAATCTAATGGAGTCAAATCTGGTGACCGAGCAGACCATGCTATTAGTTCTTTACGTTTTCGCTTCTTCGACATGTAACTCCGAGGGGATGCATTTTCGACTTTTTGTTCATTGGAAAAAAATATAACAAATATTGATCTACTTTATCCTCCCTTAAACGTCGAAACCCAGTCACGGTAACACCCTGTATTTCCACAAAAGCAAAATAGAATAAACTATTTGTTTTTTTAAATTTTTTAATGTGTGAACGCTAACTTCAACCGCGAAATGGTATATATTTACTCTTAGTGAAACGTACAAACATACTTTAGGTACGTAGAATTATTTTATAGTGAAATATATATAATAAATGGCTGTAATTAAGGCTATCTTTTTACCACAGCCCTAATGAAATGCGGACATTACAAAAAGGTACAGGCGTTTAGGCTGTACCTTCGGACGGTGAAATTGGTCAGGTCCACTTTACACGATCAGTTGTTCTTAGCGGTACGTTTGAGCGGGTGAAACATGGTCGGCATAAAACGCTTTACCCTTCAGGCCTTGATGAAATACAAGTGTGTTATCAAGATACTAAAATTAATGTCGTACACGTTAAGGTTAGATTGCCTTAATCAAATACAAACGTTTTGTTTTGTTTGACATCGCTTGATTGATATTTTGACTATTCTATACTTGTTAATAATTTGGTTTTATGTGTACATCACTTATAAATGGTATAATAATGATCGTCATAAGCCAATTAATTATTCAGATATTTGTTTTGGACAACAGCACAGGTGTTCAAAACCGATGTTTGAAGTTGAAACTGCTGTACACAGAGTGTAAGTAGGACACTAGGTACCAGTATCTCGGTAAGCTACAAATATTTTTTAAAAAATCTATGGCACGCTACATACAGAAACACTGGAAATGACAATTTTTAAACCTTTAATATCTTTGTTGCCGTTGGTAATCAAAATAGATTTTTAACGAACAATAAAATAGTTACATTCATTTGTTTGGGTATTATTTAGGTTTCAAGATACCATAGTTGAATTTCGACATATTTAAAACGCCTGTTTTTACCCTTTTTATAAATATATGGGTTTACAAATGTATTTCACCGTAACAGGACAATTACCCCTTGGAAAATAACCTCCCGGACATTAACCCATTAACTCCCTGTCAAAAACTCCCGGTCAATAACCCCCTGTTTAAAAACCCCCTGGTGTAAATAATCCCCCTGACAATAAACTCCCGTGCAAAAAAATAAAACTGAAGATTAATCCTCATTATTTGAAATTTCGGTAGAATATAACTTTCGCAATGTTGAGTGGTAAAGTTGCAATAACAAATAATAAAATGTAGATTAAAAATTGATTCTTCTTTGGTTGTTACCTTAAAATGCACAATCAATTTTAACTGTTATTTCTTATTAACCGTCATCCATATTTTGTTCTGTCATATAAATTTGTGTGGAAATTTTTATTTTGTGAAGATTATTTGAAAGAATTTATTTTGTCCAATAAATTTTCCTTATTCATCGTTTGGTGTGTCAATAAAATTCTATTCAAAGAATTTAAATTTTTATACGTGGGACTTTTTAAACAGAGGTTTATTGTTTTTTTTTTAGCAGTGGGCTTTTGCCCGGGGGTTAATGTTCTGGAAGTTATTGCTTATCTCTTTTGTTCCTAGTGGTTTCACCAAGAAATTTGGTGAAACCACCGTTTTTTTTTTCAATTACAAAACTTACCAACTTATTTTTTTGTTATTTATTTTATGATATATTAAGTTAATAAAGTGAATAATTTTTTCTTGTGGGATTTAAGTGTATGTCTTAAAACCGTATTTTACTTACTTGTCTCAAATAACTTACTAAGTTTGTAATAAAATTTGGTAGAACAAACTTTGTCTCAGAGACAAATTCAAATTAATAAGCTTTTCTACAGAACTAGTATGCCATGAAGCTAAATATAATTTTCCTCACAACCGTTGAAAAATGTTGTCATACCTTATCAAAAATAGTGGGCAAAACGACATTTTACTCTCTAGCGACCAAAAGTGATTACTTTGCTCCCTAGTGAGCAAAATTTGTTGAATTGTCATGGTAACGTCGTGTAATAGCGTTTTTAGACAGCGAAACAGTCATTCGTGTCAAATACACAACTGATTTTAAGGTTATGTGTAATATTAAGGTTTTGCTTTTCATGTTTTAATCGCATTTTTCAACGGTTGTGAGAAAAATGTAATACACAACTCGTGGCAAAGTACCTTTTCTCGTTCAACTGCCGTGCCCGCACGAGCCGTAGGCGAGTGCGTGCAATTGGCAGTCTCACGAGAAAAGAAGTACTTTGCTCACTTGTTGTGTAAATAACTATAGACGGAAGTCCTAAACTAGTTATGCAATATTTCTAATTATGTAATTTTTAATTTTTAATTTATTATTTTATGTTTGTCACAGTTTATATTAAAATAAATTAAACAATAGAAGTTTTTTTTTGTGAAAAATGAAAGGCTTTTAACAAATGTTTCAATTAAATTAATAATTGTATTAGTAAACAAGTTATGATTATGTATGTTTTAATGTTGTTATTTTAATAGTATCTAGCTCTCATTTTACTTTCACTTATAATGAAAGAAGACAATAATATTCTCGGTTAATTTGTATCTTAATATTGTTATTACTTACATGTAAAAAAACATAATTGTTTTTCGCATACCTTAAAACTTCCTTTTTCATTTTGTATTACAACGATTTTATTTAATGATAAGCACTTTAAAAGATAATTGTATGTTTCTTAAACCAAAAAACTAGAACTCTGAAGCGGTTGTCTTTAATTATCAAAATTACACTTATGTGGGCTTTACAAAATAAAGGATATTAACTGTTAACACTGAACCGCTTTATGTATAATTTCTGAAGCCAAGTGTTGGAATGCAATTTTAAATAACATTAAATGGGTATAGTTTAGATTTTGCTTAAAAATGCCCATTCTGCATTTTTTTTGCCCACTTATAATATAATAGGGCGTTGAAGACTGCAAAAATATTGATTGCATAGTAAGAAAGAATATTAAACTTAAACTGTATGTTTAAGCAAATGTAGAGGTTTATTTTTTATTTCTTATACTTAATGAACTTTTGTGTATTATGACATTATGTTCATTATGAAAGAAAAAATACAAAATAATGTAAGCAATACGGCAGTAGGTTTAAAATTTTTATTAGGTTAACGCGAATAGTGAGTTTCTTTTGAGTTTTATGACTTTTTTATGTTTAAGGAAGTGGTTGTTCCGTTTCATATTCTTTGGTTAAGACATTATAGTCTATAGGACTTTGTACTTGTAATACCTCCCCTGAGGAGTGTTTGCTGTACCACCGGAATCGCTGGAAGTTAGTAATTAGCATTTATGTTGTTGGCGTTTTAAACACAGAAGAGAAGCTTAACAAGAGTTTTGCATATTCTTGAAATGTATAATTTACGCTCTTTCTAATTAGTTTTGTATCTTAAATATGTTACAAGACGAAAATTATGTACTACATTGTTAAAATATAAGCGGTGTATAAATGGATTTGTCTTCGATTACATTTATCAAAAACTTTCAACTTTGAGAGTTAAGGTGACCACAACTTTTGTTGGGCGTATAAATAATTAGCACATCCTTACATACAGTCCTATTTGTAAGCATTAATGCATAATTACTGGTAATTTGTGTATATTAGTCTTAATTATCACATTTTTAAGGATAAATGGAATAATTTTACTTACTAGGCAGGGTCACGATATGTTGTCACTGATCAAGGCTGTGTTTATTGCAGGGGTTTGGAGCGGAGCGCGGAGCTGGAGCGCGGAGCAGTGGAGCAATGGGTTTTTGCCCGGAGCGGGAGCGGAGCCCGGAGCAAAGAATTTTGATTGCTCCACTGCTCCACTTTACTATTATAAACTACAATTTTTTTTTTTATGAATTATTCTCATGGGTATAGTATTTAATAAAATTATAAATAAACTAAATTTAATTTTTTTGAAGTAAAATTATTACTTCTATAATGTAACTTTTCTGAATGTTAATTTTCATTATTTTGTATTTGAATTTTGAAAAATTTTAAAGAACTTTTTTTTCTTTTTTTAACTTTTTTAACTGAAGATCAATAATTTGTTCATTTATTTAACTTCACTTGTTTCTTAGGGTCAAATATTGTAATTTTTGGTCCATTTCCACATATCTCATAAAATTTTAGCTTTGTTTTTAAAAACAAATTTTTAAATAAAAAACTTATTTTATTAATATTTGGAGCGCGGAGCGGAGCGGGAGCGGAGCTGGAGCAGGCATCTTGATGCCGGAGCGGAGCTGGAGCGGAGCAACTAAAAAATTGGACTGCTCCAAACCCCTGGTTTATTGCATGAAGAACATTAAAACTAAATGTTTTGCAGAGTTATACGTGCCACTGGCCATTTCCCTCGGAAAAATTGGGTAAAAACTGAAGAGTTAAATAATAAAAATAGTTTTTGCGATTGTGTTGGCCGTCTGAAGGAATTGGCCAGTGGCACGTATAATTCTTCAAAAAAATGTAGTTTTAATGTTCTTTATCCAATAAACACAGCCTTGATCAGAATCTAACGACAACATATCGTGACCTTTCCTGGTTAGCTTAATTTGGGATATCTTAAAGTAAATCTAGTAAGATACAAATCATTGTTAAATTAATTCTTAGTCTTTACTTATTTATAAATTTGCTGTTAATAGGTATTTCAAGAAATTTTGGTTGTTATCGTATTGGGTTTAATTTGAGATAAAAGTCTTTTCCCCTATAATTTTCTTATCAGTATTTTTTTCTCAAGAGTCGCTTAACGGGTATAATAAGTTTTTGTAGGTGATTGTATGAATTTTCATAATAGATAATGTTTTATTGTATACGGTTTGAATTACTATTTAAACTTTCGCTGCTGGCTCCAATTATAAGCGATAAGCGCCTGTAGATGCCTGACTATGCTGCCGGGTACAGTCGCCCGACTTAAGCTCTGAGCCGGCAGTAAAGTCTTAAGGGGTGTTTTTTTTTTTAATCTGAATTATTTTACTTCGGTATATTTTCGCTGCTATGGCCAATCACCGGTGGAGTGGGAGGGAACAAGAATGATGGGTAGTTCACACGGTGACATTTAAAGTCGCGACATCAAAAGTCGCGACTTTAAATGTCACCGTGTGAACTACCCAACTTGGAAGTCGCGACTTCAAAATAAAAATGGCCGCTCTTGTAATTGCAGCATCGAGTGTTGTGGAGCAACTAATTATTTTGAAGTTGCTATTTGTTGATAATGCTCTAAAATCGTTGGAACATCTATTGTGGACATGATAAATTGGAAATCGATGACAAACAAATGTATATTAGGTTAGGTTAACCTAACTTATTTGTCTGTTATGTCAAAATATAAAAGTATGGTAGGCTTACGTCAAATGCCGAACTGTCAAATCGATGTCGCGACTTTGCGTGACATTAAGCGCCCCTGCACACGAGCGTCAAGTTGACGCGCGATATCCCGCGATAAATGTTCGCGCGTCTTGGCTTTACATTAAACTGTATTGGCGACTGCACACGAGCGGTAAATAGACGCGCGATGGTACGAACTGACGCGCGATAATTTATAGACGCGCGAGATCTGCCACATCGCGCGTCAAAGGATAGGCTGGTGAATGTCAAACTGAACTATGAGCCGCGGCGAGCGAGAAATTGAAGCCGCCGTGTGCAGGGTCCAGCGATAACACCCGCGCGTCACGAAATGTATCGCGCGTCAACTTGACGCTCGTGTGCAGGGGCGCTTCAAGTCGCGACTTTTGATCAGGGCATGAAACCGGTTTTTTAAACCGGTTTAAAAAACCGGTTAACCTTTATTTTTTGTCCAAAATTGTGATTTTTAACCGAAACCGAAACCGTTATTTTTAAAGGCAAAAAAAACGGTAACCTTTAACCAAAATAATAAAAAACCGGTTTTTTAAACATCTCTTTTTAATAAAAATTATTTTGAAAAAATACAAAATCTGTATTAAATGTGATTAGTTTACCAAAAGTAATTACTGAATGCTTGATTGTACATATATTATAAAATTATAAATAGATAATATCTTTTTATACCTTGCATTCCAAATCTGAATAATGTTAAAAACCGGTTAAATTAACCGGTTTTTTCAAAACCGGTTTTTTACGGAAAAAACCGGTTTTTCAACAAAAACCGTTATAAAAATAAAGTTCTTGATTTCGGTTAACCGTTAACCAAAATTTTTTTCGGTTTCTAGCCCTGCTTTTGATAGTTCACACGATGACATAAAAGTCGCGACTTTAAATGTCACTGTGTGAACTACCCATGAGATGGTAACGGTAGAGGGTGGGTGAAAGTACTGTCACAGCATTTGCCTGTTGTAGGTAGAGGAAACCACGTTAAGGGGTGGCCATAAGATTATCTAATGCATAAAACAACTCGATTTTGCAAGTTTTACTTGAGTATTTCGTGCCAGCATTTTTGATTTTCGCATAGATCACGGTTTTCATCAAAAACTTTATAGGGCATAAACTGTGAAGTATAATACTTTAGGCAGATATGAATAGCCCATTCACTAAATTTGGTACTAAAACGTTTTTTATATCCACAAAACTTAATTTTTACATATTTTCATGGTGTTTGTGTATTTTCTTTATCTCCGCTTATTGGTTCTTACAGTTGTTTTATAATCACTGCGATTCAATTTTATGTTGTTTCCTTCTGCTGCAAGTAAAGGAATATAAGGAGGTTCGAAAAACATATCCGATCGATCACTTTCAAAATGTAGAATATGTTTATAAATTAAATAAACTTCGGAGTGGAAAGTTTAAGGGATTAAATTCATGGCCGTTGTAAAGCTGGATTACCAATTGATCCACCTACAATTATTGTCAACCGGGCCAGCGAATTTCTGTTACAATTAATTAATAAAAGTAACTTTTTAAACCTTATCATTCGGTAACAAAAGATTTTAGATTTGACACATTCCATTTTTTAATTTGTTTATTGTGCTGAAATTGAAATCAAATATTTCATTTCAATTAGTTTAATGAGTTTTTCAAAAACATACAAGTAGGTATATAACAGGAAATTTAATAACGTCAATAAAAATTGTATTCCGAACAAATTATGTGTTGGAGTTAATTGTTGCCTCTACCTTACTATGCGAGGCTTGCCACAAATTCACATACTTTGAATTCTAACATCTAAAGCTAAACCGTGTTGTACAAAAACCGCGTTGTACGAGGGTTGTCTATAATTTTTTTAAATATTAAAAAAAAAATTATTCGGTTCTGTGATGGATCAGCAAGCTAAATCCATTATTCACACTGGCTTTTGACGCTTCAAGTTAACCCTGAAATTTTGCTGCGGTCACCATAGCACTGCTGTTGGCAGCGCTGTTAGAAAATAGTTTTCTATGCTAACATGAAGGTTAACTTTAAATTTTGATTTATTATTGACATCTAAATTTAGTATTTTACCATATCTATTTTTTTTATTTATGGGCTGAAAAGTTCATAGGATGACGGATAGATGGAGCTGTTTCGGTCAGTTTTTTTTTGGCGCGCTGGCAAGTTCACTTCTTCAGGCCGTCACCGGTCAAATTTCAGATTGCTGCGTTTATTGATTTCGTTTTGACAGCGGTTTAGTTAAGAGTAGGGTTTGTCGGTTTTTAAAAATCGGTTTTGAAAAACCGGTTTTTTTGAAAAAAATTATGTATTCGAAAAACCGTTTTTTTTAACTAAAAAACCGGTTTTTAAGCCTAGATTTAACACGTAAAAAATAAATATCTACATACAAATCTGTACACTTCTGCTTCATTTGCAAAATCCAAAAAACATTGTTACGAAAAAATCAAACGTATTTCCGCTGGCTTCAAGAACCGATGGATATAGTCAAGTTATCGGAAAAAATATTATCTAGAATTTACTCAAATTCTGCTATAGAATTGGAAACAAATTTCGATGAAGATGAAGATATTATTAAGGGTTTTTGGATTTGCTGTTTTTGTTAAAGGTTCCTCGATAAATCTAAGAATTGTTTTCTCCATCTCTTCTTTCAAGACATTGTTTTTTTCATTAAAGGCAGAATTTGCAGTATTTGAATCAACTAATAAAAGAATAAAGAATTTGGGCACACTGTTTGAAGCTTTAAAAACAGTAAGACTCAGCTCAATAGTCAGCGAACCAGTGTTTTCTGTATCTGGTAATTTTGTATCTCAAATACGAACCAGATTAAGTCATGATTCCGTAAATGTTTTGTGTTTTTGAAATCATGTTTTCTAAAGAAAGAAGCAAATTAAAAAAATGCTATTTATGGTTTGTTGGAAGTTTAGAATTTTATTTTTATTTGTTATCTTATTATTTATTTGAAATTTGTTTTATATTTTATAAAATTATGAAATATAAATTATTTTATTACGTTTTAATTGTTTTTTTTTAAACTATTCGAAAACCGGTTTTAACCGGTTTTTTGGAAAAACTGGAATTCGAAAACCGGTTTTTCAAAAGTCGGTTTTTGTATAAACCCTAGTTAAGAGCGTGTCACAGTTTTTGACGAAATGGATGTGTTGAAATTAGGACTGTCATATAGTACTTTTTTTCAAAGTTTTATCAGCAACCGCCATTCATAATGAAATGAAGGATGGTCTGAAGAACTCGGTTCTTTCATTTTACAATGTTGATAAATAGGTTCGTGAGTTTAAATGTGGTCGTACGTGTCAAAGATGCCTTCCGTTGTGGAGGCCCGAAATCTGCCACTACACCAGAAATTGTTGAAAAAGTGCATGCTATGGTGTTAAAAGACCGTCGGTTAAAGCCGTTTGATATAGCGAAAGCTGTAAATATCTCAAAAGAACGCGCAACTTAGTGAATGCAGAGTTGGCCATGAAGAAGCTGCCCGCGACGTGGGTGCCACGACTGGTGATCAAAAATTGCTGTGGATGCAAATTTGAGTGTTTGGAATGCTTTCGAAAGAACTGTGGATTTTTTGCACCGATTAACCACCAAAGATGAAACTTGGGTTCATCATTACACGCCGGAAACAAAAAAACAATCTAAACAGTAGTATCACAATGTTTCCATCCCCAAATAAGGCTGGGAAGGTGAGGGCTTCAATATTTTGGGATGCAAAAGGTATTCTAATTAATTGATTACCTTCCAAAAGGACAAACCATCACAGGCAAATATTGCGCTAGTCTTTTGAACAAATTAAAACAAAACCTGAAAAGCGTCCTTGTTTAGCAAAAAAAAATTATATTTTCTTATTGAGACAATGCAAGGCCCTACACAAATGGGATTGCTATGGGAGAAATTAACCAATTGGGCTTCGATTTGCGGCCTCACTCGCCCTATTCGCCAGACTTAGCACTGTCAGACTACCATCTTATTCCACGCCTAAAAAAAAATACCTAGCAGGCTAGAAATGTTTGACAGACGACCGTGGATGCCTATTTTAAAGAACTGACAATTCTCAATTTTATCAAGGCATATATGTATGTATTACAGTGGTGAGCTGTAGGGGGCTCGCGGGGGCTCGCGCGAGCCCTTTGTTAAATTATTCCTTAATTTGCGAGCCCCTTGTTCTTCTTGTTAACCATTTTCTCAAGAAAAAATATATCTTAAAATCATTGTCATTACATACATTTGTAAAGCGACGAAGTCATGCCTATCAAGCAATGACGATTAAATTTAGAATAACCCGTCGCACAATAGAATTTTTTGAATTATGTACAATCACTCGATTATTCACGTTTGAATTTAAAATGCCATTTTTTTTCCAACATATAATTAACATTATTTTTTTGTTTTTATTTAACTATGAGCGAGCCCTTTGTTAAAAATTTCATAGCTCACCACTGCATATATAGGCTTTGGATCATCACTGGTCTAAATGTATCGAGGTGGCAGGCGGTTACGTTGAAAAAAAAAACGTAATTTTAAACCGCAAAATTTTGTTTTTATTTTCATTTCACGGACTTCTTAGCCCATTTTCGTACATGTTTTTATGCAAAAAACTAGTCGTGTTAAATACGTAAGTAATTATCTAAAATTATCCTGCTTAGTGCATTTGTCAACAGCTGTAAAGTTTATCTTCTCAATCCAATAACTCAGTCATTAGTCCATTAAAGGTGGGGAAGTCGCCCGATATTATCTCCCCTCACAAACTTCAAATTTTGGAAGATGCAATTTACAATATCTTGGCTTGAAATGAGCATTAAACTTGTCAAAGTAGTTTCGCAGCTGTGTGTTGTGGTCTTAGCGGGGCTCGTTCCGACATCAAACGCGTCTCCGCAAGTCTGCCAACATCTATACCAGGATACACAGTTCATCAAAGTAACCCTTGGGCGCGTTATTGCCATTTTAATGGGAGGCTATAAAATGTGAAATGACTCTAGCTAGATCCCTGGATTAAACTGAAAATAAAATACTTGTAAATTAGATATTTGCGAACTTAGTTAAGGATCTTTTTTATAGAGAAAACAATTAAATCGTTTTATTTTATATGTCAATAATATACGAATAGTAGGACACAAAACCAACTAAACGGAAAAAGAAATAAAGTAAATAGCGTATCCAACAATCTTACTTAACAGTCTCTAAAGATAAACCACATAGTTTTTTTTATCGATCACTAGAACTCGTTTGGGCAATTTATTTAGTAGCGTTATTTAACTTTAACGTGGCGGTATGAAGTATATGGACGCTACGCCGTCCGTATATTTGGGACGGTAAAAAACTAATCGTTAAAGGCTAGTTTTATTTTTGACCTTTATTAGTTTATATTTAAAAAAATAGGTAACTATTTCTGTGTATTTAAACTTAATTCATCCAGCCCCTTTGACCTACGGACCGTAAAAAATACCCCCTTAACGGTACTCGTATATGGTCAAGGAGAATGTCAAGTAGGGATTCTGAGTCTCGACCATTTTTGAAGTCCCGGGACTCGAGACTTTTTTTTATCAAAGTCCCGGGAATTCCCGGGACTTCGAGACTTTTGCGAATGTTATTTACATACTAAAAAATAGTGGTTTAACCCGTCAAAAATGACGGAAGATTTTATAACGTGCAAGAAAAATTATGATAGGTATGTTCATGTATTCAAAATTCATCGGTAATTTTCACTGTAAAAAATAAGTTTTCTTGACAGTGACATTGTTTCTGAAAGCACCCGCTACATATTTAAAATTGCTTCTTTGCACGTATCGTGATCGTGAATCGGTCGTGATAGTTGACAGAATATTTTTTAAAAATTAAACTAAATTCACGGATTTTGTTTTTGAAGCATTTATTTTATAAATAAAGTATAGTAGTAGGAGTAGTATTATTATTTTTAATTAAGTCTACATTCTTCAGTAAATAAGTATATATTTCCAAGTAAATGCCTATTTTAAATTAACTTAACAATTTTCATTAAACTTTAAACAAGTATAAGTAAAATATATTTTTACTAATAAACGTAACAATTATCCTTTAGCTTTAAAGCAGACAAGAAATAAACATAAATAATTAAATATGGCAGGCAAAAAATTTAAATAAAGTTAAGTAAATACTGATACATAATCAAGAACTAGAAAATCTAACCACGACACCAAAGACACAAGAGGACGCGATTATAAAGAAGATTTTTGTAGAGAACGATACTTAAAATTCGCGGGAAATGAGAGAAAAGCGATGACCACGTTAAAAGAGCAGCGCAGGAGTGAGTCCTCACAGTCAGTGGCGGATTAAGCAAAACCGGGGCTCTAGGCAAGGTTCCAAGACCGGGCCCTACAAGTAAAAAAAATCGTTCATTATTTTTTTTTAATTACAATAGGTGCCAATAAATGTTACATTTTGATAATAAAATGTTTAGTAAAGATCACTTTCATATTTCCTAAATAAAAAAAAAATTACTTCTTTAAAGCAAATTATAGAAAAGAAAAATTAGTATGGTGTAATACCATGAAACCCAGGTATCGACATAAAACAGGAGGATTCATAAATTTTTAGTTCTTCAATTGTATTTGCATTAGTAATATCGATATCATATTCTTTCAATTATTTTATGTTGAATATCGATTACATAATTTAATACGGGAATAACCTTTTTTATGTTTTCTACTACCTTTCTATTAATTAAAATACATTTTTACGGACCCCAAAAATTACGGGCCCTAGGCACGTGCCTAGTTTGTTTGCCTAGTCCTAGTCCATAAACCGCCCCTGCTCAGTCAGCTTCGTTCTATGAATACGGCAGTAGGTAGGGTTGCCAGGCGTCCTACTTTCGGTAGGACAGTCCTACAATAGCAAGTAACTGTCCTACGTCCTACATTTGTACTTAAATGTCCTACTTTGAATAATTAATTTGTAAAAAATTAAAGTGTGAAATATATGCAATTTGCAATTAATTTAATTTACCACCACTAAAGTAAGGTTAGGAAATCAAAACTCGCGCCGTACCCCTACCCACCAATGAGGCCTATAGCTGTATGGAGTAGGGATAGAGGGGGAAGCGTATTATTGACAGAAGCAAAAGTCTGCGGATCATTTAGGATTTTGTATTAGAAATTGATGTACATAATATGTTACATGTAACTTGTTCACTTATTTTATTTTTTACTCAAAAACGTTTTACGAGAAAATGTAAATAAAAATCGTTTTAAAATATTCAAACTTTTAAAGGGTAATTTTCAAATTGAAAAATTTAACCCTCCAAAAGAATTCGATGAAAAAAACAACAGGGGTTGCACTTTTCAGCGTCTTGTGAAGGTGGAGATGATAAAAAATATAACTGGGAAACCTTTTAATAAGTAAAAAACATCTACTAAATGTCAATCTCCTACATTTCTCCTAATTTGAAAAATAAAATGAAAACTTAATTTTACCGTTTTACTTAGGGAGTAGCTCCGAAAGAAACATTTTAGAAAAAAAATATATAAACGGCTCCCCGTAATTTCTGATAAGGAATCACCTTTGAAATTTTTATTTATTAATCTCCCTCTATTTTTATAATGTTGTGTTGTCATCAGTATTACTCTTGTTAATAAAAATATTTTATCGTTTTTCATGTAAGTAAAGTATATCAACAATCAAAATATTCAAAATCATAATAAAATGTGTTTGTTTTTGCGTGCAATGTTTTCTGACACCCCCCCCCCCCCCTCCCCATCAGCTAAAGGTACTGTCCTACTTTGGACTTTTTAAAACCTGGTAACCCTAGCAGTAGGATACTTAGAAGCTTATGCCCCGTTATGCTTAATGTATCAATAATGTTGGAAACTATGTTAAGAAGTATGATAGTTTAACCCATTAAGGCCCACATTATTATTATTATTATTATTATATTTTTTTTTATTTTTTTTAAGATATTTTAGTAACTTATTTCTATGGTCTATATGAGCGTTATACAATAAATTTTTTTTTTGTCAGAATAATAGTTGCGGAGATATAGGCCGTCCTCATATGAGGACGCTGGCCGCGGAGAGTACTTGCGATAGCCGATAACGATGTATAACAAATATAACAACATTGAGCTTTAGAGAGTTCGCTGTTCCAGTAAGTGTTAGCTGCAGAAGTAACTGGTAAGCACATAGGTCCACCATGTGCCAACCGTGCTCCATGTCCTTTTTTCAAATATGCCACAGCTATTTGTCTTCCAAAATCCTTGATGGATAGTGTGATACTGCCGTGCACTAGTTTGTACAACAGCCATGCTTATCAAACGGGTGAACAAAGGCCAATACCATTTTTTTTACCTCTGATAGCAATTGTATGTTTTTCTAATAGCCAGTCATGGTGATCCACCCCTCCCATGAATTTGTTGTAAGCTTGAATGGCCGCAGGCTGCTGAACGTTTATAGTTGTTTTTTGTTCGCGACTCTAACGCTGGCCTTTCATCGTTGGCTTTACTTTATCAAAATTGGTTGCTAGTGTTACTGAATTGTTATCATTCCATCTTATTATTAAAATTTCATTTTTTTTAAATCAAATTGATAGTCTATAAATCCTCTAGCTTGTTTTTGCATTTCTTTAGGTGTTATAAGAGTACATTTTGCAAATCTATTATCCCTTAATTGTTCCGCTGCGCAAATTTTTTTTTCCCTTAGATATATTTAGATAGAGTTGGTCATCATCTATAATTCTATACCTTATTCGTCGGTTAGTTCATCTACTTCTGGCGGTAAAGCAACAATGTCACATTCTATTTCTTTAGCGATAAGATATTCAAATGCTTCTTGGACAGTTTTGAATATATTTTTATTCATATTTTCTATGGGTTGAAAAGTACGATGCAAGATCAAAATATACATGTAAGCACTATAAGTCATTTAAATATTTCAGCACAAACATGTACACTGCAATAGAAGTGTCCTCAAAGTATAAAGCTCTAATTTAAAAAGATATCACAAACGCCCAGCGTCCTCATTTGAGGACAGGGAGATTAGAGGGTGTATAATTTAAAAACAAAATGAACAGACTATGCAAAATGTGTCTTAATATAATTTAGTATCGTTTTTGATTATAACTATAACAAAAATAGTGACTTACTTAAAGTTTTGAGACTCGAAAAAGAAAAACGTAACGAACGGTATCTGACTACTTAAAATCGGTCTGATTTGAACCAGTATTCAAACTAAATGTATCTAATATGATTACCTGTCATCATTGGTACTCCATTTAACGAATAAAATGAAAAGTAATAGAAATTACGAAGAAAAAAAAAGTTTTGGAGCAAATATACGCTTGTCCTCAAAAGAGGACGCTGGGCGCTAATGGGTTAAACAGCGAATCTATTAAAATTAAAAAAATATATTTCTCGTAGTGTATTTGAATAATATTTTTAGAGTTTATGTCTTTAATAAATATAACATAAGCAGCTAGTATATATTATGTCAGTAATTTTTATTATTCAGTCTTGAAAAATAATGGAACCTAAAAAAATCAGAGAGCTTGTCTTATTTCACTTATTTGTTATATAAGGGTACAGGTACGAACGTTGTGAAATTGGCAACCGAGAAGGGCTCGTGAGAGGCAGTGTCAACCTCCAAAACCCACATACGTCGTGCTGTTGAAAATTTATTTAATTTAACGGAAGGCATAGTTCTGTCATTTTCAACCGTGATATATGGCGGATTAAACCATTTTTAGCCATGTCCGCCTGTATTATACACACAAGTCATGCACCAAAGTCAATCGGCTTTGCTACATCCTTTGTATATCATTGCTTTTACGGTTACAATCTCTTTACGATCCCATAAAATTGAAATAACCGAAAGTGATTCCGGAGGAGGCAAAAGCAAACGTTTTTGTTTTATGTAGTTAAGTCAAAATGCTACTACAGATTATAGCTAATAAATTCTCGTAGAAGGTGATAAAGTATATTATACAGGGTGAATTAACGATACGAGATCCCGCTATCTTGACTAAGATACGCGCAATCGTTTTTGTTGTAGTGCGAGGTGGCTGTGGGGACTAATTTAGTGCATTTAATTATTTTAATCTCTCAATCGTAGTGAGCCGTGTCAACGAAGATTTTATCTTTAGTTAGTTAACATTGTGCTAAGTTTATTTACTTTTGGGTAGTTATACTGCGTGACGAAGAAATATTGGTAAATTGTAGAATTTATTAAGTATATGATTTGTTTATTTGTTTAAATGATTAATAATTGACATAAAGGGTTACATTGATTTTTCTAGGATCTCGGAAATGAACAAAAATCCTAGCATTTTGAGCGGATTCAAAACGTCGCAGAGTTCACATAACTTTTACTATGGAAAAATTTCAGGGATATTAATTTCATATTAACATTTTTTATAATAAAAAGAATATTTTTATATCATTAAGGACAGGGCCGGTTTCACCATTAAGTGAGTCTATGCAATTGTCCAGGGGCGCCATATTTCCTCATAAAAAAGGATAAAACTCATATAATATATGTATACAAATCTATTAACGTTATTTAAAAAGAAATAATTAAAATGTTTGTAATGGTGTAAAAATTTTGCAAATATGCCCGTGATTAATAAATATTGCGAAAAACTTTGGGACTTAATTCCTGACATATCAAATATTATGGTCTTTTTTTAAATGATTTCCGAAAACGTCTTTTTTCGTAGTTACACCTCCTAAAATGAACGGCAAGAGTAAGTTTTAATTTTATTTCTCAAATTTGGTGAAATACTGGAGAATGACATTTGGCAATTGCTTATACTTATTAAATGATTTCCCATAGTAATATTTTCAATCATCTTCTCCTTTTACAAGGGGCTAAAAAGTGCAACTCCTGTTTTTTTTTTATCAGAACTTTTTGGAGGATTAAAATTTAGTTTATTATATATTTTTTTTAAATCAGTATATATTAAGAATTTTTTTTATTCCCCCATTGTTTCCGCAAAACATACAGTTTTTGAGTAAAAAATTAAATAAGGGAACATGCACCACCAAATAAACACGAAAATACCTCTTACCTTAGCTGAATATGTACAATCCATGGTAACCACTAACCACCAGAATAAATCATTTTATTTTGAAAAATGTTATGGTGTATGTTTACTTCATTCATTTTTTACTCAAAAACTGAAGGTTTTGCAGGAAAAATTAAAGAATTAAAAAAGGTTCTAAATAAATAAAGTTTAAAAAAAAAGAGTCAAATTTTTACCATCCAAAATGTTGTGATGAAAAATCCTACAAGAAACGTACTACTTACTTTTCAGCCCCTTGTAAAGATGGGAGATCTTTGAAAATATTACAGTGAAAAACCTTTTAATAAGTAAATTTTTTTTCCCGAAAGTAATTTTTCTGCATATCTCCAAATTTGAGAAATAAACTGTTCCCCTTCATGGGGGTGTAACTTCGAAAGAAGACGTTTTAGGGAAAAACAATATATGAAAGACCTCCCTTAATTTGTGATGAGAAATTACCTACATCCCGAAGTTTTTTGCAATATTTATGAATCACCCTGTATATAGACACGTACGTACATTTAGACAATATATGGAAGCACCCAATTTTTTTTGCCTTGGGGTGCTAGATACCCTTGCGCCGACCCTGATTAAGTGGAATAAACGGAATAGTAGAATTTAGTTGTTGATTTTTTCTGAACGACAGTCAATTTTTATGTCTAATAATAGTCACTACTATATGAAATGGTTGTATACAAAATGGTTTTCTGTTTATTAGTGTAAAAATTCAATATGGCTGCCAAAACAAATAAAAAATTGATTTAAGTCGAAGCAAATGAAGGGATCGCATTAAATGACAGACCTATTTTCTTAAAATTACTTTAAAATATAAACAAACGCAAAAGGTTACAAGTAAAAAAAAGCTGTTCGATTAATTTTATTTATAATCAAAAGTTATTGGACATCTGAAAACAGCTTTAAAATCGACTTAAGAAGAAAAGATAGTCCGGGGAAAAAAAATTTCGGCAACGTCCTTCTACAACTAATTAACGTGTAAAAAAACAAATTGGGATGATGTCTGGGTTCCTGTGGCCCGGCAAAATTCACCCCTTTGCCCTCTTAATAAAGTAACGAATATTGGCAGTTTTTTAAGTCTGGGCATATTTTTCAATTGTTTTTGCAGAAGATATAGGTCTGCTGGTCTGCTATTAAATTGAAGAGCAAACAAATCTCTCACTCTCTGCAAATTATGGCCACTGTTTTTACCATAAAAAGTATTTCTTAATTGGAGAAATTATTCATTTTAATAGATTTAAAAAAAACGTTTACTTCATGTGACGTTAAGAAATAATTAAATTGGTAGACAAATACCTACTGTCAAAATTGAAGTTTAATGAAAACCATGGCCTTTCTTTTTAAAAAATCGTTAAATTTTAGATTATTATCTTAAATTAAAAATCGAAATTTAGTCTTACTTCATATATTTAATAAACATATATCGCGCATTCCCAATCTTCACAATGAGTGGAAAGTGAAGCCGATCGAATGAAATGAAAATATTTACCTCTCTTTCTAACATAGAAACATAGAAAATCAAATAAAACTAGGATTACTAACAGAGCCTGCATGAAAATTGTTGAGGTATTGTTAGAAAACGTGATTTTTGTAAATTAAGCGTGCAGACACCGATGTTTAACAATCCGAGGCGAATTTGCGAATTAGTATAAACCTTAGAACAGGTTTTTGTATATTAATTGTAGTTTTTACAAATCGTAGATTATCAACGTCAAATGTCATATTTTAAACTGTCAAAAATGACGTGATCATTACGCGCGCTTCTCACGTTGTCCAATCCGATGTATATTAGCTGTCAATTGTTCAATCGCCGCATTAAAAAGAGAGGATGTATATCTGTACCGTTGACTATGTTACGCAAAATCTGAACTACTAGCAATATTATGTTTATTAGATATACAGGTATGTCTTACTTGTAGTAATATTAGATGCGCAATAATTTTATCTTTCTTTTAGCACCATTACGTTTTCCATAAGTTGAATTGACGGGCTGGAGTCCGCAGCAACATTCAAAACAATATTAAATTTTTAAGTTCGAGTTTGCAAGTGAACACCCTGTATACACAAACAGATAAACACAGTCGTCAGTTAGTTGCTAATTGATTAAAAGTTATTTCGTTTCCCTTTAATCTTTAACACAGAGTGCGAAGTTTAGTGATTCGGGAAATGATTACATTCGCCCTTTGCTCACTTTAATACATGTTGAACATAACGTGTTTCATAAATATGGATAACAAGTCTCTGTGGCGGAATCCGAATTATAATCTCTCGCATCAACAGTCATGTACACATATAACAGCGGCGTCATGGTGGCTTCAAAGCTCTGTAATGTGCTACATCATCGTACGGGAGTTACATAAAGGGTACGTGGTGCGTGTGCATAAGTTTAAAATGCTCGCACGCACTTTGTAAACTTTATTTAAAGTTGTTAGCGTTACGGAATTGATGCCAAAAATTATGTTTCAAATTTGCCCAGTCATGGTAAAAGGTCAAACTAGTTAATCTAAATTATAAGTTTAATTGAGGTGCTCAGTTTGCAAAGTTGATTTATGGGAGATTTTAGAGTATTTTGATATGATTGTAAATTTGTTCTAGCGGTTTCGTTGGCTATAAATTTACATGGCCTAAATTGCCTAAATTTAATTGTAATACAGGATTGCCAAAAGGTATGCGATAAAACGAACAAACAAAAACCAATTACATGTTTAAAAACTAAATTAAATAGCTTAAATTATGCAATTTTACTACATACACCTAGTGTTTTAAAATAACTTCGTTCAAATGATTCCCATGAGAATTAATACATAGACGTTATCTCGTAGCAAAATTCAACATCACACGTTGCAATACATCGCGATTGATGTTCCTTACTTCACCTTCAGTTGCAAGTTTCAGTTCTTGAAGTGCGCGTGTTTTATCCCTGTATACTCTAGACTTGAGATAGCCCCATAAATAAGAGTGAGGGGCACTCAGGTCAGGTGATCTTGCAGGCCATTGAATGTCACTGAACCGTGACATAACTAACTCTTCCCGGAAAAAAAAATCGCTCAGTGTTCATCGACTGAAGAGCTGTATGGGCCGTAGCACCGTCCTGTTGGACCATTACATTGTTTAAACCGAGTTTTCTTACTTCAGACATGAGGAAGTTTTGCAGCATACCCCGATCAGAGGTTACCGTTCAGTCTGATTATCCAGTTCAAAATAAATGAGGACCAATAATTCTTGATGTGGTGACTCCACACCAAACGGTAACTTTGGGACTATGTGGAGGTTTTTCATGCAAACTCAAAGGATTTTGCAGAGCCCAGTGTCTAAAGTTTTGCTTACTTACGTATTCTTCAAAATGAAAATGGACCTCATCGGTCATCATAAGTTCATTCAATAGATTTTTACTGACATTGAAAATTTCAAGAAAATGTTCACAAAATTATACACATGCTCTCTTATCCTGGGCTTTTAGTTTCTGAACAATTTGAATCTTATAACCCTTTCAATACTGCGGGGATATATACGTCCCAAGGAATGTTTAAAAAATTCTGCATTGTGTAATATCGCTTTATAATACCCTGGGATGGGATTTTATAGTAGTTCTGAGCTCACACTACACGTGAATCACTTAAATTTGTATCAGGAATACATGTGGCTCCTCTTAGTCGACTTTTGGCTGGTCATGTGGGTGTTCATAAGTTACTGCTGGGACGAATTTATCCCAAGCGATCTATACTGCGGGGACATTTGTGTCCCAAGCTCTTCTATGAAAAAAAGTAAAAGCTAAAAATATGAAACTTTGTATACATATATTCTTAAGCCATATCAACACATTTTTATACATAACACAAAATTTACGTCATTGGCCAAAAGTCGTATTGAAAGGGATAAGGGTGAAAGTGAAGATCGTGTTTCAAAATTCGCCGAAACGATGTATTCGAGATGTTCAAAGCTTGAGAATATATTTTTGCTGAACGGGCCGGACACTGTTCGACAGCAATTCTTGCACCTTCAATGTTCTTAGGAGAACGAACTGAACGAGTAGCACCCGAATTTTTTGGAAACAACACTTTCACGAGCACGAAAGTCACGTATCCATCCTGAAAAAGTATTTTCTGTGGGTATTCTTCCGTGTCTTGGAACTTGGAATTCACACCGAAACATTCTTTGCGTTTCTACAATGCTACGAGTTTCGAAAAACGTCTGTACTGCAAAAATTCGTTGGTTTAAAGGAAAATGCGTTGCAGCTTCATAAATTGCAAAGACTCTCAAAGATCTTTTCACGTTTATGAAGTATCAGTTTTGCCTAGTAATTATTTTTCTATAGCCTACTTAAATCCCGTCACACCTATTGGCTAACCCTGTATTTTCTCCAAACGCAGGAAATAAAGTTCTATCATGTTGTACTATTATTAAGATCTTTCTTAATCGACTCGACCAAAATCCCTTAAAATTTTTTTTTACAATGATAGACCAACATCGTTTTACACGAAAAATAACGCATTGAACATTCCTTTTTCGATATTTTTTGCACTAAAAGCAATTAGAATAAAGTAATCTGTTAAAAGTTTTAATTTACGTCGAATTTCTTCCAGATCAATCGACGGTATAATTGTTTTTTTGTAGTGCGGACCCAGGAGGTAATTATCGTGGTCTAGTTTTGTTAGACTTTTAATTTACCTCTTTAAAAAAAGCAATAACGGTATTGTAAATAATGTTCAGTTCATTTATACCTCTCCACAAGTCCTTAACCTTTCTGTCTTTAGCATTTCAAGTAATTATAGGATTTTCTCATATTTACAATTACTATTAACTAAATGAATATTTCATGAATAAACAAAAAAATAATTGGTTTGAAAGTTGAGCTCAAGAATGCTACGAACCTTTTTTAAATGTTTTGTGTATTTAGGCTATTTTTATAATCCCTTTATCTTAAAGCAATTCAAGACTGTAAGGAAGATAACGAAATGATTAAGTTTCTAGAAAAAAACAAATGTAGGTGTTAAGCCATAAATAGTTCCTTTTAAAATGCGTAAAGTTTTTTTAATTAGGACCAAATTTTACGTTGCGGTTAGTAAACACAGCGGAAACAAATTAAATATGATAACCTAATCTTACCCATAGATGTAAGTAAATGATACGGTTATGATCGGTACAGGTTGCTGGTTAGATTTTATTGCCGAACAATGTCGTATTCAAAAGAGATTATTACATCAATATTTTCCTAGCATTCGCAAGCAGTCAAGCAAAATAAGTTCGTAAAACTGTTGCTTTGATATTTCTCTGTAGTGCCTTTGTTTTAATAACTGTTTAGTATAAAAGTATTTTTGAGAAAATAAAATATACAGTATCTACGTTATTCATCTTACTTTTATATGCAAATTTTAAAGTTCAGTATCTGATGAATCAGCAAGATTATTGAAGTGCGGCCCTGTAATTTGGCGGAAATAAAAAGTTTTATGCTCTACGTACAAGTTTACACACAATTTTGATTTTATTTAAGATTGTTCGGTACGTCTCGCAAGCAACTAGAAATTTAAATTGATAGTCTTACTAAAAATAGTCATTTAGTGTTATCATGGTCGGCAAGGAACACATGCGACGTTTCGGGTTGCTTTACTTTAACGTGGTTGTCAGCAAATTAAAATTGACAAATCCGTAGTAATTGATTTAATTGGAAAAAGTTTCAGCAAAAAACCATGCATTTGAGCTAATTTATGCTTATTTAGAAAAGGTAATCATTAGAACAATCATCTTTTAAATTCAAATATATTTTAAAATTATTAAAGCATTGATACAAAAAATGTATGAACATTATACAGGGTGTCCCAGATTACATTTCCAGCATGGGGATCTCGCTTATTATAAGAGATACAGGTTTGTTTAAATTAGATGAGTTATTCTTTAGTGTGAAGAAAGTATTGCTTATTGTTGCGGTCTGCGCTATTCTTTATTAGGCCATTGTGACCCGCGGTCCAAAAAGTTTACCGACCCCTGGTCTAGATTGTAAGATATTTTCTGAGTTTGTTCATTCTGATTAAGATGCGAGTATACAACAATTACATTTGTGGTAATTTTATTAGTTTGCTAGTGGCAGCGTGTATCAGTATTGTGTACGCAAATAAGTTTATGGTTAAATAGATAAAACTATGTTTTTACCAATACATTCCAATATAATGTATACTTAGTAAAAATTTGTAATAAAGTAAAATTTCTATGAAAATTATATACGACGAAACATTGCATACATTCCACTTAGAACGGCACCATGAATTTCAGTAATAAAACACTGGGAAGCTAAAATAAGCAAGATTTAATATTATAAGCACTAAAGCAAATGCAAAAGTTTGGGTTACGAACATGAGCAAAGATTTAGGCTGTTTGTGTTTTATGTGAATTTTATCCTTAAAGCTCGTACGGGTTAATAAGAAAGAATACCGATGTACGTGCTGGTAAAGTGTTGTACGAAACACAGATAAAAACTTTATGAAACTTGTTTTCACAAACGTGGTGGCGTTATGAAAGTTAATATTATTTTTGTTTGACTGATAGCTATCTACTACGGAAAATTATATTTCTACAAAGTTTGTTCAATGATGTATATAAGCGCTGTTTAAAAAGCATATAATACTAGAGTCGATTGATTAAAAAAACGGTAAGCTTCTCATATACAGAGTGACAATAATCTCCATGTTTTGTATGGGTAACTTTGTTATTATAAAAGTTACATATTTGGTAAAATAAGCAAAGTTGGGAAGAATTTTAGGACAAATTTAACCTTGCTGTTCCCACGCTATTTGAACAACGCAAACGACCATGTGGGGTAACTAAAATACCCCACAAATTTCTTTAATAAAATTGATGTTTTTGGTATTTTTTTATTAGAAATATGTTTTTAATAAACAATAAAAAGTAAAAGACTAGAATTAAACTTTTATATTGTTCAAGAATGGGGAATAATAAAGAATAACGCTAAACTTAGTTTAGGTTTTTAACTTTTGTACCCCAGGCATAAATTTAACTTTTATGCAAAAATAAACCTAAGATAACAAACACCAGCTGTAGCAAATAACTCGTAGATATATTTTTGAGGATTAGCTAAAAGGACATTTTCCAGAATTGAGTATTTTAGGAAAAAATACTAAAAAACCGTTTGTGGTACTTAAGTTACCCCACGTGGGAACGGGAAGGTTTATTAATTCGATCAACGTCACCTATTTTTATATCAATATCACTTTCATCACTATCATCCTCTAAAAATTTTTGTAATTCGTCATCCGTCAAATATGTTTACGCCATTTTTACAGCTAGTCTAAAGAGTGAATCGTAAATCTAAGTAGAACTGTGCAAAATACGTAGGTACTTCTCGCAAGCGCAGTATATTCAAAGGCTGTGCTCTGTTCTGTATTTTGTAACGTGAACAACCATATGGAGCAACCTAGGTACCCCAGTAAAAATTTCATATTTTTTTTTTGTCAAAATTAGCAAACGATAACCAAAACCAGCTATAGCATATAACTCGTAGAGATGTTTTTGAGGATTAGCTGGAAGGACACTTTTCCGGATTAAGTGTTCTAGAAAAAAATGCGAAAAAACTGCTCTGGGGCACCTAAGTTATCCCACGTGGAAACGAGAAGGTTAATGCAATTTTGACATTGGACCTACACCTTCAACTTTTTTAAATATTTTGAAAAAACTAGAAACAGGCTATTTTTCAATGGTAAATAATTCCCTCGCAATCTATGTAAAAATTAAAATGTGAAATTACTCCAGTAGATATTTGTACGTAAAATAAGAAAACAATATCTAAAATGTCATGGCACACTTGATTTTTGAGATATAAGCCAAACACAACCTTTTAAATGGCAACCATTATGGATTCATGAAAAAGAGATTTTTTCTCGTTTCATTGATGTATGGGTTGTTGGGTCTATCTTTAAAAATAAGCAAGTTATCGCAATAGTTTTGTATTTATTGAGTTTCACCTAAGTGACCATTAGCGCCCCTGCACATGAGCGTCAAGTTGACGCGCGATACATTTCGTGACGCGCGGGTGTTATCGCTGGACCCTGCACAGCGCACACGGCGGCGTCAATTTCTCGCTCGCCGCGGCTCATAGTTCAGTTTGACATGCACCAGCCTATCCTTTGACGCGCGATGTGGCAGATCTCGCGCGTCTATAAATTATCGCGCGTCAGTTCGTACCATCGCGCGTCTATTTACCGCTCGTGTGCAGTCGCCAATATAGTTTAATGTAAAGCCAAGACGCGCGAACATTTATCGCGGGATATCGCGCGTCAACTTGACGCTCGTGTGCAGGGGCGCTTAAAGAAAAACAAAAGATTTAAAAAATTAAACTTCTTAATCAAGCGTTTTATGGAAATGAGCAAAATGCGGAAAGTTTGGCTGTGGTTGTTGATAATTTTCGAGATGCTGTATATTTTTTCTCATTTAACCATGTCTTTATCTTTAACCGGTTTAACAATGCATGCTTATTGTGCACGCCCGTTATAGCTACGCCTATAAATTAATTAATCAGTCAAAACACTTTATTTTAAGCGCGTTGATGTGTTTAACTGGTAGCTTAAGGCAGTTTTTCACAGGAAAATGAAGAGATGCGAAAGATAAATTTTGGAACTTACACATACAAATTTTAAAAATATAGATTTTTACGATAATAATCCAGATTTAAGAGATACGATACTTTTTCCTCAGATTTGAGGCGCTTTTAGTAAAAAAGCTTTTTATCCTATCGATTTAGCGCTTGTAAGCCAGAGATTACTTGATATTTCCAAGATTTTAGCAGGTTTTTCATTTTTAAATCTTGTAAATATTTTAAGATAAAATATTTTTTCCGGGTGTTTTTTAAATTTTCTCCTAACTATCGTAATTTCTAAAAAAATATATAAACTACTTTACGAATTTGATATCGGCTACTTATAATATTTACATGCAGTTTTAATATTATGAGTCTTTGTTTAAATATTTTGCAGCCTTCGAAATAATTTCAGCATGGATTTCATGCTTATGAGACATGTCACAGCTGGTTTTAATGAAATGACGCAAGCCAAGTTAGTGCAGGGTACAAAAATTTTTAATTAAAAATAACCGTTATTTTTTACTTTTATGGGGAATGTGTCAAATATTAAGGAGACAAAATACTTGACAGTTTTTATGCCCTGATACCATTTATGTTGGGGATGTAAAGGATCTCGACACGCAGCAGTTGATGAAACGCTAAAAAATGCAAAAAGGGCAATTTAATATCACAATATTTATGCCAGACTCATTTTCCTTAAAAAAATTAATGAAACGACAAGCTTCATAGTGTATAGTTATTACTTTTTTACAAGCCCTTTAGTTTCATTTTAATATTAATAACAAGTCGAGAGAAAAAGTAAGATATAATAATATTTATGAGTTTTAAAATATGTACAGGTTTAAATTAACCCAAGAATCGATCGAAATTACATATTCTTATTTTCATCTACCGATGAATTTTTTAATTTTATTATTGAAAACTGGATATATCTAATTAAACAGCTAACTTAACGTTTCGTGTCAGATTTTCATGTAAATATAGTTGGTTTGTGTATAGAACGTAGAAACTGCTGGAAAATGAATAAAAATTCTCCTTTATCACGTTGTGTTCAGTGCTATCATGCACAAAATGTTTATTTATTGCTTCAATTTATGTGCACATTTCAGTGATTTCGGTGAATTCGCAGATTTGCTTGAAATAAACGCACTATTCAACAAAGCATTCTAGCTTAATAAATAAACTGCAGTTATTTCAATTAAACGAACGAGGTAGATATGTTGACTTAGTATGAAACATGACTGCATGTGATTTTTTTTTTTTTTTGCTGAACAGAGGAAATTAGTTTATCGGTGTTTTTAGAAAAATGTTTGCTTTTTCTAAAGTTTTGTAATTTTTACCTGGATAATCTAACAGACGTGTGATGTCCATATTAGATAACATTTTAATGGCAATTTTTGGTTGCTTTAACATAACATTATTCCACCATACATGCAAACTTTGCGTATGTAAACTAGGTCCTTAGTGTGAGGTAGAAATTACTAAAAGTTGGCCTAATAGTAAGCTACTATGAAACAAAAATAGCTTACATTTTGAACTCATGCAATGCTTGTCAGTTGGTGTCAGTCACAATCCTGCCAACCGCTGGGATACTGACAAACGAGCAATTTTTCTGACAATAAAGTACTGTTACTAACAAAAAGAGTAATTTTACTGACCAAAAGAGTAATTTTATTGACCTAAGAGTAATTTTAGTGACCAATAAGTAATTTAACTGATCAAAAGAGTACTTTTTCTGACAAATAAGTACACTTACTAACAAAAATAATTATTTACGGACTAAACGAGTAATTTTACTTACCTAAAAGTAATTTTACTGACCAACAGAATAATTTTACTGATCAAAAGAGTGATTATACTGACCAACAAAGTAACTTTATTGACCAGCATAGTAATTTTACTAGCTTCAATTTTTTTATTTTTGCAATAAGAGTACAGTTACTAACAAAAAGAGTAATTTTACTGACCAAAAGAGTAATTTTGCTGACCTAAGAGTAATTTTAGTGACCAATAAGTAATTTAACTGATCAAAAGAGTACTTTTTCTGACAAATAAGTACACTTACTAACAAAAATAGTTATTTTACGGACTAAACGAGTAATTTTACTTACCTAACCTAAAAGTAATTTTACTGACCTAAAGAGTAATTTTACTAAACAATAAGTATTTAACTGATCAGAAGAGTATTATTTCTGAAAAATAAGTACACTTAATAACAAAAAGAGTAATTTTACTGACCAACAGAATAATTTTACTGATCAAAAGAGTGATTATACTGACCAATAAAGTAACTTTATTGACCAGCATAGTAATTTTACTAGTTTAAATTTTTTTATGTTTGCAATAAGAGTACAGTTTCTAACAAAAATAGTAATTTTACTTATTAAAAGAGTACTTCTTCTGACAAATAAATACACTTAATAACAAACCGAGTAATTTTACTAACCAACAGAGCAATTTTACTGATCGAAAGAATGATTATAGTGACCAACAAAGTAACTTTGCTGACCAATAGAGTACTAGCAAAAAAAATTTTTTTTTTTTTAGACAATATCAGTACCTACCTACAACTACTAACAAAAAGTGTAATTTTACTGACCTAAAGAGCAGCGACTGAAAACGAGAACGTTAAACGAAATTAACCGAAATTTTTTTAAGAACGAAAACGAAACCGAAAACGAAATTATTATTTCTCGTTCAAGAACGAAAACGAAATAAATATTTTCCAAAACCGGTTTTAACCAGTTTTGTCACTATTTCAATTTTATTTGTTAAACACAAACGCGAATTTACCGTCTATGCTGGGGAGACTCCACGACGCAGTAAAAAATCTCTTAAAATAAGTGAGCTTCACTTTTCTCCATACATTTACATAAATATGTATTAACAACTTTATTGTTTATACTTGCAATTTCGTGTAACACAATTTACGGTACAGATATTCTCTATTTCTAATTTGTTTTTTTAGATCTTCAATATAGAATACACACTTGATTGGATATATATTATCAATGTGTATGTTTTATTAGCGTTTAGACATAATAATAGTAAAATTTATTCTTACTTCGAAAAGAATTAATGTAAAAGATTTATTGGAAGATGTTGCTAGTAAGATTGAACGGAATGTGAAAATGTAGGTATATTGTATGGTATGTACAAACTATTAAGTTAAAGTATATTTCAAGTTAACATAAGTTGTTTTTCAAATATCTTTTTTATTTATAACATTTTGTGAATTATCCACTTGAATGAATTTTTTTGTCTTTTTAAATAATTACAGCAGGATCTAATTTAATTCAAATGCATAGATTTGTAGTACTAAAACAAATTTAAAGCAGCACTTGCTATATTTTTATATTTTGAGATAAAGATCGTGTGTCTAATTTAACCTAATTACGTTGTGTTTTTGCACCTTACGGGTGTTAAACTAAATAAAATGGTTAAATGTTATTGTGTTTAACGATTTGGTAAATTTAATATATCGGCGGTTTGCCAGTCTAAAATAAATTGTCCGTGAGCATCAAAACCCATCGCCATCGTTTATATTTTAGTGGAGACGTAAACATAAATATTGTTATTGTATTTATAGAGGGTTTTGGTGACTAGAAAAAAAAATTAAAGTCTTCGATTTTTTGACGCCAAAAAAAATTGTAAAACCGGTTTTAACCGTTATTATTTCGGTTTACGAAAACGAAAAAGGATTTTTTTCGGTTAGAACGAAAAGAACGAAAACGATATATTTCGTTTACGTTCCGAACAGAAACGAACTAAATTTTTGTCGTTTTTAGTCCCTGCTAAAGAGTAGCTTTACTGACCAATAAATGAATCTTAGTGACTATATTAAATAAAGTAAAAAACTGACACATTTTTATTTAATAACTAACGGTTTTTGTTATTTTTTATTGACCGAAAATAAATTACAGTACAGCTCATAGTAAATAAAATACTGACAGAACACATTTTTCCTATTTTTATTTGAATTTTCCATAATAATGATTTCGTTATTGTGATTACACTGCATAACATGCACTTAATTTAATGTTTAACTTCGTTAAATTTTAATTTGTCAACTGTGAAATTGTATTAAAACAAACTAACAACGTATGTAAAACACGATTGTTGGGCGTGTTTCAGTTGTTTGTGTTGAACTGTACGAATGTTGCTGGAGACAATAAATTTATACAATAGGTTATCCGGTCATTCAACACAATTCTGTGACCCCTTAGTTAAATTGCTCTTCCTTTCCACGTTGCCAAATTAGATATAAATACCGTGTTGTGTATAAATATCGTTATCTGCTTGGTAGAGATTTTGAGTAAATATTTTTTTACCGAATAATGGCTTGTATCGAAGTTCGTGTGATTCCCAGGGCAGCCCTCATTCATGACGGTAGATATTGACACTTACTCTAAGTAAACTTTTGTATTTAGTTTTTGATAAAGTGCAGGAAATGATTTTTTGTGTACATAAAAGTTTCTTGCTTCAAGGTAGATCAAATCGATTTAAAGTTTAACTTCAAATTTAAGCTCATATATACTGAAAAACGTCGACTAGTAATATTGGTTTTTAAATGTACCTATGTAGCTTTAGTTAAAATCACTTGTGTATCAGAAAACTCTTTTTAAAGATTATCTAAACCAGTTTTGAGACTCCTCTTTACACCATTGTTGTAAGTAAAATGTTCGCACATAAAAGTACCCACAAAATCGTTTAATTATAATTTTTTATATACCTTTTTGGTTATACATTCTGAAAAGCATGCAGAAAACCTAATATTATTAAAAATGGTGATAAGATTTGTATAAAATTTTTATTTACATATATCAGAAAGACGTTGATGAACATTTTTAAAATGGTTTTATTTCGTTTTTCAAAAGAACAAGGATTAAACCATGAATTGAAACAGATTAACATGAAAACAAAAATTATCTGAGAGCAAAAAGCACATCACACTTAAGAAGTATAGGGTGGATCATTAAAATAGATCCATATATTTCGGAGTGGTTATCCAGAGTAATGGACGGATGGACAAGTTAATAAGTGAAAGTACAGAAAAAGTTCGTGGAATATTTCAAAGCTCAAGAACAACATTTTTCGGAAACAAAGAAATCCCAAAAAGACTAACAGCAGAAGTGATAAATCCAAAGCTTTTGTACGAATGTAAAACGTGTACAATTTCAACAGTAAACGCGTAGATTCAGCGGAAACGGGATTTATAATAGAAAACGAATAAAAATAAAATCAGTAATGAAATATGTAGCAAGCAGATACAGATGACAGAAGATAAAACAGAAACATAAGATTGATAATTAGATTGGTTGGGTCACATTTATAGAATAAAAGAAGAACGGTTAACCAGAAAAGTGTATGAAGAAAGGGGACAAGAAAAACCAAAGAAGGCAGATTAGGAAAACCTGGAACGAAAACTCTAGAAAAGCTGGTGGCTATAAAAAAAAATCTGATACAAAGATAAAAAAGTTAGCACAGGACAGAAAACAAAAATCAACAAAACTGCACAGTCATACACTTAAACAGTAGAATGACTAAGAACTTAATAAAAACAAATATTCTGATTTGCAGTCTGCAAGTCAAATAGTGTATGTTTTTTAAACATTTAACACTTTCTTGCAACAGTTCTATAAAATGTAAAAACTGTAAAGGCGTAATGAAATATTTTATATTTATCCTGTAAGATAATTAAAACGTACCTACACGTTTCAGGTGGAAATAATCAAAAAAGCAACTTCGTTTAAGTATTTTCTGTTTACGTGGTCTGTCCCAAACGTAATGAGAATGATTTAAAAATATTTTTTTTATTGGACGTACATGCTACTACACTTTATCCCCTTTAAAATAGACTCTTTGTGATTGAATACAGCGATTCCAGCGTAGCTACCACTCTTCATAACAGTGGAGGAAGTCTTTGCTTGAGATGTTGCTTAAAACCCTCGTCGCAGCTGTTTTCAACTGTCCCAAAATGGTGTCTTTTTAGGTGGATTTTAAGCTTGGGGAATAAAAAAAATCGCACGAAGCCAAGTCAGGGCTGTACGGTGGCTGGAGAAGCGTCGTAATATTATTTTGTGCCAGCGATTGATGTGTGACTTGCTTGACCAGCTTCGCACAAATTTTTCTCATGTGCAGATTTTCAGTAATGATTCGGTGGACGTCCGTTATAGGTAGTCCTACCTCCTCTGCAATTAATCGCACATTCAAACGTAGGTCCCTATCCAGAAAAACCTTCACACGAGCCACATTGTTCTCAGTTCTCAGTCCTCAACGCTTTCCCTTTCGTTCTTGAACGCCTTGTGCCACCTGAAGGTTTGGGATGAAGACAAAATGGCATCCCCATAAGCTGTTCTCAACAACTGTAACGTTACGGAACAACATTTTCCGAGTATCACGCAGAACTTGATCGCTTAGCGCTGCTCCAGACTGCTCTGCATTTTCGCCTCTGACAAGACACAAAAACCACTACGCACTTTGCTAACGTTTCAAGTTTCAACTCGTAAAAAAGCGCAGACTCAACTGAGTATGGCCTAACTGTATAGCTGGGTTCCCCCTACACCCGCCCCAACCGCCACATTTCTTTCCTGGTCCTTCTAAGCTGCGTATTAAAATCATTTTCATTACTTTTGGGACAGACCACGTATATCAATACTTTGTTTTTTTTTATAATACCTACCTAGATATACATGACTAATTATACAGGATGGCCTAGATACCATTAACAGGTCCATTATTTTTTTTTCCAAAAAAGTAGTTTTAGGATACCCTATCTATTATTCAATTCAAATCTAACAGGTGTTACTAAACTTTTTTTAAACGGCACTGATATGGCTGTTAGTCAAAATTCAAGCATTTATTTTCTTTTTATGTTTGGCACTTAAACAATGTAATTGTTCGAAAAAAAAAACATTTAAATGGTACCATGGTTGCTCATGAAAAAAAGTACTCCTATTTCAATTATTCCACGGGAATGTAGTAAAAATAAGCACTTGGTGTTAGTAGTAAATCTCAAGGTGCAAAACATTTTTTTTGTTTTTACTAAGATTACACCGATTAATCGGTATATATTTGGCAATCGGCCGAATAAGCTCCTGTGCCCACTAATTATTGGTATAACCGATTAATAGGTTGTTATTAAATTAAATTGTGCTATTAAACTGAATCATAAACACGTTTTATTTTTAATTTTTTTGTGTCTAGCTGCTGATGTGGCTATTTCGTTGATACAAAAAACAACAAGAATTAAAATTTTAGTAAAAGTAGATTTTTTAACTGCCACAAATAAAAAAAAAATCCTGAAATATTAAAACCTAAATTATGTAACTATCACTATTTTTGATAAATAAATGTCTTCAAATTTTATTGCTCCTAAATTACAATGTATGACTATAACAGTCTCTCGATTTTTAAGCAACATCCTTATTATTGCACGGTAAGTTTCAAACTATTTTTGTAATTGTCAGGGGTTTGGAGCAGTCAATTTTTTTAATTGCTCCGCTCCAGCTCCGCTCCAAGCTTTAAATGTTGATAGAATGTTTAAAATAAGTTTTTTAATCAAAGCTTTGTATATTTAAAAACAAACCTTTAATTTTTATCGGATATGTGCAAATGGGTCAAAAATTACAATATTTGACCCTAGCAAACAAGTTAAGTTAAATTAATGTTTGTAAGAACAAACTATTGATCTTCAAATGTTAAAAAAAGAAGGAAAAAAAGTAGTTTATTAAAAAATCTTACATAATAAACTGTAGCAGTGGAGCAATCATAATTATTTGCTCCGGACAAAAACTCACTGCTCCACTGCTCCACTGCTCCTTGCTCCAGTTCCATGCTCCGCTCCAAACCCCTGGTAATTATATCATAAAGTTGAACATAATTTGAAGAAACTAACTAAAATCAAAGTTGAGTCACAATAAAACACTTGGGCGCTTAAATTACACAATCTAAAGATCGTACAGGGTAGGATTCAAAAGTAATTAGCCTTTGTTCAAAAAGACAATTTAATTTAGCAAATCGGTACAACTAGGTAATACTCTTCAAAATAGGCACGTCCTGTATCAATACACTTTTGTAGGCGGCTTTTCCATGATTTGAAGGCGTCCACGTAGGCCTGTTCCGGGATGGCTGCAAGGGCTGCCTTGACATTTGCAAGGATGTCCTCGATCGAGTCAAAGCGTTTTCCTTTCAGCGCTGATTTTAAGCGCTGAAACAAGAAGAAGTTAGGAGGCGACACGTCTGGACTATAGGGAGGCTGGGGGACCACCGGAACGTTCACCCGGGCCAGGTAGGCGCTCACGATGAAGGCGGTGTGGCTGGGCGCATTATCGTGGTGAAGCTTCCAGCTGTCTTTGATGTCTCTTCGCTTGCGCGCGACGCTTATTTTCAGCCTTTTCGGGACTTCCAAGTAGTAAGCAGTATTCATGGTCTGTCCGGGCGGGACAAACTCGTAGTGGACGATCCCCTTTACTCCGAAAAAGGCGATGAGCATGGTCTTCGTCTTCTTGTATCGCACTATCGTACAGGGGTTCCCGTCAAGGCTGACCTACCACTCCGAAAGCTCGGAGGCAACCCAGCTACGTTGCATTGTGTAGCCAACACCCACCATCACCGTCGCTGGCAATTGGAGTGCGCGGCGAGGTACGCTCGCGTCAGAATAAAATGAGGCTCATTACTTTTGAATCCTACCTTGTATGTGACAGGTAATAATCGACCTATTAATTCGTAATCGGCAGATATGCTTAGGCCAACTGATCGGTAATCCGCCAATTTGCTTATCCGTTCATCCCTAGTTTTAACAATCTGTATACTTTACGTTTAAAGAGATCCTTATACACTGCACGCTGATCTCAGATACTCTGTTTATGTATATTCGAAAATTGTTCATAATAAAATAATAGTGCTAGTTTTAGTCACTCTATTAATTTTCCTCTTGTGAAAATATCCGTGAAAAAACAAATCTAAAAGACAAATGTAAATAATCAAAAAATTATATCAGATCGTTAACGCGGTCGAACGCCCTTATTTCTAGACTCATATTTTACTTGGCAAAACCATCAAGTAAACAACACAGAAAATTGAATTACTCAGTCGGTCCATCATTTACTGTGCTGGTAATGATATACGCTCGACTAATCTGATATACAATATACTAAATTGTTTCGCCAAACTTTGCTACACCATATTAATGGTCGCGAGCCACATAATTGTGGCGCACTATCTTAATAAGTTGGTCACATACTTAATTACATCTGATATCATGCAACCAACAAGACAACTGCATGTAGTGCGGCCTTTGTGTAATCAGCGGGACAATTTATGTGCGTTGATAAATGCACAGATCACTAACTTCAAGCAAGGCGTGGCTAGCTCTTGTTTCGTAACTCAGCATTATATTTAGCATGTGATGTTCAGGCTGCGGTAATAGTGCACTTTCGGTACATGTAAAGCGTGTTTATTTGCCATTAAGTCGCCCGGTGCGTTTCCTTAATTGTGTTCCGTCTGTTACTTTGGAAAGAACGGCGGAAATTTCATTTTGGCTGGCATTACACTCGGCGTTGAAGCGTTATTGTGAAAAAGTGGAAGTATAAAATTGGCCAATAAAAGAAGGAAATCAACACGTAAATAGCAGAATATAGATACTGCCAAATATGACTGAAATTATTTTTTTATACATTTAAAAAAAATCAAGAGGATACTGCATGGCAACTTAAAAAAAAAACGTTTCAAGTTCTATAGTTTTGTATTATTCCCTTAAATAGGATATGCTTTTAATCAGGGTGGATAAAAATCATGATTTTTAAAAAAAAATCAAAAAAATCGATTTATTTGATTTAAATCAGATTTTTTTTATTTAAATCAGATTTTTTTGATTTAAATTAAATGTACCATATTATCAAATCTAGTGACATATTCACATGCTATTTCTGTTTTGTGCTAATATATTTAATAACCAATATATTAAATTCATTGGAGAATTTTTGTCAAAATGAAAAATTAAATATAATGATTAAGAATTTTGAAAAAATCAGTGTTAAATGGTGATGTTTAATTAATTATATACAGGGTGTCATTAGTGCGGGATCGGTCGATTGTGGCTAAACGGCTTGAGATATGAAGTTGATTCAAATGCTATTTTATACAGTTTTTTTTTAAACACACAAAAAAAATATTTTCAAATATACAGGGTGAGTCACCTTTCTGGAACTAATAGCAACTTTTATATTTCAAATACAACACCCAATTTTTTATTTAATATTTTTGACCGCCTTAATTTTAGCTTTGCATCAATATAAAATACTACAGGTTTTTATACGGCGTTGTAAAAAAAAATAATTTTCTAAATTATTCAAGGTTTTAAGTCTTTATTTAAAAAGTTCTCCTGAAGTTATTTTGAAGTACAGAGTTGTAATTTGGTATGGACATGCAGAAAAAATTTCTCTGTTCCCCCGATATGAAAAAATTTGAATCACACATACAGGGGTGTTTATAAATAGGTCGCAACTTCCATGATTTTCAGAAGCTCGTAACTCGATTTTTTCAAATGCAAACCCCTGTATTTTTTTATGTCATCGAATTCGTCTTTAAAAGAGCTTCATATTTTGTGTAGTATGTCCTATACCCAAAACTCGTACTTTTCGAGATATTCGACATTTTTCTTCAAATCGTTATTGAAGCAATAGAGTGCCGTGGAAATTGAAAAAACTGTCTGTTCACTTCGCTAACGTCAAAAACTTGCATTTATTTGTTGAATTATTGCATTTCCGCAATGAATATTACTTTGCAAGAGCAAATTGATATGGTTTATTCACCATTTCGTGTATTTAATTACTAATATGTAGTAATTCAATTTTGTTTTATTATAAATATTATATTGTACTCATATAATCTGTGATTTAAATTGATAATTTTTTTTAAAAATCACTTGATTTAAATCAATGATTTTTTTTTTAAAATCACTTGATTTAAATCATGATTTAAATCGTGATTTAAATCAATTGATTTAAATCTGCTCAACCCTGCTTTTAATACACAGGGAGATGTTGCCTAATGCGCACCTGTCAATTAAATCGTACGTTTTTGCTAATGAATGTAAAGTAATAAAAATATTAATAAAGGAACAATAAGCAATACCGACAAAAATACATATATGTTTATTAAAGTAATTTATTTATGTTTTTAGGGGGTGTAATTTTCAACCAATTTATGTGGCTGATTACAATCTTATCCTTAAGTTTGTATTTTAATGTAACTGAAAAATAAGGTTTACTGTAAAGTATTTTACAATAATTGTATAAAGACAAACTAATAAAAACTGTCAATACAGTTTTTGCTTTGGCCAGGAGTTAAATTTTTCAAAAACTTTCACAATGTTAAGGAAGAGCTTGCCGAAAGATTGAGCCTCATATAATTTAAATATAAGTAACCCGAGTAAACCCCAAAACCAATATTAAAATTTCCAATAACCGCAAAAACCTAAATAGAAATAATTCCTTTTGCTCCCTTTCAGAGCATAGGGCGTCTAAAAAGCTCTTCCATTTTCGTTTAATTTTGGCCAGATTGTTCACTTCTCTCCACGGTTTTCCTGCTGTTTTTATTTTTTCGTCAGTTATTCTTCTCCACGTATTGGCTGGCCTTCCTCTGCTTCTTTTTCCTGTGGCTGTCCATCTCAGGGCTTCCTTGCTAATATCTCCATCCTCCTTTACTTAATGTATGTTCTATCTATTCCCATTTTCGTTTTTTTATGTCAAATCTTATTGGAGTTTGTTTGGGTCCAGCCCATCACTCTGTATTTGTTATTATATTTGGCCAATATATTTTTAGAATCTGTCTTAAAACATCTCACATCTATTAACAGTAGCTTATATGTGTCGCTCTCCGTCTTCTTCTGTGCCTCCTTTCTTGCTTCGGATGCTTCCTAAATAGCATAATTTATCTACATGTCGTATTTCTTGTTCATTCTATTCCTATTCCTATTTTCTTAGTCTTATTCTTTATTTTGTGATAGTCTAATTTCTCAGGTTGTTCTACAAGTTTTGCTTACATTTTCTTCCTGCCTTTAATATTTTTGATGATTAGACAAATATCATCCAAAAATTCTAGTTACATATTTAGGTAGTTTAATTCAATTTAATTTCTTCTGTCAATTGTACAAATATTGTGTAGTATATGGTCCCAGCATAGTGAGGATAGTATAGAACTTTGTTTTTCGTTTTTTTTTATTCTGGAACTTTCTGTTTATATAATTACAATTATTATAAAAGTTAAATCGATATTTTTATAAAATGTACTCTAATCGTACCTCCACAAGGTTTTTTTTTAAGATAACTGTATGAGTTCATAAAACTTGAAGAGGAATGCTGAAAAACAAGACAAAATCTGTTGTTTTTATAACTGTGACATATTGTGAAAATATAAATAAGTGTTTTATTGGTTCGGAAATATATTTTCATTTGTTATTAATAACACATGTTGCGTTACTTAATAGTACTAAACGTTGTTTAACAACGGATACTTTTTTTGATTTGTTAGAAATTTAACATTTATTAGAAAATAATAACTTTTTTTAAATCCACGTTTTCTTATTTTCATACGCATATATTCCGCTTTTAAAAAAGGTACGATTTGAAGCAATGGTTCTTTAAATTGAACCTTTTACCCTACGTTTTGAAAAACTAATTGGTTATTGGCAAAAGATTAAATATGTATGAGTAGGTGCCCTTAACAACAAATTGCAATTTGCAATAATAACTTCTTTGCAAATGGGAATCAAATGAAAAGCAACATAAAATATCTAAAGTAGGTACTTTGTGCTTTAGTTCTGAAACGGAACACTTTTGCTGTCTGTATAAACCTATTTTATCATATCATATCATAAATCAACTTGCACCAAGCAATAAACTTTTTGCAAACGACATTTCAATGGTGCTTTTGAGAGAAGAAATTAATATTTGTTATTTTATAACCGATGAGGTGAAATTAAACAGTACGAATCAGTTATCGACATACGTTTTCCCCTTAATTTACGATAAATTTAGCCATTAACTAAGTCTTATTCCTAAGTATTGGATCTTTTTGTCACTCAATGAAAGTAAATTAATTCAATTTTAAAAAATGCTAAATATTTTTGTTAGTATGTCGTAGATTATTTCATATAGAGTTGGAAATAGAATATTAGGCACACAACTTCCTCTTAAATTGAGAATATTATCCTTACCAATATGTTCAAAAAATCAAGAAACGCTGTGCAAAGGTTAATAAAACCTTTGTCGGTAAATTTTGCAATGTGCCTAATAATTAATACAATTTTTTTATGCACAATATAGTGATATAACTTGAAAAATTTTCGAAATCGGGCGATTTCGCTAGATTTAAACCAAGTAGCAATAAACATACCTACAGTAATGGCCTGTAGACAATAGTATTCCATTTTCATAATGAATTGAAGTACCTAAATAAAGTAATATTTATGAATAGTTGTTGACAAAGTTCTTCAGTATAAATTTACAAACAAACAGCACGAAATGATAAAAACAAAAAGGCTGAAATTAGTTCAGTTAGTTAAACTAGTGATAAACAGATACAAACCTTTAGTAAAACGTAAACCAACAACATAATAAGCTCTAAAGCTCTGAAGCATAAATTGTGTAGTATAATTACGTTTAGCTGATGGCAAATTGTTTTAAAATATAAACTATTAATGTATTTGTTTGTCGTTCTTCGGTAAATAGTTGCAGCAACTAAAAATAAATTGGGTGCAGAAATAAGCGGACACATTATTATCGTTAAATGAAACGCGACGAATAAACAGATGCGTGGGTGGCTGTCAAAATTGACCGTTTAAATAAACAAATGTGGCAGATTTGTGTACAGTAGCTGTTTTTGATTGGATGTTGGCTGGCACCAGAACTGAAGGGAAATAAATACATACCGCGTAAGAATTTCCTTTCTAAAATTTACTGTTTCTTGTTCTCTAAACTCGAGATAGTAGTAAAATGCCTCATGCAGACTGCTAAAACAACGAAAAGTGTTGAAACTTTCCGCTGGACCAACTTCCTGATTGCGTTTGTTTTCCGCAAAGACGACGAAAAAGCCCTAAAAGAACAAAAGAATGCCATGTTACCAAGAATTGTTTTTGCGATTGTTCTAAAACGGATACCTTTAATCTAACTTGTAAAGAGTTTGGTGTTTTACTGATGGTTAGACTAAGAAAATCTAGGAAAGAAAATTCTTAGATACTTACTAAAACTTTTGCGATTTATCTTACAAAACATATAATAATAAAAAAGGGAAAGGAATTATCAAAGTTTTTTTTTTCTTGTAATTTATTGCTAGTGGTAATATTTAATCGTACTTTAAGCTGTAACAAATCATGGCTTTATAGAGATTTTTGTTAAGTGCAGAAGCAAGTTATAAAAAATAACGTACAATTCACATATAGTAATCATGTAGGCCTAATAATTATTTTGATTGCTGATTTCCGTTTAGTTTACTGGTTGAATTACTTTTCTTTACATGAAATATCTGCATAGCTTTAAAGCAAGAAAATGTGTAAATCGAGGTAAAATTAATTTAATATCAACTTTCAGTTGTACCTAAAATTAAAAAAATATTACAATTAGAAGGGGAAAAAATCTATGCTACTCAAAGAACACATGGTCTCTGATCAGATCCCTTAAGTACACTTTTAACCCATTATTTTGCTAGACCCTTTAAAAATGATTGGAATTACAGAATTTTTGAGAACTGTAACATGTTTATTCTGTCTTGTATGCAATAAGGTTAAATTATTTAATTTTGTCGAGGTTTGGTACAGGGAACTTTTACTTAAAGGACAGATTTAGCTCCTAAGTTGGTTTTAATTCTCAGTTAGCGCTTTCCGAGAATTTATAAAAGTTTGCTAACTTCTGTTGCTTTTATATTGTTTCAAATCGTCTTTTTAGAAAGGGCCTAGAAGGATTAAATAAGCCAGCGGCCCTTGAACCAAACTTCAAATGAGTTATGTTTTTATGTAGGTATCTTAAAATAAAAAATATTCACAATAAATTTTGCACCTCCTTCTCCTGGTAATCGAAAAAGGCTGTTTTTTCGTTTAAATTTTATTTTTGCCCCGAGTCATCGAATAATTTTATTTTTGAGTTTGACTCAAATTTCAAATTTTTAGTAAATAGTTACAATTTAAAATGCGTTTGTAACCTATTTTGTTTATAGGTATGAGTACGGCGCTTACGTACAGTGAGACCCATTTTATAGCGGATCACCCCTATAAAAAGTTTATTTATGGTCAGATTTTTATGTTTTTTTTTAAACGATAAGGCATCCTAAACTGTACTATGGTATCCTATTTTAAAATTCAGTTTACACTCACAAGGCTTAATATGTTTTTTTTTTCGATATCAAAATTGGTAAAATATGTTTAACGATTTTTTAATTTTAAATAGAACACTGTATATTTTTGGATTCCTCTTTAAATGAACTTTAAACAATGTAGAGGTTATATGGGCCTAAAGCTAACCGTTTTTGTGAAATTTACATTTTTATGAAAATTTTGATTGACTTTTAACATTTAAAAACTTTGAAATGCAGTAATAATTCGTTTAAAAGTTACACCTCGCACTAGCTACATTTTTAATGTATTTTACAGAGCGTTTTTTACTCTAGGTCAAACTATTAAAACTTTTAACATCGATACTCATATTTCAAGTAGGCCATGAAAGTAATTTAACCCTGGAGTGGTGGCGCCCTTTTGCATTTCACGAGTGGGTCTGATAGACGCACTATTAACAACAATGCAATTAATTACCAACCATATGAAATTTGTGAGTGTTCCTGTTGCCCAGGTATATTTTTTATAAATAGATTTTTTTTTTAAAGCTGTCACATAATTTTGTTATAAGAAATTCAAAAAATACCAATGTGTCCTTACAATGGAAGAAATATTACCTATGTAAACTAAAATTATAAATTTATTTGATGAATGATATAAATACCAAAAAAAAAAATTTTTTTTTCTTTATACAACACATTATGAGACATTATTAACAAGTTTCTGGTAGTGTCACACATGCAGGGCAGCAAAATTCTGCATTCTTCAGACATAATTTTTTTTTATACATTTTTCAAAAGTAATTTCCGATGAAGCTGGAAATTCGTGTTTTTTTTTCTAATAGTGGTAAATTCTCGGTATCGCTTTCTCCTTCTTGCCCTATGTCTGTATCAGTCAAACGTGCCTCAACATTATCTTCTTCCCCTTTGGATTCTTCGTCGTCAAATTGTTCGTCAGCTTCAATGTCTACTTCTTCTAATAAACGCAATAATCGGGCCTGTTCATCTTCGTAACTCTTGCTTCTGTGATTAACATTCATTTATAATTCAATTCACTGAAAATGGTACACTTGTTACTTACCAAAAGCGATAAAAACAGGCCTATTCGTGGAATATTGAACTTGATATAAACGTTCGCTTAGTGGTGGCGCCGGGTCTGACATACCCAAAGGCTTCAAAAAGTTTGAAAAAAAACAATTTGCACTGTTCTTTCTGCACTAATCGCTAATATAGTGAATTTTAGGAAGGTACTGAAAGGCGGTAAAGTGTACTTCCACCCCTCCTCTTTCTACACAAAATCTTGTGACGCTCGAGTCTGAGAGACTCGGCGCCACCGCTGCAGGGTTAAAAAAACTGAAATAAAAAACAAGAAAGTTATCATTTTACCTTAACCCTATGATTTTTTGTTTGACATAGTGTAAAAGACGCCCTTATAATATTTTTAAAATGAAGCCAGTGCGAATTAACAGTTAATCTATTATCTCTATTATTTATTTCAAGGGCTGCTGGTCTATCATATCCTGCTAGGCCCTTTATTATTTACCTCTGTTGAGCAACAAATGCAGTATACATTTGAACAACAAATGTAGTACCTATACATTTGAGCAACAAATGTAGTATACATTTATATTAAACGGTTTATCTAGACACGTCTGTGCTAACGAAGTTAATTTCATTCATAACAACAAGATGACCTTACAGCGACTGAGAAAGCCCGTGATATTAAATTTAAGAACACTTGCGAATTTCACTTTATGAAATGAAATCCGGTTTAAACTTAAGCAGCATGATAATTAGATCTCGTCAAAGTTGTATGACTGAAATACGGCGTATATTGTAACGACTATCGTAAACAGACATAAGTACGACCTCGCATGATGCAGTTAAGGCATTAAGATATCTTAGAACTTCCGTAGCCTGTTTGTTACACAAACTTATATCTAGAAGCGATCTGGAACTTCAGAATTTGCTCGGTTTACGATCAAATGGTACGTTTTATTGTTTCTTTATAACATTTGGCAGACAGCAGTTGGATATTTGCTAGTAACGCGAACATCTTATTTTATTTGAGTTTTATGACGTAGCATGATTTCCATACATAAATTTTCTGCACTTGGCGTTCCCAAATTTAAATGGTTAAGAGCGATGCCATATTCTGCAGTTTTGGTTGTACTGCAGCCAGCGATTTATCAACTTTATCGTTAGTTGCGTTTACAAAACATTTATGGGTGTGTTGGTGCTTTATTGAAAATGAATAGTTGTTCTAAAACTATCACTGCGGAGATCGTAATTGACCATTACAATGATAAATTTTGTGTTTTAATGTCTGGATGGCAGGAGTGATCAATTACGCCCGACATTGTATGTGGAATTGCGCCCCTAAACAGTTAAAAACGACCGTTATCTTGCAACTTCTCCCATCCTGCATTTGTACCTTTGTAGATAACAATAAATTCTGTAGTTCGAAGAAGTCATCTTATATATACTTTATGGAAAATGTATTATCACTATAGAATCCTTTAATAACCGTCTGACAAATGACCTATGCTGATAATATATTTTTCGCTTGATTTCTTGCCAACTGAATCAATACACGAAGATCAAATAAACAAATGGAAACAATCCAAAATCAGTATTTTAATTTACTTGCAAATACAATTATTATAAATCAGGGACTAAAAACGAAAAAAAATCCGTTCGTTTCTGTTCGGAACGAAAACGAAATATATCGTTTTCGTTCTTTTCGTTCTAACCGAAAAAATTCTTTTTTCGTTTTCGTGAACCGAAATAATAATGGTTAAAACCGGTTTTACATTTTTTTTTTGTCGTCAAAAAATCAATTTTTTTCTAGTCACCACAACCCTCTATAAATACAATAACAATATTTGCGTCTCAACTAAAATATAAACGATGACGATGGGGTTTGATGCTCACGGACAGCATATTTTAGATTGGCGAACCATCGCCATATTAAATTTACCAAATCATTAAACACCTTAACATTTAACCATTTTGTTAAGTTTAACACCCGTAAGGTGCAAAAACACAACGTGATTAGGTTAAATTAGACACACGATCTTTATCTAAAAATATGAAAATATAGCAAGTGCTATTCTAAATTTGTTTTAGTACTAAAAATCTATGCATTTGAATTATAAATAAGATCCTGCTGTAATTATTTAAAAAGACAAAAAAATGAATTCAAGTGGATAATTTACTAAATGTAACAAATAAAAAAGATATTAAAAAAACTTATATTAACTTGAAGTAGGTATACTTTAACTTTATAGTTACATACCATAGGTACAATATACATTTTCACATTCCGTTAAATCTTACTAGCAACATATCTTCCAATAAATCTTCTTTTACATTAGTCCTTTGCGAAGTAAGAATAAATTTTACTATTATTATGTCTAAACGCAAATAAAACATACACATTGATAATATATAGGTATCCAATCAAGTGTATATTCTATATTGATGATCTAAAAAACAAATTAAAAATAGAGAATATCTGTACCGTTAATTGTGTTACACGAAATTGCAAGTATAAACAATAAAGTTGTTAATACATATTCACGTAAATATATGGAGAAAAGTGAAGCTCACTTATTTCAAGTTAGATTTTTTACTGCCTCGTGGAGTCTCCCCAGCACAGAAGGTAAATTCGCGTTTGTGTTTAACAAATAAAATTGAAATAGCTACAAAATCGGTTAAAACCGGTTTTGGAAAATATTTATTTCGTTTTCGTTCTTGAACGAAAAATAATAATTTCGTTTTCGGTTTCGTTTTCGTTCTTAAAAAAGTTTCGGTTAATTTCGTTTAACGTTTTCGTTTTCGTTCCGTTCTCAGTCCCTGTTATAAATTGTATACAGTCGTTGCTAAGTTAAAATAAATTTAATTGTGTGCACCATAAAATAAATATTCATTATTTCTATGCAACTCAAAAGTGCATAGTACGTACAGGCAATTATAATTCAAACAGTTTAAAAACATTTTTTTCCTTGTTCTCAAAATTGATCCTAGGAAAAATAATAAAACTAATAAAACTTTAGCTAAATTTTTTACTAAAATTCACAATACATTTTAATATTAAAAGTTGAACCTACCATAATCTGTGGTTAACCATGGGACTTTCACATTTTTCATTTCAGCAGAGACACAGTCTGTAGAGGGTGGCCCATTTTCGATGCCCATACAGGGTATCTCGGTTATTATCAGAGATAAAAAAAACTAAGTACGTAGTCTCAATTTCTTTTTTCGAGATAAATTCATCAAACAAATTTTTAATATCTTTTTTAATTTTCGAAATATAGCCAATAACCGATTTTTGGTACTTTTTTACCTTAAACGAAAAGATAGAAGAAAATTTTAAAGACATTTTTGCCATGGTTTTTTGTCCTTAATTAGATAGCGATATTAATTTTTTTTTTTACTCATATTAATCTTACCCCTAACTTTCTTATTTTAAATAGCAACCATAAGCAAATTATGTTTTTGAAAAGCGCAAAAAATAAGCTTTCGATTCATATCAAAGCCAGCTATGGTTGCCATTTGAAATAAGAAAGTTAGGTGTAAGTAATATATCAATATTCTTTGAGTAAAAAATAAATTGTACATCGCTATCTTATTAAGGACAAAAAACCATGCCAAAAATTTTTCTTTATCTTTTCGTTTAAGCGAGATATTTAACATTTTTGGAAACAGCCAAAAAACGGTTTTGGCTATATTTCGAAAATTGAAAAAGATATCAAAAATCTGTTTACGGCATTGAATTTTATCTCTGATAATAACCGAGATACCCTGTAAGGGCATCGAAAAAAGGCCACCCGTACGGGGTGACAATAATCTGCATGTGTTGTATGGGCAACTTCATTATTATAAGAGTTACATAGACGATTAAATAAGTACAGTTGGGCAGAATGTCAAGACGAATTTAATGCAATTTTGATGGTTGACCCACACTTAAAAATTTTTTAAAAATGTTTTGAATAAACTAAAAACAGACGATTTCTTCTATGGTAAATAATTCCATAGCCTCCTAGTTAAAACCGGAATGTAAAATAATTCCTTCCTGTATATAAATTTTTACGTAGAATTAAAAAAAAAAATCTTTAACATCATGGCACACTCGATGTTTGAGATATAAGTCAAACTTGATTTTTCTAATAAATAGTTTCATATAATTTAACGCGAATTTACCTTTTGTGCTGGGGAGACTTCACGAGGCAGTAAAAAATCTCACTTGAAATAAGTGAGCTTCACTTTTCTCCATATATTTACGTGAATGTGTATTAACTACTTTATTGTTGATACTTGCAATTGCGTTTAACACAATTAACGGTACAGATATTCTCTATTTCTAATTTGTTTTTTAGATCATCAATATAGAATATGCACTTGATTGGATATATATTATCAATGTGTATTTTTTTTTGCGTTTAGACATAGTAGTAAAATTTATTCTTACTTCGAAAAGGACTAATGTAAAAGAAGATTTATTGGAAGATGTGTTGCTAGTAAGATTTAACGGAATGTGAAACTGTATATTGTTTGGTATGTACAAACTATAAAGTTAAAGTATATTTCAAGTTAATATAAGTTTTTATTTAATATCTTTTTTATTTATAACATTTAGTAAATGATCCACTTGAATTCATTCTTTTGTCTTTTTAAATAATTACAGCAGGATCTTATTTAATTCAAATGTATAGATTTTTAGTACTAAAACAAATTTAAAACAGCACTGCTATATTTTTATATTTTTAAATAAAGATCGTGTGTCTAATTTAACCTAATCACCTTGTGTTTTTGCACCTTACGGGTGTTAAACTTAATAAATGGTTAAATGTTAATGTGTTTAACGATTTGGTAAATTTAATATGGCGATGGTTCGCCAGTCTAAAATATGCTGTCCGTGAGCATCAAACCCCATCGTCATCGTTTATATTTTAGTTAAGACGCAAATATTGTTATCGTATTTATAGAGGGTTGTGGTGACTAGAACGGTTTTAACCGTTATTATTTCGGTTCACGAAAACGAAAAAATATTTTTTTCGGTTAGAACGAAAAGAACGAAAACGATATATTTCGTTTTCGTTCCGAACAGAAACGAACGGAATTTTTTTCGTTTTTAGTCCCTGCTGTATATCGATTAAATTTAGTAAGCTTTTTGCCATAATTAAAGATCATTGTTTGTTGGGTTCATCCTGTTTTTTTCTGTATTTGTTATTAATTAAATAAATACATTCATAAATAATTAACTCATAAAAAGGAGTGAATTTTTATGCTTAATGTCCTTTGACAAAACTGTTTAAGTTGTGTTTATTATTGATAGGTTTAAATATTTTAAGAGTCTATTTATCAGTAAAATATTTGTCCTACTAGTTGTATAATAAGAAAATGTTTAACGGTTGAACTCTTTCTGTGCGAAGATAAAAAGGACGAAAGACGGTAGAAATACGTGAAACCCTAACAATACGTCCTAATCTCCGCGATATATTCTCCCATGCAATAAACTGTTCAGATAGTAATCGAGCAAAAAAACTTCCATTTATAGCAATTTTTCCAATCCACTTACCACGATATTAAATTCAGGTTAATAATTTCAATTCTATCGTTTATTTGAGGATCTCCTAACTTTTTACATTTCCCTTGTTTTATATATTGAACGATTTTAAACCTTTTATGGGCAAATGACATGCAATACGTTTCAAATTTGGGAAATAACATGTAAAAAGTCACGCCATAAAACTTAAATCATCATTCTAGTTTCGGTTAAAATCGAGCTGTCTTGTATAATAAATGCCCTATAAAACGGCCTACCGTGCACACGCAACAAAAAAACTTTCACGAAAATGCTACTCAGCCCCTGTTGTCATAAACATGTTGGGGATTTATGATGATAAGATATGATTTTTGATATGTTCGGCGGAGATGTATATGCGTCCATGTAAATCATTCACACATCAATTTCGTTGTATCGCTCGTTCTTTTTCGTTTATGCGCGCATGCGATGTGTTTATATGAGATCGATTACCACAACTAAAAAATTTTACCGCAGTCTCAAATTTTTCAAAACTGACGCATTGTTCTGAATCTGAATCGCCTTACAAAATGTTGTGTCTTGGTTTGAAGCATAGCGATTTTTGTAAAGTATTTGTAAAGAATTCAAAAAATTGGTGCAAATTTGCTGCACCAAGTGTTTGCAAGCAAAACTGTTTTTAAAAGTGAAAAAAAAAAAAACAATGAATGATTAGTAATTTAGTGCGAAAAATTGTCTTATACGTTTGCCGTTAGGTTGGTAATTTTTGTTGTGGTATTGGGCACAGAACGTAATAAGTAGACCTACCACAAGTCAAACAGGGACACGATAACCTTTTTTTTTAACCATAAGAGATTGGAAAAAAAAGTGGGGGGGATAAAATGCGCTGCATGCGTTTTTTTTTTTAATTTTAAAAGTTAAGAAGTGTTTTAATGAAAAGTTAGAGTACTTAACCATCATCCAAAATTACAGATTCATGGCAGAATCTTTTTTATTTTAAATCAGATTGCTCCTACCTACAAAATTATTCGTAATAAAGGTAAAAGCTTTCACTAATAATTTCTATTTACGTACAGAAACTATAAACATAATATTAATATGAATTTTAAAAAAAACAACACTATTCAGTCTAAAATTTTAAAAAGTTAAAAAGCTGTGCTTTAAATTTATTTTATTGTTGCTTGTTCAAATAGCGCAAAAGTTTATAAACAAAAAGCGTACATTACTATGAATATCTTCAATGGAATGTCATGCGTACAGCATACAAAGTAATATTTTTGGCGTATGCGCCCCAAAAACGTGCAATTGGCAACCCTATAACACCCGCGCAAAGACGTTTCACAACAAAATGACTGAAACACGTTTTTCTTAGCTCCTCGCGCTTTTTGTTAGCCGCGCGGACAGATTTCAGAAAGTAATTGGCGCGGAATATAGTTTTTCATAAACCGGGACAAACGTGAAACCGACCGGGCCACCGGGACATAACCTCTAAACCGCGACTGTCCCGGTCAAACCGGGACGTGGGGTAGACCTAGTAATAGGTATAGAAAATAGATCTGAATCCTTTGATTTAAATACTTCATGATACCGTTCAGTCTCTACTTCTTTTACGATGTAGTATGCTAATATAAATATGTTATAGTCAGGAGTTGGCTGCCAAATCTTAAACAACCGGCTCACTAATAATTTATATATATATTTTTTTATTATTGTGGTTTATGCACGAGTCAACTATGGACTAATAATTCACTGCCGGAACGCTTTACCGACATGCCTAATTTGCGCATTGCAAGTGTAAACATCTTAAGAAACCAGTGCAAACATGGGATAAGGGAGTCGATGCATAGCTATCAGAGGTCAAGTTAGTTGTGTACAGCGCATGCGTGTAAAAATATCAGCGCTAGTTCTTGCTTTCGTTCATGTACTGTCTTTACCGTCCACAAAGTAGTTCATGAATGTATCCGATAACTGCTGGAATAGCGGACTAACCGTGGGATGAACTATCAGAAACTAAGCTGGAACGCGATATTGATACTGCGCATACACCTGATCATTCATTGGATGGAACATGACCTTGCTGGAACTAAACTAATGTTGCATTAATTTTAAATTAAATATTCATATACATTTAAAACTTGGTTTTCGTTTTGGGTTCGTAACTGGCTGTGCCCACCAATGGATTGCAAACCTTTTCTGTGATCAGTTATGAAAATAAAAACTGCAACGTAAACGTAGAATTAATTATTTTACGAATAATATTTATGACAGACATTTTCGATTGCTTTGTAGCCCAAGTAGATATATTTCACTTGCCTTTTTAAAGTTTTTATTTCCCGGATTAGCATATAAAAAAAATCTGCTTAGTGTTTAAAATAAAGAATTGTTTAATATATTCCCCAATTAAAATCTACAAGTGAACTGTTATGTTTAATAACTTAATTACTAAATAAGTAGCCTTAATAGAACGTGCGTGTATTGTAAATTAGAAAAGCAGTGTATTTTTTGTCCATTAATACTGTTTATATAATATGCAAAGATCTAAAAATTATGCAATAAAACCGCTACATTGATAAATAAATTAAAAATAATTAAAGCATATTTCTGCTAAATTAAAAATTGTAATCAAGTGAGTTAAACCATTTTAAAACTAATACCACATCATGTGAATTGTGATAACTATTCCAAAAGCATAATTTAAGAACTTGTATTGCATTGTCAAAAACATTAAAAAGGTTTTTCATTAAAATTCAAAAGCTGTTATTCCCTTGAAGTACATATTCAATTTGATTAGACTTTTTTTGTACACTTTTTTATGTTGTCATATAATAAACTTTAAAATATTAACTGCAACAACATAAACTTTTATAATTACACTCCTTAAGACGATATGTCGTATAACCATGATGGAAATTGTACGATGTAGTAAAAGTCTTTTAGTTATTAAAAAATATTGCAGGACTCATTTTCTTTTTTACATTAAAATTGTTTATGTATTGTGATTATTTATACTTAGCTACCGTTTTTTGTCTTTTTTTTTAATCGAGTGCGTGTGTATCTTTTTCTTAATATTTTCACCCAAAAATGTATTTTTGAGATATATTTATCATAAACTGGCTTTAGTTTCTACGTAAAAGATAACAATAATTCCAAGCCATAAAGAGCTACCGTTTTTTGTCTTTTTTTTTTAATCGAAAGCGTGTGTATATTTTTCTTAATATTTTCACGCAAAAATGTATTTTTGGGATAGCTATATTTATCATAAACTGGCTTTAGTTTCTACGTAAAAGATAACAATAATTCCAAGCCATAAAGCGCCAAAAGTAAATAATCTCGTCTTTTTACCTCTGCTGATCTTGTACCTACCACATTTAATAAATTTTGTTTAGGTAACAAAAGTTTAGTTTAATTGATGCACTTTAAAACACTTCTGCTGAAGTTTTAAGGTTTCAAACAGGGTGGATAAAAATCATGATTTTTTTTTTAAAATCAAAAAATTCGATTTATTTGATTTAAATCAGATTTTTTTGTTTTAAATCAGATTTTTTTGATTTAAATCAGATTTTTTTGATTTAAATCAAATGTACCATATTATCGAGTTTAGTGACATATTCACATGCTATTTCTGTTTTGTGCTAATATATTTAATAATCAATATATTTAATTCATTGATGAATTTTTGTCAAAATGAAAAATTAAATATAACGATTAAGAATTTTGAAAAAATCAATGCTAAATGGTGATGTTTAATTAATTATATACAGGGTGAGTCATTAGTGCCGGATCGGTCGATTGTGGCTAAACGGCTTGAGATATGAAGTTGAATCAAATGCTATTTAATACAGTTTTTTCTAAACAACACAATAAAAATATTTTCAAATATACAGGGTGAGTCACCTTTCTGGAACTAATAGTAACTTTTATATTTCAAATACAACACCCATTTTTTATTTAATATTTTTGACCGCCTTAATTTTAGCTTTGCATCAATATAAAATACTACAGGTTTTTTATACGGCGTTGTAAAAAAAAATTATTTTCTAAATTATTCAAGGTTTTAAGTCTTTATTTAAAAAATTCTCCTGAAGTTATTTTGAAATACAGAGTTGTAATTTGGTATGGACATGCAAAAAAAATTTTCTCTGTTCACTCGATATGAAAAAATTTGAATCACACATACAGGGGTGTTTATAAATAGGTGGCAACTTCCATGATTTTCAAAAGCTCGTAACTCGATTTTTTCAAATACAAACCCCTGTATTTTTTTATGTCATCGAATTTGTCTTTAAAAGAGCTTCATATTTTGTTAAGTATGTCCTATACCCAAAACTCATACTTTTCGAGATATTCAACTTTTTTTTTTCAAATCATTATTGAAGCAATAGAGTGCCGTGGAAATTGAAAAAACTGACTGTTCACCACGCTAACGTCAAAAACTTGTCATTTATATTTTGAATTATTGCATTTCCACAATAAATATTACTTTACAAGAGCAAATTGATATATGGTTTATTCACCATTTCGTGTATTTAATTACTAATAGTAATACAATTTTGTTTTATTATAAATTAATATTATATTGTACTCATATAATCTGTGATTTAAATTGATAACTTAAAAAAAAATATCACTTGATTTAAATCAATGATTTTTTTTTAAAAATCACTTGATTTAAATCATGATTTAAATCGTGATTTAAATCAATTGATTAAAATCTGCTCAACCCTGGTTTCAAATATTATTGCCCTGTTTTACTAGGAGAGCCGTACATGAAAAGCTTTAAATGACTAAACCGTTTTTGTTTGTAAAAGAAAAAGCTTTATCAGCTTGTATCTCAAATTTTCTCAGTTAGCTTTCCAAAGGCGTTTTTATCTTGTTTGTCTTGTTTCGAATTGTTCAAATTGGTGGTTTGTGTATATTTAGGGCAGATAAATCAGTTAGCTTAAGTTTTTGTTGCTGAGAATGATAAATAATCTATTACCCGGAGAATATAATGCGGTGTGTACACAAAATGTGTTTGATCTGATTGCGTCGGATATTTTCATGATCCCGTTTTCTGTGAATTCCATCAGGTATTATTATATTTTTCATAACGGTTTTGGTTATTAATAGCATGGCTGTACAAATATTTACTACTGTAAGGGTTGTATGCTTGCTTATACGTATTTTTTTACCTTTGAACATAAAGTTTTAGAACGAATCCAAAAATTAAATTTATACCATAACAAGATAGACGTTATTTTGCGAATGCATTAAGTTGTTTTATAAAATTTAATAAGAGCAGTGTATACTTGTACTCTTCAAAATTATTGTTTGTGTGCCCTTTTTTGAAACAATAGAAACTTGCTGAAACTTCAGCTATAAATTAAAACTTGTGGGTAGAGTGTTGATGCTGCAACTTCCTAAAAACTTTAGTTGTATAAAAATTTAAATAAAAAACATAATAACTCGTAAGAAATGGGTTAATAGAAAGATATTTTATCGGGTTTGTTATACGTAGTGGGTGTGCGTGTGAAGTTGTATGATACTGGGGATAATTTAGAAACACGTGTACATTATGTAATTTGTGCCTTTATGTACGTGTTTAAGCCGAAACGGCTTAGTCAAGTAAAAAAAAACTATGTTACAGTGATAAATACGTATACTAGGATTAAATATAACTGACTGATCTAGTTTTCCATAATAACTTGTTTTAAGGGCAAAATCGTGATGCCATTAGGTATAGTTATCAGGATTTGCTTGGCATTATTTATTTTTTAAATACTTAATATTAAACACTCTAATTGGCATGACGTGATACAGCTTAAAAAAAAAATCTGTGTGTTATACCCAGAATGCGGAAAATATGTGGTACTCAATATTAAATGAGAAAAAATGGGCCTATTATAGAAAGCTTTTTAGGTATACTTATATATTTTTTTTAATTCGATAGAACACTAGATACAAACGTAAATACAAAAAGTAGCAATTTTTTCAAATCATAAATGTTTCCGTTGCAGTTGTTTACATATAAAAGTTGAAAAGTAAAATATCACTTATTTGTTAAAACACATTTCAGATTTTGTTGCAAAAATTGTAGTTGGCTTTGGCATAATTAAAAAGCTTGTTTTTTAAACTTTTTAAAACAATATGGATTTGCATAGGCCTATTTATTATACTTCTTTTATAAAGAACATTTAAAGAGGAATCCAAAAATGTAATAATATACAGGGTGTTCTATTTAAAATAACTAGGTTGGTTGCCATAGCAAATAAACCGTAAAAAACAAAACAAAAACGAGTAAGTATACAATAAAGCGCAAAAAGGAGCGTTGCGTCTTTTATGAAAAGCCTTTTGTTGTTAAATCAATTTTTTATAAGATAAAAGCGGTACCTATTTCATATTTTTTTATGTTAAAATTGACCTTTTTTTAAAAACGTTAGAGGTCTATAACTCGATAACCATCGAGTTTTGGACTATGGTTTATCTAATTTCTTTTGCTTAAATTGACTGAAGGAACAAGCCCCTTAAGTTTGGCCGTTTGGTCATGCAACACCTTGTATATTCGTATACCATTTGATGCAGCTTTTTTCGTCTTTTAGTAATATGTAAGGTCTGTTAGGGTGATTATATACAAACAAAAAAGATCTTTGAAATAGTTTTGACCTCTAGGAAAAACTTGTGAAATATGAACAATGTTTTAAATATTTTTGATTTTTATTGTGTCATAAAACAATATTAATGAGGAAAATGTGGCGTTAGTTACTAAATCGAAGAAAAAATTTACATATATTCTTTTGATTAAAGAAAAAAAAATCTAGCCCTTATGACATTTTTTTAGTTTTACGTTAAATCTTGTTTACCATTTATTATTTATTATGCGCTAGTGCTAAAAAACTACTCGGTTTAAATTTGTTTTTGAGACAAAACTTTTTTACATTTATAGAGTTATAAAAGATAGCTATAAAAAATAGTTCCATCATTCAAAAACATTTTGATATAAAGAGTTTGGATTAGATTATATTATACTAGGGACACAAACTTTAGTCTTGCGTCTCTGCGTTTGTTTTTGTATAGTATAAATTAATCTCTTTATTTATTGGAGATAAGGCATACTAATAATACTAAAACACATGTTTATTGTAATAATTATTAGTTTTATAAGTCACAATAACATTTATAATTTGTCTTTTTGTTTCAGGTAAGCGATGCAATTGACTGAAACCCATGTTTGAATGTTTAAGGCTGTTTGTTTTGATGTAACAAGGTCGGTAAGAAAGTTTATGATAAATATCTTGATTTTTCCACAATTTAGCAAAATAGTTATGACCTGCGTGTCTTATTCATTTTTTTTTTGTACTATTACTGTCTGTATGACCACAAATTGTATTGCCACTTATATCTGTTTAAGTAGTTTAAAACTTTATAAGAACTATTTCTACTTTCTGAATAAAATAAATCGAATCTAAAGCGATTACTTGGAAACTATTTCGAAATACACAACTCGTGATAATATGTCGTGTTTATTAAGATTTTTTCTGCGATTTAATTAGTTTTGAAATAAATCATACACATGCAATCTCTGCATTCGCAAGCAGAAAAGGTGCAATTAGCATATTTTTGTAGTTAATTATCGTAAGCTGATAATACGTTTATGGAGAAAGATAACGGAGATATTAAAAAAAAAAACACATAATTTGTGCGATTAGTAAAAATAATTTCTTAGAAAATTTGTTAATTATGGGCTATACTACGATTTTATTTGTCGTATAGGTATTCATTACATTAGATAAGTACTTGTAATTATTTATTGCAAAGAGAATTACAATCCTCATTGTTTTTTTTTTAATATCAATAATATATGTGTATTATTATTCCTTTCATTTTAGTATTAGGTGTTTCTTGAATATTGCGAAAAACTTCGGGAGGTGATTCCTTATTGAAAATTAAGGGGGGTCTTTTGTATAAAATTTTTTCCTTAGACCTCTTCTTTCAGAGTTACACCCCCCTAAAGGGTAGCGGTAGAATTAGGTTTTTATTTTCTTTCTCAAATTTGGATACATGTACCTAGAAGAATTATATTTAGTAGATGTTTTATACTTATTAAAAGGTTTCCCATAGTAATATTTTCAATCATCTTCCATCTACACAGGGGGCTGAAAAGTACAACCCTTGTTAGTTTTTTTTATCAGAACTTTTTGGTGAGTTGAAATGTTGCAAATTAAAAATTTTGTTTTGAAAGCTTAATTTCTTTAGAAACTTTTTTATTCTTAAACTGTTCCTGAAAACCTGCAGTTTTTAAGTAAAAAATCGAATAAGTGAACATGCACCATTAAGTATTCTAAAATAAAACGATAAATTTTGGTCGTTACCATGGTTTCTTTATGTTCGTATTGGGTAGAATTGGCGAGCGTTGTAGCGTTGTTGCCGCGTAAACATCAAAATGAAATACACTCGTGAATTCTACCCAATATGTACATAAACAAACCATGGTACCCACCAAAATGAATCGTTTTATATTGGAATATTATTTAATGATGCAGCTTTACTTATTTTATTTGTTCCTCAAAAACTGTAGGTTTTACGAAAAAAACTAAAGAATAAAAAAAGATTTTAAAGAAACTAAGCATTTAAAACAAAATTATTAAATTGCAACATTTCAACCCACCAAAAAGTTCTGATAAAAAAAACAGGGGTTGCACTTTTCAGCTCCCTGTGAATGTGGGGGATGATTGAAAATATTATTATAGGAAACCTTTTAATAAGTACAAAACATGTACCAAATATCATTCTTTTACATTTATCCAAATTTAAGAAATAAAATAAAAACCTAATTTTACAGCTCCCCTTCAAGGTGGTGTAACTGCGAAAGGAGACGTCTAAGGAAAAAAGATTATATAAAAAAGACCCCTTAATTTTCAAAAAGGAATTATCTCCCGAATGTTTTCGCAATATTTAAGAAACACCCTGTATAGTTTATAAATTACCAGCAACTGATGCTGTCTTCTTTTATGCAATTTTTGCTAGTAACAATTTAAATTGTACAATAACCTGCTTAGCTGTTTTTGCAGTATTCTTTCAGTGTAAAAAACTACTTATTTCAACTAGATATTATTCGCTTATTTTAAAGTACTGCAATTCCCTCAGAGCTAAAACTATTCTCCAAGAATAATTGCATTTTTAAATTGCCCTAGCAAATTAGAAAACTGATTTAACCGACTTGATATATCTTTCAGCCAAGGAAGTTTTTGTTTGTGTTCTTTTTATTATTACGACATTTGTTAAACTTAACTACCACTTATTAATATCATGGTAAATGATTAAACTTTATGCTGTTAATGCAGCAGATTTTTCATTTGAAAAAAAAATCGCTTAAACTTTATTTAAAACTAATTATCTATTAGGAATTAAGTAATATTTTGAAACTAATATTATTCAGATTTGTTATTTAGGTTATTTCAATTTTTTGTTAAATAAAGTAAAAGTAATTACTAAATTTTTGTTTGGAAAGTTCTTTAGAGATTCCTACTTATTAATATTTAATATTTTAATCTAAAAATGTGTTGGTAATAAAATTATTTTCCGGCAATAATGCTCGCGTTTAATGGGCGTACTGGACTATACATTAAGAATATGCTTAGTTGTGGATTTGTGAGTTAATCCACCAATAGACGTTAATCAAAGTGGAAACGCACAGAAATTCTATATAATGCATTCACACACGCCTATAGAACTTTAAACAATCGAATATCTTGTTTCAACCCTTACTCGTTTCACCATAATATAATGCTACTCAGGTTCTTAACAATGCCAACCTGCTTTTGTGTAAGTGCATATTTCTCGACATGTGTAGATTACAGCCGTAGTTTTATACAAAGAATACGATGGTTTCGCTGTACACAGACTTTTTATTTTCATATGTCTAGTGATGTTATGCTGCTCTACCTTAAGCCTGCATGTATTTTTACTTAGATTAAACTTTTGGAAGTCAGTTGTCAAATAAGCAGTATAAAATAATTTAGTTATTTGTAATAAGGCCTTATTAGGGGCGCGGGTGGCAAGAGGGACAGAAGCCCCGGTCCTTACAGTTTTAGAAGCCTCAATTTTTAACTTGATCTGTTAAAAAAAAAAAACATAATATTTATGTACTTGAAATAACAGTTTTATAACATACAAGATGATTTACCCGGCGTTGCACGGGTGATTACAATTATTATCTCTTATCAATCACAGACTGCGAGCGCGGCCGAGACTCTTGTCTCTTCGTTAGTAGCAGATTTACTAATTACTTTTTTTTAACTTGAATAAGCCCAATAATTCCAAATCATACACAATAGACATACTCTGATCGTTCATCTTTTCCTTTTCTTATAATTCATTAAAAAATAACTAGGTATTTATTGCTTAAAAATTGAATAATAACTCAAATTTATTTTCTTTCGTCTTGTTTCAATTAAAAATGTACTAATAAAAATAATACTTCATGTACATTTATTACTAATTGTATACAAAACAATCTTTACTTGTTAAATACACCGCGCCGTATCGTGTTATGGCCAGTTATTTGCCGACTTAAGATTGAATCCCGTCCAAGTATTTTTTTTTTTTTTTTATTGTGCTTGTACTTAAAGTTTGTCGTTAGACCTGCTAGGTCCTAAATAGTAACTGTGCAAAATTTAGTCGCGATCGGTCAACGGACCTAGGATTCTATAGCGAACAAACAAACAAACAAGCTCTTAATAAGAAGATAATAAAGATATCATGGAATTACCATTAACATTTAATATTTTTCCTTTTTAGTTTTTAATTTTGAAGGGCCTCAAAAACATTGTTTGCCCCGGGCCTCGCATTTACTCTGAAAGGCCCTGTTTGTAATACTCGTATCTACTTTTTAGCCAGAGCGCGAAATGTTGCGGCTGCAAAGGCACGGGGGCAGCAAATGCTTTCCGTTTGAGTCATAGGTACACTTTTTTCTACTATGTTAAAGAGGTTTTATTAAAATGCTCATGGTAAACTAATAATAAGTGTCTAACATTTTATTAACCAAAAGAAATTGAACAAATTTACAAATGCCAAAATGTTTATTAAATGAAACTGTTGTGCTTGCTTTTTACGTACTAATTTTAACATTGATATTATTTATTTGTTGATAATATTTTTTGTTCGCTCTCAAATTAGTAAAATAATAATTTCAAGTTTCTCATTTTCCCTAATTTACTATTTGTTACATTGTTACCGTTTACACACATCAACAGAAAGTGCTTCTTTCTGTTCATGTTTATATTTTGCGTGTCAAGCAAATCTACAACACATGAAATGTAACGTTTTCGATTTGTCAAAACGTTAAAAAAGCCTTTTATTTTTTGGGTCGTATTAAAAGTAAATTGGATAATATCCTCTAGATAAGGACTATTAAAGAAAATTTAACGCTATTTATAAATTTGTTGTCCATAAATTACATCAGAGCCAAAATAATAAAAAAAGCTATGACGTTTATGCTGTGTTGGTTGGACTGATCGGGAGGTGTGTAGACAACACCCAACTCGGAGTTCCCGACGGTCGGCTCCGACAAGTTGGCTAAGGCTGCGGTTACAGTACAGCCGTATTCCCGCGATGGGCTTCGCGCGTATGCGACCGTATACGCGCGAATCAAAGAAACCAATGCAAGCATATGAGAGTGGTTTCGAGCGAATTCTCTCTTGTAGTGTAACCGCTCTTATATGCTTGCATTGGTTTGTTTCAGTCGAGCGAATACGGACGCGTACGCGCGAAGCTCATTCGCGAATACGCTTGTACTGTAAACGCAGACTTATGAGTAAAGGCCTTTATACAAATTCGCACAACAAGATTTGTTTTTTAGGAATGTCAAATATACCGCTTTATCAAAACTTGTATAACAAATTTCAGAAAATTGCGCTTAATACGTAATAGATTGCATGAGTTCAGTAACGGATATAAAAGGGTAAGTGCAATCGCGCCCCTAAGGATTTTTATCCTGATCGAAAATAACTTTACCACCTGATTTTTTAACTAGTTTTTTTAACTCCCACGGTTCTTCTTTCGGGCTGGAGAGACCACACATCCCCTAACCCAGGCATGTGCAACTTCTACAGGATAGTGAATCTGAAATACATCCGCTGGCCGGACGTTTTTTTAGTACTAGTATTGGAGTATGCAAAAGGCAACTCATCTTTATGTGTGTTTTTTTTACTTTATTGATATAATTACCGTTAAACAATTATGAAAAACAGTACGAACGCGAAGCAATATTTAGTAGATCGCTGCAACAATTACAAAATTTGCTGAAGTTTTTTTTTTTTTAATTTTTGACAAAGGTATGGCGACTGCAATTTTTGTTTTGTTTTTAGTATCCTTTGCGGGCGCCCGAAAATGCTACTTAAGAATTGCAATTTTTGCGCTTGAGTTGGACATGAAACCATCTGAGATAAAAACAGAACTGTCTTATTTACCGATGCGCGCATTCTTTGCTAGTAAAAAGTTGCAAAGTTTTTGAAAATACGTCCAAACGAAAAACGCGAAAAACAATATCTTGTAAAAGCAGTTTTTGTCTTGGAGTTCGTTGGAAAATGATAAACACGTCGGGTCGCAAAAAATTCAATTACTTCTTTGTTTCCTATCCGATATTTTTCTTTTTGGTCTCGCAGTGTAGCCAACGGATAGCTGTATCTGGCGTTGGGTAAAATGATGAACTTTTTTTGTTTTTGGTATCGTTTTCAGCCTTGCCGCTCAAAAATTATGCTTAAAAATAGTAAATTTTGCAGTCTCGTTGGTCATAGAAGTTAGTGGAAAAAATGTCTGATGCGCGCATCCTTTGCGAGTAAAACGGGGCAATGTTTTTCAAAATAGGTCTAAAGGAAAAAAACGCCAAAAAGGAGACCCTTGTACAAGCGGCTTTTTCTCGGAGATAATTCGAGAATTTGATGGGTAGCTTGCGACTACTATTCTATATAAAAAGTCGATCGCGACAACAAACTAGTTGCTTACCCCTTTTATAAAACATTTTAAAAATAAGTGAAACCGCATTTTATAATTCTCAAAACTTAAAAACATTAAAAAAAACTAACTTTTCAGCCCTAGGCGGTTGGTGGGCCGAATTCAGTGAGATATAGAAATAAAACTTCTTTCGGGCCGGATAAAATCATGTCGCGGGCCGCATGCGGCCCGCGGGTTGTAGGTTGCACATGGCTGCCCTAACCTCTTGTCTCGGTTATGATATTCGCAAATATAGCCATAAGCATTAACGGCCACACTTTTATAAATAAAATGTCAGTACAATTTTTTTCTACACTACCCGTTTTTTTTTTTTTGTAGGTACTACCATCGACCGAATAAAACTCCTGACACGGGAGACGTCAATTATTTTACATTGCCCGATAGCTTTCACAACCAAAAGATGTTGCTACTAAATTTTATGCCAATTTTCAGAAACTGTTATTTTTGCGTGCAGGGGATTTTTTATTTGGATAATTCTGTTCGGCAAGCAACCCTAGAAACGAATACCTTGCAATTCAGAAATATTACGCTTTTATATCACTTCTAACCCCCTTAATTGGTTAAAACGCAGCTATAAAAATATGATAGTCTATGAAATTCTACATAATGCAGGTACCTGTGTCTTGTTTTATTCAAATCTGTTACCGAAACCCCTGCTGGCGTGTGTGGAAATGCGGTACAAACCTTTATGTTGAGGTTGTACACACATGACATATTCACATTATGGTATTCCACTTGCCTCAGCGGTATTTATATTACGAGTACAAACACCAAACTGTACATATTTGCACGTCGTTATTTATTCATGGTGGTTGGGGATAATTTCAAGAACAAAATGTCGCCGGCAAGGTCGTATCTCATTGCGGATTTAGAAAAAAACAGCGAACAATTTTTGCCAAAGCGTGAATTGTTCATTTATTTTAGGGGTAAAAACCAAACCCATTAAATGCGTTAAACATTACCGTTAGCGTTTCAACGGGACCGGTCGTAATTGATTTTCCTAAAGTATAAATTAATGAGCCAATGTAAAATAGGAGTTGCTTGTTCTGCCATAACTATACCTAATTGATTCGAACCAAGCATTAAATTGGACCTACGGAGATAATTATATCGACCTGCATACATTACACGCTATAATTTAACGTTTTGTGATTCAATTATGTCATCAAAAAGCTAGAACACAATAGAAATTTTGTATGTTCAATTAAGTTTAAAGTGAAACGATATCTGCATCAAATAATTTATGCACTAATTTGTATTAATTATTATTATGTGTCGCGGCTTTCATGATCACTTTATGTTTGTGAAAAATAGTAAAGGACAATTGAAAACTGTTAATAATGACATGGTTTTAAAGCAGAATCGAGCACACAAATCAATTTATATCATCAGAAATATTATTGCATTTATCATTTACATTTGTACCTCCTAGTTCGGGCCGCTGTATAGGGACCTAGCTTAATGTAAAAGAAAGGGACTTGGTTAAAATAGCTAAAAGTTACATACAGTGGGTACAAAAAGCTACGTAACGTGTTAGCAAACTTAACAAAAAACAGTTTTGAATAAAAGTAGTTTGTGGTCATTTACTACATAATCTTAAATTATACAGAATTTAATTTTTGCGCACCGATACGTAACTTTATTCCTTCTTCTTCTTCGTCTTCTGCTTCTTCTTCTTCTTCTTCTTCTTCTTCTTCTTCTTCTTCTTCTTCTTCTTCTTCTTCTTCTTCTTAATCGGTTCCTCTTGTACCTTTCGGTGTCAAAGTATGCTTTTCTATTTCTGTATTAAGTTTCTCCACTCCTGCCTATCGTTAGCTAATTGTGGCACATCTCTCCAGCTGACTCCGTTTTCTTCTAGTCTCTGTCTCACTTCTTTTTCCCATTTTATTCTTGGTCTTCCTCTATTTCTTTTTCCCTCTATCTGCATTTTCGATCCTATTTTCGCATATCTACTTTCTGGCATGCGTGCTAAATGTCCAAGCCATCTTAATTGATTCGTCTATATCTTTTTCTTAATATCTGTTACTCCGAGGTTATTTCGAATTTTTTCGTTACTGCAAGAGCTTTAATTTTTGCGAATTCAATTTCCAAACCTTTTGGTGTTCCGAAACGGAGATTTGCCGTGGCCTGCCAGGTCTAGGGATTGTAAATTTACCGACTTTTTGAATTACCGGTAATTCGGTAAAACTGTCAATCAAAACCGGTTTACCGGTAATTTACCGGTAAATTATATTATTATATATATTTATATTATACTGTTTCTTTTTAGATTTTTTGCGGTTACTAACATTTTTAATGTAGTTTTCGGAGTTTATCCGCGTCTCCCCTATAGTGAGAGCTTGCCGAAACGTCGAGCCAATTTAAATATTACCCGGATAAACTCCGAAAACCATATTAAAAATAAATATATTTATATACATTGAAGCCTAAACTATCCCAATTAATTTCATACAATATATTAGTTAACAGCCATTAACGTATCTAATATATTTTTATGTAATATTAATATAACACTATATAAAATGACAATATATAATATATAAAATAAAACTATTACAAAAAATATAATCCAGTATTACAAAAAACACATGAAAATAAAACTATCTGAACATAAAATATAAAATAATTTAACATAATATACCTATGTTGTCAAACTATTAACAACATTTTTTATTTTAAACTTTTCTTAAAAATTAACCACGTAGAAAATATAATTTATTTTAACTATCGTCTCCTAATTGCGACCTAATTTTTGTACAAAATAATCCAGCCGCGGAAAAAGCTTTTTCGGATTCTACTACACTTGTTGGTCGAGTAGTGAGTAAACAATCAAACAATCATATGCCATTTGTATGCTTTCCCCTTATTTTTTCTCTTTAAAAATACGTCAATTTTTTTTTCGATTATTTGATTTAGATTTTTATCATGATTAGAAAGATATTGTACAATTACCGGAATTACCGGTAAAAAATTGGCAAATTACCGGTTAAATTTAAACAGCATTTTTTGCGATGTATTACAATCCCTAGTCGTGTAGTGAGTAAACAATCATATGCCATTTATTATGTATTACAATCCCTAGCCACGTCTCCAGTTCTTTTAGATTGTGATTTCTTTTTTTGGAGAGAAGAGACTATCAACTTGCAGATGTTATTTTCAGAAACAAAATGCTTTTTCATGCTCTTCAATAATGTTCATAGATACGGTTGTTTCACGTGTAAAATTATTTTCACTAAACTTAAATAGTTATTTACGTAACAATACCGGAAAGTGGTACTTTACTGGACGAATAGGTCGTTTTTGGACGAGCCGTAGGCGAGTCCTGAAAGCATACGCGTCCAGTAAAGACTCTTTACGGGTATGTTACGAACGTATTTTTTTCTGTGTCCGCCACTGACACCAAAACACTATTGTCACCATCCATAATTAAACAATAACTTAACAAACTACAGGTGAAAACTCACTTGGTTGGACGTTTGTTTGACAGCGCAAATCAACAAAACAATTCATCACCATGACAACCAGCTACTTTCCGGCCTAGGTCGGTTAAGACAACTCATTACCATGGCAACCAGTTACTCTCTCACCTAAGCTAGTAAAGATGTATTTTCCAGCCTAAAAATTGATTGGAAAGAACTGATTTTCGGGACGCACGCAGAAAAATACTTTGAAATACAACTCATTCCTACGGTTTACCTTGTATTATGAAAATAGGAATAACCAATGCCATATTTTCCAGTAAATACCTAATACGGCGTCCACAGGACCAGTACGTTACGCATTTAAATTTTTTGAAGGGCATAAAAATGCAGATTTTAATTTGTATAATAAAAACTGAAAACAAAGGAAAGAAAATATTGTTAAATGTAGTTTATCAAAACATTTAAATATCATTACAAATTGAGCTTATACATATATAGCTTTTACTAATTTTACCGAAACTCTCTTTTATATGAAGAAAAATGTTAAGTGTCCGAATTAATTGGTACACTCCAAAAACATTTATTTTTAAGGTTTTTTAAATCTTTCATTCATTTATAAGATTTTTGGATTTAACCGAAATTATAGCATCATTAAAAAAACATTTAAACATAATTTTTTTTTACTTGTGGGCTCTTAAACATCTATATCTTTTCTCAAAAGTTATTGTTTATTTAGATAAAATCCGTTGGCTACAAAATTATAGGGAAATCTTAGAAAATTTATAAATTCCATGACAATAGTAATTTTGGTGATTATAAAAACAAAACGAAGTTTTTGAAAATTCTTTGGGTAGTTTCAAAGATACACAAGAAAACAGTAACGGTCTGATAACTATCCTACGCTGTGGTTACATCAAAAGAGCTTTAAAAAGTTTGCTGACGAAGTAAAACAGTAAAACATCATACTTTAGAGTACGGCATTTACAATCATGAATAATTTAGTAATTTTCTAATTTTTATAGCATTTAAAATTGAGTAATAAATTTTTAGCTGAATCAGTGGCAGAGATAATTAATTAATTATGAAATATCTATTATTCCTGTTAATCGCTAAATAATTGGTTTAATACTTTGGTCTGATATTAGCTTTATTAAACAACGTAAATTAATATTAAATCTATATGCATAAATATACCATTGTATACCTTTGTTTCTTGAAGATGTTTTCTCTTATATTACAATAGCAATAATTAAAATATTAAGTGTTTATATTCAATTAAGAACAGAATAAGTAACTGCCTCCAATTATGTGATACATTGTAGAATAACGACGTAGAAATCTTCACGTTAAGGTAGCGACAAGAAGCAGCATTATACATTTAATGATGTACCATTATTTGATAGCCGCGAAGTGAATCTTATGTTCCATGATGTTCAAGTCTTCATTTACGGAGTTTATGTCTCAATCTAAATTTAGAAACCAGCGCACGACTGTCATTCAGATCGTTACATATACATCATAATTAAAATAGCATTTACTACGAAACAAGATGAACTAGTCAATACTTTGCTTCGTCAAATTGAACTCTTATAAGAAAGTAGAACAAAAGAAGTTATTGTACGTTAAAAATATGGAGAAATCAATACAATCAATATCGAAAAATACTATTCATTAGTACTTTACATGTAAAAAGCCAAGGACAATCTCCAGTTCTAGTAAACTACCTATAACTTGACAAAGGTGACGCTTAAAAGGTCTTTATTAAAGTCCTCTAAAGGAGCTTTATAAGGGCGTTTGAAGCAGAGTTGGGCAAAATGTGATTTTTATTAAAAAAATTAAAAATTATTGATTTCTCTTAAAAAAATTCAAAAAAATCACAAATTTTTGATTTTTATGAGAAACTTGATGATTTTTCCTTTTTACAACTAATTTATTTATTTTTTCCAGCCTAAAAATTGATTGGAAAGAACTGATTTTCGGGACGCACGCAGAAAAATACTTTGAAATACAACTCATTCCTACGGTTTACCTTGTATTATGAAAATAGGAATAACCAATGCCATATTTTCCAGTAAATACCTAATACGGCGTCCACAGGACCAGTACGTTACGCATTTAAATTTTTTGAAGGGCATAAAAATGCAGATTTTAATTTGTATAATAAAAACTGAAAACAAAGGAAAGAAAATATTGTTAAATGTAGTTTATCAAAACATTTAAATATCATTACAAATTGAGCTTATACATATATAGCTTTTACTAATTTTACCGAAACTCTCTTTTATATGAAGAAAAATGTTAAGTGTCCGAATTAATTGGTACACTCCAAAAACATTTATTTTTAAGGTTTTTTAAATCTTTCATTCATTTATAAGATTTTTGGATTTAACCGAAATTATAGCATCATTAAAAAAACATTTAAACATAATTTTTTTTTTACTTGTGGGCTCTTAAACATCTATATCTTTTCTCAAAAGTTATTGTTTATTTAGATAAAATCCGTTGGCTACAAAATTATAGGGAAATCTTAGAAAATTTATAAATTCCATGACAATAGTAATTTTGGTGATTATAAAAACAAAACGAAGTTTTTGAAAATTCTTTGGGTAGTTTCAAAGATACACAAGAAAACAGTAACGGTCTGATAACTATCCTACGCTGTGGTTACATCAAAAGAGCTTTAAAAAGTTTGCTGACGAAGTAAAACAGTAAAACATCATACTTTAGAGTACGGCATTTACAATCATGAATAATTTAGTAATTTTCTAATTTTTATAGCATTTAAAATTGAGTAATAAATTTTTAGCTGAATCAGTGGCAGAGATAATTAATTAATTATGAAATATCTATTATTCCTGTTAATCGCTAAATAATTGGTTTAATACTTTGGTCTGATATTAGCTTTATTAAACAACGTAAATTAATATTAAATCTATATGCATAAATATACCATTGTATACCTTTGTTTCTTGAAGATGTTTTCTCTTATATTACAATAGCAATAATTAAAATATTAAGTGTTTATATTCAATTAAGAACAGAATAAGTAACTGCCTCCAATTATGTGATACATTGTAGAATAACGACGTAGAAATCTTCACGTTAAGGTAGCGACAAGAAGCAGCATTATACATTTAATGATGTACCATTATTTGATAGCCGCGAAGTGAATCTTATGTTCCATGATGTTCAAGTCTTCATTTACGGAGTTTATGTCTCAATCTAAATTTAGAAACCAGCGCACGACTGTCATTCAGATCGTTACATATACATCATAATTAAAATAGCATTTACTACGAAACAAGATGAACTAGTCAATACTTTGCTTCGTCAAATTGAACTCTTATAAGAAAGTAGAACAAAAGAAGTTATTGTACGTTAAAAATATGGAGAAATCAATACAATCAATATCGAAAAATACTATTCATTAGTACTTTACATGTAAAAAGCCAAGGACAATCTCCAGTTCTAGTAAACTACCTATAACTTGACAAAGGTGACGCTTAAAAGGTCTTTATTAAAGTCCTCTAAAGGAGCTTTATAAGGGCGTTTGAAGCAGAGTTGGGCAAAATGTGATTTTTATTAAAAAAATTAAAAATTATTGATTTCTCTTAAAAAAATTCAAAAAAATCACAAATTTTTGATTTTTATGAGAAACTTGATGATTTTTCCTTTTTACAACTAATTTATTTATTTTTTACATTACATTATATCTTCTATAGAGCGTCATTTAAAAAACATTCAACAAATAAAAAACTTTTATTTAAAAAAATTCTCAAAAACTTTTTTTCTTCATAAAAATTGGTGCATGACCTAAAACTAATTTTAAGATGAAAAACATTTCATAAAAATTTATACTAGATTTTAGCGATTTCAGAAATATTCACAAAAGTAAAGTGGCCTTATTTTAAGAGTTACAAAAAAACTTCATAGAGAAAGATTGTTTAGAATTCAAAAATATGAACAAGGGTTAAAGTTTCAATTTTATTTTTTAAAGTAATTTAAACACCCAAACAAGTTTTAGACCATGCACCAACTTTTCACAAGAATAACATTTTTGGAGAAATTGATAATCAAAATCTTTTTTATTAGTTGCAAACTTTTGAATGTTGAAACTACTATAAAAATCGAAAATCAAATTTTAACTTCAAATTTCGTATCAAGTCATATTTTGGTGTCTGATTAAGTTTTTAGTATGAATTTTTTGTAAGTCTTAAAATAAGGTCTCTTAATTTTTGCGAATATTTTTAAATTCGTTAAAATCTAGTGTCATATGAATTGTTTTCCATCTTAAAATTACTCTTACGTCATCCATCAACGTTTATCAAGAATAAAATTTTCTGAGAAATTAATAATAAAAAACTTTTCTACTTGTTGCAGACTTCTTGAATGATGCTGTGGATCTTTAGACCCTAAAATTATTGTAAAATTTTACAAAGTAAATCTACAAAAAAAAAAATCCTGTAGCGACTATATTTCTCCCCGATCTATAAGAGGCCAATAGGCAATTTTTCCGGCGTATTTTACTAGCGGTTGTATACGGGCGTGGAATTAAAACGTAAAATTTATATGTTACGTGTGATGTTGAATCGTGAAAATAAATAGGTACAGTTTGATTTAAATCATTATTTTAATTTTAAAAAATCTGCTGATTTAAATCGTGATTTAAATCATTAAACCTTGGTTTGAAGTATAGAGGATGTTTAAATTAACACCAACCTTGGATTTTAAAGGCAAATTCATATTTATCAATACATTTTTAGTTGTCTACTACTTCTTTTACGTTAGTTATGTACATATTTTGTAATGACTAAACTTATAGTGTTTTAGTTATTCGATTTTATTAAATATGGTTACCAGAACTTTACATTTTCCCAAACTCACGTCAATCGGATAAATTACTAAAACTGTGTAAGTGCGCAGTTTTTGCCTGGATTTAAAAGGCTAACATTTCATTTGTATAATCATGTGTTGGTGGGGAGTGTGTTTTGACTTTGAGGGATGTTTGTTAATGTTGAGAATTAGAATATAAGGGAGTGAGGTTAAAAACCACTTAAGTTATTATCTATAAAGAATTTCCATTGTAAAAAAGTTGACCAGTTTCGCGACTTCCGTCTCTTTATCAGTAGCTTTCTTGATGTAGCTGTCGTAACAACAATCATCATTTGTTTATCGTTTATCTATCTTTTCTTTCTCTATATTTGTATTTCAATTTTTGTGTTGAATTTTGTAATGGTTTTCTGAAGATTATTTTGTTTAGTCTTAGTTGTTTATTAAAATATGTTTTCTTTTTCAAAATCTCTTAAATATTTCGTGTCGCATGTATATGTAACGAGTGCCCTTCTGTTTGTTTTGCTTAATTTGGTATATCGAAAGTGTTTCTATACCCGAATGCTAACGTTACGTTTGATTAGAATTTTGTAAATTCGTTCACGTTTGTAAAAAATTTTATCCTTAGCAGTGTGTACCTAAAGCTGCTCTGTAATACATTTCTATCTTGTTGTTTTAGTGCTGTTTGTATTTCATCTCTTATGCCTTCGCCGTAAGGTAAACAACATCTTTGAGTGTATTTGTTTACATTATTAATACTGTTTTCAATAGCAACGTTGCTGGTGTTAACATTGTTTAATGTTTTATTTACATAATTAAGTGTAAGGTATAGACATTGCTTATTATATAAGACCGTCACATATTGGTCCTAATAATAAATGTGTTGGTTAAAGTTTAATTTTAAGATGCAAGCATATCTAAATTAAAATGTTGACTTTGGGTTGCATAACACTTTTAAATATGAAGATAAAACAACGGCTTTATTTGAAGGGTGTTAGGGGAAAACAAGGAATGTTAATTTTTATTTGATCTTTACCATTCAGTTTTTAAGATTTTAAAGTGTAGGTACTATTTTTTTTCTTCATAGAGCTGCATCAACCAAACTTTGTTTTATATGAAATATATTATTATAAATGAGTATTAATCAATGAATGTGAAAAAATATTCATATTAAAACTATAATAATTAGTTCAGTATCGCCAAATCGGTTAAAAATTACATTCCTTGTTTTCCTCTAACACCCTTCATTTAATAAATTTTATATTTTAGTTATGCAAGGAAAGGAGTCTCTTTTTGTCAAATAATTTTAGTATTTGCGAAACACCTTACAACGATGCTTTTTAGCAATGTAAAACCTTTTACATGATGTACCAAAAATCGTAAGTAGATTTATTTCAAAAGTTCAGTTATAGTCGTAAACAGAGTTTTATAAAAATGAAAAATTGTTGTCATTTTTAAACACCATGTATTTGTGAAAACATTTTTTATTCGCTTCCAAGATAATTTCGGTAACAACTTATTATTTGCAGTTCATTTTAAACTGTATCGTATTATTCGGCTGTTTTAGACTTTTTACACCTTTTTTGAAAATGTCACGTTGTAAGGGTATAATAAGGTATCTCAGTTATCGAGAACAGCATGGGAATCTCGTAAACCGTAAGAGATACAGAGTTGGTTGAATAGGTCAAAATGATCAATGATGCCAGAGGAACTATTCAATGAAAACAAAAATCAAAGTAAAGCCCACTTTCCATGGGCAATACAAAGTTGAAATCTCTTCTTGTAGATCATAATGTTTTCCTGAGATATTACTTTTTGTATGATGAAATATTTAAAACAGCCTACCTAAAAAGGATAGTAGAATACAATTAATGAATTAAGATTAGCTATATTAAGATTATTTGATTCAAAAATTGGACAAAATGAGTTTTTCTCAAACTTTTGTGGTAAAATATGATTTTAGATATAAAGTGTCATATATCATTGAAATCAGAAGACAAAATGCTATCCAACTATAAGATTAAAAATTTTTCGCCGTATTTAAAAAAATAAAGTTGATGATTGTTCTGAAGAGACGAAACGTTGTTGGAAATTCTATGTTATCTCAAAATATAAAGCGTAAGAAGTTGCCATGGTGAAGTGCTTCCAGATTGTCGATAGCTTAAAAATTGTAGGAAATAGGACCAAAAAACGAAAATCAATTTTTTCAGTTTTCCTTGAATAACTTTTGAACTAAGACAGCTATGTAATTTTTTTTTGCAGATATTTGTTGAGTATCTAGTTTCGCAACCTTGCCCTAATTTAACCGACCTCGTAGCTCTTAAGATAAGCGAGATCCCCATGCATTTACTCGAATTTGGGACACCCTATACAGTGTGGCTGGTTTTTCATTGTCCAGCTTATATCTGCTGAAATATTAATGTTACCAAAAAAAGTTAAATGAGAAACTGGTTAAACAAAAGCTGGTCTACAAAATGGTGCTAAAAATTTTGTTCCATAGCCTACCAGTTTTTCGAAAAAAATATCCAACTTTTGTTTTTTAAATAGAACACCCTGTATATTTTCACAGAATCACATTCTAAATCAATTTCTCTTCACAATGATATTATCATAAGTACCATTTTGATTTTAAATTTTGCTCAATATTTCAAAAAAAGAGAATTATTATAGTCGGCTGTGGAAACAGCACAGCATACCAACTTTTTCATTATTTGTATAGTACATTTATCTTAATTATAATTACATTTATTTCTGTCTGATTTGACAAGTGTTTGCTAATGTAAACAAATTTGACAGGTATTTGCAATAAAAAAACAATATCACAGCCGACTTTAATAATTCCTTTTTTGAAATATTGTGCATAATTTAAAAGCAAAATGGTACTTATGATATATCATTGTAAAGAGAAATTGATTTAGAATGTGATTCTGTGAAAATATACAGGGTGTTCTATTTAAAAAACAAAAGTTAGATATTTTTCCGAAAAACTGGTTGGCTATGGAATAAAATTTTTAGCACAATTTTGTAGACCAGCTTTTGTTTAATAAGTTTCTCATTCAACTTTTTTTGGTAACTTTAATATTTGAGCAGATATAAGCTGGACAATGAAAAATCAGCCACACTGTATATGCAAAAATCGAAAACGTATTTTTTTGGTTTGTTTTTAATAAATACCACAAAAAATTAATAGTTTTTTTAAATAGAATAGTAGCTCTTGAATCATAAGTCATTTTGACTACTTACGAGATCCCCATGCTGTTCATGATAACTGGGACACCCTGTATTTTAATGTAATAACGCAGTTTTACTTTGGTCTTGCACGGTCTATTGTAAAAATATAATCCTTGATGGGATGATGACACAATTTCAAAAAGTTTGCTTATACAGTCATTACTTAGCAACGAAAAGTTGTCAAGTTAAAATTTAAGCTAAAATCCTTAACGTTAACTTGAAGGCTCACAGTATAAAAAGATGTGCAAATGATGGCAGGACCCAAATTGGTTTCTAAAGTTATGAAGGCGATTCCTAAGCCAAGATTGCTTCTCTAAACCAGTCTTGGGTTAAAATGGAAGCGTTCTCTCGTCAGCAATGTACCTAACAAGTATCGATTGCTGATCCTTTATATCTTCCCAATCCCGTCTCAATACTTTAGTGCCGACAGACGATAGTCGATGTCTCAGTCATGCACCAGACTTGTTTTGATTCATTGTTATTTTTACGGCCGTTTTCATCAGTTTTGTGCTATTGTAAAAGTTGACGGTTCTATACTGACGCGGCAACTTCGAGTTGACTCGCATCATCCTCCGATATAATTTGAAAAGAAGCTAAATGTCGTTTGTATTAAAGTTTTATCGATTTTTATCTCGGCGAGTGCTTTGATGCGACTGTTTACGTTTCGTGTCAAATGGACAGTGGAGATGCTGGCATCCCTGCGATGTTCGTTTTGTTTAAATGGCGACTTCTAGTGCAGTTCGTTTTGTTGTAGAAACGCTGAACATGCAGTCCATTAGCATCATCGGCTACATTATATTAGTCTTTTAATATTTACCGAGTCCTGGCGTTCCTATATGTAGATTAAAAGCAAACGCAGAAGTTTATTATCAGTCCAAACATGGTTAGTCAAGGGGCCGATGTCAGAACTCAACCGCAGTTTATGTAACATTTCTAAAGCTGATTGCTTGCTAATTGTTGCTTGTAAATTAACTGCTCCTTAATGAGTTTAGTAGTGAATAAAATATCGCGTGTAACACCATCTAATCAAATTTTATTATTAATATCATATTAAATTATTAACAAAAGGCGTAGACGTATACAGAACCCAAAAACAGAAGTGGTTTTAAAAGTTTTTAAAACAAAAGTTTATCTAGACCTGTTATTTATTAGTCTTAAGTTGTTGCCATTTAATTAAAGGTTTCTTAAAATTCTGTCCTAATTTTTATATTTAAATAAAAACTTTATTATCTATTGTTTGTAGTCTGTGAATAGAAGATATACAAATCGTTTTTTACCTGATTCATGGTATTTTACGTTAACATTACGTTTTGAATGAGAAGAAAGTTGTAATAAGAATGTGCTTAATCAGCAACATATAGAATTGGATGGGGTTGTATGATATGGAATTAATGAAATTAAATATTTAGGTGTAATGATAGAAAGATAGACGATAAGCTTGATTTTAAAAGTAATACTGATTATATAGTGAAGAAGGTTTCTAAATTTAATAGGTTTTCTTGATGGATTAAGCAGGAAACTTTCAGTCGTTGCTAAAATTTTTATGTACAAAAGTATCATAGCACCGCATAGGGGAGAACGGGTACGATTGTAACAATTTTTACATTTTATTTAATTACTACTTTCAAAATGGGTGTAGCTCATTCGAAAAAATGGCACAACGTAGGTTGAACTTTTGGCTATTAAATGCTGTTTTAGAATTTTCGATAATCTTTTAGATAATATGTCAATAAAATATTATTTAGGTACTTGCACACTGTTACAACTGTACCCGTGCGGGAGACAATTGTAACAGGGTAGGGGGATAAATGTAACAATCATTTTAATGAACGATAACGTGGAATGTCCATCAATTACAAAAACGAAATTAGTATCAAACATATTTTATTTCAAAAGTAGTACATATAAAAATAATACGTGTTTTCTTAAAACTAAAAAATATCCTTAAAACAGAAAATAACAAAATTGGAATATTTTTTAAACTTCTCATTCGCTATAAAACATGTTTTATATTAAAACTGTTATATATAAAAATAAAACCTGTTTTCTTAAAACGATCAAATATCTTATAAAAGTAAATAACAAACTTGTAATATTTTTTAATCATTATCGTCGCAGTTTAAACAAAAAAAGTACATTTCGCGCAAACTGTGGACACAATTTTCATGTGCCCATTTTTTACAATTGCAGCATTGTATCCATGTGTTACCAGGTACTGAGTCAGTGTAAGGCTGGAGACAGTATACACATAACGTATCTTCGTCTTCATCTTCTGAGCTCTGGATGATTTTCTTTTTCAAATTTCTTTTGTTTTCTTTTGTAAAATTTCTCTTTACTTTGTCGATTTTCTTCTTTTTGTTCTGTTGTTCTTTTTCTAAAGCTACTTTCTCAGGCGTATCTGTTAATATGGCAGATTTCCTTTTTCTTCTTGTATTAATTTTATTTTTTACAACTGGGGCCTTTGGGTATGGTCTAATAGTTTCAAGAATTTCTAATGATGTATCGTGGTTGTCATCGGAAGTGTCATTATCATTTATTCCCGTGATTTCTTTATCTATTAAAATTTACAGCGCGAGCGTGGCTAGTTGGCTCAGGAATTCTTATGGATAACGTAGGGTTGCGATTCATAAAGTTTGTAAACCAATCCCTTGAAGCAAGATGAGCCCTTTGCCACTGTTCTGGCATTTTTATATTTTGCCAGGTACAAAACTGATAAACCTGAAATTATCAAAATTTTCTGTAAGATTCAAGTTTTTATTGCCTACTTTAATCTTACCAATGTACGTATTTCAATTGGAGTTAATCCAAAATACAGCTGAGAAGAATTACGAATATAATCACAAAACGCATTTTCCTCCTCTGCCGAGAGTACTCTCGTATGAGGATTATATCCCTCTGTGGGTATCTCACCATTTTTAATTTTTTCGCAGTACCGATTTAGTGTTACATGACATATTTTTAGTTCTCTTGCAACTTCCCTTTCATTTTTATGTTCTTCGAGTACAAGAGAAGCGGCTCGTTTCATTATCTCATTTGAAGGGCTCCTATTAGAAGTTCTTAACCTCTTTCGCGACATTCTGAATAGATACAACAACAAAAATTTATTATTAGCCTATGTGGTGGGTACAAATGTAACATGTTACAAACGTCCCCGTCGAAACTGTTACATTTGTCCCCTTACGTACTTATTATATGTTTTGATCACTACCACTGACATGCAAGTACGTAACTTCATAACTGTAGCCATTGTTGTTAGACGGATGTACATGCATAGTAACAAAGTTCATATCATTTTTATATATCAACATTCAGAAAAGATATCCAAAAAACAATATCCAAAAAATATTTTACTTACGTGCTTCAAAAAACTGTTTTTACGCATAGAAACTGATGTGTCACAGAACAGTGGCCAATATTGCAGGAGCATCTGTAGGACGTCTATCTAGTACCGTGTACAGTTGTGTACATCAAATTTGTCACTTTACAATAAAATTACAGCGGTTGTTACAATTGTACCGTGTTACATTTGTACCCGTTCTCCCCTACTGCTGTAGTATGTTATTTCTGGCGAATACCAATTATTTAAACCGGCTTCAAAAATTGCAAAATAGGGCTATGAGAATTATTTCACATTGTTCCAGATACACCAAAATTTACTCTAATGCTAGATAATCTACAGTGCTTCCAAATTCTTTGTTAAAATATATAACCCAAAACTCTGATATTCATAATTATCCGACTAGAAACTGTAAATACTTTAAATTGCCATTCAGGACACGAAATTACCCTCAAAATTATGTATTTGATAAAGGACTGAATTTTTTTAACGAACTAACCAGCGAACTTACAAATGAAACTAATATTGTAAGGTGTAGAAGTAAGCTCAGTAATTTTGTTAAGGGAAAGTTTTAATTTTTATACATTTATATAATTACGTAAGTTCTAAGTTGTAAAATGTTAACAAAATTAGCAAATCGCTAAAAAAACTACATTATTATTTTCATTTTATTATAACCAATAAAAGTACCTATCACTTGTATACTAAGCAATTAATATTTGATCTTTTAATTTAATAAATTTACAGAAGACGAGGCGTTTCTGTATAAGCTTTGTTCGATTGGAATCAGGTGTTTGATGAAAATTAAATTTTTATTTTGTTGCACAACTTTATTTGTAATTCTCTAGGTAGACTAGGTAATCAGTAAATTTATAGAGAAGAAAGTCGAAGTTTGTTCAGTGGGTAAATGCGATATCTAAGAAAGACCATATATAGCACAATTTCGACAACGTACGCTAATATATCCCTCAAGAATTCTATTTTATACTTTGGGGTTGCACCCTCAAGTCGCTTGGAATCCGAATCTGGTGTCGAAGTAACAAGTTTTGAATACGCTTAGTTGACCCGCTATAAGCGTTATATTAGATTCAATATCGAAGAAGAATTTCATTTCGTACATGTCGATCACTAGATATATTTATATTTTGCTTAAATGGAGAATATATTTAATTTCATATAAATAATTATTGTGGTATGACTGACCAGTGACCACGCTTCTATGATAGTGTGAATATTGTCTAAATTAAATTTCCATTATTATTATCATCATCATAATTAGTTCTCTATTACCCGTAGGTGTTGAAGTTTAAATTTCTTTTTATTAGGTGACTCATCACACTATGCCTTTATGAATTTACGCCATTTGTTCTGTTTTATTGCCATAACTTTTGTTGTAGTTTAGATCTTCTTTTCTCAGCAAGTAGCACATTAACACTTATGTTCCAAGTTTCTTTGTTCTTTTTCTTCTGTATTTCTAAAGGCGTAGCTCGTCGTATTTTTTTAACTTGTCTTTAATTGTTCATTCTATTAAGATGTCTCGATCATCGTAATGTTTGTTCTGCTAGAAGTTGTGCTTTGGTGGTTCACCTACATGTTTTTGTATGGTATTATTTCTAATTTATTTTGTTCTTAGATTCTTCATCTCTGAGGCTTGGACACAGTTTTTTTTTATCCGCCAATATCTAATTTATACATTCACAGTTTAGGGTGGGTATATACGTTTATCGTTTTGATTACTACTAGTTTTGTCTTCGTAGATGTTTTTTTATTGTTTGGAAATACTTGATTAAAAGCTTGAAACAATTTTTCCGTTGCTTTAATTTTGTCTTGAATTTCATCATATTTTGTACCTGTTTTATTTTTTATACATTCTGCAAAGAATAGTTAATATTTTTGTCTGTTTTACAAGAGTATTTTCTTCTTCTGGCGGTATAACTAGCTATTTTTGTCCAACATTCATCAAGTTGGAAAACCTTGTGCCAAATTTTGGTTTTCTTTACTTCCAAATGCTAAATTGTTGGAAACTTCGTAAGTCATTTTCTTATTAAGATATAAAACAATTATAAAAACTGTTACCTACCACAGATTAGAGCTAAATTGTTTGTTTGTTATTTAAGTTCTTAGACGAAAACTACAAATAAGTTCAAAGCAGTTTTAGTGTATCAAATCCAACAAAATTGGGAAAGAATAAATTGTATTTTATAATCGACACATTTGATTTTACCTGACAAATATTACCTAGGTATTAATGAGAGTTGAACATCCACCAGCTCCTACCCAATTTGCCGTGATAAAGTAAATATTCCACCTTAGTTTGTTTAAAAAATGATGAATATTCATAGGATGCGCATGTTGTGAAAATCAAGTGTTTCATTGTGTCCTCTTCAATAAAAAAACAGCGGTAAACGGTTAAAAATTAATTAACACACTGGTTTGTAGCACTGGCTATGAAGTATAATAAATTTAACGAACCAAAGCGACCATTTGCACATATGTTAGCTATTTATAGGGCAATCGTGCCGTTGTCGTAATGCATTTTCCAGTCAGGGCGACGTAAAATAGAAAAACGCTCGACAAATTAGGTGCAAATATAAATTTCGCTTAATCGAACGTAAGCAAGAGCATATTGTGTAGGTGACTGCCGTTTTTGGAAGGCAAGTACATGTGGTACAAGAGATGTGTGCGATTAAGGGGGTTACATACGAGAACTCGCGTTTTCCGGTTCCGGGAAGTAAATCTTGTACACACCTCTAGCACGTTCTAGCTAAACGATATTGCGTCGTTTTCCGGACCAGGAAGGTAAAATGTCGTACTGCTGGACTTGACAAGTGAAATATTTATAGTGGCTCTAACTCTTTCCCACCAGACTTCATTTCAACTTGGGGAATAAGTTTCTTCCACAAAACAAAGTAATACATGATGTAGAGCCCTATATATTAGTTTGTAGAACAGATGGTCAACGCCTCGTGTATGTTTAAAATATATTTTCTCGCTTTTTAATTATTTTCTGTACATCGCCTCGACTGTTTTAAAGCTCCTTGCTCAGGTTTTGTTGGGAAAAAAAAGAACACGTATTAAAGAGATTTTTCATCGCGTGTAACCCTTTTTTGACAACGTGCCAACTGCAGTAAGAACTAGTTAAACACGATTTTCTACAATTTCAACTACTGTCATGCATGTTTTTAGGATAAGTTGTACTGTATATACAGGCATGCCAACATATACAGCCATGCACAACATTTTTGTATCAAGATTTTTGACTTGGAATTTTACAAAGAACATTGTCACGTGTAGCGCTTCCGCCAATTTATACACACCCTGTATATATTTTTTTGAAATACCTAAATATCAATTTTTTAAGTAAGTAAGTAATGCAATGATTTAATAGGCATTTTGTATCGTCCATAAAAGTATGTCCCACATCAAAAATTTTATCACCTTGCATAAATTTAAAACGCAGATAAAACTTATTTATTGGAATATATATTTTATACTACTGAAGAATTTTGATTATCTAATATCAAGCGATTATCTAAATTGTTGAAAACCATCAATTATTGTACCGCCTCTGTGATCTTAATTACAAGTTGTTAGATTTATTTTACTGCTGGCTATAATTTTGATGAATTTTAGTAGCCAGGTATTTTTGTTAATGGTAAATGTTTGTGTCCATGTCTTGTATATTTAATGATGTTGTATATAGTTGAATATATCTTTGGAATTATAAAGCAAGTTAGTATATAATTTATTTTTGGGTTTTATAATTGGGACAACTTTCCAAAAAGAGCAGGGCAATGAGTGTTGACTAAACTCTTGTTTATTTGTTTTTTTGATTATCTCATCCTGCGATATAGGTCAATAATTGTAAATTTCCTAATTATACAAAGCAGTATGCATAACACAAAGGATGGGCAAACTAATATGATTTGTTGAAATGGGTTAAACAAAAACATAAACTATGTCATTTTTTACAATTCTTGTTTGTGTGGAAAAACTCCCGATATACCAATTGCTTAAACGCTGTCCCAATAAAAAGTAATTTCCGTTTATGTTGTGTTGTTTCTCTCATAACAGGCTAAAAATTTAATAACGTTTTATTTATCTAAAGGTATTCATAATAAAGATCTTTTCAACTACCAACGGGTTTGATAACCAATTTTATGAAAATAAAAAAAAAGGTAAACTAATTTGTTTTGAAATGTAAGTTATTTACAATGTATGTTTTTCACTTATTCAAGGACTGCTGTTGCTTGTTCTTTCATATTCTTTGGTTGAGAAAGGCAAAATTTACATCATTAGTTCCTAATGCCCGGTTTCTCCGACACATCTCAAGATCGAACTTATATAAGCCCGCCTTATATTTAAGACCGTCTCAAGATACCAATACGTTGCACAGAAAACATATTCCAGAATCTGTTAGACATCTCAGCTAAGTTAGAACTCGGTTTGGCAACGTTGCAAGAAGTCGGCACATTTTAGCGGCAACTTGAAATGGCTAATTTTCATTGGCCATTTACATCACAGCTGTTAAAACGGCTCCCTGTGACATTTTGTTGTTGCTATCAGCTGTTAGTCACATATAAAGTTACAGTTCGGTGTTTAATATTTTATTTTGTGTTGAAATGGCGGGAAAAAAAGAATAAATTATACCTTGGAGGAAAAACAATTATTAGTTAGCTTGGTGGAAAAATATAAATAAATAGATTATGTATACAGGGTGTTTGAAATTCGAGTTTAAGCATGGGGATCTCGCGTATTATAATAGCTAGAGTATAGGTTTAAATTTGGCAAAGTTGCTAAATTTGGTGCTCATTAATAATCCAAAGAGAAATTGGAAATATCTCAAACGGTGTCCGAGAAAATTAGGAAAAACTGGAAAATACGATTTTTGAAAATCGTTTATAACTCCTTTGGAGTATGAAATATTTCAAATGTGTAAAAACATTGCTGAAGCAACTTTTTAAGCCGAATCGGATGGTAGTCACAAATTTTTCTTAGATCGATTCGTTTTTGTTTTATGACAACCAACTTTGTTTTTGCTTATGGGCGCAAGTTTTGCTATTTACATTATCAAATAGCATTTATTTTTCTAAATCCATTGATGTATCACACATGGTATTTTACTTTTTCTTTTATTGTCAAATTTCAAAAATACGTTTTAAACAATAACCATTATAAATCAGGTTGGCCGGTCATTGTAGTTTATGTTGTTTCCATGACAACCGATCAACAATCTAAAAGTTTTAAAGGCCTGTTAGTCGTAAAAATGAACTCTAATAACGAAGAAAAACGCGATATGCTGCCCATCAGAAAAAACAAAGTTGGTTGTCTAAAACAAAAACGAATCGACCTAGGAAAAATTTGTGACCACCATCCGATTCGGCTTAAAAAGTTGCTTCGGCAATGTTTTTACACATTTGAAATATTTCATACTCCAAAGGAGTTATAAACGATTTTTAAAAATCGTATTTTCCAGCTTTTCCTAATTTTCTCGGATACTGTTTGAGATATTTCCAATTTCTCTTTGGATTATTAATAAGCACATGAGACATGCATGAAGAAATACGTTTGCTGTTGGTAACTTTGATATAGTTTTGCTAGAGAGAATCATTTATTTTAAAAATATGCTGGTGCAGAAGATTTATTATACTAAATTACCTTCTAAAAATTGAAATAAATGAAACAAAACAGTTTATTTTACTTGAAGTAGTAATTTAAAAAACAACTATGTATTTTCAGTTGTTTTCATTGCGCTTAGCTTTCGCACCTTAAGAGATTTTTAATCGAATAAGAATTAAAAGTGTGATTTGATGATGTAATGTTTTCTTGGAATATAGATTTTTATTATTTTGGAGGTGCTTTATTTGTTAGCGTTTTTTACTTTCGCCGTACGTAGTATGGAGATTTGGTTGTTGCTTTTCTAAAGTTCACTTAGGTAAATTTTCGGTGTAATTTAATAAGTTAAAAAGTGTCTTTGTTTTCCGAAATGCGCCCGCATTGTATTCTACTGCTATTTTATATAACAAAATTAAGCAGCCATTATGTATATATTTTTGTCAAGGCAGGATCCCTCGGGGCTGAAATGTAACTCCCTTGCTTGTCCTGCTTGCCTCGCAGGGCGGAATTCAATAAAAACTTCTCTCATACATCGTTCAGTGTGACGGTCCGATGCCTAACCTAAAAGGACACTTGCTTCTTGAATCTTTGATAGCCGTATAAATGGTTTACAAATATCTTTGAAAATTGATGGGACGCACCAAAATTGACGTAAAAAAATGGATTTACGTACAAAAAGTCCTGGTTGAGTAAACTTTAAATAAATTTGTTCGGGTTTATAAAATGTTGGGAATCCGGATGTGAAAAACTTCGGAGAAAATTGACTAAGAAAATATTTGAGTTTACCTTGATGACCTTATATTGAACTTATTAAATAAATTTATCGGTACCAAAGTAGTCGGCAGTTTTAATTGCACAAATAAATATTAATTTCGATATTTACAGCATATTTTAGCCAGAAGTTATAATAATTCATGTAATAAAATCCGAAAGTTTGGATTCAGTTCTACTGTTTTTTTTTCCTCATCTTTTAACGGGATAACGTTGGGTCGTATGTGAAGTATTCTAACCCAATCATTTTCAATGTTGTTCGTGCTAGGTGGCAGACTTGCTTTACTGCAGTGATGTAGATTTTGGAAATGTACAATAAACGCGACGACTATAATCGCCATCCGCAAAACTCCGTTCATTTATTCTTAACTTGCGGTTTTGATATACCTATTGTCACATATTGCACATGTCACCAGATAAAAATTCTTAAAATTTGTTAATAAAATGTTACAAAACTAACATTTCCACAGCTAGGAAATGCAAACCATAAATTAAACCCAAAGCATTTCGGAACACAACTTAATTTTGCTAATATTTATTACTATATTTGCCCCAATTCATTTTTTTTTTAATAAACAGGATTTGTACACCACAATATATCACTTTAATTTTGTTAAAAAACGTTTTTAAAACTACTGTACATCGACAAACGTATTTTAGACAAATAATAAATAAGGTAAAATGTATCCCACAGTTATATCTTACATCACAGAACATGTCGGAATTTTCATCTAAAAAAAAAAAAAAAACGATTTTTGCGCTCTCTGTTTAACTATTACCTAGTTAAAAATAAATTTTGACCGCGATGGGAGAAGGAGCACACAGACGCGTCGCATCGTTCCGTGGGGATGTTTTAACGGAGACGGCGTTTCGTTCAGCGGCGTGTTTTAGCGGAGAGAGCGCCCCGTTCGACGGAGACGTAACGGATAGGACCGTCGTAGCAAAAGGGTTAAGAAATTATGTTTTTTGAAGCTCAAAATTTTGTAAATATTCGTAATATTCAGAATGTATACTGGGCGGTTATTTTAGGAATGGCGAGTAGAAAAATAAACGAATCCCAGGTCGGCATTTTTTTAAACCGACTTAGATTTCCGACGTCTTGCTCTAATGCATTTGAGGCGCCAATTTGCAAAACTTTTTATATCCGCCATAACTAATTTCACAGGAAACGCGAAAAACCTATACGTCGATTTATAATTGACTATGTATGTTCATAATGCACAGTTGTTTGCAGAAGGCATTAAAAAATTGATCGGCAATTACTGAAAAAAAAGATGATCGCGGAAAAAGTTATGTTAGAAAATATTTTGGATTTAGAGAGTTTTGCAAACTATCTGTGGATTTTAAAAGTTTTGAAACATTATTTAAAGAACATAGTTCGCTTTTTTAAAAGAAATTAGAACTATTCTACAAATTTTTATATTTAGTTTTTTGAAATTCCAAAATACGGTACAAAAAATAGTTGTAATACAGGAGAAAGAATTTAAATTCTAAGACCATCGTCCTCAGGATACAATATTTCTTCTTCATCAGGATTTTCATTTTCATTTGTTATATTTTCTTCATGAAAAGTATCGATCAAATTTCTATAAAATGACAAATCAGTTTCTGGATTGTTTCTCCAATCAACGCCAAAGTGTTTCTTTAAAAGGTTGTCAACATCAATTAGCTTTAACTGTTTGACTGGAACGTTGTTAGGAAGTTCCTCTGGAGTGATATTGGCCACAGGTTTTCCTCTTTTCAGAACCGATTTGTATACTCCAATGTTGCTTTTATAATGGATTTCACCTTTTATAGTTATACTTCCTGACTTGTTTTTTAATAAAAAATCGCTTTGCCATAGAAAATTGAAAATGCCATTGACCAGGAGGCTTTATGCAAGATTCAACTGCTTTCTTCCAATCAAAAACAGTGAAATCCTTGGGCAGTTCTAGAACAGTTGCATATTCAGCAAATATTTTTTTCTTCCTTTTTCAATCAAAGAAGATGTTGGAGAAATTTCCATAATCAAAATATTAGTTAAACAAAACACAAAACACAGTAGACTGTCTTTAAAAACAAAACACGTGCGTTTCGGATGTCAAATACAGAACACTAATAAAAGCGCAAAATATAAAAGATATTAGGTAAGGATATATGATGTTTTGATTCCGTAAAATAACTAACAGGGTAAAATGGCGCTGGATGTAAAGAGTTTTGTAATAATCACGTCTAGAATAGATAAAAAGAGTTTTGAAGTAGTAGTAATGGTGGATTGAAAGAGTTTTGCAACGTTAGACAGTTTTCATGTTTAAAATGAGCTGGGAAAATATAAGTTTTGTTGCATTATGATTTAGTAACCATATGACGGACTGTTTAAAGTCAACAGCGCCACCACTATCTAATTTTCTTACTAAATTGGATGTAAAGAGTTTTGCAAGTTGACGCCTCATTTCATTGATAAATATTAAGAAAATTAGTTAAAACCGGTATTAAAGTAAAAAAAAATTGTTAAAATCGTTATTTTGTCTTCTTTTTCGTTCAGTTCTCATCTTTGATAAACACTTAATCAAGGAGTCGGGAGTCAATAGTTTTTCCTACACCCGACTCCGTTTATCAACTTTCCATCTGTGAGTTATTCATAATTCGTCATGACGCTCCGTGTCTGCTGTACGTATAAAATTATTGATCTGTCAGGTACAAACTTATAAAATAAAAAGTTAGCTTAGAAACAATAAAAGACGGTTGTATTCGGAAATAAAATCAGCGGAATTGCAAATTTTGTTCGTTTTAAACACCTTTTCGCTATAACAACGGTAACATATTGCTGTAGGACACGTGTAAAAAATGTAAAATATGCCTCCTAAAAGTTTTATCAACGTTTATATCGACTTCATGTCATGTTATGTGTTTTTATTCGCCATATTTTTATTTTATGGAGACGGGTTCAAATAGGGCATTTCCGCCCGCGTCTCACGGGAATCGCTAAGGTACTTCCTGAAAAACATACTGCATATAGCCCGCGCTAGATGTCCCCAAGACGCCTTTCATTTTCGCTGATCGGTTAGGGACTAACGCGATTTTTGATATTTTTAAAACATTTTTATTAGCGTTTTGCTTCATTCCCGTTTATTTGTATGATAAAACTGTAGCGGAAGTCGTGTGATATAAATTCACTGTTTATTATCTTAGAAAATGTATGCAGTGCCATCTGCCACATAAATGATTTACCTTCATCGAAGCTCTTAATGTATTTTTTATGGCCACGACAACATCAAAGCGAAATTTTGGGAAAAGTGGACATTCTCTTGGATGAATTTAAAAACCTGATAAGTTTTAACTTCTTTTAGGTCATATAGTTAATGGGGAACAATGTGCATTTAAAATAAAATCACATTTGTATTTCTAAATGCCTCCTTTGAACACCCGGAAACTTAGTGTTGTCACTAATTCGAAGCACTTATTTCTTGTCACAAAAATGACAATAAATTTAATGATCTCAACAGCAGCCGCCTCCAATACTTTACGGACCCATTACTTTAATATTTATAAACCTATAAAATGCACTCTGTTAAAACCATTTGTAGATAGAAGAATAATTTTACCTAATACTTACTCTTCGAAGATGGTTGTCTTGTATAGTAATACTAAAAAACAAAATGTGATGATTTAATTAATTATTTTACCTTCTTGTTTTTAATTGGTAACGAGTAAAAGTGTAGGTGTTTTATTTGTACATCAAAAGTGCCTTTATTTTTTGGAAAATTTGGAAATTATTATCTAATCAAATATTTTTGATTACTACTGAAAATTGATCAAATTTAAAAAGGAACAAAATGTGACGAATTAACTGACTGTTTCGAGTGTTTTTGTGCAAATTAATTTCTCTTACAATATAACGTGAACTCTGCGCGTTAATCGGAACTCCTTTGAGAACTAACAATGTTTTATTAATCATGTGACGCCTTATTTTTTAGAGTCTCTTTGTTGTATTAAAAATGTATGCGTTCCTTTTTACAGCGTAGTGTTTCAGTAAAGAAGACGCCAAATATACTTAAAATGTTGACTTCGAAATGTAAATAAATTCTAAGAAATTGAAGTTATCTTCATGTAATTATAACGGCAAAAAATGTAATTAAAGTTTGTTTTTGAAACAAGTTTTGTGTTATTTCGTTAATTTAGGTAATCAACTTTTCTTGCTTTTTATACGTACTAATAGAGAAACGTAATTACGATAATAATTGGAGTTTTTAGCCATCGGAAAAGCTAGATTGAAGAATTTTACTGTGATTGGTCAAGTAGTTTAGTCGTTTATTTTTGTTGTTCAATAAACAAAACTTTTTGTTTAAAAAACAAATGAAATCATTAAATGTTCTTGTTAATTAAAATAGTCTCGCAAAATGTTCGAAACGAGTACAACCATAAAATCGGCTGCAATAATTTGTTTCGCAAGAAAATTTAAATTAAGAGGATCCGAAAACACTTAGCTAATGAAAACAGAACAAATGGAGTGACTATTTTTCGGCTTAAAAGCAACGAATTGTATGAGATTGCACAATCAGCTGTTACATAATCCACCACAACAATCTGGGACCAAAATATTTAAATTCTGTCGGGGAATATTATTATCTAAAAACACAAAAATAAGCTGGACAGGAAAGGGTTTCGATTTTATGTTGATGGTCAGAAAATTTGGAGGGTTTTATGTAATGGAAAAGCTAAAATTGTATCACACAATTTTTGCAATATTGTAAAAAGGCAGCTAAGTGTTTAAGTATGTTTTAAGTCAAGTTATGCAGCACACTGGTTGTTTATATGTGCCGCACCGACATAAAAATCATTAAATACATACTTATTTTAGATATTAAGGAAAGAACGAAGCTATAGCCGTTTCAAATTAAAGTGGTCCGCGAGATGCGCAAAGACAGGGGATGGCGGTTGCAATTTAGACTTTTCTAAAAACGTTGAGTACCGGTAAATCAATTTTTAGCAGGGACTAAAAACGAAAAAAAATCCGTTCGTTTCTGTTCGGAACGAAAACGAAATATATCGTTTTCGTTCTTTTCGTTCTAACCGAAAAAATTTTTTTTTCGTTTTCGTGAACCGAAATAATAACGGTTAAAACCGGTTTTTCAATTTTTTTTGAATAAAGAATAAATTTTACTATTATTATGTCTAAACGCAAATAAAACATACACATTGATAATATATATCCAATCAATTGTATATTCTATATTGATGATCTAAAAAACAAATTAGAAATAGAGAATATCTGTACGGTTAATTCTGTTACACGAAATTGCAAGTATAAACAATAAAGTTGTTAATACATATTCACGTAAATATATGGAAAAAAGTGAAGCTCACTTATTTCAAGTGAGCTTTTTTACTGCCTCGTGGAGTCTCCCCAACACAGAAGGTAAATTCGCGTTTGTGTTTAACAAATAAAATTGAAATAGCGACAAAACCGGTTAAAACCGGTTAAAACCGCTTTTGGAAAATATTTATTTCGTTTTCGTTCTTGAACGAAAAATAATAATTTCGTTTTCGGTTTCGTTTTCGTTCTTAAAAAAATGTCGGTTAATTTCTTTTAACGTTTTCGTTTTCGTTCCGTTCTCAGTCCCTGATTTTCAGGTTATATTCGCGTTGCTGAAACAGACGGATGTTTTTAGGTGGTGCAGTAATAAACGCTTTGGACTAGTTTTGGTTTCTGCGTCACAGTCCACTTTAAGTTAAAAGAACTCTATACAGGTCGTTTAAATTCTAGGCTTAATGACAATTTCGTTTTTCGTAAAAGATATGAGGTCCGTACTATCTTTAAATGTAAAAATTCAATATGGTGCCTGTTAGAAGCAACAATATTAATGATGGTCCAAAATAGACGAAACTTCTGATGCAATGTCTGATCACAGTGTAGCTGTAGACCGTCTATCCTCTACAGCTACACGGTGTAGAGGATAAAAAGTTACATCGAAAAAGCGTTTTTTTGTTTTTCTTTAACCCTTAAAATAAATAAAAAAAGCAAATAAACAAAAATCGATGTTTTATATTTATATTTTAAGGTAGCTGTGTTTCAGACAACAGTGGGTCTTAAATGATTTTAAACGTAGCAATTTTAATCTGAAAATTCAAGTTTCAAAATACGATTAAAAAATACATACATCAAGTCCCAGCGACCGATACCGTACTGAAAGAAAAATTAAGTACAGCAGTTTGATATCGGTCCCCGGAGACATATACAAAATTGTATAGGTCATTATACTTTACCAGTGTCATGATAACGTTCTCTAATTAATTTAATTCGCGGTAATGATCTGTGCCTGATTTTCTGCCCCGCCGTTTTCAAATATCATCTCGCGTCCTTCGATTCAACGATAAATCCGCGCCTTCGCCACCATAATTAATCTGGTCGCAGCAAGTTTAATTTTTGCTAACATTTCTTCCGACTCAAACATGTGATTTTGGCACCCTTCCTAAACCTTTCGATCGTCTATAAAACATGTGCAAATTCTACATACAAGTTTTCTTCAAATACTTAAAGAAAGTAAACAATTTTTTTTTTTGCTTTATGAAACTCAACGATTTATCCAAGGCAAGGCAATCCACGGAAGCTATGTCTTTAAGTATTTGGCCCTAGAACTGGTAAGACAAAACTGTAATAATATCATCCTCTTGTTTAATTTGAAACATACAGATAGTCCCTGACAACCGACACTGCATGTAAAAAAATTAAGTATCGGTCCTCGACGACCGATGACGTACAAATATTTTTGTCTAGCGCAGTCAACGTGTTAAAATAAGTGAAATCCAAATGTTGAGCCTTGAATTTGAAACACCCTATGTATAGTAGTACTGTTTATATAGTATTTTCTTACAGTATTTCTCTGTACCAGTTTCTCGCGTTACTTTATTAGAATTTTTTTTTAGCATTTGTTTTTTGTAACTTGTGAGATGTTAACTATTCATATTTTTTTCTATAATTAATAATCGAGCCATATCAACTTCTGTAAAATATAGCTTACTGCACGCCAACCTCTAAGTTTAATCTTAATATGGTTTTAATGTTATAATCCGTAAATTATGAGTACAATTTGCCTCCTATCAGTAAAACTTGTCGCCTTAAATATAAGGTCTAGCGCTTACGCATTTCCTTAAAGGGCGTAGATGTTATCAAAACATTAGAAGGCAAAGGGCAACACTATCAGTATTTCTCTACGTAGGAACAAGAAACAAATCTAAATGTATAATTTACATAAATACATATTCTATTAAATTGTAAAAGCCGTAATACATAAATGCATTTGTATTAGCGTCGTGCTTCATATTGTAGCATTATTAAATTAAATATTTAAATCTTCAGGTTTATGGAGCAGTTCTGGAGGAAGAATATTTTTATTTCTTTTTCTCTCGCTTATTATTTCTAGAATTTATTTCGGGGGTTTATGACGTGGATGTCAGATAAAATCCGTTTATATTTATAGTAACGAACTATGAGATATGTTTATTTATTCTTTCTTAGTTGAATATTTCATTGCTTCTTTAAATAGACTCTCATATACGTACGTAGTAATAAAATTTCAGAAAATCTAATTCATTCGAAATCTCTCGGACGACATACTAAGAGGATTTTGTAAGAATAAAAAGACTTTGACGGTAGTCATGTTTTTATTTTAATGTTGAGTTACTTCTAAATGTATGATTATGTCGAGTCTTAATAAATACTTTTAGGAAATGTTTGATTATCATTAAATTTTTACTTTAATACTTTTATATGTAGGTAGTTAAGTATAATTTCTTGAAATAGGTTAAAGCGAGGCTATGTTCTTATTGGATTGATCGACTGAATATAAGTTTTATTTTGTTTAATTATCTGGTGACGCAAATGCTAAAAAAATAACCAAATAAGATATACATAGGTACCTATAATAGCTTTTTTTAAAGTAATTATACACAATATACGTTATTCGTTTGCGCACATATTTGTTTTATTGTCCCAGAATATGGTTATAAGCCAAAAATGTGTTAACTAAAACAACAAAAAATAAATTTATTTTACGGTAATCCACCGCCTCTTCGTTGCCAGTTTCCATTTCTTTCTGTCGCAAAATATTTCCTCCTCTAAACATTTATTTTTCTTTGCCTCTTCTATATCTACTCTCCAGCTCCTTCTTGGTCGTCCTCTCTTCCTTTTCTCAGTCGAAATCCATTCAAAAATCTTTCCCAGCCACCTACTTTCGTCCGTCGTTTTAGTGTGTCCAAACCATGTTAGCTGTTTCGTTTCTACAGTATCTGCTATTGGTAGTTATACCTATTAATATTCTTTTTTTATGATCTTATTCTTAACTTGGTCTAATCTTGATATTCCACAGCTTCTCTTTAAGCAGTCCATTCCAGCAGCTAACAGTTTCCTCGTATTTTTATTATTTAAATCCCACATTCTGCGCCGTATATTATTACAGGCTGTACAATAGTTTTGTACATCCTTTTCCTTTTTTCTTTTCCCCAAAGTATCTAATTCGGCGATTCTATTACATTCCTGCCCTGATTTATACGATGGTTCATTTCCTCGTCACTATTTCCTATTTTGTCATAAATGACACTTAAATATTTGCATTTTTCCACTCCTTCTATGTATTTGTAGTCTCTAAAGGTTAGTTGTTTTGTTGTCTACTTCCGATTATCAAATACTCGGATTTGTTCATGGTTATGATTAATTCTGGCCGATTGTACTCTTCCTTTAATTTCCTTACCATGTAACTTAAGTTTTCTTTGTCTTCGGAAATCACTTGATCGTCGACAAAGTATAAACTAAAATGTAGATTATTATCGGTTAAATTACAGTCTGATTAATTAAGTATTTGTTGTTTAATAAAGCCACTCAATCATATATTTTTACTTTTTTATGATCAACTGAATTATGTTATTATAATAGCTATTAAAATAATACAAAATGTTTTAAATGGCTTTTTATAATTTTAAAGATATTTGGTTAATCCTCTAGGTTTCGTGGGAGAAAAATTTAATTTAATCATTGGTGCTTTTTTAAAGATATTCAAATGAATATTTACTTGTGTACACAAAAATTCAAGCACTATTTTGCAAGAAAACGTAGTTTAACTCTCAGATCACATTATGACACAACGGTTCATATTTTGGTCATGAGAGATTTTTTTTTAATGAGGAAATAAAAGTATGTAACCTGAGCTGCATTTTACAAATACTGAAATGACTTTTTAAATACATAAATAAAAGTTTTACAATTCTATTGCAAAAACCATGTATGTTACTTTTAATTTATAATTAATCACAATAGCTGAATTTTGGTCATGACAGAATTGAATTGGAATGAAATTTAAAACAAACAGGCAGGTGTGAAACTTATATACACATTACTTTGGCACTGCATCACAATTATTTGGTTCTCTAGATCGCCGCCTCTTTTCTGAAAATATCAGCCAATGCCCAGCTTCGTCTCTTCTTGTTCTCGTACCATTCATAGATCTTTTTCTCTTCTGGCTGGGTCGCCCTCTCTTTTTTGAAATACCTTTTTTTATGACACAAACATAGGCACTGCAATATTAATTTTGAAATCCAAACAACTCAATTGGTCCCTTTTGTTCAGTTTGTAAGAAAGAAAACATTTAAATCGTTACACCCCATTGTGACTTGAAAGTCACAGAGTAAAATTCAAATATTATAAATAACTATTGATAAAAAAATATTTAACTCTATTTTGAATTATAATAACAATCCTTAGTGAATATTACTGCAAGTAAATATTTACGGTTTCACATAATAAATAACAGATATTACATGTTTTAAACAAAATACCACAGCAGGTACATACATGGGCTAATAAGTTTTACTTAGGTACTGTATAGTGACGTAAAATTAAGCTAAAATAGAATAGTTGGACTGCCACACTGTTACCTTAAAGTAACAGTGGTTCATAAAGGAATAGAAGAGAAACTTAGGTGAACCCAAATGAAATAATGGTTTGTTAGCCTGAAGACGTAGTGGTCCATAGAGAAAACGTAGTTTTTTTCTTTATATATTATCTTAAAATAGTATGCAGTGTTAGAAAAGCGTTTAATTAATTTTTCTTAAGCAAATAATTGTAACTAAATTGCACAATTTTGTTCTCTCTGTCGGGAATATTCTTTTCAATTTTGTTTTTTTTGCTCAATTTTAAGCTTTCAAATACGCGGGAATTATGAGGTCTGAAGGCAAAATGCATAAGCAGAGATTTTGAGCCATACGTTTCTTGTTTGTTGGATACTTTAGAAATGTTTTTATACACTATAGCTTGTGCAAGACATTATTCTTCTCTTAGGATTCTTAGAGAAATATTTCGTATTTCAGTCTCATGATTTATTTTCAGCGTAGATTTTGTAATTCCACCGTTGTTAAGCTTCTTATGTCGTACCGCGAATGCAGGGCGGCGTTGTAGGTCAAAAAGGTGTAATCCTTTGCCGTTTTGTAGAGCGCACGAGTGAAAATAAACCGCGGTTTTGTACTTTCGTCAAAGAAAATCCACACTTTTGAACGTGTAGGAACATTTGCGTGGTAGATCTGCAGTAAGGTTGGATTTCACGGATTCTATGTGCGGTGCGGTGTTGAAAACAGCTTAGATCTTCAAAGAAATATCGGATTCCTTTTAGACAAAGGAGATTATTTGAAATACAAGTCAAAATTTAATATTCGTTTCATGCCAGCGTTGTCGACTCGGATTTTCAAGCTCTACTAAAAATTTGCATAAACGAATAGGTGCTGTTGATATCATAATCTGTAAACAGCGGTGGCGTCCAATGTTTATCATTGCATAAATGCAAACACTACAATGCAAATAACAAATATTTTGCACCGTTTTTGTCACCAACCGATTTTATTAACAATTAATGAAGTTTCTTATCTCATTGTAATGGATGAATGTTTATTTTAATCCTTTATGTATTGTTTCAATGATTATTAAAAGTTTAGGAATAAAAAATAATTTATCGTATCTAAAACGGCGTAAAATAGTTATTTATGTATCAAGGCCAAAAAGTGTAACTTTTTCGAAAAAGTACGTTTTGGCCGAGGTGCATATTACATTTTTTGTGCGATCGAATTAAAAACAATTTAAATTATTAGTAATTTTCAAAATTATAGGTTAGAAACTACGTGACATTCAGTCACTGACAGATGACGGCGTATGTACTGCATTACCGGCCCTCTCCTTAGCAACGGCCGTAAAAGTTACTTTTTCGGTCGTTGCTAAGGGTAACGGCCTGAAAAGTAACTTTTACGGCCGTTGCTAAGGATAGGGCCGGTAATGCAGTACTTTATGGTTGCTAACGCGCCCGTCAAACAGCTGTTTCTAGTACGATCGCACAAAAATATATTTTTTTTACTTATTTAAATAAAAGTTGTCATTTTCTCACTGCCTACTCTACCTGAAAATTTTACTTTTTTACACTAGTGGCGAAAATAATGTCAATGTCAAAATCAAATTTTAAAATGTACGATTATTTTTAGGTTAAACTCATAATAAAGTAAAATAGCGTTAAAATTTTTAGTAAATAATTTAATTTTAATGTGGCATTTTATATAAAAGTCTAAGAATGGTACAAAAGTTAATATTAAATATATTTCGTTTGCAGGTTATAATTTTATTTCTGTCAATGTCAATGTGGTGGTGTCGCTATGGAAAATAAATTATTAATTAATACCGTATACATAACAATTATTGTCATTTAGATTGTTTACATTAACTTTCGTACTATAATAGTAGTATTATTTTAAATTCGTAGAAAAAATAGCATTTACGACTCAAGATGAAATCTCTCGTTTGTGAGATTTGCTCACTCGCCGCTTCTCGGCTCGTGAATAAGTCTCACCTCACGAAAAAAAATGGACTTTCATCTCTTGTAAAGTATACTATTTTAAAATGCGAAAACTTTTCATTTAGTCCAATGCTGTTAGGAACAAACCCTCTGTGTTTAACTTTTATGAGATAAACGCAATTAGATATGTATAATTTGTAAATATTGCTTAAATTTAGAACAAAGAACGTAGGTTCAGTTTTGATATTTTATTCACTGACTTACAAAAATAAAATAAAATGGAATAAACTTAATTCACTATAAAACGTGTATTTATAATAATTCCATTTTTTTTTACTGAGCCAGACCCTAGGAAAAAACTTTGTTTTATTCTGTAAAAGTTTTGCTTAAAAACTGAGTTTATTTTAACAAACTGAAGTTTCTTCCAAGAATTGACCAACATTGGAATTAAATTATGAAAGGCGTTTGTCACTAACACTTCCAAACTTAAACTAGGTACATATTTTTAAGTTATTTAAATCAGGGGTTTGGAGCAGTCCAATTTTTTAATTGCTCCGCTCCAGCTCCGCTCCGGCATCAAAATGCCTGCTCCGGCTCCGCTTCAGCTCCGCTTCATGCTCCAAATATTCTTAACATTTTTAACAAAAGTTTTTTGGTTAAAAAAATTGTTTTCAAAAGCAAAGTTTTAATTTTACCTGATATGTAGAATTTGGTAAAAAATAACAATATATGACCCTAACAAAAAAGTGAAGTTAAATAAATGTTGAAAAAACAAACTATAATTCTTCAAACGTTGAAAACAAAGTAAATAAAAAAAAATTACATAATAAATTGGAGCAGTGGAGCAATCAAAATTATTTGCTCCGGGCTCCGCTCCAACTCCGGGCAAAAACCCATTGCTCCACTGTTCCGTGCTCCAGCTCCGTGCTCCGCTCCAAACCCCTGATTTAAATCCTTTATACAATGTTTACAAAAAAGTTAATAATTTTTTTGTGTACGTATATTTTTTAAAAGAGTAAAAACCTAAAATTGCTTTAATACTGCTTTTTAAAAACACATTTAAATTTTCATCAGCTTCTATTTAAGATTTAAATATCTGCAGCAATATATTCGGTAAGATTCGAATTAAATATTGTTTAGTACTGCATCATTGATATTTAAACGGATAAGGTGCTGCAGGCCCAGGGACGTCATTGATCCAAGGGCGCTTAAAAACCTAGTACGTATGTTGATTTTTTTTTTAAATTTTGGACGCAAAAATCTATGTAATTTAAAAAGTCAAAATATAGCAGAAATATTATTAGAATCTTTGATACAGTTAACTAAGCAAATCATTACTTAAAAGAATTATTTAACTATTACCCAATATAATGTGATTAAGGCATCTAATTTCTTTTAGCCCAAAATCTTTGTGGCGTCCCAAAGTGCAAACTTTTTTTAATCCTGTTTTTTCCTTAATAATAATGCCCATAGCACTTTTAACTGTAGATCACAATAAACTTACCTTTCTGCAAGATATAATAGCGCTCATTCATCTCTTATTTTACAAGTTTATTGTGCTGTTGGCATTATTATTCGGAAAAATAAAGTGTTAGACAAAGTTTACACTTTATGACGCCACAAAGATTTTTGTTTAAAAGAGCGTATCTCTTAAATTATGGATATCTGAGTTCTGTTTGTTGCAAACACTTCGCTAATATTTTGTTACAATTACGTCTTTATGTAAAAGTGACGTATTTATAAAAATAAAAAAGTTTACCCATATAACATTTTACGCTGGACGCGTTCTCCAAAATTTGCGAGGTCGCGCCTTAAACTTATTTGACAGAGTTATTAAATCTTGTGAAGAATCATTTTTTACATAGTGCGAAACGGCCGATCGAAGCAAACTTAAAAATAAACGCCGATATACGATAATAAATGTCAAGTTTTTCGGATTAAAAAAATTCAAAACGCATATTTTTCAAATTTAATAAAATCACAATTTTTATCATTTTGGCAACACTGCACTACTTCAAGCAACTGAAATTTAGATCCGGAAGATTATTCTGTTATGGGAACCCTCATTTTAATATGCACATTGTTAAGTTGCATAAAATCCCTATAAAACTACTTAATAGGAAACCAGATTACCGCGATATTTTTTAAGTTTTATCAAAAAAAGAGAAAATGCAAACCCAATTGAAAATGTAAGTGAAGAATCGTAGGTGGTTTTTAATTCTTAACAACTTTTATCTTTACACTTTTGTCGTATAATAATCAAAGGAGCCAATATTTGCAACTATTTAATTTTGTATGGTAAAATCCAATGTACGATACTTTTAGTTAACACCCTGTATATGGATAAACCTGAATTTAGTTATAACCCAACTTTTCTTGAGATGAGCCCTTCATTTTAAAAGTGGTATAGGTTGCTTTTATGTTCTTTTGACACATGCATTTTATGTGCATAAAAATATTCTTCCTGTCTATAGACAAAAATTTCACTAACTTTTTTTGTTATCTAGGTTAATTAAATTTTTCAGTATACATAATTTCGCAAAGGCGTTAACGAACCGCCATTTTTCATTATTGTAACGTGACTAAAGCCACTTTTTAAATACTCATATCTTACGTAGACAACCAATTTTGTAGATAATAAATGATTTATACTTTTTATAAAAAGAAAAATTATTTGGCAATTTGTGTATTCATTAGTTATTAAAGTTTTAGTTATTGGAAAATATAAAAAAGATATTTTTTTTATTTCCAGCATATATCATTTCAAGCTCATTTCCTAGCATAGGGTTTGAACGTTCGAAGTCATAATTATAATATAAATATAAATGTAATGTATACTACATAATACAACACTTATTTGTTTTTGCAAAGAACGCTGAAAAATAAATTTATTTCTGCATTTGTCCGTTCTATTGTTTGCCTAAAACAAAACATCACATGAAGCGAAGACTTTATGTTAACAGCAACAACGACTTTTTGTTGGCTTAAATAAAACAATAAATACTAAAATAAGCACAGTATTGACTCTTCAAACCGAATGTAGTTGTTAATCACAAATACAATATTAATTTTTTATTATTTTGTAACTTTTTGTACTAAATACTAGCTTCAAGTGAGGATTTTAAACCAAATAGTCTGCTGTTGAAATCGGAAACGTTGCAATAACTGTGTCTAACTCGTAATTAATTTCATTTCGGGTTAATTAGCAAACCGTTAGCTAACCTTTCTCTGTCATTAAAATTCAAGCACTATGTAATAGAATGCACGGTGTGGGGTATATTTCAAAAATTATATGCTCATTTTGCTTGTAATTTTGCAGCATTTTTTTCAAAGACTGTTAGCATAAATTTGCATTCGCAAAAAGTCTACCTACTAAAATAAATTGAGCGTGTAATTCTCTCAAAGTTTATGTTACAAATTTTATTACGCTACATTTTATAAAGTTCTATCCAATTTTTATTTTAATAAGTATCTAGCAAAGAGCAGCGCAGAGCTGAAGTTAGTCTCACGTTCCTATAATCTAGTTTGCCACGGTAATATATGCTCTTTATGTTACAAGAATATTCAATCTGAGTGTACGGTTATCACCACCAACCAAAATTTTATAAAATTAAGTGCCCCAGAAGCAAGCACTTCGAGGTAATTGTGCGATCTCGCAATTTCCATAAATGGCACATATTTTTATTAAAATAGTTTTAGTTGGCACCAGAAGGTGTGCGGATCGATGGAGAGGTCTGCGGCACAGCACCCCTTGATCTTAGAGGAAGCATTCTTAAGCCACCTGATTTGCATTGTTATTAACTACTGCACAGATTTACGAGGCAAATTTCCCTGCACAGTAGGCCTCGGCTATATTGGAATTCTTATTACCCCCATTTTCAATAAATTATGAATCGAATAAATAAATCGCAAATAAAAACATTTTGCGGACGATGAATCACTATCTCGAGATTAATTTGCCTTCTTGTAGTGCTTCCGGTGTTACGCATAGAACGACGAAAGTTGTGCCAGTTGAGTTTCGATTTAATTTCGCTTGTACGGCTTCGCGAAGTCTTTGGTTCCTTTTTTAATTAAATATATAACAAATTGGCCAAGACGCACATGAAATGGATATAATTTTAGCTTTTCCTTGAACTATCGAAAAGTATGAAGATACATAAAGAAAATATAAACTTGCTTCAAAAAAAATTATCTGTTAAAGCAATAATTCAAATTGCTTACACTTTTCTTAGTACTGTATTTTTAAAAATAATAAATACTATTTGCAAAGGAAATATTTAGTATTCATAAATGTGAGGCACATCTTAATTTTCATCTAAATCTTTTTTTTTTTAAGAGCGCAAACAGTATAACTTTACTCAGATATAACAAGATGGATCTGTATTAATTTTGTGTTAATTAATTTTGTTTATTAGTGATGCTTGATCGCTCTCCGTAAAAACAAGTTGCCTGCCGTGCGCCTGCAATTTTTTTGCTTATATTTTAAACAGGTTTCGTGTAAGCACAAACAACTTCTAATCGATAATGTAAGGAAAAAAACTTTAGTGTTTATTGTATTTATTGTATTTTTATTAACCCTCCAATCTGTTAGTTTTTCTTGCAATATTTAATACAGCATCTGACAACAAACTAATTAAAGAGTGTGCAAAACGGTTAAACATTTGGAGAGTAAAAGTTAAATGTCAAGGAAAGATTTACAAATATTAAAAAGCAAATTCTTGAATATACACATAAAAATTTTGAAGGTATTATTTTGCCCATTTTTTTAATACCCTTAATTATTGTTAATAAACCTTTAAAACAGTCAAAAAAGTCTTGATTTTTTACTTTTTTGTGTAAAACCTAAGAAAAAGACAGGATTTGCTTAAAATTTAGTTATTTTATCAAAACTCATAATTAAGTAGGATAAGTTTTATAAAAGTGCAAGCTTTGTAGATTTTTATAAAGTTATGCAGCATTTTATAACAATAATTGCTTATTGCAAGGTGTTTTCGTTAAGTAGGCTTTGATTAAATTACATATTCTATTAATTTTTAACATAACTGTGTGATAAACTAACGTTTTTGCGAGGGGTATACGATTGTAGGTATCATTAGCATAAAAAATTGAATGAAGCCTCAACAATGAATGTTGTTTAATTTAGGACATATTCTCTGATATTGATGAAATTTAATTTTTTGCAAGAATAATTTACATGACGATAAAAAAATGCATTTTCCTTTTAACTTCTCACAGTACAGGGTGGTCCAAATTCAATGCAATTATATGGATATCTCGCTTAATAGTCAAGAGAGAGAAACGGTTTAATTACCAAAATTGTGCAGTTGTTGAGGACAGACTTAGAATAGTTCTCAAATATTCTATCATTTCCGGATTTTCTTGTTTTTTTTTTTGTTTTCACCCCTACTGTTTGTTTCTCATCTTTAAAAAAATACATCGACCCTTGTTTATTTGGAAAGGGAAAAAAAGGAATTTAAATATGTCATAGCTAACTATAGCTTCTATTTAAAAAAGGTGAGTTTGTGTCAGCACTGTTTAACGGCGAGCGTAATTTTTTTTTGTAGTACTATTAAAATTTACATAAAAATACCTAAAAATGTTCTTCATAAAGTTTTTCGATATTTAAAACAATAAGGGAAATATGACAAAAAAAAAACAGTTTTTCTTTAATAAATCAAAAACCGTAAATAATAGAATATTTTTGAAAACGTTTTGAGTTTTTCTCAAAAGTTTGCACGTTTTTGGTCATTTAGCCGTTTCTCTATCTTGACTATTAAGCGAGATACCCATGTAATCCCGTCGAATTTGGATATGATGATACTAAACTGAACAGAATGGCCCATTCCCATAAGACTAAAGTATTATCAAGTTATTCATAAGCAGGGTGGATAAAAATCATGATTTTTTAAAAAAAATCAAAAAAATCGATTTATTTGATTTAAATCAGATTTTTTTGATTTAAATCAGATTTTTTTGATTTAAATCAAATGTACCATATTATCGAATTTAGTGACTATTTCTGTTTTGTGCTAATATATTTTATTTAATAATCAATATATTTAATTCATTGGTGAATTTTTCTCAAAATGAAAAATTAAATATAATGATTAACAATTTTGAAAAAATCAGTGCTAAATGGTGAGGTTTAATTAATTATATACCGGGTGAGTCATTAGTGCGGGATCGGTCGATTGTGGCTAAATGTCTTGAGATATGAAGTTGATTCAAATGCTATTTTATACAGTTTTTTCTAAACAACACAATAAAAATATTTTTAAATATAGAGGGTGAGTCACCTTTCTGGAACTAATAGCAACTTTTATATTTCAAATACAACACCCAATTTTTTATTTATTATTTTTGATCGCCTTAATTTTAGCTTTGCATCAATATAAAATACTAGTTTTTATACGGCGTTTTAAAAAAAAATATTTTCTAAATTATTCAATGTTTTAAGTCTTTATTTAAAAAATTCTCCTGAAGTTATTTTGAAATACAGAGTTGTAATTTGGTATGGACATGCATTTCTCTGTATGCTCGATTTGAAAAAATTTGAATCACACATACAGGGGTGTTTATAAAAAAAAAAAACTTCCATGATTTTCAAAAGCTCGTAACTCGATTTTTTCAAATGCAAACCCCTGTATTTTTTTATGTCATCGAATTCGTCTTTAAAAGAGCTTCATATTTTGTTAAGTATGTCCTATACCCAAAACTCATACTTTTCGAGATATTCGACATTTTTTTTCAAATCGTTATTGAAGCAATAGAGTGCCGTGGAAATTGAAAAAACTGACTGTTCACTACGCTAACGTCAAAAACTTGTCATTTATATTTTGAATTAATGCATTTCCACAATGAATATTACTTTACAAGAGCAAATTGATATGGTTTATTCACCATTTCGTGTATTTAATTACTAATAGTAATACAATTTTATTTTATTATAAATTAATATTATATTGTACTCATATAATCTGTGATTTAAATTAATGATTTTTTTTTAAAAATCACTTGATTTAAATCAATGATTTAAAAAAAAAATCACTTGATTTAAATCATGATTTAAATCGTGATTTAAATCAATTGATTTAAATCTGCTCAACCCTGTTCATAAGTGACGTCATTATTAACGCCAAAATGTTTAAACCGATATCTCAGATTTTATACCCTTTGTTAAATATGTTTTTGTTAATTCTATTGCCATATAAGTTAAGGTGTCTTATAAATCAAATGAGTTTATTTGCATTAACCTACATGCCTACATATGTGACATATAAAACGTTTGTCACTTTATGAATGATATTTGTAGGACGTCATGGCTAACGTCAATACCATATTTTCGCCTTCGACATATTTACAAATTTTGATGGATGGGTCATCCTGTTCAGTTTAGTATCGTTGCCCAAAGTAGACCTTCTACGTGATCACTTTACTCTTCCACAATTGAAAAACCAGCTCCAAAACTCCGGGAGTTTCTCTAATAATTGCTAAGCGTTATATATCATCTGTACAAGTCCTGTTTTGTATTTCCCGTACGTATATTGCATCACTTTTTTAAGGTGGTCTCGACAGCAAAATTTCGCTGAATTAAGGTCTGGTGATATTGGGGAACAAGCCACAGGACCTTATTTTTCTATTCGCATCTGCGGTGACGGCAAAATAAGGCGAAGCTTTGGCTTGTTACAAGATAATGGGCGCAATCAGGGGATGGGTTCAAGGGCGCATAAGCACCACCCAAAAACATGGCAAATGGAACATGCCTAAAATATCTCGAAGAATATAAAAAATTAAATGGAGTAGTTACCAATATCAATGCTACATTATTATATAAGCTTCAATAAATAGCAATGTAGCGCTAAAATTTAAAGAACTGACTGCCTCACAAGCTAAGAACGATCGGGGCGTAGAATGTCCGGAGTGCTGTGTCCTTTGCACCCCCAAAGATAAATTGTTGGTTGAGGTTGTGTTTAAAATGCACATTATCCAATAATATTTGCTATCATGCTTGCAGGAAAAATTGCTAGACGTTACCATTCATTGTATTTGGTAATTAAATTATGTCACTATTCATTAACAGAAAATTGGTGTTCACTGTTGATGTTTCAAAGAACCAATATCACATATTATATAAAACCATCGGCTGTAAAAAGTTGTTCCTTATTAGTAATTGTTGAGTTTGGACTTAAAAAACGTTGCTAATCTTTGTAAAGAAACGTCGCAGCTCACACGTTTATAGGACTTTTTTGTTGAATTTTTGTTTTCTAATGTATAGGTACCTTTATTTAAGGAATTCTTTTAACATACATCCTGTATGTTAATGTGTGCAAACTCTTAGATGAAGATGTACTAAACCAATCTAGCTTCGTCTGTTTTCACCTCCTTTATCTTAAAATGGAGCGACGTGGCTAAATTTGTGAGTAATGTATTTATCTTGACAGAAATTCATCCCTTTGTCTTGTCAGCTCGAAACGAGTATCGATTTAATAAATTATTTATTAACAGCGAATCAAACCGGGTTTAAAATGATTGGGGTGAGAGAACGTTCAAAGCCGGCATATCCTATATAAAGGTTTCGAATTCAAGTGGTTTCATTTAATTTTTTGACAGGTGGATAAAAGGATTTTGTAATTTGCGTGACACGGCACATTTTACCATTTATCATGCTAATTTGTAAATCTCATAAAGAAAATTGAAAACATTTCGGCCTATTAGGATTTTGATTTGTAAACGAGTAAATTTTCCGTTTCATTAAAAGCAGACAGTTGTTGTAGACTTTTTAATTATTAAAGAAAGTCAATGAACATTATGTGGGTGGCAATATTTTATTAATTACTAAAATTGGAACAAAATTTAATCCCGCAGCCTGTTATTACGTCTGTTATTTCATGATCAACTTATTTACGTTTTACGTTTATCAGAAGCAGTCTAAGAAAGTACAGTGGGCGCGCAAATTTCAAACGGTTTAATTTTGAAACCCCAACAAAAAATTCAAGAAGAATGTGGTTTTGAAGCTCGACCAAAAACTTAAAAAAGTCGAGTAATGAATATGTTTTTGAAGCGGTTTTCAGCGTTTTATTTAGTTATTTGGATTATTTTTATATTATCTTTATTAATAGCCATTAAGTATTATTATTAATTGATAATTTTACAAATGTTATTGTTTTTCCATTGTAAATAAAAATACTTATTACTGAAAATAAATATAATAGTTTTATCATTATTTACCATATTGAATTTTGAAATAGGCCCTTAAAATGTTTTATATTTAATTTATTTTGCAGGTAAAGAACGCATTAATTTAACTTAAATTTTTTTATGGATAAATTAAATTCAAAAGTCGAACAATTTAAAAGTCGAAACGTCTCCTAAAACAAATTTGGTTCGATGTTCAAGGGTCCTCTGTATTAGTTCTAGTTGGCAGTCTTATGCCTGCATAAAGACTGCAACTGATTAAGAGAGGGAAGTCTTAAAACTCATTTTTCATTTAGACACAAAATACTTCGAAAAATGACAAGAGATTAAGATTTAAGCTGATTTATATGCAGGGTGTTTCTTAAATACTGGGAATTTCGAAAATTATGCGGGACGTTTATGTATTTTACCCTCTTAGACGTCTCATTTCGGAGTTAAACCCCTCCTAAAGAGGAGCGGTAAAATTAGGTTTTTATTTTATTTCTCAAATTTGGATATTTGCAGCAGAATGATATTTGGTAGATGTTTTGTACTCAATAAAAGTTTTCCCCTAGTAATATTTTCAATCATTTCCCACCTTCACAAGGGGCTCTTAAGTGCGAACCCTGTTGATTTTTTTATCAGAACTTTTTAAACGTATAATTTTTTTCAATTTAAAAAATTTTCTTTGAAAGTTTGATTTATTTAATAACTTTTTTATTCCTTAACTTTTCCTGCAAAACCTACAGTTTTTAAGTAAAAAATTTAATGAGTGAACATGAACCATTAAGTATTTTAAAATAAAACGATTAATATGGTTTGTTAATGTTCATGTTGAGTACAATTGAAACGTGTTATCGTGTTGTCGCCCCTTAAACTTTAAAATTTATTACACCCGTTAATTAGACCCAATATAGACATTTAACAAGCTATGAATGGTTACCTCCAAAATAAATTATTTTAATTAGAATTTTTAATTGTTCATCTTCACTTATGTCATTTTTTACTCAAAAACCGTAGGTTTTGCAGAAAAAGTTAAAGATGAATAAGTTTCTAAATAAATCAACCTTTCATAGACAATATTTTAAACTGCAAAACTTCAAGCCTCTTTTTGATTTAAAAAAAAAAATAAATCAACAAGGATCACTTATCAGTTCCATGCGAAGGTGGGAGATGATTAAAAATATAACTATGAAAACCTTTCAATAATTACAAAAAACATCAACTAAATATTATTCTGCTACATATATCCAAATGTGAGAGAAAAAAATAAAAATGTAATTTTACCGCTCCTGTTCAGGGAGCTTAACTCGGAAAGCAGACGTCAAAAAAAAAATATAAGCCCCACCTTAATTTTCTATAAGGAAATACCTACCGAATTTTTTCGCAGTATTTAAGAAACACCGTGTACCTACTTATAAAGGTATCACGTAAATTATTTAACAATCTTATTAAGTAGTTTATAAAAAAATTCGTATCGAGAAAGGTAAGGTATAATAGGTACCTAAATCTTTTAACTCTTGAAGCCAGATTTATTTTAAATATCTACATTAAAAAACTTACTGGTTATAATTATTAAATTAAAATTTACATTCACAGGGAACGGCAATTTTTATTACATGGTTTTAATTTTGTAAGTAAATATTGCTTAATTACCATTGTGGAACTAATGGTTCAATAAAAGTATTAATTTATAAGTTGTTCTGATTATCGACCTTGTGTGTTCGCTGCAGGTGTCTCTTACCTGGAATCAAGTTGCAGTGCAGTTGCTTATATTATACTGAACTAAACTAGTTTTGCTACTAAATATGAGCGCTCGCAAGAGAAATATAAACATGGTAATATAGCCATGGGTGGTGACAACTTACTAGCTTCTTTAACCGCAGTTTTACGGTTGTGATTATGCTTGTATTAAATATTTTTGCTTACGTGCGCAAAGAAAACCGCATTTAAAAGGCTTGCTTATGTTCTTTCTTTAACTGATTTAGTTTCCACAAGGGCTTTGGCTCAAATATTGCGGTGATGATTTAATTTTTGTTTTTCAATATCGATGTGGTTAATAATACAAGGTGGATTAAATAATACATGGTTTAATTAATTAATAACCGGACTAGCGTCATGAAACTGTTTTTATTAAAAAATATTTTTACTCTAACCGATTATAGCACAACTATACTTTGTTTCCAGCGCATTTTAAGCTAGAAGCACTCCTCGTGCGCACCTTTATACGCATCTTGGGTAACCTCCAACCTTTTTTCTATCTCGTCAATTTTAAAAAAGACAATATTTTTAATGAGCTCTTTAATTTTGGAAACAGAAAGAAATTACAAGGGGCCATGTCAGATGAATATGGAGGGTTAGCAATAAAGGCGACTTTGTTTTTTGCCAAATACTGCCTAACCAGAAGGGAAGAGTTAAGACTTGTTGCTGCCTTCTATCAAAAATTGAGAAACAAAACTTTTCAGCAACATGACATATCTAGAATATTGGTCAAAAAGTCTTGGCAAAACCCATTATGTTGATTCTTGTTCTTCTACCACCTCTCTAACAGTCAGTGGCTGGTTGGCACAAACCAATTTAAAAACTTTGAAAACTTTGTTCAACTGCAGTGGAGGTTTCATCACTTTGATTAAAGTTTTTTGCTTTTAACGCGTTTAAATTACTCAAAACAAGAGCATTTTCTCCGAAGGCTGATTCCAAAAGCTCATGCCGTATTTCCAAGTCCAAGAAAATATATTTAAATCATTTGTACAAAGCTGTGCTGTCACGGAGCTGAGGTGTGGTCCATGTGTAAATATTTAGAGTAGAGTACGCGCAATGGAAATGATCTGGAAAATGTATTGCCAAGTAACGATCATGGATAAAATAAGAAACAGGGTCATACGGGAAGAGTAAAAGCAATAAAAAGTCTGACCGATATAAATGAAGATTTGATACAGTTATCCAAACAGAATTCTGGCACAAAGACTCATATAATAATCTAATGCAATTTGAACTTTACTGAGCAAACAAATTTAATGAGTTCTCATAATAAATATAGTTGAATGCAGTCAGCGCACTCTGTATAATGATTGCATAAGCTTTTCTAATATTACATTTTGTAAAGAACATGTTTACTTGCATTTGTAAACACATGTGAACAAAATGAAATTAACATTTATTGTATTATTTCGCAAATGTTATGCTATAAAAGTAAATTATGTGTACTTATTACATTTATATAATATTGTTAAACGGACAACTTATATTGTTGCATTCTTCACTACCGTATTAAATTTCTGAAACAAGTCACGCACGGACCTAAAAACAGGCCGGTCGTGGCTGTTCAGTGTTATATCCAATCCTGTCGCTAAATATTATGTTAAACACGTGCAGGATTGTTCAAAAAATTGGGTTGCTATTTTAAGGGGATAAAAATGCGCAATCAAATAGTGCTAGAAAAATAGATTTAATTTTTTGAAGTAATGTACATCGTATATTTGCTAAATATTATAAAAAAATGGGTGTATTTCTTATTTTAACCTTAAATATAATTGGCAAATATTAATTTTAACACAACGTGGAAAATTTAATCTTTCATGAAGCTTTCCCAAATATATTTCTTCAGAAAAGTACAATTTTAAAGTTTTGTACGAACATTCGCAATTATGCATTTTAATTTTTGAATATATACCTCAAATAAAGTCTTAGATAAAGTTACAATGTAAGAGATTTTACGATGCTGAAACCAGTTAATGTCATCATTTACAATTAAATATCTTATTACTTTAATGAATGTAGCAAAGGAAGAAAATTTCTTAAAGCGGAAGTAAACTAAATTACGAAAGTCATATTTTTACTTCCAGTTTTAGTATAATGTAGGTGTAGCATCGCAACTAACGATGTTTTTCATTTTGAGTACGTTAAGACCACGCGTTTCTAGTTCGTGAAAAGTAATTAACAAATAAGTTAAAAAGTTACACATACACAAATAAAATAATTACCAATCATATTTTTACAGTTTACTGCATTTTGTAGTACACTATTCATACATTTTTGGATCATATAACAGTATTTTTAGGATCTTAGAAACGCTAATTCTAACTGTATGAAATTATTTTTTAACTAAAACGCACTACATATTATTGTTTAGTAAAATATTTTATCGTTGAAAATTAAACGCTTAGTAAAAAATTAAAAACAAAGTTTTAAAGCCCAGTTCTGTAATAAGTATGCAAAAATAATTAATAAATTCATTTCTAAAATATTTTCGGACACAAAAAAAAAACTAAAAAACGTAAGCTAAAAAATTCATCCTCCCCATAAGTATAGTAAATTTGATGTAAAAATTATATACAGATTAACGTTAGGTCAGGTTAAGTTAGGTTAGGTCTGGTTGGGTAAGGTTAGGCCAGGTCAGGTAAGGTCAGGTTAAGTTAAATTATTTTAGAGATGAATTAATTTAAAATTTTGGCATTTAAAATGGTACAGAAATGGTCATTAGCTTAGGCAAATAAATAGAAATGAATATCGAAGTGTCCAACATTAAGATTAATGACATAATAATAAAATAAAGAAGGAAAATGTTAAGAAGATGAAATGCTGATTTATTAGGATGTAACTACTTGGAGGCATAAATATAGTATGATTTGAAAATGTAAAACCTTAAAATTAAACAACTTTTAAATATTTTACAAAAAATTTTTGTACGACTTAGGCTATAAGAATTACCAACGAATAATACGAAGAAAACTGGGTTTATGATAATTTTAATTGTACTGCACTCATAAAAAAAATGCAGTTAAACATTTGGACGGTATGGCAATAAGTTTGAAATATGCAAACTAAAGTCTTCAACTTAGGCAAATTGAACTATGTCTAACCTAAATAATTACAGAAACTCTTGTTATTGATCAAATGTTAACATAATATGTAATATGGTAGTACCTACTTTTATACCTATTATTTTTTATAACTTATCATGATTATAAGTACAATATTTTTAACTTTGATGTAATGAAAAAATTACTGTGTATTTATTTATTAAGTACAATGTTAAAAATAATTTATTCTGTGCACATTTAACTCGAGAAGTTTTATTTTATGATGCAAATAATATTTTTTTTACTGTAAATGTATTTTTTTACAGAAGATATTTTACTTTGCATTTCCTTTTTTACTGTTATTTTTGACTTGGTATTTTAATATATTTTATTATCTCAATAAATTTCAGCCACATTTTATTACTGAATGTTAATGTAAATGGAGTTTGTTTTACCAGGTACATTAATTAAGGGCAGGGCTATTTAAAATTGGATTTCGTTCAACTTAATTGCCCGTTAATGTTATTAACCCAATTTCAAACTCATTTATAGATGCAGTGAAAATAAATAACCTAAATCTATATAAAACTGTAAATGAAAAATTCGCTTGCTTGGCGAAACTGGGACGGGAAACGAGTGATACAAATCCGACATGTCTTAAAATTGTCGTAAAAGCAACGAAGGAGCTCCGAATTCGATCACATGGCAGTTCTAAGCCCATCTACTTCCGGAAGACAGGTTTAGAGAAGCACTAGCGATAGGACAGCCGTAATAATCATTGGAGTCTCGCTGGTGTCAGCGATACAATGTCTGAAGGGATTATTGGGAGCCGGGGTAACACACCTGGACCCGGAGCTGCCGGATTACGAATGCTGTTCCAGTCTAGACAATTATAATAGCAGGAAAGGACCTATGTACCAACTTTAATAATGAAGTGCACGGCTAAATTGCTTATTATCCTACTGGATTATGTATCATAAACGATTATTGTAAAGCACGGAAGTGGCTGTAACTTGTACTTCATTTCCTGACCAAAAAAAAAAGATTATTTTGAACATTATAAAGCTAGCAATAACCAATGTTCAAAAAATTTAAAGTTTTATTATCAAAACAAAAAGAGTATGTAGATCTCTAACAAACGAACGTGAAGGTGTAAGCAGATTGTTTAAGGCTCTTTATTATGATACTAGCTTTTGTCCCGAGACTATATTCGCATTAATGACGGTATTACGTAGTGTACAACCACCTTTTACCGCTTTCGCTGCCGGTTCCGCTTCCAACGAACGTGTCGCGGCTTCGAGAGACTTTAAGCGCTCTTCGCTTATTAGTGGAGCTGGCAGTAAAAGTGTTGATAATTAATTAAACGGCATGGAAAGTACTAACTTATATCTTTTAAAATACAAGTGCGATAAACGCTTATAAAAGTTTCAATTTTAATTAGTTTGCTAGTTATGGACAGGCAGGCAAATAAATCTCATATTGGGTTAGGTACTGGTATCTCAAACCATGCTCAAAATACATGAATTAATAAGTACAGCACTGTTATATCTAAAAAGCTCTTCCCAATTTTATAAATATATCATGAAGTCTGATGAGAATGTCTGATTTATTAAATTAAATTGAATTAGAAAGTTTTTTTATTACCTTGAAAAAAGTTCCGTTGGTATAAACCAGTTTAGGTGTTTGACTCTTCGACTTTTCGTTAGGAGCTTTCGAGGTACATTAATAAAAGGAGTCGGTAATCTAAGTCGGTTTTAGATCAAACCGACTCCTGGAGTCGAGAGTCGTTTTTCTGCCGACTCCCCATCTCTGGCTGCATGCGAATAAATACATAATTAAGAAAGCTACAGACGGAGTAGTCTAAAATCTGGTAAAATTTTTTTACTAAAGAACTTTTTCGTAGTTAATAGGATGGGTGCTATTAATAACTAAACTTATTTGTATAATATTTACATCCATTTTAGTTTAATTGTAATTTTACTATTCCAATGTGCATTTAAAACTTTTTTTATCGATAATTGATAAAAAAACGCCATTTTAAAACTAATATCAAAACTTCCTTGGTTTAAAGTTCGAGTACTTTTATAGAATTGAATACTTTCGCGTCAGTAAGACTGCGGTCAACATTTCTATAACTATTTTAAAAGTTTGAATGCTAGTTAAGTCCGCTACGTCATTTTGAACTTTCTGCATTTGTTTTTTATTTGATTTCACTGTTCCCGTAACTTTTGGGATTTGTTAATCGTTAAATTTTAATTATTTAGCTATTAAATTATGATTTAAAATCTGTAATTCAATATTTTAAGTATTATTGTGGTTTTTGAACGTTTTTTCGAAAAATTAATGAATTTGTATCTTCTTTATTGAGTAATTTATGTAACGCATCAATAGTTGTTAATATCGGTTTGGTCAAAATTTGATAACCCAATAAAATTGATTATTATCAACTACTCATGACAAAGAATTTTTTTTCAGAATATCTAAAGGCACAACTTTTTACTTAAATTCATACCTAGGGGAGACCGGGGATAAAAGTAACACGGGTAGGTTGTAACAGTGCCTATAGTTTCTTTAATTTTTGTTTTATATCGCCCTAAACGCTTTTGCAATGTTAAGACATCCAGCTCCCTACCTACATTGCTAGTTTTCATCTGTCATAGAGGTTAACTTTTTGCCAGCCAGAGTCACTATTTTCCGCCTAAAAGTTACTGCGTTGTCTCATCCGTCGAGTAACTTTTAGGCGATCTCTAAAATAGGAACAAAAAAGTACCTACATTATTTTGTTCTAAATTTAGTTGGCTATTGGTGGATGCAATACAATTTGACCTTAGAATCGTGGTTAATTGTGGATTCCCTAAAATTTTTTTTGTGTACACTTGGGGTCAAAAGTAACAAAGTGTTACAACCAACCCCAATTAATGTTTTCACTTGCAAATGTTCACTCTTAGCACATAATTGGTGGCTTTCTTCGTAGATGAGAATATACAAGAGTTGTCGGAATAATTTTCCAGTTTGTTGTATCTTTTTGAATCACATTTTTAAATATGTAGGTACTTATAATCTTGGAAAACTGGTACCTGCAGTCCCAAATTATTAAATTATAAAACTCAGTATATAATATCGGTTTGATGGAAATGTATGTAAAGCTAAATCATTTCTTAAAAAGCATTTTAAATTATAAAACCTATATAAATTGGTAAGATCTGGTACTTTTGGTTTTCCTACCAGCCGCCATTGTTTTTATTCTATTACCTTAATATTTATAACTTAATATAAACAAAGCTTTAACCAACCCAACTTAACCTGACCTTCTTTTACTGATTTAATGAATGACGGTCAGTTTAAGGGCGGTTAGATTTTTTTAAAATAAAACAAACAGTTATTATGATCCAGTATAAATTTAATAATTTGGGACCGCCCTTACCTGGTATGCCATACTGTTCACTTATCATTTTGTATTGTACCAAAGATATTTTTTTTATTTTTTCATTTTGCTAATGTGTATTTTTGAATAAAATATTAATTTTGTTGATGAATACTAATATATTTACCCACTACTTATGAGCTGTGTAAATTATTTTGCCGTTACAACTTACCCCAATCATTGTTACTTTTAGCCCCAACGTTGAGGTTGAAAGTAACAGCTGTCTTACTAAAGAAAAAATTTTTTTTCTAACAGTTGCTTTACGAAACACACGAAATAAATATCTTGGAAGCAAGACAAATGTCCAATCTATCATTAAACCAATTTGGATGTAAAAAATTTGTAACAATCTATGAGAAATTAAATAAAAACAAAAAAATGTTGCTGTTATCGCCGGTCTCCCCTACTTACCGCAAATTACTTGATAATTAAATCTTTTTGTGACCATTTATCGATCCAAATGAATCCGTTAAAAAATAAGTTGTTTTAGTATGCACTAAAATTTTTGCCAATATTTTAAATTAGAAAACTTTGATTCCCTATGTCAGTAGTTCCCAAAAGGTGGGTCGGGATCTTCTGAGGATTCACTTGATGGTTTTAATAAGAGGGTTGGCCAATAGCAAATGGTATTTAAACAAAATTTGAATAATATTTTTATAAATCGCCATTTGATATACAACTAAATTAATTGATTTGTTTTCACCAAATTGCCTTAAAGATTTTTTTGGGACTGGGTACACGATAATATTACCAGGAATCTTTAGCTAAATAGTTTGGGAAACCCTGTGTTGGTCTTTTTTGAAACATAAAGTTATGTGTTAATATCCAGCGATTTGTTGCTTAATACAGATTGATAGTTATAAAATATTCATGATATCCAGAGCTAATATTGGATAGCATAATCTATTATATTTACAATACAATTAATACTGAAATACACCCCTAATATGTTAATACAATGGCGCTGTTAAATTATGTGTGTAACAGGTTGTTAGTGTTACCTGCATATACGCAAGTAAATAATGTGTTTCCGATTACGAGGCATTTAAAACAGAGGTATATTTTATAATGGCCAATTGTAGGATTATTTCCATTTCCCAAAATTTGGTGCAGAGATTATTTTCGTGTGAAGCCGTCATTTATAATTATTGATTCCATTTTCACGTTTTCCAATTTTACAGTTTTAAAATTCAATTCGCTGTATGAAATAAAATTATCTGTGACCTTGTTAAATAATTTAATAACGCAAATGTCCCGACCGCAACTGAAACGTGAAATTTCTATGTAAATTTGATATTTATTCCGTTCGACTTTTGACGATGGAATATGTTCGTGTATAGTTGCCACTGTTTAAGATAGTTTAATATTTTCTGTAAAATTTCTCGTTTTTTTTTTTGTAAAAAACGTTTTTTACTTAATATACTTGATGGTAGACGATCAATCAAAATCTTGACGTAAAATACTAATCGAACAGATCATGATATATAATAATTAGCGTTAACTGAAGTGGAACAAACATAGGTAAAATATAATCTATCGAATGTTTAAAATTAATAGCTACAATTTATTTAAAATATTTTAATCAAATATACGTACATATTGTACTGTATATGTTAAAAGCACACTTATTGTTGGAGAAAGTGAGAGCTTGTTCTAGGTTTCTAAAGGTGCGTGTTCACGTGAGAGTAAACTACTCTCGAGAGCAGCGTCGCCAAGGATACAGCCCCTGAGAGTAACTCGCGATTGGCTGTATCCTTGGCGACGCTGCTATCGAGAGTTGTTTACTCTCACGTGGACAGGCACCATTAGATACTAGTATATAAACTTTTTTGAGGTTAAAAGAAAAACGTAGGTCAGAAACGAACTGTCATGTAAGTTTTCACACGCTACATTGTGTAATTGTTGTACATCGTCTTTTTTCCAAAACCAAGTCGTGTTTGACGTACCATCAGACTGTGGGTTAGTAGAAAATTTTAAGTGAAGCTCAACTGTATCCTTTTTTTTTAGCAAAACACACTTAGTTGTTGATTATAGTGCATTTTTTACTTTCGCCCTAAGTAGCATTTTTTCCAATTCTTTAACACATTTCGAATATTTTCGCGATGACGTCCGTACGTGTGTATACGCTAGACGTTATAAATGTATATTTTTGAAATTACTTATCGGTTGAGTCTTGAAAATTCTATTACAAAGCGTGTTGAATTTTGAGTATAAATGGTGTTTAGGTTTTAACAGTTACCCAAAATTACAAAAAACTGCAGTGCCGATGTCTAATTTGCAGTGTGGGTTTCCGAGTAAGAACCACGCTGTAAGTTTGTTCTTGATGACCAACGTTTCGTCCTCCTTTGTCGGGGACATCTTCAGGGTTGTTCGTGAAATGGTTAATTAGCAACTGTTGATTTGTCTGTCTCCAGATTATTCATAATAGGGTGTGGACGGTGACGTATAAGGGGCACTGGAGGGTGTATAGCAGTTATTTCGCTCTTTCAAGAATTGAGGAGGGGATAGTCATTGTCTGGATTAATTTTTTTTTGGTGTTTTATTATTTCTATAGCTTTCTCAATCTTGCGGGGATAGCATCCTGATGTTCTTGATGTTACTTTCATTTCAATGAATTTTATTTTGTTACCGGAGTTATGCATTCATTGTATTTAGCTTGCTAATTGGACGATGTGTTTTAATCTTGTCTCTTTCACGCTCACCGATACGCGCGGTTGATTGTTCTTCGTGTCTCTCCGATGTAGACCTTGCCACATATTCAGGGTATTTTATAAACCCTCTTGGTTTAAAGTCGAGTACTATCCTTGAAGCTAAGTAGACCCTCTGATAATTTTCTATGGGTTTTGAAAGATATGTGAATGTCATGTTTTTGAAGAATTTTGCTGATTCTGTCTGTTAAATTTCTGATATACGGCAAATAGGTGGTGGTTATTGTTGTAGTTTTCGTGTTTCTAGTTGGTTTGACCTGGTCGGGTTTCAGGTATGTATGATCCTTCATTGGATGTTCCGTTTGTTGTAGTCATTATTTATTAGATTATACGTTACTCTTAATAGTTCTGATAGTAGGGTCTGGTTCGGATAGTGTGACTCAGTGGCGTAGTCAGGATGCTTCCATGGGGGGGGGTTAATAAACGCAAAAAGAGCTGAAGACTTATTTTTTTTAGGTCACCACTCTCTTTTTAAGTTTTTTAGCAGCAGGATGTTTGCTGGTTTAATCATGGAGGGGAGGGGGTAAAAAGAGCTGAAGACCTTTTTTTAGCACAAAATTTACAGTTCTCCAGCTCTATAACGACTTATTGCAAACCTATGGGAGGGTTCTGAACTCCTCTAACCCCCCTGCCTACACCACTGGTGTGACTGTCCTATAAACTAGCGAGTTGATGGCTTGATTACGTGTGAAGTGTGGTGGTGAGACATTGCGTTGAGATAACGGGTGGTGTGTGTTGACTTCCAATAGACAGAGTGTCCCAACTTACGGTTACACTGTCGTTACGAGTAAATCCGAAAATGGTAGCTGATCGTTAGATTCGATTTTCATGGTAAGCTAGATATCTTGATGATGTGCATGATATGTTTATGGAAGTCGGGTAAAGTATTCCGCCCAAGTGACCAGATGATGAACATGTGGTCGATGTGTCTGAACCAACATTTTGATTTTAAGGGATACCAGTTCAGAACTTCTTGTTCAAATGCTTCCATGAATATATTGGCTTCGACTGGTGATAGTGTGGAGGCCCATAGCTTGGCTACGACTGGTGATAGTGTGGAGGCCCATAGCTGCTTCTGCGACTAGCTTATAGAACCAGCCTCGGATTAGAAAATATGTAGATGTTAGACATAACTATACTAGTTGGGCTGAGTCTTTCGATAGATTGTTGTCTATTAAAATTTCCTCAATGATGATTACGGTGTCCGTGACTGTAATCTTTGTGAAGAAGGATGTTTTGATGAAACAAATTTTGTTTGTATGACGAAACACTTACATCGTCATTGTGACAGACGTCATTTGTGCCATTTTTAAAAAGTGTGGCTCTTTAAAATGGCCGAAGCGGCACCTTAATATTATTATACACACAATTTTTGTATTTATTTATTTAAGTATTTTAATGCAAATATTTCAAAAAATAAGTGCTCTCATTTAAATAATTAATTTACTAAGATAAGTAAGTTTAATTACTTACAAACTTAATCCATGGCCTATCTACCCTCACGGATGTAAGGCATAATTCAAGTTTAATTATTAGGTATGCCTTTTTTTTGATAAAGCATGTCTTGCAGATATTCTAGATCAGTTGCAACACTTCCATTTCTTTGTACTTAGCAATCTCAAATTTAAATAAACAAGATAACTACTGAAGTAGAGACCATTCTTGATACTAGTCTAGCATTTCTATAAGAGATTCTTTGTTACAAAAGGTAAGTCAATAATAAATAATTTATATGTACTTACAGCTATCTTTTCTGGAATTTTGATATGTTCTATGAAATTGGAATCCTATTTTATTTTATAAAATTATTCCAAAAAAAAAAGATAACATAGTTTATTGTTAAAATGTTTTCGTGCTTTTTATACATTCAATTTCTAATAAATAATTTTGATTAACTGTATTTTCAAAAATAATTGTAGTTTATTTTCGTATTTGAATTAAAAACTTCAAGTAGGAAGTTGAAAACTTTATCATCACGCGATGTCAATTTGGTTTTTGCTGTTCTTAATGAATAACTTTTATCGGGACGTTTATTGTCACCATAGAGTACTTTACGAGTAGAAATGTAAGATGAAAAATAAGCATGTAAAAAAATTATTGTGCTAGACGGAAAATCGATCCACGAACCCAATTTCGTGATAAAACCCTGTAAAAAGTGATAACTTTTGTTACAGTTATTTTAGTTCGAATTTATTAAACTTATGTAATAAATTCAGAAATGCAACTGACGGTTGTTCGATATTCAAACAAACTTTATCAATTAATTTTGCTGAAACAATACATACGTGTTTCGTAGTATCAAACTTTTAATTAATTTTTAAAATTAATGTACGCTTTCGTGGTAATACGAAACGTGATCGGCATTTGTTAACACCCCTGTGTACTCAAGGTGTGCGTATTAAGTTGTTTGAAATTCACTCCTGCAGGTATGTATTAATATGGGGATCGGTGCAAATACATTAACATATAATTGATTATAGTATCTATAGTCAATAGTCAATGATGACTTAGGCAAACCCATAGCCTACAAGTTAATTGTAGCGGAACGCAAATATAATTGTGCGAGAGGTAATGAGCTGTGTGGGTGCGACTAGTGCAGCCGACAGATGTCGCCCGTTTAATTGCTGGTTAGTTATATACACATTGTTCTGGTTATTGCACTCAATACAGTGGCATTATAACGCTGCTGAAATTCCAAGCCAAGGCGCAGCAAAAAGTCCAAAGGGATTTTGATGCTGTGACTTTTATATTCAGTCGAACATAACCACTTAACTAAATTCAGAGGAAGTAAATTTTATTCCAGTTATATTTATCTACATCATCTCGCTTCGTTTCATACTGGACCCGATGAATAATTCAGTAAAGTATTAAGTATTTTTTGCTTAAAAATATGAATACAGTGTTACAAAATGGCTACACTTATAAATAAATTATGCTGTTTGCACTGAGCTCGAGAGCAAACGTTGACCGTTTTTGAGAAACTGAAATAATCTTTGTATTAATTTAAGATTATTCTACTCCATTAAAATCGAGATGAAATATCATTAAGTGTTGGAATATTTTAATTTAAACAGCTTTAAAACATTATGTGTTTCTTAAGTATTGCAAAAACAAATCGGGAGGTAATTCCTTATCGAAAACTAAGGGGGTCTTTCATATAATTTTTTTTCCTTAGACGTCTTCTTTCGGAGTTACACCCCCCTAAAGGGAAGCGATAAAATTAGGTTTTTATTTTATTTCTCAAATTTGGATAAATGTAGGACAACGATATTGGGTAGATGTTTTGTACTTATTTAAAGGTTTCCTATAGTAATATTTTCAATTATCTCCCTCCTTCACAGGGGGCTGAAAAGGGTGCGACCCTGATGTTTTTTTTTTAACAGAACTTTTTGGATGCTTGAAATTTTGCAATTATGAAATATTTTTTTAAAAGCTTGATTTATTTAAAAACTTTTTTATTCTTTAACTTTTCTGGTACAACCTACAGTTTTTGAGTAAAAAATAAAATAAGTAAACAGGAACCATCAAATATTCCAAGATAAAACGATCTATTTTGGTGGTTGCAATGGTTTGTTTATGTTCATATTGGGTAGAATTGACGGGTGTAATTCATTTCGACGTTTACGCGACGAGCAACGCTAATACACCCGTCAATTTTACTGAATATGAACATAAGCAAACCATGGCAACCACCAAAATAGATCGTTTTATATTAGAATATTTGATGGTTCATGTTTACTTTTTTTATTTTTTACTCAAAAAAGTGTAGGTTGTACGAGAAAAGTTAAGCAATAAAAAAGTTTCTAAATAAATCAACCTTTCAAAAACAAAATTTTAAATTGCAAAATTTTAACCCACCAAAAAAGTCTGATGAAAAAACCAACAGGGGTCTCACTTTTCAGCCCCCTGTGAAGGTGGGAGATGATTAAAAGTATTACTATGGGAAACCTTTATGTATAAAACATCTACCAAATATCTTTCGCCTACATTTGTCCAAATTTGGGAAATAAAATAAAAACCTAATTTTAACGCTCCCCTTTAGGGGGGTGTAACTCCGAAAGGAAACGTCTAAAGAAAAAATTTCATATGAAAGACCCCCCTTAATTTTTGGTACGGAATCAGATGTTGATTTTTTTTGCAATACTTAAGAAACACCCTGTATTGTATAGAAATGAGAAAATGGTCCTCAAGTATTCTTGAAGTAAGATACAACGTTACTATTTGGTCGCGAACGCGTTTGGACACAAACGAACGCCAAAGAACATTCGCAGTTATTCGTATCGATCGTCCAAACGACATTTTTTTGTTTTAGTTTATATACAGTCTTACAAACAACAATGCTGTTTTATATTTGAGCGTATTTAAATTTTTGTTAATGTTTATCGTGTTCTTGCGCGTTTGCCGAACGCGTTTAAGATTCTCCGAACGCGTCCAAGATTCGCCGAACTCGTCCAAGATTCGCCGAACGCCTATCCAATAAAATTAGAGCATAAGTGACAATTTTTGCGTTCAAAGATTTATGTAATTTTTACACTTTACTTTTTCTTAAGTGCGTTGTGTACCTATAGTGTTGTATATTGCTGGGCACAAAAAGATTAAGAAGTAATTGATAAAGTATTAAACTCGATAAATTTTATCCTAAATGTAAGATTTATAGTATTTGTCACCTCTACACTGTAATGAATGAAGAGAACAGATTTCAACTATAACTAAGTGTTTGTCACTTCTTTGTTGTTAATGCTTGCCCAACAAGTGTATTTATTTGTCGTTTTCTAAATAAATATCATAAATTAAATTTTATTTGCACAAAAGCAAAGGAAGTGTACTAACTTCCTCGGAATTGTGTTCGTCATTGTTCTCGTCGAATTGAATGTGCTTCATCATGTCATTTTATGTAAAATGGAAATACAACCCCCTGATGCGTTATCACCGCTTAGCTACAAGTTTGACAACATAAGCAGAGCTTTGAGAAATAACTGTAGCATTAAAGGACAGGTAAATTGATAGATATTATGTTGTGATAGATTCTTTGAACGTTGTGAATTTGTAACGATACTAACAAGCAGTAGCAAGATTACATGCTGCAGTTTTTCTCATTCGCAATAATTTAAGCTATTGAAGTAATTTTAATAAACACGCGACAAATGTCGGATATTTTTTTTTCTTATATGGAAGGGCAATCAAAGTTTTGATTATCAGTGAAATGTACAAAAGTAACTTTGATTAAAAAAGTGCCACAATTTGTCTTACAATTATAGTTTGCAACGACTTTTTATTTTATCTGTCTAACCGTTTCCTTGCACCAGCGGTCTCCAACCTCTTTGAATAAAGGACCCAATATATAATTTTGGATAAAAACATTGAAGAACAGATCGAGAAAAAGAAGGAAGTACATTTAAGACGACTACAAGACAGGGACAACAGAGAAGTACAAGAAGAATATCGAGTACTAAATAGAGAAGTCAAGAGACAAGTACTGAAAAAGAAAAATGAAGCGTGGATAAAGAAATGCGAACACGTGGAACAATATATAGGAGGCGCAAGGAGCTCAGAAGCATGGCGGATAATTAAGAACCTAAGGAAATCGGACAATCAACATCACCTCAATAGTATATCAGACAAACAGTGGGAAGAACACTTTAAAGAACTATTGACAGAAAGAAGAAGAAGATTCTTAAAAGAGGAAAAAATAGAAGAAGGAACGGGAAGTGAAAACATTACTATAGATATATCACAGATAAAGGAAGTAGTTAGAACCATGAAACTTAAAAAATCACCCGGAATAGGGGGTATATATAATGAACTACTGAAATACGGACCTGAAGAATTATATGTGAGTCTGGCAAGCCTGTTCCAAAGATGTATAAATGGCGGAAAAGTACCCGAAGAATGGAGAACAGCATATATTACGCCAATCCACAAGAAAGGAGCTAAAAACAATCCTAAAAACTATAGAGGAATAGCAGTGATTTGTTCAATAGGAAGAATGTATTCAAAGATAATAAAGAATATGATAGAGAAGAAAATCGAAGACAAACAGCCAGAAGAACAGGCGGGTTTTAGAACGGGGCGATCCACAGTAGATAATATTTTTACTATCAAAATAGCATGCGAGAAAAGAGCACAGAGGAGTAGGGAACTACATTTAGCGCTGATAGATCTAGAGAAAGCGTATGATAGCGTACCAATCTCGCAGATGTGGAATGCTCTTAAAGAAATAGACGTACCCTCGGTCCTGATAAAAGCAGTTAAAAATCTGTATGACGAAAATACCACAAGAATAAAGAATGGGAAGTCATACACACAACCGTTTAATACAACAAAGGGTTTAAGACAAGGGTGTAGTCTTTCCCCTACACTTTTTAAAATATATTTAGACAAAGCCCTAACTAAGTGGACGAGTAAAATTAGAGAAATGGGGCTGCAGATAGGGGACGAAAAACTGTTTAGCCTATACTTCGCGGATGATCAGATGGTGATAGCGGAGGACCAAGATGATTTGAACTATATGATCAGAAAGCTTCAAGAAGAATACGAAGCAGCAGGACTTACAATCAATATGGAGAAATCGGAATATATGATAGTGGGAAATGAATATCATGAAGATCTGGTACTAGATAACACGAGAAGGATAAAAGGTGTGACCACATGTAAATACCTAGGAATAATCCTCAACAACCAGGGAAGTAGTAACGATGAAATAAAGGAAAGGATAAATAAAGGAAAAAAGACAATACGGACGCTAAACTCGATCTTGTGGGACAAAACAATCACAAAGGAAAACAAAAAACGAATATATATAAGCATAGTACAAAGTATAATCACATACGGAGCCGAAACATGGGATATGACAAAAAAGAATAGAAACAAACTCATGACGACGGAAATGGATTACCTCAGGAGAAGTTGTAGAACATCAAGAATAGAAAGAGTCAGAAACGACACGATCAGAGAAAATATGAATATGGACACCAACATAATAGAAGTTGTCGAAAAGAAGCAACTAAAATGGTTCGGACATACGAAAAGGATGGAAAATACAAGATGGCCAAGGAGAATTCTGGAATGGATACCGGCCGAAAGAAGGAAAAGAGGACGCCCTAGAAGAAGCTGGCGGGACGATATAAATGAGGCCATGAAAACAAGGCAATTAGAGGAGGACATGTGCTACGACAGAAGAGAATGGAGACTGGGGACGGAGAAGCGGCGCAGACCGTAGAGAAATCCGTTATATATATATATATATATATATAGACATATTAACCGGCACTGCCAAGCCCAAAAATGTATATTCCACCAATGATACCAGGCCCGATACCTACTTAGGAAGCCCGATTTCGGGCTTCGTAAAAACACCGTGTATATCGAGAGCATTCGTTAGTGCCAACGTTAAAACCCGGGAATTTAAATTTTCGTGGGGGCTTCGCAAGTTGGTACCATATCGCATTTTATACGCGTTTAGTTCAGCGAAATACCGCCTAGGTGGCGCGGCGGCCGTTTGCATATACATTGCAGATGTTCTACACTTGTTTCCAGACCCACTGATTTTAAACGCATTATACGAAGCCCGTCGGTTTGGCAACAATGTATAGGCAGAAATGGTGTGCAGATATTTCTATTTTAAATCACAATCTACATAGATATTTGTTTTTAAGCTTTTCGGACCGACTTTACCTTGGTGTAATTACGAAATGTAAAAGATTTTTATATACTTGGTATAAAGATAATTCGTCAAATTTTCAAGAAAATCATGTAAACCTACAAAATAAGTTCTCTTTAATTATTTTGTATATGTTTTTATCAATAGGTATACTAATATAACATTATTTATATTTCATGCGTTAAATGTCAAAATGTTTAATTTTTTATTTCATGGATTACCCTATTATTTTATCAACCTGAACAATGCTACGGCTACTAACTATAAAAATGAAATCTGCCCCCTGCAAAACGTGATTTTTGTATTGTTTTGCCCATAGGTAACTATTGCTTGGGTTTAAAAAAAAACATTGAAATCGGTTTGGTGGAATATACTTTACTTTTTACATATAATAAACATTGAAAATAAAAAAAACACAAACGTATAGGTTAAGTCACAATTTACTTTAAAATTTCATTCTAAATGCATTGTATACAAATGTCTTTACACGGACCCAATCTTTGCTTCCTAAAACGTCTTTATTCAGTGCAATCAACTGTTCACACTCGTGCTTTTTTGGAGTAATTTTATTTTTAATGTGTTTTGCAAAATAACTTAAAACCAGTTCTTTTTCAGTGTCTGACCAGCGAAGACGTCCACTTGTCGTAGGTTCTAAAATATAAATACATTTAGTAGTAATTACTTGCACATCAAAATTTCACTTAAAAAAGAGGTTAATACATACCTTTATGTTTCTTTTCTAAGCATTGTATCTTTGAATCAAACATTTTGTCTTTTAACTTTGACTCTAATTCGTTCCTTCTTTTTTTTCTATTTTTTGCTATTGCATCATGGTCTGCATCTATAGCATCAGTGTATGTGTTTTCATCATTACATTCGATTGCCAAATTTTCTTCATTTGCAACTGTAGGTTTCGATAAAGATAAGGCACGTTTTAAAACCTGTTCTGATAGCGGTACACCTTCATCTTTCTCACTTTCGTTTTCCGATTCAGAACTATAATAAACATTTTCCTGCAGCTCAATTTCATTTAAATTTTTTCCCTTAAACTCTTTTCCTTTACCCTTCTCCATTAATAATAGTATCTTGGCAACTTTAGCTGTCTGGTAAATATCTTGTGGTAATCTAAATAAAGAGATTGGTAAATATGTTAAAATAACATTTGAAAATTAACAACCTACCTGTAAAACTCCGCATGGGTTTTTTTTGTATGGCCCATAAAACTTGCGACTTGCTCCATTTCTGAATCTTCCATGTTCATTAGCTGTAGTGTCGTTGCTATGTGTTTTCTGAATCTTGTAGATGTTAAAAGTAATGGATTTGTGGCACCACAGTTTAAGGCTAGTTTTCTGGTAACGCTTGTCCCGCTCATCCACCTATTTTCTGACCCCACATTAGCGAAAAGATAAGGATTCGATTGAGGTACCACATTGGTATTTTTTCTTACTTCCAATAAGCAGTTAATGAATTTTTGAATTCGATTTGAAAATAATATTGGAACCGGTTTAGAACCTTTCCCACCAGTTACAACCCTCTTAAATTTTTTGTTTAATATTTTTTCAACTGTAGTAAGAGAATCTAAGAATGCCTCTTGACCACAATTTTCATTACTACTATTTGCATATGTTTCTATTTTTAAATACTGAACATCGCCTATTCGTTTTCGGTTAAACATTACAGTTAAAGTTAAGACGCATTCAGTTAAAATTTTGTAGTTCATTTTAACATCCACATCTGATCCAGAATTATTTAGTTTGTTGTATGCGTCATCGGCACGGTTATTTAGGTATAATTGGAATTTTTGTATATCGTTTGTTAAAGGCAATTGAACAGGCTTTTCCCATTGTTTTTCTTTAAGATTTTTCAAAGCCAAGCTAGCTAATTCGTTACACCAGTGCCCCTCAATCAATTTTTTTAGTTCTTTTAGTTCTTTTTTTTTATCTTCTCTATCTTTCCAAGTAATATTAGGAATATTTCTTTTCTCTATTACAAGCTTTAATGCAACGTCACACACCGCCTTTAAAGATGTCCCCATATGTAAAGCAAGTGAAGGAGCTTTGAAGCTTTTTGTTTCAGGATTAAAGCCGCTTATTTGCTTAGCAGCTATTATAAGAAATTGAAACATTTCTGGTGTTAAAGCGTCAAATAAACCTTTAATATCATTATTTATTGATTTTAATGTTATCAGTAATCTGGCTATTTCTCTGATCTTGTTCGAAACTACAGTAGCCATTTGCTGTCTTTTATGTTTATTTAATAAGAATTCCCCAAACAAGCAAATTAAAGGATCGTTTTTTGCGATACGACTTATGTCATCTGCACGCATTATTCCAAACACTTCGGATTTTATACGCGATGTCTTTAAAAAATCGTGATTTCTTGAGGTTATGGAAGCCATAAATGTTTGAGAGTTTGTTAAACAATTTTTGCCTGGTTTCTCAACATCCGTTGGTTTGCTTTTACATGTTTTAACATGCTTGTATAATAGTTTTCTAGAGTAATGTCCCAGACAATATGTGCAAACTACGTAATCAACACTAGGATTTTTTGAGTTTCGTACTGGATTTACAATACCTTTCTCGACCTTTAAATGAAAATAGCCTTGTTTTCTTAATGAAGAAACTATAGCCAAACGTTCTTTACTTTTGGGCTTATAACTTTGAAGCAACTGAACATCTTTATGATTTTTATGATGTCTAATTAAATGCCTAGTAAAGTGTGTATTAACGTCTTTAAAACATATTGGGCATATTGTAGGTCTTTCTGGAGCATTATTTTTCTTATAATATTCGTTAATCCCCTACAAAATAAACTCTTACTTATTAATGAAAAAGTGCAAAAATATAATATAAAAATTCATAGTCGTGAAAACTCGTTAATTCGTGATTATTTAGTAATGATTTAAACAAGAAGCTAATTCTTCAAATGTTATTTATAGTGAATAAGAGAAAAATATATAGAGAGAATCAAGACTTACTATTGCACTATGCAATTGTGACTCCAATTGCACCTTGTTATTGTTATTGGTATTCATTTCAACAAAGGAAACACTATTTTGTGTTTTGTTGCCACTTAAAATTTCTAGATCAGGTAACTTAAAATAATCTCGACATTCAGAAATTAGTGGTCTATCATCATTTTTGCCTGAACAAGTGGTTAAACTTTTTAAGTAACGCGTTACTTTGGAATGTGATGATTCTTCTATAGTCAGGTTGGCCTAAAAACAGGTGTACCTACCGTTAAAGAAAAATACATTTTGACGATTTTTTTTTTAAGGCAATATACGATTCTTTTTCTGTTTCCCATATTTCAATCGCCATATAAAATTGTACTAAATTTTGTGTATCGAACCACTTAGTATCAGAAATATTTTACAATTGCCTGTATAACTTACATAATTTAGTTATTTACATACTTGAACTGGTATTCCAGTGGAGTCTGAACTTGACGATGAAGATTCACTTGGCGGAATGAATTCAGATCCTGAACTTTCGATAATCTCGAAACTTGATGATAATGCATCAACTTCTAATAATTCTGAATTATCGTGATGATTGGGAGTAATATTTATTAATGGTATTCCTGTCTCGTCAGAGCGAGAAAGAGCTATAAATGTAAAAAGTTAGGATTTCATATCACCAATCAAGATCTGAATACCATTGACTATTTTACCATGGTGCTATTTAGTTAACTATTTTATTTAGGTAACTACTAAAGGGGGTAATGAACTATAACAAAATTTTCTGAAACGTCAAGTTATGAAGCGAAATGTTAAATCAGTGATGATCAATATTGGGTTCAATAAATAATCTTCCTAATAGTCTAGTCCGCTACCGCTTACTCTGCGGAATAATTCATAGGGTGCTGAATTTTTGTATACACCTTTTTACAATTATAAGCAAATTCTGAAGTCTTGGTAATATAGACCTTTACAATTTTTTAACAGCCCCTGAAAGGGATGAATTATTGATTTTTGGAGAATATCTCCGTTTTTATTGGTTCTATGAATAAAAATATAACAAAATATCAATCAGGTTGTTCACCTCGGCAAAAATACCTTGTTTATTGACCCGTTTCTAATAAATTTATATTTTAATTAGTGAAGTATTGTTATGATATGTATCCCATAAAAAATGCAATATAACATAAATTTATACTTACCTAGCTTGTTGTTTTTTGCCAAACTCATGATTAATTTAGTGCGCTCCATTTTAACTTCCACTTCAGAACATGAGACTTTACATGCTGCGGGAATACCCCACTAAGCACAGCTGATAACAACCCACAATGTACATTATTGGCAACATTGCAGGGCTTCGTATTAAGTGTGTAAAAGATAAATTATAAACACCTGGGCTTCTTATAGCACATAAAATTTGTATGGCTTTGTAAGAACTGTTAAATATATTTTTTAGTGCATGTTGATAAACGTTACCCCTCTAAGTGTGCCTCTACTATCTTAACTATTTTAAAGCTATATATTCAACTATTGTTCTGTAAAAGTAAGTAGAAAGGCCGGGCTTCTGAGAGCCTGCGGTATGTACCGGGCTTCGTATCAATAGTTGGGTACGTATATATATATATATAATTTTGTAATTTACAACTATTTTAAGACATTCGTAGTATATTATTTTTATCACAAACATTTATTAATTAATATAGATAGCTTATTACTAGCAATAAGAAAGGACCCTTTATAACAGTCAAATGTTTTTGGGGACCCTTTTTTTCTGCTAACAATAAATCAATAATTATTTGTTGGGAATATATTAGCACAAAGATTAGGCTACTCCAATATAATGGGTGTGGCATCTACCAATTTTAAAAATGAAAAAGAGATATTATTTTACAAAATTTTATTTAAAAATATTCAAATTAATGCAACGCTTGCGCTTTTGGAATAACTAATCTTTATTATATTGGCTTTATTTTTGACTGCCTATTTTAAGCAAATCCAGCAGATGCTGATCTGTTATTCCTGATTTTATATTTAATTTATATAAAGTTGTAAAGTGTTTGTGCACTACCGAAAATTACTTTTTTTCTGAAAAAAAAGTTTATTACGAAAACTCTGAATTTAGGTCAGTGCATAGAATGAAATAATCTTCAATTGTGTTTTGTTGTTTAAATCATGTCATTTGCAACACTTACTTAATCAGCTTTATATCTTCGAAACATTATACCCCTACGTCTGCACTATTCGTTATTTAGCAATAATTCTTTACAATCTACTGCAAATTATAAATACATTTAGTAAATAAACTTTAAGTGCCGCACTCTCCTGATGACGTTGATGTAAATCTCTTATGTATTATTGATGAAAAATTACATACATTTGTTTATCGCCTGTTATTAGTACGTATTAGTTGTAGATAGACACAACACATTTATTTTACGCGTATGTATAATCAATGTACCAGCGATCACATTGAATTTTAGCTTTACCTAAGTTTAAAGTAAATAAGTTGGTATTTACTGTAAATTTAAAATTATAACTTTCGTTCTTATTTGGAAAATGTTACGTAAAATACAGTTTTTTGAAATAAAAACAAAACACAAAAATTATGAAAAAGTAAATTAAAATAAATTACAAACACAACTATTATAAAATCATTTTTAAAGATGGTGTAAGCAATATTGTACAAAGTATTTTATTATTTTACCCAAAACTATCATAAAAAAGTGCCACCATTTGTTTTTATCAGTCTTACAGATTGAGCCTGTAAAGGGTGGTCCAAATTCGAATGGTTTACATGGGTATCTCGCTTAATATTCAATACAGAGGAACGGTTTAATTACAAAAAATGTGCGTTTTTTTTTAGACAAACCCAGAACCGTCTTCAAAAATATTCTATCGTTTCCGGTTTTTAAGTTATTGAAACAAAAATTGTCATATTTACAATGTGTCATATCCTCATATCTCCGTTATTGTTTTACATATCAAAAAAACTACATAACATCTGATTCTGACCATATTGTTGTCATGTTATGTTTAAATATTTATAACTTTCGTAACTTGTATCGTATCATATGAGTTTATTAAACAGGTTTTACACCTTGTTTTTTTTTTCACAACCTACTATGTTTTTCTTAAAAAAGTTGCGAATTATTAAAAATAACTACCATAAACCTTATGTATTTAGAATGAGATAAAAATAAGGAAGTTTAATACTCCTATGTTATACCCAACTATAGCTTCCATTTCAAAAAAGGTAAGTTTGTGTTATAACTTTTTAACGGCGAGCTTAAATTTTTTGTTAACACAGTCGAATTTACATAAAATTATCTAAAAATAATCTTCATACATTTTTTCGATATTTACATCAATAACATCATGAATATGACAAAAAACAAATTTTTTTCCAATTACTCAAAAACATAAAATATTTTTGAAAACGGTTCGGAGTTTGTCCCAAAATGCTGCACATTTTTGTTAATTTAACTGTTTCTCTATCTTGATTATTAAGCGAGATACCCATGTAATCCCATCGAATTTGGACCACCTTGTACTCTCTATTTTATTTAAAAGTATTCAAAGGGCGTATTTTAGTTTCAAAACTTTACCGTTAATGAAGATAAAATACTACAGTAAAAATTAAATTTGTTTTAAATTTAGACCACATATTTGAACTTAATTGGTTTAAATTGTTATAATTTGTTTAAACTGTTGGTGCACTAAAATGTTGCCATGAATTTTGTTGTTTTCAGAGAACTAAACTAATGCTAAAATACCTCTTTAGTTAAGTATTTTAACAATATTAAGCAAACTATTCCCTTTTGCCATAAAGACGCGATAAACTAAGTAACAAAATAAACGACAAATTAAATGTGGCTTGGCCATTCCAGCCCCAACGGAAACGAAATAAACAACTAGACCACAAATTGTTTAATTCTCACGTTCATAAAAGTTTATTTTGGGATGTTTAAATTCTGCTGCGGGATAATATGGACTGCACCGACGATATCTCTGTCAATATAAAACTGTCTCTGCATTTCCTGGCATCTCGTAAACTACAAAATTAATTTTAAGGTTATTAACCACTAACGCCATCATGTAATTCAAACAGCTGTTCTGTATTTCGGATGGGGGCGAACATAATTTTGTTGAATTTATATGTCTGTATGAAGTAAGCATTGATTCATAAACTGGACTATTTATAGCTGCAAGTAAACTCACAATAACTTTGATAAATTGTTGCTATTTCCGTACACATAAAGTTGCTTTGTTTATTTTAATTTATAAATCCATAAGCAAAGTTAGTAAATTTTACTGCATCATACAGAAAGTCCAAGATAAGAGCGCAATAAATATTGTTACTTAAAATATAGCGACATGGTTAAGTTACCAGAAGTCTACATTAAATTTTGATATATTATTGTTAAATTTTTGTTAAGGAATTGAAAAACGATGATTTCTAGATTCTGTTAATTTTTATAATTTGCTTATTAAGTAACTTAAAACCACAATGTTTATAACATATTCAAAGAAAAATTTGTAAGCTAATGGCACAAACTTTTATAAAATTTAAAATTGTTACCAATAAATTGACTAAATCATGCTCAATTTATGCAACCCGTGACATCATTATTTATATACAGGGATGCGCAAAAGTATGGAAACAAACAAATATCTAGAACACTATTAAAAATATTTCAATGAAATTTGGTATTTGACCGTTATCGTATATTCCGGATTCGATAAAAATATTGAGGTTGTGATACGACTTCCGGTTCAACCGGAAACGGACTCAAACTTTGAAATTTTAAACGGAACACCCTGTATATTTTTATATTTTTGGATTCCTCTTTAAATTTACTTCAAAAAATGTTTGAGGTTGTATGGAGCTTAAGTCGACTGTTTTCGTTAAAATCACATTTTTGTGAAAATTTTGAGCTATACAGCATTGTTAAAAATTTTCAACATTTAAGAACTTTGAAATTGCAAGTAATTGTTGTATTTAAGAAAAATGAGTTATCGATGTTTAAAGTTGTACAAGTTTGAACAAGCGTAAAAAACGCCCTGTATAATATTTTTTAAATGTACGTTGTGCGAAGTGTTAGTAAGCTTATTGTCAACATAAACTTTAAAAAAAAATTACTTGCAATTTCAAAGTTCTTAAATGTTGAAAATTTTTAACAATGCTGTATAGCTCAAAATTTTCATAAAAATGTGATTTTAACGAAAACGGTCGACTTAAGCCCCATACAACCTCAAACATTTTTTGAAGTAAATTTAAAGAGGAATCCAAAAATATAAAAATATACAGGGTGTTCCATTTAAAATTTCAAAGTTTGAGTCCGTTTCCGGTTGAACCGGAAGTCGTATCACAACCTCAATATTTTTATCGAATCCGGAATATACGATAACGGTCAAATACCAAATTTCATTGAAATATTTTTAATAGTGTTCTAGATATTTGTTTGTTTCCATACTTTTGCGCATCCCTGTATACATATAATCTGTTACCCTTGTTACCCTAAGGCAGTGGTTTCCAACCTTTTTGTACTTTTGCCCCCCTTTTTCATAAAAAAATGTTTGCGCCCCCCTCACTTTTCGTAACAATCTAATTTCATAAATAATTATTTAATGGGCTACAAAACAATATACCATTTTCTGTATAAATAAAGTCTTTTTCTTTATTTGTAATCAAAAAAGATTTTTTCGTAACAGCTGCGCGCCCCCCTTGCAATAGCTTCGCGCCCCCCTAGGGGGGCGCGCCCCACAGGTTGGAAACCACTGCCCTAAGGTGTAAGGTATTTGTAGTTCATGTTAAGCTTATGTGAACGAATTTCGTCCATTCCTTTTTGTTCTTCGCCATTCTTGTTGCTTCTGTCCAGTTCTTATTTCGATTCTTTAAAATTAATGCCACTTCATCGTTCCATGTCTTCCTCGGTCTTCCCTTTCCTCGTTTATTTCCATCCCTTGCCTGCCATATCCGTTACACTTGTCTTCCTTCCCCCATTCTGATGAGGTGTCCGAACCATTTCAGCTGGTTTCTCTCGATCACACTATGTATCGACTCCACCTCCAGTTCTTCTCTGATCTGTTCATTTCTTATCCTGCCTCTACGTGTGACTCCCTTTACTGATCTTAAGTATTTTATCTGCATAGCTTGTAATCTACTTCTCTGCGACTGATTTAATACCCAACTCTCACTTCCATACACCAGGGTTGGTATGAATACTGTTTTGTAAATAGTAATTTTTGTTTTCCTGCTTATTTCTCTTTTTCTTATTATCGATCTATTCATACTGTGATATAATTTAGCTGCACTGCTTATTCTTTCTTTTATCTCGTTTTCTATGTTACCTTCTCTCTCTATCCAAATTCCCAGATATTTATATTCTTCCACCTGTTCTATTTTTTCCTGGTTCAGTTCTATGTTAAATTTTGATCTTTACCTTTGTTTTATTCTTGTTAATCTTTAATTTCTTTTCTTTAATTCTTCTTCCCATACTAATAGGTTTTCTTGTAGGGCCTTTTCCGTTGGTGCACAAATCATCATGTCATCAGCAATGGCACATTCCGACAGGTACACTGGCATTAGCTTATTGAAACCTATATGAACCTTTCTAGTCTTGGTTTCTACAGCTTTAATGACGTCATCCATGGCTAATACGAATAGTGTCGGGCTTAGTACACCTCCTTGCGTTAGTCAATCGTTTAAGTCAAAGGTCTTTGATTCTAGATTAATTTTACTTACATAACTTTTGTTGTTAGTGTATAGGCTTTGTATACTCTTTAATAGTTTGTGGTTAATATTTCTGCGTTTTAATCCTTCCCAGATTGTCTTTTGTAACACTCTGTCAAAAGCCTTCTCTAAGCCCAAAAATGCCAGGAATACTTCTGCCTCTTTTGTTTTCTTTTTTCCCATTAGTTGTTTCACGGTGAAGATATGGTCGTGTGTGCTTCTTCCTTTCCTAAATCCGCTTTGTGTTTCGGCTAATTGTTTCTCGGTTATTTTCTTCAGTTTCCTCTCTAGTATGAACTCGTAGGCTTTGGATATAATGCTTAATAGTGTGATCCCTCTGTAGTTTGTGCAGTGTCGGTTGTCTCCTTTCTTAAATATTGGTATTATTATTCCGATTTTCCATTCGTTAGGCACTTCTCCTTGGGTCCATGCTTTGTTAAATAAGTGTGTAACTAGGTATGTCTATTCCTCCATTTCCTAAATTCCTTACCATTTCTGGCGTGATACCGTCATGTCAAGCCAATTTCCCTTGCTTTAGGTGTTTTAATGCTTCTGCAACTTCTATTCTATTTATGTTTGCTTCTTCTTCCATGTTATCCGGCATATAATCATTCTCTTCTACTTCTTTTTCTGTTGTGGTTAAGAGCTCTTGAAAGTATTCTCTCCATCTATCCATTATCTCTGCGTCGTTTGTTAGTAATTGGTTGTTTTTTGCTTTCACGTGTTTTATTACTTGTTGTTTGCCTTTTTTTAATTTTTGTAGTACTTTGTAAAAAAGTTTTTGATTTGTTCTGCTATTCATTTCCATTCTTCTGCCAAATTCTTCCCATGATTTGTTCTTTTTTATTTTGATCAATTCTTTAACTTTTGTTCTTTGATGTTTATATTTTTCATATTCTTCATTTAACTTACTGCCCAGGTATTGCTTCCACAGTTTTTTCTTTATTCCGGCTTCATATTTAATGTCCTGATTCCACCAAGTCGTCTGTTATTTTCTTTTGTTTATTCTTGTTATTCCGCATGTTTTTTCTGCTGTTTTCAGGATAATTTGTTTTAGCATATTCCACATTTGTTCTAATTCTGGCTCTTGTAACTTGTACGACCTGATTACCTCTTTTATATTTTTTTGTCTGCATTTCATTCCTTTTGTTTTCTTGATTCTCTACTTGTATTTTTATTTTTGCCACCAACATGTAGTGTTCACTGTAGATTTTCTGCACTTCTTTTAACTTTAACGTCTAGCACTTCTCTTCTAAACTCTCTATTCACTAATACATAATCTATTATGGATTTTCATTTCTGCTTCTAGATTCTCTAGTATACTTGTGTATATTTTTGTGCATAAAGAAAGTGTTTGTTATTTCATTATTTAATTTATGAAATCTGTTTGATTAAAAGATTTAAGTTGTGAGTTTTTGGTAGCGTTAAATATAGACAAATAATTATGGACACTGCGTATATCAATGAATGACTTGAACATCAATTTAACATACCTTAAAGTTTGCCACCATAGTTCGGTTTGTTCCTACAAACTAGTAACAAATAGTGGAATTATCTGTATAATGGAACCCAGTCGAAAGGCATTAGAAATCTAATTATAGCAACATTAATTACAACTGACAAAGTGGAATAAATCTACCTATAATTCTAATCCAATGTTATTTACTTGTCAAACTTCCGCAAGGCTTATTCAAGCAATTGGACTATACAGCAAATTATTGCAATTAACTTGTTTTTTTTTTGTCATAGTTTTACATAATGTAATTAATGTATTACAAGAAATAGTAATTAATACTTGCTCAAGCGTGACTAACGAAATAATTAATTATCGATATTTATTTGTTAGTAATTGAAAAGCAAATACAGTGGAGCCTCTACATTCGTTATAAATCTGTTTCCGTGGAATGGACGAATACCGACTTGGACAAATATAGAGTTAATTTTGTCTCTAGGAATTAAGTAAAATTGGAATAATCCGTTACCAGCTCAAAATCTGACACATAATTAAATAAATTTTTAATCAGAAGTTTATCTTTACTGAGGAGCGATGAAGACAGTAGCTAAAGAGGAGGAAAGGTATTATATTTTCGAAGAGAAGTCATTTTCCATAAAAAATAAGGTAACACCAATTCGGGTGATCGATAACCTCTTTGAGTTTATATTTTCCTGACGAATGTTGGATTTTTTGACGAATATCGAAGCTTGAATATTTGACTTGACGTTTGACGAATATACAGCGTCAATCAAAAAGTACAACAAATAGAAAAGTTTTTTATTACCGATTTCTCAGAAAATTTTATTGCTAATAAAAGTTGGTGCATGATCTAAAACTAATTTTAAGTTAAATAAAAGTTCATAAGAGCATATGACACTGAATTTCAGCGATTTAAAAAATATTCACAGGAGTGAAGTGCCCACATTTTAAGAGTTAAAAGAAAAGTTAATCGGTAAAGATTGTTTGGAATTTAAAAAGAAGACTAAATATTAACTTTTAATTTTTGGAGAAACTTAAACATTAAAAAAGCCTGCAAAAAACAAATACGTTTTTTATTTTTGATATTTTGAAAAATTTTATTTATCATGGTGCATGGCTAAAACTAATTTTAGGATACAAAAATGTCCAACAAAAATTCATACGACTCTAGCTTTTATCGATTTTAGAAATGCTTTTAGGAGTAAAGTGCTTTTTTTAAGTTTTTTTTTAGTAGGTACTTATTCAAGAAAAAAAATTGTTTAAAATATAAAAATAATACCAAATGTAAAATATCTTTTTCCTTTGAATTGTTTTTGTAAATAAGGACACTTTACCGTTACGGGTAATGTGCCTAAAACCGCTAAAATTTAGTGTCGTATCAATTTTTATTAAAATTTTTTTCATTTTTAACTAAGTACAAGGCCATGCACCAATTTTTATTAAAAATAAAATACTTCTGAGAAATTTGCCTTATTGCAGATTTGTTAAATTTTAAACAACTTTTTTAAGGAGCATTCTTTTTACCTGTTTTAAATGATGGCACTTTAATCTTGCGAATATTTCTAAAATCGAAAATTTTCTTCACCTGTCGAAGTTGCGTTTTCATCCAATCAGTAATCTTAATTCTTCTAGAGACTATCAATAGGAGCAATATTACACGGTAATAATTTTACATTTCCCTGTCAGATGTTGATCCTTTTGTCAAATTTGCGTTTTCGACCAATAACAAACTCAGATTTCCTAAAAACGAACAATAAACATAATCAAACCTTGATAATATCGTTTACGCAATTAACAGATTTTCATGCGTTTATTGGTCGTTACTAATAAATCTGAGTTTGTTATTGGTCGAAAATATAAATTTGGAAAGAGAAATAAATATTTTGGACTTGATAATTTTTGACGAATTTCGGCGGCCAGTAGCGTTACATTAATATAGATTAAACCACGCCCCTGGCGCACCACTCTGACAGTACTTATAAAATTTGACATAACATACATTTAATTTGATGGGTAGGTTAGGTGAAGGAAATATACTGACAAAATATAACTCGTGCGTTGCAAATAATCTATAATTTTTTGACAAATCTTCACTCATGCAAGTTGAATCAAAAAAAATCACTCGTGTTTTTTTGAGCTCATCTTGCATTCAGGCATTATCGATGATTTTCAATGCACTTGTTATATTACTACAGATAAAATCTATTGTCATACGGATTTTTATTAAATTTTTTTTTATCCTAAAATTATTTTCGATCATGCACCAACTTTTATCTTTTTTTTTGTGAAATCGATAATTTGTTTTTCCATTTTTGCAAACTTTTTGAATGACGCTGTAGAGGTTTCAGTATAAACGTACTGCATTGTTTTAAAACTAGACTAACTTCATTTTGTACAAGTTATTATTAGTATAGTTTTTGTTTTTAACACAAATAAGAAGTATTTCTATTGTCTTTGTTTAATTGATTTTCTACCCGACAATTCTTAAACTCCTTAACAAACTTTACTGTTTAAATTCTCTTAAATTTGGTTTTATTTACCAGTGATTATAATTTATTTTTAAAAGTATTACGAAGTGCTATTTAAAATGATATTGTAAAAAGTGTGGATAAGTTTAGTTTTGCATGTAAAATTTTGCGTTTATTAAATCTTAGATCAACAAAATCAAAAACGTTTTGCAAACTTCAAGTTGCGTCTTTGAGTTATAGGTCTTAATTATAACTTTAAAGCAAGTTTGTAGTTGTTTACAAAGGCAAAGAAGTTCAAATATTTATTATTAAAGAACGTTTGTTTCTTTACTCCCAATTTTATTAAAGAAAGTTGAAACAAAAACTCGAGATTATAGCTTGATCTTGATATCTTCATCCACCATAAAAACGAAGCCAATAATTTTAGATAAAATCACGCCTTGTTCGTCGTCTTAAGTCAGAACTTTCGGTGTCTTTCGAACTTCTCCAAAAAAGAAAACTTCGATCTTATCGTTTGAGATCCACATATTTTTCGCTAGAATCCGAGTTGATCCACCCTGAATCCTAATATCTTCAGCGAGACCCTAATGCATACCGCGAACAGAATGTTATTTACATGCGTGCTCGTAATTAGGTGTCACATTCTCTTTCCTTTTACGTCTGTCTGAGCAATGTGGTGGGTTCCTTTAATGACAACGAGTACAACAAAACGGATTTTCGTTTAGACTTAAGCCTTAATGTTCTCTACCACTTTGCAGAATCTGCTTTAGTTTTGATTTTATCGTGAAATTGTTTTTATATTGGTAGTAGGTATAAACGAAATACACGTTGTTACAAATTGCTTATTCGTAACAAGGCTAAATAATTGCTGCTTGACTTTAATATGCAGCAAAACATGTTCAGAACACTGTGTTATGAAAAGAGTTGGAGGTGGGTAATTTAAAAAAAATATAAATAAGTAGATAAAACACCGAGATAAAAAGTCTGTTAAATTTAACAAAATATGCCGAGCTTAATCCATCATTTATGTCCAAAGTGAAGTTAACGGCCCCGCATATAATTCAGCTTACCGAAACAACTTGAGATTGTAAAGTAACTATTGTTTTTATTTTTATAAAGTCAGATATTAATTAGGCCTCAATTTAAGATTGCCTTAATCGCCCGTTTTGTTGACAGTTTAAAAATTGTGAGCTTTTTAGTCCAATGAGATTTTTAGTGTGTTGTTTAATTTTTATTGTTGAAAAATAATAATGTCGAATTTGAGTGCACTATCTATATGCCAAAAAAACTATTAAATTTGTGCATGTCGTTCTTAAAATTAAAACTAACTGTTTTTCTTCACTTTTGCCTCACTTTTAAATTGTTCGTTAACGACAGGGATAGGGAGTCGGAGTCGGAGTCGGAGTCGGAGTCGGAGTCGGAGTCGGAGTCCGAGTCGGAGTCGGTAGTCGAAGTCGGGAGTCGAGGAGTCGGAGTCGAAAAAACTACCAACTCCCGACTATTTTTTGATTTAGTTCTTTTGGAGGATGAGTACAGAATGAATACTTTAAAACACAAAAAAAATAACAATGTCAATCGATTTTTTTTGTCTGTGAACGTCCAATTTTTATCTGCAAAAATTACCTAACTGGATAAGGTTTATAGACAGTGCACGAATACAAAACGTATGATTCGTGTGATACACGTCAGGGTTAGTTCTGTAGCCAGCCAGCCAAATCTTAGCCTGTGTTGAAATTTGAAAATTTTTAAGAGCGAATAGTGCTTATTTTTTGAAGTTTTTAGGGTCAAGCTATGTAGAAATATATGGCTCTAATGTTAATTTTTTTTTAATGACTAGTTGTTTTGTTTAATTAACTCTTTACTAGGAAATTGATAGTTATAAAGTCGATGTATAACGAGGCGTGTTTTGCAGATATGTTTTGTAAATTGGCAAATATTTGCGCAGTAGTGGGGTCTAACTTGTCCATAGTATTTTAATATAATTTTTGCTTTATAAAATTACCGAAAACATCACGTATATCGAGCACATTTTTTTGCTGAATTTTGCGTATAATACGCAAGTACAAAAATAATTATTTTTGATTTCAAAAATAAACTACATCTCTAGAGTTGTTGTTAAATTTAAGTGTGAAAATGGAGCGAAATTGAATGTGTTTTATTTTATTTATTGCGTACCTATTTCTGTGTGTTATTATTCTTTCAGTTATTAACAAATGTTTTATAACACAAAATGTTAAAAAGTTATGGTGCATATTATAAAGAAAAATCTATTTAACCAGAATTAATTGTACACTTTACTTGATGTGCAGACTTGTTTTTTAAAATTCCAATTTTAACAAAAAATCAGGTATAGTATAATAATTTTAATCCGATAGGTATTAATTCCTGCATTGTCCTATGTAATAGCTCTCCTGTTTGTATAGATTTATTTAATAGGTTTTTTTTTGGTCAAGAGATTTGACAAATTCTCTAACAAGTGTCAGCTATTTTATTTTTTATAAATTTTAATATACCTACTTTTTCACAAAAAAAAAAACAAGTCATAGTAAATTGTGGTATTTAAAATTATATGTTTATTTATATATTTTATACTTTCGTCTATTTGTCGATTTCAGCTCTTAAACACCCTGTACAATAATCGAAAATAGGTTGCTTTTAGATGTATGCTTTAGGTTATCCAAGCATGTATATCGTTAATCTTCTTAAATGCGTATAATCGACAATACACTGTAGTTTAATAACCAGTTTGTTGTTAATAAAGTGCATGATATATTACCCTAAATTGTAGTTTTGTGTGTAATTATTGGCTTAAATTTAAATCGTGCAAATAATTATTTATGTACTATGATACAGGAATTTAATAAACTGGATTGTTTAATGCGGTTTTTAATTTAGTGTCGTGAATGTGTAACTGCAATGGATTATACTTGTCGGTACGTTGTTTATTAAATTTGAATATTGACTATTTAGCTAGCAAATAAACTGGAATGAAACGGATAATTAAACCGCAGCATTAAACGTGCCTTTACAATGAATGTTTTGTCTAACGCGTAGTATAAATTTCGTTACGGGAGAACTTCTGAAGGCTGCTATATTGATTGTACTATAATATTTACGTATAAAAAAGCCGTCACATAGCTTGCTATAAAATGCAGACTAAATTAAAAAAGCTGTTCCGGCTATATAATCGTTAGCTTTATGTCTTATTTGCCAAGAGTTACTACATACTAAAAAGTGCAGCGAATAAAGTTAATTCCTATGCTTAATCTGCAAGCTTATGTATACGAACCACAGGTGGAAGTGTAAGAAAAGTTTATTTGCGAAAGTTAATATGTTACTTATAGGTACTATCCTTTGCAGTAATATCTTTTAATTATTAGCGACAAAATTTTTATTGCAAGTCATTATTTATATAAATATGGAGTAAATAAATTTTGTGTTTTGAAGCGACTTTATGATGTTTTTTGTTTTATTATCCAGTGAGGTAAGTAGTAGTAAAAACTAGTATTACTAAAACTTATAACTGGATTAACTTTTCTATAGTGCTAATATTTTCAATTTTGCATGGCATACACAATAATAGATATATACAGGGTGGTCCACATAGAAGGGCCACTATCTGGATCTCGTAAACGATAAGAGCTACAAAGAAGTTTAAATCAGACAAATTTTTTCCCTTTCTTAGACCTAGTTAGTGATGCAATAATGCAGCAATCGTCAAAGTTTTTGGACCGCGGACCACATTGGCCTTATAAATAAATAGTGCAGAACCGCATCAATGAAAACTATACAGGGTGTGTAAAAATTGGCGGAAGGGCTACACGGGGCGATGTTCTTCGTAAAATTCCAAGTCGAAAATCTTAATACGAAAATGTTGTACCACGCTTGCTGTGTCTGCAAGAGGTCCTCAAAGCTTTGACATTTAGTCCTTTAATAGGCGTTATTATTTAATACTTGCAAATGAAAAAGCTGCAATTTGGAATAAAAATAGATTTCGAATAGTATTTTTTCCTAGATATTCTGTTCTTCCTTTCAAAAATTGGTGTTGAAAATATGTAAATCACTGATTTTAATGACAGTAATACATATGACAACATTGTCCTTAGCTGTCATCTCTGTTTTTCTCGTAATTATTTCTTGTTTGTGTTTTACGATACCCAAAAGTTTGCAGCTATGTTTACGAACTGAAGGTTTTCAGTTCGAACAAAAAATGTAAATACCTAAGTAAAAATTGCTGATAAAAAAATGTCCAAACGCAAATCAATGTATGCAATGTTGCCAATTGTTTTTTTCTTTAAATGGTTCCTGAGGCCATAGGAAGCATGGTACAACATTTTCGTATTAAGATTTTCGACTTAGAATTTTACGAAGAACATCGCTCCGTGCAGCCCTTCCTTTTTAAATCGTTTTTCATTTTACAGTGCATAAAAAAATCAATAACTTTTTCCTCGAAAATATTTTTGTAGCATCACTTATAACCGAGTTATTAACGATTTAAAAAAAGCGCTGTTTTTGATTTTTGTTTATTATATCTACACCTATAGTAGATGAAGGTGAGGATCAGTAAGTAAGTTATTATCTAGCATGCTATAAAACTTTTTTAAAACGTTATAGCATCGCTAAATTGGTATCTTAAAGGGGAACAATTTGTACCTATAATTGAAACTTCTTTGTATATCTTACCGGGACCACCCTGTGTATCATCTCTCTTTAACGCGCTGATTGGTTTACAGACAAATAATATTATGGATTAAAGAATGCAAAAAACCTCAAAAGGCTGTGTTATTTTTAACAGCTTAAAATTACTACAATGACTACTATATAAAATTCAGTTCTAATGTTTGTAGTAAATGGCTTGGTGTCTGCAAGGTCCTGTGTATGGAGAAAGAAACATATTTTCATTTATGTAGTTTTGTTGGCTTCAGTTGTCACTCATTATGCAGATAGTCTGTAAAAGTTAAATTTGAAATTAGTTAATTTGGCTTAAAAATTGGTAAATGATATTATAAAACACTTTTACATACTGCAAAACTCTTTTCTTTGTAATTAAAGTAACTTAATTTTATAGTTTCTTTTCTGGTTCACTTTTCTCGAAATTCCCTGGCTGAATCGTGTTGGTCCGATTTTTTAGGTTTCCATTTTCAGTCAAGTTGAAGATCCCATAGAGATAATTTCTTTCCGGAAATTGAGGACAGTTTTCATTTGGGCCGTGATTCGGTGACACTGCAGATCCGCCGTAATTTGAAAACCCAATCTTTATCGATTAAGTAAAACTATTAAATCGATTAGACATTAAAGTTAGCATTGTTTGCACGGAAAATTGTAGCGTGTTTTTTTTTTTAAATTGAGATAACGTACAATTATTGTTCATTTAACGAATCCAATGATACGATTTCTGTTTAATGTCGTATAAAAATTATTTTTAATTTTATTCTCTCCTACGAAACGTATTCTAACTAATTAGTGATGTAACATGAAGGCCTTGCAATTTTTAGTTTTAAATTTAGCGTTCATTTATAACTTTTGGGTCTGTTTTATTTTTAAGGGTATGACTACTCATTAATATTATACTTATTACTGCAATACCGATTTTAAACATCCCACAATACGTACCCAGTACACATGTACTTGTGATTATCTCGTTTTTTATTAAATAAAAATAAATGCTTAAGTTAATTAATAAAGTAATGCATTTTATAGGGACAAATTAGGTAATATTCATTCAAAATATTTTTTTTTTTTGAGTTTAACTTGTCAAAAGAGTGTAGGTATTAAATATTTGTAATATTGTATTTTATTTCTATTACTATTATACAGACTGTCAAAACCAAGACAAATTAATCGATTACATAGATATCGATTAATTTGTCTTTAGTTGCCATTAAAAATTACTTTTTTTATTTAATTACATAACTTAAGATTAGTTGCTTATATACAGAGTGTTGTACTATTAAGCAATATTATCTTTCTCTTGTCTTTTAAATGAAACACTATTATTCGTGATATTTTAATCAAAAATCAAATTATTCCTTAAATATATTAAAGGTGTTTTGTTCATAAAATACTTTCTTTTCAAGTTTTATAAGTTAAAATACATTGGTTTTAGATATGAAGACCTTACACATTTTTAAAAGGTTCGTGATGAAAGATTCACAAACTGTACAGAATGTTTTATAAAATGATTAGACAACAATAACTTGAAAATCATAAATTGTAAAAAGCTGCTGTCGTTATAAATTATCTACACATTTTTGATATTTAAGCTGTGTTTTTCTAAGGTAACAAAATAAACAGGGTGTGTAAAAATTGGCGGAAGCGCTACACGTGGCGATGTTCTTCGTAAAATTCTAAGTCGAAAATCTTTATATGAAAATGTTGTACCATGCTTGCTGTGTCTGTAAGAGGTCCTCAAAGTTTTGACATTTAGTCCTTTAATAAGCGTTATTATTTAATACTTGCAAATGAAAAAGCTGCAATTTGAAATAAAAATAAATTTCGAATAGTCTTTTTTTCTAGATATTGTGTTCTTCCTTTCAAATTTGGTGTTGAAAATATGTAAATTATTGATTTGAATGAAAATAATACATATGGCAACGTTGTCATTAGCTGTCATCTCTGTTTTTCTCGTAATTATTTCTAGTTTGTGTTTTACGATACCCAAAAGTTTGCAGCTATGTTTACGAACTGAAGAAGGCTTTCAGTTCGAACAAAAATTGTAAATACCTAAGTAAAAATTGCTGATAAAAAAATGTCCAAACGCAAATCAATGTATGCAATGTTGCCAATTGTTTTTTTCTTTAAATGGTTCCTGAGGCCATAGGACGCATGGTACAACATTTTTGTATTAAGATTTTCGACTTGGAATTTTACGAAGAACATCGTCACGTGTAGCGCTTCCGCCAATTTCTACACACCCTGTATAAGTCATTTAATCGAATCTGGATCAATTTAATTGTAGTTAAAAACAAACAATTACAGCTTTCATTTCAGTTTAAATATTTGTATGACATAAGTAAAATTATCACAATATCGTTGCTTGTAAATGAAAATTCGTCATTTGTTTATTTACTGCTAAAAGGTTATGTTTTCCAAGTGAATACTATTTTTAGCTGTTTTTTTAACAAAAAAGCAGTAAAAACTTGATGGATAAAGAATCTTTTAAAGAAAAATTTTAATCGGCCTTGCTGGAATGGTCTATTTGGACCATTTTATAAACTATTTAAGCTCTTATTTATTACTAGTAACTGTTTGAGAGCTTTTTTGGCCTCGTCAGCAACCTGGTCTTCGACGGACCCACAACTTTGCAAAACTTTTTATACGACTCAAAACACTAGACAGCAACTGGTGCCACATACGTGCTATATATGATATTATAATTTGTTAGGTTTTAGATCGTTAACGAAAAGATTTGCTGTATATACTTGAATTTCTTGGTTCATAACATTTTTTCAAATAAATTGTTGCGGAAAATCTTGACATATAATCTGTTTCTGTGTAAAATGTTACTGGCTCAGTTAAAAACATTTTTAGATATAAACTAATTCTCAGTAAAATTATTATGTTCACGTGCTTAGTAACTTTCTCCCCAAGCACTTTAACTTCGCACCTCAAACAATAAAATGTTAATAAAGGGTTCGTCTTATACATCTTATAAAGCTTTCCCTGAGACAGTTAAGACGTTATAAATGGTTTGACGACCTGCTCGCGCGTCTGTTTTCTAATAAAATTTTAAAAGGAAACCGTATAATATTTTTAAAACCGCCTTCTGGATGATAGTACGTAGAAATTTAATTTGATACGTGTAAAAGGCTAACCATTACGTTAAAATATTGAAGAACATTTTTCAAAAGCATGTTAAGAAAGTGCACAGTGAGCTTAAAACGAGGTACTGCATCTAACAACATTTAGGTACTTACAGGTTTTTTCAAAACTCTTCTTATGTAAGTAACATAAAACATTTTTGGACTACTATATTAAAAATCAAATTTTCTGTAAAATGATAGGCGTATGACCCATTGTGCTATTTGAATAAATTAAAGACAACAGAAAAACAAATGAATTAATACCTGTTGAAGTAGTGCCAAACGATGTTTAATTGTTTATTTTGTAAGCTTTATTATCCCTAATTTTATGGTTTAGTATAAGGGGTACCAGAAAGTATTAAATTATTTTTACTATTTTTCAAAACTTGTTTTTAAATAAAAATAAATTTTCATTGATCTATTATATAATTACCATCATTGTTAAGAATCGTTTTCCAACGATGATTCTACTTCTCGATTCCATTTTTATAAAAATTTTATCTTTTGAGGCAAAGAACGCTCTAAGCCAGAATTAACATCATCAGTATTTCTGAACGTTCTATTCCTCAGAGCATGTTCTAAGGACCGGAATAGATGGTAATCTGATGGTGTGTAGTCTGGTGAATACGGACCGTGTGGTAGTACTTCCCAGCCTAACTGTCTGATCTTCTTTGAGTCGTTCTTGCAGTATGAGGCCTAGCGTTATCATTCTGTAAAATTATCTCTCTCCGGTTTACCATTGCCGAACGTTTTAATTTCAATGCCTGTTGTAATCGATCCAATTGCTCACAATAAATGTCTGCCGTAATGGTTTGACCCGGTCGCAGCAGCTCAAAATGGATTATGCCAAAGCAATTCCACCAAACGCAAAAAAGAACCTTCTTTGGGTGTAATCTATCTCTTGGGGAATCGGGATTTGTTCTGACGAGAGCCACTGCTTTTTCCTTTTGTTGTTTACGTGCAGTACCCACTTTTCATCACCAGTAACAATCCGATGCAACATTACCATCTATTCCGGTCTGAGGAATAGAACGTTCAGTAATACTGATTATGTTAATTCTGGCTTAACAACTTTATTTGCCTCAAAAGATGGAAAATTTTATAAGAATGGAATTAAGAAGTTGAAGGATCGTTGGAGAACGATTCCAAATGATGGTGGTAATTATATATTGGATCAATGAAATTTTTTTTAAATAATCTATAAACAAGTTTTGAAAAATTTTAAAAATAACTGATTATTTTCCGGCAGGGTGGATAAAAATCATGATTTTTAAACAAAAATCAACAAAATCGATTTATTTGATTTAAATCAGATTTTTTTGATTTAAATCAAATATCATATAATCGGATTTTGTGACACATTCACATGCTATTTATGTTTTGTGCTAATATATTTAATAACCAATATATTTAAATCAGTGGTGAATTTTTGTCAAAATGAAAACATAAATATGATAAAAAAATTAGAAAAAATCAGTGCTAAATGGTGATGTTTAATTAATTATACTTATACAGGGTGTCATTTGTGCGGGATCGGTCGATTGTGGCTAAACGGCTTGAGATATAAAGTTGATTCAAACGCCATTTTACAGTTTTTTCTTCCGAACACGATAAAAATATTTTCAAATATACAGGGAGAGTCACCTCTCTGGAACTAATAGCAACTTTTATATTTCAAATACAACACCCCATTTTTTATTTAATATTTTTGACCGCCTTAATTTTAGCTTTGCATCAATATAAAATACTACAGGTTTTTATACAGCGTTGTCAAAAAAAAAAATAATTTTCAAAATTTTTCAAGGTTTTAAGTCTTTATTTAAAAAATTTCCTCAAGTTATTTTGAAGTACAGAGTTGTAATTTGGTATGGACATGCAGAAAACATTGCTCTGTTCGCTCGATATGAAAAAATTTGAATCACACATACAGCGATAGGGGTGTTCATAAATAGATGGCAACTTCCATGATTTTCAAAAGCTTGTAACTCGATTTTTTCAAATGCAAACCTCTATATTTTTTTATGTCATTCGTCTTTAAGAGAGCTTCATTTTTTGTTAAGTGTGTCCTATACCCAAAACATACTTTTCGAGATATTCGACATGTTTCTTCAAATCGTTATTGAAGCAAATAGATTGCCGTGGAGATCGAAAAAACTGACTGTTTACTTCGCTAACGTCAAGAACTTGTCATTTATTTTTTGAATTATTGCATTTCCACAATGAATATTACTTATTATATTACTAATAGTAGATAATAAAATGTTGTTTTATTATAAATATTATATTGTACTCATATAATCAGTGATTTAAATTTTTGAAAAAAAAAATAAATTAAATCAATTGATTTAAATCTGCTCAACCCTGTTTTCCGGTACCCCTTATACTTATAAGCAGGGATGGGAAATCGGATTCGGAGTCGAGAAGTCGAGGTTTTGTGGAGGAGTCGGGATTCGGCAAACTATCGACTCACGACTCTTTGAACAGTTTTTATCAAGGATGAAAACAGAGCGCAAACAAAATAACGATATTACCGAAAATTTTAAAGACTCGAAAGGAAACGACATTTTGTTTTTTTGTTTAAGATTGGAAACGAAATTGATAATATTTAATATCAGTAATAACCAGTTTTTCTTAATGTTCTCCAGTGTAGTGCGTTAATGAAAAGATTTGGTGGTTGTATTCGATTTTAAATAATACCGACTCCGGGAGTCGAGACTTGGAAGTCGTTTATTTTTCTGCCGACCTCCTATCCCTGGATCCCTGCTTATACCTAAGCGTGTGAATATTAAACGAGGATACCTGGTGTTTAAATTAGATAAAAACAAATTTTTCGATTCTTTCAGCGAATAATCAGTTATTGGTTCTTATCGTAACAAAAACTGATTTATGCTGTGTAGGTTCTGAAAAAGTGCTTATTAAAGCGTGTTCCGCGGCAGATTGTTTGCACTACGGTACTACGCTGCGTTCAGCTAGTCGCAGCAAAAGGTATAGGTAGTGTTCCGCGACAGATCTATCGGACAGCAGTACTACAGCTGCATCACATTTTGTTTGGCAACTCAAGTATAATAATAATAATAATAATAATCTTTATTTGTTCTGAATATCCCAAAAAAGGTGTAGAACTTGTCACAATAATAATTTACGTACATTACAATAATACCTATACATAGTTAATAAAAAAAAAAAACACAGAAAAATGATATTTAAATATAACATTTTATAAAGGAAGCATCATTTAAATATTCGCTTACTCCATAGTAAGCTTTAGAAATCAGAACTTTTCTTAATTTCTTCTTCAATTCGCGGGTGGGAAGATTTAGTATACTCTCAGGTGATGTTAAATTTATTATATATAGCAATAATTGTGGAGGCAACATTTTTTTGAAGATAGGTTTATTTGAAGCAATAGGGTTTTAGTTTTTTTTTTATGTCGGGTATTGGCTGCATGATTTCTTATATTCTCTTCGAACAGATCTACATTATTTTTTACGAAAAGGATGGCTTCCAGGATAAATAGGCCGTAAAAGGTTAATATTTCATTGTAACGAAAAGTGTCTTTACACTCTTTACAGTGATCTCGGTATATATTCATAGAAAGATATAAACTGACACACTTTTTGTAGAACACACTCTATGATGTGGAACAATGTTCACATTAATGTTTGGAGCAAAAACGTAGAGGCAATGTTGATCTGAACAACTACAGTAAATACAGATCAAAAGCAGCCACTTTTTAAGCCTGTCCATACTTGTTTGGCTATAATTTTCAAGGTAATTTTACATATTTAAATAAAATAAGTACACTTGTAAAGCTTGTAAAAGCCAGTTTGTTTGTTGAATACAATTTATACAAATAACACACACAGTAACCGACATCGCATGGACCGTTAATGACATAAACCGCTTCAGAATTCACTTCAGTGCAAGAGATTTGACAAACGCTGGCTTGTTGTGTTTACTTTTGATCATTGACATGCGGCCATAACGCACTGTAAACTTGTGATAAATTATAACTACTTCAAAGGTAGCAACAGTGAAAGCTTTGCGGTATTGTCGAACATTGCTATAATGAATGTGCCAATGTTACTTCATTTATTTAGGTATATTAATTATGTTACGTACAACGTTTATTGATGTGACAAGCTCACGTGACGTCACGGTCTTGAGAAATGTATTCAAACCTTAAATCAAACCATTTTCTTTTCCAGAAAAGTGCTAATTTTTGCGTAACAAGTGAAGTGTAATTTTTGTTTAAAAATTGTATTTTAATTAAATTGTGGTTTCTTTTACATCACAAAATTTCCGGCAATATGACCAAATACGTCACCGATCAAATATTATTAATTGTAGAACAGTTTATGCTAAGTAAAGAAACAGCAGCAGCGGATATAGAAGTACAAAACACAATTTGGACGACCTTACAACGACAGTGATAAGCAAGACTTTGGCTAAATGATAATTTTATGGAACTATTCTGAATTTATCGAACTACTGATCGGATTTCATTGCTGCAACTGAAAACGTAGAATTGGCAAGAGAAATAATAAAATAATGGTCGGCATTTCAGCCTTGAATAGTAGCTCAAACCGTTGTGCACGGCGTTTTATTCAAAGATTAATGCAAAATCAAATTGGTCTAAGGCCATACGAGATTTAGTAACAGCAAGAACTCTAGTCGAGAAATACGTCTACAAAATCGAAAAAAACAACATTAGCGTCGGTGACATTTGGTTCAATGATAAAACGCAATTTTTTCTCTTGGTATTCATATGCTTCAATAACGGTTTGACTGCTGTTTGCAGGATAAATCCACAGAGAGTATCCGTTTGGGCTTCAAAATACGATTAGAATTATCGCACCATAATTAAAAAAAAAAAAAAGTTTCTAAAAAACTTTAATAAAATGTTCTAAAGCGATTTCGCTATTTGATGGCTTTCATTACATATATCTTATGCGTAGTATCGATATTGCGATCTAGCAGCGTTTTTGATAGTCCATCGAACGGTTCGACGGCTGTTTTAGCAAAAGTCGGACTAGTTCATAAGCTAATTTGCGAACGGTACAAACAGTACATAAACGAAGGCAAAGACTAGTGCTGGGACTAGTACACGCATGCGCAGTACACAACTTAGTGGCCTATGGTAGCTATGCATCTCCCTTCCAACCCTTTGTAGTACTGGTTCCTTATGTTGATGCTTTCGTGCGCAAATTTCTATGAACCCATTAGACACAAATGCCATTTGCATTTAGGCATGTCGTTAAAGCGTTCCAGCAGCGACTAACACAATATTTAGTCCATAGTTGACGGATTTGCAAAAAAAACCTTATGAACTAGGCATTAATTAGTCCAAAACCAACTTCAGGAACAAACCTTGCCCTACAACAGCGGATGGCAAACTTTTCTCCTCAAAAGTCACATAGATAATTGTATGGTCTCTAGATGGTCGCATGGAACAAAAATCTAAGTATGCTAAATAATGAACTATATTTACAAACAGAAATAGATTTATTAGGTAGGTATATATAACGTTGGTACATAACAACAGCAGCAAATAAAATGTAATAAAAAAATAATTTTTGTTGCTAAATCACGTAAGTTTTAAACTAGTGGTCGGGTCGTACTAATAGATGTCAGGGCCGCATGCGGCCTGTAAGCCGTAGTTTGCCCACCCCTGCCTACATAATAACAGTAAATATTAAAATCTTGAAGTGTTTATCCAAAACGAAACTGTATTTGTTTAATTTAACTGATAATTCAGCTTTTTTTAACTGTTTCCGTTTGACGTATTAATAGACCCAAATTAAATTGTCCTAGAAACAGCAAACGTTTTGAAAACTATTTACTACTAACTAGAAATAAAGCAAAAATGAGATAAAACAATTGCACTTCTATTCCCAAGAACATTCGTCTCTTGCAAGTTTTTTGTGTTAGCCAATTAGGGTCGAATATATTTACCAAAATCCATTTTAAGTGCGAACCCGTATGTTTCAATTGTCGATTCTTAAACCGGGAATACGTAACGCCTAACGCAGTTCTATTGCGCTATAAGCAGGCGGAGACGCATCAAAGAGATTCGATGATGTGATTCGACACCAGGAAACGTTTCAAGGAAAAGGCGCCTCGAAACTAAATTTTTAATTCGAGAAGACGTGCGTATTCGGCTGTAAAACGTTTTATTTTAAAACTTAAAGCACGTCTGCGGTTTTGGCGCATTAAATCGCGTCGATCTGTGTTGGGATTGCAGATTTGAGTGAGTACACAGCACGGATCGATGATACAATATTCTTCATTTGTTAGAAAGTTTTAAGTCGTAAACAGTCGAGAATTTCGGGATTTTATAAGTAGAAATGTGTGTTATATTTACGAAGTAAAAATTATTACACTGAGCTAACATAAATCGACTTTTTTATTTTGAATTGTAGCCTGTGGTAATTGTAATCATAATGTTAAACGTAAAGAAAAAGCTTTGGTCTTAAAAAAATTGAACTACTGAAATAATAGTTACCGAAAAAAAACTTGTATAGGTACTTATAGTTGCTGAAACATGTGGCTTATTATTATTATTTATTATTTCCGTGGAGGTGGTCCCCTTTCCGTGGAGGTGGTCCCCTTTCCGTAGAGGTACCCTACCTTTCGGGTTTCTGTACTGCCACCTATTGGTCTGTTGTACCCTCAAGTTAAAAGTCCCGTGTTTTTGAAAAACTCCAGGATTTTCTTGAAGAAAAAATACTACTGATTTAATAAATGCCAACATTTTTGGGAGAAAAATTGTGCAAGCACAAGAACGACACTCAATTACCTACATAAAATTTATGGGAATACAAGCACACCAAGTCGTGTATTATACACAAAACAGTTAAGTCAATTATATTATGTCAGAAATATTCTACACATTGTAGGTTTGTTCCAGCAGCTTTTTTTACTATCCCATGAACTATCAGGATTCTGCGCAGTATGGATAACGCGTTTCAGAAGCGTTTCATATAGTTCACCAGACGGTTAGTCGGCTGTTCCAGCTGGACTCTTAACTCCTTTTGAGCTAGTCTGCGGACTGTAAAAACCGTATATGGGTTAGGACAAGAAATTTCTATGAACCAAACGGACACAAATGTCATTTACAGTTGGGCATATCGCTAAAGCGTTCCAGCAGCCGTTAATACATTTATTAGCTATAGTTGACGGATAGTTCATGAACTAGTAATGAATGAGTTCAAAATAGGGATTCTGAGTCTCGACAATTTTTTAAGTCCCGGGACTCGAGACTTTTTTTATCAAAGTCCCGGGAATTCCCGGGACTTCGAGACTTCTGCGAATTTTATTTACCTACTAGGAAATGGTGGTATAACCAGTCAAAAATGACGGAAGATTTCATAAATTGCAAGAAATATGATGCAATATTCATATACTGAAAATTCAACAGTTATTTTCACAGTAAAAAATAAATTATTTCTATACAGTGGCATTGTTTCTGAAAGCACAGGCTACATACTTAAAATTGCTTCTTTGAACGTATCGTAATCGTGAATTGGTCGTGACAGTTGACAGAAAGCGGCTGTATATTATTATTATTTTTTTTTTTTTTTTAATTAAACCATATTCACGGATTTTGTATTTGAAGCATTTATTTTATGAATAAAGTATAGTATTTTTATTATTCTTTAGTCTACAGTAAATAAAATATATATTTTCAAGTAAATACCTATTTTAAATAAAATTTACAATTTTCCATAAAGTTTTATACATAACAGGCATAAGCAAAATATATTTTAACTTATAAACTTGACAATTCTCTTTAAACTTTAAAACATAAAAATATAAAAATATTTTTGCTAAACTCGTGGCGGTAAAATTTGTTTAAAAATTAGAAGTATAAAAAATAAATTTCAGAGTTCTGTAACATTGAAGTCTCGTCTCGAGTCTCGAACTAAATGTCCCGGGACTCGAGACTAAGAAAGTCCCGGGAATTCCCGGGACTTAGGTCCCGGGAATGTCCCGGGACAGAATCCCTAGTTCAAAACTAGCTGCAGGACAAAACCTAACAACAAAAAAAGATCTACATTCTTCTCTGAAAGAAAAGCAATCACTGCATAATAAAACATTTACAAGTTGTCGACCGAGAGTCCTTGGGACCATACAAAATTAAATAGTTGCAAATATTGGCTCCCCTGCTTATTTTACGACAAAAATGTAAACATAAAAGTTGTTCAAAATCAAAAACTTCGTCAGATTCTTAACTTATATTTTCAACTTGATTGGTATTTTCTTTTTCTTTGGGTAACCCAAAATAAAAATTGAGGAAGACTGGTTTTCTATAGTTTTATATATGGATTTTATACATAGTTCTGGCTCCTCTACTAATTTTTAAAATTTCATTACTTAAGCATCGAATAAAAGATTAATATGCGCTATTATAACTTGCGCAAAGGTAAGTTTATAGTAATCTAAATTTTAAAAGTACTGTTGGCATTATTATTCGGAAAATAAGAGTCTTAAACAAAGTTCACACGTTTGGACGCCAAAAAGATATTTATTTTAAAGGGCGTATCTCCTAAATCGTTTGAGATATCTAAGTCCTGTTTGTTTTAAAACCTTCGTTAATATTTTGTTACCGTTTTGTTTCGATTTAGTAGTGACCTATTCATAAAAATGAAATAAGTTCTCCAATGTGAACAATTCCACAATTAGCGAGGTCGCGCTGTTCACTTACTTGACAGAATTATTAAATCTCGCGAAGAATATTTTTTTACACAGTGCGATTAAGCCAGTCGAAGAAATAATTTAAAAAATCGCAGATCTACGATAATAAATAAGGAAGTTATTAGGTTTTACGCATAAAATAATACATAACAAGAGTTATAAGAAGCATATTACGCACTAGTGGAAAAGTTGTGCACGGAGTCGCGTAGCGGTGAGTGCGTATGTCCACGAGTGTGTTATTGCTTTACAACTCGTGTTATTTAGCTTACTTTTTCTACGATCACATAATACCTACGATTTAAACGGCTTTTTGGCTAATATACACATGTAATTACGTTGCCTTGTCAATTTTGACGAAAGACTACTTTGACATTTCTATACCGTCTGTTATAACTCACTTACTAGGCATGCAGGAAGCGTTTGACTTGAGTCTACTTTGATTATTTCCTTAAAAAACTATGCTTTTTCTTACCGTGCGTAAGGACTCTTTTACTATGCATAGAGGGGCTGTACGGTAAGAGTCATTTACATTAGTGGTCGTAGAAAAAAAAAAGGTACTTAAAACGTATGCTGTTCGAATAATAAAATTACGTTTTTCTTTACTTTGGTAAAACTACACCACTTCTAGAATCTGAAATTCGGATCCTGATGATGATTCTTTTATAGGAACCCTCAGTTTAAGATTAATATTGTTAAGTTGCATAAAATCCATATTAAACTATACTAATACTTAAACCAGACTGCCGTGATATACAGGGTGAGTCATTAGTGGCGGATCGGTCGATTGTGGCTAAACGATTTGAGATAGAAAGTTAATTCAAACGGTATTCCATACAGGTTTTTCTTCCGAACACGATAAAAATATTTTGAAATATACAGAGTGAGTCACCTCTCTGGAACCAATAGCAACTTTTATATTTCAAATACAACACGCCATTTTTTATTTAATATTCTTGACCGCCTTCATTTTAGCTTTACATCGATATAAAATAGTACAGGTTTTTATGCGGCCTTGTCAATAAAAAAAAATTATTTTCAAATTTTTTTAATGTTTTAAGTCTTTATTTAAAAAATTTTCCTGAAGTCATTTTTCGAAGCACAGAGTTGTAATTTGGTAAGGACATGCAGAAAACATTGCTCTATTAGCTCAATACGAAAAAGTTTGAATCACGCATATAGGGTTTTCATAAATAGGTGGCAACTTTCCTGATTTTCAAAAGCTCGTAACTCAATTTTTTCAAATGCAAACCCTTGTATTTTCTTATGTCATTGAATTCGTCTTTAAGAGAGCTTCATTTTTTGTTAAGTGTGTCCTACACCCAAAACTCATACTTTTCGAGATATTCGACATTTTTTCTTCTAATCATTATTAAAGCAAATAGGATGCCGTAGAAATCGACTGTTCACTTCACTAACGTCAAAAACTTGTCATTTATTACTTGAATTATAGCATTTCCACAATTAATTTCACTTTACAAGAACAATTTGACATAGTTTATTCACCATTTCGTGTATTTAATTACTAATAGTAGGTAGATACTTAGTCTTGTGGATTCACTTATAAGCAATAAATAAATTGGCAACCAAATCAATTTTATTATTGTTATGAATTTTGCTAGTGTTTCTAAACCTTAAAGAGAGCGCGAAGAAAAGTGGAAAATGAAAGACAAATTATTTGTTGAAACCACAAAAAAAAACATTGAGTTAATTCTGTAAATAAAATAATAGAACATAAAAAAATCGTTGCTATATGGAATTAAATAAACTAGTTAGCCTATAAGTGCATATTAATCAAAATGTGCGTAAATCCTTGCCGCCAGCAAAGGATTTCTTTCGCCTTCTCTCAAGCAATAAACTATATCAATTTGCTCTTGTAAAGTGAAATTAATTGTGGAAATGCTATAATTCAAGTAATAAATGACAAGTTTTTGACGTTATTGAAGTGAACAGTCAGCTTTTTCGATTTCCACGGCATCCTATTTGCTTTAATAACGATTAAAAAAAAAAAGTCGAATATCTCGAAAAGTATGAGTTTTGGGTAACTTATAGGACATACTTAACAAAACATGAAGCTCTCTTAAAGACGAATGCGATGACATAAGAAAATACAGGAGATGGCATTTGAAAAAATTGAGTTACGAGCTTTTGAAAATGAGGAAAGTTGCCACCTATTTATGAACTTTTTCGTATCGAGCTAATAGAGCAATGTTTTCTGCATGTCCTTACCGAAGTACAACTCTGTGCTTCGAAAAATAACTTCAGGAAATTTTTTTAAATAAAGACTTAAATTTTTTTTTTTTTGTGACAAGGCCGCATAAAAACCTGTACTATTTTATATCGATGTAAGCTAAAATGAAGGCGGTCAAGAATATTAAACAAAAAATGGGGTGTTGTATTTGAAATATAAAAGTTGCTATTGGTTCCAGAGAGGTGACTCACCCTGTATATTTCAAAATATTTTTATCGTGTTCGGAAGAAAAAACTGTATGGAATACCGTTTGAATTAACTTTCTATCTCAAACCGTTTAGCCACAATCGACCGATCCGCCACTAATGACTCACCCTGTATTCTACGTTTCTCCAAAAGCAGCGGAATGAATAGCTAACCAAATTGAAAGTGCAAGCGAAGAATCTAAGTTTTTGATTCTAAATAAGTTTTATGTATACATTTTAGTCATAAAATAAAATAAGCCAATATTCGCAACTACTTAATTTTGCAATGAATAAAATACTAAACAAAATTAGTACCAGTAACAAAACTATCAAAAACAGAGTTTAGCATTTCTATATGAGATCATTCATAAAAATGATACGTAAGTGATTTGTTATTGAATATATTTGTAGTAAAATTATATACAAATTATTAATTTTTTGTGAACAATCTCTTGTAGTAATGCTTAACAACTTTAAAGACATTCGTCCCTTTGTTAGTTGTAGTCCTATTTTCGAAACTTACCTGGTACTTCTGCAAGAGATGCTTAATAAAACAGGATAAAAGAATTTTTATTAAACTTATTTGTATGTTTCATGCAAAAATCGCAACAAACAATATCGTCTACAATAGTTCACGTTTATCTTGAATTTAAAAAGAAACTATAACGACGAAAGCAAAAAGCCGCATCAATTTTTACGACTTTATATTGGTGTCAGACGGCTGCTATCAACATGGAATTTTCATGGAAAGGTTGAAGTTATCACATGAGTGTCATGTCATAAAACACTATAAAGATACAGTCCAATAAAAAACATTCTTGACGCCAAACAAATCAAACTGCCAAAAAAGTTGCGATTAATGTGTCAACCGCGACATGTTAAAAAAGAACGTTGAAAAGCAATTTGGTCCTTTTTTTCAAGAAAAATTATTTGAAATATGTTATTTCTTCGCGCTCACCTTGCATGTTAAGATATACCTACTTTTGGAAATATATGTTAGTATTGTAGCCAATGCATAAACGTAAAAATTATTTTGCCTTTTCTCTTGATGTTAATAAATATTAATTTAAATCACAATACGTAATAGCTGCCCACAAAACCGTTGTTATAACGTCAAAGCGTAATTAAAAATTATTCGCAAATGTACATTTTTATATAATCCATTGATGTAAAAACATGTTATTGACTTTTTGTGCAACAAATAGTTAAATCAAAATAATTTTACGCAGTACTGCTTAAAATTCTGTAATAAAAGTTACATTTAATAAAATTAATATTGATAAAACTTTTTTAATAAAAGAAAATTTGTACTGCAGTGTTATTCTGACCATTGGTAAAACTTTTACGTGTGTATACATATCTCTTTTGTTTTAAAATGTAATAACGTTGATACATCATTTCGTGCTTATTTTTTTATTTAATCCTGCACGTTTTCACCGACTAATGTAAGTTTTCATCTTAAATACTTTTAAACCATTGTAATACTGCTGCAAAATAACTTTCTCGCTCAGCTTCACCATTAAATCATGCTTACTTTAAACTGATGAACGTACTCAAACTTTTTATTCCTGGTTTCGTGAAACTTTAAAATCAGGACAATAAACTTTGTCCTAGATTCGACCCTCAGTGGACGCCTAAAGGTACTTAGCACATAAAATATTTAGAACTCCGGTAAATATTCATTAGCAAATAGGAGGGACTGCTGTGTCCATGGCTACATACATATTAACAAGAAAGAATTTAAATTATTTTGCGTCGGAGAAATAGCACTTTGCAAAAAGGCTTTGGTTTATTGTTACTATTACTGTAACGTTGTTTATTAAGAAAACCGGGAACGTTATGATATACCTACACTATATACGAAGTTTTGTTTTTAAAATTGAGAATTTAACAAATAAAATAAATTCCGTGAACCATTTAAATTGAAAAGTTCGAGTTTTAAAGAACTCCGGGGCTGTCTCTTAGGCAACTTCATGTTTAAGGAAAGGAAAGTCAATCAAATCGAGTTTTAACAAGAAATATGTTTCTTTAGCGGTGTGCTGTCATTCTAGTGCTTCGTTTTAATCGTTTTACCAAATGACAATGTAATGTTTCGATTAGAGTGTGAATTTTACAGCTGGCGACTTCCATTCTTTCTTCCGTTTTTTATCTTTTTCTCTCAAGGGTTAGTCTTTATCGTTTCCTTAGATTTTTGTATACGGATCTCTTGTATTTAATCCGCTCCCCTTCGTTTAATGTTTATATATGGCAGCTGGTATTTGTTTCTTGTTCCTTCCTCTTGGCGACTGCTTTAAACTGCTCTATCGCTTCGTATTCAAGTATGTCTTTCTTTTTACTAATAAACTATGTCCCTATATGCCCGTGGTGCTTTTTTGTAATAATTTGGTGACTATCGTATAATTGGAGAAAGCCAATGTAAGTTAAACATCTACATGCCGTTTAACATGCTAAAGTTTGAAAGTAAATAGTACGTTGTACCTATAAGAAAAAACCCAGCCGGCATTATATTCATTGTTGAAAATTAATCTTTCCTTCCAGTATAATTATCATTTATTAATAACAATTAATTTTTCACATCACCCTGTCGAGCAACAACCCAGTAGTTTAATCTGTTAATTTTTATTTGAACATCATTTTAAACAAGTTTAATTTGAAATAAAACCTATAATTTATCACCAAAATAACTAGTAGAATCACCTATTTATTCGGATCTTTTCTCTTCGGGAGCTTAATTTGATTGTTATTTAAATACAGGGGTTTGGAGCTGTCCAATTTTTTAGTTGCTCCGCTCCGCTCCGCTCCGGCATCAAGATGCCTGCTCACGCTCCGCTCCCGCTCCGCTCCGCGCTCCGAATATTAATAAAATCATTTTTTTATTTAAAAATTTGTTTTTAAAAACAAGGCTAAAATTTTATGAGATATGTGCAAATGGACCAAAAATTACAATATTTGACCCTAAGAAACAAGTGAAGTTAAATAAATGAACCAATTATTGATCTTCAAAAGTTAAAAAAAAAAAGTTCTTTAAAATTTTTCAAAATTCAAATACAAAATAATGAAAATTAATATTCAGAAAAGTTACATTATAATAATTTTGCCTCCAAAAAAATCAAATTTAGTTTATTTATAATTTTATTAAATACTATAGGTACCCATGAGAAAAAAAAATAAAAAAAATTTAAAAAAAAATAATTGTAGTTTATAATAGTGAAGTGGAGCAGTGGAGCAATCAAAATTATTTGCTCCGGGCTCCGCTCCCGCTCCGGGCAAAAACCCATTGCTCCACTGCTCCGCGCTCCAGCTCCGCGCTCCGCTCCAAACCCCTGTTTAAATATTCGATTTATCTCCATATTTATGTAAATTAAAATCGTTTTTCTTGCTTCTGGAAAAAGCGATAAATTGCGTTGGCATCTGATGATACAGTGATGCGAAAAGTATGGAAACAAATAAATATCTAAAACATTATTAAAGTTAATACAATGAAATTTGGCATCTAAGCGGTATTGTATTTTTTGGATTTGATGAGGTTGCAATACGACTTCCGGTTCGACGGCATCGGACTCAAACTTTAAAGTTTTAAACAGAACACCCTGTATATTTTTACATTTTTGGATTTCTCTTAAAATTTACTTTAATAAATGTATAAGGTTATATGGGTCTAAAGGCAACCGTTATCGTAAAATTTACATTTTTATGAAAATTTTGAACGGTACAGCACCTTAAATAGTTTTTAATCATTTAAGTTCTTTAAAGGGCAGTAGACTATCGTTTGAGAATTAGATTGACAATAGAATAATTAAAACTTTTCGCTAGCTACATTTCTTAAATATTATACAGGGTGTTTTTTACGCTTTGTCAAACTTGTTAAACTTTGATAACTCAATTTTCTTTAATACAACACCCCATATGTTTTTACATAGTCTCGTAGAAAATTTAATTTTCTTTCAAAAAATTCACCATGTTTTGTACCTAAAATTGATATTTGCCGGTATATTGCAAGTTTATTTTAAACTATTGGGGCAACATAATATTTCGAGTAGGCTATGAAGGTAGACAGCATTAATTTAGAACAATTGAAAGATAAAAACAAGAATGTTATAATTTAACTTTGCCTTGCAAATTTTCGAAATTTTTTGTAATGTAATTTTACCATTTTTAAGTTTGAAATTGAGGTTTCTTATGAGAGCCACAATATTGTTCTTATAATTGAAACCTTAATATTTTTTTATCGAGTCCGAAAAATATGGTAACGCTTAGATACCAAATTTAATTGTGGTATCTTTAATAATGTCTTAGATATTCGTCTGTTTCCATACTTTTGCGCATCACTGTATATACTGCACTGAATATAATTTTTTTTTATATCGTGCGTTAATAACGGAACGCAAAGTTAGCAAGTTTAAATTATTTAGGAACGATAATTGTATGGAAATGGCAAACTAGAAGAATATAATATTAATAGCACCATAGTGCTAGATCACGTCAGGAATGCATTAAAAAGAAGCTTTAATCAACCTATAATTTGACCTTCATTCATTTAGTTAATAATAGAGTACTCGATTTCAGGGGTGGGGGTTCAAGTACCCCATTTGCCTTCACATGTGGACGCTTATGATCAGGCTCTTTGAGAGGGGGGGCAAAAGGGGTAAATATCACGGCCTCACAATATAGGGGATCTCTTAAAAACTTAGGGACCTCACAATGTTTAACTCCTTCAGTAAAAAACCGTACGAATTAAAAGTAAAGCAAGTTTCAGTAGTGTGTTCCGGGAAGAATTTTTAAACAATTCAAGAAAGCGAGGATCTTTTTTCAGTAACTCTGTCCCGGGCTTCGTGTTTTTTTTGAAAGGCCGAGCTTATGACTGACAGTACAAAAGTTTGGGCTTTTATAAGAGAGAAAAAACATAGATACATACTCAATAGATCAAGAGTCGAGGGATGATCACTAATATATTTGATTAGCAATAAAAGTGCGTAGAAGTGAAAGATATAAAGACAATATGAGGACAAACTAACTTAGATAAAAAAGACTTTTATAACCAGAAAATAGGTCCGTAAAAATTAAATGTAATTTGTAGTTTAAGGGGGAAATAAATAAATGGAAAACCAAGAACAAAATGGGAAAGTGAAGTGCGACAAAGACTGGCAAAAAGAGGAGTCAGTTAAAGAAATATGCCACAGTAAGCCAACGGCAGCAAAAAGTGGAAAGGTATAATTTAGAACTAGAAAAACATACCACAACACCGAAAGCTACAAATTAAAAGATTTTTATTTGCACATGTTCACTCTAGTCGGGTATTTGCGCTCGTGTCAATGTATTTGATACTCATAATGCAGCATTAGTGGTACTGAAATTGGAACAGTTTTCCTTACAATAAATAAGATATCTACAAACTTCAATGCGTCCAGTGTTTTCTGCAGATTAGTTCTTGTTTTGGATAAACATTTGTTTCCGGTTTAAAAGAATGCTTGTGTCGTGGGCAAATCTTGCCAACGTAATCCTTTTTTTTTAGTAGTGTCAAATTATGTACAACTTACAGCATCGGACCCAAGATGCTCTCTTGTGGCACTGCATATACCACAGATTGAGTGCAGAGTAACTTTGTTAGTGTTTACGGCAAAAGTGCGTTGACTTTATTGTTTTGTAACGAATAAGAATTTGAAAAGTTTTTGGCTATGTTTATCAAAAGTTCAATAGATATAAAAGTAAATATTACATGACACGTGTGCTATCTTTTTATTAAAAGTTTAGTGCTACTGTGTAACTTTGGTCGATCGGTAAAAAGTTTTAACTCATATATCTTGTTTATTGATACAAATCTTTGTAACTAGTTTTATTATGTTTTTGTTTACCGAGAAAGCTATAAAAAGGCATAGGGCGTGTGAGATAATATAGTTTTAAGTCCCTTCCTCCTCCAAGACAAACAGAAATGCAATATAGCCAGGTCAGGTATAGCAAGAGCTCTAGAGCTTAAAAGACACGTCCCTGGGGAGCCAGCTCAGAAATCTGCTCTTACAGTACCGGTATACACATTACTAAATGAGCGACTGCGTTTCTAGCTAGAATTCTATGGGGGTTGGTTGCTTGTTTATTACTTTAGCAAGGAAATGCGAAGAACTTTGTTATCCACACTTAACAACTAAGTTAAAATGACAAAAGGAAATAATAAAAACATGCTATGAATTCGGGAACCCAAATACATTAGCTTTCTTTTACTTTAGTTATACGAGTCTGAGTTATGGCAATTTTTATTTCTTGCCACATACAATGTTGAAGAAAATTGCCGGTGATATTTTTAAATTCCAGTCTCTGTGCACATTTATATTAAGTTTAACTTTGTTTCTTTTGTTTTAGGTAAGTAAGCAACTTCAACGCTAAACTGAATCAACTCAATCATAAAATAAGGGAAATTGCTATGAATTTACCACAAAAGAAAAAAATTCGACTGCAGCGAGGAACTCAATAGTAACCATCCAATTGGTAAAAATCTTTATATTTCCTTATGCAATTTGTGACTTATTTCACGTTTCATATATTGCGTCATTTTAGACATTAATCTTTTTTTACAAAAAGGTGCCATGTGTTTTGAAGCTGCATTGTTGTGATAAACAAATAAATTAAACCTTTCTTTAAATTTGCAAGAGTAACTAAAAAGACAAAGATACAACTTCTCCTACAAATTTATTTAATGGATTTGGAAATGTGCTTTTAGTCTACCATCCAAATATGTTTTTTGTGCGAATTATAAAAAAGTTGTAAGTGACACTTTTGCTAAACAAGATTTAGTTTTGCGTGAGCAAGCAGTTATTTGTAATCACTTGGTGCTGATGTTTTTAAAAGCTGTTTGGTTTTTGGTTACCTAAGAATATATGTTCGGAAACATAACACGTTGTAAAACTTAGAGCTTAAGTCCTTCTTAATCATTGGCTTGTAAGCATCTAGATTTAGTGAATAATAAATGGTCTACCACTCTTTTACTGTCGCCAAAATACTTCTTAATCTTGCATTGATTGAAAAATTCTTTGAATTTTGATTTACTGCGTTTAGATTAAAAAACTTCTAGTCCTCAATTTTTTCTGTGCAAACATTCTAAAACAAATTAAATACATCGGTGCGTCTATTGTGGATTGAATTTGGGCAAATATATACAGGGTGGTCCACATAAAAGAGCCACTGTTGAGATCTCGTAAACAGTAAAAGCTACAAAGAAGTTTTATTTAGACAAATTGTTCCATTTTCTGTTACCTATTCAGTATTGCTTTAATGTTTTCAAAAAGTTTGGTGGCACGGTACATAATGAACAAAAATCAAAATAGGCATTTTTTTAAAACCGTTAATAACTCTGTTACACTTGATGGTACAAAAATATTTTTGCGGAAAACGTTGTAGATTTTTTTTACGCACTATAAAATGGAAAAATTCATCCGTTTTAGTTTTGTTTAAATTCATGGCACTCTACCGCTTTACAGGAACTTTTTGATATATTTTATTTGTTCTGAACCTAAATATCAAAATAAATAGAAGTATATATTAAACCTTATAATATTGGAAAGAGGAAAATAAAAAGTTTTTCAGGGCCAATTATGGTTCCATTTAATAAAATGCAAGTATGTTATTTATCCAAGATTTTAAACAATTTCGAAACACATGAATGTTTTTATTTTACAGTGCGTTATAAAATCTACAACTTTACTCCAAAAATATTTTTGTAGTGTCAAGCGTAACCGAGTTATTACCGATTTAAAGAAAATGCATATTTTAACTTTTGTTTATTATCTAGCATGCCATCGAACTTTTTTACATTCAAGCATCACTGAATAGGTCTTAAAAAGGGGAACAATTTGTCTAATTTAAACTTTGTAAATCTTGCCGTTTACGAGATCCCAATAGTGGTCCCTCGATGTGGACCGCCCTGTATATTAATGGAGTGTAATCAGGTGTTGAAGGTTTTATATTCTTAAATGTTTTATGCTATTTAATGTCCAAACTAAAATATTCATATATTTTTACAAACGATTTACGTATGCGTACACAATGATTTATATGCAGACACAGAAATATATGTATATTGACATCCAAGAGTTTGTAAGGCTCCCCCATTTTCACACCATTTCATCGAGTGTCTAAATCAAGACAGATGAGATACTGTAAAATATTTGTACAGTACTATGTTAGGAATTGAAATTTAATCAACCTTAAACATAGGAAAACATATCATAAAGATGTAGAAGTTTTGTGTCGACAATAATTCATTTTGTTTTGAAACATTAGCACGAATTGGTGGAAAAGTCAGCAGAATAAAAATAAAAAAGAAAAATAAGTATCTATGTACAGAGTGTTTCTTAAATATTGCATAAAACTTTGGGAGGTTATTTTTAATCGAAAATTAAGGGGGGGTTATATAATTTTTTTTCCTTTGACATATCCTTTCGAAGTTACACCCCTTTAAAGAGATGCGGTAAAATTGGGTTTTTATTTGAGTGGTGTTATGGCAGAAGTTAATATGTCCAAAATTTTCATTTTTTAGTTTTCAGTTGATATGTCTTTTTAAAAGAGGTTTTCATAAGTTGGCACAACTCGATAAGTCAAAATTTTACAGGGCTATGGGCACTGGCAAATATTGATATGTTTTAACCTGTAAAAAGTGAGGTGGGCAAAACATGATATGTCACTTATTTGGTATTGCCTATGTCTACGTTGCTTTACGTAACGGCCAAACTTAAGGAGCATGTACCTTGAGTCAATTTAAGCAAAAAATTGTATATAAACCATTGTCCAAAACTCGATGGTTATCCAGTTATAGATTTTTAAAGTTTTTAAAAAAACGTCAATTTTAACATAAAAAAGTACGAAATACCGCTTTTATCTTCTAAAATATTGATTTAACAACAAAATATATTTTATAAAAGATGCATGGCGCCTTATGGTGTAGGTACTCGATTTTGTTTTGTTTTTTTACGGTTTATTTGCTATGGCAACCAACCTACTTATTTTAAATAGAACACCCTGTATATTATTACATTTTTGGATTCCTCTTTAAACGTTCTTCATAAAATGCGAAAGGTCATATAGGCCTAAAATTAACCGTTTTCAAGAAATTCATTTTTTCTGGAAATTTTTGAACAATGTAGTATTTAAGAATTCAACGAATTCGATCGAAAGTATAACAAACGCCCTGTATTAAATTTCAAAATTTTAAATAATAAAAATTGTGTACAACGTTATAGAAAGCATAACTTCCAAACAAATTTCGGTTGTCACCACTCATTTCTTAAATATTGAAAATTTTTGAAAGTTTTACAAATCAAAGTTTTTATGAAAATTGGAGTTCTGAGCTTTTGTCAAACTATAGGGCATGCAGTTTGTATCCTTTCCGCCAATTTTCATACACAGAACCTTTTAAGTTTTATAATTACATGAAAAAATGTAAAAGACTTTGTGAAAAAATGGCTCATCACCCCGCGCGACGGTACTATGTAGGTGTCATCCTCGTCCCCCCACCCCCAGATTAAAGATTATTTTGATTGAAAACAGGTAGATGTCAAAGTATGAATATAACCATTTATTAAACTAACTTTTGATTAAATACTTACATTTAATGATTTTATAATAACGACTGATAGTTATTTTTTTGATTTCTCAAAAACATGAAAAAGTGACATATCAACTTCTGCCATAACGCCACAGATTTTATTTCTTAAATTTGGGGAATTGTAAGAGAATCACATTTGGTAGTTGTTTTACTTATACTTATTGAAAGGTTTCCCCTAGTAATATTCTTAATTACCTTCCACCTTCACAAGGGTCTGAAAAATGCGACCCCTGTTGTTTTTTTTTTGTCAGAACTATATGGAGGCTTGGGATTTTGTAATTTAAAAATTTTTATTTGAAAGCTTAGTTTATCAAAAAACTTTTTCAATTTTTAAAATTTTTCTCCAAAACCTGCTTTTTTAAAGATTTTAATTCATCCCCAAATTTGTATTTTTCCCCCATTTTAACCTTATTCTTGGCCTTTAAGTTTGCCATGTTAATACTCAAATTTGGAACGACGTGTATACCCTTGAGGGTCACTTCCTTGTTTCGTTGTTTCTTCTTAATATTTTAAGTGACTCGTTTGTAACACGGAAGGAGTTATCCTAACAGTTAGCTGTGTGTTCTGCAGCCACTGCAGCGTAATTAATGCAACTTCACTAACCACATCCTGGTAAGTTCGTCAGAGTGTAAACACGAAACCTAACTATCAAAGCTGCTGAAGTAGGCTATGCCGTAGGCCTGCGTAGTTTAATTACTTACAAAGTTCTTATTTGTTTTGGTCAATGGTTGGAGGTACGCAATCAGAATAATTGCAGAACTGTGTTAAATTGAGATTGACATGATTGCAGTGTACAGTGGTTTAGCGGTTGTAGCATTGTGTTCAATTTTGAGAATAGTTGAGATGAGCAAGAGTCGCTACAGTGGACTTTCCGCTCCGCAAGACATCAGAGAACTTTGATATTGACATTGCTGTGAGACTGAAGGACCGAGTATGTCATTTGGTTTCTGTGCCCCTTTGATCGTCGAGCTAGTATTACAGCCTGCGAACGTCTTTATGACGCATTCAAGGAGCACCTAGCATCCAAATATTGCTACAATTATTCTTCAGCGAAATTCAAATATTTTTGATGTCCAAGTTACATTGAGAGAAAAATTCATCCTAAAATATTTGCTTTCTCTTTAAAAAGCTGATACAATTTAAGTGATAATCGATTTACATTCTTTTACTATTAAATTATTTTTGGTTTCATCCAACAGTTGTATTTACGTACCTACTAAATAAAAAATTTAAACTATTTGAAATATATTCCTTTAAATTTAAGTCCATCAGTTGCAAAACTTATCTTTAAAAAAATACTTTTATTGATTTAAAAAGCTCACTTTTTTCGTCAAATTTTTGATTTTGTAAATTGATTATTTGCTGTTTTTTCGTGTCTATCACAGAATCTGTGTAAAATCCGTTGCACATCTTTGTCATTTCTTTTTTATTACCGTATTGTGGCTTATAAAAGCCTTTACAATCTACTAAAAAGTATCCAGAACGTCAAAAGCCCACATTTACCAACGAAGTAATTTTTATTTTATGATTGTGTAAATATCTTGTTGAACTGTTTAATTTAACCAAAAAGAGCAACACCTGCTTTAATAAGAAAATGCTAAAAAAATTACTTAAATAAAGCAGTAGCAAAAATTATATGTTAGAAACAAAATAAAGTGTTTAAGGACAATAAAAAAAAATAGTGGCTAAAAATATTCATAAAACATGCAGAATACTAACAAAATTAAATTGAGAAAGTTATGGTGCTAAATTTTTTAAAATATAACTTAAAATATTTAATAACTACATTATATTTTTTTTAAAGTTAAATTTAAATGTGCCCCATGAATTTACTTTTTTTATTAAGTTATCACAAAATATATTATTTTATATAAAACGATTTATTTTAAAGAAACAAAAATGACAAATGCATATATTTGTATATTATATTTTTAGACCTGACCCAAATGCCACAAAAGTAAATGACATTTTGACATAATAAAGGAATAAGATGCGATAAAATTACAAAACATATTGGAAATTAAATCAGCTTATAGTCGAGGCTAATTTCACACGATAGCACCTAAACGACCATTTTTATTTTTAAAATATTATAATAACTTGGGAGGTGTTATCACCAAAACAGGGTTTACCCCCGAGGTACGCGAAATAATTTTGGAGGTACACGACAGAGTTTTATTTTTACTTTAAATTTTTTAGCTGTAAAAAGTTATTCCTAATTAAATCGTTATATTTTATATTTTTAAACTAATAAATAGTATCTATATACATACATACATTAGGGCGGTCCTTAAAAGCCATTAAATTTTCATTTTTTAATGGAAAATTTAGGAAGTGACTCATCCTCCCAATTTCGTTTAACTTATGCGTTAAGTTAAACGAAATTGTTAAATTTTAGCTCGTTTGGCTATTGTTTAAGGGTCGCAAACAGTTTGAAATTAAGTATTGTTACGTATATGTGCTAAAACTGCAGTTAAATCAAGAACACGAAAAAGTTGACTTTAATAACTTATTTTTTTTTCCTAGAATCATTTAATAAATTGACAACATGTTACGTTATACCACCAAACAATTTAGTTGATTGCAATTTTAATCCTCCTCTGTGAAGCAGTCAAAATTGTCTTTTTAATTAACATTAAGTGCGACTGAAAGTAGAGTTAAAATTGTAATTTAACCAAGTTATTTAATGGAAATATGTTATATAGTGCCAACATAGACATAATTAAAGAGAAACATTAAATAAACATCTACAATCTACCTTATAGTGTCCTTTGTTGAATTTCAGACTGAATTCATATAATGCTAAATTTTAAATCGTTTTCGCGACCTCTAAACATTGGCCAAATGACCTGAAAAATTACAGGCACGTTTTTTTTTAATAGGTAGAACAAAATTGGGGGATGTGATCCATTAACATACTAATAAATAATAAATAACCACTCTAACATACATGTATTGTATTTGCGTTAGTCTATCTAGATAAAATAGATTTATTTAAAACGACTTTAAACTATATAGACCAAACTTCGACCTAGAGAGGTGTGACGGTAATACTTAACTCTTTTTTGCACTAAGGTATTATGTTAAAATAACAAGACGCTCACATTTGTTTAGCTAGATCATCTTTGGAAGTTTCTTACCTTTGAAACGTCACTATATGTTGTCGATAGAATCTGATCAGGGCTGTGTTTATTGCATCAAGAACATCAAAACTAAATGTTTTGCAAAGTTATACGTGCAACTGGCCATATCCTTTGGCAAAATAGGGGAAAACTTGAAAAGTTGAATAATAAAAGTAATTTTTGCGATCGCGTTGGCTATGAAACCGTCAGAGATAAAATCGAAATTCTTATATTTACCAATTCGCCCATACTTTGCAAGTAAAATGGTGCAAAGTTTTTGAAAAAATCTTAAACGGTTTCGTAGAAAAACGTCAAAAACGATACCCCTGCATAAGCGCTATGATTTGAGAAGTCTATGCGACTTGCATGGGCGTTTAACGTGAGGGAAACCGTTTTTACAAGAGTTTCGTTTTCTCCGGAACCGTTTAATGATAATTTCAAAAACTGCACCATTTCACATACAAAGAATGCGAGCATTGGTAAATAAAAGAATTTCTATTTTATCTTTGACATTTTCTTGGCCAACGCGATCACAAAAATTACCTTTACTATTCAACTTTTCAATTTTTCCCCTATTTTTCCGAAGGAAATAGCCAGTGGCACGTATAACTCTGCAAAACATTTACTTTTGATGTTCTCGATGCAATAAACACAGCTTTGATCTGATTCTATCGACAACATATCTTGACCCTCCCTTGAAGGTATAGATACCAATTATTACGTTAATTTTTAAACAGAAACATGTTTTGACTATTTTGAAGTCTTGAACAAGCATCTTTAGTATGCACTATTTTTGGGAATAAAAAATACTTCACATCATAAATGTTTTTCGTTTTTAATGGTTTATATAAGTGCCATCTTCAAAGTATTATAGTACAATCGTGAGGGATATTCTAAGGTTAACGTTTCATTTTTTTTTCCTGCTGTTAATTTGAGATTTCTGCACATTCGCTAGTTCACATAGTGAATCACCTTTTTTATGTAGAGTGATAATTTTACTGCATTCACTACTAATATTGAACTGCCACAAACAATATCGGGGCCCCCATAAAACAAAACGATGATAATAAATCTTCCCTCCCTTGCTATAAATTTTCATTGCTGTTACAGGTCAAAATTTGCTCGCCAGCCAAACAATACTTACCTTAATACAACATTACACGGAAAAAATAGTAGTAAAAATCAATGACTGCATTAAATTTCGGTCACTAATCTAATCTAATTGATTGAAAACGTTTATTATTATGATTAGATTTATTTTGTTATAAAAATACGTATCGTGTAATATTTTTGAAACAGTTATTATAGTACGTATAATGGATGAAATTGGTTCTTTTACTCTTAAATCAAACAAACTTAACGTAACTTGTTTAAGTTAAAAGTCTGTTTATCAAATAATTACTTTACTTAATTAAACTTTTAAGTTTCTTCATAAAATAAAATACAGTTTTACTATTCAGCAGTTTCACAAATATACACAAACTTTTCCGCTGTTTGTCTTTCCCTGAGTTTTGTTATTTAAACTATAATTGTTAGCTCTTTTTTTGCACTGAAACAAACTACTTCTGCACAACATTTTGAATATTTTATGTGCCGTAGATTATATAAACCTTGTATAACTAAATATCTTTTACAAAAGCATTCCACCGAGACATATTTGAATAATAAAGAAAGCAAATAGATTTCTTTAGTTTGTTTTACTAAGAGCATTTCGTTATTGTTCATTTCATTATGTTTTAATAATTACGTAACGCAAAGTCTTTATGAAGAGTACACACACCTAAAGCAGAGTTGAATAACCGAATTATTTTCTGAATAATGCTAGTTGTACTAACATTCAAATAAGAACAGGTTAACGCAAGTGCTGATGGCGTTGCAAAAGACATTAAGGAATGTAGAAAAGCTCCGATATTAACACTGACTTGGGTGGAAAAAGTACAAAGACTAGACGACTACCGATGGGAACAATTGCCGCCAGACTCTAAGCGTGAGACACCGAAATTACAGGAGTAAATAACAAGGCACATGGGCGGTCACAATGCGACCCCAATTCACTGTAGATGTAAATTCGTCAGCTCAACTTTCGTTTTAAAAAAACCTTGTAAACGTTGAAACAGATCTTTAATTTGTTACATTTTTCATAATAAGCTTAACTCAAAGCGGGTTGTTTTTAAATTATACAATATTAAATCGCCTCATTTAAAATTTTAAAACGTAATGTTCTTAAGAACTTAAAAGTAATATTATAACATTATACGATTTAAAAAAAAATTAAACTTTCAAAGGATTACAAGTATAATTTTTAGAAGTTGTTGAAAATGTCTTTTATTACTCTCCTCTTGTATATTAAATTGTGTTTGTGTAATTATTAATTTACTTTGGTAGTTTATTCATAATTTTTACTGTATCATAAATAAAAAATTAGTACTTTTTTAGGTTAATTTTTTTTGAGACTTGCATTTGCGAATCGTAAGCTGTTATTCATTGATTTAGTGTAAATGTATTTGGCTAGGGAGAAAGTTGCAATTTTAACTTCAATTATTGTGCTTTCAATAAAATATTTCTAGTGTTTGAGTTAAGTCTATAAGATTAAACGTGGCACGCTAGTTTAAAAAAACTTAATGAATGAGTTTCCATCATTTAATGAAAAATAAATATTGCTTTACATCTTAAACTCTTTACAATGAACAAAATATGAGAGTATACCGGCGCATCCACCAATAATATTACAACTATTTTTACATGGCTGATGATTAGCATCGACAACATTGCACCTTGAAATAGTGAATGTGAAAAAAATTCTATTTAATAGTTTGTTTTATTAGATCTATCAGAATATAGTTGTTCTAGATTAGGCCCGTGCAAATTTAAGTCAAAGGGCCAATTGCAAATTTTATGAAATTGTAATGGGATTCACCACTTTCTAGTGGATATGAAGATTCATCTAAGTGTGAAGGTTCCGAAGAAAATTTCGCATACATTTTCAATATGAGTAACGCTGTGACATACAAAGAATTCCCGAAAAAAATTTCGTAGTTAGAAGCGTAGTTAATTCGAAGCGATTTCTTAATTTTTTATTCCTAAATCCGTTTTTAGTACAAAATAGAAATTCTCAGCTGTTGTAGTTCCTTTCATGTCTTCCAAATCTAATAATTTTTCAGTTTCATTTAGTTTTATATCGACTACACGAAGAAAAATATAAGTTGGGCAGTATTAGATATTTCCGTTGATTCATTAAAACAAAGAGAATAAGAAAAAAGTTATTAGCAGTATATTTAATACCTAAGTGTTAATATTACGTTTCCTGCCATTTAATCAATTTATCTTATCACAGTAAATCTAAATAAAATGTTAGAAAAAAGCTTTTTTTTAAGACAAATAAAGTTTACAGCCATTTTAATACATTCTTTTATGAAACTACAATCGAAGATTGGGTTCAGATGTTAAGCGGAAATATTAAAAATTTCATAACTTGCTATTGTTATGGGTCCTTGTTTATACGCTATTTCGAATAAGTTTTGTTGTCCCGCTAAGTTCTCTTTCATTTCCATTATTCTTTCTCTGCTTAAATCACCTGTTAATATCTCATATTTTTTTAGCACTTACCTAACACTCTTTAAAAACAGCAATGTTTGTAATATACAACTACTGGGCCATGGGCCGCATAAAATTGCGGCCCTCGGGTTGCAGGTTGCACAGGCCTGTACTAGATCAATACATATTTTTATATTCTAATGAAAAATGGTTCAGTTTAATAGTTGTTACACACGGACACTTGTAATTCCTTACCGTTCCATCTTATTAACATCTATTTTAATTTTAAGACACATGAAAAATCATCTACCACAGTAAAATTAAGTAACCTTTAATGTTGTCAAATGTATAAAAACAGTTTTATTCCTGTTTAATTGCATTTTTTGTAGTCGTTGCTTAACCACATTCTTATTGTTAGAAGAAAGGTGCTGAACTATAAAAATTATCGTACGTTAATACATTTCTTAATGATTTTTTACTTTTCCCTACTTTAAAAGTTTTTTTTAAGTGACAAATGGTGTTAATCAAAAATATTGCACATTTTACAGGTTTACTACTATACCGTTGTAAAAGAAGTGTGGTACACCCCTTATTTTTTCTTTGGTTTTGATTTTAGATAAATAAAATTTTAGACATAATTATAATATGTGCAAAAAACCCGGTTTTCTGAGCACATTCAGACAATTGTTTCCCTTCCGGTTTCGCCGGACATGATCCCAACTTTGTTGTTTTAAATAGAACACCCTGTATAGTTTTACATTTTTGGAAAGAGAAAGCGATTTTGGATACAATTGTTAATTTTTGAAACCTCAAATAATTTTAGAACCAAAATTTAATTTTTTATTAAGTGTGCCGTAACTTGCATACATTGAATTTTATTATGTCAACAAATGTCCATAAAACGTTTTTGTACATTTTAACTGACATTTTTGACAAAAAGGTAATTTTTTTTAAATGGATCTATTGTGTTATAAGCGGTTATTTAAATAAAGCATCTTTTAACGAATCCATCGATACCAATAACTTGAATTTTTATGAAGAGTCTGCTTTAAAAACTTGATATTTTCAATTTACCTTCAAAATGCTCATTTATTGCTGCTCGCAATGACTCAATATAGGCGAAATCCTTTTCAAGAAGATCTTACCAAATAAAAATCTTTGGTAACGTGTACTGAGATACCTTTCACACAGCTCTACACAGCTCCAGGAGCTGCTGGAAACACCCTACACGGTATTATGTTTGATGTGGTGTACCTATGTTTTCTCGGCACCCACCTGACGATGGCTTTTGTCTGCTATTGTTTCGTTAATGTGAATCTTGCTGCGATTTCTGTAAGTTTTAGTTGACCATTTTGCATAACGGCATTCCCGACTTTTATGATCTTTTCTTATGTAAGGACGTAACTTATTCTGTCACTGCGATCATCGCTTTTAATGATTCTCTACCTTGTTCAAATAAACTTGACTACTTTTAAACCATAGTTTGATCAGAAAAGGCATTTTATAAACTGCTTGAATTTCATTCAGGAGGTTTTCCACAATATTTTCTTGTTTTTTGAACAATTTACGGCCACATTAACTTATTCTTTTGACGTTTGTAATTGAACCAATAATACAATCAGCACGATTTTATTAATGTAGGTATAACATAATTATCTGATAAAACAAAAATATTTTTAGTCCGAAAGCTTTTTATTTTATGTCTCATTCGTCGAATTTAAAATACACCATTGGTACCTACACTTAAGTGCGACTGACGTAAATTGGGTAGGTAGTTTTTGTACTTGCTTTGGGTATCAATATAAGCTACTCTATTGTAACCTTTATTTAAATGCTATTCGTATGATATGACGACAATGTACAGTTGACTGGAGTTCACGTGCACATAAAGAATGAATTGTCCATATAACATTTCTGTACCAAAGACACTGAGTTGCAAGTTCAACAGACCGTATATAACTTATTTCTTTCTCAGCGTTTCCTGTAAGTCTTCCCCATAGTTTAGCAATGAATACCCGGAATATGCAAAAGTGTAGCGTTTTGTACTCACTGGACCTCGAAATTCACGCACACGCTCGGTTTCAGAGGCACTGAATACTGGGAAATATAAATCTCTCCGAATTTTCTGCGGAATTTTTAATAAGTAACACGTGACGCAATAAAAAGGCTAGATGATTTAAATTTGTGATACACCAGTTTTTATTTTACAATAAATTATACTCCTATTAAACTTGGGGAAAAGCTTATTTATCTTTGCATACGGATCCTGTTCAAGTTTTTAATCTAATTTTGCTTACCGATAATAAAGTACGTAAGTAAATTTTAAAATTGACAGTCGTTAAGAATTTAGATTGATGGAAACGTTATACAGGGTTCTCGTTTTTCGAGGGCCACTATGGGGATCTCGTAAACGGTAAGAGTTACGACTTCGGTTAAATTAGGGCAAAGTTTTATATTCAGGTGTTTAATAATTTGAAGCAAACAGAACTTATCTAGCTCTTTTAGTTTTTGAGATATAGGGAAAAAAGTAAAAAAGTAGATTTTTGTTTTTTGTTTTTTGCCCGTAACTTTTTCATTTGATGTCGAATTTCATTTCTGTTAAAACTTTTTCATGGCCACTTTTTGCAAGGAATCCGAATCCCCAATTATATTTTCCGTGCGACGTTTCGTTTTTTTAAAATCATCATCAGGTAAATTTTTTCTTATGGACGCTATATCTTATTTCAACGCCAATTTGTAGAGCCTTTTTTTCTGAATTCGATAATGTATTTACTTGAGACTTTTTTGAAACAATTGCTAAAAATGGCAAAAACAAATATTTTATTTAAAACAAATCCTAATCGGCATGGTAAATAATTGTCTTTGTCCTTTTTTCCTTGGAAGCAGGTAAGTAAACCGCATGAAATTACTATTTAAAGGATTTAATTAAAAAAATAGGTAATAATAAATATGTTAGGAATGCATTAACATTGTTCACTTATTAGCAAATTTTTTTAGAACATTTTCTTTGGTTAAGTAATAAATTTCTCGAAAATGTGTATTTAATACTTATTTGGCATACAATTATTTGTAACAAAATTTTCGTAATCAAATAATATAAGTGTTCATAGTTTACAAAAAACGTCCAGAAATCTGTTTACGCTTTTTGCTTATTAGAAGTCATTAACGCAGATAAAAGGCATAACTCGTTATTTTTTGTTACAAATAATTGTATGCCAAATAAGGATTAAATACACATTTTAGAGAAAATTATTACTTAACCAAAGAAAATATTCTAAAAATATTTGCTAATAAGTGAACAATGTTAATGCATTCCTAACATATTTATTAATACCTATTTTTTTAATTAACCCTTTCAGCCCTGACTACTTTTTTATTAGACATGCCCGTATGCCGGGCTATTTTAGACGTTTGCGGAATCGTACGGCCTTCGTCATTGTAGCAAATTGTCTTCGGCAAAATACGTTCCTCGGTCTCACTACTCGAATATTATACGTAATTATCAACACTGTTAGAAATAAAAACGCATATTCAATTTTATCTGTTTATTTTCAAAAAATTGTAATCAAAAATGTTTGTTAGTAATTACGTTTACAATGATAAATTTCGAAACAGGAAATTATCAAATTGTCTTCGGCAAACTACGTTCCGCGGTCTCACTACTCGAATATTATACGTAATGATCAACACTGTTAGAAATCAAAATACATATTCAATTTTTTCTGTTTATTTTCAAAAAATTATAATTAAACATTTTTGTTAGTAATAACGTTTACAATGATAAATTTCGAAACAGGAATTATGCAAAGAGGAGCATTGCAATCCTTGCAATAATACGACGTTTCTTTTCTTTTATCATGCTTACTACAAACAACGCATCTCCTAACTTTTTGTTTACTTCCTTCTTCCGTTGGAATTTTACTAAACTGTTAAATAAAATATAATAATTACCTTTGTATTTTAAAATAAAATCAACTATAAGCACAATAAACACGTTAAAACTGAGACTGACTAATGCACTGATATGCACGCGAGTTTAAACGATTTTACACGAATCTATAGAGCCTAATAAACGTATTTTAACCTATCAAACGGACGCGTACGGTGTTCGTCGTCTAAATATAATAAGTTCGAAAAAACACGGCCTTCGGCAGTTGGTCACAAAATTTTATTGCGGAAATATACGGTCTTCGGGCTGAAAGGGTTAAATACCTTTAATAGTAATTTCATGCGGTTTACTTACCTGCTTTCAATAAAAAAGGCACAAAGACAATTGTTTATAATGCCGATTAGGGTTTGTTTTAAATAAAATATTTGTTTAAGCCATATTTAACAACAATTGTTTCAAAAAAGTCTCAAGTAAATACATTATCGAATTCAGAAAAAAAATGCTCTACAAATTGGCGTTAAAATCAGATATAGCGTCCATAAGAAAAAATTGACCTGATGATGGTTTAAAAAAAAAACGAAACGTCGTACGGAAAATATAATTGGGGATTCTGATTCCTTGCAAAAAGTGGTTACGAAAAAGTTTTAACAGAAATGAAATTCGACATCAAATGAAAAAGTTACAGGCAAAAAACAAAAATCCACTTTTTTACTTTTTTCCCTATATCTCAAAAACTAAAAGAGCTATATAAGTTCTGTTTGCTTCAAATATTAAGCACCTGAATATAAAACTTTGCCCTAATTTAACCGAAGTCGTAACTCCTGCCGTTTACAAGATCCCCATAGTGGCCCTCGAAAAACGAGAACCCTGTATATTTACAATAAGTAAAATTATCTACGTCTTGCAAAGTTAAAACGTTAACCATTAGAACAACAATCTTGCTGTCAATTTTGTTTTACTGTTGATTGGTAGTTGAAGTTTTTGTTTTTTGGATAAGTTCAATTTTTAATGGTTTTTCTTGTTTATTTTTTTAATTTACTATTTGCTTACATTAATGCGCAAGGGAATGAGATGCAAAGTTAAATTAATTAATGTAGAATTAGGATAGAAATTTCTGCAGCAAATATCAGAAGAAAAAAAATTAATTTCCGCTGTAACTTGTTTTGCTAACTAATGATAGATCTTAGAAAATAAAAGTTTATCAATATGTCAGGATAGTGGCCCACAATCTTTTTTTGCATTGAAATCTTATAAAAATATTTTATTGAATCGGCCCAGAATGGTTACTTAGTGTAATACTTAAACTTAAAGTTACTGGCTAAAGTTTTCCTTTTTTTTCGCTTACTAGGAAATATAGGTAGTTAAAAAAACTGTTATTTTTGTTATGTTAATATTTAATCCCCAATCCGCCTCTCGAGTTTTATCAACCTCTAAAGAGTCTATATGATGGACCCTGTTGGGAATCTCTGATGATGGACATTTACAAACACATTATTTTATTAAGAAATTGGCATTTGTCGTCCTGAAATAAAATAAATATTGGTTATTTAGTTATCAGCAATAATGAAATAATTGTGATTAGGTATTACTAAACTGTTTATTAGCATATCTCAAGTGGTAAAGGAGATGATGAAAATGACTAGTTATATGAAAATGTGTTTACATTATTCTCTTATTCTGATTGTAATAGTGTGATAACGATCTGAAAAGATGTTTAAAACAAAAACATAATCAAAAATAATGCTAAAATGGACAATACACAGCAAATGACTGCTTTAAATAATTATACTTTATATAAATTAGATTGCGAATTTTTATTTTGTGCATGTGCCGAATTGACGAATTGTGAGCTAGGTACTACAAAGCAGCTTTCCAATGCTAATTTGTCTATTAATATTGTGCACAAACTACAAATCTGGTAACATTGTTATAATATTAAAAAAATTACCCTTTGATTTTAACGGGTCTAGGAACATTCTTCGCCCACAATTCTTCGCCCACAATTCTTCGCCTCCACAATTCTTCGCCCACAATTCTTCGCCTACAATTCTTCGCCTACACAATTCTTCGCCCCCACAATTCTTCGCCGTCAAAATTTTTCGCCGCATACAAACATATCACGAATTGTGTTTGTAAACGTGATTGTTTTTATTTATAAGGTAATTTTTACAGATTATTTTACATTAACCTAAAGTTGTTTTTTGTATATCAATACTTGTTCTTTTAATGTTATGTTTAAAAATTGCTACAAATATTTTGGTGATATTAAAGTAAAACAAAAAATCAGCGATTGATTATCTTTTGCTTTGTTTTTTTTTTGATAGGCTAGTGAAAGTTGTGAAAGTTGCTAATGTAAAATAATCTGTAAAAATTATGTTATAAATAAAAACAATCACATTTAAAAACAAAATTTGTGATTTGCTTGCATGCGGCGAAAAATAGTGGCGGCGAAGAATTGTGGACAAAGAATTCTGGGCGAAAAATGTTTCGGATACGGATTTTAACTGAACTGTTTTTGTTAATAAAATAATAAATCTTGTAAAGGCCTCTTAATAAAAACTTTTCATTTTGCTTTTGACCTGATTTTTGGTCTAGTTCAGTGTTTATCAAACTTTCTACGTTGAGGGCCCCTTTTAAAATTAATAGTTCACAGAGGACCCTATTGAACCGTTTTGTAGACAATATTTTTGTTTTTAATTTAGCTTGGCACATACATCTGAATAATTTTCAAATATTATAAAGGCTCTGGGGACTCCTTCAGAAGGACTTAGAGACGCCCAGGGGTCTGCGACCACACTTTGAGTAACACTGGTCTAATTGGTTTAATTTTACTCTTCGAATACAACTATTTGTACCTATTACTTAATGAACATTTCACACCAAAATTGAAAGGTAGCTAACATCTCGATATTTTTGAGTAACATGATAAGTAGGATGTAAAAGAATTTTATGTAATCGCTTATCATAGATAAGGTTATTGTCCTGTCTCCAGCGTCAACTTAAATAAACAGCAAAATGTGGCTGATGATTATAGAGCTTATTTATATTTATAGCTATCACGTATCCAGTTAAAGCTAGTCGTTATTAATTTATGCAGATGGATTATTAGTCAGTAAATTGTTCAGATAATGCATATTTAATAGAGTTTATTAGAAACGTTTAAATTGGCAAAGCTTTATAATTCATAAACAAGAATCAAAATGATTTCATTTATGTAAATTATGCATTTAATTTTTGTTCTCCCAGAAAATATTTAAAAATCCAATTTATTATTCCGATACAGTTCTGAATATATTAATAAATCTTGAGAGTTAATATCTATGGCACAAAAATCGTACAAAATTTCCGTTTCATCTTGCATCAAGTCGAACGGCTTTGGTAGCGCTGCGTCATCTCATTATTCAAATGCATTTAAATTGGAATAAAATCCACGTCACTGGGCGGTGTGCCAGCCGCTCGGGAAGCACATGTCATGTCGAAGTTCAATTACATTGCCTGAAATTTCATTTCACGCCGTTTGGCGATGTGTGCTCTATGCTCTGTGCGCTCTTGCTGTTAGATGTGTGATCGGTTTAATTGTGCCTTTTATCTCTTACGGCTGACGAACGGGTGCGTCCACCCGGATGCAATAATACTCAATCGTGTTGGGATTCCAGGCCCGCTCTTTGAAATGCGCCAACCCTACCGATTTTATTTTAGACAAAAAAATGTGTCGCGTTGAATGACAATATTGTGTAATAAAAAAATATCGCGTTAGCGTTCTGGCAAAATTGTTTTTCGTAACATGTAAATATTCTGCAATTTCTTTTTGTGTACGCTATTGAGGTGCCGTTAATACTGTACGTCGGTAAAACGGAAGACTGCAGTTAAATGCTAGAAATGTATAAACAAAAGCAAAGAGCGCCTGTCAGTTAATTACCCTGTGATTATCCAAATATTGTGGTCTGCTTATTACCCGGGTATATTCGGTCGTCTTTGGGCGTTAGCCGCCTATTGGCAATAACAATCATATGCAAGTGTATTTGGGCGAATTCGGTTGCTAATCGCCTAAATGTATATAAATCTTATTATACCTATATAGGTATTATCAGAGAGGGGCCTAGGAACATTCTTTGCCCAAAATTCTTCGCCTACAATTCTTCGCCCACAATTCTTCGCCTCTACAATTCTTCGCCCACATTTCTTCGCCTACACAATTCTTCGCCGCCGCATACAAGCATATCACAAACTTTATTTGTAAATGTGATTGTTTTTACTTATAACGTAATTTTTACAGATATTACATTAGCCTAAAGTGGTTTTTTACACTAATACTTCTTCTTTTTGTATTACGTTTAAAAATTGTTACATAAATAGCGTTTGTTGTGATTTTTAATCTTGTTTGTGTTATTATAGTATAAATAAAAATGAAATTTACCTGACCTGACCTGACCTAACCTAATGTAAAATAATCTGTAAAAATTACGTTATAAATAGAAACAATCACTTTTATAAACAAAATTTGTGATATGCTTGTATGCGGCGAAAAATTGTGGCGGCAAAGAATTGTGGCGGCGAAGAATTGTGTAGGCAAAAAATTGTGGGTGAAGAATTTTGGAGGCGAATAATTGTGGGTGAAGAATTGTGGGCGAAGAATTGTGGGCGAAGAATATTCCGGACACGATCAGAGAGTACCTATATTGGGTATTTTCGTCGCTACTCGCCTTGTAAGTTGTACCGCGGTTTATTCGTTCATCTTCGGGAGCTACCCGTCTAGGTGTATTTAACACGTTAAGCGCCATTTGTATCCATACGGATACAAATCATTTTGGCGCAATGGGCCACCTGTATCCATTTGGATAGAACAGCCTACATTTAGATTCGACTGCCTGTATTCTTTTAAACATAAATGTATTACATATAACTGTACCAGAAAAGGTTTAAGGATGGCCCGGTGGACCAGAAAACCTTGGTGGCCAGCATTTTTTTTTACCCACATTGATCTTTAAAAAAAAAAGTTTTATGATACAAACTTATTCATACGAAAATCAAATTTGCAACTTATAATTGTCAAAAATAAAAGCACATACCTGTAAATGGTATAAAAATAAAACTATGTAATTGAGCTCTTCTTCATAAGACATAATGTAAATATAAACACTTTGTTTTTGGAAGTCTTTTAACGTTAGGAGTTAATAAATCCTGTAACTATTTAATATTTTTTTACCTGCTACCATCGGATTATAATAGTTAGTAAGTAGGTAGTAACCTGCAAGTTTTTACGAGTATTCGATAAGAGACAATGGTGAAACACTATTTACTTCCCCATGGGCCGCCTGTATCCAAATGGATACAAATCAATTTTTGTTTAAAAACGGGTTAAAATGTTACTCCTATTATTTTGTTGTGAAATTTTTTTATATTACTTAAGGGCAATTTAGAAACGTTAATTTAAAAAAAAAAATGTTGGCCAGAAAAACCTACTTTTTTTACGTGGTGGCGCTTAACGTGTTAAGCGTTTTCAGGGCGCTATCCGCTTAACAATATTAATGCTAGTGTATTATATAGGGTGTTGTCTAAAAATATCATCCATAGGACTTTACCATGCAAAATTAAATAGTTGCAAATATTGGCTCTCCTGATAGTTTTACGACAAAAGTGTACTTAAATATAACACATATTCAGAATCAAAAACTGCGTAAAATTCTTGACTTGTATATTCAATTTGTTAAACTTTTTCGCTTTCTATAGGAAAAAGTATTGCGAAATTTTAATTTATGTACCTAGGTAGTTTTTACTTTTCAAGTGTTATTGAAATTTTTATGACATAAATATGAAATAAAAGATGAATAAGCGGTATTGTAACTTGAAGGATTGTGATCTAGATTTAAAAAATGGCGGTTTCATTATTATTCGGAAAATAACATGGTTAAAAAAGTTTGGATTTTGTCTTGCAACAAAGACATTTATTTATTTAAAATGACGTATCTCCTAAACCTTAAATAAATAGTATTTTTAATTTGGTCTTCGGAGTTTGCAGCGTAATATATTCATATTCTCGACGTTTCGGCCAGCTTTCCCTGGCCATTATCAAGAGCTTTGATGAAAAATTAAGAACTGTTTGAATAAAAATTAAACATAATTAAGCTTAAATAACTATTTTGTGCTGTGATTATCAACATTTGTTGATAACAAATTATTAATTATAACAACAGAACTTCATAATACCTACTTCTAGTAGTTTTACAGATGTGTTTTTTTTTTGTGTCAATCATAAATTTGGATTGGTGGTGTTATAAACGAAATCAAAATACGTTACATTTATTTTCAAAATATTTTTAAGTTATTATGATTTATCTTAGATTGGAAACAAAATATATAAATTGGTTATGGAATTGTTTAAGTGCCTATACAGGGTGTCCCAGATTACATTTCCAGCATGGGGATCTCGCTTATTATAAGAGATACAGGTTTGTTTAAATTAGATGAATTATTCCTTGGTATGAGAAGAGCCACAATCAATTTTTAAAAGTACAAAATTCCTCGTACTTCAGATGTTATAGCAAAAAATATGAAAATGTCGAATTTCTTTTTTCTTTCATAACTTTTTTGTCTTAATCATTAGAACAATTTTATTTGTACTTTCTTAAGGCACTTTTTAATGGAGAATTTGACTGTTATTTTAGATTATTTTTAACACCTACCATTTTTGAGATATTACCCCTAACTTCATTTTTCCTTATGGGCCGCGAAGTTGGCTATGAAATAGTTGAATGTGCTTTTTTTTCTTCTTTCAAATGAGATATTACTTGCTACATCTATTTTTGAAATAAGTCACAAAATGAAGAAAAATCGTATTTTACCCATCACTTATCAAGCTATCTATGGAAATAAAAACAAAAAACAGCTAATTAAATGTCAAGTGATAGTTACCATTTGTCTGCGGTACCATTTATTAGAATTGTTTAGTATTGTTGTGTAATTCGATAGTCTTTGTGGTAATTGTTATAATGATGGCTACTTTAAAAAAAAACTAAAAATTTGACGTTGGGATGCTACATGCTTTACCATAAAAACTGTGTAAGAAGCTGAGCGAATATACTTCCGAGAAAAGGCAACGAAGGATGCGTAATTACAAAAATTTGGAAATAAATTTAAAAGAATATGGTTTTTTCGACAAACCAACCATAAATCCAAAACAAATCAATAATTAATTAGAATTATTTATTTTACACAGTTTCTATTGCAAATAATGTAGCAATTCAACATATAAAATTTTTAATTAGTTGTAAAAGTGCCCATAATTATATGATAACAAATTTGCTAAAAAGACTATCGAATTACACAACAATCCTAAACAATTCTAATAAATGATACCGCAGACAAATGGTAACTCTCATTTGACATTTAATTAGTTGTATATTGTTTTTATTTTCATAGATAGCTTGATAAGTGATGGGTAAAATACAATTTTTCTTCATTTTGTGACTTATTTATAAAAATAAATGTAACAAGGAATATCTCATTTTAAAGAGAAAAGAAAAACACATTTAACTATCCCATAGCCAACTTCGCGGCCCATAAGAAAATATGAAGTTAGGAGTAATATCTCAAAAATAAAAAGTGATAAAGAAAATCTAAAATAACAGTTACATTCTCCATTAAAAAGTACCTTAAGAAAGTAGCAATAAAATTGTTCTAATGATTAAGACAAAAAAGTTATGAGAGAAAAAAGAAATTCGACATTTTCATATTTTTTGCTATAACATCTGAAGCACGAGAAATTTTATACTTTAAAAAATTGATTGTGGCTCCTCTCATACCAAGGAATAATTCATCTAATTTAAACAAACCTGTATCTCTTATAATAAGCGAGATCCCCATGCTGGAAATGTAATCTGGGACACCCTGTATATAATGTAAATTACAAATTCGGCTACAAAAATCGTACCTTTAGTAAAAGAATACAGAGTGGCACGTTTGAAAATCTTATAAACTTAAACGTGTCGCGTAGTTTCTTGGGCTTCCTTAAATTCAAAGGGTGACGAAAACACTCTAGACAGGAATGCGAGCTATATAAACTGCCTATTTATTTCAGGGTGATACGGTGAAAAGTGACTCGTGGGAAAATGCCGCATAGTTTTTTTGTTAAAAATCCCGTAAATTTTGTAGAACTTTCCGGAGACAAAGGCTTATAATTTATTTAAAAATTCGCCCATCTTTTATACACGCTTGCGAATCACAAACCATAAAATGCAGACGTTTCACTTAACTTGCTTCTAATTGCCTAACACTTTTATTAAAGTTTAGAACACAGTTTTATAAACAAAATGCTTTGTTCCCGTTTGGTTCAGCATTTATAATCGGGTTGATATATTATGCAGTGAAATGTTTTTTAACTCTAATCCTAACACATCGAAATCGGAGCAACATATAAATGACACACAAAAGCTACACGGTCCAGCAGTTAGCCAAGTTTTCACAACAAACAACATGCCACAAAAAGAAGCAATAAATAACGTAGCAGACAAACCTATACACCCCTCACACTCCCAACAAATCACGGTGTAAAACAAAACTGAAATAACTATGTAACAAATCTAAACAATTTTAACTTATAAATACCTAGAGTTGTGTAAGTTTTATGGAGTTATCCTAAGAAACAAAGTTTTCTAAAAACAAACCAGAAATACTATGTTATTGTAGATTAAATTTGATGAAAAACACTGCAAAACAATTTAAAGAGAAAATTATATGCGTTTGTGGTGGTCAACGCTTCTTATATAAATTAAGAACATTGTATCGGCAAGAAATATGCCAATATTTCAGATATTTAAATGCTATACAGGGTGTTGCATCAACAAAGGGCCAAACTTATGGAGAATGTTCCTTGAGTCAATTTAAGCAAAAAATGTTTTATAAACCATAGTCCAAAACTCGATTGTTATCGAGTTATAGACCATAGTTTATTTAAAAAAAGGACAATTTTAACATAAAAAAGTATGAAATACCGCTTTTATCTTCTAAAATATTGATTTAACGAAAAAATGTTTTAACAAAATTTGCATCGCCATCTTCTCTGCGCATTATGGTGTACTTAATCGATTTTGTTTTGTTTTTAACGGTTTATTTGCTATGGCAACCAACCTAGTTATTTTAAATAAATTACCCTGTATATTATTACATTTTTGGATTAATCTTTAAATGTACCTACTCTATAAAATGTGAAAGGTCATATTATAGGCCTAAAATTAACCGTTTTCGAGTATTTCACTTGTTTTTGAAAATTTTGAGCGATGTAAGACTTTCAAAAAATTTGAATATTTAAAAAATGTTTGGAGACAACCGAAATTCGTTTGGAAGTTATACTGTCGATAACTTTATCCACGATTTAAATTATTTTAAATTTTGAAATTTTATACAGAGCGCTTGTTACTTCTAACCAAATTCGTGGAATTAAGAATATCTACGTAATTTTTTTTTATCGTTAAAATTGAATTATTTTTGCGTACTTTGATACAGAATTTCACGTCTATTAAAAGAGTGTAGTATACTTTCTACGTAAAATGATTATTAACCAAACTATCGCGGTTTTAGTGTCAATTGTTGGATTAAATACAAAACTTCATGGTAGGCTATGGGGACAGACTGGAAAAACAATTTAACAATTAAAACGCAAAAAATTACAATATTAATAAAATTATCTGTAAGAATATTCAAATTAAATAAAAATTATTTGATGTAAAATAATACTCAAAATTCAACGAATTCGCCTTGTATAAAATTTCAAAATTTTAAGTAATACAAATCGTGTACGAACCTATCGAAAGTATAACTTCCAAACGAATTTCAGTTGCCACCACACATTTGTTAAATATTGAAAATTTTTGAAAGTACCTACTAACTTCATCGTTCAAAATTTTCAAATACAAGTGAATTACTCGAAAACGGTTAATTTTAGGCCGATATGACCTTTCACATTTTATAAAGTACATTTAAAGATAAATCAAAAAAAGTAATAATATACAGGGTGTTCTATTCAAAATAACTAGGTTAGTTGCCATAGCAAATAAACCGTTAAAAACAAAACAAAATTGAGTAGGGGAAAGTCGGGTAATATCGGACAGCGGGTAATATCGGACAAGTGGTTTTTCGGGCACTTGCCATGCACAGAGGCACCTGTCGCGATATTGGCTGTTGACAGTAGTAGAAGGAAAACGCACACTACATTAGAATGCGTCGTTTCCGTGTGTCAAAGCAATAGAGTTTTTTCTGTTTAGAGAGTGTTTTTTCGTGGACGAAGCTAAGTTTGGAGTGCTGATCCTGCTTAAACGTATAAGTACAATCACTTTCTAAGTGTATTGGTAGCAACAAGAAATACTTTTTTTAATGTTTTACGCTTAAATCTGATCAGGCCTGGACAGTAATAAAAACTTGTTTGAATAACCAAAAATATGTAATTTTCTAAACATTAAATCATGTCCGATATAACCCTCCAACTTTTTGAATGGGCAAAAAGTAAGGTCTTTTTCAAGTGCCTAAAAATGGTAAAAAATTTCCCCCTAGGGGTAATTGCTTTTATGGGTGTTTGTACAACATATCTAAGTATGCTTTTATGCGTAGTTTGGTCAAATTGAGCCTTTAACAAATTCGCAAATAGTAAAAAAGCTTAACCGTCCGATATAACCTGACCTTCCCCTACACCATAAAGCGCAGAAAAGATAACGATGCATCTTTCATTTATATCTAAAAAAAATTCGATAAAATAATATTTTAAAAGATAAAAGCCTTATTTCAGCCTTTTTTATGTTAGAATTGACGTTTTTTATAAACTTTAAAAGTCTATAACTCGATAACCATCGAGTTTTGGACTATGGTATATTACCTATATATAATATTTTTTGCTTAAATTATATCAAGGAACATGCTCCCTAAGTTTGGCCATTTGGTCATGCAACACCCTGTATTTGTGGCGATTTATTAAGTAATTCGTAAAAACTCGCTCACAATTGGGGACAAAAGTTTAAAAACAACTTTTTGCCTATTTTTTTCTGAATTGTCAATGAAATCGCACATATTATAATCCATGATGTATTTATCGATAAACACCATTTGCAGAAACAAGGTGCAAACGCGCAAATTTTTATTTTACCTAATCTGTTTGGGTATAGATCGAACACCCATCCTCTGGTTCGCTTATGTGAAAGCCTGCATTAAAAGACAAAATATTTAAGTTATTAAATGCATAGATCTGCGTTTTTTCACCCGTGATAATGTCGAAGACTGCTCTAAACCATTATTAAATTTCGTAAGAAGAACCCTGCACTACTCAATGCGATGCTGTTATTAAGCATCTAAAAAGTATGAAGAATCCGATGAGCAAACTTTACTGACCTCAAAGTGAAGCTGCAGAAGTTTTTTTATCGCGGTCGTTTCCATCTTCAAGATATGCTGTATAATTTTACTGGTTATCCAATTATCATTTTCAACCAACTGTCGAATCGAGGCAATGTTTTCTTTAGTGACCACAGAAATTGGTAGTAGTCCCTCGCGGAATTTGTCACTCAGGGAAACTCGTTAAAATTTAAATTCGTAGTACCAGCTGTACACAGTCTTCAAACTAGAAGCCAGCTCACCAAATGCAGCGCAAAGTCTCTTATTGCTTTCCTTCGGTGACAATTCACTTTCAAAATCCCAATAAATTATGACGCGAAATTTTCCTACTCGTCGCATGTTAATATTAAGACACGAACTTTGAAGATAAGTGCAAAATCTACAATGAGAACTATGAAATCGCTGTGTTAAAACGCATAATGATGTAGATTATCTTTCCAGCCTTCTTTATGTAAAACGTGACTCGGTTAGGTTTATCTTTAAAAATAAGCAAGTTATCACAATATTATTGTTTTTGGTAGGTCAAAGTGACCATTGAAAAAAAATATATATTACGTAAATAAACTAGCTTTACTTAATGAAACACATAAAAAATTTCAAACTGAAATTATTTAATAAATTTTTTACATTTTTCACGTCCTATTACTATTAAATCTTATTTATAACACGTGTTCAAAGGGTCCAGACTCCATGGGCAATACTAATTTGAGATCAGCTCTTTGTAGATAATGTGCTCCAATGCATATATCTTTTTATTTGATGAATTGTCCTTAAAATATCAAATCTTAATTCATCAATTGTATTCAACTGTCTTTTTATGATCAGCTCTTTCAAGAAAATTCATCAAACAATAAGTAATATGCTTAGGAAAACATTAATATCTACTAAGCGCAGATCTCAAATTTGCATTGCCCATGCAGAGTGAGCTACACTTTAAACGCATGTTATAATAATAAATATTTAATAATAATAGTGAGTGGAAAATCATAAATTATTATAAAATGTAAAAAATATCTTAAAATATTAAAGTTTTAATCTTTTATGTGTTTTATTAAGCAAAGCTAGTTTATTTATGTAATATTTTGTTTTTCTTTTCAATGGACACTTTGGTTGTACTTAACAAAAACAATAATATTGTAATAACTAACTTTTTATAAAGATAAACCTAACTACACAAACATCAATTAAACTAGAAAAAAGTTCTGTTTTTAATGATCCCATAGCCTACTGTGGTTGCAATTTAAAAAAATAAAATTTGGCGTATAACTCAAAAATCAAGTGGGCTATGACTTTTTAAATACTTTTTCTAATTCTTTGTAAACTTATCTACCTACAGGAATCATTCACATTTTGATTTTAATATAGGCTTTCGAATTATTTACTATTCAAAAAATCTGATATTTGTATAGGGTAAGTCCGGGATAGATGCCCCACCTTTTTAGATGCTAATATTTTCTGGACAAAGGAGTAAAAACTATGGTTGTAACTACGTTGTATGACAACTCTATGTATATTATTTTATTTAAACATGAAAATTTACACTGTTATAAACTTATATGACTCGAAAAATTAAAAACTTAAAATATGAGCATTTGCCATCTTCACCAAACTGTTGGGCAAAGATGCCCCACTAGTACCTATAGGTATAGATGCCCCTACGAAAATATTATGTAATTACAAACTCATAAACAGAAACTAAATGTTTAGTAAACGTATTAACAATTAAGTACTTATTTCTTTTTTAATGTCAGTATTTTTCCACACAAATTACAAAGATTTTCATATTTAGAACAGCATTCATGGGACCATTTGTTGTAGTGCATGCACTGAACCCACTCATCATTCCATTTTGTGTTTGTGTACTTTTCCCCACACCCAACACATGTAGGGCATCTTCCCCTATCGTCCGGTATAGATGCCCCAGCCAAATATCAAATTTAAATTTTGTGCCAGAATATGTACTTTGGCACGAACACTAACCTATTGTATGCCTAAATGTATTGCACTACAAAAACAATGATAAAAGTACTTTATCTTTATATGCTTGTACAAGCAAACCATAAATTTTGTGAAGCTCTAAAAATGAATTTTTGCTAATAACTTGCCCGAATAAGGTTTAAAAAAAAAAAATAGCACTGCACACAATCACATCATACGCAATACAAATCAACCCTTAAAAAGCCAGCGCAACCTGTCCGTTAATAACGAAATTATTTTGATGGGGCATCCTCTATCCTCTATCCCGGACTTACCCTATTTTCATAATATTTTAAAAAGTTGAAGATGTAGGTAAAATGCCAAAATTGCATTAAAATCGTCTTGAAATTCTGCCCAACTTGCTAGTTTAACCGACTTTGTAAATCTTGTTATAACAAAGTTAGCCATACATCACCTGTAGATAATTGTCACCCTGTATACTTTTGTCGTTCGTTTTACTGTATGATCTGTCTTTTTTTAAACAACATACATGAATAGTCTAGTGCACTCGCTACTTTATTTTAGAAGCAGCGTAATGCGTCTATGTTTATGTAAAATCACGAGCATAATTTATCACAGCTTATACAAATATGTTTATTATCATATTTGACACGGATAGAATTCGTCTGATGGTTTCACAACATGCAATCGATCAATGATGAAAGCAAGCAGTTAGCATGAAGTATCTTTCATCTTTTGATCGCTGACGTATTATATACAATTTATATGTAAATTTGAATTCACATCTCTTTGCTACATGCTGCTCATTACCAACGATCTGTGTATTGTTGCTTGGTGACCATAACAACTTTATTTCCTACCGCAATAATTGAGTTTTTATTCAAAGTAAATTTCGCGTTTGTATCGTTTGTTATAACTCTGTCTGCTGGACACGCATTAATTACTTTCGGGTTTAACGTTACGGTTAATGAAATGTTTTCCATTTATATTTGGTATGTGGAACTCGAAAATTATTTGTGGCCGGTTTTAATTCTGCTATATTATTTCAGCGTTATGAACACGATTTTGTTATCCCACAGATAAAGTTGACTAACAAATTTGAATCTGTTTTAAATTCATAACGAAAATATAATAAATGTGTGCTTCACATGTCGTGCAAAAATGAGTGTGGTTAATTATGGGTATAAAACAGATTTTTTGGCCAAATTGCTGCTTCACGTTTGACTTTTATTTCAACGAATTTGAAAGGTAAAAAGCTAATTTATTATTGGTGGCAACTCATGTGTTATAACATATTGGTGGTTGTTTTTTTTTTTAAACATATTCAAAAAGTGTTTAATCTTTTTTGCATATATAACTGTAACCTTTGTGATAAACACTAATAATACCTAGCCATTGTAGAGGCTGCATATAAATTAGAAACATTACTAAAGAATCTTGAATTATCAGTCCAAAAAACAAAAGGTATGGCATTGCGGGGAAAACATTCTGTGCGATCAAAAATATTGATCTACGAACAGAACATACAACGAACATCGCAATTTTGCTATCTATGTACATACATCAATCAGCTACTAGATGGATAGTGACATAAAAACAAAAGTACATCGATTTAAATACGTATGCGGCGCGGTGAACAAAACTCTTAACAATAAGACAAGAAAAAAATTGTTTAAAACAATAGCCACCCCTAGTTGATATACCGCATCGAAACTTTGATCCCCACACAACTAGAAATAAATAGGATACAAACAGCAAAAATGATGTTACTGGGAAGAATCAAAGTATGTACTGTAAAGCGCCAAATGAGAAATCGAGATACAAATAAACAAGATTTTTTTGATCTTGGGTAAAAAATAAATAAAATAGGGAAAAATTTAATGACACAAACAGAATGAAACAACAAAGATTACCAAAGATAATAAGAGAGTATAAGGGGGTGCGGAAAATTGCTCGAAAACAATTGCTCAACGGAAAATTGCTCGAATGCAATTGCTCGAAAAACAGTTTCTCGAATGGAAAATTTCTCGAAAGGAAAATTGCTGGAATAACAATTCCTCGAAATGAAAATTGCTCGAAATAATGAAAAAATATAAAAATTTTATAGATACAAAATAATTAAATGTACCAAAAAAGTCATTTGGTACATGTTACGAAGGTTTCTTATTTGTTGTTGAGATAAACATTATGAACAATATAGTCAGAATCAGCATTTATGTAGTATATAATATTTTCAAATATTTATAGTGTTTATCTCAACAACAAATTGATTAAGTGTACATATATTTGTAAATAAATTTAAATACATTTTTCTAAGTTTAAACAAATGTAAACAACTTTTCTAGTACATTTAATTATTTTGTATTTATATAAATTTAATATTTTTTCAAGCAATTATCCTTTCGAGGAACTGTTTTTCGAGCAATTGTATTTAAGCAATTTTTCTTCGAGCAATTGTTTTCGAGCAATTTTCACCAAACCGAGTATAAGCCAAGAGGAAGAGAAGAAATTGGAAGAAGCATGAAAAAAAGACACAACTACAATAATATATCGAAAAGGCGAAATAAGGCAGTTTGCCTGCCTAAACCACAAATCTAGGCGCTGACATACAATATCAGTAGGGCAACAGTTTTGTTCTGGGAGTCATTACAACGCGCTCACATGCAACTGATGTACAACTGTAAATTTGGGCAACTTAACAGTTTGTGTCTTGAAAAAAAAACTGAACGATTGCGCGACTTTGTTCAACTGTTTTGTGTCGCAAAGGTTTATATTTCGTTCTTGTTATCATCTCACGAGCACACACCGTAGCTAACTCGTAGAAATCCATGTTGAAACCCAACAATCAGGTTTCTTGTGTGCTTGCATCTATGTGACTCTTATTTTAGTTTTGCGTATGTGAGCGCGGTGTAGCCATTCGCGGATCAAACTGTTGCAGAACTGATTAATTGCATGTGAGGGCCCAGACATAAGTAAAGAAGAATTAATGGTACAAAACAATTATTTTAAATATTTGCGATAAAAATTCTTTTATTTGCCTTAAAATTATTAGGCCTTGTCTTATGTTCATGCATATTTTTATTTATCAGTTGTTTTTTTTTTAGTATATTTGACCTTCTCGTGTCATTTTAAATAATTACGTTCCCAAAGACGTTAGTTAACAGTAAAAAACATGTTACATAATTTGTATTATACCTATGAGTTATATCTCTCTTGAAATGCTTTAAATTTATTTCTGAATCGAACGAAAAGAGAACATAAAAATCAAACTAATTGAGAAATTATGTTAATAGTCCTTAATTAAAGCACATTCAAGTCGAAGTTGTGTAAAGAAAGAGCATGCTTATTTAATTTAATAGAGAAATATACCAAAACTACCTGATTCTAACTTTACAAAAACCATTTGAAAAATGTTATTGAATCTATTTTATTTTAAATTTTTATTAATGCATTTTTATTTACACAATTTTTTCACTATCTAATAATACATCAGTTTTTTTTTTCACAGCCAATTGTAATAATCAATTGGGTAAATATCTAAGTCACACCCTTTATAGTTTTTGCTTTTGTTTTGTATTTTAGTACATGAAAAACGTAAATAATAATAACATTTCTTAATATAAATGTATTTTAACCAAAATTAATTAAAACAATATAGAAAATTACTTTCCACTTTTGTTGCATTAACCTCATACACCTCGATTAAAATATATAACTTCCGTGAGGTGAGAATGGAAATTAAATCACCCTGTATAGAATTCGCAAGCATCCCGATGAAAATAAAAACGTTCCTATAAATTATTAGCGATCGGGTAATGGAAAAGTTCGCAATCGGAGTTAAAGAAAAGGCTTTTAGAAGAACAATCAATTCCTCCTTTCAAAATATATTGCGCAAGTTCCGAACGGCCAGAAGGTCTAACACGAACCATGTGCAATTTTACGTATATTAGCGATAATCTAGAGTGCGTTCATTGCAGGTTGAATATGACTGTACAAAGCAACCTACCAGAAACAAAGTAATCAAATTACCAAACATTAACGGAACGACCAGTACGTGACTGCAAAACAAATGAACGTGCTAATTCTTTTACAAATTGATTTTAATAAAAACACAATTAGGAAATGGTCGTTAGCTTATGGTGCAACCGCAGTGTCCGTTTTTAACCTTGTATTACTCATGATACAAAGTAATTGAATCGGTGAGATGAAAAACAGTACAAGTCCAAATTTTGACATTTGAAACTGAAATAGCCAATCGGCTTTAAATTACATTCTTTATTGAATAAGCTTAAAAATTAATTATAAGGGTTATCTTTCCTCTGTACAAATCGGAACAATATCTTAAATATTTTTCAAGTTATACAGGGTGTTTGAAATTCGAGTTTAAGCATGGGGATCTCGCTTATTATAATAGCTACAGTATAGGTTTAAATTTGGCAAAGTTGCTAAATTTGGTGCTCATTAATAATCCAAAGAGAAATTGGAAATATCTCAAATGGTATCCGAGAAAATTAGGAAAAACTAAAAAATACGATTTTTTTAAATCGTCCATAACTCCTTTGGAGTATGAAATATTTTAAATGTGTAAAGACATTGCCGAAGCAACTTTTCAAGCCGAATTGAATGGTGGTCATACATTTTTTCTAGATCGATTCGTTTTTGTTTTATGACAACCAACTTTATTTTTTCTTATGGGCGCAATTTTTGCTATTTATATAATCAAATAGCATTTATTTTTCTGAATCCATTGATGTATCACACATGGTATTTTACTTTTTCTTTCATTGTCAAATTTCAAAAAATACGTTTTAAACAATAACCATTATAAATCAGGTGGGCCGGTCATTGTAGTTTATGTTGTTTCCATGACAACCGATCAACAAACTAAAAGTTTTGAAGGCCTGTTAGTCGTAAAAATGAACTTTAATAATGAAGAAAAACGCGATATGCTGCTCATAACAAAAAACAAAGTTGGTTGTCTAAAACAAAAACGAATCGACCTAGGAAAAATTTGTGACCACCATCCGATTCGGCTTAAAAAGTTGTTTGGGCAATGTCTTTACACATTTAAAATATTTCAAACTCCAAAGGAGTTATAAACGATTTTCAAAAATGGACTTTACAGTTTTTCCTAATTTTCTCAGATACCGTTTGAGATATTTCCAATTTAAAATATTTCAAACTCCAAAGGAGTTATAAACGATTTTCAAAAATGGACTTTACAGTTTTTCCTAATTTTCTCAGATACCGTTTAAGATATTTCCAATTTCTCTTTGGATTATCAATAAGCATCGAATTGAGCAACTTTGCCAAATTTAAACCTATACTCTAGCTATTATAATAAGCGAGATCCCCATGCTTAAACTCGAATTTCAAACACCCTGTATAGTTTTTATCGATTTATTCTAAACTACGATTTTGGACTTGTACTGTTTTTCATCTCACCGATTCAATTTATTTAATATAAAGGATTTAAATTTACAACGTAGTCTCATCAAGAGCGCCATGCCAAGACCCTCGTTTAATACAATGTTGCAGGGAAAGTCGGTACATGTAAATAAGGGATAACGTGTATAATATCTGGAGTAACGTTACTAAATGTGCATCTGCATCGTGAAATTAAAGATAATTACAATATTGTTAGGGAACGTGGTCTGTTTGTGACACGTACTGCTATTCCAAACGGTATTTAGTTAAAACTTGGCTAGGAAAGTAGGTAACCCTGTCTTGTTTAATGTCTGTGAAGTAAGTTACAATAGTATGTTTATACATCTAATTACTGTTTATTTTAATTAACTCGAGCGATTTACACGTGACTTTGGTTTACATCGATAGGAAAACAATTTGTTAGTACACGTGTCTCTTTCAGTCTTTATTTAAATTATTGCTGGGACTAATTCACTTTCACGTAACTTTAAATGTGGTAATTCGTAAATTTGCACAAAATATTAAAATTAACAAATAACTATATGTAATCGCCTTAATACACAGCAATATGTACCTGAACGCTTTATGTACTAAAAGCTTTAATGTATAATACAAATCCTATTCCATATAGCGCAATACCTAAAAAAACACAATGAATGGTGACCGAAGCCAATTAAGCTTAATAAAAATATACAGGGTGGTCCACTTTTCAGTAGCAGGACTTTAACAATCGATAAAAAAACTTATTTTAAAGCGAATATTCCATATCAACATGGGTCCAAAAAACCGACTCTTTTTGGTGGTTGCCATGGTTTGTTTATGTTCATATTGGGTAGAATTAAAGACCTTCTTTTGTAAGAAATGGCCGAGATGCTTGAAAAAGTGGTTGTCTGTAGGTGAAAGGTCCGTTAAATATGCTGGATGAGGCAGAGTTTCGTAGCCCAGTTGGTTCAACTTTTGTAGCGTTGGTTGTGCAACGTCAAGCATTGTCGTGCAGAAGAATTGGTCCCATTTTTTTCATTAATGTTCGCTGCAGATATGTCCATTTCTGGTGCATTCTGTCGATTTGCTAATAATTTTTTCTACTGTAATATTTTCGCCAGGATTCAAGAAGCTGTAATGGATTATAGCTGCTGCAGACCACCATACTCACCATGGTTTTCTTTTGGTGCAATTTCCGTTTCGGGAAATGCTTTAATGGTTCCTCTTTTCCACTTTTGCATTAAAGTAACGGGTCATTTATTGTGCAAAAGAAGCGCAGATCACATTTTTATTAGTCATTATTATATTGAAAATTTCCTTCACCTGTCAAATTTGCGTTTTCAACCAATCACTAATCTTAAATCTTCTAGAAACTACCAATAGGAGCATTATTACCCGGTAATCATTTTAAATTTCATTGTCAGGAGGATCAATCTGGTCAAATTTGCGTTTTCGACCAATGACAAACTCAGATTTCCTAGAACGACCAATAAACATAATCATTCAGTGATAATATCCTTTATATTACTAGGTACTGATAATTTATACGACTATTGTACGAAAATCCATTGATAGTATAGGGCCTTGTTGTGTTCAAAATGTGTGCTTCTATCTTTAACTACAGAAATCCAGTATGACGCGCGCTTTAGAAATAACAACGTTAATCACAGTCGAAAACAAATGAAACATGTTACACAAAATCTCATTTTAACAGCGTATAGAGAATAAAAAATAGCGTTAAGGAAGTGTTTTTATTTCTTACTATCTCTAAAAAATAAAGATAATAATGCAAAAAATTATAATCAGGTTTTGACAGTTGTTACTGGAAAACTTCTGATCCAAGAAAGCCGTACTTTTTTTCTAACCAGATTCGAATTCAGAACCTTTGTCCAATTTAACCGCCTTCGTAGCGAGATTTTTATATTGAGCCAGGTATTCGGGACTGTATGTGCTAGCAGATGTAATGTAAAAAAGCGTTTGAGCATTTCATAATTTATACAGTCGTCAAGTAAATAAAAACCTTCCCAAGCAGATAATGTATAAATTGCGTACGTTTAATTATGCAACGCTACACAAAACCGCGTCAAACCGAAAATATCTCGCAATCTCGTGCTTGTAACGCAAAGGCCTAAATAAAACGTAGAAGCGTTCGTGTAAGCTTTCTGTACTAATTTCCTTTCAATTTACATGTAATTATCAATGTTAATTTTCTCATGTTGCTGTTGTGAAAGTTCAGTAACTTTTTGCCCCCGTCCCAGCTTGTCATGCAAAAGTACGCTGCCAGACGTATTTTTACATCATAAACTCGAAGAGCGCCATTTTTGTGTTTGAAACTTTGTCAGTAAGCTGTTTCCATTATTAAAGTGTATTGTGTTGTAAAAACTAGTTAATAGTAGTTCAAGTTTAAAGTTTTCTTTTCATTTAAGCACAGTTCATTTGCATTATACCAGATGATTGCGCTGGATTACACAGTCTAGAATGTCTCCATGGCTGTATTAAGCTATTCGCTGGGATTTATTAGGGTAGTTTTATCTGCGAAGAGAATACTTTCACAGTCTGGATTAGTTAGTAGGTCATTTACATGAAAATAGCAAGGGCCCAAAAATCGACCCCCAAGGACTTTCTGTTTTATTTGTTTGGAATCACGGTATACAATACCACTTACTTCCACCCTCTAATTTATTTAGTAAAGCTTAAATGAAGTTTAATTATCAATAATGCTCTGGCGTCCTGAATATTTTATAAGTAGCTTCAAGGCTGTTCAGAGTAAAAGTAAAGATTTTGGTTAGAGCTCCCTTATGACTTTATTTGACCTTGTAAAATAATTATAATGTATTTTTCTTCTATCTTACGGTTAATATAAAATGCTCTATTTTAATTTTTTATTCAGGCGCACATTCTTTCTTACGCCATTGCGTCTTTTGGAAGACTTTTCGCGTCTTTTAACCTGTGCATCTCTTTTGAGTACGTTTGCTACTTGTTTATTTAAAACGATGTCTATAATTCTTTGCGTGCAGGTCTTATTTGTTTTAATTGTTTATCATGAATCATTTCATTAATATACCCTTACCATCGTTACTGATTTGACCTATTATCTCTTTTAGGTTTCATTGAACTTTATATATTTTTATTAAAATCGATGATGCGTAAACGTATCATTTCTTGAATTTTTATGTTATTATTATTTCAACTTTTTCTTAACTCTCAACTTTTTTTTTCTTGCGGTAAATATAGAGAGAGAAAAAACTAAGTGTATTACAAAACTAATAAAAAAATACACTCACATTATGATTTTTATGCCAGGAAAAGTTTAAGACGGATTTCATTTTAAGTACGTGGAAAATAAATACAAATAAACGGAAAAGCTTTTCAAACATTTATAAAAAAAATAACTATGATTTGCCGTAAACGATTTACTTGCGTTATAAACCCATTTGCATAATAAATTTCCTTCTGTTTAAAAAATTTATTAGCTTGTAACCAGAGCTGGGCAATGCTTGAATGCTTACTACTTGCAATAATTTTTTAAGCACTTTTAATGCTTCGAGCACAATGCTTGGAGCACTTTCTAAAACAGATGCTCGATGCTTAGAGCACCAAGCACTTTCATGAACACTTGCTACTTATTAAGCACTTTAGAAAGACAGTGCTTAATAAGCATTTTTTAAATTTATATATGCTTACTGCATAGTATTTAATCCTTAACATGTATGCTACAAGACTGTTTAAATTTTAAATTTCTCTTAAGCATTTCCAAAATGCTCAATGCTTGCTGCTTAATTTTTTTAAGCACTTTGGTCAGTGCTTGATGCTTTTCAGCATTTTTAAAAACCAAAGTACTTACTACTTAATTAGATCAAGCACTTACACAAGTGCTTGAATGCTCGGTGCTTTAAGCATTTAGGGTCGGTGCTTTGCCCAGCTCTGCTTGTAACATACTGGCCTCCTGCAGTAACAAAAATAATGTCGTTTCTGGTCACACTTGAAAGTTCGGGAAGTTTATTGTTTGGATACGTCATTATTGCTGTTTTATGGTTTTGATATGTGGTCCGTTAAATATGAAAGGGGAGTAATTCCATTTTTGGAAAAAATTGAGTCAACAAATTACACAGACAGAACGTTTTAATTTTGATAATTGTTCTTATATAAATCACATGCTCTGATTCATAGCAACACGCAGTTTTTCGCTATTACATCAAGTTTTTCAGCAAAATGTAAAAACAGATTACTGCGTTTTGAATGAAAAACAACACATAATTAGATTTCAAAAATATCTAAACAAAAAACTGTTTGTATAATTTATATTAAAATTGCTGTTCTTATATAAGTAAAATGCTCTGAATTCAATAGCACACACAAATTTTCGCTATCTCATTAAGTTTTTCAGTAAAATTGAAAAACAGATTAATGAGTTTTAAAACAAAACAAAAAATCTTAAAAACTATTTAAACAAACAACTATTTGTATAATTTATATTAAAATTGCTGTACTTATATGAGTAGCATGCTCTGAATTTAATGGCACACACATATTTTCGCTATCTTATCAAGTTTTTTAGCAAAATGAAAAAACAAATTATTGTGTCTTCAAAAAATAAATTTAGTGTTAAACTTTAAATTTGTAGACAATTTACAGGTTATATTTAAAAATAACCGCATGCGATTGACAATTCGTTAGTAAATCACACTGAAAATGGTTAAAAGTCCATTTCACGTAGTCTTATTAATAACTGGGTAAGCTAAGGAATAAAACCGTTTTATTTTACAATGAAATTTGCCATGTAATACAAAAATTAGTTTATGTAAAAAACATATGAGCATAATGTAAATACAAGGAGTTAATAATTTTGGGAATAAACCAAAGATTTTTTTTTTTATAAATAAAATTCAGTAAAATTAGATTGAAATAATTAAAATGTAATATATTTTACAAGTAGTAATTATGAAATGGTTGTAAGTTCATGTAACTTATGGCACAAAAACGCGAATGTGGATTTATTGATTTCTCAAAAAACTAATTTGCTCAATGAATTAACACATACTTAAATTTACAGAAACGTTGATAATTTTTGTAGACTATTAGTATTTTCAAATCAACTAAAATGCAAATCGTTAAGTTTCTTGAAACACCACTTTCATAATAAACTGTTCATGTGTTAAATGCTATTGCTAATATTGCAATAAGAGTTATTTTGACCAAACCATATTGCAATAATCTCTTAATTTTTAATTGCGCCACAAATACCTCATTAAAAGAAAACCAACAGGTCATTTAAATAGTTTATAATCGGACGATTGTATATGAAAATTGCTTATACATATAAAGGATAATTCCGTATAAAGCGATTGTGTGAACTGTTGATTAATAAATTATTTATTCATAGGTAAGCAATTAAAATTGATTATTACTTATAATCTTATAAATACTAAATATAAACTACTAAGTATAAAAGGTTTGTAAAGTAGAAACTATAAGCTAAGAATGATTTTATCAATCTTTTTAAAGTAATTAATTATTTAAATGCACATTCGTTTAATATTGAAATAAATGACGAGCGATATGTGTTTTAACGTAATAAAAGGAGGTGATGGCCATGGTTGATTAAAAACCAATAACATCATTTTCAAATTAAGGGTTGTTTTCCCAGATGAGTTGATTGTCGAAAGCCGCAAATGTAATATTCCTGTTTCTGATCAAAATTCCAAATATTACAAATGTAATCTTCACCTGTGACCCTTTGTTTGTATTTCGTGTAAAACAATCACTAAACGCCTGAAAACCCTGGAAATAACAGTATACCAACTTTACCGTAAAGTATATAATGTTTCATTAATTGGAACACTACTTATAATTATGTGTATAAAGATTTTCGTGTAGGTGCTTTCTGTGTGGGTAAAGCACTATGGTATTATTAACATTAACAAACGTCAATATTACTGAAAAATGGTTTTGTTCTATACAATAAAAACAGTTTTGTTTATTATCCCTGTTTATTATTATTGTTCAATGCTGATTCACAATTTGTTTTTATATAATTACCATAAGTTCGTTTTCTTTGTAATGGGTGTAAACCTATTTTAACTGTAGGTTGAAAATACATTCTGTAAAAAACAATCATTGGAAATGCTCGTTATATGTATTTGAAGTGTTCTGTTGTGTACAAGTTGATATTTTTCCAGATATTATACGTAAAAAATTTATGTTTTTGTTTATAAACTACAACATAGGTACCTATGTATTTCAAGAAAAGTTTACAAGGTTAATATTTTTTATTGTTTACCTGCTATTATAACAAAAAGGAATAAAGAAGTGGAGAAAATAGAAAAGCAACTACACGTTACAGCGTTGTAAAATTCAACCAAGGTGTAAACTAAATTACGTTTCACATATAAAGGAAAAAAGAAGCAGAAAATTGAGTTACTTGCAAACGACTGCGGAAGATTCTGTCGGATAAAACACACTCTGATCTATAAACGGCATCTAAACTAGATAAAAATTTGCGAATTTATGCTGAAGTCAGTGAGAGAAGATCAACAGGGACATTTACTCTATCTGGTGTTATCTAATCGGTGTTTCGAAGCTGTGACGCCGTATGCTATATGACCACTTTTTATTTTCCAATTTTCAACTTATCCACAGGGTGTATGCTTTGACATGAAGAACATGGCCAATCAGAAACCGTTAAAGATTAAAGTATGATAAAACTATCAAAAAAGTGTGTTTACACGTGTGATGATTGTGTTCATACTGTATTTAAAATTTGATTGTACCGTAGCCAAAAGCCTTTGTCTCATACGTTGGTAAGCCAGCGAGCTTGGTTGTTGAGATGCTATGGTCCACCACCATTTTATTTCTTATTAACCCCTTAACGTACCTACACATAAATTTCGAAAAGTCGGTCAAAAAATAATCACTTTTTTTATTAAAGAAATTTAACGCTAGGACATAATTAATACAAAAAAACACATTTCAGTGGCGCAGCAAGTATATTTTAACTTGGGGCACACAAGTTTTAAAAATTAATATTCTGTCAAAAACTCCTAAAAACGGAAATGTAAAAAACGAACGTCATTAAAAATGGAGAAAAATAAAGAAAGAAATGGAAATTAAGCATAAAAATGTTTACAAAAATCCTCTATAACATTTAGTTCTATTTTTATAAGTAATGAAGTCATCGTAAATTTTCAAAAACGTTGGAATTTCATTTTTCGTCTGTGGTGCCAAAATGGAAAGTGATATAAAAAATCTGATAACACAGGCGTGTTCATCTCAAAAAAATAAGCCTAGAGACCTATATCAGATTTTTGCTAAATATTACGGTAACCGAGATATCCCGTAAAACATACAAATTTAGTCCACCTGCGTAACACATACAATTTAAAAAAGCCTGGTAACCATAACAATTCAAAATTCAATTTTCAAAAATGCTAAATATCTCGCTCGAACGAAAAAATAGAGAAAAACTTTAAGGACATTTTTTGCATGGTTTTTTGTCCTTTATAAGATAGCTATGTTAATTTTTTTTAAACTCATATAAATATTGATATACATCTTACACATAACTTTATTATTTTAAATGGCAACCATAAGCAAATTATATATTTTTGAAAAGAGCAAAAGTAAACTTTTGATTTATGTCTAAGCCAACTATGGTTGCTATTTAAAATAAGAAAGTTAGGTGTAATATATCGATAATTAAATGAGTAAAAAAAAATCAATATTGCTATCTTATTAAGGACAAAAAACCATACCAAAAATGTCTTTAAAGTTTTTCTCGATCTTTTCGTTTAATCGAGATATTTAACATTTTTGAAAATTGCCAAAAATCGGTTTTTGGCTATATTTCGAAAATTAAGAGAGATACAAAAACTATGTTTATGGCAATGAATTCCTCTCGAAAAACGAAATCAAGATTACTTACTTAATTTTTTTCTATATCTGATAATAACCGAGATACCCTGTATGGGCAACGAAATACCACATTTATATGAATATTATAATAAACAAATAAATTACGAAAACGGACTTAACTCAATCCAGGGTTTTTCTTTGGACTTTGTTTTGTGAACTGATTTAAATATTTTGATACCGTTTATAGATCGAAAAATCTATAGTGATTTAACTCGTACATCCTGTATATCCGTACATTTTTTATAAAGTTTGATAATCATTGTACGCTTCGTAAAATTCGCCAATTGATGGCATAAATATTCAAATGGCGCCCAAGAGAATTTACTATGGCATCTCAAAAACTATGCAGGCTAGGTCAAATTTTACATTTAAAAGCAAATTTTTGTTAAGATTATTAAGTAACAATATTCCCGTAAAAACATACTTCTTTGGTAATTTGAGGATTCTTTTATATTTATCTGTTTAATTCTAAAACTTCCATGTTTATTTTTGAAACATATACCCTCTTAAATTTTTCAATTTGTGACTAAAACTGACTTTTTTGCGCAATGTCAGAAAAATTTAGACTTTTTTTATATTTTTCTCTCAAATAAAGATCCTGTATACAAAAATCTGAGTCCATTTAAAACTGCCCATTGTTTGTAAAGTTAACTTAAATAGTTACAGTTGTAGTGTATGTTATAGGCTTCCGATGTAATAATTTAAAAACTTTGCCCATATGACATTCACTCCCCATTAGTCTAATGGGCCACGAGAACTTTAACGACCCTGTGCTCGACTTTCCCGTGTTTATTTTGTAGTTGTAAACAAGGTAACGACCTGTGACCTGTAGTTTAACCTGAAACCGCTAAAACCTTTTAAAAAACCATTTTTATAACACCTATATTTGAAAAAATAAAACAATAATGGCTCAACTATTTTGCTATAAATAAATAAATTATCACTTTGGATATTTTTTTTGGTACTAAGATTTTTGATTAATTATTACAGGTGTATTAGGTTTCGGTCAGTGATCCGAACACATGATAAACAAATGTTTTTGGTGTATCGTTTAAAAGTTTTATAAAAAAATAACCACCAATAACATACTTCTTTTGTGAAAAAAAATATACAAATTCTGAAGATATTCCTGAAAGTTCAACGGTTTATTCCTATTAACCCACTGCGTTTTTTCGTGTCTTTTGAGATCGGTACAAGCTTAGAGAAAATAGAACGATTTTAATAAGATATGCTTCTTATTATACCGGAAACCTGCTTCAGCAAGTAAACTTATTCAAACATTTGTTCGTTTTATTTTATATTTTAGAGTTACAGTACAGGTACGTACTTGATTACTTCTAAAAGAATTTTAATTGTGAAGTAATTGACTTAAATTTATGTTAACTGAAGGACGTTGCTGACTAAAAATCATGCGCATTTAACAAATTTTAGAGCCGTGTGCATATTAGCAGAAACTCAAGGACACCAACTTTGGAATTTAAGTTTTTAGTGCTAAGATCTGAAAAATAAATTAATGGTTAGTCTCTTGTAGACCATTTTTAATATTTTAGAACGCTACAAGCGTAGATTTAAAAAAATATATATAACAAATTCAATGCAAATCATAATGAAATTTTGTTGTACAAGATCAACGATTCAAAAATTGGACAAAATGATTTCTCAAATGTTTGTGGTAAAATATCATTTTAGATATTAAGTGTTATATATCATTAAAATCAGAAGACAAAAAGCTATCCGACTATGAGATTAAACATTTTTCGCTGTATTTAAAAAAGTGAAGTTAACGTTTCTGAATAGAAGAAACGTTGTTGGAAATTTTATGTTATCTAAAAATATAAAGCATAAGATGTTGCCATGGAGAAGTGCTTCCAGATTGTCGAAACTTTAAAAAAAAAGTAGAAAATAGGGCAAAAAACGAAAATGATTTTTTAAAGTTTTTCTTGAATAACTTTTTAACTAAGACAGCTATGAAATTTTTCTTTGCAGATATTTGATGAGCATCTAATTTTGCAACTATGCCCTACTTTAACCGACCTCGTAGCTTTTAAGATAAGCGAGATCCCCATGCATTTACTCGAATTTGGGACACACTGTATATTACGGTTTTTTTGTATCCAAGTTTGTACGATATTATGAAGCTTGTTTTATTACTCCAGCTCATAATCAAAAATCAATAGAAGTTATACTTTAATACATTCGCAAGAAACACATTTTTAAGCTTTCGTAAGCTTTTAAAGCCATTTCCAGAGAGCACTTTAAGATAGTAATATTTTTGCGCGAGAACAGGGGTGCTAAACACCTTATCGCTGTCATATTTTTCACAAAATTAAGCGAGCAATGCAAAGAAACATATAATGGCTTGGTTTTTGAGTAGTATTTTTCAGCCGTCTTACCTAACAACGCACATAAAACAAACGTTAAATTACACCAGCAGGTGCTTGTATTTTACGTGCAATATGCAATGTTCTGTATTTTCAAACAATAAAATTTTTATACTAAAAATGGCAGCTATAAATTTTATAAATGTTATTATTATTCAAGTAATTAATATTTATTATTATAAACATAACTTTAACGTTCTTTATTAACTATTGACAAAGACACAGGCGCTTATCTAGATTTTCCACAAAAGAATGCTTTACAGCAGGGATGGCAAATAGGTGGCACGCGTGCCAAACTTGGCACGCGAGAGATTTTCGACGGCACCCTAGAGAATTCTATGAATAAATTTGTTTTAAAAATTTTAAACTTTTTCGAAATGTTTTATTTATTTTTAATTAGTTTGCTAATTATCTACAACTACATGTTAATTAAATATCAAAAAAATTAAAATACCAGAAAATAACAACTCTTCTTATATTGATACAATAATTTGATCATTACTATACATATAAAATACCAACTGTAGCGATGCACGGAACTTTTGATTGCATATGTATTTAGTGACACATAAAATCATGACGTTGGCAATACTGAACGAAATAACTGACGGTTGTTTCTGGTAGGTAGGTTAGGTTAGGTTAGGTACTGGCACGGGGAAAAATTTGTATTACATTTTATCTTATTTTGGCACACTGATCAAATCCTATTTGCCATCCCTGCTTTACAGGTAACAAGATAAATAATTTTTTATACAGGGTGCGTCAAATGTTGGGGTATCGCTTATTATAAGAGATATAAGGCCGCTTAAATTAGACAAAACTAACCTATTTTAAATTGTTATTCACAAATACTAGATTTTTTTAAACGTCAAGTAATGGAGACAATAAAGATTTCAAAAAGGTAATTTTCCCCATTTTAACCGTTCGTGTATCTGTTATCATAAACAAGATCCTCCTAGTGTACTACTTATTTGGACCACCTTGTTTTAATTCGCTTTAATAATCTTTCCTTAATAACTTTTACGGTTCTTAAACTTGTAAAATCTTGATGAGTTAGGATTTCAAAAAGTTATTCCTTTTACTTAATAACTGTTCAGGGTTATCTCTGTTTTCTTTCCCTTTGTACACTTAACCGGCACATGATACAAATTTAATACTAAACCACAAGTCAAACAACCGAGCCTTTGATTTGTTTGCAGTACGTTTATGAAGTCAGAAAACTTTTTAATGCGTTTTACTTATTTACATTTTGCGTAATTCATCTTGTAAATCTAGAGCTATAAAAGCGCATACAATTTCGCATAAATTAAAACTGAGCTTTTGGTATCATGCAAGTTTTGATTTTATGTCTGCTCTATTTAAATATTTATTAGCGCCCAGACACCTACTTCATTTAGCTGCGTAGATAACGCTGCTAGTTGTGAAACTCGACTGCAAACCACTGATATGACGGGTGCAGCTTTTATGTGTTTTATGGTTGTGCTTTAAGCTCTGTTTTAATAGGATATCTAGTAAACAGCATACACTTTTTCTTGATTATGAAGCATGTAAATGTATGAAAAATCTAAATATAGACATAGTTACTGTGTGCTCGCTATATATTTTTTTTTGCAACCACTTAGTCCTAATCGTAATTCCACTATATTAGACAAAAATCTCAAAACTAGATTAATTTATCGAAAAAAACTCAAAACTAGATTAATACGGTGCTTTTGCAAGGCAATACATAAAAATAAATGCTGCTGATAGAAGACCTATGCCTTGTCAATTTTGAATATATTGTCAATTGATTTTGTTTGTTTTCAGCATTAGACAATGTTGATAAATTTTCCTCCCTAAAAAAACCCGGATGGTGTAAAGTTGCTCCAGAGCTCAGCTTTTTTTGTGTTATTCATAACGGTAAAATGATGAATCGACTTAAAATATATTTTGAAGCACAAAATAGCACAAACTTAAAAACAATCTAGCAGCATTTGAGTTTTTTTTTTTGGCCGGGACAATTTCACGCAATAGTATCTGGTCGAAACATTGCATATTATATCGTATAATAATAATTCTGATTTTATTTTTTTCCCAAATAAACGCACTTAATAGTGTAAATAAAACTCGTTTTGGGTGTTTCTGAGAAGATATATTCTATTAAAATTTTAACGAAACATCGAACTCAAAATCAGTCAAACAGGAATCTGTTATAAAATGCAATAAATAACAAAACTCAGTCCAAACAATATTTTTAAAACTTTTCACATTTGTACTCATCAGCTTCATAACAATCCATTCTACAGATCATGAATGCGTAATCCATAATATCTGACATATATTTTAATTCATATAGCAAGAGATGCGCAAGCTATAACAGTCCAAACTATTCTGACAAGTCAGTCAGGTACAGAGAGAGGGATAGAGATTAGCTGGACGTTCAAGTTTTGACACTAATTGGCTAACTAAATACTTAAAAAATTCAGTGCAACGTATCTCACATACATTGCGTCTGATGAAGGGTTAAAATGCGTTGCTTATTAAATTTTTTACAATATAATGTTTATAACGTCAAATAATTTTTCGACGAATATAATTTTTTTAATTGAGTGCGAGTAATTTTTTTTAACGGAATGGTGGTGGTACATTAACCAAAATAGTGCAGTTGTATTCAAAATTGCTTCCTTTATCCAAAAATATGAAAATATACACGGTGTTACTTTTGAAATAAGAAACTTAGGGTCATATCCGGCGAAACCGAAAGGAAATAATAGTGTAGGCACATATGTGCAAATAATCGGGTTTTTACACATATCATATGTCTAAAGTTTCGTTAAACTAAATACAAATCTAAATAAAAAAAGTGTGTCCAGAACGCGGTTACATGCGAATAGGGTTTTAAATGTTGTTATGATTTAGGAGGTCCTATGGATTACAAACTATACAGATAATCAAAAAATTTTTTAAGTAAAAAGTGTTTTTTTACCTGATATCTTTCTAATAATGCAATAAAAACCGAATGTTCCATTTTATGTTTTTAATGTTACTTCCGGAATTAGCCACTTCCGGTTTAATCACGAAAACCGCTATAGCGTTAGTCAATTCTGCATATGCACTTTTGTCATAAATTTTTTTCCCTTCTTTGTCAGACGTCGCATTTTCGAATAAAAGTGCTGGTACGGTGGTCTTAAACACCCTGTACTTTTGTACCTACCAAAGAGCAATCTAAAATACGTTAATCAATATTCGCGAAAACTGGAAAATCGCCTCCAACTGTTTTACTGCTCAAATGTTTGTTATAAGATAAAACATTTTGAAATGCTTTTCGAAACGCATGTGTTCGTAATATTTTCTTTTTTCGTACTCTGCTATGTTAATTTTATTCTAATAATATTTGTTAATTACAAATACAGTACAAAAAGTTCTCTCTCAGATGACAGAAATAAAAAGCAAATTTGCATTCGCAAAAACAAAAGTGTAGACCAACACAAAAATTTACTTTTCTACTTATTTCAAGTTTTTACAAATACTGTGTATTTTAAATTTCTTTTCGGATTATTAATCAACATTAAAGTTTGCAGATTTGCTACGTTTAAACCTCGACCAAAGCTCTTTCATTAGCAAGATCTTCATGTTAAAACACGAATTTGAATTCATCTGTGTATAAAAGAAAAGGTCATGTACGGTGTCATGACCTTTTCTTTTTTTAATAAAGTAGTTAAACTTTGGTTCAACGTAAGTGTGTACTCGTTTTAAGAAAATCATAGCACCCTGGCTAATTTATGCTTTAATTTTTTTTTTCTATTTGTTTGGGTAGGATGAACTTACATTTTTATAAAATTTTATTTGTTGGCTGCGAATTACTGTTGAGTCCAAATGTAATCCAATCGTGCTGGTATAAAAACTCTTCTACATTCTAGACATTTCCTTAATTGATTTAAACTTCTTTGGCCCATTTCGTTTTAACGCGTAGTGGTAGGCCATGTCCCTCGTTTGATTGCATTTGTGCGCACTGGATACTTCAAAAAGTCTTAGTAAGATTGGGTGTAGTAAAATCTTTTAAGAGTATCTAGGAGACAGGCCCTTCAATTTACTTTCTGTGATCTGATTTGCGTCAACAGTAGGGTTCTGGGGCTCACATCAAAGCTGGCAATTACAGCTTTGTCTGAACGGAGCTGGAGTGTGAAATGTAACTGTAGCCGACACAAAGCTGTTCAAGTTGCATTGTCTCATGTTCTCTCTCATATATTATTTTATTACACTTTTAACTACATTTTAATTCAATTCTACTCTCATTACATTTCGCGGAATAGCTACTTTTTACTTCGGCGGTGCGATAAATTGCCCGTCCTTTGATGTTGCCTGGTTGGCCATTTATGGGAAAATGCAGTTTCAGAGCTCTACATGTTATTGCCTTTATATAGTCGAACCATTTAAATTGAATATTTCATTAAATAATTCAAGTACACACGATGTTTTATACAGTTAATAATTATTTTACTTTTAGTAAACTTTGCTTGTGTGCAGGGTGGACCAAATTCGAATGTTTTATGGGGTATCTCGGTTACCGCAATAGTTAGCGAAGATGCGCTATATAAGCACGTCTGATTTTTTTGTCACTTTCTATTTTGGCACTACAGGCAAAATGAAATTTCATCATTTTAAAAAATTTACAATAACTTATTTATTAATTAAAATAGTATTAAATGTTACATGTTTTTTTTATAAACGTTTTTATACCTATTTAAAAATCATTGTATAGTTTAATAACGACATTAACTTTTGAGAAATAAAGTAAACTAATAATTTTTAAATGGAAACTCTAGTAGGCCATGACTTTATATAAAAAAGCACTTTTTAGCTTTTCAAAAATACATAGTTTTTTATACTTGTTGCACAACAAGGTTGAGCAGATTTGAATCACGATTTAAATCACGATTTAAATCATGATTTAAATCACGATTTAAATCAAGTGATTTTTTTTTAAATCATCAATTTAAATCACTGATTATATGAGTACAATATAATATTTATAATAAAACAAAATTTTATTACTATTAGTAATTAAATACACGAAATGGTGAATAAACCATATCAATTTGCTCTTGTAAAGTAATATTCATTGTGGAAAGGCAATAATTCAAAAAATAAATGACAAATTTTTGACGTTAGCGAAGTAAACAGTCAGTTTTTTCCCTTTCCATGGCACTCTATTTGCTTCAATAACGATTTGAAGAAAAATGTCGAATATCTCGAAAAGTATGAGTTTTGGGTATAGGACACACTTAACAAAAAATGAAGCTCTCTTAAAGACGAATTCGATGACATAAAAAAATATAGGGGTTTGCATTTGAAAAAATCGAGTTACAAGCTTTTGAAAATCATGGAAGTTGCCACCTATTTATGTACACCCCTACCCCTTTATGTGACATTTAAATTTTTTCATATCGAGCGAACAGAGCAATGTTTTCTGAATGTCCATACCAAATTACAACTCTGTACTTCAAAATAACTTAAGGAGAATTTTTTAAATAAAGACTTAAAACCTTGAAAAATTTTGAAAATTAATTTTTTTTTGACAACGCCGTATAAAAACCTGTAGTATTTTATATTGATGCAAAGCTAAAATTAAGGCGGTCAAAAATATTAAATAAAAAAAGGGGTGTTGTATTTGAAATATAAAAGTTGCTATTAGTTCCAGAGAGGTGACTCACCCTGTATATTTGAAAATATTTTTATCGTGTTTGGAAGAAAAAACTGTATAAAATTGCGTTTGAATCGACTTTATATCTCAAGCCGTTTAGCCACAATCGACCGATCCCGCACTAAATGACACATTGTATATAATTAATTAAACATCACCATTTAGCACTGATTTTTTCATTTTTTTTAATCATTATATAATTTTTCATCTTAACAAAAACTCACCACTGAATTAAATATATTGGTTATTAAATATATTAGCACAACACAGAAATATGTCACAAAATTCGATTATTTATGGTAAATTTGATTTAAATTAAAAAATCTGATTTAAATCAAAAAGTCGATTTTTTATTTTTTTTTTAAATCATGATTTTTATCCACCCTGTTGTACAATATAACCAAGTTGTCAAAATGTTGCTATCAAAGTTGGTCGTGATGATGTTTGCAATTGAAGGGTTTGCTGCGAAAAGGAGGTCGCTCCAAGTTTATAAGTTTCTGGAAAACTAAAAAAAAAAGTTTTAAATTTCAAACTTGAAGTTACATACATGACAAAAATTTTTTCTAGCATATTGTACATAAGTTTTCACCTAATTAAGTTCTACTTAAAAAAATTTATCTCTTCTGGATTACAGGGCCATGTTTTGAATGTTGGAGCTACCTCTCCTTCTTGCCACAAAATATATGATCAAGGGAAAAATTTTACAAAAAATTTCATCCTTCTGTTTTAATATTTTATTGACGAAACTGAACATTAAAATATTACATCTTTCAATATAATCAAAATCAAAATGACTTCTTTCATTTGTCAAAAAGACACAAAGTATCAAAGAACGAAGTACAAAAAGTCTGCCAAAACGACGATTTGAAGCAAGCAAAATACCACACGTCACTCTAAACAACAAAAGCTGTTAATTATAAACTTCATGTCAACAAATCACATCCGTCATATGTTGCCAATAGGCGGCAGCTCCAGGAGTTACCTCTTTTTTGCCTAAGACGAGCCAGAAAGTCAGCTCCATTTGTAAAATTTCTCAGAAACTATCGCTCGAAGATACGTGCGTTCTTCACCGAAAGAAAGAGTTTTTTTTTTGTACAAGATATGTATAACTCAAAACACACAAAAAAAATTGAGCTACCTCTTTTTTGCAGCATATCTATCCTTCAATAAATAGACACTAAACGTCATGTCTAGGCAAATTGTAAATATTTAAGCAAATCAGTGTGTTCTTTTGTAATTTATAACTGTTTATTGTGGTATTGTGAACATGACTAAATATTAAGACTTCCAAAAGTTTAATATTTTAGAAATGTTAATACATTCTAAATTCTTACAGTTCTATAACTTTTAAATTATTTGCTACAACGTTAGCAAAAAAAATAAAAAAATATTAATAATCCAAGAGCGCTCCAATGAAAACATAAATAATCCTCTCAATCTTTGCTAACTAAAAATAATTTCACGAGGTTAAAGTTTGAAGCGAGTGATGGAGTTAATACTTTAATGCAGTTTCAATGAAAAGACCTAGGCGACTGTTGTAAATTTATATTTAAATTTGCTAAGAAGATTATACTTGTAAAGTATTGCAATTTTCTCAATTATTGATCTGTTTTAAATAACGGTTCTTGCCGCAACATGGTATTTATGACAACGCCTGTTTATCAAAGCCGTTGTCACTGTAATGTCCTATGCACACACCAAAACTACCCACTTTGACAATACTGTAAGTGTTAGTGATTGATTTGTACGGATCTTTGTATTTATTGGTGCCGCACATCCCCCGCAATTTCCGGGACACCGCTGGCATGTTATTTATTTTAAATATAAAACAACCGTAGCAAAACGCTACGAAAATGCGGTAGATACAAAAACAAGCGCTGTAGCGCCCAAATAACTTTTGCCAAACGTGTCTATAAAAAGTATATGAAGCGTAACTACAACGCAGAATATTCTGAGCCGCGTAAAAACGTTTGGAAAAAAATCTCTAGGACGCGTACAGAAATACAAAAAACAATACTTTCTTCATACTACGTATGGCGAAAGTAAAAAGAAATATTTGTTGAAATATATATTTAAAATTGTCTTTATTTAGCACCTATATATTCCGATATCATATTTTTAATGAAAAATAGTGTGTTCAACAACACCAAAATGTAGCAAAGAATAACGCACTTTGCAAACCTTACGGCTTAAGAACCTGTGAATTAACACGTTTATATTTCAGAATAATGTGAAGATGTTATTTTTATAACAAAAACTTTTATTTACCAAAATTGGTATAGTATTAGATCAATTTCATTGGCAGATATGATCACTGCTACCATAAAAATCTGGAAACTGGTATAGATTCCTTTCAAGAAGCGATTTGTTTAAGAAATGAGATAACATGTTATTTTGTTTTCCAAAAAGTTTTGTGCAAATTTTATAAATACACAATTTTGAGTTAACAAACTGTATAAGTATTATGATAGATTGGTATTTTAAGACAAAAAAACTATGGTAATTTTCTATATTATTATTAGTATTAAAATCTTTTTTTAAGTAAGTACATGTTATTAACTTTTGTATAATTATAATCTAATTTTTTTTTTGTATACTGCGTCATTCAAAAATTCTGCAACAAATGAAAAAAGTTTTTAATATTGATTTGTCAAAAAATTTCATTTTTGATAGTGCATAGCTTAAAACTAGTTTTAGGATACAAAAAAAGTACCAAAAAAAATTATAGGACACTAGATTTGAACGATTTGAGAAATTTTTGCTGGAGTAAAATGCTCTTATGTTAACCCGCGATCACACGCGTACCTGTCTTTTTGACCGGGTTTATAAATATTTTAATAGAACTTCTACATTGAAGGTGTTTAACACTAACATATATATTAATGTTCTCTTTTTCCAATTAATGGAACTGTGACTAATTAACGACAACCATAACAAAAATTATATATTTTCATATATACAATAGAGCACGTTTACATGTCGGTGTTCGAACGACTGCTCTTTCTCTCTGTCTCTGTAATACTAACTAGCCTAACGCTAACATAAAATCACATGGTATCAATGCATGCATAATAGTTCCGCTCAGCACTGGCAGAGGCCGCTACATACACCCCGCCTTGAAAGGCTGTGGCTTTCAAATGAACAAATATCAAACAATAAATGACAAAGTGAATTAAACAAATACAAAGGAAAAAACAACAATAAGTACATGCAATAAGTACGATAAGGCGATCACTCGCGAACTTTCACTTCCATTACACTCACGTGGGTAGCGGACATAGTTGCGATACCGCTCGGCGAGTTGTGTCTGTGGAGGTACGAATTGTCACTACGCGAACGTGACCATCTGGTCCTGGGTGAAGTTGGACTACTCTGGCCATCTTCCAATGGAATGATGGCAAGTTGTTTTCTTTAATTAGCACCAAAGTGCCCAATTTGATATCTTCTAGCGATGGTTTTGCTTTGTAACGATTCTGGAGTTCAGTGAGATATTCTGTCGACCAGCGTTTCCAGAAGTGCTGTTTCAGTTGTTGTATTTTTTGATAAATCGACAATCTATTTTCAACAATATGTGTGACATCAGGGTCTGCCACTGATGTTAGAGTCTTACCGACGAGGAAGTGAGCAGGTGTAAGAGGTTCTAGGTCATTTGGATTAGACGACATTGGAGATAAGGGACGGGAATTTAAAATTGCTTCAATTTGAACTAAAAGAGTGTAAAATTCCTCGTAAACTAAATTAGTATTTCCCAATATTCTTTTTAGATGATATTTTACGCGTTTGACCCCTGCTTCCCAAATGCCTCCGAAATGAGGCGAATAAGGCGGAATGAATTTCCAAATAATGCCTTCATTCTGAGTTAATTCAGCTAATGAATTTTGATTGTTAGTTATGAATTTACCAAGTTCAGCAAGTTCGTTCTTTGCTCCAACAAAATTGGTGCCATTATCGGAACGAAGCTCGCATGGTTTGCCACGTCTCGACACAAATCGTCTTAAGGCAGCGATAAAATTTTCTTTAGTTAAATCCGATACCAATTCCAAATGAATTGCTTTGGTGGTAAAACAAACGAATAAACCAATGTAACATTTCAATGTTTTGGCATTCCTACCTTTACGTTCCTTTATTGAAAAGGGTCCGGCATAATCTACGCCAGTTATTGCGAATGGTAAAGATGGAGTAACGCGTTCTTTTGGCAAATCTCCTATTTTGGGAGTTAAAGTTTTAGGTTTTGCTCGAAAGCAATTAATGCAATTGTGAACAACTTGACGAGATATGTTTCTCCCTGAAATTGGCCAAAACCTTTCGCGAACTGAATACAATAGTTGCTGTGGACCAGCATGTTTTAACTTTAAATGTTCGTGCTCGAACAACAATTTAGTGAAGTGATGATTTGCAGGTATAAGTATGGGATGCTTTTGCTCAAAATACAAATTAGAATGAGTAAGTCGTCCACCTACACGAATTATATTTTTAATGTCAACAAAGGGGCTTAAGCAAATGATTTTGCTATCCCTTTGCAAGGGTTTATTATCCCTTAATAAACGACATTCTCGAGGGAATGATTGATTTTGAACAATTTTGACTATAGCAACTAATGACAAGTTTAATTCGTCCATGGTAAGAGGACCAAATATGCGATTTTGCTTAGTTTGCTTGCAATTGTTTACAAACCGATAACAATAGGCAACGCAACGAAGTAGTTTATTGTAATTCGAATAATTATGTATGTGCAACGGATCAACGAATGGTGTAAGAACGAATGAGTAATTATTTGATTTTAATTCTGGCAAGTCATGAACTATTTCAAAATTTGGATAATCTAATTCCGATGCTTGTTGATGTAACCATTCAGGACCATGCCACCATAAGTAACATCCATTTAGCGAGCTTGGGTTTACGCCACGCGACAACAAGTCTGCGGGATTTTCTTTTGATTTGACATAATGCCAATCTGTACTGTTTGTTAACGATTGGATTTTTGATGCTCTGTTTGCGACAAATGTTTTTAACAAATTTGTTGAAGTACGAATCCAACTGAGAACGATAGTCGAGTCGCACCAAAATTTGACCGAATCCAACTTCAAAGTGAGCGAATTCTCAATATTTTTTGTTAATTTGGCTAGAATTAGAGCTCCACTTAGCTCCAAACGAGGAATGCTTATATGCTTGATAGGTGCCACCTTGCTTTTAGCACTAATTAAATGAACATGAATTTGACCGTTTGCATCAAATGATTTGACATACACACATGCGCCGTAAGCTTGCTCAGACGCATCACAAAAACCATGCAATTCAATTCTTATTGGGTTATCACAAGTTACACGTCGTTGTATTTCGAGATTGTTTAACTGGAGTAATTCGTTGTGAAATTTAATCCAACTATTATGAATGTCTGACGGAAGCGATTCATCCCAAGAAATATGTTCCATCCAAAGACGTTGTAATATGATTTTAGCTGTTATGGTACAAGCTCCCAATAACCCAAGAGGATCGAAGATTTGAGCAATACAAGAAAGAATCGATCTTTTTGTAATTTGTTTTGGTAAACTATATATATTGATTTTATAAGTTAAAGTATCATCTGTTAAAACCCAAAGAAGACCAAGTGTTTTACAGTTTTCAACAGGACTAATAATTAACCTTTCAATTGAGTTTTGTGTGTTCGAAATATTGTTAACGATGTTATTGCAATTCGACGTCCATTTTCTTAGTTCAAAACAACCTTGCTTAAGAATTGTATCAATTTGACGACAAACATTAATTGCATTTTCAATGCTGTCGAATCCAGTTAGCAGATCATCAACATAAAAATCATTTTGAATTATGGTAGAAGCTTCAGGAAAACTTGTAAGGTTTTCCGAGGCTAGCTGTTTAAGGCAACGAATGGCTAAAAATGGGGCAGATGTTGTGCCATAGGTGACAGTATTGAGTTCATACACAGACGGATCTTTTTCGTCCGTTTTTTGCCACAGGATACATTGAGTTAATCTGTCAGATGGTTGTACTAAAATTTGACGATACATCTTTGCAATGTCTGCAGAAACAACGAATTTGCGCTGACGAAATCGAATCAAGATCGAAAAGAGATCATTTTGCAATGGAGGTCCAGGCATTTGAAGATCATTTAACGAAACACCTGTCGAAGTTGGACTTGAGCCATCGAAAACTACTCGCAACTTAGTAGTCTGGCTGCTTTGTTTATATACACCATGGTGTGGTAATATACAAATGGGATTTTGCGAAGTTGAAACAAGTTTAGTCATGTGACCAAGCGACTCATACTCACCCACAAATTGTGAATACATGTTATATAACGAAGGGTTTGCAATTAATTTGGTTGTAAGGGATCGAAAACGTTTTAAAGCTGATTGATATGAATCTCCTAAATGATTTATTGACTGTTTGAAAGGAATGGCTACTATGAAACGACCAGTCTCATCTCTTGTTGTGTGTGATTTAAAATGAGCTTCACATGCTTGTTCTTCGTCAGAAAGAACACGAGAATTTTCACATTCTTCGATTTCCCAAAACCGTTTTAAAGTATCTTGAACTTTATCGACATGATTTAAATTACAAAATGTGTTTTTTGATGTATTTGAAACAATGCTACCTGATACAATCCACCCAAATCTAGTTTTTTGTAAGATAGGCTTATTGCTTCCCAAACTTACCTGTCCAACACAAATAAGTTGCCAAAACAATTGAGCTCCGATGAGCATATCGATACGAGAAGGTTTATTAAAATTGGGATCTGCCAATTTTAAATTTGTGGGTATTTCAAACGATGCAAAATTGATTGTAGAACTTGGAATACCTTTGCAAATTTCAGGTATAACGAAGCAAGAGATCGATGTGTTGTAAGTGTTGATGCGAGATTGTAAACGAATATGACACTTACGATTTAAGGTTGAAGAAATTTGATTGATACCGGTCACCGAAAGCTCGACTTGTTCAGTGGGTAAACCTAATTTCTTACATAATTCTGAAGTAATAAAGTTTGATTGCGATCCTGAATCGAGCAAAATTCTACAGTCGTGAACAGCTCCTTGCTTATCAAAAATATGAATGATTGCTGTCGAAAGCAAAACATCACGATTTCCATGATCGATACTATTTGTCATTGCTATTTATTTGGTTTGGAGTTGTTTCTACTACAGGTGTGTTTTGTACGACGGGTTTAGTTCGTTCAAAATGTAGTAACGTGTTGTGTTTAGAATTGCATTTTCTACAACTTGATGACTTACAATTTTTCGCAATATGACCACTATTTAAACAATTGATGCAAAGATTTAATGACTTAACCTTTTCGAAACGAGCTTGTGAATTCAATTTTTTAAATTGATCACAATTATAGAGTTTATGCGAATCATTACAAACAATACAGACGTCACCATATGTAACAAAGCTTTTGACATTTGACGTGCTATATTTATACTTTGTTGATGTGGGTTTTTCGATGTTTTTATTCGATTCCAAATTTCTGAGCAATGCGACTCTTAGTTCAATGAATGATTTCAAATCTTGAAGAGTTGGATGTTCAATGCTTACCGAATATTCCTCCCATTTTGCAACTGTTTCCGAATCTAGTTTTTGGCAAATCAAATACACTATTAAAAGATCCCAATGATCTGTAGCAACTTTCAAATTATTTAACGATCGTAAGTTTATAGAAAATTCATCTAATAAATCACGCAATGCTGACGAAGTAGGTTTTGCTATGTTAGGTATATGCCAAAACAATTTGATATGATGAAAGATTAACATTTTACGATTGTTGTACCTTTCGCAAAGCAAATCCCATGCAATACAATAATTTGATTCACATAATGGTAGTGATTTGATTATTTGGGCTGCAGACCCTACAAGCGACGATCTTAGATAATGGTATTTTTGTATAGCACTGATTGAACTATTTGAATGAATCATTGATTCAAATGTATCTCGAAATTCAAGCCAATTTTCAAAACTACCTTCAAACTTTGGAAGAGATATGGTTGGTAATTTAACAGTATTTAAATTTAAATATTCGATATTCGAGTTAATTTGACTTGTGGTTGATACATCAGAATTTGGTGTTACTATTGAATCATATTCCGCGATTAAAGTTTCAAGATCTCCTATAATTTCAAGATGTTGCGACTGAAATAACATTATTTCTGCAATAATTTCATCTGAATTTTCCTCTGAACATTCAATTTGAGCTTGATCTTGAAAATCTTCTAAAAATGTGTCTAATTTCTTAACTGTTAGTTTGCATTTGAACAAATATGATTTATTTGCCAAATAATTTGGATCACCCTTGACATCTTTATAAAAGTTTTGACATTGTATCAAATATGATTTCAAAATATTACGTTTGTAATGCAACGATTTGACAATTGGTTGTGGTTTAGGCATTTTAATTCGATATAATAATGTAACTAAACAATACGAAACAAATACGAAGCAATTTTAAATGGATTTAAAAAGGCTAAGGAGTAAGAGAGATGAAAGTTGACTCACTTGTTTGTAAATGCGTGCGCCGAACAAAGATGCTAGGTGCGGCCGTTGTCAAAGGACTGGTTGCCGCGCCAGTGGTGTAGAACTGAACACGTGCTCGGGCGGTGCTGCTTGCTAACGAACGAATATGCGATGATAATACTTGCCAATTTTGCGAAAGTATTTAACGAATGGATTGCCGTCAATGTAATTGCGATGATGCTGCTTATTTTACGACGATATGCTTGTATACTTGCAGATTCGCAAAGTATATGTACGAATTCCAATTTGCTTCTGACTTCAGTACGACGAATAACAATATGTATATCCAAATCAAAGGATCAATTTTATCAGGCGTTGAAGGACCAATGTTTAACACTAACATATATATTAATGTTCTCTTTTTCCAATTAATGGAACTGTGACTAATTAACGACAACCATAACAAAAATTATATATTTTCATATATACAATAGAGCACGTTTACATGTCGGTGTTCGAACGACTGCTCTTTCTCTCTGTCTCTGTAATACTAACTAGCCTAACGCTAACATAAAATCACATGGTATCAATGCATGCATAATAGTTCCGCTCAGCACTGGCAGAGGCCGCTACAGAAGGGGTGAGGGTGCTAAGTCTTTAGCAGTGTGTCATGCACAGTCTGTAGAGTGTGTAGATGTTTTTTTAGGAAGTTACGTGTTGCCGTTTGAAAGTTGTAGGTGTCTTTTTAACACCCGGTCAATTACACCGGGACGCGTGCCTTGACATCCACTCAATGCAGAGAGAGATGCAATAGATTTATTTGCCGCGAACATGCATTACAGTACTGCATTAATTGTCCTAATTTAACCAATGCGCCAGGTTCTTCCACTTAAAAACGTGTAAGAATTAACTTTTTTTAAATAAAATATTACTTTTCTTTGTAATTTGCATTTTTATTTGGCATTAATTAACATTAATCCATACCCGGTCAATTTGAAGTTTAAAAATATGTCTTAGAATTCAATTTGACATAAATTTTCCAATTTCTATTTTCTTAGTTATTTTATTATTATTTATTTAGTCATGAGTCCTTCTACTGTTAGGTGTAGGACTGTTGAGTTGTGTTGTGCTGATTTTTTTCCATGTTTTTCTGTCTTGTGCTAGCCTTTTTATGTCTTTCCATTTGATGTTTCTATCCGCTGCTGCTTTTTTTACTTCGTCGTGCCAGGTTTTTCTTGGTCTACCTCGTTTGTTTTTTCCCTGTGTTCTTGCTTCATATGCTCTTCTGGTTAACCTTTCTTCTTTCATCCTATAAATGTGACCCAACCATCCCAGCTGCCTTTCCTGTATTTTTGTTTCAACTGATTTTATCTTTAATTGTTCTCTATATGTTTCGTTTCTGATTCTGTCTTTTTTTGTTTTTCCTTGGATTTTTCTTAGAAATCTCATTTCAGCTGCATTCACTCGGCTACTATTTTTATTTGTTAGTGCCCACGTTTCACTTCCGTATAAAAGTGCCGGAGTTACTACCTTTTTGACCACTTCTACTTTTGTTGTTTTTGGGACTTCTCTATTTCCAAAAAATGTTGTTCTTAAACTGTTAAATATTCTTCCCACATTTCCTGTCCTTTCGCTTATTTCCTTGTCCATTCCTCCATTATTCTTTATGATCACTCCTAAATATTTAAAGCTTTCTACTTGTTCTAACCTAAGCCCATTTAAAGTGATGCTATGCCCTTTGTATTCTGTTGTAACGATCATAGTTTTAGTTTTTTCGGTATTTATTTTCATATTAATTTTTTTCAATTCCAGGTTTAGAGTTTCTAAATTATGTTGCAGGTTTTTTTCTGTTTCCGCAACTAAGACCATGTCGTCTGCGAACATTAGCTCCGTTATGTTAATTTTTTCCATTTTCCAGTTGCCTAGGTGGAACGGTCTCATTTTTTGTTTTACTTCTTTAATTACCCCATCTATGACTACTGAGAATAATAATGGGCTGAGCACGCATCCTTGTTTTAGCCCCTCTTTTGTTTCAAACTCTTCCGGTTCTTCATTTTGTGTTCTTACAATATTTACTGTTTTTTCGTACATCGCTTTTATTATGTCAATTGTTTCTATTTCTATTCCCTTCTTTCTTAGGCCCATCCATACGTCTTTTCTTTTGATTTTATCGAATGCTTTTTCCAAGTCTATAAAACATAAATGTATTTCCTTGTTTTTTGCTACGCTCTTTTCTATTGTTTGTCTTAATATAAAGACTGGGTCTTGGGTACTCCTTCCTCTTCTAAAACCATATTGGGATTCTTCTGGAGTGCTTTCTATTTTTTTTTTTAGTCTGCCTTCCATTACTCTTGCCAGTATTTTCCCTGGTACACTCATTAATGTTATTCCTCTATAATTAGAACACTCCCTTTTGTCCCCTTTCTTATATAATGGTAAGATTATTCCAATGTTCCAATCCCTTGGTACTTTCCTTGATTTTATTACTTCGTTCAATAGAGCCCTTAGTGCTTCTTTCCCTAATTCTTCCATGTATTTAATCATTTCTGGTGTAATCCCGTCTTTACCTGCGGCTTTTTCGATCTTTAATTTTGCTATTGATAGTTATTTTAATATTCAAAAAGTCTACAACAAATAAACACATTTTTTATTATCGATTTCATGGAAAATTTCATTTTTGACGAAAGTTGGTACATGGCCTAAAACTAATTTTAAGTTGAAAAACATCAACGAATATCATAGGACACCAGATTTTACCGATTTTAGTAATATTTGACTGAGTAAAGTGCCCCCATTTTAAAAATAATATTAAAAGTTTATAGTAAAAAACTGTTTCAAATTTAAAAATATATCTTACTTTAAAAGTTGCCGGTAAATTTCCAATTTTTTTAGTAATGTTAACGTTCCAAAAGTCTGCAACAAATAAAAATGTTAAAATTACCATATATGGTGTCTATAGACATAAAAATTAGAAATTTAACTTCAAAGTTGATATTATGGCATATTTTTGAATTCTAAACAATTTCTTTAATTAACTTGCTTTGTAACTTTTAAAATAAGGGCACTTTACTGTTGTGAATATTTCTGAAATCGCTAAAATCTAGTGTCATATGAATTTTAATCGAACTTTTCTTCATCTTAAAATTAGTTTTACTTAAAGCCATGCACCAATGTTAATCAAAAATTATTTTTTTTTAGAAACGAACAATAAAATAATGTTTTATTGTTTCAGACTTTTTGAATGACGTTGTACATATTTTTGCTAAGACTGATGTAGTAAAAACGGTCGCGAAAGGGGTTTTAAAAATATACACAATAGTGTGTGCAACCAATAGATTGACTATCTCATAAACTATGTGTACAAGCGTTTTTAACTTATTTCTCCGTTGTTATTAATAATTTTTCAAACAAATGTTATGCAGCATTAATTTTGCAAAATTAAGATTGTTAACCTTAAGATTGTTAACCTTAAGATTTAGTTGTTCACAGAAAATGTTTAAAATTTACGGTTTCTAGTAAAATATAATTCCTCCCAATGTTACAACAAAAATCAGTATTTTAAATTATTTTTTTTTAATAAAAATAAAGCATGTTTTTAATCGAACTATAGAATTAAAACCAAATGAATTAGTATTGAGTGTTGTTAATAATATTCCGAAGAACTATTAATATTAGCTAAAGTATTCGTTAACAATATTTTTTTGCAACATATTTGTTATTACGACACAATTAATCCATTTAATTTTGTTATGTTTCGTATAGCTTACAGTTTCTGTTAATATTGGAAAAGCAAACACTAAAATTGAATTTCGATACGTTTCTTTGCTTTCGTTAAAAGAATTTTTGTGACCTAATTTTTCTCTGTAACAAGGATTATCTTCGAAAGTTCCGAGTCTTAAAAGGCCAAGTTAGGTTAAAACGGAGCAAGGCAAACAGAATCGGAACTTTAATGAAAAAGCCAATTAATCAATTACTGCCAGTGTTAAATCCCGACGCAATCGACTACATTTCTTTAGATTAGACCAAGTCTGTTGATATGGGGAATAACTGATCGGGGTGACCCTGTCGCAAGTGACCACATCTTCACGCATCGATGCGCATTAGGGGATGATGCACCATTGATTTCTGGGACTGGGGCAGTGTTAAAAATCGGGAGGAAACGGGAGATTCTTAAGAGATGAGGGAGTGCGGGTTGGCGGAGATCGTCTGGCGTCGGTTTAGCTCTCGAACGGAAAGGGCAGTGAGCGGTACGGCGGTAGTCCCCCGGGTTAGACGTAACTCTACGAGATTTCCAAGCCATTGTACGCGTACTTTATTAGTGTGGTAGTCCGCACTTCAGTATACGTTCTTGAATTCGAATTACGGGAATCGTTTAGAATATATTTTAGGCTTTTTAGGATTAACCGATTGAAACATTTTTGTACTTAAAAAACTATTACTTTTACAAAATACAGGGTGCGACATAAGTCGCTACCCTGATAACGCAGTAGTAGATTTATATGGCGGTTTAATGGTCAGACTTAATTTATAATAATGCTTTTATTAAGGACTATTAAACAAACCTAATTTACATACATGCTTAAACAGTGGAACTGTTTAAATTGTCCACAATCAATACACCAAAAAAAATCAGGTATAGGGACTCGACTCTTGGGATTAGCGATTAGATGTTTTTTTTATACAAAATTTACTTCTTCTATACAGTTTAAACAACTTTTCGACGCCAATATACATATCTTTGTAAAAAGTACTGTGTTTTTGCCATTTTTTTTTAAACCTGTATCTCTTAAGAGTTCCAGATCTCTTGGCTTCAGGCTTAACACGGAATTCTCGATTATTTTAAGAGCTACAAATCTGAAAAAAAACTTCTTGTTACCCACATCAAAAGTAATTTATGTTTTTAAGTTTAATTTTAATTTTAATTTTAAAAATATCGTATAATTAAAAGCATTTTCTTTAATAGACTTTTAATGCTATACACGCAGCACAAATAAGATTTTGTTCAGACGTTTCGAGTACCTTAAATTATCATCAGGTTTCTTAAGGATTAATGCATAAAAATTTAATACTAAAAGTTCTGAATACAATGTTTTAACACCCCAATTATGTAATATACCGGAAGTAACTGAGTCCTAGTAAAACCCCTTTTTTTCTCTAGTTTTGATTTTAGATTTAAAAAAAATTATACATAAGATATGCGTTAAAACAGGATTTTTTAAACATTGTTTCACTTCCGGTTTTTCCGAAAATGACCCCAACTTAGTTGTTTCAAATGGAACTCCCTCTATATTTTTACATTTTTAAAAGAGGAAGCGATTTTGAATACAACTGCACCATTTTGGTTAATTTTTATAACCTCAAAAAATTTTTAAACGAACAAATATTTTTTTATTAAGTTTGACGTGACCTACATCTTAAATTTTATTATGACAACAACTGTCGGAAAAACGTTTTTGTCATTTTTAATTGACATTTAGGTAACTTTAGTCGTCTATAAAAGTTGCAGGATCTTTTTTTTTTGTTTTTGACAGAAAGTCAATTTTTTAATTGGAACAGTGCTGGTACTGGCGGTTATTTAAAAAAGTTATTTTCTGACGAATTTAACAATGCCAATAACCTGTATTTATGGTGTAACGCTGCTTTAAAGAAATAGAATATAATAAAAACTTATTCAGCTATCTGTTAATTGTAGTACACTGTAGTTAATTGCAACTAGTTATTATTATAATCTTTAGATTATCTAAAATTTCATTTAATTAAATAAAAAACTAAAGAATTAAAAGTGGGTACCAGAACGCAGTTACACCTGGTATGTGAAAATATAGGTCAAGATAAAATAAGATTCATAAAACATTTTACAAACTTTTGAAAGTTTCCGTGTTTGTAACAAAACATTTTTGTAATACATTATATATGGGTGCATGCAAAATATTTTTTAAATAAAGATATTAACAAAATCAAATCTAGGGGTGGTAAATGTTCCCTCCTGCCCCTCCCTGGGGGTGCTTATATAGTTTATGTGTCTGTGTTCTTAATTTTATAGTAATTGCAATACTTTTATAACCCCATCTAAAAAAAAATTATAATTTGACAAAATATTCATCTTAACTTAAAATTTGGCCGATTGCAAAAAAAAAATTGTTACATTCAGTTGTGCCTTACAAAATACTGAGTAATAAAACTGACTATTGTTTAATACTTTTTTTTAAACCTATTTTTTAAATTGATGACAGTCACACCATGCATTAATCTGTGTAACTATTGGTAACAGTCGTAAAATTCTTTATGGCAATGTTGATTTTGTGGTCAAATCGTACCTATTTTGTTTAAATTTTGCAACAATTTTAAAATTATAACGTTGGTGTATTACATCATTGTATTCATAATGAAAGAACTACATTTTTGGGCACAGTCTTAAATGGATTACTGCAAATAAAAGTCTAATTACGTCCAAAATAGTTTTCCAAAGTTCGCAAATAAAATCACCGTATGTTTTTTGTATCATTATATAGTTTTAAACGTTATTCTAAAATTACGACATTTTTACCATCTTAATTGACAACTTTTCCGTTTTAATATTCATAAATATTCCTCCTAACTGGTATTGTCTTGCAATATTTTAAGAACCTAATTTTCTATGGATTTTTGTTTTAATTAACAAAATTATATAATGTGTCTAATCGCCTTTCCACATTTTTGATTATTCTCAAAATAAGTTACAGGAATTTGGCGCAAAATGTAAATTGTCTATTGAAATTTATGAAACAAGTCGCAGGAACGCTTTTATCATTAAATATAATGCAGTCGTGCAAAAATACATTCCTGAATCAAATATTCTGTTCCTAACTGACTGATATCTGAAATTATTTTTCTTGTCATAAATCACTTTACAGAATTTGCATTTATGTTTAATTCAAAAGGGATGTGTATTTAGTATCGCAGACTCAATAACTTTACAGCAAGATTCTTCAAAAATAAGCGATGCGTCATCGTTAATTAGTTCACGTTTACTCGATCACGGTAATTGATAGAATTTTGAAAAATATTTCATTACTTTTTAACATGCTGTCCAAGATTTTGAAAAATATTCGTGTTAGGTCAAAATGATTTTTTTAAAGTTTAAGAAATATTTAAATTAGTCTTTCAAACAATACGTTACTCAGCTGTAGTATTATTTTTGTACTTTTTGTGTATTAAGTAGAAAAATTGACTCATAACTTTTGCATTGTGTTTTATAACATTTGATAAAAAAGGAATCCTAGCTGCTTTACGGTAGTTAAGCTAAAGTTTTTGGAAAAAATAATAAGTGGGTCGTAAAGCACAAAATTCGTACGTTTATATTATTTAGTTCTCTGCCTATTTAATTATCAAAGTGTAGTTGGTTTAAATCTAGTCTGATGTTACCGATAAATAAAAATGACAATAAGGTCACCTGTAGGTACGGAATCCATATTTTCTTAAAAAAAAATAAAGGACAAATAAAGCCCTCTGACGGAAATCTATACTAAAACACGTCGGATTCCTTAGTTTAAAATGAAAAAATTAGCGATTTCCCAGTAGTCTATGCACGAAAGTAAAAGATTAATTTCAAAGTATTTTTCACGTCGGTAACAAAAAAAAAATATAATTATTTTTATACACTACAGCTACAGTAATATAATAAATACTTTATTTAATAAATAGTTAAAAATAATTCAGTCTTATTTTACTTTTAAAGATATTTTTAAGAGGAATGTATGTTTTACAGGCAATTTAGTATTTTTTGTAACTATAAATTCTACACAGTTGATATTATAATAACATTTGGTGTAAATACAGCGTTTCGACTCTCAATTTTGTTTTCATTGGTTTAGATTTTTATTTCTTGTAGAAAATACCCTCTTAGTAGTAGTTCATAAAACATACTCAACAATTAGCGATAGGTTTTAAAAAAGTATTAAATTTTCAAATTAATGTTGAAATGTTGAAACCCATTTTTGCTCAACTTGAACTTTGCTGCCATTTGTGTACCAGTGAATACAAAGTGTTTTATATAACAAATTTCCTCAAAAGATCACCTTTGATTTGTAATTTTTTTTTGTTGGTAACCAAATATTATTATTTTTTCACTTTTTCCAAACAAGATTTCATTTAAAAGGACCCGGTTAATTTCAACTCTTTCTTAAAAAGGATTATCCTACTAATTTAAATAGATAATCAATAAAAGTTAAATTAAATGAGTGCAAAAATTCTTTGAATAATTTTGTTTTCTGGTAGTGATTGTTTTTCAGTAGTTTTTTTACATTAATGGGTAAAAACTTTTATGTTTAGACAGTTGAAGATTGAATTATTTTATAATAACGAAAGTTTCGCACTTTAAAATATTCTGAAATACAATTTTCTAAATTTGTTTATAAGATGTTGAAGTTTGACAATGGGCAAATAAAACGTGTTCAGGAAGGAATCATTAAAAGAAAGTTTTGAAAATCGTAGGACATTCTCCTGCTCTGAAAAGTTTGTTTTGAGAGGCGCAAACTGTTTTAAAGTCGGTAATATAGTCAACCACCTAACTTTACTTTACTCTAATCGTCTTTGATACGAAACATATTTCCTAAAAAATTTCCTTAAAATTTTAATTCTTTTAAAATAGATGTAAAAAGATGAATAAATGTTTACTGTTACAATCTTCGTTCCCGGGTTTGGAACCGCGTCTTCTTGATTTGTGTGACGTTTCGACCATCCTATGTTGGTCTTTATCAAACATTTTTTTTTACCTACATAGGATGGTCGAAACGTCACACAAATCAAGAAGACGCGGTTCCAAACCCGGGAACGAAGATTGTAACATGGACGATAACCGCGAAAGCCTGAAGAATAAAAAAATGTTTACTGTTATAATATTAACTGCATTAAAAGGCATTTTATACGAATACTAATACAATTGTTTCATATGTGTCAGGTATAATAAACACCAATGAATTTATTGCTGCATATACAGGGTGTGTATAAATTAGCGGAAGCGCTACAAGTGGCGATGTTCTTCGTAAAATTCTAAAACTATTTGCTAATAGGTAAGTGAACAATGTTAATGCATTCCTAACATATTTATTAATATCTATTTTTTTAAATTAAATCCCTTAAATAATAATTTTATGCGGTTTACTTACGTGCTTCCAAGAGACAATTATTTACCATGCCGATTAGGATTTGTTTTAAATAAAATATTTGTTTTTGCCATTTTTAACAACAACTGTTTCAAAAATGTGCCAAGTGTTATACATTGTCGAATTCAGAAGAAAATGCTCTACAAATTGGCGTTAAAATCAGATATAGCGTCCATAAGAAAAAATTGACCTGATGATGGTTTTAAAAAAACGAAACGTCGCACGGAAAATATAATTCTGATTCCTTACAAAAAGTGGCCATGAAAAAGTTTTTACAGAAATGAAATTCGACATCAAATGAAAAAGTTACGGACAAAAAACAAAAATCCACTTTTTTACTTTTTTCCTTATATCTCAAAAACTAAAAGAACTAGATAAGTTCTGTTTGCTTCAAATTATTAAGCACCTGAATATACAACTTTGCCCTAATTTAACCGAAGTCGTAACTCTTACCGTTTACGAGATCCCCATAGTGGCCCTCGAAAAACGAGAACCCTGTATATAATATGTCTACAGTAAGAGCCGATCGCTAATAACTCCTTATTGATAAACAAGAAGGGGAATCCTGTATGCTTGATAGTTTTAATAGCTTATCCTCGTTATAAAAAGTGCTTGAAAAGCAATGGTTACTTTGTACAAAAATAAACCAAATACATACAAATTTAAAACTGCATAATATTTATTTTCCGTTAGTTAACGTTTTCCTTATGCCCAAGCACCCTTACTTTTGACATACGCCTTGTACCTTAAAGGGAGTCACGTAGATGAACAAACTCCAACAATGACCAAAGTAACGAGCAGTATTATTGTTCAAGTATTTATGTCACAAAATACCGATATTTTTATCATACACGAACTATTAAACATGTACTGTGAATACTACAAGTAATTTATTACTGGCTTTAGAAGAGCTATACTTACTTCATGTACAACCAACAATCCGATAAGAACGATGATATACATGTAACATATATTTACGACCAAAGTTTTGTTTTCTCCCAAAATTATGTGTATTTTTTTTTTACTAACTGTATACGTCCAATCTGGCGCAGCAATTATAAAAATGATTTTTTCTCACGAAGTCTGGGTTTTTTTTGTTTCACAATAGAGATTGATTTTAATTTTAACCAAACATGTGCAAGTTTGTTTAGATTAAAATTCGCATATTTAACCTGAGTTCTCTGAAAATTTCTTTTACTTTATAAAACTGGAGTGTTTGTTTTTCACTACAATCTCATTATATGTACCAAACATGTTTATATTTAAGGGTTAGTCATTATTTTTGTAGGCCTTTTTGCTACAGTTGGATCAAATGTGTTTGTTAAACTCTGCTCTTGAAAATAAAGACGTTACCTTCGGAGATTGTGTATTCTGGATCACGTAACTGTTGATTCTATAGGCTTTACCAATCCGAATGCTTTTTATGACTTCCTGGAATTCTTTCTGTGCATTGGGTTGGCGTTAAAAGATTGAGAGATCGTTGACAACATAGCTTTTATCCCTGAATTTATTATATCTCTATTTTTTAGATTGTAGTCGTGGTTGTTTTTTTGTTTAAGTTGTCGACACCTTTTATTGAGTTTATGTACTTTTATTTGAATACACGTTTGTTAATAATAATAAATTATACATGTAGGTAAAAGATTCTCAAGTAAAATTAACTGCCTTAAAAATATTTGGCAAACAATTTTTGATTTTTTTCATCTAAGTATATTCAAACATTTAATAATTCAAATTTAAACGATCCATAACTAAAAATTTCAAACAAAAACTCGACGTATTTGAGATGAAAGTACTTAAAAAATTGAGGGGGTGACAAGACTATAAAATTAGAGGTGATGTAATAAAGAAAGTGTTAAAAGTTGCAAGTGTAGTGCAAAAAATGGAACGACAATAATTAGGAAGGTTCGGAGATTTGTAGGGAATGGACGAGAAAAGAGTGGTAAATGAGATATGAGAGATGGAAATAGCCGGCAAGAAAAGGAAAGGTAGATCCAGGAGAAAATGGAATATAAGTGTAGCAGATGCATTGAAGAAACGAAAACTGACCTGGACTAAAGCGAAACGCGAGACAATAAATAAAAGTAATTGGAAAAACATAGTCACCTCTACACCTATGGTGGATGAGGGTGAGGTTAGGTGTGTTAATAAGTTAAACGATCCAGGCTAGAAAAAAAAAACAAGCTGTAGGTTAGGTGGAACGGTTCTGATTTATTTGGAATAGGCAAGAATTGTCCAATAGAGTGGCCTATTTTGAAGACTGGCCGAACAACTGATATTTAAGTTGGCAAATACTTTCCATTAAAGAATATGAATTAATATTTATTGCTAAAAAATTTAAGTATATTTATTCATAATTTTAGAAAACGGTGAAAATTCATTTGTCAAGAAATAGTTGCGGTTTAAAATCGAAGATTAAAACAAGCTATTTAGAGAAATATTAGTTTAAAATTAACCTGTTTGTTCTTTGAGAAACGTGTTTTGTTTCCATAGAGGACGATAATTATTTATTTTATGTCATAAAATGTGCAGCAGGAAAGCCGACTATGAATACGCCATAAGTAGTAGGAAAACATTAATGAAAATATATGTTTTATCATTATATAAAAATAACTTTACAAAGATGACAAACCCCCATTTCGTTTGACAAACTATGTCAGTCTTGCGCGTATGTCCATCACTATGTTGTGAAGCATGATCACAGGAATTCGAGCCACCTCTTCTCTGATTCGTTCTTAAAGGTCCTAAAGTATGCTTGGGGGGTGGTGGTTGGAAGACGTGTGATTTTAACTATTTCCAAAGGAAGTAATCACATGCGGGCAGATTGGGAGATTTTGCGGGCCAAGGAATATCCCCGTTCTTGATGACATGTTTAGGTAAAAATTCCTTACAACATTCATGAAAACTCTTGAGGGGTAGCTTGTAGCACCACCTGTCCGCGTAAGATTACTTCCTTTGGGGATACTCGAAATCACACGTTTCAACCAGCAACACCACGCAAGAAAAAGAACGGATCTTAAAAGAAGAAAGAACGGGGCTCAAATTTCTGTGACCATGCTACACAATGTAATGAGTACGTAACCTGCCAGCCTGCCACCAAGACTCACAGAGTGTATAAAACAAATTGGAGGTAATTTTCGTGATGTGATACTTAAATAGTTGTAAGAATTTTATTTAGTTTATGGTAAATCAATAAATTTGTACGTTCTTTTTCCAACTTATGGCGTATTTAAATTGCTCGCGTAACTGCCTTGCACTGCTATATAAGCCGAATTCATTACAGCTTCAATTTTTTGTAGGTTATGACGCGGTTGCAGCAACAAAGAAAATGAAATGTACAAATTGTTGTATCTTTCCATGTTGTAGTTTTGAACAAACCATCTTAAAATTTTAATAGTATCTTTAAAAAACTCTTAAAGATTTTAACAAATTAAATTTGCAAAATTAAAATAGCAATTAATGTTAGTACAAAGCAGAAATTATCTTAAAGGTGCATTATATTTAATCAGAGGTACGATCAAATGAATTTATTCAAAGAAAATGTTAAACGTGGAGTGGATGTTAATAAAATTGCGGTATAAAATTTCCTTCTACCTCGAGTACTACGCTTAGCTAAACGTTTTTCTTCGACTACTCGGGCCTGCACCACCGACCATTTTTTAATCAGGAAGAATATGAGCAATTAATATACCTCAACCCTTTCGCTATCTCAAGACTTCCACTTAAAACAAAATTACTCCACGAAGCACCTAAAAAGCACCGCAAAGACGTTTTAAAATTAAAATACTACATGTAATTTCCCTTTTTTACGATGTGGCGTTCTTTAAGTGACTCCCCTGGGCCCGCGTTCATCAGGATGCAGTCGTGGATTGCCGAAGTGCCACTTCTTTATCCATTTAGAGGCCAGCCACGTTCAATGAATCTCGGAGCCTTTGCAACACGCACTCAAGCGGACGTGGTCACGCGGCCTTCAATTGATTCTTCAGCGATAATGGTTCTCGCCAAGGGAGTGACCTGCCGAGATCGAACAACCCTCCAAAATTTAAGCACACTAGATCGGTTATACGATAGCTGTGTGCAGAAAAGGATGAACACGTGAACGAAAAATTTGACGATTTATTTCAGTTTGCAACGTGGCATATCAATAAGGTGTCGAACTCAACATTTTTATCGGGGGAAATGAAAAATCGACATCTATATCATAACTTTTGTAACGTTACAAAAATCAAATTATTAATGGACTATAAAAAATGTATGGGTCATCTACCGCCTTTGGCAGGTTTTATCAATTACGTTTTAATTTCAAATGAAAAGAATCAGTAGGTAAATCTAAGAATAATTAATCTTCACAACTTTTATTATTCTAGGATATATGAAAATTTATTTATAAATAAATTTTTATCCATAGTTTTCAAAAATGAAATGCCTTATACAGGGTGACAATAATGTTCATGTTGTGTAGTATGAGTAACTTTGTTATTATACAAGTTACGTAGTCGTTTATTTTAGCAAAGTAGGGCCTTTTTCATTTGATGTCAAATTTCATTTTTGTAAAAACATTTCCATTGCCACTTTTTGCAAGGAATCAAATTCCCCAATTATATTTTCCGTGCGACGTTTCGTTTTTTTAAAACCATCATCAGGTCAATTTTTTCTTATGGACGCTATATCTGATTTTAACGCCAATTTGTAGAGCATTTTATTCTGAATTCGACAATGTATAACACTTGGCACTTTTTTTGAAACAATTGTTAAAAATGGCAAAAACAAATATTTTATTTAAAACAAATCCTAATCGGTATGATAAATTATTGTCTTTGTCCCTTTTTCCTTGAAAGCACGTAAGTAAACCGTATGAAATTACTATTAAAGGGATTTAATTTAAAACATTGGTATTAATAAATATGTTAGGAATGCATTAACATTGTTCACTTATTAGCAAATATTTTTAGAATATTTTCTTCGGTTAAGTAATAAATGTCTCTAAAATGTGTATTTAATCCCTTATTTGACATACAATTATTTGTAACAAAATGTTTGTAATCAAATAACATAAGTGTTCATAGTTTACAAAAAAACGTCTAGAAATCTGTTTACGCTTTTTGCTTATTAGAAGTCATTAACGCAGATAAAAGGCATAACTCGTTATTTTTTGTAACAAATAATTGTATGCCAAATAAGGATTAAATACACATTTTAGAGAAATTTATTACTTTACCGAAGAAAATATTCTAAAAATGTTTGTTGATAAGTGAACAATGTTAATGCATTCCTAACATATTTATTAAACTTTTTTTTTATAGTTTTATAGTTTTATTAGGTTTACTTACCTGTTTCCAAGGAAAAAGGGACAAAGACAATTATTTACCATGCCGATTAGGATTTGTTTTAAATAAAATATTTGTTTTTGCCATTTTTAACAACAATTGTTTCAAAAAAGTGCCAAGTGTTATACATTGTCGAATTCAGAAGAAAATGCTCTACAAATTGGCGTTAAAATCAGATATAGCGTCCATAAGAAAAAATTGACCTGATGATGGTTTTAAAAAAACGAAACGTCGCACGGAAAATATAATTGGGGAATTTGATTCCTTGCAAAAAGTGGCAATGGAAATGTTTTTACAAAAATGAAATTTGACATTAAATGAAAAAGTTACGGACAAAAAACAAAAATCCACTTTTTTACTTTTTTCCCTATATCTCAAAAACTAAAAGAGCTAGATAAGTTCTGTTTGCGTCAAATTATTAAGCACCTGAATATACAACTTTGCCCCAATTTAACCGAAGTCGTAACTCTTACCGTTTACGAGATCCCCATAGTGGCCCGCGAAAAACGAGAACCCTGTATATATTATTCTGGTTTTTCAAGCGTTGTTGCTGTATTATTAGTGGATCCTCCTACACTTTAATTTTCCTTTACGCCTTCACCTTTTTCGTTTTTGCACGGTATAATATTACTGGAACGAAGAAAAAAGCAGTTATAAGATCAAAATACTTTATAAATAAACTTATTTAGATACGTCTTTGCTTTTAGTTTTCCACTTAATCCGTTTCAGATAGATGCTTGGGCTTCAGCAGTGCATTTCAAGATTTATTCGTTTCAAAGAAAGTGCAAATTTAAATTATAGAGCGTTGGATCTAGTTCGGTACAGATCTTTTTATTTTTACACCTGTGCAAATTAAACCGCCAGACGATATTGCTTTGCTATATTTATATATAATCGTTGAAACGTAAAAGAATTGTGAAATTAATTATAAATGATAGAGAATACGTTAAATGCATAGCTACTATACTTCTTGTTCCTTATTCGCCCAATTGGGCGTATATAAACAATATGGATATTAATATTATATTACCATGTTTGTCGTTTTATAAATAGTTTTTCAATGATAACATGTTTGGCTGTTTCTTATTTACAATTATTATTAAATAATAATTATAATATTTTAAAAACAGAAAACACTTTTCTGCCGCGTTTGCTAATTAATTTAAATTAATACAATTATTTTGCCACGTGTATCTTTTTGCAAGAGTTATATTTGCTTAAAATAAGTTATAGGCCCTCCGGGACCTGTCTCTAGGGGCACATCACACATAATTTTTAATTATCATTTATCAAAAGACCAATGTATATTTATTTGCCGACACAACCTTTGGATTATATAAAATTACTAAACGTGAAATACAATGAAAACTTTTAACTTGGTAAACATGTTTCCAAAATACCAAAGAAACATAAAATGTTTTGTTTTTACACCTGACGGGCTCTAAATTAAATGTGCAAATTTATTTGAATATAATCTCATTTTGTTTAACAAATTTGATAAATTCAATATGACGGTTCGCCAGTCTAAAATATGCTGTCTCTGAGATTTAAAACTTATCAGATCGTTGTTTATAATTCACCAGGGGCCCAAAGATAGCCAAGAAAAACAAACAAGAACACAAGCTTGTGTCGTGTTATAGAGCTATTCAAGCATTTAAGAACATATCAGAATTACCCGGAATTTATTTTAAATCGACGAAATAATTGAGGCAAAACTAATCTTTGGGATACCCTGTGTATTATATTGTGTAATAACGTTTTTTTGTCGTACGCCTAATATAAAGCAAAGCTGACGGCAAATCTAATTTTGCACAACGTAGTATTAAACCAAAACTTAGATGTATACGTATTAAATTAAATTGCTTTATATTAAACCAACAGAAGCAACCACCTACAACTATTGATTGTATTCACAGCATGTACTTACAAAATGTTTCTCGTTAATACAAAGGTTGGGTGGGCATGAAAATCTCAGATGTTTCGTCCTATGTAAGGATATTGTTCTCAGCTTGAGAAAGTCTCATACAAAGCTGCGCTAAATTATAGAGGTACATACTTTAAACTTTGCGGAGCATATTGTTATTTGAGAATCAAAATTGTGGAATAAACCGTAGAATGTATAATGCGCAAAATATGTTTTAGTTTCTAAAAAAAAACGTGTTACGCTCTTCATTTGTTTTTACTTAACTTGTTCATTTGCCTCTAATGGGCTTAAAGCAGTTTTAATATAAACTAGTTTAATTAAAAATCGCTTATCTACTTTCGCAGGATCTCTTGCCGAATGACAAGACCAGTTTTAAGACTCTCGTCTCTTTATGACTAGCAATCTTATTTATTATCTATTTGCACACATACGCAGCTCTAATGGCAACGATCATGTACAATTGTATATCAACGATGTGTATCTTAAACTGTTTGATTTATTTGAAGGAATTTTCATCGTTGAAATAACATCGCCCAATGGTTGTCAAATATCATCTACTCTCCAATAATGCAAACATTTTTGTGTTCAAAACTTTAAATTTATTTTCTAGATTTTTTTTTCGTAGATACTACTTTTTTGTGTAGTGTGTAGTTGGAATGATGCTCGTGAGCAATTTTTTAAATTTTATTTAGTTTTGTATGTAAGTTACTGTTAGACAGTGATTCTCAACCTGTGGGGCGCTTCCTTCAAGGACGCGAAATGAAAAGTGGAAACGGAAGCAAAAAAAAATATTGAACAACAGAAAAATAATAGCAAATTACATTCTTAAAATAAATTATTACTTTCTAGTTGTAAGTAAAATACATTGCATTGAATAAACTTGTAACGCTTATGCTATGGTTACAAATAAATATTGGAAAATTACCGGGCATTTTAATTAAAATTAATAAGTTCCAATGAATTACCTAAAAAATTAATGGCTCCCTTGTACCTGTTTTGCAAAGCAATGTTTTTCAAAAGATTGACACATTTGGTACTCTTTTTATACCTAGCTGAGATCTGTATTTTCTTTTTAAGGCAGCTATTAGGGGTGGGCGATATGTCGATAAATATCGACATAATTCTAATAAATCGATATCAAATGTAGATATATCGATATTTCGATATCAACATACCGATATTTCATATTTTTTTCCGATATTATTCGACAATATTCGATATTATTCGATATTTCTTGGTATCGACAACAAAAATGAGGGCGAGGAGTTTTTTTCTTAGATCACCAAATTTTTTTTTTTAGTTTATAAGTAACTCGTTTAGCTCTTCTATATAATTTCGATATTCGATATCGCCCACCCCTGGCAGCCACTGCAGAAAATCCGATTTGAGAAAGACACGATATTGGAAAAGGCAAAAGTGTGCAAAAAGCTCATGGCTTCAGTTGATAAAATTCATCATCAACACCGGCTCAAAATTCAAACAGGGAGTTGGAAGAAAGTTGTCTTCGGTTTCGCCACTTGATGTCAAATCTACAAGTGGTTTCTCTTCTTTAATTGATAGACCTTGAGGAGTAGTTTAAAATGGGCTTTCAACCCACCCGTATGTTGATATAATGTTTTCATTATCAGCTTTGTACCATACTTGCACTAGTTGGTTCTGAAAATTGCTGATGTCTACCCCTAGTTTACGTGTTAATGACCACCAAGAGCGAAGAAAATCACAAACGTGTGTTTCAAGTCTTGACCGACTTCAGTGAAGAAAATGAAATTAAAGCCACCGACTATAATAACTGATCTGGAACTGGCTACAATTAACGCTCCTAAAAATGAATTTCCGGAAGTTAGTTTAGTTGACGTAGTAATTATTTATAATGATTGTTTTATTTTGTATAAAGTTTGCATCCTACGTTCTTCTTATAACTAAATCAATAAACTCAGCTCAGATTTTTTCTTGCTTTAAATAATTTATTCGGGACGTTGGCTGTCGGGAAGTTGGTTTCGGAAAGTTTGACTGTCAGTTAGTTAGTCTGTCGGTAAGTTGGAGGTGGAAAGTTGACCGTCAAGAAGTAGGCTTTCGGGAGTATGACCCACACCCCAATTAATTATGTAAGCAGAGTAGTGTTCCTCTGTGAGAAGCAATGGCTAGAAAACAAAAATAAATAATATAATTAAGAAAGTTGACATTAGTTACAAGACTAACAAAAATAGCGCCAATAAAACTACCATACCCTAAAAGTGGTTTACTTATATCGAAAACAGTACCTTAACAACATAACATAAAAACGTGCTGCAGTGTTAGATAACCACATATCATTTTATAGACGGTGTCTCAAAGACAAGTGATTTTTAATTCAATTAATAAATAGAAAACCTAAATATTTCAAGGGTTCATTAAAAGATTTTTTTTTTCAGTTTAAACCGCAGTACTTCGCGAAGAATAACATCGGGAAACTAAAGGGTATTACATTACCCCTTTAACTTAAGGAAAGGAAATCAACATCCCAGATGATTTCGGTCGTATACCTTGGGATTCCTTACGAAATGCTATTATCTCCCCTCGCCCCACCGTAGCACCGATCTCATACAACTCAATTACCAAAGTTAATTACGACGTAATTTACCGAGTTAATTGCTACTATTTTAAGCTTAAATAATATACTGAGCTTTACGCAGAAGTGCGTAAATGAGGCACTTTACATAATAAATAAAAACGTGCTAGTAAATTAATCAAAAAAACAGCTGTTTTTTGTCCTCCTGTGAATTAAGTTAAATTAAACACATTTGTTAAGTGAATATTTGCTTTTTTTTGTACTAACTTTATCTGATGTAGTTGCAAATATTGATAAAACTTACTTTTACCATCATAACTGCAGAAAAAAACTACAAAATTAAAAACGAATACATTTTTAAAATACAAATAAGCTTTGACACCAAAGTCTTCTTCTTCTTCTCGTCTTCTTTTGCCTTTTCAGGCGTCGGAGGTTGGTCTCGCGTCCCGAGTCCATTTTCGCCATGTCCTTCTGTCTTTTGCAAGTGTTTTCATTTCTTCTGGTGTTTTTCCTCTTTCTGCTTCCCAATCCCTTATTTGATCCATTCATTTTCTTCTTGGTCTCCCCCTTTGTTTTTTGGCTGGTTTTCCTATTTCTATTATTTTTCTTGTAAATCTGTCTGGATTCATTCTCATTACATGCCCATACCAGTTTAGTTGTTTCTTTTTTATTTTTTCTATTAGTGGTTCTTATTCTGTCATTTCTCTAATGTTTTCGTTTCTTATTCTATCCCATTTTGGTTTTCCCGCTATTTTCCGGAGGTGTTTCATTTCCATGGCGTTTATTTTAGTTTTATCTTTTTTCTTTATTGTCCAGTTTTTCGCTGCATATGTTATTATCGGTATTGTTATCATATTGTGTATTTTCATTTTCACTTTTATGTCTATCTCTTTGTGTCCTAGTATTGATTTGTTTAGTGAATAATAAATTTTTGTTGATTTGTTTGCCCTGTTTGTTAGTTCGGCGTCTATTCTCCCGTCCTCTGTTAGTATACTTCCTAAGTATTCATATGTTGTAAATCTTTCTAGATCATTGTTTTTACATTTAATTTTGTTGATGTTTTGAAACCAAAGTCAAACTATAAATAAACAAAAATTTTGCTTAAAGTCTGAATATGGTTCTTGCTAGTTGTCTTTATAAGAGATCCGTTTTTTATTAATAAAGTTTTGATGATTTATATTTACTTTATTTGGTGTACTTTTTATCGTTTTTTTTTTAAATTTATTATTGTAACAGTGAAGTTAATATTCATGTCAACAAATCCTGTCATAGTAACCAAAGTTTGATATTTTCAACGGTTAAACCTTTTCCTAACAGATATTTAGTTGAATACCTAGGTAATAAAAACCGTCTCGAGTTTTTTAATTCACCACTTTAAAATAAGCTAACGCGTTACTTCCTTCTAATTCTTTGAAAGGCGGCGATAACATGTAATCAAAGTTCAGGAAGCTGCTGCGGTAAAGATTTTTATAAATGTGCGCAAAGTAATTTTCCTAAGAGTTTCACATCGACGGTTCAAGTCCTAGTTACAGGGAGACAGGCTGTCAAATGGGTTTTTACTTGTCAGGAACAGAATTCCGATGAAGTATAAACTTAGGGCAGCATTATCTCTTTTCTGCAAGAAGAACTTAGTGAATTTGGTTTTCACATTTACTACTATCACAAATTTCTTAGCGTCTAAATTGCTCCTTTGTGCTCCATTTCACGTAGGTACTCACAGTAACAATGAATATTATATAAATGGATTACATGTGCTAACAGAATCATTTACATTCATTATTTTGTGATACTTTTTTAATGTATGGTTCACGTATAAACGCGAAATAGCTTACGTATGTATGTGTGTGTGGAAGTAAAATGTATCTTGTAAATAAAAATGTATTGCAAAGAAATGAAATAATTAGTCGACGCACAATTTGAAATCGTATTGTTCAAAGCTCTTGGTGGTTGGCGCATTGCCTTTTTTGCTTTCTACATATCGTCGTCTGAGAGTTATTTTGTTCGATACGCCATTTTGCGGCAAATTGACTTATCAATATCAAGATTTTAAAGCAGGTACTAAAAACAAAAAAAATTCCGTTCGTTTTTGTTCGGAACGAAAACGAAATATATCGTTTTCGTTCTTTTCGTTCTAACCGAAAAAATTCTTTTTTCATTTTCGTGAACCGAAATAATAACGGTTAAAACCGGTTTTACAATATTTTTTTTGTCCTCAAAAAATCATTTTTTTTTTCTAGTCACCACAACCCTCTATAAATACGATAACAATATTTGCGTCTCAACTAAAATATAAACGATGACGATGGGGTTTGATGCTCACGGACAGCATATTTTAGACTGGCGAACCATCGCCATATTAAATGTACCAAATCGTTAAACACATTAACATTTAACCATTTTATTAAGTTTAACACCCGTAAGGTGCAAAAACACAACGTGATTAGGGTATATTAGACACACGATCTTTATCTAAAAATATGAAAATATAGCAAGTGCTGTTTTAAATTTGTTTTAGTACTAAAAATCTATGCATTTGAATTAAATAAGATCCTGCAGTAATTATTTAAAAAGACAAAAGAATGAATTCAAGTGGATAATTTACTAAATGTTATAAGTAAAGAAGATATTTAAAAAAAAACTTATATTAACTTGAAATATACTTTTACTTTATAGTTTGTACATACCATACAATATACATTTTCATAATACATTCAATCTTACTAGCAACACGTCTTCCAATAAATCTTCTTTTACATCAGGCCTTTTCGAAGTAAGAATTAATTTTACTTTTATTAACTCTAAACGCAAATAAAACTACACATTGATAATATATGTCCAATCAAGTGTATATTCTATATTAATGATCTAAAAAACCGTTAATTGTGTTACACGAAATTGCAAGTATAAACAATAAAGTTGTTAATACATATTCACGTAAATATATGGAGAAAAGTGAAGCTCACTTATTTCAAGTGAGATTTTTTACTGCCTCGTGGAGTCTCCCCAGGTAAATTCGCATTTGTGTAACAAATAAAATCGAAATAGCGACAAAACCGGTTAAAACCGGTTTTGGAAAATATTTATTTCGTTTTCGTTCTTGAACGAAAAATAATAATTTCGTTTTCGGTTTCGTTTTCGTTCTTAAAAAAAATTCGGTTAATTTCGTTTTACGTTTTCGTTTTCGTTCCCTTCTCAGTCCCTGTTTTAAAATGCTTCCTATCCTTCAACATAACCAAAATTAGAATTCGTTACCTAATAACGAACTGAGTGTTAAGTTTGTTCCATATCAAAAAATCTATTAACAAATTACTGTTTTATTTGTTCCATGTCCATATATTACATGTGTTACGTGTTATTTGTTCCTGATCTAAAATATAACTATAACTACACCCATAAATAAAAATATTATAGGATCAACTTTGAAACAGTATTGCGTTATTTGTTTTGGTTTACAAAATGAGTTTGCTTTACCTAAAGCGAAAATTAATTTTTTTCTATATAAACATAAATATTACTGCTACAATTTAAGCACCCATGTAGTTTTAATAACATTATTTATTGTGCATTATGGCACAAAGCCACAAACGGAAGAGCTGCTAACAATATTACTAGTGCCCTAATAAACATTTTAAAAACTTTTACATCAAAATACCCTCCTATCAGTCATATTATTTTCTGGTCAGCTTTAAGCTTCCTCAAAATAGAAACAGCGTAATGAGTACCGCTCTTTTCAATTTCATTTTAAACTAATGTGATACCATTCACATAATCAAGCAAAAATTTACGGAAAGAAATGAACTTGTACAAGAAGTGAATGCCATACACAGTAAAATAGAAAAGGAACTGCGTTTATAGTTTATAACCCAAATTCATTAATTCTTACTACTCCGAAAACCAAAGCGCTATTGCAAATTGTGTAAAACTCAAAAGAAACTGTTTCATTCAAAAAAAAGCTGCTTCGTCTCTTTGTTTTAATAAAGTATCTACCTTACATGCTAACTTAACGGATAATTTACTCTAAAGACAACTACTTTGTTAAGTTCAGAAAAAAATTGATAAAAGCCTTAGTTAAATAAGTTTGTGTAGAGAGTCTGCAAATTTACCTACAAAAAATCAGAAACGTTAAATCAACTGAACATACGTACTGCTGGCATAAACTTATTTTAACTGACAAATAAAAAAGGATATTTTGTCTATGTTAGAATGTATGCCAGATGTTGATAAACACTTTTATTATGCAATTCTAAACTATTTTTGTTTTAACTTTTTAGCAATTAATTGCTCATGTAATACATAACCATAATAATTTACTTGTTTGCAATACTATTTTATTTTTTGTACTATTTGTCACAGTTCTTTTTTAAGAAAGTTAAAGTTTTTATGTTGAAGTTTTTACTTTTTATTTAAAAAAAAATGGTTCATAATTGCAAAAAAAAGCAAAACTTTTATCATCACAATTTGGTTATTCTTATTAAAAATATTGTAATCTAAATAAACTCAACTTTTTATCCAAATACTATAAAAATACCATGCACATGGAACAAACTCATAACAAAAAGTAATAACATTAAATATGATCTCGGATAGAATAAACAGGACGCTAGCCATTGAGAAAACCTTTGGAATCACAATTCCAACACGGGACCAATGGGAGCGCCATGAAATAGAGCTTAATGGCCTGGTCTGGTATACGGACGGGTCAAAAACGCAAAATGGAACAGGCTGCGGAATATGGGGAGCAGCACAACTGAGACAAGGCAAATCTGTAAGCCTTGGACAGTGTGCAACCATATTTCAAGCTGAGGTGTATGCTGTGCACTTATGTGCAGAAACATTATTAGAAAGAGATTTTGATAACAAAAGAATCTTCATAATGTCCGACAGCCAAGCAGCGTTAAAAGCTCTTGGTTCGTCAGAAGTAAACTCAGGACTTGTTCTGAACTGCATACAAGCACTCAACATGCTAGGAAGCAGGAATAATGTTAAACTGGTATGGTGCCCAGGGCACACTAATATACCAGGGAACGAGAAGGCGGATCGCCTAGCCAAAATTGGCAGCGAGACACCTTTCTTCGGACCAGAACCCGCAGTTGGTACATCCTATGGAACAGCCAAGCGGTGTCTTAATGACATACTAACACAAGAGCACAATGCTCATTGGAAAAAAATTGCAGGACAAGCCCATTCCAAGGCTATCCTGTCAATGGTCTCCAAAGAGAAGACAGAAGAAATGCTCAGGATGAGCAGAGCAGACATCAGAGCAGCCACAGGGCTTGTCACAGGGCACTGTGGGTTAAACAAACACTTCTACATAATAGGGCTCTCTGAGACCGATATATGTAGAGGATGTGGTGAAGAAGAAGAAACTCCTCTGCACGTAATATGCCAGTGTGAAGGATTCACACCCTATCGGCGCAGACTTCTAGGGATGGAAAAAGCCAACCAAGAAGAGCTAAGAAAAACACCCTTAAAGAAAATCCTGGAGTTTTTCAAAAACACAGGACTTCTTTAAGTGGCTATCACCAGAGGGTACAATAGACCAACAGGTCGCAGTACAGGAACCCGAAAGGGGACCACCTCCGCGGAAATAATAATAATAACCAGCTTAGTAGGTTGTTTTTTCCCCCTTTTGAAATTGATAGTAAGTCAAAATTTCAATAAAATTTCATAATTTTGAATTTATTGAATGTATTAGTTTAAAGCTTGTTCAGAAAAATTAAACCTATAATTATTATTTTTTTAAACATAGTTATTAAAACAGAAATTTTAAAGTCGATTTTCTCAAAACGATCTACATGTGATATGGAGCAAAACAACTCTAGGGGAACCATATCACTAACGTACAACACCGATTTTTGGCATACTTGGTTCCAAAGCCATACCGGATTAACCATTTTCCCGGATCACTCGTTATGTCATGGCTGGGTTTACATTTAAGCAGTGTAAATAAGCGCGCCCTACACATAAAGCATAAAGCAATCTGTGGCGGCCAAGTAGACTAGTCAGGTGGCTGCCAAATAAAGAAGTCTCGTGAACGCGAAAACGCCAAATTCTTTCTTATAATCTGGTCTGGATTAAAGAAGATGCCGAACCATCAGTTTGCCGGAAAATCGGTGGTGTACATGTACCTACTTAGGTTTTTAATACCGCTGTACTGCTTCAACATTTAAACAAATCTGAGTTAACCTGTGAAATTTTTATTCGTCGTATTAGCACGAAAGCGTTAGCAACATAATATGCACTTTTTTATCCTTGTGAAATAAAATAAAACTCTGCAGCGAAATCATAACATATTTTTGTAGCTTAAAAACATATATTAGTCAGTAAAATGTTTATTAAAAAACATAGTTCTCCTAACTGTTAATTATTAATGGTGGTTTATTTTATTTAATATTAATGATTTCTATAATCCGACGAACACAGCATATACGCTGTCAACATTTCAGGGAGGTAGAGATAAGTTCGAATTTTGTTGTTGGTTTGCTAGCTCAAAATTTATAGCATCTGGCAAAGTTATCTCGGCGTCCTTATTACTGGTAGTGTATTTGTTATGGGGCTTCAAAAATGATTCACGTTCCCTTAGATTGCGTGTAGGTTTAGAAAAAATGTTCAAAGCGCTGTCGTCTTTTTCGATACAAATTGAAATATTTATCATCCAATATATTTGCGCAGCAATTTTATGCATCAAATAACATAAAAATGTATGAAATAACATTTCCATCTTTTATTTTTGTGTAATTTCGTAGTGTATTTCCAAAGGCCATTAATTAAATTTCATTATTATTCAGTTTGACTTCTAAGATTGTTATGAAAACCAAAATAACTCAAAAAATAATCATTTTAGACGTAAGTGATCAATGTTTTTTAAGATTATTAAATTACCGATAAGAGAATATTTAAATATATAACGGCTTTCATTTAAATTAGTTGACTTATTCGTTACTGAAGTTTAGCCAACTGGACTGAGCATAAAAAACACCCTGTGTTTTATTTTAAAGTATTGTCTAGTCAGCACCTACTATGACACTATTGTCAACTAAAGCATCAAAGGAATTCGTTCTGACATTGTTAAGTAAATAATAATATTTTTCTAGTTCTGTCCCTGTCAATATTAAAAAAAAATATTAACTCAAAAACGATGGATATTAGGTACATAAAACCTTTAACCAATATTTGCAAATATAAAACATTTTGTTTACTTGAAAATAATTAATTCTATGTAGTAAATGACCACAAACAACTTTTATTCAATTTTATTTTTGTAAAGTTATTACAAGTTGAGATATTGACGCGTTACGTTACTGTTTGTACACACTGTATAAGCGTTTAAGCAAAATAAAACTGTATTTGATTGTGAATACAATATTTTCATGGTTTAATAAGGCCTCGAGGCAACGCAAATTGTTTAATAACTAACATAGGATGCTTATTGAAACTCTTATATTTGTATCCTTGAGACTGCTAAGCGATTTTGTAAAAATTATATTTCTTAAAATTTTCGAAAAGTCGGAAACTGAAAATAATTATAAAACTCAGTTTTTAAAAACAACTTAAATGCAGAAAGAAGATGATATTTTGGTTTTTTAACAAAAATCTGTAAATAATTATAATACTCAAAACAAACTTTAAAAAAATTCTGTTTGACCTCTGCATAGCATCAGTATGCAATTTATTTATTTAAACAAAGACTTGTTTTATTATAAAAAGTAATAGAACGCGCTAAATTATCGTTCCTTTGAATGGCTAGCAATAAACTAGTAACGCTGTGTAAATATCCTGGGAAAGTTGAGACTCGATAAAGAGCCTTTTGAATATGTTCACAGAATGAACCCACTAACTAGCTTTGGCCATTTGTAACCACTAAATGCAAGAGAAGACGCTATCTAGATACTCCCCAGGCGCTCCTATCTTCCAATTGACTGATACCTCCTCGTAATGTGTAACTAACAGCATACTGTTAACCACTTTTCACTTCAAAGAGATAATAGCAGTTGTGGCTTTTGATTTGGGCTCCGCCTGCTCACGGATAAATTTTTTTACAAGTCACGTTCACGACCCTTTCCCTGTTATCCTAACACATATTATCGGTAATTTACTTTATTCGCGTTTACCAGTAAATTAAAGAAACTTTTAGAGAATGATAAAACAGTGTTTAAAGGAGGATTTGCATTTATTTTTTGTATTTAAGGCGCTACAGTTATTTTACTGTGTTTTTAACAATCTACCTTCATTTATTTTCGTCAAACGTTAACTAAAACAATGTGATGCACTTTTTTAACCCACCCAATTATAGATTTCTCTTGGTCCAATATGTGATAAGGACTATCTACATTATTATTAAAATAAAACAGTTATTAAACACATTCTGTCTTTCGCCATTTATTTTTAATTTTAGCTGAAATAAAATCACCGTACAATTATTTCAACGGAAGCAAAGTGGATCCCAGGAGCAATAATGTTGGCATCTTGTTTATGTAATGATACCATTCGGCTAACGAAAATTATTGGGGTAAAATTCAGTGCGCGCTTTGAGTGTAAACGAGTTCTGAATTATCGAAATTGAGCTGGACCAGTCGCCGTTAAAACATATAAAGGTAAAATGAAAACGGCAAGAGACGCATGTAAATTTCTGCTTCGGGATGTGTTTGGTTTACTCCAACGAAAGTGTTGATGCTGCTAGTAGTATGAAGCCCGTTTTGTTTTAATTAAAAAAGGGTAAACTAAGAGTTCATTGTTTTTTAACGGTACTGAACTTTAAAAATGTTGTTCGTAACGTGCTATTGTTACATTGGTATATGCGGCAAGGTGATTAAAAAAAAAAAATGCAGACTGATTGAAATTGGAGTTCCAGCGTAGGGACCTAGCTTAACGAAGAGCTAGACCTTAGATTAAACTTGGCAAAGCTGTTGAATTAATGCTTAATAGTAATATCCTGCCACCGCTTATACAGGGTGTGTAAAAATTGGCGGAAGCGCTACACGTGGCGATGTTCTTCATAAAATTCTAAGTCGAAAATCTTGATACAAAAATGTTGTACCATGCTTGCTATGGCCTCAGGAACCATTTAAAGAAAAAAAAAATTGGCAACACGGCATACATTGATTTGCTTTTGGGCATTTTTTTATCAGCAATTTTTACTTGGGCATTTACAATTTTTGTTCGAACTGAAAGCCTTCAGTTCGTAAACATAGCTGCAAACTTTTGGGTATCGTAAAACACAAACTAGAAATAATTACGAGAAAAACAGAGATGACAGCTACTGACAATGTTGCCATATGTATTATTTTCATTCAAATCAGTGATTTACATATTTTCAACACCAATTTTTGAAAGGAAGAACACAATATCTAGGAAAAAATACTATTCGAAATTTATTTTTATTCCAAATTGCAGCTTTTTCATTTGCAAGTATTAAATAATAAAGCTTATTAAAGGACTAAATGTTAATACTTTGAGGACCTCTTGCAGACACAGCAAGCATGGTACAACATTTTCGTATCAAGACTTTCGACTTAGAATTTTACGAAGAACATCGCCACGTGTAGCGCTTCCGCCAATTTTTACACACCCTGTATAAATACTAAAAAAACTTCGAAAAATCAATGTTTTAGGTTTAATTTTCATAGTTATGTAATACACAAAACTTCAGAAGTACTTCCTCATTCAGTCAGTATATACCAATTCAATTAGCACGGAATTAATCCTGTCAAATGCACAATATAAAGTTTATTCTTATATTTCGAACAGATTTTAGGAAAAATTTCTACTTACAACTTTGCTTGGATGTACATTTAAAATGGAGTTACGGGGACCTTCAGTTTTTAACAAAGTTGTTGGTCAACGTGTTAAGTTTAGTATTACGTTAGGAGCGGATATTGAATATATACTTCCGTTTCCGAGATGCGACCCAAAAACAAAGTTTTCAGGTTTTAAAGAAGTTTTATGTTTTGTCCACTAGATGTTTTTTCGACTGAGGATATTAAATATATTATTTTATCTAACAATAAGGGTAATAAATTACATTTAATCTATCTGGATTGTTTTACTGTAATTTATTAAGCAAAAATTGGTTTGAGCATTTCATAACTGATCTTTTTAAGAATATATAGCTGTAAAAAGTTTTTCCAAGGTTTATGGTAGTAATGGTAACCTATTTATAAGCTTTTCTAGCGGTAAGTCATGAAATATTTTTAAATCGGCAAATAAATAATAAAATTGTTTTTTTAAATGCAAAAATGAAGATAAAATTGTATTCTGAACGTCGTAATTTTGTAAGCGTTGGAAAATTCTCCCTTCTTATTTTTGCATATCTTAATCCCAGTGTTTTTGAAAGTTTTTTTTTTTTAAACACTTATTTTTTCAATGTCGGGGCGCCCCCGCCGGCATATTTTAACGCTTGCGTTCCAAGGTCGGCTGGCGTCATTATGACTGCAACTCATTTTCATTTTATAACTAAAAATCTGTAAGCTGTATGTATAAGGGACTGTTATCAGTAGATGTCGCTGGCAAAAAAAGATAATTCTTATTTAGTTATAATTTTTGAATATTAATGGGTAGAATTTTGGGAAAGTAATTGGACCGCAAAGGGTTAAAGCATTTATGAATGACTATTTTAACATATTGTTCTTGTTTCAGGTAAGAATAATTTGGTCGTATTCTAAGTCCAAACAATTTCTTTTAATGATGAACTTATAAATATAACCGTAAGTATTTTTCAAGTTTATTTGCTGATAATTTCAAGTGAATTTGTGGGCCACAAAAAAATTTTGAGGAATTTTTGAAGTTTTATTCAGCGTAGCTTAAGTTTATCCTGTAGTAATATTCCTACAAAAAAATACGCATATACTATTAAAACTGTCACTTCTCATACAACAAAACTTTGATAATCTTTATTCAGTCGATATATCCGTTCAAATGGTCAAGCCAAAACGGTTTTTATAATTTGTTTATTTTTTTTCAATCGAATCCTTTTAACTTTTGGTGTCAAAGTTTATATGTTTCTCCACTTTTTTCCATCACTGGATAATTCATCTAAGTACATATAATCAGCTGACTCCTGTTTCTCCAGTATATGCTTGACTTCCTTTTCAATTTTAGTTCTGGGTGTTTCTCTACTTCATTTTCCATCAATCTTTATTTTACTTTTCATTTTAGTGTTTGAACTTTCTGACCTGCGTAATATATGCTCCTTCCATCTTAGTCGGTACGACTCCATCTTTTTGTTTACAACTTTTACTTCTAAATTTGTTCTAATTTTATCATTGTTAATCTTTCAGTTAGTCTACATTCATTTATTATTTTTAAAAAATCTTTTCATATACGTCTGTATCCTTTGGTTTTACGTTCGTGTGAATGCAATAGCTTCTGAACCGTTAATAAGAATAATTAATACGTACAATGATTAAATACTCGCGTCTTTGTTTCTTATAAGATCTACTTATTATTTATCAAATATTTATTAACCAGTGGCAAAAGTAGCATGGTAACATTTTAATCAAGTCTTCTTTCAATTTGCCATTTTAAGCAATCATTGTTCCTAAATATTTTTATTTTTTAATAATAATGTGTAATTATTTCTTAACCGGCTATCTAACAATCGTTTCATAGTATTTTTTGTGTCACAATCTCTAAGAACCTTAAGAAACTTGTCATGTTAGAGTGCAACATGTGTACAGAATTTTTTAAATTTCTTTTCGCACATAAAAACCTGGTTTATTAAAATATATGTAAAAAAATTACCACTTGTCTGGTGTCCATTAAATTGCTATAATTTCAATACATTCCAGTGCAGTCAAGTTTGTTTACCTGGAACACGTTCTTTTACTTGAAGTTAATAGTGGTACATGTAGCACCTCCTCAATTTTTACAAGACATAATTAGCCACTGCAATTTTCTTTTTTTTTTAGCTGTTAAACAGTTAAATACATTTTAAAAGTCTCTGGTCAGGCTGATATAATATTGCGCAAAAATCATAAAAGCGCTACTAAGTGCCCATTACCTCGTCTAGAATTCTATTCCCACCAAGTGCACCTCTTATTAACGTACAGGTAACCACCAATTAAACGCCAGATAATTATAAATTTCAGTGCAGAAATATGTGGTAGGGCACCAACCACTTCTTAATACTTGTATCACAGCATGCTGTTATTATTTTAATTTAATGCTCGGAATAATTGCACCTTAACAAATATATGCTAATGAGAGTCGTACACCTGTACTTACTTATTTCTGTTACAGTAATGATTAGCTTGAATATTCTTAAGGCAGGTCACTTACAGTTTTAATGATTTTCAAAGTTGTTCAAAATTGCTGTGCATAACAATAAATTGACCGCATTTAATTTGTAGGTACAGTGTGTACAAAAAGTAACGTAACCCCAGTAGCACAAAATATTGGGCCAACATTGGCTAAAAATTGACATACAATACTGGGAAAATATAGATATGTCAACATTTTTAAATATTGGTGAAATATTTTAAATTAATATTAATCCTATAACATTTTTTTATAAAGGATCTATATTATTAAATAATATTAGATTAATATACCGTATCGATATTGGTGAAATGTATACTATACACAATTAAAAATATATTCAACTAATATTATTCACCCTGATCGGTACAATGTTATATATGCTTAATCTCCTTCATATGTTTTTATCGTTTAGAAATGTTAATATCCAATAATAGTCCAGTAGGGCTGTATTCAAACTAAAAATATAAAAAAATCAGAGAAAACCAAGCTTAATTTTCTTACAAGTCTGTAATACTTCAACACTAATCTGAAAGTTTTCCAACAACAACTAGGAGCACTATTGATATCCGACTAAACCACAAATCGATGTCCGACTCTGGACTTCCATCGAAATTTGGTATAAAAGCCGCCACTTTTTTTGATTTCATTCTAGCATTCTCACTATCATAGCTTTTACTGCATTGGCTATTATATCATCAACCGACATGATAATGCTTTCGTGTTCATTCATTTTTTAAATTGAAAACACGAGGTAAAACTTAACCTCATCAATGTGTTTTACGTTTACCGTGCGAATGTTTAAATACTATAAAATAACCTGTTAATCCAACACTATAAACTAATCACTTCATCAGTTCCTGATCCCTCTTCTGAACACTGTGGTGATGGCTCACATAAATCCACATAAATTATTCTAAACTTTCTAAGCGGGCAAACATAAAACACAATCTCATTCTGCCAATTACAATACAATTCCGCCAACGGTTACCTAACATACTCTATACACTAACTCCATCTACATCCTGGAGCGCCAAATTCAAATTTTAAACTTATAATCTACTACAAAACAATATAAACATTTTGGACCAATAACATATTAACATTGAGTTTACTGATATTGGTTGTTCATTAAAAAACTTAAAACGACCTATACTGGCTAAATGTTGCCAGACAATTTAGTTTATGTCTGGCCAATAAAAATAAATTGGAAATAATTATCAAACAAGATAAACATATTGGACCAATACCATATTAACATTGAGTTTTCCGATATTGGCTGTTCCTTAAAAAACTTAAAAAGGCCTATATTGGCTAAATGTTGCCAGACAATATAGGGTAAATATATTTTGTTTATGTCTAGCCAATAAAAATAAACTGGAAATAATCATCATACAATATAAACATATTGGACAATTGAGTTGTCTGATATTGGTGATTCATTAAAAAACTAGAAAAAGCCTATATTGGCTAAATGTGGCCAATATTGGGCCCGCGTAACAATATTTGGCCAATATTGGGCTAATATTTTTGTGCTACTTGGGAACTGGTCAATATCTCGTCTTGTGATAACTTAGCAAAAAATATTTTCTGATCATCCATTTTTTAAATTCTTTTCTTTGTGTGGAATTATAAAAACATTAAACTTTTAATTGTAGCAGAACCCAACAGCTTTTATTTATTATAATTATTAATTATGATTTACAGCAATTTTCTTAAAATTTATTACTAATAGTTAATTTTGAACATATTTTTACAACGTATATTCAATTTCATCACTGATATTGTTATAAGCTTAGCGTATTGAAGTAATGAAGCAGTAACAGTGTATATAGTGTTCTAAATCTTTGTTATATGAAGGCACTTTGAACCCTTTGCTTATTTAATTAGTTGCTTAACCGCAAGCAAAATTGTGAGACTGTATAAATTCAAGTTGGTAATAATACGTATAGCTTCCCTTGTTTCAACTATATTCACACATCTTTATTGTCTGGTATACCAATTTCCAACCGTTTGTGCTATTATTTAGTAGAACATAACGTTGGAAAATGTAATGGAAATTAGTACTCCATTTATCTTACAGAATATGTAGTTGTTCGTTTATTAGATACGTTCTTGTACGGTTCCATTAACTTGATGTTAGTCGAAGCATAGACGTTAAATGCTTTATGAAAATTTCTCTAAAGTTTTGTAAAAAATACACCGAAATGCTGTAAAAAATAACCAAAATATTTTATAAAAACAACACCTTTAAATTTTACACAGGTCCCAGATAATAGGGGTGGGCGATATATCGATATATCGATAAATATCGATATAATTTTGATATCGATATATCGATATAATTTTGATATCGATATATCGATATTCCGACATTCTGATATATATCAATATTTTAAGGGCGAGAAGCTTTTTTTTTTTTTTTTAGGTCACCAGTCTCTTTTTTCACTTTTTTAACGACTTTTTTAGCTTCGCGCCGCTTTTATATCGAAATTTCGATATGTTGATATATCGATATTCCGATTATATCGATATATCGATATGTCGATATGTCGATATATCGATATAATTTCGATATCGATATTCAATATCGAAATTTGGATATCGCCCACCCCTACCAGATAACATTTCCAGTTGGGAATCTAGCTCATTATAAGAGATGCAGGTTTGCTTCAATGAGATGAATTATTTTTTAACCCTTAACCGCCCAGTAGTGTCCAATGGACACATTTTCAAATTTATTTGCGTAGTGTTTATTTTATTGCGAAATCACTTCGACTAATTTATCCCCTACGTTTTATCTCTCAAATTCTCTTACCAAAGTTTTCTAAAGTAAAGTAAGTTTTTCCGAAAATAACAATTTTGATAAAAATAACGTAACTGCCCAGTAGTGTCCAATGGACACGCATATGAAAATCTTCAATATTGTATTATAATAAAGTAGAAAAACGTTTATTTATTGTTATTTTATTACACGTAATAAACATTATTATTTATTAAAACAATTGACACCAATAATGCTTTTTTTGGAATGTTCCGAACAGACATTTTGATTACATTCATTGCAACCTGTTTTTAGATAATTTCGACGGGCAAATATGGCACCGCTTTTTTTTTACAACACAGTCAACTTTTTTTTTGGACTGAAACTTGTTGACTCGGCCCTGCAACATTCTTCACAGCTTCAATGTGGTATTTAGTTAACCCTTTTTGTCTTTGTCTCTGTATATGAGGCGTTACCAATTGGGTTGCATTATCTCATAAAAATAGTTTTTTTTTAGAATTTGTTTTTCGCTGATTCCAAGTGGGATGTAAATTTTTCCATAAAATTAATGATGCAACGCCAATGCTAGGTTTTTTGTAACCAAAATCAATCAATTTTGAGTACCTGTTTTACTTTTTTTTTAAATATTGTCAGATACAGATGTTTAGCAAAATATTTATATTTAATGGTTTGAAAACGCCAGTGTTAAATAGTTCGAAAATTTCCTTAACAATGCTTTCATATTGCGCTTAACCAAAGCCTGAAAATCAGTGATTCCCAAAGTGGTCTATACCGACCCCAGTGGTCGACGACGACCTGTAAGGGGTCCATGTCAGCGGAAAAAAAATAGGGGGTCCATGAAATGAAAATGGGGGTCAACGATTGTGGATTTCATATAAGCAGGTCTTGAATTTAATTTTGCCATTCCATGAATGGAATAATCCACATACACAGATAGTACCTATTTACTTACATAATACTACCTTATAATATAAAGACATATAACTATCTACACAAATTATAAAAGTACCTATGAAGTAAAAAATTTTAAAACATAAATGTTCATGAAACGTGATGAAGAATTATATTAAAATATAAGTTATTAGGTATATTTTCTAATATATGAAACTGTTTAAGAATTATTATAAACTAGCAGTTGCTTGCAGCTCCGCCCGCGTACGTTTTTATTTTCGCTGCGTGTAAGTTTTTATTTTGTAAAAAAAAAGTTGATGAATTTGCAAAAAAATCAATATCAGGTAAGCAGGGGGTCTACCCAAAACCGAAAAACATGGCAAGTGGTCTACGAGACAAAAAAGTTTGGGGACCTCTGCTGTAAATCAATCCTCAAAAATCTCTATTTGCTTTTTTCTTGTTTTAGTCTACAATACTTCCTTATACTTAGCATAGCGAGCGATAGAACTGTGTTCGTGTAAGTTTCCATATATTTAAAAACTTTTGTCGTACTTTTTTCACTTTTATCTAGAAATTGTATCACATTCAACTATGTATCAACAAGGTTGTAAGTATTTATTGCAAAAATATGTTCGTGCCGCAAATCTGGATAGCGACTAGCGTGCCCCATGGAAATTCATGTTGACTTTGAATTAAAACTTGTACAAATTATAACGAGCAAAATAAATAAATCAAAAATTATGTACATTAATTAAGTTGAAATTTATCATGTTATAAAAACGAACAGAAACCATAAAGCGACATTCCGCGTTGTTTATAACATAATTATATACGGGAAATATTGCGATAAGTAGTTCTTGAATTAATGGTTTTGAATGAATGAGGTTTTTCCTTTTACTAGAAATTTATGTATTTCTTCATGTAATTGTAGTTTTTAAAGCTTGAAGCAAAAGTCATTGTGTACTATTATATCAAAACTCAGCCTTAATAGTTTACTAAAAATTAGAGAAAAATAACTAAAAATACTTGTTTAAATCTAGAAAACCATAATCGAAAGTGTCAGTACATACGAAGCAGAATCATTGGAAATACTTAATTTGAAAAAGTAAAGATCAGGGCGATGCTAATCGATGCTGTGGCTATACAAGAACAGACAAGAAGAGAAACAAAGATATACGACATTATAGAGTCAATAGAACTCAAAAACTAAGATGATATGGGCAGGGGCACATACAAAATATGAATAAAGACAGATGGCACAAAAAATATGGAAGTGGGTGCTGCCATATGCAAGAAGAAAAGGCCGACCAAGAAGAAATTGGGGTCACGAAGTAAAGAAAGCCGTGGATGGAAAAGTTTCAAGTCAAGGTTATTAAAAAGGCTGTCAAAAGTGAAAACTAAAAAGCAAGATACAATCGTAATCTAATTCGCATATAGATTCCTATCAAAGGTCTCTAAAGGAAAGACGGAAGAAATGCTCAGGATGAGCAGAATAGACATCAGAGCAGCCACAGGACTCATCATAGGACACGGTGGGCTAAACAAACACCTAGGGCTCTCAGAGGCCGATATATGCAGAGGATGTGGTAAAGAAGAAGAAACTCCTGTCTACGTACTATGCTAGTGTAAAGGATCCTATCGGCGTAGACTTCTGGTGATGGAAAAAACCAACCAAGAAGAACCTAGAACACCACCCTTGAAAAAATCCTGGAGTTTTTCAAAAACACAGGACTTCTTTAAGGGGCTATCACCAGAGGGTACCATAGACACAGTACAGGAACCTGAAAAGGAACCACCGCCCCGGAAATTAGAAAAAAAAAACAATAGATTCGAATGACGATTTTTATATTTTAGGCTAGGGTAATGTTTGAGTAATACAATGTCGCATTTTACACATATTGTGTGTAAGATTTCAGTTGCCGTTAAAGCAATAGTAATCTGACCTAATTGTTTGTACGCACGGTTAAACATATTATAATCAAACGGTGCGTTCTTTTAAAATCGAACCCTTTTCAGATTTTTTAGCAAATTTTTTATTACTTCACCGGATTTATCACATTAGTATAATGTGGCGAAAAGTCAGTTGGTGTCCATCGACAATTATTTTGCAATTTTCTCCAAGTTTCAGCAGATTTAAATAGAGAACGATTATTCTATTATGGTGATAAGAGGTTTGCTGTATTTATTTTTAATACTTTCGTAGCCATCGGCCAACATTTTTTATGATTTATGGATAAAATGCGTAAACAATATTCTATTAGTTTACCATAATTGCTATGATGTTGAAAAGTCTTATGTTAAATGACTTTTTCGTTTTTGTTAGTATTCGTCTTTGTTAATCTGTTTAATTTTAGTATTAGCCAGCATGGTTACTTAATAATATTATTATTAATTCTTGAGAGATGAGGGGATTTTTTGACATGTAAATAATGATACTGGCACAACAAACAAGCAGGATAATATTTAAAAATACAAAACAGACCAACAAATGTCACAAAAGTGATTCTTATATCCTTAAAAATCAAGTGTAGGTATAATAAACACTTGAAATTGTGTTTACATTTTTTAACCACAATTCTTATGAAATTTCCGCTAATAACTTTTATAGTATTAAAAGCAAACATTTGATTGCTATAAAAAAAAAATTATGTTTTCTAATCTGTAAAACACGAGTGGTTTTTTGTTTAAATTTGACGATGATGTCGTCAGCCGACGAAAAGTTACGTCAATATTTGGGCAGATAGTAACTTAAAAACTTCAATCAGGTCTAATTATAAACGAACTATAATTGATCAATTCCGAAACATGTGCCTGTGTATTTTTGTGCTCTAAAATTATGCATTTAGCTCTTACTATATTGGAATTTATTCTTTAGTTGGCGCCATAATAACAAAAAAGTGAAAACCTTAATATCGTTAACATTAATAAATTAAGTTATTTTATCTCAATTAACTCCATAGCAAGAACAATGTTTCACATTATACGAAAGTTTAGTTTTTTTTAAGGTTAACTAATAATATCTCTATACTACGTATGGCGAAAGTAAGAACTAAATTAAAACGGTCTATTCTTAGTTCTTACAGGACATTAAATTTTAGTTTAAAATGTTTCGTTTTAGACAAATGAAACTTTTATTGAAATATTACAATCGATGACGGAATAATACTTACATCTTAACGCCTTCTTTTAAAATTAATCTGAAAAGTTAAACGTGCATAATTTCTAGAAAAAAATAATTTCATTAATAATTTGAATTTATTAATTTGTACCAGAACACCATTCTAAAATCAAAAGTTAATACGTCTCTCACTTGGACCTGATCTCCAATCTACGCACTAAATGTGTTGTAAGTATATTGATTTCTGACTCAAGTTGTATTCAAGACAAAAATTATATTACAACAACAATGAAAACAAAAAATTATATTTCATTTCTCTTGTCTTATACTTTATGGGTCTTTAAAACCCATAATTAATTACCTTGACTCTCTTCTGTCTAACAAATTTTATAAATTCAATTCAACTTATCGCAAATTGAATAAATCAGGTTCAGTTATTAAACAGGTATTGCTTAAAAAACATATTTATTGTTCGTGTTTGCGTAGAATGCCATTTAAAAACGAAAGAATCAGACCTAAAACTATTTCCAATTTGACTAATAAAAAGAACGACAATTTTGTTTAGTATAACTTTCGCTAAATTTGCGCTTTTTACTTTATTTCGTGTGTGCCGTATCGAAATTACAAAATTATGAGCGTTGTTTGAACGTTTGTGCCTGAGTCATCCCGTTACAATTCTCTTCATGATTTTTTCTCCGTTTCCCATTCTACAGTTCTCATTATTAACAAGGTCCTGTGCGTATATAAATTTGTCCCTCCTGCCTCAAATAAGAGACGTAGAACTGATGATCACGTACGGTGGCTGAATTTAGTAGATAAGTTGTCGCAACCTCATGGGGAATTTGTCCTGTGACACTTGCTTTTATTTATGTCCTTTTTACTGTTAAGTATGGTAGATATAAAAGAACAGCGTAAAAAATGACGAGCTATATAAAATATATCATCGTTAAAAACAACATTTTAGTGGCTAATTTTTGGAAGTATCGTAATATCTTTTATATGCCCGAAGCCACTAAATATAGTTTATTGGATATCCGCTTTTGTTACGGCGGACCACTTTCTAGGATTCTGTGTTATCCATAGTTGAGAGATCCCCATAGACTTTAGCACAAAAGCGACGACAAAATGGCTACTGATAACGATGTATATTATGGCTTCTAGTTTCCCGTAAATACAATAAAACGTTCAAATAGATATTGCGACGTTGTTAAACATTACTGAGACGGCTTATGGTCCCCGCAGGATAAGTGTCCTTGTTTCCTTAATTATGTAGCATATGAGCTATACTTTATTTCCAAAATATTTTTTTTTTAATTTTGTAATTTCTAATTTTTTTTATAATTAAAAATTTGTTGCTAAGTCTGTGAAAGTTATCGATATTTTTTAAATTAGTAATGACTTCTGATTATTTCCCTTTTTTGATAACCTTATTGCAAAATGTGTGATATTAGACTCTTTTGTGTATAAACAAACATAAATCTTTACATTCAATACCTTTTAATTCGCTTTTTTGAAAACGCCAAATATGAACAGGTTGCTTACCGTTATAAAATAAACCTCAAAAAATACCAACAAAATAATGTATTCTGGGTGACAAAAATCTACGTGTTGTATGGGTAACTTTGTTATTATAAGAGTTACATAGTTGGTTAAATTAGCAAAGTTGGGGAGAATTTTAAGAAAAATTTAAGGCCGGTTTGGCATTTGACCTACACCTTGAACGTTTTCAAATATTTTACAAAAAACTAAAATCAGACGATTTTTTTAATGGTAAATAATTCCATAGCCACCTATGTTAACACCAAAATGTGAAATGAATCCTGTAAATATTTTTGCGTAGAATTAGAAAAAAATATCTAAAAAGTCATAGCCCACTCAATTTTTGAGATACAAACCAAATTTGCCTTTTTTAAATGGCAACAATAGTTGGCAATGGGCTCATTAAAAAAAAAAAATTTTTCTCGTTTCACTGATGTTTAGCTTGTTAGCTTTATCTTTAACACTAGAACGGCCGAACTTCGCTACCTACCATTTCAGCCGCAGTCAATTTGACGGAACGTCTAAAATATCTATATATTAACGCTGCAAACAAAGTAAATTTATTTAATCATTTCTCCTTAGTACAAAACATTAATAAATAAACATTACTCATTAACTAAACAAATAAAAACCAACATAAAAATTTTTATTTTCCACACACAAATTTTTTACTTTTGTAACAAATGTCTGTCCTTTTTTTTTGCAATTTACTTTTATTTGGCACTTTCGTAGTTTTCTTAAATCGGTTTCAGGTATTTCTAAGTTCTCAAGATTTTTTCTTCCTCATCAACGTTATTAGATATATTATAAGTAGGTAGTTACTTTTTTCTTGTACGTGTTCATTTCTTAGCTCTTCTTCTTTCTGCTCAACGAGAAATATAATGTTTTCTGGTTATGTTTGTCCCAGTTATCTGTTTATATAAAACCCAAGCGTTAATTCCTGCTGTATCTAGTACACTATAAAATGTTTGTAAAATTTCCTTGAATTTATTCCTGCTCATTGTATTCTTAAAGATCTTCCCCAATTTTTGAACCAGAGCTACTCTACGGAATGTTTACTGGACGTGTAGACACCTCGAGCATAAAAAAGTGCAATAAATGCCTTCAGTTCGTTTAGTGATATTGCCCAATCATGTTTTAGTAAACGATGTGCTTCAGCTAATGTACACTTTCTAATAAGTTTCAGCATACGTATACTTATCAGTAATTTTCATGCACTTGAAACGCTATCCGAAATATTTCCTTTTGCAAATAAACTTGGTTCTTCAACCTCTCTAACAATATAACTGTTTCTACCTGTAGTATTGTTCAACAATTTTCCACTGCAGACCATTTCGACTTATTTCTTCTGCTCCTATTTTTTTCACGTCTAAATTATTATGAATTTTACGCTTTTTTATGGGTACAGGCAAATCCGTACTTTGTAAAGAAACAGACTCTACAAAAATGTAAAATGTAAAAATTTGCGCAATTTATAAATGTTAAAAGTAAAGGGCTATCCGTATTATTACCTTCAGCATCATTACAAACACTATTATTAGATTCACTGTCACTAACTAAATTTTATATTATTTTTCGAATTTACTCCGTCACTTTCTGAAAACTGAGAATCATTTACATCAGAAAGATCTTCGGGAATGTCTTGAAGACATTCGTCTAGTTCTTTTGAAGAAAAAGGGGGTCGTCGTTCGTAATTAGACATAATTTATGAATAAGAAGACTTACAGTGTATTGTGATAACGTGTAGACTACAATTCACTGGGTATTTTATTAAGAAATATACGCAAATATAATGTAATATCATACGCCGTCAAATTGACGCGCGGTCGGAGCAGCACAAAGTTGTTGTAACTTCTAAAATAAACAATAAATTGTTTTCATATTTTAACTGAATATACTTTGGATATAATTAGGAAAAGTCCTAATATAGGAAGTTGCTAACATAAAAAATCTTTGAGCTGTAAATGAAACAAATTTTAAAAACCGTCAAATTGACCGCTTGGCCGTTCTAGTGTTAAAGTAAGTTAGTTTAAAAAATTGTACCTATACATATATACACTGCTATTTAAAAGCAAACATTCAAATGTCAATTTCACATGTTTGGTTAAAAAAAAGTTAAAGTATGTAAAAATGTAGCTCACAATTTCATCTAACATTTTTATATACACTTTGGTGTACTTCTCTATAGGACTTTTATCAGATATTTGGCCAACCAGTGGCGTAGCGAGGGTAAATGGCACCCGGAGCATATTATTTTTTTGCGCCCCTACTCGCCCGTATTTTTATTGTAGTTTGTGAGTTTCAAGTAGGGGAGACCGGGAATGAAAGTAACACGGGTAGGTTGTAAGTGCCTAAAGTTTTTTTAATTTTTGTTAAGTCGCCCTAGGCGCTTGTGCAATGTTCATTTACATCCACCTCCCTACCTACATTGCTAGTTTTCATCTGTCATGAGGTTAAGATTTTGCCAGCCAGTCACTATTTTCCGCCTAAAAGTTAATGCGTTGTATTACTGGCCGAGTGACTTTTAGGCGATCTTTAAAAGAGGAACAAAAAAGTACCTAGCTTATTATGTTCTACATTTTGTTAGCTATTAGTGGATGCAATACAATTTTACGTTGGAATCGTGCTTAATTGTGGATTCCCTCCAATTTTCTTTGTGCACACTTGGGGCTCGGGGTCAAAAGTAACCGTCTTACAACCAATCCCAATCAATCAATGTTTTCCCTTGCAAATGTTCACTCTTAGCACATAATTGGTGGTTTTCTTCGTAAATGAGAACATACAAATCTTGTCGGATTAATTTTCCAATTTGTTGGATCTTTTTAATTCACATTTTTGAATTTTTTTCATTTTGCTAATGTGTATTTTGGAATCAAATATTACTTTTGTTGATGAAAACTAATATATTTACCCACTACTTATGAGCTGTGTAAATTATTTTGCCGTTACAACTTACCCCGATCATTGTTACTTTCAGTCCCAACGTTGAGGTTGGAAGGTAGGAATAAAATATTCTCACATATGCTTTACGAAACAGATGAAATAAATATCTTGGAAGGAAGACAAATGTCCAATCTATCATGAAATCAATTTGGATGTAAAAAAACTTGTTATACTCGATGAGAAATTAAATAAAAACAAGAAATATTACTTTCATCCCTGGTCTTCCTTAAAATAATGTTGTTATTTATTCAAATACACTGTAATGAAAATAAGAACAAGTTTTAAAATTATAATGGCTTTAGTTTTCTGGCTTTAAATAAGTTAAATAAATGCAAAAATATTTTTTCTTCGCGGCGCCCCCAAAGACTGGCGCTCGGACATCGATACTCCCCTTGGCCCCCCGTCGCTAAGCCACTGTGGCCAACACTATATTATTAGCGTCTGATTTCCACAAAATATACACTTCGCATATACGTGACGTGTTCTAAAATGTGTATGTCCTTTACAAAAGAGGATGAAACTTTGGCTATAAATGAAACTTTCAACACGGTTCCAACCCAGTAAACAACTCTACAAAATAGGCATTGACCACGGAAGCTTCCAAAACAAATTAATTGCACAGTAAAATTAACAGAAAATATTTAACACTTAAGACTTAAATTCATAATTTTGTTGAATTCCTGCAAATACTGAAATTTTATCTGAAAAATATCTGATAATAATACACGTTATTTTACGAAAGTCTCATTTTTTCTCATAAAATACAAACATTTATATGGCTTTTTAACATCAAAATAACATAGCAGATCCAATAAATTATAATTAAATCATTTCCTAACAAATTACGCCATGTAAATATACTTTTGCTGGATAAATTTTTTTTCAATCGTTCTTTACCAATCTTAAAGAATGTGCTTCAAAATCCGTAAAAATTCACTACTAAATGCTAATAATATAGAGCTGATTGAAATTGAAAGACTATTATTGAAATTTTTAAGCTTAGTTGATCAATAAGCTTTTTATGAAAGCTTTTTATATTAATACCAAATCAAATTCGCTTCTTTTTAACAAGTTAAGTAAATTTATCGTACTAACTTCAACGTACCTAAATCTTATTCGATAGACTTCGCTTTTACAGGACGACGACATGGGTCGTGGAAACTTGAGAAGATGCAGATGGCTATCCCCAAGTTTGCTCTAAGCCTTCGACATGACAGATAAAGCTTAGATGTATTGACTAATCAGTCACTTTGCCCTTTACCCTCATCGGAACAAGATAGCTGTTAAGTCGTGTACACAATGCACATCCACGAGAAACTTTCTCCTAATTAGGCTTTCGTGATACTAGAAAATAACGTACTCCTACAATTTATAAGTTTAGCGTAAAGGAATATGTTCTTATTAACTTTCAATGAATTTAGTTTTTCCCGAAATAAACAATTAAATTACTACCGTATTCTTGAGTGTACGCTAGCAACCTTGCAAAGCATATGCCTCGTGAAGTTTTCTTGGTTCGATAGAAGAGTTGTTTACCCGTGAATATTGCTTTCTTGCTTGTATAACGTTCATATGAAGCCAAATGTAGCAATAGTTACATTCAATTGACGATGATAGAATATCTTTTCAACATTTTTCAGTAGACCAAACATTCAAAAACTGTTATTCTTAACCGATATTTTCCTATAATATAGTTCGTCGGTGTTTTCTAGTTGCTCGACATAATTTCGCTCGACATAGATAATTCCTTATCAAACTTAATTAGGCATAGCGGAGGAAGTGTTTAGAAGGTATTATACTGCAAGAAGGCACGGTACACTCCCATTAATGTAATCCTTCCAATGGAGGTCACGAAAATTTACCTTAAGTGAAAGTAGACGTCACCTGCTAATTATTTTCCGCTTAGCGTAAGGGCACGGCTTCGTGTAAAAGTTGTTTCTTTTAAATTAAATTATAAAGAGCGACTAAGCGAATATTGAATTATGAGTAGAATCTTTTTACCAAAATTTTTGCATTTTCACCCATATTTAATAAAATTATATCAACAAAATATGTAAAAGCAATATATGGTTAACCCTCATAATACCGTTTTTTAATGATCGGTAATACCACTGGGGTCATTGACCTCAAAGCTCTACTGTATAAAATCATGATTATTAAGTAAAAACTTGATTTCAAGCTTGGTATACATTGTTTAAAAACTTATGATAGTATCAAGTACTCAAAAACCGCTGGTTGTTTTCCTAGTTGCATAAGAAACGGCCGCCATTTGGTAGCTCTTTTTTGCTTGTCAATCTTTACTTAGGTGACACCACATAATGTAGGCGTTGAGGGCACTTATATCTAAAATATTATTTAAAAAACTGTAACAGGCCATCTTCGTGTTTGTCTCTACAGTATACAGTGTGTCCAAAAGGTATGAATTATGCTATACAGGGTGGTGCTTTTTTCGATGCTCACCATTGCTATCTTGGAAACGGTAAGAGATGCAAGGTTAAATTAGAGAAAAGTTGCAAATTTTTATGGCGATTAAGAATCTGAAAAGAAATCCTGGATATTTTGATTCGTTTTTGATTAATTACAAAAAAACTGAAAAATGTGATTTTAGAAAAATATTATTATCTTCCCTGCCATTGACGCTATTTCATTTAAACTTGGTAACTTTATGTTTTTGACCGTCCTGGGTTTGATGACGTCAACAGAAATTTTCTAAACCTTCTAGATTTCAAGTTGCGATAGTCAACTTTTTTATTTCTTATGGCCGCCATATTGGATTTTTACACCATCAGACAGACAAAAAAATTAGATTTTCAGATTGGTAACCAACATACCTTTTTTCTTTTAAAAAACTTGTTGAAATTTGAAAATTTGTGTAAATAATTCATAAAATCGAGAATGTTCTAAAAAACAATTGAAATTATAATATAAATCAAAGTGACACAACATTTTATAGGTCTAATGATAACGAAATTAAGATTGTTGGAAACATATTTAGAAGATATGTTAGGCGAATTGCCATTATTAACAATTCAAAATCATCAGTAGTTTCAACATGAAGGAGCTGGTTCTCACAACGCCCGCATTGTAAAATTATATTAATTTAGATGTACGGTTTCAAAATGCATGACTTGGTACGTTTGGTCCTGTTCATTGGCCTCCGCGATCGCCATGTTTAATGCCTATGGATTACTTTTACATTGATGTTGTTTATGCAACCCCAACGGAAAATATTGAACTTCTTCGCCATAAAATCAAAAATTCTTTCGACTCTATTTCGAGACAAACTATCCTAAAGGCAGTGGACGAAATGAATCTGAGGACTAACCAATACATCATACATAACGGCGCGCACTTTAAACAATTTAAATAATTATTTATCTGGTGTTTTAAATTTATTGTCCTTTCGTTATTTTATTAGACCTATAAAATATTGTGTCACTTTGATTTATATTATAATTTCAATTGTTTTTCAGAACATTCTCGATTTTATGAATTATTTACACAAATTTTCAAATTTCAACAAGTTTTTTGAAAGAAAAAAGGTATGTTGGTTACCAATCTAAAAAGTAAATTTTTTTGTCTGTCTGATGGTGTAAAAATCCAATATGGCGGCCATAAGAAATAAAAAAGTTGACTATCGCAACTTGAAATCTAGAAGGCTTAGAAAATTTCTGTTGACGTCATCAAACCCAGGACGGTCAAAAACATAAAGTAACCAAGTTTAAATGAAATAGCGTCAATGGTAGGGAAGATAATAATATTTTTCTAAAATCACATTTTTCAGTTTTTTTGTAATAAATCAAAAACGAATCAAAATATCCAGGATTTCTTTTCAGATTCTTAATCGTCATAAAAATGTGCAACTTTTCTCTAATTTAACCGACCTTGTATCTCTTACCGTTTCCAAGATAGCAATGGTGAGCATCGAAAAAAGCACCACCCTGTAGGTATATCTCGGTAAATATCCACTTTAGGGAAAAATGTTTTGAAGAAAAGTTTTCTGGTACTTAGTTTTCCACCATAAGACGAAATTGAAATATTTTTTTTTTCGATTAACAGAAGCGCAATGAAAAACAATTGAGTTTTTTTAAATGGCAAGGTAACCCTATATTATACTCATTTGATAAAGATTTTTTTTCTCTTTTCAATAATTGAGTCACCTTAAAATTTAGGTTCATGCTAAGAGGCCGGAGAATATCGAAAATTTGAAAGATCGTAGGTACAAGAGAAATTACAACCGAAATGGTTGGGAATGTTATAAACGGGTTTAAAAACCCAGTTAATCATTGCCATGCTGTAAATGGTTCACAGTTTGAACACTTATTGTAGCTATCGTAAAAAAAATTAAATTCTTATGTTTTTGTTAGAAATAAATACTAAACAATTAAAATATTTTGCGTTTTTCTCAAAAAGTTGCTTAAGTAAAGGTACTTAAGTTTTTTATCACTGAAAAGAGAAAAAATTATGTCTCAAATGAGTATAATATAGGGATACCTTGTCATTTAAAAAAAATCAATTGTTTTTCATTGCGCTTTTGTTATTAAAAAAAAAACTATGTTTCTTATGGTGGAAAACTAAGTACCAAACAACTTTTATTCAAAACATTTTCCACTAAAGTGGATATTTACTGAGATATATGGCATATTCCATACCTTTTGGACACACTGTTACTTGTTCAAATAAGCTTGTCCATGGTATGTAGGTACCTATATCTGATTTTGTTTTATTATAGTCAAATATTATTTATGGTTTCTTCTTGTTACCTTCAGAATTTAATTAATTTCGTTTGTTGTTTAAAGTAATGTAATAGTTTTTTCTTTTTTGGAGCATAAGAAAAATACAGCGTCGTCTTGATAGCCAAGTTAAGTTGGACATACGTCTCTTTTACATAAATTTACTAATTCCTTAGCCTTAGGGAGCTCTGGTCTGTTTTTCTGTACGGTACCTAGCAATGTTAGATTCTTCCCTTTCAAATCACTTTCATGTTGGATACTCGTAAAAAATTATCGGTGGTCACATTCCTCCCTGATTTCTCTAACCCCTCTTTCATTTCTAAAACGACTCGTTTGCCTTGATTGCGTTCACGTTGGTCACCTATTTTATCACTTTTATTCTGGCAATTGTAAACGTATAAGGTTTGCCTGTCCCAGGACGTCCAAATTTTATGCCGTATTTTCATAGCTTTGATGATAACTATTGTTTGAAGGAACACCTACCCAGGAAACTTAGCAGCTGTTTGTCACCCGTTATGTTCGCATAAGGAATGTACCTATGAATCTTGGAGTGTAAGCATAGCGACAGTTCAAAAAATGTTTAAATCGGTGCCAGTTTATCTGGGTCTCAATTTTTTCTGTCTCAATTTCTTTTTCTTTATCATAACGGTGGCATTGAGATATTGCAGTGAACCTGTTTTTTTTTTGTCAAATAACGGACGTCCATTTTCCACATTGCACAAATTTATAATGATATTTATAAACTCCTGCTTATAACAGGGTTAATCAAACTTCTTTTTACCTTATTTTTTAGACATCGGTATCTACACGGTGTATCATTTAATATTGGTCATTGTTCATATCTCACCTAATATATAAAAAGAGAAAATTGCTATTCTAAATTGTACATACTAATTAAAACACTCCAGTTAATTACCAGTTTCGTAGCAAGTATATATTTTTTAAACGTTATTGCCCAGTTATGCACTCAATATTAAAGTTGTCGAGGCTCTCCAAAGTTTCGATTTCAACTTCTCTCTTTCAAATATTTCCCTTACTTTCTCTGAGTAATCTAGGTTTCCTCAAATCTTTATGAGACTGCTAAAACCGAGAGTATGCTATTCTGCAGTTTCTTATCTAAATTGGAAGGGGAAGTTATAGTTATTCGATCATGAATCATGATATTATTTATTGATATTTGGTGATACATATTTCGAAAAAAAAAAACTCTGATTTAAAAATAAACCCGTGAAAAGCAACCGGTTGGGTTTGTCTGTTAAATTACCTTAATTCTTTTTCAAACCATTGTATTTCAATTAATTGGATCCTATTTAATTATCGGTCTCTGTAAATCTAGGTGTTAATTAATTGAAACTAAGATTATCGCATCAGATAACAAACTACATAAAATCACACAGGCCAAAATGTCGAACAAGTTGGCAACTCTAAGTGTTTTGGAATGATATTTAAAATAAATGGGGAGAGACAAGGAAATTTATTAAAAATAAGTTCGAAAAATATTTAACACCTTACTATTTTTTGAAAATAGAAAAGTTCCAAAATGAGCAAAAGTGAAAGTTGTTAAAAGATAGCTAGCTACCCTAACATTTATATACGGAAGTGAATTGTGAAGACTTATAAATAAAAAACAGAATTAGTATTAGTGCACCGGAAACTTAGATAAAAACAAAAAGATCTAAAATCAGAAATAAAATATATGACGATCAGTAAAAATGAAACCGATGGTAACAAAAATTCAAGAAAGGTAGCTGGGTGAGTTAGATCACATAATGTAGAATGACAGAAGAAAGTATAACTGGAAAACAACACCACAAGAAAAAACAAAAGAGGTTGACCCAGAAAAATCTGACAACAAGACTTGAAACATTAGGAAATGAGAGAAACAGTAAATGGAAATCCAATGGCAATTAAATTCATCAGTCCTACACCTAACGGTAGATGGATTGGGACTAAGACGAAGAATGTGAAAAACTGCATTTGCAAGATATCGAAGTAATAGAGAGGCTTAAAATTTTAATTTAAAAATGTCTGGATCAAGCCTCAGTTGAGCTCTGAGAAACAACATTTATTTTTTGTTATAGAGTTAGGGCTGGATGTGTCTTAAAGCATTAAATAAAAAGAAGATTAACCTTTAAGTAGTCGCACGGCGCCGCAGAGGCGCCAAGCGTTTTTTAAATCGTTGTTACATTTTTAATAATTTTTTTGTCACTAATATCTGTTTATGTATTCCTCAATTGTACTTTTAGGAATACGAATTATATAGTATTATTCATATTTCTCTATTTTACAGTCCGTAAAATGCAATTATGTGCTACTCGGCATGAACGCTATCATTTATGCCCTAGGGCTAAAAATCGACATTCGCAACAAATTTGTTCGCAATGCCATAAAAATATTTGTTCAGAGCATGCAATAAAATTGTGCAGTGAATGCTTTGCATCCAATGTTTGATTCGTATTAAAAAAAAAAATATCTGTTTTTACAGTTATGTTTTATATACAGATATATATTTTTTATATCTTATAATTTATTTAGTCATTGTTATTCTTTTTAAGATTTAGCTTATATTTCATGAATAAAGCAGTTTAGCACATTTTTAAGATTTTAAGTCAAAAATATTGTTATAAAACCCCAATGGTGCCTCCGAGGCGCCATGCGAGTAGTTATGTATACACAGTACACGCGACTAGTTAAAGGTTAAGAAACGATTTTTAAAGTGCCATAAGTAGCTAACGTATTCTCTTGAATCTCCGTCGACATTTGTATTTTTTTTTCTCGCTGTTTGCTAGTTTTTTAAACTCAACTTTTTAACATAATCAACCTTCGTACAAGTTTGTTAGTCAAAGTTGCATGATTATTTCGAGGAATCAATTATTCATGAATTTGTGTCGTGCTTATTATGGAATTACGTAGAATTAGACCGACATAGTTTGTGAAGCTGCCAATTTCGCATCGGGGTTAGTAATTGTCGGCGAAGACCGTTTCGGACTAAATATTAAATTCTCCAACTAAATCGTGACAGTTGATGAATAATGACAACTTATTTGATATTCACATGATTAGCTAGCAATTTCATCACCTCTATTTGTTAGCTTATCAGAGGTTACCTGATTCTAATTACGTTGCCATTTAATACGTATCAATTTTCATTAAATATTAATTATGGTAATCAACACAATTGCTCTACATATATGCGGTAATATCACATCCTTGAACTCTATTAATATTATTAATATCATCTTCATCACTTTGCGCTAATTACCCATTTTGTTTCTAAAAAGTTAGTGCTCTTTGCAAAGTCATCACAAAGCTTACCATGGAATAACAGAGACAATTGAAGTCAGGTTGTCAATTAAATATTTGTTTGCAATTCTCGATATAACTTGTAAATTAAAAAAATTCTTTTATGTAATTAATTTTCGCAATTTTCAAACCAGTTATCATACCTTGAATGGTTTATTATTGTTTATAAAGTGAAAATCGCAAAACAATCGGTAACTAAATAAAATTTTGGAAACAAAATAAATAATGTCATATTTCTTGGTCCTCGTATCATCACTCAAGTGCCATTTTTAAATCTAGTTTTCTAATCCAGTTTATATTTACCACTAAAACAACGTGCAAAAATAGCGTGACTTAGTTACATGTTTTTTTTTTTTGGTAAAAGTTTTGCTAATTATATTATATTGTTTACGTCCCACTGAGATCTTTATGATTGCATTTCCTGGTGGTCGTACCCCACTGGTTGAAAAACTGCACACCTTAAATTAATCGGTACCTATTTTCTAACATGTGCCCTACATTGACCGTTTTATTATGAAATTGGTTGAAGTCCATTGTTTTTGTTTCAATATATTTCAGAGTTTGCATTTTAGACGATTTAAAAATACTGACAATTGAGGGTCACGATAGTTGTCGCTAGAATCTGATCAAGGCTGTCCTTATTGCATCGAGAATGTCAAAAATTAATGTTTTGCAGCGTTGAACGCGCCACTGATGATTTACAGATGCAAAATAGGGAAAAAAACTAAAAAACAATACTAAAGGTAATTTTTGTGATCGCGTTGGCCATGAAACCGTCAGAAATAAAATCGAAATTTTTGTATTTATTAATGTGCGCATCTTTTGTAAGTAAAGAGTTTTTGAAAATATCTTGAACGGTTCCACTTTAAAGGGTGAAAAACTAAACTCCTGCAAAAACGCTATTATTTAAGATATTGTGGTACGGTTAAAATATAATCTTTGCGACTTGCATAGGCGTTTAGCATAGGAAAGACCGCTTTTACAAGGGTCGTTCTTCGCGTTTCTCTGGAACCGTGTAGGATATTTTCAAAAACTTCGTACCATTTTACTTGCAAAAGACGCGCGCATTGGCAAATAGAGAATTTTCAGTTTTATCTCTGACGGTTTCATGACCAACGCGAATGGAAAAATATCCTTTATATTTTAAATTTTTTAGTTTGTTTTCTATTTTTCTTCTGCAAATCATCAATGGATCGCATAGATCTGCAGAACATTTATTTTTGATGATTTTGATGCAATAAACACAGCCTTGATCAGCTTCTAGCGACAAAATATCGTGGTAAACCCTCTTTATACTTTGCCTACGTTTTTAAGTATTTTACTATTTGTAAATTAATTAAGTAAATAACTTTCTTGAGAAATCGCGCAACAATTTTTTACCATAAATGAACTTACATCATTTTTATGATAATTGAACTGTAAAACTCATTACAGTTTAGTTTCAATTTCACTTGACCTGCGCTGTTTTAGTCCAAATTATTGTTAGTGTATAAAAAAGAACAAGAAACGAAATACTGTAGTTTAATCCGAATAGGTATTTATTTATAGCAAATTATAGTATGCTTTTATTTTTTTGTAAACTAATAAGTTTTCTTATTACATGGCGAATTTAACTGTAAAATAACACGGTCTTACTCCATAGTTTACATAGTGTTTAATTGTATCAGGGACGATGGACTTAAACCATTTTTATTACAAATGATTAACATGTTAAGCGCCATTTGTATCCATATGGATACAAATCATTTTGGCCCGATGGGCATAAATAATTTAAAAAAATCTTAATTCAAAAGTAATAATGGTAAAATTCGTTAAAAAAATGTCAAAAATTTGTACGGAAAAGATAAATTTATAACTTTCTTGTTTTTTTTTTCTTTCAATTGTATAAATTAACACTGTCTTTCTTCATAGCCTACTTGAAAATATTACGTTGCCCTAATAATTAACAATAAAATCGCGATATCTCGGAAAATATCAATTTTAGGTGAAAAACAGCCTTTATGTTTTCGAAAGAGAAATCAATTTTCTATAAGAATGTGTAAAAATATACAGGGTGTTGTATTTAAGAAAAATGAGTTATAGATGTTTAAAGTTGTACAAGTTTGAACAAGCGTAAAAAACGCCCTGTATAATATTTTTTAAATGTACGTTGTGCAAAGTGTTAGTAAGCTTATTGTCAACATAAACTTAAAAAAAAAATTACTTGCAATTTCAAAGTTCTTAAATGTTGAAAATTTTTAACAATGCTGTATAGCTCAAAATTTTCATAAAAATGTGATTTTAACGAAAACGGTCGACTTAAGCCCCATACAACCTCAAACATTTTTTGAAGTAAATTTAAAGAGGAATCCAAAAATATAAAAATATACAGGGTGTTCCATTTAAAATTTCAAAGTTTGAGTCCGTTTCCGGTTGAACCGGAAGTCGTATCGCAACCTCAATATTTTTATCGAATCCGGAATATACGATAACGGTCAAATATCAAATTTCATTGAAATATAATTAATAGTGTTCTAGATATTTGTTTGTTTCCATACTTTTGCGCATCCCTGTATAACAGGGGTGGCCAAGACGTCGACCGCGGTCGATTGGTCGACCGCAATGCCTTTGGAAGTCGCCCGTGAAGCTGACTTAAAATTTGACAAATTATAGTAATAAATTCAGAACGTATTTGAATTTAAAAATTAATTCAAAATTATTTTCTGCAAATAATAGATATGTCGTAGGCATAATGTGAAATCCGGCATTTTATAAAACGCCTAGGCACAAAACTATTAGCTTCATTTTTATTATTTATTTAAAAAAAAAAACTTTAACCAACCTTTAACCTGACCCTCTACTACTGACCAAATGAATGAGGGTCAGGTTAAAGGTTGGTTAAAGCTTTTTTTTTAAAATATGTATGAACACAAATGTATGGGTTTAAGAAAAGTCATAATTTGCTCGTTTTGCCGGCTTTTTATAAAATGCCTAGGCGTTTTATAAAATGCCGGATTTCTCATTATGCCTACGACAGATACACAAAATACACATTTAAAATCAATGGCTTCAATTGATAGCTTCTGGAAATTAATAAGCAGGAATAAATATCCAAATATTTGGAGAGTTGTTGCATATTTCAATGCCTTTTTTGGTTCGACATATTTGTAAGATTAGCATTTCCTGCATAAATGGGATAAAAACTAAACATAGGTCACAATTATCTGATCTACATTTGGAATTATGTTTAAGAATTAGTTTAAGTTCGTACGAGCCAAATTTTGACAAACTGGTCAAAACTATGCATTGCCAAGTGTGATCAAAATAAAACAATTTTACTGTTTTTGTTTTTTATTTTGTGAAATTTGCTTTTAATTTATTTTAATACAATTGTAAAACATTAATTTTCTTTTTTTCCTACATTTTCTTGAACTTTTCAAAATTCAGATCCAGTGCTAGAAAATAGTTACCTATTTATAGGTAATTTTATAGTAGTCATAGCAAAATGTCTTCACAAGTTTGTGTCTTTAAAAAAAAGTCATCATTTCGTAAGTATTTAAAATTTCATAAAAAAAGACACAATTCGTAAGTATCTTCTAAAAAAAGTCATCGATTTGTAGATACTTAAAAAGGCCTTAAAAAACAGCAATTCGTAAGGACCTTACAAAAAACGTAGTCGCCCGCTGGTAAACTTTCTCTCAAAAGTCGCCCCTAACGTCTAAAAGTTTGGCCACCCCTGCTGTATAACTATACGAGAAAAGGTTTAAGGATGGTCCGGTGGACCAGAAAACCTTGGTGGCCAGCGTTTTTTTTACCCACATTGATATTTAAAAAAAAAAAATTTTATGATACAAATTTATTCATACGAAAATCAAATTTACAACTTATAATTGTCAAAAATAAAAGCACATAAATGATATAAAAATAAAACTATATAATTGAGCCCTTCTTCATAAAACATAATGTAAATATGAACACTTTATTTTTGGAAATCTTTTACCGTTAGGGGTTAATTAATCCTGTAACTATTCAATTATTGGTTTACCTGCTACCATCGGATTATAATAGTTAGTAAGTAGGTAGTAACGTACAAGTTTTTACTTGTATATACATACTTGTATTCGATAAGATACAGTGGTGAAACACTATTTTCTTCCACATGTATCCAAATAGATGCAAATCAATTTTTGTTTAAAAACGGGTTAAAATGTTATTGTTTTGTCGTGAATTTTTTTTTTATTACTTAAGGGCAATTTAGAAACGTAAATTTAAAAAAACAATGGGGGCCAGAAAAACCTACTTTTTTTAACATAGTGGCGCTTAACGTATTAAGCAGTCATTTGCCAACAGTTTTTAATTGTTTAAAGCATGTGAATATTTTAAAATATAAACTGTTAATTGTCTACAAATAAATATTTCACAATAAATTATTTGTTTTCTCATTTTTTCTAAAAATGGATCTCCACCACTTTCATAATAAACAGTCCATATAGGTAGTAACTGTCTTTGTGCCGTGCCATGCAGTAAATGTTTCTTTTATCAACCCCCAACTTCACCCATTGTCACTAAAATTTGTTGTAAGTGACCTTATGATTAACCAGCATTTGGTGGTTTTATTTGTGTATTGTTTGGTACACCCTAGCACTGCCAGAGTTCCATACCAATTAGTTTTTATCGACACCAAAATATTCAGTTAAAAGTGACGCATAAAAAGTTGTTGATTTGTAAACTTTTAGTAAAGCTATTTCATCTAAGAAATAATTTTTATAATTTTTAAAGTTTAATTATGTCTGTCTAATTCTTCTTGAAGATTTATTTTTAAGCGAAACCGAAGGACTTTATTATCGAACATAAGCCGATATATGAAGCAACTTCTTTGTAGCAGACGAATTTACCTAATATTGTTAAATTTAGATTCGAATTCTTTGAAGCGAAGGTTAGTGAATCGTTCATAAATTTTCTTAAGCTAACGGAAACCGGCTAAGCTCCGATCCATAAAATCACCACATATTGACTGGCTTATTTTCGAGCTTATAATAAAGCCAAGATCTAAAGTAATGATCTCCAAGGAACCCGTATCCTTGCGGCAACGTGGGGAAGACGGGGGGCGCCTATCTCCTACGTACAGCCCGCATCTTGGGTGTTATAACGGTGGATCCACCATGTGTAAACTAGTTTTACGCACAATTCCCTCGAAATTGGTTTCAGAAGTAGGTGTAGCGTACTAATTTGATTTGCAAGCCACGAGTAAACACGGACATACGTATATAAGTTGATAACACGGCTGTCTGCATGCTAGTAATTATGCAGATCGCAGTTACCCCACGTTTTGCGGTCTGTGGTCTTGGCCCCGCTTATTTAGGGCGTTTGCTAGATACATATCGGTCGACATAAATTGCTTCGCTACCTGATATATTTCGAGTCGGTTTATCGAATTAACACGTTATGTATAAACATGAACTACATGCGAGATAGAACTATAAGCATAACTTTGCCCTGGACTTTGCCAGACTAATAGCATCAAGTGTGCTACTTCTTGCGGATAACGAGGATGTACTACTTCATATGCTGCAGGAATTTCGCGGTCAAATAAATTGTTTTATCCGACTAAAAACATGCCGCATGATTTGAATACTGATGTGGCAACAGCGGCAACACATTTTAAAACAAGTCGTGTAAACTCGTAGTAAATACATTTGGAAAAATTAGCTACGAGCTACAACAACGATGACGAATGTAGTATAAAAAGTGGAAATTTTCAATTGCCAAAGAGCATGTTGGTAGTGGAAATAGACTGGAGCGAAATTTTTCAACAGTTGATAAAAAAAGAACACAACACTGTATTTTAAAACAAATATATTTTTCTGCGTCAGTCCAGAAAATCAGTTTTTAGGCTGGAAAATAAATCGTTACTGGCCTAGGCCAGAAAGTAACTGGTTGCCATGGTAATGAGTCGTCTTTATCGGCCTAGGTCGGAAAGTGGCTGGTTGCCATGGTGATGAGTGGTTTTGTTTGTTTGCGCTGTCAAACAAGCGTCATTATACCACCAAGCTAGTTTTCACCTGTAATTTGTTAAGTTATTGTTTAATTATGGATCGTGACGATAGTGATTTTGGTGTTAGTGGCGGACGCAGAAAAAATATTGTACGTACCCGTAAATTGTCTTTCCTGGACTCGTATGCTTCCAGGAGTCGCCGCCTACTTTCCGGTCTTGTTACGTTAATAACTATTATTGAATGTTCTATTAAAAGTTGGAAGTGGCTATATGTCCGCCGGCGGAATAGCTTATATAGACTTAGAATTCCGCCGGCGGACATATAGCCACTTCCTTAAAAGTTACATCAATACTTAAAATTAGTTGTGGAATTTTAACTTTTTTTGCATATCTTAGACCTTAATTAGTTAAATTATTATTTGTAGGCTTAGGCCAGTGCTGTATATAATCTTATGTGTAGTTAAGAAATATTTGCACGTATAACTTTATCATTTATCATTAAATCTTTTGGTAAAAACTTGTTTTTTGAATAAAAGTATTTTTAGTTTTACTGTTTATAGAAAAGACCAAGTAAACACTATCTTAAACAATTAACTAAACTTATGATTGATTTCCACTTAACAATAAGCGATTTCTTTCTCTACACCAGTTTTGTGTTTTACTAAAAAGTAGTATGATAGAATAATTATTGTACTTGTGAATAAATTAATAAGTAAAAAAAAAGTTTAAATAAATAACTAAATAAATGCATAATTAAACGAATGAGTGAGTGAATGAATAAATAAATTAAAAAAATAAAAATATGCATGACCAGATTTTAAAAATTTAACTTAATTATATCTTACCTATAAGGTGTAAAAACAAAGTGTTTTGCATACGATAGCGCCATTTTTCTTGTATGTCCATACACCCAACAAAAAACTTCAGTATGTTTGGAATTCAAAAGGATTGGGTTTTATGAGAGAAAGAAAAAATTGAAATGTTAAATTAAAAAAGAGGAACGCACAGTAAAAAATTAAATGAAAAGTAAAATTTCTTCAATATAAAAATCACATTCACAGTAGAAAGAGACTATTTGCACGGTTAAAACAAACTTTTTTCCAGTAAAATATAAATTCTGCTGACCTAACCCAACATAAGCTAACCTAACCCGACCTGACCATATAGGTAATAATCAGTAGGGGTGGGCGATATCGAAATTATATCGATATATAATCGATATGTCCATACCGATATATCGAAATGTCGACATAAAAGCGGCGAGAAGCTAAAAAAGAGTAAAAAAACTGAAAAAAGGGACTGGTGACCTTAAACAAAAAGCTGCTCCCCTTATTTTTGTTGTCCATGCCACGAAATATATCTATATATCGATAACTAATCTTTCGATATTCCGTTATACCGATATATCTCCTACCCTTAATAATCAGTATAGCGAACTGTAGATAAATTGCAGCAAAATACTTGTTAGGTGGTATCCGGAAGATTCACCGAAAACCAATTCACCGAAAGCAATTCACCGAAAGCAATTCACCGAATATCAATTCACCGAATAAGCAATTCACCGAATAAGCTTTTCACCGAATCATCGAAAAATAAATGGATATAAATTACATGAAATATGTTAATCAAAGATCAGAAAGTAATATATTGTGACTGACCTATTTTGTACATTGGTTGCACTTTTTAGGGTTACTTATTACTCATTTTTATTGTTTTTAATTATGGTTTTATAAGGTGGTTGGACCCTCAAACGTTGTTTTACGTATTTATATCCACAGGTCTAGAACTATTATTACACAGTAAGAAACAAATAAAACAATGAGAAAGTAGTATTTGTATTAAAAAAAATTTGATATAAATACGTAACACACCGTTTGAGGATCCAACCACCTTATAAAGCCATAATTAAAAACAATAAACATATGAGTAATAAGTACTTAACCCTAAAAAGTGCAACCAATGTACAAAATAGGATGGTCAGTCACAAGTCACAATATATTACTTTCTGATCTTTGATTTACATATTTCATGTAATTTATATCCATTTACTTTTCGATGATTCTGTGAATTGCTTATTCGGTGAATTGCTTATTCGGTGAATTAATATTCGGTGAATTGCTTTCGGTGAATTGCTTTCGGTGAATTGGTTTTCGGTGAATCTTCCTAGACCCTTGTTAGGTATATACCTAAATTTTAAAAGCCATGTTAATGTATATCTTTCAATAGAACTGCAACGGTTTACTCCCAATTAAAAAAAAAGTAACTTACAAACAAATCTTGGTGCCTATGCAGTGCAAGTGCAACCTAATCAAAAATGTGCCTAAAACGGTGCCAATGACATTATACAATCACATTATACATAATACACCCAAAATTAAGAATAAGAAAAAAAAATGCGCATTTAATTTTTTACTGAGCGTTTAATTTTCATCCAATTTCAAATGTATCTATCAAAGTATCTATCCTAAAAAGCAATTTAGCTATGTTTTTAACTTTAAATATTGGTCATGCGCATTAGATATCTTGGAAGAAAAAAAAAAATCACTATTGTAAATTTTTAATATATCCGTTTTTCTTGTTGACAGGAGAAAACTGTCAATATATTGATGAGCGTCATTTATGTACTTGTTTAAATACTACTTAGTTACTCATGACAAAATTGAATTTTTCCCCCAGTAATTAACATAGTTTACCTTACCACATAAAAAATTATTCTTTTTCCTTCACAAAGAAGTTGTTTTGATATTGGGATTCGAAACAAAAATCATAAATATATTGTTTACCAAAATGCTATAAAAAAACAAAATTTAGATTAAAATTTTAGTTTCTCCGTGACGCTTTTACAATATATTTTAACATAATGTGATGAATAACACACCAAACCTCAAGTTAATTGACGTATTGAAAACGCGTTTAATGCTCAAACGTTTAAATGTCACGTAAAACTGTTGTTTATTCGATTAATTAAAGTGCTATCTACGTGTGATTAATTTAGAGCGCAACTGGTTTAGCAAATAGCAACCTTTGAGCGAACACACGAACACAAGTTAATTCTAAGTAAATAGTTTGAAATGTCGCGATATAAACTTAGAGAAGTATCCTGAATGTGTACGTTTAGCTGCATTATGGTCTTAATGGACTTCGCAGACAGTCTAGAATTTAGCACTTCCGATATTGAAGAAACACCTGGTTTTAGGCAGCCGATGAAGCCGTTCAACACGCAACAAGCGATACTTTCGTTCGAGACCTTATGGAGTTAATCTAGCGTGCCGAGAAGAAAATAATTAAATGGTAATTACTTGATACCGAAATGCTATATTCGTCTTTTTTTATACTAACGAGTTTATTATTCGCGGCTTAAACACCAGAGAGCGCAAAGTACAAATGTTTCATTGACCATTGAAAAATATATCTGGTAACCAAAAAAGTTTGTGCGGTGTTTGATGGTAAAATATAAAAATTTATTAGAAATCAATAATGCATTATTATTCATCGAAAAAATTACCAGCACACTCAATGACCTTTTGCCAACGTGACGCCAATTTTTGTATGCCGTTATTGTAGAAATCCACAGATTTTGAATCAAAAAATTGGCGAACTGCATTTATGACATTAACTCGACTTTTGAACTGCCTATACAGTGGTCAAAAGCCAAAAAAAAGTGGTAATCACTTGGCGAAATGTCATGAGAATAAGAAGGGTGTGGTAACGTTTAACAGGCAAGTTCAGATTTTTTTTCCCTGGTCACTTTTGCGATTTGAAGCCTGCAAGAATAGCACTTTCTTTCGTTTGATCACAGATGGCTGTTTCTGGATTAGTGCTGCTTGTACTCGCTGAAGTTGTTCACAATAGAACACAGCAGTGATTGTTTGACCCGTTTCCAAAAACTCATAATGGACAATTCCGGCTGCTGTCCACCAAACAGACAATACATTTTTTTGTGTGTGTAAGGAAGCCTTTGGAGTGTGTGGTATTGGATCAGTTGGTGACAAGCAATGATAAGAACGTTTAGAATTGGAGAACAGTATTCACTTTTTGTCGCAATTTAACAACCGATCAAGAAAATGTTCATTTTCATTGCGTGATAGCTTTGCCGAACAAATGGTTAGACGGCTGCATTTGTTATCATTTGACAATTCATGTGGGACCCGTTTGCTTAATCTCCACGTTTCCCCCATGTGGTGAAGGTGCAAGCGAATGGTTTCATTACTCTCAGTGAACCTCTTTGCAAGCTCTAAGCACGTTGCGTTGGAATTTGCCTGTACAAATTGTTTAATATCCTCGTTGTTAATGATCTTGGGTCTCCCAGAGCGTGCTTCGTCGGTCAAGCCGAAATATTCCGAAAAAAATCTCATGAATCACTTTTGTCGTGTTCGATCACTTACAGCAGGGATTCCCAACCCTGTGCCCGCGGGCGCGCGTGCGCCCGCGGATCTATTTGCATGCGCCCGCTACAAAGTGTTAAAATAACGAGAAAAATAAACAATAAAAGTAAGGAAATAAAAAGTTGCTTTAGTTTTTAAAATCTCGCTAGATTTAGCGAAAAATTCGCTAAATTGGCAACACTGACCGCAGTCCATCTCCACCCCACCTGTAATACTACGACATTGATATCCTAATTTTACACTACGATACCAACATAAACTTGGTTGTTTTTTTTTTCGGGCCGATGTTGGCGGGCATCAATCATTTTCGATCACCCGATATACCGCCAGTATATACAGGGTGGTCCAAATTCGATGGGATTACATGGGTATCTTGCTTAATAGTCAAGATAGAGAAACGGTTAAATTACCAAAAATGTGCAGTTCAGAACAGTTGTCAAATATATTCTATTTCCTGTTTTTCTTGATTTTTTTTTGTTTTCACAGCCTACTTTTTGTTTTTCATTTTTTTTTTTTTATTAAAAAACCTTTGTAACTTGCCTATTATTAAAAATAAATACATCAACTCTTATATATTTGGAACGGCAAAAAAAATAAGGAATTTAAATAGGTTATAGCCAACTATAGCTTCCTTTTAAAAAAAGGTAAGTTTGTGTCATAACTTTTTACCGGCGAGTGCATTTTTTTTTTTAATAATTTCAAAATCTACATAAAAACATCTTAAAATAATCCTCATAATATTTTCGATACTTGCAACAATAAGAGAGATATGACACATTATAAATATAACAAAAATACAGTTTTTTTTCAAATAACTTTAAAACCGGAAATAATAAAATATTTTGTAAACGGTTCTGAGTTTGTGCCAAAAAACAGCACAGTTTTGGTAATGTAACTGTTTCTCTATCTGGCCTATTAAGCGATATACGCATGCAAACCCATCGAATTTGGACCACTCTGTACATAACACTTCATTATTTTTTTTTACACCCGACTTGCGCCCGCCACTATTTTTCTCAATCGCGATTGCGCTCGCGCCACAATAAGGTTGGGAACCCCTGACTTACAGCATGATCTCCGAACGCGGTACATATTTTTTTGCGCCTCCTTAGCAGCTTTAGTACCGAATTTGTACTCACAGAGTTAATTAACAACTTCGAATTAAAATTTTATTCATTGTCATTTTAAATTATTTTTAAAGATGAATTAAACAATTATCACCAATTTTGAATTTATCAAATAAAAGAGTGATTAATAGATACTATAGTAAATGACTATATAAACAAGTGCTATTAATAACAACTTTAAAAATATTCATTGCAATGTGTATTAAAAAAACCGAACCAACTTTTTAGGCTACGTGATAGATGCAAAATAAGTTTTTTTTGTAAATAGGGTGTGAAATAAGAGTTTAAGCATGGGGATTACGCTTATTATAATAGCTAGAGTATAGGTTTACACTTGACAAAGCTGCTAAATTCAGTGATAATCAATAACCCGAAGAGAAATTGGAAATATTTTAAACGGTATCCGAGAAAATTAGCAAAAACCGCAAAATACGATTTTTGAAAAGCTCCCATAACTCATTTTGATAATAAAATATTTTAAATGTGTGAAAACATTCCTAAGCAACGTTTAAGCCGAATCGGATAGTGATCTATATGCAATGATGTATGTGGTCAAGCATGGTCACGAAGCAAAACTGGACTATTTTTTATCCCTAACGAAGGAGCAAAGCTTATTTCCTTTGAGTGGGTTATTCTCTTGTGCAAATTTGTTGTGCTATAATGATGTTTCAGTAATAAACCATTACAATTAAGGTATTATTAATCTATTTTTCATTTTGACAGCGAACGACATTAAAAACGAACAAATTATATTGGATACCTTTAGTCATTTATAAATTACTAGAACGAATCAACAGCATAACATCTGTTTGCAACAAAACTACGTTATACTAGTTTTTAAAAACGAAATTTGTTCAAGTAAATATTTTACTTCTAATGTGATTTTAAGACAGTTCAAAATTGTTTTTAAAGTAATGTTTAATGTTTGATTGTTGAATTATTTTCTTTGACATTTTGTTAATGGCATGTTTTTTGTGGTGATTGTCTAGGAGTCTAGGTTATTGACAAGCCATTTAGTAGTCCGCTATTTTGCAAGAAAACTTAACCAGAACGAACCGTGAAGTGGAAAAACTCAAAGAATCAAACATAAATGTGTTTCTATTGAAAACATATAAGTTGCAAAATACGAGTGCACAGTTGTAGTGGACCCCTTGCTGTGCGTTAACCGGTGGTTGTCACTTTAACGAACATATAAAGGGTCTTTATATTGTAAAGCATTTAATGTCCTATTGAATTTCATTGAACAATTCCACTTCTGGTTAAAGGTGATTTCTTTGTCAAGGGCTCTGGTATTTTTATAACACATAAGGGTAGGCAGGTGGGTAGTTTAAGTTGTTAAAGACTTTCACAGCTCTATTATAATAGTATAGGTATTAATTAAGTACAAGGGAATCAAAAAATAAAAACGGCCGTAGTGCATTATGTGGAAGTAAAATTTGAATAATAGTTTTAAGTGTCTTCACACAAAAACTTTATTCTGCCATTAAAAAGTCTTCAAACGCTTTTTTGATTAAGTTAAACATATAGGAAAATAGCATTGGTTAAATGAAAATATTTCTGCATGATAGATTCGCAAGTAATAAAACTATCAAAAAATTATAAAAGTTTTACTCAAATTCCTTTTATTTTGGAATTAGTAAGGTGTTTATAGATAGTAAAATTCGAATTGCATGTTTTTCAAAAAGTACAAATTTTCATGTTCTAAATAATACCCTACGTTTTGGTCACAGCTTAAACAAAAACAAAAATATATTGTAATAGAACAGTTGTATACAGATTGAGATTTTCATTGGATTTTACTATAGATGGTGGTTCAAAGTATTTGTAGGGTATTTCAGTCATTTAATAACTATACTTTTCTAAGCAAACTCATAAAAATTATGTGTATTTCCTCAACAAAAAAAACCAATTTTATTACATATGAGTAGTCAATTTTGAAAGTGGCATAAGTCACTTTAATGTTATTTTTATTTATTAAACGTTTTGCAAAAAAAATATATTTTACTTATAGAGAAATGTTACTTATATTTGTTATCTCAGTTGCTTATAATTTCTCAGTAAGTATACATAATTTCGCACATATGTACGTGAACGAATTACCATTTTTCATTGCTGTAAAGTGACAAGCCACTTTTGAAATTAACAGTTAACAAAAACTACGGTCTTATATTGATTTTGTTTGTGTTTTATTGAAGTGATGTTTAATAAGACAGTAATTAAAGAAAATTGTAGATAGATTTCATAATGTAAGTAATTTGTGTAATGTATTTGATTATAAGTTTATTGAAGTCTTTTTTCATTAGCATTATTATTCCTAAATTACATTAGTATGAGTAAAAGTAATTTATAAAATTAATTTCATTTAAAATTTTGTTTATGATTTGAATCAATGTCATTAATAGGAGTAAGGAAGTCTTTGGATATTTGACTTTATTTAAATTTTATAAATAATTTGGTTTATTTGGGGTGTATAGGGGAACAAATTTATCATTGCCATATTCAAAATTAATGTATTGGCACTTTCCTTTAACAATACCGTTAGTATTGACAAATATAATAATGGTTTTAAAAGAAATTGCAAGTAAAATGATTTAATATGAAAATACCATCTATTTTTGTAATTGTAAACAGTTTTAACAAATTTTTTTGCAGTGTGACATATTATAAGGCAACAGCAAGACAATTTCTTACTTTTCCATCAACCTTAATTAAAACAAATATAAATCAAATTTTTATAACATAAGAACCAGACCACATTTACAATATAAAAAACAAAATAATATTTCCAATACTGCCGATGCAAAAATAACATCTGAACTGTCAAAACTTGCAACATAATTCAAAAAAAACTGTCACATGAAGAGGATTGAAAAAAAAAACCACAAAAGTTTTTCCTCAGCCACCTGTTTTAAATGACTTTGAATCACAGTTTTTTTAAGTGTCAGGCTGTGGTATCCGATTAACAGTATCACTTTTACATTTTCCACTATAGGTGGCAACTGAAATATTCACAGTTTAAAAAATTTACCATGTTCTTGTGACGATTTTAATTTTAAAGACATGAAGTAACCATGAATTCAGAAACATTTACGTTCACCTTCATAACATTTTTACAGCGAATTTGAATCAAAGTAAATTTTTCACAGTTCTCAATATTAAAATCATTGACAAAAAATACAAGTAAAATAAGCCCAAATTTAAAAAAATTGAATATTAAAACAATTCTTAAATACGCTTTAATACATTTTTTTACTAAGTGCATATGACTAAAGATTTTTACAAAAGTAACTTAGTATTTGTTATTTTTTACAACAGATGTATAGGTTAGGTATGTATATGTAAATATGTATTTTATGAAAAATAAGTCTTATTCTTAACAAAGTCATTGCCCACTATAAGATTTAAATAAAATGAAGATCACTACAAAAAAACAAAATAAAATTTTTAAACAAAAAAATTTTAAGTTTCCTCTAAATCCTGCTACAAATCAAAAAACACCGTTGGGTTTTTCTCGGAAAAGCAGCTCTACCGACTTAGATTTTTGTCAACTATCGCAGTTTCTGGGGTGATTTACTAATATTTCGAAGACTACCTACTTTGTACTTAACTTTGCCGTTAATATAAATTCATAAAATCATGTTTACTGGTGTACATTATTTTTTTTAAATATTCGCTAAGTTCTCTTTATTTAATTTTATAGTATCTGACATCGTGTACTGACAGCAGTTTGCTCAAGGTCTATCTTGGCTTGTTTGTTGTTACATGACTTTACTGGAAACGAAGAAAGAATAAAGGGAGATAATTCTTGGTTCACTAAATTTAGAGTTGTAGGAATTTGTATTTCCTGTCGGATATCACAAGTTCGGGTGGATCTGATGTTATTTGGCTTCGGTCTGTTGTGACAAAAGCACGTTCGGCTGCTAACGAGCCCTCGTTAGAACCATCTATTACGCTACAGTGGCGTTCGTTTATTTTCTTTTTATAAGTAATGAAAATATTATAGGAGTCTGCAGTGCAGTATCAACGATTGCAGTAAATCTTTCGCTAATGGATCGGTAACGAACGGACGGAACTAGCAACGAAATTGAATCCAATAACAATTTTTAAAAATCGTTCTCGATACTGCAAGATTTTTCAATTGCTTATGACTATTTTTAAAGTGCTTGGTAGCAAATTTCGTTTCTAAATAATTAAAAAAATACTTTTAAAAAATTGCGCTCATTTTTGTAACATTAAGATATTTAGTCTCAAAAATGTCTTACTACTTACCACATAATTTTAAACCTAAATCATATATTAATACTTATAAAAAATGTCCCAGAGACCATAGCCACTTTTACTTATGAAAATATCCTCAACAAACCGCATACACAGAGCGACAAATATCTACCGTTTTACATGTCGGTTGATTGAGCAAAGTTGGCAGATTTAAATAAAAAAGTATTTTGGATTTTAAAAATTTACCTAAGTTGCCAAACTTTAAAGAAAACTTAAAAAACTGCAAATTTTTAGAACATTTTACCTAAATTATTAAAAAAGCACTAATATATTTGTAACTTGAGTAACTATCAGTCTACTTTAAAAATATTTTTTTGAATGGCAAACAAAGTTAACTGTAGTTAAATAAAAATTGTAGTTTTTTTCTAATTTTGTTGGTGAATGGGCTGTTATAATGGTGTTAGTAGTACTAAAATAACATATACGAACAATTTTATATTGGGCCCATTGAAATGAGAAAAAAAACAATTATGTCTACAATGAGCTATGCTTGCCATTAAAAAACAATTAGTTCCACCAAGGCTATGCGCCTTCCGATGAACTATCATAGGTATGCGCAGTATTGATATCGCGTTCCAGCAAAGTCTCTGATAGTCCATTGAACAGTTAGTCTGCTCTTCCAGCAGTTATCAGATAAATTCATGAGCTATTTTGTGGACGGTAAAAATAGTACATGAACGAAAGCAAGAACTAGCGCCGAAATTTTTGCACGCATGCGCTTTTCATAACTACCGTGACCTCTGGTAGTTATGCATCACCCTTCCAGTCCCATGTAGCACTGGTTTCTCAACATAATTACACTTTGTATGAACATAATACACTTATGTCATTAGGCATGTCGGTAAAGAGTTCCGGCAGCTTCTAATACATTAATTAGTCCATAGTTCATGTACTAGTACACGAATTCGTGCAAAACTGAAACAAACCTTATATTAAACTAACTGTTACAGTGAAAACGATGTTTGTGTTTAACAATGTTGTAATTTTTTGTTTTATTTTGTCCAAGTTTTCAAATTGAACCAACGCTTTAACTTACTTATAAAAGTTACTTTTGTAGCGTTGTAGTTACCCAGTATAATAAATAACGAAAAAATCCAAATGCAATGACAATAAAAGATATTCTAATACTTTAAATCTGTATGTTAAAAAGTTTTAAATTTACTTTTTGTTTTTTTTATTGCACTTATGGATTTAAAGTCAAAATTAGGTAAATAGTAAACGTCTCATACTTTTAGATTATTAGATAGGTATTTATTTCAAGAAAAAATATGAAAATGTCTAAAATTCCAGGAGGACAATAACAATAAGCCAAATTTGTTTGGTCTTAAAAGCCAATTAAGTAACTATAACAATCAAAAAAGAATTGTTTATCTACAAACTTTGCTTTTACGATCTGATGTGTACTTGACTACTGTAAAAAAAAAAAAGTATTTTAATGTTAAGCCGTAGATTTTGATAGTTTTTTGGAAGATACTTCTACCATATGGAAAAAAAATGACTAACGCTAATACATAAAAACTTCCAATAATGTTTGTTGGTATGCAGATTTTACTGCCTTTTATGTTGAGTTTGTTATTTTTAAAAACAAAAAAAGCTATCTCCTGCACCCTATAGGTATATGCAATATTTTTCCTTGCTTTTTTACTTGGGTAATTAAATTTTTTCTAGGTTTATTTGTACATTTGGTTGATTCATTTGTTACTTTGTGTAATAATTGCAAGGTTTTAATGCAAAACATTACACAAAGCTGTAAAACTTTTGCTAAAACAAAAAACGCCTTCTTTCAGAATTTAATACTCCGCTGTATTATAAATTACTTTTTTCTTCTTGTTAATATATTATTCAGACTTCTTCTTTGAACTGAGATAATTCGTTTGTATTCAAAAAGCGAGTTATTATATTCTAATTATTTGTTTTCGTTATGCTGCTGCTTTTGTTTTGACTTCCTTTTAGAATTTTTCGATTAGGGAGCGCATATTATTATTCACACTGCATTCGTAATCGCCTTCTAATCAAATGTTACGTCTCATTGTATATACTTTTAAAGTAGGTATCTGCCTTTATAAATACGAATGCTTTTTATAAGATATTCGGTGGCTATCATAAAAACGTATAAATGTTGTAGTATTTGCTTGCAAAAACAATTTTTTTTTAACCAATTTCTAAACAAAATCAAAATTTTGTTGAACTGTAATTTTTTTTTGTTTAATGATTTAAAATCATTAATTTTATGTTTATAGGTTTCATGTGTTTGGGTTGCCCGCAGTATTTGTAAAATTAAATTGGGTTTAAACCCAACTCCAGTGCAAAATGGGAAAAGTTGCATTTGAAATTTCCCGTCACACTTGATGTAGGTAACCAAAGTGTCATTTAAAGAGAAAAATATTTTGCTCTTTGGTAATTTACAAACAAAAAACAGACATTTAAGCAGGGGTGAAAATGAAAAATGTTCTTTGCCGGAATATTACATAAAAACGAAAAGTCATCGTGGTGATTTTTTTTATTGCAAGCACATATAAACAATTTTCTTTATTGTAATAACATTAAATGTTTGATAAAAAATCGCATATTGCAAGACAAAACTGACAAAATTACGAGTTAACATTTTTTTTTTTATAGAAATCTGCTCTCTAAATATTAATAAGACAACTTATAAAATAAAACCTTCTTAATTTTTTCGAATTATTTTATAAAAAAGTTTTTTCACCTGTCAAATTTGCGTTTTCAACCAATCACTAATCTTAAATCTTCTAGAGACTACCAATAGGAGCAATATTACACGGTAATAATTTTAGATACCCGTCAGATGTTGATCCTCCTGTCAAATTTGCGTTTTCGACCAATAAAAAACTCAGATTTCCTAGAAACGACCAATAAACATAATCAATCATACATTGATAATATCCGTTTCACAATAAACAGATTTTCATGCGTTTATTGGTCGATTCTAAGAATTATGAGTTTGTGGTTGGTCGAAAATATAAATTTGGAGAGGGAATTAAATATTTTGATCTCGATATTTTTTTGACGAATTTCGGCGACCAGTAGCGTTACTTTAATATAGATTAAACCACACCCCTAACGCACCACTCTGACAGTAGTTGTAAAATTTGACATAACATACATTAGTTTGACAGTTAGTTAGGTGAAGGAAACTTTCTGACAAAATATAACTCGTGCATTGCAAATAATCTATTTTGACAAATCTTCACTCACCCAAGTCGAATCAGAATAAATCACTCGTTCACTTCGTGAACTCGTGTTTTTTTTTTAGCACAACTTGCATTCGGTCATATTTACCAAAAATTATCGATAATTTTCAATGCACTTGTTACATGACTACTGATAAGTTTGCGATGCGTATATTTCCATGAACCCCATAGAAACATGTCATTTACAGTTGGGCATGTCGTTAAAGCGTCCGGCAGCAGCTAATAATACCTACGAGTACATGTTTTAGTCAACAGTTGACGCTTGTGCATAAACCATGTGCTAGTACACGAATTAGTTCAAAATCGCCTGCTGGAACAATAAGTTTCCTCCAGCGTCCTAAAAGTTATGCTTAATGTCTTTCGAAGCTTTAAAGGTATATAAAAAATAATTGTATAGATATACTGTAGCTCCTCATATGTCACGCTGTGTCTCGTTTTATATTAAAAATTCCTGAATGTGCTTTTCGTTTATCTGTAGTATGATGTTTCGTTCGTTATCAAATTCCATGTCTCCCTTTATACGTTTGCAACACTCCACATTGTTTCAACAAACGACCACAAAATTACGAGCAAATGAGGACTCGCCGTCGATTTTAATTTTTGCTTGTTTGCTGTCAACCTTACGCACATCCGTATACAAGATTATAGTCACCAATGCATGTTTATGGATCATAAATTTTAATGGTTATGTACAATTATACTGCAGTTGTCACAAAAGTCATACTCTATTTTATGTACATTTTGGCTTTGAATTTTTATGAAATGCAAGCTTTTATAAATTTGAATAATTACTAAGAGTTAATATGTGACATCAACTAGTAAGTACATTAGCGATTTAACTCTCCGTCGGGCGCAATCGTTAAAAATGATGCAAGCATATTACATATTTTTGCGTTGCTCATTTGTTACGTCATAGTGATTGCAATATTTAACAAAAAGAAACTTCCCCGCTACTTTATTACTTTTGGTTTTGTTGTTGATCTCAAACACATTACGATGCGCAGGAGTTTTTCATTGGAATTATGTTTTTTTTCTACTTTTTGTCAAAAAAATTTAAGCAAATATATCGGATTATAACAGATTTATCAAAATTAATATACAGCGTCATCCAGAAAGTCTATAACAAATGGAAAAGTTTTTTATTATTGATTTATCAGAAAATTTTATTGTATATAAAAGTTGGTACATGGTCTAAAACTAATTTTAAGATTATAAAAAGTTCTATAAAAGTCATAGGACACTAGATTTTAGCGACTTTTGAAATATTCGCAGGAGTAAAGTGCCCTTATTTTAAAAAAAAAAAATAATTTTTATAATCAAGAGTTATTTGGTGCATGACCTAAAACTAATTTTAAGATAAAAAAGGTTGATAAAAATTCATTGCACTAGGCTTAATTGACTTTTGAAATATTCGCCAGAGTAAAGTGCCCTTATTTTAAGAGATACAAAAAAATTTATAGGAAAAAGTTATTTAAAACCTAAAAATAAGGCTAATTGTAAATTTTCACGGTCAAATTCCAATTTATATTTATTAAGCAATTTTAAGCACAATTTGTATCTTTTCAAATAAGGGCAGTTTACTCTTGCGAATAATTCAAAAATCGCTAAAATCAAGAGTCCTATGACCTTTTATTGAACTTTTTTTATCTTAATATTAGTTTTAGACCATGCACCAACTTTTATCAAGAATAAGATTTTCTGAAAAACCGATAATAAAAAACTTTTCCATTTGTTGCAGTTTTTAAATGTTAAGATTAAAAAAAAAAATGAATCAAAATTTACATCTAGCCTCATTTTTAGATTCTTAATAACTCGTTCTATAAAATGTTCTTGCATCTCTTAAAAAAAAATAAGGACACTTTACACTTGCGAATAATTCAAAAATCGCTAAAATCTAGAGTCCTATGACTTTTTATTGAATTTTTTTTCATCTTAATATTAGTTTTAGACCATGCACCAACTTTTATCAAGAATAAAATTTTCTTGAGAAATCAATAATAATTTTTTCCCCCATTTGTTGCAGACTTTTTGAAAGACGCTGTAGATGTATTAATTTAAATTAAAAATTTCCATTGCTATTACATGTTTTTAAGCTTGGCTAAAATTTACCGGTGTTGCGACCATCATACGAACAAATAACAAATTGTGAGTTAATATTAAAGCTTTTGCCACAAAATACAAATTCTCGTGAACTGACTCATAAACAAAGGTCGTAAGCGTCAAGCAAAATTTAGTACGCAAATATGAGTAAACCATAATGTTTATGCGGGCATTATTTCTACTAGACTTGCATACGTAAAATAAATAATGTCATAGGGCAAAACTAAGAACTGCGCAATTACATTTGCAATAATATTTTACAATTAACACCGCTTTTTAACTGACTTAAAACTCGCAACAATATGCAGGGTGTTTCAGGAGGAATAATAACTATTTTAGGAGCTGTTAGTGTAGACCATTTTGACTAAAATTGTTTAGATATACATGTGTCCAATTCTCAATGGTTAGGAAGATACAGCTGTTTAAAGTTAACCTTAAAAAGCGTTACAAAAGGTTGATTATTGCATTTATTGATTATTTAAATTATAAAACACACGAATAATTAGCAATAGTTCAATGTTGATGTTCAAAAATCCCACGACCAACTTCAATGCATTCTGGACAATACTTGACCATACTACGTGTAGCTGCACATTCTAGCTGCCAAGTGACACGTTATCTAACTCTAACATTACCAGAAAGATGGATCGGTCGATATGGTCACGTTAGTTGGCCACCAACGAACCAACGTCCTCAGACCTCACCGCATTAGATTTTTGTCTGTGTGGATGGATGAAAGATGACGTCTACCAAGAAATAGTATACAGCTGTATCTTCCCAACCATTGAGAATTGAACACATGTTTAAATGAACTTTTTAACTCAAAATGATCCATACTACCAGGTATTAAAATATTTACTGTTCTTCCTAAAACACCCTGTATAAGCCAAACTAAAAATTACTAGTTTTTTTTTCAGTATTTACTGTTAAATGAAAAACCAGTTTCAAGACTGTGTTCTGTGTATCACTTGCAGGCTTATATCTATGATGAGTAGAAAAGAGTTTTGTAACTGGTTTTTGTTTAGTAATGATACCATTGCAAAGCAACGAAAGACACTAATTTTGGCAAAAAAAAAAAATGTCCTATTTGTATAATTTTAAAATCTTAGTGCTTTAAATAGTTTTTTTTACTGATTTTAAAACTTATCATAATAATTTTTTGAAAAGCCCAATTAAAAGTTATGCACGGCTTACACTAAAGTTATAATAAACTTACTGGAAAAAAACTTTAAGAAATAAAAAACTAATTCTAAATATTGAAATATTATTTAATTTAACGAAATTTCTATTATTCTAATTTTAAGTCGGTGTTCCTATAAAGCAGAAATTTGCAGTGCATTATCATGCACTTCATTATTAATTTTATTTTAAATACGTTACGATCTTAATTCTGCAAGCGCCCAAGCTGCTTTTAAAGTTAAATTAGTCTAGACTTTATTTTTTAATACATAGATCGTTTGCAAAGGGAAAACTTTTTCCTATTTAAATAAATGCCGAAGGTTCTCATAAACCATATAAATAAAAACTAGCAAGGTAGTAAAGTAGTAACTCAAGTTATATATTTTTAATGAAAAATTCTAAATAGTTTTTAACTTCCAACAAACTTTCCGTTATTAACTGAGAATTGGCTACATTTTCTTGAAAGGCATCTTTGCACCATTTTGATTGACTTTTACTTGTAATACGTTATTAATTTGTCAGAAACACACATTTTCTTATATTTGGCAATACATTTATTTTTGATGTTGTTTATTCTGAATGATTTGTAAGGAAACTTGTATTAGAAAACTGCCACTAACGCCTAATATTAGACACAATTTTTCACAAATATCTTTACTGCTGTTATAAGTTATAATTAATCCGCTTAAATACGATAAATACCGTCTGCGTTTTTTTACCTGGTCATAATAGTGATTCTAAAAAGGAAATTAATTACATAGTAGGTTATATGGAAGAAAATTACCTTCTTTCAGGATACCAAATCGAAATGTACCAAAAACTCTTTTTTTTTTTATAACTACATATTTGTGACAGCCTCTATGGAACCGACATCGACAGTCTGTATTTTGATTACATTATTCAAAAAATTATTTTTCCGTTACACTGTTTGTACATTTTGCTGTTATTGCGAAATCAAAACATTTTAAACTTATTAACTAACAGCAAAATATTTGAGTCAATATTAACTTAATGTCCAGTCAGTAAACACATATGAAGAGCACAGGGAGCGGTCAAATCTAAGCAAAACTTTAGTTTTGATTGATTAATGTATAATATTGCCGAACACATAAAAATTATTATATTTTCCAAAATAGTCTCTTTCCATCTGGATACACTTGCACCTTCGACCAGGAAATTTTCTGATTCTTTGTTGGAGAATTTTTTTGAACAACATGTTCACCAAGTCAAGAACAGCTTCTAAAACTTAAAAATTTGGCTAAAACTTTTTCTTCCTTAAAATATATACAAGGTGTCCCAGCCAATACGTATTATTTGATAGAGCTTTAATCAGTCAAAATTTTAAAACTATTTAAAATAAAACGTATTTACTACATAATCTAAAATAAAACCTATAATCAGGCAACAGGAGAAACCAACTTTATCAATTAAGTTTAGCTGTACAGTGTACACAGTGTTTTTATAAAAATATACACAGAAACAGGTAGTTGGCAGACCGAATAGCTTTTAAATTTTATTCGACAATAGTGTCAAAGTAATTGATAACATTTTATTACCTATAATTTAATTATCTTTAAAAACCATTTAAGGTTAGTTATGTCTAAAATTATTGTCTTGAGCTATTGCGGTTTTCTTAAAAATTTACGAATACAAACACAATATTTAATAGAATTAAATTAGTAGGGTTTGAAAATATCTGGAGAATTAGTTTTAAATGTTAAATAAATTTCTATTTAGATCTTTAAAATGTGTTTCTTTTTGCCTGATAACAAATTATTTGAAAAAAGAAAATAACAAAAGCAAAGTTGTGTAATCTACATAAAAGATTTTATTTTTGAGGCCAATATGACAAAAAAGAATTGTGTTTAACATTTAAAACAAATTTTTTTAATACTTCCAAAGTCAATTCGTTTTATTTTATTAAATATTGTGTTTGAACCCGTAAATTTTCAAGAAAATCGCAATAACTCAAGAAATATATATTATAGACTTAACTGACCTTAAATAATTTTTAAAGGTAGTTAAATTACTGATAGGAATATATTAAAATATATGGGGTATTTCTTTAAAAAAAACTGACTTAAGGGTAGTTCACACGGTAATATTTGATGTCGCGACATGAAATGTCGTCGACTGAACAGCCTGATGTCGCGATACCACGATGTCACGACGCTAGTGCCGCGATGTCGCGACATCGATATTGACAGTTCGTCATTTGACGTAAGCCTACCATACTTGGGTAGTTCACACGGTGACATTTGATGTCGCGACATCATCGACCATGTCGCGACATCAAATGTCACCGTGTGAACTATCCAATATTCGTGTATAAAATTTAGTCAAATTTACTGTGCAAAAGAATGTTATGCACAAAGTTTTAACTTCAGATTAAGCTATGCCATGGACGTAGCTTTAAAAGTACAATAAGTGATCAAAATTGTGTAATAAAGACGTATTTATTAACACCAGGGGCTTAAAGGTAAGTATATCGACAATCAAGTAATTATTTATAAATGGTTATTAAATTACTATTAAACTCTTGCAGATAACACATGTTCATTATAAAAAATAAAATAAAACTAAGAACCCAAAACGTTTCTTATGTAGCTATTACATTATGTTGCAGTACACCATGTATTTGCACAACTGAATCCCGGTTGTAACAAGCCTCCACTAAAAAAAAGTGTATTTTTAGAAGACGAATCAACGTACACGTTCAATTGCGAAATGAATTTTGTATTGAATACTTGATTGTTTTTGGAAAACAAGAAAACAAATCTAGCTTGACCTAGGGTCATAAGAGCTGCAATACAATATATCTTCGGTTTGTGTTTCTTATTTGTTTTATTAATTTGTTTTGCTTAGTGTCAAAACAAGTGTATCGTATTTCACATGTTTGATATCTGCAAGAAGCACAGAAATGACTTATATGAAACATTTTGCAAAGAGCAAATTTACTGCATGTTGTAGTATTATATGAGTTCTAATAACCTTATATCTACAAAAATTTAATTTTATTGTTTAAAAAAATTCGCTGTGAATTGCCCTATAACTACGGATTTTGAAAAATACCGAATTTAAAGTATTATTTAAGGAGGTTAAATTATTTTATACCTAAACTCTATCGTTTTGTTTATTTCCTGGAGTTCCCTCTTGTAATAAAATTAGATATTCGTTCCAACATCTTATAGAACATGTACCATTAAAAGTTATTGATCAATTTATAGGGTTATTTAATGTAATGACTTCATTTTGTGATTATTATGGGTTTTTATATTGGATTTTACTACCCTGAGAGGTACTTAACCGAAATTGTAAGAGCGTTTAAGAAATTTTCGACCTCACTTGGACCAATTACACTGACAAACTACAACGATAAAACTTCTTTTGTGCGACTAAGTGACATATTTTTCGCTGGCTAATTCGTAGCTTAAATGTTACAAACGTTGTAAAAATTTCTTCGAGGCCGTTCTGGCCATGCGTAATAATTATTTCGGGAATTAGGACGCATTGTTGAGTATCATCTGTCGGCATTCGACGAAAGAAAGTAAATAAGGGAGACGAACAGTTTTAATTAGCTTTAGAGAGTATCTTTCTCAGTTTATATACAATGGATCAGGATTTTGTCGCTGTATTATCGACTTTTGCAGCAGACTCGAGATGCTGGATATTATTGAACATATATATTGTTTCAACAACAACAAAAAGTTACCTTAAAATTGGTTTTTGTGCTCAGTTGTATATTTTACGAGCAGAGTTTTTATTAAATTAAAGTAAAAATAAAACAAACAAAAAAATAATACATTTAGTTAAATATTCCCGATATATATTACATATCTCAACAAGATCTTAATTTATTACATAAATAAATATTATTGAATACCTTAAAACAAGAGTAGATATTTAAAATGGAGCAAAGTCCTGCACAACCTATGAATGCAAATATTGACCATAATAATAATTTAAAATAGGTGTATCAAGAGCAAGAAAATAAGGTTTCCAAAGTTGTGATACTATCAAAAATAAAACATGCAAAGAAACTTTTAACCAGGGGTTTGGAGCAGACCAATTTTTTAATTGCTCCGCTCCGGCATCCAAATGCCTGCTCCTGCTCCGCTCCAGCTCCGCTCCAGCTCCGCTCCAGCTCCGCACCGTGCTCCAAATATTGTCAACATGTTTAAAACAAGGTTTTTAATTAAATGCTTTGTTAAAAAAAAAGTTTTAATGGTATCGAATATGTGGAAGTTGGTCAAAAATTACAATATTTGACCTTATTAAACAAGTGAAGTTAAATAAATGTTTGTAAGAACTAATTATTGATCTTTAAAGATTGAAAAAAAGAAAAATAAATTCGTTTTTTTTTTACAAAATGAACTGGAGCAGTGCAACGATCAAAATTATTTGCTCCGGACTCCGCTCCAACTCCGGGCAAAACCCCATTGCTCCACTGCTCCGTGCTTCGTTCCAAACCCCTGCTTTTAACTAAAATCAAAAATTCTTGGATGTGTACAATGTACATGGAATGAAGGGAAATAAGGTGCCTAGAAAAGCCTATAAAACACTAAGTAGAGAAAAAATTTGAAAGGAAAGATCAAGGAAAACCTGAAATGATAAACAAACGAATTGCGCAGAGTAGGTTTAAGCTTTAAATTTTAGAGTTTTAGCAAAAATGTAGGAAGGGTAAAGGTAAGATGGTAAACAAAATCCACACACAACTACAAACAAGGGATATTATTTAAAATGCTATTAATTTAATAGCATAAAGGTTCTTTACTGAAATTTTCGCATTTTGAAGTAATTGAAAGTTTAAGGCTCATTTTTTACCTCATGAGTAAAAGAAGTAATACAGTGGAACCTCTATATTCGTCCGCCTTTATATTTTTCACACTTTTTGGTAACAAAATGCTCCAATATTCGTCCAAAATTCCAATATTCGTCTTGATATTTAAAAAAAAAACACACAGAACCGGTTCATGCCTATGGGTTTGGTTCGATTTTGCGGTTTAATTCCGTTTCACAGTTCATGAAAAAAAGCCCCGGTTTCTCCAGGTTTTTGTTCTTGGTCGTTTCGGGTGCCTGGTTAAATCCTATGCCAAAATGTATTTTATATTTGTCCGATTCAGTATTCATCCGTCCCTCAGGAACAAGTATGAAGGTTCCACTGTATTTATAACCCTGGAACAGGTTTTGTAACTAGTTTTGTTTAACGACGTAAGCAGAAATTACCCTCAATTAAGTTGGTGTACCTACTTGTTAAAATAAAAACATTTTATTTAACTAATTTATTTCTTACTTATTTGATTAGACACTAAACGTCTTTGATAAATTGGGAAAAATAAAAGTAAGGGTGAAATATAAATCAGCATAAAGCGCAAAGTATTAAAGGTATTTGCATTTACATTTTTAAACAAATTAGAAGCAAATTAAGACTGCTGTAGACTGTTTTATATCTAATTACATTAAAGGATTAAACTTGAGCTGGCTGAAAATAAAACTGCAAGTATAAGCCAATTTAGTTGGGAGTGGAACTGTCAGCTTTAGAAAAGCTGACTACAAATCTGCGCTGCATTGGGGCTTTCAGGAAGGTTTTTCATTGGCATAATTTCTTAATACAGCGTTCAATCAGTGTCAGAGACGTCAGGACAAATTCCATTGCTCGATACGACCGTTCCCGCTAGCAAGCGACAAATTTCATTACGCTGACCGTGGGTTTATTGCGTTAGTATCGTATATTTTCGGAGCAAAAGCGTTTTTATTGGATATAGCTGCAATGTAAGCAGCGGCCACAGAATGGACACTATTATATAATGGCAGATCGTCTCCAACCTCTCTGGATAAACAGAATTTGCTGAAAACGGTTTTCTAAAGCAAATATAATAAAGTAACTCGTTTTGCTGCACTTATTGATTTCTGACTTTAATACGTTTTCTCTAGTTGAAAAATATTGTTTGTCGGGAGTCTTTTTCTCAATCGACGAACTCGACACTTTTATTTCCGCCATTTTGATAGAAACAGAATATAAGGCTCCTACGTACATAAGCACTTTCTTTTTACTTTATTATGTACGATACAGTTACTTCACTTTATACAAACTATACCTTTTGCTGAACCAAAAGTTGTTGAACTCGATATAAAAATAAAACAAAAAGTAAATAGAAAATATCAATATGGCTTCATAAAGAGAAGGCTACAAAATATTGACGAACAATATTTTTTCTTTTAGTGGTTCCCTGTTAAATTTAATTATACCATAGAGCTTTATCAATATATTTTATTTAAATATGTCCTTATTTCACTTATGCACATAATGCATCTTTTGCGAGTTTGGCCATTCCCTGTAAAAAAAATCGCTGGTTATTTTAATTATCTATAAAGGTTAAAGTTTTTTATTAAAATTATTTTTCAGTGATTTAACTTTGACTGTGCTGTACCTAGAAGGCGAATGACCTTATGATACCACAATTGTTCAGAATCTGCTGAACTTTATTTATCTTTTCCAAACGGAAATTGTCATGCAGCAAGTAAACCATTTGTCGATCTGAATGTTTTCTTTCTTATTTCTGTCATACAACAATACTTTGTATTTACTTTACACCCACTTTACTGAAAACTTTTGCCTAGGTTTAGGCCATCTGGAAATCTATCTTGTGTTATTTTTAACTAATCTTGTAAAACCTGTTAAAAAAGTACCTTAATATTAATTATTTTTATTATGAAGCACCAATTTTGCTTTTTTGTTTAAACATGTCATGGAACATAATAGTTTTCACTAAATTTTAAACTACGCCTGTGGCATACCATGCATTATTTTTCTCAGTTTAATAAATTACGACTTCCTGTTTGTTTATCTACTCAAAAGGGATAGAATTATAACAGCAGTCTTTTTTTTTGTCTACACTAACTTGTTTGCTTTCGCGTTTTTGTAATCTTAAGGCTATATGGTTATTGGTTAGGTTTGTCGGTTTATTTCAGCTTTAGGATTAAGAATCTTGGGCTAAATAAAATGCTTTTTATTTTGTGTGCAGTGGAGTGTGAAAATTGTTTGACAAATGTGTGAATTATTGCTTCGCGTCGTTTAACTGTAACAAAAAACGAATTAACTTTATATTGGAAAGAAAAACAATTATCTTTTGCGTTTTCATGTTCATGGCGCGATTGAACTACCAGCTTGCACCCTGTTAGAAGCGTCAAACAGAAAACGTGGTTTTATTTGAATATTAATTATATAAGCGTAGCAGATACACTACATGTAGCGATATTTCTAGATAATTAATAGTTTATTTTATTGTATTGTTCTCTTGTCGGTAACTTGACGGTCTAACGTTCCTCTGAGGGAAGTACAGTACCTACTTAGTTTTTTTGTAGTCGGTTAGTATATCGTAAATGTGTAAATCTTTTAGAAATAAAGCTATTGTTTGAAGCAAAATAGTTTTTCGCAAAAAATTATTCAGTTATCATACCGATTATTGTGGTAACGATAAAAAAAGTTGAGATTAAAATAAATATACTTAACACTATTTTAGGTACTATGATGGTACCATTTCAATAACAATGTATTCAAATTCAAATAGATTTTAACAGATCAGGGGTTATTTGTTTAACTTTAGAAATATTATAGATAAATAACAAACACCAAATAATGCTTTAGACTTTATTATTAAAAATATAAGTACATCGAACGTTAAATAACGGATCAGAACTATTTGATGGAATCAAATCTCCTTATAGCTTAATTCCATATAAAGTAAGCTCCCCCGTGGATATTGTGCAGTGTTTAAAATGAAATAACCTGCAAAATACTCTCCCAGTTTCATGGATCTGTTTGAAAGACTGACTTACCTGTAACGCTAGCTACCTGCAAAAGGAGATTTAGTAAATTAAAACTTATTTTCGATTAAAAACAATGCTGAGGAATATGAAAAATTAATCTGAAAGTGCGGAGAAATTTATTTTAAGGTTCGTCAAGTGTATAAAATGCGGAATAGTTTTGACCAGTTTACAGTAATTTGAGGATCAAGCTGAACTTAAGAATAAAAGAACAGGGCAATTTTTTCTTGCTTTAAACATGTTTTGAGTAATTCTCAAAATCAATTATACACTTCACCATTCTTTTTTTTATTCATAAAAACTCTAAACACTCTTCTTTTGGAAAATAATCGTGAATGACAGTATGTCTCTTCAGACAAGAATTTTCTGCCTCGCAAGTTTCTTTTGTGTGTAAAAATAATCAGAAGATCAGGAGAGTAAGGCAAAGGTATTATGATACTTTCATCATCTTCAGCCAAAAACTATGGTGTTAAAGTTTCTTGATGAGAAGATTTATTATTGTAAATAATCAGCTTCTAAACAACTCTAGTGAATACTTCGGGCCAACATTTTTCTGGGTAACCTTTCACTGTAACTATCTATATGCGAATTAGATTACGGCTGTTGCTGGCTCTCACCTCCTAGTTTTCATTGTTGCCTCTCTTTCCAATAATCTTCACTTAAACCCTCTTGCAATTTGTTACCAGCTTCCTCTTCTTTTTGTAAATTACGGCACCCAATTCCATATTTTTGAACCATATATCTTCATTCATTCTTTGTATGTGCCCATATCATCTTAGTTTTTGAGTTCTATTAACTCTATTATTCTTGGACACTGACAACAAACACAAAGGATACAGGCACAGGAAATGAGATTTCTGAGGAGAATAGCGGGATGTAAACTGATCGATAAAATCAGTAACAAAAAAATCGAAATAACCTAGGAGTAACAGGTATTAAGAAAAAGGTGGAGAGGAATTAATTAAGATGGCTTGGACATCTCTACTACGCATGCCAGAAAGTAGATACGCGAAAATAGGATGCAAAATGAAGATGGAGGGAAAAAGAAATAGAGGAAGACAAAAAATAAAATGGGAAAAGGAAGTAAGGCAGAGACTAGGAAAAAAAAGGAGTCAGCCACAATTTGCTTACGATAGGAAGGACTGAAGAAACCTAGTACAGAATAAGAAAAGCATACCTCGACACCCCAAGGTACAAGAGGAACCATTTAGAAGAAGAAGAAGAATCTATAATGTCTACAACGAAACTCATTTCGCCTCGAATATCTTTGTTTCTCTTCTTATCTATTCTTGTGTAGCCAGAGCATCGTCGCCAGTAGTTCATCTCCATCGCCTTGATCTTTGACTTCTCTGACTGACGTATTTTTCATAATTTTAATCCGTATTTACTTACTAAAACTTTCGACTATTTTTTTGTAGATTTTATTAATCTACATATCTGGGCTGCATTAACTAGGCTTTAATCTTAAGCTGATGCTCTATTACCGATTCGCTGGCATTGCTGTTACCTTTTATAATCTTTTTTTTTGTAACTGCTGTAGGAAGACTTTCTGTTTCCTTTTCTTGCGTTGAAATTTTTAACGACAGCGGTAGATTGTATTTTTTTATGGCTTTATTTAAATTTATTTTCTAGGTGGTGTATTTTTGTTTCAAAATTGCATCATTTTCAACTAAAAATTGCACTAGCTTTTATAATAAGCAAATGCTAATGTAATTTGATTGTAATTGTTAATCCTATACACTTTATACCATGTATAGTCTTAAAAAAAGGGACGCGGAGAATATTTCTGTACAGTACGCGAAAATACGTTGGTCCGATCCTGTTAATGGCGAACGCTCATTTTGTTTCTTTTGTGTTATGTAGGTAAGTTTTTGTCTGCACCACTCTGTGGAAATTAATTTTTTTTCTAACGAAATTAAATATTGAACCAAAAACGTTTCTTGCATTAACGCTGTAAACATAAAACAACGCCCAAAATTATTTACGCTTCCGTAACCTGTTGGTTGTGTTACGGCCTGTTGGATACGCTCCATGCTCGCAAAAACTCTATTTATCTAGGAAAGTCTATTAGTGGCCCAAGGGAAAGCTACTTGGCTACCTAAACATGCAGGGCCTTAATAAATAAGATTTATCTAGTATCAAGCCTACATATGGATCCAAGTCCTTAGGGATTTCTGCACTAAGCTCACCAAATTAGAGCACGTGTTCTATAGATCGTAAGTTAGAGCCAGATAGGCTTTTTGGCCTTTTGTTCCCTTTGTTTTATTCAATAAAGGCGAAAAGTACAAAACCGCGATTGCAATTAACGTAGAAGCTGGGATATCCTAGTTTATCCGGCTATTTTTTAATTCAAGATAATACCTAATTAACCTCTCCATAATTTAGCTCTTCGTTGGCTGGTATGCAGTCGAAGAGAAATTTTTCAAATAACACACGAGCATTTATTACCGATACTTTATTTATTCCATCCATTATACGGCTTTAAAAGCTTAGAAATATGTGTAAGATTCGTATCAAAAAATAGCTTATAAGGACTAATATATTTTTTAGTTTGTATATTCTCTCGTGTTCTGCATGACAGACTACATCTGCCTACTTTCGGAAGTTTAATACATGACATTTTGCATCATATTGGATTATTGATGAAGTATAGTGCGTTGCTTTACAAATGTCACTAGAATCAAGAATACGAAAAAGTTTTAAGAGTTTGCAAACTAAGATTAAGTGATTTTATTTAAATATTTGCTTGTGTTTGCGTCGTGCTTTCATGTGACAGTCATGTTAAGATCTATAAACTTATATTATAGGGAACTACCCAAGTATTGCAACAAAGAAAGCTGAGGCATAAAATTAAGTATGGAATAAATGATTTTTCTTTATCTAGTAAATCAGCAAGACGGTGAACGACAATTTTGTTTTTGAAATACCTATCAAATTTATATAAACACTTTTGTAGTCATTTAGACAACTGCAGAATAAATTAAGCTTTAATTTTTATATTTATGGAACTTTGTGAAAGTAAAACAATGATTTTGGGTTCTGAAAAATGTATTATACATTATTTTGTTTGTAACGAGTAAAAACGATTTCAATTTTTGCGCTACATTTCTGCGTTTTATTAAAATAAAACAAACTAATTTGATCGCTGTCTGGAGCACAAAATGAAATCATTTGTTTTTGTTTTTAACAAACGGCGTTAAATTACATCGACAATCAGAGAGGAACTCGGACAATAACTGTTTTTTGTTGGTTTGTCACAAATTCGTTATTTATCATGGTCGAGATTTTTCTAAAAATAGACATAGCTTTATTAAATTGGGTATGACGACAAAAAATAATAGAAAAGTATCAGTTGCACTCTTATATCAAATATTTGTAATATTGTCAAGATTTGTTGATCATCATTGTCAAATGGGATTTCAGTAATCAGTGTTAATTGTATCATTTGTATGCAATGAATTGTTGTAAACGCAATGATTTTTTTCTTGTAAATTTGTTGCTTTGAATTTTTCCAGAAAGTAAACTATTTAGATGTTTAACAAAAAATGTTGTAAGGCGATAATTGACATAAAATATGTAATCAACGATACACTCACTAAAAAACTTTTTCTAAATAGAAAGTCGTTTTTCCATTGCTTGTGGATTTTTAAATTTCATTTATTTATATTACCGTTTCATAAGCAAATACTGTTGTTCCTAATTTAATCCTTATTTTTTAAACAACTGTTTTGTTGATCTTTTGTCATTACCCTTTTCCAGAACTTCTGCTTGTGCTATAATATTCGTTCTATTTCATGAACATGATCATAACACAAAAGTTAAAGCTGTTTTACATCATCCTCTGTTGTTTTTCGATTTATTATGTTCCTTAACTCATCAATCCTAATTTATTTTATGTTTTATATAGTTGCAAGAGTCAATTTTCAATACTTTTAGGTTTTTTTCTATGTGGATGCAATATCTCAAGTACAATTTTAAATCAATTTTTAACGAATACAAACAATTTGTTGTAAACACAAATCATTAAAAAATGTGTATAATCAGTTTTTTTTTACTTAATCGAATTCAATGGAAATAGTATCTTGAAAGTATTGACAATAATTAGCCAAAGAGAAGCTAAACTGATTTGAGTATAATACTAATCGCGCTAATTTTCAACGTGTCTTGTACATCTCTAAGTCGAAACCAAACGATACAATCAATTCCCAATTGTTTGTTTCGTTTTTGTTCCATTGAAGGATTCGTATTAATAATGAATTCACTTCCATTACAGTTCCAACTTCCGCTTGAATGAGTTTCGCCATTCATGTGCAACGTGCTGGCGGATTTCCCGCAAATATTATAGGTTTTTCTGTGCAGCTAAATGTGCAGCAAATTCTGTTAGCGTAATTACCAAGTATAATTTTCTTTTACAATCATGTTTACGCCACAACGTACTATAATTTCTTAATAAGTAAGCATCGATCATTTCGTGTACCGAGACATTTGCAAAAATTGATTTTTAATTCCTGTTCACTCTAAACTGTAACGGAAGCTTGTAAGCTAAACTGAAGCTGCATAAAATCAGAACATAGAAAACTGTTAAAACTAATATAATAAGACGTGGATTATAGTGCTACAAAAAAGCAGCAATATTAGGTGGTATATTACAATATTACAATATTACAATATTACAATATTACAATATTGAAGGTCAATTCGAGTGCTCTTGTATCATAAACAAAATTTTTAAAATTATTATCGTTTGTATTTATAAAACCAATTTAGGCTCTCTTGATATTTTCTTCAACTGTCTTGAGAAATTTCTAGTAGAAAGCTTCGTTACTTTCTCAGAATATAAAATTATACTCACAGGTGATTTCAATATTTGCTTGCTAAATAAAAGTAAAAATAGTAAACTGTTTCTCGACATACTCCATAGTCAAAACTATGAACAAACAATATTTGAAGCGACCCGGGTTACTAAACAATCAAAATCTCTAATTGACTGCATTTTTATCAAAAACTTTCATGACACAGACCCTAAAAGTTGTGGGACAGTTATCCAAACAGCGCTGTCTGATCACTACGGCCAGTCAGTCGAAGTAAAGATTGAGAAAGTTCATCACAAGGACAACATCCCTAAAAATATAACCACAAGGATCTTCTCTAACAATAAACTAGAAGAATTTAGAGCAAACCTTACAAACAGTAACTGGGATGAAGTATATCTATCATCTGACATAAACTCGGCTTACGATATTTTTTTAAAAATATATAAAGAATTCTTTGAAACCATTTTCAAACCGAAAACCATTAAAAAAATGTCAAACCACAGAAATTGGTTCACTATCGGCATCAAAACATCCTGTTCTAACAAACGACAACTATATTTAGATTACAGAGAAGGTCGAATATCCGAGGAATACTTCAAAACATATTCAAAAATATTAAAAAGCACCATTCGTCTTGCAAAACGACTCACTGACGAAAAATACATTAAAACGGCAAAAAACAAAAGCAAAGCGACATGGGAAGTAATAGGCAACTACATGGGAAAAAAGCAACAAGAAGACAATTTCATCAAAAATGTCAAAAATACAGGTGAAAACCCATTAGATATACTAAACAACGTCAACGAACGATTTATAAATATGTGCCCCGACAATACGGATGGGACCATTTCTGAAACCAGCCACTTCAAACATAATAATATGTCTATTTATCTACGTCCCACTTCTTACGAGGAAGTCTATAAAACCATAATGTCACTTAAAAACACAAAATCAACAGGAGAAGATGAAATCCCAACAAACCTCTTAAAATATACTGCCGACTTAATATCTGGACCTCTAAGTCACATTATAAATCTCTCATTAAAAAATGGCATATTTCCTAACAAACTTAAATGTGCAAAAATCAAACCAATTCACAAAAAAGGGGATTTAAGTGACATAGGAAACTATAGACCCATAGCCATCCTCACAAACATTAGTAAGATATTTGAAAAAATAATCTACAACCGAATTGAAAATTACGTAGAACACTTTGGCTTAATAAACAACTCTCAAAATGGATTCAGAAAAGGCAAAACAACTACCCGCGCTATTTATATGGCAATCCGAAATGTACTTCAATCCCTCAATAAAGACAAACACACCATGGTCATGTGTGTTGATCTCTCAAAAGCTTTCGATAGTGTTGACCACGAGATACTGCTAACAAAATTAGAACACTATGGTATACGAGGGACCGCCCATAACCTTATAAAATCTTATCTTTCGGAAAGAAACCAATATGTTGCCGGAAAAGACTCGTCAGGTAAAATTCTAAAATCAAACAAAAAGACAATCAAAAAAGGAGTCCCGCAAGGATCAATCTTAGGCCCCCTGTTATACATACTGTACACAAATGATCTTCCAGTTTTTGCCAAAACTTCCCTTATACAATTTGCCGATGACACATCTGCTATTATTAGTGACTCGGATTCAAAAAATTCTGAACAAAAACTCTTTGACTGCTTAGGCCAACTCCAACTTTGGTTCACATTAAACAATCTAACCTTAAATGTCAATAAAACTCAAGTAATAAAGTTTTCACAAAGTAAATTAACCTCCGACCTAAAACTTAAAAACAATTCCACAACTATAAATGTTGTTAATAAAATATCATTTCTTGGTTTAGGTATTGACTCTAGACTGGACTGGTCATACCACATCGAACGCCTGTCACAAAGCCTGTCACGGTATCCTTTCGCACTAAAAAACCTAAAAAAATTAGTCAGTACAAACGCGGCCAAAACTGCATATCATGCGTATGTTGAATCTAGGTTACGTTATGCTATAATTTTTTGGGGTAACGCTAGTGACTCTGCACGCCTCTTTATTATACAAAAGCGATGTATAAGAACTATTTTTGGTCTAAACTACCGAGATCATTGTAAAGACACTTTTCGTGACAAAGAAATATTAACTTTTTACGGCCTATTCATTCTCGAAGCCATCCTTTTCGTAAGAAATAATTTTGATCTGTTTGAAGTGAATATAAGAAACCATGCAGCCAATACACGACATAAAAAAAATCTTAAGCCCGATTGCTTCAAATATACTTATCTTCAAAAAAATGTTGCCTCTATAATTATTGCAATATATAACAAATTTAATACATCACCTGAGAGTATAAAAAATCTACGCACTCCTGACTTGAAGAAAAGATTAAGAAATGTCCTAATTTCTAAAGCTTACTATGGAGTTAGTGAATACCTTAATGACGATTACTTTAAAAACTCCTTTAAGTAATTATAATTGTGTTGTATATATTCGTATATATGTGTATTTTTTATATCATTACTGTGACATGTTCTACGCCTTTTTGGATTTTTCAGAACAAATAAAGACTACTACTATATTCTGTATTCTTCTATTTCTTCTTCTTCTTAATCTGGACCTCTTGTAACTTTCGGTGTTGAGGTACTTTTCTTAGTTTTTGGTTATGTATCTCTATAATTGACTAGCTTTGTGTCACATCCTCCAGCGAACTCCTTTTCTTCTAGTCTGTGTCTCACTTGGTTTTTTGGTCTTCTTCTCCTTCTTTTTCCTTCAAACTTTGTTTTCCATCCCATTTTTGCGCACCTGCTTTCTAATATACGTAGTAAATATCCCAGCCATCTGAGTTAGTTTGTCTTCATCTTTTTCTTTGAGATTTTACTCCAAGACTTTTTCTAGTTTTCTCTTTGCTTATCGGATCAATTGCTCTACATTCTTCTATCCTTCTAAAAAATTTCATCTGCGCCTGTACCCTTTGTTTTTGCTTTGTTATTTATGACCAAGTTTTTGAACTATACGTGAGTAGTACATAAATACTCGCGTCGTAGTTTTTTTTTTTAGATCTCTTATCAAGGCATTTATTGGCGTGATAAAGTTTTTCCTCAGTAACTAATGTGTAGATCAGCTCTTTATTTAATTTACCATTATCTGCAATTATCGTTTCTAAATATTATAAGATGCAAGTATCAGGGCCACAAATTTAGAATAGTATACAAAAAAAATTATGTTAATGACCAGCTGCGGGTATGGGATGGAATAGAGCAAACTGATACGAAAAACACCAATAGCAAAAAAACTTACCAATGAGGAAACTGTATATTTTTAAATCCTTTTTAGTATTTAAGTCAAAAAAATAATTATTAAACCTTCCATTGCTAAGGGATGTGGTATCCAATGGGAAAAGTAAGTACTTTGGCTGTTATGATTTTTTTAAATTTTTATTACATTTCCTATTTCTTAAATACGTTTCCTCCTAGTTTCTACTTTTATTGCGAGATTTATGATATGGGAAAAAAAAACTTTTGTAAAAATGCTAATAAAACAATACAACCTGTAAAGATTGCCACTCCTGCACTGATTCTTTGCCGTCACCATCATTGAAGAAACGTTGAAGTGCAAGAGACTTTCTTAAATGTAGGAACATAATTATGAAAGTCACTTAGCGCTAAGTCTAAGCTGACTTGACGTAGAGAGAATTGTTTATTCGTTCCCAACCAATTTGCGTGACTTTAAGGAGCAGCTCCTCGAAGAGCATCCTTGGCACCCAGCGTGACCACAATTTCTGCAAGTTTAAAGGATCTGCCACAATTTCGTAGAGAACAGTATTTGAAATGTCTTCTTCTATGATGAGTAGCAGTGCAAGGACTATCGTCACAGGTGTTCTTCTTTGAAGAAATAAAAAATCTGGTCCCGTTATGATAATTGTCGTAAGTGGTGAATTTCATGAAGAGAAGCAGTTTGGGGTATAGCAAATCCACTAAAAATTTTAATTCAAATTAATTTTATTGTGTTTATTTTGAGTTAATAAAAATTATTAACAAACTTACTTTTCAGATATTTCTCGTAAATATTTTTTTATCATAATATTTGTATCTACTTCTTGTCAAATAACTTAGGTACTTTAAGCGTTAAAACTTCCCAAAAACCATACATCAGCAAGATTTTACTCATCATATTATTGGCTGCCAAATAGAAATAAGCCTTTTTATTTTATTTTAGTATTCTAAAAAGTTGTTTTAGTAAGTAAATTATTCGATCACAATACTTTTGTCCTGTCCATGTAATTGTCTTATTTTTTTCTTTAAATTTTCCTGTTTAACTTTGTGTAATTGTTTAGCAGTAAATCTGCATTTAAAACTTTTGTGAGGTACCTTAGCTAAAAATGTAGAGATTTTTGTTTGTATTTTATTTATAAAAAAAAGCTTCGAATAATATTTAAAAAAATTTAAACATCTTCATGTGCTAGAAGCTGGAATGAATAAGATACAGACACAAAGATATTTTCATATCTTAAGCGTCTTGGTAAAAATTCAAATTTCTCGCGGTAAATATTGAAATATTCTTAAGGCTTGCTCTTTCCTAGATATAAGATTTTATATAGCTTTTCAGCTATGCGGAACGAGCGGGAATATTCTTGAATCTAATACAAAAACATGTTGCGGCAGAAGTTCCCGGTCTCATCCGATGCCAACCAAGTTTGTCCTGTGGCATAGTTTCCTTCGCATGCATGAATATTTAAAGCGTATTTAATTATTCACTCTGCCGTTGAGTTGCTCCACGTTTTCCCAAGTGCAAGCAAGCTCTTCCCTGCGATCAATCACGTTCTTCAGATCCAATACGATTTACCGATACTTATTTGGACGATTTCTTAAGAATTTTCTCTAGAAAAGCATTACCTAAATTTGTTTTCCTTTTTCTATTTCGAGTATCTTCATTAGTTACGATTAAGCTTGCTACTTAGGAACTTAGTTATTATTTTATTTGACATATTTTTGCAAAATACGTATATTAGTTTTAAATGTTACTAATAATATTTTCTCTCTGCTGCAATTTTAAAATACTTTTTTTACCAAAAACTTTTTTTAAACTGGCATGTATTTATACAGGGTGTGTAAAAATTGGCGGAAGGGCTACACGGGGCGATGTTGTTCGTAAAATTCTAAGTCGAAAATCTTAATACGAAAATGTTGTACCACGCTTGCTGTGTCTGCAAGAGGTCCTCAAAGCTTTGACATTTAGTCATTTTGGCCTACCATATATAGGCGTTTATGCTGTCACTTAACTTTATGTCGTTATAAAATAATCCTAGATAGTGGGGTATGAAAGCAATATTTTTAAAAGTTAGGTAAGCCAGTCGACGCGACCAAGAACTATAAAAATAAACCTTAATAGAGTTAGATAATTAATAGCGAACAGTTTTATTCTGTACTTATACTTTTTTATAAATTTTGTGATACAAATAACTTTATTGATCAAACAATTAATCTTGAAGATAAACTTAAAAATCCGTAATTATTTCTCAAATGACAAAAAAATTATGCATTTTTATCAACAGTTTAAAGTAAAAAGCTAGTAAAATGGTGTGGTTTAAGATGTTATTAAATTTTGTTGAACACTTTTCAATTTAGAAGTAATGTTCTTGCTATTTTTTATGTTTATTTAATCAGTTCTATTCAGACAGTTGTGTTTGCCGTCTTTCGTTAGTCGTGTATAATTGCTAAATGTAGGTACCCATTCCCCCCTGCCATGATCCCCATTTGGGGCTCGCGACATATGCTCTGTAATTAGAAGCGCATGCTAAAATGTTGCAACTGGCCACTCAGTGACGTTTAGAAGAGTCTAAAGCAGCATTATAACAACAAATAATCTACATTTTTTGTGTCATTTTTGAGTAATAGTTGCTAGAAGTGAAAATTTAGAGGTAATTTCCAAATAGAAAAACCTTAAATTTTAAACAATTTTTATATTGTTGTAACTATAATTTATTAATTGTTATCTCTTGCATGGCTGATTTATAGGGTAAACGCCAGTGCTCGGTTGTGAGTTTAAAATCATTTGAGTCAAAGTTATTATTTTTTTAAATCACCGTTCCCCATTTGGCGATCATGGCCGACGCTGTGTAAAATATTTAATACAGTCGCTATTGGTACAGGACTATGTAATCGCATTAATAACTGCCCAATAAAAGATGACAAGTATATGATAAAAGAATTTCATGGTGTAAAATTAAAGTTAAAAGTTACTTATTTGCTGTAATATGGAAAGACAATAATTGTGTTAAAATGTTATCGACAAATGAAGGTACACTATCATTAGAAAAAGTAAGTAGATGGCCAAAGACCGAGAAAAACCATGAAAATAAAAATCTATAATAAACAAATGCGCCGTGTAGATAAACTAGATTAGTCCATAAATCAACATAGGATAAAAGTCTGAGGGAAAGATGGTATTTTCCAATTTTGACTAATGTTATTGGTTTAAAAGAGGTAAATGTATATGCATTATACTATATTGCTGATGTAACCATGTCACTGCTTGAATTTTGATGGAGTATTTCAAGAACATACAGGGTGGTCCAGAAGTCACAACACCATTTTAAAATGGAATAACTTTCTCATTTCTTAATAATTCACATTTATTCTTTCATAAACAGAAAACACACTTCTTGGAAATGAATTTTATTTAGTTTTGAAAATTACATCCTTTAAATAACCACCATTTTGCTCTTCACACTGACTCGCCCTTTCTAAGGCGTGAACCTGTCGTAATGTTTCTTAGCTTATTCCTTCAGTTTCTTCACGGGTTGGTCTTCAATTGCTGAATGGTTCGAGCATTGTTACGGTATACTCTATCTTTCAAATACCCCTACAGGAAGAAGTTTGGAGCAGTTAAGTCAGGTGAGCGTGGCAGCCATGTAATTTCAGAATTTCGCGAAATTATCCGTCTACCAAACATTTGTCTTAAGAATTCAATTGTCAGGTGAGCTGTATGGGCAGTAGCACCATCTTGCTGCCACCATATCTCTGGTGTGTCCAAGACACCATTCAGCAATTGAAGGCCAACATCCGTGAAAAAATTGAAGGAATAATCCAAAGAAGAAACATTACGACAGGTGATGATTCACGCCTTAGAAAAAGCGCGTCAGTGTGAAGAGCAAAATGGTGGTTATTTAAAGGATGTAATTTTCAAAACTAAATAACATTTATTTCCAACGAGTGTGTTTTCTGTTTATGAAAGAATAAATGTGAATTATTAAGAAATGAGAAAGTTTTTTCATTTTAAAATGGTGTTGTGACTTTTGGGCGTATTTACGAGTGTCGTCATAAGCACCAATTGGAACTTTTTTTATGAAAACCCATTTTTAAAGCCGGAGGTGTTTTATTTTGTTAAAATGGTCTACCAATGCTGTTTTTTAATAAAAAAGAAGGCAGAAACCGCACAAAAATTTAAAAAAAAATATTTTTCAGGTAATGGGTTAAGTTTAAGAAATAAGGAAAAGCTGGTGCTTTAAATTGCGAAATAATAGGAGTATAAAATAGAAACTTCCTTGCATACTATTTTAAGGAAGATCTTATAATGGTAATGGATGATTTAGTTTTAATGAATAATTTTGACACAGCAAAAAATGTTTTTTTTTTACATCTTTTGGATTGTGTCAATGTTTTAATTTTTATAAAAAACTTATTTAAATACAGTCAAATGTCATGTTTTATAAACAGATGTGAGGGTAAATTGATCGTAAACAACTACAGTTTTCACTTAAAATTATCTACATTTGTGAAAGACTTTCTAAAACATTTCTTAATGAGAATGCAAAATATTTTATTTAGAAATGTGTATGTATACTTGACTGCATAAATGTGACTGGCGAAAATTCAATGTTCACGAAATTAGTGTAACCGGATATTTCATCCCAACGCTCTCTAAACACCATAACCGCAGACATAATTCCGTTTCTTAAATAATTAAAACGATTAAACAAATAGTCGTCGATAAATTATCTTGGTTTGCAGTAGTCTAATTTAAAATACAACTTTTTAAACAAACCCTTCCTAAAGTTGTTTATGCTGGGGAGCAAAAACGTGATAGATTACTCAAATCTTGATCGATTACTGGAACCTCTTTAACTTAATCAGGCGCGACACACTGACACAATGATGAGCGGGGACCGCAGCGTTATTTAGCGTAATCGGTAAATTGGTTTCTGTCCAAAAGCGCAGGCCAAACAGCCGCTATGAGTAGATTCTTTATAGTCTTCATTAATCATTGTCCTCTCTCCATTCCATTACATTCTTTGCCATATCAACAGGAATAAGCACAGAATTTGTAACGTAGACAAATAATTTTAAATGTTCCTTCGTGACAAAATACGGACACTGGAAAATAAAACTGCCAGTTGGTGATAAACTGAAAAAAGGTTGAAATATCATTTTTAAAAAAAGGTTGTTAAGTATGCTAATTGGAATATGTGTTGGCCGTTTGGGAAATTAACTTTTAACTTTATTACTTTGATAACGAAATTAAAACAAAGCAATTATTTAATTGAAAGCTTATAAATAAATAAATAAGCCCCTCTATCTTGTAGGCTTCCGCGGCCGATGTCCAATGTATATAGGTTGTTTGCGGGTTGGAACCACGTCGAAGGTTTCTTCATAACCGACGTTTCGTTCTCCTTTATCGGGGATATCTTCAGGGCAATTGGTTAGACAGCAACTGGCAATTCATTCGTGTCTGGAGTATTTATAATAGGCTGTGGTTGATGATGTGTGAGGGGCGCGTACAATCTACTGATTATCGGCACCTTCCAAGAAATATGGAGGGCATGGCCGTTGTGTTGGTTGATATTGTTTGTGTTTTCAAGTATCTCTATGCCTTCTCTAATTTTGCGGGGGTAGTATCGTGATGTTTTCGATATCACTTCTTTTTCGGCGAATTTGATGTTATGGCCGGTGTTACGTTTGTGTTCAGCTAGTGCTGATTGAGTGATATGTTTAAGTCTGGTGTCCCTTTCATGCTTACCGATTCGCGTTTGTTCTCTGAGTCTCCCCGATGTAGACCTTGCCGCATGTGCAGGGTATTTTATAAACCTCTTTGGTTTGAAGTGGGAGACTATACTTGGCGCTAGGTAGGCGCTATGGTAATATCCTATGGGTGCTGAACGATGTTCGAATGTCATGTTTTCGGAGAATTAGTTGTTTCCGATCAATTTTCAGGCTGAAAAATACACTTTTACTGGCCTAGGTCAGAAAGTAACTGGTTGCCATGGTAATAATAATTCTACCGGCCTAGGCCGGAAAGTAGCTGGTTGCCGTGGTGATGAGTTGTTTTGTCGATTTGCGCTGTCAAACAAGCGTGGTTATGTAACCAAGCGAATTTTCACCTGTAGTTTTTTAAGTTATTGTTTAATTATGGATGGGGACGATAGTGATTTTGGTGTCATTGGCGGACGCAGAATAAATATTTCACGTAACACACCCGTAAGGTCAGGTATGCTTCCAGGACTCGCCTACGACTCGCCCAGTAAAGTACCACTTTCCGGTCTTGTTATTTATGTACCAAGACTATTTCAATAACCTATGCTTTAAAATTTTGACCTATTTTAATATCATCAAAATATCTTTGAAGTCTTAAATATTGTTACAGCATTTCGTCATGGTTTACATTACTATTAACAGGTCTTTAAAATGTAAAAACCTATAAAAAATATAATTGTATACTCTATAAAGTTATGTTTTCTTCTATTTTATAAATTTATAATTTAATAAATCGTCTATCAAATATATACAAATATATTTCTATTTATAAAAACAAATACTAAATCATCCAGTGGATATTTCTTTGTGTTGACAGCATAGTTGTTGATATTTATTAAAATTATATATAGAATATATTTTTCAAACTTATGAAGCAAAATCAAATAGGAGTATAAAAGAAGCTACACTGATGATTTATTGTTTTTAATTATTGTCCTGCTGATACCGTAATGATACCAAATTTTACGGTAAGTGAAAGCAGGTTAATTTTTGAACAGGGCTTTGTATCTGACAATTTATTACGCTTTTAAAGTAGCATTGTCTCAGTCCATTCGGGTAGTCATTGACGAATGCGTTTTCATTATACTCACAAGCAAAACAAATAACTTTTTATTTGTCATCATTTGATATTATAGATTTCCGAAATGAAATTCGATTAATAAAGTTTTTTGTTTGCTACAGATTATAGAAATTGCAAGATAGACACAGTTGTAAACCGTAAAGTGGTAGTCCTTTGGAAGTAACAGAATAATTTTGTAAATACATTAATCCTTGACCGCTGTAATGCGTGTGTTGTATTCAATGAATTTATTTTTGGTTCGCTTTTATCGCTGGATGCTTTTAAAACATTGTTTATAGATGTTTCACTTTATCCGTTCGTATTCATAATATTTTATTATTTTTGTGTGTGTTTGTATTTCTTTTGTTGTCAAGATTTACACTGCTGTACAAAGGATTACTGGTAAATGTTGTACGTTAAGCTTGACACTCTTTTAATTTTAAAAAGAAATTGTTAAACACGTTTCAAATCCCTTAATTTTGGTTTTACACCTAGTTATATTTTAGTTTTTAGTTTTAAGGTTTTACGGTTTGTTCTGTCAAAGGTAAACACACACTTTAGGGGCAAAAGGACGCTTCACTTTTTTCTAGTTTATTAAGTGATTTTTTTAATCCCTGTCGTTCATTGCCTATAAATTTTGTTACTTTATAATCTTACTTTTACAAAGTTTGGAAACGTTTTAGTTTTATGCATGTTTTCCTTACAATAAGGGAATATTTTTGAACTTTTTTTAGTACTTAATAATAGATGTATAATTTAAAAATGTTTTTTTTCATAACTGTTATTCAAACGTTTTTAATTAAAATCTTTAGAATTCTGGCAGTAACTCACTCGATAGTTTAGAATTTTCTGGAAGTTTGTAGAGAACTTATTTTAAATTTTGAATTACATAGTTTTGTATTGTTATGCAACAGAATTGACGTCTTTTTTTTTTGTTTCAGGTAAGAAAATATTCAGCTTTGTTAATCGAAACCTTAATTCTTATCTGTAAGTACGTATAGTGGTATTAATATGATATTCCATGAACTCTGTATCGGTATTGTTACTTTAAACATTTTCACTTACCAAACCAATATAAATAATTTGATAAACTACGGCTGTATTTAATAAACAAATTATTTACCTTGTTTAATAGAAATAGGTTAAGTAAAATACCTATCACTTATTTTATTTTGCATAAAGAATCGTTTTTCTGGAAAAGGATTAATTTCAAGACTCTCGTTTCTTCGTCTATAATTTTGATTAAAAATATTAAATTTTTTAAACTATTTAAAGCTGCTGGCGAAGAGATAGGAATCTTGAAACTAGTCAAGTTTTTCCACAAAAGTAATTTTTCGTGAATAATAAGATAAACAGTTTTTAATCAAATTTATTTGTAAAAGTTTAAAATGTACAGGGTGGCCTATTTTCGATGCCCATACAGGATATCTCGGTTAGTATGAGAGATAAAAAAAAACTAAGTTTAGGCGAGATATTTAACATTTTTGAAAAGTGCCAAAAATCGGTTTTTGGTTATATTCTAAAAATTAAGAATGATATCAAAAATCTGTTTACGGCAATGAATTTCTCTCGAAAAAATAAATCGATACTACGTACCTACTTAGTTTTTTTCTATATCTGATAATAACCGAGATGTTTGGCCATCAAAAATAGGCCACCCTGTACAACTTAAATAAATTTAACATTTATTATACAGGCTGTTTCCTAAATATTGCGCAAAAAAATCGGGAGGTGATTCCTTATCGAAAACTAAGGGGTGTCTTTTATATAAAAATGTTTTCTTTGAAGCCTTGTTTCGGAGTTGCACCCCCCTAAAGGGGTGCGATAAAATTGGGATGATATTTGGTAGATGTTTTATACTTATTAAACGGTTTCCCATAGTAATATTTTCAATCAGCACCCACCTTCACTGGGGTCTGAAAAGTGCACACCTGTTGGTTTTTTTATCAAAACTTTATGGTGGGTTAAAATTTTGCAATTTAAATTGCGCTGTGAAAACATCAAAATGAATTACATCCGTCAATTTTACCCAATATGAATCATGGTAACCACCAAAATCAATTATTTATATTGGAATATTAATTAAATGGTACATCTTCACTTATATTATTTTTCACTTAAAAACTGTAGGTTTTACGAGAGAAGTAAAGAATAAAAAGGGTTTCTTAATAAATCAAGCTTTAAAAAAAATAAATTAAATTGCAAAATTTCAACCCACCAAAAGTTTCTGATTAAAAAAACCTACGGGGGGCGCACTTTTCAGCCCCCAGTGAAGGTGGGAGATAATTGAAAATATTACTTAGGGAAACCTTTTAATAAGTACAAAACATCTACCAAATATCATTCTCTTACATTTATCAAAATTTGAGAAATAAAATAAAAACCTAACTTTATCGCTCCCCTTTAGGGGGTGTAACTCCGAAAAGAGACGTCTAGGCCTCTAGGGAATCACCTCCCGATTTTTTTTGCATGTTTTACGAAACACCCTGTATTAATTTTTCTTTATTTTAGTGTAAGAGTTATACAGTTTTAACGGTTTTTTGACCACATCTGAGTCAAAGAGTTAGCAATGTATTAATTTTGCATTTGATCACTGTTTTACAGCTCTAGCACTATTACACTCTTAAAATATATTGGTATCGACATATCAGTTTGTTGATGCATACATACATAAGTGAAAAAAATTTCTTAATTCACTTAGCGACGGTTTTCACTTAACGTCGACAATACGGTCCCTAACTCACCGTTATTGGGAAGAAGTACTGTATAATTAAGTGCATAGTTAAAGTACCATCTGGACGGTTTTAGTAAGTTAATATGTAAATAGGAGAAGCGTAAAAAACGTTTTTAATCGACACTATTGTATTAGCTTAGGGGCGTAGCACTAAGATCGTTTATCACACTTGAACCGGTTCAACATTTTAAATTTACAATCATTACAATCATGAGACATGACATACAGTCAGATAAGCTGTACATACAGCCTTTAAGTCTCGATTTTTTAAAATAAAAAATACAGTATTAAAATAAATTGATTGACTGACTTGCACAATTCCAAACTGACAGACTAAAGTCATTACCAAAGTGCGAACTAATTAAAAGCAGGTTGTTTAATCCCATGTCCGTAACACAACTACAACAATCCAGTTTCAGATATCGATCGGCTAATATCATCTTATTACAGTACATGCTCGGCTTAATAATGCAATTATTAGTTGTATATTATGACCGTTTATTGTTATCACGTTTACTGCAGCTATTAAACGTATTTCTACAATCAGAAGCAGATAACGTTTAATACCGAAACTTCGTGTTAGTGAGAGCCACTGAACTTATATCGAGTAGGGTTTAATTGGCCGGTTCGTCATCTTCGTATTTAGTATTCGCGACTCGTATTCGGGTTATAGTCCGCGTGATCCTGGATGATCGTTAGTTGTGCATGTATAACGCTCCCGTCGTAATACTTAAACAAGCTGCCGTCATTCAGCTATCCAAATTAAGCTTCAGCTTGCCACAGATTCACCTTGGCTAGCAGTTTTGCTGAGATCTTCGATAAGTTGGTGTCCACAAAATGTACGTGTAAAATTACTTAACCGTTACTAGCAAGTCTAGTCAACAAAAACTTTTTGTTACATAAAAGTATGTAGGTGTGTTTTTTTAAAATATGTTCTTCTCTTTCTTAATCAGGTTCACTTATACCTTTCGGTGTCAAAGTATGCTTTCGTAGCTCTTGATTATTTATCTCCATCCCTAGGTTTGTTCCAATAATGCTATGTACGATCCGATGAACGATCAGTTAACGCGCAGTATCGATATCGCGTTCCAACACAGTCTTTGATTGTTCACTGGACGGTTAGTCGACTGTTCCTGCTGTTATAACATTAATACATGAACTAGTCAGTCTACGGCAGCGATTCTTAACAAGGGGCCTTAAAAGATTTTAAGGAGGCTGCGAAAAATTTATAAAACGTTCATTGAAATCTTAAAAAAAAAAATTTTTGCTCCTTATTTTAGTCGAACCATCGGAGAGATATCTTCTTAAATAAATCGTCATATTTTTGTTACTACAAACTAGGGGGCCGCGTAAATATTTTAGGGTATTTAGGGGGCCGCGACTACTAAATGGCTAAGAACCACTGGTCTACGGTCAAAACAGTACGTGGATGAAGGCATGTACTAGCGCTTGGATTTTTATACGCATGCGCTGTTTATAAATAACGTGAGCTCTGGTAGCTATGCATCGCCCTCCCAATCCAATTTAGTACTGGATTCTTAAAGTGTTTACCCTTGAGATGCGCACGGTTCTATGAACCCAATAGACACAAATGTCATTTGCACTTAGGCCAGTCGTAAAAGCGTTCCAACAACGGCTAATACTGGTCCTTACATTTATTAGTACATAGTTCACAAATGCGAATAAACCAGTTCGTATATTTATCCATGAGTTGGTTTAAAATCGCTTGTTGGAAGAAACCTCCTGTCCTATGATTTGCCAACTGTGGCACATCTCTCCAGCTGACTCATTTTTTTTCTAGTCTATGTCGGTTTTCAGTTCCCAATTTTGTTTTTGGTCTTCCTTTTCTTATTTTTTCCTCAAATTTAATTTTTCAAACAATTTTTGCGTACTTGCTTTCTGGCATCTCAAGTTTTTTTTAATTTTATTGTTGCTAATCTTATCAATAGTCTACATCCTTCTATTCTTCTCAAGCATTTCATCTCCTGGGTGTGTATTTATTGTTTTAACTTTCTTATTGATGCCCAAGTTTCTGAACTATAAGTAGAAACTGGAGGGTACACTGCATTAAATACTCCCGTTTTAGTTTCTAAGATCTCCTTCTTCCTAATCAAGTATTTATTAGTGGCGTTTTAAAATTTCATCGCTTCAGCTATTCTGTTATTCAGCTTTTCTTCCTATTTACTTTTCTCTGCAATTATCGCACCTAAATGTTTAAAATTTGATACCTGCTCTATCGTTTCTTGGTCCAGCATGATTGAAACCGGTTCATGGTTAGGCGTTTTCCCAAAATATTTCTTTATTCTAAATTTTTGAACATTTTTGCCTGTCATTGTTAGGTTTTAGTTTTTGAGCTTAGTTCTGTGTGTCTTTATTATTTTTTATCCATATCTGTATATTTTATGCCAATGTTTATTTCTTTCCCTTTAAAACCTCATATCTTTAAAATTGTCTTAACTTCTTACTTTCACAACATTCTTGGTCTATGACTGTTTTTACATGAGTCTCTTGCTATCTAAAAATTCAAATGCTAGGAGCACTGGATAACACTTATAACTTATAAGTAATGATTAAGTACTTGACAGAACGCAAAAAAAGAAACTGATCATAGCAAGTGTCGTTGAACAAAAATGGCATTGACCACATTATTTAAAAAAAATAATTTAATTATCTCCAACTCCTTTTAAAAACATTAAAGAAGACCAAGGAGACTTCTGGTTTAAAATCGTGTGACAGTGGACGAATATGACATCTGCTAAGTGGTTTAGAGCAGCAGTAGATAAAATTAGATGAGCCAACGTGATTGCAAACGTATAAAGAGGATGAGACACATTAAGAAAAAGAAATCAGTTCTATTGTTGTAACTAGTAGCAGAATCTTAAGTTATTATTTACGTTTAATTTTTTATTGTAACTTATCCTATTTTTTTTTTTTTTTTTTTATAAAAATTGTTTTGCTATATGCCTATAAGATTACTTTATTTTCTCTTAGTTGCCAAGTTGCCATTCAGCAATAGCAAACATATACATCGTTGGTTTAACTAATTCTTTAAAAGACGTTAACTTTCATCACATATCTAGGTGTCTTTTGTACGCAAAAATGTTGTCTTTTGAACGTAAAAATGTTGTCGTTATCACATTATCGAGTGTTCTTATGATTGCTATCCTTTCATTGATCTTTTTTTTACAGCTGTTTACAATTTCATCCAAAGTCTTTATAATTTTGAACATTTCTTTTTTCTAGTCGATAAGTGCATATATTATGATTATTATCAATTTGTCTGTTTTAATTAATTTTATCTTTTCGTTGTTTATTTTCATAATTAGCTCTTTAAGTTGTTCTTTATATAGTAATTTTAAATTAAATTTCGAAGGTTTTTTAAAATAATTGCAAGAATTAATTAAAAAATAATATTTTTTCGTACTTCAGTTACAAAGATCAAACATCCATTTAAAAAAAAACTGGAGTGTTTTATGTTTCAATTTACGAAGATTCTAAGCTGGGTGTTGAGAAAAATTAAGGAAAATTTGGTATTTTTAAATAATTTGTTACTATAAATGATAAAATAGGAAATGGGCATCGAAATCCCACATATTCTTGCGTGTCTCCATTTCTTTTTATTTTCAATATAACTGTTCTTATCTTATACACCAGAAAATTTTAATTAAGTTTAAATTAAATGCAGTTTTCTGGAATGAAAATTTAAGGAAATTTAATGTAGGTTTGCATGCGGAAGTGACATTTCCTTAACCTTTATTTTCGCCATACGTTTGATAATAAATTCTTATAAAACTGTGTAGCAATTACCGCACGTCGTGAAAGGTAATAAATCATGACAGTTTCTTCAGAGCTTAAAAAAAGCGGCAATCCGAACTTTTCCAACTAATTGTGTTGACTGTTTCTCTCTTCAGGTTCTTTCTATTTGGTAGGCAAAAAGTAAGGCCTGATTATTTTATTCGACAAATCTTTCATAACTTTTTATTTTTAAAGCGCCGAACATAATCTTATTACATGTATTAAAGAAAAATCTTTAACTGTTTGTCATTAACTTGAGAAAATTTACTCAAACTCTTCAATTTGCTCAACTACGAGTGGTAATGAAACATTTATGTAAACAAACAATAGGCACGATCTGTAGAACTTATTGACCAGCCCTTGTATTATCAAAAACAATCTTAAATCATTACATTTTTACCAATCAGATTTAGTCCAAGAACTCCAATTAAATGGTTTGTTAGTTATGTTTCACAATGTTCTATAAGTTTAATATTAGGGCTTTTCTAAAACGAACCAAAATTGGTATTAGACTTGACCTTATGAGATCTTAAGCCACTTGAAACTTAATGTTAGGGTTGTGTTTGCCTTTTGATTAAAATTTCCTTAGCCCTAAAGCGTTTCCGAGACTTGACCAGACTTCGAGAACTAATCAACTACGTTTACAAATCTTAAACAATTAAAATACTTTATCAATTTTTTTATTGTACTAGCATAATTATTTGCTAAAGATTACTAAACAAAATAGTAATTACTTATATCAAATATACCAATTAATTTGAACAATGCAAACCAGCTTCGAAAGCATGTCCTTAAAATTAAATTAAACTTTTTAAAGCATGTTTTCGAGAGGACAAGGATTTAATACTGCAGTGGTAAATAAATTTGTAAATCATTTAATTTATTATTCAATATTAAAAATTTTACCAATTCCAAAATATATGATACATAAATATAGAGATAATTTTAAAGATCCTAATATTTATAGTAGTCTTGTTTAGGGTATTTTAAATATGAATAGAATAACCCGGCCAACAAGATATTAACCACTGTTATGCAAATTAAAATATATCGGGCCTCATATACCTACTGGATTAAAAAAAAAAATAATAATTGTAAGATAAAGCCATTTAAAACACATATCATGTTACAAAGCACAGTAGTACAATAATTCATTTGTACATGTAATAGTATTTTTAATAGAACCGATGATAAATTGTTTTTTTAAAACTTCTGTTTTAAATTCAAGGTATAATACAAAAAATCAAAATTTTAACCGATCTTTAAAGCTTTTTTTCTAATGTAATTTAAAAAATTTGTTCGTTTTTGATAAACCCTGAATAACACTTAGAGTATAATTTTTAATTATAACTAAAATTATCTTAACATCGACTTAAAAAATTAAAAATTATTGATTTAACTTACACAAAATAAAAATAGAATCCTTAAACTTTTATATAAGTAGGTACAACACCACAAAAAATATCTTAAATTTTAGTCTTGTGAGCAGATTATATACTTATAACATTGTACAGGGTGGACCAAATTCGAATGTTTTACCGGGTATCTCAGTTATAAAAAACGTTATTAATATTAAGTTTTATATTTATAAATAAATAAGTTATAGTAAATTTTCAAAAACGATGAAATTTCATTTATCGTCTGTGTTGTCAAAATTTAAAGCTATATAAAAAAACGTGATTACATAGGCGTTCCTTTATTAAAAAAACAGCCCAAGATACCGATATCAGATTTTCGCTGACAATTACGGTAACCGAGGTACCCCGTAAAACAGTCGAATTTGGTCCACCCTGTATAGATGGTCAAAGAAATTTGAACTACTTCTCGGATCTATTCTTTAAAATCCTGGAATTTACGTAGTGTTAGTGATTGGAACCAGGGTTGAGCAGATTTAAATCAATTGATTTAAATCAATTGATTTAAATCACGATTTAAATCATGATTTAAATCAAGTGATTTTTTAAAAAAAATTATCAATTTAAATCACAGATTATATGAGTAGATACAATATAATATTATTTATAGTAAAACAAAATTGTATTACTATTAGTAATAAAATACACTAAATGGTGAATAAACCATATTAATTTGCTCTTGTAAAGTAATATTCATTGTGGAAATGCAATGATACAAAAAATAAATGCAAAGTTTTTGATGTTAGCAAAGTGAACAGTCAGTTTTTTCAAGTTTCAAGGCACTCTATTGCTTCAATAACGATTTGAAGAAAAATATCGAATATCTCGAAAAGTATAAGTTTTGGGTATAGGACATACTTAACAAAATATGAAGCTCTTTTAAAGACGAATTCGATGACATAAAAAATACAGGGGTTCGCCTTTGAAAAAATCGAGTTACGAGCTTTTGAAAATCATGAAAGTTGCCACCTATTTATAAACACTCCTGTATGTGTGATTCAAATTTTTTCATATCGAGCGAACAGAGAAATTTTTTCTGCATGTCCATACCAAATTAAAACTCTGTACTTCAAAATAACTTCAGGAGAATTTTTTAAATATAGACTTAAAACCTTGAATAATTTAGAAAATTAATTTTTTTTTACAACGCCGTATAAAAACCTGTAGTATTTTATATTGATGCAAAGCTAAAATTAAGGCGGTCAAAAATATTAAATAAAAAATTGGGTGTTGTATTAGAAATATAAAAGTTGCTATTAGTTCCTGAAATGTGACTCACCCTGTATATTTGAAAATATTTTTATTGTGTTGTTTAGAAAAAACTGTATAAAATAGCGTTTGATTCAACTTCATATCTCAAGCTGTTTAGCCACAATCGACCGATCCCACACTAATTACTCACCCTGTATATAATTAATTAAACCTCACCATTTAGCACTGATTTTTTCAAAATTCTTAATCATTATATTTAATTTTTCATTTTGGTTATTAAATATATTAGCACAAAACAGAAATAGCATGTTAATATGTCACTAAATTCGATAATATGGTACATTTGATTTAAATCCAAAAAATCTGATTTAAATCAAAAAAATCTGATTTAAATCAAATAAATCGATTTTTTTGATTTTTTAAAAAAAATCATGATTTTTATCCACCCTGATTGGAACGCGATTACTTTCTTTGGGGATATTTGAAATCACACGTCTTCCAACTACCACCACCACGCAATTTTTAGGATCTTAAGGCTGGGTTACGCGGTGCCAGTAACTTGTATAAGTTACTAAAATCCAGTACTGGATCTTAGTACTTGCTTAGTGTAAACAAATAATTTAGTACTAAGTTCCTGCACTGGTTTTAGTAATGATTCCAGTCCAGTAAATAGAAAGCGTTTCTATTTACTGGAGCAAGTGACTAATCCGACTCCCCACTATCCTGTTGACAAACCTGTGTAGACACACTTTTTAGCAGCAATTCCAGCGTTTGGTACTATTAAATATTACAAGTAGTTAGTTTTTAAAGTTTAATCAAGTGAAGTTGGTGAATAAAAATGTGTTCAAAATGGACGAAGGACACCACAGTGAAATTTGTCGAATTATATAGGGACGAGGAATCCCTATGGGATTCGAATCTAATTTATAGAAATAAACAAGCACGTGAGGCGGCAATCAAAAGGATTGTGGAAGTAATGGGAAGAGAGGATATTGGTTCAGCAGATGTAAATAACAAAATAAAACGTATGTACAAGAGCTAGCAAAAATTAATCAGTATCTTAAGTTCTGGAGCGGGAGCAGACGAAATGTACCTAAAATGAATTTTTTTCCCAGAAGTATCTCAAATGAAGCAGGAGACATTCTCATACAATTTCTGTATTCCTCGTCTTTAATAGCAAGTTCTTTTAAAAGCATATTAGAGGTACCATGTGTGCTTCTCCTTGCCAGCCATTTTCTTACCCAATACCTTTTGTTGGGATTAGCTGTTATTAATTCTGCAAACTGTCAATTAACTCCTTTGTCAATACTTTCACCATGATATTATACTTCTTGTTTGTGCTTCGAATTCTTCATTAAAATAGCAAAATGTTTACGCGTCTCGTGAACTAAACACTACAAAAATTGTATTTTGTATATAGAATTAGGTAAGTTACTAGAACAAGTTACTGGTACCATGTAAATACAACTATCTTTCAAAACACTTGCTTTTATTACTGGATTTTAGTGACATACAAGTTACTGGCACCGTGTAACCCAGCCTTTAAAGAACGGATCCGCGAAGAGGAGGTTCAAATTCCCGTGATCATGCTGCACAATTTTATGATAGAGGCGCAAGAGTGACTGAGTGTGTGAAACGAAATTAAGGACGGTCATTTTCGTCATATTATTTTTAAATCATTGTAAAAAATTTATTTTTATTTAGCATATGTTAAATCTGTAGGGTAATAATAATTTTTTCAAATTTATGGCGTATTTATAATCGACCGCTTCACTGCCGCACCTGTTTTAATGTATTTATTACCCTAAAATGTAATTTTCCACGTATTTTAAACCTTCGTAGAGTAAATAAGTGTTCGTGTGTTAATTGTATATAAATTCTGCACAATTCATCATTTTTTTGCGTATACCAAACATAGTGTACGCAAAATGTTTATTTTTCACTCTGTTTAACACAATCTCCAACTTATCGACCATAAATCATAGAAAGTCTGAAAAAGATTGAAATATACCTACAAATCAAGAAAGTATTTAGTGTGGAAATAATTATATTCTTTGTATTTTTGTGGACATGTGATACAAAACCTACAGTTGCTTAAAAGTGTATAGTTTATATTTTTGCCGCCAAAAGTCTTGTTAACAACGAAACATATTTCTTATGGTAATTTTTTTAAATTTCTGCCTGTATAAGCCCCGAATCCTTATTTTATAATTGTTTTACGAAAAAGTTAATCAAGTCAGTTTGTCTATCCATCGTGCGCTAACTCGATATTAATATCCCATCCCCCCGATTTTAGTTATCAGGTCGTGTCAGAAATGTTTTGCGCGCATAATTACTAAATCCAACGACATACAAGTGCTAAATCAGGTCAGTGCCGTTATAATTCATTTCAGAGCGTAACTTTGCCACTCTTATAAATATGCTAATACAAATCAGGCCTTGCGTACATAATGCCAGGAAAATTTTTATCGATGCGCTTTTGCGATAAAAATTCTCTGCATTTTGCTTTTGAAAAATGAATATGGAAAACGAGGCTACAACTTTTGCTGTTATAAATAACAATTTGTGCTATCGTTTAATTTTTATGTTTGGTGCAAGTGATCTGTTTTGTAAGGGTCTTTAAGTAATTATGTATGGCCCAAAAGTATTTTTGCTAATTTATTCACATAAAAAGAGAAAATACTAAACTTATTTTAACCATGCTCCTTCTTTAGGTCCTATTTATACCAAACAAATTTCAGTTGCTCATAGGAACATATTTTATTCAGATATTACAGCGAAATATTACGACTTTTGTGCTTAACCCCATAGCGCGCGCGCTGTCATAAATTTTACGACAAATTTAATTTTTTATATGTTAAACTTTTCTAACAATACCAGGTTTGCCATAACGCTATTTTATTCCTAAACCTACCCTTATTTCATACTTTGGTGTGGAAGAATTTGGGTTTGTGAAAACTTTTGCGTAATAAGGACGTACATATATGACGTAAAGTTTGGAACTTACGCTCTTTCATGTAGGTATATACAGGGTGTCCCACAAGGTATGCCTTCGCTAATTTTTGTATATATCGAATGTTTAGGACCTAAATACAGTGAGCTCGCGTTATAAGCAACTAACGGCGGCCAATTCCGATCTAAAAGTTGCTTATAACGTGAAAGTTGCTTATATGATAGAAATAGAAACGATTCGATTTTTAACATAAATAAATCTTGTTTTTAGTAGTAAAACTAAAAATAAAAGTTTACACCATAACAACGCGATCGTGGTCGCGTTGCTATGGTGATCTGTACGTACCTATGTCAAACGAAATACGCGCGTGCCACGTACCTTTCGTCGTGATCTATGTACTTATACATATCTCAAATAAAAAAATATGATGTGATTTCATGGCAAGTATGCAGAGCGGATGAAACGGCCTTATTTTACAAGTGTTTACCGGACAAAACTCTTGTTCATACACGTAAGAAAAATATTCCCGGGAGAAAAATATCTAAGCAACGAGTAAGGTACTATTATACCGTGTGCAAATTCCACCGACAATCATAAATTGAACTTATGGTCTTTGGTAAATTATATAAAGCCAAAAAATTTTAGTAATTTAACCTACGAGTTTATTACATTATTATACAGCGTCATTCAAAAAGTCTGCAAGAAATAGAAATTTTTTTTATTATTAATTTCTCAAAAAAATTTATTCCTGATAAAAGTTGGTGCATGGTCTAAAATTAATTTAAGGGGAAAAAAAGTTTGATAAAAAGTCATAGAACACTAGATTTTACCGATTTTTGAAATATTTGCAAGTGTAAAGAGCCCTTAGTTTAAGAGTTACAATAAAAATGTACTTATGAGAAAAAGTTATGTAGAATCCAAAAATAAGTCTAGATTTAAATTTTTACGGTAAAATTCAATTTTTATTTTTTAAGAAATTTTAACATTCAAAAAGTCTGCAACAAATGGAAAAGTTTTTTATTATCGATTTTTCTGAAAATTTTATTCCTAATGAAGTTGGTATATGGTCTAAATCTAATTTTAAGATGAAAAAAAATTAATAAAAAGTCATATGACACTAGATTTTAATGGTTTTTGATTTTTTAAATGTTAAAATTTCTTAAAAAATAAAAATTAGAATTTAACCCTCAGAATTTAAACCTAGTTCGGTTTTTAGATTCTTAATAACTTTTTTCGATAAAAATAAAATTTTCCATTTGTTGCAGACTTTTTGAATGTTAAAATTTCTTAAAAAATAAAAATTGAAATTTGACCGTCAAAATTTAAATCTAGCCTTATTTTGGGATTTTTAAAAACTCTGTCCATAATTTTTTTTGTATCTCTTAAAATATTTTAAAAATCACTAATATCTAGTGTCATATGATTTTTTATTGAACTTTTTTCATCTTAAAATTAGTTTTAGACCATGCACCAACTTTTATCAAGAATACAATTTTCTGAGAAAAAAATAATAAAAAACTTTTCCATTCGTTGCAGACTTTTTGAATGACGCTGTATATTAATAATCTCCTAAAAATAAAATGATTGTTAAAAAATCTATTGTTAATCTAGATTTCACACGATATTTTACTGCCCTTTTAAATAGCCTGAATGTTTAAAAAAAAACTGAAAGTGCTATATCACTCAAAATTTTCGTAAAAATGTAAATATTTTGAAAACTGTTGACTTTAGATTAGACCCATATAACCTTTTACATTTATTAAAGTAAATTTTAAGACAAATTCAAAAATGTAAAAATATACAGATGTTCTATTAAAAATTTCAAAGTTTGAGTCCGTTTCCGGTTGAACCGGAAGTCGTATTGCAACCTTAATATTTCCATCGAATCCGAAAAATACCATAACGCTCAGATACAAAATTTCATTGTTATATCTGCAATAGTATTTTAGATATTTGTATTTTTAACTGTCACACTGACAGTTGCTTATATCGTGTACTTTGATACGATAGTTGCTTATATCGAGTGTTGCTTATAACGCGAGTTGCTTATATCGTGGGTGGCTTATAACGCGAGCTCACTGTAACACGTTTTTACCGATTATAATTTTTTTCATGTGTCCCTTCATGTACAGGGTGTCCCAGTTATAGTCAACAGCATGGTGATCTCGTAAACGGTAAGAGATACAGAGTTGGTTAAATGGGTCAAAATGATCTATGATTCAAGAGCAATTGTTCTATGAAAAAAAAATCCAAAAAATTAATAGTTTTTGCGCTATTGATAAAAAACAAAAAACATTAAGTTTTTAATTTTTACTTACCTATAACTTGTTTATTTAATATCACACTCAAAATATTATTCGAAATTATCGGGGCACTTTTGCGTAGATTTAAAATTTGTCAACAAATTTTACCTACCTTCATTTGTTTTTGTTTTTTTAACATTAACTTTCTTATTTTATTAAATTGTTGACAAATTTCAAATCTACGCAGAAAAGTGCCTGAACAATGTCGAATAATATTTTGAGTGTGATTGCAATTAAGCAAATTATGAGCAAAAATTAAAAACCTGATGTGTTTTGTTTTTTATCAATAGTGCAAAAACTATACATTTTTTTCGATATTTTTTTTTCATAAAACAGTTGCTCTTGAATCATAGATCATTTTGACCCATTTAACCAACTCTGTAAGTATCTCTTACCATTTCCGAGATCCCCATGCTGTTCATTATATTTGGGACATCTTGTGTTGTATATGAAGGAACACATGAAAAAATATATAATCGGTAAAAACGTTTTATTTAGGTCCTAAACATTCGATATATGCAAAAATTAACGAAGGCATACCTTGTGGGACACCCTGTATTTGTTCCGTCCTCTTCTACTATTACGGTGTAGTAATACAATGATGTACGAAAATTTTCCATCTCCGTCTGTCGCTCGCTATCATTTTCGCTTGTCTCCAAATTAGCTCTTTTTTCTTAAGTATGTTGGCTATCTCCCCATTCCAGGTTCCTCTGGACCTTCCTCTTTTTCTTCAATAACTCGAGAAATAAAAATTTTAAACATAAAACTTTCTTAGTGTTTCTTCAAGACAGTTAAATTATCTACAAGAAAATTTATAAATATTCAGGCTGTTCCATTCAATAAACTCGACATCTTTAAAATTTAGCTAAATGGACAGAACAAAACAAACGCCCTATGCAATATTTTAAAAGTTAAGATTTAGTTTTATGTACAGAAAACCCCGTAAATTTTTTTACAGAGCATATAATTTGCAATCTCAAAAGTGAAAAATATACAGGGTGTTATATTTAAAGTGAAAAACTTGCATATTGTTGTGCAGACACAGAACACTCGGTGTAGAAGAGAATAATTTTAGATTATATAACTCATGATATTCTACCAACCAAAATTTGGGTAGTAAATTTCTTTTTCTACTCATGTATATGAAAGTTGTCATTTTCTCACTGCCTACCCTACATGAAAGTTTTACTTTCGTTTCGAGTGGCGAAAATAATGTCAATGTCAAATTCAAATTGTAAAATTTACGGTTTTTTTTAGCTTTAACTCATAATAAACTAAAATTGCGTTAATATTCTAATCAAATACTCCTAATTTATTTTTAATGAAGCATTTTATATAAAAACCTCAGAATAGTACAAAAATGAATGTTAAATATATTTCGTTTGCAGGTTATAATTTTATTTACGTCAACATCAGTGAGGTGGTGTCGCTTTGGAAATGAAATGATGAAATTAAAGTTTATACATAATAATTTGTCATTTGGTTCGTTTACATTAACGTTCGTTCTATAATATAATTTTAATTTCGTAGAAAAAATAGCATTTACTACTCGAGTATAAATCAGTTTTTTCGATTGTGAGATTTGCTCACTCACCGCTTTGCGGCTCGTGAATAAATCTCACCTCACGAAAAAAACTGGACTTTCATCACTTGTAAAATATACTGTTTCCATTGTCAAATATAAACCAGATTTTTGTAGACCAAATGAGCAAAAATCGTCCTGTAAGTAATTTTTAAGATAGGAGTGTTATTTATTGTGTTTATTTGTTATTATTATTCGTGCTATTTCAGTCGTTAATGTTAACTATTTTTCCATTATTTTTATAATTTTACCTTACTTTTATTTATTTATTTTGTCATGAGTCCTTCTACTGTTAAGTGTAGAACTATTGGATAGAGTTGTGCTAGCTTTTTTATGTCTTTCCATTTGATGTCTTTATCTGTTGCTGCTTTTTAAATTTTGTCTTGCCAGGTTTTTCTCGGTCCTACTTTTCATTAATATTATCATATGTTTTGCGTTGAAAAGAATTCAATATATACTTTTAAAAAAATCGCTCATTCATTATTACTTATTATGTCGCGAAATACATATCTTTGGATGTGGTAGTGGTACCAATATATTCGAGTTTTTCTTTTAATCCTGCGCGGTAAATTAAAGGTTGAGAACCTTTGAATTAATCGATAAGTTGATTATGAATTATTTTTAAATTTCCAAAATTTTGCAAGCTTTATTAAAGGGGTACTTACAATTAGTAATAACAGAAATTTAAGAAGGGGTACACGAATATCTGAACTTTAAGAAACACTCACTTAGCCGATTTAAGATATATCGATAGTGTATCAAACTACTCCTGATAATAAATCATTTTAATCTTCAACAAAGAATACTTTTCAATTAATCTGTTACCAAAAGAGCGTGTTTATTGTACATTTCCTTTGGGACAATATGAATAATAACAAGAGAAAATTTATTAAATAGCATTTATTTCAAAACAGCATCAAAAGATTGCTATATCAAAGAACTTCTAAACAAAGTACGTCGTTATTGTTACGTAAACACGAGTTTAAAATCACGACCCTGGAAAACCTTAACTTTAATTGTGTTATTAGAATAAACATTTGATTTCGATTTTTTTGTAAACATTTAAGGAAACACAGTAGACATTCTCAGCAAACAACCTTGCCTTTAACCTACTCTTGTAATTTTACTTTTATGTTTACTTTTGCAGAGAACGTTCTGAGTGGCGAAATAGAAGGATTTCTGTGTGAAACAAAATGTATATTTAATGTGCTCATGCTTAATAACAGCACGTCACGAGTATTAAATATATAGGTAATTTATTTCCGTACAAAACGCTTGAAGCTGACATGTGAAGGGGATCGAGGGAGCTCATGGGAAATGTTATTGAAATGATCTCGGGATCCTTCGTTATACAGTATATTCAGGCGAAGCCCCTATGGGCCATGCGAGAATATTATAATTTCAATTTTTTTCTCTAACTTACCCTTTTTAAGCTTTTATATTTCGCCTACATATATTATCCTAGATAAAAGTGTAATGCATTAATTATGTTTTAAACTTTTTAAGGTTCTTTTACGTTATGCTTTCTACGAGAGATTTTAAGGACGTGCTCAGCTTTTTTTTGTGACAATGAATTTAATTTTTTTTAAAATTTTTATTACGTAAAATCTGAATATTTTTTTGGTTTAATGCCTAATCAAAAAAATTGATTTTTGTTAGGTGGTAGAAAACTAAAAATCTACCTAGCCATGAATAACAGATAATGACATTTTTTATGTAGTACTGTGAGGTAGCTCTAAAATTTATAAATGTATTTGCCAAATTGAGTCGGAGTTAAACGTTCTACAAACATTTTATTGTGATTTAGGTATGTTTTTTATTTTTAAGTATTGGGGTATTTGCTTATATTATAATCTTATCAGAAATAAGAATACTGAATAATTTTGTTCTAACCCAAATTAGCTATGGTTTAATAATCCTTAAACTAATGGCGAATGGTGGAGGTGTTATCGATGCCAATTGTTTATCGCTCGCCATTAAACTTGACGCTGACTATACCTGCTCGTAACTTTTCACAGAATCGGCATTTAAAAATACAAATAATGTATCTCTGACATTTCATTCCGGTCGTAAATAAATAATTCACTCATTCATAGACTTTTTACTCCATTGAAAAACTAATAATTTGTACCGTATATATTTTCTTAAAATTCTGTATTGCAATCATGTCTTTTATTTATTAAAGAAAGCGACGATATAAAAATATATAGCATTCTTTAAATATCCAACGAATATTGCAATTCTTAACTCGTTTATTTACACTTAACAATTTTAATTAATTACTGGAAACTAATATCTTCGTAGACGTTAGGAATGCTGTATAGTTTGTTGTTGTTTTCGAAAAGGAATATTTTAGTCATAATTTAACTACAATGCCTTATTAAGGCAGAATGACAATATATTAAAACTTTACTTCATTGAAACCCCAAACTTTATAACATCGTTTTACTGTAAGAAAATAGTCTTGCAGAACCTTTTTAATTAGAATAATCTACTTAATGCCGTAGGGTTTTTTATGCGTTTATAATTGTCATGTTTTTATCAGGGTCTTTCGTTCGGGAAATCTTAAAATTTTTGATATATTATTATTCTTCTCAAGATTTTTATCATGCAAGTTACCAATTCAAATGCATTTTACAGTATAGTTTATCTGAATGTTTAAAACAATTGTCAAGTTTTAAAAATAATTTTTTTCTACACATGTATATGAAAGTTGTCATTTTCTCACTGCCTACCCTACATGAATGTTTTAAATGTTTTACTTTCGCCACTAGTGGTGAAAATAATGTCAATGTCATTGTCAGCATCAAATTGTAAAATTTACATTTTGTTTTAGCTTAAACTCATAATAAAATTGTGTTAATATTCTTATCAAGTAATTAAATTTTAATGTAAAAAGTTGATTATTGCTGCTTGAAATCTAATCTAATTTTTTTTTGCATACGTCATTCAACCCAGAATGTTTAAAAACAAAAGATTACCAAGTTTGATTAAAAAAGCATCAATGGTATCAAGATAATTTTTTTTCCCTTAAATTACGTTTTTTAGTTTTTTTGTTATAAATCTGAATATAATCAAAACATTAACGATTTTTTTAGGTTCTCAATCGCCATAAGAATATACAACTTTTCTCTAATTTAAGCGATCTCGTATATCTTATCGTTTCTAATAACCAATGGCGAGTAACGAAAAATTCACCACCGTGTACATGTAGATTGCATGTTCAATGTCTTTTTATAGTACTTAATGACTATTAACCTCTAAGAAACAAATCTGATTTGTCTAGGTAAAAAAACTGCTCAAACAAACCAGTTGTTCTTATTTTGACGATTCTATTTACTTCTGTATCCTAGCATTTCGTTATAAACATCGCGATTAGAAAATAGAACGATTTAGGAAGTTCCGGAAGCGCCCAAAGGCTTACTGATAAATACCCCGATATGAAAGTCCCAAACAATGCAACAAGAAAACTAGAAGTTACGCGATAAGTCAAGAGGCATTTCGTTCGGCACGCGCCTTTGACGGCCTCGTAGTGCAAACGTGCTTACACATCGATGACCCTCCGGTATACGAGTCCTCAGATCCCCGGATTAGGGTCCTAAATCGCCATCTATCCATCTTATCAAACGAACCATCATACGACCAGATGTACTTCCTCCGAGGGATTTGATTTGCTCTCTCGCTTTAATGGGACGTCCATAAAATCACGTATGAGTTACCCTTAACTTCAACACCAACCCAATTACTAAATAAATGTCCTTGTCATCGCGTAAGATTGATGAAGATTAATCATGCATCATGCTGTTTTCATATATATGTCGATAGGAATATCATAAAAATAGAAACATGCGTTGAACACAACAGCAACGTTCTAATAATCGATTGCAATTAACGGACTTTCAGCTTCGACTTCTCTCTAGACCTGGGAGATAATTAAGTTCGTGTCAGCAGCAGTGAGAACAGCTCTATAAGCAGCCAGAATCTACCCAGAAGTGTTACTTGGGAATCAATCCGAATGGTGATCGAAATTCAGGCGCCAGTTCGACGGTCCACATTTTAGCAGGAAATGCGGTTTTGTTCACACAACCGACACATAGACCACTATACTGTTAATAAGTTTGGTTTCTCGACTGTAAATTTCGTCGTTTAACGAAAAACATTTTCGTAATCTGTACAGTTTATAGTTCTTAGCTACTACGTTCGTTTCATATACTATAACTAAAAGGGTGGTCCTCATTTATTTTTGAAATGATTAATGGGTCACTCCCATTTTTATTTCTACCTACAAAAAAAAATCGTGACTAAAATTTTAAATCATTTGAACAAACTTAAAAGGTCGCTTAGATGGTTTGAAATTTAGCATGGTTACGTACCTATATTCGTTAAGTCTGAAGTTTAATCAAAAACACAAAAAAAGTACACTGTAATAACATGTTTACTGTATTTTTTTTTGTAATTATTTCATTGTTTTGATAAAATACAGGGAATCACTGCTGTAACGTCGTAAATACAAGTTTTATGTAAAAATGTTTTTGTGCGATCGTACTAGAAACACTTGTTTGACGGACGCGTTAGCAACCATAGAGTACTACATTTCCGGCCCTATCCTTAGCAACGGCCGAAAAAGACTTTTTCGGCCGCTACTTTTTCGGCCCTCTACAACGTACGAAAAAGATCATTTGCATTAAGCAGAACGGAAAGCGCATGTGCGTGTCTAAATATAAATTCTCTGAGATTATGGCTTCCCCGCTAAGGGTAGTGACGTAGAGGTCTTTAGGTTGTTAACTGTTAGATACTTTATAACCTAATATTTTCTTGTTGATACTGTTACTAAATACTAAATAAAAAATTAGTGTATATTTACGTATGTTCTACGTTATGTAATAATTAATTAATCAATGTTTAAATTTATGAATACAACATTACAATCGCACAAAAAAAAGGTTATTTAAATTATGTACATAATTATGCAAGTACGTTACCACCGCTAACAGCATACGCTGTCATCTGTCAGTGACAGAATGTCACGTAGTTTCTAACCTATATTTTTGAAAAATACTAAAAATTTTAATTGTTTTTAATTCGATCGCACAAAAAATGTAATATGCACCTCGGCCAAAACGTACTTTTTCGTCCTTGCCTGTTTGCTGGCTTCGACTACGTTTTAGCCAGCAAACCAGACGCGGCCGAAAAAGTTACACGTTTTGGCCTTGATAAATAAATAACTAATATACAAAAAAAATAATGCATGGCAAACTGTTAGCCAAATTTTGACGTACTTCAGTTTTTTTTTTCGACCAACCATGTGCAACTGAAAGGCGATCGTCATATTTTTTTAAATTGGCAAACTATAGTTTTTACTAAATCGTTGTATTTAACTAAACAAAACACGATCGCTGTAGTAATTGACAGTTCATAACATGTCTAATTGTGTTTTATAATTTTTCGATTCAAATCATTAGATATTTTGTGAGCATTAAATTGAATCGCCTTCAATACGCTTTTACAGAAGCAATTCGACAGAGGTCCATTGTCAATTGATTACACACAAAATATTGGTTTTTCGTCGAAAAATGGTAAAACACATTGACAACAGTTATAAACCGTTAATAACTACAGCGACCGTGTCTGTTTGACTCAAATACAATGATTTAAAGAGAAAAAAATCTCCAATAATTAAAGTAAAAAAATATATAGGTTGCCATTAAAAACCATATGACAATCGCCTGTCAGTTAAACACGGTTGACTGAAAAAAAATGAAGTATCTCAAAATGTAGCTAAAAATTTGCTTTACACGTTTTGTATAAAACATGTTTTCATAAAACTTATATTTACACCGTTACAGCAGCATTTCTATACTTTTTATCCTGTTTAACTTTTTACAACAAACAATAAAATTGATTTACAATTTCATCCCCACTCAACCCACTTAAAATTGTCTTTTTTAATAACTTTAAGTGCCTTAAACTAGGATTGAAATTGTAATCAACTTAATTTTTTACTGGTAAAATGTTATATGTGGTCAACATATTGAAATAATGAAAACAAAACATCTCTCTACAGTAGGTATACTGTTATTTACTGAATGATGATGGTCATAAAACTTTCAACACTTTTATTTCTTGCGTTTGTATCTGTAACCGTCCTCCCTGTACAAATTTACGAAATCCTGGCCTTGACGATGTATGCAAATAATCGAAACAATATAAAATCTAACTTTGGTCAGGAATAGCTTCGCATTGGTAAAAACCAGATGTATCTCTTTGATATAACTCTTTATGGTTTTTAGGCGATAAGACCCTGAATATGGCCAAAATCGATTAAAAACCATACTTTACAAAAGCTCTAAAATAGTAAAAATTGCACATCTCCACCTGCAATCGTTTATATGATTAATAAGGCTGTGGTAGTATGTCAGCAAAAATAATGAAAATATTTAATCATTTGCAGTTATGGGTAATTTACTAATTAAAACTAAAAACATTTTATTTCTTTAAAAAATATTTAATTGAGGTAGATTGTACTGTTTTTTTTATTATATATATATATAATCTGTTACCCTTGTTACCCTAAGGTGTAGGGTATTTGTAATTATTCATGTTAAACTTATGTGAACGAATTTCGTCCATTCCTTTTTGTTCTTCGCCATTCTTGTTGCTTCTGTCCAATTCTTATTTCGATTCTTTAAAATTAATGCCACTTCATCGTTCCATGTCTTCCTCGGTCTCCCCTTTCCTCGTTTATTTCCATCCCTTGCCTCCCATATCCGTTTCACTTGTCTTCCTTCCCCCATTCTGTTGAGGTGTCCGAACCATCTCAGTTGGTTTCTCTCGATCACACTATGTATCGACTCCACCTCCAGTTCTTCTCTGATCTGTTCGTTTCTTATCCTGTCTCTACGTGTGACACCCTTTACTGCTCTTAAGTATTTCATCTGCATCGCTTGTAATCTACTTCTCTGCGACTGATTTAGTACCCAACTCTCACTTCCATACACCAGGGTTGGTATGAATACTGTTTTGTAAATAGTCATTTTTGTTTTCCTGCTTATTTCTCTTTTTCTTATTATCGATCTATTCATACTGTGATACAATTTAGCTGCACTGCTTATTCTTTCTTTTATCTCGTTTTCTATGTTACCTTCTCTCTCTATCCAAATTCCCAGATATTTATATTCTTCCACCTATTCTATTTTTTCCTGATTCAGTTCTATGTTGAGTTGCTTGTGATCTTTACCTATCATCATAACCTTTGTTTTATTCGTGTTAATCTTTAATTTCTTTTTCTTTAATTCTTCTTCCCATACCAATAGGTTTTCTTGTAGAGCTTTTTCCGTTGGTGCACAAATCAGCATGTCATCAGCAAAGGCACATTCTGACAGGTACACTGGCATTAACTTATTGAAACCTATATGTACCTTTCTAGTCTTGGTTTCTACAGCTTTAATGACGTCATCCATGGCTAATACGAATAGTGTCGGGCTTAGTACACCTCCTTGCCTTAGTCCGTCATTTAAGTCAAAGGTCTTTGATTCTAGATTATCTTTTCTTACGTAACTTTTGTTGTTAGTGTATAGGCTTTGTATACTCTTTAATAGTTTGTGGTTAATATTTCTGCGTTTTAATCCTTCCCAGATTGTCTTTTGTGACACTCTGTCAAAAGCCTTCTCTAAGTCCAAAAATGCCAGGTATACTTCTGCCTCTTTTGTTTTCTTTTTTCCCATTAGTTGTTTCACGGTGAAGATATGGTCGTGTGTGCTTCTTCCTTTCCTAAATCCGCTTTGTGTTTCCGCTAATTGTTTCTCGGTTATTTTCTTCAGTTTCCTCTCTAGTATGAACTCGTAGGCTTTGGATATAATGCTTAATAGTGTGATCCCTCTGTAGTTTGTGCAGTGTCGGTTGTCTCCTTTCTTAAATATTGGTATTATTATTCCGATTTTCCATTCGTTAGGCACTTCTCCTTGGGTCCATGCTTTGTTAAATAAGTGTGTAACTATGTCTATTCCTTCATTTCCTAAATTCTTTACCATTTCTGGAGTGATACCGTCATGTCCAGCCGATTTCCCTTTTTTTATTATTAATTTAAAAAATGTACCATAGCACTCTTAGTCAAAAGGGTTTCAAAATAGCTTTCTCTGCATATTTTTACTTTAATCTCACAAAAACAAAACCGGCTTTCTAAATATTTTCATCCTTCATACGTGGATAAAATTAGATTTTTTCAGCCGTTTCGTCTGTCGGACCAAAAGCTTTGGTATTTTTTATATATGCAATTTAAAGTTGTGCATAAAAATATAGTTACATAAATTCTACATGAAATGAAATAGTTTTGCTAAATATTGAATCATTACCGCAACCTATACAAACATTTCTATTTCAATTGAATCCACATTGTCATGAAAAGATAACACCCAAATTTTAGTTAAAAATAAATTTTTTGAGAAGATAAATTTTTATAGCATTGTTTGCATGTGCTCCTCATTCCAATAAAAAAAATTAAACACAGAAAACAGTGTTAGTCATTAGGAATTTAAATGCACAATGGTAAGGTATATCTTGTACTGCGTTTTATATAATTTTTTTTGTGACCAAATCAAAAAAATAGTTTAAATTTTTTTGTTACAGTTGCAATTATTACGTTAATGAACTTAAAAATGTGCCCGCACAACACTAATGTTTCTTGTCCCAAAGGGTAATTACTCTACTGAATGCACCTTAAGATTGTTCGTATGTTAAAGATTTATCGGATCATTAATTTTTAAACTTTTAAAGACGTTTTTCACGTTGAAATGCTCCCTGAATTTGTCTAGTTTCGAAAGTGATTTCGTGAAAGAGGGTGTCGATATATTTAGCGAATGTATATAAAAGGCATAGAAGACTTACAAACAAAATGCTTTCCCTAAAAGTAGCCCACGATTGATCGTTTCTGACCTGATTGGGCGATGCAAATGGTGCCCATATTTCTCTGGAAAAGAAAACAATTGCTGTAATGAACCTAATTTAGTGCTAACGTTCGCCGAGAGTTGAAAGGTAAATTTACTTTTTGTGATGATACGCAGAGTTCCATTAAGATGTAACGTGCTGATTAAAGCTCTCGTCTTGTTTTTTTCGTTTTGCTGTAGTTTATAATTAGTTTGGTTGGAATATTCACCTCTGAGTCGATTAACTTTAATCAAGCGAAGTTAGCTCACTCATTTTTGTGCATCTTTTTTGAAGCGGTTTTTATACTTTTTGATTTTTTTTAACTAGGTATTTTTTAGATCTTATACTACATCTTCTTTCATTTACCATTACAATACGATTAAAATTCAAAAGTCTAAGTAAGAAAGGACCCAAAAATATCAATGAAAATCACCAGATTAAAAAGGATACAATTTTCTGTTAATATTCCAAAAAAAATCCCTGTAATACAACATTCAAAAGTCAATATTATTTCTACAGTTTTTGATGATATTGTTGTTTAAACCTTTTAATAGGACTATAAAACTCTTTGAAGTTTGAATTAATCTTCAATTTTCTAGCAGGTAAGTTACATATTAGTGAATTATTAGTATCATCTAACTGTTCATTAAAGCAAATAAAACGTCATTAAAAATACTGGACGTGAGCAAAGATTAATTAATAACTTGTCAGAAAATTAATGAGCATAAGCCAATTTAAACCATTAGAATTAAATATTTTTATAAATTTTTATACGTTTTATGTTTTCATACCCAGCTTAATACACTAAGGTTCGATTGCATGAAAGTTGAGTTAACCCAGGAGCACTTAGCACTGGATCAAATATTTAACCATAGGCGAATTGCATGAAGCGTTTAACACGGGTCAAGTGTCTGTAGCTGATCAGCTGTAGTGAAAATAGCAAATATGCTAATCTTAGTTTTATTTATCATACTTGTTACGGTAATCAAAAATATTCTGTGCACATATATGTATACACGTGACGATGTTTTTCGTAAAATTCTAGGTTGAAAATCTTAATACAAAAATATTGTACCATGCTTCCTATGGCCTCCAGAACCATTTAAAGAAACAAAAATTTGGCAACATTGCATACATTGATTTGCGTTTGGACATTTTTTTATCAGCAATTTTTACTTAGGTATTTATAATATTTGTTCGAACTGAAAGCCTTCAGTTCGTAAACATAGCTGCAAACTTTTAGGTATCGTCTAACACAAACTATAAATAATTACGAAAAAAACAGACATGACAGCTAATGACAATGTTGCCATGTGTATTATTTTCATTCAAATCAGTGATTAACATATTTTCAACACCAATTTTTAAAAGGAAAAACACAATATCTAGGAAAAAATATCATTTTGTACACACTGTATAATATATATACCTACAGTTATAAGATAGATAGTTCTATTCAGTTGCATGTAGAATGTAGACAATATTTTACAGTCTTTGAAGATGGATTACCAATGCGCTTGATCGACTGTAAGATGAAATCCACCATCATCTGTAATTTGTCTATGTATGTTTGCATTAAATTTCCAGCACTGTCGTAACAAGTTGTCAGCAATTTACACACTCTTTTAGCTTGCTTGCTTTTCCGTTATAAATGAACTACAGACGTTTAATGTACTCAGTTTTGTCTGAACATTTAGCGAGGAATTAAAGCGACAGATTTCTGAGCTTAGTGAATGAGGACAACTTCAGACGTTGTCTCAACACGGTTTATTTTAGAAGTCTGTAAGAATAGGGCTAAAACAAACGAGCACCTTAGCTTAATTGTTCCAGCGCCTTTTTAATGAGCTAATGAATTCCTTTAATTACTTAATCTATCATATTTCATGATTCATCAGAATCTGTATGAGTTTAAGCATTATCCCGAATAATCCGGCAAGATTAATTGCGACCTAATGTTATGAGTCATGAGAGGGGGGTTGTGTGATGATGAATAACTGCACCGTAATACGACCTCCCTGCTCTTACAGTTTAAACGATAGGGTTTCTTTCCAAATAATCGAGGATGCTTGGATTATATTCTTAATATCGTGCTGTGGTATTGTCATCCACCCTATCATGAAGATGAAAATATCCGTGGCAGATCCCTCTTAGAAACCTGTTATTAATAAGAGGTTACCGAACAGTGTGTCATACAATTCCACAATAAAGACGTCACATGAACTCGAAAAATACGATTATGATGTACAGGTGACAAGATTATATCACGTCACTTGAGTTATTATAAGACTTGGAGCATTATACAGGTACCTACTTATGTATTTATACAATCAATTAATGCCGCTACTTTTTGAACTAATTTTGTTGCATTTAAATTTTTACTTAACCCTCGAAGTGAAAACAAATGTCAGATTGACAGTCATGGCTACTTATATTTGTAAAATTAATCCAATTTTAAACTATTAATTATAAACTAAACATTAAACATTTAAGCTTATTGATGGTCTCAAATGATGCGTAATAATTTTTTTTATCTTTCTATTGTCACCATTAATTTTAATATAAATTCAATTGGGGAGCAGGAATCCGAAAAAAAGTTAAAACCAATGTTAATTCCCTATGTTCACGGCTGGTGGTTAACACCCAGTATACAAGTAGAATTTATTTTTCTGAATCCATTGATGTATTACATTTGATATTTTGCTTTATTATTCATTGTCAAATTTAAAAAAAAAGGTTTTAAACAATAACCATAATAAATCAGGTAGGCCGGTCGTTGTAGTTTATGTTGTTTCCATGACAACCAATCAACAAACTAAAAGTTTTGAAAGTCCGTTATTTGTCATCGTAATAGATTCCTAAAAATGAACTTTAATAACGAAGAAAAACGCGATATAAGGCGAATTTTTTTATACCGTTCTTTTAAGGTTTGTTATACGTTATTATTATACTTAATACAAATTTACTTAAAATTCTGTGTAATGTAGTGTTTTTTTCGGATATGTTTGTAATAAAAATGTTTTTTTTAATTGTCATCTGAAACCTTGCTGCTATATTTTTGGCAAGAGCTCCATATTTTTCTTAAGTTTCTGTCCAACGGACAAAAATATGTGAGAAAAATATGCTGTCTTCTTTTTGGATATGTTTCTGCATATCGTTCACTTGACAATATAGAATTTCTATTTAATGAACAAAAAATTTGCAGCATATCGCGTTTTTCTTCGTTATTAAAGTTCATATTTACGAATTTTTTAATGTGACAAGTAACAGACTTTGAAAACTTTTAGTTTGTTAATTGGTTGTCATGGAAACAAATAAAATTAGTTTACGGGTTAAATTCTGGGCAGTAATGATATACGTGACCTTTATACAAGTATTTTGTACAATTGCAACAAATAATGTTAGTCTTGTTGTCATTGGAAGATGGACAAAAGTTGCATCTTTTGCGTTTGCTAGTAGCCGTCGCTCGTTTCTCTTCTTGGGCAGTACTGGTTGACGCCTGGACTGTTTTAACCATTTTTGCGGCGGATTTACTTCTAGGTATGTGTTTTCTGTCCTGTAGTAATGGAGTTACCAAGGAGGTGCTAATTTCTTCGAGATACAGTCGATTCGTAAGTTTAACAGCATTCCAATTTGGATTAGTTATTCGGGTCATATTGACCGGAACACCAAAACGTGAGCACAACAGGAGGGTTAAAACTGCTTTCCTATTTGTCTGTACCAGCATCATCAGCAAGGTTTTAATTTGACCGATGTAATTGATTTAAGGATAGGTACCTATGCTGTTAATAGTTGTTTATAACAGGCAACATACAATCCGGTGCTGCTCCATTTTTTATTCAATAATAATCAACGTTTTATTGTTTACTTTCAATTATTATCGCTATGTGTAATGTAAAATGTGGAAGTAATTGAAAACAAGCAACCTGTTAAGCGAAATGTTGTGATTAATTAATTTTGCTATAATTCTTTCATGAAAAATATTTACCTTAAAAAATCTAGTTGGATAAAGATTAACACAAGGCAGTAGTGATTTCGTAAAATTGTTTTTCACATGCAAAGTTGCGCAAATTTTTTGGCGCGTTTAAATGAAAAATCAGAGGCGAAGGCCGTTGTTATCACCACTTTTTCAGACGTTTACCATTTCACAACATAAATCAGAAATCAGGACCTGTGTTCTATTTCTGCTTAATCGGTTCCTCTTATACTTTTCTGTATCAAGGTAATTCGTTCCCCGCACATTTTTTGTCTTCGTCCGGACACTGTGTGTTCGAACCCCCAACCGTTGGTTTCCTGATGATTAGCAAACCTGTTTACAAAGTCTCCTTGTACCTCTGGTTTAGTTTTACTCTCATCTCCTTATCCAACAAGAATAAAAAATTCTAGTACCAAATTCTACTTCCAGGGAGCTGTTGTTTAACTTCATTAACTTGACAAAATGTAGTAACATCAACATTGTTATGCAAAAGTGAAAAAAAGTAGCGGTGTGAATGCTGCAGAAATGGGTTTCCTAAGAAGAATCCAAGAAAAAACAAAAAAAGATTCAATCAGAAATAAAACAGACAACAATTAAAAATAGATTTAGTTAAATGATAGAACGTACAGAGCTTTGTCCTGCTGGAAGCGCTCGTAGAAGTACTTTTGTACAGAGAGTTGGTCCTGCATGTAGGAGAGACATGCGCAAATAAGGCTGTCCTTCCAGAAGGATGTTAGTGTCCTGCGGGCAGTACGTAGTAAATCTGAAGCGTATTAATAAGCATTTTTTTTTAATTTTAAAACATTGTTATGTGATATGAATCCAGTGGTGGCGTGGTAGCTGACGTCAAAACAAAGTCGTGTAAATCTCGCAAAGTTTATTTTAACAAATTTAAACATAAAATTCTATTTCTTACCTATAAGTAATAAAGTATTGTAAAAAACAATTATAAAATGGTAACTTAATAATACTAACAATATATTCTATCTTATAAATTGGCAATAAAAAACACACATTACACATTATTCTCATTGTTATCATTAACAAATTAAACATAAAAAACCTTTTGAACTGATGACTAAATATGGCTATCAACCTTCCCGGAGATATACCTAAACTTTAATTAAAATAAAAAAGACTGTATCAAAATTGGACACACGTTGATGAGCCACAGCAGACACACAGAATGCACGCACGCGTACGTACACACTCACACACATAAACGCGCGAGCGCGTCATGACACGCACAAAAACACGTGTTAAACTTATAATTTCCCTCCTTTTTGCGTCTGGGTTGTTTAGTTTTATTATTAATACATATTATATTATATTAGTACAATTTTGAAATGGTACGTACCGGGAATATTATTGTCTTCTACTGTAGGGCATCTAATGAAATTTTCATAGTATTTTTATCAATGTCCCATAATACAGAGGCAGAGTTTTTTGATTTTATTATTTTTTTTATCGTGCCCCAACATTTTGCGGACTGCCACTGGTCACCAAATTGCGAAATACTCCACGAATTGTTATTTTTACTGTCGAAATTGGTCGCCGCAGCTGAAACGCGTTGCCCGACTCGGAACATCTTGACGACTAGTTTCAACAGGGTGTAACTTTAAAACGGAATAACGTACAGTTATGGTAAAAAAATGCGCTATTAGCTTGAAATGTAACGAATATTTCCATAGGACTTTTAATCCTGCTAGAAGAACCGAGAAGCCTATAGGTAATTTAATCATTTGTAAAGTACTCAAGTGAGTTGTTTTGGTCCTGCCGGCAGATCGCTGTAAGTTCTATCATAAAACAAAGTTACAAAAAAGACAACTGAGAAGGTTGGGTCACATTTATAGAATGAAAAAAAAAGGATAACCAGAAAAGCCTATGAAGCAAGATCACAAGGAAAAAACAAAAGAAGTAGACCGAATAAACCTGGCAAGACGAAGTTAAAAAAGCAGCAACGGATAAAAAAAATCAAATGGAAGGTGATAAAAAAGCTAGCACAAGACAGAAAAACGTGGATAAGCCAGCACAACATAACTCAACAGTCTTCCGTCTAGCAGTTAAAGGACTAAATAAATAAACAACCTAACAAGTAAATACATAAGACATAAGATGGATAAGAAGATGCTTCGATAATTTTATCGGTTTGATTAATTTTTGTTAATAACAAAATTTTGGTTTTTCAATTTCCAATGGTATTTATTTCAATTATGTAAGGTGTCAAAAGTTTTACACTCTCACTTGGACTTTGAGAATTTAAAGTTCTATTAAGAGTCCAGAAAAAAAATGGGGGTTTCAGTTTACAAAAATGTAGGAGACGTCATTACTTTAAATCAAATGAAAAACAAAAGTGTAATAAAAAAATGTGTTCTTAAAAAATGGTCGACTTGTTAGAGGATATTTAAAAAAAATAATACTGTTTCGATTTTAATGAATTTATTCCATACTTTTGTTGTGCAGTGTATATTTCAGGCAAAAACATTTTCACATGTAAGTTGCTTCTGACACTAACCTTTTTTTCTATGATATTTCGTATGCATTCGTAATCAACCTAAAATACTTCATATTTAAGGCCTAGCGCACATTGACACGCAGTTGACTGACGCAGGGCAGGTACAGTTTCTGTGATTCCATGTTTGGAGATAAGACACCGCGAATTGAGACGCAGAACAATGCAGCGCAGTACTGCGCCGTTTCGCCTGCCCCACACTTGTGGATCTTACACAGAAACTGTGTCGTATCGCCACTCGCGCTCCTTTGAGTATTTTGATTTGATTGTGTCTTTTCTTTAAATGGAATCATTAGAAGTAAAATTAATTGAATCGTTGTGTAACTACCCTGTGATTTACGACACCAGCCATTTACAACATATGAAAACGAAATTTAAACAGGTAATTTGGATAAAAATCACCAACCGTGTTAGTGTAAATTACACTCCCCTAAAAATTTTGAGCGAAGCAGCACCCTCAAATTTTTTTAATATTTAACAACTTAAAGATAGCAGCGGCAATTATTTTTGAAGTTAGATAATAGTTTCGCAAACGCTTTGCACAAGTAAAACTTTTAAAATATTACACAGGGCATTTGCTACGCTTTGTCAAATTCAATGGAAATAAAAAATGTGAATAATTTTTTTATTACAATAGTTTAGTTTTTTTTTATGTGTACTTTTGTACAGAATTAGATTGTACTTAGATAATTTAAAGTTAGTTTCTTACCTATATTTATTAATTTCCGGGCTATCGTGATTTATATGTTAATTGCAGGGGCAAATAGAATATTTCATAGTAGGGAGACAAAACTAGAGTATTTTTTGAACAATTAAAACACAACAAATAAAAAATTTATTTATATTTCTATAAGAATATGCAAAAATATATAGATTACTGTGTTGAAAAAAATAACTTTCTAATGTTTAAATATTAATTAATTTGACAATGCGTAAACTGCCGCGCAGAACTGCTGTCCAATGTACGCGGACAACTGTGCCACATTGTTTTCTGCCCTGCCTGGCCTGCTCTGCCCGTACTGCGCCACGCAGTTCAATGTGCGCCTTAGCTAATACTCGGATATTGATTGGTATGGGTAAAAGTGCCATAACAATGCCATAATAACCCGTGTAATTAATTACTACTAAGTGTACAGTCGCTTTGTTCAACATCTGACATTAATTTTTTAACAACAATTTCAGCTCCATTACCAAAGATAAACGGTCCAGTGTCAACATCGTTAATAGAATATACCACCTTATTGGCCGCATATCATCCTAAACTAATATCGCAGTATATTACTTGGAAATCGATTGTGTTATCTTGTTGGACTTTCCCTTTGTTTTGTTGTCCTTCCTTATGTATAATTTGTCTTAACTCTGACAGGATGCCAATTTGAAACAACAACAGTGCTTTGCTTTTGTTATTATTTGATCAACTTGTTTTTAATTAAGATTGCAACGTTACATGTGTTCTGTCTGATAACAAATACAAATGTTTATATTTATCGTTTAATTATGATGTTGCGAGAAACGGTTCTGCGAAGAAGCGAAAACAGGTATTTGGATTGCTATCAAATATCGTGTAAGCTGATACCCTGTTATATGTTGCTAAGGACTATTACAACAACTGTGTCAACATTTAGAAAACTCAAACAAATACACAGTTTTAATTTTATACCAACGCAAGATTAATTTTAATTAAAAAGTGTAATATCTGACCTTACATCTTGCAATCTGTAATGTATGATTTTTTTATGTTGAGGATGTTCGCTTAATTTCCTTCCTTTTGGTCATTACTAATCACAGTTAAACGAAATTGTTGTTTTTTGCTGTTGCAAAATACTATCTCATTCTGAACAATTTCTTGCATCGTCTAACTAAAGCAGGCCTTTCTGACAAAGGTTTTACTGTTTGAGCGCAAAAGGCCGGTACGTTTGCCGTTAGGGTGGTAAGGAATGGTTCTATTTCCCAAGTTACATAAATTTTTAAAGTTACCTAACTTTGTCAACAAAAATTTTTGATGTTCATATTGAAATGGGCTTGCATTGTATTAACCTTGAAGTGTCACTTTGATGCATCATGGGTCTTTTTTTACCTGAAACAGTTAATGCTAAGCGACATAACCAATTATTGTTGAAACTGTTTTTAAATCAACTGCACAATCATGAATTGGCACATAGCTGTTTTCAACTAAATAAAGAATGTACCTTGCACTTCATGTTTACAATACCTACTTTAAAGAAATAATTAATTCTGGTTGAGATATGATTATAGGAAATTAGTTTTGTAGGGGTCTCCTGATCTGAAAACGCTTGATTATTTTTTTATATGAATATCAGTTTAACGAAATCGTTTATGCAAAGGTTGGTTTAAAAATAAAATGTTGATTTCTTTTAACCGTAAATGTTGCAAAAATAAATATAAATAAAAACTTTATTAAGAAATTGTTTGTAAGTTCAAATAGTTTTTTTAAAGTTAGCCATATAAAATTTAATTGATTAAAAGGCCGTCTTTCGATTGATCATTAATTTGAGGCTTTTTTACTTCTCTTCAAACTTTAAATGGTAGTTTTCTATTGTTTCGGTGGGGCGTTTGGCTTTTTCATAAAAACCTGTTTTTTAAGATAACCCCACAAAAAATAGTCCGGTTCAGGAGATCTGGCAGTTCACAGTAAATCTACAAAACTGAAACTGAGACGATTTGGAAAAAGCATATAATGGTTTTGTGTAATATGTGGGCGGTAGCACATTCTTCTTGAAACGGTATTTTGCCCATGATCATTTCTCTCAGCTGCAAGTAATTTTTGACCCATTCCTCTTTCCCTCCTGTACAGTGACGTCCACTCGTAAATTCTCTTTGGCCATCTTTCCTACGGCATCCTTTTCACATGTCAATTGTATTCATTATCAATTTTTTTGCTCTCATTTTGTTGCGTTTTTCTTTATTGTCAAAGCCTATCCCAAGTCAGGTTTAAAAAAAGATGAGGGATAGAGGAGTGACTCCTCTTTAAAATAACCTAGGTTCCGCTGGCCTGGTTGATAGCACCTAGTAGGAGCCCCATACCAGGGTACGCGATCGTTGCCTGCCAGAAGATGTTTGACTTATTAAAGGTTAAGGAAAATACAACCTCAATCACAAATTACCCAGCCCTCCAGGCTGGAGGTTGGACTATGGACTAGCTACCTATAACCATAAAACAGCTATGTATATGCTTAAAAATCAAACGCACAAAGAAAATAATTTTGCAAAATTTTGTACCATTTTTATCAACATTTGTTTGACATAGTCAAATAAAAAATCACTCTACTGTGTCATGCGATTAGCACAGACACCTAAGTCTTAACAAAAATAAATACACGCATTTATGCTAAATTAGTTGAAATAGCTAGCTACGATTTTTACTTTGTGAACTGTAATTATGAAGAGAGTAAAATATAGAGTTAAATCTACTTAAACAGCAGGTTCGTTTGAAAACAGGTAAAAATAGGCGTCTTAATGCTTTTCCTTGATACTTGCAAACTAGAAATCCAATTACTTTTGTTTGTGAGTACCGCAAATGTGAACTTCACAGCATTCATTGTATGCAGGTGTGTGCTGTTGAGAACAGTACGCTTCTGTTGTTCACTAGTTGTACTGCTATTTACTTCTTTCACGACATTAATAAATCCCCTCGTTATTTACCGAGAAAACGACGCAATTACCATTCGCCTGCAATGGTTTTCTGAGAAAACTTCGCAAATAAAACTTTCAGTAATCATCACCTAAACCGAGAACGGAAATTCTTATTTTAAAAAATTACACATGCAAGGAACGAAATCGAAAATGTCTGTAAGTGATGAAACTGGTTTTAAAAAGGTATTTTAATGCAGTGCACTATTGAATATTTTAGTATTTACTCGTTGAAATATAAATGTAGAATTATCATGCACTGCTAGTTAAACCATTTTTATGCAATTTGCAGTGAATATAAATCGATTACTTTAAATTATTCATTTAACATTACCATGAAAACCAATAAACCTACTTGTTTTACAAAGTTATTAAAGTTTTGTTTTTAAATAAGTTACTTTAAACAACACTGGTACGCTTAAGCGATTTATAATTGACTTCATTCGTCATGTTCACAATATTATGTTCCTTCCTCGTTCATTGGTCCATTAAGATGTTATAGCACGTATCATGGAAATCTAATGCAGATACTTTAATATCTACCTCAACGAGGAGTCAACGATATGCAAAACTTGTGCAATTCTTGTAGAGTTTCTCATATATTCAATTCTTTGCAAGTTTGCACATCTTAAAGTTGTAATGCGTTTGAATAAAATGCAAGATATAATCTAAATTTACAGATATACCGACTATAATCTGCGACTTCTTAGAAAGTTATTTTCCTGGAAAACTTTGAGAATATTTCAACGAGTAGGTAATTTTCAAACGACAATTTCATGAATAAATTCAGGTACAGCAGTAATACGTAAGATTTCTGAACTCTTTGCAAAATAATAGGTTGGCAATCGCTGGTTTACACCACCTTGCGCGTCAAAAGTCTTTTACATTTTAAGAACCAGTAATTACGAAAATTTTGTAGTAAATTAGTTACCATGTGAATTAACTTTATTGTATGTCTATTAATATAAAACATTAACGTATGAAAATTCGTGCTCAAAATGTCTACAAAAGGTTGAAAGTTTAAAACTTAATGAATTATTTAAATAAAGACTACTATCAAAATGGCTTCTCACAATTATTTTTATCAACCTTTGTAAAAATTTCGACAAATATCTATCTATATTTAGAAGAGCAAATTATTGTGTTAAATAATAATACAGATTACAGAGAGCATACAAAATTTAAATTTAAATTATTTGTAACACCTCACTCTCGACCTGCTGAAAACGTTCTTGACGGCTATTTATTCTCTTCTTTTTTTAAATTATGGTCCACGAACCTAATCCTTTGGGCCTTAGGAACACTTGAAAGTTTGAGCTCTTTATTTAGATCATACAGCTACTGATTGCTGCTCCTATCCCATACACGCTCAACTAACTACACGTGCGGATCATTTTCTGTTCTATATACAGGGTGTTTCTTAAATATTGCTAAAAATTAGGGAGGTGATTCCTTATCGAAAATTAAGGGGAGCTTTTATAAAAAAAAAACTCCTTTCGGAGTTAGGTTTTTATTTTATTTCCCGAATTTGAATAAATGTAGGAGAATGATATTTGATAGATGTTTTGTACTTATTAATAAGTTTCCCATAGTAATATTTTTAATCCTCCCACTTTCACAGGGGGCTGAAAAGTGCGACCATTGTTGTTTTTTTAATCAGAACTTTTAGGAAGGTTGAATTATTGCAATCTAAAATATTTTTTAAAGCTTGATTTATTTAGAACTTTTTTTTAATCTTTAGTTTTTTTTTTTAAATCTACAGTTTTCGAGTAAAAAATAAAATAAGTATACATGCACCGTTAAATATTCTAAAATAAAACGATTCATTTTGGTAATTACCACCAAAATGAATCGTTTTATATTGAAATATTAATTTAATGGTGCATGTTTTATTCTTTACTCAAAAACGTCAGTTTTTTAGGAAAAACGAAACAATAAATTAATTTTGTAAATAAATCCAACTTAAAACAAAAATTAAATTGAAAAATTGCAATCCACCAAAAGGTTCATTAAAAAAACAACAGGGGTCGCACTTTTCAGCTTCTTGTGAAGGTGGGAGATGATTGAAAATATTACTACCATGGGAAACCTTTTAATAAGTACAAAACATCTACCAAATATCATTCTCCTACATATTCCAAATTTGAGAAATAAAATAAAAACCAAATTTATCGGTCTCCTTTAGGCGAGACGTCTAAGGATTATTTTTTTTATAAAAGTCCCCTCTTCATTTTTGATAAGAAATTACTTCTGATTTTTTTCGAAATATTTAAGAAACACCCTGTACATTTTTCTTATTTTTTTTCACATTCATTGATCATAGATTGCAGGTATTTAAAACATTGTGCTCCTTTTATCTTAATTTTCTCAAGTTTTTTGTGTCTCTCCAGTACAATTTATTCCTTCCCTCTTCTGTTATTTTCTTTACTACATTTAATTTCTTTTGTCATCGTTAATTTCCACCCCTGCTGTTCTTTTTTCGTTTTCAATTTTTCCTATCACACACTCCATCATTTTTTCGTTTTCAAAATAACCACATCATCGACATATGCAATACATTGATGGCCTCTAGAGTAAATGGTTTTCTTCAGTTGTATTTAACCTATTTTCGTTGTCGGTTTAAGTACCGAATTTAAAAAATAAACAGTAGTCGTCACCTTGTCTCACCCTTTATTTATGACGAAGGTGTTTGACAATACGTCTTTAGCCTTTACTTTGTATCTTATGTCTTTTAAGGTTATTCTTATGAGTCCGATTAGTCTCTTCGCTGTATTATGTCCTTCTAGTTATTTTAGACATACGCAATTATTTTAATTAAAGCAAATTTTTTATTCCCCAACCAATTTTTAATATATGTTGTGGAACTTTTGGTATGTCATCAATAATTTAATGTAAGTTTGTCTGTAATTTGCAAGGTTGTACATGCTTAGTCCAACTGGTATTAATTAAAGTTAGCAGTGTTCAGGTTTCGATTGGTTTTATATTATCTATCTGCTATAGACTGTGAGATAAGTGTTTCACGGCTCCTTTGGGCACGAGCTCCCTACTAAATATAATCTTCGTGAAAGTAAAGCTTTCGCATTGTATTCTACGAGTACATAATATCGGAGTGCGTCTCCGAGGGTAAATCAAACAATGCTGAATAGTGCAGAACTTTAGAGCCATTTAGTTTGTTAACCGAATTTGTGTTGTATCATTAGTGGTAAATTTCGATAATATCTTCTGTTTCTCGACAGGTATTATCGTTTCGGATTAGTTTCGAAGGAGTCGTACTTTCCCAATAATCTACAACAATATAGTTGTGCTTAAGCTGACAATAAGAGATAGATCCGAAAAGTTTTTCACTTATTTCAATCGATAATAAACATCTCGCGGGAGACTGTCGCCGCCTGCTTTGATCCCTGGGATATAACACCCACTCTGCAAGATTGCTTTGTGAGGAAACGAATGGAGCGAATCCGCGAATTAGAACAGTGAGCGGAATATGCTGAAATACATGTTTCAGCGTTATTGCATGTCGGTGTTATTAATGCTTGGTAATATGGACCGAAAATGGACTTTTAAATTTATTCATCTGTTTCTATGGCCTTCCGGTTTATGTCCTCTTTCAGATTTGAGACGGACGACCGTCATTGTTTGCTGGATTGAGGCGATTTTTCTCAGAAATGGCTGAAAATATCGTTCGGTAGGGTGAATTAATAAATTGCGTCAATTTACAAGTTGACGAGTCTTTTTTCTTACTTATTAAGCACTTAGAGTTTTATTATTTTATATGATAATTGGTCATTTCGTTCGTGGGGCTCTTAATTTTAATTAGTCGTTATGAACGCCAGACGTTCTTGTGGTTATAGTTCGTCTACTCTGTATTATAAATGTTTCACAACTTGTTTCCGAGTTTTGGGGTCAGGTCTACTGCTGACAGTGATATACATTCGTATCCTTTATTAAACGAAATAATGATTTACTTCGTCTGCCCGTGGCCCCATCTATTAAAAACGCTTTTTTTGCTCTCACAACAGTTTTTGTTATCCTCCATTAACAGATGACATTAAAGTTAATTGATATAATATTCCAAGAAAAATTCGTTGTTCATTGTACCATCAAATTAAAAAAAAAGGTTTTGCTTACTTTCCAATAATTATCCTTTGTTTATTTTTACTTTGATCTTTAAAGTGAAAGTGTTTTTTATCGATTAAAAAAAGTCCCTAATAAAATTTAAATTGGTAGTACTACCTCAAAGTTTTTCTTTTGAATTGATAATTAATTTCAGTAGCTTTTTGTCAGCAAATCCTTTATTTATTCGAATAGCCTTAGTGAGTTGCTTTGTTTTGTATTTCATTACGGAGTCACTAAATTTTAAACATTGCTGTGATGTAGATTCGGTAGAACATAATTTTAATTATCTTTCATATAAAAAAAAAGTATCAATAAAAGAATGTTTATAACCAGTAGCTAATTTTACAAAATGATAATAAAAGGATGAGGTTTCAACTGCAAGAAAATTATTGTTTTTGTCACTTCATCTGTTTTTATAACTTAACAAAATAGCACTTAAATAGTGTGACGCTTTTTCTTTCTTTTCGGTTTTGCTTTCTTATATTTATTTTTTTTAACTTAATCTTTCTCGGGCGCCAAATTTGTTGTAGGGGTTGTTTCCTCTATTCCTGTAGCTCTGTTGGAGAATGTAGAATCCAGGGGTCTCTCGTTGAATAAAACTTAGACGGTTTAAAATGGTTATCTTTATTTTGGTTTCTTTATATACATAATATACAAATGGTGTAAAACAAATAATTATTACTCAAAAGGTAATTGTAAAGCAGTTATTAATAATGGGACCAGTATTTGTTTAATACAATTAGGGTTCAAATGAATTTAGGTTCTCATTCTGATTTTGATTCTGAAGTCCGGACACGGGGTTACGGTATTGGTGAAATAATTAAAAAGTTGAAATTCGGACTTGGCTTTTTTAATCGTGTCGCACCTCCGCTCAAAAGAGACCAAGTACGGACTCAGGGTATGCTACGATATCCGTAAAATAATTCAAAGGCGGGAATTCGGACTTAGCTATTTTGGTCGTGTCACACCTCCGCTCAAACTAGTCTAAGTTCAAATACTCGGACTTTTAGCTCTTTTAATCGTGTCACACCTCCGCTTAAAAGAGACTAAGTACGGACTCAGGGTATGCTTTCATATGTGTAAAATAATTCAAGACGGGAATTCGGACTTAGCCATTTTGATCGTGTCGCACCTCCGCTCAAAATAGTCTAAGTTCAAATATTCGGACTTAGCTCTTTTAATCGTGTCACACCTTCGCTTAAAAGAGACTAAGTTCGGAAATCGGATCGGGACTTAGAAAACTCTTGGTCGTGTCGCACCACCGCCCAAGAGGTCTAACGGAAGGATTTTCTTGCCTGGGTTTTACCCGCTCGTCTGTGAAAGAGGGCTCTATGTAATTTGTACCGGTCTTTTATACCCAAAATTTACCGAGCTTGGTGGCTGGTTGGTAAAACAACCTAACTTGTAATCGGGAGGTCCTGGGTTCGATTCCCAGGGCCGACTGTCATTGTAGAGGTTTCAGGTGGTTTCCTCTATGGTTAAGGCAAATGCTGTGGTAGTACTTCCACCTATCCTTGCCCATCCTTGACTATCCACATCCCTACCCATAATCCTTGTACCTCTAACGACTGAAGAGGGGGTCAACCCCCCTATAGCAGTCTCCGCTCGAGCGGAAAAAACATGTGACCTTTTTTGACCCCCAAAATTTGTGGTGTGGGTAGGAGAGATGGTAACAGAGTAGGAAGATGATAACTCCCTACTTTGCGGCAGTGACGTCGAAACGTTATCGAAATATTTGTCGGAGCGGTTTATCGGAATTTTCGTTACAATAGTTACTTCTTTCCCTGAAATTTTATCTTTGATAAACAGGAACTCAAATACTAGCGTTTCTAAAAGAAGAGGTCGATGTGCTTACTATGCAGTTGTTTCAAAGTAGTCATCCACTTTACTAAACAACATACTCTTTTTTTTTTAATATTTGACAGTTTTTGTGTTTTTTAATTTGAGTTTTTAATTTGTAGAAAATCTGTTAGCGGCTGAATATATGGAACCTTTGATTGCATTTGTTACAAATGACAATTAAAATACTTTGTAGTTTGTAGTAGCAATTTGTTAAAAAGATTCATGATAATTACATTAATTATTTCTACTTTTTTTCCAAAATATGATCATTAAGAAGATAAAAAATATACTCGTTGACGTTGTATGTTTAAACATGCAAAACACGGAATCTCGAAAATTTAAGAAATAAAAGTAGATTTAAAACAGCTAAGAAGTTTTGATTTACGGGCTTTAAAAAAATCAATACTCAAATTTTGCGTAATGGGTCTAATTCCTGAAATGTCCTGACGAATACAAAGTTAATTTTGTAGAAAAATTTGAATTGGATCACGCAAGATAGTAATTTCAATGGTAAATTTTGAAAAGTTCTTCAATATCTCTCCTAACTATTTAAGAAAAAAGTGCAATTAGGTTTTTTTTTGTAGAGAAAACAATTCTGTGTCTATAAATGTAATCAATAATTATTTTTCTTTTCCTATAACTAAAAGTTGGCAATATTGCAAAAAGCGTGTTTTGACTAAAATCTGCAAGACCTTGGAATTATGCTGTGACAACCGCCCATCCTAATGTCGCTTATACTGTCACTTTGAGACGAAGTTTACATGTTATTTTCGTAGTATTTGGTTATTTAAATTTTTTCACCTAATAAAAACATAATTAATTGTGTGTAATAAATATTTAATAAAATATAAACGACAATTAAAAATAAACTTCGCGTAAATTGACAGTTTAAACGACATTAGGATGGGCAGTTGTCACAGCAAAATTCCAAGGGCCTATAGATTTTAGTCAAAACGAGCTTTTTGAAATTTTCTCAACTTTGTGTCTATACACAAAAAAATTCCTCCACAAAAACCTCAACGCACTTTTTTCTTAAATAATTAGCCGAGAGATTATACAACTTTAACATTTAACCATTGAAATTACTATGTTGCGTGATCCTTTTCTTCACCCTGTATAATACAGGGTGTCCCAATTATACACCGCAAAAAATAGGTGCATATTCCTGAGTGAAAATGAGGACCATTTGTCAAATATTTTGTTATCTGAAAATGCTTTCTTTCAAAGTTAGACCTCCGAAGTTGCAAGAAAAAAATAATCAAAAAATCGAATACGTCCTAGCCGTTTAAGCTAGAGCTATCAAACTTGGCCGAAATGTGTAGGTGTTTCCCATTGACTTTGTGGGATAATTAGAAAGAAAACACATAATTGGAAGTATGATTTATAGTCAGGTCATCCGCTTACCATCTACTGAATTTTTTTCTCTGGAATAAAATTGAAAATGTCATTCGTCCATAAGAAACTACGACTTAAGAGGAAAAATATCGTCCCTCTTTGTTTTTTGCTGTAAACGTAGCAATTTTCGAGATAATTTGCGCTAAAGATGCATCGACAAACTATGTTTATACACCTCAAATATTTTTTTTACTAAACTAAGTTGGCTAATGTCATGCTTGACTTCAGGCTTCTGAAGATGGTAAGCGGATGACCTAACTATAAATCATACTTCCAATTACGTGTTTTCTTTCTAATTATCCCACAAAGTCATTGGAAAACACCTAAACATTTCGGCCAAGTTTGATGACTCTAGCTTAAACGGCTAGGACGTATTCGATTTTTTGATTTTTTATTCTTGCAACTTTGGAGGTTTCTAACTTTAAAAGGAAGCATTTTCGGATAACATTTGACAAATGGTCATCATTTTCACTCAGGAATATGCACCTACGTTTTGGCGGTGTATAATTGGGACACCCTGTTTATTGTTCGTAAGAAATTATGTAGTTGATAGCCTCATCCCAGTAATTTAGTAGGATGGGTTAATTTTAACAGCACATACCATAAGACCTTTTATTTACCTAACAAATACCAAATTTTTTATTTTTTACCTATATTAATATCTAATTTTAAAAAAATGTTTTTTTTTCTTCTTTTTTTTTATATTAAATTAACACAGGATAAATAGTTTTATCTTAGCCTCTTACTAAGTACGTAAAATCACTTTTTTGTTAATATACTCATCCTTCTAATAAAAATGGTTTTAGATTTGCTCATGTTCTTCTTATTGAAACATACCTACACTCTTTGTATAAAACGTTAAAGCATTGTGATAAAAAATAATAAAACATTTACGATACTATAGTTTTTCTGGACATGCATTGCGCTATCGAAAACGTAAAAAGCGCGATAGATTTTGTTTCTAGAACTCCTCAAGGAAGTAACAAAAGACTGATGATTCGAAGTGTAAGCGTCTCGACGCCGCTGTTAATGCTGTTCTGTCACAAGCGCTACCATTTGTTCTATAAACACACCATTCGCCAAACATATAGCAATACACTAGCATCGTTCTTGTTTTTCAGATTTCGTATCAGTTATAAATTAAATTGGAAATGCACACAAAAAAACGTACATCAATGTAGGTTGCTGAACTGAAGGATACGGAACATATTAAAGGAGTTAGAGGCAGATATGCCCTTAAGGAATGTGAAATATTTCCTGCTATTGATATTTTTAGTTCGAATATGAAATTTCTACTGCTAGTAGTTATTCGTGATTTGTTGCAATATTTAAAAATGTAGCTCACTTGTGTTACTTGTATTGTTAATATTTACTTGTAGTCGATGCTTGACGAATATTTTAGTGTATTTTTATTGTTTCGTAGATTTAAAATTAAATTTAAAAATATATGTTCCGACTGATTTAAAAAAATTAATTAAGCATAGAAATTGCATACAACATTATGTTACTAGAATTTAACTTACGTAGTTTTTGTAGAAGTGTACTAGAATGCTTGTTGGGCCGCTCTAGAACGGGACTGAAAAGTGAACAGTGCAGGACTAATTTTGTTCTAGGAATGTGCTAGAACGTTGTCAATATGCCATTAAGACTCGAAATTTGACATGGCAGAACTAATCGTAAGGCAGGACTTTGTTAAATCATAAATAATTTATATTCCTTGCGTCTGTGTAGCTTTAATAGTATATTGTAGTAAAGATGATTTTGAATGGTAAGAAAAAAATCCCGAAATAAACAAATTTCTGTTAACGTTTCTACAAATGTATAGTTTTGCTGTCTTTTTTTTCTTATTTTTTTGGGGATCAACGATAATTTTGCTCAAAAACGTAGAGCAAACTTTTGCGGTAATTAATTTGACCCTAGAAATTTTATTACTAACCTTTTCTTACTGTTGTGTAAATAGAAGTGACCGATATAAAAATTCATTGTTCAACGGGCAGAAAGAGACGGTGAAATGTCGATTCAACAGCCCTTATCTCATTTTATTGCTCACAGAATTGGATTAAGGTTGCCCTTTTATGTCTAAAAGTCACCATCGGTAATGCAGTACATCAGCCTTTTGACCTTTGGCCAGCATAATTGGGCATCTTTCAGCAGATAAAACGCTAAAAACTGTGCAAGCTCTTGTACGACACAATAAAACTCGTTTACCGCTACTGTTTTAAAAACATATAATTAACTAAAAATTATAAAGACTTCAAAGGGTAATTTAGGTATTGTTTATAAACAATCAGGGCATGAAACCGGTTTCTTAAACCGGTTAACCGTTATTTTTTGTCAGAAAAGGTGATTTTTAACCGAAACCGTTATTTTTAAAGGCAAAAAAACGGTAACCTTTAACGAAAATAATTAAAAACCGTTTTTTTTAACATCTTTTTTTAATAAAAATTACGATGAAAAATACAAAATCTGTATTATAAGCAATTAGTTTACCAGTTGTCATTACTGAACGCTTGATTGAACATTTATGATAAAATTATAAATAAATAATATCTTTTCATACTTTGCATTCCTGATCTAAATAATTTTAAAAACCGGTTAATTTAACCGGTTTTTTAAACCGATTTATAATTTAAGTCGGTTTTTTACACTCAACCGGTTTTTTACGAATAAAACCGGTTTTTCAACAAAACCCGTTATAAAAATAAAGTTCTCGATTTCGCTTAACCGTAAACCAAATTTTTTTTTGGTTTCGAGCCCTGTAGAAAATTGTAACAAAAATTTCATTTTTCGCGTGATCCAAACAAAATTGCTAAGAATTTTCGATTGTATTCCAAAACAAGATGTATAACTACTAAAGACTACGTTAGTTGCGAACAACGCAAGCGTGTAAAAATCCAGCCACAGTTCATGCCTTCGTTCACTTACTGTTTTTCCGTCCACGAATTAGTTCATGGTTGATCCGATAACTGCTGAAACAGCCGACTAACCTTCCGATAACATCAGAGACGCTGCCGGAATGCTGTATCTATACTGCGCATACGTAATCGTTCATCCGATCGTACATCGTAAAAATGGCAATGGAACTATTGTAAAATTAAAGTTTTGATTTGTAGCAATATTATTATGTATTATATTGTTATATATGATGACCCGCATTTAAACAATAGCAACCAATATTATTGAAACGTAAGAGTGAGTTTTCAGCATGTGAAAACGTTCATCTTGCTGTTCGTAAGAGTTAAGAAAGTTGGACATCAAACAAAAACTGTTTTCCTTTACTGGCGATGGTGAATAACTTTGAATTTTGTTTTGTTTTTAAAAATCCATGTACACCTGCCATAAACGAAAGATGTTACTAAAAATTCTGTTTCTATCTGTGGAAATTCCGATGCTAGTTTATGCTATGGAAACGTTTTATTAATGTAAAATTTGTAATATATCAAGGCGAACGTACAGCGCTTTCGTAATGTGTAATAAGTTTTCAGTGGTATTATGTTCACAAAAATGTATCAGAGCTTCTACCATAGGTTGCAAAGTTTGAAGCAAAATCCTTCTACGATGTTAAGTAGGGTCGACTTATTGTAGGACTAGACCAACGCTTTAGCCACTTTATATATCCTAAGGGTTCTTCCTTGCGTCTAATGCAAAGTCGATTCAAGGAAACAAAGCACCAACTAACCCACAATGCGTACGTGCCATTATAGCAAAAAGCCGTTTACCCACTTATATAACGATGATTGTACTTTGCGATCAATAGGAAATGAGTTGTTTAACGAAATTTCACCCACTAAAATTGGAAAAAAGTCGTTACATAGCATACATGGATAATTTTATTTGTTTGCATCTATATCATTCATATTCTAACTAAGGTATACAGGAATTTTGTTTTTGATTATACCTTCTGAGTTTTTAAAAAACAACTTATTTTTACTAACACTATTTATTGGTTTAACTGGTTCGAATGATTATACAATAATGAATATTAAAATTATCTTAATGCTACATTACAACTATGCTTATTCTAATCTTAACACGTGTAGCGTAATAGGATATGCTACCTGTTAATCTCGTTACATAAATATGCTGACCACTATGGGAATGGACTGTTAACTCCTCCAGCCTTAGAGGAAAAATTACGGTGTTAATCTTATTTTTCCGATATATGGAATTGAAATGTTTGGGTCCTCTTGGTTGTCGATAGTTTCGGTACTTGCATTCGTATTATGTTGTTGGCGGATTTTACATTTATATAGTAAAACAAATTTATAAACAAATATAGTAAATATGGTAATTAAAATAATTACATACAATAAAACTGTCCAAAAGCTTACATTATAGTGAATTGCAGGGGAAATATTGATTTTGTCTAAATTTTCTTCGTCTAAGTTTAATTCCCTATGTACATCTTTAATATCATCTAAGTTAATATCTTTAATGTTAATTGACTTAAAATCTACGACATTGTGAAGTGGTTTAAGATTAATAAGGTTATTTACCTTAGGAATATTAAATTGATTAATTCTATTTGTATTTTTAAAAGATTTTAACGTAATATTATTTAAACTTAAAGTACATTTATTGTTATCAAACGTCAATAAATAATTGCCATTAAATGATACGTGGTTTTTGCTATTTTGACAGTTTTGAATAGCTACGATTTGTTTGTTTGTTAATATGAGGTAATCGGAATTTTCTAATTTTTGAATTTTTAGTTGATCAAAGTTTATTGGTATATAATTGCAATTTGTGATATTTTCGGAATATGTTAGAAGTTTTACTTCACAAGGAGTATCAATGTTAATTTTGGAAGTTGATAGGTGCATGCAGAAGAATTCGTTTGTCTGCAGGTTTTTACATTCTTCATTAAAAAGAACATAATTTTCATCGTTAAGTGCAAGATACTTTGAATTTGTAAGCAGTGTTTGATTTTTGTTATTAATAATTGTTGGGATCGGATACAAATGGTAGTAGTTATATTTAGTAGGAGCTGTTAAAGGAATTTCTATTATGAATATAATTTTTTTATCGTTACTGTAGCTTTTCGTTGTTATGATTTGTTCAAATAATAATAGATTTTGAATAATTGGTTCAAAAGGTAAATATATGTTGTCTATGTTATAATCAATAAAATATATTTCATTCATTAGTTCTAAAGGTTCAATAATGCTATTGTGAAATGTTTGCAATTTCGAAAATGTAATAGCTACTTCAATTTTATCTAAAATATCGTAAATAATTTGGTATGTCTGAACAAATTGACTTAAAGTGACTTGTAGCAGGAAGTAGTGATACAACTCTAAATTTACAATGTTTTCCTTTTTAATTTCTGATTCGATTTGCATTATTCTTGATTTTAATAAAATTTGGTTATGCGCCAAACTTTGTATACTTTCTTGAAAGTTATTAATTGCACGTTGCATGAGAGTTATTTGTTTAGCAGCAATCAACTTTAGGTTGTTTTGATTATTTTTTAGTTCGCTTATTTCTTTGTCGTATCTTAATGCATCTTCGTTATCTAAATTTCCACTAATAATTTTGACTATGCTTCCTATAGCGTTTATTAAGCCTCTTCGGTGTCTATTACTTACAGTTTGGTTATCTTTAAAACTAATATTAGGGTTCAACTGTTTCAGCTGTAGTTTTATTTTATATTCCATATTTTCAATGAGATTAATTGTATTTTGATATTCACGTATATAACTAATATTTTCCTTAGAATTACTTAATGCTATCTTAATTTGTAAACACGAATCTTGTAAAGTATTGAATTCGTTAACTAATGGTTCTAGGTCGTAAATATGTATAAAAGTCCAAAAATCTGTTTGAATTTGGGCATTTCCTAGTTTTAGTGGGAAAAGTCCAGGGTTGTCTTTGATTTCAAGGATCTTGATCGTCTGTCCGTTCGTTAGTAGGAGTAATCTGTAAACGAGGCGGTAGCTTTAGTTCTTTTAAATGAACGTTTTCAGTTTTTTGATTTTTACAATTAAGAATTTTGACTATATTATTTTCTAAAAATTCTTTTACTATATAGGGTCCTTTAAATTTATTTTCTTTCTTAGATCGTTTGTCATGAGTTTTGTATACTACTTGTTCTAATTGAAAAATAGAGTCGTTACAGTTAGAATTATGTTTATCTATAATTTTTTGCTTATGTGTTATTTCTTTTTGTTGAACATCTTCGTACAGGGTGTTTAACTTTGTCCTGTGGTCGTTGACATAGTGAGAGTAAAATTGTGAATTAATTAAATCTGTTGGGTCTCGCATTTTCGTGTGTCCAAATACTAATTCGAAAGGAGTGTACTTTGTAGTAGAGTGTATTGTATTATTATAAGCAATGACTGCATATTTCATTAAATTTTGTTCATTTTTATATTGGTTTTGTAATAATCGTAAATGTTCTATAATAGTTGAATGGTAACGTTCTACGGGTGAATTACTTTCGTGGTGATTGGGTGTAGTGAAATGTAAATTGATTTTGTGCAAAGCTAAAATTTCTTTTATGACTGAGTTTTTAAATTCAGTCCCATTGTCGCAAATAATTTTAAGAGGTAACCCGTAATATGAGAAGTATTCTAAAAGTGCTTTAGAGGTCTCTGTCGAATTTGTACTGTTAATTTCTATTGCTTGTCCGAATTTTGAGAATTTATCTAAGATAGTAAGGTATTTTTGTCCAGCGTAATTAAATATATCGATGTGTACAATTTCAAATGGTTTGGAGGGTGTTTCTGTTAAAACCAAAGGTATATTTGGAGGTTTACGTCCGTATTTTGCGGTTTGACATATTTCACAACAATTTATGTAATCTGTTACATCTTGTCGCATTTTAGGCCAAAAGTAATTACGTCTTAATTGTTCTAATGTTTCCACTATACCGCGATGATTAGTTTTTTCATGTTGATATTTTGTTAACATTATTCGTTCATCTTTATCGAAAATGGAATTTATTAATTTGGTACATCGAGTCAATGTTAATCCGTTAGCGTAAAAATGTGTAGCATAGATTTCGTTAAAAAGTTTGCTAAGTTCGTCATCGTGAAAATATAAATAAAAGTGTTTTCCTGTTGAAGTGTAATCTCTTAAAAATTTAAATATTACTTCTTTGTTTTTAGGTATGGATAATTCTAAAATGTGTAAATGATCGTGATTTTTATTGTTGACAACTAAAAGGTTATGAACGTTAAGTTGAATTATAATTTGATTTTGTTTGTTATTAATTATTTCTTCTAATATTGGGATTCCGTTATTGATTGTGTTTTGACTAGTAGAATGAGGGGTTTCGTCTGTTTGTGCGTCTTTCAGAATTGTTATGTCTTGAAGTATTTTAAATTTGGGTTCTGTGTTACTCGTTGAAGGTTTAGGGATTTGTTCGGGGGGTTCATTAATGATAGGGTTTTCGGCTAACTCTCTAAGATATTGCATTGTATCAAAGTTTATATCTCCGGGGTTGTTAATCACTGATTCTGTTTCTGTCATGTTTAATTGTATACGTGATAAAGCGTCAGCGTTAGTATTTTGAGCGCCTTTTTTGTAAATAATTTTGTAATCGTATTCTTCAAGTTTGAGTCTCCATCGTATTAATTTTGAATTTGGTTCTTTCAAGTTAAATAGCCAAACAAGGGGTCTATGATCAGTATAGATAAAGAATTTACGTCCAAAAATATAAGGTCTAAAGTATTTGCAAGCATAAACTATAGCTAGTAGTTCTTTTTCGGTCGTTGTATATCTTTGCTCGCTTTCGTTAAGTGTTCTAGAAGCGTATGCTACAGGTCTGTCATTTGGAACTGTTCCTTGTGACAAAACGGCTCCAATGGCTACGTTACTCGCATCGGTTGTTACTATGAATGGTTTAGAATAGTCAGGATATAATAATATTGGGTCATTCATTAATGAATTTTTACAAATTTCGAAACTTTTCAAGAAGTCATTGTCGTGAATAACAGATGCTCCTTTTTTTAAACATTTGGTCATAGGCTTAGTTATTTTAGCAAGATTATTAATAAATTTACGGTAGTATCCAACAAGTCCTAAAAATGATTTTATTTCTTTTTGAGTTTTTGGAATCGGAAATCTTTTTATTGCGTCAATTTTGTCTGGGTTTGGTTTTATTCCGTCTGGGGTGATTATATGTCCAAGATAGTTAACTGATGTTTTTAAGAATTCTGACTTATCTAATTGAATTTTGAAATTAGCGTTTCTTAAACGTTCAAAAATTGATTCTAATCTGTCCATGTGTTCTTGTAAACTTGTAGAAAAAATGATAATGTCATCGAGGTAAACGAGGCAAGTCTCGTTTTGTAATCCTCTAAGAATATTATCCATCACGCGTTGAAATGAACTGGGAGAGTTCTTAAGGCCCATTGGCATTCTCAAAAACTCGTACAATCCATTTTCTGTTTGAAAAGCGGTTTTGGGAATGTCCTGTTTATCAATTTCGATTTGGTAAAAACCGTTAGCTAAGTCTAAAGTAGTAAAATAGTTCGATTTTCCTAATTTGTCAAGTAAGTCACTAATGTTTGGGAGGGGATATTTGTCGTCTACTGTCTGTTCATTAAGTTTTCTGTAGTCTATAACTACACGCCATTTCTTTTTGCCACTGGCATCCATCTTTTTGGGAACAATCCAAATAGGAGATGACCAAGGAGATGTGCTAGGTTGGATAATGTTTTGTTCAAGCATTTTATTGATTTGATCTTTAACTTCCTGTTTATGAATCTCAGGATATCTATACGTTTTTGTAAAAATAGGGGTTTCATTTATCATTTTAAATTTATGTTTTATTTCATGAGTGAAGCTCAAAGGTATTTGTTCACAATAAAATATATCTCGATATTTATAACATAAATTTTGAATTGCTTGTTTTTCTTCTGTATTGCAATGGTTAAGTCGTAATCTATTTAAATTTTGTTTTAAGTAGTAATCTTGTTCGTTTGTTAGTGTACTGTTAGACTGCATTTTATTTACAAAATTTACTTGTAAAGGATTTATTGCTTCGCAAGTTATTGGTTTTAAAATTTCAATTGTTTTAGTTTGTTCACTAGTATTTGTTATAGTGCATATAGCGAAATAGTTGTTTACGTTACATAAAGAGTTGGGTATCGTTACGTTATTACATAGTTGAGTTTTATTAATAATGCATTGACCATTTTTGTAATTTACTGGGATTTTTGAAACAATCTCTGTTCGGGGTGGAATTTTTAAAGTATATGATTTGAAATTTGTGTTAGTATTATTTTGTGGCATTTCAGGTTGAAATACTATAGGTATTGTAGCGTATGGTGTAGATATTATGTTTGAATTTATATTGATATTCGCATTTAATTGTTTTAAGAGATCTGAACCAATAAGTCCGTCATAGGTGTTACTAAAGTTAAATAAATAGAATTTATGTGAAGCATTTACGTTAAACAGTTTGAATATAGGAATGTCCATTACTTTGTCATGATATGAAATATTGTGTGCGGTTTGTATGTTAAAAGGTTCATTGTAAATAAATGTTCGATAAAATTTTGTTGCTAAGTCTGGATGCATTAAGCTTTTTGTACTGCCTGTGTCGATTAAAAAGTTTGCGTTTAATGTCGGAATAAAAATGTGTGGTAGATTATCTTTATGAAAGTTTAACTGTACTACGTGGGGTTGTTCTCGTAACTGTCCAAGTGAAAATTTTGAGTTTCCGTTTGTTCAACTAAATCATCTTCGTATTGATAATAGTTTTGTTGTTCTTGATCGTTTACTAAGTAATTTTCAAAGGTATCGTCATTATTTTCTAAAGAATTTTCATGATCGGGGTAGTTTTCTACTTCAGGGGTTTCAATAATTTGATTAAACATTTTTGTGTTACCAGAACTAGTGTCCATGGGTTCGGGTTTATATGTGTTTCTACTCATTCGTGAGAATTGTGGGTTAGGTCTATAAAAACTTGAATTCATTTGACCAGGAGTGTTTTGAAAATACTGGTTACGATAAACTTGGGAATTGTTAGTATTAGGTATAAAATTTCTTTGTAGATTTGGGGTTGTGTTATTCGTTTGTGGTCTAAACGTGTTAAAGTGGGGTTGTTGATGTTGTCTAAAGTTTTGTTGTGGTTGCCATCGAGGTTGTGTATTAAATTGATTTCTGGCAGTGAATTGTCCGTTTTGATGGTTATTAAAATTGTGTTTTGGTTTATTAAAATTCGGATTATTAGTATGATATGAATGATTTTGTGAATTCGTTGGTGTATATTTGTTGGGTAATTTGAATTGTGTCTGTGTATTTAATGTATGCCTATTCTGCGATGCATATAAGAAATTCTCTTCTTCTATTACTAAATTCATAGCAGATTCTAAAGTTTTAGGATCTCTAAGTCTTACGTTATTTTGTAATTGACCATTTAAGCCGCGTATAAAAGTTTTTAAGGTTATATCATCATAATTTTTGAGATGAATTAATTTTTCATCCTTTGTTAATTCTGAAGAGTTTATTTTTGAAGCTAATAAACTTCTCGCATCTTGTAAACGCATACCGAATTGATACGGCGTTTCAATTTTGTTAGGCTTAAGATAAATTAGATCTTGCGCCAAACATTCTATGTTTCTTTGATCTCCAAAGGTTAAAACTAGTAGGTTTTTAATTTGTAACCATGAAGTCAGTTCAGTGCGACTTCCTACTATTTGAAGTGCCCTATGTGTTAATTTACCTAATAATGATCTAAAAATAAATTTATTTATTGGATTCTCCACCTGCGTGCGATCAGCGAATGTGTTTATGAAATTATCACAATTATCCAAGAAAATATTTAAAGTATGTGGGTCGCCACCATAATGAGAAATTGAATCTAAATACAATCGAATTAATTGATAATTTGTTGTATCATTATTTCCTACCGTTTGCATTTTTGGTTCTAATATTGGTAAGCTATTTACCAAGTCTGTTGTATCTATATAATCGTTGTCTGTATTCATGTAGAAAATTAATGTTAGTAAGGCCTAAACAAGGTGTGACTGCTTTATGCAATAAAGAATTTGCAATGTTTATTTTGTTTAAAATAGACTTTGCGTACTCCGTCAGATCTCTAAACAAAATATTCTCGCTAAACTCCGTTTGATCACATAAAAACGTTATATTAATTGTTAGTACCTACTTGAAAATATCCTTTGTGGATTAAAAACTGCTAATAATTATTTAAAAGTTTCTTACAACAAACAAATTGTAGCTTTCATAACTGATTCTGTGCTATTTTCTTAATAATTAATGTCCTGTTGGCGATGTTTGTCCTCGAAGACGTCTTAACTAGGGGTTGCGGACTGCTTCGGCGATGTTGTCCAAAGGTCAGCGGTTTCGATTTACTTCAGCGATTTTGTCTTTATAAATCGAAATAGAAGTTAGTAAATTTGTTGATTTTAAAAGCTCACCTGGGTATGTTCTCTTTGTTCTCTTTTCCTGAATTAACCATAGAAATGGAAGGAACTATATCTTCGGCTATGTTGTCCTAAGTGGATTGGTACTTGAAGCGATTTTGTCTTCTTTTTCCTTTTCCAAATAGTGCCTTTCAGAAATCCAAACGACTGCGCCAATTTTGTTTTTGATTATACCTTCTGAGTTTTTAAAAAACAACTTATTTTTACTAACACTATTTATTGGTTTAACTGGTTCGAATGATTATACAATAATGAATATTAAAATTATCTTAATGCTACATTACAACTATGCTTATTCTAATCTTAACACGTGTAGCGTAATAGGATATGCTACCTGTTAATCTCGTTACATAAATATGCTGACCACTATGGGAATGGACTGTTAACTCAGGCCAACTGAAATTTTAGTTACAGTATCAAGATCTTGCTTATTATACAGGCTAGACCAGTAATGTCCTGTAAGTCGCGGGCTCCTGGTAGCCCGTGAGGCTATGTCAAGGCGCCCGCGAGCAAAAATTATACTTACAGATTTCTTATTTAAAAACCTTCATATACGAACATTTTTCATCAATAAAAAATATGACAGAAGACAATGATCAAAATTATCAGCCAAAAATGCACCTTCAATCGCTTAATTATATTTAATAGGCGTTTTCAGGATCTAAAGGCAATCGAGTCACTATTATTATTTTTGGTATTTGACATGAGCTTCACTTATGCAAAAATTTACGTTCGTCGATAATCCAGAAATTGTAATTATAGTTTTATGGAATGACATCCAACTAAAAGCTATTGGAAATTATGGTTTTTGGCAACCAACAGACCCCGTCATATATCAGAATCTTGTCAAATAAGGTCTTACCGATAAACATTTTATTGATTGCTTGAAAAAAGCAATATCTCTTTACGAACTAGATTTTAAAACACAACAGAAAATATGCAGTAGCAAGTCTCACATGAATTACAAATATATTGAAAATGTATTTTTCTTAGTTAAAAATGCATCCTTTTTGAATTTTTGCTATTAAGGGAAAGGGGTAATGATCTAGCTGCTAGAGTAAAGGTTTAAATTTATATTGTTGCTAACCAGGGAAGGTCACGATACGTTGTTGCTAGAATTTGAATAAGGCTGTGTTTATTGCATCAAGAACATGAAAACTATATATTTTGCAGAGTTATACGTGACACTGGCCATTTCCTTCGGTAAAATTGGGAAAAAACTGAAAAGGTGAATAATAAAGATAATTTTTGCAATCACGTTGGCCATGAAACCGTCAAAGACAAAATCTAAATTTTTCTATTTACCAATGCACGCATCCCTTGCAAGTAAAATGGGGCAAATATTTTGAAAAAATTTTAAACGGTTCCGAAGAAAAACGCGAAAAACGAAGCCTTTGTAAAAACGGTTTTCCTTATGTTAAACACCTATGCTAGTCGCATAGATACAGTTATACAGATATACCACAACTTCTCAAATCATGGCGCTTATGAAGGGGTTTCGTTTTTGACGTTTTTCTCCGGAACCGTTCAAGATTTTTTCAAAAACTATTTATGAAAAGTAGAAAAAACCGAAAAATCAAATGTGGAAAATTATTTCTTACTTGTTATTGTTTTTGAAATGTGTAAAGGCAAAGAACTTTTGGAGCTGCATCAGATGGTGATCACCAAATTTTTCTTAACTGGCTTTGCTTAATTTAATGACGGCATTCGAAATCTTTGTTCGAAATTTTTATTCAATGTGTACAAAATCTGTAACATAGGTACCTAATACATATTTAATTTTAGAAAATTTCCTTGGATCAGCAATGATTAAAAATGAATCCGCTTAGAACATTTTTAAATTGTTTATTGGTAACCATGGTAACGGCATAAAATTATAACGAGACTGTTCACAACACCGCTATACAAATTTAATCATTATTATGAAAGTAAAGTACCGTGTGTCATACATCGCTGTAATTTAAAAAAAAAAAGTTATCGGATGACCTTATTAAAATTAACTTGGTAGTTTTTAAAACTTATAATTTATGTATGAAAAACTGGTGAAAATTATATTGGCGTGGATTAATAAATGTTTTTACGTGTCAAAAAAAAATTTACAAGAATAGGTAATTTAAATGTGATTTTCCAAAACAAATTAATCGGTTTTCTCCGTTTTTATCAAATAATTTAAATTTCTCTTTGGATTATTGATTAACAATTTTTATGTAATTATTTTAAGTTTTTTCTAAGAAAATATATTAATTTGACCAAAATATGACATCTTTCTCTTTTTACCTATAGATGAAATTACATCGTATAGGCCAATTTCACTTCTACCTATAATATCAAAGCTTTTTGAAAAGCTGCTATTTCTATCTCAGCGAACGTTCAAGGTCAAAATGGAAAACGAGTACTCAGAACTTGAGTTTATAAGAGCAGGGGTACCTCAAGGAAGTGTCCTTGGACCGGTATTGTACCTGCTGTATACACGACATTCCAGAAACACAAAACGTAAAACTCGCCACATTTGCTGACGACACCACAGTTCTAACTTGCATGGTTTGGCGTTTACAGCAAAATTGCTTTCCAACGTCGTACGTCGAAAAAGAAAGAGAAACATTTTGCAAGCAGTTACTAGATTATGATCTTTGTAGCTGGTCGTCTAACATAGACAGACTATAAATTATTTAGCATTTAGCTTCAATAATTTTTTGGAGCTTTGTTTTTAATTTTTCTACCAAAAATAATGTAACGAAAAATAATAAACTATTTTTACATTAACTTCATCCAAGCAAGAGACCAAAACATCAAAAAGTTAAAAAATATTGAATAACTCATTTATTTCCAACACAATTTTATTTTTAAAGTTGGTAATAACATTTAGTCTAGTAAAAACTGCTTCCTATGCATTTTAAAGCGAAATTTTACATTGTACTTTTTATATTCGATGTCTATTACGCGCTGAAAACGGTTAAATGAACTTTTATTAAGTTTTATTCTGATAAAATTTAGCCTTTGTGTCATTATGGAAAAGTTACCCTTCATGAGACATGATATAAATTTATTTCTTTAAATTTTGCTTTGCGCTACTTTTCGTGGCGTCATTTTAATCAAGCACGGACTTTCAACGCGTATGATGATGTATTAGAAACCCATATAAATTTTATCTTAACAAAATATGACTCCTTCTTTGTTTCCTGCATTGCATGTGTACGACTACAAAGAGATGGTTAATAACTACGTGAAGTTAGTTGTAATTGCTTACATTCTCGGCATATTTCCTTATTTATCTTTAAATTTTTACAGTTTGTTATAAATTCAATGCTTTTTAGTTAATGTTTCATATAAAATTTTAACAATATTCTACGCTTTTATAGTAGTTCAACATTTCTATTTGAGCAACTGAAGTAAATATTCAAATATGAGATGTTAATTTCCTTCTGTGTATTGCGTTTCATCGTTGGAAATTTCCTCTTTAAAAGCATCAAGAATGTGGTATAATGAAACGTGGTTTCTTTTTTCAATTAATAACAAGCAAAGCAACGAACTATAAAATTGTAATTATTACCTTAATAACAATTTCCTGTGTACTTCTTAAAAAGAGTGAGAATAAATGATCTAAAATGCACATAGCACATCCATAGCCAACTTTAAATCAATGTTTTTTTATTGTATGTACGTTATAAGAACGATACTGTCTTACAAAAATTAATAGTCTGTATAATAAAAATTTAAAAATATATTTAGCTATCGATGCAAAATTAAACCAAAAACGAGTTATTTTACAACATACCTATAATTAACGCTAAAGTAGTAGAGTTTTGTTTTTGACTTATTACAGTAGTTATACCGTGGATCCAAATAATAAATTTAATGTGTAACTTTTAAACCGTAATAGGGGTTTGGAGCAGTCCATTTTTTAATTGCTCCGCTCCGGCATTAAAATGCCTGCTCCAGCTCCGCTCCATGCTCCAAATATTGTTATCATTTAAAAAAAAAAAATTTTTGATAAAAAAAAATGGTTTTTAAAACCAAAGTTTTAATTTTATCGGATATGTAGAAGTTGGTCAAAAATAACAATATTTGACCCTAACAAACAAGTGAAGTTAAATATATGTTTAAAAAAACAGACTATTGATCTTCATACGTTAAAAAAAAGAGAAAAAAAGTAGTTTTTTTTTAAGTTGTACATAAAAAACTGGAGCAGTGGAGCAATCAAAATATTTGCTCCGGGCTCCGCTCCTGCTCCGGGCAAAAACCTATTGCTCCACTGCTCCGTGCTCCAGCTCCGAGCTCCGCTCCAAACCCCTGAACCGTAATACGTTTAACATTCGTCAAATAAAACAAAAATTATTCACTTTTGAAGTTATATACCCATCTTTTCATTTTCATTAATGTTTATTTAATACAGAATTTAAAATTACTCTTCCCCAAAACTATTTTGTGTGTATGTTCGTATGTGCTTTTGTGTTTTTATGTAAATAAGAGATTTATTAAAGGGCTGCTTTTTAACTGGTTACCGGTTCAAAAAAAAAACGGTTGACCGTTATTTTTTGTCTGTAAAAGTTTTGTTTAGTAGAATATTGTTTTTACTATAATATATTAGCCGTTTATTCTCAAGTCACATTTTGCGAAAAATTAGTTACAGCTGGTTACGATTTTTATCTTTAAACATTGTTCTTGCAATTTCTTTTGATATCATTACTATTTTTGTCAATAGAAATTTTATTGTTGAACAGAAGTAAAAATAAATATTTATTTTGAAAATGTCATAATCATGGATTTGTTTTCCTATATACCTACCCCACAATTAGCCACTGTTATTTTAAAAATTAAAAACAAAGTCAAATGTCCGTAGCCTTTATCACTCCTATTAATGACAATGGTTCAATACATAAATAAACTTTTATATGAAATACGTTACATAAATTACTTACTTATGCTTTATTTCAAAACTTATGAATTAACTTATTACTTATGGATTTTATGAATATTAATGATAATGAAAAAATACTTAAATAAACTTATAACGACAAACATTATACAAGTTAGTAATATTATACAATTTACTAATCAATTTTCTTAAATTACTGTGTTATATCAAACTTCAGTAAAACTTATCGGACAAAATCAACATAAGTTAGTAGGTTTTATATCTTATTAATTTTGAAAGTGGTTTTACAGAAAGATTGCGATTCGTTAACATGTGTGTGAAATTTGGTATACAGGAAATAAAATAGGTAACTGAGATAACAAATATAGGTAAGTGAAATTTTTCTATAGTTATCATATCAGCCATACGATACACAGACTGATGAAGACCTTCCAATAATAATAGAAAACACTCCTCCCAAACTAAAACTAGTTACACCAACAGAAGGTATAAAAAAAAAAAATCCGAAGAAAGCACCAGGATACGATCTCAACATCTCATAACTGAAGAAATCCTGAAGCAACTGCCTTGAAAAGGAATTGTCAAAGTGACCAACCTAATCAATGCTTCCATTAGACTCAAATACGTTCCTAGGTGCTGGAAGATAGCACAAGTTGTCATGATTCCTAAACCTAGTAAACCGATCAATGAAGTATTATCGTACAGACCGATATCACTGCTACCTGTGCTATCCAAACTGTATGAAAAACTCCTCTTAAAAAGGCTCAAACCTATAATAGAAAAAAAGTGTATAATTCCAATGCATCAGTTTGGATTTAGGAACAATCATGCAACTATAGACCAGGTACATAGGATTACTGATCTCTTTGAGAAAACATTAGAAGAAGAAAAATGTTCTACTGTATTTCTGGACCTCGCCCAATCTTTTGATAAAGTCTGGCACAAGGGATTAGAGATCAAACTAGAACAACTTCTATCAAAACACTACATACAGCCTATTGTTGAACTCTTACATCAATGATTGGTCGTTTAGAATCAAATGCAATGACCAATACTCAGAACTGAGAACAACTAGAGCTGGTGTACCGCAGGGCAGTGTTTTAGGTCCACTGTTTTATTTAATATACACATACGATATACCAGAAACAGAACAAACTATGATTGCTACGTTTGCAGGTGATACAGGTGTTGTGGCAGTCGGAAATAATGAACGAGAAGCGAATGAAAAGCTACAAAAATTCTTAGATAAAATCAGCGCGTGGACAAAACGCTGGCCCATAACACTTAATCAAAATAAGTCAGCGGAGAACTAAATCTTAAACACAAAAATATGTATTGGCTCCTTGGTAGACATTTCGAAGTGTCAACACGTAATAAACTCATGATATATAAACAGATTCTAAAACCTGTTTGGTTATACGGGATACAATTGTGTGGGTGCGCCAGCAAGAGTAATGTCGAAATCATACAAAGGTTCCAAAATAAAGTTCTGAGGAGTATTGTAAATGCTCCCTGGTACATAAGAAATTGTAACCTTCACAGAGACCTAGGTGTGGAAATGGTTGCTAACGAAGCTAAAGATTTGCACGGAAGGTTGAGGAGAGGCTTCACAACCATGTTAACACTGAAGCAATCCAACTGCTCGACCAGCGTGGGATTGTTAGAAGACTCAAAACGACCAAACTTTTTGAATTAGTTTAATCAAATTAGTTCAGTGGACCCATAGCAGAGCATAGTATGTTTTGTGTATGTGTACCAAACCAGAACCTGAGAAGACCTATGGGTAAACTCAGTAAAAATTTTAGCTTAAGATACTATCAGGATAAAAATTTCTTGCTAATCTTATACTAGATTAGTTGTAATCTACAACACCAGTAGGTGTTTAAAAAAAAAGATAGTGAGCAAATATTTTGATGCACATTAAATTGCAAAACATTTAATATCTTAAAATAACATAGCTTACTCCACTTTTAAAATGAATGGTTGATATCACACACTTTTTTTAAAGTTAAGGCACAGCAATGACGTAAAAGACTTCATTTTCATGTTAATTTTGTTTTTTTCGAATAAGAAAGACCTTAGATAAATACGTACACTTAATTAATTATTTATTTAATTAGGATTCTTGCAAAAACCAATTATGTAACTGTTTTTTACTTTATGTGTCTAACAAATATTCAAAATATACAAGAATTAAAAAACATAATTAATGAAACTTTAACCGCGCAAATGGAATAAATTATTTCTTCTTTTAATTAAAAGATTTCAAAACTCGATAATGATCTCCTTATAACTGCAGCCATCTTTATCTCATAATTTCGTTTTCTTTTGTTTCAATGCGATGTTCACAAAAATAATACATAAAACCGAAAAAAAACAAGAAACCTATGGTTTTGTAGTCTATTGTCAGTTCGTTGAAAATATGTCTGCGTTACAAATTGAACCTTATGTCTTACATAATGTATGCGTTCGAATATATACGAGCACTGCTTATGGAATAACAAAAAACGACATTTCTGGCGGTGAAATGCTGGAAATGAATGTGACAGGTAACGTAAGATTAGATTGAAGGAAGATTGAGGCAGCGGTAGCGGAGACGGATACGCAAATGATATGTAGAGAAAGAAGCTCCATGTTAAAATCGAGTTACCCAAAGGCGGCCCACTAAAACCTGAGTAAAAGTTCAAAAGCCGCCACAAAAGCTTTGGCAAAGTTTATTATACGACATGAATTTTGTAAAATATTGGAAATATGTACAGTGTAAACACGATCTAAGGAATGCTCAAAAAACATAAGTTTCAAATGATTACAAAACCAAAAAGCATAATTTGATCATACCTAAAAAATTCCTAGTTTTGTCAGATTTAAAACATGCAACAGTCTCGTTTCAATTTCAATAGGAAAACTTACTTGTTTTTCTATTCAGGGTGTCCCAAACTCGAATAAATGCATGGGGCTCTCGCTTATCTAAAGAGCTACGAGGTCGGTAAAATTAAGACAAAGTTGCGTAAATAGATGCTCATCAAATATCTGCAAAGAAAATTTTCATAGCTGTCTTAGTTCAAAAGCTATTCAAGAAAAACTGAAAAAAATGATTTTTGGTTTTTTTGCCGTTTCCTATATTTTTTAAGATATCGATAATCTGGAAGCAGTTCTCCATGGCCACTTCTTACACTTAATATTTTGAGATAACATAAAATTTCCAACAACGTTTCGTCTCTTCAGAAACATCATCAACTTAATTTTTTTAAACACGCCGAAAAAATTTTAATCTCGTAGTCTAACAGCATTTTGTCTTCTGATTTCAATTATTAACATAGATTCCATATCATTCTTTGAATAATTGTCATTCTGTGTTAGTATTGATAACAAAGATATATTGAAAGATTAAAGTGAATAAGAGCAGCAAACATTCGTTTTTATGACTTAATTTTACAGAATAATTGAATAATAGTCTTAATAATTTGTCATAGACATAATTTTTAAGTCAGAAGCACATTATTATCCTCAAATATACTCAATTATACTCAAATGGACTGTTCATAGTTTGAAAACAAGTGTTCTCTTTTCGTCAGTTGCATATTATACATATTACAGGAGAGCATTGTGATGACTATCAATCCAAAACACTTTTATTTTTCAAAGCTAAAACTCTTCAAGAAATCTGATTCTTGCACAAAAATAACATATCACTTCAGTGAACGTTCAACCTAAGTTTGAGAGATACCATTGTCGGATTTCATAAGCGCTTCACGTCGCATAACAAATTTGAGGTTAGCATCGAAACTACACCTCTTCGATAACTTTAACATGCGATAAGAAGCGATTTATAAAACTGGACCTGTCTGAACTAGAGGTTACTAAGAAGTTTGCTGTGTACAATGTACACGTACTATCATCGTCATCTTATAAATTCAATTAATTCGAATTATTGATTGTGAAATGTTCCCAACATCCATCAAATTCTCTAACGTTGCATTTTTCTTTCATATATAGAAATGCAAATTACAATATTGTTGGAATAGCCCGAATCATTACACATAAAATTCCGCTGATATTTGATTTCGTTCTGATTTGACTTTGATTGATTCCAGTGTAGGTAGTGACACAAAATAAACAGAATAGCAGTTGGCAACTAATGCTCCTTATTTTAAGGAGATATTCGGTGAAAAAACCCTAAATAATCGAACACCACTATTCGCCACACTAATTATTGTATGTTTTTTAAATTTATAAATTCATCGCATTTGTTGTTTTAAAAATTTTAAACGGTAAACAATTATAAGTTAGTTAATTTCAGAATTGCTTATAAATTTTGAAACTACGTTATCTAATAAAAATAAATATCTACCTAATTATTTGTTTTGCATTGTGTTTTTTTTTTGTTTATAACCCTTTTTTGGTAAGATAATTGTTTTTTTATTTTTTACTTTAGCAAACATTATTTACGCTTTAATAAAGTTTTCAAGGATTCTTTTGTCACAAATCTAGCAAGTAGCCTTCAGAATAGATTCAAGGTTTTTTTAGAAATACCACCTGTCCCAATTCTTGTAAAACCTTCAGTAAATACAGGGTTGCCCAAAAGTATGGAAACAGACAAATATCTAGAATCCTATTGCAGATATAACAATGAAATTTTGTATCTAAGCGTTATGGTACTTTTCGGATTCAATGAAAATATTAAGGTTGCAATACGACTTCCGGTTAAAGCGGAAACAGACTCAAACTTTTTTATTTTAAATAGAACTTCCTCTATATTTTTACATTTTTGGATTCTCCTTAAAATTTACTTTAAAAAATTTAAAAGGTTATATGGGTCTAAAGTCAACCGTTTTCGTAAAATTTACATTTTTATAAAAATTCTGAGCAGTATAATTTCGTTTAAAAATTAGATTAACAATTGATTAATTAACCATTTGCGCTAGCTACATTTTAAAATATCATACAGGGTGTTTTTTACGCTTGGTCAAACTTGTGAAAGTTTAAACATCGATAACTCAATTTTCTTAAATATAACACGCTATTTGTTTTTACATAGTCTTTGTAGAAAATTTTATTGTCTTTCAAAAACATTCACCATGTTTCATAACTACTAATATTTTGCGAGTTATCACGAATTTATTGTAAATTATTGGGGAAAAGTAATATTTTCGAGTAGGCTATGAAGGTAGACAGCGGTAATTGTGAAACAGTTGAAAGATAAAAACAAGAAAGTTATAATATTATCTTTTCCTCACTCATTTTCGACATTTCTAATAATGTAGATGTAATTTTACCATTTTTACATTTAAATCAAGGTTTCTTAAAATTATGCATTCATTTGTTGGACTTGTGTGATGGGACAATTACTAAATCGTATAAACTATTTTTTTTTGTTTCCACACTACTATTTTCGGTTGAACCGGAAAAGGTTTCAACCCTAACCGTTTTTTTTTAAATTTAAAGATAAAACTGGTCAATGACTTTTGTTTAATCAGCGTTCTGTTCGCGTACTCAATACCTACATTATCAATCGGTTTTTAAGACTTTGCAAACGATCACAACCAATTATATGAAAAATATTGTGTCCGTGATAAGAAACCTCGATATAAACGTAAGATTGGTAAAATGACATCAGGAGTGCGTTCAGAAATTCGAAACTGGTGTGCTGTGTATCAAAAACCTCGAATGCATTGCGTTCAAAAATTCGTTTGGTGTGCACACAATATGCACATTTTACACCCCACCTGGGACTGGTGTGTGGGTGTGCGCACCGGTTGATACACTACTAGGCGCGCACCAACACCAGTCGAAAATTCGAAAGGAAAGGATAATATTACAACTTTCTTGTTTTTATCTTTCAATTGTTTCAATTCAACTCGAAAATTACGTTGTACTAATAATTTACAATAAAATCGAGATATCTCGTAAAATATCAGTTTTAGATATAAAACATGGTTAATGTTTTTGAAAGACAATCAAATTGTCTACAACACTGTGTAAAAACATATAGGGTGTTGTATTTAATAAAAATGAGTAATCGATGTTTATAGTTTCACGAGTTTGTCCAAGCATAAAAAACACCCTGTATAATATTTTTAAAATGTAGCTAGTGCAAAGTGTTAAACAATCTATTGTCAATCTAATTTTTAAACGTAATTCTGCTTTTTAAATAGCTAAATGTAAAAAAATATTGAAAGTGCTGTATCGCTCAAAATTTTCATAAAAATGTAAATTTTACGAAAACGGTTGACTTTAGACCCATATAACCTTTTACATTTTTTAAAGTAAATTTTAAGAGGAATCCAAATATGTAAAAATATACCGGAAGTCGTATTGCAACGTTAATATTTTCATGGAATCCGAAAAATACCATAACGCCCAGATACAAAATGTAATTGTTATATCTGCAATAATATTCTAGATATTTGTCTGTTTCCATACTTTTGCGCATCCCTGTATAGTACTTGATGTACAGTTTTCACTGTCTTAACATCTCTTCATTTTAGATAGCTTTAAATGAGTTGCCTAGTGCTATTTTAGTTCCTTTTCGCTCGCTTTATCGATCCTTTCAGTTTTCAATTGTTTCTCTCGTGAAATAGATACTTTAGTTTTTCTACTCTAGCCATCGCAAAATCCATACGATATCACTCTTACCTTTTCAGTCTGTCTAGCCGTAACCTAATCGTTAATCGTTTTGTAAGACTTTAAAGTGAATCATTTTCAAATGCTGTACCAGAAGTGTATTTTCTCTAATATCCTGCACTACTCCTATACTGGTTAATTTATCTCTTCATTATCCTTTACTTTGTAGTGTATTTCTAAGGAACAAAAATAGGGGAAGTTATTACAAGAAGGGTGCAGGCAATTCATGGCGAAGTACAATTTTAACTGTAAAATGGCGCCAGCCTAATAATTATAAGTAGTGCGCTCACGCATTTGTGGTAGTGTTTAAAATTATGGATCAACATGCACAGGCAGAACATGAGAGCTATTAAGTACATATTTCGTAACTAGCGCTCGACACAATTTGAATATTCAGAACGATACCCGGCATACATTGCTCTTTAAATTATATAAATTATTGTAAATGTTCCTTTTTTATATTGCGAGACAATACATTTTATTAGATTATATAGAAAATGTTTAAGTTTTTTAAGATCATGTATCTTTCTTAAGACCCATTACAGATTTTTATTCTATATCCACGCAAAAATTCATGCTGTAAACTTCTAAACTGAATTTGATTACAAAATATTTTGTTTTGCCAATATTTAATTTACTATGAGCAGTATATAAAGTGATGTTCGGTCTGTAAAAAATAACAAAAACCGTCAATTATAAAATCAAAATGTTTCAGTAATTTTATATTTGATCACTTCTTTTCTTGGTAATTTATTTTTTTAACAAAATGATATATAAAGCCCAGTGACGGAAACCTATACAAAATTAACCATTTCTCAGTGGTTTTATGAACGAAAGTAAAGGTTTAATTTCAAAATATTTTGCACATCAGTTACAAAAATAAAATATGTCTTTTTATTCAGCACACTAATATAATAAATACTTTATTTAATAAATAGTTAAAACTAATTAACAATTTTGTTTTATTTTCGATTATGTTTTTTACAGGTCATATTTGTGTATTTTGTAATTTTAAAATTCTGCACAGTTCATTATTATAATAACATTTGGTGTAAATGCAAGCTTCCAGTGTTTGGACTTTCTATTTTTCATTGGTAGAGATTTTATTTCTTGTAGAAAATAACCTCTTAGTAGCAGTACATACATAAAATAAACTCAACAATTAGCGATAGGTTTTAAAAAAGTGTAAAATTTTCAAAGAAATGTTGAAATATTGAAACCCTTTTTTGTTCAACGGTTATTGAACTTTGCTTCCATTCGTGTGTCATTGGATACAAAGTGCTTGTTACAACAAATTTATTTCAAAATATCACTTTTTTTATGTAATTTAATTTAATTGGTAACGAAAAATTACTTTTTTCTACTTTGGACCAAGCGGGATCTAGTTTAAAAGGACATGGTTAATTTCAACCATTTCTTGACAAGCATTATCCTAACGATTTAATCGATAAAAGTTTAATAAAATGATTGAACAAATTCGTTAAATGATTTTGTTTTTTGATAGTAGTCTTTTTCCAATCATGAAATAGTTTTTTATCCCTTAATAGGTAAAAGTTTTGTGATGAGACAATAGAAGTTTAAATTCTTTTACAGTAAAGAAAGTTTCGCACCTTGAAATATTCTGAGATAAAATTTTCTGAATGTGTTTATGGGAAGTTAAAGCTTGACAATGGGCAAAAAATAACCGTGCTTCAGGGAAGGATTCATTAAAATAAGGTTTTGAAAATTGTTGGTCATTTCTCCTGCTCTAAAAAGGATGTTTTGAGAGGCGCAAACAGTTTAAAAGTCGGTATTAGAGTCGATCATCCAGCTTTACGGTAGGTACTCTAATAGTGTTTGATACTGTAGTGTAGCATAGATGTAAAAGGATGAATAAATTTTTACTGTTATAACTTCAATATTAACTGCACCGAAAGGCATTTTATACCAAAACTAATACAATTGTTCCATAAGTGGTAGGCATAATAAACACCAATTAATTTATTGCCGCGTATATACAGGGTGAGTCACGACGGACGCGTCGGAGTTTTATGGCGAAACGCTTTATATTTTCCAATTTCTGTCGCTGTTAGATTATGTAAGTCAATAAGGGCTACATTTTAAAAATATTTTCAAACATACAGGGTGCTCCAAAAAAGAGTGGCATATCAAAGTTATACTTTTTCTTATGGAACACCCTGTATATTTTTGCATTTTTGGATTCCTCTTTAAATTTAATTAAAAAAATGTATAAGGTCATATGGGTCTAAAGTTAACCGTTCTCGTGAAAATCGCATTTTCATGAAAATACAGTATTTTCAAAAATTTTCAACATTTAAAAACTTTGAGAAGTCTGAAGAAATTCGCTTGGAGATAAGATTGACAATAGATTATGTAACACTTTGCACCACCTACATTTTTAAAGTATTATACAGGGCGTTTTTTACGCTTGGTCAAACTTGTGAAACTTTAAACATCGATAACTCATTTTATTTAAATACAACCCCTTATATTTTTTTACACCGTCTTATAGAAAATTTAATTCTCTTTCGAAAACATGAATACTGTTTTATACCTAAAATTGATATTTTCCGAGATATCGCGATTTTATTGTTAATTATTAGGGTAATGTAATATTTTCGAGTAGGCTACGAAGGTAGACAGCGGTAATTTGAAACAATTGAACGAAAAAACAAGAAAGGTTTAGTTTTATCTTTTGCCTACGCATTTTTAACATTTTTTTATAGTGAAGAGGAATCTCACGTTTAAATCGAGATTTCTTACAATTATTTATGCATTTATTTATTGGACCAGTATGATAAGATGATTAGTAAATCATATAAACTATTTTTTTTGTATGATACGACTCTCGGTTCTACCAAAATGTCTTTGCTTAACTTCTGGTTCCACGCATTTTGCAAACATTGTGTTTTATACAGTGTGCACAATATTTAATGAAGGTAAGTGTTTATGGTGTCTTAACTAAAATATAAATACACAGAAAATATTTCAAATTGGGACCGTAGTAACTTTAATTGTACATTTATAAAAATATTTCCAGTGATAACTAAAATGTATGTAATAATAATTCAAAAACTTTTGAGACAATCACTCCTAATATGTTGCGTAATGTAAGGCGTTCACTTGAAAAGAGGATCACAATGTGTATTCAAGAGGATGGTCGTCATGTTGAACATTTATTGTAATCGGCTGTTAAATTTTGTTTTTGAATTATTATTACATTTTAGTTATCACTAGAAATATTTTTATAAATGTTCAATTAAAGTTACTACGTTCCCAATTTGAAATATTTTCTGTATTTATATTTTAGTTAACACACCATAAACACTTACTTATATTAAACATTGTGCACACTGTATAAAACACAATGTTTGCAAAATGCGTGGAACCAGAATTTAAGCAAAGACGTTTTGGTAGAACAGAGTGTCGTATTATAAACATACAAAAAAATGGTTTATAGGATTTAGTAATCATCTTATCATACTGGTCCAATAAATAAATGCATAAATAATTTTAAGAAATCTCGATTTAAACGTGAGATTGCTCTTCATTATGAAAAAATGTCAAAAATGCGTAGGCAAAAGATAAAACTAAACCTTTCTTGTTCTTTCTTTCAATTGTTTCAAATTACCGCTGTCTACCTTCATAGCCTACTCGAAAATATTACTTTGCCTTAATAATTAACAATAAAATCGCGATATCTCGGAAAATATCAATTTTAGGTAAAAAACAGTATTAATATTTTCGAAAGAGAATTAAATTTTCTATAAGACGGAGCAAAAAAATAGAGGGTGTTGTATTTAAAAAAAATTAGTTATCGATGTTTAAAGTTTCACAAGTTTTACCAAGCGTAAAAAACACCCTGTATAATATTTAAAAAATGTGGGTGGCGCAAAGTGTTACATAATCTATTGTCAATCTTATCTCCAAGCGAATTTCTTCAGACTTCTCAAAGTTTTTAAGTGTTGAACATTTTTGAAAGTACTGTATTTTCATGAAAATGCAATTTTCACGAGAACGGTTGACTTAAGACCCATATGACCTTATACATTTTTTGAATTAAATTTAAAGAGGAATCCAAAAATGTAAAAATATACTGGGTGTTCCATAAGAAAAAGTATTACTTTGATATGCCACTTTTTTTTGGAGCACCCTGTATGTTTGAAAATATTTTTAAAATGTAGCCCTTATTGACTTACATAATCTAACAGCGACAGAAATTGGAAAATATAAACCGTTTCGCCATAAAACTCCGACGCGTCCGTCGTGACTCACCCTGTATATATATATATTTTAAATATAGAACGAACTAGTTTTTAAACAGTAAATTAATCTAAAGGACCGCCTTAAAATAAAGGACTCTCCTTTATAAGAAAGGACGTATGGTCAACGTAGATATACTAGAAAAATTAATTGGTTTTAGTACCTCATTTGTTATAACATCCGTTCGTTCTAGCATACATTGGAATATTTATTTGGGGTAATTCCTTCCAGGGCCACACCCTAGAGTAGCAAAGTTGCCATTCGACACTACCGTTTACGTAGCAAAAATATGGTAAAAAAATTAATAATATAACTGTCAAATATGTTTCCACTGCTAAAGGTGTAAATAAGTTAATACCTAAATTAAACAATTAATTGAACAATAAATTTTACAGACGATAATAAAAGCGGAAAATCCCGTACACGTCATTTGCAAGCGCGTGTAGTGTCTGCCTATACGGTTCGTTGTAGGATTTGTGTTCGTTATAAAATCCTTATTTTATGAATTACTGTTTGTTGTAACATTTTCAGTTATAGGATCGGTCTTTGTAGCATACCCCGCTGTATTGTTTAGCATGGGAAACCCGCTACAGTTGCTGTGCTGTACTTTTGATTTAAAATTTTGTAATTAAATTTTTTTATCAGATTTATTAGATTTATTTATTTCCTGCACGAAATTCTTTAGGACTGTTATTATTGAAGTTATCGTCCATCGAGCATGTCAAACAGTCATTTCAACTTTTAAATAGACATTAAAACCAGAATAATACAAATAAAAGGTACCAATGCAGTCGTACATTGATTTGTGTAGCATACATTAATGTTACATTCGGTAAATGTAACATATACGACCGCTATTAAAATAATCTAAAGCGATACAAAAGTAATGTGACATGAAACCTGGTCACCAGACGAAAATTACGGGTTGTGTTTGATTTATTCATGAATATTTGAAATCAGCAACAGAATCTTCATTATTTTTGTGTTACGCACTTAGAATAATATTTTGTTTTTGTAGAAAAAGTGAGTGTAATAAAAAAGCGTCTTTTAATTTTACGCACTTTTAGTTCTGAACCAATAAATACAGGGTGCACCACGACCCTGAGATTCTTCGATAGCTCCTTTATTAATGAAAATATCAAAAAATGTTTAATACAAATATTGTGCGAACCTATTTTCTACATAACCTAAAATTATTTTTAAATATACAGGGTGTTTCGTTTGACCGGCACATATAAAAATTTTATTTTTTTAAACAGAACACCCTGTATATTTTTACATTTTTGGATTCCTCTTAAAATTTACTTTAAAAAATGTTTAAGGTTATATGGGTCTTAAGTCAACCGTTTTCGTAAAATTTACATTTTTGTGAAAATTTTGAGCGATACAGCACCGTCAATTTTTTTTTACATTAAAGTTATTTAAAAAAGCGGTAAAATTTCGTTTAAAATTTAGATTGACAATAAATTAATTAACACTTTGCGCTAGCTACATTTTAAAAATATTATACAGGGTGTTTTTTACGCTTGGTCAAACTTGTGAAACTTTAAACATCGATAAGTCATTTTTCTTAAACACAACACCCTGTATATTTTTACATTTTCTTGTAGAGAATTTAATTGTCTTTCGAAATTATTAAGCATGTCCTATACCTAAAGTTAATATTTTTCGAGCTATCTCGATTTTTATTAGTATTACTAAGGCAATTAAAATATTTTAAAGTGGGCCATGGACGTAAGTCGTAATTTTTCAAAGAATTTTTAAACAAAAGAATAAAAAGAGCTGCAACTTTAATTTTAGGCTAAAAATGTACCCTATTTTACCGAAAATTATCGTATAAATTGTTCAAGATTATGTCCTTGTTCTACGCACAGCCGTAGACCTTGTCTGAAAGACTAGCTCCCTTTATAACATTTCGGGGGTTATACCATCAAAAGCAACACGAATCCTGTTCTGCACATCTTCAGCAGTTGTTGGGGTGTCTTGATACACCAGTTTTATGGGTCCCCACAAAAATAAATCTATAGAGGTAAGATCAGGTGACCTAGGTGGCCAGGAGATTGGTCTACCTCGCCCTATCCAACTATTAGGATATTCTGTGTTCGGCAACTGCATTACTTCCTGTGTTGCTTTTAATGGTATAACCCCCGAAACGTTATCAAAAGTGCTAGAGTCTTTGAGACAACATCTACGAC